>OX638134.1:42707901-45328529 GCA_951804985.1 Dryomyza anilis | reverse complement strand
CTAAAAAGTGTCAAATTTGTTGTTTGTGTTTCTCTAATTTCTGCATAATTTCTGTATTACGATCTGAAATGAAAGTAGTTTTTGCAAATTTTTGTAACTATAAATATTGTGTCTGATTTTTAACGAAACAACCTCCGCTATATGCACAGTTATCAGTAAAATAATGCTGGAATGTTTAGAATTAAATTGCTTTACAACATACAGAAACTACAACAGGCAACTGGAACCGGATACAGTTTCAGTGACAGATCGAGAACTAAACTAGATTTTTATACACAAGTCTTATGCGAGAAAGTACAACGGGTTCTATTAGTTTTTCTCGAAGAATTTCATATAAAATGTTGCTAACTAGTTGCCATATAATATATGATTTTATATATTATGTATATATATAAATTTGTATGCCTTTAAGTCTATATAATTTGGTATATATATATTTTTTGTATGTGTATATATAAATGTATGTTTTTAATGGTTCATGTAATAAATATATAAATGTGTGTATAGACAATAGTACATTTGGTTACAGACATTAAGACAAATAGAGAAAATGAAAAATTTATAATTATTAAAAACCAAAAAAAAAGAATTTTTCTTAGAGAAAATTTTTGATTGTGTGAAATATGTAGTAGTTTAGAGTTTTGGTATTTAAAGTTTGCTACATTTTACTACAACTACTACAGTTTAATAATTTCAGTTACATTTAAAATGATTTTTTATAATTTTTAAAATTTAAATATTTAGTAGTTTTTGTAATTTCAGCTAGATTTTTGGCCCCTAGATAGAACATAATTTTTATTTGACATTCAATTAACAGGTTGCGGGTTTCGGGTATATATCGCCCGGACATTAACACGTTAACAAACATTTACTACGTTATAGACTATGTTTTTTCTTTTTTTGATTTTACTATTGTTGTTGGTTGTTGGGTTAAAAGATGATTTGTGTTTCTTTTTTGAGAAATTTCTTAAAGCTTTTAGTTATTACAATGGCGTTGCATTTCCATCCACATCATCGTTTGAGTTGTAACTCGTTGCCGCAATGTTGCTGCTGCTCCTGTTGCTGTTGGTGCTGCTGCTGTTGGTGCTGATGATGTTGCTGCTGCTGCACCACAACACTGCAGCTCTGCTGTGAGCGACGTATGGTGCCGGACATGTGGTCGAGCATCTTCTCGATGGCGCGCAGGCGCTTCTCCAGCGAGGTGGAGGCCAGTATGTCAACCTGCGGATGAAGAATAATAAATGGCAGTTAGGTAGGAGGATCATATATAGGTGATTTTTTATTTTAAATTTATTTATTTCAAATTTTATTTTAGATTTTAAAAAATAACGATATCGATATTTTAGACGCCTTTCAGCCACTTTTGTCATTGTCATCCCATATATCAATTATTTATAATTAGAGGTTGCTGATTTTGACTGCAGTTTTTGTTTTTATCACGTAAGGTTTTCAAGAAAATTGACATCGAATTATTAGGCCTTTTTCAGACCCTTTTTAGAATTAAAAAAATACAGACCCTTAAAAATTTAGTTTTTCAAAAAACTGTCAACGCGATTTTTTCTTTAATTGTCAAGACTAATAACAATATTCGAAAAAATACTAGTACTCCGATATATTTTTAAGATATTTAAATCTTAACTCAAACATTTTTGAAATCTTTAAACTATTATTTGAAGATTTTTTTAGCATTTTAGATCTACTGATAAATAAGAAAACCATTTATGGTTATGAAGAGCATAGTTTAAACTAACGATCAGAATTTCTATTTTTTTATTAGCGGTTGTCAATTTTAAAAAATGCCCTATCAACATAATTTTCGTCAGAAACTGTTCAAATATTATAAACAGTAAGGAAGGTTAGGTCATATGAGAAATTTTGAAGTAGGGATATTGTGTTAGTTGGTGTGATGAAGTTAGTAAGAATTATGCAAGTTATACTCGGTCTAAGGCGACTATAAATACCCTACACATATGTGATACTGTTGCAGTTACCATTTAAAGTGGTGCAAAGGTCACTAGGATTAAAACTTTCAATCGCTGAAGAATTTCCTTTCAATTGATACCCATATATACATATACACAAATGTACCGAATTTCGAATTTTTGTTGGGAACCACAAGTCGATTCGCAGGAAAACCTTATTGTCATTTATTTAAACATATTTTCAATATATATTTGACCAAAGTGGCGTATAAAATAAAATACATCAGTAGATGTAAGTATTATATGAGGTATTTTCACATAAGTGGTCGGTTCACAATTCACAATGGACCAACCATTCCCTATCTAGCTCTTCTAGTTTGTCTCTAATCGTTATTGCAACAGACAGACGGGCGGACAGACGAACGGACGGACATCGCTAAATCGACTCAGGAGATCATGCTGATCAAGAATATATCGTCACTATCATGCCAAAGAGGCAAATGTTTAATTTTGGACATTTGCGTTTTTTTATAATTTTTTTAAATGTAGTTTTTCCTCACGTATACTGTGCCTAAATAGTGTGTAGGTTTTGTGTGTAGGTTTTGTTGGATATTTCTAGTCACAAAAAACAAAACCAAAAGGTCGAATTCGAAAAGTTGAAAATGATGTCATGCCAAAAGGGCGAATCTTTTCGTTTTTATGCCATAACTTTTTTTTGGTGTAAGATAAAATAGTGGTGTGAAGGCATTAATTGTTTCTTTTAAAAGCACCTATCGATCATTATCATTATTTTAAAATATTTTTTTGAATTTTTATCATTTGAAAGAAACATTTATTTTTAAATAATGATGCCAATCGATAGCTGCTATAAAATAAAACAATCAATGCTTTTACGTCACTATTTTATCTTGTACCAATAAAGAGTTATAGCAAAAAAAACGAAAAGATTCGCCCTTTTGGCATGACAAGATAAAATAGTAGTGTAAATGTATTAATTATTTGTTTTCAAAGCACTTATCGTTTGGCATCATTATTTACAAATACTTTTTGTCAAACATTTATCTGGCAAATAACAATGGCAAATTATTATTTGGAAAATTATTTTTAAGTAATGATGCCAATCAATATGTGCTTTGAAAACAAACAATAAATGCCTTTACATCACTATTTGATACTGCACCAATTGTTTATCATACATAAATTACAAAATAATTGTATGGATTTGCATAAATCAATTGTATTATTGACCACCCACCTTCAGCTGTTGGTTGAGCGGCAGCAGCGCAATGATCCACCAGGCCCACGCCGGCCCATCGGCGATGCGCGCCCAGTTCTCCTCCACCGTCGGCATCTCGCCGAAGCTCTGCAATATCTCCCACTTCAGTTCTGCACTGAGGCTCGCAAACCACTCGTCTGCCTTGTGCAGCACCGTCGCATGCAGCTGCCGGACGAACGGCAGCTGCAGCTCAGCAATGGCATCATCGTAAATGTATTCGACCTTCGCCGTCTCGTAGCCGTCCTTCTCATTGCGCGCCAGCGTGCGAAAACGCTTGCAGCCGACGGTGCTCAGAATGAAGCAGCCATCGCCGAGCAGTACGCAGTCGCGTATATCAAGTATGGTGCCAACGTCGAAGTAGCGCGACTTGCCGCCCTGCGGCTGCACGATGCCAAACTGTTTTTGGCCGGACTCGATGGCACGCCGCACCATCAGGCGATAGCGCGGCTCGTAGACGAACAGCGGGCAGGCGACGTGCGGAAATGTGGTCGTGCAGATGAAGACCGGCACAGACGGCTCCTTGTCCATCTCCTGGCTGAGACGCAGCGCATAGCTGTCTGGAATGAAACGTTTCATGGCGGCTTCAAGAAATTTGGTCGCCGGTCGCTTGGCCAGCACAAAGGGCACCGGCGAGGCGGGGCACTGCGGCAGCGGCGTAATATTGTTGACGGGTTCCACCAATGGCGACATGCACAGCGGACACGAGGAGGTGTAGTCCATACAGCGGTCTAGGCAGACCAAGCAGTAAGTGTGGCCGCAGGGCGTTACCACCGGCTTCCATAGCGTGCGGCAGCACAGCACGCAATCGAAATCGGCGGCATCAATGAGCCGCTCGTTGACAGCGCGCTGCGGTGGTTCAGCACTAAGCGCTGCAAAAGAAAACAATTAATTTGAAAACCTCTTCAGCAACTATGTGGCAAACACCTACCTTGCAGTCGCTGCAACTCCTGCTGTGAACGGCTCAGCACGCTGCGAAACAACGCGCTGCAACGTCCATCGTAGAGCGTCTCGTTTGGCAGCAGTTCCGTCTGTCGCGTCAGCCATTTGCGGCGACACAGCTTACGCGTGTTTTGTCGGCGCAACGCCCACTCGTAGTCCTTGCAGAGGCTCGCATAGGCACCGCCGCCATTGCCCACTGCGCCGCCAAGTGGTCCGACTAGCGCCTCGGCCACCTCCTCGGCGGCGATCAGTTCCTCGCATCGTTTTCCTGCACAATCGAGCAGCAAATAGTCGCCATCCTCGTCGACACCGTTGACGTCGGCATCGTAATGCTGTTGGCCGTTGGCGTTGCTTAGCAACGAGCGACGCATATGAGCGTATGGAACGTTTCCACCATAGCTGCGCTGTTTGGCTGCTGCCTTGTGCTGCGCCAGCAGTTTCTGCAAAAGCTGTCAGAATAAAGTTTGAGAAATTAGTAACGTGTCACTGGAAGCTGCTGATACTACTCACCTTGGCGAGATCATGTTGAAAGAGTTCGGAGACCGTGAGGTTGGTCGAGCGGTCCAGACTAATGGCCAGACAGTTGTTGTAGAGCGCCTCATCGAAGCGGCCCAGTTCGGCAAGCGCCAGCGAACGCTGATAATGTGCCTAAGGAATGAGAGTTTTTTTATATATAGTCTTTCAGTATATATATATATTGATACATAGTTCATTAAATAATAGTACTGGAATACTGTTCTTGAAATATAGATCTCGAATAATAGTTTTTTTTAAATAGTTCTTCAGATATATATCTTGAAATATAGATCTAGAACACCTGTTATTGCAAGATAGTTCTAGAAATAGAGTTCTTAAAGATTTAAAAATATATTTACCAAAACATAGCGTTACAAATATTGAACTAGAAATACTTCAAACATAGTTCTTGAAAACAGATTTAAAAATATACATCTCAAAATATAGGGCATACAACTTGAACTTGACATTTAGTTCCTGAAATACAGTTCTTGAAACAAAGTTATTGAAATACAGTTCTAAAAATATACATTTTTCAGAACAATGTTTAAAATATTGTACTCGAAATGTGGTCCACAAATATTGTTCTTGAAATAGAGAACTTGATATATAGTTCTTGATATATAGATCTTGAAAGAAAGTTTTTGCAACACAATTTAAAAAATCTATCCTTTTAGCAGAGAATAATAATAATTGAAATATAATTCTCGAAATTTTGATATATTCTTGAAATATTGTTCTTGAAATAGACCCCTTTGAATATAGTTCTTGAAATAAAGAACTTGAAATACATGCCGATCTTAAAATACAATGTGTTTCAAGCATTTCTTGAAAAGAAGTTTTTAATAGATTCGTGGATATCTTGAAAAATTGTTCTTTGAATGTAGTTTTGACAATAATATGTCTGATATATAGTTATCCATGAAATGAAGATTATGATTTAGTACTTCGAAATTTGTTTTTGATATATAAATCATGAAATTTAGTTTTTGGGAAGTGTAACGAAAAGAACCTAGATGTGAACTAGTGCTGAAGTATCGGGTTTTTCAATAAGAGCGCTACAAAAGTTTTTCAACAGGGACGCTACAAAAGTAGAGCGACAGGGACAGCAAACGACGCCATATTTCTTGCCGTTCTTTTGACATTTCTCTTTAGTAAGGTTTGCCATTTCATAATGGAAAGATATACGAGCCAACAACGAATCAAAATTATTAAAATTTACTACCGAAATTCGAATTCGTATATCTATGTCATTAATATTATGAATGGTTCTTCAATACAATGAATCATGATTTGAAAAACAAAATTCATCAATATGATGTACATTTATTTATCTGTGTAATTTCACTTACCTTGGCCGAATTGTTCCGACTTTTCAACGCATTGTCAATGTCCGCCAAAGCACTCTGGAAGTGATTCAGCTTGCGCAGCACCTCTGCGCGCAGCAAAAGACTCTTGAAATTTGTGGGAGCTGGAAAAAATTAAAACATTTAATTAATTAAAGAATCGCAGAATTAGAATTATTTTTAAAAGTTTTTAAAAAATCAAAATATTAAATTAAAATCTTGTGCGAGCAGCCGCTTCTCTAAATGTCAAGTCCCAATGTTTGACTGACATTCATACGTTGGAGCGTATGTACGCTGCTAAAATGACGGCCAATTATCGCAAAAAGAGCCAACGAGAGCCAAAACAAGCATAGCAAACAGTGGCGTTCATTCGGGGATTTCCAAGAAAAATATATGTACAGACCCTATTAGAAATTACCTAATTACGGTAAACTTTGTTTTTCCCAGATAATGTTGGTCATATGACGGGTTATTACAAACAAAAAATAAAAATCTAAAAAAAAAAACAACCAATTAGAAGTTATATAAAATGGGGTTTTTACTTTTTAAAATATATGGATTTATTTAGTAAAAGTTTTTGAAACAGAAACTCTTTCATTTCGTAATATTACAATGGTTTTTTAATTAAATGGGGTATATGAAAAAACCATTCTCAAAAACATTTTAAAATCAAAAAAACATATATTAAATCATACAATTTAATCAGATGAGACTTGAAGTGTTATTCTGGTGGCTATCTGTTTTGCATTTTTTGGGACAGTTCTAAATTTTTGCAGCCATGCCCCCGTAACCTTTTTAAGAAATACGGAACATAAACATTTTCTGTATTTTTTTGTAGTTGTTGTCCCGTATTGTTCATATTTTACAATTTCAAGGGGGTTTGTTACAATACATACACAAATTTATATGTTTTAAAAATCATATCAATCCAAATTCATGTGACAAAATTTTATCGTTTCGAAATACCGAAAGTGGATATAAATATTTTTTAAACTCTCCAATATTCGAATGTTATTTTTAAAATATTGTTTCATTTATCGGAAAAAGTGTTGTATACAAAATTTTTTATTTTGTACACTATATTGCTTTTAAATATACAATCACCATATTATAATGTAAGGATAATTTCTACATTCATTCGTTTAGCACTAACAGTAGCTTTAACTAATAGTTACCGATATAATATATGGAATTTGAAACACTGAACTGGATAATGTGAAATTTCGTTTAGAATATCAAATTTAATGTTGAAGATTTTTCAAAAATTTCTCGGTTTAAACTAACGATTAAAACCCAAACGAATTGCGGTTTCATTTCGGTTTCTTTTTTTTCATTCTTCGGTTTTATTCTACATTTTCTTTAAAAATATAATAAAAACCAAAAAAGTGATTTATAATTTTAATGAAAAAATTTGCTAAATATTCAATTTTCTATAATTAGTTTTTCCTATAATTTAAAAACCGATTTGAGCACTTTGAAAATCGATTTATTTTTGGATATCGATTTATTTGTGAAGTTTTGTAAATCTTTTTCGGTTTAATAAATAAATGTTTATTGGTTTCGATTAACGTTTCTAACTCTAGTTTAAACTAACGGAACCTTAGGGTTCCGTTCACAAAGTGTCAATAATTGTTGAACTATATCTGGCAGAATTGTTTGAATAATTTTTCATTTGATTTATTTTTTTTAACTACTGAAGAGGTCTAAATTATCCGGTCTATCGGAACTGGAAATTGTATCTTATGGCTTTTGTCAAAAAATCAAATAATTTTTTTAACCAGAGTACGTATCCTTCGATTTTTCTAAATCTACATGTTTTTGGTAAACAAAAATTCTTACATTAAAAATATAAATACTGTTTTCGAACTTAAGAATATGGTTCATTAAATTAGATAATTCAATACCATATAATATGTTGCAATACTTCAGAAATAATATATAATTTAAATAGTTTTCGCCTATTTTATTTTGAAATAGATTATGTTTTTTTTTATATTTTACTGAACAATTCTAGTTCAACCACCTTCCCGTTAAACTTGCGCCATCGGAAAAACCAAAACCTACAAATGGCTGTTGCATCTTGAACACTGATTGAAAGCAACCATCCGTCAATGCGTTCAACTGTCACTGCATTTATACAATGTATGCCTCTCCATCCGTCTATCCCTCTCTCCTTCCATCTCTTCGTCTGTCATTCATCTCTTGGCACGTCTGTCATCCATGTCAGCTGCCCAAGAGCCACATAATTGATGTCAATTTAAATGGAGCTGTCAAAAATAAAACCTCTAATTTTCAAGAGAAACTATTTTTCTTAATGTTTCCAATTATTTCAAGAATATTGCATAATTTCTCTTAGATATTTTTGAATAATTATAAATTTGAAAATTTATTTTAACAACTGCTGGGCGGCATAATTTCAAAATTACGCTATGCGCATCATTAGGATTTTCAGATGCTCGATTTGCAGTTCAACGACATCCGCACGCAACACTCGGCACGCATTACGTAAAAGATGACGTCGTCTGGTTGACGTTGCGTGCGTTCTGTGTCGTGACGTTGCTTTCGTCACAGATGCTTTCGTAAGCACACACTGCACATAAGTTTTTCTCTACTTATGTAAAAAAAAATTTTCGTCTTTTTTGTTCTAAAGCGCACGCATTATGCAGTTTTAATACAGCACCCAAGAGTATGATGTACATTTGCAGCAGTCGTCAAAAATATTTGCATATCTTTAGACACTTGAAAAATGTGTTTTCTTTTTGGAACGAAGTTTTTTTTAAACGCATAATTTTGAAATAATATTTCTACTTAAATTAAATGGAAATTTAATTTTCAATTTTTATTTTTTAAATTAACTGTTATATTATAGCATAAAATAAGGTTGCAAATTAATTATATTTATAATTATTTTTTATCAAATTAAATACAACACAAAAATTATTATTTTTGAAACAAACTAAATACTTCGAATAATTGGTAAAAATCTTATACATTTTTTAAATTCTTCTTTATTTTGTTCTTCAATAATTTTATAATCATTTATTATGTTATAATTATTTATGTTTTTAAGTATTTTAATAATCATTTTTATAATATATTTAACTTTTATAATTAAGTACATTAAATATATACATATTTATTTTTAATTTAAATTATATATTGTCATAGTTTTTAAATTTATTTTTATTATTTTACAATAAAGTTTTTGCCGGCAATAGCGGGTTAAGAAATAGCTATGCTCTACATCAACTTAGAGGCCAGTTATTTCAAAAAAAAGAGCGAAAAGAGAATGCAATAATGCGAGCACCAAAACAAATACAAATGCGTGTGATTGTACTTGTGTGACGACTCTCAACCGGAAACGGAACTCGCGCATACGCAAAAGAGAGCGCTACATCAGTGACGCTCTTAAAAGAGAACTCTGTGTTATGGTTTATATTATTCAAAATCATGATGTTGCTCTTTTTAAATATACTCAAAAGACATTTATTGCGTTTGCAAAAACAGAAAAAATAGGAACGTTGACAAACATTACGCAACATGTTTTTTACATTTTAATTCTTGTTATTATTTTTTTAAATATACTTTTATATTTTTATATATATTTTTTTTTATATTTTTATATTTTTATATTTTTATATTTTTATATTTTTATATTTTTATATTTTTATATTTTTATATTTTTATATTTTTATATTTTTATATTTTTATATTTTTATATTTTTATATTTTTATATTTTTATATTTTTATATTTTTATATTTTTATATTTTTATATTTTTATATTTTTATATTTTTATATTTTTATATTTTTATATTTTTATATTTTTATATTTTTATATTTTTATATTTTATATTTTTATATTTTTAAAATTTTTTTTTATTTTTATATTTTTATATTTTTTTATTTTTATATTTTTATATTTTTATATTTTTATATATTTATATTTTTATATTTTTATATTTTTATATTTTTATATTTTTATATTTTTATATTTTTATATTTTTATATTTTTATATTTTTATATTTTTATATTTTTATATTTTTATATTTTTATATTTTTATATTTTTACATTTTTATGTTTTTATGTTTTTATATTTTTATATTTTTATATTTTTATATTTTTATATTTTTATATTTTTATATTTTTACATTTTTATGTTTTTATATTTTTATATTTTTATATTTTTATATTTTTATATTTTTATATTTTTATATTTTTATATTTTTATATTTTTATATTTTTATATTTTTATATTTTTATATTTTTACATTTTTATGTTTTTATGTTTTTATATTTTTATATTTTTATATTTTTATATTTTTATATTTTTATATTTTTATATTTTTACATTTTTATGTTTTTATATTTTTATATTTTTATATTTTTATATTTTTATATTTTTATATTTTTATATTTTTATATTTTTATTTTTATATATTTTTACATTTTTATATTTTTATATTTTTATGTTTTTTATATTTTTATATTTGAACATTTTAATTTAATAAACTTCATATTTTTATAAATATTCATTGCTAAATTATATATTATATGTTTTTTTGTATCAAGTATATTTTATTCAATTAAAAGTAATAACAACACTTCAAGACACTTAACTATAAAAGTTTATATGAGTACCATAATTTCCTGTTGGCCTTGTTAGGCCATTCGAATGATTTGCCTAACATTGAATAATGTATTAAGTAGCTACTCGCACGGAACTAAAACTTGTATACCTTAGAATTAAGTTTCACCACATCAACGGGTCTCAAATTAAGAACACTTAATTTTCCATAGAATAAGAACTTAATTACTTAATTCGCAGAAAAAGATCTCAAAGAACAAGAAATTAATTGTGACCATAAATTAAATATTCTGAAATGAGCAGAATGCTTAAAACGATTAAGAATTTTTTACTACCTTGACGAATTTGTTTTCGTTTAATTTTATATTTTAAGCGGGATATATAAATGCTTATTAAAAATGTCTATACAATTAGTTACAAATCGAACTAACAATTCGAAATTGATTTAACCTAAAACTTGTCGTATTTATTTCAAGTTATTTTAAATTTAATAAAAAATTGAAATACCCAATTAAAATTTCCGACTTTGCGAATGAACTTGAAATAAGTAATACAAAAATTAATCGGGATTTTCAATACACTTAAAATTGAAAAAAATACAAATGAAATTATAGTTTTGCCAATTCGAAATGAGAAAATTCTATATATAAGAAAGATTTTGTTTTAGAAAATGGGAAATATGAAAATAATATTAAGATATGTATTATAAATTATGTTTTAAATAGAGAAATAGTTGAACAAATTTTAGTAATTTTGATTGTTAGCTTGGACTATGTTCTGGATAATAAGAAATTATGTTCTTGTTTATCAGACGATTCTAAACGTTTAAATAGTAATACAAAAAATCTAAAATTTCCGAGTTTAGATTAAAATATCTCAAAAACATGAATTAATTTTAGAATTCAATGGTATATTAAAAATAGTCTGGAAAATTCTTAGAAAAATTACGTTCAGCATTTTTTCGAAAAAAAGTTTTATAAAGTACTGTGTTTTTTTATATCTAAAAAGTGCCTAAAGTTATAAATTTTCCTAAACACCTTACGTAATATGAAAAAACTGAGGATGCAGTCAAAATCAGTGTACACAAATTTTATAAAATGATGTAGGGGATGTTCAATACAAAAATCATGTTGTGTAATATTAGTAAATCTCAGTTTTTTTATTATATCCACAATTTTAAAAGAAAAATAACAATTTCATTTGTGTTTTTAAAAATTTTATATAATAAATTTAAATTTCAGTTGAAAATTTTGAAATATAACATGTCAATTTTCAATATCATTTGTTTCTTAATTTCAGATGATTTGTTTTTTCATTTAATTTAATTTTTTCTTACTCAATTTCAAATAAAATTTCAAATAAAAAAAAATAAGAAACTTCATTTGAAATTTGCCTAATTTAAAATGCAGAAATCTTCATTTCAGTTGTCACTTTTTTAGTTTCAAATAAAAAAACTCAGTAGCATTTTTAATTTTACGCAATTTAAAATGGAAAATCTCCATTTCACTAGGGTTTTTTGTACAATTCTACTAAGAAATATTGCAAATAATATTGAACTAAATCAAGTTCTTCAGAAAATCATAGGTTTTATTATTTAAATTCTAAATTAGCATTTGGTAGTATTTTTCAATGCCTAAATTTAGTTTCTGTTCAAATTTAATGCAATTTTAAAACAATAAAATATACTAAAATTTACAAAATTTACAAAAATATTTCAAAAAACCCCACCATAATGCGATAGTTGTATTGTGTATTGCAATAAACTTGTTGCTGTCAGTTCCTCTTGTTGCTGTGACAATGTACAGCAACATTTTTATTTGTTGTTAACAGCAAGCGGCAACAAAATAATGACAAAATACCACCAAAATAACAAATTATTCACATTGTGTTTGGCCGTCTTTGGCACAGTGATAAAAATTTCTCATTGAAATTATTTCATTTTCGTTGTTAATTTTTTATTTTCGTTTTTAATTTTAAATTTGAATTTTATTTTATTTGCTCATGAAACAAATCTTTTAAAATCCCCTCAAAATTTGATTTATTTTGAAACAATGTGTTTTGTATTTTTGGCAACTGCTGCACTCAATTCGCAATGAATTGAAATTTATGCAAAAACAAAATTAATTAAAAATAAACCAAATATTCAAAATGTTTTTGTAGCCACAAAATAATTGCAAAAATAATGCAAATTAAAGTGGGGTAATTTTTCCCAGCGGTTATTTAATTTTGACATTTATTATTTTTTTATGATTTTCTATATAATTTGCATACATTTCATAGATACTAGCCGTCCATTTTCACCTGTGTGTGATGATTTAGCACGATCTGCTGCATTAATTCCCGTCAAATTACAACTTGGCAAAATGCATCACAAAAATTTGCCATCAAATTCGTCATCGTAGCGTAAATAAAGTGATGATTTATAATTCGTTGATTGTTATTCTACCGCAATTCAGTGATCAGACGGCTGACAGTGATGCGATGATTGCAATGACAGAATGATACAAAATGCATTTATTTGAGTATCTCTGCTCTAAAGATTAAATAGAATTATTCAACACTTTAAACAATAAAATTTGCGGAAATGTTTTTAATTCTAATTTAATAAAATCACGTAATGCATTTCGAGAATTTGCAATTAAAATAATATAATTGATTAAGAACTTAAGGTACATTGTATGGGATAAAATTTTATGCATAATTTTATTGCATAATTTCACAAAAACGAAATTAAATCAACCAAATTAACTGTTTTTGCTTATCAGATATATTGGGCATATTTTTCACGAATTGATTGTACTCAAAATGATTTGTGAGACTCTGAAATAGGGAGCGAAGAATTAAAACTTCAAACTAAGAAACAAATAAAAAATCCATAATTTTCAAATTCGTCATAAAAATTATAAATTTTATATCGAAAATCAGTATTTGATATTGAATTTTTGTAAAAAAGAACCATTCTCTGAACAAATAAAATTATAATAATCACGATTTTTGCAACACTCAGAAAAAAGATACCATAAAATTAATAGTTTTTATTATGGGAATTAGTCTATAGGATAAACTATTAATTCTATCGTTAAATCCCATTAAATACTACAAAATACTTTAAAATAATAATAAGTTTATATGAAAATATTTATTTTTTGTATACTATTAAATCAATAACTGACCTATTGACAAATTTTAATGGGATTTTTGCTGAGTTCATGGACATCCTATATTTCAATTCTATATAATTCGCTGTTTCTCAGTTTCACTGCATATTCAGTTCTTTTTTTTCTATTACGTAAAGTTTTGAGAAAATTGCAATAGTACTATTAAGCTGTTGTCACCCACTACTTATTATAAAAAATATACTTCTCTGGCAAAATAGTTTAACAAAAAAACTTAAACCAAATTTGTCTTTTAATGGTCTAGACTAAATTAAATATACTATTGAATGCTAATATTCCAATACGTTCTTAAGATAATTGGATATAAACTAGAAACATTAGTATTTTTTTTAGAGAATTTTTTGTTATCATTAAGATGTAATGATTAACAAAAAAATGATGTATCTAGGTTATCTAGAGCATAGTCCTAACTATAAAAATTTCAATCTATTATCAAATAGATCTCCTTTTTAAAATATTGCCTGAGAACTAAATTTTGGTACTCTTTTATATAATCAATTTTCACTAAAATACTAATGACCCTAATCGGAAAATATCACTACTTCATATTCTTATTGCATACTCAGTTTTTAACCTACACCCAGAAAAATATACTATATAAATAATAGTTTTTTACTATTAAAAATAGTCAATAGGATAAATTATTATTTTAATCGGGAAATACCATTAAATACTAGAAAATACCATGACATTGCAACTGAGTTTATATGAAAAGATTTATTTTTTGTATACTATTAAATCAATAATTGTCCTATTGACCAATTTTAATGGGATTTGAAAGAATTTTTTTCTGGGTGTATTACGTACCGTTTTTGAGTAAAAATCGGGTAAAAACGGCCATTATTCAGTAATTTGGATGTGAAATGTACAAGCAATTTAGTTTTTGACGGAAACTGCTTTGATAGCGCATATTTTAAAAATGAGAATCGATACAAAAAATATAGTAGTTTTCTTTGTTAACTTGAACTATGTACTACATAACCATAAATCATTTTCTTATTTATCATTACATTTACAATGCTAAAAAATCGTTCAAAAAAAAAAAATATAAAAAAAATAATATATTTAAAGTTTAGATTCAAATATCTTAAAAACGTATTGGAATGATAGTATTTATCGGTATATTATAATTAGTGTTTAGAATTGAAAGAAAAATTGCGTTTATAGTTTTTTGGAAAACTAGTTGTGTAAGGCAATGTATTTTTTTAATTTTAAAAAGTAGCTGAATAGGGCCTGAAAATTCGAGAGCACTTTTCTTTAAAACCATACGTAATCATTTGAGCTGTGCGTGTTAAGTTTGTACAAACAGAAAAATGCTCTTTTGGCATGAGGTTAGAAGAATAATAAAGTTAGTTGTACAAACATACTGCATTCGGTTTAATCGAATGGTTTACAAATTTGCTGACGAAACTGCCATATTAGCCACTACAAATATTACTCTAGAGTCTAGACGCACTCCTAATGGTTCCAAATCTGTACTAAATTGTTTTAAACCAGTTAGAAATTTGTTGCAGTACAAACTACAACTCTTTGCATTTTGACAATAACAAACGACTAAGTGGTTGAGAGAACCGAATATGTTGGTTGGGCAAAGAGTTGGTTGGCGCAACAAATCTCTATTCTGTGTGTACTCTGTGTGTGTGGTGGGACCTACAGTTTATTATTATTTTTATATTATTATTATTGACTTTGTCATCTCGGTCATTATAGATGACAAAAACAACGATATCTTTCAAGAGAGGTTCGTTTTTTTATCGAAAACCCTATCTTTTTTTTGTATCATTACAGAATATCGAAACGACAATTTGAATGACAACTTGGGGAGTTATTGTAAATCCTTAAAAAAAACCCTGAATAAACAAATTTTGTTAACAAAAATAAAAACTTGTTGATATCAAGTTGATGTGTCTATTATGACAAAAACAGCAATAAAAAATAACTAAAAACCCTACTTGGTTCAATGGCCTCCAACGTTTGTAGTTCGTTTTTATAAAAAATGTTCTGAACAATTTTCTACATATGCTTTAATTAATTTAAATACTCCACAGTATTTGGAATGCATAAAACACACCACGTAGCCATGCAATCAGCAAGGCTACTACAACTAATATAGTACTACTATATATAGTATATTAAAATAAATAAAAAGAAGAACCACAACACTATTATGCAAATTCGTAACTCAATTTACGGCTGCATTTCATTTTTACATCACAAATAATTGAAATGCCGAGTAGTATCTCGCCATTATACAATAATGTGGATTTTATATTTATTTAGGCCGTCAAGGTTTGTGACATTTGTATATTTTTTTTAATTACTATAACATTTAATTACATGCGGGTAAATAGTTATATAATGACAAATTGTTTTTCTTTTTGTTTGTCTATACCTAATTAAAAATGTGCACTATTAGGAAAAACTTTATCACGATTGTTTTTTGGGGTTTTTTGACATGGTCGAAGTGTAAAGACAGTTCTCAGTACAAAGTATTGAAATGATTCAAATATTCTGTGTATGCAGTTAAAAGCAGTACATCGAAATCTACTACACACAGAAAAATCCTTTTTTAGCATGAGGTTGAAAGAATGAAAAAGTTAGTTGTACTAACTAATTTCATTCGGTTCAATCGAATGGTTTGCAAATTTGCTGACGGAACTGCAATTTTATCCTATACACTTGAAATATTAGTCTATACAAACTCCTAATGGTTCTAAATCTATACTAATTCGAAATTGGTTGCAGTACAAACTACAACTCTTTTCATTTGTCTATAACAACCGACTTAGCAGTTGAGAGAGCCGAATAAGTTGGTTGGGCAAAGAGTTGGTTGGCGCAACAAATTTCTATTCTGTGTGTAGAAATGATAAGATTCATTATTTTTTAGTTTCAAAACAGATCTATAGCAAATCAGATTTTTTTGGGAACATTTTTTTATAAATAAATGGTAACTAATTTGTCAGGTAGAAGTTAATAAACTAGAAATGTAAATAATGAAATCATAGATACATAATGTTTATGAATTTATACAGTTAAACTTGAACAACGAGTTCATGATATTTTGATGGTTCATTAATAAAGGGTTTTTCAACAGGGACGCTACAAAAGTAGAGCGACAGGGACAGCAAACGACGCCATATATTTTGCCGCTCTTTTGACATTTCTCTTCAGTAAGGTTTGCCATTTTATGGTGGAAAGATATACGAGCCAACAACGAGTCAAAATTATTAAAATTTATTACCGAATTTCGACCATGAAATGGCAAACCTTACTGAAGAGAAATGTATTATAAATAGTTTATAAATGTTATAAAGAAAGAGTACATTACAGTTTTGCTGGCACAAAAACAAAATAACATTCCGATGCCGTTCTTGTAAATCGGAATGCAAGAACAAGACTAACATTGCAAGAAATGTGCAAGAAGAAGATACACAGTATGAATATTGATTTTTTCATGCTGAAATATTGAAATATTTCAACATCCAGCAAATATTTCTCACAACATTTTAAAATTGGATTGCAAGAACAAGCCTAACATTGCAAGAAATGTGCAAGAACATGACTCACAGTATGAATATTGAGATTTTCATTCTGAAATATTAAAATATCAAAGTAGGTAATTCAACATCCAGCAATTATTTCTCACCACATTTTAAATTGTTTTACTTGTTTCAGAGAATTGGATAGGATAACTCGAAAAATGTTTTTTTCGAAAAAATTTTTACAAACTGTATACATTCTAAAATTAGCCAACTGACGTAAAACTGACGTAAAAAAAAGAAATTTATGGATACATCATGCTAAATTCGTTTCATATAACAGAATTTGGCTCCTAAATATTGCAACAAATGCAAGACTCTTGCTGCAAGATCAAAACTGACTCTGCAGAACAAGAGCAAGATGCAAGAACCAGACTACAATGTTCTGTTCTTGTACTTGCGTTTGCTCATCAGTAATACTATCAATGTGTTGCAGGGACCGTAAAGAACCGGAATCGTTTCGATTTTTGGAACCGGAACCGGAACTGTTTTAAAAACATTTGTGGAATCAGAACCCATATAATTTTTTTGCTTGTTTTTCTTGGAACAGAACTTGGAACCACTATTTGAAAAATCTTAGAACCAGAACCGGCACCTATATTCCAAAGGGTTGGAGTCCCCGTCAGAGACCGAAAAGAACCAAAATTTGAAACCGGATTCGGAACCGTTATTAAAAAATGTATGGAACCGGAAGCTTGGAACAGAACTTGGAACCACTATTTGAAAAATCTTAGAACCAGAACGCCACCGATATTCCAAAAGGTTGGAGTCCCCGTCAGAGACCGCAAAGAACCAGAATTTGAAACCGGATTCGGAACCGTTATTAAAAAATGTATGGAACCGGAAGCAGAATAGAAAACCGTTTCGATTTTTGGAACCGGAATCGGAACCGTTATTAAAAAATGTGTAGAACCTAAACCAGAATCGGAAACCTTTTATTTTTTGTTGGAACCGGAACCACTATTTTAAAAATCTTGGAACCAAAACCGAAAACGATATTCCAAAGGGTTTTATTCCCTGTTTTTAAGTAACAAATTTATCAATTCCATAAAATTAAAATATTATTAATATTAGGAAATATGTTTTGTGACTATATGGAATAAATCTCAAAGATAAAATATAAAAACCATAAAAGTAATAGTTAAACTGCATTAACAGATCTCATAGAGTCCTAAATCATTATAACCACTTAAGCAAAATAATTACTTTGTTTATATAAAAAAAAAAAGAAAACAAAAATTAAATCTAAAAAAAGATTGTTTTCTATGAAATTAATTGTTTGTTTTTGATATTGTTTATAATTTAATGTCAACAACAGCAACAACTAGAATAATAAAAAAAAAATTATATGGCAACTTTCTTGCGTAATCCGTGCTATTATTCCTCTTGTTGTTGTTGTTGTTTCTGCTGCTTCTATTGTTGTTGTTGTTGCTGGTAAATAAACGCTAGAATTAAGTGTCAAATACGCTGTATTTCATAACGTCGATGCGTTGTTGTTGCTGCTGTCGCTGCGTCGCATGTTGTTATGTAACACAGCAAGTAATTTTTAATGCGAATTTTTATACCGTATAAGGCAGCTACTATTTCCCAAACGAGTTGCAATAATTGTAGGCATTAAAAAACTTAATTTTGAATCTTTGAGTTTCCCAACGTTTCAAACACACAATACAAAGTGAAATAAATTTTTTAAATCTAGAACAGATTTATATTAAACTCCATGCATGGGAATTCATATTTTTAATAAAGAACATTTCGTAGTTATTACATCGTAATTGTACGTTATTATTCGTGATTGGAAGAAACTATATTTGTGACTTTAAAAATATTAATATTTTCATTTATTTTTGTTTTAATTCAAAATATAGTTTAGACCACTTTGCGGTATTTAGAAATTAAAATCTTGAGAATATGCGAGTGGCCGTCCATTAAGCAGCATTTTGAATTCAAAACACACACAATATATAGAAATTATAAGTGGTAGTAGAGGTTTGCAAAGATGCATAAGAACTACGACATGGTGCTTGAAGAAGAAAACCAACAGAAAAAATTGTGATATAAATTGATGAGAAAAAAATAGGAGACAAAATATGAATAAACATTAGGATGAAACTAAAATAGCGAAGATGTCCGAGATAAAGACGATATATAATATATGTAAATAATTAAATATATATATAATATATTGAATATAAAAAGTTATTGAGTACATAGAATATATCGATGATGTAGAAGAAATAAAAGGTATAGAGAGTAAAAAGATATATGGAAATTTAAAAGATATCGAAGATATAGAAGATACAGAAGATATAGAAGATATAAAAGATATAGAAGATATAGAAGATATAGAAGATATAGAAGATATAGAAGATATAGAAGATATAGACGATATAGAAGATATAGAAGATATAGAAGATATAGAAGATATAGAAGATATAGAAGATATAGAAGATATAGAAGATATAGAAGATATAGAAGATATAGAAGATATAGAAGATATAGAAGATATAGAAGATATAGAAGATATAGAAGATATAGAAGATATAGAAGATATAGAAGATATAGAAGATATCGAAGATATAGAAGATATAGAAGATATAGAAGACATATACGATATAGAAGATAAATAAGATATAGAAGATATAGAAGATATACACGATATAGAAGATATAGAAGATATAGAAGATATAGAAGATATAGAAGATATAGAAGATATAGAAGATATAGAAGATATAAAAGATATAGAAGATATAGAAGATATAGAAGATATAGAAGATATAGAAGATATAGAAGATATAGAAGATATAGAATATATAGAAGATATAGAAGATATAGAAGATATAGAAGATATAGAAGATATAGAAGATATAGAAGATATAGAAGATATAGAAGATATAGAAGATATAGAAGATATATGAAGATATAGAAGATATTGAAGATATAGAAGATATAGAAGATATAGAAGATATAGAAGATATAGAAGATATAGAAGATATAGAAGATATAGAAGATATAGAAGATATAGAAGATATAGAAGATATAGAAGATATAGAAGATATAGAAGATATAGAAGATATCGAAGATATAGAAGATATAGAAGATATAGAAGATATAGAAGATATAGAAGACATATACGATATAGAAGATAAATAAGATATAGAAGATATAGAAGATATAGAAGATATAGAAGATATAGAAGATATAGAAGATATAGAAGATATAGAAGATATAGAAGATATAGAAGATATAGAAGATATAGAAGATATAGAAGATATAGAAGATATAGAAGATATAGAAGATATAGAAGATATAGAAGATATAGAAGATATAGAAGATATAGAAGATATAGAAGATATAGAAGATATAGAAGATATAGAAGATATAGAAGATATAGAAGATATAGAAGATATAGAAGATATAGAAGATATAGAAGATATAGAAGATATAGAAGATATAGAAGATATAGAAGATATAGAAGATATAGAAGATATAGAAGATATAGAAGATATAGAAGATATAGAAGATATAGAAGATATAGAAGATATAGAAGATATAGAAGATATAGAAGATATAGAAGATATAGAAGATATAGAAGATATAGAAGATATAGAAGATATAGAAGATATAGAAGATATAGAAGATATAGAAGATATAGAAGATATAGAAGATATAGAAGATATAGAAGATATAGAAGATATAGAAGATATAGAAAATATAGAAAATATAGAAGATATAGAAGATATAGAAGATATAGAAGATATAGAAGATATAGAAGATATAGAAGATATAGAAGATATAGAAGATATAGAAGATATAGAACATATAGAAGATATAGAAGATATAGAAGATATAGAAGATATAGAAGATATAGAAGATATGGAAGATATAGAAGATATAGAAGATATAGAAGATATAGAAGATAAAAAAAAATTAATACCTTCTAGAAGATATAGAATAAAGAAGATATAAAGTAGATATAAAAGTCACAAGAGTTATGGAATAAGATGGAGAACTGAAATTAAATGAAAAAGATGTATAAAATTTTAGAAAATAAGAATTTGGAATGATTAAAAGCAAATCGACGATACATCGACGAAGACAATGACTTAATGAACATCAATATATGTAAAGATAAGAGGCGATATGAAGACTTATTTAAATATAAATAATATGGTAAAAGAAGAATGTAACAAATATATCAAAGTTATAAAAGTTATAAATTATAGATAAAATATATAAATATATAATATATCGTCGTTGTAGAACTAAAAGTCACCAACTACATTTTTATGAAAATCTGAAATTTCAATTTTGTTAGTAATTATTACCAAAAGTAATTGATACATTATTAATGTTAAAATACCAATTGATAGATTCACATTTTCTTATTATTTGGTACAAATATTGAGCTCATCGATCAGAAATGGAAAGATATATAAATAATTTTGTAAATGAATAATTGGCATTTTCAAAATGTAGTTGGTGACTTTCAGTTCTATAACGACGATATAGAAGATTTAAAAGTTTAAGATAATATAAAAGAAAAAGAAGATGTAAAATATAAATAAAATGTGTAAAATATATAAAATATATAAGTTTTTAAAATGACGAAAAAATAGAACTGATATTAGAGCAAAAATAAGTACAGACGTAAAAAAAGGAACATACTGAAAAATAACCAAGAAGGAGCTAAAAATTTAATTATAGGGTTATAATATAATTATATTGTAAATATAATAATAAGATTAATATGAGCACTTATTAAATATTAATTATAAAATGAAAGAAAAACACATAATAAAAATAATAAGCAGAGTAGAAGAAAAATTTTAAGACTTACGAAAAAACCAATATTTAATTAAAGAACTAGAAAAACTATCATAAATGAAATAAATTAAAGTATTTTTAAAATACGAAACCCAGAATATTATAAAATACTGAATTTGTAGTGAAAGTATAAGACTTCTTTTTAAATAAATGAAATAAAAGTCAACGAACAGAGGTCACTTCAACACAATAATGATGCAGAAATGTGGGGGTTGTGTGGAAAACTCAAAGGCGATAAACTTTTAAATGTAAACAATTTTGTTGCACATGTTGTTGTTGTTGGTATTTCTTAGCGGCAATATGCTAAAGTCAGATTGTTGCCAAAAAAAAAACTCGCTATATCGTCACATTCTATGCAAAAAATACCAAAATCAAAATTATATTTAGACGACGCTATTAGTTCATTAGACATATTCAAAAAGAAATTGGACACAATAAGATAATTATATAATTAACTAACTATTCAATTAATCATCCAACTTTTTAAATTATTAAAATACTTTTATAGGCATACTGAATAGAATGAATAATTTGTTATAATATGTTTCATCAAACTAAAACATTTAAAAAAATTCAGCATAATATTGAACAAGTCATAGTATATACTTCGGCAATATTTGACAACATTTTTTGGGTGCTAGTCACTGAGCACTATTAATGCAGTGTAATATGTAGGGTACAAAAAAAATTCCTGACTATGAATATTTGTATTCTGAACGCACTCAGCTGGAATTTGTGATTGTGTTACACACTACCGTGAAAATGTGAGTAGACAAAAATTAATTTTATTTTATTAAACAAAAGAGTATTTTTTGTCAAACCCTGAATAATTTATTGGCTAAATAAGAACTGAACAAAATTTTTTATTCTTTATATTCTATATGTTCTATATTTTCGTTCTAGAGGCAAAACTAACAAAATAGGGTTTTTTCCGAAAATTAATATCAGGAGTTTATTGATTAATATAATAAAACCAATTGTTTAATTTTAGAGATATAATTGTTTTAGAAAAATTAATATTAATTAAAACCAGTTGGGAAGGTTAGATCACATGGGAAATTTTAAAGAAGGTGTAATTATGATAGTTAGGATTATCAAAATTATAGTCGGTCTAAGCCGACTATAAATACCCTACACATATGTGTGGTTACCATTCAAAGTGATATATAGATCAACAGGGTATACGAATCCTGAAAATAACTACAAACATTCAATCGCTGAAGAATTTCCATTCATTTGATACCCATATTTACAAATGGGTAGGTGTACCGAATTTCGATTTTTTTTTTTGGTGAACCACAAGTCTTTTCGCCGGAAATCATTATTATCATGTATTTGAGCATGATGTCAATATATATTTGACCAAAAAAGTTTACCTAAGCACGTATATATAAAAATTGATCTTTATATGTACATCTTATATGAGGTATTTGAACATAAGTGGTCGGATCATAGGTCACAATGGACCAATGGATCGCACATACAGCGTAGGTATATTAGTAATCTAAGTTATAAGTTTCATTTATCTAGCTCCTCAATTCTAAAAGTAGTAGGGATTTCAACAGACAGACGGACAGACAGACGGACATCGCTAAATCGACTCAGGAGGTCATGCTGATCAAGAATATATATACTTTTCCATACCGGAGATGCTTCCTTCTGGGTGTTACAAACGGCGTACCAAACTGAATATACCCTTTCACTCTTAGTGTAGGGTATAAAAATTCTCATTAATTGGTAGCATATAAATTATTTATATTTCCAAAATTATCTTTATTTTTAATATATTCCATAAGTCTTCTATGTCACTAGTATCTTCTATTTATAACATACTTTCTATACTTTCTTAAATATGCTATGTATCCTATATTTTCTCTATTTTTGATACATCTTATATATCTATATCTTCTACATCTTCTATATCTTCTATATCTTCTACATCTTCTATATCTTCTATATCTTCTATATCTTCTGTATCTTCTATATCTTCTATATCTTCTATATCTTCTATATCTTCTATATCTTCTATATCTTCTATATCTTCTATATCTTCTATATCTTCTATATCTTCTATATCTTCTATATCTTCTATATCTTCTATATCTTCTATATCTTCTATATCTTCTATATCTTCTATATCTTCTATATCTTCTATATCTTCTATATCTTCTATATCTTCTATATCTTCTATATCTTCTATATCTTCTATATCTTCTATATCTTCTATATCTTCTATATCTTCTATATCTTCTATATCTTCTATATCTTCTATATCTTCTATATCTTCTATATCTTCTATATCTTCTATATCTTCTATATCTTCTATATCTTCTATATCTTCTATATCTTCTATATCTTCTATATCTTCTATATCTTCTATATCTTCTATATCTTCTATATCTTCTATATCTTCTATATCTTCTATATCTTCTATATCTTCTATATCTTCTATATCTTCTATATCTTCTATATCTTCTATATCTTCTATATCTTCTATATCTTCTATATCTTCTATATCTTCTATATCTTCTATATCTTCTATATCTTCTATATCTTCTATATCTTCTATATCTTCTATATCTTCTATATCTTCTATATCTTCTACATCTTCTATATCTTCTATATCTTCTATATCTTCTATATCTTCTATATCTTCTATATCTTCTATATCTTCTATATCTTCTATATCTTCTATATCTTCTATATCTTCTATATCTTCTATATCTTCTATATCTTCTATATCTTCTATATCTTCTATATCTTCTATATCTTCTATATCTTCTATATCTTCTATATCTTCTATATCTTCTATATCTTCTATATCTTCTATATCTTCTATATCTTCTATATCTTCTATATCTTCTATATCTTCTATATCTTCTATATCTTCTATATCTTCTATATCTTCTATATCTGCTATATCTTCTATATCTTCTATATCTTCTATATCTTCTATATCTTCTATATCTTCTATATCTTCTATATCTTCTATATCTTCTATATCTACTATATCTGCTATATCTTCTATATCTTCTATATCTTCTATATCTTCTATATCTTCTATATCTTCTATATCTTTTATATCTTCTATATCTTCTATATCTTGTATATCTTCTATATCTTCTATATCTTCTATATCTTCTATATCTTCTATATCTTCTATATCTTCTATATCTTCTATATCTTCTATATCTTCTATATCTTCTATATCTTCTATATCTTCTATATCTTCTATATCTTCTATATCTTCTATATCTTCTATATCTTCTATATCTTCTATATCTTCTATATCTTCTATATCTTCTATATCTTCTATATCTTCTATATCTTCTATATCTTCTATATCTTCTATATCTTCTATATCTTCTATATCTTCTATATCTTCTATATCTTCTATATCTTCTATATCTTCTATATCTTCTATATCTTCTATATCTTCTATATCTTCTATATCTTCTATATCTTCTATATCTTCTATATCTTCTATATCTTCTATATCTTCTATATCTTCTATATCTTCTATATCTTCTATATCTTCTATATCTTCTATATCTTCTATATCTTCTATATCTTCTATATCTTCTATATTTTCTATATCTTCTATATCTTCTATATCTTATATATCTTCTATATCTTTTATATTTTCTATATCTTCTATATGCTCTATATGCTCTATATCCTTTATATCCTCTATATCTTCTATATCTTTTATATCTACTATATCTTCTATAACTCTCTATTTTGATCAGCTTCCATAATTTTATCTTTTGAATATTTACGACTGAATAAAATCCGTTCAATTTTCTATTTTTTCGTTTGCATTTCAGCTACTTTTTGTTAGTCGTTTCATTTCTGTTTTGTTTTTTAACAACAAATTGACGCAAACGAGGTTGACGACCCTCGGCGCAATTGCGCTGCAGCAAGCAGCAATAGCAACACTACGGGCAAAAACAAACAAATACAAATACAACTACAATGTCTTTGTGTTTGTTGGCGGCCAAAGAACGACGAACGTTCGCGCCACACACACAGTTTGGGTTCTCGAGACATGCAGGCAATTCACCCGCTTGTACCGCCGCTACCCCAACGGTCTTTGGTTCGTTGTTGATTTTTAAATTTGCGGCTTTTGCACCAAAATATTGCAGCACTGCTAATGAGTTAATATTTCTTTTCGCTTTTTTTTTTGCGTATTATTTGATTATGCATTATCTAGATACTTATTTGTTTTGTTGTTTCATTTTAATTGAATTCAACTTTGCTAAATTCCAATCCATTTGTTTTGGCGAATTTCAATTTCATTATTTTTTTCTACGCCGCAATCAAAAAGATATTACGTTGTGAGATGTGGTTGTTTTGAAGCGTTAATAATATTGATGAAAGAAGAAAATATTCAAAAGAAGAAAATACTGCAATATTCATAATGCTGATGTATGCTGCATAATATATGAAAATAATGGAAAAATGCATAATATCATAATATGTATGTATGAATCATAATTTTGATGTATGCAGCATAATAAATAATATGTATAATATTGATGAATCTTTCATAATATGGATGAACCATTTAATAATATTGATGAAAAATTGAAAATATTCATTTTCATAGTTGTTATGAATTGTAATAATGCATTTAAAAGACAAAATTCATAAAAGTTTGCATTATTTTCAACCATCAACGATATTCATAATTTTGATGTATGTTGCATATGTATTATGAATTATACATATATTACTTTGATTATTGTGTTCATGACCAACATTTTAATTGGTATGGCAATATTGACAATTTGGCTTGAGTGTTGCTGCATCTGACAGCTGCAGGCTTTATTAGTATGCATAACGTAACATTCATTCGTAAGCAGGAAGTAATTGCATTTAATTGTTGTATTAATTAATAGAAAAATGCGTTGCAATGTGCAAAATGCATCCTTGAAATGCGTCTAATGCAAAAACAAATTCTGCCAATTTCAAAAGATTTCTGACATGTGTGGCACTCCTCCGAGACATTTTTATTAAACATTTAAATTTTGCTTTATATTTTATTATAGAAAAGAACAGTAATAGTTGTCATGGGGACAGCATGAAAGTGGATTTATATTAAATACTTTATATTCACGAGCACAATTTAGAGGGAGAAGGAGAGCTATAGAAATTTATTAAGTGATGTGTTTTGTATGCGGGAAAATTAATTTATTATATCGTCGTTGTACAACGAAAAGTCGCCAAATACATTTTTATGAAAATCTTAAATTTCCAGTTTGTTGATTAATATTATGAAATATCAATTGATAGATAAACATTTTCTTATCATTTGGTACAAATTTTGAGCTCATGATCAAAAATTGAAAGATATTTAAAGGTTTTTGTAAAGGAACAATTGGCATTTTGAAAATGAACGACGATATATTAATTATAAAGTGTTATAGAGGAAATTTTCAAAATAATATTTTGCATTGTACATAAAAACGCAATGGAAATTTCAAATCTAATCAAAAGTAATTATTTTGCTTTGACAAACTGCTGCACTCAAAATAATTTCAAGGACATTTTAAGAAATTTTTGTTTGCATTTTATTTTTTGTCAAATACACGAATAATTCGTAAAATACATTACACATTTTTCAATATAACAACCGATATTAATTGCATTCATTAATCAATCTAGCAATAAAATTCACTAATTCAATGAAAACATTTGCTATTCTTCGTGATATAAGCAATTACGTTCGCTATAACAATGCAGCAAATAATTTAGTCGACGCAGTTTTAGCAAATATAATTGCTGAAAATCCGCCGACTTATTAATTTGCTGCATTGACGTACAAATATTCATATTAGCAAACGGAATTGTTGATTTAACGAAGAATAGCAAATGTTTTCATTAAATTAGTGAATTTCATTGTTGGATTGATTAATAAATGCTATTAATATAGGTTGCTATATTTACGTCGAGTATTTTTTTCTTTGTAGATAAACTCTACGAATAGTTTTATAAAATACACAAGTTAGATTCGAAATTTTTCCATACATTTACAAAAGCTCATTCATGTATTTAACGAAATCTTTCGTAGATACATCTCACAAAGTTTTTCGCAAAATACTCGAAATGTGTTTGCCGAAAATATGAAAATGTAATCACTGGACAAAATATTGGTAGGCTCAAGGCAGAAAAAAAACGCAAAAAACTTAAAATCATACCAAAATTTCATTTTTACAAAATTCCATTTATAAAGTTTTTCGGAAATATTCCTGTTTAATTCCGGGAACTTAATATATATTTTTTTTGTATTACTATTTAATTTCATCGTTGTAGAGATGAAACTCGGCAACTGTCTTATAAATGTTTGCATATTCTGCGATTCCCGAACCATTAAGTCAATTTTGGCATCAATCAAATATGCTGATATATCCGGATTCTATAAAAAGCACACGTTATAAATGTTCGTATTATATGCATTGTATTTTGTGTAATCAATGGAGATATACATATTCGGAGCAATTTATTTATAAAAACACACATTTTATTAGATTCTTAATATCTCGAAGTATTAATTTTAATGAAAACGTATAAGAAATCCTTATTGAAATGTGGATCCGTCACAGGAACGCATTACAGACTTCAAACCGGGAATATTGTATACATCACTCGCATTATAAATTAAATTATTAAATACTATCTACATCTGTTACTAGATAAAACCTTAACGGATCTGTATTTAGTGCTAATAAAATTTATAAAATAAATTCAAACCTATACCAAATACCAATGATTCTTTTTGAATGTAAATATCCAAAGAAAATGTTGCTAGATACCGAGTAATTAAACAAATATACATTAGAGTTCGCATACTCATATTATATAAACATTTCTGTATTCGAACCTCATACCCTAAAACTCTAGAAATATCCTAGTATGTCATGCCTCTGAGATCATCGATTCCTCGAAGCTTTCTCGAACTAAAAAGGTACGATTCTAATTTGAAAAATGTCTTGTACATTTTAATTATATGAAAAATTACGATATTTAAATATTTATCACATTGAAATAGCTATATTTTTAAGCAAACTGGAACATTGATTAGTTTTTCGTTCGATGAAATGTCTCGTACCATGAAAACACGCATTTACATCATATTGATGAATTTTGTTCTTCAAACCATGATTCATTGTATAATATTATTGTCTAACGACATCAATGTTGTGCTTGGGATCATAAATATGATGAACGCTTGGTAACCGTCGATTAAGTGTTCTTCAATATGAAGATGTGAAAAATACGTTCATCATACGTACATCATATTAATGAACAAAGAAATAAAATACAATTTATATGTACTTCATATTGAAGAATGCTGTCCATTTAACCGAATTTACTTCTCAAGAAGTTTATTTATGTTTTTTCTTATATATGACATGTATAAATCAGTAAAATGTATTTATAAATGTAATATATTTATTTATAATTACAACTTTTTATTAATAAAAAGTTATATATATATAATTTTTTTTTTTGAAAAATTCGTAAAAAAGTATCCGTCAATTAATTTATTTTGAAAAAAATATTAGTTCAACAATAATTATTATATTGAATATTATATTCATAAATAATATGAACAAATTAATCAATATGACGATTCAAATTCATTGTATTGAATATTTCGCTTTTCACAATAAGTCATAAAGGGTTTTTTAATAAGAGCGCTACAAAAGTTTTTTTCAAGGGTTTTTCAAACGACGCCATATTTCTTGCCGCTCTTTTGACATTTCTCTTCAGTAAGGTTTGTCATTTCATGATGGAAAGATATACGAGCCAACAACGATTCGAAATTATTAAAATTTACTACCGAAATTCGAATATCATGAAATGGCAAACCTTACTGAAGAGAAATGTCAAAAGAGCGGCAAGAAATATGGCGTCGTTTGCTGTCCCTGTCGCTCTACTTTTGTAGCGTCACTGTTAAAAAACAATGAAGTATTCATCAATATGTCATTTAATGAACGGTGGTATAAATATGATGAATCTGGTAGTTGGTGAAAAAAATTCATTATATTTGTTCATATCTTATAGATGATTTTTTTTCTGTGTAGCTACTATTGGATTTATTTGATGCTCGATAAATGTAGCTACCCGAAAGTACCCGATATCGTGTGGATTTTTCTTCTTGATCTCGTAACGGTTTCGAAACGAAAGTCTAAAGATTGATTACGATATTATTTCAAAATTAGAATTGATATCAAGTAGCCACTTTCGAAAAATTTTCGCAACAACTAAATACCAAAATCTTTAAAAAAAGATATTCAATGTAAGAAGGTTGAATTCTCTTGAAGAATTTAAGGCATCTGAAGACTGCGAGTAAAAATTTAAATGGTATACATTTTATTATAAGGCAAACAATTTCTACAAGGTTAATAAAACAATTTACCTGTTGACCTTCATGAATTAAATGAAATTTTACCACTTTTACAAATAATAAAAACAACAAAAATAAAATGTAATATAAATCATTTAAAAATTGGTATTTAAAATTTTAATTGTGCGGCACGCAATTATAAAAATTGTGGCTATTTAAAAATTCACTTTGTAGCACTAAGGGTATTCAAAACTCTTTTTTTTGTTGTTTTGTTTTACATTATTAAAAAAACTCTACATGTATTGCTTATTTATTTTATAAAGTTAAAAACTAAAAAAAATCAAACAAATCCAGCGAACGTGAAAAAGTGTTTATACGCTTCGGTGCACTTAAAAAACACAAAAATTAAAAAAATATATATAAAAATAAAAAAATGTACATTTTTTATACATATTGTTATTTCAATTGAAGGTCATTTTCGTGCTGTTACCCGGTTTTTTTCGCGGGCAACGTATGGAGCTAGGACAACACAATGAACTCAGCCAGTGGCGTTGATTGTGCGACCGTTAATAAATGAAATAAAATTCAATTCTGTGCCAAAAATAAAAAAAAATAATAAAAAGTGATAAAGAATGAATAACAACAATATAAAAAAATGAATTATATAAACAAACAGTTGTATATATATGCATTAATATGCATAATATATATATATATAGAAGTATATATTACGAGTTGTTTGCTCAGATAACGATGATAAAATTTCACAACAATGGCTAAAGAAATTAACGAACGTTTATCAGTCATGGCCAAACATCGAGTGAACAAAATGAAAACAAAAACAAAAGAGATTTTGCAAAAACACAAAATTTATCAATCAAGAACCTTGACGAGCATATAATGAGGTTACTGTATTGGAGAATATACTACATTACTTAGTAAAAAAAACAGTAATATTTGTGATTTTTACCACTTGGATTTTGAATATTTGTCATTTTGTATATATTTCTGATCACTTTCATAAGAGATCCAAATAGATCCAAATCCATTTCATCACATTTGGCAATAAACCAGTCGAAGTCCCTTTTTAAATCCAACACTCTTAATCAGTTTCAAAAATTTAATTGCAGTCGATAAGGGTGAGGGCTGAACTTCCTACTCGATTTGGTGTGTAATATCTCAAAAATAATCTATTTCACGATCATATTTTATTTTAATAGGAAATGCTATTTTTTAACCGCTGTAACTCCAAAACGCAGCGTTTTAAAGGGGCAAATTTGGCAGGTTTATTTTTGCTAGTGTAAGGAGATATGTGATTTTTTTTTTCAAAATTCAAAAATGTTTTTCAAAATTCAAAGAAATCAATAGGGAAATTACAAAAAAATTAAACCGCTGTAACTACTAAACGGTGTGTTTTAGAGGGGTCAAACTTGGCATGTTGATGTTTGATGATGTAAGGAGATATGGGTTTTTCTTCTTTTTAAATTTCAAATTTGTGTTAGGACTCAAAGAATTAAATAGTGAATTTCGAACAAATTTTAAACCGCTGTAACCCATAAACGGAGTGTTTTAGCAGGTTTATTTTTGCTAATCTAAGTAAATATGTGATTTTTTCAAAATTCAAAATTGTGTTAGTACGCAAGGTTGATGTTTGATGATGTAAGGAGATATGGGATTTTCTTCTTTTTAAATTTCAAATTTGTGTTAGGACTCAAAGAATTAAATAGTGAATTTCGAACAATTTTTAAACCGCTGTAACCCATATACGGAGTGTTTTAGCAGATTAATTTTTGCTAATGTAAGTAAATATGTGATTTTTTCAAAATTCAAAATTGTGTAAGTACGCAAAGAAATCAATAGGGAATTTAGAAACATATTTAAACCGTTGTAACTCCTAAATGGAGCGTTTAGGAGTGGTGAAACTTGGCAGGTTGATTTTTGCTAAGGTAAGGAAATATGGGATTTTTATCCAAATTCAAAATTATGTTAGAACTCAATGAAATCAATAGTGAATTTAGAAAAAAATCAATAGTGAATTTAGAATATTTTTTAAACCGCTGTAACTCCTAAACGGAGCGTTTTAGAAGGATCAAACAAAAAAAAAAATCAATAGTGAATTTAGAAACATTTTTAAACCGCTGTAACTCCTAAACGGAGCGTTTAAGATTGGTCAAACTTGGCAGGTTGATTTTTGGTAATGTAAGGAGATATGAGATTTTTTGTGACATGGACATTTAAAAAATTTCGAACTGAAAAAAATGTTTATCAATAAAATTGAGTTTCCTAATTTCAAAACCATTTAGTCAATTCGAAAACGACAGTTCAGTCTATAAACAATATCGTTTCCTGTCCCGTTTCATATCTTGAATAATATCGAAGTTACTGCTGATGAAATGTAGGCGTGATAATCAAGACTATTATATTTCGAACCAAAAATTTCATCAGTATATCTCATAAGATACAAAAGTCATAGTGCTTTATATTTTGTCTGTATATAACTAGTAGGACGATCGTATTAGGATGATTTTTGTTTATCAGCTTAGTTTTGTATTGTTTCTGTTGATATATCTCAAACCAATTCAAAATAATAGCGATTTATATACAAAAATAAAAATGTTAAAATTTAAATATAAAATAAAAATAAAAGTTGAACGATCAATGTTTAATGTCAAAAATATCGGTGAATTTTAAAAATTCAGTATTTGGATGCTGTAATATTAAACAGCAAAAATAGTGTATATGAAGTTCATTAATAGAGTGCGATAGAAATTTATACTTCACTCAACAATAATAATAACATATTAAAGTAATAAGCAACTCAAATGGGATCCTGGTCACAGTTAGGTGAAAAAAAAAATCCAAATTGGAGAATAGTTTTGGGAAATAATATTATGCAGTAAGAAAGGTTAGGTTACATTTGAAAATTTTGAAGATTTCATTTGAGTACCAATATGTACCGAATTTAATTTTATTTGTGAGCCCCACAAGTCGGTTATCGATAAGAACATTGTTTTTATATATTTGATCATGAAGTGAAGGGGTTTTTAAGACGAATTCACTTCGGATGTTATAAATTATAGATTCATAGATATTAGTATTAGATCACCATATGCAGATTTCTATAAGTTATCTAATCTCGGAGTTTCATTGAACCACCTCATCCAGTTTTGCTGTAATCGTGATTTCAACAGACAAACGGACAGACGGACATTGCTAAATCGACTCAGAATGTTATGCGTATCAAGAATATATACTTCTTTATACCAGAAACGCCTCTATAAGTGTTACAAACGGATGACCAAACTCAATATACCCTTTCACCCTGAATATAGGGTACAAATTAACCAAATGGAAGTATCTGTCTCGTACCATTCTGGTTTTACATTGTGGTGCCTTTGACTTGTGTTTTCTGTTTATATATTGTGTTTTTGCATAATTCAAACAAATGAATGCATTAAATACACGCAAAGAATAAACTAAATTTACACATAATACATATATCAAAGACATTTACCGCGCCACAAATGCATTACGTCGTAAATCGTAAACTTACTTAGGCACTCCATGCGACTAAGAAGCTTTGGTTGCCGTTTTGCTCTGCTCTGCTCTCACGCGGCGCGCTTTCAGTGTTGCCGACAATGCCGAAAATCAAAGTAAGAAATTAATTCAATTCACTTTTGTTTGTCTGTTTACACACCGAAGGCATTTATTTGCGGCAAACAAACATTAAATATAATAAAGCAAAATAAAGTACGTAGGCAAACGCATGAAGGCAGATCCCACCATAAACAGCACAATAGACATTTAAAACTATTTCCAGGGTACAAATTTTAAATAGGTAGCCTACAGTTTATCAGCATGTTTTTCACTATACAATAAAAAGTATTCGAGTATTTTATTATATGAAAATGATTAATAGTTACTTAAATCGCTATGCCTTAAGAAAAAAAATATTTTATACCCTTTATAATCATTTAATTCTTTGGAAAAACTCTTTGATTTAAATATTTTAATTCATTGTTTAATGGTAAAAAACCATGACATCGGTTTGCTGGACAACAAAGTAAAATTCCTCAATGCAAACTGTAATCAATAAGTTGCCGGTATTAAAAGGATTATGTTTAAAATAGAAGAAACAGTACAAATTAACGATTATCATAACTGCCATTTGTCGTTAGATAAAATTAGGTTTTTATTTGGATTTTAAAATATCAAAACAAATACCATATTTTGGAATTTATAATAACTACATATTACAAAACTATACATTTATATATTTTAAAAGATAAGCGTACTTTACCTATTTCTTTTTATTTCCATGTTTTGATTACTGTAAAAATTGTTTATATCGTCTATAGTAAAATTGCGTTGTTTGTAGTAGAAAATCTTTCTAAGTACGTTTTCAAAATGGAGCAACAATTTGAAAGACTTGAAGTTTTTGCAAGAACTTATAGAAATACAGAACAGCAAGAACAAGACTGGCTCTTAAAGAGCAAAAGCAATATCGACCTGTCAATGCAAGTCCATGTTCGTCGTACGAATGCAAGAACAAGAACGACTACAATTAGAAAAAATCTCATAAAATCATATTAAAAATTGTCAATAGGACAGTTAGTGATTTACTTGTATACACAAAAATAAATATTTTCATACAAACTCAAAAATATTTTTAAAGTATTTTGTAGTTTCTAATGGGATTTACCGATTGAATTATTTTTATTAATTGTATGGTTTATTTTTTCGGAGTATATGTAAGAACAAGTCTATACAACTAAACTTTTAAATTTGCTATTTATGCAAATATTAATGGTGTATGCGAAAATAAACTAAATTTGATCGACAAAACTGTTCTAATAAAAAAAGATATTCTGATTAATAAAAATGTTTAACTTTTTTGAATTTCTTCGACTTGACAAAATTTAAGAAATTAACACTCATACAACATGTTTTGTTCAGAAAACTATATTTTTTTTTGAAAAGAAATACAAAAAAGTTTGAATATTCATCAAATGATAAAAGTAAGAATAGTAAGCCTTATCAAGCAACCTAATCAGGATAGCTACTTCAAATAGGGGTCACGTTTGGAAACAATCTCGATCAGACAAAGATATCATTCTGAACTAAATTTCAACACCGCTTTATTTTTGTAGCATTTTCCTTATTAGTGATTTAAGTAGACATATACTCTTATCTCGAAGTTATTTTTAAAGTTCTACAATACTAAATTACTAGGCTAGCATTTCTAACTTAGCCATTTGAATTGAAGTACACATATTCGATATTCTTAACTTCAAGACAAAGTCTGTTATACATCAGGCATGTACAAAATACAAAATATAAGATTTCATTTTAGATTTTCTACCAAGTGATATCAACTGTATAAATTTGCCTAAAGTTATAGCACAGCATAAAATGAATATTTAAAATATTTTAAAATTTATAAAACTAATTATAAACCCTGTACTAGGTTGGAGCAACCATCTGGTGCCGACAGCATTAACCTCTAAATAAGTTATTCGCACTGCATATGATTTTCGCAAAAGTTCAACCGAACACATAAAGCTGTCTCGTCGCGTCTCAGCGTGTCTCATCGCATTACAAAGCAGACTCTGCTGTCATCGTGACTTCGAGACCATGCCATCTTACCACGGCTCACAGTAATGACTAACATAATATTTGTGAAGCGAAACAAAGAAACAACAAAAAATCAAAATCACCCACACTATTTGTCAATGCCTTTCTACTACTATACCGTGTTCAACCCACTGCGATTTGCGCAACCCAGGCAGTCTCCTACTCAAGACGGACGCTCTTTTCTACACTGGCTGCTGTTACGTGAGCGCATAAAATGTCGTGAGCGAAACGTAACGCAGCACATAACATGTTGTGGTACGTAATGAGATTAAGACACATTTTGACAGCTTTGTTTACTGCGCAGAAGAGTGGCTGCAGAGTAAGTAAAAGAGTTGATTGAGAAAATGTACAAAAGAAAGAGTGTTGTGTAAAAGTGAGAGCACGACTTAAACGTCAAAATATAATTGGAGATTTTGCAAAAAAATACTCGCGAGAACAACTCTTCGCTATTTGAGTAAGTTTAAGCAACGGTTTTGCCGTCGTAACGGCGTTTAATGTCAGACTACTCTCCAGCTGTTTCGCGTTTTACGCTCTTTTAAGCTGACACTTAAAGCAGTCGCTTTTTTTCGCAGCCAGCTGCTCAATTGTTACCAGTTTTCCTACTTTTTGGTGTTTTTTTTACGTTTTTTTCTTTCTTTTTTATATTTTTTTTGCTTCTTTTACGTTTTTTTGTTTTTTATTGTTGCATATTTGTTGTAGTCTCGTATGTTTTTGGAAAAGTATGTCAAAGTCAAATGTTGACGTCGCTGCGGCTTACGTAGTTGCGTCGCAACGCTACGTCATGACGCGTAGTCGATAGTCGACGTCGTCGTCTGCATTGTGGTCGATTTCGGCAGCGGCGGCTGCGTCGCTACGTTAGTGAGTCGGTTGTTATATAAGTGGCAGATAGGTAGGTAGGTAGGTAGGTAGATAGATAGGTAACTTGAGCCCCCGTCGAGGCTCCAACTGTATGATGTTGGCGTCTGCGTCGGCGTCAGCAGCAACGCAATCTTTGCGCTATTTTTGGCGTTGTCTGCAGTTTTAGGTGTTGAGTTGAAGTGTAGCTGACTGAATAACTGACTGACTGTCTGACTGACTGCAGTTGTTGCTGCTTATAGTTATTGTTGTTGTTGTGCTGATATTTAAATTGAGTTTATTTTTATTGTTGTTGTTGTAAATCCAACAGTTGGTCTTACGTTTTATGTATTTCTTTGGCATTTCATTTGCTGACAAATGTTGCTTTATGCTTGTTTTTGTTGTTGTTGATTGCTCCACTTACCAAATTTTGTTAGCGTTTTTTTTTCAACTTTTTCTTTTCTTATTTCATTTTTTGTTTCTGTTTTTTTTTTTTTTTGCATTTTGTGTATTGCTCATTATGTTGTTGCCGTAATGAGTTGTTGCTGATTTGTTGTAATAGTGTTGCAATCATTGTTGCTGCTCCCAAATATTGCTCAATCGTTGCACGAATAGCTAAACTTAAAAATAAAAGAAAAACTTTAACCAAAAATTCAACATTATGACTGTTTATTACGTCTTTACAAATCCAAACACAGGAGGCAGCCATTTGTGAGTTTGCTCTCTTACGTCGTTTATTCGCATCTGTGCTTACGTTAGACACATGGCGAACTTACGTAAACAGGACATTATTTTGTATATTTGAAATTGTCTTTGCTACGTTGTCAAACTTTATTATGCAATGCAGCTAAATGACGTTGCATATGTCAGTTGTTTGAAAGTCAATTATTTGATGCATGCTTACGTAATTTTATTAAAAAAAAAGACAACATTCTTTGTTACTTTTCTAATCTATTTTTTTGTGAACTACATAATTCCAATGCTTTTTTTGGCGTTGCTAAACTAACGTCTTCCAATGCATTATTTGCGTTTTTCTCCGCTGTTTTTGTCAGATCTGTTACAGCATTCCTTCGATATCCAATGATAATTTCAATTCCCAAAATTCGATTTTTTCAATACAAAATAAAATTAGTTGGGAAGGTTAGATCACATGGGAAATTTTAAGTAGGGACATTTTATAGTAGGTGTTATTATAATAGTAAGGATTATCAAAATTATAGTCGGTTTAAGCCGTCTATGAATACCCTACACATATGTGTGGTTACAATTCAAAGTTGTATATAGGTCATACGAATCCTGAAAATAACTACAAACTTTCAATCGCTGAAGAATTTCCATTCATTTGATACCCATATTTACATATGGGTAGGTGTACCGAATTTCGATTTTTATTTTGGGAACCACATGTCATTTCGCGGGAGAACATTATTTTTATGTATTTGAGCATGAAGTCAATATATATTTGACCAAAAAAAAGTTTACCTGAACACGTAAAATTCACCAGTAAATGTGTTTTATATGATAAATTTGAACATTAGTGGTCGGTTCACAGATCATAATGGGCTGATCATGCCCATTTTCACTGACAGACAGTGTAGATATATAAGTAATCTAAATTAGGAGTTTCATTTATTTAGCTCTTCTAGTTTTTCTGTAATCGTGATTTCAACAGGAGGTCATGCTGATCAAGAATATATATACTTTTCCATACCGGAGATGCTTCCTTCTGGGTGTTACAAACGGCGTACCAAACTTTCACTCTTAGTGAAGGGTATAAATATGCAAATCGCTTGGGTATATGCTATACGTATTCAGTTCGTTTTGTTAAAACGGTTCTGGTTCCAAGATTTTCAAAATTGCGGTTCCAATTCCGGTTTTAATCAAAACAATTTATGGGATCCGATTCCGGTTTCGAAAATAGAAAAGGTTCCGATTCCGATTCATTGCGTTTCCTGACAGTTTCCTGATAGGGATTAAAAAAATAGCGATTTTAGTTCCGATTTCGCTTCCACCAAAAATAACGCTTTCGTTATTAAAAAAACGGTTCCAATACCTGTTCCAATTTCGGTTCTATGCGGGCCCTGCTTTGTACAAAATCATTGTTAGTCATAAACCAATTTTAAAAATCCCATTCTTTGGCAGGGAATATGTTTTCAAAGTCCACCATCTGTGTGTTGTCCCAAAATATGCCAACCAATTTTAAAAATCCCATTATTTGGCGGGGAATATGTTTTCAAAGTACACCATCTGTGTGTTGTCCCAAAATATACAAAAAAAAATGCTAGACATTTTGTCTAGGAATTTTTAAGGTTATTGTATTCAATTTAAGATACTGTTAAAATGTTCCAATTTTACTTTTTGTTTATTAGTATTTGTATATTTCAATAGAAATCGAATACCAACTGCTTAAGTTAAAAAACGGGCCTTAAAGATTCATCTATACAAAATCGTAGTTTTGTAAGTAAATACAAAAGACAAACAATTCTGCCAATTGCAATATTTCCTCGAGACTAGTTTTCGCCGAAATATTTCTTCAACGAGACAATTTTCCTCGAAAAATACTGTAACTGTACATACAGTAACTGTACAATGAAAGAATTATATTACGAAAAAATTTTCCATGTACAGTTTTTTCCAGACAATTCTTCTCGAGACAATATGTCCCCACTCAACTCTTTCTGAGTTACATATTTTCTAGACTGTTATTCCACGAGACAATCCTTGCCCGGGAAAATACATTCACAAACAATTCTCCTTCGAGCTAATATTTCGCTGAGACAATACTTTCCCAGACAACTCTTTTCGGAGTTAAATCTTCACCAAACTGTTTTTCAACGAGACAATTCTACGCAGATCATTTCCCTGATACTTCTTCGAGACTATATAAATTCCAAGGCAAATCTTCACTGAAATAATTCTTTCCCAGACTTTTTTTTTAAACGAGACCTTTCTACCCTGTATAATTCCTTCATTACCAATTTTTCTTCGAGATTAAACTACTCCAATTAAACTACTCCTATTAAGCTACTCCGATTAAACTACTACTTCCGCAGACTGTAATTCAGGGAGACAATTCTTCACCGGAAAATGTTCACAGGAAAATTTATTCGCGAACGAATTTTCGAGATTAAACTTCCGAGATAATACTTCTCCAAGACAATACATCCCCAAAACAATAGTTCTCAGAGAAAATTACTCCCAAACTGTTGTTCAGCGGTTTATTTACGCTGCGTAATTCTTTCACGAAGAAAACTTCTCCGGGATAATACTTCTCCGAAACAATATATCCCCTGGCAACTTTCGACAGTTCCCAGAAAGCCATTTGCCGGAAATGCCATTTTCCCGCATGTATGTATGTTTGCCCGAAAGGCCGTTTGTCAGAATAGCCGTTTACCCGAATGGACGTTTGCCCTAATGAACGATAACCTGAATGAGTTGTGGGTAAACGTTCATTCGGACAAACGTCTATTCTGACAAACGGCCTTTCGGGCAAACATACAATTCGGAAAATGTGCAATTTTTTCCTGGATAATTCCATCATGAACAATCCTTCGAGATAATACTTCTCCGTAACAATACAACCCCTGACAACGTTCGTATCTAGACAGTTCGTAGAAAGCTATTTGTCCGAAAGGCCGTTTCCACGAATTGTACGTTTGCTCGAATTAACGTTCGCCCGAATGGACGATTACCCGAAAGGGTTTCGGTCAAACGACCATTCGGGTTAACGACAATTGGGTTAACGTCTGTACTGGCAAATGGACATTCGGAAAAACGTACATTTCGGGAAAATTGCTTTCGTGCAAATCTACATAAACCACAACTTTTCACGGACCAATTCTTCTCCGAGAAATTACTTCGCCCACACAACTTATCCACGCGATAATTCTTACAAAGACTGTTATAAAACGAGACAATTCTACGCCGGGCAATGTTTCATTGGACAATCATTTCACGAACAATTCTTCTCCGAAATAATACTTTCTCGAGACAGTACTTCCCCAGGCAACTCTTCACCGAGATATTTCTTTTCTAGACTGTTGTGCCACGAGATAATGTCTGATAACTCTTCAACGAACCACACTACTCTGATATAATACTTTTCCGAGCAAATGCTTTTCCGGACAAATCTTCACAATCAATTAGAGTGTCTGAGAAATTCCGCAATTATTCTAAACTTCTGGTAATATTTGTAAATATAAGAATTGCTGAAACTATTCATATTTCACTGTTTGTATTGTAAATTAAATTTTAATTTATATTAATTTACTAAGTATTTCTTTGATAAAATCGTAAAAACAGTGTTTAATCAATTAACGTCGCCTCGGAGAAGGGCGTTGACTGAATGAATGACTGAGACTTAGTACCTACTGATAACCGACAGCAACAATAACAACAAACGTCACAACAGAAGTCATTACAATCATGATGTAAACAATAACAAATGTTTGTAAACCCCAGAGCAATCACTTAATTTACAACAATTACAACAACCATAAGACATGCGCTTTTTGTTACAACACTGCTGAGCTGAGCGTTATGCAACCGAACGAGCGTTTGCCAAACAGCGTAAGCGTTTTAAACGACAACGTAAATGTAATTCGCAGTGAGCACGTTACTCATGTTGTTTAGTTTTTCTGAATTATTATTTAATAATAATTACGAGTCAACTTACAAGTCGAACCTGTAGCGCGGCTCGGTTGCACACTTAAGCGGTTTGTCAATCAGTCAGTCAGTCAGTTATTCAAATGGTCTGTCAATAAATCGACTGTCTGTCCAATGAACTGTTTATAAGTCCATCTATCGCTCTCTATAACTATTCAGCTATCTATCTGTCAGTCTGACAGTTGGACTGTCTGACAGTAGCGCTAATATATTTGTCAGCTGTTACGTCCATATGTCCTCAAGTAGCTGTTGTTGTTATTGTTGTTATAGCATCATTACGTAAGAGCTACACGCGTTCTTTGTCGCCTTCGTAAATATTTCCAGTTCATGTAATCGAGCACGACACGACACGACGCGTCGTAACTGAAAACAGTCACATCCGAATCATACAAACGCGCGCAACTAGGATGGCAATAGTCAGAACCGCGCGATAGCGATAGCATTACATGCAGCTGCATCGAGAATCGATTGTTTTAATTGTGAGCAATTCGAAATTATTTTCCTTAGCAGCCAATTGCAGCAACATTTGGTTATGAAATAAGAACCTCATTCAAGGGGACTGCAAAATTAATTTAAGCGGAAAAGTATACGATAGTGGCAGTGAGTAGCTTAGCGGTAATAAGAACTTTAAAAAAATAGTAGGAAATAATTGTGGAAATAGTAGTAGAAATAAATGTAGATATGAGTTGAATTTGTAGTAGAAAAATAGCGGTAGAAATTGTTTTTTAAATAGTAGTAGTTATAGTTGTCGAAATAGTAGTAGAAATTAAGTAGAAGTATTGTGGAAGTATAGTGGAAATATTGGTAGAAAAATAGTTGAAATATTACAAAAAATAGTAGTCAAAGTTTTAGTTCATAAGCTGTAGAAATAATACTTTAAATAGTAGCCAAATTGTACTATAAATCATATTAGAAAATGTAGTTCCGTAGTAAAATACATAAAATCACTCATTGATTTAATGGTTACCTATGATTTTAAAATTACTATACTATACAAAACTGTACAAAAATTTCCTATGGACACTCCATATATAAATTCTATATAAATCGCAGTTGCTGTTTTTGAGACAGTTCTTTTTTTCTATTTCACAATTAAAAATATAGTACGTACTGTTGAAAAATAGTTGTCCAACTAATATTAAACACAATTTTTTAAGCACAATTATTTGGATCTAAACTCGGATAATTCTTTGGAGAATTTTTAAATTAGCGTATTCACAGTTTGTCGTATTTTAGTATGGTATATGTAACATATATATACGATACATTAACTCAGAAACGTCAATTTGTTGTTGTATCGCTCTGAAAAGTGAAATACCACAAGTGTTGCATTTGAGAGTAGCCCTGAGGCATGTTTTTTGGTTTCGTATTTTGTGAAATGAAGAAAATTTGTGAATTTGAAGAGAAATAGTGCACATAAAATGTTAATTTATTTGTTTTTCATTTTCAAATCAAGGAATTTTTATGATTTAATAAGAATTTAATAAGCTGCATTTATTTGACGAAAAATTTTAAAAAGCAGAAAAGTCGTACCAATACCATAAAACTGTGAATACGCTAAATAATTTTTTGCTGCAAATATTTTGTAGCTAATATTACATTGAGTATGGATATGAAAACGGTTTTTCAATATCAATTCATTTAAAGGTTTTATTCTCATTTGATATGGAGCTATTAGATATTTGAAAAATCAATTTAACATTTATAAAATGCAAATAAAAGCTTGAAACGAATTGATATCGGAAAACGATTTTCATATTCAGCTAAGAAGTACATCCAATATTTTTTTTTTGTTTAACCAAATGTTTGAGCATTTAACGAATTGAACCAGAAAACTTGGCATACATTGTATTGTATCTTTTAGTGTACTTTAAGAATATATAGGATTTACTCATGTGTACAGCCAAAAGTTGAATTTTGTTCCAATATTTTTGGAATTTCTATAAAACAATTGAACAGATTTATTACCACCCAACGAATTATGAGTCTGAAAAAAAAAGAAATTAGTTGTAACAACCAGATTTATTTGTTTAAACCAAATTTATACTAATTAAATACAACAAATTGTGGAAAACTTGGGTTTAACTTGATTGTAGTTCAAACTACAGCATTTTAGTTGTGGCTATAAGAAACGACTTTACATCTGAAAGAACCGATTAAGGTGAATGGACAGTGTGTTGGTTGACACAACAAATTTCTACTTTGGGTATACCTAATTTTATATATATTACCGAATATATTAAGACAATGATTCGTAAAATATAGGCAGCCATAGGCATAAAGAAGAAAACAGTGAAAGCTTATTTGACATGATGTTGAAACAAGCGCAAAGTCAGTTGTGATCACCAAACTCATACGTTTAAAATGAAATTTCTACAAATTAATAGATGAAACTGACATAAAAAAGCACAAAAAAGTAGTTTCATTAAATTTACTAAAAAAATGAATTATTTTATATAAATTATTTATTATAATTACTTTGAAATTAATAAAAAATAAAATAGTTTGAAAAACACGTAATAATTGCAGAGATTCTCGTAAAGTACATTTGATAAATGGTATCTAGATACTTGTAAAAGTATCGCATTTACCGGTTGCTTAACTGGCCACTGTCTGAAATGTTGTTGTTGCTGCGAATTACGACATATCGCCAGCGAAACGAGGACAAACTGTAGCAGCAGCAACAACAGCTGCTGTTGCCGCCAAAAACGTTGCAGCAATAACACCACCACCAACAACAACAACAACAACAAAAACAACAGTTAGACGGTGCAACAGTTGACGATTGCTACAGCAATAGTCGGTTGCTGTAGCTTGTGCTGCTGCTACTGCTACTGCTGTTGCTTTGAGTGCAATATTAAATTGCATTTGTTGCAATAGTCGGCGCAGAATTGCGGTGCAGTTTGACTGCGTCTGGTGGCGGTGCTGCTGTTGCCGTCGCTGCTGCTGCATTATGCAACACCCTATGAGGCAATTGCAGCGCTGCCATAAAATACAACAACAAAAAACCGCTGCAATGTAATTCATAAAAGTGCAGCGCAGCGCATGGATTCGATTGTGCTCGTGTGCGGATTATGGTGACTCAACAACGTTACAATATTCCGAAATCCTATAATTTTTTTTCGCTAGATTTTGAGTTATTTTTTATTTAAGTTTTACCGCTTTTTGTTCAAATTTAAAAGTTTTAATTAGTTAACATTTGAATTGTAGTAATTCGCAAGTGAATTTCGAGAATTTCACAAATTGTTTCTTCATTTTAAGTTTTAAATGTCGTATTTTGTGGAATTTCAGGAAACGCCTGTCATGTGCTGAATGGGAATTAATAAGCAGCTCTATTGCAAAATATCTTTTTATTTGAATTCCACATAAAAGCAGTAATAAAAGCAGCAAATTAAATGAATCGTGTGCCGCGCCGTAAAATGCGCCAGAAGTGATGGAGTCATGTCGCTGCTGAGAATGAGGATGGAGAATGAGAACGAGAATGAGGCTCATAATTTAGCATTTAACAGCATAGCAGGAACACGTGCTCTTTTCACATAAACACAGACGATGTAATAAACAGAATGAAACATGCACTGACAGAAATGGGAGGTATCTTAATATAATGCAGAAAACTACATCAAAATTAAAAAAAAAAACATTTCATTTATAATTTAGAAAAAAATAAATAATACATACATATCCACTGCTGGTAGGGATTTGTAGAGTATATCCCTACCAGTAAAACAAGTCCAAAAGAGGTAAGTTTCTGGTATGGATTTGAAGAGTAGAACCTTGGCAGTAAAACTAGTCAAAAACTGGACTGTCCTCAGTAGGGATTTGAAGAATAGATCCCTGCCAGTAAAGCTAGTAAGAACTGGTCGGTTACTAGTAGGGGAATGCCGCGAAACCGAAGAGTTTTACTGGCTAAACAGTACGTAACATAGACAAGTGTCTAGTAAAACTGTCTGGATACTGGTAGGAATTCTGTGGGTATTTCCAAAACACTCGGTTTTGATATTCAATATAATTTAAGTGAACAATGCAAATTATCTCACATAAAACGTCATAAATACCAGTAACAGAATATTTTTACTTGTTCCTTATGTCGTCGTTTTTATTTTATTTTATTAAAAAAAATTCTGTCTCCAGAATTATTTTACGTTTTTTGAAGTATTCGTTTCGTTTAACGTTAGACGGAGCTGTATTGCACATCATTATTATTATTATTTTTCTAAACTGTTTCTCAATTACAAATCGTCGTTTTGTACTGTGTTTATGACCCAAAAATCCAGAAATATTTGGTAAAAATGTCAGAAAATTTGTTTCGGGGAGGTACTCGGCATATATTTGGTATGTGCTGAAAATCTTTTTATACAAACTACGCCTTTGCCTGTCTCAAATCTTTAAAAACAATGTTTCTAAACTGTTTGTGCATGACAAAATCGTCGGTTTTCACTGTGTTTTTGACAGAAATTGTCTTGAAATATTTTGGAAAAATATCTGAAATTTTGTCTCGGGAAGGTACTTGACATATTTTTGGTATGTGCTAAAAATATGAATCTTTTGTCTGTCTAAAATTTAAAAAAAAAGTTTTTAAACTGTTTGAGCATGACAAAATCATCGGTTTTCACTGTGTTTTTGATAGAAATAGTCGTGAAATATTTTGGAAAAATGTCAGATATATGTTGTCTCGGGAAGATTCTCGCCATATTTTTGGTATGTGCTGAAAATCTTTTTATACAAACTACGCCTTTGCCTGTCTAAAATCTTTAAAAACAATGTTTCTAAACTGTTTGTGCATGACAAAATCTTCGTTTTTCACTGTATTTTTGACAGAAATAGTCCTGAAATATTTTGGAAAGACATTATGATAGTTTTCTGACTTTTTCCTCAAGTAATAACTCCTTAATGAAATTGTTAATAGAAAACCATTAAAAATAGTGGTTAATTGTTAAGATACAAACTTTAAGTGTTCAGTGTTAATCAGCCTTAGGATGTTCCCTATAATCGCTCCTTGGACAATAGAAACGTTCTATGAACCATTTCGCTACAAAATGACAAACTATATTTGTTATCCTTAGAACCCTTTCGGAGCACATATCGCCTAACCCAGACATGTAGGGGTATAAGAATATACTACACTTTTTATCAGTAGACCATATAGAAGCACAAAATAAAAAGAAATCGAAGTTCAGTAAAAAAAGTTGCCATTTTGCCGCACTGTGAAATATATTTGTAATAAGAAAAAGAGATAAATTGAAAAAAATCGTTAAAATTGAATGTAAATGACGATAACTTGAGAAAAGGAAATGGTAGGATTTTGGTTGAAACGGATTTTTAAACTAGAAATGATGATGAATATAACCCTATTTGTACCTTTTATACCCATTTTTGTCATACTTATGATTGCTTCTAGAGCACCGTGGAGCATGACAAAATTTTTATTAAGGATAGACAAATACTTGTTAAATGATGTCAGTACCGCTTTATTTTTTCTAATTCCAATTCCACGCCTGGTCAATGCCTTCCATATGCCGTGGAATGTCATTTAATTAGCGGCAAACATGCGACAGCATAGTGTCGAATGAATGTGATTTGCCACATATGGAAGGACAATCAGTGAGTAAAGCAAAAAAAAAAATGCGCTGTTTATTGTGTAGCATGCACGGCGACTCTCCATTGCCGACAACACACTAATAAACTGCGACAGCAATGAAGCAACAAGGACTTGCACAAGGATATGCGTGACATTATTTTTTTTTTTTTATTTCTACTGTTGCTTTTTATGGCTTGCGGGCAGCTAATGGCGCCTGAATGCAAAACAACATAAACACATTAGGCAAATGGCGACTGACGGCTGAAATCAGGCGCAATTATGAAGCCGTCAAAGTGCTTTTAGGGGATTTCATTAAATCGTACTACATGTATTTCTCAGTGTAATAGAGGCCTTTTTTTTGTTGCACGCATATTAAATGAACTTCTCACAACTCGTACACACTTCAAACAAAAAACACACAACGGGCCGATGGGCACGAACAAAGCCTTCAATAGGCCTCAAAGCCTTTGGCAGGGTTTTTAGCAGGACATGTTGCGCAGTACATGCTGAAAGGAATTTAATTATGGATGTTGTGGTGGGCAACACAATTTGTGTGGCATGCAAAATCAATGTAAAATTGTAGAGTACAGACATTTTCACAATTTCTATTGCATGTTGAATTTTTAAATCATTTTTTTTTTTTGAATTTTCTAGTTGCAAAGATATTTTGCAAACGCTTAGAGTTATTTGCAGTGAATTGAAAAAATGTTTATTTGTTTTTTTTTAGATAAATTTATTTATTTTGTGCACAAACAGTTGCTGAGAATTCGATGAATGTCGGCAGCGAAATTCCGAGAGTGCGGCATTTTCTATGCTGGCTTTTGTTGGCAGCTCGTACAGCAGTGCAATACCACATACTACTCTATTTGAATGCAGGAATTTCAATCGATGCGAAAATCAAGGAATTCGTTGGCGCATACAAATAACAAAAAATTTCGCGTAGAACACAGAAAGAAGCCCTTTAAAATTGCGTAACTACAACGGATTCTACTTCAAATTGCGGCATTTTTCAATTAGCGTATTCACAGCTTCGTGGTATTGGTACGATATTGTACGAATACGACAGAACGGCACCACTTTTCGCTTGTTCAAATTCGGCTGATGCTTATAAATTTAGGATTTTTTCAAGTTATCATTAATATGCCTTGAATTTCAAAGAAACAAAAATAAATTCACATTTTATGCACACTATTTATCCTTAAATTTTACAATTTATCTTCATTTTACAAAATACGAATCCAAAAATATTCCTCAGGGCTACACTTAAATACAACACTTGTGGTATTTCATTTTATAAGGGATGCAACAAGAAATTGATATTTATGTGTTGTTGTGTCGTATATATACTACATGGTACGAATACCAGACTAAAATATGACGGAACTGTGAATGCTAAATGCTAAATGCCCTTCTAAATACCAGAAATTATGGAATTGTGGAGACTTAATAGTTCTATTAGAAATGTATCCTATTAAGGACGCATTTATAATTGATCAGGTTATGATAAGCTAAAAATATACGAACCAGTTCCTGGCCATGTGGGTATAGAATGCAAAATCGAATTAAAACTGTTACAAAAGTAATAAAAACAATCCCCAGTTCATTAGTAGTAAAAACAAAATGACTCTACAGTTAAAAACCAAAGCAAAAATGGTCGTAAACTGTATATATCTCGTATTTTGTGAAACCTAATTATTTTCTAAAATAGCTCAACTCTTATCTCTGCCTAATAAACACAAAGAATTTGTTGTACGTTGTATACTTAGAACAAAAGTAAATAGAACTTATATCATTTTTTGTGTAATTTAAATACAGACAACACTAACATATTTTTGCAAATATCGGAAGGTTATCACATTCCAATTTTTTTTTTTACTGAAGGGAATCTAAAAATAGAAATTTGTGGTTTTTATTAAATTCCAAGCAAATTATCACAAGCAAAGTCCACATTAATATCATATTTAAAAAAATATATATATTTTTTAAATATTTAACTAATACAAATACGTAATAAATTTGATATTCCCTTAATAATGATTCATCATTTTTATGAAATTAAAGTAAAAAATTACAAAGCACTAATCTCTTAAATTGTATAACTCTTTTAAAACATTACCTAAGACGATTTTTCCTATTGAGGTACATTATTTTTATATAATTCGCTGGTGCTGATTTGAACTGAGAACAGTTTTTTTCCTATTGTGTAAGGTTTTTAAAAAAATTGAATTCCTTAGGCCATTTAAACTCAGCGACTTCTTAGAATAAAAAAAAAATACTTTAGTATATAAAACTTTAGTATTTTACTTTATTTTACTGTTTTCACAGAATTGACAAGACTTGTTTTAATATAAAAATTAATATCAATTATTCTATCAATTAATTGGATCTAAAGTGAAAATTTATATACATAATGTTCATAAAATTCATTAAATTCATAAAATTCATAAAATTCATAAAATTCATAAAATTCATAACATTCAAAAAATTCATAAAATTCATAAAATTCATAAAATTCATAAAATTCATAAAATTCATAAAATTCATAAAATTCATAAAATTCATTAAATTCATAAAATTCATAAAATTCATAAAATTCATAAAATTCATAAAATTCATAAAATTCATAAAATTCATAAAATTCATAAAATTCATAAAATTCATAAAATTCATAAAATTCATAAAATTCATAAAATTCATAAAATTCATAAAATTCATAAAATTCATAAAATTCATAAAATTCATAAAATTCATAAAAATCATAAAATTCATAAAATTCATAAAATTCATAAAATTCATAAAATTCATAAAATTCATAAAATTCATAAAATTCATAAAATTCATAAAATTCATAAAATTCATAAAATTCATAAAATTCATAAAATTCATAACATTCATTACATTCATAAAATTCACAAAATTCATAAAATGCATAAAATTGATATAATTCATAAAATTAAAAAAAAAAAACAATTTTGATTAAAATGCATTAAAATACATTGAAATTCATTAACAAAAACAAAATTAAAAATTAATTTAACTCTTAAAATTCATATAATTCATAAAATTCATAAAATTCATAAAATTCATAAAATTCATAAAATTCATAAAATTCATAAAATTCATAAAATTCATAAAATTCATAAAATTCAAGAAATTCATAAACCTAAAAAAATAAAAATTCATAAATTCATAAAATTCATTTAATTCATAAAATTCATAATAGTCACAAAATTCATAAAATTTACAAAATTCACAAAATTCATAAAATGTATACATCATTCTTCAGAAAATTCATACAATATGTAATACATTCTTAAAACTAGCTCGTTAAACACAGAACAATTTTATGTTCCTGAAACTTTTGATTGTCGTAAACATCCGAAGCATGTTTTTCTGTATAAAACATACCATTTTTGTCAATTTCCGCTCACAAATATACTATATGTTAATTAGCCTCTAAAAATACAAGAACATTCATTGGATTTTATATGTGGCAAACAGAGTCGTAATGAGTTCGTAACGCACTGTTTATATTACAATCTTACGCAATTACGAGCTCACAGAGTACAAAGTAGGCACTCGAAATGATGTTGCCAAGAAGCAGCAGGAGAAGCAGATGTTGATTGTGATGTCGAACATCTGGCCGAGTTTTTCCAGTATTCTGTGCGTTTTACTTTTACTGACTGTCTGTCTATCGCTAAAAATGTAAACAATTCCCTCATCAGAATCACATTAAAAGTTAATCATAGTCGACGGAATAGAACCACGCCATACGACTGGCGACGACGTCAAAAGAGGCTGTCGGGGGGCCACAGCGATGCGGTTTCAATGTGGGGCCCGACCGCCATATGTCGAGAAGTCAAGAAACTGTTTGTACGAGGGTCGCTGTACGTCGCACACGACTGATGGCAAAATGTTTTTCAATATTTTTGTAATAATCATAAAATGCTAAAATTAAATTATATGTGAAATGTTATTAATGACTTGGTTAAAGTCGAAGTAAAATTGTTTTACAAAATGGCGGAACTGATTTACGTTATTTTTAAAACGTGTAGTAAATTTAATTAAATCACATTCACAAGAGTAATAAAATAATAAGTATAAAATGCAATTAGTAGGTTGTAATATTTTGGCGTTGTTTTCGACGGACACCAAATACGAAGAAGCAGAAATGTAAAACTTTTTTTTCTCAGAATATTTTCCATGCATCAAGTGAATATTTATTGTATGGCAACGAAGCCATGTAGAAAAGGACACTGGGTCCTTTGGAGCCATGAGTTGTTGTTATTGTCGTGTATTGTGTTGTTGCTAACAGCAAAATACTGAGTAACAATAGAGGATTTTATGACTTTGAATCTTGACAGACAGGCTGAGTGTGTGTTGGTCGGTTGGTAGGTAGGACCACTTGTCCGTCAGAGCCGACATTTAAAGTGAAGCGAAGCTGAAGACTGATATCATCTGGGAATGGAATTTTATAATATCACAAAACTTTAAAATATTATGAAATTCACTAAATTTATAAAATTCATAAAATTCATAAAATTCATATTATTCATAAAATTCATAAAATTCATAAAATTCATAAAATTCATAAAATTCATTAAAATCATAAAATTCATAAAATTCATAAAATTCATAAAATTCATAAAATTCATAAAATTCATAAAATTCATAAAATTCATAAAATTCATAAAATTCATAAAATTCATAAAATTCATAAAATTCATAAAATTCATAAAATTCATAAAATTCATAAAATTCATAAAATTCATAAAATTCATAAAATTCATAAAATTCATAAAATTCATAACATTCATAACATTCATAAAATTCACAAAATTCATAAAATTCATAAAATTCATAAAATTCATAAAATTCATAAAATTCATAAAATTCATAAAATTCATAAAATTCATAAAATTCATAAAATTCATAAAATTCATAAAATTCATAAAATTCATAAAATTCATAAAATTCATAAAATTCATAAAATTCATAGAATTCATAAAATTCATAAAATTCATAAAATTCATAAAATTCATAAAATTCATAAAATTCATAAAATTCATAAAATTTATAAAATTCATAAAATTCATAAAATTCATAAAATTCATAAAATTCATAAAATTCATAAAATTCATAAAATTCTTAAAATTCATAAAATTCATATAATTTATAAAATTCATAAAATTCATAAAATTCAAAAAATTCATAAAATTCATAAAATTCATAAAATTTATAAAATTCATAAAATTCATAAAATTCATAAAATTCATAAAATTCATAAAATTCATAAAATTCATAAAATTCTTAAAATTCATAAAATTCATATAATTTATAAAATTCATAAAATTCATAAAATTCGTAAAATTCATTTATAAAATTCATAAAATTCATAGAATTCATAAAATTCATAAAATTCATAAAATTCATAAAATTCATAAAATTCATAAAATTCATAAAATTCGTAGAACTCATAAAATTCATAAAATTCATAAAATTCATAAAATTCATAAAATTCATAAAATTATAAAATTCATAAAATTATAAAATTCAGAAAATTCAGAAAATTCATAAAATTATAAAATTCATTAAATTTATAAAATTCACAAAATTCATAGAATTCATAAAATTCATAAAATTCATAAATTCATAAAATTTATAAAATTCATAAAATTTATAAAATTCATAAAATTCATATAATTTATAAAATTCATAAAATTCGTAAAATTCATAAAATTTATAAAATTTATAAAATTCATATAATTCATAAAATGTATAAAATTCATAAAATACATAAAATTCATAAAATTCATAAAATTCATAAAATTCATAATATTTATAAAATTCATTTAATTAACTAAATTGATAAAATTCATAAGTTAAGTATATTCGGAAATTTAAAAATATTTATAAATTTTGACAAATTCATAAAATATCAATGGTTTCACTTTTACAACTTAATACATACCAGCAGCTAATAAAGTCTTTTCGCTGCCGTTATAAATTCTCCTAATCCTTCGTGTTGAAATGCTCTAAATAATGCACCATATTTTTTATTTTATTTGTTATTATGCTCAGAATTGTTGTTGTAATTTATGTTGAATAAAAAAAATGCAAGAATTTTTTCGACATGATTATGGTTTTTGCATGTGCGACGACGAGCTGTCTGAATTTACAGCCCATAAATCTTGAACTGCATAATAAACACACATCGCGCCTGGCATTCGCTGGGGGCTTATATGCCAAGGATTCACTTTATGCTGTTACATAACAATAAGCAACAATTATAACAATTTTTATTACAGTGTATCTAAAAGATACTTTGCATTGCTTAGAATGCGGTTTATTACACATAACTTTGAATAGATGTAAATTATATTTGAAGAAAGCTGCAATGTAATTTGCAAGCATTTTAAATTCAAATTAAATAGCAGTTGTCATCACTTAAGAGATACAATTGCAGATACAAGATACTTTTGTGTCAGTTGCAGATACAAGCGACATTTGTGCGCATTTGCAAACTTAATAAGTTTTGCAAATAAACATTTAATATTAGTCTTGACTTCGTCAGAGATAAGCGTGCCGTTGACTGTGCAACGTTGTATCTGTAAGATACAAAATATTTATTTTTTATAACATAAGAATGTTCTTCTAATAAAAAAATACTTTTGTTTTCTTAGCAATTTAATAAATTCAAATTCAATGTGCATTTTGTTTTCGTCCACACATTTACGCACAAGATACAAGTTACCAGATACTTTCCACTATTCCGAAACTATTGTAAAAGTCTACAAGAACTACATAAAATGTATGTGTAACGCATAAATAATGCTTTATGATAATCTATTAAATAAATAAAACTTTATCGACACAATTTGTTTGGTGTACTTGACCATTGTATCTAATAGATACACAATTCATTTGAGGTTTTAGCTCTTGGCACCTATGATAATATGTCACTGACAGCATTATGACAATGCTGTTGACAACAACAATAGGCATTTACAGTACATCAATAAATTGTCATAAATAAATCTGAAACTGTCAACCGAGTATCTGCGTATCTTTGTATCTACGCAGTGGTGTTGTATCCGCACATCTAAGTGGCCAACAGCTGAAAATAAGTTCAAATGTTTGTGTTGTTAATCAAAGCAAATGAATCAACCGTCCTCACGAAAGATAGTCGTCTGATGCGGCAGAGATTTTTTTGTTAGTGAGTTTTGTGCGTCCGTCCGTCTGTCTGTGCGCGGCAGATTTGACAGGCAGACAGCGTGAACTGTCAGAAGTGAGTGACAGTCGCCGTTAGGTGTTGAACGCAGCGCTTTTTGCTATTGTAGTTGTTGGCAGTTTAAGCGCCCTGCTCACTTGTTACACTTGCGAAACAGTGGAGTAAATACACCAAATATTCCATTAAAATTAAAAATGTTTCTAGTAAAGTGTAAAATGCTTGAATTTATTTTCAAGTCAAATATTGTTGGAGCTCTCTTTGTTTTTAATTTTTTACTGATTCGACATAGAAAACAAAAAACATTATATAGATAAATTTTTTCAATGAACTACAAAACTGATCTAATTTATGAATAATTAATAATATGAATATATTATTCATAGTATTTATGAAGTGTTCATAATAATCGTTCCTATTACATCATTTTTAGTGAATTAATCATCGTTTTATGAGAAATTTATAGTTTTTTGGGAAGTATTCACCGTTTTTATGAAGTATTCATAGTATTTATGAAGTATTCATTATTTGTATGAAGTATTCATACTGTATATGAAGTTTTCATAACATATACATAATTTTTTACGTATTCATAGCATATATGAAGTATTCATAGCTTTTATGAAGAAAGCCTTCATAGTTTTTATGTAGTATTTATAATATTTATGAAGTATTCGAAGTTTTTATGAAGTATTCAGTGGATTTTTGAAGTATGCATATTGTTTATGAAGTTTATGTTCATAGCGTTTATGAAGATTTCATAACATATATGAAGTATTCAAAGAATTTTTGACGTATTCATAGCATTTATGAAGTATTCATAGCGTGTATGAAGTATTCATTTCATTTTTTAATTATTCATAGTTTTTATAAAGTGTTTATAGTATTTATGATGTATTCGATGTTTTTATGAAGTATTCGAAGTTTTTATAAACTATTCATTGGATTTATGAAATATTCACAGCATTTATGAAGTATTCATAGTTTTAATGAAGAATGTCTTCATAGTTTTTTTGAAGTATTCATGGTATTTATAAAGTATTCATATTTAGCATAATAACTGGCATAAAATATATTTGAAGTATTCATAGGATTTATGAAGTATACATGGTATTTATAAAGTACTCATAGTATTTATGAATAATTCAATGTTTATATGAAATATTCATACTGTTTATGAAGTTTTCATAAAATATATGAAGTATTCAAAATTTTTGACATATTTATAGCATTTATGAGGTATTCATAGGATTATTGACGTATTTATAGCATTTATGAAGTATTAATTTCATTTATGAAGTATTTATAGCATTTATGAAGTATTCATAGTTTTTATGAAGTATTCTAAGTTTTTATAAGGTATTCATTGGATTTATGAAGAATTAATTGGATTTATGAAGTATTCATAGCATTTATGAAGTATTCATAATTTTTATGAAAAAGGTCTTCATAGTTTTTATGAAGTATTTATAGTATTTATGATGTATTCGAAGTACTCGAAGGTTTTATGAAGTATTCATAGATTTATGAAGTATTCATAGCATTTATGAAGTCTTCATGGTTTTTATGAAGAAGGTCATCATAGTTTTTATAGTTCATGGTATTTAAAAAGTGGATACCTTTTTTTACGAAGTATTCATTGTATATATGAAATATTCAAAGCATATTGAAATTTATAACAGATCACTGTTTCAGAATTTGAGTTTTCAATAGAGTACAACGCATTCAATCGAATTGAAATCGAATTCATCTCAATTTCTTATTATAAAATAATATAAAAGCTCTCAAAATTGAGTTTCAAAACATTTAAAGGTTTAAATAGATATATAAGATAAATATTTTATTTAGAAATACTCATTTATTACGCAGTGTTATTACTATCAGAGAAACTCTTTTTTTATATAATCGATAAATTACTGAACTGCAATAATTACAACCACTATAACAGCTAACTAAACAAATATTTCAACGGAATTTATGCCTTCTCGAAACACATACCACATACTACCACTACAAAGTTTCGCAATGCAAAACTGCTTTTAGGCGCCGCCACAAGACAATACAAACTGTTGCTATGGCTCGATAAATCGTTACAACAAATACAAACAACTGTTGCCGTGGCCCAAAAATCTGCCAACAAAGGAAGTAAAGTGCCAGACGGCGACGACGACGACGACGCCCTCGACAGTCATTGAATTAATTGACTGGCTGAACTTCAGGCGGCAGGCAGAAGGCAAGAAGGTATGCGTCAGCAGACAGTGATAGAGGGTAAAAGCAACCCGCACTAAGTGCTTTGGCAGCACCAGAAGTGAGAATGACAGTCAGGCGACTATTTTTAACTTGTTGCTGGCATGGCGTACGTGGCGACTGTAGCTGGAAGGATGGGGCGACTCAAATATGTTGCCGACAAAAAGAAGTATGTAGTACAATGAAGTGGACTTATTGATTTTGAGTTTGTTATAACTAGGGCTACCAACCATACAACTTTGGTAAGGACAGTCATTCTTTTCGATAGGCTGTCCTTCTAAAAACTAAGAAAAATGCTATTTGCCCTTCTTATTCTCTAGTTCATATCAGAATTCTGATGGAATTTATTTCAAAATAGTCTTAACTGCTGACTGTATACTTTCGGTAGATTCAACCCTGCTTTTCGGGATGTTTCCGACAAAAAGAAGTATGCTACATAGAAGTATGCGACATATAAAATGAAGTGGACTTATTGATTTTGAATTTACTCTAAATATGGCTTACGTACTGCTTTGGGAAGGACAGTCCTTCTTTTCGATATGCTGTCCTTCTATGCATTAAGAAAAGCGCTGTTTCTCCTTCTATTCTCTAGTAAAGTTCTGAATTCTGATGAGAATCATTTCGAATTCGTCTATTCAGCTGACTGTATAATTTTCGTAGCTAAAACCCTGTTTTCCGTGATGTTATTTTTATGAAACTTCATTCGAAAAAGAGAATCTGAGATAAGTAAATACGATTTTTTTTTTAATTACTTAATAGAAAAACAAAGATAATTCAAATAAGAAGAACACATTAGATTTTGGGTAATTTTTAGGAGAACAGCCTATGTAAAGGAGTACTGTCCTCCCAAAATCTGCACGTTTGGTAGCCTTTGTTATAAACATATTTAGTGGAACTACTTAAATTAAAATAGGTAATAATAAAATATCACTCACATTTCTCCAGACTCTCGTTGCAGAACTTGAGCGCCTCGTCCAGCAAATTGAGGTGCATATAGCTGGCTGCCGTCTCGTTGATCTTCTGTGCCTGCAGCTCGGCGCCCCACCACTTCTCCACCAGATGACGTACCAGCACGTCTGGCATGAATTTCATGCGACCGACGCCGTGCGACGTTGTGGCGGCGGCAGCGGCGCGACAACTGTTGCTCGAAGCCATGGTCGTGGTTGCCGTGGCCGTAGTCGACGCAATAGCGGTTGTGGTAACCGTTAAATGTTGCTGCTGCAATTGACGCTGCATTTGCAGTGGAGCAACGAGTGTGGCAGCTGCAGCAGCCTCTGCGGCGGGTGATGTCAACAGACGCAGCTCGTTGAGCGCGGGTCGCGTGTCGCTGTTGCTATTGCTGGCGACAGATAAAAATGCGGTTGCTGTAGAAGATGTTGAGGTGGATGATATAAAGGAGGAGGCGGATGTTGCTGCTGCTGCTGATGATGATGATGTTGGTAAAGCTCCTGTTGTTGCCATTGTCGTCGTCATTGTCATGGTCGCTGTACCCCAGACGCTGCTGTTGCTGCTGACGCTCTGCTCTAGTGGAAATTTCACCTGACATACGTTGCAGCTGCTAATCGTCTCGCAACACTGGCGACAGAACGTATGGCCGCAGTTGGTGGTCACCGGGCAGCGCAATATATCCTGGCAGAGCGGACACAACAGCGGATCGCAGTCGGCGCCGTAGGGCGCTACCGCGACATGTTTGTTGGTGATGGTGACGCTGCCGCCTAGTTCACGCGTTGGCGCATGCAAATCCAGATTGCTGTTGCTACTGTTGCCAATGTTGCTGGCATCTAAAGTAGCTGCTTCATCACCTGATGCAACACCAAGCAGCGACCAGCTGTTGGCCGCGTCAAATTTCGCTTTGAAATTGGGTTCGAGCGCGTTTGAAGCGCTAGCAAGTGGCGTCAAAGGCGCGGGCGACTGTTGTTGCTGTTGCGTCTGCTGTTGCTGCTTAATGTGTTGTATCAAGCAGGAGGCCAGTGTGCTCAGCCGATCCAGCGGAATGTAACCCTCGAGATAGTCGTGTGCAATAATTGCATAAATGTCAAACGCGTCCTGGAGGCGACCGCTGCGCGCCATCGACTCGCCCAGCAAGTACGAAAGCTGCAGCTCATGCTTGTTGTTATTGTTGCTTATGCTGCTGTTGTGGTTATTGGCCGCGGCAGCAACGCTGCGCGCTAGCAGTTGCACGCGACTTTGTTGCGCGACATTTTCGCTGGTTTTTCTTTTGGCTTCGGTGGCGCGACCGTTGGACGCGACAGCCAGGCGACGTTTGCTGCTCGCGTTGGCGCTGTTGCTGCGATGCATGATGTTGTTGTTATTAGAGTTGTTATTGTTGCTGCTACAGTGCATAGCATATGCTTGTGAGAGCGGCATCTTAACAGTAGACTGTTGTTGTTGTTGTTGGTGTGGCTGTGTCTGTGACTGTAGCGTTGGCTGTTGGTGTCGCTGCGACTGGTCACGTAGGCAGCAGCTGTTGCTGTTGATGTTGCTCTGTTTAAGACGTTTGCTGCAGCTGTTCTTGTTGTTGCTGCTGCTGCTATTATCGTGCGCCTTGTTGCTATGCGTCGGCGTCACAAATGCGAACGCCGCGTCGTCGCGCAAAAATTGCAAAAAGTTCAAGTCGCGCTTTTCGCCGAGCGGCTGCAGTGCGGCGTGCAGGGCGTAGAGGCGATGCGCGGCTTTGTTGTAGCTGCTGTTGTTCGAATAGCTGCTGAAGTTGCTGCTGCTGTTGCAAAAATTTATATTGTTGCTATTGTTTATAATGTTGTTGCTGTTGTGTTTTCTTTTCTTTTTTATCTGCAGCTTTTCGTTGGCGCTTTTGTACATTATTTTGCAGCGTCTTTTTTTATTATAATTTGTTGTTTTTTTTTTTGCTTTTCACTAAAATAAATTTTCAATATTTTCACACGCGTTTTTCACATATTTGCCCACTTGAAATTTAAGAAAATTAATTTTACTTTTTTTCGTTTTTAATTTTGTTCTTTTTTTATTTGTTGCTTTTTAACAGACGCAATTTATATGCTTGATGCCAAGCTATTTATCTTCGCGCTCGCACACGCGTCTCGACGACACTTTTTGTTTCTAATGAGGCGACTTTATTTCTTTTTTTTTTCAACTTTTATTTTTAGTGACACTTGGCCGCACGTGAGCACTTTCTTGTTGTGTGGTTTTTATTTCAAATTTTATTAATTTACATTTATTTTAATTAATTAACATACTAAAATATTTTTTTTTAAATAAATTCTTTGCAGTATTTAAAACTGCTCAACTTTATTAATTTTTAGTTTTTTTTTTAATTTTTATTTAAAAAACCAACTGCTGCAGTTGTCGGTCGTTGTGCACTCGACTGCCTCGCATCCGTATCTGTATCTGCATCCGTGTCGCTATCTGAAATGTTTGGAAAAAAAAATTTACGTAACAGAATTATTTGTGTGTTTTGCTTAGTAATGTTTTTTTCTTTTATATATGTATATGAATTTTATTCTACTCATTTTTATTGTGTTTCAATATAAAAAAAATCTGATTGCTCTACAGTTTGATTGAAGTATCTCAATGCGTTGTTCTCGCGCGTTCTTCAAGATACTTTTATAAACAAACTATTTAAGCGCTCTCAGTGCTCTCTTTGCTTAAGTCTGTCACTCTTTTTATATATTATAGCATTTTTTATCCCTCTTTATTATCCCTCTCACTGAATTTTTATAAAGCGGCCGACAAACAACGAAAGAACACGAAGTGCGCGCTCTCAACAGTTTTGACGACTGAGTTTTTGTTATTTAACAATTTTTGCTTTTGATTTAGCTGTCAGATTTTCTATGGCTTTGTTGTTGTTGTAGTAGTTGTTGTCAGAAGCGCCGGCATTTTAATGCACAGTGGTAAAAAATTTAAAAATTTTTGATATAAAAATTTTAAATTTCTGTTAATTTTTAATTACATTTTCTTACTGAATAAAAATTTTACTTTATATGAGTTTTCAGTATACAAATTATAGTGTATAACAGGTTTTCTATATAAGAGGTTTGCTGTATATCTGTTTTCTTTTAGATCAGTATTGATGTAGAATAGTTTTGCTTTATAAAAATTTTGCTGTATAACAGTTTTCAGTATAACAGTTTGATGTATAACCGTTTAATGTATAACAGTTTGATATATAACAGTTTTGCTTTATAACAGTTTTGCATAATAATAGTTTTGCTTTATAACAGTTTGCTTCATAATAGTTTTGCTGTGTAATAGTTTTGATGCATAACAGTTTTGCTGTATAACAGTTTGCAGTATCATAAATTTGTTGTATAACAGTTTTGTTGTAGAACAGTTTTGCTGTTTAAGAGTTTGGATGTATAAAAGCATATCTGTATAACTGTATGAGTTTGGAGTATAAAAATTTTAGTGTATAACAGTTTTTCTATATAACAGGTATGCTGAATAACTGTTTTATTGTAGAATATTGATCTAGAATTTTTGCTATAGAAAAAAAATTCTGTATAACAGTTTGATGTATAACAGTTTTGCTTTATAATAGTTTTCTGCATAATAGTTTTGCTTTATAACAGTTTTATTGCATAATAGTTTTACTGTATAATAGTTTTTCTGCATAACAGTTATGTGTATAACAGTTTGTAGTATAACAGATTTTCTGTAGAACAGTTTTGTTGCAAAGCACTTTTGCTGTATATAAGTTTATCTATATAACTATTTTGCTATATAAAAGTTATGCTGTATGACAGTTTTGCTGTATAACAGTTTTGCTGTAGACCAGTTTTAATGTATAACAGCTTAGCTGTATAATAGTTTTTCTGTATAACAATTTTTCTGTATAACAGTTTTATGTTTAATAGTGTAATTGTAGAACAATTTCGTTGTATAATAATTTTACTCTATAACACTTTTAAACCTAAATCACAATGCGGCGTTCGGTAGGTCGTGCGTTGACAAATAAAGTTAAAACAAAGCATTCATATGAAACAAATCAAAATGCGACCTCAAGCTTTTTATCGTAAATAATGAAAAAATATCGTAACGCCGTAGCCAACGCCAGAGTAGACCTACTTTCTAGTCAGTCGTGCGTTTTGACATTTAGTTTAAAAAATAATTCAAAATATTTCAATTGTTTGCGTAAAATTATGGCTTCGTTTGAAGAAAAATTAATCTCATTGGTACGCGAAAACGAATTTATATACAACACGAAGTCGCGAAGTTACAAAAATATTATTAAAAGAGACTATACTTGGAAAAATATTGCAGATCAGCTGAATAGACCAAGTAAGCAATTATAGCTTTTAGTATGCATTTTTTAACATCTTTTTTGCTAGTTGATGAATGTAAGCAGAGATGGAAGAGTCTCCGAGATCGTTTTGTACGTGAAAAGAAGAAGATGGATAAACCTTCGGGTAGTGGTGCTGGTGATGATGACGTATGGGAATTTTATTCATCGTTGGAATTTTTAAACGAGGCTTTGAAGCCAAGGAAGTAAGTAAATATAAAGGCTATTTCATATGGTAGGGGATAAGTCAACAGTCGTCGCATAAATAATTAAACTAAGTGAACGTTTGGGCATAGAACCAGAATTTTAAATTTGGTGTATTTTATCAAATGGATACATATTCTAAATCTGTTCCATTTGAACTTTTTTTATAAAACTGTACCAATAAGAGTAGGCATCCAGATATGTCATTGGAACATTTGTGAATGAAAGAGTCCGGATGGATTTTTTTTGGAGTGAAGAAAAAAAAACCAGCCCTAACCAGACCCAACGAGTCATTGGACGCAGTGTTTTTTTGGACAAATCCCAATAAAACAAACTTGAGCATTTAAGACCGTTGGAAGAGTTGCTTCCAAAAGTTCTGATAACGTACCTTAACCTGCATCTACTCCCATACAACTTTGTTTTTCACTTTGTTTCTTCAGAGTGGCAAGGTCAATGGCTAATATCTTGAAAATAGAATAGTTTTCATGTAACTAACTTTTTATACCCTACACTAAGAGTGAAAGAGTATATTCAGTTTGGTACGCCATTGTTAGAAGGAATCTTATCCGTTAAATTCGGAAGTAGACAGAAATCGACTCGGGAGATCATGCTGATCAAGAATATACATACTTTTACATACCAGATATGCTTCCTAAGTGGTGTTACAAATGGCGTACCAAAGTTGCACCTTAGTGTATGGTACAAAATTTATATTTCAATGTAACTGAAAAAATTCAATGGCAATTACAAGTAATTACAATTAAATAAAATGTAATTACAATTACATGTAATTGTTATTGTTCGTGTAAATATTAACAAAATATAATTGATAACGTAAAACTCTGTTGTATATATATATATATTTATTTTTTCTTTTTTTAGACAAGATGGAAATTTTGAGGAGCCAATAATAATGACCGATATCTGCGAGGATGTTCCACATACAGAGGACAGTGGATTATCGGAAAACATTCCTACTCCCTCGCAATCAAAGACACAAAGAAAAAGAGGTCAGGACCCTGAGCTGAGTGAATTCTTTGGCACACTTAGCCATACTTTTGCGAAGCGATTTAACAATATAGAAGAGGACGAAAATGATTTATTCATGAAAATGATTGCAAAAAAAATGAAATCTTTACCTCTAGACAGCAAAATGAGGCTGCAATCGAAATTTCTAAATGATGTAAACAGTGAAATTTTATTAAACAACTAAAGTTATACACATAGTGTTTTTCCATTTAATATAATATATTAATTAAATTCGTTTAATTCTACTTTCTTGGTATGTTTCGCTGTTCGATTAAACGGCTGATCCGATTTTCTTCCTACCGCAGATTTTGTAGGGTCAGAGTACCTATTCTCCTTTGCTGAGAAGTATAAAATGAGAATGAAAATGAGGCACAAAATATTTTTTATATTATTAAGAGAATATGAAAATGTTGTTAATCATTTCATTCTTATTGTTCTCATGAAACTTATGTTCTCATCAAACGAGAATACGGCCCCTAAAAGGAAAAACGCAATTCCACTAATCAAAATTGAACACAGAGATACTTTGTAAAAAACTTTGTCCACCAGAGAGCGCTAATTTTGAACCGATTAGCATAAAATTTTATAAGTGACTGTGTTAAATACAGATTCATTTATACTGTAAAATAGTTCTAAAATTCTCAGCCAGGGGGCGTTAAAAATTATACGCATTTAAAAACGGTTAAATATTGGTTTATTATATTTTATTTGCAAATAAATATTGTTTTAAGTTATCTCTCATTTGAAATGCAATTCTTGACGAAAAATTTGATCCGATAGTGTTACTACGTGGAAGTGGCACCGATTCATTTCGCCACTGACCTCGATGTAAAAGTTCATCGTTTTCATCATATGTATCTACATAATCGCTTGAACAATAAGCTGAGTCATTTAGTTTAATAAAATTATGTAGGACTACTGTAGCTTTAACGATCCTATCAGCATTAGCAGGCAAAATATTTAGTGTAGTTTGAAGAATACGCCATCTGGCTACTAGAATACCAAAAGCATTCTCTATTACTCTTCTGGCACGCGATAGTCTTTTATTAAAATTGTATTTTTCTTCGTCCAAAAGTCTACCAGGATAAGGCCTCATTAAATATGTTTTTAGCGGAAATGCTGCATCGCCAACTAAAAAGTAACTAAAGTTAATATTGGAGTTAGGAAGCAAGCTTGGCGGAGGTAAGTTTAATTCGCCTTTCAGCAACTTCTTTCCGAACGATGATTCGGCAAACACTCCTCCATCGCTTTGGCTTCCATATGCTCCAATATCAACTGCAGTAAATATATAGTTGGCGTCACATGCAGCAAGAAGGATTATTGAATGGTGCCCTTTATAGTTAAAAAACTCAGAACCAGCACTCGGAGGACATCGAATGTTTATGTGTTTGCCGTCTATTGCGGAAACACAGTTTGGCAAGTTCCACAGCGTTTCGAACAACTCAGCGCTTTGCCTCCAATTTTCCTCGGAGGGTGGGGACAAATACAATGGCATTAGAGTTGTCCAAAGTACATCGCAGGTTTCATAAATTATTTCGACGACAGTTGAATATCCCATGCGAAACATCCACGCCAAAACCTGACGAGGGACTCCCTGTGAGAGATGCCTTTAAAAAAATATGATTAAATTCATGCTGCTATGGCATAAAAACTCCTACATCAGTGTTAAAAACAGCCGGCAACTGGGTGAAATTGGTTTTCTCCAAGATGTTTTTTCCAAGGACGGTTCAATAAGCGTCCGAAGTAGACTGAACGTCTGCGTACGCATTCTTGTTATTTTGAAAAAGTGAATTGGATCCTTCTGTTGCATTTGTACAAAATTGAGCGCGTAGAATCCGTCAATATCGCGCGTTAAATTGAGCTCTCGAACCCATTGACGCACATCAGCTTGCTTTTTCCTTTCCTTCAGAACCTTATAACCGGTATATCCTAAACATGCGAAGAACGCGAAGTCCACTAAATCCTCCATGTTATTGTTTTTGGTTAGTATAAATATTTTTTAAGTCAAAACGCCCGACCTTTAAAAGCGACAATTCGATTTTAAAAAATATGCTGGCGCGTTGTGACAATTAAATATCGTAAAGTTTGTACAAAGCAAGCAAAAGTCATTCAAAGCACGACCGACCGAACGCCACATTCTGATTTAGCCTTTAACATATAACAGGGTTATTGTAGAAGAGTTTTACTGTATGACAGTTTTGCTATCTAAGAATTTTACTGTATAACAGTTTTCGTTTTTATCATTTTTTATGTATAACAGTATTACTTTATAACAGTTTATTGTATAACAGTTTTACTGTCAACCAGTTTTTCATTATAGCGGTTTTACTGCTTTTATAAAAAATAAAAATTATAAAACTTTAATTAAAAATCTAAATAACAAAAATATTAAATATTAATTAAGCTCTTTATAGCTCAAGGCATTTTTCAATATTTTGACAATATTTGCTAGTACCAACATCCATGAGATACATTTCGCAAAAGTATCTATGCCACAGCATAAACAAACGCACAGACCGAGCGACTGGGCCACAAGGCATCAAATTTTTTTCCAATGCCGCCAAATGCATTTTAAATTAATTCAATTTGAGTGTAAATTTCATTTCAATGCGATGCCATTAACTGCATCCAATGTATTATTCAGATACAAATGTATCTAAACATAGCATTTAGTATTTTTTCACACACACACACAGCATAACTGAAATTCGCAGACAACATTTTGTTTTGTTTTTTTTTTTACAACAAAATGATGATATTTTGATGGCTTTCATTAAAATGTAATTAAATATTATACAATATGATGTGTATTTTTGAGATACTTTTGTATCTGCGGCACACAAACACGCAGTTTTTGTGTCATGTTAAATTTGATTATTACCCAATGCGTTTATGTAAGCATTGCGTAGCGGCGACAACATGTGTTGGTGGTTTAGATATTGTTGTTGCTGCTTTTATTGTTGTTGCCGCTGCTACTTACTATCAGCCTAATTTATGCCAGTCGGACGCGCGCGCCGCTCTGGCGTTGGCGTCGTAGTTGACATTCGTACAACAACAGCAAAAACAACAACAACAACAAATAAGGTGCCGAAAATCACGCCCGACTATAAAGTTGTTTACATAACAACTATCTACAACAACAACTATCATAATAAATGAAAATGTTTTAAGAAAATGTTTAAAAAAAAAAATCCCACAAAATGTATCCCACAAAATGCATTGTTTATCTAATCGCGCCATGCAAAACGTGCAGAGTATTTTTTGCCTCAAATTTTGTGACTTTTTCTCTGTTGTGGTTTTTTTTCGGTTTGAGAATGTCGTATAGTTTGTTATTGCTATTTGAATATTTTTCGTTTTTTTTTATATATATTTTCTAAGAAATATTCTCTTTGATTAAACTCGTGTTTTTCTAGTTTATTTTTTTGTATTTGTATCTGCGATGAGATCGCAAACTTATTTTGACGCTTCTGACTCAACTGTTGTTTTCAGAGCCATTCATTCTATCGTTTGTTAGTTCAATGATTTCGCTCATTCTTGCAATTATTATGTAATTAAATTGATAAGCAAGATGTTTATAATTTTATTATTTATAATTAAGTTATAATATATATCAAACAAATATTTAAATGTGGGGGGGGGAAATTGTTTAGTGTGCGCATGTGTTTTGAAAATTACAGGTGAAAACTCAAAGAGAAATGGGAAAAACCATCACTGAATGAATAATGAGTCCTATTATTTGAAAAAAAACAATGTAGAAATTACGTGTTTAAAGCAGTTCGTTTGTGAGTTTTTTTTTTTGTATTTTCCAACAATTAACATGTTGTGACTCATTTGTATTACTCGGAACTTTGCACATATTCATGTGACTATTCTTTAATTCTTGAACTTTCTTCGTGTAATAATAAATAACTGACCAAACACTGGGTCTTTTACAGTTCTTTGACAGTGTCTGCGAAAAAAATAACTGACCAAACACTGGATCTTTTACAGTTCTTTGACAGTGTCTGCGAAAACGGTAAAATCTGAGAATTAGCTGTGTCATTATTTGGTTCTAATATGTATAATTGACAAATAACGTTTTATACCATTAATATAATTGTTTTTCTGGCTTCCAAATGATGTTAAAATGGTTTTTAAAAATAAATTATTTCTAGCGTATAGTTTTTCAAATTAATTGGAAAATATCAATATTTGTTTGGAAAAACATTTTAATAGAGAATAATTTAATTCATCGAATACTTTTACACAGTGCTTTGACAGTTAAAACCCGCAAATTATCTCTAATTAGTTGGTTCTTTCTTATTTAACAAATTGCATTTAACTTTCAACAATATTTATTCTATTTTCTCATCATTTTCTACAGCAGATTTAACTAGTCAGCCATCTCGAATAAAAATATTCCCACGAATCTAATTCTCAACAAACCAAAGTTCTGTACACAGAAAACATAATAGACGTAAATATAGCAACTGATATTAATTGCATTCATTAATACATCCAGCAATGAAATTCAATAATTTAATGAAATCATTTGATATTCTTTGTTAAATCTGCAATTCTGTTTGTTAATATGAATATTTGTACGTCAATACAGCAAATTAATTAGTCAGCGCAGTTTCAGACATTATATTTGCTAAAACTGCGCCGACTAAAATATTTGCTGCATTTATGAAATTAAATCCAACAATGAAATTCACTAATTTAATGAAAATATTTGCTTTGTTCAGTGTATTATCAATTCCGTTCGTTAATATGAATATTTGTACGTCAATGCAACAAATAATTTAGTCGGTGCAGTTTTAGCAAATATAATTGCTAAATGCAGAAAATAAATTTCGAGGTTTCTTCGAAATATATTTCGATATCGTTGTAATAAATGTTTAAATATCGTATCTTGGCAGATAATTAAAATGTACCCCTCATTGTTACGAGATCAATGCGAGAAGAAGGAGAATTCATATTTCCTCGTTGCGATATCCCGTATCAAATTAGACTTACATGGTAACTATTGTTCGATATCTATAGATATCGAAGTGTTCTGTCGGAGTCTTCTCGGTACCAGACATTGTTTGAAATAGGAACGTTATTGAAGAAAAAAATGATCAAAGTTCGAGATTACTTCGCAAAATATTGCAATATCAATGCGATTAATGTTTATATATCGCATCTTGTCCAAGAATTTGAATGTACGAGAAATTTTAAAAGTTATAATCGATAAAGCAACGAGATCGAACTTTTTTTATCGAAATTATTCGAACAAGCATCGAGACGGGTCTTTTTGATTATTACTTTGGATATTATCGAATGATCGGTTCTAAGATTTGACAGGAAATAAATTCAGACAACCAGTATCTAAAAATTGAGTAACATCAAAAGAAAGTGTTTTTAAAATAAATAGAAAATCAGCTTGAGTTATTTAGTGAAGTTATTAACAAGGTTATGACTTTTTTGAAGAGCCATTTTTGAATTTGATCATTTCAATATTTTTTTGTAATATGGTAGATTTTTCTAGGTGCATTTCGTAAAGGCGGATTTTGTATTTTTACGTAAAACAAATACATCGCAATTCTCGTGTTATTCTATATATTTTGGATTTTAACTTTCTACATTTTTGAGTTTTTGATCTTATTCCTATTGCATTAATAAAACATCATCTAATATTTTTAAATAAACCCACTAAAATTCGAATGGACTTGACGAAAGTTATGAACAGTCAAACACAAAAAAAAATGTATCGCTAAATTGGATATCTATCATTTTCATAAATAAATTAAAAAAATATTGTATATCTGGTTAGTGCGTTGGACTACGAGCGAAAAGTCGCTTGTGCGTTCGACTACGACCCGAAAGGTCCGCGGTTCGATCCCCAGCGACTGCCAACATCTTTTCATAGAAACATTTTTCTATACAGCGCTACCTCTCGGCAGTAAATGGCAAACCTACGAGAGCAAAACATTGCCTATGAAAATCTCTCACCCGCCGTTCGGATTCGGCAATAAACTGTAGGTCCCACCAATTTGAGTGCGAATATAACACGCACAGCTCAAATGGTGAGAGAGCTCGGCCAAACTTTCGGACTGTAGCGCCAAACTATTATTGTATTATATATTTTATATCAAACTGGATCTATAATTCTATGCTTCATCATAATTGATTTTTGAAAATCACTCTTTAAGTTCTGATATTATAGTCATAAAAAATTTTGTAGGTGATTTTTATTTGACTCTTTTGGAGAAGCCATTCTATCAAAAGTAATATATTTATGCAAAGCTGAATTCTACTATTTTAAGGTATTGTTGAAATAATTGAAGGATAAAAATATTTTATTGATTAAAAGAAGCATCACAAATGAAAATTTAAATCCAAAATCGTATACGTGAATTTGTATTTAATCTGTAGACTTAAAGAGTGATTTGCAAGAACCAAGTAAAGTGAAAAAATAAAATTTTTAATTTGGCTTTACTTATAGTATATACTTTTTTTGAGTTATGAAAAAAAATTTATGTAATACAATAAATATTAAGTAGACCTTAAAATTAATATTATTTGCATTTGACTGGTCATAAATTTGATCAGATCAACCCGAATTTCATATCGTTTATTTCAAAATATTTTCCAAAGTATTCTCAATGGAATGCAAAAGAATTCATATCGAAAACTCAAATCTGTAAAATGTTAAAATGCATAATTTGTACAAACACACGAGAATTAACCTATTTTTGTAGTACGTAATAATTCAAAAACTTTAAGTAATATGTAAAAACTGAGTATGAGGTTGTGATTAGAATCTTGAAGTCCAACAGAAAATTGCACTAAGATCGTAGATAAATAAAAAAGGCCTCCATTTAATCTCTAGTGATATTTTGTCTATATTTTTGATTTTGTATTCCCACGACAATATTTCACAGAGACAAAATAAAAGAAAATTCATTTAAATATCCAGCAGATACAGTATCTATAGAATGTAATAAGTAAACAGCTTCTAGTAGCGAAGTGCGTTGCAATTATGTATTACGTAAAACGCGAGGCAAAACTAATCAATTTAAATACTTGAAATAAAAACGACAAAAACTGCATTAATCTAAATTGCATGCATAGGTGTTACGTTTTACGTCGTATCGAGTACACCGCACGACGAACTTTAAGGTGTTACGTTGCAAAGAAATATAGCAAATCGTTATTTAATGGCGATCGGATGGATGCATTGCATAATTATAAAATGTTTTTTTTTTTTTTTGTTTAAGCAAATAAAATACCGCAGAATATCTACAGCTAGAACGTAGATAATAAAGTGTATAATTAATGCGAACATTTTTCACATTCAAAGGTTTATATAAGATTTTGGCGTGATTTTAAGTTTTTTTTTTCGAAATTATTATTTTTTTTTAATTTAATTTTTTTTTATTTTTCATTTTGGAAAACGAAAAACCAGCTAAATTCTATTTAAAAAGCGACGCACACGCCAGACAGCCTTAATTTTGTTCTAGCTTTGATTTCGTAACACTTTCATTTATTACGTGGTATATACGAAAGATTCTCATCTAGTTGTGAGTTTTATTGGATTGTTTAATGGATTTGTTGTTGTTTTTTCTTTTTTTTTATTGAATTAAAAAAATTGCTTTTATTTGTTATGATTAGTTTTTCTTATAGTTGTTGTAATTTTCGTGTTGTTGTTGACAACAACTTATTGAGCTCACGTACTGCGAAAATTTGGCAAAACTCAACAAATTTTATAATTATTGTTTTTATTTCAAATTTTATTATGTTAACCAATAACAAACATTTCATGGGCATTTTTGTTGTAATTATTATAATTACATGTTGTTGTTATTGTTGCGCATTGATTACGTCGCGTTTACGTAACGCAAGAAGCGCGTAACATGACACACATTTTTACGAGGCCTATAGCATTTGTGAGGCCTATGTTTTTTCTTTTTTTTATACACAAAAAAAAATATGGGAAAAATTCAAAATTTTGTTGAAAATATTTAAACCGCGTAATCATTACGAAATTTTATTGAAACCAACAACTAGAAAAAAAAAACACGTAAGCAACAAAGTTCTTTTTTAAAACATTTTTTTTTTTGTTTTTTACTCAATTGATATCAATTTATACAGAGCGTTATGCTCTTAGTGCTCTTTGTAACATTTAAATTTTTTTAATTTTTTTTATTTTTTTTTATGTCAAATAAAACAATTTTTGAATGAAAACGTGCCGCTTTACGTCGCATCTTACGTTGTTGTGCTGCGCTCTTTCTCTCTCACTCTCTGTCTCTCTTTTGCTGCGCTCTATGCTGTTGACCAAGGTGGAGCACAGCAGTCGCTGACAGCGCTGCCTGATGTCGTAACAGCGCGCAATAAAGCGTGTTTTTTAGTCGTGATTTTAAAAAATGTTTGAAATACTTTAAGATATATAAAAAAATACGCTTTTTTTAAAACAAATTACTCTTCTGGCGCTTTATCTTTGACAATTACCTTTTTGTATCTTTGAGATACTTTTTTGTTTGAAATCCGAGGTTTTGCCAGCAAACACAAAGAATTTTTTAAATTGTTGTTGCCACAAGCACTGCACTGTTTTAAATTTGTTTTTTTTTTTTCTATTTATCTTTTTATTTATTTTATTAGTATTGTTGTTGTTGGGGCGTAACTTGTTTTGTAAACTACAAGATACTTTTTTACGTAACTGCTTTGCTTTTATTTTTTTTATTTCGTCTTCGCTCGCGTAACACTTTGACTTTTGTTGTATTTTTTTGTTGTTATTGTTGTTGGTCACACACACACGCTTTAGAAAAAGTTCTTTGCCATTTGCTGCTCGTCGCGAAAAAACATGTTTTGCCTTTTGCGTTATTTTATCTTTTATCTGGCAGTTAGATTTTTGCACAACACTTTTGTATCTTTTTGTTTTCGATTCACACGACGGACGATATTGTATCTGCACTACGTCACGTCGTCGTTGTTAGCGCTGTGTACGGTGTACGTGCTGTCGCTGTTACTTGTTGTAGTTGTTGTGATTTTATATTATTTTTTTTGTTGCTTGTTTGCTCCACGCTCCGCGTTACTCGCGCGTCTGGTGCCGCTTAAAACACGTCTTGCAAGCGCCGTTGCTTGTCAGCGAATGATTGCGGCTCGTTGGCGTTGCGGCCGCCAGAGCTGAGTCCATTGTATTCGTCGTTAGTTGGCGCTGGCTGCCTCTCTCTCTCTCTCTCTCGGCTTCCATGCTCCCACGGCCAGCATTCATTATGTCACAGCGCCAAGGCGCCTTCGTTGGAGCTGTTGCTTGTTTGTAGAAATCGCTCTCTTGCTCTTGTACTGCTCCAAGTTATTCTCCCCGTTCGCACTCGATGCGGTGGCGTTACGTCACAGCAGCAGCCGAAATGTGTTGCGTAAAACAGCGGGTTACGTCGTCCAATAGCCCCCACTCTTGCTCAATCACTTGACACTCTCTCTCCTTCTCTTCTTCGAATTATTAATTTGACGCTCTCTGTCTTTATTGCTCACTGCATTATGCGATGTCACTCTCCTGCGCTCTCTCTGCCAAACAATAAACAATCGCTTTTGGCCCATTTATGCTTTTGGTTGTATGCTTCTTTTAGCCGGCAAACTAGCCAAGTTAACAAAAACAATTCCCATCAGCAGGCGGGCAAGCAGGCATCACAACGTGCTACATACTCTTTCTCCCTCCGATAATCTGCTATCTTGCGCTACGCGTATCTGTTGGATTGCTCAAGTATCTGGCAGAGACAGCAGAGAAGCTCACTCAGTAATGCTGTCTTGCTGTCGATTTGTTACCACTTCCGTTTTGTAATTGTCGTTGCGTTACGTTTTCTGTTTGCCTACGTAATTTGTGACGTTTAGCTGGTTGTTTGTGTTTGTCATCAATCTTGTAGATACTTTTTTTGCGACATTTGTATCTATGTGTTTATTTTCTTTTTAATTTCTGCAAAGAATATTAGCTGTCAGTGCAATAAAATGTTGTTATGCAAGCACACTTGCATATTCTAATATTTTTGCAAAATTACATGATTTGATCAACGTCAAATCGAATATATCTCTAAAAATACTTTGTTTGCAATTTTGCAATTCGCCATTAATAGTTGATTAAAAATCTAATTCTGGAATCAGAACAAGATTGCATAAGAAATATATTTCGCTGATGATCAGATGAAAGCATAACAAAGCATCTGGCGACTTAAAGTATTGAAATATTGCACAAAATATAAATATTATGTGATTCACAGCACAGGCTGTTCTTTTTCATTCCAATAAAAACTACAGTGATTGGTATTTGCCTGTATTTGCGAATATTCACAACAAAGACATCAAAGTAGCAATCACTGATACTGGAGTATTTTGGTAACAGAAACGGTGAAATAATAACTGTTAGGAAAATATCGGCAAAATAGTTACAAAAAACTCGTTTGTAAGTAAAGACGTTATTGAAAAATAATGTATGAAATTTGATTTTTTTTTTGAAGTTCGGTCTTAAAATTAAAGTTTAAATCGCGAAAAAGTCAAAACCAAATAATTTTTTTTTTTAATCTTCTAAAAAAGTCAAAATTGTTTTCAATTTTTACACTATACCCAGTAGTAAATTGGACCAGGCCTTGCCAGTAGAAGCCCCTGCTGTAACAACTTCTTAGCATCCTCAACACACATTCTGCCATCACTGAAACTAGTGCACTTTCATCACACCTTTGTAGAGAATCGGCGCCAATCGATTTGGTGACTATTTCTAATATTTTTCAAATACAAAAGCGAAGCGCTGCTAGCTCACCTTCTAATGTAATGCTAACAGTAATGAGTTAAACTATTTTGTGAGACTTTCTGAGAGCCGTTCTCTGAAAAACGAATAGGGAAGTCCTGCAAAAATGTTCATTTCATATAAAAAAGAATAAAGGAAAGAATTTTATCGCATTCTAAGCAGTATTTCTCAAGTTATCGTCTATACGGACAGCAAGACAGCAAGACAGCAAGACAGCAAGACAGCAAGACAGACGGACAGACAGACAGACGGACATGGCTAAACGGACTCGGGTGGCGATGCTGATCAAGAATATATATACTTTTCCATACCGGACACGCCTCCTAAGGGGAGTTTCAATATATGCACAATGTTAATATACCCTGTACCTCATAGGTGTAGGGTATAAAAATTGCATTTATTGTATGCATAAAAGTCTGAAAATATATACAGTGTCGGACAAAACTAAAGCACGTGATTTACCATCTTTGCATTTCGGTCAATAAAAAATTACAAAGTAATTTAATTCAATTATTTTTAATTTATTTACAAGGATTATACAGTTATTTTAATAAAAGTACTAAACAGTAGCCGCGGTAGCTCAGTGGTTAGTGCGTTGGACTGCGAGTCGAAAGGTCCCCGGTTCAAGCCTGGACTGGGGCTAACAACATCTTTTCATAGAAACATTTTTCTATACCGCGCTACCTCTCGTCAGTAAATGGCAAACCTACGAGAGTAAAAAATTGCCTATGAAAAGCTCTCACCCGCCGTTCGGATTCGGCAATAAACTGTAGGTCCCACCACTTTGAGTACAAATATAACACGCACAGCTCAAAATGGTGAGAGAGCTCGGCCTAAGTTCTTATAGAACTAAGTTCTTATAGAACTAAGGCGACAAAACTAAAGCACTAATGAATTCACATATTGAAAAATTATGATTTATCTAATATTTTGTGGCATATCGTTGATTTTTTATAACTGCTGTACATCTACGTGGCATGGACTCTACAAAATTATTCAAAACGTCATTAGAAATGCTTCTCCATGCAATTTCTGCTGGGAAGAAAAGTGAATCCTTATTTTTTCAATTTTCGCGATCAATTTTCCGATTGAGATCCGGGAAAGGAAACTGTATTTGTTTTTCATTGCAGAACATCGATATTATTAACAAGAAACCACTCCTTAATACATTTTGCAGTATGCTTGGTGTTTTTATCTTGTTGATAGATCCACCTTAAAGGCATCTCCTCTTCCGCATGAGGCAACATAACATTTTTCAAAATATCTTTGTACATAAATCGATCCATTATGCTGGTAATTCTATGAATTCCTTGACCAGAAAAAATTCCCAGACCATTATGTTGCCACCTCCGTGTTTCACGGTTCCCTTTGAAAAACGGGGGATTAAGCGTTGCCCTTTTGTCCTCCGTACTAGCCTAAATCCATCGGAACCCTTTATATAAAACATTTATTCGTCGGAAAAAAGTACAGTTCTCCAATTGGCGACAGTCCAGTCGACATGTGACCTTGCAAATTTAAGTCTTGCCCGTCGATTCTTGCGTGAAATAAACGGCTTTTTAACGCATCTGTATATTGCTAACCCGCCATCGACTGATCGTTGTTGGATGGATGTATCTGAAATGTTTCATTGCAATTTGTTCTCGCTGATATAAAAGGATCCTTTTTAAAGTCCTAATGATTGCTTGGTCCTCGCGTTTGGTCGTTTTTCGTGACCTACCAACCGCATGTATGGTATGCAAGTTATTTGACTACCGAAAACGGCTGATAATTCGGGAAATCACACTGGGGTTTATTCCAAATTTTTTGCAATGCCTGTTACAGTTTCTCCATTATTAAATTCACTTATTATCGTTTCTTTAAATTGAGCTTAATACTTATTTCGAGCAATTACTTATTTCGAGCCTTTTAACAAACTTGAATATTAAAACGATAATTTTTTTTTAAAAACTGGCATACAAATTTAAAACTATTTCGATCGTAATATAAACAGCTGGTAATTTATAGCAAGTCGATTTGAACACAATATAGGTTATGTGCTTTAGTTTTGTCGCGTCAAATTTAGACATATCGTTACATTTGTCATAGAAAATGTATATAAATGCATTAACAAAGTAAATGTAATAACATTTCATTATAACATGTATATATGCATACATGAATTATAAAAAAAAAATTGAAATCTTTTATATCTAAAAATATATTCAACTAAATATTCAAATGGAAAAGTGTGTGCTTTAGTTTTGTCTGACACTGTATACACAACTTGTTGAAGTTGACATCGGAGATCAATTAAACCAATGGTAATAACCGCCGAGACCTTTTCAACAATATATAAAACTTGATGATCGGACATCAAATAAAGACGCTATGACTAAAAACGAATCGCATTCGAAGTCGCATGTGTGCGCATGACATAGGTTTAAGTTTAGCTTCCGTTGGCCATTTAAGGAGCTCGTCCGCCAACTAAGAGATGGTGCCAGCTCTGCCAGATGGTGCCAGCTCTGCCAGCTCCAGCTCCATCCTACAGGCCTTAACTTCGATTATGTCGATACATGGAATGCATGTAGGGAATGTTGCTCACATTTTATAGGAATTGACGGGTGTATAATATACCATTGTCTATTGGTCGCCAGCAGGAGACGTTGAGTACACAGAAAAAAAAGTTCATACTATTTATGAATTTGTTCATCAATTTTATGAAGTTTTCATTATTACTCAACCAATGACCGAATTCATCCAATTTATGAATCGTTCATAAAGCCGTAATGAAAAAGTTCATAATATTGATGAATGCTTTCATAATATTTATGAAAAAATTGATGGTATTTATGAACTTCAAACTATTTAAAAATAAAAAATAAACTTTTTTTTTTGTATTTTCTTGTATTATTATTTTTTTTTTTATTATATTACTTTTTTATTTTTCTTTTTTAATTTTTTTTTTTAACTACTTAAATATTTGGCCATATTTTGTGTCTCTTCGGAACCGATGAAAGTAAAATAAATGTTAACTAATTTAGGTATTTTTAATAAAAATTACATTGTGCTTACGTGAGGACAAGACCACCCTCTAGTCCATTCTTAATGGTACCTTTGTCGCAAACACCACCCTTAGCATCAGATTGTTGGTTCTCCACAAAAATGAAATGTTTACAAACAACATTTTTTTTTTGTTTACAAAATTAAAAATTAAAATAAGAAAAAGCTACCTTTGAAATTTAACTACAGTACCTAGTCACACGAATGCGAGTTTTGTGATTTTTGTATGATCGCACTATGTGTTCTCTACGTAATCACATTGTGAGCCCGCACTGATCTGAATTTTGTGATTTTGTATGGTCGCACACTGTTCTCACTACGGACTCATATCGTGAGCCCGCACGATATGATGTTTTGTGCGAAGCAAGTTTACTATCTGAGATGAACGGACACTCTCACGAAATTATTCGTGTGTTTTACGAAAAAATTCGTGAAATCTATCCACGAATTATTTCGTAAAATACACGAAAGAAATTTCGTAAATTTATGATAAAATTAGGAATATTAATTTTTTATTTTACGAAACTATTCGTAGATTTTATCTACGAAAATTAAGGGTTTTTCAATAAGAGCGCTACAAAAGTTTTTTTCAAGGGTCTCTACAAAAGTAGAGCGACAAGGACAGCAAACGACGCCATATTTCTTGCCGCTCTTTTGACATTTTTCTGCAGTAAGGTTTGCCATTTCATGATGGAAAGATATACGAGCCAACAACGAGTCGAAATTATTAAAATTGACTACCGAAATTTGAATTTGTATATCTTTCCATTATGAAATGGCAAACCTTTCTGAAGAGAAATGTCAAAAGAATGACAAGAAATATGGCGTCGTTTGCTGTCCCTGTCGCTCTATTTTGTAGCGTCCCTGTTGAAAAACCCTTTAGATTAAATCTTCTACATACTACGAAAAATTCGTAAAATTCGAAAGTATTCGTACTTTAAAACAACTGCAGTGTTGCGCATACGCAGTGCTGTCCCAAAATGGACGCAGTCTCATTTAAGTCACATTTGGCAACATCAACTACGACAAGTACAAAAACATTTACAACAACAGCTTATAGTACAACAACTACAACAAGTACTTTATTTCAATTTCAATTTAAGCCACTGCATTGCGCAGCAATTTCAAGCTCAAGTTCAACGAAACGAGTTTGCAGTTGCAGCAACATTTAACATGATTTATTGTTGTTGCTGCTATTGCTGTTGTTATTTTAGTGAATCGTGTTTGTTGTAATTACAAAAAATAAAAACGCTAAAAATCGAAAGAAATTTTTATAAAAAGAAAGACAGCAAAAAAACGTGTATAAAACGTGAGTTTAATGCGAATGCGTTGCTGTTGCTGGTACCACTATCGCTGCTGCGGTTGCTGCTTGATCATGAAAACTGCTTTTTGTCGACAACAACAAAAACTACAATAACAACAAAAACAAAATCTACAACAACAACAAATATCTACTAAAACTGCACGTCTGCGCCAGTCACTTGATTATACAAAAAAAAAAAACAAACGATTCATTCACTTCCTCTCTTTTATGCATTTTAATTTTTGTGTAAATTACGTCAATTTGTAACGCGACGCGACTCTAGTTGGTATTTTGCTGTATTTTCCTGTATTTTGTTGCTTTTTGTTATGTTAACCAAACGCAACTCAAACCAAACCGCCAACCGATGTCGCAATACGTTGACTTACGCGGCATCGGCATCAGCGACAGATATGTTCACGACGACCACTACGATGATGATGATGTTGCTGCTGCTGAGTATTTTATGTAAGCAGGGCATAATTTTTCTGTCGGGTCAATATGTCGTTTGCTACAAACAACTGCTGGGCAACATGTTTGACATTTTACAGTTTTCTATTATGGGGTCTATTATGTCAATTCGATCAGGCGTAATAGTTCGTCGTTGACGTCTTTGGTTTGGTTTTCTTTTTAATTAGGTGCGTGTGAATGCCAATCTTGTAATAGTTTGCAAATAATCAAATTTTAAAATTAATACTTCCGTCTTTTCTGCATTTAAACTCTCACCGCCAAATTTAGAAACACATTTTTTTGATAAATAAAAAATGTACGATAATATACATCTCAAAACTCGGAGGTTAATATTTTCAAAACGGTCATATTTAAAATATGTCTGTTCCGCTAAAACTAAACTGTTGAATATTGAAATAAATATGTTGATTTTTAGATAATTTTGTTAGCTCATTTGTTTGGAGAACACACAAACATTCAAATCGTAAATCACATGTTGTAATATTCATATCACGTAACGCTTTTCGGTAATTGAATTCGAAAAAATGTGCAGCTACTCACAAAACTTTAAATTTTTATTTTGTTTCATGAAAAATTTAACTATACAGCCATTCCACACCAAATCCACAAAAAAATCCAAGTTGAAATTTTACCTTTTGTATTTTGACAAAATTTGGCCAACTGATTTCGGATATCGAAAATCACTTCTATATCGAATTATTTCTTGTATGTGAAATGCTATCAATGCCATCAAAATAACATCTTCACGCAGAGAAATAATATGGTTGCAACGTAATCGCGACAACTATACCATGCTCCTTACAATCATATATGGTTGTCACAATCATAGTATAATATTTTCTAGACATCTGCACAAGGGCATTTGAAACCCACTTCGAAACATTTACTGTCGTCAACTCTATGCTTGAAAATCAAATGAATGTCTTGCTCACAACAACAAAGCACCAAGTACAAACAAAACAAAACTGCAGTGAAGAGGTCTATGATGATGTGCAATAAAAACTCAAATACTGAATTTAACTGCTCATGACACCGAGTACTTAGTATATTTTATTAATATTGAAATTTAAAAAATTCAAATGGTATAAGAAAATCATATAATATTTTATATGCAATTCTAAATAAATACTCCCAAAAATATTTGGGAGGAATTTTTGTGAAAAAAAAGCTGTGTATTGAATTTACATAAATAATAATAATAATTTGGCACAACAGTCCTATAAGAACTTAGGCCGAGCTCTCTCACCATTTTGAGCTGTGCGTGTTATATTTGTACTCAAAGTGGTGGGACCTACAGTTTATTGCCGAATCCGAACGGCGAGTGAGAGCTTTTCATAGGCAATGTTTTACTCTCGTAGGTTTGCCATTTACTGCCGAGAGGTAGCGCGGTATAGAAAAATGTTTCTGTGAAAAGATGTTGTTAGCCCCAGTCCAGACTTGAACCGGGGACCTTTCGGCTCGCAGTCCAACGCACTAACCACTGAGTTACCGCGGCTACATACTAAGTATTTTTCTCTAAGTAATTTCCCCTAAATATTTATGGGAATATTTATTTAGATTTGAGCTAATTAAGTTTTATATTTATCGAACAACATATTTTTTATTATTTAATTTTATTCATTATGTAATTTAAATTTTTTTTGATACATTTCTTTTTTGTCGTACAAACATTTTTAAAGTTTTTTTTATATATTTGTTTTTTTTTTTTTAAATAATGTTTGTTGTATTTTTCATTAACACATAAATACCGACAACAACATCACTGCCATCAAACCCCGAGCGGCAGATATATTATGGTTTTCAATGTTCGTCTTCTCACTCGGTATTCGCTGCATTCGCTGCATCCACTGTATTCGTGTTATCGTTTGGTTTTTTATTTCAAAACATTGAATGGCTTGATATTTTGACAGTACTTGACACCAATGAAACAAACACAGCAGTGAAGACTGTCATTTGCGAAATGAATTCAACACTGTAGAGTGCAGTAGAGCATATTTGCAGAGGAAACTTTAAAACCATTTGTGCAGATGTCTAGTATTTTAAATTTTATTTCAAACAATAATAAGGTCGCTATAATCATATTATAGTAGATAATTTGTTATAATTGTCTTTCTGGAATACCATTATTTACAACCAAATAATACTCACTTAATGGCATTTATTACACCCTCTTACTCACTTTGATGTTGTTTATGACGGTGAGCGGTCGTTTTTTACGAAGTATTTTTATATATTTAAAACATCAGTATTAAAAATAAATAGATACATATATATATATATATATATATATATATATATATATATATATATATATATATGGTTTTTCAATCAAAACGCTAAAAAAGTTTTTTTCAAGGGTTTTTCATCAGAGACGCTACAAAAGTAGAGCGACAGGGACAGCAGGGATAGCAAATATTTCTTGCCGCTCTTTTGACATTTCTCTTCAGTAAAGTTTGCTATTTCATGATGGAAAGATATACGAGCCAACAACGAGTCGATTAAAATTTACTACCGAAATTCGAATTCGTATATCTTTTCATCATGAAATGGCAAACCTTACTGAAGAGAAATGTCGAAAGAGCGGCAAGAAATATTGTATCGTTTGCTGTCCCTGTCGCTCTACTTTTGTAGCGTCCCTGTTGAAAAACCCTGTGCGTGACGCTATACATTACGCGAAAGTTCTTGTGCGCGATCAAACTCGAACAAACAATAAAAGTAAAGCATAATGCGTGTTTGTGCTATCTGCCATTGCAAGCACAACTTCGCGCAGAGTACGTCTTGGCTTCACTATGTTTACTACCTAATATTGTGTCTTTTATTAAAAATATGTATAAATATATTGATATTTATTTAATGTTGTTTGTTTTTTGTCGACCTTAATATATTACTTCTACAATTTCTTTTCAATCCGCTTTTTCAGAAATTTAGGAATAATCATAATATAATAAAATGATTATAATCATAATATGATCACATGTTATGGTTGTATAAAATCAAAATACGATCACTGACAACCATGGTATGGTTGTGTGGAATCATAATATGGTCACTAACAACCATAGTATGGTTTTGTGAAAACTCAATATGGTCACTGACAACCATAGTATAGTTGTGTGGAATCATAATATGGTCACTGCCAATGATAGTATAGTTGTACGATACCTGGATATGGACAGTGACAACCATAGTATGGTTGTGTGTAATCATAATATGGAAACGGTTAACCATTTTATTGTTACTGAGGACAATTAAATGATTGTAGAAAATCGTACTATTATCACACAAACAGAGTATATGATTTCCTACAATCATAACCCCAATCATAGTATGATGCCCTTCAAATATGATCACCACTGCCACGTTTTTCTCTGCGTGTCAATATTTTCTATGAACATTTATAATAAATCAACAAAAATTTTGGAATTTTTTTTTTTCATAATATTAAAAAGTGTCCAAGCAAGCATAATGACGTCTATACTATGTTTAGAAGTTACGACATAAATTAAAAAAAAAACATTTTTTATTAGCTATAAAACAAGAAACTAGCATTTCTCGTTCAAGTGATATTTCAATATGAACCATAGAAAAGTGAATTTTGGCCCTTTTAATTTATGATTATATTAAAAATCAATTATTATGATAAAAGGAGTAAAATGATGAGTATGTTTACTCAGGTTATGTATAACTAGCTGGACCCGTTCACAGCTTCGCCCGTGCAAAGTTTTTGTAATTGTAAAACTATATCGTTCATAAAGTGTGGATACATTTACGCCCCTTTTTAGTGCATGTCTACGTCGCCTTTTCTCGCCCGTTGATCATAGTGCCATGCCTCTATTTCCAATCTCGATCACATTCCACGTGACTATTAACATTTTTAAAAATGATCCTTTGTTTCGACTTGTACAACTCTGCTCTTATTAAGTCAGGAGTTTTAGCATTTTTAAAATTTTTGTTATATGGGAGGTGTCTCGTCCCATTGTCCAATTCCGTCCAAATTCTACGCAGGGCTCTCCACTCCCAAAAAATCGATTCGTTTTTTTTTGGATTTCATCCACTTAAAAATTCCAAGATTTTTGGATTTTTTTTATGTTTGAACATTTTTCGAATTATAACTAAGGAAATATATTTGTGGTTTTCAGAGTACAATTTATGTTTTGAAAATTTAGGAATTTGATATAAATCACCAAATCGAAAATATTATTTGAACCACTGCTGGATGGAATTTCTGGTGAAGATGGTAATGAAATGATTCATATATTATATTAGCCAACATACATATTACCCAACTTAGGCCTTTATGTAGATCCAAATAATTTAATGATGTAGTCGCCGAAACCATGGATTTAAATCAAGTCAATTCTATGACAATTTTTGAATCTCTATTTTGATTGAATCTCATAGGATCTAAAGAAAACGGCTTCCAGATCCAAGACGGTGAATTTTTTTTCACAAAGTATCCGGATTTTTTTCCAGCCCTGATTCTATGTGACAATTACAATGTTTAATATAATCTTTAGTTTCGATTTTTTAAACTCTGCACATAGTAGGTAAAGAGTAATAGCAAATTTTAAGGTTTTTTTTTTTAGTATGGCAGGTGCCACGACCCATTGTCCAATCCCGTCCATATTCGACGTGATGATCGGAGTTTTAAATATGAACATTTGATTTGATTTTTATAACTCTACTTTTAGTATGTCAGGATGTGCCACGCCCCTTTTGTATAAAGATACCACGCCCATTTATACAATCCCGCCCACATTCTACGTGACGATTTTACTTTTTAATATGAACCTTTGTTCCAATTTACATAACTCTGGTCAGGAGTTATAGCATTTTAAAAGTTATGGTTATGTGGGAAGTGCCACTCCCCTTTTTCAAATTCCGCCCACATTTATCAAAAATATAAACAACAACAAAATACATTACTGAGCCCAATTTCATAACTGTGGCTATCTTATACAGCTATTTTGAAATAAAAGTTTAGTTTTGCCACGCCCATGTTTAGGAGGAAAATGTCCAAAAATCCCTTCGTAGTGCGCTCTCACGTCGGGAAATCAACACCCAGTCCAAATTTCAAGATCCTAGGGTCAAATTTAGATTTTTTCGATTTTCCGGCTTTTCCTTTGGGTTTTTCCGACTTTTCTTTTTTTCTAAACCACTCTTGCATTGACACGAACAAAATACAAAAAGAATCAGGCAAATCCGTCAGTTCGTTCTCCCGTGATGCTCTGGCACACACAGGACATTTCATTTTTATATATATAGGTATATAGATATATTCATAAGTCATGAGTATTTGATGTAGATTCTGAAATACATTTTATGATTTATTATTTATAATTCATGATTAAAATGTCATACATTATGTCAAATAGCCGTAGCATGCAGATGGAAAAACATATCCAAATATGCGGAACATATTGAAAAATATCGCATTTATATATAATAAGTCAATGGGCAATGAACATTAGGAAGCAAATTAACATTAAACAAACAATGGATAAATCACATCCCTTCAATTTATTTGTCAGTTAAATTTATGCACTCACTTAAATGTTTTCTACTACTACTTGCTTTTTCACATTGCGCCTTAAGAAAATTAATATGCCATGTGAAACACAAGTGATGAATAAATAATCATAATTTCACCTGTTATGATTAATAATAAAATTTGTGAAATTTATGAATCCTATTCATAATAAATACATAGTGATTTACAGTTTTGCAATTTTTTTAGTATTATACATAATACATGAATATAACTCATAAATAAGGAAATTAGAAAAAAAGATGTGTTATTTATCATCAGTAAACAATTTTTCTCCGTGCAGTGTACATTTCCCCATAATGCGAACATAGAACATAGCTTAGAGAATTGTGATAAATTACTCTCTCGACACACTTTTAAGGTAACACAAATATTTACTGATTTTATATCTGGAGTAAGAATGAGATAAACCATAATTGAGTTTCTGTAAATTGTATTCAAAGTCAATATAGAAAATAGCACGCATTCATCTATACAGAATCCAAATAAAATAAAAAAAAAACTGGTAGAAATTCACTGAAATAATAAGCAGACTTTGAATAATCTTTGTATGCCAATAAGAATTCAAAAATATTGGGTTCTTCAGAGCTGTCTATTATTATTACAATCAGCAGAGGTACCCTTGAATTATTAAAAAGTAATGTAAGGGAGCCCATAGGAAATGTCGAGTTGAATAGAGCTATTAAAACATTCAAACTCTATTTTGAATTACTAAAACACATCGCTATATTTGCTTCATTTCAAAATTTGTATCTAAACCTTTATTGTATCTGTATCTGTTTAATGTTCATAATCATTTCATGTTTATATACATGCAAAAATGTATTTCCAACATAATAATATATTATATAAATGTATTACATAATACTTAACATAATTATACTAATTCAAATGATACAAAAATGTACAATACTTCTTTGTGGAAATTATTCAAAATAATTTCAATTATTTTTAAATTATTTAAAATAAATACAACGTTTTAAAAAAAATATATTAACTTATTAAACATTAAAATGCTTGCAACTAGATTGCAGTGTGAATCTTGCTACATCATTTTTTTTTTCAATGCTAAACTAATATTTAATTTAAATTGTTACATAGACTACATTTATTTGAATTTAATTATTTAATTTTTAAATTTAATGTTTATTTCGTTTATTTCTATGCAAGCTTTTTTCACTACGGTTTTTGCGTTGCTAGAAATTAGTTAAAAAGTAATAATAATAATAAAAATACTTGTCATAAACAAATTATATTTAACACAAACATAATGTATTTAACAGAAATATAATATGTTTAACACAAACATTAATATATTTAACACAAACATGTTATATTTAAAATAAACTTTTTAATATTTATCACAAAAAAATTATTTTTAAAATAAACAAATTGAGTATTTAGAACCAATTTTATATCAAACATTATGTATAAAAAAAAAACAGTAATTATTTAAATTAAATAATGTAAATGTTATTTTCAATTAATTAGTTAGTTATTAATTGAACACCCAAAATCATCGAGTCTAAATATCATTAACAAGTTAAATGGTGAAACGTTAAAAAACCACATACAAAATGTGTCAATATTTGCAAAAGCCTTTCATTATTTTATTTTCACTTAATTTTAATTTTAAGATTTTATTATTATTTGGTTATTTTTATATCTTTGCATCTAGGTACGTTTGTTTGTGTTGCAAAAAACACATTAAGTATTTTTTTTTTAGTTAATATAAATCATTTAATTAATACAATATGTAAACAGTTGCAATGCATTAATTTATGTCACTTATTTTTCCTTTTTGTTTTTTATTTAACTCTTAAATTTGCTATCGTTTTTTTATTTATTGAATTATTTCATAATATTTGACTTAACTAAACTTATTCGATTCAGCAGCCCACATATTTGTTGTTGTCATGATCTTAGTTTTTCCTTTTTTTAATTTTTAATGTGTTTTTAAATATTTTTGAAACATTTTTTTTATTATTCACTCCACTTTTAATTAGTAATATTTATTAATTATTTATGCCATGCTGATTTTTGTTTTAAACATAATTTTCAAAAAAAATAAATAGTTAATTTAAGTATTTATAAAACTCTGATAAATTTAAGTTTTAGTTTTACATTTTATTTGTTAATTATTTCAATTATAATTTTACAAATTTTTTGTTTTGTTATTTTTAAATAGTGTTTTTTGTAACAAATCGAAGCGTATTAAAATGAAATGTAAAAATATTAAATATAGTAATTAAAATAAAAAAAACTAAATAATATATAAATTTAAATATATTATTAAAATAATATTCTACTTGTTTTTAAACACATTTCATATTATGTTATCCCAAATCAAAAGAATTATTTTAATTCTGATGTTAAAGTCTCCATGGTGGAAAAGTTAATGTGCTGGACTACGACCAAAAAAGCCTAGGTTCAAATCCGCTGACTGGCGACATCAAAAATGTGAGAATAATTTTTTTATTTTGCAGACCTCTAGATTAAAAATTGCGTCCGACATATTCAACTGTATTACAATAATCAAGTAGCAAATTTACAATTTAAATCGAGTGGGTCTCAAAGACAGTCGGGTACTACTGTGGGGGGACTATTTGTGGAATATTTGATTTTATACCTTAATATTAAAGTTCTAAGTTATGCTGAATACTCTCGCCCTCAGCATATTTTTCAGATATCAGAAAATTACGTCTGATGATGTATAAAAAACTCCCAAGGGACGTAACAATATATCGGTAGTTATACCTCTTAATAAATTAATAAATTTCGTTAAAATTCAAAATATTGCATTCAGTCAAATTACTGTAGCACGTGAACCATACGTTTAATACACTCAGAAAAAAATACTATATAAATAATAGTTTTTTACTATTGAAAATAGTCAATAGGATAAATTATTATTTTAATCGGGAAATACCATGAAATACTAGAAAATACCATGACATTGACATTGAGTTTATATGAAAAGATTTATTTTTTGTATACTATTATATCAATAATTGTCCTATTGACCAATTTTAATGGGATTTGAGAGAATTTTTTCTGTCTGTATTGATGAATTTAATCTCATGAAAACAATACCATTTTTATATATATTGATGTCGTTCAAAAGTCTGGAAAATATATAAAAAAAAAAGTTTCAAAATAGTATGAAAATAGTATGGGTTGAGGTTCCACTCTAAATATTTAAGTGTTGGTGCATTATTGATGTACACCCAGAAAAAATACCCTCAAATCCCATTAAAATTGGATAATAGGACAATTATTGATTTAATAGTATACAAAAAATAAATCTTTTCATATAAACTCAATGGCAATGTCATGGTATTTTCTAGTATTTAATGGTATTGTCCGATTAAAATAATAATTTATCCCTTTGAATATTTTTAATAGTAAAAAACTATTATTTATATAGTATTTTTTTCTGGGTGTAGTTTTGTGATGATGTAAAAAAAAATTAAAAAATTATGTGCTAATCAGAATTGGTTTTATAACTATTAGACATTTATTAGTATGATTTTATTAGAGGTTTTAAAAAACCTTTAGAAAGATCAATGTATTCTCTTTCAAACGAGATCAAATGGTTCAATATTGATCTTATGGTTCACATGTTACATTAGTTTAACTAAATGTAAAAAGTTAAAAATCTACGAACATTTTCAATTTATAAGGGGTAAAACTGCCAGAAAAAAACATTTTTTTAATAAAAAAAAAATACGTGTCAATTATTTTTTGTAATAGAACATGTCTGTTAATTTTGAAAAATATCGGAGCTAATAAAGTCATTTTTTGTCAAAACGCACCTGGTTTGACGTGGAATGGCCGATATGCAAACACTGAATATACCATGTGTCTCATAAAGGTCTCTCATGTCCCTAGTAGACATTTTGGTAGAGCCATGGTCATGAAGTGATCATGTCATTATTTGAGATGATCGGGATATGACGAGGCCCAAAATGTCCTTGTAACGCAGTGTCCTGATCATGTAGTGACCTCAGGCCATGATCATGTACTGATCGGGCAATTCCCCATTTTATTATTTACCCGACAATTGCCTTGTCAGAGCCCGAGCATAATAGGGTTTCTCTCATTAAATCTCGATCATTGTCTGATGTCATTTCGTTATGAGGAACAAATAATTTAGCTACCCAGCAAACATTTTGAGTCTTTTAAGACTCCTAAATGTGTCATATTTATGAGTGTTACCCACATATATGTGCACTTAAAAGAGTCCAAAAAGGCTCCCGACTCCTGGGTAGAGGGCCCCATTTTATGAGCCCAAAAACCCTCATATTTCTGACTCTTTTATTACACCTAAAACACTCATATTTGAGCGCTAGAAAGTGCCCAAAAAGGCTCTCAACCCCTGGGTAGAAGGCACCATTTTATGAGCCCAAAAACCCTCATATTTCTGACACTTTTATTACTCCTAAAACACTCATATTTGAGCACTGAAAGGATTCTAAAAAGGCATGGGTAGTGCACACGCTTTAAAAATCCGCGTAGTTTTTCTTTCTTCAGAACTATAGAATGTGTCTGAAATTAATCCAACATAGTACATGTTCATGTTTATCTTAGTCCAGTCATCCGTGAGAAAATGCATTCATTTTAAAAAATCCATTTAATATGCAGGTTTGTCTGTTGAATTTACACTAATATTTTATTATTTTTCGTTTGATTTCAAATTCGAAACGAATATAAGTATTTCAATTTTATTTAAACAGTAGGCTCCTAAAGCCAGCATAAATAAGATACTTTTATGACTCCCTTTTCTGAGTGCTCCTAAAATACTCCTAAATTTGATGATTTTATGAGTTTGATTTGAGGGGGCTCCTAAAGCGCTCATAAATGGGACTCTTTTATGAGTAAAATTTTGGAGCGTTCCTAAAACGTTCTAAAATATAGAACTTTTATGAGTCTATTTTCTGAGCGCTCAGAAACAATTTTATTTGTTGATGCTTTTAGGAGTCTAATTTATGAGGGATCTTAATTAACTCCTAAATATGAATCTTTTATGAGTAATATTTTTGAGAACTCCGAAAACAGTCTTAAATGATATTCTTTTAAGAGTAATTTTTCTGAGGGCTCATAAAGCACTCAAAAATTGGTCTCCTTTATGACTCCAATTTCAGAGCGCTCCTAAATTGCTTAATGGGTATGATCGGGAACATTGACTATTTAGATAATGTAAACAATGGTATGGTAAGCATGATAAGGGCATGCAAAGGCAATGATCATATTTTCTCTAATAGGACTTACCCAACGAAAAGCCGATCATTTCCCGATGGCGCATCGGGCAAATTTCTACTAGGGGTAGGGTATAACATAAGTAAGAATTTTTCACTACACACGAAGATGTTAATTTCTTGAATATAAAAACGAAAAGAACACGTTTGTCTGTAAAAGTTGTATAAACATAATATATTAAATTTTAATTAATATTAGTAGAATTTTTTGAAAAAATAATTGTTGCTTTTTTATCGCATTCGCGAGAAATTGTTGGAAAATTTTCCTCCAAAGACAATTTTTTTATAAAGTGTCACCATCTTAGGGTGCCTTTTTTATAATTTTGCTAACCTCCTGGTAAAAATTATTATAGAAATTATTCATGATTGGAAACTGATCAGTGCATTTTTCCTAGGCATAACCCTAATCCTAAAATGATCTTCTCCGCAGTATGCTTCCCCGTAGAATTCTTTCGGTATGGTGATTCCCGGTGTGGTAAGTTTAAATATTATGTTTGAAATCTAATGTTTCAAAATATATGTTACGAGATTTTCTAAAATACGTTCGCATATAAAAATTAATTCTTTTTAATTTTTATTTAATCGGATTAGTTATTTTCAAGTCAAATAGCTAAAATGAAAAGAAAACGTTTGTTTTTTTAAAATATATGAATGATTACGAGCATCCCATTCAATCGTATATTAAAAACCAATTATATACTTAGAAAATAACAAAATTCAAAAATTTCCAAGCAAAAATTTGCTGAGTATACTAAGTCCAATATGAACTGTAAGTTTTAAAATTGTTCATAAATTCTAAGACATTTTTAATTATAACATGAGATAGGATTGACCGATCTGTACCAAAATTTGACAGCATTTGCAGAATCCAAAAATCGAATAATATTAAAAAAACATTCTAACTCGAATTAGCATGATATAGAATGAAATGGTACATTCTCATGTATTTCAAATTTAGAAAATATTAATTTACATTTTATTTATAGAGGGAAAAGGTGATCATCAGGCATATTGATCACTTTAAAATTTAACAATGAACTGCGTCATTCGATATTATTTTATGAACAAATTGGATCCTTTAGAACTTTTCAAATACCCATATACAAAAAAAAGTCCAATTACGTAGTTGGGTTCTGGGAAATGAGATTTTTTTTTTTCAATCTCATTCTATGAAATCGAGATTCGTCTGATCTTGAAAAAATCAAAATCGTTATTTGGGTATTTTATAGAAGAATAATTTTTGATTGAGTTACGATTTTAGCCGCGATAGCTCAGTGGTTAGTGCGTTGGACTGCGAGCCGAAAGGTTCCCGGTTTAAGCCTGGACTGGTGCATACAACATCTTTTCATAGAAACATTTTTCTATACCGCGCTACCTCTCGGCAGTAAATGGCAAACCTACGAGAGTAAAACATTGCCTATGAAAAGCTCTCACCCGCCGTTCGGATTCGGCAATAAACTGTAGGTCCCACCACTTTGAGTACAAATATAACACGCACAGCTCAAAAATGGTTAGAGAGCTCGGCTTAAATTCTTATAGGACTGTAGTGTCAAACTAATTTTATGTATATCTCACAAAATTATGTCGAAATTTACGATTTTAAAGTGTAAATTAAAAAATATATATACTATATCCATGACAAGGCAAATCCCAAAAGAAGAAATCAGATATATAACTTGCAATGCAATTATTAAAAAATATTTAATAATATTTGTTTAAAATCGTATTTTATTTACAAGAATTTTAAACCCATTTTTTTATAATTAAATATAGAGAATACTAAAAATTACAAAATTTCGCTAATGACTAAAAAAAAAAAAAACAATCGTAATGTAAAATTTTTTGAGGAAAAAAATGTGTTTTAAATATTCTACATACTAAGAGCTGCAGTGTGCAGGATTTCCTTTCCTAAATAGGGTTTCATTTGAATACACCCAGAAAAAAATTCCCTCAAATCCCTTTAAAATTGGTCAATAGGACAATTATTGATTTAATACTTAGTATACATAAAATAAATCTATCATATAAACTGAATGGCAATGTCATAGTATTTTCTAATATTTAATGGTATTTTCCGATTAAAATAATAATTTATCCTATTGAATATTTTTAATAGTAAAAAACTATTATTTATATAGTATTTTTTTGGTTGTAAAGGGACAGGGACAGCAAACGACGGCATTTCATGATGGAAAGATATACGAGCCAACAACGAGTCGAAATTATTAAAATTTACTTCCGAAATTTGAATTCGTATATCTTTCCATCATAAAATGACAAACCTTACTGAAGAGAAATTTCAAAAGAGCGGCAAGAAATATGGCGTCATTTGCTGTCCCTGTCGCTCTACTTTTGTAGCGTCCCTGTTGAAACACCCTTTAGTTGGCATACTGTATGGCCCACACAAAAGCCATTTTATCGAGAAAAATGCTTTATACATTTTAAATTGGTAAAATTGGTTGTATTTGTGTTATGTATTGTTAAATTTATGTTTAAATTTATATTGGATTTTTTAGAATTTCGATGGCTACGGGCCTGCGTCCAGTCCATCAATTCGAACAACATATACCCTTTACTCTATCATAGTAAAATATATATATTGTGACAATATTATATTCGATTGGGTTCAGCCGATTTGACGTTTCTTCGGTATATAGAAATATTCACAAATATATAAAACCGTCTGACAGTATTTTGCACACACGAAAAAATCTACCTGGGGGCAGATTCTGGATCTGCGTTATCGTGAAGTGATAATACATCACTTCACGGTACATTTCATTGAATATTTCCATTTTTTTTCACTTCACTCATTTTGACTTTTGACAATATTTATCACTTCACATCACAATGAGAATCACAAATGTGGTTAATTGATTATAAAAATTGTTCACTTCACGATAACGCAGATCCGGATCTGCCCCACTGTTCGTGAAACTTGGGTTTATTCTAAGATTGTTTTTTTGATAAATTCGTATACGTATATTTCTAATAAAAAATGTAGGTATCTTTAAAGTCTCAATAATATTAATGTGTTAAGAATATTTAAAATGATCATTAATATGAGGATTTTAGGGCATGTCTTTTACAAAAGTTTAGGGAGCCTTTTTGTGCTTTTTTTAGTACGCATATTTTTAGTACTCATATATGAGTATTTTTTTGGGCACATAAAATCTTGCTCTATACCCAGGGATTGTGAGTCTTTTTGGACTCTTTTTAGTGCTCATATATGAGTGTTTTAGGGGTAATAAAAGTTTCATAAATATGAGTGATTTTTGGTTCATAAAATTGTGCCCTCTACCCAGGAGTTGGGAGCCTTTTTGTGCTCTATTAAGTGCTCATATATGAGGATAATACTCATAAATATGAAACATTCAGGAGTCTTAAAAGACATAAAATGTTTGCTGAGTATTAAGTGCTCATATATGAGTGTTTTAGGGGTAATAAAAGTTTCATAAATATGAGTGATTTTTGGCACATAAAATTGTGACCTCTAACCAGGAGTTGGGAGCCTTTTTGTGCTCTATTAAGTGCTCATATATGAGGATAATACTCATAAATATGAAACATTCAGGAGTCTTAAAAGAAATAAAATGTTTGCTGAGTATGATATTCAAATGTTTTATTTGCATTTGAAGAATTGATCCAGAAAAACGGGGCAACACGTGTATTTTGTTTTTTAGTCTTCTTTAAGAATATATTGGATGTTCTCAAGTGTGCATGCAAAAGTTGTATTTTGTCATACGGTGTAATAGATATCGCAATATAATAATAATAATAATAGTTTGGCACTACAGTACTATAAGAACTTAGGCCGAGCTCTCTCACCATTTTGAGCTGTGCGTTTATATTTGTACTCAAAGTGGTGGGATCTACAGTTTATTGCCGAATTCGAACGGCGGGTGAGAGCTTTTCATAGGCATTGTTTTACTCTCGTAGGTTTGCCATTTACTGCCGAGAGGTAGCGCGGTATAGAAAAATGTTTCTATGAAAAGATGTTGTTATGTTAGCCCTAGTCCAGGCTTCAACCAGGGACCTTTCGGCTCGCAGTCCAACGCACTAACCACTGAGCTACCGCGGTTAACAAAATATTGGTTGGAAAAATTAAAATAAATTGTTCGATGTAAAAATTGATACCTATAATCAGTTGCTCAATTTTCAGTGCAATCTAAGAGGTAAAATCTCAAATTTACCTATTTTTGTTCGATTTGTTATGGAATGGCTCAATATTAAAATGTTGATTTTAAATTTAAGCATCGATTGTTAAAAATAAAACTATAAAGAATAAAAAAATCATGATATACAAAGTGTTTAACCGATTTAAACTGTTTATTTCAATTTAACAGAGTTCATTTATTTTAATTAATTCTTTAAAATATATTATAAAATTGGATAGGTACTTAACACATTATCAGTAGCATGCATTTGTTTAATTTATGTCATATTCAATATATTTTTTTTTAATTGCACCTTTAAATTGTGCTCATTTTATATATTATTTGTTAATCTATGATGCATCATAATAAGCTTCAAAATTTTAACAACAAACAACTATCACTAATGTATTTCACATTGCAGTATTCTAAACTATGTGAATTTTATTAAATTTAATTTTTTTCAGTGTGTTTTTTTTTGACTCTTTCATAATTCATATCATAATCATTAGCAACTGCTATCATCTATTTTTGTCATGCCTCATATGCAATATCAAGCACATATCTATCTGTGATGCTTTGTTTTACAGTTTTTACTTGAATACATATATGTATCTAGTATATGGTATATAATGTCTTGTATATAATATAAGTATCTGCTATGTATGTATATATATTATATATAATAGTTACTAACATGTTACTAAACGCTATTTCGTTAAGCGAAACGAAACCAAAACTAATATTTAAATTTAAAAGAAACTAATATATGTAACTACTACAACGTGTAACTTAACCGTTTTATTGTTTTTCCTTCGTTACTTTTCGCACAGTGTATCTCTGAGCAGCGCAAAAGTATCTGCAGCATCTATATCTAGTATCTCTATCGGTTGCAATGCTAAAAACTACAGTCTATGATTTTATTTCAATTCAGAATTTCATATAAATATCATTTAAATTATTGTTTTAGGTGTATGTGTTTTTTTTAATATATATTTTTTTTATTTCATAAATATATTTTCAACAAATTCGCTACAAATATTTGCAAAAAAAAAATGTATTTATTTTATCTGCTGCATGGAACATTTATTAAACGTTTTTTATATATTCTTTTTCCTATCACTCGTTGCGCTTTTTTGTTGCGCTAATTTAATTCTAATATTTTTATAATTTTTTTAAATTCTTTCATTATTTTGTAATGTGTTTTATAAATTTTAATTTTAAATTTATACAAAACTAATTAGTAAATAAATAATAATGAATGTTGGCTTTAAATAATGTTTTCAAAAAATTGAATTTATGTTTTAGATAATTTATAAATTTCAATTTTGTAAATTTATTTTAAAGTTTTATTTTTGAAATACATTTAGTTTTTACAAATTTTAAATTTCAATTTCAAATTTCGTGCCCATTTTCAGCAAAATGTCAAGCACAACCGGAAAATTTAAAATGCACAAATCTTTGTTATTACATTGGATATAGATTCTCAAATATGTAATTCTTAACGTATTAAAGAAAATTCTATTACGTTAAGGGTAACAGAAAATACTCACAAAGTTGCGTTACTCTAAAACTGGTATACTGAGAACAAAAAAAACATACCGTCGTTGTAGAACTAAAAGTCACCAAATACATTTTCAAAATGCTAAATATTCATTTACAAAATTCTTTATAAATCTCTCAATTATTAATCGATGATCTTAATGATAAGAAAATGTAAATTAATTAGTTGATGTTTCAAATTTCAAAATGCATCAATTACTTTTTATAATATTAACCCACAAACTCGAAAAAAAAGAATATATTTAGTGACTTTTCGTTCTACAACGACGTTACTTTAAAATTAAGAACACATTTTTAAATCTGAAATTAAACACAAGGTTTTAAAATTAAACGAAATTGTGGTCAATTTAATCACATTCGTTTTAAAAATAGAGAATTCTTGACGTCCCCGAAAAGTATGCAGCATTTATACAGTGAAATGCATACAAAATACATCTAGGGGCAGTATTTACACGTCGATGTCACCTTGCCATATTATTCATAGCCCCTATTTGCGTGACAACATTTTATAAAACCAAAATAAAAGAATTATAAAATTAAAAAATATATAATTTTTTTTTATATTTTTTACTACATTAAAAAAATTAATAACAATTGTTTTAAATTTTAACAAAATTGTGTTAATAATAACAATTGTTTTAAATTTGAATGAAATCGGTTTAAGATGTGTTTAATTTTCGTTTTTATTGAAATTTAAAAGTATCTATTTTTTGCGAAAAGTCGCTATTTAAAATCTTGAAACTAAAAATACCTAAGACAATAATGTTGAATAAAAATCGAAACAAAAAAAAATCGAAATAAGAATGTGGAAATATAAAATGTTGCAATGCAAATGGCCGCTTTACAATTCACATAAAGATTAATTTTGTTTTTTGACATTGTTTGCTCCTGTTTAAAAATATATTGCTGTCAAACTATGGACTCGTTTTGAAAGTTTTTTTGTTGCATTGAAGTAAAATCAAAATTGAAATTGTTGTATATGAAAAAAATAGTTGGCAACAGAGCGAAACGAACGAAACGTTTGAAATACCTTTTTGTGTACACTAAAATGAAATCTAAACAACAATATGTTTACATCTAAATACAATGATTTATCATATCCAAGCATATATATTTACAAGAATATCTAAACATCTATTATTCATTTTTAAACATAAATATCTTTAAAGGGAAACAAAAACCATATTGACTGTCATTATAATAATGTTTTGCAATGATATAATTATTTTGTTTGCATATCGCTGCAAAGATATATGTTATTTCTGTAAAATTATGTTTTGAAGTGCCATTTCTTTGTGGTGGTGTTTTTTTTTTTCAAAACATTAGTTGATATATTCTCCATAGAATACAATAAAAAGCAGAAAGAAAATCCAAATGGCAAAAGTCACAATTATATTGAAAAATAAATGAATTGTTATTTATTGCTATAACTATAAAATTATTGGCCATATAGAAAAAACTGTGTATAAGGTATTGATTAGTATCTTAAAGTTCAATATAATTTCATATATTGATCGTGGATATATTTTCGTTGTTACATAGTATTATTATAATTAAAAACTAGTAATCTTACATTGTAGCTGCTGAATTATAGTGTCTTATAATAAAATATTTCGCAGAATACATGAATTTGTATCTACCATATTATAAATTATTATAGGACAATGATCGTTTAATTTGTTCCTTATCATAAAGCGCTCATTTACGAGACCAACATGATCAGGTCATGATCTTGTCTACTCTAATATGGGGAATTTCTTTTAGGGTGTGTCAATGTGGATCACTAGTTCAAGGGTTTTAAGATATGAATTAATTTAGAAATAAATTAATTATTAATTTATCAAACTTCCGATTGATTTGATTAATGTATTAAATCAAGTTTCTGTTTAATCAATTAAGCAGAATTTTATTTAACTATTTAATGAAAAAAAAAGAGTTCATAAAATTTTAAAATGTTAAATTGAGTTTTTAAAAAAATCAAGATTAGGGCAACATTTATTTGAAAGAGCATACAGGTAAATTGAACATCATTTTTTTTTAAAATGTTATCTTGATTTTATCGAAAAGTCCCTGATCGGGAGCTACGCATTGAATTATTGCCTACTCGAAGCTTGTTTCTGCAAATTAAACTGGCGATTTTAGTGACATAAAATTGCTCATATTTTGTCAACTTAAATAAAGTGAAAACATATTTTTTAAATTAAAAAAAAAATAAGAGGAAGTGTTTTAAATGTCCAAGAACCATATAGTAAAGTATTTTTAAATTCGCAAAATTCTGCAAAATGCTAATTAATCTATTGATCACAATTTTGATTAATCAGAATCTTGATTATTTGATTAATCAGAATCATAATTAATTGTTTAATCAGAATATGAAGTGTTTTAAATGTCCAAGAACCATATAGTAAAGTATTTTTTAAATTCGCAAAATTCTGCGAAATGCTAATTAATCTATTGATCACAATTTTGATTAATCAGAATCTTGATTATTTGATTAATCAGTATCTTAATTAATTGTTTAATCAGAATATGAAGTGTTTTAAATGTCCAAGAACCATATAGTAAAGTATTTTTAAATTCGCAAAATTCTGCAAAATGCTAATTAATCTATTGATCACGATTTTGATTAATCAGAATCTTGATTATTTGATTAATCATAATCTTAATTAATTGTTTAATCAGAATATTGATTAATAGATTAATCAATATTTTGAATAATCGAAAATCTTGATTAATCAATTAATCAGAAAATGACTAATCAACCAATTTGGTTAATCGATTAATCGCACAGCCCGAATCAAAATGCTTATTATTGAAATAATCACAATTTTGATTTAACATAAATGTGATTAATTAATTAATCATCATTAATTGATTTAAATGTGTGTTTGACATAATATAAATCTCAATCGATGATGTAATCAACGATTGATTTATCGAGTACTACTCATTTAGGTTATATGTTTACAAAATATATATAAAAATACTTTATAAAATCTTCTTAATAAATTTGAATATTAGATTTTTAAATTTTAAAATTATTTTCATTTCATTATTTTAGAAAGCTTTAAAAATTCATAATAAATTTGAATATTTGAAGTTTTTTAAATTTGAAAATTATTTTCATTTGGTGCATTTTAAATTTTTACAATTTGTTTGAAAAATATATAATGTGGCCACATTGTGCAGCGCACATAAACAAGTGCAAAACTGTTGACTACTTTTAGGCATCGCATTAAAACAGGCGATCTTTGTAATAAGTGCAGCCTGCGCATATGCAACATGTTTTTTTCATAGCAATGTCAAATACTACAATTAATTTGAAACTTTTTTTTTAATATTTAAAATTTTTATGAAATTTTCTAAATTTATATAAAAAAAAAACGAAACAAAATTAAAAATTCAAAAAAATTCGTATAAATATTTTTTTTTATTTTTATTAATTTTGCATTTCATTTATTAAAACAATAACGCAATTTGCTACTACAAAAACAGCTACAAATTTATATTTTCACTACTACTACATGTTATTTTTTTGTTTGTATGTTTGTTTGTTTGTTTGTTAACTATAATAATTATAAATTTTAAAATTAGAAACATAGTTTATTTTATTTTTTTTGTAACAAAGCAAAATTAAAAACTATTTTATGCAATTTGTGGTATAATAATTATTAGTTTAATATTAACAATTGCGTCTTAGAATTGAATTAAAATTCAACAATATATAAAATATTCAACATTTAATGCTGATCAAAGCAATGCAGCAATTTAAATAAATATCACTAGCTAACAACGTACACAAAATGTGTTTTTTTAAAAATAAAATTATAAATGAAAATTTTTGAAATTATAAAAACTTAATTAAAAAAGCACTTCTTTATAATGAATATAATTAATTTCAAATAAAAATTCTACTTATTAAATTTGTATAATTTTAATTATTTTATAAAAAAAAAAAACGTATTTTTTTAGTTTTTACAACTTTTGTTTAATTTCTATAATATTTTGCATTTACTGCAAAATGTCTGTTAACTACATTCAGCTAATGCTTTAATTGTATAGCTACTCAACACAAAAACAAATTATCTACAATGTGCTTTAAGAACAGAAAACGAACTGGAAATTATTATTTTTTTTTTTTTTTCAAATATTATTTTAATTTTTATTTTATTTATATATTTTTATATAATAAATGTAGTTTTATTGTTTAGTTTATTAAATGTCTAAAAACTGTAGAGTTTTTAAAATTTCTTTTAATAACCGAAGCTCGTTAAATTTTACTACGTTGGGTACTTTTCTAGTTAGTTTTTCTGTTTAACTTGTTTACGGAGTTCTTTGAGAATTATGGTTGGGTTTCTTTTCAGCGGACGGGCAGCTTTTCGAAATTATTTATTTGATTATTATTTTTTATTATTTATTTTTTTTTTTTTTTTGAAAAATGTTAAAATTTGGAAAAAGCTCGAAAACGTTTTTCGTCATTTGGAAGCTGGCTAAAGAAGAGCAGCATTTGTGGATTCGCTGTTTTTGGCTGTTTTTTAGTATAAAAAGTATTAGGTGGGGTTGGGTTTTAGTTGGAGCTTTTGGTGGTGCTTTAGAAAATTGCAAAAATAAAGTATAAAAATATGAGACATAGTATTGTAAAATTGTTTAAAAATTAAAAAAAAAAAAATAAGACGTAACTTTTTAAACCTTAAAAGTAAATAAAAGCAGAAAAACAAAAAAAAAGTGGAAAAAGTATGCAAGTGAAAAGTACTAAATTAAAAAAGGTATGTAAGAAGTATTTGAAAATGTGCTATAAATTGTGTAATTTTATAAAAAAAAAAATTTAAACATTAAAATGAATGAAAAACAACTAAATGTGGAAAAAATGTAAAAGTCAAAAAGTTCAAAATTAAAAAAGGAATCAAAATGAGCTTTTGGTGACGCTTTTGAAATATGCAATAAAAATATAAGAAATATTTGAATTAATGAAAATAAAAACAGAAAACCCTCAAAAAATGAAATCAGTGATAAAGTCAAAAAGTTCAAAATTAAAAAGTCAAATGAGCTTTTGGTGGTGCTTTTTTAAAATATTCGAAATATAATAAAAAAAATGTATTAAAAAATAAAAACAAGAGAAAAACGCAAAAATGATTAACTCAAAAAGCTCTAAATTAAATGAGCTTTTGGTGACGCTTTTGAAAAATGCAATAAAATATGTGAAAAGTTTGAATTAATGAAAACAAAAAACAGAAAAAACGCAAAAAATGGAATCAGTGACAAAGTCAAAAAGTTCAAAATTTAAAAGTCGAATGACCTTTTGGTGGTGCTTTTTAAAAATTTGCGAAATATCATAAAAAAATGCATAAAAAAATAAAAACAAGAGAAAAACGCAAAAATGATTAACTCAAAAAGCTCAAAATTAAATGAGCTTTTGGTGACGCTTTTGAAAAATGCAATAGAAATGTGAGAAATATTTGAATAAATAATAATAAAAACTATAATGGAATCAGTGACAAAGTCGAAAATTCAAAATTTAAAAGTCAAATGAGCTTTTGTGATGCTTTTCAAAAATTTGCGAAATATCAAAAAAAAAATGCATAAAAAAATAAAAACAAGAGAAAAACGCAAAAATGATTAACTCAAAAAGCTCAAAATTAAATGAGCTTTTGGTGACGCTTTTGAAAAATGCAATAAAAATATGTGAAATGTTTGAATTAATGAAAATAAAAACAGAAAAACCGCAAAAAATGAAATCAGTGATAAAGCCAAAAAGTTCAAAATTTAAAAGTCAAATGAGCTTTTAGTGGTGCTTTTTAAAAATTTGCGAAATATCATAAAAAAAAAATGCATAAAAAAATAAAAACAAGAGAAAAACTCAAAAATTATTAACTCAAAAAGCTTAAAATTAAAAAGTTAAATGAGCTTTTGTATAAAAATATTAGAAATATATGTAAAATTTTGAAAAATATGCAAACATGGATATATTTATACTTTAAAAATCCTAAAAAAATAAAATAGTTCAGCATTAGAAAGTTCAAATTTAATGTTGGTAATGATTTTAAAAAATGCAAAATGAAAAATATTTAAAAATACACGATAAACGCATAAAAATATGAAAACAAAAGCAAATATGTTTAAATTTTACAAAATATCAAAACCAGAAAAAGACAAAAATAGAAAAAAGTTAAAAACTAAATTAGTTCAAAAATTAAAAGTTAATTGAGCTTTTTTTGGTGTTTTCGAAGTATAAAAAATATGAGAAATATTTTAAAAATTGTTTTAAAATGTGAAAAACAATGACTGTTTAAAAGAAATAAAATTGAAAAATCGCAAAAGTGATAAGGTCAAATAGTTCATAATTGAAAAGCTAATTGAGCTACTGGAAAAAGCTCAAAAATATTGTATAAAAGCTCGATAAACTAAACAAAATAAGGAAAAAATAACAGATATTTTTAAATTTATAAAGATTAAAAAGCAGTACAAATACAAAGAGGCTATAAATCAAAAAATTAAAAAAGTATTGTAAAGATTTCAGTGGTGCTTTAAAAACTGTGAAGAAATGATATATAAAATGTGAGAAAGTGAAGCTGTTTTTAAATTTTAAAAGTAATAACTGGACAAAGTAAAAAATTCAATTCGTTTAAAATTAAAAAGCTTTTGGACATTTTTAAATATAACAAAGAAAAAATTCAGAGGAGGGAAAGTCAAATAGTTATAAACTTTAAAGTGTATTGAGCTTTGGTTGTGCCATCAAAAACTGCAAAAAATTAAGTATAAAAAATGTCAGAAAATTTGTGTTTTTAAATTTTAAAAATTAATAAATGGACAAAATAAAAAAAAAACGCAATTAGTTAAAAATTAAAAATTTATGTAAGCTTTTGGTAATCCACTTTAACAATTTAAAAACTAAAGAAAAATTTCAAAAAATGCTTAAAAAATTGAAACTTAAAAATAATGAAAAGTTTGAAGTGAAAAAAGATAAAAGATGTTTAATAAAAAAGATAAAAAAATAATAAACAAAAATTTAAGCTAAAAAGGTGAAAAACTGTTAAAAAGTTGACAAATAGTATGATAAAAAAATTAAAAAACGAAAGTTTCAAAACGGTAAAGTTGAAATTTTCTATTAAGCTATAATAAACTCAAAAAAAGAACAGTGCCAACAATGCAGTTTTATTATGTATTTTTTTTTTCATATGTATTTTTTATTTATATTATTCACAAATTGTTCATCAATTCTTTTACATATTACGCAATATTTTAAGTTTATTTTAAAATCCTTTTTGCGATTTTATTGAATTCATAGCTAAAAACATTTGTTTCATTCACACCCACAAACAAAAACAAAATAACAAAAAATAAAAAAGAAAAATAATAGAAAATTAGTTTTTTTTTTTAAGTAGGTAGCTAATTCTATGCGATAACTCGAAAAATAAAAATTCACAAAACATTTTCAAAGTTATCAAATTCCGTATAATTAAATAAAAATCTTTTATTACTTGACTAACAGAAAACAGCAGCAAATGATTTTGCATTTGCAGTACTTAAAAATAAAATAAAAATTAAAACAGTATTTTATAGAATTACAGAATAATGTTAAACAATACAAATTATGCTTTAGAGTATGTGAAATTAATATTTAAAATATATATAGCATTACAAAAAAAAAAAAATAATATTTAAAATAAAAATACGAATATTTTAACTGCGTTTTTTTTTTGTTTATTTGTTTGTCTGAAATCAAAGTAAATATAAATGTATATTTAGCAGCAAATTGACTATTTGTGTTTTATTTTATTTGAATTTATTTTTTACTCTTTTGCATTTTACCAAGATAAAACAGCTTTAAAGCTTTGAAAGCTCAACAGCAATGTGTTTATATATAACTCAAGTTAATTCAGTTTTTTATATGATTTGCATTAAATGCATTTTAGTGTATAAACAACTGAAGAAAAATCGAAATAAAATATAAAAAACTAAAAAATTATTAAAAATTAAAAAAAAATCATTTAAATATTTTTATAAATTTTTTGTTTTTTTTTTAGTTAGTTAAATTTTAGCGTCTGTTTTATGCTGTGTACTGCTTGTTAAAATTTAGGTTAGGTTTTTGCAGTGTAAACTAGGCAAAAGCGGACAGAGCTTAAAAGCTATGTGGGCGCTTTTTGCTTATTTTACGTTGTTCGCTAATTAAATGTTGTTTAGTTTTCTTCTGTTTCCTATAGCTTTCACTAAATTAAGAACTAATTAACTTTGCATATTACTAGTTTTCGTGTTTTTTTTTTAGTACATCTTTGTGTTTGTTTTTTTTTTGTGATTTTTTTTTTAGGTTTTTTCAATAAATATTATGCATACATATAGTGAGTTTTGTTTTTTTTTTTTTTTTTTGCATAGGTTTTTTTTTGTTTTTTCATCATTGTTACAATTTATTTAGCTCAGTTTTTTTTGTGTTTAAAAAAATAAAACTTAAAATCCCAACAATAAGTAGTTTTTTTTTCTTTAGTTTAAACTTAAATTAAAATAGTAGGTATTAAAAGAAATAAAAATGTAGTAAAAATTACAAAATAGGCATAAAATAAATAAAATCTAAATTTAATGTGGTTGTTGTTTTTGTAAGCTTTGTGTTTTTTTTTGTGTTTTTTTCATTTTCATTTTAACAATTCTCAATAATAGTAATATTAATTATACATTTTTTAATTGTTAATAAACATAATTATTAATTAACAATATTTGCTGCTTTTTATAGATTTATATTTAATTTTATTTAACAGTTGCTTTTATTACAATAATAGTTTTTTCTTATTCATCTGCTTGCTGTCTCTACTAACTACTACTTTGTCATCGTTATCGTTATCGATGATCGATAACTTCACGACTAACTTCTTTTGTTTTTTGTTTTCATTAATTTCTTTAGCAATATTTTTTATATAATTTCTTCAGGTTTTATTTTTATTTATAAATTTAATTTATTTTTATTAATATATATAATTCTTTTATATATATATTTTTTTTTAATTAATTAATTCATTAATTAATGTTTTTCTCTATTAATATGTAGATCTGTGTGTTTGTGTGTGTGTGGGCGGGCAGGCGCGGGTTTGTGTTTTTGGATGTTTGTGTGAGTGTTGCTTGGGGGGCGGTTTGCGGGGCGCCTTCGTGGATGGGTGGGCCCGCCATTACACGTCCTGAAACTTGGAGAGACGCGCGCGCAAGTCCATGTTTTCCTGCTTCAGCTGTTCGACCTCCTGATGCAGCGTCGAGTTCTGGAAGAATTACGAAAAAAAAAATTATATATTAAAAAATTACATTTTATTGGTTTTAATGCTATAAAAAAATGGTTTAAAAATGACTAAAATTAAGTATTACTTTTTAGAGTAATTTTTAAAACAATCCCAAAAAAATAATCAGAAATAATGTTTTTGCATAGTTGCATCTACATATCAAATTTTAACTCAACCATTTCATTATGAATTTATATTGTATTTTACATCATTGGAAAGGTGAATAATTGTTCTTTTTATGAATATTTTATTTCAAGTCTATGAGTTAAATTCTGTTTGCTATATTCTAAAACATTTCAGAATTTGAAATATATTTCATTATCAATTTTATAGCATTTTATTGAATATTTTTTTGTTCTAATATATTTATATTCATATTATATAATAAAAAGGTAATTAATTAACTGTAAAACAAGATAGCATTCGTTAAAATCGACGGGTATTTGACACCGCTTAAAATGTCTGTATTCCCTAACCAAGTCGAAATTTTCCCTATAATGGTAGATATGAACATGGTCAGATCTTGTTGTTCATGTAAACGGTCGGTTAATATACAAAACTATTCAATGATCACTACCATATCATTAACAAAAAAAAATACCATTAAATTAATAGTATTTTTTTTCTATTAAATTTGACAGTACGATAAATTATTATTTTAATAGGTAAAGACCATTAAATACTACAATATACTATTAAATTATTTTGAATTTATATAAAATGTATATATATTGTATACTATTAAATCAATTTTAACAGGATTATATGATTTTTTTTTTTCAATACTTATAAAATCCTATTTAAATAGGATTTTATGAGATTTTTTCTGAGTATAGAAAAATTTTGTCTACGATAGTAGAAATATAACACATTATAGAAGACATGATCAGATTTTGAAAACGAAAAAAACGTAAAGTTCTACCACATAAATCCACCATCTTTATTAAACAATTTAATTCGATTAACAAACATATTACATAAGATTTTTATCTGAGTATAGAAAAATATTGTATACGGTAGTAGAAATATAACACATTATAGAAGACATGATCATGTCCAAAACGTGATCAGATTTTGACAACGTAAAAACGTACAGTTCTCGCCCATAAATCCAGCATAATTTTTATTAAACAATTTAATTTGATTAACAAAAAAATTACAAAACCAATCATGGACAATTTTAAAATAATTTAGTGATATTCTTTGAAGTCGCAACCAAATATTGGAGCTACCATTTACAAATGTATACAAATTTCGTTCAACCAAATCTGTTTATTGGTTTTCATTTTCTTTCTTTTAAGGGGTTTTTCAAATGGGACGCTACAAAAGTAGAGCAACAGGGACAGCAAACGACGCCATATTTCTTGCCGTTCTTTTGACATTTCTCTGCAGTAAGGTTTGCCATTTCATGATAGAAAGATATACGAGCCAACAATGAGTCGAAATTATTAAAATTTACTACCGAAATTCGGAGTCAGTGGCCACAATCAATTTATTGGAAACCAAGTTTGGAGAACGTGTTATCTCACGAAATGGTCCAGTCGATTGGCCGCCTCGGTCGTGCGATTTGAAGCCGTTAGACTATTTTCTGTGGGGTCTATGGTCTATGCCAATAAGCCAGCGACGATTGATGAACTTCGTACGAATATCGAATGTGAAATTGCAGCCGTATCGGCCGATTTAAGTATGCTTGTAAACCGTCGAAAATTGGGTTCAGCGTCTGGACTTCTGCAAGCGTGCCCGTGGAGGCCATGCAAAAGAAATCGAGTTCCATACATAATGGCATCGAACGTACTTTTACAGGAATAAAGAATTTCATTGATATCCAAGACCGTTTTTGTTTTATTAGCGCTCTTATTGAAAAACCCTTTAAAACCTTTTAGACTGCATATAAGCTCTATATACAAATTATAATTATTAACAAATTTATTCTATAAATAAATTACAAAATAAACTTAAATATTTAGGACAAAACTACATAGTCTTAAGTACTCTCTGTACAAAGAATTACAGTAAGGCATACTGAAATTGTTTTCTGTCATTTTCAATCAAAACTTTCGACCAATATTGTCCATTTTTGGTCAATTTGGCAAAAATTGCCTATGAAATTCAATGATTTCTTTGAAATTTTAACGAATTTGTCTTGCACAAATAAACCTTTGTTTCAGTTATACCTTGTAATTTAAAATTGCAAAAAAATGTTTGATTTATATAAATTTAAAATTTGAAATTATCAAATGTGTTTCAGCTTTCGATCAATTATCATACGATTTTGTATACAACATTCTAATAAAACGATTTTAAAATCGATTACCTATTAAACAAAATGAATTTCTAAATGAATTTAATGCATTCAGGCCAAACAAAGTTTTTTTAAATAAAGCATTGCAACTAATTTCGATACTTTTTCCCTACTTTTGGTTTCGGTTATGGTTTCTGTATCGAAATTTTATAACAAAAGGCTTTGATTTCGATTTTGTATTAATATTTGTCCATATTTATAATATATTGAACATAAAATATTGAAATTATTTAACTCACAAGAGGAACTAAAAATCAATTACCTCAAATTTTAAATTATAAAACCAAATTTAAAATACATTAATAGGGCATATTCCTATCTTTTGTTCGAATTGCGATATAATTTAATACGTAATTGGTTAGCAAATTGTTTTAAATTTGATGTCCCAATATAAAAATTTGTTTTCGAAACGAATTCAAATCATGCAAGTAGTCAGAGCAAATGGATTGTATTCATTTGAAAAACAACAATTTGTACTGAAACATCGATTAAAAAAAAAATTGTTTCAAATTTTCATATGAAATTTAATCTAAATTCGATCGAAAGCTGCTGTATGACCCAATATATAAATTTTTTTCAATACAAATTGAATTGTTTTCATACATTTTAAAACCAGTATCGTGTTTATCCGATATCTGTTCATTTGTGATTATTGTTCCGATTTTAATTTAAAATGAAGAAAACGATTTATACGAAAATCTTTTTTTTTTTTTGCTTTTGAAAGGGAATTTTAAAACTTTTCATTCGAGATTTTCATTTAAAATCGATCAAAATTGGAACATGCCCCATAAATTAGAGAAGTAATTTTTAAACTTTTAATAGGATCGTACCCCATAAATTTAATGTGAAAATCCCTTTTTTATGCCTAAATTTAATTTCAACAACTCACCTCCTTTTCGAGGTAACGTGCACGCATCGCTATCTGGTTCTCCTTTTGGCGGCGCGCGTCCCGCGAGCGCTTTGCGGCGATGTTGTTCTTTCGGCGGCGCGCCCAGTATTTGTCGTCCTTGAGCTCATCTGGAACGAATTGTTTGCGTGATTTTTTGATCATCGGTTGCGGTTTCAATTCTTCGTCGGAGAAGGCGCGGGTGCGCGGATCGAAATCCCGCCCCGACGACGCAAATGAAAATGCTGCAATATCAAATACTAAATGTTAACAATGTTTCTCACTCGAGCTCGCGAGCTCACAAACTCACGAACTCAGCTGTGTGTGCGCTGTGTGCAGTGGCCAAAACTAAAAACCATCAAAATCATGTTCAACTCAACATCAGCAAAAACCAGAACAAATTTCTCAATATCCTCAAGAAAACAAAAATAACAGAGAATAATCCAAAAAAAATGAACAAAAATTTTTAAATCCAAAAGTAATAAATTTTGAAAATTTTCAATAGAACTTTTGTTACGACTGCCAAATTGTTGAGGGTGTGGCATAAAATGGAATGGAACGGAAAACACGCTTTGGCGCCCAACATTTAAGAGGTAGAACGGTTTTATAATTTTTTTTTTTAAAACTAGATTTGTTCTTTAATTTTGATTTTATTATTTTAAATTGTTTTCTTTATTTTTATTTAATTTTTCTTAGACTGTGCGATTTATTTTTAACATTTAGCATTTGATAGATTTTAGCAAAACCATTAAATAGTATTTTTATTTTTTCGTTTTAGTTTTTTGTTTTGTTTTTGTACACATTACATAATTACAATTAATTAAATAATTATATAAATATAAAAATAAATATATATAGAGTAATATGTATATAGAGTAATATAATGAAATAAGAATGTTAATTAATTATGGGTATAATAGTTCCTATACTATATAGAATTTTATGGCTATTAATACTTGTAATACAACTACTACTAATTATAGTATGGAAAACAGCAAAAACTACAAATAATAATTATTGCCTATGTTTCTAAGGTAATATTTAAGATCTTCGAAATCTTTCGAATGAAAAGTACTCTTAGAAATGCATATAAAAGAAATATACATTACAGAGTTATACTCGAATTTGTAATAAGTTCTTAAAATTCAGAATGAGTAGTTAGAAGTTTCTGTTCTCCCCTAGTAGACATTTTTCCTATAGTAAAACAGTTTTTAAAAAAGTAAAAAATTTCGATTGTTAGTTTGTACTATGTTCTGGATAACCATAAACCATTTTATTATTAATTAAAAGGTTACTAAATAAAAAAAACTGAAAAGTGTTTTACTAATTAAAATGTCCGAGTTTAGATTCAGATAAGAATATTTATATTAAGTGTAATATTAAAATTAATCTTGGCAATTTAACTAAATATTGCGTTTAAATATTTTCTCAAACAACTTTTGTGAAGCACTAGATTTTAAATCTAAAAAGTCAGTCACTTACCCTAGTAGAAATTTTGGTAGGGCCATGGTCATGAAGTGATCATGTCATTATTTGAGGTGATCGGGATATGACGAGGCCCATAATGTCCTTGTAACGCAGTGTCCTGATCATGTATTGACCTCAGGCCATGATCATGTACTGATTGGGCATTCCCCATTTTAATATTTACCCGACAATTGCCTTGTCTGAGCCCGAGCATAATAGGGTTTCTCTCATTAATCTCGATCATTTGATGCTAATTTCGTTATGAGGAACAAATAATGTAGCTATGATCGGGAACATTGACTGTTTAGATAATGTAAACCCTGCTATGGTAAGCATGATAAGGCATGCAAAGGCAATGATCATATTTTCTCTAATAGGGCTTACCCAACGAAAACCCGATCATTTCCCGATGGCGCATCGGGCAAATTTCTACTAGGGTAGGAACCAAAATTTATGTTTCAAATTTTATGAAAATCGATTTCAAGACTGAGAAGAATTTTATTAAATATTTAATAAAATAGAAATCCGCCGAAATATCGTCTAAAAGTTGCCGGTTGCTTTCACATAAAAGAGGCAGAACTAAAAACCTATGAGTGTAATTTTCCCATAGGGAATAGCATTAATTGAAAAGTAAATTAGTCGCCATTAAAACTACATTTTCCCAGTTGCCATGTCTCGAAGACCTTCGATACCTCAAAGCTTTCTAGAATAACTTCGATGAAAAAGATCGAACTCGTTGCTTTCTCGATTCTAAAAAATTTTCGTATATTCAAATTCTTTGACAAAATACGATATTTAAACATTTATCAAATCGATATCGCCATATTTTTCGCAGCAATTGCGAAGTTTGATCATTTTTTCTTCGATATCGTTCCGATTTCGAAAAATTTCTCGTATCGAGAAAAGGCCGACAGAACGTGTCGATATCTACTAACCATCTAGGTCCAATTTGACGCTCGATATCGTTACGAGAACGGGTCCGATATCGTGTGATTTCTGCATCTACTCACAATGATCTAGTAACGATATCGATGGCATACTGGGTTATTTTAAAATTACTCCAAGTAATTGTAACAATTTCAAACTGCCTTCTAGAAAACCTTTATACACAAAGAAAAACTTAATCGGTTTTGGAAATGCGTTTATTATATTCAATACCTAATAGGTGGTAGTATGAACTAAATTAAATATATAACAATTTGGTGTGTGTTTAGGATAATATTTAATATAGCAACCGATTAGGGTAATTTTTATAAATTCGATTTATATAAATCATCACACGAAGTTTAATCTTGTATATATACTACTGTGTAGAATATATTCTAAAAAAATACGATATTTTGAAATTTACTTTTGATCAAAATTATAAAATATTTTATAGAAAAAAGCGAATTGAATTAGTACACACAGAAAAATCATCTTTTGGCATGAGGTTGTTAGTTGTACCAAATAACTTCATTCGGTTAAATCGAATTGTCTACAAATTTGTTGGCGGAACTCTCATATTAGCCTTTTCACTTGATATATTAGTCTACACACACACCTAATGGTTCTAAATCTATACTAAATTATTCTAAAACTGTTCGAAATTGGTAGCAATACAAACTAAAACTATTTTATTTTTGACAGTTACAACCGATTAAGCGGTTGAGAGAACCGAATAATTTGGTTGGGCAAAGAGTTGGTTGGCGCAACAAATCTCTACTCTGTGTGTACAGGTTTTACTTGAAGTGTTTGAATAGTAGTCAAAACATAAAAATCGAATTTCAAAAAATTACACCGGAAGGAAGTTCTTCATTTGAAAAGAAAATCTGCACACAGAAAAAATCCTCTTTTGATAATATTAGTTGTACTAACTAACTTCATTCGGTTAAATCGAATTGTCTACATAATTATTGGCGAAACTGTCATATTAGCCTATACAATTGAAATATTAGTCTATGCACAGTACTTATGATTCTAAATCTGTACTAAATGGTTCTAAAACAGTTCGAAATTGGTTGCAGTACACACTACAACTCTTTTAGTTTTGACAATAACAACCGATTAAGAGAACCGAATAAGTTGGTTGGGCAAAGTGTTTGTTGGGGCAACAAATTTCTACTCTATGTGTGTCTTCTTTTTGAAAGAAAACTTCAACTACAACGACGATATGTAAATCCCCAAGTACAAATTCCTACCAGTATCCCGCCAATTGTACAAGTAACTTGTTGAGTAACTTGCAAGCTATGTCATATATTTTCCGGCCAGAGACTAGCCACTAAACTCTTCGGTTTCTGGAGCATTTCCCTACCAGTAACTGAGCAGTTCTTGAGTAGTTTGAGTGGCAGGGATCTACTTTTCAAATCACTACCAGTCGCCGATCAGTTTTTGACTAATTTAACTGGCGCGGACCAGTTTTTTTCCAGTTTTTGACTAGTTCTACTGACGGGGATATACTCTTCAAATCCCTATCAGTAACCGATCTTGTTTCAAAGAGTATCCACTCTTCAAATTCGTACGAGAATCTTAAGGGTATTTATACTGCCTAGTAAATTGTAGCTTGGGTCTTTTTGTAATACTCACCGAAAAAAAAAATCGGCGTAAATATATAAACCGATATTAATTGCATTAATTAACCAATACAGCAATGAAATTTATTAATTTAATGAAAACAGTCTTCGCTAAAACAACAATTCCGTTTGCTAAAATGAATATTTGTATAACAAAGAATAGCAAATGTTTTCATTAAATTAGTGATTTTCATTGCTAGATTGATTAATTAATGCAATTAATATCGGCAGCTATATTTACGTCGATTATTTTTATCTGTGCAGATGAAAATATAGTCATATCATTTTCCGTTTACCTATTTCTAATTAACTTATTAGTCAGTGAGTAAGAAACTAGACCTTTCTGCGCATGGATTAAAGCACTAACTACTACAGCAAACAGAAAATGAATATATAATAAATATAATTTAAAAAAAATTATGAATGGTATTATTGTAAATAAGTGAAAATATATAAACAAACTATCGTCGTTGTAGATTTAAAAAGAACCAAATAGAAATTTGTCAATAACTTTTTTTTAAGAGTTTATTGCTTAATATTTTAAAATTCAGTTGATTATTTTTAAAAGTTGAAAAGTCTTTCGAAAGATTAATATTCTCTTAGCAATTTGCATTAATATTTAACTCATCGATTAAGAAGTATCGCATATAAAATGATTTTTAAAGCCTAATTTTGGAATTTTTAAAATATCTTTGATAATTTTTACTTCTACAACGACGTTAAAAAATAAATAAACTAAAAATATAGCTAAATATACAATAAACTAATGAAACATTGTACTATATATATAAATAATAAAAAAATACTTAGGTATATATATATAGTTTAATTAGCTGCCAAAAGTGTTTCCATTCCATTTATGATATAAATATTTAGTTTTTACAAAGTAGTTAACCCACATAAATTAATAAGTATTTGTTTTTTTTATTTTTTTTAATATAAATAAATCTACTATTTAGATAGAGAATGCTTAAAAATAATTTTCCAAAATATTGTGGAAAAGGGGTACTGGGTGTGGCCAATTGAGAGCGCACAATACTTACTGGATTCGGCTGGCGATGGTGGGTTCATCGTGTCCGGACTTATGCAATCCGAGGGTGAGGGCGAACGCTCACGTTTTGTTGTTATGTGACCGAGACCAAGTGACAGACCAGCTGCATGGCTCAGCGAATCGGAACGATGTCCCAAGCCACTCGAGTGTCCCAAATGGCTGCCAGGCAAACCATCCGGTATGTTATTCTCCGACAGGAATTCATCTAGATCGGCGTACTGTGGAACAAATTTTGAAATTAAATTTTGCACAACATTTTTTTTTTAAATAGATTCAATTGATTGTCATCGATAAACACTGATCAAACAAACAGCGAATGTACACAAACGAAATTCAATACAAACATTTTATACAAAAGTTGGTTTATAATTTATGAATCTATATATGAAAATCTATATTCGAAATATTAAATATATTTTATTAAATTCTATTGAAAAGCAAATTTGCAACACATTTAAACGATCTGAATTGGATATAAATCGTTTATTTGCGGGAATTCACGATATAAATAAATTTATTAAACAACAAAAGTCGTATACAATTCTATACACAAAACGAACTGAATTCGACATAAATTGTTTATTTTCGCGTATGCTCTGAAATTCACCTGCATTCGAAATGTATGTTATTGAAATCGTATTATTTAACTTAAATGGTTTAAATTTGATTCGAATACGTTATTTTTGTATTGAAAATTTGATTTCATTATATTCAAAAACAAATTCTATCGATTTGAAATCTGAATATGCTGTCGATCGGGAATTGGAATATGCTGCTTTGTATTGAAATTTGATTGCTGGAATAACAAAGGCAAATTCCATCGTATATAAATTCAAAATACGTTTTTAATCATTAAAATATGACGAATTATTATTTTTTAGTGCATAAAAAGGTTTAATTATGACAAAATACAGTCGAAATATAATTAAAAAGCACACACAAAATAATCCTCTTTTGGCATGAGGTTGGAAGAATGAAAAAGTTAGTTGTACCAACAAACTTCATTCGGTTAAGGCGAATGGTTTACAAATTTGCTGGCGGGACTGCCATATTAGCCTATACACTTGAAATATTAGTCTATGCACCCTTCTAATGGTTCTAAATTTGTACTAAATTATTCTAAAACAGTTCGAAATTGGTTGCAGGACAAACTACAACTCTTTTGATTTTGACAATAACAATCGACTAAGAGGTTGAGAGAACTGAAAAAGTTGGTGGGACAAAGAGTTGGTTAGCGCAACAAATCTCTATTATGTGTGCAGCTTCAAACCGAAAATCTTATATTGAATAAAAAAAAGTAAATTAAGAATCATATTTACAACCATTTTAGGGTGTATATATGGTTCTTTTTATTATATCAGTAAAGTTTTTGACACAGAGCATATATACTCTAGTAGAAATTATTCTGGGACTATGATAACGAACTGATTCTTGAAATGTTTTCTTCTCATAACCCGATCAGATACATGGCCAATTTGAATAAATCATGATTTTTACCCTTAAAAGTGTAAATCTCAACGAGGGTAAGAGTAGTTATGAAGAATTCAAAGCATAGCAAATAAAAATCCAGCCCAGTATATATTCCTACAAACTATATCCCTTTTAGAAATTATTGTAGAGTCCGAATCGGGATTTATTCATTGCATTTTTCCTTCTTATAACTCGACCAGTAACTAAAAGACCAAGACGATCAGATTATGATCTAATAGGGCATATTTCTAGTATGGAACATATTTATACTATTAATAAGTAAGACTAATAGCATAATATGTTGTATATAGAGTTCAATGAAAACGAATATTGAAATCTACACAGAATAAAATATTCGACGTAAATATAGCAACCGATATTAATTGCATTCACTAATCAATCCAGCAATGAAATTTACCAATTTAATGAAAACATTGGCTATTCTTCGTTAAATCAGCAATTACGTTTGCTAATATGACAATTTGTACGTCAATGAGTCGACGCAGTTTCAGCAATTATATTTGCTAAAACTGCGGTTGCTATATTTACGTCGATTATTTTTTTCTGTACTTGCGATCAAAAATATAGATTTTTAAATAAATATCGGTCAAAAGACACTATTTATAGTCTAAAATAAAAAAATTGTAATAGTAAATCAATGAAATTTATTTAAAAATACAGAGATATCCTGAGTTCGGAACTTTAAAATGAGATATTCTTAGTTTAGATTAAAAAAAAAAACAGAGTTTAAGTATTCAAATTTTAGATAGAAATATAATAAAATATTTTAAAAATTCAGAGAAATTCTGAAATTCATGATTTCTAAACTTCAGCATAAGATAAGCTTGTTTTAGTTTTAAAAAATCGAGTTTAAGTATTCGAATTCAATATACAAAATAATTTTATGCATATCGAAATCTATGTATAGTAAAAAGCAACGATTTTTAAATAAAGAGCCCGTTCAAAAAACACTATTTACAGTCTAAAAATAGAGAATTCTAAGTATAAAAGCTTTTTTAACTAGTCATGATTTATATGTTTAAAAAATCTATCTATATTACGAAAATCATTAATTCTAAACATATATATAATATGAGATTTATAAGTTCATGGATTAGTTCAGAAATTCGAATTCAAATGCGAAATATTTCCAAGCATATTGAATTCTATTAGGAGTCTAAAGAAACAATTTTTAAATTACAATCGGTTAAAAAATACCATTTAAATTCCAAAATAAAATTATTTGAAGTGCTTTTTAAACTATAAATAGTTAATATTCAATGAAATGTGTTTTCGAAAACCCATTGTTATTTCAAAAACCATTAATTCTAAACTATTTAACATGAGATTTATACGTTTTCCTGTTCAAAATAAAACGTATTCGTAAAAAAAGTGTTTGTTAAACTATAAATAGTTAATATTCAATAAAATGTGTTTAAAACCCCATATTTATTTCAGATTGTTCCTTTTTTTTGTTCAAAATAAAACGTATTCAAGTATTCAAAATGAATTATTTTAGACATGCCTGTTGATAACTATGATTCTTAATGAGAATATGCACAAATGAGTATTAAGTAAACATGTTTAACACAATTAGACCAAATTCAAACTAAACTCGAATTCGAAATGATGAAGGCACTAGAAAGCAGCTCATTAACGAATGATAAGTGACTGTGCAAAAGTATTTCGTGTGTGTTTGCTGTGATTTTTTTGTTTGTTTGTTTTACAATATTTCGTTTGTCTGTTTGTTCGACTGTTTGAAAATGTTTGACTGTCTGTCTGTCTAAAGTGTATTTACAGAAAACGCTCGCAATGACGCCAACTACAAAGCGCATGAGAATGAGATACTAACTTGTGTTACCTTGAGATCCGCATCATATGGTAATGTTTTGTCCCACAAATTCGGACCGAGAAACGCGGTTTGTGCCTCCACATTCCAGAGATCGCCCTCCTCTTTGTATTTGTCATCGCCGCAGATTTCCTTGTTATTCGTTGAGGATTTACCTATGTAGAGTAGAGTAGAAAAATTTAAATAATTTACAAACATTTTTTTATTTAATTTTTTTTTACATAAATTAAAAGTCATAGAAAATAACTGCGCAATTAGCGGCAAATGCAAAACGCCACGAATTCTCAACAACTGAGTGTTTAAATAACATACTCTATTAATTAATGGAACAGAATATACAAAACAACACGTTCGACTCCACGTCTGATTAGTTGCACTTTACGCCGTATTCGAGTGTGTTGTTATCTCCTCGCATAAAGTATTAATAAATTTATAAATAAAAAATTAAATAGTTTTTCTGCATTTTTCTGTACTACAAAATTTCGCACAATTTTTTGATTAATTTGTTATAGTTTTTATAGTTTTATTTCAAGTATTGGCGTCTGGCCTGTTGATAAGAACGTCGTCTTCATCGTATGGCGCACGAGTGCACTCGAGACGCGTTCATTTATGAGCATTTATGATCAGATTTAACCGGTTCGATTGCGATTGCGATCTGCCGGCGACGGCAGAAAATTGAAGATTGATAAAAATTGATTGTTTAGGGTCCCATAAAGTAGTATTTATTTAATATAGTATAGTGGTAGCACTATATATATATATATTACGTCTCATCTCCAGTAATAAAATTGTGGTTCATGCTCGGGAAATGATTATTGAATTTTTAACCATAACTCGACTTCTCTAATAGGGAAAATTTCTATTAGGTATAGGGCGTACAATTAGCTAAATATATTATATAAAAAATAGTTTTTTTTTTGTACATACACTCAGAAAAAAAATCTGAAAAAATCCAATAAAAAATTTTTCAATAGGACAGTTATTGATATATAAAATAAATATTTTTATATAGACTCAAAACTAATTTTATAGTATTTTGTAGTATTTAATTGTATTTATCACTTGAAATAATAACACTGTGCGCACCCATTTTGAGAAAAATCACGAAAAACCACGTTTTTGAGGATTCTATATGTTGGTAAGCGTTGATTATAATGTCAGACTAATTTTTATTTTATTCAAAACATGCATAACAGAACACAAATTATATGTACATATCAATTTTCAAAATTCCTTTAACAGGACCTGAGATATGAAGTAAAAAGGACTCATTTTTAGGCTAAAAATAGACCCATTTTTGAGCATTTGTTTCTCAATATCCAGTTGAGCACCATTCTTGTGCTTTGCATTATAACTTAGCAAATATCATAGATTTCAATCCTGTTTTATTCAAAAAAATCGTAAACGTCAAAATTGGGCATACGAATTAAAAAAAGTGAAAAGTTTTAGAAAAAAAAAAAAATTAAAATTATTATGTATAATAAATTCGTAGAAATATTATTAATTCGTATTTTTTTTACTCTTTTACAATATTATTGTGGTAAGGGAGAAAGTTGGGTCAAATTTATCAATTTCACTATTTATCAATATCACTATTTTTTTCTTCAATAACGTTCCGATTTCGAAAAAAATTTACGTAACGAGGAAACACCGACAAAACGCTTCGATATCTACCAACCATGTAGTTCCATTTGACTCTCGATATTTCCACGAGAATGTGTCCGATATCGTGTGAATTCTCCATCAACTCGCATTGATCTCGTAACGCTATCGAAACGAATCGCATACTAGGGTTTTGTATTATTTGTAAAAGTAAATCAAATTCTAGTAGCGTCGGTAGCTCAATGCTAGTGCGTTATACTACGAGCCGAAAGTTCCGTGGTTCCAGCCTGGACTGGGGCTAACAACATCTATCATAGAAACATTTTTCTATATCGCGCTACCTCTGGGCAGTAAATGGCTAACCTACGAGAGTAAAACATTGCCTATGAAAAGCTCTCACCCGCCTTTCGGATTCGGCAATAAACTGTAGATCCCACCACTTTAAGTACAAATATAACACGCACAGCTCAAAATGGTGAGAGAGCTCGGCCTAAGTTCTTATAGAACTGTAGTGCCAAACTATTATTATTATTATTTTTAAATCGAATTCTAAAACAGCCATAAAGAAGTTAGATTGAATTGAAATTTATAAACGTTTTCAATTGAATATTGGAACAGCATCGAACGAGCATCGAAAATTGGGATAAATTTCAAATTGTGATATTTTTGTGATATCAGTGCGAATAAAAAGATTTACCTTACAATATATTTTATAAATTAAAAATATATATAAACGAGATAAAATAGTAGTGTGAAGGCATTTATTGTTTGTTTTTAAAGCACCTATCGAACTGCATCATTATTTAAAAATATTTTGCCAAACTTTTTTTCCTGCAAATAACTAATGGCAAATTAATATTTGACAAAATATTTTTAATTAATGATGCAGATCGATAGGTGCTTTAAAAACAAACAATAAATGCCTTCACACTACTATTTTATCTTGTACCAATAAATAGTTATGGTGAAAAAGGAAAGATTCGCCCTTTTGGCATGACAAGATTTTTAATTTTTCAAATTCTCCCTTTTGGTTTTGACTTTTGTGGCTAGATATATCCAACAAAACGACACGCGATTTTAGCACAGTATACTTGAGGAAAAACTACATTCAAAAATGTAAAAAAACGCAAATGTCAAAAATTGCACATTCGCCCCTTTGGCATGATAGTGACGATATTATGTTCTATATAGCGGCCATTCCATAACAAATCGACCAAAAAAGTCAAATTTAAGATTTTAACTTTTCGATTTCAATAAAATTTGGGCAACTGATAAAGCGTATCTAGATATGTACTGACTAAGAATTTTAATAAGGGTACTTTTTAAGGATATCAATTTTGAAGTGCAAGGATAATTACCACGGGCCACATGTTCAAGTTTAAAAGTTACAATTTAATTGGTATAAAAGCTTGTTCTATTAGCTTTAAAACGAGCCATCAATGGAATTTTTATCATTTCTATTTTCAGAGATATTGAAATATGAACCACAGAAAAGTGATTTTTGGCACATTTGTTGTAACTTTGAACTCTGAAAGTAATGAACGAAAAAAAAAAAAAAATTGATCAATGCATATCTCGATACCCTTTATTAGTTGCCCAAATTTTATTGAAATCGAAGATGGCGAGTTCCTTCCGCTGGTCGAATTGGTGTGGAATGGCCCATAGGCATTATCGAAGATTTAAATTCGCCAATAAATAATTATAAACTGATCTAAACTGATTAATTAACTTTTTATAATATAGTAAAAATGTGGACATGCTATTCGAAAGATTAACATGTTTTTAATTTGAAACCAACTCTTTTGATACACTAAATGAAAACATTTTTGACTGCTGGACATCCCATAGATAATTTCTATATAATTCGTGGGTGCTGATTTCGACAGCATGCTCTGTTTTTATTTACTACGTAACATTTTTAAGAAAATTGCTATCGAAATATTTAAAAATCTGTTGAGGTCTATATAGATTTTTGTACGTTCCCTAGTACAAATTTTGGTCATGAAGTGATCATGTCATTATTTGAGATGATCGGGATATGACGATGCCCATAATGTCCTTGTAACGCAGTGTATTGACCACAGGCCATGATCATGTACTGATCGGGCAATTCCCCATTTTAATATTTACCCGACAATTTCCTTGTCTGAGCCCGAGCATAATAGGGTTTCTCTCATTAATCTCGATCATTGCCTGATGCTAATTTCGTTATGAGGAACAAATAATGTAGCTATGATCGGGAACATTGACTATTTAGATAATGTAAACCATGGTATGGTAAGCATGATAAGGGCATGCAAAGGATATGATCATATTTTCTCTAATAGGGCTTACCCAACGAAAACCCGAACATTTCCTGATGACGCATCGGGCAAATTTCTACTAGGGTTTATCAAATTATTCAAGATTTTAATTCTACAGGAAGTAAAAAAAAAAAAAATTGTAAAAGCTTTAAGAAAACAAACAAAAAATGTTGCGAGAAATGGTTAAAGCTCTAAATTGTTAAAACATTACATTTCAAGTTAGAGAAACATAATATTTTTGTATAGATGTTTCGTGATTAAATTATTAATCGTTTCGTGAATAGAAAATGCTACAAAATATGCAATAATACATATAAAATTTCTTTGAATTTTTTTTTTTTTAATTCTCGACTTTTTAGTTTTTGCAATTTTGTTTTCGACTTTTTAGTTCAATCTTTTTTTTGTTTTTAACATTTTTGTCTGCTGTATTTTAAGTTTCGGGATTTTGAAATTTGACTTATCGTACCAGACTCGCATGTATATAAGAAATAGTTAAAGATATCAAATCATAACTTAAAAAATATAATTCCTTAACCTTTCACTTTTCAGAATTAAGAAAAAAGTATTGAAATCGGCGTTGTGGTTCAGAAAATATAAGGTTTTTCATGATTTTTTTTGTTTTTAAGTTTTGTCACACGTTGACGCATGAGTATTATTAAAAAGAAAAAAAAACTCTCACGCGTTCTTAAATACGAGCACATAAAGTGCATAAATATCGCATGCAAAAATACATTTAAAATGCAGGCAGCAATTGCTACTGCAACGCCTTCAAATGGAGGTACTACAAAAAACAAAAGCGTGTCTGAAAAAATGGTCTTCTTGGCGCTCGCATAGGCCGTAAAAAAAGACGAATAAATTAAAGCCAAATAAGTCGAAATGGGCTAAAACATAAAGCACATAAAGTAACAGCTCGACTGGGCCAACAACAACAACAACAATCATTCCGAACGAACAACCGACCGCCTGGCTGGCTGCGCATGCGCGACGTGTTGGTACGATGTATGTGCGAAAGATCACGATGGCCACACTGCTGTCAGCCAAGTGAAGTGAAATGAAAGAAGTCAGGCAACAAAAAACAAACGTTTTATACAAAAAAAGGCGGTAAAATATGACATGAGTTACAAAAGCCAAAGCCAAAGACATATACAACACAAAACCCATGCAAAAGACAGACCAAACATTTCCGCGTCCAGCAAGAAACAACAAAATAAAAATTAACAAAAATAAAACAATAAAATGTAAAAAAGAGAAAAATAAAAAGAAATGCAAAGCAAAGCAAAGAAAGCAAAAACCAGTTAACATGACTAAAACCAAGTTTTTGTTTCCAGTGATTGGGAGCAGCGGGCAGCGGGAGCTTTAAGGTTTAACATGAAATTTGTTAAGCGCGAAACATGCCGAAGACAACAACGTAAAATCGACAATCACAACAACAAAGCACAGCTTAAAAGCGAAAGTGAAATTTCTTCAACTCTCTCGGCTACTGCTTTTTGACGGTGGCTTTGCGCAGCCGCATTGTGACTGACTCTACACTCAAGAGAGCGCCAAAAGCTTTAGTAGAGCTTTTTCATTTGAATAGAGTTTGTTGTGTGTTTGGCGCACTCTTTTTTCTAGACTTTTGAGTTGTTTTGCTATTTAGTTTTGTGTTTTTTTTTTCATTTACTACAATTTTCTTTTCTTCTATTTTTTTCATATCATAGACTTCCAGTTTTGTTTGTCTGCATCTTCAAGACTCTGGACTGGTTTGGTATGAAGTTTTACCGCCTAAAACAGACAGACGGATAGACTAACAGTCAGTCGTTTGTGCGCACAAACGGACCGATAGTCAGCCAACCAACCACACAGACAACATCGTCATCATCATCATCGGCAGCAGCAGCAGCAACGTTGCCGGCAACTTCTTCCGCTTTCTTTTTCACTCTCACTTTCATTTGTTACTTTTTTACAATTTTTTTTTTTTTTTGCACTTTTTTTATTACCCGCCAACTATTGCGAAATTTACGGCTTTTCTTCGTCGTTCATTGCTGGCTCTTGCATTTGCAATTGAATAATTTTTACTTTTATGGAGTAACAACGTTGTACATATTACGTTTTGTTAGATTACGTTTGCTTTGCAATTGAATTATTTTAGAATATGTCACGTAAATCGGTGTTGACATAGTTTAACATGGACTAAATAATATCTTGCAATATAGCTAATATTTAACAATTGTTTTGTGGGGTTTTAACCTAATTCAAATCGTGTTTGTTTAAGTCTGAAATATGCTGCATTTTAAATATTGGTTTAAAACAACCCAATTTTATGTTTTCAAATTCTAAATAAATTTTGTTGGAGTCACAAAGACTTTACTTAATATAATTTCAAATTCAATTTTACATACAGTACCAAATACAGTCCCATATAAGTTCCAACTACTATTCCAAATACAGTACTAAATGCTGTGCCAAATACTTTTCAAAATAAGTCGCAAATACAGTTCCAAATATAGTCCCACATACAGTCCCAAATACTTTTCCAAATACAGTCTCAAATGCAGTCCCAAATACAGTCCCAAATACAGTCCCAAATAAAGTCGCAAACATAGTGCCAAATATAGTAGCAAATATAGTTCCAAATATAGTCCCAAATACTGTTCCAAATATTGTTCCAAATACTGTTCCAAATAAAGTCCCAAATACATTCCCAAATACAGTCCTAAATATTGTTCAAATTCAGAAGCAAATACAGTCGCAAATACAGTCCCAAATATAGTCCCAAATACAGTTCCAAATACTGTTCCAAATACAGTCCCAAATAGTCCTGAGACTGTTCCAAAAAAGTCCCAAATATAGTTCCAAATACAGTCGCAAATACAGTCCCAAATATAGTCCGAAATAGATTTCAAAATACAGTCCCAAATATAGTTCCAAATACAGTTCCAAATAATGTTCCAAGTAAGTCCTAAATATAGCCCCAAATAGTCTCAAATACAGTACCAAAAAAAGTCCCAACTACTGTACCAAATACAGTCCTAATATAGTCCCAAATACAGTCCCAAATACAGTCCCAAATGCAGTCTTAAATACAGTCCCACATACAGTATTAATACAGTTCCAAATACTGTTCCAAATACAGTCCCAAATACAGTCGCAAATGAAGTACCAAATACAGTCGCAAATACAGTCTCAAATACAGTCTCAAATACAATCCCAAATTCAGTTCCAAATACAGTCCCAAATATATTCATAAGTACAGTCGCAAATACAGTCCCAAGAAAGGTAAAAAAAGTTCCAAATACAGTCCAATATAGTTCCATAAAAAGTAAAGTATAAAGTCGCAAACACATACAGTCCCACATACAGTCACAAATACAGTTCCAAATACTGTTCCAAATACAGTCCCAAATACAGTCGCAAATGAAGTACCAAATATTATCTTAAATACAATCCCAAATACAGTCTAAAATACAGTCCCAAATTCAGTTCCAAATACAGTCCCACATATATTCATAAGTACAGTCGCATATACAGTCCCAAGAAAACTAAAAATAGTTCCAAATACAGTCCAATATAGTTCCATATAAAGTATGACATACTTGTACAGTTCAATAAATGGTCCAAATATAGTTCATAAATGCAGTACTCCCTAGATGTTCTCTTCCAAATATATTCCCAAATTTTGTGCTAAATATAATTTAAAATACAGCCCGTTATACAATCCTAATGAAAGTTCCAAATGTAGCCTCATAAACAGTTTAAATACAGTAATGTCGATCCAAATAAAATTATATGTCGATCCAAATAAAATTAGTCCGAAGTGCGCTATGAAATACAATTCATATACAGTCTCAAATCAAGTTCAACGAATACTCCATACGTAGTACAAAATTCAGTACTCCCTACAAATTTTCTTCCAAATATTGTGCCCCAATAAAATTCCGTTAAGTAGTCTGATAAACCGATAAATCATAATTTTTCCAATATTAATAAACTACTTTGTATATTATAAAAATTCCAAAGATTTACAAGAGAAACTTGAATTGTATGATTTTAAATAGTTTTTTGTATGATAATTACATTTTTATAACTTTATTAGTATTGAATATAGGAATAGCCCCATGTTATAGGATATAGCCCCATATTTAAACCAATTTCATATAAAGTTTCACATAGAGTCTTCACAGAATTATATGAAAATAAACACAAAACATATTATGAATATCATACAATGTCAAATATTAAGTCCTACGTAAAATTGTATACTATATCTTTATAATTTATAGAAGGATTTACAAAACTGTCGCGTTGTAAAAGGCATTCATTCACTTATTTTCGTTAAAATGTTTTATTCAAAAAAGAAGTTAAAATATTTTATTTTAATCGACCGTATATTCAAAGTTTACAAAGACTTTTATAAAAGAATGATTGAAATCATAAAAAACTGTCGCTGTGGTGAGTCAAATCAAATGCCAAGAATTCAAGAATTCATAGAATTCGAACATTTAACTTAGGGTGTGTCTGAATTCGAATAAATAAAATTGAACGGGTTTTCATTCGAACTCCATTCGGTAACCGGTAATTGTTAAAGTCAGTAAGCAATCGATTATCAAATGTATATTTAATGTCATACAATAATTTAGTTCAATATTGTTTGCTTGAAAATTTGTTAAATGGAATTAGTAAACACTGCATTACCGACAAAATTAGAGTTTAGTCACCAAAATACTCGAAGTGCGCGCTTAAACTAAGTTTAGCCTGAATGTCTTTAAATTTTACATACAGATAGAGAAGTAGTAATCATTTAATATCACACGTTAAATATTTGTGATATTTCGACTATAGACAAAATTACATCTAGTTTAAACTAAGTTTAAATTGGAAAACTGGAACTTAGTATATGTTGGAAATATTAAAGTAGTTAAAAAGTAGTATAATATTATAAAACAAATTATTGTCGATGTAAAAATAACCAAAATCATGTTTATAAATAAATCAATGAGAATATGGTCATTGTGAAACAAAAATGATTCACGAATTTACAGATCATGGCACTATTAATCATAAACAAATGGTTAATTGGGTAAACATTATTTAATGTACGATATAGTAAAGAAAACACGTCCATTGGACACCATATAGAGGGAACACAATGGATCAACTCTGGTCTAAGTGGTCGACAACACAACGATTGCCGACACCTCAAAACCTAACCTAGTAAAGAATATTTAAAAGTTTATTAACCATAATTAATTAAACAGTATTTTAAATGTTTCTTATATACTTATAATAATAGGCGGAACATACAACAAACAACAGAGCGCAGAATTAAACATATTCTATTTACGTTAAACATTTTGGAAATGATTTATGACGTATAGCGCACAATTTCATGTTTTACCTAAAGTTTATATTGAAATTGAACAAAATATATGAATTATAATAACGTCAAACATGTATATAATAAATAATAGAGCACTTCAAAAATTTAACATATTAAATATCAGTTTATTTGTCATGCAAATATTTAGTTAAACTTATTTATAACTGAAAGAAATAACAAAAAAACATAAATATTTTTAAATCAAGTTTAGAAACGCTTAATTTTTTTGTTATATTTAGCAATATGCAATTTTGAAATTATATTTAAAATAGAAAAATTAAAAAATTCGTCAAACAAACAAAAAGAACGAAGTAACAAACAAACAAAAAAATAAAAACACAAAATTAACCATAAATTTACCGTTTGATTTGCAAATGAACCCCAAAAATGGAGATTTCCTGCCTGAAAACAAAAATAAAAATGTAATAAAACAATATTCTTCAATTATAAATAAAACGACAGAAAACAAAAATTGGTCGAAATCGAAAATTTGGTGAAGTTTTGTATGAAATGAGAGCAGCGCGAATTTTAATACTATAAATTGTAATTAATATTTATAATAAAAAATAGCATTCAAAATAAAACATAAAATGAAATCAATGTAGAATGGATGGAGTTTTGCGCGGAAGCAGCAAAAATATATAGATTTCGTAAAAATGGTAAATAATAAAATACAGAAACAACATAAATAATTATTGTACAAAAAAAGATCTCCAAAAAAAAAATACTTTTACTTTTATTTTCACTTTCACTGCACGCAATGGTCCAGTTTTTTCATTTTTATTATTTTTGGTTGTTTCATGGTTTCGATTTTAACAAAAAAATAACTAACTGTCTGGGCTCTCAGCACAGTTAACACAACACAATAAACCAAAGTAAACCAGAACAACAACGTGATAATGCAGGCCACTCGAAGATCGCAAAGATAAACGAAGATATTTTGATACCAAGAAGAAGAAGAAAAATTAAAAAGAAAAATACAAAATAAGAGAAGAAAAAGAATAATTTAAATATGCCTCAAAACAATGGATTTTTCAAAAAACATAGAGGCATAACTTACATTTTAAACCGGTAGAAATAATTATGTAAATTTCCGTTTTTTTTCACTTCTTGACTTTTGCTTAATTATTATTATTAGAAATATTTTTTTCTTTCTTCTATCTATACAATTAAAATAATTTGCATAATTTTGTATTTAGATAAAAAAAAATCTAGTTTTTATTGTGTTTCGTTTTCACTTTCGAGTTTTTGGCATTTGTACAAAATATTTGCGCAAAAGATCGTTAACGATTGTCGTCAATAAACTAAAAATAGAGAATAGTTTTTAGTTTAATAGAATGATTTGATTTGTTAAGGAAAATTATAATTTCTAAATCATTTTGGAAACTATTTACAAAATTAAAAAATTGATTAATTTAGTTTTTAATTATTTTGCATATAATTCTTGGGAGTGAATTTTAATCACATTCAAATTTAGGTGACTTTGATATTTCTTTTCAGTGCAAATTCATTAGTGTACAATGTATAAACATAGACATATTGTATTAGGCATTTGGATGTGAGATAGGAAAAGTTAGTTGTAACAACCAACGTTATGTCGTTTAAATGTCTTAAAATTGGTTGATAGAACTGCTATGCACTTGGTTAGCACTTGAAATATTATCAAATACACACAACAAATTGTGCTAAAACTGTTCTAAAATGGTGGTTGTCAATACTAACTTTTAGTTTTAAAACATTTTTTATTATAAATATTAAAGATAAAACTATTTTCTTAAATAAAATAGATAGAATTATAAAGTATGTTATGCAAATCAAACATTTTGCCTATACAGCGATCGATCACAATCCAACACAAGTATGAAATCGATCGAATTAGTTGCTATTTGCTGTTTTTGTGAACAGAGAAACTCGATGAGGTTGGAATAATGTAAAAGCTGTTTGCAACAACAAACTTCATTCGGAAATTTGTACACATTGGTTGATGGAACTGCCATATTCAGTTGGCAATGGAAATTTATCATATACACAAACCAAACTGTTAGGGAATAGTTATATATTTTTTGTCGTCCATATTGTAAGCTTTTGATTGTTGGTTTTGATGTACATTTTTATTGTTGGCATGAACAGGAAGTTGATTGGCGCAACATATTTGAATTCTTTGTGCAGTATTTAGGTATTTAGAACAAACACAAATTAACAAACAAATTCAAATAATTTAAATAACTGCAGATCGAATGAAACTCTGTTAAACATAAACTTAAATAAATTTAAGAATATGCCCGATAAAGTTTGTTATCAGCTAGTTTATTACTTAAAGTTATATCAACAATATTTTCTCTTTTTGTTAACATATCCGTCCTATCAAATCATTAAACAGCTAGTAGTATTTTCAAGACAATTTAGCTGTCAAAATTTGTTTCAACCTCAGCAATACTCACTCATTTCCTACTATGACACAGATCATAAAATATACTGCATCTGGTAGGTATTAATTAAAAACATTCAAATGAAATTAAAAACATTCAAACGAAAGTAATTAATTTGCCATCGAAAGTGAAAACCGTCAAAAATTATAATAAAAGAGATATATATATAATTTGACTTTTTAACTCATTTTATATTCACACAGATATCGTGATTAAGCAGTTATATGTTTTGGTTAGTATATGTACTAAAATTACAACGTATGTGTGTGTGAGTGTGTGTGTGTTGTTTGTGTATTTTCCTACTGGACCATGGCACAAAAATGCGGAATTAAAACTTTCACTCATGCTGCTCTCGCATTACAACGTTTCGTTGCTAATCAGTTATATTAACGTTTTATTCTTTTGCTTTATTTTAAAAATTTCGAGTTATATATAATATATATTAATTACTTTTTGTATTTTTATTTTTTATACCCTATAAATTATGCTTTTTTGTATTAGTCATTTTCTAGTATTGGTTCACTATAATATAATCGAATTAATAATGGGTTCTATTTCATTTATATTTTACTTTTCATATCCGAATTGATACTAATTCCATTTTCATAATTTATAGGTTATAATATCTCTTTACTCAACAGTTTTTAACTGTAAAATTAAAAAAATCTTTTGGTTGGAAGAACGAAAAAGTTTGTTGTAACGACCAAATTTATTCGGTTTAGACAGATTTTCTATAAATTTGTTGGCGGAACTAGCATATTCGGTTAACTCTTCCTATATTAGCCTATACACTCCAAATTATTCTAAAAATGTTCGAAGTGGTTCTATTCGAAAATTATTGTAGTTTTAACAACATCTATTTTTTTAATTTTGACTAAGCTGTTGAGCGAACCGAATTCAAAAGATTGGACACCTTTAGTATACATTTTTTATGTATTTATTTTGAAACATTTTTAGCTTTACAGACAAATATAGTTTCCCTGCAGGAAAAAGGTCTCAATTGGTCTAAAACTACCTATCACGTGACCGGTACCATTGATGCCGACTAAGGACAGGTTCTTGAAGACCAATTCTGTGATAGGTCTAAAGGTCTGCATGAGGAGATGGATCGTGTCAATGCCAAATATGTCGCTAGTGGAGTGAAAAGACACTAGGTGGCGCCATAGTCACACAAGACTTATTTATATAATTCGTAGACTGTTTTTCGATACTGCATTGATTTAAATTCAGCATTTCTTCCAATTTCATGACAGGTGGAATAATTAATGAAATGTGAATGCTTGAATAAGAAGGTAAAATAAAATATAATGTAAATTATAAAATAAAATAAGTAAAATTTAAAATATATAAAAAAAGTAACAATAAAAAAGTAACGATAATAAATAAATAAAAAAAAATATTTTTTTTCACTGAATTGATACCGGTCATAGAACAGGATTTTGAGGACTAGTTCTGTGTTAGGTCTAAAGGTACCGGTCCCAGGACATGATTTTTAAGACCAGACCTGTGATAGGTTTAAAGGTCTATATATATAATAATAGTTTGACGCTACAGTCCTGTCTAGAACTTCGGCCGTGCTCTCTCACCATATTTATATTTATACTCAAAGTGGTGGGACGTACAGTTTATTGCCGAATCCGAACGGCGGGTGAGAGCTTTTCATAGGCAATGGTTTTACTCTCGTAGGTTTGCCATTTACTGCCGAGAGGTAGCGCGGTATAGAAAAATGTTTCTATGAAAAGATGTTGTTAGCCCCAGTCCAGGCTTGAACCGGGGACCTTTCGGCTCGCAGTCCAACGCACTAACCACTGAGCTACCGCGGCTAAAGGTCTATAGGAGGTGTTAAATTGACCCCTCCATATGACAATGCCGTGTTAAAGTTGCCGGTTGGTTTCATATAAAAGAGGCAATACTAGGACCGGTTAACTATCTCCGAGGAACCAGTCACGTGCCTAGTCTAAGACCGGCTCGTTTCACATGTTATAAATACATTTGTAAATTATTTTCTTAATTTTTTTGCAAAATATATTTGAAAATAGTTTTATACATATTGCGGAAGCTGTAAAATTGTATTGCTTTTCTGCATTTTTTAATTTTTATCTTTGACATATGAAACAAAAGATAGACGCTGTACCGCCCTTCATTTGGATATATATTTCGAAAGATTAGGGTATAAAAAAGACTGTTTTTTCCAAAATAACGACGAATATTTACGAATTTCAAAAATAATTAAAACAAATATTTTTTGAGAAAATATATTTTATAAAATTTTAATAAATACAAAATGCTGTAAAAATAAATACAGATGTAGTATTTTGTCTACATTACATTACATTTTAATAAATTTATTTTTGCTATTTTTTATTTATTTATTTCTTTATTTCTTTATTTCTTTATTTCTTTATTTCTTTATTTCTTTATTTCTTTATTTCTTTATTTCTGTATTTCTTTATTTCTTTATTTCTTTATTTCTTTATTTCTTTATTTCTTTATTTCTTTATTTCTTTATTTCTTTATTTCTGTATTTCTTTATTTCTTTATTTCTTTATTTCTTTATTTCTTTATTTCTTTATTTCTTTATTTCTTTATTTTTTTATTTCTTTATTTCTTTATTTCTTTTTCTTTATTTCTTTATTTATTTATGTTTTTATTTCTTTATTTCTTTATTTCTCTATTTCTTTATTTCTTTATTTCTTTATTTCTTTATTTCTTTATTTCTTTATTTCTTTATTTCTTTATTTCTTTATTTCTTTATTTCTTTATTTCTTTATTTCTTTATTTCTTTATTTCTTTATTTCTTTATTTCTTTATTTCTTTATTTCTTTATTTCTTTATTTCTTTATTTCTTTATTTCTTTATTTCTTTATATCTTTATTTCTTTATATCTTTTTTATTTATTTAATTTTTATATATTTATTTATGTATGTTTTTTTTATTAAAATTAATAAATAAAATTTAATTAAATAAAATATTTAAAGTTTTAATTTTGAAATGTCTTACTTTCTTTTTATATATATATTTTTTTTAATTTTATGCTAAACTTATATTTTAAATAATTATTATTAATTTATAAAAATTAAAAAACTTTTAAATTATTATTTTATTTATTACATTTTTTGTACAGATAACAGAAAAATGACTGCATACAGACAATGCGTTTTATTGCAATTTGAAATAGTCGACAAGAAAAACCGCTCAAGGAAGAATTTTGAATTTTTTTTTCTGTTTTTCCAATGCACACACGAAAAGCTTTTCCTACTTTGCGCCACACGAAAGTGTTACACTTTCTGCCTCTGTCGCTGCCACAGTCCGGCGCTGCAGCATCGTCGTGCTTGCGCAACATGCACTTAAACAACAACAAAAACAAGAAAAAATATAATATTTTTGTTGTTGCTTTTGCAGCCTATGAATGCATGAATGAAAATGCATCGCATTGCATAATAATCGCAAAAGTATCTACAAAATGCACACACCACCGACAGTATCTATGAGTTTGCGTATTCGTGCGATTGTTTATGATTTTTGTTGTTTTTGTTATTAATATAATTTTTTGTTGTTGTTTAATATCACACATGATACCGTGTTTCGACACAACAAAGAAATAAAAAAAAGCAAACATATATATCTATGAGATACTTTATCTGCAAAAGTATCTCATAGACGTTGCAGCTGACGTCGCGTCGCGTCGCGCCACTGACTCGTTGCCTTGACTCGCTGCGGAGGCCGTTTATGTTGACGCCGATTCTAGAGTGCATTGAACGGGCCGCCGATGCTGCTGCTAGTGCAGCTGCATTTGCATTGCAAAGTAATCGGTTCGGTTTTTATTGACAAGTAACCATTTTTTTTTTTTTTACATTTTATTTTTAACGCTCATTTACATTTGCTCCAGTTTTTTTTACGATTTCCGCGTTTCTGTGGACGCACCTGTTGCCGGGTACCCAACTTGTAAGCGGTATCCTATGCAATTGACGAATTAAAGTGTAGCCGCCAATGGTTGTTGTTGTTGTTGCTGTTTTTGTCATTAACATTATTGGCAATACCAACGGGTTTCGATGGGAAAATAATAAAAACTCTCACTTTCATTTCATGTAAATGTTTTTTTTTTCATTTATTTTTTATTGTTGTCAGTTTTATTGTTGCTGTTAAGCTTTTTTATATTCAGTAGTAATTTCAGGTTTTTATTGGAAATTATATTTTACTTTACTATTTTTTAATGATTTAAGTTTTAGTTTAATTTTTTATTAATTTAGTACAACTTTTGTTTAGATTATAAAACAGGATTTCAGTCTTATTTGAACTATTTTGATTTTTATTATGGACATTTCAAAGAGTCATAAAGGGTGATTATTAATAAGTGCATTGTTTTTATTGATTTTTGGATTTGTTGATTTAATTTTTTTCTAATTTTTATGATTTTTGATGTATTGATTTTAAATTTATAGCTTAATTATTTTAATGTTCATTATTGTTTGATTAAGTAATTTATTGATTATATTATTAGTTTTTGCATTAGATTATTTTATTATTTTATTATTTTATTATTTTATTATTTTATTATTTTATTATTTTATTATTTTATTATTTTATTATGTTATTATTTTATTATTTTATTATTTTATTATTTTATTATTTTATTATTTTATTATTTTATTATTTTATTATTTTATTATTTTATTATTTTATTATTTTATTATTTTATTATTTTATTATTTTATTATTTTATTATTTTATTATTTTATTATTTTATTATTTTATTATTTTATTATTTTATTATTTTATTATTTTATTATTTTATTATTTTATTATTTTATTATTTTATTATTTTATTATTTTATTATTTTATTATTTTATTATTTTATTATTTTATTATTTTATTATTTTATTATTTTATTATTTTATTATTTTATTATTTTATTATTTTATTATTTTATTATTTTATTATTTTATTATTTTATTATTTTATTATTTTATTATTTTATTATTTTATTATTTTATTATTTTATTATTTTATTATTTTATTATTTTATTATTTTATTATTTTATTATTTTATTATTTTATTATTTTATTATTTTATTATTTTATTATTTTATTATTTTATTATTTTATTATTTTATTATTTTATTATTTTATTATTTTATTATTTTATTATTTTATTATTTTATTATTTTATTATTTTATTATTTTATTATTTTATTATTTTATTATTTTATTATTTTATTATTTTATTATTTTATTATTTTAATCTTTTATTATTTTATTATTTTATTATTTTATTATTTTATTATTTTATTATTTTATTATTTTATTATTTTATTATTTTATTAGTTTATTATTTTATTATTTTATTATTTTATTATTTTATTATTTTATTATTTTATTATTTTATTATTTTATTATTTTATTATTTTATTATTTTATTAGTTTATTATTTTATTATTTTATTATTTTATTATTTTATTATTTTATTATTTTATTATTTTATTATTTTATTAGTTTATTATTTTATTATTTTATTATTTTATTTATTATTTTATTATTTTATTATTTTATTATTTTATTATTTTATTATTTTATTATTTTATTATTTTATTATTTTATTATTTTATTATTTTATTATTTTATTATTTTATTATTTTATTATTTTATTATTTTATTATTTTATTATTTTATTATTTTATTATTTTATTATTTTATTATTTTATTATTTTATTATTTTAAATTTGATAAATTTTAAATCAAGAAATTATTTTGCATAATTGAACAAAATATTGCTTAATTATCGCCAAATTATCGTCAAATTGTGGCCCAATTTGTAACCGACAAAATAAACGCCAACACAACAGCAACAATAATAGTACAAAAAACAAAAACAAAGCAACATCACACGGCAACCTACATTTCAAGCGCACGAAGTTAGTAAATTTTTGATTTTATTTATTTTTTCGCGTAGTTGCGCTAATTGGCCAAAATAAGGAAGTCGCTGCAGTTGGCCACATCTTGGCCAAAGGCACAGAGGCAACAAAAGCAACAAGTAAAAAAAAAATAAAGACAAAAAAAAATTAAAGAAAACAAAAACAAAATAAAAATAAAAAACAGGACAGAGCAACAGTTGTTCGCAGAGGAGCAGTCGAAGCGATAGAGGCAGCAACTGCTGCAGCAATTAAGCTTAAAACGCATGCGTGCGGAATGTGATAACAACAAAAATCACAACAACAATAATTACAGCAACAGCAACACTTTCACTGATTTTTAGTTTTTTTAAAGTTTTTTTGCACGTTTCGTTGATTTGTTGCTGCGACTGCGACTGTTGCTGTTGCTGCTGCAGTTGTTGTTGTTTTTGTTGCTGCTTCTGGTGCCTCTTCGCCAAGCGATTACGCAATCGCAGCCAGGCGTGTATTTAAGCCACATTCTGCGTGGTGCGGTGCGGTGCAGTGCGACGACACATTGCTCACTTGGTCAGGTACATGTTTTTGTTGTTAGCCAAGCAGCAGCAGCAACAACAACGACAACAACAGCAAAATTGAATTTAATTTGAAGTCAAGACGAGTAGCTGTCGTCGTCGGTTGCTTTTATTGTTGCTGCCCGTTTGTACTTTAAAACTGTCCGTCCGTCCATCCAACCGTCCGTGCACGTCGATTACTCTTTTTTTATTGTTATTATTGTTGTAGTTGTTTTTGTTGTTGCTGGCATGCGCTTCTTCTGGTGCGCGTTTTAAATTTTTTATTGAATTTTAATTTTTTTTTTAATTTTTTTATTTTTTTTATTTTAATTTTTTTTTTCTATACATTTTTTATTTTTAATATATATATTTTTTTCTTTAATTTTTTTTTTTATTATGTTTTTCATCAAAAACATTTTTTTGTTGTTATTACTATTATTAAATTGTGTTGCTGCTTGTTGTAGTTGCTGCTGCCTTTTGCAGCGTGAGTGCCTTACATTTGCACTGAATTAGGTAAGTGTGTTGAGTTGAGCTTTGATCGTTTTAATTAAGCTTCAATTAAAACAAAAACAAAAAAGCTGTCAGTGCGCGCACACTTCCCTAATTTTGCAATGTTGTTTTTGTGGTTTTTTGTTTTTTTTTATTTTGTCTTTTTTTGCACTTTATTATGCGCCATGCGGAACATTTTAATGTTTCATGATATTTTGCATTTTAACTTTTCGCAAACTTTCGACAAAAAAATAAATGAAATAAAATGTTATAAAAATCACAAATATTTTGGCGAAATCTAATACTTTATGTATTTTGGACGACATTTTAACAATTAAATTTGAAATTTTAAGATAATTATCTTTTATCGTCACTGACATGCCAAAGGGGCGAATGTGCATTTTTAAAAATGTTGGCAAATCAAATGACAAAGTTTGAATGGCTTTAAAAATTAGTAAAAATTATTATTTTTGTTATTTTGGATTATTCATCAATTACCTTAAGGTATATACAATATCTTTTGATTTGGACAACTAAATGAATTATAAATACGAATTTTATGTGGCTATATCCTGAGCAAAACTCAAATATTTTTGTATTTTTTACCATAACTTTGCATAGTTTCTGTAAATACATTAAATGTTTGCTTTTAAAGCATCTATCGATTGACAGAATTATTTAAATAAATTGGAATTTTTTTTATTTGCATGGAATATATTTAACAAATTATTTTTAAATAATGATGCCAATCGATATGTGCTTTCAAAGCAAACATTTAATTGCTTTACAGCATTATTTAATCTTGTACTAATAAAAAGTTATGGCAAAAAAACGAAAAGATTAGCCCTTTCCCCAGTAGAAATTTTCCCGATGCGCCATCGGGAAATGATCGGGTTTTCGTTGGGTAAGCCCTATTAGAGGAAATATGATCATTGCCTTTGCATGCCCTTATCATGCTTACCATAGCAGGGTTTACATTATCTAAACAGTCAATGTTCCCGATCATAGCTACATTATTTGTTCCTCATAACGAAATTAGCATCAGACAATGATCGAGATTTAATGAGAGAAACCCTATTATGCTCGGGCTCTGACAAGGCAATTGTCGGGTAAGTAATAACATGGGGAATTGCCCTATCAGTACATGATCATGGCCTGAGGTCAGTACATGATCAGGACACTGCGTTACAAGGACATTATGGGCCTCGTCATATACCGATCATCTCAAATAATGACATGATCACTTCATGAACATGGCCCTACCAAAATTTCTACTAGGGTTTGGCATGACAAGATTTTCAATTTTTCGAATTTCGCTATTTGCAAGCGATAACTTTTTATTGGTACAAGATAAAACAGTGGTATAAAGGCATTAATTGTTTGATTTTGAAGCACCTATCGATTGGCATCCATATTTAAAAATTATTTGCTAAATCTTTTTTTGCAAATAACACAAATTCAAAAAAAAGATAGGTGCGTTAAAAACAGACAATTAATTCTTTTACTCCACTGTTTTATCTTTTACCAATAAAAAGTTATCGCTTGTAAAATTCGAAAAATTTAAAATCTTGTCATGCCAAAAGGGCAAATCTTCACGTTATCTTGCCATAACTTTTTATAGCTACAATATAAAATAGTACTGTAGAGCAATTAATTGTTTGTTTTGAAAGTACCTATTGATTGGCATCACTATTTAAAAGAAAAATTGTCAAACATTTTTCTGCCAAATAAAAAAAAAATACAAACAAATTTATTTTACTAATGATGCCGATAAATGCTTTAAAAACAAACTTTTAATGCATTTATATAAATACTTTATCTTGCACCAATAAAAAGTTATGACAAAAAAACAAAAAGATTCGCCCTTTTGGCATGACTGAAATTAGAAACAAATCGCATTCGCCCTTTTGGTTTTCACTTCTTTGGCTAGAAATATCCAACAAAACCACATAAGATTTTGGCACAGTATACTTAAGAATATTAATATATATTGAAAAATAATGCTTTGCAACCAACATTAATTTGAAATATTTAAATGTATTGAGAAAAAGCTTTTAAACAGAAAAGCTTTCAAGAAGCATATAAGGAATTAATAAATTGTTCGTATGCAAATAATTCGACCTCTCAGAACCTACGCCATGCATTGACTTTGTTGACTATAAACGTTAAGCCGATCGATTTCTGTCACATGCTGACCAAGTTGAGGAAATGCGCTCAATTTAAAAATAGCCTGAACTTAACCGTCATCGAGGGTTGATTTTTTTAAGCTGCTTTTTATTAAATGCCACGAATTTCTACAAATGCAAGACAGGTTAAATCAATAAAATTTAATTAATGCTTTTAGCACAGTTTAAATAAAGTCTCCTCGGCCGAGCGAATGCGACAGATATTCGTGTCAATATTGGTTTTAATGAACGAGGCAGTCAGCTTTCCTTAAATCTATAAAACTCAAAAAAGAGAAAGAAATGAAATAAAAGAAGATATAGAAAAAGAAGAATTCAAAAGTTTGCATGTTGGCTCCACGATCTTTTTTTGTTTTTATTTTTTTGTGACTCTTGCAAAGGGACAACAATTAAAAGCTGAAACCTTTTGGCCAGATCAACTTTCGATTTCTGGTTTAAAGTACTATTTGACTAAAAGATAGAGAAATGGGGTTACTATATTGTTGCAGATGGGGGGGGGGGGGTTAAAGTGACAGTGCTTGTGGCAAAAAGAAAATAAAAAAACGCTTTGTGTGCTACCTGGCAGATATTCAGAGATACAAAACCCTAAAGACCCGTGCGCTGGACCCTATAACGCACGCACTATAGTTTTTTTTTATTTTTTTTTTATTTTTTTAAGTACCTTCATTTTTGGCCCTTCCAAGCATAGCTCCAAAAATACATTTCGTTTTTACTTTCATTTAAGCAGCGACGCGTTATGTTGCTGCCCCCCCTGCCCCGACCACAGCCCTGCCCGTCCCATTCAGACCTTTCGGTCCGACGCGCTTAGTAACATACAAAATACAAAAAAAAAGAAAACTTTCACTTTTTCGGCACTTTTTTGTGGGTTTTTTCAAGTGTGGTTGTTGTATTATACGAAAACAACAACAGCAGCAGCAGCTCAAAAATGCCCGAAAATAAAATAAAAATTCATTCGAAAGTACAACAAATGTTTTTAATGTTATGGTTCGCACATAAAACAGATTAAAATTAAAGGTTTTTGTGGTTTATGCTGTTGTTTTTTTTTATTATTATTATTGTTTTTGTTTTTTTTGTGCTGCTGTGACATACAAATTTCAAATAGTTTGAATAATTGCAGTCATTACAACAACAATAATGATATAGTAGCATTAAAAATAAAAAAAAATATTTCCCTTCTAATTGTTGCTCGCACTTTATAATGGTCGATGTTTGCAAAATTCATGGATTTATTTTTAAGATATAGCAAAAAAAAAACATGCATTAACTTTTTTTTCAAATCCATAAAGATTTTCTAAAATTAGCGTATACAAAATCCTTTCAAATTATTTTAATAGCCATAACCATTCTTCGTACTGCCTCTTCTTCATCCAAAAAATACACATAATACTCTTATCTAGATTTACTCTATCAAGATTTAAAAACAGCAATAAACTTGAAAGCTCTCGCAACTTATTCAAAATAAGAATTTAAAATATACTAAAAACCCCAAAATATTTTAAAAATATCTTTTAAAGCAATATATGAGAGATTCAGAAAAAATCTAAAGCTTCCAAAGCTGCAGCATTTATTTTTCATACTATAATTAAAACTGTGTCAGAGCCTAATTCGTAAAAAAACCAATGAAAGTTCTTAAACAGCTAAAGCTTTTTTCATTAATACAAAAGTTCTTGAAGAATAAAGCTTAAGATTTTTTTTTATTGGAACAAAAACAAATGTACTTAATTAGAATAAAGCTTCAAACGTTTTTTTTTGCACTTTATACAAAAAAAACAAAAGTTTTTAAGCAGCAAAACAAGCTACCAAGTTTTTTTCTTTGTTCAAAAACAAAAGTTCTTAAACCGCACAAAGCTGTAAAACTTTTTTTTATGCAAAATTTACCAAAGTTCTTAAATAAAAGTTCTTCTTCAAAGCTACTTTCTTAGTGCAAAAGCTGTTAAAAACAAAGCTTAAACGCTTTTTTATTCTTGCAAAATAAACAAAAGTTTTTAACCCCCTCAAAGCTTCGTGTAAAAAAAGAACAAAAATTATTAAATAACAAAAAGTTTCAAAAGTTTCTTCTTTTGCGCAAAGACAAAAGATACAAAGCTTCAAAGCTGTGTAAGAACTGCATGTATCAAAGCAGTTCTTACACAGTCAAAACTTCTTCGATAAAAAATGCTTTAAAGCTTGCGCAGCTTTATCAGAAATTGACATAAATAATTTTGTATTAAAAAACCGTATTCTGTTGGAGCTTTTTTAAAAATTTAACTGATTATAGCTTCTTAAATAGCATAAAGCTTCAAAGCTTTTTTTCTTCGTACAACAAAAAATTCTTAAACAGCAAAAGCTTCTTCGTAAAAATAATGTAAAGCTTTCACAGCTTTAATATACATTTAAATAAAACTTTTTGTTTTAAAAAAAGAACAGCATTCCCTTGGAGCTTTTAAAAATCTTTTGCAGCTTATAGCTTTTATAGCAACAACAAGAACTGTTAAAACCACTTAAAACTTGTTAAATACTTTTAGCTTATTGAAAGCTTTTAATGGAAAAAAACTTTCAGAGCAAGAACAAAAATACTCTCTGATACCAAAACCATTAGAAGAGTGTGCAAAAAAGCTTTACCATTCAAATACGTTGCATGTTGCTTCCAAAGCTGCTGCACTTGAAACTGCGTCCAGCGATTGTTGTCCTCAATAATAGTGTTGTTGTTGTTATTGTTGTTGGTATTATTATTTTGCGTATTCATGTTGTTGTTCGTATTATTATTAATGACATCCAGCAGTCCATTTACAACAAGATTGTTGTTGTTGTTATTATTATTGTTGCTGTTATTGTTGTTGACGACAATATTTGCCGTGAGATTATTGTTTGGTGTTGCTGAATTAATGCTGTTGTTGTTGTTGACAACTGCAATATTATTAATGTTGTTGCTGCCAATGACACCATTGACGCTGCCAACAACATTATTGGCAACAACAGCAACAGCTGCTGCCGCCGCATTATTAACATGCGCCAAATGTTGCAGATGATGATGCAGCAATTGACTGCTGGGCGGCAGGCTGCCAACCAGATTGTTGCCCAGATTATTGATTGTCTGTTGCAGTTGTGTGGCATTGGCAACATGTTGCATGCTCTGACGTAGGCTAATGTTGTTGTTGCTGTTATTTGTATTGTTGCTGTTGTTGGTGGCATTATTGTTGTTAAGATTGTTGCTGAGATTATTATTGCTGTTGTTGTTATTGCTGACAGCAATGCCGCCACCACTGAGCGCATTGCTGCCTGCCAACAGATGCGGCAGATTGTGGACTACTTGCAGCGGCAGACTGCTGAGCGGCGGCAATGTGTTGGGTGATTGCATGGCGCTTAGCAATTGTTGCTGCTGCTGCTGTTGTTGCTGTTGCTGCTGTTGTTGTTGCTGCTGCTGTTGCACATTTTGCAGCAATTGCAGCTGCGTTTGATGTTGCTGCTGTAATGTTGCTGCATTGTTGTTATTATTGTTGGCAGATGTGTTGTTATTGCTGTTGCCCAACTGTAGCGCCTGTGGCGGTGGCAATTGATATTCCATTCTCATTGTGCAGCTTTTTTGCGAAACATTAAAGCTTAAGCGTTTTATATAGACGTTGTATACAACGATATATGATGTGTGATGGTTCTAAGCTGAAGCAACGCTTATATCTCTGAATTTTAACAAAAAGCTCTTTTGTTCTGGGGCACGCGCGGCACTAATTTGTTGCTTTTATATGCAGTTTAATGTATATTTTAAAATTTTTTTGCTAAAAATGCAAACATTGCGCGAAAGCTTTAAAAAGCTTTTTTTTATTTTTTATTAGTAAATTTTAAATTTTGTGCTACAATTAATTGCTATGTGGCGCTTATTAAGCTTTTATTTTGTTCATTTAAGTTTCTAAACGCTCGCCAGAGGGTGGCTCACGAGCTTTATAGGGTGCAGTAGGTGGTGATGCTCACAGTGCACGACCTTGAACGTGCCTTGTCATGCGTTGCTGAATGCATTAGCAATAAAAAATAAATAAATTTTAAAAAATTCTAAACAAAAAATTCTACAACAAAAAGCTGCCTTGTTGCTGAGAGCGCGAGCGAGTTGCGCGTACCGATCAAGTGTTTCACACGTTCGTACAGCGTACAAAACGAGCTTTTTTTGGTGTTGTTGTTGTTCGTGCTGTCTGTGCTATTATTGTTGTTGTTAGTATTGTTGCTGTTGTGTATGTTTTTCAATTGCTGCTCGTTACTAGCGACGTGTTTGCTTCTATTATTGTTGCCGTTTTAGTTTGCACAGTAGTTGCGATAAATTCTGTTTTATTTATTATATTTTTTTTTATTTTTATTTTTTTTTTTGTTCACAAATATTTGCACTTAATTGTTGTTACATTTGCTGACAGTAGCAACAGTTGCAATGTAAATTTATTAATATTATTTTTATAAAAATGTAGCACTCATCGAAAAACAAACGCAAAATAGAGCTTTTGTTGCACTGCGGTTCAAAGCGTTTGAAAAAGCGTTGTTCGGAGTTTTCTTTGTTTTTTTTTAACTTTTTCAATATCCGGCAGATAAGCCGTATCTTGTAGCTGTATCTTTATAAAACGGAAATGAAATCTAGTGTTTTTTTATTTTCTATTTTAGTTTTAATACATTTTTGTCAAAAGCTGTTTGTGAAATAAATTTGATATGATTTTTTTTAATAATTAAAATTGTTCACAAAATTAAACAAAGCCACTGACTGTCTGAGTTGACGCTCAAAAGTATCTTCCGCAACCGAACCGGTGTCGCTGCCGTGCGAATCAATAGTAAGCGTCAAATAATTTCGGAATAGCAACCGTCGTCGTCACCGTCACCGTCGCTGCTGCTGCTTCTGCTTTTGCTGCCGCCGCCGCCAATGACGTCGTCGTTCGTCGCTCGCTCAAGCCCAACTTGAAAGTTTTTACTTGCTACGCTTTGTGCTGCTCTTCGCACTTTTTCTTTTCTTTTCGTTTCATTTCATTCGTTCATTTTCAATTTCATTTCACTACTCTTGATTTACGCTACGCTTCGCACGCTTTGGCGCAGTTTTTCAGCGTTTGTTGTTGTCTGCTTTCGGCGGCATCGGCGCCGCCAGCTGTTTGTCAACATTAGCATCTGCTGCTGCTGCGCATGGCTCCACTGCACTCAAAGCTCTCTTGCACTCAAAGCGTTGCTCTCATTCACTCAACTCTGTGCTGTGCTCAGTCGTGCCCCCCAGCGACACCCACCACCACCGGCCACCCGAAGAAATTTCATTCGTTCAGCGATCCGCTTGCGCTCTTGCGGAAGCGCGCTATGACTATTTTCTCTATTTATTTCAGTTTACTCAGCAGTTAAACTCATTAATGAGTATAGTGCTTTTTATCTCATGTATGGCGATCAGAGCTTTTAACTAGCATCACATTTTTCTAGCGTTGATAGTTCTAAGATTTGTGCTTTTTATGAATCTTCAAATAATCCTGATTTCCTGTGCATTTTTCATTTATTTTTCTATTGCGTTTCGTAGTAAATTTTTGTATATTATATTTTTTTTCAATTTTTCATTTATTAACATATAATTTATATTATTTTTCATATATGAGTCATTCCATATCAAATCAACCAAAAATAAAATTCAAATTTGGCAGCACTAACTCAGAATTTGATCATTAATGGAAGACATCGTGCCAATATTGATATTTCTGACGTAGAATGACCCATAAACTATTCAAAATTCAAAATATAAGAAAATTAAAATTTAACAAATAAATAAAAAATGGTCTTACATTATTATCTTAAATGTGTTTTTAAAAAGGATACTACTTTCTGTTCATCAAAATCATTTTGAAGTGTATACAAATTAGTAAAAAAAAACTTTTTATTAATGCAAAATAAAATAGTAATGTAAGGGCATTAATTGTTTGTTTTTAAAGTACCTATCGATTGGCATCATTAGTTTAAAATATTTGGCAAACATTAATTTGCCATTTTTTATTTGCAAGAAAAATGTTTGGCAAATATTTTTAAATAATGATGCCAATTGATAGGTGCTTTATGAACAAATAATTAAGCATCTACATCACTATTTTATCTTGCACCAAGAAAGAGTTATAGTAAAAAAACAAAAAGATTCGCCTTTTTGGCATGACAAGATTTTCAATTTTTCCAATTTCTATGTTTTTGCTATAAATCTTTATTAGTGTAAGATAAAAAAAGTGGTGTAGAAACATTAATTGTTTGATTATAAAGCACCTATCGATTGGCAACATTATTATTTAAAAAAAATTGTCAAACATTTTTCTTGCAAATGATGATTATGATCGATAGGTGCTTTAAAAACAAACAATTAATGCCTTTACACCACTATTTTATCTTATACCAATCAAAAGTTATAGAAAAAAAACGAAAAGATTCGCCCTTTTGGCATGAAAACATTTTCTATTTTTCGAATTCGCCCTTTTGGTTTTGGCTTTAGTGGCTAGAAATATCCAATAAAACCACATACGACTTTGGCTCAGTATACTTGAGGAAAAACTATACTCAAAAATGTAAAAAAAACGCAAATGTCAAAAATTACCCTTTGGTCCTTGACTCGATATACTATCGGAAAGATAATTTAATTTTTTTCAAATAATGGGATATTTAAAAATTTGATATATTTCAAAAACTAGTGTCAATTTGACAAAACTAGCATTTTCAGAATTATGACATTTTCGGAATCACCTACACAAATATATCCAATATTTACAGCAACTTTTTCTGCACCAAAAATCATTTTATTGTTGTGTAATTCTTCTGCAGTACCAATCAACAATTCTTTAAATTTTCAGCGAAAGATGACACTACTTTCGCTGAATTTGTTGTGATTTTGTTTTTCAAAACATTGAATGTATTGAACAAAAAAAATGTCTTGACACTACTTGACACCAATGAAACAAATACTGCAGTAAAGTCGTCGGAGCAACTTCACTATAATACTGTAGACTGCCATTGCAAAATGCACTCAATACTGTAGAGTGCAGTAGTGCATATTTTGTAGAGGTAACATCAAATACATTTGTGCAGATGTCTAATATGGAATGATTCAAAATTATTTTATTAATTTAATTTCATTGTTTTTCATTTTTTTCATATAATTTATTTAGTTTTTAATTTATTTATTAATTCATTTATTTCTTTATTTATTTATTTATTTATTTATTTATTTATTTCTTTATTTCTTTCTTTCTTTCTTTCTTTCTTTCTTTCTTTCTTTCTTTCTTTCTTTCTTTCTTTCTTTCTTTCTTTCTTTCTTTCTTTCTTTCTTTCTTTCTTTCTTTCTTTCTTTCTTTCTTTCTTTCTTTATTTCTTTATTTCTTTATTTCTTTATTTCTTTATTTCTTTATTTCTTTATTTCTTTATTTCTTTATTTCTTTATTTCTTTATTTCCTTATTTCTTTATTTCTTTTTTTCTTTATTTCTTTATTTCTTTATTTCTTTATTTCTTTATTTCTTTCTTTATTTATTTCTTTATTTATTTATTTATTTATTTATTTATTTATTTATTTATTTATTTATTTCTTTATTTATTTCTTTATTTCTTTATTTATTCATTTATTAAATGACATATTTTTAAAATTTTAGATATTAACTTTTATTTTGTATTAAAAAATCGAATTCTGGAACAACAAACTCAACCGAATTGAAAGTTGGAACTTGCTCGTTTTTAGGTAGTTAGATTGTTATTTTTAGTGCAAATTTTGTCATTTTTTTGTTCAAAGCATTAAAAAATATGAACAAAAATCAATATACATAAGTAAATTTCATGTCAGAATTTTCAGATTCAGAATTTCAATGAAATCAGGTTTACAAGAATTTTTCATTTATTTTGTAGATAAGGTTATCTCTTAATAGAATAATTAGTATGAGTACAGATTTTGTGAATTTATCAAGTGAAAATATAATTTTTTTTAAGTGCACTATTTCTTTTAAATGAAACAAAGTTGGATACTCAATTTTGACATAATATATGTCTACATGTAGTTGCACACGTTATTTTCCAATTGCAAATGAGTTCCTCAAAAGTTGGATTCCAACAGAAAGAAAATAATTGTTCTACATACATTTAATTGACGAATTTTACATTAGAAGCCCTTACTACTGCTGTTTAATGAGTTCCACTATGGATTAAACAGCATTTGAAAGATGACGTCTGTGGATATATATTCTAACATATGATCATTCACAGAAAAATGTCAACTACTACTTTTTTTTTTTTTTTTTGGAATATCTACTAAGATCCACAGCACTCAGACAGACTATATCCATTGTACTGTGAAATCTATTCCCTACAATTTTGTGGTTAATATCACCATAATATCAACCACTACACTTAAAAAACGAAACTTCAAAAACGTCCAAATCACTTTTCATTTCCTTTTATTGAATATATAGAAATATTAAGAGCAAATACGGAAAAAATGAAAAATTATAGTATTTAATATAGTATATTTAGTATATAGTATACAAAAACTGTTATCTACCTTTATAAAGGGTTTTTCAATAAGAGCGCTACAAAAGTTCTTTTTAATGGTAGAGCGACAGGAACGGCAAACGACGCTTTTGACATTTCTCTTCAGTAAGGTTTGCCATTTCATGATGGAAAGATATACGAGCCAACAACGAGTCGAAATTATTAAAATTTACTACCGAAATTCTAATTCGTATATCTTTCCATCATGAAATGGCAAACCTTACTGAAGAGAAATGTCAAAAGAGCGGCAAGAAATATGGCGTCGTTTGCTGTCCCTGTCGCTCTACTTTTGTAGCGTTCCTGTTGAAAAACCCTTTAATTATCTAATTTATTAACATTGTCAGATGAACAAATATTTTTAGAAAATAAAAAAAATCATAGTGAAAATTTGCATACGGTAATTTTTATCTCGTACAGAATTTGTCTAGGATTTATTGTGAAAAACCTATACATGTTAGGAACAAAATATAAATACACAAATTAAGTACATAAACATAGCTATTTTTTAAAATAATTAAATTAAAAATTAATTAAATTTATATTTTTTTAAATTTCTATATGAACAAAAAATTAGCGCGAAAATTCAGCACAACATTATAAAAATATATCTTATATTATATAATATATATTTTTCCAAAAATTTCTAATGGCGGAAATTCTGGACAAATTTACCCTTCTTTCAACAATTGTGTAAAATTTCAAACGGGATTTTGTACAGACAAACCGATTACACCACAAGATTCAGCAACATTTAAGAATTAAGATGTGGAAATTTCGGGTCCTTGCTAACTCAGCAAGGTCCTTTTTTCAAAGTCATATGCATTTCTATTTCTGAACACTATTTAACTTATATCTATTGATAAAGCGTATAGAATTTTTTAATGTTCTACAGTTGTTTAGTTCAATTTAAATACTATTTGTACAAAACAAAATAAGTAAACTAATTAATTTTAAACGTACGAATGTCCCGTTCGGAATCCCAGCCCATATAGTTATCAAAATATAGACTGACCGAGATATAGTGACTAAAAAGTGTCCCACTTTGACACTCTGTAATATAAAATGAGCTCCTGTTCAAGTTTGCGAGTGACCAAATATAATATTATAACCGAAAAACTAATCAAATACATTTCAATAATTCGCACAAACTTAATCTGCTTCTAGTAGTTTAGTGATAGATCTCATTATCTGTGATTTTTGAAGATTTTTGAAGATTTCTGTGTATATATTTAGGATATTTCGTATGTCTCTAATATGCGGTCTGACATTTATAAATAGTTTTATTATTACAACGACCATAGGTCTTATGAGATTTTCAATTTGTATTTTAGAAAAGTACAAAAATGTTCGAATACAGATTTAATTTGTAGGTCAAGATATCAGCGAGGATATAATGAAGCATACATGGATTTTAAGCCCCAATTGATATTAATCTTGAGTTTATTCGATTACTAGTTTTTTTTTCTTTGGATTATGTTTTATATTTGCTAAAATACTTAAATTTCTGCATAGTACATTTTCGATCAAATTATAATCTAATTTCAAATAAATTTTGTAAACAAACGATTTTCAATTCGATGTTACAAATATTTTAAAACTAATTCAAATCGTTCAAGTCAAAGCAAACGGATTGAAATAATTGAACAACAAATACGTGTACTCAAACATTGAATTCATAACCGTTCGTTTATGAAATTTGAATTAAAAAGAAAACCACTCAAAAATATTCCTTTAATATGGCTTAACCATTTGTTTTTACTAAAGTTAATAGGTTCTTGCATAGTTAATAAATGATGTTGAACTTTTAATGAAAAATTATATTATTTTTGTGATACTTATGATATTTTTTCGATGTCTTTCGATTTTTTTGATATAAATATGTTATAGACGTATTTTACAAATGATATAGTCCTTATTTTTAATTACTGCACAAAAACTCTAATAGTCAGTAGAATTTATTAATATAAAACACATATATTTTTTAAATGAACTTCAATTTAACATATGTTTAGCATTGCAATAATTGCAATTTGCGGATTGATTAATTAATTAAAAGCATGAGTTTTATAACTTAAATATATACATAATGGAAATATTTAACTTAGTGGGGAAGATATATGTTTTTAATTTTTAATATATATTTGTCATAAAACAAGCAAATTTCTCGATAGTTTCAACAACAGCAAAGCTTACCGCATGCCTTGCGAGGGTAATGCAGACATTGAGAATGAAGACGTCAGATGAAAAATTGCAAATGTTTGATGTTTTCAAAATGTATCTTACCTGTAAAGAAAAGAAGAAAACAACAAATTGTTAGTACAAAAATATGGAAATACAAAGAACGAATAAAGTATTTAAAAAAAATATAAAATAGTGCAGAATATTACAACCAACTAATATCCAAAAATGATGTAAAAATTCATATATAGTAATTTTTTACAATTCCATAAAGTTGAACAAATACAAAATGTAGTAAAAGTAAATGCAGATGAAAGAATTATTGTATTTATTTCTTGACATTTAAATAATATAAAATATAATTATTTTTAATACAAATGTAGTACAATTTTGTACACAAATGCAGTATTTTTATGTATTTGTTTTTCAATCTAAAATAAATGCATCAATGTATCTAAAACAAATATAATTGAATGTAATCAAATACATACAGATGCCGGACGTATTCTACAAATTTCTTTGCACTTAAGTAAATTGAAAATAGTTATTTTTAATACAAATTTCTTAAAATTTTGTACAAAAATGTTAATACGAAAATAATCACATTAATGTAGCAAAAACAAATACATATGCTTTTATACGTAAATCAAATATAAATATATTTATTTTAAATGCGCATTTATTTTTTTTTAATGCTTTATGTTTACATTGATCTATTTTGGTATTTTATACTGTACCATAATTCGTTATTTCAATACAAAACAAAGTTATTTGAACTGAATAAAATCTGTTCTAATTCTATACAACGAAATCAATTCGATTTGTCAAATATTTGAATTTCTATTAAAAGGGAATTCAGAATATAAAACAAATATTTTAAGTGGGTATACTATAAAATAGCGCAGCACTTAATGCTTTTAAATTTGTTAATGCAAAAAATACACAAATCCAAAGAAGAGAAGAAGAAGAAGAAGAAGCAGCAACTGTTTATTAAAAATTTTCACTTTTTGAAATGAAATTTCTCACCCACGCCGACCCTTGATGACAACTTGAATTAATGCTGAAGTGCAAACAAACCAAAAAATTTAAATTTAAAAAATTACCAAAAATCACAAAATGAATGGCTTTAAAAATATTCAAAAAAAAAAAGAAACGCCAAAAATTTACATTTGCCAAAAAAAAAACCAAATGAGTTGGCATTAAAACCAGCAACATCGTTCGACCACAGCAGCAGCAACAAAAACAATGAAAAGACAAAGGCATCATAATTCTTCAACTTCGACTTGAGGCCAACTTCAAGTCAGGGAAAAGCAACAGCAACCAGTAGAAAAGATCAGCATCAACGTCCGCGCGCCCCTAGCGCCCATGAAGCTTTGCGCGCTAAGCAGCTTTAAGCTGCGCAGATCGCACGCCAGAGATTTCGAATGAAAACGAAAGCATTTCTTCTGCTTTCGGTGGTTGTCTTTCTTTTTGTCTTTGCTGCTTCTTTCTAGTTTCGACTTTGACTTCTTCTTCTTCTTCTTCTTCTTCTTCTTCTGGTCTGGCTTTATGAGTGGCTTTTACATTGTTGCTGTTGCTGACTTTTTCAAGTTGGTCGCGTCTGCGCAACGCGGCATGAAATGCCGTTATTCACTTCCTTGTTAAACTTAAGATCTCTTTGTAATCTTTCAATGTCTACTTTGTCTCTCTCGCACTCGGCGCTCGCTCTTCGTGTCTGCGCTTTCTTCGCTCTATGTGTTGTCGTCGTCGTCATCGTCGTCGCCGCCGTTGCTTCCCGACCTTTTACACGCTTTCTTAGCTTAAACTGGCTTGTTTTTGGTCAGGAAAATACCAAAAATAACAACAACAATTATCAAATAAATTCGTGTATAAAATATATTTTTTTTGTTTAGCCGAAAAAATACAAAAAAAGCTCTGATATTAAATAAAATAAAAACTGAAATAAAATAAAAGTCCGTAGTCGTCGTCGTCGCCAATGGTGATTTTTCATTTCTTATTTGAATCGTCGACGTTGTGCTCAACTTTCGTTTTTAAAAATATCTTTTTTTGTTAATGTATTTTTTTACATGCATTTAAACCAGTTTTTATACATTTTTGGGTATTTTTGTCGTGCTGCGTTTTTATTGTTTCTTTTTTTTATTTTTTTTTTATACTAAGTTACGGCAAAAAGTTCAAAGTTAGGCTGCCCTTTGTACAGGTTACATATTCTTTTCTTCACTCCCATGTCATCTTCAACAGGAATCATGTATTCTTTTATATCTTAAAGAATTTATAAATAAGTTATTCATAAAACTTTAAAGTTTCCACTAGGCCGTACTATATTGCATTCTATTTTAAACTATGTCGTCACTATCATTGCATTCTATTTGAAACTATATCGTCACTATCATGTCAAAGGGGCGAATTTGTAATTTTTGACATTTGCGTGCCCAAAAGGGCGAATTCGAAATATTGAAAATGTAGTCATGCCAAAAGGGCGAATCTTTTCGTTTTTTTGCCATAACTTGTTATAAGTATAAGATAAAATAGTGGTGTAAAGGGATTAATTGTTTGGTTTTAAAGCATCTACCGATCATCATCATTATTTTAAAATATTTTTTTTTAAATTAACATTTGCAAGAAAATGTTTGGTATTAAATAATGATGCCAATCGATAGGTGCTTTAAAATCAAACAATGAATGCCTTTACATCACAATTTTATTTTGCACCAATAAAGAGTTATAGCAAAAAAACGAAAAGATTCGCCCTTTTGGCAGGACAAGATTTTCAATTTTTAGAATTTTGTTATTTGCAAGCGATTACTTTTTATTGGTACAAGATAAAACAATGGTGCAAAGGCATTAACTGTTTTTTTTAAAGCACCTATCGATTTGCATCATTATTTAAAAAGTATTTTTTGAATTTTTGTTATTTGCAAAAAAAATATTTTGCAAATTATTTTTAACTATGGATGCGAATCGATAGGTGCTTTAAAAGCAAACAATTAATGCCTCCATATTACTATTGGATTTTGTAACCATGAAAAGTTATAGCATAAAAAACAAAAATATTTGCGTTTTGGTCCGGCTAAAGCCTTACAAAATCCATATTTATAATTTTGTAAGTTGTCCAACTCCAAAGATATTTTATATACGTTATAGTAAGTGTCATCACCCAAACCAAAAAACAGAAAAAAAAATTGAAAAAAAATGAATTTTACTAATTTATATAGCACTTCAAACTTTAAAATTTGATTTCCCAACATTTTTAATAATGTACATTTGATATGACAGTGACGATATATCATATTTTACTTATTAAATTAGGATCTGCATAATCTTCCATATTTCAATTGATATTTCTTTCATTTTACATTCAATATATATTTTCCCATATTAAGTTCTTTACTGTAACTTCTATTGCATTTTAAAATTTATAAAATATTTTGTATTATATACTTTATTATATTCTCTATTATTTCACTAATTATATCCTCCAATATTTTAATAATTATATGCTCTAACATTTCACTAATTATACCACATATTATTTCCTATTTTGATTCCAACATATATAAAATATCAAATACTTTATTATATCCTTTATTACATTCTTCAAAATATATAACATCCTATTCATTATATTATCCCCTATATTACGCTATATTTGTATCCTATATTTTTCATTGATATTACATATATTATACCACGTATTATAACATGAAATATTCTGTTTTACATCCTATGATGTTCGGTATTTCATTCTATATTTTCATCATTTTTTTATTTTTAAATTTCCCATTATAAAGTTTGAAAAAATCTGCAACTTTTATGATATTCTATAGAGCACCTACTATGCAAATGTCAAAATCTCCAAACGCACCGACTTTAGCATATGTGGAAAATGTTATTTGTAGAACCAATTAAAAAAACCTCTTAGGGTTCTTGAGAAGCTCCGGTTTGTTCTTAAAAAGCCAATCGCTTGATTGAGTCATGTGTGATACCGGACAATTAAAATAGAGAACACAATAGTACAGTAGACCCTCGTAGAGTTGCAGACAAACATCTGTAACACCCCTTATAATTCTAACCTAATACTCTATATTATTTCAATATTATATTCCATTTCATAAACAATATTATTATAATATATCTTATTCTAAAACATATATTCTACACCCTATATTCATTAATAAAACCTCTAGAAGAAATATACCCTATCCCTGGTTGAAATTTTACTAGGGTCTGAATCGAGAATTCTTTATTGTATTTTTACCTTGTCATCACCCGACCAGTTACATGAAAAACAATCTGGCTATGTTCGTGTCTTGTCTAAATTGCTATTAAGGATTAGGAAAAACATGACCATGAGAAAATATTCAGTTCCCGTATTCAAGATCTAAATTTCTACCTAGGACCTATACTATGTAATGTTTTACTCAATTAATATTTTATGCTATATTTATCAAAGTTCCTCTATTCAAAATATTTCACAACATTTTGCCAAATTTAAATTGTAAATTTTGATAAAAAAAAACTTTTTAAATAGCACCACACTAAATCGAAAACTAACAATAAGCGAACCAAGAAAAAAAAATCAACAATCATCTAAAGCTATAAAGAAAATAAAAAGAAAAGAAATTGCATGAAAGAAAGTAGAAATCTATTTTAATTTTGTTGCCGTATTCTTTTTTTTTTTGTCTTCTTTACTAAATTTTGGGAAGTTATTAATAGAAATTTGCATTTTTTGTAAATTAACAACTTTTGATTTCGTTTGTGTTTCTTTCTTTTGAATTTGTGGTGCCTGATCCATGATAATTTATGTTTTATTTTATTTTTTCTTAATGTATTGTTCCCATTTCCAATGGTATACAACCATAGCAACCAGAAGTGAGCTCATCAGTAGTTAGATCTTTTTTTTATTTTTCTTGTTTATCTGCAGTAGATTTAAAAAAAGATTTTTCGTTTTTCAATTAATTAAATTTACAATAAATATATTTTATTAACAAATAAAATTATTAATACCACCAGAAACTTATTGCAATGTTGCAAAGTTAATAGTATGCGCATACTATTAGAAACAAAGCCTTTAAATAATATATAATTTTTATATTTAATATATACAACTATTTCTGTTTGTGTGAAGCTCAACTAATTAATTGGCTCCATAGTATTTACTACACATAATGCAAATTCGATATGATGCTTTCTTGTTTTTCACAATTTCATTTTTATTCCATCTATTTAGTATTACAGATTTTTCGCATATGAGCCAAAACTAATTTGAAGGCTGCTGCTACTGCATTGAATGCAGTCTTTTATGATGTGCTCAATATCTAGCGCCATTTTTTCAGAGTCGCAGAGTCCTAAATGCATTTCGGGCCAAATTGAATTGAAATGTTGTGTAGTATGCGCGAAAATTCTGCCATTTATAGTTGCCAATGGGTGGGACAGGACAACACATGTGGATGTATGGTGCCGGTGTGCTAGGGGTACTACCAAACTTTGAAATAATTATTTCAGTTAATGTAATGAGTTGGGCTCTTCTGAGAAAAAAAGAACCATATTAAAGGCCGGCCTTTATTTGTTATTTCACAAAAGGTTTACTTTTTTTTAATTATGAAATATTGAAAATATCTATAAATGAAATATGTAGAATTTAGACGTTTTATTAAATACTGAAATGTATAAAACTAACTTAAACATTTTCTCAAAAACCTTTTTCTCAAATGTATTGCTTAGGTCCAGTTTTTCGGTCACATTTTAAATTTAAACTTAGTTTAAACTAGAGATAACTTTATCTTTAGTCAACCAATCTAAAATATTTAAAATGCAATATGCACATATTAATAATTGCCTATCTGTCTGCAATATTTAAAGACATTCGACAATTTTGATACGGAACTATAGACGTTTACACAAATTGGAGTAGTTTAAACTAAGTTTAAGCTTTCACTGCAAAACTGTAACTTAATATTATTAAATTCGGTTGACATGTTTTAAAACTGAAATGTCTTATAAAAGATCAATATGTTCTTATCATTTCATTGAAATAGTGGCCTCAACGAAGAGTTAAATTTATAATGCATTTTTCAAATCAATTATATATATTATTAAAAAGTAATTGGTGGCTCTTACTTCTACAAATAAAAACTATATAAATTTATTGCGCATAATGTATTTTTTATAATATATGCATTTTTTTAGAATATAGAAATGAATTAGTTGTGTCTAGAAATTTATAGAATTTTAAGACTTATAGATTATAAAAACACTATAGAATTTTTTATATATTGATTTTTACTTAATATAGAAATTTATATAATTTTGATAATTTATAAAATATAAAGAAAATTATTTAAAAGTCACACAAAGTTTTTGCTTGAAGTGTTTATAGAGTATAACTTAGTTTTATAGGCTAAACAAATAAATTGTTGATGCAGTCACTGCTTACAATTTATGGCAATTAGTGTTATTGAAACCGGTAGCCGGTAATCAGTTTTAAGAGGTCATCAAAACAAAAAAAACTATATAAACCCTACGAGAAAATTATATTAACTATTCTATTTTTATATAAAATCAACCGGTAACTTTCACACGGCATTGCCATAAGAAGGATTAAATTTAGAAAGGTACCGTAGGGAAAATATATGTCATACAAATATGTTTGAAATGTAGGTTATTCAAATTTTAAATTAAGAACTAATATTGTAAAAAAAAAATATATATTTGTTTGAATACACAATTAACAGATTGAGTTTAATAAGATTCACAAAACTAATAAATGTCGTAAAATAAATTCAGAATATTTCACTTTAGGTGGGAGACATTTTCAAATTGAACTTTAACTACATTTAATTTTGGCTATAGTCAACATATTACAAATATTTAAAATTTCATAATAACTTAGTATTAATTGTGTATTTGTCTGTAAATTTAAAGACATTCGGTTGTTTTGGAACTATGGGTGTTTAAAATATTTGAAAGAGTTTAAACTAAGTTTAAACTAAGTTTAAACATGCACTGAAACACTGCACCTAAAATGTACAAAATATATTCAATCAAATATTCAAATGCTCAAATTGATTAAATATATATATTATTGATGAAAACAATGTTGATTTGTAAATCCCATATATATCTTGCTAAGAGTGTGTGCGAGTTCGACTAAATTTTGTCGGTAATGCAGCGTTTACTTTTCAATTTAGCAAATTTTCGAGCAAACTAAATTGAACTAAATTGGAAGTCAGCAAACAGACAAATGATAATCAATTTATTGGGGACTTTAAAAATTACTGGTTACCGAATGGCGATCGAATGAAAATCCGTACAATTTAGTTTAGTCAGCAATTTAGTCGAACTCGCACACACCCTAAATATAGAATTTCTGATTTAAATTCTACAGTTTCTGAATTAATTATGATTAATCTACAAAAGGGCTGACTATTTTTTTTAAATTCTATAAATTAAAAACAAATTTATCGGTGATAAACCGTAATTAGTTATAAATTGATTATATGTTCTTAAGAATTATTTGTTTTTCTCTAAATATAAAATAAGTTTATCACAAATTAAAACTTTTTCAATATTGTTTAATATAGTTTATAAATTTCAGCAAATTTGGATGTATATGTCTAAATCGAGTCCAGGTTAGTTCGTAAATAGGCAAGGATTGAAACCGTAACCGAAAGCGAAACCGAGACTCATTTAAAACCGTTTCATTTTTAAAACCAAAACCGTAACCGAAGCCGTTACACGACAAACAGAAATACACCGATATCCAAAACCGATATAAACGGTTTCGGTTTTTAAACGGTATTTAAAAATCATGAGTAAATACATGGGAGTCCCGAAATAAATTCTTTGTATATAAAAACATGTTGAGAACACATGTTGATTTTTTGAAAACAATATTTTGCAGAACGACTTTCGTCTTGACTTGGTTTTGATATTATTTTCTTGGATCGACAAGGAAAACACACGCAACTCCAAGAACAAAATCGACAAAGCTATTTGTTTCTTCTTTCTTCGATACGCTTGTGTCGTTCGTAGTGCGACTATGCATGTGTTTTGTTAGTTTTTTTTGATCACTACTACAAAAAACCATGCTTAGTTAGTGTCGTTCGTTGTTTGAGAATGACGTACTTGCACTGAACTGTGTTTTTTTTTTTCGTTAATTGCAAAATAATGAAGTTTTCTAACTTGAGAGCTATGTGTTAATTTATAAAACAAAAAATTGTATTTTTAATACATGTATAAAATATACATTTGAATGCTATTGCTTTTTGTGTGTTTTCGATTTTGAAGTTTCACATATCTTCTGCTTTTTCTAAAAGCGTAGCAACAAAAATATGCGAATCGCTAGTGCTTGATTTTTCGCGGGAAATTGTTTTGTACAACAAACACAACTCGAGGGTGGATTGGCCTGTTCAATTTAAATAGGATTTTTAAATTGCACAGACCAAGCAAACGTCTACAATTTACGTTTTCTATAATATATAATGGTACGAAGTTGGTGGGGTATTAGATAAAGATATGCCGTATCATTTTCGTGTCATCGTAAAAACCGATGATGTGGCCCTTTAAATGATATCGTTTCATTTTTATTTCGTCTGCTGAGTGTTCTCATTTAAAATGCTCTGACTGTATGCCAAATAAATAATAATTGCCTCATGGTAGGCCCTACCACAATCTCTAATAGCGAAAATATAAAATATGTGAATAGTTAAAGATAATAAAATTATTTTAATATACCAAATGGCGGAGATAATTTATACTAAGTAATGTATTTTGTTATAGTTTTATTGAAATTTATTAAAATTTAAAATTACAAAAAGTTTTTTTTTAGTTTTAAATTATCGAATAACCATTTTCTAAGATTTTGCCATACAATTCGTCAATCACTAAATGTTCTACAGCAATTAATTAAAAACACAAACAAATGAAAAACACAAACCCGGCACTCGTCTGTCATAGACACTAACTCAGCAACAAGTGCATTTAATCAACTTGTAAAGAACAAATATATATTTTATAAAATACTTAATTTGTACTTTCATATATACAATGTACCTATATATGTACGTCGGACAGTAAGTAGTAATTGTTTGCATTACTGTGGGTTCTTCGAAGGGCCGCTGATAAACTGCGAACCTCACTGATCACGTGTACAATCGAGCAATACCAATAAACGACATAGTATTATTTACAATACAGGGTGCAGTTAGTAATAAGAAACATTAGAAATTATTATAGAATTATAATGACAACATCATAATATTTTAATGTATCATTTGTGGTATATAGAAGAATTTATAATTGATATATTCGCCAACATTTATAATATTTCTTGTATGCACATATAATATAAAATATTATGATTATAAACGTGACTAATTTATTAAGATATACAAAAAATATATATAAAATATATTATAATTTTGTTGTTGTAGAGACTGAGATGCTCACGATCATTAGAAAATAAAGAATGAGCAATTAATATAATAAATTAATTTAAAATATCTATGAAATAATGGATATTTTTATATATAAAAAAGCAGTATTTTGCAAGTGGGTATATTTCACAGAGCATAGTAATAAATTAATTAAGTGAGGCTGCATTGTTCAGATAATTATTTTTCCGTTCAACATTGACAACACTTTATGGATCAGATTTTAATTGAAATATTCAATTTCAACGCAGTTTAAACGAATATTTATTATATCTATTGTAAACTTTCCCTAAACATTTAAAATATCAAACAATGTTAGTACTTATTGTGATTATTTGTGAATTTCTAAAGTTAAAACAAAATATTATCGTTGTAGGGACAGTTTTTTAGTGCTAGCTTAAACTTTAACCCTTCATCAATAATAAATAATAATATAATAATAGTTTGGCGCTACAGTCCTGTATAGAACTTCGGCCGAGCTCTCTCACCATTTTGAGCTGTGCGTGTTATATTTGTACTCAAAGTGGTGGGACCTACAGTTTATTGCCGAATCCGAACGGCGGGTGAGAGCTTTTTCATAGGCAATGGTTTTACTCTCGTAGGTTTGCCATTTTCTGACGAGAGGTAGCGCGGTATAGAAAAATGTTTTTATGAAAAGATGTTGTTAGCCCCAGTCCAGGCTTGAACCGGGGACCTTTCGGCTCGCAGTCTAACGCACTAACCACTGAGCTACCGCGGCTACCTTCATCAACGGTCGTTTAATTTGAGTTTAAACGAAGGTTGAGTTCACTGAAAAAATCGATTCTGATTTTAAACGAAGTTTAAACTATAAACTAAGTTGAAATAGCACAGTTAAACTGGCCCTTAAAGCGGGTACCTTCATCAACGGTCGTTTAATTTGAGTATAAACGAAGATTGAAGTTCACTGAAAAAATCAATTCTGATTTTAAACGAAGTTTAAACTATAAACTAATTTGAAATAGCAATGTTAAACTGGCCCTTAAAGATGTAAAAAATTTGGACTTAGTTTAAACGTGCAATAGAAAAAAACATTCCTTTAAAAATATAGATTCTGCTTTTATAAATGTGCCATTCTATATTGTAATAATAACTGGTAGTTTTTAGTGAAAAAAAAAAACAATTTTTACTATTTAAGGCCATTTCGTCATCTTCGGTTAAGCACTAACTGCTACTTTAACTGCTAGTTACCCATATAATATATGGAATTGAAATACTTATATTGATATAACAGCCTTTAATGCCAGTTTTTTACATTTTCATTTCACATTTTTCAAATAAAACTTTATTAAAATTATTTTAAATGTCATATTAACTAATTTAGATATGTAAATAATCTGTAACTACTAATTTAGGTCGGTAGCCGCGGTAGCTCAGTGGTTAGTGCGTTGGACTGCGAGCCGAAAGGTCCCCGGTTCAAGCCTGGACTGAGGCATCTTTTCATAGAAACATTTTTCTATACCGCGCTACCTCTCGTCAGTACATGGCAACCCTACGAGAGTAAAACCATTGCCTATGAAAAGCTCTCACCCGCCGTTCGGATTCGGCAATAAACTGTAGGTCCCACCACTTTGAGTACAAATATAACACGCACAGCTTAAAATGGTGAGAGAGCTCGGCCGAAGTTCTATACAGGACTGTAGCGCCAAACTATTATTATTACTAATTTAGGTCTGTAAAATTTAAAGTGGAAACTGTAGACCTTTAAAAAATGTGGAAAAGCTTAAACTAAGTTTAACCTTGCATTGAAAAACTTAATAAAACATTTCAGTTTGTATAAAATCGTTATAAATCAGATAAAAAAAAAACCAAATTACGTTTTTAAATTCATATTGGATATGTCACAGCTATTGATCGATTTCCGATCGAATTTCAAATGAATTTCATAAAAATAAACGGGTTAAAACTTGTAGCCTCAATTTACAAAAAGTTTTCCAAACAAATTAAATCATTTAAGCAAACGGTTTAAATTTTTTTTTTAAAACTTTAATTTGTACTGAGACATGAAATTAAAAAAAAAAATGTATTTATAAATTTTGCATATTCGATAATTGATACAAAATAATTAATACTATTAATATAATTAATTGAAATTACAAATTATATAATAGTATAAATACAGTCACTACACAGTTTTTTGTGTAGTGTCTCACAGTTTTACATTCACTATACACTTTTGCAGGTACTGTTCTACCGATCTTATTTTACATTGGTTATCAATCATTCGTATATCATGAATTTGATATTTCTATTTTTTATTTGTGTTAAACATATTCCTTTCATTATAAATAGCTCTATTGAATACGTGACAGTGGTTTAAAAATCGAACAACAAGTAGTAAAAAGAAAACTAAGTAAATAAATAAAAAATAAAAATATAAATAAGTAATATAAATAATATATTTCAATAAATAAATAAAATAAAATATATTTTTTCATCAGATGTGTTAATTTCCTGTAATTTTTGTTCAATTAATTTATTAATTAATATAATTAAATATTTAATAAATACAATTAAATACCGTATCATCGATGAAACAATTAAAAATTAATTGTATTGATAATTTTTTTTTGCTATATTTTCGGTTTTCGATAGATGTTTATAAAGATTCTAATTCCCTTTGGATAGTATAAGTTTTTAAAGCTTTTTGTTAATTTATTTTTTTATTCGCACCGTATAAAAAGACCACTTTATGGTTACGCACCTGAACTCGAGGGATGAAAACGTGCTTTCAGACTATTCATATGTTGCTGATGTTGCTCGCTGGCAATAACAGCGGCGGCCACTGCGTTGGCAACATGTTGCACCGATGTATAGTTGCTGACATTACTGCTGTTGTTGTTGCTTCTGTTGTTGTTGTGGTTGCTGCTGTTATTATTGTTGTTGTTGTTTGCACTGCTCGAAGCAGTAACAATAACACCACCAGCAACCGCACTACTTGTGATATTCGTATTGTTGCCGTTACTGCCGTTGTTGCTGCTGCTGCTAACAGAACTCGCGGATGAGTTGCCGGACGAGTTGTTATTGCTGCTGCTACTGCTACTATCGGTCGCATTGTAGTTGCGCTGATAGTGATCCTCGTTGCAGAGCCGCTGGTAGCAGGACAGCGTCGGAATGTTCCAAGAGTTGTTGGTCTTGTAGTGAAAGTTGCCGCTGCCGAAGATCGAATGCGGATTGCTGTTGGGCGCTGACAAACTGTGATGCGGCAACGTGTTGCTTAGGTGCTGAGAATGTTGCTGCTGCTGGTGTTGATGTTGTAGATGCTGATGTTGCTGCTGCTGGTGATGATGTAAATGATGTTGCGGCTGCTGGTGTTGGGTGTGAGTTGACTGGGAATGTTGCGGTTGCTGGTGATGTTGTGGCTGATGATGCTGCTGCTGTTGTTGCTGCTGTTGTTGTTGCTGCTGCTGTTGTTGCTGCTGCTGTTGTTGCTGTTGTTGCTGCTGTTGTTGCTGTTGTTGCTGCTGTTGTTGCTGTTGATGATGCTGTTGCAACTCATTCCAATCATTGTTATTGCTACTACCGCTGCTACGACTCGACTTGCTCGAACTGTTGCTGCTAACGCTGTTGCGATGATTTTCCATTGTTGAGCCGTTGATGCTGCCATCGTTGCCGCTGTCGGCGCTGGTACTGCTGCCACCACCGCCATTTGTTGCTTTGTTACTGTTGGCCGCCGCTGCAGTTGTCGCATTTGCGCTGAGCTGCTGGAAGTATTGATTGATTGCCTGCTCCTGATAGTAGGCGCTCGTCTCGGAGCTCATGGCTGTCTTAATTTTGAACTTATAGTTGCCTGAAGTTTAACTGTTCTGTTGTGACTACAGCCGATTGTTGCTGCTTAGGTGTCAACAAATTTAAATTCGCATAAATTAAATTTTCGGAGCAATCGTAAAAGTTGCAAATAATGTTCACACAATATTTGCATTTTTTAAATAGTTTTCTGAAGTTGTTTTGAGCACTTTGAATGTTTTTTAATTTTCAATTTTTATTTTTATTTAGTTTGTTTTTCATATAATTCAGTGTTGGAATGAAGAAAACTGCGTAAACTGTAATTTTCGTGTAGTTTTCATCTACTTTTCGCGAGACGAAGCTTTGATGTGACTAAATGTGAAAAGCTCTGTGTGATTTATAGTTAACGGAGTCAATGTGACGGTTGTTATAACGATTAACTGTATATTTTATGAAAGCCCTTGATGTACTTTTGATGAAATTTTTATTTAGTTCGAATTTGAAGTTATTATTAGTAATAAACTTTTTTATATAAATGATATTTTTCTATTCTTTTTAGTAAGATTTTCGTATGGTAACCTTTTAATAAAACAAAAACGATATGAAAAATTAGAAAATTCCAATAAACTAAAAACTTTGAATGAACATGATGAAAATGTTGGCCATGAGTAAAGTGAGCAATATTTAGTAAAACAAGAAAAAGTAGCAATGACCATTTTTTAATTTTATAAATTATATTTTTTAATTATATATTTTATAGTTTTAAACAAGAGAAAATTTAAATTTATGGTCTAAATGTGCTAACAAATATAAATGTATGTAAAGTAATTACAAACGTAGTAATATTTAACACGAACGAAGTAACAAATGTTCTTGCAATTATAAATATATGTAAAGTAATTATAAATATAGTAAAATTTAACACGAACGTAGTAATAAATGTTCTAACAAATATAAATGTATGTAAAGTACTTAAAAACGTAGTACTATTTAATACGAACGTATTAATAAATTTTCTAGCAATTATAAATGTATGTGAAGTAATTATAAACGTAGTGAAATTTAACACGAGCGTAGTTATTTATAGCAAAAACTAATCTAAATTAAGCGAAATTTTATAAAATGTAATATTCGATATAACGTGCTAAGTAACAAAACTTGGCAATTTTAATGATTTTTTTTTTTTTCAAAAATGTGATCAATTGATTTAATTGCAATAAAAATATACTTGAACTTATTAGAAATTACTATAAATTTTAATTTATTGCAAAAATCTAAAAAAATAACCATCTAAATATGCTAAAAAATAAAAATGTATGCAAAATGACTATAAACGCAGTAATATTTAACACGAACATAGTAATAAAATACAAAACCGATTGTACATTGAACTGATTTAAGTAAAATATTCAAAAACGTATTCAATACAAGTGTTAAGTAACAAAACATGGCAAATTAAATGAAATATTTCACAAAATGTGATTTAATTACAAAAAAGTCATTCTTAAAACAAATATATACGTAGTAAAAATTGTTTCAAATTTAAAATTATTTGTAAACATGGCCTAAATTACCATTCAAATGTTCAAGCAAATAAAAATTTGTTTAAGTCAGTATAAACGTAGTAATATTTTAAGTAAGCGTAGTAATAGAAATGAAAAGGTTTATTTAAAAAGTTCAATTGACACAATAGCAAGTTAAATATATTTAAAATGCATATGAAGGTAGCAGACATTACTAGAACTTAAACAGTTTTGCTAACATATTGAAATATACGATCAAAATTACAATCATATGAAGTGACTATAAATGTAGTAATATTTAAAACAAACGTATTAATAAATAAAACGTAAAGCTGATTCATTTAAGTTGATCTAAAACTTATACAGTATAAGTGTAAAGTAAAAAAAATGCAATATTCGTGAAATATTTAATTGCAATTAAAACATACTTGAAATGACTACGAACGTACTAGAAATGGCTTCAAATGTTGCAAATGAAGTATAATTGTTTATAAATGACAACGCATTTCAAAAAGACTTTTAAAAGTTCTCAAAGCAACGGAATTAACAACAACTAAGTATAAATGTTTTATTTTTAAATGACTACATACGTTTTAGAAATTACCACAAACATAGTAAATTAGCTAGTAATGTCTACAAACTCAATAAAAAATATTAAATCGTACGGATACGTGCCAAAAATGACTTGTTAAATATTTAACTAATTTAAAATACCACACGCGCGTATAATTACAGCTAATTTTAATTAATTATATTTTATATATATATATTTTTTTTAATATCTTACTCTTCTGATTTTAACACAAAACTATTCTTAAAGCTTTTTAAAAAATATTTGGTCACGTGTCGTTTTAGTACCTTTTTCTTGTTTTAATTGAATTAATTTGAAAATAACAAAAAAAAACACAGCAGAAAAAAATGTGCAAAACTATGCGATATTTATGTTAATGTGTTGTTGTTGTAATTATAATTATTGTTGTTGTCATAATTATTGTTGTTGGCTTTGTTGAAGTAGTAGTAGTTGTTGTTGTGATGATGATGATGGTTGTGGAGGTTTTCAATATAGCGAATAATATATGAAAATTGGATCCATAACTTAAGCAGCAAAGAATTCGACGCATGTAATAAAACACTTGAATTGTTTTTTTTTATATTATTTGAACTGCATTAAATTTAATGCAAAATGTTGCACTTTTTTTTAGTATTCACAAGATTTAATTTTTTTTTTGTTAGGTTTAGCGATCGTTGCACAATTTACCGCACTTTAGGCGGCTCAACCGACCGAACCAAACCAAACCAAACACGGTTGATGTAAATTGCGGCGCAATTTAATTTACAATTTTTGTATTTTTTTATTTGCAAATACAAAAATGCTCATATTTTTTGCATTGCACTTTTTTGTTTTTGTTTTTTTTTTTTCTAAACACTCTCTAACTGATCGTCTAACGATGACGACGATAAGAAAAACGTTTAAGCGATAATTGCAAGACAGACACGTTGAACGCGTAGCGATACGTTGTACAAATGCCGGGCTCCGGATTCGTGTTTCTGATTCTAACTGCGAAACTCGAATGAAAAACGTGAATTTCCTATATTTTCTGGCCGGCGCTTTTCTGGGCTGCGGACTGCGCTGTACGGCGAAAAGCTGCACAGCGCAGCAGCGCAACGTTCGTCAACTGCAGCTGACAGGCGCTGCGCAGCAATGTCGTCGTCGTCGACTGTATCATTCATGTGGCGAAGGTAGGCAAAGGTTTTGCAAAAAGCAAACGTATCATTTAGTATAGCAAAAAATACAAAAGTATCTGAACAAGTGGCTGCAAGTTTTATGTATTAAAATTCGAATTTTATTTAATACATAACTTTTTTTTTTGATTTTAAATTTTGAATTATAATAGATATTAACAAAAATACATTTTTCGTTAACTGTTTAGCTGCATTTTTAACGTTAGTAATACAAAAAATGTCACAAATCAACAAATTACTAGCAATAGATACAAATGTATCTCAGTATGTTTAGCGCGTATCTACGCAATGTTACTTACTAAATAATGATGCAAAAATAGTAGAGTTACTTCAGTGGAGCAAGAGTAGTGTTTAGAATAAAAATACCAAATTGTCAAAACATGTTTCGTATTTTTTAAAATTCATTATATATATATTTTTTTTTTAAATGTATATTACTGCATTTATGTTATGTCGTTAATAACCATTTAAACGACATTTTATATACTTGGCATACAAAACATTTAACAAACATACCATTTTATAATAATAGATACAAAAGTATCTTTGAGTGTTTAGCGCGTATCTACGCTATGTTACTTACTAAATAATGATGCAAAAATAGTTTAGAACAAAATGTAATACAAAAGTTTACGAACAAGTAGCTTTAACTTGGAAAAGGTATACTATCGTATTTTATGAAATTCATAACATGTCATTTTTATTTTTTTAATTTTAATTATTGCAGATATTTTTTCATAAACATTAAAACGACATTTTATACAAATACTTGGCATACAAAAAATTAAACAAAACTATCGTCTTATAATAATAGATAAAAAAAAGTATCTAAGTGCATTTAGCGTGTATCTACGCTATGTTACAGTATAAATAAAGCTCTGCTAAAATAGCAGAGCTACAATAGTATGCTAAATTTACAAAAATTACAACAACAAATACTACAACAAGCTACAAAGAAATTTAAGTAAATCGAACGAAAATACGTAGTCAGTATTTAGTTGCTGATTAGAGCTCGTCGTCGCAGCAACAGTTGTTGGCACCTGCTGTAGCAGAGAGAATCAAATAAAAAGGTAAAGTGTAAGAGAGAGAGAGAGAGATAACTATAAAAAACAGCATAAATGCCAAATAGAAAATATGCATTTAAAAAATGGCAAAGAATCCATAGTAAAATGTTATGTGAAACGATGGTCGTTTCGTTGGCCAGCACGTTATTGTCGCACGCTGTTCAAATCACACACAGCCACACACATACACACATTGCTGCAGTCACATAGATACAAAAGCAGCGGCGCTACGAAAGTCACGCGGAACGCTGTCAACAGCATTTGTGTGTCCAGCAGCAACTAGCAGCGTTCTAAGCACGTGTTGCGCCACTACCAACACAAACGATACATTTGCACATGCTAGATACAAATGTATCTATGAGTGCGAGCGCATATGCAGCTGCATGTGCGCGTATCTATGAGTATGCATTCATTTGTTTGTGTGTGTCGCATTTTATGTGTGTGTGTGTTAGTACTTTTAAAAGCTGGTGGGCGATTTAAAGCGGTTATGGGGTTGACGTGTCGTTGTCATGGTTTATCTACACGATACCTTCTTTGCGCGTCCTTCAATTTGCTGAAAGAGCACGTGAAATAGTGACGCGCAGTAACTGTAAAATGTTGGTATATAAGTATTCAGTTCAAAGTTTTTCTGCCCACTGCTGACTTCAATTTGGCGCCCAATTTCATAAATGTGATTAAGTGATTCAACATCTCGAATTTCCAATGTCTATTTCCAATTATGTTCCTTGTTTAATTAACTTTCTAAGAATTATATTGGTTTTAGTTACCGTTCAATGGTTGCTTTTTGATTGAACGGGTTTTGGGACACCCTAGCGTATGCGTTACTTTAAATAGACACAACACAATGGCAATGTTTCTTTCCAAAATTTCATACCAAAGAATTTCAACTTTTCTTGAATAATTTTCTTAAAGAATTAAAAGTTGTTTCTATAAAATTCTGTCGATATTAAAAATAAAAACAAAAACATAGAAATGGATAGTAAAACGAATTTTCTAAACAACCCTAAGAGACATAATATTTTATTTGGTGCTTCGATTCTACCATCAAATCTATTTATTAAAAACCTACATTAATAGAATAACTAAAATTTCAGAATTCTAAATTCAAGATTCTATTGAAGTAAATCATCATAATTAAACTTAGACTAACACTAGAAAAACTGTCAGAGTAGGTTTAAATATTCCAAGTTAATCGTAATATTGGAAATATTGGAAACCGCTGAAAACATAAGAAAAAAAAGGAATTTTTGAGTATTTACCATTTCTTTTATATAACCTAATTGAAATTCGATATATAAGACACTCGAATGATATAAAATAATTTATTTATTAATTCATTTTCGTTGATTGATACGAAAAGTTTTGCCAGATGGATTTGTTCTCAGTTAAAAAGTAACTGAGACATTCACTTACAGAATAATATATATATTGTGGGAATGTTTTCAAGGATTATAAAGAATTCTGCCCCGAAATTTTAATTATGCGTCGATTTAGTTCATTCCCGACGTAATTATTCCTGGAAACTGCTCTACTAGACAATTCCCCGGTAAAGTTCTTCCCAGAGATAACTCTCCCTGTGATAAATCTTCCCAAAAATAAAAAAAAATATTGATAAATAATGAAAACATAATATTAATGTTAAACTTTTGTTCCTTCCGTAAATAATTTAATGACCATAGTTTTAATTATTATTTAAATTTATGGGGATGAATTGTCTCGACGAAGTGTAGTCTGTCAAAAAATGTTCTTGGGGGAAACTAACTCGGATAACGACGAATTTTATCGGCGAACAATTTTCTTGTTGAAGAATTGTTTGATACCCCTTTTCCAAGGTTTATCATTCGTTAAAATTAAGATGCCTTGAGAAGAATATTATGGGAAACATTGTCTTGGGCAAAAGTCTCTAATAAGAAATATTTCGGTGACAAATTTCCTCCGGAAAGATTTGTCCCGGTGAAAAATACTCACGGGAAAGAATTGTGTCGGAAAAGTATTAGACGACTCCCGTTTTCTAAGGTTAATCAAATATTCTCGGGAAAATATGTTCTGGGTATAAATTATTTCTAGGAAATATTAAGGAGGAAGTATTGTCTCGGAGAAGTATTGTATTGGGAACATATTATCTCATTAAAGAACTGTCCGGGTAATGAATTATATCGGACATCCATTTCCTAGTGTTAATCATGAATTCAAATTGATATGTGTCATGGAAAAAAGACTGGAGAAAAATTGTTTTAGCGAAATTGTCTCTCGGAAGTATTATTGCAGAAAAAGAAATGTTTCGATGAATAATTTCCTCGGGACAGATTTGACTCGTGGAAGAATGGTCTCTGGTAAAAACTGTCCTGTAATCATAAATTAAAACGTTTCGTTGAAAATGAGCCAGTTGAATATTTAAGAGTTTCGGAGAATAAATTTTCTCAAAAAAAAACTGTTTCCGAACACAATTAGCCGAGTCCCATTTTCTAGGATTAAACATGAATTAAAATGACTCGTGGAAGAATATTCGGGGAAAATTGTCTTGGGGATAAATTGTAATCTGTATTGATTCGGTTGAAGTATTGTCTCGTATTGTATTGGGAATAAATTGTCTCAGGAAAGACTGTCTGGGGAAAGAATTGAATCGTATACCCGTATACTAGTGTGAATCACGAATTCAAATTAAAATATGTCATAGAAAACTAAATTATAAGGGGGAAATTGTCACTGTTATGATCTCGGAGCAAGTATTGTCTTGTCTCCGAGACAAAAAGTCGGAATACCAATTTCTAGGGTTAACCATGAAATAAAATTCAAATGTTTCTTGGGGAAAATTGTCTCTGGAAAATACTGTTTTATAAAAGTACTGTCTTGAGGAAAAATTGACTCGGCGAAGAATTAAAGGACATTCTCTCTAGATAGTAATGTATCGGAGAAGAATTGCTACGAAAAATAATTGACTCAAGGGAGAATTATCTGGCGGAAGAACAACACAAGAAACAATTGTCTCGGGGAAAGTTTCTCGGGAAGAATTTCCCGGTAAAGCATTATCCGAATCCCGCATGCTAGGGTTAATAATAAGTTAAATGGAACATAAATAATATGTTGTATATCTGCATTTGAGCAGTCGTGAGAGTTCAGAGTTTTTACGATTCACTGCAATAATTAAAAATTAGAGTAAATAAAAATATTAAAACAAATGTAAAAATCTTCCCAGGACTTGTCGTATCAATCATATGCAAATCATCGGTATATTTTTTTGTTTTCCTATAAAAGAAAAGAATTGTTTCTGAATAGTCGCGTCAATTGCAGCGCCAGTGTACTTGACTTTAAATACTTCCGTAGATATATAGGTATTATATATGTTAATTGGGCGTAATTAATGTGATTTAAAATCGATTATTTGTTGAGTTTCTTTTGTATTGTTTTCTTTTTATATTGCTTAGTGCCTGTGTATCACCTGTGGCTAGAACTGACATATCAGACAAATAAAATATAAAATACTTTCGAAGAGTTAGCCTTCAGAGGTAGCCCTACAACAATGGCAGCAGCAACACAATAGTGGCAGCAGCAACAACAACAACATTTGCTGCTATTCTACAATTTCAGACACGTTTGCGCGCACATGAGGCTTTGTTGCTAGGTGAATGGTTGGATATAGTAGGTGGGGATGATGATGATGAGCAGAATGAAGGGTTGCTGCCGGTGTTGCGTCGCGCAGGGGTGGTAACTAACACCAGCTGAGCTGTTGGTCGAGTGCGGCAAATGATGCAGCTTAGACAGGCCTTTATAAAGGCAGCAGTCAGCAACATGTTGAGCAGCAACAAACTGCAAAAAACATGAAGACGTCAACTGCAGGCAGCAGAAGAAAAAAGTTGCAACAACAATAAATCTAGGCATGATGCACGATGCACCACCCCTGCGACCAAACGACGACTGAGACGCAGCGCCAACGTTTTGTACCCTCGACCATCGACGACGACTGAATGTTTGCCGACGCATTCTAATCGTGCTCAACAGCAGCAACGATGTTTGTTTTGATATTCGTTGCCGACCGATGATGATACGACGTCGACGACTGCGACGACAGCGACGTTTGCTGCTGCAATCTTATCACGTGTACGCACCACGTGCTTCGTGTTGCATGTATGTGTGTGCGAGTGAGTGTATTTGCAAAGAGAGTCGATTCGATAGCAGAAAAGGAGAGAGAACGAGACCACAAGCAACAGCAATTGAAATGCACAACAATTGAGACATGAATGATTGACAAAAGCAAAAATAAAATAATAATACTAATACAAATAAGTTAAACAATAATGACTACACTCAGAAAAAAATAACATAAAATTAATAGTTTTTACTATTGAAATTAGTCAATGGGATAAACTATTAATTCAATCGGTAAATCCCATTAAATACTAGAAAAATACTATTAAATTATTTTTGAGTTTGTATGAACAGAATTATTTTTTGTACACTATTACATCAATCTATTGACATACTTTAATGTGATTTAATGAGATTTTTTATAATGTGTAATGTAATATATGAAAACTAAAAAATGTATCTTCAAAAACAGAAAATGATGAATTAAAATTGAAATATTAAAAATTATAATGGGTAAATTAATTTTTTTTAGAAAATTTTATTTTTTAATGAAAAATTTAATTTTAGTGAAAAATATAAATGTTAGTAAAAAAATTAATTGTTAGTGAAAATTTAAATCTTAGTGATAAAATTTATTGTTAGTGAAAAATTTAATAAAATGTGATAAATTGATTATATTGTATTTTGTATTGCGATCTAAACAAAATCCACATGTTGGAAATCCATTTGATACAAAATCTACTTTTCACAAAATTCTGAAAATTCACCTGTTAAAACCCAATAACATTTCTGCGTACACAATTCAGTTTTTTGATTTATCATTTTTTAGGACTAATAAAAATTAAATTGAAATTTCGGGATTTAAGGAGTATAACAAAAAAAATATGCGCGGTCTTAGTATGATTTTCTGATGTATTTCAAGATTCTAATCACAACTTCATACTCAGTTTGTTAATCTACTAGAGTAAAACATTGCCTATGAAAAGCTCTCACCAGCCGTTCAGAAAAATAAAATAAAATTGATTAAAAGGAGCATCACAAATGAAAATTAAAATCATAAAACTTATACGTGAATTTGTATTTAATCGGAATACTTGAATAGTGATTTGCAAAAACAAAGTAAGAGGAATCATAGAATTATATATACAGTTTGACACGTATTTTATACTTTTATTGAATTATGAAAACCATATATGTTATGCAAAAAATAATAGGTACACATAAAAATTTTAATTTTTGCGTTTGACTGCTCATAATTTTGGTCAGATCAAACAGTATTTTAAGTGGTTTATTTCCAAATATTAGCTAAGTATTCTTAATGAAATTCAAAATAAATCAAATAAAAAACTCTGAAAAATCTGAAAAATTTAGGGCTCAAAATATGCAAAAAAAAACACGAGAATTCACATATTTTTGTTTTACATAATAACCCAAAACTTTAAGCAATATGAATAAACTGAGTATGAGGACGGAAAATCATACTAAGATAGTGGATAAATAAAAAAAGGCATCTATTTGTTGTTTAGTGTAATCAGTACCGAACATTCCGAAATGAAATCTCGGCATTGTCAATTAAAAACCAGTTGGGAAGGTTAGATCACATGGGAAATTTTAAAGTAGGTGTTATTATGATAGTTTTCTTGTTCAGACTGCTTAGATATATAAGTAATCTAAATCTAAAGTTTCATTGCTCTAGCTCTTCAACTTTTTCTGTAATCGTGATTTCAACAGACAGACAGAAGCACAGACGGACAGACGGACAGACAGACAGACAGACGAACAGACGGATATCGCAAAATCGACTCAGGAGGTCATGCTGATCAAGAATATATACACTTTTCCATACCGGAGATGCTTTTTTCAGGGTGTTACAAACGGCGTACCAAACTGAATATACCCTTTCACTCTTAGTGTAGGGTATAATAACGGGTAGATAAAATAAAAACTTCCAAATTTGCGGTAGAATATTTTTATTTTTTTTTTTTTAGTAAACTTTGATGATAAATATTTTCCAATAATAGCAAACTATTTATTTTTAGTGTATATAGTGAATATGTATTCTAAATATAAACACCTCTAGCCCTATTGGAATTCAATTATGACTATCATTTTTTCTTCTGAAATTAAGAATTAAGTCAAGTTTTGTACTGAAATAGAAAAATGTATTCATATTTCTTACACTCAAAATAAAAGTCTGCAAGAAAGCAAAAAAAAGTGCGGTAAAATAACAAATATATTTGCTGAAAAGAGGAAAGCGCCAGTTTGTGTTGGAACAGCAAACTATAGTTTGTTGATATCTTGACGTTTTTATATTGTTATTGTTGGATTCATAAAACGAATGCAAAATCATTTTTTTTAGAGAAATTATTTGTTTGAGTTTAAATGTAAAAATTTATAAATGTAACGATTATTTGATAATTTCTATGATAATATAGAAATTCAATTATTTTTAAAATTTTGATTTTATACATGGTAAAGCTTTTTATATTATATTGATATGAACAAGCCGCGGTAGCTCAGTGGTTAGTGCGTTGGACTCCGATCCGAAAGGTCCCTGGTTCAAGCCTGGACTGGGGCTAACAACATATTTTCATAGAAACATTTTTGTATACCGCGCTACCTCTCGTCAGTAAATGGCAAACCTACGAGAGTAAAACCATTGCCTATGAAAAGCTCTCACCCGCCGTTCGTATTCGGCAATAAACTGTAGGTCCCACCACTTTGAATACAAATATAACACGCACAGCTCAAAATGGAGAGAGAGCTCGGCCGAAGTTCTATACAGGACTGAAGCGCCAAACTATTATTATTATTATTGATATGAACAATTTAAAATATGAATGTTATAAAATTGTTCAAAAATTTGTAAATATTTTCATCTGCATTCGATTTTTTTATTTTTTTTTTTGTCGTTGATTAAATAAACTTTTCTTGATTAGTTCACTATGAACTCAAATTGTACGAAATCAAAGTTCAAGGAATAAATATATCAATCGACGATTGAATTCACTGTTAGATGGTTCCAAAGGTTAACTCGGACACGTTATCAAAATAATCAAGAAAACGCGATAAACATTTTATGCTTGCGTTGCTTGTCTTGCGGTTGATTAAACGTAAATATTCCAAAGCAATATGCGAAAAAAACCCATTCACGTTTTAATTTAAAATTTTTCACGTATTTTTAGACCAATACCCAAGAACTGCTCCAAAGCAACATGAAAAGCATTGCAGGCAACGTGTGTCGGCCGAGCAACAATCATAGGAATCGAATAATGTCTTTTTAGTATTGCTATCTCATATTACATGAAGGAAATAGATGTGGATGGAAGTACCGGGGAAAATGCTGAAATGTCAACAACTCACGAGCACGTGTTTTTTCGCCTAATTAGCATTACCAACTTAATTTAACCAACAACAGAGTAAAATAAAGTCAACAGAACAGAGAAAACACAGCATAAACTCAATGAAAAAAAGTTTATAATGGAAAATAAAATATTTTAAATTATGCACCAATCATTGAATCAATACGATGCTATGGTAATTTGCGGTATGAAGTAGCTTTTAGTTTTTACTATAACGCTACAAACTTTTTTCTTTTTTATAATTTTATTTGATTTACAAGTTTTCACAATTTTGTGTGTGTTTACAAACATTTTGTGAATGGCTGCAGCTTTGGCCAGAGCTTTTGCCGCTTGTAGTTTTGCTAGCGCCCGACAGAGTGCCGCCAGCGACACAGTGTTGCATTTACTGTAGCAGAATGTAGCAGATAAAATACTTTTGAAATATGGTAGCAACTAATATGTAATAGTTATATATCTTTTACATTTTCAAGTTGATGTTCAGAAAACGTAAATTGTTATTTCGTTATTGTTAATCCAGAATTTATAAATTGTATTTCAGATTAGTAATTTCAGAATAGTAAAAATTCAAACATCGTTATTTAAATGTCAAAAAATGGTGAATTGCTCTTCAGTATTATAAAAAGTAGTACAGAATAGTAATGTAATATTCAGAAATTTGTGTATTGTATTTCGGAATTGTTAAATATTTTTTCCGAATAGTAAGGTGAAATTCAAAAATCGTTACTTGCTTTTCAGTGTTATAAAATGTAATTTAATATTAAGAAATTATGAATTGTATTTCGGAATAATAAAATGTACTACAGAATAGTAAGGTGGAATTCAGAAATTGATAATTTTATTGATAGTATATTAAGAGTGAAAGGGTATATTTAGTGTGGTAATCGAAATTTTGAAAAAAATAGAATTTTCTTATATCTTCCTTCCATAACACCCAAAATATAAAAGTGTGCCACTTTTTTTTGATAAAATATCCAGATAAAATATCCAGTATTTAAAAAAAAATTAATTTGAGCGCAATATCCTTAATACTGCTAGAGATAATAGAACTCAAAGTGAAAGGAGTTGGGCCCGACTATGGAATACCCTACACCTTTGGTGGGGATATTAATGTGGGATATTTAATTGTATACCTTAATTTAAGTCCTTAATTATGCTGAACCCCCCAACCCTTGGTATATTATTCACATATAAGAAATTGACGTCTTTTATCCCCTTAATTTAAAAATTGATATAATAGTATAAAAAAATTAATAAAAAAAATATAAAAATAAAAGTGGGCGGACCTCGCCTATATTTAAAATTTTGTAAGATAAATATTTCATAGATTTTCATAATTTAGGGCTAAAACGGAAAATAATGTAAAATAAAATATGGGCGTATTACGCACATTTTTGGATCACATATTTTTAGATAAATTCTAAAAATATGTTTTAAATTTTTTAACTATATCTTGTATACTTTTCGAGTTATCAGTTCCTAAAGAGTTATATAAAAGTGACTTGTATGGGAGGTGGGCGTGTCCGTTGACCGATTTGGCTCATTTCAAAAGTCAGTTCCTACTTTAAGCTAAAACATATTGAAACGAAATTTAATCGTATTCTGAGAAGTTTTCGGACATACAGACATACAGACGGACATGGCTAAACGGACTCGGGTAGTAATGCTGATCAAGAATATATATACTTTTCCATACCGGACACGCCTCCTAAAGGGCGTTACAATATATGCACAAACTTAAGTTTCTTCTAGTTTCTATTATTATCTATCATGCAAAATAGTTATATAAAACAAAAATTATTATTATACAGCGGAATCTAATCGTAACTTTAATAACTTTAAAACACATTTCATCAATTTCCAATCAAACGAATTCGATGAAAATTGTTTTTGAACCACTGTGCGCCCTTTGTACACAGAAAACATAATCGACGTAAATATAACAATCAAAATTAATTGCACACCATTCATTGGTCTATCAAATACATTTTTGTCATTTTCATGTATTGAGCGAACACATTCGTTATTTACGTCCCAAAATATACCAATAAACGATTTTGCTAAGGTAGCAAATTATTTAATTGGTAATGTCGATGTTTTAAAATAATTTTTTTCATTTTCACAGTATATTTTTAATTCTTTTTTAGTTTATTAAAATATAATATTATACATTTTTGTGAAAGTATATAACAAATATACTTTTCAATGAAAAGAGTTAGGAAATCCTCACTCACGCTCACTCAAACTCATGAGTTTTGCAAAATATTTTTTCTCGTTGCTACTCACCTCATGACTGAGTAGCCAGAAAATACACGGCAAACTCACAACTCATATGAGAGTCACGTTTTGTGAGTAGAGATTTTGCTACTCGCAAGAGAGTTTTGCATTTCACCTCTCCATCCGCATTACACATGAGAGAGTGCAACAAGCAAACTCTCACTTTTCATCAACTCATATTTGTTCATAAGAGAGTCTCGTTTTGTGAGTAGAGATTTTGCTACTCACAAGAGAGTTTTGCGTTTCACCTCTCCATCCGCATTACACATGAGAGAGTGCAACAAGCAAACTCTCACTTTTCGTCAACTCATATTTGTTCAAGGACAAAGAGAAGGCGTTGATCTACTCACTGTACAGGCTTGCAAAGTTTAACATCATTGTTGCCATTTCTGTTGGAATCTTCCCATCTGTGGTATTTTTGAAATGTTGTGTAAAATTATATAATTGATATAGTTTTTTTGCTATAACTTTCTATATGTACAAGATAAAATATTTAAGTAAAGGCATTAAATGTCTGTTTTTAAAGTGCCTATCTATTGACATAAACCAAAATAAAAATTCCAAATATGCCAACAAATGTTCAAGCATATTATGGGAAATGACCTGCAACGTTCTAAAATGTGGGTTATAAAATTGTCTATGCATCATTTTATGAGATAACAACCAATAACATTTTTACCGAGCTGATGATGAAAAGTTTTCATCATCATCATTTTTAACGACACCAATAGAGTATGATCAAACTCTATAAGTGTTTCTTTTGACATTATTCAAATGTGAACTGTATACGCGCCAATTCTAATTCAAAGCGAATTTCACCAATTTCACGAAACGACGCAGTTTTAGCAAACATTTAATTGTGTTGTTGTACCTTTTTGGCTATATTTACGATTTTTTTCTGTATAGAAACAGGCATATTCGGTATGGTAAAGTTTACATATATATTATTGATCAGCATCACCTCCTGTGTCGATTTAGCAATGTCTGTCTGTATATCAGCCTGTCTTTCTGTCTTGTCTTTCTATCTGTATGTCTATTGAATTGACGGCTACTGGAAACTAGAAGGGCTAAATAAATGAATGGGGACCTCTGGAACACTTTAAAAATTAACATTATCACATAAGTGTAGAGTATATATTGTTGGCTTAGTCCGACTATAACTTTCATATTTCTTACTAACACCAACTATCAAAATTTCATATTATAGATGGGTACATTAAAAACTGAATTCATATATTTTATTTGGATACATCGGAGCATCATTACTATTTATGCGGAATTTTAACTGAAGGGATATCGTAGAAATATGAAAAATAATTTAAATTCAATAATTTTTTGTGGATTTTTCAATTACAAAAGTTGACTTAATTAAGCAAAATATGATACAGACGACACGAGACCAACTCTCATCAATGAATAATTTATTACTTTTTATCTTACAAATTAAATTGTGTCCCATTGCAGGCAACGTTGAAACATTATTAAGTGCTAAATTTATCTGAGAATTAAGCAGGCTTGTGTCTCAATTAAACACCGCTTGTTTACAAAACGTTTCCCTAACAACTGAACTGCTAATTTAAACTATATAAATATTTTTTTGATTGGCATATTTAAAACAAATATAATGTTCATTAAAAACACAACAACATAGCAATAGTAATAGTAATGACGACAATGCAACTGTAATAGTGGCAGCAACCTTCGGTTAATTGCCACCTGGAGTTACATCATTTTCAATGGATGTGGCTCAATTATTTATTTGTTTTTGTAAATGCAATAAGTACTACGTGCTTCATGCTCAGCGTTTACCGTTTAATAGTTAATAATCTCAAAAAATTAAAAGTTCGCAATTCTAAGTTTTTTCCGATGATAACACGTAGTATGTTTTTTTAATTTCTAATAGGAGAACAGAATTTAGAGAATTTGTTAATAACCATGTTAGGGTAGTCATGATCATGGTCTGATAATTTCGCGCTTGTAACTGGTCTACGAGCCGAAGGGTCCCGGGTTCGATTCCTGCAACTGTCAACATCAAAAAAATAGGAATTATTTTTCTATACGATTCTACCACCTAACAAATCGGGTTATGAGGAGGAAAAAAAAATCAACGATCAATAATTACGAAAAGGGTCTTAGTAGAAATATATCCCATAAGGGAAATTAGGTTGGTCATTTAACTGATTGGGTTGTGACTAGTGAATACAATTCGAGATTCCGAGATCCCAATCATTTAATAATCCCAAAAATCCCGGGATTTAAGGTTATAATCCCGGGGTTTTCAAAATTAGCAAAAAGTTAATAATAAATAATAGTACTACGATACTATATAAAATTCACCCAAATTCAATACAATTTTACTTAAAAAATATGAACTAAAATTTAGTTTAATTATATCCCAATTAATTTTATCTTATTCCAATTTAGAAAAGCTACACTCAAAGTAAAATAAGTCTGCTATTAATAGCAAACTCTGAATGCTAAATTTTAGCAAACTTTAAATTGCATTTACAGAATACTTTTATCTGCAATAGCGAACTGTTTGCTGGGAATCTTAGTTCTGCTAGTGTTCAAGATCGTGCTAGTGTCACTGTTGTGCATATCGCTAGTGTAGCTAACCTGCACTAGATGGCGCCATAGTCACGAGACGCTGCAGCTAAATGTGTCTATAATTCGTAGACTCTTATTCTACAACATGTTTATTTAAAGAGATATTTCTTCAACGTAATAATAATGCCGTGGTAACAAAGTGGTTAGTGCGTTGGACTGCTAGTCGAAAGGTCCACGATGCAAGCCTGGACTGGGGCTAACATTTTTCATAGAAACATTTTTCTATACCGCGCTACCTCTCGGCAGTAAATGGCAAACCTACGAGAGTAAAACATTGCGTATGAAAAGCTCTCACCCGCCGTTCGGATTCGGCAATAAACTGTAGGTCCCACCACTTTGAGTACAAATATAACACGCACAGCTCAAAATGGTGAGAGAGCTCGGCCGAAGTTCTATACAGGACTGTAGCGCCAAACTATTATTATTAATAGGTTTTTTTTTATATTATTATATTATAATAATAATGCAATGCACTCATACAAGAGTAAAATAGTGAAATAAAAATTAAGATAAATAAAAATAAATATAATAAAATATTATATAAAAAATCTACCAGAATTAAAAATAAAATACAAAACAAAAATATTTTTTTTATTTTCTATTCTATGAATTGGAGTTAACAGCAAAAAAAAATTGGTTAAAACAGCTAAAATTCTGCTCTAATAGCATAAAATTCGCCTCTTTTCAGAAAACATTTTTGCAATATTGGCAACCTTTTTTGCTACTGTTACAGACTTTTTATTTTGAGTGTAAAACAAAAGTTTTTTATAAGAGATAAATCAATGAGATTTAACAATAAATACTAACATTCTAATATTAGCATAATATAATATATATTCTATATATTTGGATATAAATTCGAAAAATGTTGATGGTTTTAGAATATCGTGAAATTACTAACTTATCGGTTGTACCTTTTAAAATATTATCCCTTAACCTAATTTGTTTTCAGTTTTTTTTTTTTTATAAACATAATGCAACACATTATTTTTAATTATTATTTCATATTTATTTTTCTTTTTACGTAACTCTTTGAGAAGAAATCTGCGTAACATTACCACACGGAGGGAAACAAAATACTAAAACTCGAGAAGAATTCGGTTAGAAAGAAAAATAGTAGAATTAGACTAATATCAATGAAATACTACAAAAATTCAAGAATTTGTCATCTTAATATTAAGAAAGCAAATTACTTAGTTGTCAAAAACGTAAACAAACTTTATTCTACTGGATTTTCAGAAGTTAATTTATTGATTATTAAAAACCAAAACGAACACGCAAAATTGTTGCTGTATTCTTCACAAAAGGAAGACGTGTTCATGCTGTTGTTTTCATTGGTCTTTCTTTGTCTGTAATAATTGTACTTCCAAGTAATACCATTAGAAAACAGACTTTTGTATTGAGAAAACGAAAGATATTTTTGTATAAATTTTATACACCATAAATTTTCATCAATTTTATGTATTTTATGATTGGTTGAGTTTTCATTAAAATATTTAATTAATAATTTTTTTATAGGATACAATTTTTTTATTTTATTTAATTGAAAATTTATAAATATAACTATAGTTTTTACTTTGATTGAGTTTTCAAGACGGTACTAAATTTAACTTTACTGCGACATAAAATGATTTACAACGGCATTAAAAATAAAATAAAAATCATTGCATAGCACATTTTTATGTTGAGCCGGACACAGACTGTATGGGGGCAATTTATAGACTTTGAACTTGAAAAAATTGAGAGCAAAACATTTGCCGCATTTCAAATATATACGAAAGTTCAAAGTCTATTAATGGTAACACATAGTCTGTGTCCAGTTTAAAAATAACAAATTAATGTATTTCGAAGTTTCTATAAATAAATTATTTATAAAATTTGTATGAAAAATAAAAATTAAAAACATTTTTCAAAAATTTAAAAAGTTAAAAAAAGAAATACAAATTACAAATTGTACAAATTATTAGTTAATATTAAAAAAAGGAATATTTGTGAAATTGAAAAATTAAAATTTTGGTTTTATTAACCAATAATTATTGGTTACATTATGAATTTTAGCCCGCCAATAATTGAAAATATTAAAATATAGTGGGTGAATTTTAGCTCAAAAACGAAAAGATAATTTTTTAAAATACACGTTTTGTCAATTTATTTCTTTATAAAATAGACATTTTTAGAATATATCGTCGTTGTCCTAGTAGAAATTTTGGTAGGGCAATGGTCATGAAGTGATCATGTCATTATTTGAGATGATCGAGATATGACGAGGCCCATAATGTCCTTGTAACGCAGTGTCCTGACCATGTACTGACCTCAGGCCATGGTTATGTACTGATCGGACAAATCCCCATTTTATTATTTACCCGACAATTGCCTTGTCAGAGCCCGAGCATAATAGGGTTTCTCTCATTAAATCTCGATCATTGTCTGATGCTAATTTCGTTATGAGGAACAAATAATATAGCTATGATCGGGAACATTGACTATTTAGATAATGTAAACCCTGGTACGGTATGTATGATAAGGGCATGCAAAGGCAATGATCATATTTTCTCTAATAGGGCTTACCCAACGAAAACCCGATCATTTCCCGATGGCGCATCGGGAAAATTTCTACTAGGGTGTAGAACTAAAAGTCACCAAATACATTTTTATGAAATTCTTAAATTTCAACATTGTTGGTAATTAAATACAAAAAGTAATTAATACATTTTTAAAGTTAAAATACCAATTGATAGATTTACATTTTCTTAGTATTTGGTACAAATATTGAGCTCATCGATCAAAAATTGAAAGATATATAAAGATATAGAAAGATATATAAATGAACAATTGGCATTTCGAAAATGTAGTTGGTTACTTTTAGTTCTACAAACGACGATATAGAAAACAGAAAATTACTAAATAGAAATGGAATTTATAAAAATTATATTTAATAACATGCATTTCCTTCATATATACTGAAAAACGATGCTTGAAAATGGAGCCAACACCGGAAATTTCCCAACAAACACATAACTCACAAAGAAAATGAATTTTTTTTTCTCATGTATTGTCTCAAATATTTGAGACATTTCGGCGAACTCAACAATTTTCGTGAACAATTTTAGAACTGTCAACGAAAGTGGATCTTTTTTGCAGATTATTAATCTTCGACAATATTTCAGCTGTCAAATATTTAGCTTTGTATTTTATTTAGCTTGTTCCCAATGATGCTGATAATCTGAACACACAAAAAAATAGTTTCAATTTCATATACAAAATACAATCGTTTAGTTTTTGTATTTTTTGGAATTAGTTCAAGTATTTATCACTTTCCGACAGTGCGTGTACGTCATACGCTTTGTTTTTGGTGTAGAACCAAGTGGGTGGTGTCTAGTTATAGTAGTAGTACCTACAAAACACTTTAGTATTTTTTAAAAAATTTATAATTTAACAAAAAATACCAATAAACTACAAACCTAGCAGTAGGCAACAAACACATGGCCTTCTAATTACTTAGGCAAAAAAAAAACGAAAAACATTTAAATTTCTAAAAATTATTTAATTATTTTTAAGTTTTTTTTTTATAGTTTCTCTATGAGTACTGACTCTGTCGGTCTCTGAATAATTGCATGAAACACTTGTTAAACTATGCGTACTGTTGGGAATATTTAGAAACCCAGCCACGCACAATAAAAATAAAATTTACGACGGTCTACTTGCGGGGTATTTTTTTTAGTTTTTTTGGTTTTGTGCTGGCTCAAGTGTGTTGCATTTCATTCAATTGAAATTTAAAAATATACATTTTTCTCAATGAAGTCATTAAATATGCGATGTATATGAATTAGTTTTAAAAATGTCTATTCAATTAAATATTTCAAATAGTGTAGTATGATTTTTGTGTAATAATACTCAAAAAAATTAAATCATTCATTTCAATTAGAAGTTGTATTTTTGCTTTAGGCAAATCTAAGAAGTCAAAGTGGTTAAGTAACAGGGGAACTTTTGAAGGTTGGACATTTTTATTGCAGTTGATCAGGTGCACCGATGAGTAGGTATAAAGAATATCCATATTTTAAACTCCGCTACGCGAGAATAGGTTTTACCATTAAGTTATGTGGTTCTTTTAAAAAAAAAGCGTGTAAAAAAATAACCAGTTGGGAAGGTTAGATCACATGGGAAATTTTAAAGAAGGTGTTATTATGATAGTTAGGATTATCAAAATTATAGTCGGTCTAAGCCGACTATAAATACCCTACACATATGTGTGGTTACCATTCAAAGTGATATATAGGTCACCAGGGTATACGAATCCTGATAATAACTACAAACATTCAATCGCTGAAGAATTTCCATTCATTAGATACCCATATTTACATATGGGCAGGTGTACCGAATTTCGATTTTTTTTTTGTGAACCACAAGTCTTTTCGCCGGAAAACAACATTATCATGTATTTGAGCATGATGTCAATATATATTTGACGAAAAAAGTTTACCTAAGCACGTATACATAAAAATTGATCTTTATATGTACATTTTATATGAGGTATTTGAACATAAGTGGTCGGATCATAGGTCACAATAGACCGATCTTGCCAATCACACATACAGCGTAAATATATTAGTAATCTAAGTTATAAGTTTCATTTATCTAGCTCTTCAATTTTAAAAGTAGTAGGGATTTCAACGGACAGACGGACATCGCTAAATCGAGTCAGGAGGTCATGCTGATCAAGATATATATACTTTTCCATACCGGAGATGCATCCTTCTGGGTGTTATAAACTCTTAGTGTAGGGTATAAAAATCAACAAAAAAGTGCGGGACATTTGTCAGACTGACAGACCAAGCCCATTTGCCTGATCAGACAGCATTAACGTAAGTTAAAAGTTTCAATCGACGCCACTTACGAAAACCCACACGTTTCAATTTGCTTACGAGAAAAGACACATTAAAAATGTTTTATTAAAACAAGCATAAGTTTATTTTATCCACGAAAAAAAGCATTAAATTATTTTAGTCACAAAATGAATCTCATTCTCGTTTTCTCCACGAACATAACTTTATCTTTTACACGAATAGAAGAACATTTATATTTTATCGGCGAAAATAGCGCATTTTTAATTTCTTCACGAATAAAAGCACATATGTATTTTTGAGACAGATATCCCAATATACATTTTTGTGGTTAAGAAATCACAAAATGTTGATGATGGAGGTAATAGTATTTTATGACCAAAATTGTTGATATTTCATTGATTGCGTGGTTTACAGTTGTGTCAGTAGACATATTTTGTTGAAACAGTTCCAATAAATAATAGAATCACATCCAGATGCGTCATTGGAACTTTATTTGATATAACTGTTCCAATGGGCATATTACACCTGCATGTGTCCAGAACCTACTTGCGACACTGGACATTTTTTTGGAAAAATATCTTCTTTGGGATTTGGCCAGAACCCACTTGTGTCATTGGATATTTTTTTTTTTGTAAAATTTGTTCCTTTCGAATTTTCCAGAACCTAACTGCGACATTGGACATTTTTTTTTTGTAAAAATTTGTTCCTTTGGGATTTGGCCCGAACCCAACTGCGTCATTGGACATTGTGCACAAACAGTCTACTGTGATAACTTTCTTGAAGAAATATATATGCTTTTATTCTTGGCGAAATGAAAGATAAGCTTTTTTCCAGAGTTCGGAAATCCTCACTCACGCTCACTCAAACTCTTGAGTTTTGCAAAATATTTTTTTCTTGTTGCTACTCACCTCATGAGTGAGTAGCCAGAAAATATACGGCAAACTCACAACTCATAAGAGAGTCGGGTTTTGTGAGTAGAGATTTTGCTACTCACAAGAGAGTTTTGCGTTTCACCTCTCCATCCGCATTACACATGAGAGAGTGCAACAAGCAAACTCTCACTTTTCGTCAACTCATATTGGTTCAAGGACAAAGAGAATGCGTTGATCTACTCACTGTACAGGCTTGCAAAGTTTAACATCATTGTTGCCATTTCTGTTGGAATCTTCCCATCTGTGGTATTTTTGAAATGTTGTGTAAAATTATATAACTGATATTGTTTTTTTTGCTATAACTTTTTATATGTACAAGATAAAATATTTATGTAAAGGCATTAAATGTTTGTTTTTAAAGTGCCTATCGATTGACATAAACCTTAAATAAAAATTCCAAATATGCCAACAAATATTCATGCTTATTATGGCAAATGACCTGCAACATTCTAAAATGTGGGTTATAAAATTTTCTATGCATCATTTTAAGAGATATCAACTAATAACATTTTTAACGAGCGTTCAAATCGGTGGTCAAAAACTGTGGGAAAAATGGTTTGCAAGTATCTCGCGTTTTAAATAACTAAGTTTTATAACAAATAAAAGCGAATTAAAATTCAAAACATTTTTTCCCTGCTATAATCATATATAACAAATACCAAATTATTTTTAGTATTAATTGCTGGATATCATGATTAATTTTTGTTAAATTTATACGTATATTACATGATTTTTAAATTTTTAAACAGCGACGTCATGAACTTGAAACTGAACTTGTGTTTCTTTTCGTAGTTACGAAAAAAGTGCTGTTTTTCGTAAGCAAATTGAAACGTGTTTTCGTAAGAGGCGTCGCAATAATATACATATATCTTCTGGTTTTTCTGCAATTCAGATTTCAACAGACAGATAGACAGACGTACAGAAGGACATCGATTAAACGACTGATCCATACTGGCAACGCCTTCTTCTGGGTGTTACAAAAGGGTCACTAATGTAAATGGAGGACATAAAATTACAATTATCAGTTTTCTTTTAAGGAAGCTATTTTAGAGAGATAGTTATAAATGTTTATGGAATGTTAAAAGCATTACATTATCTGCTAAAATGGTACTAAACTTCCTCAACCGTGCCAAATTTTTAAACTTCAAAAAAACTTCTAAAATCCACGAGGAATCAAGAAATATACAGTGGATAAACGGAAACATTCTGGATTTTAAGAAACAGATCCACTAGTTATCATAAAAAGTCACCAAGAGTCATTATTCTTAATAATGCACATGTTAATGTCTTAGGTATCGAAAGTGTTGTTGCTGTTTTCCTCCAAAAATTGAAAGAACACGTGTATGTATATCTGCTGTTTTTTCGATCTTGCTTTGTCTGTAATATTCGCTATTATGCTTTCTTTCGCGTTGTCTGTCTGTCATCGCTGTCTGTTTGTTAGTGTAATTATTCTTGATATGCAGAGATTATGTTCTTAGGTATCGAAAAAGTAACTACGAGCAATTATTCTTGTATGCAGCAATTAATTTCTACCTTAAGCAAATTTTAAGCAAACAGACAACGGCGGAGTTTCCAAAAGTTCAGCCTATTTTCTGCTCGTTCCCCAAACTTTTCGGAAATCGGCCTTTTTGATAACCTGCTATACGATAATATACGTAGTATATAAATTATTCTATACATTTTAATTTATGATCAGGAAAATATGTAAAAATTATTGAAAATTAAAATTTTATACGATTATCTTGGGTATTATAGTACTAATGGTCTGCATACTATTAACCAATTTTAATAGTATACATAATAATTGTTTTACTATTAAAATACTATTAATTTAATAGGTTTTTTTTCTGGGTATACCTAGGGTATCTGAAAGGGTGCGAGACCTATGTAATTGATTAAAAAAAAATAATTTTGCGATTAGAAATTGTTAGAAATATAAATTGTTTAAAATATTATTGAAATTTTTTCAAATTTACTTTTCAAGTTTTACTTCTACAACGACAATATTCACACCCAGAAAAAATACTATATAAATAATAGTTTTTTACTATTAAAAATAGTTAATAGGATAAATCATTTTTTTAATCGGAAAATACCATTAAATACTAGAAAAACCATGACATTGCCATTGAGTTTATATGAAAAAATTTATTTTTTGTATTCTATTAAATCAATATATGTCCTGTTGACCAATTTTAATGTGATTTGAGGGAATTTTTTTCTGGGTGCAGTTAAAACTATTCCTCAAAACAATGACTAATGAGGAATAATGTTTATTTTCTAATCTTCTATTTTTGTGTTAGCCAATGGAAAATTGTTTTAGATTGAATAACAGTTAACGAAATATTTTATTTTATAGTAAGTACTACCGTAGCACAATAAAACTATATAGGCAGCTGTAAACGAAAACGATATATAGTCGATAAATAAATGCGTTTATTTGTATAAGTTGCCGAAAACTGCTAAATGACTTTGAAGTAATCGACTTAAACCGATGACCAGTATAAATTTGTGATATTTCTGTATAAAGTTTTTATCATAATAGCTGCCAGAAAGCGTTATCAGTATAAAATAGAAAAAGGCATAACTGATATGTTAAACATATAAATATAATTAATATTTTTTTTATATATTAAGCTGTCATAAAGATATCAATTTCCGCTTTCGAACAGTTATCAATTTTAAAAATAACATTAATTGAAATTTATTATTAATTATTTTAACAATTATTTCTAAAATGCTATCTATAAATAAAGGTTTTGTGAGCCACGCGTTAGTATTTTTTTACATAATTTTTAGAATTTTTAAAATGTTTTTGTACTTGCCATAAACAGCTGTTGTTTGCATTTAAACATTAAGCACTCTCTTACCTGCAATAAGAAGAGATAAAAACAATTAACAATACATCAAATTATAAAATGAAATAATATCAACATCAAAAGCGAAAAGTTTTGCTAGCCAACTTTTATGTTGGCCAATTCATTAGGTTGGCCCGTTGTACGTTGTAGGTACTTAGCGCAACGGAATGAAACGTATCAGAATTGGAATACACCTCTGAGAATGAGTCGGATTTGAAACAATCATATGGCAAGTGTTTTGCATTTGAAATTTTGACCAGTTGCCAAATTGCAACTATTTTTAAGAAAACATCACAAAAAATTATCAACACACCAAATAACACAGAGAAAGGAACCAAAAAAAACAAATTGCATAGTAGAGTAAAGCAAATTAAATGCCGCCACTTGAACATGTAGTATATAGTGTTGCTATACATAAATATAGTATCTATGTGGTACCTATACAGGGTGGTAGTTGGTAAAGTTTCATTTTATTGTAAATTTAAAGTATAAAATTTAATTAAAAGATTTTTATTTACTTTGTTATAAAACAAGATACTGATAAAATAATGGAACCAAAAATAAATTATTTGTATAGCTAGTTTCTGAAACTTTCCCGATGATACTTTTTCGAATTTATTTTTGAAGAACACAAAATACCCAAGCAACAGTTTATTAGGTAGCTCAAATACCCCTAGTAGAAATTTGTTCGATGCGCCATCGGGAATGATCGGGTTTTCGTTGGGTAAGCCCTATTAGAGAAAATATGATCATTGCCTTTGTATGCCCTTATCATGCTTACAATAGCAGGGTTTACATTATCTAAACAGTCAATGTTCCCGATCATAGCTACATTATTTGTTCCTCAAAACGAAATGATCGAGATTAATGAGAGAAACCCTATTATGATCGGGCTCAGACAAGGCCATTGTCGGGTAAATATTAAAATGGCGAATTGCCCGATCAGTACATGATCATGGCCTGAGGTCAATACATGATCAGGACACTGCGTTACAAGGACATTATGGGCCTCGTCATATCCCGATCATCTCAAATAATGACATGATCACTTCATGACCACGGCTCTACCAAATTTTTCTACTAGGGACTGCTAAGTTTCTAATAAGATTTTGAAGAGTATATACTCACCAGTGAAAACTAGTCGAAATCACGTCGGTTACTGGAAGGAATTTGAAGACTATGTTCCCGCCAGCAAAACTAGTCAAAACTGGTAGATTATTGGTATGGATTTGAAGAGTAGATCTCATTCAGTAATACAATTCAAAAATTAGTCAAAAACTAATCAAAAACTGGTTGGTAACTGGTTGGAATTTGAAGTAGATATCTGACAATAAAACTAGTCAAAAAATGGTCAAAAACTGGTCTGTCCCCAGTAAAACTAGTCCAAAACTGTTTGGATACTGGTATGGAAATGCTCAAAAACCGAAGAGTTTAATAACTTGTAGGAATTTGAAGAGTAGATTTCTGACAATAAAACTAGTCAAAAACTGGTCTATCCCCAGTAAAACTAGTCAAATACTGTTTGGATACTGGTAGAGAAATGATCGAAAACCGAAGAGATTAACTGTCTAGTTTCTGTTCGGTGCCTGACATCGTTTCGAATTGTTCTATGAACATCCAATACTTTTTTTGACTATAGCGCATATTTTAAAAACTAAAACCGATGGAAAAAACTTATTAAATTTTATATCTAATTTGGACTGGATTACCAAACATCAATTTCTGGTTTTTCATTAGATCTTAAACGACAAAATAAAATTAAAAATAGACTAAAAAATTCAAATTTTCTAAGTTTAGAACAAAATATCTTGAAAGTTTAAAAGAATATTAGCATTCTTTGGTATATAATGAATACTTCATAATACTAATAAAATAATCTATTCATAATATAGAGTTACAGAATTTTTTTTTAACAACTTATTTCGGACAATTCTTCATAGACAATTTTAGTCCACAAATTCTTCTTTCAGAAAATGCACACAATTTTGTTAAGACAATTGATTAATATAAGACTATTTTCATTTTTAACAAAGGTTTATTTAATTTATTTTATTTGTATCATTCAATTCTTTTACAAATTTTCCAACCCTCAGCAGTGTTGATTGTACACTTAGAATAGAGATTTGTTGCACCAACCAACTTATTCGGTTCTCTCAACCGTTGAGTCGGTTGTTATTGTCAAAATGAAAACAGTTCTAGTGTGTACTGGAACCAATTTCGAATTGTTTTAGAACAATTTAGTATAGATTTAGAACCATTAGACTAATATTTCAAGTGTATAGGTTAATATGACAGTTTCGTCAGCAAATTTGTAAACCATTCGATTTAACCGAATAAAGTTAGTTGATACAACTAAATTTTTTATTCTTCTGTGTGTAGGAAATGCTTATAGGTTTAAGTGATGTATTCAAGTTAGTATTGAACTTTTCATTGTCAAAAATGTAGCATAAAACATACGTAGGGTGATTGCTCTATAAAAGTATCGTGCGACCGAAGAATGAATTTTAACTGTAATGCGTCGTTCTGTTGAGAGCCGAGTGGGCTTGGTTCGATGCCCAAGTAGAGCGAGATAACAAACGACCTGATAATCGATCGGTATATCCCTCGAACACTTTCTATTGTAAACAGTTTAGAACAGGCTGAGTGTGTAAGTCGTTTCAAGAGAAACTATATAGGAAACTATAATTTCTTCCCCTATTAGATATATTGCACAACCTACGTATTCAGTTCAGAAACTCCAAAATGAATTTTGAAGCCTCAGTTCAAATTTATGAAAGTTATAAAAATTTATTAAATCTACGATTAAAATATATGAGAAATTATAATTATAAACATCTAAATTTAAACATTTCCAATTTTAATCAGGAACAACTTAAATGTTCGAAACGTCACACAAATTAGTAAAAGCATAATAAATAACAAATTTTTCTCGGTTATAATAAAACAATTTTCGCAATATTAGTATTTTGCAATAGAGAAAATATATACTTAAAATCATATTAAGGGCCGTTAACTGTTTTTTGGATATTAAAATACTATTAAAATCTTCTCAACTAGGTAAAATAAAGATTTGAAATGGGTATTATTAAAAAAAAACTTTGAGAAAGTTTCGTTGTTGCTTTATTCATGCTTTAATCAATCTTTCGAAGAATTTTCGAATCAGCACCCTTTATAAATCATGTAGTTTGGCAATGTTTTTAAATGCATTTAATTTAAATGAACTGAGTCAGAGCAGTCAGACGTCGTGTCGGTCAAATCGGGTGGACCAGCGTGGATGCAAGGCGGTGAGGTGCAGTAGGGACTGCTGACAGTTTAAAATGTCAAAATTAGGCCAGCCAAATAATTGGAAATAACATCTGTGCCTCGCAGGCATTCGCTGGTGGGTGGGTGTTTGGTTGGATGAGTGAGTGAGAGTAGGGCAATAAGCCTAATATGAACTAGATGCCGTAGAACATTTTCGACTGATATTACTTTACATTTAATTATTTGCCAAATTATCAGCATTTTTGGCAGACGACCGAACAATTTAGAGGCATAACAGAAGACACTTTAATGTCATCCAGCAGTGCTAAAGAAGGCCGTAACAATTAGTGACCCAGCACAGCACTGGAATTAAAGATTTCATTCTATTCTTACGCAAAACATCGTGTTTTAAAAAAACAAAAATTAAATACATAATTTAATCAATTTGTTTTCAAATTATTTCACGGCTTGCAACATGTTTTCATCAAAAAAAAAAAAATCAAAAAAAAAAAACAACACACATGGACTCAAATTCAAGCGTCACGATCTGGTCGCGTTCTTAATTAATACATGTCAAAAATCACAAACAACAACCATGAAAATACCACTATAGAATGTATCTATGAGCGATGTATTTTAAATTTAACGCATATTTATTTTTTAGAGCAAATGCTGCTACCTCTAGCTTCAATTAACACCACGTTAAGGCGCTGACGCACTTGCAGATACAACTAAGTCCCACAGCGCAGATACAAAGATACTTTTACGCGGCAGTAGCAGCTCATGGACTCGCGTGCTACCAAGTTTCGTCAGTTATGTAGTTAAAAAGATTTATATGCATTTGTTGGCCATAGAACTGATGAAATTTCAAGAGTACGAAATGTATCTACAACTCTGAAATGTATCTACTCAACTCGTGCAGCATATGTATTTGTTGGATTTTTTTTATTTGTTCAGTTTTAGTTTGTTTTAAAATTTTTTCAAAATTTTTCGCACAACAATGTTAATTGTTGGCACAAATAGTTTTTAGATTCGTTTCGATTTTTATTTTGTTTGCATTTAATGTGAGTGCTTTTATTTGTAGCGACGTTAATTGAACTACAAAAGTTCCATAAATAAATTAAATCATTTTTGAGCAGAGTAAAATTGATAACGAAGGCTAGTACATAACTTTAAATCATCATTTTATAATTTTAGTACGAACACCATGTTTCAGAAAAATATCACTAAATTATGTTGTCTTTGCTAACACTATACAGTACTTAACACTCGTAGAAATTAGTCTGGGGCCGAGAGAAAGAGCTGGGTTATTTACTACATTTAAAAAATGCATGATTTTTGGATTTTTTTTTATGATTTTTGTACATTTTTCGAATTATAACTTAGGAAATATATTTGTGGTTTTCAGAGTACGATTTATTTATCGAAAATAATTATTTAAAATACTGCTAGACGAAATCACTGGAGAAGTTGATAATAAAATGATTCATATATTATATTAGCCAACATAATCCTTTATGTAAATCCGAATCATTTAATGATATAAATAGCTGGATGTAGTCGGCGAAACTATGGATTTAATTCAAGCCAATTTTCAAAGCGGTAGGCATTGATTGAATCTATTACACACAGAGTAGAGATTTGTTGCGCCAACCAACTATCTGCCGAACTAACATATTCGGTTCTCGCAACCGCTTAGTCGGTTGCTATTGTCAAAACTAAAAGAGTTGTAGTTTGTACAGCAACCAACTTCGAACTGTTTTAGAATAATTTAGTACAGATTTAGTACCATTTGGACTGTGTATAGACCAATATTTTTAGTGTATAGGCTAATATGGGAGTTCCACCAACAAATTTGTAGACAATTCGATATAACTGAATGAAGTAGTTGGTACAACTAACTTATTCGTTCTTCAAACCTCATGCCAAAACAGGATTTTTCTGTGTGTAGGTTCTGAAGAGCTTATAAAGAACACATTCAAAATAGATTTGATCAGGCACTTAGGCTGTTTCAGTGTCTCGCCTATATGACTAAGACGGTGAATTTGTCCACAAAGTATGTTTTAACCAAAGGTTATAGAGCAGTTCTCGGCAGCGAAATTGTGAGAAGGAATAACTTTAAAACCCGATAAATCCTTTACACAGAAAATTCCTCTTTCAGCATGAAGTTGAAGAATGAAAAAGTTAGTTGTGCCAACTAACTTCATTCGGTTAAATCGAATAGTTAACAAATTTACGGGCGGAACTGCCATATTAACATATACACATGAAGTATTAGTCTATCCACACTCCTAATTGTTCAAAATCTGTACTAAAACAGTTCGAAATTGGTTGCAGAACAAACTACAGCTTTTTCAAATAAATACCAACCGACTAAGTGGTTGAGAGAACCGAATAAGTTGGTTGGTGCAACAAATCTCTATTTTGTGTGTATTGACATTATGTTATTTATAAAAAAAAATCCAATAAAAACCAACAAAAAAAAACACTGATGGGGAGTGGGGTTTTTTTTTAATCTGCTGAGAAGGCTCAACAATTATTTAAAAACTTTACGTAGTATGAACAAAAAAAAAAACTGAGAATGCAGCCAATATGATCCTTCCACGAATTATATAAATAAGATGTATGGGATGTCTAAAAAGGATTTTTTTCTCGTTTTATTGCCTAGTGTAATTTTTTGCTATAAAACTTAAAATATTTTATACGTGGACTATGTATTATTTAAAAGATTAGATACAGACAAATATAGATGAATTTTATCAAAGTATATCAAAAACGATAATTTTGACACTATAATTGATATTGTTGGATCACTATAAAAAATGTTTTAGTAGATTCGTGTATTAATTAATTTTTAACTAAGCTAGTTATTTAAAAAAGAAATGTTAAAACTACACTCAATAAAAAGATACCATAAAATGAATAGTTTTAGCTATTGAAATTATTCAATCAATCCCATTAAATACTACAAAATACTATACTATTTTTTTGAGTTGATTAGAAAATATTTATTTTTTGTATACTTTAAATCAATAACTGTTCTATTGACAAATTTTAATGGGATTTTATGAGATTTTTTCTATCTTTTCTATATTCTTTTCTATCTTTTCTATCTATCTTAATATTTTGAATATTTTTTCGATAGCTAAAACTTACGATACTTAAGCCTGAATCATACGATTGAATAAAAAATCAACTTTTGAATCAATTTTCAAAAAAAAATTTAATATCAAACGTGCACCCAGAAAAAAATACTATATAAATAATAGTTTTTTACTATTAAAAATATTCAATAGGATTAAATACTAGAAAATACCATGACATTGTCATTGAGTTTATATGAACATTTTTATTTTTTGTTTTTAATTTTTACTATTAAATCAATAATTGTTCTATTGACAACTTTAATGGGATTTGAGGGAATTTTTTTCTGGGTGTGTGATTGTCTAACTTTCCATACAAAAATTGAACAATCACACGATATTATTGAACATATTTTTCAATTTGATAACAGCTTATATATTGTGTGTCATTGTGATATTTTAGTTTTTATTATACGATATAACTATAATCGATTAGGTGTAAAAATAGATATGAAACATTGAAATCTATTAAAATTTAATTAATCTATAAATGAAACTGTGAATGGCGAGAAAGGTTTACTTCAACTCAGAACAAATACCATAAAATCAATAGTTTTTTTAATATTCAAAATAGTCGAAATGATAAATTATTATTTAAAGCGGTAAATAACATTAAACTCTATCAAACATAGTTAATTATTTTTGAGTTTATGTGAAAATATTAATTTTTTCTATACTATTAAATCAATAACTGTTCTATTGTACTATTTTTATGGTATACTATAAAAGTAAACGGGAAAAATTGTTGTTATGCTTCGGCAAAACAGATAATTTAAAATTCAAATTAAAATATATAACATAAAATATAATTTTTCACACCTACTAAACTGATAAAAATAGCAAATGTTCTCAACTCAGAAATTATTTATCGAATATCAAGCTGTTAATTATGCTGGGGAGACTCTTAATATTGGAAAAAAAAATTAAAACATTTACAAAACTCAATCAACAATATTCCGTGCTAATTTATGAAATGCAATATTTTGCTAATTAATGCGCACATAAATTAAAGAGTTTCACAAATACTATGTATTAGTTTATTTTTAATAATCATAAATAAAACAATTAACTACAAAAAAGAATTAGCTAAAAACAGCAGTTTACTTTTTTTTAATACTAACTTTGCAGGCAAAAATTCACACATAAACAAAAAGAATTGAAAAATTCGCACATAAAGAACGCGCGGAAAATTACTACACAGTGTGTTAAAAACAAATATATAAATTATAACAAAAAAGCAAAAAATGCTTTAAAATATTTCACTTAAACGCAATTTGCGCAATTGCTATTGCGATACGTTTAACCTCAACCCTTTTCATGCATGCGAATTGAATTGAAACTTTGAGATACAAAATTGACTCGTGAATGTTGCACGATTTACGATTTTCAGCACGGCATGCATTAGAACGCCATGCTGCTATTTGTAGATACAGCCCGCAAGATAAAGATACATTTGTGTAACGCAAAGATACGCGTTGTTTATGCGGTCGGCTCTTTTTAACAAAAACTACAACGAAGGTTGCTTAAATTTATCGAAGCATAAACGAAAAGCATGTTTTTTAAATGTCGGAAATGTATGCAAAAAAAAACCAAAAAAAAAAAAATCATTTATCAACATTGCATCTCTCAGATACACAGATACTTTCTTTATGCCAAGTCAACGAAATTGCAAGAGAAAGAAAAAAAAATTAAAAAGTCAACACAAAGAAATATCGACAAAATTCAAACTATAAAGCAACAAAAATAAACTTAAATTAAATAAAACATTTTATGCTTTTGGCAGTGAAAAATGACAACGAACCTCGTGATTTTGCAAATAGTTTTTATTTTTTGTCTTCTTCAAATTTTCATTATTTTTTGTCCGCAATGCATGTGATTTTTCTTACATCAACTATACTAAAACCATATCTGGGTTTTACAACCTGCTACCGCTAAATAGTATAAATATCGAGTGTATTTGTAGTAGGTATGTAGTACTTATATCATGTGCCGTCAAGTGTATTTTATTCTAAACACAAAATTTTCGAATTTTAGTTTTAAACAATTCTAAAAATCACATAAATCTTTGTTATACTCACTTTCTCATTTTGCATTTGCAAATACTACACTTTCTTATTTTAGTATAATAATAATAATCATAAAAACACACTAAAAATAGTACAACATTTAGAACTAAAAACATTTGCAAATTTTCATTAAAATTTATTCATTTTCCGTTTCAACAACATACAACATTTCACGTGATTTTCATTTATTTGTTCACATGAATTTCGCACTACAAAATGTTGTTGGTGTTGTTGCTTTTCGAAATAGATGCAAATAAAAATTTTGTGTGTTCGGTACAACAAACAATTAATAAAAATTTCGCCAAATACTAGGCAAATATTGTTGATTTTTGTATAAACAGATTTTGTTGCTCAGTTAGTTTTTATAATTAGTTTTATTATAGTTTTGCACATATTACTCACCAAATACACTGAGAAAAACATAAGGACTACAGTTGAACATGTTCAGAATTAACAAAAAAAAAAGAACAAACGAAAATTATACAGCAAAATATGAATAAAGACAGCATTTGTTGTATTTGCAAAAAAATTTGTTGTATTTACAAAATAATTTGCTGTATTTCCAAAAAATATAATGGGACTTGAAAGACCGGAAAGAACCATCTTTTATAATATCTGAAATTTATGTTTTATTCGTAATTTTCAGTGTTCGGGATACGACAAGGCAAACGTTCAGTTATGAGTACCTGATTTTTGTACTAAAACAATATATTCTAGGGTTAATATTTTGTACGTCTCATTTACGTATTGAAATTGTTAATAGAAACATCCCATCGAATACATATTTAAATTTCAGTTTCAGATACCCATTTTTTAATATATATCAATCGAATTGAATACGTTGAAGTTAAGTACGATTTTTTCATTTCAAATATTTGAATTTCGATCAAATGCAAATTTCTGAAAGTGACAGTTAACATTTGATGTATATTTAAAAAAAATGAAATGAGTTAATGATTTTTTTATATTTTTGTATACTAAACTAATGAGACTGATTTCTTTATTGAACGCAAACAAAAAAAGCCATCTAAAAACTATTTTTAAATCTGCTGCCTGGTCATTCGCAGATTTTCAAATGTGTGGAAATATTTCAAAATTATGAGTTGAATGACGTCTAAATGTTCACGAAGGTTAAGTCAAATGCGATTTGACGGCATTGCGTTAGACAGAGATATACAAAAATCATGTGAAAAATACAACAACACCAACAACAACTAAAAAGAAAACTAGAAAACTTAAAAACTTTTTCTCTTACAGCGTCCGTCGACAGATAAATTTAAAATACACAACAACATCTTTGCTGAGTCATTTTTCATTTTGAAAAATATTTCCACCCAAATTTTAAGCGATATTTAGCGTCGACAAAAATGTGTGAACAAAAAAAAAAACTGTTGACACTTTTTGTGCTGTTTGTTTGAAAACTTTTTAATTAAATTGCTAGACTTCTTATAAACAAATTGAAATGCACAAAATAATCACTTAAGAGTTACTCAAACATACAAAATACACGGAGAAAATATGATGGGTTTTAAGAGAATTCCTAATTTTAGGTATCTTTTTAATTTAGGACAAAATTTATTAAATTTAATTTCTTAGAATAATTTAAATTATAAAAAAAGCATCTTGTAGGTGAATAGTCTGTGAGTTGGACATAGTTTTTGTCACCATTGTCCTACATAATTCAATACAAAAAAAATCGTAAATGCAACCAAAAAGTTACTTCAATGCAATTAAATGTGTGTTGAAATAGCGCCGGCAATAAATTCCATGTATTTCTCGGTCTCAGTGATAAACTAGGTATCAAAATTGTCTCTGAAAATATCATATTTTTGGTTGGAATTTTGGGAAACAACAAATTATCCGCGATCTAAGTAAGATTTTCGTATGTACGTCAAGATTCTAATCACACCTCATACTCATTTTTTTCAGTTTGCCTCATGTTTTTGAGTTAAATAAATGAATGATACGCTAAATTAATTTTAGAACTTTATATTTTAAAACCAAATAATGCTACAAAATGGTTTAAAAAAAATGTTTTAGTTAAGTATTATGAAAAATATCTCTGGGAAAAACCATTTAAAACCCGATTTAAGCAGAATACATTTTCTAAAGTTGATAAATGATAAAATTTTGACAAAATTGAAATCAAATAAAAATTATTTTCGCTATAAAAAAAGCCACGTGCCATTACATTCGATTGCAATATATTTTTTGGTAACTTTTAAAGCCCTTTTTTTATTATTTTATCGTCTTATTGTCATTGTTATTAATATCGACGAAATATGCAATTCGTAGCAAATTCTTTTACAACAAAGTTGCTGCGACAATACATGCCAGCAACAATAACAAAATATCAACAACATAATGACATTGTTATTGTTGTTGTTGTTGTACTTTTTTTTTATTGTTGGGCAAATGCCAAACCCCAACTGCCATCTTGAATGAAGTAAAAGAAAAAAACAGGAACAACACACGGCACTATGCCGTCTGTCGCTATAGAAATGTCATTTGTTTTTTGTCAGTGAACGTCGTACGGTAGCGCAAAATGCACAAAACAGCACAAACAAAATTAAAATATTAAAAATAATAGAAAGACAAAAAAATAAATAAATTTAAATAATATACAAAAGAGAAGCAAAAAATAAAATAAAAAACAATAAAAATAAATAAAATTACTAAAACTGCTCAAAATGAGAGATTAAAATTAACAAAAAATAAACCCGACAACATATTTCAAGCAAATGTTGCTGCGAGTGTCAATTTAAAATGTTTGAGTTTTTTTAAATATTTTTTTCATCATGTTTGCCTTTAAATATTTTTCAGTGATTTTTCATTTCTCACTAATTGTTTTTTCAAAAAAATTTCACTCTATTATTCAATATGCGGAATGACAAATTTTAAATTGCTTTGATTTTTGCCAAGAATTTCAAATTAAGCGTAAACATATATTGCCGGAAATTTCAATTCTGCACTCAGAAAAAAAAACATATATAACAGAACACAAAAAATATATATAATAAAGTACATAATTTCGTCGTTGTCGTTTGAGTTATAATATAAATATTTCATAAACCTATAAAACTAAAAGAATTCCTTAGTATATTAAAATTAGTCTGGAGAATTTAAAGAAAAATTGCGTTTATTTTTTTTTTTGAAAAACTCGATTATTAAAGTGCTGTATTTAAAAGGCTAAAATTGTGTAAATTTCAATTACAATTTTCAAAAAAAAAAATAGTAACAGGAAAAAACCGAGTATGCAGTCAAAAAGAGCATTCGACAGTTATGTAGAATTGATGTATGGTATATCCGTAGATCACATTTTTTTTCTCGTTGTCAAGAGTTGTGAAATTTAATAGTATGTTATTGTATTTAATAGTTTTTACTCATTAAAAGAATAGGATAATTTTAGTGGCAAAAACTATAACAATAATAATAAAAAAACGAGTTGGGAAAGTTAGGTCACATGGGGCGGATTTCTATAGTCGGTCGGGCCCGACTATTGAATACCCTACACCTTTGGTGGGGATATTAACCCTCAGAATATTATTCATATATCAGAAATTTACGTCTTATATCCCCATAAATTAAAAAATTATATAAGGTATAAAAAACTAAAAAAAAAATTTGAAAAATGTAATTGGGCGGACCACGCCTATATTTAAAATTTTGAAAGGCAAATATTTCATAGATTTGATTTTAATAATTTACGGATCAAATTTCCACTATGAAAACCCGGGAAATAATGAAAAAAAAAAGTGGGCGGATCACGCCCATTTTTGGACCACATATTTTTAGGTGAATTCTAACAATACGTTTTAAATTTTATAACTATACATTGAATACTTTTCGAGTTATTAGTCCCGAAAGAGTTATATAAAATTAACTTGTATGGGAGGTGGGCGTGTCCGTTGATCGATTTGGCTCATTTTCAAACTCAGTTCCTACTTTTGGCTAAAATATATGGAGACGAAATTTCATCGCTTTCTGATCAGTACTTCTCAAGTTATTCTGTATTCGGACAGCAAGACAGCAAGACGGACAGACAGACAGACAGACGGACATGGCTAAACGGACTCGGGTAGTGATGCTGATCAAGAATATATATACTTTTCCATACCGGACACGCCTCCTAAGGGGCGTTACAATATAGCCACAAAGTTAATATACCCTGTACCTCATAGGTGTAGGGTATAACTATTAATGTTATGGTATTTTAGAATTAAAAATAATACTATATACAATTTTTATAAGATTTTATTAGTTTTTGTTATTCAAATTAATCCAAAGAATAAAGCAAATATTCTTTGAAACATTAAATACTATTGAATACTATCAAATACTTTAAAAACTATAAAATTTTAAATGAAAATATTTTGTTTTTATACCATTAAATCAATAATTGTCCTATTGATCTACTAAATAAGCATTTTTAATAAAAGCAATAATATATAGTAACAAAAAAAGAATCATTGTAAAATAAAAATACCACAAAATAATAAAATATTTTGCGATTTTTGTATTATATTTTATTGGATTATATTCTATAAAAAAAAATAACAAAATATTTGTCGATTTTTTGTATTATATTTTATTGTCTTAGTTTAGACATGCAAAATACCATTAAATTGCATTTCAATTTGCAAAACTTTTTAATAGCATTTCATTTGCAATGTTTCATATTTGTTTATTTTTATTAAAATTTATTAACATGCTTATAACAGTTGGCACAGTGCCAAGCTAGACAATAATAATATTAAAATAAAAATAAGCAATATAAGAAAGAAATATCAAATTATCAAACTGACAAAAATCATGCTCTTTGCATGTCCAATATATGTCATTTATGTTACAAACTTTACAGTCGTTTCGTGCCTATGGAACATATTTAAGTAGATATTGAATTACATACATATATTATAAAAAAATGTATTAAAAGTTGTGTTATATTAACTCATTTATTGCAATAACAAATTTCTAAAACATATAGCTAAATTGTCTTAGTATTTTTACAAAAAGTATCAATATTAGGAATGATATTGGTAAAGATATTAATGAACAAAATTATAAATTTGAAAAACTATTCATTAATATTATGAATTATTCATTAATATTATGATTTACATTGATATTATAAATTATTCATTAATATTATGAATTATACATTAATAGTATGGATTTTTCATTAATATTATGAATTATTCATTAATATTATGAATTATTCATTAATATTATGATTTACTCAATGATATTATAAATTATTAATTAATATTATGAATTATACATTAATATTATGAATTATTCATTAATATTATGACTTATTCATTGATATTATAAATTATTCATTAATATTATGAATTATACATTAATAGTATGCATTTTTCATTAATATTATGCATTATTCATTAATATTATGAATTATTCATTAATATTATGAATTATTCATGGATATTACCATTATTCATTAATAGTATGATTTTTTTATTAATATTATGAATTATTCATTAATATTATAAATTATTTATTAACATTATGAATTATACATTAATATTATGAATTATTTATTAATATTATTACTTATTCATTGATATTATAAATTATTCATTAATATTATGAATTATACATTAATAGTATGCATTTTTTATTAATATTATGAATTATTCATTAATATTATGAATTATTCATTAATATTATGAATAACTCATTGATATTATGAATTATTAATTAATATTATGAATCATACATTAATATTATAAATTATTCATTAATATTATAACTTATTCATTGATATTATAAATTATTCATTAATATTATGATTTATTCATTGATATTAGAAATTATTCATTAATATTATGAATTATACATTAATATTATGAATTATTCATTAATATGATGAACTAATATTATGTATTCGTTAATTGTTGTTTGTTTATTATTATGAATTTGTTCATTAAAATCATAAATTTGTTCATTAATATTAAGAATTTTTCATTGATCATATTACAGTTTTTCTTCAAATGACTCATGTCTGCCAATAATTATAAATTAATTTAAACAAAACAAACAAAAAAATTGTTTCACATTGTTACATATTGATGAGTTCTGAAATTGAAAATTATTTTAAAAATTCAAATGCCAAATTTGTTGACTTGCCATCATTTAAAAATGTCAAACGCTGCGCTGAGCACTACTTTAAGTTGGAACATTTTTTTTTCTCGTTTATTTATATTATTTATTTGTTATATTTTCTATTTAGTTGCCATACAAAATTGTGTGCTATTTTTTTTTCTATTTCTTTTGAAATTTTCGCAACTTTGTGCTGATTTCATTTCATGCATAAAATGTTGACACTTTTGAGAAAAATACTTAAAATAACAAATTCTAAATTGTGGTCACAAATAGATTAATTCAAAGCGATTTGCATAAATAATTTGCAACAATTTATAATAAAATAAATATACATTAACAATTTTAGTAAATTAGAAATTAAAAGTGTTTTATACAAAATTTACAAAATGCATTCATAAATTTCAATTAAATCGCTTTCAATGAAACGATTTGAAATAGTTGTGAGAAGCGGCCGGCGGTCAATAACCTACGACTTTCAGCGTGAAAACTATAAATAAGTTTAAATTTTAATGTTCGCACAATTTTATAAGTAATTTAGATTTAAACTCAATATATATTATATAAAAAATAATATATTTAATATTAAATAGAACATTTATATGTTTAGCATAAACGAAGTTGTTCCTGTTTCACATAATTTGAAGGGATTTTCTTTGAATATTTTCGAATTTTATTTTCATGCCCGATTATCCAATTTAAACACTCTCTAATTCTATCAAGAAATTTTAAACTTTTTACGTTCGAAATTATATCATTCGAAAATTGCCGGATTTTTATAGATCTCGTGAAATTTATTTATTTATTCATTTCATGCGAGAATCGGGAAAACATGTTCATGATTGTCACATGAAAATATTTGTTTTCTCGAGAATTGAGACACTGAGGAACGAATTCAATACAAATGGCAAATATTTCAATTCAGAATATAACAAATTTGAAAACTTTTAACAGACCACATTTTAAACATATAATAAAAACATTAAAAACATGAATTTAAACATTGAATATAATAAAAAAATCTAATAACTAAAAATCTACATTTAAATCTAAATAGTTCAAACAAAAAATCTTAAATTTTACGTTAATTTTTTAAAACATTTTCTTCAAAATTGCCTCAAATTGACGTTTATCAAAGCGCTGTCAATTTGTTGTCATTTTTATGCTCAGCGCTATGCTGTCACTTTTCGCACGGTTCCCATTTCGTGCCGCGAATTTTTCAACATTTTATTGACGCCATCTTTTTGTGCAAATGCATTAAATGTAAATATTTAGGAAAAGCAAAAAAATAAAGAATAAACATGTGGAATATCGTACTGGCGACAGCACAAGTCTGTCCGTGAGAGATAGGCGAACGAACAGACAGACAAACAGAAATGTGGAGACAGTGAAACCAACAAGATGGATGGACGAAAGTACGTCTATAGCACCGGTAACATAGCGTTATTTACAAATAAAATTTGCAAACGGAATCATTTATTTGCATTTTTTCAACTAAATACAAAATTCTATGCTTTTATGTTGGACTCAGGGGCGGAATTCAAAAGATTTTTAAATTCTATATTAACTGCCAAAATAAATCATAATGAAGGTAAGTTGATATGTAGTATAGAATTAAAGATTAAATCAATGTTAAAAAATTTGGAGTATTAATCGAAGTATTAATCATTTTTTAATCACGCAGTAAAGAAATATGTTTTGCAGCAAACATGATATCATTGTATACAATTTTAATGAATTTCACAATTTCAATTAATTTCGTAAACTTTATATAAAATCACAAATGTTAAAATTATTATAAAAAACTATAAAATTATCGTAAGAGCTAATTATATTCATAAAAATAGTTATGACTATCATAATATGTTTGCTGAAAACAAATTGTTTCCGCTGTATGTAAAAATGTAATACTTTTTTTCACAATAATGTAAGATTTAATCCTTCATAAACTATTTTCGGTTTTAATTATAACTTTATTATGAAACATGTAATAATTCAGCAATACGTAGAATATGTTTATACACCCAGAAAAAATTCCCTCAAATTCCATTAAAATTGGTCAATAGGACAATTATTGATTTAATAGTATAAAAAAAAATCTTTTCATATTGTTACGAAATGATGTAATTTGCCCCATAGTGCAAGCAATCAACAATAGTTAATGAGACGCAAGACAATTCAGAGCACTAAGCATGTGTTAGAAAGAGACGGAAGATCATTCAGCGCACTGAGGCAGTGTGCGAGAAAGAGATGGAAGATCAGCGCATTAAAACACATGAGTGCGAAAGAGATGCCAATAGCATGCGTCATTCACGAAACGAGTAGAAGGTTCTCGAAACAAGTCGAAGCTTGTCGAACTGATGCATGCAGTATATAAGGGAGCCGCATCAGAGGTACAGCACTTCAGTAGTAATTGTAAAGTGGTCGAGGGCATCTCGTGTGATAATTGTTTAGTTAAATTGTGGACATGCAGCAGTTGTTAGAATTTTTTATTAGTAAAGTTGTTTATTAAAGTGAATTAATAAAGTTAATTGTTATAATTTAAATCAAACATAAGAGTGTTTTTATTTTGTACACAATCCAGCGATACGAACTCGTAGAACAGTATTCCGTAGACCGAATTTTCGTAACAATATAAACTTAATGGCAATGTTATGGTATTTTCTAGTATTTAATGGTATTTTCCGATTTAAATACTAATTTATCATATTAAATATTTTTAATTGTAAATTATTATTTATATATATATTTAGCAAGTTTACCACTTTAGCAAGTTTACCACTTGCTAAAATTAGCACCAAAACTTAAAACGAACATTCTTGGCAACATTCTTGAAAAGCTCAAGGCATTTTTTTGAATGACTTTAAGCTAACAAATGCGAAGTTTATATCAAATGTCGACTATCCAAAAATATACCAGAAATTTGTATTTTTAAATTAGACAAAATTCGATTACGCTTTATCTGAAAAATTACAGAAATTTAATTTCAGTTATATTATATCACACGGGATTTCTTATTGAAACTATTTAAATATTCTGCACGTATCCAAAATATATCGGGAATCTGCTTTTAAACATATGCAAAATTGGCCAATCCCACAATCCTCAATTTGTCTGTATGTTTTTCGAGTACTGGGGCACTATTCTCGTTTGAAGAGAAATATGAAATGAGATAAAAACTATTTTCATACTCTGTTAATAATATAAAAAATAGTTTTTGTCTCATTTTCATTCTCATTTTATATTTCCCATCAAACGAGAATAGAGCTCCAGTACAAAAATATTCCATAGAAATAAAAATACATTTTTAAATTAAATTTTTATTAGTTGGATAAAGTTTCTTTTCATTTTTTTTTTGTACATTTTTAATATCAGTTTAAAAGTGTACTTTAAAAAAAATGTTCATGATAACAGTGCAAAATATCAGATGGGCATATCAGATTTTCCATTTAGTCTTTCACGAGGCAACTCTAAATGTTTATTTTGCATTTGTTTACATTTTAAATTTATTTACATATTTTTGTGTTTTTCTTTAAATGTGTTTTATATTATTTTATATTTTGAAGGGGGTTTCATTGCTGAAATGTGACACATTTTTTTTTGGTCTTAAGTGCTGTTTACCACGTTTGCAGTTTCTGAGGCATGAGACAAGGATGCGATGCATGGCAAGTTAAACAGCAAAGCGCTAGCAAGAACGAGATGACTACAATTTGCAATGCATACTGTGCAAATTCTAAAGAGTTCAGTGGGTTGTTAAGGGCCTGAGTAGTACCCAGTTTATGTTTACGAAATATGAATCCATATTTACTTATGCAAATGTGTAAAATGAATCGAGAAAATGTCAATTATGTTATTTTGTCAGTTGCACTGGAAACAGCTGAAAATTTAATTTAATTTAAATGCTCTGGGAAATATCAATCAATATTGTGTCAAAATTTTAAAACTACTTGTTAATTAAAATGTGTGTAAGTATTTTAAATTAAATTGTGGAATTTTTAGTTTTAATTTTATTAAATTTATAATTTTATAATTAGGAAAATACCTTCGAGTTCATTTTTGAATAATTTAAAAAATTAAACTTACCAAATATAATATTAATTATACATACGTCAAGTAATCGATTTACATTTTTCGAATATATTGTTGCTTACCTGAAATAAAAGAGGAGATATAATTTATTTTTATATTTATGAAATGTTATAAATTGTACAAAATAAATAATGTCTAAAATCTCAAAAATGGTCGAGTTTATAGTCAAATATCTTGTGAACTAAATGTAATTTTCATTTCATTGTCTTGATAAGAAAAAAAATATTTTTTATCTTTTTGAGAACTACTAATATCTGAATGTTTTATTCTAAAAAAACAGGATGGACATTGCTATCTTCATAAACACTTCATGCAAGTACGCCTTACATAGTGTCTCCACTAGCCATAATTTATGGAAATGTTTATGTCATACCATCAAAATGTATTGTGGTGACACCACATGTCTTGCCAGAAATTTCGAACATTATGTTATGCCTCAAATGTCGGTATAAAGTCTACCATGACTTTGACGTTTCGAAATAAATTAAAATCAAAATAATTACTTCGAAATTTTCATTTAGCAGTGCAAAAATATCACTGATTCAGCGATTCAACATAAGTTTTACAATAATATGTTGTAACTTAATTGGATTATAACGTTTTTTTGTCGACACAAACATACAATTTGTCCAACATAAACATTAACATGAGTTATGGCTCCAAATAAATGAAATTCAAAATAATTACTTCAAAATTTTCACATCGCAGTGCAAAAATATCACTGATTCAGCGTGGCACGAGTGCAAAACATAAGTTTTACAATAATACGTTGTAACATAATTGGATTATATCGTTTTTGTTGACACAAACATAAAATTTGTCTGTCATAACCATTAACATGAGTTATGGCTAGTGGGGAGGCAGTGTTAAATTAAATATTATTGTAGCAAATATAAATGTTATAATCAACAAAAGTATTCAAAGCTTTTTTTTGTTATTCGTAGCCAAATATTTTATAGTTGTTACAACTATATTTATTTAAAATATTGTTTATATTAAATGTATTAAATAAATTAAATAATTATTATAATTTATAAATTTTTATTTGTTTTATTTATTTTTACTTTTTGATTTATACATTGTTGCAAAAATTTATTTGCACTCAAAGTTCTAAATTTGTTTTAAAATCAAAAAAAAAAAATGCTAAATCCCCACCCATGACAATTAAGTGAAATAGAATTATTGCAAAAATTCTTTGTCGTTGCTGTTTTTATTACGCACGCATTTCGACGTCAAGAATGAAAAATCATGTGAGTAAATTAAGCGCGTAAATCAACAACAACAACAACAACAACAATATATATACTCGACAACAACACCAACAATATGACAACAAAAACAATGATAACAAAAAAAACAAAAATAAATAAAAAATGAAACAACAATTTTTCTAAAGCGTCATAATCGCGACAAGCTACTGAAAAATAAATTCTAGATTTTATAGTAAATGCCGTAGTCGTTCGTTGTGGTGATAGTTGTTTCAGTGCTTCGATCGGCCATGACTGATGAAAGCAAATTAGCGCAATGCGCACTATTTTCTCATTTTGTTTTTTCACTGAATGGACTCCGAGTGAATTCTATAATAGCGATTTATGTGGGTCATACGGATCTACAAAGTTTCTTTCTTTCATTACTGCAATGTGTTATAATTCGAATGGACTATTTGCTGTTATCTCTAAAAGGATTCTATAAATAATGATTTCTGTGGGTCAAACTGATAAGATATATACACACACAGAATAGAGATATGTTGCGCCAACCAACTCTTTGCCCAACCAATTTATTCGGTTCTCTCAACCGCTTAGTCGGTTGTTATTGTCAAAGTTCAAACTGTTTTATAACAATTTATTACAAATTTAGAACCATTAGGAGTGTGTATAGACTAATATTTCATGTGTATAGGCTAATATGGCAGTTCCACTAATAAATTTGTAAACCATTCGATTTAACCGAATTAAGTTAGTTGGTACAACTAAGTTTTTCAAACTTCAAACCTCATGCCAAAAGAGGATTTTTCTGTGTGTAATCTTGTAAATCGGTTATTCGCATCAACAAGTTTCAGTAGTGTCTCTCCAAGTTATATATTCTAGAAAAGTTCAAATTGTAATATCATTTTCATTTAATCTGTATACTTTAGTAGCAATAGCCTAAGAACATATTTCAGAACACATTATACAGAATATTTTGAATGCTTTAAACAGTTTTTAAACAATATGTTTTGAACATCACTGACTGTTAATATTTCTATATCAAATACTTATTGTAGATTGGGTTATAAAGAATAGCTATTAGTTCAAATTTTGCGTAGAAACTTTTGGTTTTTGGAAGTTTTCAAGAAGAAAAGATTCTAGATTTGTGTCAGCAAGTTTTAGATTAGTCGCTCAGGAATATTCGAGGAATGTTCGAGGAATGTTCGAGAGGAAAGTTCAAGAACTGTTCGCTGCATTTTTTCCTACCAGTTATCCAGACCAGTTACATGACAAATCTGAACAGATCGTAATAATTTTAAACATAATATGGAACATTTCTATTAAGAAAGGGAAGGTTAATCAATCTCCTCAATCTTTAATCAAATCATTAAATCCTATATATACCATCAATTCGTTAAGTATTCAAATTGGTCATTGATTTCTTTCTACTGGGTAATAACATAAATTTGTATTTCAAATATGCCATAATTTATGCATGTTAAAAGGCAAGTTTTTAAATGTAAATCTAAACTTGTTTGGATTCTTTTTTTTCGTATGATCTTCATTTTATTTTTTTTTCTCTGTTACTTCAATGTTTTGCAAACATTTAAACTTTATTTTTTCATTTTATTACCCATGTGTTTTGTTTTTATTTTGGTTATTCGTGGAATAGGCGCCTTGAATAAATCAATACGTTTATAAAAAAAAAAACAACACGTTTCTACTATAATCTGGTATTCGCACATTTTTATTATTTGATTATTTTTTTGTTTATATTTTATTTGCTTGTTTCCAACTGCAAATTTTTAATATATGTACACTTGATACGAACTTGATCTATTTTTTCATAGTACGTTATATAGTACGATCGAAACCGAACAAAAATGTGTCAACTGATAAGAGCCAGTGACCTGTAAAAAGTAAAACTCATTTTTGAATGTGACATTTAAACACATTTGTTGTTGCAGATTTTACTAATAATATATCGAACCATTTAATAATTGTCTATAAATACAGAAATATGTTTAAAAATTGAAATATTGAGTTTAAATACTGGCAAAAACAACTGATAGCTTGTTCTGCCTCATTTGTGAGAAATTTGTGAATTTATAATTCGAAATTTAAAGTTTTATACATCCCAGTATTGCTATCGTTACGAAATCAATAAGAGGTACAGTAGAATGTACACGATATCGAACACTTTTATCGTAGCGAAAAGAAAAAATTCGATGAAATCGCATTAAAATTGGTTAATGAATATTTATTAATTTTATAGTACACAAAAAACATATATTTTCATTTAAAATCAATGTAAATTTCATGTTATTTTGTAATATTTAATGGTATTTACCGATTAAAATAATAATTCATACTATTGACTAATTTTAATAGTAAAATAACCATTAATTATATGGTATGTGTACATGGAAGGGTAGATATCGATGCGTTTAGTCGGAGTTTATATGATGAAATTATCAAAGTTTATCGAATGATGTACGAAACAGTTTAAAGATTAGAAACGATAAAGCTACGAGAGTTTTTTATCGAAGTTAGTTCGTGAAAGATTCGAGGCATCGAAGCAGAAATTGAATTTGTTCCACAGAACTTGAAGGGTTTGAATTTAATTGGAAATGTTATCAAATCGAATTCTTGGAGAATTTAAACTATTTTTTTAACGAATTTTTTGTGTTAACATTTGTAATCAAATTTGTAATCAAAAGTGATTCGAAAATAAGCCGGCCTCAACAGTCCAGAGGTAGCGCGCTGGACTTGCATTCTGAAGGTCTCGGGTTCGAATCCCGGCTTGGGCATGGGCGCTCGTGGTGATATTAACCACAAAATTGTAGGGAATAGTCTGTATGAGTGCTGTGGATCTTAGTAGATATTCCAAAAAAAAAAGAAAAAAAAAGATTCGAAAATAAAAGGGTTCAAATGTCTCTAAAACATTATTTATAAATAAATCTCTGTTTTTTTCTAACATATATCATATTTTTGAAAAATGCAAATAAATGACTCTGTTAATTTTACAATCTGGTTTTAGAAGATTTTCGTTTTAAAATGTTTTTTACCAAAATTTGTCTTACCTACTGTTCCTTATAGACCTTAGAATATAATTCATAAAAGACTCGATTTGGTTGATGATTTTAGATATATTAATAGGGCCAAAAAAACCTCAATCGTTGACTTTTAATTTTCTTATATAGTTTGAATTATAACTTATTACAACTTATTGAATTATAACAAATTTAATTAGAACTTATTCATAAATGAATTCTTAAGTGGAATAAAAATAGCATTACCCCTACTTTTATACATTCTATATTATATTGCTTCATTTTTGGTTCAAGTTGAAATATTAATAATTTATATTGGATTTAAGAACAATAATGAACATTTTGAGCTCATTTTTCAGCTGTCACGCTCAAGCTTTTTTCGCTCTATCACTCCCTATCACAAATCATATGACCAGCCACTCTCCTGGCTTAATTACTTAAATACCAAACAAAAAAACAAAAAAAAATATACTTTTTCAACGAAAATTAAAACTCGTGACAACAGCAAAAATAATATGGAAGAGGTTCCTCTCAGTCTGTTATTAAAATTGCACTAGTTGAGGGTGTGTTTGCGTTAAGTGCACTCACACAAAGACACACTCGGACACAACGAGCCCCATAAATTTTCACCGGCAAAAAAATAAAAATACAAAAACAACTGATGACAACATAAATGAGCAAATTCAAACATGATGTTCGAAAACATGCGCAGCAGCTGCACACGAATGTGCTCTTTCGCAAAGAGCGCTCACAAGCCGAAATCGAAGTCGAATGTGAGCCAACGAACGGTTTGACCGACTCCTACTCATAACACCGAATCTGATATGAGTTAAGGAATTAGGCTGTGTAGAGTATGAGCAGCTGCTGGGTGGATGTTGGAGACTTTTTGCTGCACTGCGAGCGCATGTTCGAAAATGTCCTTCGAAGTTCCGGGTTTTGCTACTTTGACATTTGCAGCAAAAGGAATTTAATACCAAGCCATATTTGTATGTTACTTTTGTTGTTGTAATTTTTGTGATTTTCATTTTTTCGTAAATACTTTTTTTACTGTTTTGTTTTTTTTTTTTTTTCTTGTGCGCGGTATATCGGTTGTAGCGCCAAGATTGTGAGCTGCACGGGGCCGGTGTTCGTTCGCATTTGTGGGTGGCTGTCGGGTGTTTAAGTCTCGTGAGCCATTAAAGACTCGCACACACTACACTGTGCAGTGTGCCTGTTGTACGTACGTTTGCATGAGTTTAGTATGTAGCGTATCTAGATGGTCGTATATAGGTTTGTAGGTTTCTGCAGAAAAGTATAACAAAGTCTTTGTTGCGTTTTTTTATAGCATTCAACGTCTGTTTTGTTTTTTTATTTTTCTTTTTTTAGATTTCCTTATGGTTTTTGTTTTTGCAAATTTCATTCGCCATATTTTATGTTGCTTCCTAGTCTTTGTCTGCATTTGCGCTGTTTTGCTGTTCTACTCAACTTTCTGAGCTTTAATATATGGCATTAAAGCTGCAAGTCGTGATGTTGTTTTTATGATTTTTTTTGTCTTAATTTTGTTATGGCTCTTATTGTTAGCTTTCTTAGCAAATTTGTATAATCGTTCTAAGTCGACTAAGTTATCATTTCAAATGAAAAGTTGGGGGATGACGCTCATTTTTAGTCTGCTGCAAGTGGATCTTATTATTTATTTTGGATATATGTAGCATTTCAATAAAGGATATGTGGAATTTTTGTATACAGAATATATTGATTTAACATTCAAATTAAAATATAAAAAAATCAAGTGTGAATGAACGATATATGTAAAAGTGGGCGGATAACGCCCATTTTTACAATGATGAATTCAGCGTCTCATAATAACATGATAATAAAATTTTAACTCCATAGCTTAAATATTTCCGAAGATATACGATGATTTAGATTAAAAAATGGGGAATTCAAAATTTGTATTATTTTGATAGCTGTTTGAGTTTGAGTATAGTAAAATCAAAATGTGTACTCTTGAATGAGCAATCTTATTTTGTATATATAAAAATTTGTTTCGGTTTGTTTGTATCGTTAGTACGCTAAAATTTGAAATATATCCCAAGAAAAATTCCTACCAATATCCTACAAGTATCCAGCCAGATTTAGAAACTAGCCAGTAAAACTATTCGGTTTCTGTTAATTTCCCTACCAGTAACCGATTAGTAGCCGCGGTAGCTCAGTGGTTAGTGCGTTGGACTGCGAGCCGAAAGGTCCCCGGTTCAAGCCTGGACAGGGGCTAACAACATCTTTTCATAGAAACATTTTCTATACCGCGCTACCTCTCGTCAGTAAATGGCAAACCTACGAGAGTACAACCATTGCCTATGAAAAAGCTCTCACCCGCCGTTCGGATTCGGCAATAACTGTAGGTCCCACCACTTTGAGTACAAATATAACACGCACAGCTCAAAATGGTGAGAGAGCTCGGCCGAAGTTCTATACAGGACTGTAGAGCCAAACTATTATATTATTATTATTATAACCGATTAGTTCTTGACTCGTTTTACAGGCAGGGATTCACTCTACAAATCCCAAACCGTTACCGCCCAGGTTTTGACTAGTTTTACTGGAGACAGATCAGATTTTGACTAGTTTTACAGACTGATTAATCGACCCGTTTTTGAATAGATTTACTGGCTGGGATATACTCTTCAAATCCCTACCAGTAACGGACAAGGTTTCGACTAGTTTTCACTGGCGAGTTACCAGAAACTTAGCAGAATTTTAGCTGTCTAATATATTGTTGCTTGGGATATTCTACGGGCCCTATAGGAAGTTCCTATATAGGTTTCGTTGATCACCCCCACAATTTTATGCGGCTGAATGTCTCAGATTCACAGTAAAACCGCAGAACGTATTTTTCTAAAAATTTGCACTAATCTACTATAATGTCGCAGGACAATACGAGGACATTAATAAACCAGATTGAACTAAAGTGAGCGGCACCTCTCGAACAACCCAAAAATTCAAAATGAAGAACTAATATATATGTTTTACCTGAACCCTACAAACAGAAAATCCTCTTTTGGTATGAGATTGGAAGAATGAAAAAGTTAGTTGTACCAACTAACTTCATTCGGTTAAATCGAATGGTTTACAAATTTGCTGGCGGAAATTTGCTATACACATTCCTAATGGTTCTAAAACTATACTAAATTGTTCTAAAACAGTTCGAAATTGGCTGTAGTCCAAACTACATCTCTTTTACTTTTTACAATAACAACCGAGCGATTGAGAGAACCGAATAAGTTAGTTGTACAAATAGTTGGTTGGCGCAACAAATCTCTATTCTGTGTGTATCTGTAAACTCGACATTATTTCGTTTATTGGTTAGGCTAATTCTTTATAGTTCACTCCATAGCATTGAATTTAAAAATATTTGTTCGAGCGCAACTGCACTTGAATCCCTTCAAACCCAGTTACTATGTGTTACAAACAAAGTTATAAAATTAGAATACCACAGTATGTTCTAGGTATAGGTTACAAAAATAACAGGAACCAGAAGAAGCAAAACAGCAAAAATGAAAAACAGTTGTTTCGAATTGCTTTTGCATTCCTTCGCATGCCGGAAACAACGCCTTCGGCGATTCTACACAGTGATTCTAGCGGTCGTGCTTTTAGCGTTTTCACCGCGATATCCGTTTATTTCAAGCTGCCCTCTGCCGTATCACGGCATTTAACCTAAATTTAACTAATGTACTCAAATAAAAAAAAAAACAAAGAAAAACCCAAAAATAGAAAAATAAAAAAGGGGCCAAACATTTCGTCCTGAGGCTAAGATTAAGAAATTTTGTTGGGTTGTTTGCTAAATTGATTAAACAAACAAAAAAATATGTGACTTTTTATGGTTCTTCCATTAGAGGAATATTGATTTTTCTAATAGACATTTTGCATTTAATAAACTCAATTTTAAGTTTCTAAACAATAAAATAGAATTCAAAATTGAAACATTAAAGAAATTCGTGTTTACTATATGTACGATAATATCTTCCAAACGCAAAATGAATACCTTTCGTGGATCAGTGTCGGACTGGGTTGCAATAATTTTTCGTTTTTAATCGGAGCAAAAAATTTAAAAAGAATTAAGTTTTATTTTACGAGCATTCTTAACTATAATAAACCTTTCACATGCCAACAGTTGTTCTTTTTTTTTTATTTAGAACGACCTTTCTGTTTCACAAAATTATTCTTGAAACTAGTCAGAACAGACATTTGTATACTTGATCCTATTAGACATCCGTATTAGAAATTGAACACTCAAAATAAAATCTGCTTAAAATACACGGAAGAACCTTCGTAAATTTAAGATAAAACTACGAATATTATTTGTGTATTTTACAAAACTATTCGTAGATTTTATATACGAAAATCTTTAGTGCATAACACAAAAGATTGTTATAGTTATTCGTAATTTATTGAGAATATGTTTGAACGTTTTGTAGAACTTTTACGAATCTTTCGTAAAAAAACACAAAAGATTGTTATAGTTATTCGTAATTTATTGAGAATATGTTAGAACGTTTCGTAGAACTTTTACGAATCTTTCGTAAATTGCACGAAAGCTATGTTGGAAAAAACGTACGATGAAAATGACGATTCATTCATAAAATATAAAATATTATGCACTAATTTGATACTTTTTCACCTTTGACACAAGCAGAACTTACACAGGAACGTTTTTTTGTTTTTACGAATTATTTGTAAAAAAACACGTATGCTTCATAAAATTTTACATATACCCTCACAATTTCCGAAAGTTCCATTCGTAAAATATGTTATACTTTCGAACAAAAATTGTATTAAAAAATAAGTTTCTTAATTTAAACGAAATATTTGTAATTCTGTTGTTATTTTAATTTTACGAATATTGATTCCTAATATCGTCCCTATCATGCCAAAGGGGCGAATGTGCAATTTTTGACATTTGCGTTTTTATACATTTTTGAACGTAGTTTTCCTCAAGTATACTGTGCTAAAATCGCGTGTCGTTTTGTTGGATATTTCTAGCCACAAAAGTCAAAACCAAAAGGGCGAATTTGAAAAATTGAAAATCTTGTCATGCCAAAAGGGCGAATCTTTCCTTTTTTGCCATAACTCAAAATAAAATAGTGATGTAAAGGAATTAATTGTTTGTTTTTAAAGCACCTATCGATCTGCATCATTATTTAAAAATATTTTGTCAAACATTAATTTGCCATTTGTTATTTGCAGGAAAAAATGTTTGGCAAAATATTTTTAAATAATGATGCAGATCGATAGGTGCTTTAAAAACAAACAATAAATACCTCCACACTTCTATTTTATTTCGTACCAATAAATAGTTATGGCGAAAAAGGAAAGATTCGCCCTTTTGGCATGACAAGATTTTCAATTTTTCGAATTTTTGTTATTTGCAAGAAAATATTTTTAAATAATGATGCACATCGATAGGTCCTTTAAAAACAAACAATAAATGCCTTTACACTACTATTTTATCTCGTACCAATAAATAGTTATGGCGAAAAAGGAAAGATTCGCCCTTTTGGCATGACAAGATTTTCAATTTTTCCAATTTCTTCAATTTTTTGCTATAACTTTTTATTCGTTAAAGATAAAATAGTAGTTTAAAGGTATTAATTGTCTGTTTTTAAAGCACCTATCGATCTGCATCATTATTTTAAAAAATTTTGCCAAACATTTTTTCCTGCAAATAACAAATGGCAAATTAATGTTTGGCAAAATATTTTTAAATAATGATGCCAATATATAGGTCCTTTAAAAACAAACAATTAATTCCATAACATCACTATTTTATTTTGAGCTAATAAAAAGTTATAGCATAAAAAAAAAATATTTGCGTTTTGGTCAGGATATAACCTCACAAAATTTGTATTTATAATTCAGTAAGTTATCCAAATCCAAAGATATTTTATATACGTTATAATAATTCATGAATAAACCAAAATAACAGTAAAAATTGAAAGAAAACTAAATTTTTCTAATTTTTAAAGCATTTCAAACTTTAAAATTTGATTTCCCAACATTTTTAAAAATGCACATTCGCCCCTTTGACAGTGACGATATGTACTAGTCGTTCGTAAAAAATATGTTGGAACTAAAATTGAAATTACAAATGTTTTACGAATTATTTATGTATTTTACGAAATTACGAAATATATCGTAAAATGTCCTAGAAATTATTTTGAGTGCAGTACTGGCACTGAATCAATGAATTTATTTCTGTCATAAACCGACAATCATTTCAATAGGATACATTCTAGTATGCAGTCTGATTTATAATAATAAGGTACATTTCTATTACGAATATAAAGAATAGGTCTTTCCTAATGACTTCATATATGTCCTAATGACTCTGGTATATTTATTTTTAAGTTTATTTATTCTTAGAATATTTTTATATTTTTTTAAATCGAACCACCGAGGAAATTTCAATCGACTCGTAAACTAACTCCGTCCTAGGGATGTCCATCTGAAAAAAGATATCGATGATTTAGTCGATATAACACATAGACTCGTTACATCGATTTTTTCCGATGTATCAAATATAAAATAAATAAGTGTTTGATTTAAAACATTTTCATATTATACAAAATATATATCAAATTTAGTTAATTTTAGCTAGTTTCGATTCGCAAATATGTATTTAAAGTTATTCGATATATCGAAAAAAATACATCGATGTATCGAATAGATTTTGAGGTTTATATTGCATCGGAAAACGTCGATGTATTTTGGACATCCCTACTCCGCCCCTCTTAAAGTCTATCTATATATTTAATTTAATTAAACTAATTTGAATTTGTGGGTTTTTGGCAAAATTGTCAAATTTTACAAATGCCATAATTCGTTGCATTTATTCGGTGGTAAAATACTGGCGGCGATATAATAAAATATTTGAGTTTATTGTACGAGCAAATAATAAATATGTGAAATACAAGATTAATTTTTGTGTTCATTTACAACAAGTAAATTACATGTACATTTATTTGGTGAATTTTATAATAAAATTATTTTTTCTTTTTATTGTTTTTATTACTTAATATTTAAATTAAATATATGCTTTGGCAAATAATTATTTTGTCAAGTATTTTTATAAATAATCTTGGGGAAATTCTAATTGATTACTTCAAATCTTTAAAAACTAATTTATATTTACATCGAATCGAGAATATAGAGATTTCAGATTTCCAAATTGTATCTCTATTCCTAGTTTATCAAATATCAGTTCGATTTTTGTCTGCCTAACCAGAACTGTTTCGATTGAAAGACTCCAGACAGATCTAATTTTAGAAAATTTAATCTATTTAAAGCTAGATCTACTTTTGATCAATTTTTGTTTTCAAAATATGGCTTAAAACGATTATGAATTCATTTTCTCAATAACAGTAATGAGTTTAATTAAATTAATTAATTTCACTTAAACGAGTGTTATTCTGTTGGAAAATTGTTTCTTGTGTTTGATAAATTGCATTCCAAATCAAATGGTCAGAAATTGTCATACAAAATCTATCGACATTTGAACGAAAGTTGAAATATGCTAGATTATTTTACAAATAAGTCTAAAGAATTTTTGAATATATTCAAAATTTGATAAAATCCCAACAAATGAAATGATGTCTTAAGGATATCAAAGCTATATCGTTTATAGACCCAAATTATCATTTTTAATAATCAATAATAAAACATAAATGATAGGGTTTTGATAAAAACGAGTTGGCAAAGTTAGGTCACATGGGTAAGTTCGGTCACATGGGGCGGATTTTTATAGTCGGTCGGGCCCGACTATGGAATACCCTACACCTTTGGTGGGGATATTAATGTGGGATATTTAATTGCATACCTTAATTTTAAAGTTTTTAATTATGCTGAACCTCCCCACCCTCAGAATATTATTCATAAATCAGAAATTTACGTCTTATATACCCATAAATTAAAAAATTTATATAAAAGTATAAACAACTAAAAAAAAAATTGAAAAATATAATTGGGCGGACCACGCCTATATTTAAAATTTTGAAAGGCTAATATTTCATAGATTTGATTTTAATCATTTACGGATCAAATTTCCACTATGAAAACCCGGGAAATAATGAAAAATAAAAAAGTGGGCGGATCACGCCGATTTTTGGACCACATATTTATAGGTGAATTATAACAATACCTTTTAAATTTTATAACTATACCTTGAATACTTTTCGAGTGATTAGTTCCGAAAAAGTTATATAAAAGTGACTTGTATGGGAGGTGGGCGGGTCCGTTGACCGATTTGGCTCATTTTCAAACACAGTTCCTACTTTTGGCTAAAATATATTGAGTCGAAATTTCATCGCATTCTGATTAGTATTTCTCAAGTTATTCTGTATTCGGACAGCAAGACAGCAAGACGGACAGACAGACAGACAGACAGACAGACGGACATGGCTAAACGGACTCGGGTAGTGATGCTGATCAAGAATATATATACTTTTCCATACCGGACACGCCTCCTAAGGGGCGTTACAATATATGCACAAAGTTAATATACCCTGTACCTCATAGGTGTAGGGTATAATTAATATGCCTAGAATGATATAAATGTTTTTTTTTTTATTATTGACATCAATTAAGTTTTTATTATCGATAAACAAACTTTATTTGTTCAATTAATTATCGAATTTAAAAATTATCATCAAATATTTAGTTGGGATTTAATGTAAAATTTATTTCGAACTAAAATAAATTTCAGAAAATGTCGAATGAATTACAAAATTAAAGTTATAATGCACATCCCTATAAATTAGTTTAAAAATATAAAAGCATATTAAAAATAAAGTAAAAGGTTGCCGGATACATTTAAATAAATCTTTGTTTTTATCAGTTATGACTGTTACATCAATTTACATCATAAATTTGAAGGTTTTTCCGTACAAACTGACAAAAACACAACAACTATAAAACAGATACCAAAAAAAAAAAAAAAAACCTCCTCCACTAATTGTTGGCTTACCAGACAAACACATTTTAGATATGCTTCGTAGAAAAGGGGGTTTTAGGTTTTAATGTTTAGCATAAAAAATGCTATGGCTTCGGTAAAAGTTGACGCAAATTATCTAAAATTATGCGAAGAGGTGCAGACAAAAAACATTAAGTGAAAAATCAATAACATAAAACGTAATGAATGAAAATACCATAATAAACGTGCAGAAATTAAAAAAGTGCCATAGGAAGCAAACCACCAAGTGGCTATTATATGGGTTAATATGCGGTAAGCGGATTAATTATGAATACCTCAAGTGCAATAGAATTAAAAAAAAACTACTATTAGTACTACTACCAATACCAGTAAATTATAATCACTAAAGACAAATGTCGCAACTGTACGACGTCAAACGTTGAGACATGCCGACGAGCCCTGGCATGACGACAACTGCTCATATCTGGTGTGATAAGCATCAGCGAGTAAACCAGATAAGAATCATATTGAATGTGATATGAAAACGACAACTGTCGCATTAGCAGAAATATTTGAACGTTAAAAGTGAATTCTTGACCAACATGCGTCAATTAAATTATATTCAAAGAAAAGTGATATTCAATTTTTAGACATCTTTTTTTATGTATTTATGACGTTAGTTGAAGAATTTCGTTGTATTTATCAGATATTTTCTTTTCTCTTTTATTAGTTGGTGACATTAATTAAAATATGTTTGAATGCCAGATTGTTAATATTATCAAAATAACTACTACTGCCAATGTATTTAATTATAATGTTGTCGTTCTATCGAGTTTAATCTGTGAATTTTAAAAACTAAATTAAATCGATTACAATTTATATTTATCTCATAATATACTAATAATTTGGCACTACAGTCCTATACCCTAGTAGAAATCATGGTCATGAAGTGATCATGTCATTATTTGAGATGATCGGGATATGACGAGGCCCATAATGTCCTTGTAACGCAGTGTCCTAATCATGTACTGACCTCAGGCCATGATCATGTACTGATCGGGCAATTTCCCATTTTATTATTTACCCGACAATTGCCTTGTCAGAGCCCGAGCATAATAGGGTTTCTCTCATTAAATTTCATCATTGTCTGATGCTAATTTCGTTATAAGGAACAAATAATGTAGCTATGATCGGAAACATTGACTGTTTAGATAATGTAAACCCTGTCATGGTAAGCATGATAAGGGCATGCAAAGGCAATGATCATATTTACTCTAATATGGCTTACCCATCGAAAACCCGATCATTTCCCGATGGCGCATCGGGCAAATTTCTACTAGGGTAAGAACTTAGGCCGAGCTCTCTCACCATTTTGAGATGTGCGTGTTATATGTGTACACAAAGTGGTGGGACCTACAAATTTATGTCCGAATCCGAACGGCGGGTGAGAGCTTTTCATATGCAAAGTTTTACTCTCGTAGGTTTGCCATTTACTGCCGAGAGGTAGCGCGGTATAGAAAAATGTTTCTATGAAAAGATGTTGTTAGCCCCAGTCCAGGTTTGCACTGGGGACCTTTCGGCTCGCACTCCAACGCACTAACCACTGAGTTACCGCGGCTACTCACAGGAAGTGGTAAATTTCATGTCATAGGAAGGGGTGATTAATACATCATGCAGACCTTTAGACCCTATCACTGAACTGGTCTTCAATTGGAGAATTTTAAACTGAATCAAATACTCAAATTGAAGACCAGTTGAGTGATAAGTCTAAAGGTCTGCATGAGGTGGTGATTCACCCCTTCCTACGACAACGCCATGTTACAGTTGCCGGTTGGTTTCATATAGATGGGACAGAACTATGACCGATTCATAATATTTGCCGGTGGTGTATAGATTAACTAAATCTACAATTAGGGCCTGTAAAGGATAGCGTTTCGATATCATATTTCATAAAAATATTACTGAGTTTAAAACTTTAAAACACGTTTTCAATTAAGCCTTTTAAAAGGGTATTTATAACTTCAAAAATGATTTGAACATACCATTAAAAAAAAACTTTAATATATTTTTGAAAGCTCCTAAAACCTTGTAAAATGTTTTCTATGTGATAAAAGAATTTTAATTTATTAAGAAAAACAAATTTAAAAACTTTAATCAATAGCGATTTTAAAGACATTTTTTATATACATAGAGTAATTTCATCATTTAATGAATTCTAACAAATATTGAAAAAGACATTTAAAAATAATTTTTCTTTTTGGAATAAAAATTACTGCTAACATCCCCCATTATTTATTATGGAAATTATTTACTACAAAGAACCTTGTAGTTCCCCCTTTCGAGTAAAATACCACTTGTGCCATATTTCGTGCCCAGGCCAATTTCTACCGCAAATCACTGCACCGCCGAAAAACAGAAGAAAAAACCAACAGAAAATTGTGGTACGTGCCACCCCTTGGAATGACAATAAAAATGACGGTTTTTATGGTATTTATATATATTTCCGAAATCTCTGGAGCATATTTTGGGCCAATTTGTGTACATTTTCATGACAATTTCTTTTATTTCATTTATGCTTGTCAAGTCACTCAGCAATGTTATTTTTACTCATAAGTGCGGCAATAAATCGTAACTAGGCTAAGTAGAGACGGGACTGGGGTAGGTGTCCGCAAAAGTTGGGGTAACTAACTTGAAGTTGTTTTTCTGTATTTTTTTTTTGTTTTTCCTGTTTTGTTTCCACATAAAGACAGCAATTTAATGCCTAATGATTAAATATATATCATAACATGCCAATTGAGATAAAAAAACAGTCTCTAAAGTGACAACAATATAGCGCAAATCTAGCAAAGTAGCTCAGAGATACTACTGCTCTTGTCTGACATGACATCTGTGAAGTATGTAACATTCTAGAAACCTCAAACTATCAACGTAGTAGCGAAAAACAAAACAAAAATGATACATAAAAGTTATGTATATTAAAACTATATACATGGAAATATAAAAATTAAATAAAGTAACAAAAATATACAACATTTATTGAGCAAGAACATTGACCAGCATCGCAGTAACGCCATCGATATCTGAATTCTCGAGGCAGACGATTCTGATTGTCATTATCATGTAGATATGTTTGTTATTATTCCGATACTATTATAGTCATTCGTATGGACATCGAATTGTGTTGAACGGTTAATAAATGAAATTTGAGTTGAGTGTAGCATTTATGTCAATTAATATGGAGATGAAGCAATTGTGTTAATTTGTAGATATTTCGTAATATTCATATCGATATTGTAAATGTATATTCTTGAATATTTATTAGAGATGAAAGGGGTAACAATGGAAAATACTTTAAATATAATACAAATTATATTTTCTTTAATAACCAAAAAAAGGTTGACATCCTATCTATATATATAAAACTCTTCGTCCGTCTGTTAGTCTGTCGGTCTGTCTGTTTGTTCCAGCATCACGTCTAAACCGCTAAACCGATTTAACTGAAATTTTTCACCAGGATACTATGGAGTCCGGAGGGTGTCATAAGCTGTATATGGGCGGGATTGGACAATGGGCGTGGCACCTCCCATACAACCTAAACTTTCAAAACGACATAACCCGGCACATACACAAGCTAAACAGGAAAAACAAAAAAAAGATGAAACAAAAAAAACTCAAATACAAAAAAAATATATACAAAAGCAACCACACCACATTAAAACTCACCACAATGAAACACAGCACACTAAAACTCACCACACTAAAACTCACCACACTAAAACTCACCACAATAAAATTCACCACACTAAAAATTCTACTGGGAAAACTCTACGGGAGAGAATTCTACCGGGAAAGAATTCTACCGGGAAGAATTATACGGGAAAGCGTTTTACGAATAAATCTTTTTGTTCGTTTGTACGTTTGTTCCGCTACTCCGTCTAAACGGCTGATCCGATTTTCTTCGTTACCATATGGTATGTTTCAAATATAAAATATAAAAATAATGTAATTTTTTAAATTTAAACAAATATTATTTTTAATCTAGTTGACACTGAATACATTACTCTTTACTAAAAAAAAATACACAAATATAAAACAACCTTATATTTTAAATATATAATAAATATTACAAATGACTTAAACCTGAATATGCAATTTTATTTATTTTGCCCTAAATATCACCTTTTTTTATACAATATTTCCCAGAACGACGGACTTTGGTCTAAACTTTGTTTTGCTATTGTTTTCTTCGATCACTTGTGATCACGGTAAATCGACAAAAAAAAACACACTCAACTTCAAGAACAAAATAGACAAAGTTATTTATTTCTTCTTTCTGCGATACGCTCGTGTCGTTTGTAGTGCGACTATGCATGATTTTTCGCGGGAAATGGTTTTGTACAACAAACACAACTCGTAGTTGTTGTTGTACAAGAAGTTGTTATTGCCAACTGGATGGTTGTACTAAAATACACACCCATGCAATGTGTGTGTCAAGCCGTATGTCTGTTGTCATGCGATTTATACAAGGTAGCAACGAAAACAGAGATAATCATATAAAAAATATGCATTTGTTCATGTAAAATATATGTACATTTTATGAGAAAAATTTACAATAGTTTTTGTGAGTTTCAGAACTAAAATTAATAAAATATGGTTGTCAGAATTTCGTCTGAAATATTTTTCGATTTTAAAGATGATATGAAACGAAATTTTGAATTTTCTCGTCCCCATAGCTACATTTACGTTTTTTTTTTGTTAACACATAATTCAAATTTTTAAGGTAATAGTTTTTAGTTCTTCTGTAAGTAAAATAATTACATATGTTGAAGAGATTAAAATATATGAGAAAAATAACAATTATATAAAACCGAAATACAAACCGTAACTTGAAACCTGTATACCGAAACGGTTTCGTTTTAAAAACTATAAACCCATACCGAAACGTTTAGGTTTCAATTCTTGCATATTTCATCGTTCTTCGACAATTTTTACACCTGTGTTTTTAGAAACAAATTTTTGTTTGTAAATAATTTTATTTTAATACAAATTTTTCCGAGTAAAAACTTTCATGATCGGGCTGAATAATAAAAATAAAACAAATATCCTAATTTTAAGTTTTTTTATCCATAATTGGTTAGCTCTGATATAAAGGGTTTTTCAATAAGAGCGCTACAAAAGTTTTTCAACGGGGGCGCTACAAAAGTAGAGCGACAGGTACAGCAAACGACGCCATATTTCTTGCCGCTCTTTTGACATTTTTCTTCAGTAAGGTTTGCCATTTTATGATAGAAAGATATACGAGCCAACAACTAGTTTAAATTATTAAAATTTACTAACGAAATTTGAATTTCGAATTTCCTGCTCAGACAGCTAAGATATATAAGTAATCTAAATCACAAGTTTAATTATCGACTCAGGAGGTCATGCCGATCAAGAATATATATACTTTTCCATACCGGAGATGCTTCCTTCTGCGTGTTACAAACGACGTACCAAACTGAATATACCCTTTCACTCTTAGTCTAGGGTGAATGTGAAAACACGATGTAAACAAAAAATTACTTTAAAAGTTATACACAAAAAATTGTCGTCAATAGAAATTATCAAATTTTGTCAAAAAAATTAGAGAAATACTTTCAGATTTAGTGAAATAAATTTATTTAAAAAATTGCAAATATTGAAAAAATTCACGAAAAATTCTCTTGATTTTACCTTAATTACATTAGTTTGTTTTATTATATTGATAATGTTTTTTTCAATAAAGCATTTGAGTTTTCTAAATACTAATATTCAATTTTCAACATTTTTAAACTATGTATTAATTACGACGAAACAATTAATTCTGCGAACCCTATCTAAAGGCGACTATGGGCGTTAAAAGGTTAAAACATCTAAAAAGTAAATAAAGTAGTCAAGATTTCCAAAAAAAAAAGTGAAAATAATAACAGTATAGTTAGTTGAGTTAGTCAATAAAGACCAAATATTAAAATTAATAAATAGTACAAACAGTAAAAATAATCAAAGTTGCCATAATAGTTCAAATATTCAAAATAGTAAAAATAGAAAATAGTAAAAATTGTAAAAAATGCTAAACATGGTCAAGAAATGATAGGGAAATTATATGGTTTTCGATAAATTCAAAACTGTTTCGAATGATATGCAAAGATCTGAATAAAACATTGAAAGTAGCTAATATTGATAGATTTGTAGACTAACTAAGCACCTTAAAACCTTTTTAAAATTACAAAAACATGTCTTAAACAAATTCTGTGAAAATAGTAAATATTAACTAAAGCAAATAAAGTAATAGAAAATAGCTAATAATGCATTAACATAATTATAAAGTGAATTACTCAGAAATACACATTGCTGCGTGTAGAACTTGTTCTTTGTAGAGGTTTTTTCGCAGTTTAAAATTAGCCGTCATGTGTGCCCTCGTGATCGTAGACGTCTTAATTGCCACATTGAATGAATTTACCTACCTACCTACTATGCATACTATACAAACTATAAAAACTACACTGCACACTATTAACCGAAAGGGGTTTTTTTATTTTTTTAGTGTAGTAGTGTTTACAAAACAACGCTCGTATGGATGGATGGCGTAATTTGCAAACACGTAATTTTAGTCAACGACGTAATGCGCTTAAAAATACGCAAATTGTCGTAAATCACATGCGATGATCGTTGTGCGGTAAATGCAACAAATGTATAAAAGAAAAAAGAAAATTACAAAAACACAATTACTAACGAATGACTATTAAATAGATGAAATACTTAAAATTTATGTGAATTTTATTAAATGACATTTTTTAGTCAAACCACGCCAACATTTATTTCATAGCAAATGTTTGAAGTTTTTTTGATTTTGTTAATTTTTTTTATATTTTTTTTTTACTTCAAATGAGACTGACCGCATTTTAGACAAAAATAATTCAAAAATATTTATGTTGTATTTATTTAAAAATTATTTAATTTTTAGTAATGCTAAAAAAAATTGCACGCTGTAAATGTGAAAATGTCAAAAATTGCGAACAAAATAACGCACTTCATATTTAATGTGGCGACAGATGCAGAGTGTGAACGATAGAAAGAGAGCGTGTGATACTTTTGGTGATGGTGCTGCCAGACTATGCGCCTTTTGACATTTATTAATTTTAATGGCGGCTCTTAATTGGCCGCGAACTAATTACAATGTATCAATGCATGAGCCTTGAATTGGAACAAATCCTCATTTATGTGCATTTGTTCTGCTGTGCCGCTGTGTCTAGCCCACTGTAATGCACATTATTGTGTTTACTTTTTAATTTAGTATTTTATGCTCACTTTGCGTGGTTTTAAGTTCTGCATAAATTAATTTTAATTGTCGAATTCGTATTAAAGCATTGAGACATTTTGCATAGTACTTGCTTTGTAAAATTTAAAAATAGCAGAAAATTAAAACTACAAAAAAAACCAAAGATTATTGTCACACATTTAACTTTTGGCAGCTTTGAAATTTATAAAATAGCTCAAATATATAGAAAGTAAAATTTTCGCTGTATTTTTGTTAAATGCATTAACTGCAGTTAATAATTTTCAAAAAAGAGTATTTGTAGAAAAATCCAAAAATACAAAATTTTCATTTTTAAAAACTTTTTTGAAAGCCTTTAATTGAACTTAGTTCTCATTGAAATTTATAAAAAGCTTCCTACAAACTACACTTAATTGTTTTATGCATCGAACACAGCAGCGCTGAGATACTTTTTTGTATTTCGTAGATACTATGATGCCGCGCCGGACGTTGTTTTGTATCTAGCCAGCCCAGCCGCCTGCCTTTGTAGCGCGATACATCTGTAAATTTTGTTTGAATTATCGTCACGATTGCAAACGTTTATTTTCGCGCTTCAACGACTGAGAATATACTTAAATGATATACTATAAAAACAAAAACATATACTATAGAGACAATGGTACTTAGACTGTGCATACACTAGACTGATTCATTTCTACAAATTGTTTGAAGAAATGTTGTGATTTTTATAATATTTAGAAAAAATAAAATTAAAGCTGTCTGTTGTATATGTAAATCCCCTTAATTCTTTAATTTATTCTATAAGATATTTCATTCTATAGACTAAATCATTTCATTTTATGGACTAACCTCTAAAATTAATTTAAATGTTATACTATATAGGATATGTGAATCTATTCCAGTATATCTCGATATTTCCTGGGGTTCCAGAGGGAACATTCGAACGCTTAAAACTTAAAAATAACGAAGGCAAATTAATTAAATTACTTGATTTTAATACCCTACATAAGAGTGAAAGTGTATATTCATGTATCTATTTTATCTTCTGTTCTATTCTATATTCTATTGTTAATTCTTTTATATTTTCTATTCTATATTATATATATTCTATATCTATTATATATATCTATTATATATTCTATATTCTAATATATATTCTATATTCTAATATATATTCTATATTCAATTATATATTCTATATTTTATTCTATATTCTATATTTTATTCAATATTCTATTCTATATTCTGTTCAATATTATATTCTATAATCTATACTATATTCTAATCTACATTGTATTATATATTTTATTCTATATTCTATTCTATATTCTATTTTATATTCTATTCTATACTCTATTCTATATTCTATTATATATTCTATTCTATATTCTATTCTATATTCTATTCTATATTCTATTCTATATTCTATTCTATATTCTATTCTATATTCTATTCTATCTTCTATTCTATATTCTATTCTATATTCTATTCTATATTCTATTCTATCTTCTATTCTATATTCTATTCTATATTCTATTCTATATTCTATTCTATATTCAATTCTATATTCTATTCTATATTCTATTCTATATTCTATATTCTATTCTATATTCTATTCTATATTCTATTCTATATTCTATTCTATATTCTATTCTATATTCTATTCTATATTCTATTCTATATTCTATTCTATATTCTATTCTATATTCTATTCTATACTCTATACTATATTCTATTCTATATTCTATTCTATCTTCTATTCTATATTCTATTCTATATTATATATTCTATTTTATATTCTATTCTATATTCTATTCTATATTCTATATTCTATTCTATATTCTATTCTATATTCTATTCTATATTCTATATTCTATTCTATATTCTATTCTATATTCTATATTCTATTCTATATTCTATTCTATATTCTATTCTATACTCTATTCTATATTCTATTCTATATTCTATTCTATATTCTATTCTATATTCTATTCTATATTCTATTCTATATTCTATTCTATATTCTATTCTATATTCTATTCTATATTCTATTCTATATTCTATTCTATATTCTATTCTATATTCTATTCTATATTCTATTCTATATTCTATTCTATATTCTATTCTATATTCTATTCTATATTCTATTCTATATTCTATTCTATATTATATATTCTATTCTATATTCAATTATATATTATATATTCTATTCTATTCTATTCTATATTCTATTCTATATTATATTCTATATTCTATTCTATATTCTATTCTATATTCTATTCTATATTCTATTCTATATTATATATTCTATTCTATATTCAATTATATATTATATATTCTATTCTATGTTTTATTCTTTTATATATTCTTTTGTATTCTTTTCTATACTCTGTTCTATTATATATCCTTTTCTGCATTTTGTTATATATTCTATATTCTATACTATACTCTATTTTATATTATATTCTATCTACATTCAATTCTATATTCTATTTTATATTCAATTTTATTCTATATTATATTATATTCTATATTCCATTTTATATTCTATGTTTTATTCTAATATATATTATATTCTATTCTATTATATATTTTATTCTACGTTCTATTCTAAAAAAATACTGCTTTTTTTCTATATTCTATACATATTATCTTCTATTCTATTCTAAATTACATTCTAATATTATATTCTATTCACAGTTTTATTCTATATTTTGTTTTCTATATAATCTTTTTGTATATCATTTTAATTTTATGTTTCTATTATTTTATTCATACCATTTTTTTAATCCATTATATTTTTTATCTCTACCATTCTTAATATTTTATATTTTTCAACATCGTATTAGCATTTTAAATGTTTCCTAACCCACAAAACTCACCATTTATGCCACTGATTAACGGATAGTTTCCATCCCTGCCGCCGATGAGATTTTTTAAACCAGATTCGATCAGTGTTGGGGACGATCGCTCCCGGTCACTCATTTTTTCATACAATTATTTCTGTTCAATGACGGACAACGAAAAACAAAGGATTGATCGCAGGTTTTAAGCTGTTTTTTTTTCTTTTTATTTTTATTTTTTTTAATTTTTTAAACGCTGTTCTTTTATTTAATTTTTGTATTATATTTTTTTGTTATACTACTGATTTTTTTTTCTTCAATAATTCTATTGAAATTGAATGATTTTTGCAGTAATAACAACAACAATTATTTTATAAAATGTAAATTATTCGTAATCACAATAACGAGAGGAATATTATTTGAAAAGTCACTTGGTTGGACTTTTATTGCTAATTATATGATTTATAATTTAAAATTAATATTGCACGCGATTTTCTTTTGAAGATTTTTTTTTAAATTTAAATTAGACTTTTTTTTGTAGATTTTATTTATGTTATGGCTTATTTTATTTTATAGTTAAATTTCTGTTGCAATTTAATAATTCTTTTAAACATATTATTTTATTTTAACGAAGGCACCGCGAATTTATTCAACAATTTTTACAATAACAACAAATATTTTTTATGCTTAGCATTTTATCGTAATTTTTATTTTATTTATTTTTTATTTATTTTTGTATCAGCTTCTACTGCAAACTGCACCATGAAAAAAGAGCGAAAAAGAAGAAAATAAGAATTATTTATAGATTTACAGTGGAAAAACAAAAAAAAAAGAATATTTTTTATAAAAATTTGATCGAGTTTTTTATATTGTTTTTTTTTTAATATACTCAACAAATTAATAAATTTAAATGTTTTTTTTTTCAATATTGTTTACTTTATGAGTGACGATGTTTGGCACAAATTTTTGAGTTTTTTATTTGAACTTTTTTTTATAATTTAATTAACGAAATAAATATTTGAAGCATTTTTTAAAATGTGCTTTAAATTTATGACAGTTTTTATTTATTATTATTATTATTATTATTATTATTATTATACAAAATTTTTTGTTTTATTTTGGAAAATTTTCTTTTTTTATCTTTTAAATATTTTTTTATTATTATTTTATAATATTTAGTTTTTTTTCGTTTAATAATTTTATTATTATTTTTTTATATTTTTATTCTTTTTTTTAATTGTTTTTATATATAATTTTTGCTGATTGCTGTGCGTTGTTCTTTTTTGTGCGTTGAATTTATTTTTATTTTATTTTATTTAGCATTTTGTGTTAGATTTTTAGTTGTTTCGAGTTTTGTTCTAAATCTGTTTCACGTAAATTAATTGCTTGCATTTGTTTTGTCTATTTTTGGAATTGCTGCGATTAGTGTTCGATTAAATTTCACTTTTGATTTTTTTAAAAATTTGAATTTGCTAGAAATATTTTTGAATTTTTTTAATATCACATAAAAAATAAAATTAATTTAATTTATAAAATATACAAAAAAAAAAGAAAAATTCCGATAAAAAACCTTTGTAAAATTTATAGGGACTATATATGTATATATTTATGCAGTGGTAAAACCAACCAAAATAAATAAATTCGAAGTGTTCAAATATTTAATCACCCCGTACAACAAAAAATATGCTGTCACAATTGTTTTTGTTTTAGAGAAAATGTTTATTTGAAAAATTATTTCAATCAGGGACCGCAAAGAACCGGAATCGGAACCGCTATTTTAAAAATCTTGAAACCAGAACCGGAACCGTTATTTTAAAGGACTTTTGTTCCTGTCAGGAACCACAAATAACCGGAATCGGAACCGTTTCGAATTTTGGAACCGGAACCGGAATTAGAACCGTTATTTAAATAGTGACTGGTACCGATATCAGAATCCATATCATTATTTTTTGGTGGCAACCAGCATCGGAATCGGAACCGTTTAAAAAAAAATGTTTGGAAACGGAATCAGAACTATATAATGTTATTGGTTGGAACCGGAATCGGAACCGCTTTTTTTAAAATCTTGAAACCAGAACCGGCATCGATATTCCAAAATGCTTTAGTCTCTGTCAGGGACCACAAATAACCGGAATCGAAACCGTTTCGATTTTTGGAACCGGTATTAGAACCGTTATTTAAAAAATGATGGTATCAGAACCCATATCATTATTTTATGGTTGGAACCAGCATCGGAACCGGAACCGCCATTTTTAAATCTGTAAACCAGAACCAAAACCAATATTACAAAGAGTTATTGTTGCTGATTTCAATAAAAAATATTTTCAAACAATTGTCTGAATATTTTCTTAAATTTTGAGCGACAGACTAAATACAACATACAAACATGAGAAAATCCGATATATTCTTAAAATAAACTAAAAAGAAATACACGTGTTTCCCAGTTTTTCTGGATCAAGTCGTTCTTATTTTCATTTTAAGTAAATTCAAATTATATAAATTTTTGGTAGAACATTTCAAAAAAACTTGGATTTACTTTATAGCTGAGACTTCTCTGAGTATGAATAGGATAATGGTTTTTCGTTATCAATTTGTGTACGGCTTTTATATGCGTTTAAAGGCGCAAGTATCATAAAATTTGAATTAAATGAATTTAAAAAACAATTTAAATCTCTCATAGTAACATTTCAAACGTGAATAAACCTTTAAATGAATTGATATTGGAAAACCGTTTATATATTCATACTCAGAGAGATCTCAGCAACAAAATATGCGCCTCAAAGCTGATAATTTTGTTATGAAAATATGATATGCACTTGAATTTCAAATGTAAACTAAAAACCGTAAAAGAATTAAATTCAATACAGTAAAAGATACGATAATTAAGCATTTTTCACATCGATATCGTAATATTTTTGAACCAATCTCGATATCTTTACACTATTCGTTATCTTTACACATTTCGAAAAAAACAGCAATATGACGTTTCGAACTAACCTTGAAGTTTAGTTTCGGCGTTCTATATTGGTACAAGAAATGATTCGATATCGTACGAATTCTCCGACATTTCGCATCGTTCTAGCATCAATAACGAAACGAATGGCAGACTACACTCAGAGAAAATTTCATAGAATCCCATTAAAAATGTTTAATAGAACTGTTATTGATTTAATAGTATACAAAAAACAAATGTTTAAAAAATGTACATTTTATTTATGACATTGGAAAAAAAATCATGATTTTTTTTTTGCTAAAACCAAATTTATTACCCAGCAAACCAATCATTATTTTTACGAAATCTAAACGATATCATTTATAGGCTCAAATTGTCGTATTCGAAACCTAAACGATATCATTTATACCTAAACGATATCATTTATAGGCTAAAATTGTCGTATTCGATTATTTATAATGATATGAAAACGATAGGGTTTTCGACAAAAACAAATATATATCTCGAATAATGTATTACCCCGCAAACTAAACGCAAACTTTAACGATATCGAAACGATATCATTTATATGCTCAAATTGTCGTTTTTGAGTATCTATTATGATACAAACGATAAAACGATAGGATTTTCGATAAAATAAATATATCTCGAAAAATGTATTACCCTGCAAACCAACCAATATTTTAACGATATCAAAACGATATCATTTATAGGCTATAATCGTTATTTTTAAGTATCTACAATGATATGAAAACGATAGGGTTTTCAGTAAAAACGAATATATCTCGAATATTATCGTTGTTTTTGTTATTATAGATAACGAGATTATAACGTAAATGGTTTTATTTTTGATAAACAAATTTTATTTGTTCAGATTTTTTATACCCTACACCTATGAGGTACAGGGTATATTAACTTTGTGCATATATTGTAACGCCCCTTAGGAGGCGTGTCCGGTGTGGAAAAGTATATATATTCTTGATCAGCATCACCACCCGAGTCCGTTTAGCCTGTCTGTCTGTCCGTCTTGCTGTCCGAATACAGAATAACTTGAGAAATACTTATCAGAATGCGATGAAATTTCGTCTCAATATATTTTAGCCAAAAGTAGGAACTGAGTTAGAAAATGAGCCAAATCGGTCAACGGACACGCCCACCTCCCATACAAGTCACTTTTATATAACTCTTTCGGAACTAATAACTCGAAAAATATTCAAGGTATAGTTATAAAGTTTAAACGTATTGTTAGAATTCACCTTAAAATATGTGGTCCAAAAATGGGCGTGATCCGCCCTCTTTTTTTTTCATTATTTCCCGGGTTTTCATAGTGGAAATTTGATCCGCAAATTATTAAAATCAAATCTATAAAATATTAGCCTTTCAAAATTTTAAATATGGGCGTGGTCCGCCCAATTATGATTTTTTAAATTTATGGGGATATAAGACGTATATTTCTGATATATGAGTAATATTCAAAACTTTAAAATTAAGGTATGCAATTAAATATCCAACATTAATATCCCCACCAAATGTGTAGGGTATTCCATAATCGGGCCCGACCGACTATAAAAATCCACCCCATGTGACCGAACTTTCCCAACTCGTTTTTTTTACGAAAGTTTTTAAGAACACAGAATTAAATTTTCAAATACTTTGAGATTCATATCGAAAATTTATCATTATTATTCGCATTTAAATTTTATCGTCAAATGGCAGGATATGCACAAAATATTAATTCTAACTATAAATTTTATTTTTATTTTTCATATTTCAATTTTTATAAATTTTATTTTATTTTTATTAAAAAATCTTGTATATTCTTTAACACTATTTAAAAAAAAAAAAATAAAATTATACAATTTAGTAATATTTTGTTCACAAAAACTTTTGACATTTTAATGTTTTTCCATGTTTTTCTTATTTAAAATTATAACTTTTCACAATATTTTTATATTTTTGGTTTATATAATTTTTGTAATTAAAATATTCATATTGTTTTTTTTTTTATAACTTGTTTTACTATTATTTTTAATTTTTATATATACTTTTTCTAGCAAAAATTAAAATTTTTCGTTTACAGCATTTTTTATTTTTTTTATTTTTAAAATTTGACTCTTACTTTATTTTACATTTTAATTTGTATTTTGTACTTGTTTCATTTTAGTTTAATTATTAAATTTAAGCCAAACTAACGTAACAGGTTAGTATTTCATTTTGAAGGTCACTCTAAGCACTAAAATGTTTTTTTTTAATAATTTTATTTATTTCAATTTAAATTTTTCTCGATAGTCATTAAAAACAAATCAATTTCTTTTATTGGAGTTTTAAATTGCTTTGTCGTTGTTGTTGTAAAATACACAAACACTTTTGAAGTTTATATAAAACAAAAAAATATTTCTTTAAGTATTTTAATAATTTTGCGCAAATCTTTTTAAAAGTTGCTGCTTTTCTTTTGCAATGTGAAAAATATTAAAGTAAATATCGAACACACACACACCGACACAAATGAAGAAAACACAAATATGGCGACAGCACGAGCAAAAAGGACCGCGAGTCGCAGGAAGATGTGAGGACGCGTGCACGACGACTGCCGACGAGACCGATGACGAGCGCAGCAATGAATAAACGAATGAAAGAACGAGCGAACGCAAGAACGAACAAACGGCAGGCAGTCAAATGCGAAAGCCTTGCAAAGGAGGCGCGCGACGATGCAGTGCAGCACGAGTAGGTGCTACGAACTACGAACGATGGCTGTTGTGGCGCGGCAGTAAGTGAGAGGAGGCAGTAAGAAGCAGCACACGAAGAAGCAGAAGAAGAGCAAGAACAAGGAAACAGGAAATAATAGAAAAATTAAAATAATCGATGAAAAAGTTCGAAGTTCACACACAAAAAAATAGCGGAAACAAGAAATGAGCTTTTTTTTTGTTGCCTGACAAAACTTTTCTTACTTTTTATTTAATTTTTAATTTATTTACTTTAAATTTATTTAATAATTTTTAAAATTTTAAAATTTTTTATTATTTTTGTAGAATTCAAACGCTTTATTTTTGCCTTTTATTTGCTCTGAATGCTGATGTTGCTGCGCGTTTTGCTGCTGCCTGGCTTGCACTGAGTACCTACTGTGTACACGGTTTTCATGTGCTTTCGCACGACGCAGCTTTGAGTTTGTGTAGGTGTATTCGATGCTCGCTGCGGTTTCGAATGCGCGAAAATGCGAAAATAACAACAGGACGAAAGAAAGGATTTTATGTTTATGTTTTGTAGAACCGCTGCTTTTCGAAGTGCAAAGAAGGCAAAGTACAAAAAAAAGCACAAGAGCGAGCTTTTTTTATGTGGGTGTTTGCAGGCAGGAAGAAGGAAGTACGCAGCCAAAGGATATGCAAGACACGCCAGTGTGAAACCGAGTACTACGACTTAAAGCTTTTTTGACGCGGAAGAGCGCGCTTTTGCAATGAAACGAAGAGACGTTGTGTATGTGGGGAAGGAGGAAAACAGCTGATAAGAAGGCGCCTGCAGCTTTAAAGCGATAGACACGCGCGCCTTGTTTTACAACAACAACTAGTTTTTAATAGATTAAATGCAATTTTTTCTAAAGTTGTTTTTTAGCGACACAATTTGTAAATTTTATTTAATAGTTTTTGTGCACAATATTTTTTTTATGTAAATATTTTTTTCTATATTTTTTTTTTATAATTTTTTTTTTTATAATTTGTTTTTAAATATAAATTTAAAAAAAAAACTTTAAAAATGTTCACATTACATTTTGCGTTTATTTAAAAACAAAGGCCAAAATAGTTGAATTTTGAACTCGACGAATTTTTTAATATTTTTTTGTTAGCTCGACGAACTTTTCGTAACGTGTGACGCGTCGCCGCTCTCTATCCGCACCGTGTGACAAACCGACTAAAAACCGAAAAATGTGCTTCGCACAACTCGTGCTCGCGCCGTGCCGTGCGGCGGTTGCCAGACAGGCGATGGCGGCGGCAGCGACTACAACAATAACAACTACAAAAACAACTAAACTCGCGCAAGTTTAAAATACAACAACATAGTATAAAACATATGCTGCGCCACGTTGTTGTTGTTGCTTTTTGTTAATTTATTTTCATACATTTTTTTATATATTTTTTTTTATTTTACAATTTGTTGTTGTTATTGTATTTAACGTAGCAGCAGCGACAGCGAAAAGAACAACCGACGTCAGCCGAGTGTTTTTGCTTCTAATCAACGAACAAACAGCCGAAGACGTTGTGTGAGCACAAGAGTTGGTGCGCAGTCTGGTGGGAGGCAACGTCAGGCAGTTGAGAAAAAAATTAAAATTAAATAAAATCGAAAAAAATAACTCGCGTTGTTCGTATTTTAAAGATAGTTTTACCTTTAGATACATTGTTGTTGTTGCTGTTGTTGTAAATTTGTACAAATTGCCCTGTGTGTTCAGAGAGTTAGAGAAGAGAGAGCAAGAGCGAGTGAGCGAAACGACAAGTTTTAAAATTGTACTGATTAAAACAAATCCAATGCCGCCGCGCGCATTAATTGTTCGCGCGAGAGCTGCAGATACAAATGTATCTCAGTCCAGTGGAAATATTTTGTGTGCTGTTATTTTGTTTTTTTTTTATATATATTTTTTTTGTTGCAAAAATTAACAATGCTCATTAAACTAATAAAAATTTACAAGTACTATTTTATAATAGTTTCTGATAGTTGGAACTTTGAGATACTTTTTTTTTTGTGTACGTTGTAATATTATGAATATTACTTTAATTAGTTGTATTCGGTGCTGTTGAGTTTATGAATTTTATTAAATCCATTTGTTTTTGTATATTTAAGTTATTATGGTAACAAGATACAAATGTATCTGTTGCGTAGTAAAACAGCAAAATTAATTTAAATTCACTACTCAATTAATAAATTCGATATTTCGTAATAATTAAAATAAAATTAATAAAAACATATTTATATTTTGGATTTATCGAACTAAATTACAATAAGTATTTAAAAAATGGAATTTAATAAAATTCATTTATTTTGCAAATACCTTTAGAAACTGACAAATACAGGGATATTTTAAGCAAAAGCTATTTATTTTAAATAAGTGTATTTATTTTAAATCAATCACACTAAAATAGAAGAAATGTTAAATATATGATTTTATAACATAAATTAATTTTAACCTTCACAATATTATTAAATATAATATCTGTGGCAATATGAATTAACAGCACAACTCGAGATATGTTCAAATTGAGTTATTAATACCATCGTAATCCTAATATACGAGTTCATTTTGTGTCAAATGTTTATACTGATCCTTCTTATAGTTGCTGATATACAAGCAAAAAACCTAAAAGCATATCTATTTATTACATATTTATTTTTATTAAAAAAAAAACCTCGAAAAAAATGATAACAAACACATTTTGCAGACATTTCTTTTATTTAAGTTTTTCATAAATTTGCAAATATATTTTTTAAAATATTTTTAAAAATAATTTTCGGAATCAGTTGTAAAGCTTAAAAATGCTCTCCTGAAAAGTTAACAAAATAGACTTATGTTTTTATTTCATATAGCCACAGATATTACCATTTCATTAAATAAAAATCCTAATTAAAGCATACATACTAAGGAGCGCTCTGAAATTAATTAATGAGACCCATTTTTGAGTGTTTTATGTATTGTATATGTAGTTATTCTGTGTCTGAAAATATAATTTAATTTTTATCCTTTTTTGTGTAATACTAAAAATAATAAAAGAAGATCATAATGGAAAATTGAAAAATGAGGCCATTTTCGGATTCAGTGCCACAAATGTAATCAAGAATTTCTGCAATTTTTAATGCTGTAGGACAGTCTAAACGTTAAAAATAATAAAAATCAATATAAATTCAAAATAGTCCTGAAATTAATTTAGATTCTCGTGCTTTCATAAAAAAAAAAACAAAAATTCGAGAAACACAGAAAACTAGAACCTATATAACTACGACACAGATAAAAGTTCTCGAAATGAGTTCAAGAAATATTCGAGGCATTAAAGAGCTTTGAGACATGGCAGACTGTGCTACCTTTTAAATAAAATTGTTATACTATATTTGTTTTATATTTAAAGTCGAATAAATTTAATTTACTTTGCTTTATTTAAACTTGGATGTCTGAACTTAGAAAAACATATTACCTAACAATAATGTAGAACTCATTAATGACACTATAAGTATTTTTGAAGAAGGGAAACCTCCGAAAAAAATTCGAAAAAATGTTCACAGTCTAGAAAAATTATAAAGTTTTAGGAATATTTAAAATGATAAGCCGATTTTTAGGCTCTTAAAAGCATTCCCTTTACCCATGTTTCGTGAGCCATTTTTGGCTCATTTAGATAATAAAATATGAACATGCTGATTCTGACTGCATACTTCATTTTTCAACTACTACGAAACGTTTTTAGTTAAATTGCCAACGAATTTTCAGTTACTTTTTAGAATAAAAAAATAGTCCCTTAAACAACTAATTTTTCAAAAAACTGTAGACGCAATTTTTTTAACTATCAAGACGAATTATAATATACTAATAAATGCCAATATTCCGACATGTTTTTCAGATATTTGAATCTAAACTAGTTTTTTAGACTCTTTTTGAATGTATTTTTTAATATTTCGGAACTAATGATATATAAGAAAATTAGTTATGGTTAGGGAGAGCGTAGATCGAACTAGCGAAATAATACAAACTTTTTTCCATAGGTTCTAAGTTTCCGTCGAAAAATACTTTAAATTATATTTACATAAAAATTACTGAAAATAGCGTAAGTTTTCTCAAAAAGGCTACGTAATAGTAAAAACAGTATTCTATAAGAATAAGAAAAAGTATTAAAAATGATTATTCAGCGGCCTGTTATTGAATGTAATTCAAATTTTAAAATGTTAAATAGACTGACATTTAACACCTATTGTTTCCCGCACATTTTTCCACTGGGTATACCTCAGCCAGAGCCCTCCGTTTGTCTGTTTGTTTCTAAATATTGCACTAGAATTTTCATCTCTCACATGGGCGCCGTGCCTTGTATTTGTTCCAATGCGCCTACATTTGTCATCTCACTCACTCAACACTATCTGCATTGATGTCGCTCTCTTTCATCGACACTTGAGGTGATTTCTTGAGAGCGCCGCGCGCACTTTACTCTATTTTAAAATTAATTATTTTCAATATTATTTTGTTTCTCTCTTTCACACATTGCTCACATTGTCAGCTCTATCTCTATCTGACAAGGCCGACTCACAGTGGTGTCAAATAGAATTTAACCGGACAAAAATATTAAATTGTGTATATAGTTATATATTGCAGACTCAGACTATTAAAAATAATAATGGGCGGTATATGATATATGGCACTCCTATTTATTACATGCAACAAACCTAATAATTTTAAAAAATTTTCTTCAGAAAAAAAAGTCCCGTAGCTTGCAGATTAGCAGATATTGCCAACTGGAAGTTATGAAACCTATAAAAAAGATATCCCTTATTAAACGGACCATCAATTTACAGTGGTGTCTCTTGATGGCTATATTCTGCAATCTACTCAACACACCAAATTTCCAAGATTTTGAAAAATTTTCATGGATACATTTGTGACGCTGATTCGGAAAATGTCATCAGTTTGGCTCAAATTTTTGAGATATAGCCCATTTTTCAATTTCCCATTATTTTGGCCTTCTTTTATTTTTAAAATTCCAACAAAGAAAATAATTAAATTATCTTTTCGGTATTAGACGCAGAAAATATCGCGCTATAATACGAAAATTTGCTTTTATGCGTGAAAAAATTTGTTTGCGAGATATAAGAAAAGTAAATTTAGTATTGTTTAAAAATTATAAAAAAAAATTAATAAAAAACGTTACTTAAATTTTTAACATGTTAAGTTTGAATTTCAAAATTATCAAAATCATATAAATTAAATTTAACAAGTAAAAAAATGTTCCCTTTTTTTCATTTAATATTTATAGCTTTTTAACCAAGAGTCGAAATTAATTTTCTTAAATGGGGTTTTAAAGAGGTTACTCGGCGGTACATGACAATGTATAAAAATAAATTTTTTATTCATATTTTTTTTATTTTTTTTTTAAATAATGAAATTCATTTGCTTATATCTTCACGTATTAGCGAAAATGTTTGTATTATAGCACGATAATTTCTGAGTCTAATACGAAAAGATAGATTTAATATTTTCTTTTGCTGGAATTTTAAAAATAAAAAAGATCAACATAATGGGAAATTGAAAAATGGACCATATTTAATTAGAGCCAATTTGAAAAAACATGTGCCACAAATGTATCCAATATTTGCTGCACCATATCAATTTTTAAATTTTGTCGGGCAGTGTTTCAATTTTTTTTATCATTATTAGATAATTTAAATTATTTATATCATAAATTTTAAGTATTTTGATCATATATTTATTTTGTTTTTTAAATAATGAAATTCATTTGCTTATATCTTCACGCATAAAAGAAAATTTTTGTATTATAGCACGATAATTTCTGAGTCTAATATCGAAAAGATAGATTTAATATTTTCTTTTGTTGGAATTTTAAAAATTAAAAAAGATCAACATAATATGAAATTGAAAAATGGGCCATATTTAACTAGAGCCAATTTGAAAAAACTTGTGCCACAAATGTATCCAATATTTGCTGCACCATACCAATTTTTGAATTTTGTCGGGAAGTGTTTGAAGTTTTTTATCATTATCATTATTTATATCATAAATTTTAAGTATTTTGATCACATATTTATTTTGTTTTTAGTTCATAATCCATAAATATATTTTTTTTTCATAAAATAATAATGAAAATAATCTTTCTAAAAAATGACTTTTGACGGCTACACGTGAAATCGGACCCACTGTGCGACTGACGTTTGAGCATTTACGGTTTTTGTGGCTTGCTCATGATCCTTATTGTTTTAATTAGTATTATTATTATTATTTTTAGTATTATTATTATTACTAATTCTGAAATTTTTATGACGTCAATTAGATGAGTCGCAATGTAGAATAGGGCGCATGTTGTGTATATTTCAACGTCTAACACAGTTTTGGACGCATTTCCCTATAGTAATTTATGAACCTTAACAATTTAAGACAATTTGAATGAGTGTGTTTTATCCGGAATAAATTTAGACTTTCAAATAATATTAGAGAATGGACTGAAAATTATTAAAATTTGTGATTTGATTTAATTTTTGCTAGTTTTTTGCTAATTTTATTTTATTTACATTATTATTAAGTAGTTGATAATAAATTGCAATGCAGAACTATTTAAAAAATATAAAATTAGTGCAAAGTTCAAATTTTGCAACGTAAATACAGTCAATTTTATAGATTAGCAGTTATTGATTAAACGAGATCATAAAGAGATCAATAAAACGATTGTTTCTATTTAAATGTTTTGAAAACAGAATTTTGAAAATATTTTCTGATTAAAAAAACCAGAAACAGAAAAAGTTTTCTTTCAAATATTTGTTTGCCACAGATATCCTTAAATACTTAAGTGAGAAGCTAGAAAACAAATGTCGCCCACTTGCACAAAATAATTGTATAGATTCAAATACAGAACACTGTAACGTTTGGCTTGTTGACTGTCTGTCTGTCCATCCGTCTATCTGTCTGCCCTTCTGTCCGTGCGTCAGTCGCTTGATCTTTTCTAATATTTGCCAACCAACAGCACGTAGATCAACGTAAGCTACATTAATTTCACTCATGCGACCACCACCAGCGATAGATACATTCAATAGATGTTTTTGTATCTCACATATAGAAATGTATCTTATAGATACCAACTACAGATAATGCGCTACTAGCTGTAGATAACACATATTGGTTTTTGGCGAAAATCTACAGAGTGACAACAGTCTAATGTCAGAACTGTCGGTGTTGTCATCACCATTGATTTTAAAGTAGCGCAAAAAGTATCTAATAGATTTAGAATTGAATTCAGATACTTTAGCGACATTTTTCAAATCTATTTAATAAAAATGTATTTATTAAAAGTCTTTACCATTTACAAAGGTTTCGAAAATATATCTAGGAAGTATCTAAATATGTATCTTAAATTTTTGGTATCTGCAATTTAATATAAAACATATTTAAAATTGTTTCAAAAAATAAATCTGTAAAGTATCAAATTACTTAAAAATGTATCTTAAAATATATATAAAAATTATCTGAAAATATAATTAAAAATTTATCTGAAAATGTATCTAAAAATAAATTTTAAAATGTATCTGAAAATGTATTTAAAAATTTATTTAATATGATATATGAAAATGTATCTCAAATGTATCTTAAAACAGAAACATTTTTCTAAATATCTAAAAAAGTATCAAATTATCTTAAAATGTATCTAAGGTATAAAAATGCATGTAAAAATGTTTCCACTAATGTACCCAAAAATGTTTTTTAAAAAATGTATGTAAAAAATATCTAAAAATGATCTAAAATATATCGAAAAATGTATGTAAACATTTTTTTAAATTGTATCCAAAAATGTATCTAAATATGTTTCACAAATTTATCTAAAAATGTATCTATAAAAGTATCTTAAATGTTTCTAGATATATATTTAATAATTATATAAAGTATATCAAATATATCTAATAATTATCTGAAAATTTATCTGATAAAAATGTTTCTTAAACTTTTTTTAAATAATCTGGAATTGCATACTAAGGGTGTGTGCGAGTTCGACTAAATTCCTGACTAACCTAAATTTTGTCGGCAAACTAAATTGAACTAAAATGGAAGACATGAAACAGACATATGATAATCGATTTATTAGGGACTTTAACAATTACTGGTTACCGAATGGCGATCAAATCAAAACCCGTAAAATTTAGTTTAGTCAGCAATTTAGTTGAACTCGCACACACCCTTAATCGAATCAAAATGTCTATCTTAAGATATGTCTAAAATGTATCCTAAGTGGAATCTGAAGCCGCATCTATTTTTTTTTTTGTAAAAATATACCTAAAATTGTATTGAAAATGCCTTTAAAAAAAGTATTTAGCATTATTTTACTAAATATAAATTTTAAATTGAACCGAATTATTTATTTTTAAAAATACACAAAATGCATCTTAAACTGTAACTCTAAAAGTATCTAAAAGTGCATTTAAAAATGTATCTAAAAATGCATCTAAAAATGCATCTAAATATTTATCTAGGATTGTGTCTATAAATGTATATATTAAACGCTAATAGTTGCAGATATCCTCGAAAAATCAGTGACTAACGTATAATGTTTTGCATAGGTGTATCCGTTGGTTAATACAAGAAGGACTTTAAAAACAGAGTGAGATACTTTTCAGACAGCTATAGGATTGCTAGCAAGTGTCTAATATTACAACAATTGTTCACCCTACGTAGGCGTTCTAAAAGTATCTCATAGATACGTTCTGATGAAATTTCCAAATATGAAAATGTATCCATCCAAACAATAGCAACACATACTATACATGATTATTGTTGTAGTAAAGTGAGTACTACATGCTAGTGCTGCCGTTTGGTTAGTTTATTTAAGATGTTTGTTCAGTCGTCACCGCTCAATGTATCCGTATCCCTGAGATACACACACATGAGATACACCATCAAACTAGATACTAGGTGAATACAATCAGCAGCAGCATGCAGTAACTTAGTTTTCATCTTTCAGATAATTGCGCTCGTTTATTGAGCAGTCCACGCGGGCAGCGGGCAGCACCGGGGGTCGGTCGATCAGGAAGCGAGCAACCTGAACGCATGTCGCGCTATCATTTTGCAACGCTGATAAGACGCACAGCACCTCGAAACTCGTGCGTCGAGTGATATTTGTAGTTGAAATCTAGGTATTCTATTTTTTTTTTCGTTATTTAATTTCGGATACTTATTTTATTTATTTAAGAATTTAGACTCTTTTTTTTGGTTGGACTTTTTTTTCGTATTTTTTGTTGTTTTGTTATCGCTACACACTAACTGCCAATGCAAATAAAGCATTTTTCCGCCTGACATGACTGACAGCCGTGTTTGAATTAGCTGTAGACCCCCCCCTTCAAATGATCGCAAACATAATCCTTGTGTTGTTTCTATAAATTATGATGCCAACGTGTATAGAAAAAGAATTTTATTTTATTTAGAATTTGATTTTTAAGGTACGACCTACGATTTTAAAAAAATTTGTAAAGTCATAAACGTTTTTATTATTTGTAGAACTCATTTCAAAAAGTCATTACAATTTAGAGCATTTTTTAAGCATTATAATGAGTAAAATATTATACATTATATTCTTATGAATTATACTTAAAATATTTTGAAATTAAGCACATCCATAGAAGTAGTATTTCCAATAAGGTTAGACATTATAATGACCAGATAATGTTAGTCATGACTCCTCAACAGATCGGTATATGACAAGGAACATATTTAAAGATTAGAATTCAACCATGGCCCTAGAACTATTTCTGATGACCCTAGTAGAAATGGTACTAGGGTCCTGATCGGGAAATTATTTTTACCCTATCAGTTACATGAATAACATGATCGTGACTTTCCTAATAGGGACAAATTTAGAGTGAGAAGTAAGATAAATTGTTTCAATTGACGTTAAAAGTTATTTATTGTTTTTCCGATGCGAAAATAGTCTAAAAAATCAGAAATTTTTAAGTTTTGATTTAAATAGCTTTAAAACTACATAATTAGAATATCAGAATTTTATTTATTTTTCAACTAAAATTTTCCTTGACAGTAAGAAATGTTTAAAAGTATAGGAAGCGGTTTGAAATCCCCAAACACATAATTCCCAAACACAAAAGCTCCAAGGTTTTTAATAAACCCCAAACACAGAAGCCCCAAACACAAAAGTCCCAAACACATAATCTCCAAACACAAAAGCCCTCAACACAAAAGCCTCAGACACAAAAGCACCAAATATTAAATTGTGAAATACATAAAAATTCCCCAAAAATCCCCAGAATCTGAAATTTCAGGGTATGTTAGTTAAATTTTCTTTATTGGTCAAAGTGAAATAGAAACCAGTTGGGAAGGTTAGATCAAATGGGAAATTTTAAAGTAGGTGTATGATAGTTAGGATTATCAAAATTATAGTCTGTCTATGCCGACTATAAATACCCTACACATATGTGTGGTTACCATTCGAAGTGGTTATAGGTCACCAGGTAATTCGAATCCTTAAAATAATTACAAACTTTCCATCCCTGAAGAAATTTCTTTCATTTGATACCCATATTTACCACAAGTCATTTCGTGGGAAAACATTTTTTCATTTATTTGAGCATAATGTCAATATATATTTGACCAAAAAAGTTTACCTAAGCACGTATACAGTAAAATTGATTCGTAGATGTATATTTTATTTGAGGTATTTGAACATAAGTGGTCGGTTCTCAGGTCACAATAGACCAATTATGCCAATTTTCTTGTTCAGACAACTTAGATATATAAGTAATCTAAATCTAAAGTTTCATTACTCTAGCTCTTCAACTTTATCTGTAATCGTGATTTCAGAAGGACAGACGGACAGACGGACATCGCTAAATCGACTCACACAGACAGACGGACATACGGGAGGAGGTCATGCTGATCAAGTATATATATATACTATTCCATACCGGAGATGCTTTTTTCAGGGTGTAACAAACGGCGTACCAAACTGAAGTCGGGCACTGTTCGGACGTTTAACTGAAGGGTTAGGTGCAATTTAGTTTCAATTTATTTCTTTATTTTTCTGGGTTATCAATGAAAACTGTGTAAATTTGTCAATATTGTGGTTTATATTTATTAAATAACGCATGGATCTTAGCGTTTGCAAAAGAAAACTAAGACTTATGCCAAATATTAAAAGAACTTGGAAAATATATGATGGTTGTTAAATAGTATCAGGCGTAGAAATTGTTGAGTAAAATTCGAATGCAGAACGGTACAAAAAAAATTTTTCAAAGGGAAAACATTTTGGTAGTACTTATTACTTATATTACGGAAAATGTTATATTTGTGGTAGATTCTCTGCAACTACTAAAGGGTGTTTTTGCTGAAAATATTTACATATTTCATAGATATTAATTAAAAATATATTAATGATATTAATATTAAAGCCGCGGTAGCTCAGTGGTTAGTGCGTTGGACTGCGAGCTGAAAGGTCCCCGGTTCAAGCCTGGACTGGGGCTAACAACATCTTTTCATAGAAACATTTTTCTATACCGCGCTACCTCTCGTCAGTAAATGGCAAACCTACGAGAGTAAAACATTGCCTATGAAAAGCTCTCACCCGCCGTTCGGATTCGGCAATAAACTGTAGGTCCCACCACTTTGAGTACAAATATAACACGCACAGCTCAAATTGGTGAGAGAGCTCGGCCGAAGTTCTATACAGGACTGTAGCGCCAAACTATTATATTATTATTATATTAATTAAAAAGTGGCAAATATTTCACTTGAATAATGTTCAACTGCAATGAATTTTAAGGCTCTAATAATTTTAAACCATACTTTTCAATCTTTTTTACTCATTTTATTAAAATTTCCTAATTGTGTTGTGTTTGAAGATTTTGTATTTTTGGGCTTTTGTGTTTGGGGCTTTTGTGTTTTGGAGCTTTTGTGTTTGGGGCTTTTGTGTTTTGGGACTTGTGTTTGGGGTTTTGTTTGTTTGAGGCTTTTGTGTTTGGGGGTTTTGTGTGTTTGAGGCTTTTGTGTTTGGGCATTTGTGTTTGGGGATTTATAGCCCAACCCAAAAGTATATACTAAAAAATCAATTTCTTTAAAATAGTCGAAAGTATCACCCAGTTATTATCCTTTTTTTGTTTAATACACAGAGAAAAACCATCGGTGTTATGAATTTTAATATAAAATTAAATTATATTATTCACCCTAGAAAATGTTCATACATAAAATGATTAATTTATATGTTTAATGTTTTTCATTTTCAATATGATGTTCTTTACAAAAAAAAATTGATCTCCATTTATTATTTACTAGCTGGACCCGTGCACGACTCGTGCCAAGATTTTGTGAATTAAAAGATATGGAGCGATTTTATTAATGTAAAAAACATTTTTATTATTTATATCAGGGGCCCGTGCTTGGCTGTGAATGTTTTTTTATTGGTTTTATAAATGTAGTAGCCAAATAATAATTCTCCGCCAAAACAACTTTTTCTCAAAGACAATTTTTTCTCAGACTGCCTCGTAAAATTCTTCCTCATAGAACGCTTTCCCGTAGAATTCTTCCCGGTAGAAATCTTCCCGTAGAACTCATCCCGGTAGAATTCTTCCCGGAAGAAATCTTCCCGTAGAACTCCCGGTAGATTTCTTTCCCGTAGAATTCTTCCTCGTAGAGTTTTTCACAGTAGAAATTTTAATGTGGTGAGTTTCAGTGTGGTGAGTTTAGGTGAGGTGAATTTTGGTGTGGTAAGTTTTAGTGTGGTGAGTTTTTGTGTGATGAGTTTTAGTGTGGTGAATTTTATTGTGGTGAGTTTCAATGTGGTGAATTTTATTGTGGTGAGTTTTAGTGTGATAAGTTTTAGTGTGGTGAGTTTTAGTGTGGTGAATTTTAGTGTGGTGAATTTTAGTATGGTGAGTTTCATTGTGGTGAGTTTTAATGTTGTGTGGTTGCTTTTGTATTTTTTTTTTGTATTTGCGTTTTTTGTTTCATCTTCTTAGCTTGTGTATGTGCCGAGTTATGTCGTTTTGAAAGTTTAGGTTGTATGGGAGGTGCCACGCCCCTTTATCCAATCCCGCCCATATATAGCCTTTGACACCCTCCGGACCCCATAGTATCCTTGTGCAAAATTTCAGTTAAATCGGTTCAGCGGTTTAGACGTGATGCTGGAACAAACAGACAGACAGACATACAGACAGACAGACAGACAGACAGACAGACAGACAGACAGACAGACAGACAGACCGACAGACTGATAGCCGGACCAAGAGTTTTATATATATAGATTATTTTTAGAAGATTTATATACAGAAATTTACAGACAGCGAAATCCTATTGAGGCTAGAAATTGAAAGAACCTATTTATGTTAGTTGTAACTACCGAAATCATTCAGGTAATTCTTCACATTGGTTAGGGAACTGCCATATTCGGTTGACACTTGAAATATTTTCATATACAAACACAAAATTCTTCTAAAACTGCTCTAAATTGGTTGAAAAACCAACTACAACCCTATAAGTTTTTGCTAGAAGAACCAATTAACTGTTGAGAGAACCGAATAATTTAATAGGCCAATGAGTTGGTTAACGCAACAAATTTCTATCCTGAGTATAGTTTTTCGTCAAATTATCAAGACTAATTTTAATATACAAAGTAGTATAAATACACTAAAATAATGTAAAGATATTTAGCTCTAAACACTATTTTAAATTTGTTTAAATTAAAACATGCATCAAAAAGTTGCAGAATTCAGAAACTTCACGTTTTGTACTCATTAATATTATGAATTGTTTTGTATTATGAATTGGTTGAAGATTGAAATTCATTATTATGATGAACACATTTTTCCGTGTAGGTTCGGATGAATTGCAGCTAAATATATTTCCTCCAATGATTTATACTGATTCATGTTTATTTAAAATAAATACAAATTATTTGGTAAAACCACAAAACATAAAGTGCGATTAACAAAAAAAATCTTTATTCCAATAAACAGTTATAATAATGCAATTCGTAGACAAAGAATTCTGCAAAATTTAAAAATAAAATATTGTAAAAAACAACATATTACTAAAAATCTGTTAACTTTTTGGAACATACTACAATATATGTATCGTAACACATATCAGTTATTTTATTATTTAAATTAAAAAACGAAATACAATTCGTAGAAAAAAATTTTTTTTTTTCCTTTTATAAAAAATATACAATAAGATAATGTGTAGTAAGTTCCAAAAATTGTACAGATTATATACCATATACACAACAAATAAATCAGTGTTTAACACAAAATTTGCCAACCATCAACTGTAAATACAACAATTACGAGTGTTGTCGATGACGACTCGAATTGTCGTCAACCACGATTAAATCAAAACAGAAAGAGAAAAAATAAATAAAAAACAAAATAAAATAAAATAAAACTCGAACAAAAACGATCGACGTTAATTCATCATCGTCGACTGATTGTGTCGAGAGTCACGTGAGAATTTTTGGTATTTTTCCCCGTTTTCGTTGATTATGATTTGTATTTTTTTTTTATTTTTTATTTTTTTGATTTGTTGTAAGTTTTGTCTCTGTTGTCTTCGTCTGATAAATCAATAATAAATATAAATATTGTACAATTTAAATGCGATAACTTGCAGCGACATTCCATGAGTTTCAAGTGCACGAGTTATTGCAATCTACCGTCTTCCGTTTAATAAATAAAAATACCTACTATATTCAGGTTCAATATACGTTATCATTAATGCTAGTGCCGAACACACCTTCCCGTCAACTTGTTACGTTGTCCGTCTTGAGTGATTTTATCCAACACGCAGGGGAAAATATTTAAATTTAAATTAAAAACAAAATTCCCAACAATTGCATGACGTGCCACAACTGTCAGTGCTTTACACTGAAGAAATAATTCAAATTCTAGAGATTAATAGGTACACCTAAAGTCAATATTTTTTGTGTTTGACTGGCCGAAATTCGGATTAATCTGACCGAAGTTATGGTAGAATTAATCCGAATTTCGTGAAGTTTATTTTATGTTGAAGTACATTAGTTGAAGTATTCTCAGCTAACAAATTACAAATTGGATCCATAACTCAAATCTGTAAAAAGTTATAGACCAAAATATGTAGAAAAATACGTGAATTGCCATATATATGTTTTACTTAATAACCCTAAAACTTGAGGCAATCTGAGAAAATATCATCCCGATATCGTCTCCGAATTAGGTGTAATACCATTGCAAAATTGACATTTTTAACATGAAACATAAAATGCAAATAAAAATTTAACAAATCTCATTTAGTGTTTTTAAAAACTATTTTTATACCCTACACTAAGAGTGAAAGGGTATATTCAGTTTGGTACGCCGTTTTTAACACCCAGAAGGAAGCATCTCCGGTATGAAAAAGTATATATATTCTTGATCAGCATGACCTTCTGAGTCGATTTAACGATGTCCGCCTGTCTGTCTGTCTGTCCGTCTGTCCCTCTGCCTGTCTGTTGAAATCACGATTACAGAAAAAGTAGAAGAGATAGAACAATGAAACTTTAGATATAGATTACTTATATATCTAAGCTGCCCGGTCTATTGTGACCTGAGAACCGACCACTTATGTTCAAATACCTCATATAAAATGAATATCTGCAGATCAATATTACTGTATACTGTATACGTAAACTTTTTTTGGTCAAATATATATTGACTCATGCTCAAATATATGAAAAAAATGTTCGAAATTCGGTACACCTACCCATTTTTAAATATGGGTATCAAATGAATGGAAATTCTTCAGGGATTAAAAGTTTGTAGTTATTTTCAGGATTCGTATACCCTTGTGACCTATATACCACTTTGACTGGTAACCACACATATGTGTAGGGTATTTATAGTCGGCTTAGACCGACTATAATTTTGATAATCCTAACTATCATAATTACACCTACTTTAAAGTTTCCCATGTGATCTTACTTTCCCAACTGGTTTAGTTTGAAAAAGCACGAATTTAGTAAAAGCATTTTCAGAATAATTTAAATATACCGACATAAAAAAGTTATTAAAAACTTTAAAAAAATCATTAAAAAATCAATCAAACAAATTTTTCAAATAAAAATAAATAGAAAATTGAATATTTTTTGTATAAAAGAATTGTTTTGATTTAAAATTCGTGATATTAATAAGGGTTAGAATATTACTGTTGTAGTAAATTAAAATGCATTTATATATTTGTTTTAAAAATTGTAATTCTACTAGATTTGGTTTTTTTTTTTTTTGATACACCATGTAATAAAAATACTTTTTCTAAATATTGCAGAAACAGTATTGTGTTTTAACTTTTTGCTTTTTTTTTAATTATTTGAAGTTCGTATGGACCAAAGATGTAGGGGAATTCCACAATTTGTGGTAAATTTTAGTCTTAGTGGGTATTCGGGGAATGGTCCACTTTTGGCGGGGAATTTCAAATTAGTATCTCTTGCATTTTCTACATTTTTAAGGATTGAAATATTGGGGCATATTCCAACTTTTGATCGAATTTCATATGAACATTTTAAAACAAACGTTTTTACTTTTAGATTCGATATCGTAGTACAATAAATAATTTTTGAAATGAATTTAAACAGCATGCATTGACTTCAACGCTTTCAATTCGTTTGGAAAATAATAAATTGAAAATCGTTTGTTTAGAATTTTGCAGGTAAAATCTAATTCGATCGAAAAATGGAACAACCTCTATATTCTAATCATGTCAAAGATCATAATTTGACTTCTAATAAACACAATCTATTAAATACGAATCCTAGATCTAGATAAATTCCTTTTACATTTTTTGAATGTATCTGATGTTATGTTTTTAAATAAAGGATACATTTTTACTTAATGTAAGACGTGCTAATTTGACACCCTTAATAGTTGAAAAATATTGTTTTCAAATTAAAATATCAATGACAATAATGTAGTAAAAAAATGATCAAAACTAAAAACAAAATTCGAAAATAATATATATTTACAATTGCACATTTGTTTATACATGTCTTTAAATGGTTAAATTTAAATATCAAAATAGTTTGTTCCTGTTCAAAATATGTTTATCTGCATAATTTATTGCCCATTTTCAGTACTATTCTAAACCAAGTTTATGATCCATTTTTTCAGTCACATTATAGTCAATATTTTACATATATTTAAAATTTCATATTAACTGAGTACTAATTATCTATCTATCTGTCTGTAAAGTTTAAAAAAAATTCGGACATTTTGATTTGGAACTACAGACTTTTGAAATATTTATTTAAGCTAAGTGTAAACATTCACTGAAAAACTGAACCTTAATTAATAAAAATATAGCACCACTTGGTAATAGGAAATATTTTTCTCAATTTATAATGGCTGATAAATGTCATTCGAAAAATAGATAAATCAAGTAATAAAAAAAAATTCAATGAATAACATATTGCGTAATATTTGTTCTGTGGATTATTTCGATTTTTAATAAAACACTATTTATTCTCAGTGTATTTAAATTACATTTGTGCAGGGAATTTTATAGTCAATTGGGGAATTTTGCTAAAAATATTGGGGAAAATGAAAATAAGAGTTGGCATCACTGTTATGGACACAAGACTATCGTAATTCGTCGTCCAGGTATAAACGAAATCCATTTCGATATATAGAAATTTGATGACTACATATTGCTGTATTGTTTTGTTGTTGTTTTTTTTTTTTTTAATAATAATATTAATAATTACCACAAAATAATATATAAAACAGGGTGTAGTAAGCCTAAAACTGTAAACTGTAGTAATTTCTCTAAATATTTCATAAAGACAAACTGTAGATATTTTAATACAAATGTATTTTTGTATTATATTCTTGAATTATGTAGTTATTTTACATACAAAAACCACTACATCAATGTAGTAAAAACAAATACATTTGCTTTTGGACGTAAAACAAATACATAACGCTCGTTTACTTCAAAAGTTTCATAACTCAAAAAAAAAAAAACATTTTTTGCAGAAAACGCGTTTAAAGTTTTAATTGACTCCATTGCATATAATATGTATAGGGCATATAAAATTAGACAAGTATGTGAGTAGGTCAGTATACAATATGTATATTATTATGATTTTTGTACACAGCATGATATAACGAATATTTCTGCATCATTAACTCAAAAAATCACGTTTAAAAATTTAAAAACATATGTAGTAATTTCTCTATATAATTTAGGACGTATAAATAAAGACAAACAAATTATAAATGTATTCAGTACATGTAAAGAAATGCAGTCAAATTATTTTATTATTTTCCATACAAAAACAACTATATCAATGTAGTAACAACAAATACATATGCTTTTGGACGTAAATCAAATACAAATGTATTTATTTTAACGACATTTTAACGACATTTCAACAACATTTTTATATGTTTTTAATTTCTTCTAGCTATGTTTCGGTTACCAAAATAAAACGGATTCAATTGCATTTACGTGTCACCACCATATTTTTACAGTGTATTTGATAATTAATATTTATATTGGAAATTTTATATATTTTTTTAAGTAGTTTTTCGATATATTTTTAAATAGTTTTTTTTTTTAATTAATTTAACACATTCTGCTGTCAATTAGTTTTTAATGTTACAATAACAACATAAAAAAGGCAACAACAAAAACTTGCTGCTGTTGCTGCTGCTGCGTAGGTGTTTTTGTTGGACGCAATGATTTATTTTCACTTGTTAAATTTATTGCTGTTAATTTGTGACATTTTGTGTGATGGTTGTAGTTGTTCTATTCAGCGTCGGGATTTAAGTAGAGGCCCACACCAAATGCTTAGCCCTGGGGGTCTACGTATTTTAAAACCAGCCCTGGTTCTTTTATTTGTTACAGCCATGGGTTCATGTATTTAGAAAATGACAAGTGTCATTCTTAACTACTTCATCCTCATCTACTTCGTCTAATCAATTTGCTACCGAACACTAAGAAAACAAAACGGACCGATTTCAAGGAAACTACTAAAATACATTGGAAGTCATTTTGCGGTGTAATTTTCATTTTATTTGATTTTGTTGCATGTGCGACAAGTATTTGAAATGTCAAACAACTGTCAACGTGTGTTCCCTAAATAAACAGCAACAACGAAAGGGCTTGTTTGCAATGTTGTAGTTGTTGTTTTTGTTTTTGTTGTTGAGTTTCTATACTGGATATTCTTGTGATTACTGCGCCATCAGCAACCACGTGGTTTTCAATAACATTTGACGCTCACGCCAAAGTGCTCTCTTTTCTGATTTACTTTACTCAGCAACTGCGCGCATAGAAAAGCTGCAGCTACAAAACTTTTAAAGTTTATTATTTATTTATTTATCATGTTTTTTTTATAGGCAAATTTATTAAAAAAAAATACTTAACATTAAAAACAATTTAATTGATTAAAGGTGTCGTCGTTAACGGCAGCTGACTCTTCGCATTGATTCGCATTATTGCCGAACGCTGTCAAGTTGCTTCTCTAATGTTTTATGACATAATAATTATATTTGCTCATTTTATTTATTGTTGCTTGTTTAGTGGGTGCTTGGGGTTGGGAGAGAGAAGTGGGTTCGCTTGTCTGCGTCGCGAGAGCACAGAGAGCCATATAATTTAGAAGGCTCTCTAAAGTGTTGCCATTTTTATTTATTTATTTTTATTTATTTGTTTTAATTTTTTTTATTTGAGTTTCGTAGTATTTTTCATATCAGTTTTATGCGGTATTTTATGCATCGTCTCATATTTCATACTTTTTGCTGATAACGTTTATCAGCAACCAACAACACAAAGTCAAGTTTTATTTTTATAAAATTTTAAAATCTTGCCAAATTCTTGGTAAACTTAATAAACACATCGTGTGTGTTAACAATTTTTTTATATATTTTTACCCCGACGAATTAAAATGAATCATTGCCGATAAATACAAAAATGTTTAACCCGAATTCTCCTGAATGATTTTTTTTTTTTTGAGATTTAAGTACGAGGTGTGTAAATGCGGTAAAAACCGATAAAACACATACAAAATATATGTATATAACAAATATAATTTTGAAAACTTAGTAATATAATAGAAGTCGAAAGCTATCATATGAAATACAATTTATTATTTTCCGATGAATCCACAATAAAATAATTGTCCTTCGTAAGGGGTGTCGATATGTGGAATGATTCGGGTTAAATGAAATTATTATAAACCAGTTGGGAAGGTTAGATCACATGGGAAATTTTAAAGTAGGTGTAATAATGATAGTTAGGATTATCAAAATTATGGTCGGTCTAAGCCGACTATAAATACCCTACACATATGTGTGGTTACCATTCAAAGTGATATATAGGTCACCAGGGTATACGAATCCTGAAAATAACTACAAACATTCAATCGCTGAAGAATTTCCATTCATTTGATACCCATATTTACAAATGGGTAGGTGTACCGAATTTCGATTTTTTTTTTTGTGAACCACAAGTCTTTTCGCCGGAAAACATTATTATCATGTATTTGAGCATGATGTCAATATATATTTGACCAAAAAAGTTTACCTAAGTAAGTATACATAAAAATTGATCTTTATATGTACATTTTATATGAGGTATTTGAACATAAGTGGTCGGATCATAGGTCACAATGGACCGATCTCGCCAATTCGCACATACTGCGTAGGTATATTAGTAATCAAAGTTATAAGTTTCATTTATCTAGCTCTTCAATTTTAAAAGTAGTAGGGATTTCAACAGACAGACGGATAGACAGACGGATAGACAGACGGATAGACAGACGGACAGACGGACATCTCTAAAGGGAGATCATGCTGATCAAGAATATATACTTTTCCATACCGGAGATGCTTCCTTCTGGGTGTTACAAACGGCGTACCAAACTGAATATACCCTTTCACTCTTAGTGTAGGGTATAAAAAGAAACTAACAAAGTAGACTTAGTTTTTTAAATCGATTAAATATTCCGATTAAATGATAAAGAAGCATTGGAAAATATGCAAGCTTTATGATCATCGTATCTGACGACATCAAGTTCTTGCAAACATTTTGTAATGAAACATATGAGTAAAAAAAAAGTAATAAAAAGTATTTTTTGAATATAAAACGTTCTCAATGTGAACTTTAAGGATCCAATAGATTATATTATCTACCGTCTCACGTTTAATTTTAAATCATACTAAAAATTCAGCTTAAAAACGTTTTATATTAAAAAAATATTTTTATATCATATTTTTTATTTTCAATATTTTTTTTGTGTCAGTTAGATTTTTTTCTGACAGAATTCGAACGGCCGAATATAATTTATATTGAAATCATACACTTTTCAAAGTGTCTTTAATATAGAACCATGCCGACAGAACCATGACGAACAGTCAGAAAGTAAATTGATAATATTGCATTGTCATCGACTTCAAGACAATGTTTTAAATTTAAAGACTCTAGCTCATCGGGAAGTTAGTTTAAAATCAATTACAAAATTTGTACCGAACAGACAGAAAAGAAAGCGAGCTAATAAAAAGTTTTAAAATAATCTATATCTTGATCTTCTTCTTATATTTAAAAATAAATTGCTGTGCGTATACGTACATACTCAATAACTTAAATACGTACCTAAATTTCTGAAATATGTAGACAACTATTTACTAATACATTGTCTAATAAAATCAAGTAAAATAAATACATATGTATTAAAAAGCTAAGAAAATGTTATAGGACTAGATTTATTCGAAACAAATACAAAAATATATAACGACCAATTCACCAAAAAGAAAAATAGAACAATTGACCATTTAAATAAATAAAAAATAAGTTCAATCAAAACTTTAAAAAAGAAGAGAGTAAAAACTGGGTTTTCAACTGTATTTCTAAGTCAAAAGGTACTGAAGGAGGGCGCCAGAGAGGCGAGCAACCAAATTTGATTGGATTTATATTTATTACATTTAATTTAAAGAGAAATTAAAAAAAATTAACTGCACGTCAACCACGTATTGAGTCTTTTACTACATTAATTTTCTGGGTGCGTAAACACTAAATAGATGCCCAATACTCGGTATTTCCTAGTTTCTTCTATGAATTTCACACCACACTGTGATGGGAATTAATGTAGCCTGTTTTTTGTGGTTGGCAATACTTTTCTCATTAACTATTTCCGGTAGTCGTTTACTATATAAATACAAATTAAATATTAAATCTTAATAAAAGCTCTTAAAAATGGCTACTGCAGTTCCAACCAAGCTGCAGGCTCTCACCACAGACATGACGCAAGCGCTGATCACCGTCTTGGTGCTGACAAAGACCGAACCCAACTATTTTGTAGCTCGCGACTCTAACGAATATCGCGGCGTCATCAACTACACTGTGCGCGACTCCAAGCGGCATCTGGTCAACTGCAAATACTGGGGCAGCAAGGAGCGCGTCGCCAAGTATCACAGCACACTCAAAATCGGCGACATCATTGACATTGTCTGTCCACGCGTGGTACCATGCAGTACAGAGATGCAGCAGGCACAGCAACAGCAGCAACAGCAACAGAGCTTTATGCCGCAGCCAACTCTGCCCATTATGCTGGTGCTCAACGAGGGTCAGTCGGTGATGCAGAAGCATAATCGACGCGATCTGGATGCACGTCGTCGTCTCTGGAATCTGATGCGTCTGTCGCACAAGCCACCTGGTGGCGCACTGCAGCTGGCCGATGTGCGCAGTGTGGCTGCGAATGCAGCTGACAAGCAAGGCCAACTGGTGGAGCTGCTGGTAGCGGTGGTCGAGATGCGTCCGGTGCGCCAAGTACGCAGTGCGCGCACACGCGAAACCTTGAGCTGTCTGGAGGTGGTGGTCATTGATCGCAGCACACCGAACGGCATGTTGATGAGCATCTGGAGCTCGGACTGGATACAGCGAACGCAGCAGGTGTGGCAGCCGCGGCAGACAACACTGCATCTGGTGGATGTACGCGTTGCGTACTCGGAGTATTACGGCTGCGCTACGTTGAGCATTGGTGCTCGCACGCTCATCTACGAGAATCCGTTCGGACGTGAGGCGCAGGAGTTGGCCGAGTTTGTGGCACAGGCGCCGCAACACGAGTTCGCACTGTCCAACTTCGGAAGTCTACCAAATGGTAAAACATTGTAGAGTATTTAGAGACGCTAAAACTTAATTAATTTTCAGCCGAAAAGATTACGACACGCATGAGCGTGCGTCAGATCTATGCGCGCGCAGAAGGACATCTCAAGGACGAGGTGGAACAGTTTGGCGCAGTGCTCTTCGGTATGGTTACAAAATTCGACATTGACGGTTTTGCTTCGGTACTAAGCAAGAAATGGTAACATATAAAACTTTTCTCTTTTAATAGTTTTTTTTTTTAATCTTGCTCCTTTGCATCCTCCGCAGCAAATCCTGCCAACGTCTGCTGGACAATGCAAGATTGAACTGTGATGACCCACAGTGCGAACTGAGCTTTTCGTTAAATTATAATGAGGACAAATTTGAGCAGTTCTTCAATATCAATATACATTTCAGCGATCACTCAGGAACTTTGACCGAGGCGCGTTTACGCGATCCTGTAGCTGAACGTGTGCTTGCCCTAAATGTTCGCGACTTTCTACAGCTGTCGGAAACTCAAAAGGAGCAGCTCAAGTGGCGTCTGCTTATGGAACACTTCGAGGTGAAGCTGTTCATCAAGAAGGTGACCACAATGCGCAAGAATATAGCAGTTACTGTGGTCGAAATGCGTTCCATCGACATGCAGGAGTTGTCCAAGAAAATACTGGTATTTTAAAATCGTGATAGTTTGTAAGTTTTTATATTTAAAGAAAAACTAAAGTACAAGTACATTGTTAAAAAAATATTATGGTTGATTATGGTTTCTTTTTTCTGTATTTACTGCTATGTCTTTAGTTTTTGTTTTTAAAAAATTAAATTAAGACGAAAAGTTCATCAACATTAAAACACAGTTTGTCTTAAAATTGCGACAACACTTTTCGCTAATTCTAGAACATGTGACATGTGACGTGTTTCTGCTGGTATTTGTTTATATTTCTATGCAAACATAAAATAACTCGCTAGTATAAGTAACTCTTTCAATATATAAACCACAATCCCAGCAGAAACATCCAAATTTGTAAGCCTATTAATGATAGTGAAAAGATTTGCTAATATATAATTCAAGTTATTTTAAAGAAAAGAGAAGAAAATATGCTAAATACAACTAATATGTTTCAGAAAAATAGACGTATAAAATAATTATAACAATAAAAATCTTTGAGAATAATACCAATTGCTAATCTCAATTAAGTTTTTTGAATAAAACATAACTTTCTCTTCCAGATGATTTTAATTAATTAACTGGATAATTTTTAAAATGTACTTTATTATGTACGAAAATACGTACGAAGAATCCAATGACAATTAGATTTCCACTAAATCATTTTACAGTAGCTATGTTCCTGTGTCGTGTTATCTTGAACCACAGCACTATTTTCTATATAAAAAAACATAAACAATTAGAACCAGGATCGTTTTTGGTTTCATTTTTGATCTGGTACAGTACGTTAAAAAGTAATGTTGTTTGTGGTGATGTAATGCTATTGTGAATAACGCTTAAAAAGAGGAAGAGTTTTTTTTGACAAAGAAAGGGCAGAAAAAACAGTGGTGCCAAGTTGGTTAAAATAGAACCGATGGCGTTCCAGTGCAATAGATCTCGTTCAACTGTCCGGGAGCACCAATAAAAGCTGCGTTTCCGTGGTATTTGAACCAGATCTGTTTCACGGGGATATCATAGGTTGTATTTTAATAAATTTGGCAGCACTGTTTTCTTCTGCCCTTTCTTTTTCAACACAAATTCTTCTTATTTAGCGCAATTCACAATAGCATACCAAAACCACAAACAAATTTAGTTTTGATACGTGCAGTACTAGATCCAATTACTGATCTAGTACAAAAAACGAACCTGGTTCTTTTGTTTGTTTTTGTTTTCTATATGAAAATGATCTACATCTCAGGATCAAAAACCACGGGAACGCAGCTAATAATAGCTTTTCAAATTGAAACCAAATTCAAATTAACCAAATGAATTACTTAAATTTGAAATACTGAAAATTTATATTGTGTGCATCAAATTATAAACAATTTACATTTGGTTGTACCTCAGAATAAGATTGCCCTATACTCATAAATGGAGATAGAAATTAGATTTATGAGACTGATAATCCTCTTTTTAACTGTATTGTCTGCTTTTTATTTTATCTTGTATAAAATCTGTGATATCAAACAGTTTATTCAACAAACAATCTCAAATTAGTGTAAATTGGTTTGACGCACGTTTCATATTCGTATAATAAATTTCCATGAAATCGAATATAAATATTAGCATTATTAAACTAAAAAAATATTCAGTTATATAACATACATAAGTACTTTTGAAAATATATCATATCTGAGGATCAGATTGTATGCGTGATCAGACTGTGTGCGTGTCAGTTGAGCGAGCATCTTTTCTTTAATCACAACCAAACTGTCATTTTATCAATCAATCTCATTTCGTTTTATTGCTTACGTGATTTCTAAATATACACTTTTTTGCTAAACATGACAAAATCAAAAAATTTGGAGGTTACACTGGATATGGAACACAAAACTAAAAATCTCATTTTCAAAAAGCTAAATAACTTTTGATCTATTGTATGAAAAGATATGAACATTTAGATTATTGCAAAAAAAATAATTACGATCGTAAAATGTTATCGTGTAGATTTTAAGAAAAATTAATGTAAATCAACTTATTTATCGTTTTTCTGGAAACCGAGTCGTGGTGTATGGAGCAAACTAATTATCAGGTGACGTCATGACAAATTATTAAAAAAATGTTCTGGATTAAGATAACAGTACTTTTGAATAAGGCAGGATATTTATTGGTTTTGCTTATAATTGTCTTGGTCATTAACCCAATTATACGGTAAAAATAAGATTATTGTAATTTTAGGTATAGGATCAGTGGGTTGTGGACTTCCAGCCAAATGATCTCGTTTTTAAACCCTGAGATTAGAAAACGTTTTTTTATACAGTGCTACTTCTCCCCAGACAACTGGAAATCTGGAGTAAGTATTGTCTTAAAAATCCAAATCAGTCCGCAGTTCATATTCAGTGGGTAGTGGACCTCCAGCCAAATGATCTCGTTTTTAAACCCTGAGATTAGAAAAAGTTTTTTTATACAGTGCTACTTCTCCCCAGACAACTGGAAATCTGGAGTAAGTATTGTCTTAAAAATCCAAATCAGTCCGCAGTTCATATTCAGCATTAAAATGTAGGTCTCACATTTTCAGAGGTTTTGTGACAACCGCACCCTCTACATAAATTTCAGCACCTACTACGTTTGTAAAAATTTAACACTGTTGTACTGCTCTAAGAGAAAAAATAATAACCGATTTAAAATTTTCTGCTGGGTCAGAGAGTAGCCGAGAGACGCAGCGATAAGCATATCAGATGTGTTCAGAAACAGCTCTCTTCGCCAATCAAAGAGATCAAAGAAAATCAAATGCACTCCGAACTTAATTAAATTAGCAAACAAATTATCGTGCTGAAGATCGTCACGATTATCACGCTATAGATGATGATGATGAAATGTGTCAATATCATGAGCTGAGCGCAAGTTATCAATGGGGCCGCCAAACAATAGTGGATCGATCGGCTATTTGCCAAATTGCCAAATAACGAATGTCGAACGAAGACGTTGCGTCGGGCGTTATCATTATCATTATCAGCACAAGTTATTTTTCCACTTGTTTTTTTTTTGTACTTTAGCACCCGCACAATGCCATTCATCAAGGCGAGTCAAATTAAAAAGTTTCCACTAGCGTCTACCGTTTTTCTGCCGCTGTCCGCGGATTTCAGGTTTTTTTTTTGTTGAACGCTCTCGCAGAGAGTAGAATATAAAAACGTGCGAGAGAGGAGGCACGAGTCTATATCGAGAGTGATCGTCGACGAAGTCGTATCACATGCTTTGCATATTGAAGTTACTTAAAGTAACTGGATTGACAATCGTCACAACAACAACAACCGAAACAACGATGATTAAGCATTTAATCTAAGAAGCGTGGCAATCTACTTGAAAACCCTTCCCAGACCCCTCCACAGACAGCCTTTTATCGCGTTCAATGTGCAATGGGTTTGTACCCAAAGTTCGATCGGTGCGAGTTTTATTCAGTACTATTTGCGAGTATTATTAATGCCGCCGATCGTTTTATGAACTCATAAAATAATTTTTAATAATAAAAAAAATAACAAAAACTCAATTTAAAAAAAGTATATTTCATGGGCGTTGAAGGTGTAACGCAATCTACGTCTTGGGACAGGTTCAAGGCGTAGAGAATGTCATACGATCAAGATTGAGTTAAAATAGAATTGGCGACCTAGTTGCAATTTTATACTGCGCACTTAAAAAAAAAACATATTTTTATAAAAAGGTGAAAAAGGCCATAAAGTATTTTTTGTATGAAAAACATAAGTTAAATGTGTTCAAATTAGTAATGTTTTGACGTGAAAAAGGCATATTCATTGACATATCTACTGGGCCGATTCAAATTAATTTTTAATCGGCCCAGTAAGATTAAATTAAGATTAAAAGTCCGCTGCTGTCTAATAATAGAAAAAGCAGATCATATATCGTCATTATTGAAATAAAATACACCAAATACAAAAATAAAAAAAATACTATTTTTGAAATTTATTGATTCATAGTATAAAAACCAGTTCATAAATTTCAAAAGTTGAAATGCAATTCGAAAGACTTACGTTTTTGAATTCAATATTTTGAATATCAATTTGAATATCAATATTAATCTCAAAGATCAGAAATTGTCAGATATATTGAAATTTTCGTAATAAATAATAATAATAGTTTGGCGCTACAGTCCTATAAGAACTTAGGCCGAGCTCTCTCACCATTTTGAGCTGTTCGTGTTATATTTGTACTGAAAGTGGTGGGACCTACAGTTTAATGCCGAATCCGAACGGCGGGTGAGAGCTTTTCATAGGCAATATTTTACTCTCGTAAATTTGCCATTTACTGCCGAGAGGTAGCACGGTATAGAAAAAGGTTTCTATGAAAAGATGTTATAAGCCCCAGTCCAGGCTTGAACCTGGGACCTTTTGGCTCGCAATCCAACGTACTAACCTTGAGCTACCGACGCAAATGCCGTCGGTACCTTCTACAACGACGATATATTAAAAATTTAATTACCGTTCTATAGATTGCTTTTATATAATTAATTTGCAAAAAATTAATTTGGTTAAACAATTGATCAAATTCAAAGTTTACATGTGTATAAATCCAATTTTAAATTCACATTAAAATTCAATAAATCCATTTTCAAACTATCATATAAATTCTAACACTTTCGTCAACAGTCATTCATTCCTATTTTCAGTCGTTATTGATAAGTTGCCATTCTTATCAGAAAGTCGACAGTTGGCGTCGGCTAATACCCGATCAATACTGATTAAAGTTGTAACCTTTATTGACATAGTAAAATTACACACACAAACAAAATTTATTGGTACAGTTAACCGAACAAAAAAACAGTAAATCAGCTAAAAATATATATTAAGGGCCATTTTTCCTTCACATTTTCAAATTAAACTGAGTTTAAACCAGATGTCATATTACAAAACAATTCCCTCAAATCCCATTAAAATTGGTCAACCCTAGTAGAAATTTTGGTAGGGCCATGGTCATGAAGTGATCATGTCATTATTTGAGGTGATCGGGATATGACGAGGCCCATAATGTCCTTGTAACGCAGTGTCCTTATCATGTATTGACCTCAGGCCATGATCATGTACTGATCGGGCAATTCCCCATTTTAATATTTACCCGACAATTGCCTTGTCTGAGGCGGGCATAATAGGGTTTCTCTCATTAATCTCGATCATTGCCTGATACTAATTTCGTTATGAGGAACAAATAATGTAGCTATGATCGGGAACATTTACTGTTTAGATAATGTAAACCCTGCTATAGTAAGCATGATAAGGGCATGCAAAGGCAATGATCATATTTTCTCTAATAGGGCTTACCCAACGAAAACCCGATCATTTCCCGATGGCGCATCGGGCAAATTTCTACTAGGGAATAGGACAATTATTGATTTAATAGTATACAAAAAATAAATCTTTTCATATAAACTCAATGGCAATGTCATGGTATTTACTAGTGCTTAACGTATTTTCCGAATTAAATAATAATTTATCCTATTGACTATTTTTAATAGTACAAAACTATTATTTACGTAGTATTTTTTTCTGGGTGTAGCTAAAATCAACATATAACTAGAGAGTATATATTTGATATAGAGTTTCCGTACAGGTTGTTTCGCTGCCACTTTTGTCAAATAAATTCAAACATTGGTTATGTGGAAATTGAAACGAAAATGTAGTCAACAGACACATTTTCAAATCAATATTCTGATGTTTTCTGCCACATTTTTGGCCAGAAAAATAATTGAAATTTATAAGGAGTTGGATTGCAACATATCTTGGTAAGTTTGGTTGCAAATTATCCGCGGACAGATCCAGTTTTGTGCACTGTTTTCCTCTATTAACTTCAATCTGTAAAATTCCAATTCCAAATAACCAATGATTTCGGCAGCGACGCCAGCAAACTCGGAAGGAATCTCTATTAAAAATCTATACTCTCTGATATAACAAATATTTAAAATATCACATTAACTAATTAGTAATTGTCTTTCTATCTGAAATATTTAACTCTATTCATACGTTTTGATTCCAAACTATAGACTTTTTAGTCAATAGTCAAATGTTTAAAAATTTATTATATTAGCTGACGAAATTCAATTGAAAATTATATCAGAACAGATAAAACAATTCAGTAATTGATTATTTTTTGTATTATTTTTGTATAAATGGTTATTAAATTCACCAGTCATAATAGTTTCTATTTTTAAAAATGTTAACATCATAGTGATAATTTTTTGTATGTGAATTTTGATTCTAATTAATCGGCCATTTAGCTTCTTACTTATCGTCGTGTACATTAACTATAGCTTTTGGAAATAAAAAAAAGTTGTATCCGAGAGAAACATTTTTAATGGTTTAATATGTTCTTATAATTTCTTCGAATTTCAAATTATTTTGCTTAATAATAAATTTAGATAATGTGAAATTTTAAAAAGATTACAAAGAACTGCATTAAGTACTCTTAAGACCCAACTACATTTCGTGTTAAAGTCCAAATTATTTTAACAAAATTTTTCTAATAAAATAAAATTAATAAGGCACTGATGTGAACCCCTGATCCATTACCTTATTTTAAATCAAGCAGCTCGGGAACCCAACCCGCAATCAGCACAACCCAAAATTTTAGAATTATTAAAAAATAATATTTAAACTTTTTTAATACCCAGATAGAAATTTCCAGGCTGCAACAAAAGTGCCAGGCTTGTTACAAGCTTGACTACCAAGGCTTGGTATATCGGGCCAGATACAAGCCTGGCACAATCGTCACTTACAGACTCCACACAGGCCTTGATATATCAAGCTAGACACAAGCCTGGCACATTTATCATTCCCAGATTTCAAACAAGCCTCGTTAGTTTAGATAAGACACAAGCCTGGGATAATCGTCACTCCTAGGCTTTACACAGGCCTTGTTAATTTAGGTTAGACACAAGCCTGGCACAATTGTCACTCACAGACTCCACACAGGCCTTGATATATAAAGTTAGACACAGGACTGGCACATTTGTCATTCAAAGATTTCAAACACGTCTTGTTAGTTTATGTTGGACACAAGCCAGGCACAATTTTCATTCTCGGACTCCACACAGGCCTCGGTAAACCAATATTGACACAAGGCTGACACAATATTAAGCCACATATGAAAATTCGTCCCATGCCTAGTTATGCGTGTGTACCGACTTTGACTTGAGTAAATTAAAGTTTACTATGGTGACATTTTCGTGTTGTTTCCATGTTAAAGAACACTTATCCGATGAAAAAAAAAACTTTGCTGACGATTTTTTAAATGTCAAAAAATGTCTGAGGCTCAAGCCTGGGACACAATTCTGAATTACAGGCTTGTAACATAGTTATCATTCCAGCCTTGGCACAGTCTTGGCACAGGCATAAAACACAGTGTTGGCACTAGACTGGGAATTAAGCCTGGCACAAAATTTGTCAACGAGCCTGGGTACAAGCCTGGGATACAGGCTTGTAACATAGTTATCATTCCAGTCTTGACACAGTCTTGGAACGACCTTGGATAACAGCGTTGGCACAGGCCTGAGTACCATTGGCACAATCCTGTGTCAGACTTGTGCCGGTCGTTAATTCCTACTTGGATAATAGCACAAACTGAGCAAAATATACGTTTTTTAAAGGTTTTCTCAACATGGCCGTGCTAAGTTCCAACACAATCTATTTGTTACACATTAACTCAAAATGGCGCTACTGTAGTAGAAATTATAATAGAGACATGATCGGAAACCAGTATCATGGCCAACACGGCATTGTTTCATACATGTCTTCCCTAATAAGATAAATTTCTACTTGGGTATCTCTTCATTCTTCGAGAATAAACATTGCTCGGCATTAAAACTGTAGGTCCCTCCATAGTTACGACATGAAATTGACACACAAAATACCTTTTTCCCTGATTCAATTCATTTGAATAGAAACTTGGGTCCCACCAAATAAGTACAAATTGAGCACCGGTCAAAACTCATAAAAAATGTATTTCTAAAAAACCTTTGTAAAACGATGTCGGTTTTAAAAATTAAACGATCAAAACCTTCCGACTTTTTTGAACAATTTGATGTATCTCTGACATTTCAAAAGTTATAAATCGACCCTTAATAGGAATTTCATAAGAATTTAATTATGCCTCTACTATCCTGAGCAGGCAACCTGATCAGAATATCAACTCCAAGCAACAAGTTTTGAATCAAGGACTAATGTGACAGCCTGATCAATATAATATTTGAAATCAGACGAACCTGATCAGACATTGATATCACTCGGGGGTGTATAGATTTGTAGTAGGCTTACCCTAGCCGACTATAGATTATGTCAGTTGGCATTGGGTAGGCTCTGTTCAGTGGCAGATTAGAAATATGGCTAATTTGAAAAATCTTCACATTTTATTGATTTATTAAATAATTTTTCAAAGGATCGGCTTCGAAACACATTGAAAAACACAAATACTACACAAATATTTTATTACAACTTTGCATTAAGTTGAATATTTTTATTTTCTGATCTCGATTTTTTTTTTTAATTTAAGCATCCCATAATAATTTTGAATTAAGCTCCTTATACCACTGTGCGATATAAAAACAAAGCAATTTCTGTTTAAAAGTTCTGTTAAGAAACTATATCTTTTTTTTTAATTCTCTGAATTCAGTATGCTTTTCGATTTTTGTCTCAGTATAGGGTTTCAATAGGGATTCTTTTTTGGTATTCGGTTCAGTGACACAATTGCCACAACAAGAATAACAACAACCACACTGACTCTGACACTAGCAGCAATAACAACAATAAATCGTAAATAAATTCACTCACCTCTGATTGACAAGTCGTAAGCACGCTGCTGCATCACAGCCACTCTCTCGCTCGCACGTCTGCTGCGGCGCTCCATTTTCTGCTTTGCTTCGTTCTATGTATGTTGGGGGTTTTGGAGCGGCTGCCGCGGGGGACGACGTCGGCTTCAATCTGCTTCGCTCTTCGTTCTCGCACAAACGACGACGATGCAAATTCGATTTAAATTTGTGCCGCAGACTTCGTTTTTGTTTCGTCGTACGGCGTTCGGTTCGTTATATAATATTTTACAAATTATATAAGAATATTGACAATTGATTGATAAATAATTAAATTCCTTGTTTTTGTAGTTTTTAATGCAGCGCACACTCAATGCGAACTCTACCAGTGCTCTGGCTGGTGGAGCAGCTCCCAGAGCAATCGAAAGTCCAAATGTAACGTAGAATCGTTCTGGCTGGTTGTTGGCTGTCTGTCCGACCGTTCGGCGAAATCGCACTACGACGCGACGGCAAAGGAGACGAAATTTTGCGCAGAAAAACGGACGAGGCACAAACACGTTGGGGCTCTGGACTGGACACTCGCAGACTCGGGAGTGAAGTGAGCTGTGAGCTGCTTGCCGCTGCTTGGAGCCGATATAACGGCGTGTTTACGAATGACGTAATGCGTAATTATATAATGTTTATGTAATGGCAACCCACAACGTAAAATATTAGTAGACTTTTGTATAAAATTTATGGCCTTTTTGGTAGGATTTTTTCGTGTATCCTTTTGAAGTAAGTGGCCATTGTTGCCAAACTGCAGCATAATCCTAATTTTACATTTTACATAACCCAACAAATACCTTGTAGTGAGTGTGTACTTTATTGAGTATCTGATTAGATAATGTAGCGAATTACAAAAATACCATCGTGATTACATTTAACACCAAAACCAACCAATTTAGGTTTTTACACAATCACATAGCATTCATAAAATGTATCTATCTGTCTCGGTGATATACAAAATTCGGTATCTTTGATGTAATATATGGAATTTTGTTGATTCGTACGAGCTTTGCTCGAGTTTAACGATAAGACTGGCATTTTTTAACTTACTGAAATTTAGAATAATTTCCCGAGTAGAAATTTCTTAAGGTTAACCCAATTTTACATTCGTCCTTGATTAGAATACGTAGACAACAGTTTTAAAAATCACCTGTCGTAATTATGATCAGCTACGACTACCCAAGTAAAAATTGTTTAAGTTCCTTTTCGTATCCATCTCTAATCAGAATTCTGGTCAGTCTTAACTAGGATAAGCCTAATTTCAAATGCACCTAAGGAAACCTTAAGACACCCGATTCAAAATCACTGAAAAAACCTGATTGGAAATTATATTATTTGAATCTGATAGGAATTTTATTAAAAATCTTATATAATAAAATTCGATTAGCAAAATTATTCTAATAAGATAAGAAATTGTAATAATTAATCTTCGAAACACTAATCAAAAATAAATAAGTACAAAATATACATATTAATATAGAAATTGGTTAAGATTAGCCTTATTTCGCAACAGTCCCTGATATGATGCTGATCATTGTCGACCATTTCAAGGGTAATCCTAATTTCAAATCCACGTAAGGCAACCTGATCATTCATAAAAAAAACATGAGTCAAATAAATGTTTTAAAATGCAAAAAAAATCCAAATTCTCAACAATTTTAAATATCTCAAATCAAATGTTGTGAAATACCTCATGACAAGTGTTGATTTTTTATCATTGCAAAAGTTATTGAAACATCTATGTTATTTTTTTTTGTTTTGTTTGAAAGGGCTCGAATTTGGTAAGATCAGTTTCAGAAGAATTTAAATATACATCGAATAGTATAAGGTCAGAATAAGAGTAAAATCAGGCAGTCTGATCAGATGTGAAAGGTTTCGAAAAAATACATAAAAGGAGTATCAAAATCTTGTAAATGTGCATCAAATTATATAACGTTTGGATATATGTAAGGGTATAATCAAGGAGCTTGATCAGGAAACTGGATTAGAACACAAATTTCAAATAGGTATTAATGTTCTACTATCATAATTTTCTAATTTTTGAAATAAGGAAAGCTGGATCAGACAATGATATCATCATGAACTAATTTTCTACTCGGTAAGGGTAAGTTCAATACATGTAAGGTGGCCCTATCCACCTTTCACACAATAATCATATTGAAGGTACCATAACCTGAAATTAAAACGAGTTGGGAAAGTTAGGTCACATGGGGCGAACTTTTATAGTCGGTCGGGCCCGACTATGGAATACCCTACACTCTGGGTGGATATATTAGTGGTATAATTTCGTAGGATAATTTTCAATTTTTTACGATTAAAACTTCCACTACAAAAAATCGGTAAACAATGAAAACATTCAAATGTGGGCGAATCACGCTCATTTTTGGAACAAATATTTCTAGACGAATTCTTACAATATATTTTAAATTTTATATGTATATATGTGATACTTTTCGAGTTATTGGTTCCAAATAGTAATATATAAGTGAGTTGTATGGGAGGTGAGCGTGTCCGTTGACCTCAAATCCAAACTCCGAACCATTGTTTTGCTAAAACATATTGAAACCAAATTTCATTACATTCTAACCATTATTTTTCAAGTTACCTTGTATCCGCTCAGACAGCAAGACAGACGGACAGTCAGAGAGACGGACATGGCTAAACGGACTCGGGTAATGATGCTGATCAAGAATATATATACTTTTCCATACCGGACACGCCTCCTAAGGGGCGTTACAATATATGCACAAAGTTAATATACCCTGTACCTCATAGGTGTAGGGTATAAAAACTGATTGGATAAATTATTATTAAAACATGTTATTTAAAACATAATTATATTTTATGTTAATAATAAACTTCAGTTAAACATTAAGAAAGCTCGTAAAAAATATAACGGTAAAACCAGTAAGTCTAATCTCGGAAACCTAATCAATCAGGCACTGATAGCCTCACTGGTAGCCTCATTATAGCTTTATTCGAAGTCAAGCAGGTTTCCCGCGGTAGCTCAGTGGTTAGTGCGTTTGACTGCTAGCCGAAAGGTCCCCGGTTCAAACCTGGACTTGGGCTAACAACATCTTTTCATAGAAACATTTTTTATACCGCGCTACCTCTCGTCAGTAAATGGCAAACCTACGATAGTAAAACCATTGCATATAAAAAGCTCTTACCCGCCGTTCGGATTCGGCAATAAACTGTAGGTCCCACCACTTTGAGTACAAATATAACACGCACAGCTTAAAATGGTGAGAGAGCTCGGCCGAAGTTTTATACAGGACTGTAGCGCCAAACTATTTTTATACCCTACACTAAGAGTGAAAGGGTATATTCAGTTTGGTACGCCGTTTGTAACACCCAGAAGGAAGCATCTCCGGTATGGAAAAGTATATATATTCTTGATCAGCATGACCTCCTGAGTCGATTTAGCGATGTCCGTCTGTCCGTCTGTCTGTCCGTCTGTCTGTCTGTCTGTTGAAATCCCTAAGACTTTTAAAATTGAAGAGCTAGATAAATGAAACTTATAACTTAGATTACTAATATACCTACGCTGTATGTGCGAAAAAATTGGCGAGATCGGTCCATTGTGACCTATGATCCGACCACTTATGTTCAAATACCTCATATAAAATGTACATATAAAGATCAATTTTTATGTATACGTGCTTAGGTAAACTTTTTTGGTCAAATATATATTGATATCATGCTCAAATACATGATAACAATGTTTTCCGGCGAAAAGACTTGTGGTTCACAAAAAAAAAAATCGAAATTCGGTACACCTACCCATTTGTAAATATGGGTATCAAATGAATGGAAATTCTTCAGCGATTGAATGTTTGTAGTTATTTTCAGGATTCGTATACCCTGGTGACCTATATATCACTTTGAATGGTAACCACACATATGTGTAGGGTATTTATAGTCGGCTTAGACCGACTATAATTTTGATAATCCTAACTATCATAATTACACCTACTTTAAAATTTCCCATGTGATCTAACCTTCCCAACTGGTTATTATTAGGTTTCCAAACGTTTTTTTTTCTGACGACAAATAAAACTACCTACCGTTCAATGAAATCTCTATATTTAAATTGGTACTTCCATTTATTTTTCTGTAACCGTGTCACGATAATCGTTATACACAAATCAGAAATAAAACAATTCTCATATTATTTCGGTTTTATAATGAGTTTAATGGCGTTTTTAAAAGTGTATGGAACGATAAGTTAAAATTTAAAATCCTCAAACAAAAAATACAGAATACGAAAATGTATAAAAAATTACATTGTAAAAATTTTCAAAAGAGGTGATGTTGAAAATGATAATGTTGAGATATGCAAAATGTTAAATTAAAAAAATAAATGAACAATTTCAACGAAGTTGGATTGGCTATGAAAAATGACTTCAAAAATAATTAGTCAATTGAAAATTGAAATATTTTCTGCATTTTTTGATCATTAAATTGTTTAGGTGTTCTAAGAATTATTAAATATTCGACATTTTTATGTTTCGACATATTCTGTAGATCTGGTTTAAAATAGTATTAAAAACTAACAAAAACTGGAAAATATTGTCATGCTAAAAAGGGCAACCATCGATTGGCATGTCATATTTATTACAAATACTATTGAAAAATAATTTTTCAAAAAAAACCTTAACACAATCATTTTTTAATCGTCAAGACTGATTTTTATATATCAATGAATATTAATATTCTTATACGTTTTTAATATTTTATTTAGCAATTATTATCTAACGATGAACAAGAAAATTATTTACGGTTATCCAGAACATAGTCCAAACTAAAATCAAAAATACAATATCTATTTCAATAATTACTATATTAAATCGTTATTATCGATATTTTTCTAAAATTTTAAGAAACCACAAATAACAATTCTCGACTCATCGTCAACACTAATCAAATAAATAAGAATGACAAATCAAAAAATCACCAACAATGACTTTGTTCTTTTTTTTCTGGAGGTCTTTCAGAGCAATAATTTAAACTGGGTCGACATACATGTATGACCTTCGGAAATTGAAATAAAAACAGAATATTACGTTTATAATTTTTATATTATTTTTATAATACGTGTAGCTCCCTTTATACCGCAGATAGTTTCAGTTATTCGATGTCTCATATAAAATATGTTTATTACACTATAAATTCTGTCGATTTCGAATATATTTACTATCAGATAATATGCACTTCCCCGTTTCAAGTTTTATATACAAACGACTAATATTTGTCTAAGTTGTATTCGCAGAAAATGCTCGCTATTTGTCTCATATAGACCATGGAAAAGTACTTGAGCAGGAAAACGTTTTCATAACGAGTGATTTAATTAAACTGGGTCGACACAACACTGACCAAGAAATTTGCCCCTAAGGGAATAAAGCACCAATGAAATTATAGGTACCCAAAGAAATAAGTTTAAACGAAATAATATAAAAATAAATTAATAAAATAATAAATTTTATGTTATAAGTCCCCAACAAAATAAATTTTAACCCCAATGAAATATAGACCAATCTCAAATTCAAGAAATAAATCTAATAAAATAACACCTAATCCGCTTTTTAAGTCAAGTTTAAATTTTTAATAATAAAATTATTTTTTAAAGTATTAAAGTCAAGGATTTAAGCCCAACTCAATCGAAATTTTCCTATTAGGGAACAATAATAACGAACAAATAACGGTTTCGATTACAGTTTCGTTTTTTTTTTTATTATATATAATTTTTTAAAATTAATATCATTGTTTGTCCATATCTGAAGCATGATACGAATTATTTTATTCAAACATGGAAACATTTAATAAAAAAAAGAAATTCTGAATTGTTTTATAAAAAAAAAACCGGATACTGGTTTTCGGTTCAACATACAGATGGGCGCGTGTCAGTTTTTTATGGCACGGGCACTCCGATTGGTGCCACGCACGACTACGATTCCGACAACAAATATAAAGGCACGCAGGAGAAGCACGATAAAACACGGCATATAGAAAAACACAAAGAAGCACGACAAAACACGAAAAAACACGGAATCATATGAAAAACTAGACAAAACGTGAAAAATAATATTATAAACAGGGACTAAAACGCTTTAGAATATCGGTTCCGGTTCTATGATTTTTAAAATTACCGTTCCAATTCCGGTTTCAACCATAAATTGTATGTGTTCCGATTCCGGTTCCTCACATTTTTAAACGACGGTTACGATTCCGGTTTCAAAAATCGAAACGGTTCCGGTTACAATTCCGGTTCTTTGCGATTCCAGAGTAAGGCCCTTGGAATATCGGTGCCGGTTCTCGTTCCAAGATTTAAAAAATACCGGTTCAGATTCCGGTTCCAACAAAAACAAATTATATGGGTTCCAATTCCGTTTCCACACATTTTTAAATCAGTTCCGGTACCGGTTCTTTATGGTTTTTTATTATAAATAATTCAAAAATTAACTTTGGTATTGTTTTATTCTCAGAATCGGAACTTTTCCGGAATCGGAACCTGTCGGGGACCGCAAAGAACCGGAATCGAAACCATGTATTATTAAAAAATGTGTGCAACCGACACCGATATTCCAAAGTGTGTTTGTCCCTGATTAAAAAACCACGAAATTTTTATTTTCTGATGCCGGAAGAAAGTGATTTTTTTTAAAATTGGAGTAGAAACTATACGAATTGTTTAATGAGCGCGTGCCTGATTTTAGATGAACAGATACGCACGGACACGACAACAACTAGTACGCACGGAAATTTGCATGCACGAACTCAGATTTTCGGGCGTGACACGAAAAAAGCACCGCTCGCACCCATCTCTAGTTCAATGCCTGTTTAAAACCAATTTATGTTTTTATTAATATTAATTCTTTGAACATTTCTTATATATGATTTGAATGACAATTTGTTAAAAATTCCCAAATATTGAAAATGAAATAACCTCCAAAAAATTAACAACAAAAATCGTTTGGAAAAATGGCGGTTATTTCATTTGGGGTTTATTTCGTAGCGCCCAACAACCATCAATTTATTTCAGAGAAAAACTAAAACTAAATCCACAACTTAAATTGTCAATAAATAGTTAAAAAATAAACTCTTATAATGCCAATGATGGGTGGGTGGATGACTTGTGAAAAATATTCAACTGAAAACAGATTAAAGCAAATTCAAACCATATCATTTGTTCTGTATCAATAAAATAAAAATGTTGATGATCAATCTTTATTAAGTTGGCCAAGCTTTGCGAAGCGGCATTTTAAATTAATTTCGTTTGTAACGCAATGATTTTGTGAGTAATTTCAAAACTCAAAAATATTATGTTGTGATGGAATATTTTGAAAAGTAGCCAGTCGTATCATTATCTTATCAAAATTGTGAGGCATATGTTTAAAGTATCAGTCAGTCACTGTCATGCCTCGTATGGTTTGGCACAGGGCGATCTAAAAAATTCATGAAGGTTCTCAGTGTAGTGACTGATTAGAAAAGTACTTGAAATAGTTTTTTTCCTCTATTAAATATTAGTACTTTTTTATGTATCTATTTAAGTTTTTTAGTGCATTGACATATTAAAAAGGTACTTAAAATAGTAGCTAATTTTGTATATAGTTTTTGATATATATATACTTCTAAAAACTCAAAATCATTGTAAACATAGATTATTCGAAATAAATAACGTTTAGATGCAAAATCCGTATCTGTGAGGCAGTCAATTTTAAGCCGACTTATCAGACCTTTTCGCACAGATTTGAAATGGAAATAAAAATGGAAAAATAAAACGTACAAAAATAAAAATGATTAATCTCAATTTCTTTAATCAAGTCAATAACAAACACTATAAACATTTTCCTTATTTGCTTTTCGCGTAGCATTTATCAGCATGATTAAAACATGATTTGAAACCAGGGACTGAAACTGGTAAGAATTTCTGTTTTACTTGAACGATTTAAAAAAACAAAGAATACGTTTCGTTTAGGTACATAAAATAAATCTAAATATGTTATTAAAATATAATTATCATCTTTGAAGGTGTACTAAAAACTATGTTAATTATTAATATTTATTCGAATGGAAGCGTTGTCTAAAGCGTAACCTTTACTAATAACAAAATACCTATTATTAAGAAATTGAATTTACCGAGAATGGGATATCAGGTCTTTAACTGAAAATTTTCAGATACAAAATTCAATCATATAAAATCCATTTGACTTATTACAAAATCTGAATCCTGTTAAACTAAAAGTATAAATATATAATACTCTTAATATTCTAATATACCCTAATACATATACATACCATAATATCATTAAATTCTACGGCAGACTTTTATCGGAAGAAGTGGACTTTTAAAATAAACCTTTTTACATTCTGGTAAAACATATACAAAATATTCGTGCTGCAATAAATCGAAATTTGTCGGTACTCCTAACAATTCTTATAAATTAGTCTTATTTAATACTAATGTTTTTGATATGTGCATTTAATTTCAATATTAAAATTTTAATAAAAATCTTATAATATATACAAAATTCAGGTACTTTCAATAATTAAATATGTTTTTATTAGGGCTGTGCGATTAATCGTTTTACCGGAAATTCTGATTAATCGCAATCACGATTAATCAATAATGCGATTAGTCGTATTTTTCAATTAACCGAAAATACGATTAATCGGTTAATTATAACTTTCAATTAATCAGAATTCAAATAATTTTTATTTAAGAACATAGAAATTGCTGTCTACAACAATATACAAACTTTTTTTTGTTTTTCTTTAAAAAATATTTATTTTAATAAACAAATGCCAAATTAGATGCGTAACAAGTAGAATGTCGTTATTTATACCCATACAAAAAACAATTAATCGTATTTCAATTAATCATATTTCGGATTAACCGATTAATCGTTATTTTGATTAATCACAGAAGCTGATTAACCGATTAATCGTATTTTTGGTTAATCATAAAATACGATTAATCGAATAATTGATTAATCGTGATTACGATTAATCAGACTTTCCGGTAAAACGATTAATCGCACAGCCCTAGTTTTTATTGAACATTTTTAAAAGCTCATTTTCAATATAAAGTAATTGTGATAATTTTTAAGACTTTATAATAATATTTTTTCTTTTTTGCTTTCAGTGTATTTTCGAAGAAGAATATTCCCCCTAAAAGCCTGCAAAGGTTTATTTTTGTAAATTTGGTAAATTATCACAAAAGTTTTTTTATTTTTAAACTTTCGAACGTACTCAGTGCAGAGAGTATATTTTTACACTAGAGATGGGTGCGTGCCGTGCTTTTCTTGTGTTTCGCCCGATCTAAATTCGTGCGAGCAAATCTCCGTGCGTGCTAGTTGTTGTCGTGCCCGTGCATGTCCGTGCCTCTAAAATCAGGCACGCATTCAAGTTTTTTTTTTAGTTTCTACTCCAATTTAAAAAACTCGAATTTAAAAACCCTTTCTTTGCGGTCCCCACATGTTCCGATTCCGCAGAGGTTCCGATTCAGAGAATAAAAAGTTAATTATTGAATTATTTATAATAAGGGACCGAAAAAATCCGGTACCTGAACCGATTTGAAAAAATTTGAGGACTCGGAATCAGAACTCATATATTTTTTTTTTGTTGGAACCGGAATAAGAACGGGAACCGCTAATTTTAAAATCTTGGAATGAGAACCGGCACCGATATCCAAGGAATTTATTCCCACTTTGGAACCGCAAAGAACTGAAATTGTAACCGGAACATATAATTTTTATACCCTACACTAAGAGTGAAAGGGTATATTCAGTTTGGTACGCCGTTTGTAACACACAAAAGGAAGCATCTCCGGTATGGAAAAGTATATATATTCTTGATCAGCATAGCCTCCTGAGTCGATTTAGCGATGTCCGTCTGTCTGTCCGTCTGTCTGTCTGTCTGTCTGTCTGTCTGTCTGTCCGTCTGTTGAAATCACTACTACTTAAACAATTGAAGAGTTAGATAAATGAAACTTTTAATTTAGATTACTTATATACCTAAGCAGTTTGTATCGGTCAATTGTGACCTGTGATCTGACCATTTATATTCAAATAACTCATATAAAATTTAGATCAGTTTTACTGTATACGTGCTTAGGTAAACTTTTTTGGTCAAATATATATTGACTTCATGCTCAAAAATATGGAAATAATGTTTTCCCGCGAAACGACTTGTGGTTCCCAAAAAAAAAATCGAAATTCGGTACACCTACCCATTTTTAAATATGGGTAGCAAATGAAAGGAAATTCTTCAGCGACTGAAAGTTTGTAGTTATTTTCAGGATTTGTATACCCTGGTGACCTATATACCACTTTGAGTGGTAACCACACATATGTGTAGGGTATTTATAGTCGGCTAAGACCGACTATAATTTTGATAATCCTAACTATCATACCAAAATTTAAAATTTCCCATGTAATCTAAACTTCCCAACTGGTTTTGGTTGAAACCGGAATCGGAACCGCTATTTTGAAAATCTTGGAACCAGAACCGGAACCGTTATTCTAAAGTGTTTTAGTCCCGGTTTAAAATATAATTTGTCACATTTTGCATAGTTTTTCATCTGATACTGTGCTTTTTTTCGTGTTTTCTGAGTTCTTCGTGTCTTTCTACATACTGTGAGTGTCTTTAAATTTAGTCGGCGTGTCCGTGTCATAAAAAACGGGCACGCGCCCACCTCTAATTTATGCCATTATACAAATATTTACAGGTACGATTACTCTGACACTAGGCAAGTTTGTTTTTGATATTTTTATGAATATTTGGTTTTGATTCAAATTCAAATTTTCAGAGATTGAAATTTGTATTCAAAGAAGAAATGAAAATTATTTTTCAGATTTTGTTTTAATTCCAAAAATTTATTATAGTTTATCTCGACGCATATCTTGATAATTATTTTTCATTTCTCATTTTTATATTTTATATTAAAAAAATTGAAAGAAAGAGAATTTCTAGTTGCATAATTTTAGGCATCAATAATTTTGGTTGCACCAAACTGATGCGACATTTTGTCTGTCAAATCACTAGCTAACTTTTAGCATTTCTTGTACATGAAAATTGCATACTTCTAGGCTGTTGCTCAAATTGCTCATCAATCCGCGGAAAATATCTATAAAACTGAAATTGAAACAAAACATAAACTTTCAATTTTTTGTACAAATATATCTAATTTAAAATAAAGAAGTATGGTTTAATTCGGTCAACTATATACATCGAACTATATCGAATCTCTCAAACAATTGGTTTTCGTACTCTAAAAATTCTATTTCTGAAGATCTCATCCAATTTATAAGTGAAGCGCACGAGCGAGATGTTGGGTAATTATTGGGTAATATCGATCTCGGACTCGCTTTCGAATAAAAAAATCGTAGTACAAATTTTCATACGGAACGTCCTGAATTATTCTGTGATTTATTACGAAACAACTAGAAACTTTAGTTACAAAGTGTACTTATACAAAAATTAAGCTATCTTTCTAAATTATTAAAAAAAAAAAAATAGTTTGTATGCAAAAAGTATTTTTAGAAAAATAAAAAAAATTGTCTCGTCCGGTATTTTTCTGTGATTTATTATGAAAAAATTATAAATCAAAGAAACAAAGTATAACCTTAAAAACAAAACACATTATCTCAACTATTTTTTAAAAGAATTCAAAAAAAATAATTTGACATACAGGTACAAATTCGTTGAGTTTTTTTACTTCCCATATGAACATCGACATGCACTTCTGTTTTTATTCCATCTGGAACGACAACTATTTCATTTATATCTTTTGTTCTACCGTATAGAATTCTCTAATTTTAGTCATATTTAAATACTACTTGCATAAAAATAAATCAAGTAAATTCATTAATTTTCCTTTGAGATATTACAGTTTTAAACGTCCCGTCCGGAACCCCAGGAAATGCCAACATGTGCTAATGTGTGCGGTTATTATTTAGAGTGGTACAGAAGTCTCAATGGTTTACGAATCCTAAAAATAAAAGAAAATTCACCCGTAGATGTTAGTGTTATATGAGGTAAGTGAACATAAGTGGTTGGTTCACAGGTCACAATTGACAGATCATGCCCATTTTCAATGTCACGCAGCTTAGGTATATAAGTAATTGAAATTAAGTGTTTGTTTTTATGTAGCTCTTCTAGTTTTCCTGTAAACATGGTTTCAACAGACAGACGGACATCGCTAATTCGACTCAGGGTGTCATGCTGATCTGGGTATACCATATTTAATATACCCTTTCTCTCTTAGTGAATAATATAAAAATCATCAAGAATGGACTAAATTTCATTTTTATATAATTTTCAAAATACCTATTTTATTTGGCTCACCCTACCAACCCAACAAAGAGAGTGGAAACAAACAAAAACCTACCGCCAGACTGTGCAGAGCAGAGAGACAACGAAAAATAAAAACGTGGAGAATGCGAAAATTTGCCTCTGCTGCAACGGGTGGTTGTTGTCGGTTGTCGCTCCCTCCAGTCGCGTTCGCCGATCGCCGCCAGCAAAGCTACGCGAGCCGACGAACGAACAGAAACAGCAACAGTTGAAGCGGCGCAAACTCTGGCAGCAATGAGAAAAACGGCTGCGTGCGCCAGTCTTCAACGGACGGTCGTGCGAGTTAGACGCGTAATTTTGAAATTGTTTTTCAAAAGTGCCGCATAGAGTTCAGTCGTTGTTGTTGTTGATAGAGTGTTTAACAATTGCATCAAAATATTGCAATAATTAGCAACAAATAAATGAAAATGCTTTTGAGTGAAAATTAAAAGCATATTTTACATTTACAAAAAGTGCAACAAATAATGAAAGAGTTCTAAAAAACGCGGCCACCAAAAAATTGTTGTCAAAAAAAAACATAAAACAACCACCACGAAATACAAACAAGACAAATGTCAAAGTGCGACCGCGCCAAAGTGTAATAAACAGCGTTGCCAGAACATAGACAAATTAGTATTTTTAAATGATAAAAAAATTCAATATTTTTTAAATAATAAAAATAATGTCAAAAATTTTAAAAATATAATTAATTAAAAATTAAAATTAATTTAGCTGTCAATATGAATACGAGTGGCGTGACGAGCGTGACACGCATGATGTCTACCGTGAATAATAATAATAATTGCAATCACAACAACAATAAAATTACAAACAACAATAACAATTTAAAAATGAATCTACAACTGAATAAAATGCAGTGCTTGGAATTTAATCGAAACGCAGCAGCAGCGACCGCAGCAACATCAACTGTAACAGCAGCAGCAGCAACAACATCGCCCACTGCATCGCCACCTGATTTCGATTTCAATCTTCCGTGTCGCTACTTCAAGAGCTCTTTTGCGCGTTCGCTGTCCTTGAACAATGCCAGCAATCATTGCAAGTCGCTGGACTACGAGCAACGCGGTGGCGTTGGTGGCAACACTAACAACAATCACAATGACAACAACATTATGCGGAATAATTGCCCGCCGCTGCCGCAGCGTTTGAGTCGTGCGGCAGCTGTCGGTGACAACAATTGCAGCAACAACAACAACAACTTTGTCAAGAATGAGGTCGGCTGTGATGCTGTTAGCAAGCACAACAGCAACAACAACCACAATAATAGGCCGCCAGCAATTCCTGCCAGACGTCTGCCAGCAGCAACATTTCATTCAGAGTTGCCGCCGCAGCAACAACAACAACAACAGCGTGTGCCGTTGACACAGTTTAGAAATGCCGCCGCTTCAAATTCACACGGTGCGCATTTTAATAAAATTATTAATCAACAGCAACAGCCGCCGCATGTTGCTAGTAACCAACACCACAACAACAACAGCCATCAGCACAACATCAGCAACATCATTAGCAGCAACAACAGCAACCTCAACAACAGTAGAAGGAATCATGTCTGGCCCAGAGACAGCGAACAGGTTCGTCCAGTTTTTGCGTCAAGATTTTCTATTTCTAGTTTAAAAGTAAAACTTCCTTTCTGGGTGAAACTATTTATTCCATTTTTGAATCCAACAATTAAAAATATGTTGACAATACGCATTGCATACACTCCGCAAAAATGCATTTCTAAATGTTTTAAAGAAGTCGTGCTGAAATTGTAAAAATCAATTCTAAACCTTTAATAAGTTTAACATTTTGAATTAAAACTCGTCATGCACAGTGGGATGAAATCAAATTCTTGCTGGACAAAACTAAATTACCTTATATATTAGTACATTACATTAATGTCGATATAATGTATTAGAAATCGGTCGTGTTCCATGAAACTTCCTATTTAACAATATACGTTATATATTCGAACTTATGCATCATATAAACATTAAATTTCGGCAGTACCAACCACTATTCCAAAAATTATAGCAATTGGTCAAATTTTATATTCCTGTATAGTCCTTTTTGTTTAAGAGAATATGACATATTTTCGACATTATGCAACATATTTAAAAAGAATTTTTTGGGAGTACCAACTACCTCCAAAATTTATAGCAATTGGTCAACTTTTTAGATCACTTCAGAATCCATTTAAAGATTATGACATATTTCCGAACTTGGGCATTATATAAAGATAAAATTTTAATAATTGATATCGATTGGTCAACTATTAGGAACACTTTTAAATAATATGACATATTTCCAAACATATAAATCATACATTGATACAATTTGGTGTATTTTGAAGTATCAACTATCATTACAAAGCCACAATCCCGACCAATTTCAAGACCAACATGTTCATGTCATTATCATATTAACCTTTTTAACTACAATTAAAAACTTTTTTGGTTGCGTCCACCCAAACAATCCCCAACCAAATTACTCGATTCTCCCAAGACATTGAAGACATTAATTATAACTAAAATAAATTCTCTCAATTACTATTCTGTATAAATTATAAAAACTGGATTACAAAAACAATTTTAAAGATTATTGCATATAACTTTTATTTCATCCAAAAATTAATTGCCTGTTTGAACAATGCTTAAAAATAGAATAGTGGGAGTAGGTGTGTGCATTTGTTATTAATTTTATTTATTACACACAGAGAAAACGAATGTTGTAAAATATATTACATTTTTTTATTTGTTTAAAACATTAAATTTAGTTCTACTGTCTTTACTTACGTTTGCAATGCATTTGTCTTTATTTTACTTGATTTTACTACATACTGTAAGCTCGTACATGTTGCAGCAACTGTGTGTTTTTTTCAGGTTCGTATCTAAATACCTTACATCGGACATCCCTCCTGAATAATTTAATATAAAAATAAATAAAAAATCTTTAACAGATTTCTTAAAATATCACTTTTTTAAGTTTTTTGATAATATTTTTTGTAATGTATTTTTTTATTTTTGCTTAACCTATTAAGTTTTTCAACTAAAAAAACTGATATACTTAAGATTCTCATAATTTCCACCATTCATAATTAGTGATGACAATTGCGAAAATATTGATTTTTTCAAAAAAGTTGTAGTTTCAGAAATGACGCAGAGCAAAATATTTAAAAATGTTTGATTTTGAATCAGTCTAATGTACATATAAATATATAAATAAATTTAATAATTTTGTTTTCCATACAAAAACAGCTACATCAATGTTGTAAAAACAAATATATTTGCTTTTGAACGTAAATCAAATACACGAGTATTTATTTGAATATTTTGTATGGATTATAATTCCAAGACCCTAATTTTTTATTTGTTATTCAATAAGTAGCAGTATCAAAGAGTATATACAAAAGGTCGCAGATTATTTTCTAATGTAATTCTATACCAGAATAGGGATATCACGGGATATCGAGGTCATTTAACAACACCGAGAGATTCAACAAAGAATTAGTTTGCTCCATACGACATTGACTAATTTCGAGAAAAACAAATGGTTTTCTTAAAATCTACACAAATATTTTTCAAATGTTATTTTTATTGGAAACCACTCCACTCAAAATAAATAATTTCCAAAATCTTTTTGCTAAATTTAAGCAAACTTTAACTAGTAAGTTTAACATCATTTTATTTGACATAACGAACAGTTTACTATAAAACTAGTGTGTACAAGAACGCGCCGTGTCCCTGCAATAATATCACTAGTGTAGCGGACATAGTCACGATACTTTTTTGGACACTGCAACTAATGCGTCTATAACTCGTAGATTGTTTTTTGAAAAACAATTGGTCTAAAACCAATATTGCACATATGCAAAAGTTCAATCATTAGGTTAATAAAATATAATAAAAGTAAGTTTAAATTAATATAAAGAAAAGAAAATTTAAAATACATAAAAATTAAAAATATAAAAGTAATAAAAACCAGTTGGGAAGGTTAGATCACATGGGAAATTTAAAATTTGGTGTTATTATGAAAGTTAGGATTATCAAAATTATAGCCGACTATAAATTCCCTACACAACCCAAATTTTCAATCGCTGAAGAATTTCCACCCATATTTACAAATAAGTAGGTGTACCGAATTTCGATTTTTTTGTTTTGAACCACAAGTCGTATCGGCGGAAAACATTTTTTTCATGTATTTGAGCATGCTTTCAATATATATTTGACCAACAAAATTTACCTTAGCACGTATACAGTAAAATTGATCTGTAGATGTAAATTTAATATGAGGTATTTGAACATAAGTGGTCGGATCATAGGTCAGAATGGACCGATCTCTCCAATTTTTTCGCACATACAGCGTAGGTATATAAGTAATCTAAATTATAAGTTTCATTTATCTAACTCTTCAATTGTTAAAGAAGTAGTGATTTCAACAGACAGACAGACGGACTTTTCCATACCGGAGATGCTTCCTTCTGGGTGTTACAAACGGCGTACCAAACTGAATATACCCTTTCACTCTTAGTGTAGGGTATACAAAAATTAAATACAGCAAAAATATAAGTTAAAACAGCTTAAATTATTAACTCTAACAACATAAAAGAGTTATTTAAAACAACAATTTTCGTTTGCTGTTTCAGAAAAATCCGGCGTTTGCCTAATTTCAGCAAATATTTTTGTTATTTTAGCAACGTTTTTTGTACAGTTACAGATTTTGTATTTTGAGTATAGGATTACATAAATATTTCTCAGTGTGAATATTTTTGCGATTTTCAGTATTTCAAATTTACTATTTACTAATCAAATATTTGATAACAATTTAAACCAAATAAAAACAAAAATAAACAGCTAAATTACAAATAAGTTTTTACATCAAAAATATGAACAATACCAAAAATTTAAAGATTATCGACCACGATAGTTTATATGTTTCCATATCATTAAGTTTAACGTAAAAAAATCCTTGGATTTAGTGTCTCTAGTTCAACTAATACAAAGCCCATGACAATACCACACAAAGTGAATATTGAAATTAATTCAGTTATTTACACAAATCAGTGGCAACTACGTCGCAGATTTATTGCCTGCCAGCAACCTTGAGACGCAACACCTTAAAAGGCAGCAACTGACCCAATTTAGTAGCACATGACCATATTTCAAGGAATCCCAATGACGACAGCTGCTCAGACAGACCATAAAACAAGTGTCAACAATCAACAAGTTGCCAAGGCAACAATGCCCCGCTGCGAGCAACATGTTGCATGTTACGCGCAGCCACATTCCGCACAAAGTCAGGATCAACTATGGCTCAGTAGTACCTACAATAATTCAGTACAATAACTCAATACAATAACTTTGTTATTTTTAAGCATAAAAATGATTTGAATGCCAACTCATTTGGACATCATCATCATAATCAGCCATAATTATAACATAGCAAAACAACATATTGCAAATATTTTCATTTTATGTTTAAGGAAATGTAAAATGCAAACATTTCATACGATTTTCATTCGTTACTGCAATGCAACATGCAAGAAAAATTACTCACATTTTTCCATGTGCTATGCGAACAAATTTTTGCATTTTTCTCATAGTTGGTTTATTTTCTAATTTATCTGTTAACCATTTAAATTGGGTTAGTAATAATATTAAACACTATTTATGTTTTTTCTATTTTGTAAAAAAAAAGTAAATCATTTAAATGAAAGTTTATGTTAAACTTTTTTTGTGGGGTATTTATTTTATATATTAATTTAATTATTTTGGACTTGTGCCAATTATATTTTATGTTTTGCTAATGTTTATAGTTGTTTAATTCATATAGCTTTGTACTAAATCATTCCAAATAAATGTATATTATATGCTATTTAAACAATAAAATATTTAAATAATAGTATATTCTTTTAGTGCAATTGTTTGCATTATATATTTGTCAAAAACATATAGAAAAAGTTGCTACATTTAAAAAAATTTAATATCAGTCAAAAGATTGACTTATCTCCATTTATGATTGGCAATATTGGTCTCATCTATTTGATATTTTCATAAAAAAATGAATTTTGCAAACTAATAGAATCAAAATTCATAAATAATCAAATTCAGCTATGCAATACTTAATTGAATAAATAAATAAAATAAAGATTATTCAATGATGAACAAATAGAATCCAGAATTAGAATTTTAACCCCAACATATGTCAAATTAGTGGAACTCAATTCTCGTACTCATGCGATAATTCGTTTGACATTCAAATCGAAATCGACAAATGCCTTTTTCTAACTGCCTCATTCTGTATTTCAAAACGAAAAACTATTCGACGAAAGTGACGTAATTTAAAAAAAAAAATGTTTGTTTCTAAAGTCAAGTAGCATGAAATCAAAATTTGTGTGACGAAATTTTGACGTCAAATGTTCGTTTTGTCGTTCGTTTCGTGATACAGAAAGTGGGTATAGTTCTTGCTGAAGTCAAAAATAACTTAATAATATATTAATCAAAAATCAGGTAGACATTTGTAAACTGTCAGATGGAAATAACTCACATACACTTCAGAATTCGATCACGGACATCAATTATGTATGATAAAACTAACCCGTTTTTGAATTCTATTCACAGAAAACATAATCGACGTAAATATAACAACCGATATTAATTGCAATCATTAATCAATTCAGCAATGAAATTCATTTATTTAATGAAAAGATTTGCTTTTGTTCGTTATATAAGCAATTGAGTACGTTAATATGAATATTTGTACGTCAATGCAGCAAATAATTTCGTAAACCTGCGCCGACTAATTAATTAGCTGCATTGACGTACAAATATTCATATAAGCAAACGGAATTGCTGTTTTCATTAAATTAGTGAATTTCATTGCTGGATTGATTAATGATTGCTATTAATATCGGTTGCTATATTTACGTCGATTATTTTTTTTCTGTGATTGTACCTATTTTGAACAGAAAAAATGATGTTCATAAATGGAATAAACTCTGTTAATAGAGACACTGATCATAATATATTGGAATAAAAATATATATTTATGAACTATTCATCGTATATACGAATCGCACAACAAAAAAATAGATATATTTTATTATTTTAAATACTTTAAAAGTTTACAAATACCATGAATTTTTCATAAATGCGAATGCGTTCATCAATATTATGAACTTTTTCATTACGTTTTTATGAACGATTCATAAATAGGATGAATTTCGTCATTGGTCGTAATCGTAATGACAAATTCATAAAATTGATAGACAATTTGATTAATAGTATGAACTTTTTTTGTTCTGTGTGGATAAAGTTATTCTCCTTTTAACTACATATCGTCGTTGTAGAAGAAAAAGTTACCAACTATATATTTTTTTTTATTCCGACTATTTTTATATTCGATTCGATTAGACTGTATCAGAATTCATTAGATTTGTCCATTTTGTAATTAACTCGTTTTTTTCTAGAATCAATTTGTATTTTCTAAAATCAGTTTGTAATAGTCTGAAGTTGTTTTCTACTATTTTGAATTTTATTTAATCGTTTATGATTACAGTTTGTCTCTTTTTAAATTAAATTTGATTACTTAGAGTATAATTTGCTCGTTTTGAAATTCAATTTGACGATTCTAAAATTAGTTTGTTTCTCTTCTGAAATTATTTCACTATTTTCAGAATTTTTTGGATATTCTCCATACACTTTTTATCTTTTCTGAATTCAATTTGATTGTTTAATAACAAAATTGGTAAATTTGCCTCCAATGTTGACTTCAATGAATTCATGGATCAATTAGCTCTGAAAGAGTCATTTTGTTATCACAATTTAGGGATGTCCATTTGAACAACAAATATCGATGTTTTGGTCGATATAATACATCGATTTGTTACATCGATGTTTTCCGATGAATCGAACAAGAACATCGATGTTTTCGAGGCATCGAATGAAAAATTATAATGTAAATAATTTAAATTTTGATGAAGATTTTTAAGTTTTTATATGTCAAACAATCAAAATAGCCGCGGTAGCTCAGTGGTTAGTGCGTTGGACTGCGAGCCGAAAGGTCCCCGGTTCAAGCCTGTACTGGGGCTAACAACATCTTTTCATAGAAACATTTTTCTATACCGCGCTACCTCTCGGCAGTAAATGGCAAACCTACGAGAGTAAAAATTGCCTATGAAAAGCTCTCACCCGCCGTTCAGATTCGGCAATAAACTGTAGGTCCCACCACTTTGAGTACAAATATAACACGCACAGCTCAAAATGGTGAGAGAGCTCGGCCTAAGCTCTTATAGAGCTGTAGTGCCAAACTATTATTATTATTAATCAAAATAGGATATATTAGGTTAAAATAAATAAGTATTTGACTTTTTCTCATTATACATAATAATTAAGGCTTCGAGAATCAAAAATGTCCATGTTATGTCATTTTGAGAAAAACTCGAAAACCATGTATGCAGCAAATGGTAATTTAAAGTGTTTAATTTCAAATAGAATGGCATAAATAATCAAATTAAATTAAATTTAGCAAGTTTCGATTCCCAAATATATCGAAAAAAATACATCGATGTATCGAATAGATTCTAAAATACATCAATGTATCAAACCAATATATCGAGTGTCTTTAAAACATCGATGTATTTTGGACATTCCTACCACAATTCATATAAGGTTGCATGAAGAAAAGGATCAAGACTTTAGATCCATATGGCGGAATTTAGAAAGATAACTAATTTTTGTATCTTTAATCCTGAGATGTAGCCGCGGTAGCTCATTGGTTAGTGCGTTGGACTGCGAGCCGAAAGGTCCCCGGTTCAAGCCTGGACTGGGACTAACAATATCTTTTCATAGAAACATTTTCCTATACCGCGCTACCTCTCGTCAGTAAATGGCAAACCTACGAGAGTAAAAAAACCATTGCCTATGAAAAGCTCTCACCCGCCGTTCGGATTCGGCAATAAACTCTAGGTCAAAATGGTGAGAGAGCTCGGCCGAAGTTCTATACAGGACTGTAGCGCCAAACTATTATTATTATTATAATCCTGAGATGTATGACAGATCGACGAGGAAGTATTTAATAAAGGCGCGAAATTTTAATCGAATTTTATCTCTTCGAAATCAATCAGAAACTTTAGGTTTCAATCAAAAATTAAGTAGGAGGTGGTGAAATTCAAAAAGGTTTATATTCATTTCGGAATTTCAAAAACAAAGTTCTAAATGGTAACATTTTTTTTTAATTAGTCTGATTATATTTATATTAAAAAATTTTAAACGATTTTAAATTAAATTGAAAGATTTTAAGAAAAGGTTTTAGTGCCTATTTTAGATTGTTTTTATAAAAATTATATTTCTGATATTTCCGTTAAATACAAAAACCCTAAATTTCCGTAATCTACTGTACTGATCACAAGGTTTAGGTCTTACATATCTGAGCATTCAAAATCGTAAAAATATTTTCATAAAGGAATGCATCTAATTTATACAAAAAGCAATTAAACAACTATTCCGAACTTCCTTCCTTGTCAGTTACGTACGTACGCTGTTAAGTTAAGTACCGATCGAACAAAAAGGCGTAATGCAGTTCATACCTCTTTGGAAATTAAAATAGTTTCCGACCAGTTAAGAGTTCACCAAGAAACAAAACACACAAAAAGAGGCGTTGAAAAACCACACACAAAACATGCGCGTGAGTAATTGTTGGCCAGTGGTGGCAACATTGAGCGACGCTGGTAATGGTGGCAACACTTATGCCGCAATCAAAACATGTTTCAGAAAAACATGCTTCCGGTTAAACTTTAAAATTTTTATTTAACAAATGTCATGATTGAATGAAGCACGTGAGATTTGGCAGCACTGCAAAAAAATTAAAATAAACAAAATTAAAAACAAACAAAAAAAATCACAAAAAGTTACGTGTAATGGCTTTTAAAATGTAATTTGCGTAGGTTTAAACTATTTTTAATATACTTTTTCTTGGCACATACCATTTTTGTATTGAGTAATAACATTTTTACAAATTTCTTTTATATTTTTTTTTAGTGATTTTGTTAGCGAAAGAAAGCATTTTCTTTATTTTTATATATTTTGTAATATTTGTTAGTGATTAAACGCATATTTCATTTGTAAAGTGATTAAACGCATATTTCATATTTTGACTCGCAACAGTCGTGACTACTGCTGTGCGTAAATACTGTGAACTGCACTGCAAAATACGGACGGATGCAGAGTAATATTTTCCTGATATTTTTCGCGTTATTTCGGTATTTATAACACTTGGGGATTTCAAAAAATACTCGATCTGCACGATGATGATGCCATAGATTTGCCCATGAGTAGTAGTAGCAGTAGACAATTTAATTGCACAACTTCAGCAAATGGAAGATTTTCATTTATCATGCACTCGTTTAATTTTATACATTTTATTTTCATTCGAAACACTGCTTATTTCAATGCATTATGGCAGCACTTAAAAACTGCAGACAAATTATGCCTCGAATTTATTAGGTGTTTTATTGCATTGCCACGAGTTCATGTATTCGATAGTCTGTCTGTTTGTTGTCTTTCAGCTGTCCAACGGACGGCCTATGGACGGTCTGTTGAAAGTATGTAGTCGTTTTTGTACACAGACTTTTGTCGCCTGTCACAACTTTTAGTGATGCTTCAATAAATTGCCAATAAAACTTTTAGCATAACATAAAACAGACCTCAACGCCTATTTTTTACATGTTTTTTAATTGATTATGACTTAATTTTTCGAAATGCTCGAAATGCATTATGGGCGCCAGAATAAAAACGAAAGTTTAAAAATGTTTTAGTGATGCTGTTTCTTAAATAGATGATGTATTTTTTTTAGTTGCTGCTGTTTTAATCAAAATTATTCAAATGAGCATCCCGTCACAACGGGCCGTCAAACTAAAAGCGAGAGTCTTTCTTTCTTCTGTGCTAATCAGCCGTATAAAAAAGCACGGTATGGTTTCGTATTCCGTAACTCGTTCTGAAAACTCTGCACCATTAAGGGCAACATTTGTTAGTCCGTTCGTTCGTTAGTCATTCATTCACCTTTCTCTGATCAGATTTATGTAAATTTCTGCATCACAAATGAGATATATATATATAACCAAAAAAAAAGTAGCTTAAATTAATCGACAAGCACTAATAAGTTGTGGTTGATTAAATATCATCAAAATCTTTATATTGTTATGGTTATAGATGAGGGCGTTGATTAGCTTGATTGCAGGTTTTTTTTTGTTTATAATAAATTCGTTACAAAAAGTAGATACTAATCGATTTTTGTAGTAATTTAATATGCATTCCAAAGTAGCAATTTATTATAATAATTTTATATTATTAATTAAAAATTTTGTGAAATTTGAATTGATTATTTAAGTTTTTGCGCAGTTTTTCTGGATTGTCTCATATTAAACTCAAAGTGGTATTGTGGAGCGTAATGTCTCAATCGAGATCATGTCCAGTCCGCCATGTCTCGGAGCTCTTCGATGCTCGAAGTATTCTCGAACTAACTGCGATAAAAAAAGTTTGATCTCGTTGCTTTATCACTACTAAGTTTTTGAATTTTAGGTTCAATAACATTTAAGAATATTTATCACATTGATATCGCAATGTTTTACGAATCAATCTCGATATTCGATGCGATATCGATCGAGAATCGTTTTTTTTATCGTTTCGAATAAACTTCATTATCTCGTTACGATGTCTGCGTACATCTTAGAATGAATTGTAGTATAAAATAAATAAGAAATCGTAATCGAGATCGATTGAATTCATCGAAACCGTCTCGAAGCGTTATAGAATGGAATGGCAGACTGGGTAGTTGTAATGTACATTTCGTCGTTGTAGAACGAAAAGTCACCAATACATTTTTAAGAAAAACTTAAATTTCTAGTTTGTTGATTAAAAAGTAATTGATGCATTTTTAAAGTTAAAATATAAATTGATAGATTTACATTTTTTAATCATGTGGTAAAAAATTGAGCTCATCTATTAAAAATTGACAGATATATAACAATTTTTGTAAATGAGTATTTAGCATTTTGAAAATGTATTTGGTGATTTTTGGTTCTACAACGACGCTTTGTAATACGGAGAGATGCTATACTAAAAATTGTTTCATTCGGTATTTCTTATAACTTTTTTTATAAATCAAATTTAGTTCAAAAACAAAAAAATAAAACGGGTAATTGTTTTGAAAAGGTAAAATAAATAAGTTATGAACAAAAATTGGGTACAAAAATATTAAAATTTATCTCAAATAACCAGAATTATATCAAATATATCAAAAAAGGTCCAGTACTTTGATCCATCAGAGATATTAAGTTCTGGTAAAAAAAAAAAATTAAAAACTATTAAACTGTCGCATTACATTTTCGAAATAAATCAAATTTTATAACAAAAAAGACACTGAAGACTCTAATAAAATGTATTTATGACAATGTTATATAGAAGATACTTTTGAAAATTATTAACTTATTTTTAGTAAAATACATTTTATATTATTCTTAACTTTACAAAATATTTTTTTTTGTTGTTGTGACCAGTTACATATCAAAATTAATTTCAAAAACTGTGTTGTCCCGAATTGTAACCAAGAGTCATAGTTTTTTTGTGGCACTTAAAGATGATACACAAAAGCGCTAAACGGAAACATTCTGGATTTTCAGAAACCGATCCACTTAGTTGTCAAAAAAGTAACTAAGAACATCTATTCTTGTTCATGCAGATTAACCTCTGGGTTCTTTAAATTTTACAAAGACCACAGCAACATCATATTTGATACCTTGACCTCTGCATTATGAAGATTAATTGCTCTTAGTTACCTTTTTGACAACAAAGTAGATCAGTTTCATAAAATCCGTTTAGCTGTATATTACTCCGTATACTTCTTCGTTCCTTCTGAATTTTAGAAGTTTTTTCTCTCCGCGTATACATGAAAACACTCCCATACATACCAAAAGGCAAAAAACCTATGCATATCAAGAATAATAGCACTTAGTTACCTTCAGTTTACAGTTACATGAACTCGTGTTCTTTTTGCGAAGAACACAGCAACAATATTGCGTTTTCTTTTTGGTTTTTAATATATCAATAATTAACTTCTCAATATCAAGGAGAATAATTCTTGTTTACTTCTTTGATAACTAAGTAAGTTTAGAATTTTAGTAGAATTTTATTGATATTAGTGAAATTCTGCTATATTTCATTCGAGCCGAATACCTCTCTAGTTTTAGAAGTTTACTTTCTTCCATGTTACAATCGTTAATACTTTGAGAAAAAAATGATTAAAAGTATTAAGATTTTTAATTTTTTTTTGTACAGTCTTGAATTTCTTTCACATATATCTCGCAAACGAAATATTTTCGATTTTAATCAAATTATTGTACACGCAGTGAAAAAACATGGTTGTGGTGATCATATTTGAAGGGCATCATACTATGATTGGGGGTTTTGGTTGTAGGAAATCATATAATTTGTCTAATATGATCCTCAGTGACAATATTGCGTACCATGATATGATCCTCAGTGATAATAGTACGATTTTCTACAATCATACCATGGTCCTCACACAACCATTTCACATAAACATACTGTGGTTGTCAGTGACCATACTATTGTTGTGAGTGACCATACTATGGTTGTGAGTGACCGTACTGTGATTGTCAGTAACCATACTATGGTTGTGAGTGACCATACTATGGTTGTCAGTGACCATAGTAAGGTTGTCAGTGACCATAGTATGGTTGTCAGTGACCATAGTATGGTTGTTAGTGACCATAGTATGATTCCACACAACCATACTAAGATTGTCAGTAATCGTATTTCGATTTCATACAACCATGTTATGGTCCTACGTGACCAGTGATCATATTATTATATTATGATTATCCTAAATTCTTGAAAAAGTGGATTGAAAAGAAATTATAAATAAGATACATGTTTAATTAATGATTATTTTATCTACATTTTTTATTATATAAGTATATATTTTTAAATAAAAGACACAATTTTACAAACTCCGTGAAGCTGTACTCAGTGCGAAACTGTGCTTGCAATTGCCAGACAGCATCGTTCGAGTTTTATCGTGCACAAGAACTTTCGTGTAAAGTACAGCGTCCTCGTCATGAAGTTGACAACGCGAGCACACGATTTATCACATTAGTATTAAACACGAGCAATTAATGTTATTTATAAAAATTTGTTTGTCTTCATAATAAAATGAATTTAGCGACCTTATTATTGTTGAAATAAAATTGAAAATACTATACTTTGATTGTGACAACCATGTAGGATTGTCAGGACCATAGCATGGTTGTCGCGATCATGTCTCAACCCTAGTAGAAAGGTAGAGCCATGGTCGTGAAGTGATCATGTCATTATTTGAGATGATCGGGATATGACGAGGCCCATAATGTTCTTGTTCCTGATCATGTATTGACCTCGGGCCATTATCATGTACTGATCGGACAATTCCCCATTTTATTATTTATCCGACAAGCCTTGTCAGAGCCCGAGCATAATAGGGTGTCTCTCATTAAATCTCGATCATTGCCTGATGCTAATTTCGTTATGAGGAACAAATAATGTAGCTATGATCGGGAACATTGACTATTTAGATAATGTAAACATGATAAGGGCATGCAAAGGATATGATCATATTTTCTCTAATAGGGCTTACCCAACGAAATCCTGATCATCTTCCGATGGCGCATCTAGGGAATCATATTATTTCTCTGCGTGTATTGAAGTGTAATGCTTGGTTTTCACTATGTCAGTTTGTGTCATATATGCTTTCTTTAAATTATAATTGCGACGCAGAAATTTCCCAAAATTAAAATTTTCATTAACCATGTCAAATGAAATCAAAATACCAGCTTGTTGGCATTTTTTTTTAAACTTTGCCATATCGAAAAACAACAAATTTGAGAAATTTCGAACATGAAACTGACTCAAAATGACATAGTGAAAACCAGGCATAAGATTATACATATGTGTCTAATGTCGAAAAACAATTAATTCTTTTCTTTTGTTGGCATATTTAAAATAATAATAGAAAATAATAAGATATTGAAAATAAGTTGTAAAACAAGAGCCAATTTGAAAAACTGACGTTATTTTCGGACTCAGCTCCATCAATACATCCAATAATTTCGGCATTTTTTACTGTATCAAATCATACTTATATTTTATCGGGCATATATAATTATTTGTATTCCCTAATATTCCTATCCCCTAGTAGCGTCGGTAGCTAAAGGTCAGTGCGTTGGACTGCGATCCGAAAGGTTTCAGGTTGAAGCCTGGACTGGGGCTTAAACCATCTTTTCATAGACACATTTTTCTATACCGCGCTTCCTCTCGGCAGTAAATGGCAAACATACGAGAGTAAAACATTACCTATAAAAAGCTCTCACCCGCCGTTCGGAGTCGGCATTAAACTGTAGGTCCCACCACTTTGAGTACAAACATAACACGCACAGCTCAAAATGGTGAGAGCACTCGGCCTAAGTTCTTATAGGACTGCAACTGACGATGTACATAGTCTACCCTAATAGGGTGAATTTATATTAGGTTCTGGAATAAATAATCCCATATATATATTCTAATGAATAAAACATTTTATATGGAAAGATATACATAAAACAGTTCTTTAATTTTAATATTTTAAAATATAAGATTTAATTATCTACTACATTTTTATCTCATTTTTATCCCACATTGGTTGTTAATTATTGAATTTATTTACTTAGAAATTGAACTGAAACGTAGGTTTTAAAGCAGGAAATTAAAAGACTGGCGCCGTACTAAAACATATTCATGCTCAGTGAATACAACAAAATCTACAAATTTTAGACTTATTTGAAGCAGAAGTGGGTTTTGATTTCAATACATAAATTAGGAAAAAACAAGATTGAATTAAATTCCTATGATAGGCAAGTAACCGAAACTCGCATTCACAATTACCAAAAATCTAAACCCACAAATTTTACGCTATTTAATTTCAAATTGATTGTTTTGGGGGCTTAACTCAAAATCTAGATAAAATGATTAGACATGGTAAAGCTTTGAAATGACAACAACAAACTTAAAAATAAAAATAAAGTTGGCTTATTTGACAATTTTCAATGGTTTTGCGTCAAGTAATCAACATATATAGCATTGATTCGGAAACTAGCAGCCAGCCACCAGCTCTCGCTTAGTTGCCGAGTACCATGTAGTACAAATTTCACTCCCACTATTGTTGATTTTTTCAACATGGTTATTATATGGTTATGTTTTTGCAAACAATGCACTGCATAAATTTCATAGATGTCACTATTTTAAGTTAATCACGTGACGCTATATTAATATCAAAGGTCAACGTAATTGCAAGCAAAGCCAAGTCAGTTGTGGTTCCATACCGCCGCCTGCACCGCCGCGGCACATCAATGACCTTCGTCAATTCAAACTGTCGGATGGGCCACCATCCAACCATATACTACATACATAAATAAAAACTAACTATTCAGTCAGTCAGCCTCTTTATTTAATATATTTTCATTGGATCTTTTGTTTCAATTTAGAAAGTGTCTCTACCTCTGTGGGGAAAATAAAAAATTAAATGAATTGCACTGAATTTATAACGAAATTTAACATACAAATAAATAATAAAATAAAACAGCAGAGAGATCCGCCAGATAGATCTCATGTGACAAACTCACTGATGAGGAGGGGGAACTCATTTGTTTGTCGAGTCATATGTGCAGCAAGTGAAGCGCATTGTATGTTTTTTTTTTCGAAATCAGTATTATAATTCAAATTGTTGTAAATTTTAAATTATTCTTTGCGACACTCATATCATTAACATCTATATCCACAACGTTGTCGTGGAATTATATTGGATTTCAAAAAATTTCCTCCATTTAAATAACTGCATTTTGTGATATCGCAAACTTGGAATCGAAAAATTTGTTTCATTTCGTAGACTTATTTTGAATACCGTTAAAATTTAGTAATATTGAATTTTTACACTATCCTTTACTGAATTAAAGTATGATTTACCCTACCAAAGTAGAAATTTAAGTAGGATTATTAACGGGAACTGATTATAGTATTTTTACCTCAAACCCATCAGTTACAAGATCAATATTCACAAATATTCAAACAAATATACAAATATTATTCGCGCGGACCCGTGCACAGCTGAGCCCGCGCGAAGTTTTTGCTAAATGCAAATAGTGGATATAGAAAATGTCAGATTGTATGGGAGGTTCCAAGCCCATTTGTCTAATCCCTCCCATATTAAGTAAACAGATATTTTGAATTAAAAGTTCAGTATTGCCACACTGAAATTGCAAAAAAATCCCGTCTTAGTGCGCACCTACGTCGGGATATAAGCATCCTATCCAAATCTCATGTTCCTACACCGATAAAATAAAACTTTAAAATCACTTTAAACTCCGGTATGTATGAAAGTCAGCTATATTTGAAAACTTTAAATTTGAAACTGTTTACTTTAAATTTTAAATAAATTTTATCGTATTAAAGACACTTTAAATTTTAAAGTTGGACTTTTACTACTAAAGTGAAAAAACTGCACTTTAAATTTTAAAGTCCACGCTATCAATTTAAAGATTTGACGAATTTAACACTTTAATTTTAAGTTTATCATTTCGTAGACTTATTTTGAATACCGTTGAAATTTAGTAATATTGAATTTTTACACTATCTTTTACTGAATTAAAGTATGATTTACCCTACCCAGGTAGAAATTTAAGTAGGAATATTAACGGGAACTGATTAGAGTGTTTTTACCTCAAACCCATCAGTTACAAGATCAATATTCACAAATATTCAAACAGTAAAATTCAATGTACATCACAATTTATCTTCATGCCGGTAGAACATAGTTCATAAGCATAATTTGATGAACTGTACGAATAAAAGGAATGTCGGAATGGTTAAGAATAGCCATACAATCATACGGTCATTGAGAGAATTTTTTGTACTCTTACAAAAATTTAAAAGTGACACTTTTAGATGTAAAAGTCCATCTTTAAAAATTAAAGTGTCACATCACTTTCATACATGTACACTTTTAATTATAAAGTGTTTTGCACCGGAGTTTAAAGTGATTTTAAAGTCTTATTTTCTATGTTTACAAAGTAGTGATAAATATGTTCTACGAGTTTAACTAATTTTATGAATTTAAAAATTAATGCATTTTTTTACTTTAAAAAATGCAGTTAAAAATATATATTTTTTTGTGGAATGTATGAATTTTTATATTTTTGAAATACCTCCAGCATTTCCCTATAATCCCCTAATAGATGGTATACCCTAGTAGAAATTTTGGTAGTGCCATGGTCATGAAGTGATCATGTCATTATTTGAGATGATCGGGATATGACGAGGCCCATATTGTCCTTGTAACGCAGTGTCCTGATCATGTATTGACCTAAGGCCATGATTATGTACTGATCGGGCAATTCTTCATTTAAATATTTACCCGACAATTGCCTTGTCTGAGCCCGAGCATAATAGGGTTTCTCTCATTAATCTCGATCATTGACTGATGCTACTTTCGTTATGAGGAACAAGTAATGTAGCTATGATCGGGAACATTGACTGTTTAGATAATGTAAACCTTGTTATGGTAAGCATGATAAGGACATGCAAAGGCAATGATCATATTTTCTCTAATAGGGCTTACCCAAAGTAAACCCGATCATTTCCCGATGGCGCATCGGGTAAATTTCTACTAGGGTAAAGGAATCTCTACTTTTACTATGCAAAATATTTGCAAACAATAAATTAAATTAATATAAAATAAAATAATAAAAATAAAATGCTAATATTTTATGGACCGATTCCTTGGATCATTTCATGAAAAAATGGTGCTACAGTTGGGTCTTTTTGGAGATATTGCTTTCCAAACTCTAAATTCACGTTTTATATATTAAATATCGTTTCAATACATTTCAACTGATTTCTTATTTGACCTTCTAAATATATATTTTAAGATAAATGCTTAACAAATGTTAACCAAACTTTGTGACTTTTTAATGATATTTTTATTTTTCAAGTCACCATATTTCAGGAACCATAAAAGCTAGTGGTCTAAAATTTTTATTTTGCATAGTTTTGTAAAGTTCAACATTTATTCCAAGTGTCAATTAACTCTGAGGTTTTTACTTTTACTAATTTTTGCTTAAATTGTGAATTATAATTCCAGTATTTATAAAAAAAAATGGTCTCATTTTCCATTTAATCATACACCGAAATAATTCATCAATATGATGAACTTATTCATAAATATTATGAATAAGTTCATCATATTGATGAATATTTTTTCGGTGTAAGTTTAAATTAAAAATGTGACTGAAAAAATAAAAAATATTTTAAAAATTTATTAGATTTCATTTAGAAAAATAAATTTAAATTTTATACAATTTCTGAACTGCCATCACTACAGCACTTTAATGTCACACAATAAATTCAGAAAAACTTAACCTGTTGAGTCGTAAATAACGCCTGATAAATGCTGATAGTCGCAACGCTTAAGAGCAAATTATACATTTCTTAAATTTTACACAATTTGTAAAACATTATGTTACAAAAAAAAATAAAAATAATCTCAGTCACACGTGAGAATTGTGCGGTATGTGGCCTCAGACTATTCCGATCGCCGCGCCGTTTGTGAAAATGTCTTGAATAGGCCATTAATCCAAATTTGAATGTGTGCATAAAAAAATAAAACATTCCAAAATATCAAAAAAAAAAAAATCAAAATGAAGAAAACATGACACTATTTTGGCGCACATGCAGATTCGCTGTTATGGCTGGTGCTGGCTGCTAGCAACAAATGTATCTAGCATAAAAGTATCTGTATCTGCTGTGTGATGATAAAACGAAACTTTGAACAGGAAGAAGAGGCAACTCGAAATAAATTAAATTCTCGGCTAGCAAAAGTCTTCATCATCATCTACTACTTGATTTGTTTGGATGCCTGAATGGTGCAGCTGAACAAATTTATGTGGGAAGATGGGACAGAACGGCGCAGCGCAGCGGCAGTGGCGTCGAAATTCAGTGATGGACGATGTTGCCAGATGAAGATACATTAGAGAGCTAGCAAAGAAAAAGAAAAAAAAATATAAAAGTAACACAGGTTACCCAGCTACATATGACGATGCCAAAGATGCTGAGAAAAAGTTTTTATTTTGTTTTTTCTTTCATTTTTTTAAACGTTTTCTATTTTTTTTAAATTCGGCTATTTTTAGCATAGTTTATGAATTTCTATGCCAAAATCTATGCGACATTTGACGTTATTTGTTGTGGTTGTGCCGTCGAAAAGCATCAGAAAAAATTATATTTTTTGCAAAATATTAAAATTTATTGGGCGCTGTTTTTTCACTTTAATGTTTTTTATACTTTTAAATTTGTATATTTTATTTTTGAATTTACTATTTCGTTTTTTATTTTTGCATATCCGTATTTATTTTTTTTTTGTTTAGATTTTTGATTTGTATTTTTGAAAACCAAACAATTACGCATTTAATTACTACACAACATTTGGAATTTTTCGCTTGTTTGAATAGTTTTATTTGTGTAGTATTTTTATTTTTGTTGTTCTTCTAGCTCAGTTATAAGCTATTAATTATAACCTCGAAGTTTTTGGCGCTCGTGCGTTAAACGTTCCTTAATTAGCTGTTATTGGCGCATGGCTCAGATACGATCAGCGTTTGGCCCAAAACACTTGCTGTGCAAAAATGCTATTTTAGGTTTGTTTGGATTTTGCTTCTTTTGTATTTGCAATAAACAAAAAAAAATCAACAATTGCTGAAAAAAAAACATAAAAACAATTCGGTGGCAATTTATTTTAATTTGTTTATACGTGGAAATGTGTTTGTTCTGTATGAAAATAAATTAAAAGTACACATTTATTATAGGAGAATATATGTTGCGCGAGGTAAACACATTTTCAATAAATCAGGTTGTATTTTTTTTAGATATAAAATGGAAATTTTAATGAAAGTTTATTGAAACAAATAAATTTCAAAGTAAAATGTAATGGCACTCATTATTAAATAGATGTAAATAAATAATCTGTTTTATGTTTTAAAATATACAGAAATCTGGACTACAATTTTCACAAAAATATTATATTATCGAAAGAAAACTGAGTAAACAGTCAAAATGGTTATGGTATTGGATGATAATTAGGGCTTCCAATTCCGGCGATCCGGAAATTCGGAAACCCGGAGAAAATCAGTACCGAAAATCGCAAAATTAAATCCCGGGTTTGTCAATGAAAATAATGTGCAGATATCATGAAAACAACTAAATTCTAAATTTCTAGCAGTTTGTTTCTCTTTGTTTCTCAATAAACCTTGATGATAAATGATTGTTATCATGTAAAGATATCTCTGCTATTATTTTTCACAAAACTGTATGTATAAACTTTCCTTTTTGTTACCCCACGCTGCAAAAAAAAGAGATTTCTTAAACATAATTTTGCAGGCATATGTGTACTTGGAGCTTTGAGCAAACAAAAGAATTATTGCATAGCAAAACATTATTATAATGGCAGCCAAGCATATTTTTGTTTTCTTTCAAACATATTCATGTTCAGAATGAATAATATTAGGCGTTCTTGTTAATATATGCTTGAATGTGAAAAACAAATAATTTACATGTAAACATATTGATGTTTACATCATTTTAATGTAAAATAAGTAAATTTAGTGTTAATAATTTTATTTTACTCAATATTCATTTTAATTTATATCATATAATATCAAACTATTTTTTATTTATTTTATTATACATTTTTATTTATACTTAAGAATTTTATTTTGAAATTCATTGTCACCCAGTTACAATCACGAATAACCAAATACATATAATTCAAAGATTTTATTTTACGTTGGATGTGTTAAATAGCAGAAATAACAAACATACATATTAATATCTGATCAAAAATATATATTTCTATAGAAACATTAATATAGTAACTTCATATAACAATCTAAACAAAATAATTATACAATTCCATTATAATGTAATGAGAATCTACCCTAACATTTGTATGGAATTACGTTATAGTTACATTCAAGCGTATTCAAACAAATATTTTCTATCCGTGCTGTAATACAAATTTCAACAATTCGGGACTAATCCCGGTATTTATGTTCTTATCCTGAAATAGCCCCGGATTGTCAAAATGCTTCGGGATTGAAAAAAAAATTCGCGGTGAATATTTTACATTAAAAATAATAAATATTAAAATGATAATCAAATAAGTAGGTATTGCTAATATACATAACATCGATCAAAAAATTATATAGCAGTAAGTATATTAGTATTTTAATTATAAATAATCAAAATATTTTTTTTTGTTTTTGGAATAATTTTTATTGTAATTCTTTAATATGGTAAAACACCTTAATTGATGAATAAGATATTTTTTCTCATTTTGTTAAGTTGTATAATCTATAATGATACGAAATGAATAGGCTTTTCAATGATTTCAGACATTACTATGTACACCCAGAAAAAAATACTATACAAATAATAGTTTTTTACTATTAAATAATAGTTTTTTACTATTAAATAATAGTTTTTCACTATTAAATAATAGTTTTTTACTATTAAATAATAGTTTTTTACTATTAAATAATAGTTTTTTACTATTAAATAATAGTTTTTTACTATTCAAAATAGTCAATAGGATAAATTATTATTTTAATCGGAAAATACATTAAATACTAGAAAATACCATGACATTGCCATAGAGTTTATATGAAAAGATTTATTTTTGTATACTATTAATTCAATAATTGTCCTATTGACCAATTTTAATGGGAATTGAGGGAACTTTGTTCTGGGTGTACACTATTTTAGAATCGATTTTTATATCGATAAACAAATTTTATTTGTTCAGAAAATTGTATTTTTCCCGAAATATTAAGTCTTGGTAGTATTTTGAATGACGATTATATTTAATAGTCAAACATCCCACGAAACAAAACGGTCTGTTAACGGTGTCGTGCACGGAACAGCAATACGAAATACGATTCCGTAATCGTTCCGTTTTATGTATATGAAAACTGCCTAAAGAACGTATTTCGAATAAATTCAGAATAGGTTTTGACAGTACGTTAATGGATCGCTATGATTGATGTAAAACGGAGTGAATCTGTTGAGAGTACGTTGCGAACGTCCGTGGCATTCTTGAAAACTACGGAGTGAGTCTGTATCAAACCATACAAATTTACCATTGGTATATTTTTATTTTACAAGTAACAAATTGATACCATCAAATTATTATGAATAAAAATGAGCATTTTAATATACAAATTTTAATAAACAAAACGAAACAAAATATGTATTCCGTTTCAACGGTACGTAAACGACTACAACATAAAGTACATCGTCTGGAGATATTTCGGGCCAGTTTTTTAGAGCAATTTGAACTTAGTTCGCATCGATTTTTTCAATGAACCTCCACCCAAGGCGAAAGGTTAAACTTCGTTTAAAATTTCAATGTTTCTGACAGAAAATTTTCTCACAACACTTTTCACTATTTTCTGTTGCTGCGTCGTTTCACAAATTATTCTTAATTTTTACAATTTTGCGCACTATACAAAATAAAAAAACTCTTTGGTGATTCGATTTGTTGCTAAAATTAAAACTAATTTTGAATAACAAACTCGAGAGAATTATTTGTCATTAGTCTGTTGTGTCATATGCATTGAAATGATCCGTATTCATTTTAAACATTCACTGAAAAACTAGCAACAAAGTTAAATGTCGTTTAATATAAAGAGAAAAATAATTAAACGGCGTTTATACTACGTTTAAACTAACACTGAAAAACTGACCCTTAAAAATACGGAACGGAAAGCATACGGAGATGTCCGATATACGATACCTAAACGTAGCATATATATGATGCTAAGACGAATTTCTGCTATACGGACCATAAACGTACCGTCGATGACGGAATTGTGTTTCGGTGTGCGACGGCACTTGGTAAAAATGTTTATTGGGAAATTTAAATATTAAGAAATTCATTTCAATCATTTAATGTCTATTTGCAAATCATATTTCTTTCTCTGTGTATATTAATGCCCTTTTCAGTATTATACTAGAATAAAATAAAATAGCACAATTATCGTTATTCGCTAATTTCATTTGCTTATCGAAATGTCTTCATATGGCATGATCGTAAAATACTTTCACAATTTGATATATAATGGGAGATAGATGATAATAAACTTTATGTTAATTAAATTTACATTCAAAAGTTATGAAGTAAAGAAACAATAAAAAGTATTCAATCTTTACGATTGATCTTGGTCATAGCGTCGCATTAGAAACATTTTTATTTTTATTATTTTAATTTTTTATTTTATTATTATACGTAAACTTTTTTAATTGCTGATAATTATTATTAGATTTTCTGGTTGAATATTGGAATAATTAGAAACTGATTGATTTTACTAAGGACAGGATATTAAAGACCAGTTCTGCGATAGGTCTAAAGTTCTGCATGAGGAGACGGATCGTGTCTATGCTAAACATGTCGCTAGTGATGCGAAAAAGTACTAAGTGGCGCCATAGTCACGAGACTTATTTACACGCCGCAATGAATGCGCGTACAATTCGTAGACTGTTTTTGAATACCGTATTGATTTAAATACAGTCTTCCAAGTAATTATACTGCTCGCATGCAATGGTGAAATCATTAGTGAAATGTGAATGCATGAAGGAGAAAGTAGAATAAAATATTATATAAATGTTAAGTAAAATAAAATAACTAAAATTTGAAATATGATTATAAAAAAGAAATTCAAAAAATATTTAAATAAAAAAAAAAAAATTTACTGAATGTACCATAGTACTGTGATAGGTCTAAAGGTACCGGCCACATACGAATTGAATACCAGTCCTGTAATAAGTCTAAATGTCTACAGGACGTGGTCATTGACCCCTTCCTAGAACGCCATGTTAAAGTTGCGGCTGGTTTCATATAAAAGAGCCAGTATTAAAACCGGTTAACTATCTTCGAGGAACCTGTCACGTGGCTAGTATAGGACTGGTTCGTTTCCCCGTAGGGATCCATTGAAATACCTTTAAAAATGTTCGGTTCAAGAATCAGAAATAATACTGTAAAAGTTGTTTATAAATCACAGAAAACAAATTCACCAATATGATGTATTTACACCGTGTTCAATATATTCTCATACACTTTCAGTAATTAACATAGAATTAAATGTCAAAAATTAGGCAAAGTTTTTAATGTCAAAATTTATTCGTCGAAAATTTGGCAATCATTTCTTAAAATATCGACATTGTGTAAAATTGTGTTAATTAGCAATCAGCGATGAAAGAATTTCGGGCAATCGTAATAAACCTATTTATAAAAGGAAAAAATGCAGGCAGCATTTTTAAGGAGTTAAAAAGGCATGGTGTAAAACGTGATTTTATATACAGAACCATACGAAGATATAAGGAGACCTCTTCTATTAATTACCGTAAAAGATCTGGTCGAAATCGTTCGGTAAGAACTAAATCTGTGATTAAAATTGTCAAAGAGAGAATTAGACGAAATACTTAAACGAACAATAAGAACTCTTGCTTCTGACCTTAATATTTCAAGAGGAACTGCCCATAACATTCTTAAATTGGACCTAGGATGCAAAGCTTACAAGAAACGCAAAGTTCATGGAGTTTCCGAAGCATCCATGATAAAACGACGGGAAAGAGTGTCTCACATTATTTCTTGGCACGGTGGTGACGAGTTTATTTTCTCTGATGAGAAACTTTTTGTCTTGGAGCAGTCGCACTATGCTCAAAATGATCGAGTTTGGTCTGTTTCGAGCACAGATGTTCCTGCCCACCAAAAACATTTTTCAAGATTTCAAAGTGCCGTTTCTGTGATGGTATGGGGAGCCATTTGCAAACGAGGATAACTTCCGCTATCTTTTGTCAATAAAGGAGTCAATGTAAACCCTGAATATTATAAAACTGAAGTTTTGGAGAAGATTCTTTTGCCTAATCTCAACATTTTGTACGGAGATGAGTACTATGTTTTTCAACAAGACGGTGCTCCTGCATATACAGCTAAAATAGTTCAATACTGGTTGAAAAGCAATTTGACTGATTTTCTTGGGAAGGATGAATGGCCTCCTAACTCTCAGGATTTGAATCCATTAGATTTTCAAAAATTTGGATAAATTTGAGGAAGTTATTAAACGACCATGGGATGAAATGCCAATGGATGCCGTTCGTGCTGCCTGCAACGGATTTGAAAAACGATTGAAGCTGGTGAAGAAATTTAAAGGATCTTTGATTCCAAAACAGTTTTTATAAATATCAATAAATATTGTTTTACTTCCTAATAAAAATAAATATTATACAATGAACGATTAGCGAGTTATATACATTTAAAAGTGTATGAGAATATATTGGACACGGTGTATTCATAAATATTATGATTTTTTTTCGCCAACTACAAGATTTGATACCATTGATACCACCGTTAATTAAATGACATATTGATGAATATTATTTATATATATGATTATGAATATGAATATTCATTATATATATGAAATTATTCGTACCATCGAACATCATTATGAAGATCGAAATATTCAATACAATGAATCGTCATATTGATGAATTTGTTCATAATATTTATGAATACAATATTTTTTTTCGAAGTTTTCCACAAAAAAAAATGTTTTCTAAATTAATTCGAAAGTAGTTGTAAAAATTTTATTTAAAAATAACAAAAAAAAATTAAAAAAAAAAAATTATCCGAAAATTTTCAAAAAAAAAATTATTTTTCGAAAAAAAAATTTACGAAAAATCATTTATACGAAAAAAAAATATATTACGATTTTATTTTTTAATATTTTTTATAAATATAATTATAAATATTTTTATTAATAAAAGGTTGTAATTCAAAATAAATATATTATAAAAAAATTTACTAATTTATGCAAGTCGAGCAAGCATTATATAAGAAATTACAAACAAAAACTACTTGAGAATTGAGAAGTACGGAAAAAATTAACGTAAAATAAATATTTTGATTGATATTTGGTTTTATGAAAAGCATTCTTCAACATGAAGTAAAATATGTTGTATTTTATGTTCTTGTTCATTAATATGAAGAGACGTATTCTTCAGTTTGAAGACTACTTTTTCGACAGTTACCAAGCGTTCATCATATTTATGATCGCATTCATAACATTGATGTCGTTGGTCATTAATGTTATGAGAGGGTCTTTAACACAATGAATCATGCTTTAAAGAACGGAATTCATCAATATGATGTACATTTTTTTTTTATCTGTAAATGACAGTGACTATGGAAATTGAATATATCATGGTCTTCTTTAAATTATTTCTAAATTTGTTAGACAGGCCGATTAGCAAATAATATAAATTAGTATTTTTTGAAAACATTAACCCTTTCATTTTCAAACTACGCACTCTAAAATGTGGGAACATGACTTATGCTAGTTTTAGCTTTTGTTGTGTTTTACTTAATTACAATACTAAGTAATGATATATGCAGCATGTTATGTCAAAGCCATTATAGTGCATATTGTGAAATTCACAGAACCAAAACGGAAAAAAAATCAACTAAGAACTTTAAACCCCTATAAAGCAACAAGTGAATTTTAGAGCCAAGAAAACTATAGTCTGCGCTGAAAAACACAAAAAATCAGCGGACCATCAAATTTCAAAGACGGAATTGCCCTGAAATATACAACAACAAATATTAAAGAATCAGAAAATATACAAAGAAAAAAAATATCAAAGTAAAAAAAAAAAAAACAACGAAGTCTATAAAATTTAGTTTTGAGGCGTTCCTCATCAGCGAACACCCTCGCTTAAATGCAATGAGGAACGTTGCGCATGCGTTGTTGTTATTGTTGATGATGATAATGTTGTAGTTGTTTTTTTTTTTTGTTTGGTTTTTAATAGGTATTGTTGTAGATTTTCTTAGTGTTTTTGTATCGGTGAAGTCACCGCACTTGGCTTGTTTGTGGACGCTTCGTTGCCAACATGACTAATGTTGATGGTCTTCAGTCGGACATGTGGCAACGCTATCTTTCTGACTGCACAAGATATAAACAAAAAATGCGCGTCTCGACGATTTAAAGGAAGTTCTTTCATACGATCTACATAAATAAATAAAATCTAGACATTTCGTATATTTGAATATTTCAAAAAAATATATATATTTTCAATAATATTCAAAGAGTTGAATATTATAATGGTTTTGAATACTTGTTAATATGTCTAGTTGTACGATACATATACAAAACTGCTGGAAATTAGTTATGTTTTTTCGGTGCATGGACTGGAACCACAAACCCACGTTGGTTTCAATTCATTCACAATCAGTTTTCAACATAAACTCGAAACGAATACTATGAAATACGGGCAGTTAGGCAGCCCACATGTGCGAAATATACAGATCATAACTACCCATAACGTAGATATGTATTATGTATTTCTAACTGTCTGTCGGTCGGTCTATCTGTCTTTCTGTTAGTTAGTTATGTGTATAGATATCTGCATTGAGCGATTCCGAGCGGAACGTCTTTTTAATTATTTTATTTTTTGTTTTAGTTTTAAATATTCGTAACTATGTAAATCTAATTGTTTTTATTTTAAATCAAATAAGTTAATTTTACTACACAAAAAAAAAACAATGCCCATTAAGCTATTTAGGTGCGCTCTGAAATTGGAGTCATAAAGAAGACCAATTTTTGAGTGTTTTATGAGTCCTCAGAAAAATGTCTCATAAAATATCTCATCTCTCAAAAATATTACTCATAAAAGATTCATTTTTAGGAGTTATTTAGGAGCCCTCTTAAATTAGACTCCTAAAAGCATCAAAAATAAAATTGTTTCTCAGCGTTCAGAAAATAGACTCATAAAAGTTATATATTTTAGAATGTTTTAGGAACGCTTCATAATTTGAATTATAAAAGTGTCTCATTCATGGGCGCTTTAGAAGCACCCTCAAATGAAACTCATAAAATCATCAAAGAGTCTTTTTGGGCTCTTTTAAGTGCTCATATATGAGTATTTTAGGAGTAATAAAAGTTTCATAAATATGAGTATTTTTGGGCTCATAAAATGCGGCCCTCTCCCAGGAGTCGGGAGCCTTTTTGGCTCATATATGAGGGTAACACTCATAAATATGACACATTTAGGAGTCTTAAAAGACGCAAAATGTTTGCTGGGTACAATTAATAGGTTTTTAATATTATTATAATTGCTCTAGTTTATCAACCAGGCTATTTTTAGAACAGCGACTGTTTTCCAAAATATCTGACTATTTTTTATTTTTCTGTTTTCAACCAGTTTAAACTTTGAATTTTAGCCTGAGCAAAAAATTTCAAACTGCTCGGTTTTCGTCTAAAATTTGAGCCTGATAAAAATATTCAACTTGCTGTGAAAATTAAAAATTATTTCAAAATTTATGATTTTTTATTGTTTTTCACCGAACAAATTTGAATTTTTTGACAGAATACAGTTTGAAAATTAGAGAAATGTATGGTCTGAAATAAATAGCAAAAACAGTATGGTTGATAAAGTAAAAAAACTAAGGCTAAAATTGTAGCGGCTGTTTTGAAATAGCTGCTGTTTTCAAAAAATAGGCTGCCCTAGTAGAAATTTTGGTAGGGCCATGGTCATGAAGTGATCATGTCATTATTTGAGATGATCGGGATATAACGAGGCCCATAATGTCCTTGTAACGCAGTGACCTCAGGCCATGATCATGTACTGATCGGGCAATTCCCCATTTTATTATTTACTTAACAATTGCCTTGTCAGAGCCCGAGCATTATAGGGTTTCTCTCATTAAATCTCGATCATTGTCTGATGTCATTTCGTTATGAGGAACAAATAATGTAGCTATGATCGGGAACATTGACTATTTAGATAATACAAACCCTGGTATGGTAAGCATGATAAGGGCATGTTAAAGTAATGATCATATTTTCTCTAATAGGACTTACCCAACGAAAACCCGATCATTTCCCGATGGCGCATCGGGCAAATTTCTACTAGGGTGGTTGATAAACTACAGCAAATAAGTATAAAATCTTCAACGGAAAATTTATTCATGATAAATCTAATAATATTTTGTAAAGTTGATACGATATTGATTCTGCAAGATTTAATCAATAGTTGTATGATAATATGTAATGAGATATCGCAAAATTATCGCCCACATGAATTATCATCTGTTTGAGTTGACTACATCGTGAGTTAATAAAAATATATTTATCTGTAAGACATGACCAAGAGCAGTAGTTTGCAATATATATTGGAATATTCGATAGAGGATAAAATATAGATAACACTTTGAGATATTCGGTTTTGGCAAATGGCACCATTATATCGTTAATAAATACGGTGACCATAATTTTGAAAGGACAGTCCTTCTTTTTAGGTTCTCGAAATTAATTTTCAAAAGAATGACAAAATACTATCCTAACTCCCTGCGTCCATTTATGAAGAAGGATATGGTCAACCACTTTTTAGTGTACTGGTAGGGTATTGTGTTGTTGTTCTTAATAAACTGCTTAAAAGAAAATTATAAAGCTCATATCGTCACTTACATGCACAGAAAATATAATCGACGTAAATATAGCCACCGATATTAATTGCATTCATTAGTCAATCCAACAATGAAATTCACTAATTTATTGAAAACATTTGCTATTCTTCGTTAAATCAGCAATACCGTTTGTTAATATGAATATTTGTACGTCAAACTATTTGCTGCATTGACGTACAAATATTTATATTAGAGAACGCAATTGCTAATATAACGAAGAATAGCTAAAGTTTTCATTAAGTTAGTGAATTTCTATGTTGGATTGATTAATGAATGCAATTAATATCAGTTCCTGTATTTACATGGATAATTTAATTCTGTTAGGAAATTATAAAGTTTGAATTGCTTTAATAATTAGTAAAAAATATATTTTTAAAATTTATTTTGATATTTTTTGTTTTATTCATAAAATAGCATAAGATATTTTACTATTGGTTTGGACAACATACAGAATTATAAATACGGATTTTGGGTGGCTATATTCCACACAATAATATACCACAAATAATGCAAAGGCAATAACTGTTCGTTTTTAAAACACCTATAGATTGGCATCAATATTTAAAAATAATTTCAAATTTGATTTCAAAATTGAAAAAAGGCAAAAATATTTAAGTTATATTTTATATTTGAAATTTAAACGGACGTGGGTTTTTTTGTTGTAGCGACCTATAAAATGTACAATAATTTTTCATTTTCGTATTTAACCGTTTTTATAATCTCAACACAGTTTTCCCATAGACATAACCATATGTCATTCGTTTCGATATCGTTACGAGATGTGAGTTGCAGGTGACGATATCAGAGACTTTATCGCAGTGATATCAAGATTATATCGAACTAGATCTAAATGGTAGGTCGGAGTTTGTCGGTATTTGACAGTTTACGAAATCGAATCGATGTCAAATAGAAAAAGTTTAAAATTGCATTAATTAAAAATTCGATATCTATGAAATAAACTTTCAAATATCGTATGTTATCATAAAATTTAAATATGAGAAAAAATTTAAAAATTAGAAGCGATAGAGCTACTAGATCAATTTTAATTTTTTTTTCGAAGTGAGTTCAAGAAATCTCAAGATTACTGATCTTGACTACATGTTAAGTTGTTTCCTTTCAAGAATTGTTTTTTCTAAAAAGAAATATAAAAATTTCAAACCATTTGTTAGTCAGTAATATTAAAAAGTAATATGAAATTACTATACATGTATTAGGAATGAAGTGTAATTAAATTATAATCGTAATTGAATTTATTTTTGTTCACGTGTAAACATTATTATATTGTCCAGCAGAATCTGTCAAATTTACCATAAATATGTTACAATACCAACATAAAATTTTATTTGCATTTGAATAAACTATTTCTTGGCAATTTACTTGGTCAAAACTATATTTCGAAACACAGAAAATGCTAATCAAATCTAAATACAACGTATGTTCGCAACGCTCGTCTTAATTCGATAATTTAACTACTGACGAAGTTGGCAAAGTTTTACCATCGTTTGAACATATTGATGTTTAAAAACAAACAAAAAAGGAATTGGATTTAAATAAATGTATTCTTCCAACATTCTTCTTGTATACGAAGTTGGCACTCGTTGTGCAGAATTTTCTATCTACGTCCCTTTTGTCGTCGTTTGAAGTATGCATAGGGTCATTTTAAACATACTGATGTTCGAAAAGAAACAAAAAATGAATTCTTGTACATAAAGTTGACACTCGGTGATCGGCATTTTCTGCGTACGTGTCTTTTGTTATTCGTTGAGAAAACGTGTTGGCGTCGGTTATAATTTTGTTATTTGTATATTAAAGAAATATATAAATTGTGTTATAAAAAATACTAATAGTAACAGAGTATAATATAGTGCTGTATATAATTTCTGAAACTAATGTGAAAAAACCACAAATAAAAATCTGTGTTTCGATTTTCAAACAGAATTTGGCAGGTTTTTTATAAAAGCCTCCGTGAATTCCTTTCCTACGCTATGTGCTGTACTGAGACCAACTGTAACTGTACCAAATACTTATAAAGCGAGCCTGGATCGTCTGGTTTAGCGTCTGCTAGTGCAATTATGCATTAATTGATGCTGTCAGTTGTACTTGCAGTTTTAAACGAATTACTTATTTATGCATTTAAAAATTTGTATATGAATTCTATTATTATAAATTCCCACTGTGCATGTTTAAAGATTTTTAATATAAATATATAAAAAACAACATTTTATTTTATTTTAAGGTTTTTTTTCTAAAAATATTTAAATATGTTTCTATGCAAACATACTACTTTTTGTACTGAAACAACTGATATGTTTCACTGGAAACATATTTATATTCAGGTCGTTCAAAATCGTGTTTTAATTTGAACATATTTATATTTCGGTTCAAATATTTATTTTGTTTGGATGTAGTAATTATCATGTTTCCATTAGAACATACATCATTTTAAGGGGCAACATTAAAATGTTTCCGGGATATTATAATGTAAGTCAGAGCTCATTACAAAACTGTTAAAGTCTTAATACAACTCCGTTTACAAATGATTTATCAGTCAATTATATATTATGTTTACATAAAATTCCAAACATACATGTTAATGACTGCAAAATTATGTTTGGGAGAGCCCTTTTTTTGCAGCGTGTATATAAAGGGTTTTTCGATAAGAGCGCTACAAAAGTTTTTTTAAATAAAACAAAAAGGATTTTGCATATCAATGAAAATTTTTATTTCTGTAAAAGAACGTTCGATGCCATTATGTATGAAACTCGATTTCTTTTGCATGGCCACCACGGCACGCTTGCAGAAGTCCAGACGCTGAACACAATTTTCGACGGTATTCAAGCATAAATCGGCCGATACTCTTGTAATTTCACGTTCGATATTCGTACGAAGTTTATCAATCGTCGCTGGCTTGTTGGCATAGACCATAGACTTGACGTAGCCCCACAGGAAATAGTCTAACGGCATCAAATCGCACGACCGAGGCGGCCAATCGACTGGACCATTTCGTGAGATAACACGTTCTCCAAACTTGGTTTCCAATAAATTGATTGTGGCATTCGCTGTGTGGCTTGTGGCGCCGTCCTGTTGGAACCACATGTCCTCCAAGTCCATATCATCCAATTGGGGCCAAAAATATTCGGATATCATTGAACGGTAGCGATTCCCATTCACAGTAACGTGCCGGTCTTGATCATCACGGAAGAAGTACGGCCCAATGACGCCGCCGGCCCATAAACCGCACCAAACCGTAATTTTTTTTGGGATGCAATGATGACTCATGGAGTACATGTGGATTGCTGTCTGACCAATAATGCATATTTTGTTTATTGACGAAGCCATTCAGCCAGAAATGAGCCTCATCGCTGAAGATGTTTTTTCGAATTTTTACTATCGAATTTCGGTAGTAAATTTTAATAATTTCAACTCGTTGTTGGCTCGTATATCTTTTCATCATGAAATGGCAAACCTTACTGAAGAGAAATGTCAAAAGAGCGGCAAGAAATATGGCGTCCTTTGCTGTCTCTGTTGCCCTACTTTTGTAGCGTCCCTGTTGAAAAACGCTTTATTTCCAATACATCCATTCCATCAGTGATATTTTCAAAAATTAGTATTACTTTTAATTTTGTAAATTTTTATATTTTACAAAGAATAAAAGGTATTTGTTAATTATGAACAAATCACAAATCAATAAACCTTGGGTTAATGTACCAGAGCGTTTACCTAATACATTCGATAAGTTATTTAATAGTAGTTCATTGAAAATAACTAAACAAAAAGCACTGTATTTTGTAGCATTTTAATAACTTCCATATGCATTACACTTATTACATATTGCAACAACTTTGGTATTTTTTTTTAATAAAAACCACAGTCATATGATACAGATGCCTGCTGCAGTAATACGATATCTACAATAATGTGTTGATGACATCAAATGTAAAATAGCTTTAATGTTTGAAACTTAAAGCATAGACTATAATCTAAAAAAAAAGACAAATTAAAAAAAAACAAATTATGCAGCATCTGGTTGCATCAGTAGCTGCTACATGTCAATGGCCATAATTATGCATTCACAGATATCACTGTAAAATACTCACAACAACAAGTATAGATAATTTTATACGTTCAAATCCATCCAAGAAGCACATGTTAGTCGTACAATTTTGGAAAGTACTATAAAATAATTATTTTTTGGTACTACCATATTCGGTTTCCACAACAAATAATATGATAAACACCCCTAGACAAAATTTCTGGTATTTTTCAGGAGTACTTCCTGCATATTTCCGGCAAACACACTTAAATAAATTTAATATTTTGGGAGGTGTGTAGCAGGTTGTGAAATTTTGTGGAATTTCAATGGCAAATTCATGGCATAGTTTGCGAACGGGCAGAAAACAGATAGCTTTTCAGTCCGCCTTTGTCTGTTGAAAATATATTGAAAAATATGTCAAATATTTCTATATTTTCTATAGTCATTACTAAAAAAAAAATATAAGTTATATACCGTGTTCTCATTTTACTACGATCGGAGTAGATCTACTCCATTTCATTTGTATTTTTAAAATCTACTCCGGTAGTAGCATTTTCTACTGTTTTCTCATAATTATCTACTACCATTTACTGAAATCTACTCCCTTTGCAAAAAGTTCTACTCCCTTTTCATCAAAATTACTCCAGTATTTTCAACTCCTTCTACATTAAATCTGCTCCATTTTGCAATATTTTTAATTCTACTCCTTTTTACTCATTTCTACTGCCCAAATTTTTCAATTATACTCCATTTGCATTGACAATAAGTGTAAACGATGGTGATACAAAACAATTTAGTTTATTAAATATTTTGTAAAACTGTCAGAAAAAACAACACCAATAATCCTATTTCAAACATAATTTAAAAACATTCCTTAAATCTACCGTGGCACACAAACAATTTTAACATGCCGATTGTCTGTGTAAAACCTACTATACGAAGTTTTGATGAAAAACATGCTACATGTTATGAGTTGCGTAAAACCTGCCGGAATGCTGCGATTTTTCCATAATACTGCGATTTTGCAGGAATACTGCGATTTTGCCAGAACTCTGAGTAACCTGTCGAATATTTTGCATCGGGAACAAGAAAATCATTTTAAAGACAACCCAAAACAAAAATTCTTTCTTGTTTCAGGAATATTTCTGGCATATTTCTGGAATACATTCAGATAAATGGAAGTTTGTGGAAAGCGTATGGCAGATTATCAAATTTTATAGATTTTTAAAGGCGGATTCCCGGTATATCTCTGAATCGAGCACAAAACAAACAGCTTTGTCTGTTTGAAATATTTCGAAAAGAATGTTTCTAATTAATCTGCTTGGGATCCGTACGATATGTCGAAAAATAAAATGTCGAAACCTAAAAATGTCGAAATTTTAAAAGCCTTAAAATGCCGAAACCATATTTGGCCGAAACAAAAAATGTCGAAGAAATATTTTAAAGCTAGAAATATTAAATAAATATGAACACATTTTTTTTAATAGGGGCAAAAAATGTCGAAAATTAAAATGTCGAAATATCAAAACGTTGAAATACAAATTTCAAATCTTATTTAAGCCACACCAAATCGATAGGGGTTGCAACTCACCTTCTGCGATATCAATGGAATTTTGGATTTCGTGATATGCATTATTTCCAGAGATACTGTTATTGTTTAAAGTTAGAAAGATACTTTTTGTATGGTGGTTCATATGCATCATTTCAAGATGGTATTTTGATGGCATAATATTTAAAAATGACGCCTTCAAATTAAATACATATTTTTATAATAGTTGTTATAGTTTTAAACTAATATTTGCAGCTTATTGTATCTCACCCCACCTGAGTCCCATCGTAGCGGAAATATGAATCTCCGTACAAATACAAATTTTTAGCTACTCTTGGATCCATGCGGAATGGAACATATTCACCCTGAATTCCATTACGCACGGATCCTAAAGTAGCTGAAAATTTGAATTCGTAGCGAAGATTTCGATTTTCGCAACGACCGGACTCAGAATTTTGGTGTCTGTGTTACGAATATGTTATATTTTAAAATCTTTATCTTCGTATTTCATTATATTTATTTAAATTTGTTGTTTACTAAAATATTTTTCTCACACAAGAATCGCTATTTTTGTTACTATGCATTTATTTAGACATTTTTTCGGTTAAAAATGATTTCGGCATTTTAAATTTCGACATTTTTAGTTTTCGACATTTTATTTTTTAACATTTTAGTTTTCAACATTTTTGTTTTCGACATTTTTAGGTTTCGGCATTTTTATTTTCTACATTTTTGTCTTCGGTATTTTTAGTTTCGATATTTTAAATTTCGAATTATCATACCAGATCCATCTGCTGTGACCCTGGCTAAAATTTTGACTTAGGATTTTAATCTTTGTAAATCATAAAATGTAATTAATAAACTTCAAAAATAATTTTGGAATAAATGTATTTAATTTGTGCATTTTACCAGTGCATTTAACCAGTTTTACTCCCTTTAAATACATTCGGTATTCGGTTGCCACGACTAATTGTATCATAGACACACACCCAATTGTTCTATAATTCGTATAGTTAATACTACAACCTATAAGTTTTTGGTTATACGAAACGTATTTTACATTAACGTGAATCGAATAAGTTTGTTTGAACAATGGATTGCGGCAATTCTTCAAAAATATGACTTTCCAATGCACTATTCACTCTTTCTACACCATATGGCGTCTTCTAAAGTGTATTACAAATGATAACATGAAGTCGTCATAGTCTTCCAACATAAATGTAGGGTATCCAAAATGAATGTCGTATAGTATATGGTAAAAATTAAACAAACAATGCAAAATTAAAACAAATGCCATGCCAACAAAAAGTAATTTTTAGAAAATGAAAAAAAATTAAAACCTCCCATCAACGCCATATCATTAACAGTCACAGCGCCATGGAGCCTTCGAGTCGTCTGGCATGGCTCAATAGGTGGTTGTGGATGCATTGTTCGTTGGTTGGATGTGTAGAATGGTTTTAAATTGAAATGAAATGGGATGAGCTGAAATGAAATGGTTCGAAACGCAAATGTATAGCTAGCTGCATTGTTGTATTAGATGCTATAGCTAGACGGATGCAGTTTGTTCGTTTTTGCCATTTCGGGGCCAACTACGAATGTGGAGAACAATGCATTTAAACACCCAGCAGATCGCGCGCGCGCGTTGGGTGTATCCAACGATACAGTAGCAGCAGAAGCAGCAACAAACAATACACGCTCGGAATGCGATGAGTGAAAAAAAATTAACGGCAAACATTGCAAAAGGTTTTGCCTATGGCGACCAGCTTGACTAAAAGATTATTTCCACAACATGTCGTGGAAGAAACAATGGGTCACATTAAAGAATTGCTGTGTAATAGACACGTTGTTGTTTTAGAGCAACAGAAAAAACATGTTGCTGCTGCTGTTGTACTCTTGGATTACAGTTAAGAATCGCTAACAGATAACTTTACGACATCCGTTCAGATAATGCTACGTTTGCATTATTCTCAAAGATACTTGAAGACAGTCAAGTGTTTGACCGAACAGCATTGGAAGTTGACAATTGGAGGATAGCCAATTTCGAAAATGGTCAACTCGAAAAAAGGTAACTCGAAAAAAAGGCAAATTTAAAACCGGCAATTGAAAAAAATCAACTCGACAACAGAAAACTTCACAGTTTCGGAACAAAAATTAAAACCATCCAATTAAAATTTCAATAAATAGAGAATGTAGTAATAATAACTACAGATGTAGTAATTTTTCGACATATTTATAAATGCTCAAATAACAACCAAATTTTGTACAAATGTAGTTGTTTTCCATATAAAATAGATAAATAGAGAATGTAGTAACAATAACTACAAATGTAGTAATTTCTCTACATATTTATAAATTTTTAAAAACTTTCAAAAGGAGCATACTCAATGTTTCGTTTGATACATGAATCAAAAATTGTAGTCACAAGATATTCAAACGAATTGTAGCCGATATCGTTGCCACCGGGAAAAACATGATCGGGAGGTTAGACTTTTTGTCGTAGTTACTATCTCGTTGCTTAACGCAATTTCCTCCGAATCAATGTCGATATTCGCTGCGAATATCTTCATTATCTCATTAATACGAAATCGTAATCGAAATCGAATGAATTCCTCGACATCTCGAAACAGTCTCGAAGCCATATCGAATCGAATGGGTATGAAAAAGCAAGTTCAAACATTTTTTCGCATTTAGTTTGAGAAAACTTCGTCATCGAAGAGCTTCGCAACATGGCAGACTGGGTGTAGTTACCCAGCAAATCAAACGATATCGTTTATAGGCCAAATGTCGTTTTCGGTTATCTAGAATGATACAATAATCATAGGGTTCTCGATAAAATCTCGATGATAACATTGTTTTTGTCGTTATAGATATCAACTTGATACTGATATAGTTTTCATTTTCGATAAAACAGATTTTATTTCATCTGGCAATTTTGTTTATGTGACGTAAATTCTAAAGAGCATATTTCGAGTTTCACATCAAAAATTTATCATCGATTTAAAAATTATTTTTAAATGCTTTCTAAGCCAACGATTTTTACCACTACAACGACGATATGTATAGTTTCCTTAAGTAATATGAGTCGAAAGAATTTTTGTCATTCATAATTTCCAAGGTATTTATTTCATTTGTCTCGGAAAATTATGATTTATTTCTATTTTTAATTTATTCACTTTTTTTCATATAATTCTTAATAAAAACGTGAATGAATCATAAATATGTCTTTATGCTTAATGCATATCAAAAAGAGAAATATGATTGATTGGTTATTTTCCCATAAAATTGTATATTAAAGTAATAAAGAAAATCTCGGTAATAACAAAAAAAAATAATTTTACATTTTCAACACTTCTCGGAGAGAGTCAAAGATTTACAATCTCTAAAAATTGGAAAAACACTAAAACAGAAAACAATCGTGAAATATTGCTGTTGACCTTCTAACGATTTAGTGATTAGTTTAGTGATGGTTCTTCGACTTTTTCAACTTCTTCGGCTTCTTTTTCTACTTTGTTAGTAATTTCACGTTACAGCGCAACGCCAGTCACGCGTCTCGCTAACGTTCAGTAACGTAACGTAATCAATTTCCGATGCCTACCGGCGGCTTTAATCGACAGCCAATAAAATACTACGAAAATCCATTGCTAGAAAATGGAATTTATTTACATTGTTGTAGTTGTTATGTTGCTGTGCTATTGCTGTTGCTGAGCAACAACATTTTGGCCTTCATTGACCACTAAATCAAACGCCCGTCAAACGGAAGTGCATGCGGCCGAGTAGTTGAAGATGGAGACGGGGAAGACGTGAACGGAAGACAGAACGGATGGCGGTGGCACGAAGTTCGTGTGTTTCTGTGTGTTCTGTGTGTTGTATGTTGTATCAATGAAAACCAAACCCAATTTCAGTTATTAGCCAAGTTGAAAAATGTGCCGGCAGCAGCAGCTGCTGCATTGTTGGCTATTAAACTTTAGAACAAGTTCATTGAAAGCGAATCAAATGGAACCGAAACTGATTGAAAAACGTTTTGTTTAGCAAGTTGAACAACAGTTTCTGATTAGTGGGAGTGTCATAAATGGACTGATACAAATTAATAAAACAAAACTAAACACAGATATAACAAGGAAAAATTACAGTAATATTGACAGTAATACTGACAGTTATAAAGATAGTAATAATGACAGTTATTCTGACAGTAATACTGACAGTAATACTGACAGTTATTCTGACAGTAATACTGACAGTTATTTTGACAGTAATACTGACAGTTATTCTGACAGTAATACTGACAGTTACTCTGACAGTAATTCTGACAGTTATTCTGACAGTAATTCTGACAGTTATTCTGACAGTAATACTGACAGTTATTCTGACATTAATACTGACAGTTATCCTGACAGTCATACTGACAGTTATTCTGACAGTAATACTGACCGTTACTCTGACAGTAATACTGACAGTTACTCTGACAGTAATACTGACAGTTATTCTGACAGTAATACTGACAGTTATTCTAACAGTAAACTGACAGTTATTCTGACAGTAATACTGACAGTTATTCTGACAGTAATACTGACAGTTATTCTGACAGTAATACTGGCAGTTATTCTGACAGTTATTCTGACAGTAATACCGACAGTTATTCTGACAGTTATTCTGACAGTAATAGTGACAGTTATTCTGACAGTAATAGTGACAGTTGTTCTGACAGTAATACTGACAGTTATTCTGACAGTAATACTGACAGTTATTCTGACATTAATACTGACAGTTATCCTGACAGTCATACTGACAGTTATTCTGACCGTAATAGTGACAGTTATTCTGACAGTAATACTGCCAGTTATTCTGACAGTCATACTGACAGTTTTTCCGACAATAATACTGACAGTTATTCTGACAGTAATACTGACAGTAATAATGACAGTAATACTGACAGTTATTCTGACAGTAATACTGACAGCTACTCTAACAGTAATACTGACAGCTACTCTGACAGTAATACTGACAGCTACTCTGACAGTAATACTGACAGCTACTCTGACAGTAATACTGACAGCTACTCTGACAGTAATACTGACAGCTACTCTGACAGTAATACTGACAGCTACTCTGACAGTAATACTGACAGCTACTCTGACAGTAATACTGACAGCTACTCTGACAGTAATACTGACAGCTACTCTGACAGTAATACTGACAGCTACTCTGACAGTAATACTGACAGCTACTCTGACAGTAATACTGACAGCTACTCTGACAGTAATACTGACAGCTACTCTGACAGTAATACTGACAGCTACTCTGACAGTAATACTGACAGCTACTCTGACAGTAATACTGACAGCTACTCTGACAGTAATACTGACAGCTACTCTGACAGTAATACTGACAGCTACTCTGACAGTAATACTGACAGCTACTCTGACAGTAATACTGACAGCTACTCTGACAGTAATACTGACAGCTACTCTGACAGTAATACTGACAGCTACTCTGACAGTAATACTGACAGCTACTCTGACAGTAATACTGACAGCTACTCTGACAGTAATACTGACAGCTACTCTGACAGTAATACTGACAGCTACTCTGACAGTAATACTGACAGCTACTCTGTTAGTTATTCTGACAGTTATTCTGACAGTTATTCTGACAGTAATACTGACAGCTACTTGACAGTAATACTGACAGTTACTCTGACTGTAATACTGACAGCTACTCTGTCAGTTATTCTGACAGTTATTCTGACAGTAATACTGACAGCTACTCTGACAGTAATACTGACAGCTACTCTGACAGTAATACTGACAGCTACTCTGACAGTAATACTGACAGCTACTCTGACAGTAATACTGACAGCTACTCTGACAGTAATACTGACAGCTACTCTGACAGTAATACTGACAGCTACTCTGACAGTAATACTGACAGCTACTCTGACAGTAATACTGACAGCTACTCTGTCAGTTATTCTGACAGTAATACTGACAATTATTCTGACAGTATTTTAAAAAGAATTAGTAATATAGACAGTAAAAATTTTCATTAAAACAACAAAAACAATGAAGAAAAAATCACAGTCAAAGAAATGACAGTAATAGTTTAAGTAATACTGTGAGTAAAACTAAATGTAAAAGGTACAATGATTGTAAAAATTGGTATTAATACTGATAACAAAAAAAAAGGTCATGACATTATGTAAAACGACTGTTAATTAATGACAGCAAATGGCAGTTAATAGTGTTACTAATTCATAATCATTAAAGTAATGACAGTAACATTTTCAATAATACTGCCAGCAAAACAAATAAAAAGTTAAAGGTATCAGTACAATAATTGTAAATGTACTGATAACAAAAGGTTTCAGTAGCTCCGACAATAAAAAGTGTAAAATACCAATATTCAAAACTGTCCGTAATATTGACACTAAAAATTGTAGTAATTCAGTATTGACAGTATGTTAATAAATAGTACATGAATGGCAGTTAAAAATTTTAATTTTTATTTTTATTTTTTAATACCATTAAATACTAGAAAATACTATAACATTATTTTTTATACCTACTATTAAATAAATAACTGCCTTGTTGATCAATTTTAGTTAAAGAGATAAAAATATAAAGTAAATTGTCTGAAGTACGGTAATAATGTTAGTAATATCAGTATCAGTTAAATTAGTTTTTAAATATGAGTTAAAAATTTAAGTAAAATGAAAATTCGTAGGTTTTAGAAGTTAAAGTGTCAAACTGTTAAAACTCAGAGTATATCAATAATATATATCAATGAATACAACAAATATCATAATACTAGCTGTAAAAAATGCAAATTAAACTGTCAGTAATACAGGCAACCAATATTTTTAGTAATACAGTCAAAATAGAGTCAGTAATACCGGCAATTAAAAATGTCCATAGTACTAACAATAAAAAATGTTCCGTTATAATAAATCAGAGTGTCTTAAACAGATTAATTTAGAATAACTACAAAGCTAACTTAAAAAACACAATAATACTTAGAGTAAAATACTCAGTAAAAAATTTCATTAAAAATGAAAGTAAAAGTATAATTACTACTGACAATAAAAATACTTATAATAAAAATAATACTTATAATAAAAAGAGTTATTAATGCAGACAGTAAAAAGTAAAAAAAAAAACGATAAATTAATTTTGACATATTGACAATAAAAATTAATTAAATGTATCTATTATACAAACAGTAACAAATATTGGAAATATTGTCAGTTAAATTTATCACTAATCACTGCTGACAACAAAAAGTAATAGTCCGCACAGTGGAAGTTCAATAAATTAGACAGTAATGCTGATAGAAAAAAAGGTACAAATGAATTCTAACTCTTAGTACGCTTAGAAAAACTGATAATATTGTCAATAAAACCGTCTAAAATGCTGTCAGTAAAACTGTCACTTGTATTGTCTATTCTACGTTTAGTTATGCTGCAGTTACAACAACTGTTAACTATCACTCCTATCATATTAAATTATGAGACATTTGTTAAATTATTCTAATGTCATTTTTTACTGTCAGTCATTAGTTCAAGTTGGCGTTATGCGATTTTCAATATTATCAGCTGCACCTGTGCCAATCGGTTTCTGCTCTGCACGTTTTCACGTACACGAACGATCACTTTTTCGCACTTCATTAAAAAAACAAAAAAAAAAATAGTGAATCCACCAAGTATATAAAAAATGGCAACGTTATAAATTATGGTGTTACTGTTGGGTTCAGTTCTTTTCGGCTTGGGTGCCCCGCAAGTGTATTTCGTTCTTACTGGAATTTTATTGGTTGTTAATATTGTTGCTGTTTTTTTTTTATGCACCTCTTGAATACTAATTCAACGTGTGAAGCGCGTTTACTTTTTGGACACGCATGTCGCGCAGTTTTATTTTTAATTTTTTGTTTAGGGTTTTGCTCATTTTAACTTAATATGTTGTGATATTATAAAAAAAAATACTGTTATGCTGTTGGTTCAACGAACTTTAGCTTTGAAATTAATTACATCACATCGTCGCATGTGCAAAAAATATATACAAAAAAAAATTGAATTTTTTTGGTAGACCGTCGCATGAGAACCCGTCTGGGTGTTTTTCTTGTGAAAAATGTGATATTTTGACACTGAACGGAATTTAAATCAATTTCATGATGCAGTATACAGATAAAGGAAGCTAATCAAGAACAGAGTACATAATATTTAAATTATTTTTTAGTCGATCGGAACATTTTTGAAAAGTCCATATTTTACATAATATTAATAAATTATTTAAGTTTAAAAACATGGCGCTCGCTGTTGTTGTTTGTAATTGAATAAAAATCAGTACAAATATGTTTGTAATGAATTTATTGAATTTTTATTTTGAAGTCAGTCCTACTCTTAGTAGAAATTTACCCAAACAGTATTGGTTAAATACAATCCCGATCCGGTGAACTCCCGTTCATGATCTCAGAACAATTTCAACAAAGGCCATACATAATTTGCACCCAGATTGTATTCCCTCGAAATCCGAAACCATAGAAAATGTTTTCCCAGAATAGGATTTATTTTTTATTTTAATAGTTAAAGACCATTAAATAATGTAAAATACTACGTTATTATCTTTGTATACTATTAGATAAATAACTGCTTTATTAAACATTTTTATTAGTTTTAAATTCTTAATATTAATAAAATGTTCTGAAAATTAATGTAATTTATAAAAGGTCTATCTCATATCGTTAGCTCAGTGGTTAGTGCGCGGTAGCTCAGTGGTTAGTGCGTTGGACTTCGAGCCGAAAGGTCCCCGGTTCAAGACTGGACTGGGGCTAACAACATCTTTTCATAGAAACATTTTCTATACCGCGCTACCTCTCGTCAGTAAATGGCAAACCTACGAGAGTAAAACCATTGCCTATGAAAAAGCTCTCACCCGCCGTTCGGATTCGGCAATAAACTGTAGATCCCACCACTTTGAGTACAAATATAACACGCACAGCTCAAAATGGTGAGAGAGCTCGGCCGAAGTTCTATACAGGACTGTAGCGCCAAACTATTATTATTATTATTATCTCATATCGTCACTGTTATGCCAAAGGAGCAAATGTGCATTTTTAAAAATGTTGGAAAATGAAATTTTAACTTTTGAAGTGCTTTACAAATAAGTAAAAGTTAGTTTTTATTCAATTTTTTCTATTATTTTGGTTTATTCATCAATTATTATAACGTTTATAAAATATCTTTGGATTTGAAAAATTTAATAAATTATAAATACGTATTTTGTAAGGCTATATCCTGACCAAAAAGCAAATATTTTCGTTTTTTAAGCTATAACTTTTTATTAGCGCAAGATAAAATAGTAATGTAAAGGCATTAATTGTTTGTTTTTAAGACACCTATCGATTGGCATCATTATGAAAAAATATTTTGTCAAACATTAATTTGCCATTTGTTATTTGCAGAAAACATCTTTGGCAAAATATTTTAAAATAATGATGCCAATCGATGGGTGCTTTAAAATCAAACAATTAATGCGTCTACATTACTATTTTATCTGACACCAATAAAAAGTTATAGCAAAAAAACGAATTCGCCCTTTTGGCATGACAACATTTATAATTTTTCGAATTCGCCCTTTTGGTTTTGTCTTTTATGACTAGAAATATTCAACAAAACGATTTTGGCACAGTATACTTGAGGAAAAACTACATTAAAAAAATTCTCTTCAGTAAGGTTTGCCATTTGATGATGGAAAGATATACGAATTTGAATTTCGGTAGTAAATTTTAAGAATTTCGACTCGTTGTTGGCTCGTATATCTTTCCATCATGAAATGGCAAACCTTACTGAAGAGAAATGTCAAAAGAACGGCAAGAAATATGGCGTCGTTTGCTGTCCCTGTCACTCTACTTTTGTAGCGTCCCTGTTGAAAGACCCTTGAAAAAAACGTTTGTAGCGCTCTTATTGAAACACCCTTTACATAATAGAAATCTACAGATACGTGAATCTTATTTTATATCTATTAATATCTATTAGATGTTTCTATAAAAATGGGTCAAGTTCAGTATTATTAAAAATATAATAGCATTTAAAACGTCTTCATCAAAATATGTTTAAACTATTAATTAAATAGTTACATGCATGAGAACACTTTGTATTCGTGTTTTAAAATAAAGGTATTTTTCATAACAAGACATAGTCTTTAGTTAAATATTAGATATAGCCGTATAATAAAAAATAAAAAAAAGTACATCCTGATTGATAATATTTTGAAGTACCATTAAATTATTTTAAGCCATTGACCATAAAAATATGCAGCACTCGTAAATTGCTTCATTTAAGTGGCAACATTTTCGCAAACATTTTCCTGCATTAGTTTATTATTTATTTGTTTTACTGCAACATCTTCATAACTTAAATGATATTAATATCAGTCATTAGCTAAATTTATTGAAGCATTAAAGCATAAACTATTTGTTGCAAATATGAGGTATATGAAATTGTTTAAACTATTGTATAGTTTAATAAAATAAACATATAATTTAATAAAATATTTACAATTTGAAAGTAAGTTAAAATTTGAAAGCAAGATCAATTGGTTCATCAACAGATTAAGGGCTCTTCATTCAACAAAATTCGAGTATTCAGTACCAGGTTGAGTAAACAAATAAAATTATATGCAGGCCCTACAAAAAATATGAAAACCCAGTACCGTTTGCTAAATAAAGAACTCTCGTAAAAACAAAGATTGCCTTGGGACACAAAAAAAATGTAGTTATGTGAAAACTATGGATTTCTAGTGGTTCCAGTTGATTTGCTGTTAATTTCAAAGAATTCAAAGAGCCGTCATTAACATGACTTTTTACGGTAACGTCTACTGTCAGCCAGTGAGACTGACGATTCGGCCGTCCGTCTGTCCAACTGTCTGTCCAACTGTCTGTCTGTCTGCCTAACAGTTACGTCAGTCAGCAACATACTCTATTTGCGACAAACATCTATTAGAATCAATGGCAACAGGCATCGATCACATTTAATCCGATACCCAGCGTGCATATAGCTCTATTAATGGTGCCTTCACTGAAACATGTTTGGAATTTATAATCAGCAGATTCTTTAAACAAATAAATTCACATCTGCTATGGAGCATGCAATTGTTGTAAAATTAATTAAATATTATTGTGTAAAATGTTTATTTGTCAAAGTAAACTTTGATATGTTTGGATTGCGCCTAAATTTAGAAAAACTCAAAACGTCAGAGAATCACTTGACTGCATGACACTCATTTAATTTATTGTTTAACGTTTTGAATTTTTATAAATTTAGGCTAAATTCAAAAAAATCATATTTTAAGTAGATTCATTTAATTGTTTAAATTTCAATCAGTTATGTCTGCCGATGACATGCAAAACTAAAGTTACTTGAATTGTTCAAGATTTTTTTGGGTATTTTCATAAATTATATGCCTTAGGCCAAAGCAATGAACTCATATTCAAAATGAACTCGTTTCTGTAATCTAGATTAATTTATTGAAAAATCGTTTACATTAATGAGCCTATTGTTTTGAAGTCATACGCAAAATTTGACAACTATCAATTCATCATTTTGACAATTTTAAGTATTTTGATTTACACAAAGTGCTATACTGCATAGCGTTGAGTTCGACACCCTAATTCTGAAAATAATTTGATTTTCACACTATATAAAACACACGCACAAAGAACACATGTTAAACACTGGCAGTATAAAATGAGATTTTTGATTGTAGAGCAAATAATTCATACTCATTCATATGTAAATCATTAAATAATTTATAATAGTATTACAAAAAAAGAACTAAATATTTTGTGACAGTTTGGTTTTGGACATGCTCTAATTATTTAGAAAAATAAATTAATTGTATTTGATTCTAAACCTACTGAAATCTATACAATGTGTTGAGGGCTTTATTGGTACAGTTCAAATATAACTCTGAATTCATAACACATTATAGTAAATATTCATTCGACTTTAATATTCTTCCTACGAATTCGTAACAATTTTAAGGTTACTCGGGGTCGCTGAAGACGAATCTAAAACACGTTTTGCTCAATCAAGTTAAGTCGCAATTTACAGTCAATTTTGAATAATATGGGTTTCTAAAAGTGTGAAAAAACTATTTTTTTTTATTAATGAAATCATTTAACCCTTCGTACCTACATAACGATATTTTTAATTTGGTAAAAAGTTGTTAATGAAAAAAAGTGGTGTTCTCAAACAAACCACTTATCAAAAAAATTATTTTAAACCAAAGATCAGAAATAACAATTTTTATTTCCATTTTGGGTTTTCACTGAGAGATATTATTTTTCAAAAAATATAAAAGGGTTTGGCTGAGAGATATTTTTTATTTTAAAAATTAAGGTTTTGTGGTTCATACTTTATTATTTAAAATAATAAAGATCTTTGGTTGAGTTAGTTAGATATATGAAAACCTTTATTTTAAAGGTCATTCGTTTATGGCTGTTAGTAGACAGAAATTTCAATTATAGGGAATGTTGATTTCGAACATTGCGTCGTTATTGTCGTCCAAATTTTTTTAACAAACATATTTTTCGAAATGTTTCAATCATTGTTGTTGTCGAATATTTTTTATTTGAAAATTATAATTTCGACCATTGCGTTGTTTATGTCGTCCAAAAATAGTTTCAACAATTTTTTTTCTAAATTTTCGAATATTGTTGTTGTCGAATATTTTTTATTGGAAAATGGTGATTTCGAATATTTCATTGTATTTGTTTTCCCAAATAAGTTAAAAAAAATTTCGAAATTATTCGAACATTGTTAATTTTGTCGAATCATTTTTTTTATTGGAAAATGGTGATTTCGAACATTGCATTGTTTATGTTTTCCAAAAATTGTTAAAAAAAATTTCGAAATTATTCGAACATTGTTAATTTTTTCGAATATTTTTTTTATTGGAAAATGGTGATTTCGAACATTGCATTGTTTATGTTTTCCAAAATTTGTTAAAAAAAATTTTGAAATTATTCGAACATTGTTAATTTTGTCGAATATTTTTTTTATTGGAAAATGGTCATTTCGAACGTGGCGTTGTTTTTATCCCTCAAAATATGTATTTAATAATTTTTTATTTCGAAAATTTTCGAACATTATTATTTTTTTCGAAGAACATTTCTTGACAGAATAAATTGTTTGAACATTTTTTTTCTAAATTATTCGAACATTGTTATATCGAACATTGCGTTGTTTTTTTAACATTTTGTTTGTCGAATAACATTTTTTGATGGAATATGTTGTTTGCGAACCTTGCGTTGTTTTTAACGCCGAAACATTTTTATTACCAATTTTTTTCTCAATTTACGAACATTGTTGCTTATGTAAAAAAATGTTTATTTTGGCTTTTAAGGTTTTATAAACACCCAAATTTGTAATCAAAAGTTACCAACAGAAATATTTGGAGGTATTTGAAAAGAGAATTGTCAACGCTTCTCAAAAACTACTAAAGAAAGATATATTTTGTTAACCTTTATATCTCTCGCTGTTTAACCGCAAAATTTTCAAAAATAAAGGATTCCCTCAGTCCGAAAACGATTTTTTTTCAAAAATAAAGGTTTCTCACAGACCGAAACCGAAAATGTTCAAAATTAAGGTTTCTTTCAGATCAAAATCGTTTTATTTTTTGGTTTTATTTAATTTTTTTCACTGGTTTTTCACTGATTTATTCAATAAATGTTATTTAGTGAGAGTTACTCAGAAATCTCCGGAAAGATTAACCTTAATCTCTGAACTCTGTTTTAAACACATTAACCAAATTCTCCCACGGGAGAAAAAAAAGCTTTCTATGTAATTTCAATACAAAGCTTTTTCACCCAACAATTACTCACAAATATTTTTGTAGTATATATTGAGAATTAGGCTGATTAATTGTCAAAATATAATTTCCCATATTGTAAATAGCAGGTTTGACGATGGGCTGAAGACTAGGGTGGTTCAAATTATCTTTTTCGAACTACAAGTCAACGTACCTCAAATTATGTGAGGAAGTACCGTTCGTAACATCTTGCCCAAATTTCAACACCCTACGATTATTGAAGACGGTGCTACACGAGCATATGAGTTGGCGATCACCGAACAAATCTTCAAAATTTGTATTGTCATATCGCGATGATAACTATATGTAATGATAGCATAGATAAATTCAGTAAGTTACATATGGTCATTATGTCCTGAGTTTGTATATGAAGGACATTAAGAACCTTCCAATAAATAATAAACAAGAAAGAAAAAAATGTATATGTTTAGATACACCTCGTCAATTTCTTCAATATATATATATATATCAAATAAAAGCTATTTTAATTTACTTTCTAATGAACTATAATACAATGAAATAGGTCTGGTATTAATAAAGATATAGCGCCTTTAGAATTAAAATGTTTCGATTTTTATTTTATGTCTAATTTACAAAAAATATTATATTCATAATGTATAATTTTTATATAATAAACAAAAAATCTAATTACCTTTTAATCCTAAATTAGAAGATTTGTTCGGTGATCACCAACACATATGCCCGTGTAGCACCGTCTTCCAATATACGTAGGGTGTTGAAATTTGGATAAGATGTTACGAACGGTACTTCCTCACATAATTTGAGGTACGTTGACTCGTATGGTGTACTTGAGTTTTTTCCATATATTTCTGAACCACCCTACTAAAGACTCAATCAGCAGTGGCAGACTAATGCTTGTTTATTTAACACTCGCCCAATACTGACAGACTAAGGCCTGGTTAATTAGTTTGCACCCAGTTTTGCCCACTACTTTTTGACAAGTCTGCATCCTATTTATCACTCCAATGCTTATCCAGTTTTTTCTCATGTCTGGGTATTACTGGGAGAAGCTAGGTTTTTTGATATAGTAACCCAGAAGTTGCTATTCTCTGCAATTTCTGGGTTACGATTATCAGATTTGATATCTAATACTGAATTATCTAAAACCGTAAGAGGAAAAATTTTGCAGTACAGTGTTAGAAGTAGAAACAAGGTTATTCTCGAGAATTTAACTCGGTTATAGTAAAATAAAACTCATTGTTCAGAGTGTATCATTTCAAAAATAAAACGATTTATTATAGCTTGGTATAATGATTTTCATAATATTTCATAATAAGATAAGCCCTAATAAACTAATAAATTGGAAAGCAATTATTATTTGAGGTTTATTTTATTAAACAATTTTTAGGGCGTTGGTTATTTCATTTATCTGGTTGGGAATTATTTCCTATTCTGATAAATAGCATCCTTTCTAACAAGAGTTTTGTACTGAAATTTAATTTTCGCCCTACGAGACATTTCTCTTTTTTCCATTTCGATAGATATGAACATAGAAATATTATTAAAATCTGAAACTTCCCAGTTTGCAAATCGGATATTTTCACGTACCGATATCGAGCATCAAATTGGACCTACATGGTAGGTAGATATCGATGAGTTTTATCGGAGTTTTCTCGGTAAGAGAAATTGTTTTGAAATCGCAACGATATCGATGAAAAATAATCAAACTTCGATATTGCTTTGAAAGATATTACGATATCGATTCGATAAATGTTTATATATCGTATCTTGCAATGAATTTGAATGTACGTGAAATTATAAAAATAGAATCGATAAAGCAACAAGATCGAACTATTTTCTCGAAGTTATTCGATAAAAATACGAGGCATCGGAGGTCTTCGAGACATGGCAGACTGTGTTATTATTGTATTTGTATTCATACAATTACAAGTATCTTTAATATAGTATGGGGTTTTACATACGAGTTTTTTCAAAATTCTTTAACGTCTCTTGAAATGCATTCAGTAAAACTTTGAAGTGATTCAAGGTTCTACTTTGTAGAGGTTTTATTACAAATCTTTTTATACATTTTTTACACATTTTAATTTGCTAATGACATGGTCTGCTACAACTGTAAAAAATAAATTCCCGACTGATCTGCGTGCATCTTCTTCTGACTCATTGCACATGACTCTGCATGGTGGCCATCATGTGGTCCAACATACCGACGACACAGGTACAATCAACATCGGTGTTCGGTGTATTCACAAAATCTACCATAAATCTATATTAACATGTCGGGGCGTGCCTCGGTGTGCGTGTCATACATATACATTTGAGTTGGCTCTGCGCGCTGCGAAGTGGAACCGATGATATCCGCCTGTTACGCGACACTTCATCTCGTTGCGATTAAACTCACTTTTTTTGTTGTTGTTGCTAAAGCCTCTCCCAACCCGCAGTTTGCACATCCTGCCCTCAAAATTTTTGTTTTTTTTTTATTTTGCCATACCAAACAAATTCCATTTGCAAATGTTATACATTAAAAATTATTTAATTACAATGAAGTAATTAATATATTCAGCTGGTTTTGTTTTGGTATAATTTTTAAGCTTCGCTTTAAAGGGTCTTTGAAAGTTTTGACCTTCAATTTTTCATTTAGCCACTAACTTCTTTTTCTTGAATTATGCCGCAAATTGTTTGGTTTTGTTTGGTGTTTTGTTTAGTTTATTTTTTTCTAAAGTTTTTTGTTTATTTCTTATGCAATTCGTTTTAATGTTTAGTGCCAGAAACAATTTTCCGTTTTAGTCATAGTCTTGATGGGGGCTATAGTTGTAGCTTTGGATAGTTGGTGTTGACCTTTATTGCGAATATAAAAGGTGATAATGGAAATAAGAGTAGAGGTACTTTTGTTTATCTTAAGCTGGCTTTTTAATTGTGACACACTAAACAAAAGACCAGCTCAATACAAGTGTTACATCAGTTGACAGACAGCGTTTTGAAATTAACTGTGAGTTAAGTTAATGCCATTTAGAAATAATAGCTGTACTTGACCGAATCTAGAAGTGTTTACACCATGATATTATAATTTTGTAGATTTTGAGTGCACTTAATTGAAAAGGGGGGATTATTTTTCCATAGCTTCAACATAAACGTTGTACATTTTAAACGATTTTGATTGAATACTGCGATTAGACTACTCTACAAAATGAGAATTGTTGTAAATAATCTATCCATGAGTGTAATACTCGGTTTAGTTTATACCAGGGGTCAGCAAGTAATTTAACTAGGTTTTGTATATTGTTGATAAATTTTACCAAGGTCCAGAAAAAGACTCATAATGCTTACTAGTATGTAGTTCATCGATGTCAATAACTCATGGTGTTTAAGAGATGCTTATTGCTAACATAACCTAGTCAAGAAAATTGTTTATAAGGTATAATCTTTTGCTAAATTAATATCAACTATTAAATTATCTTTCCAAAGATATATCGTCACTATCTGCCAAAGGGGCGAATATGCAATTTTTGGAATTTGCATTTTTTACATTTTTGAGTGTAGTTTTTCCACAAGTTTTGTTGGATATTTCTATCTACAAAAGACAACACCAAAAGGGCGAATTCGAAAAATGTTGTCATGCCAAAAGGGCGAATCTTTTCGTTTTTTTGTCATAACTTTTTATTGGTATAAGTAAAAGAGTGTTGTAAAGGCATTAATTGTTTGTTTTTAGAGCACCTATCGATCGTCATCATTATTAATAGTTATAGCAAAAATACGTAGAAATTCGGAAAAATTGAAAATCTTGTCACGACAAAAGAGCGAATCCTTTACCTATCGATTGGCTTCATTACTTAAAAATATTTTCGCAAACATTTTTCTGGCAAATAACAAATGACAAATTAATGTTTGACAAAATACTTTTAAACAATGATGCCAATCGATAGGTGCTTTGTAAATGAACAATAGATGCATTTACATTACTATTTTATCTTGCAACAACAAAGAGTTATAGCAAAAAAAACGAAAAGATTCGCCCTTATGGGATGACAAGATTTTTCAATTTTTCCAATTTCTTCGTTTTTTTTTTTGCTATAATTCTTTATTGGTGTAAGATAAAAATATTTTGCCAAACATTTTTCCTGCAAATAACAAATGGCAAATTAATGTTTTGCAAAATATTTTTAAATAACGATGCCAATCGATAGGTGCTTTAAAAACAAACAATTAATACCTTTTCACAACTATTTTATCTTGTGCTACTAAAAACTTATAGCATAAAAAAGAAAAATATTTGCGTTTTGTTCAGGATATAGCCTCACACAATCAGTATTTATATTTCAGTCAGTTGTCCAAATCCAAGGATATTTTATATACGTTATAATATAAAATATAAAAAAAAAACTAAATTTTATTAATATATAAAGCACTTGAACTTTAAAATTTGATTTTCCAATATTTATAAAAATGCATATTCGCCCTTTGGCATGACAGAGACCCGCAACTGTTTAATTATTTCTGCAGTATTTCTAACTACGCTAAAATCTCTGTGATTGGTATGCAAATACTGGAAATAAACTCCGTCTATCATTAAATTACAAAAAATGGGGTGATCCGTAACGAAATTTTTAAAAAATCAATGACAAAGTAAAAATTTGTATTTTTATATTTGCAAATTTCAATTTTACGAACCTTTTAAAAAAAGGAAGAAATCATGGGGTTCGAAAATGTGATATACCATTAGAAAGGTAATTTAATTTAAAAATTATTATTCATTTATCAACAGATTATACTTTATAACAAATTTTCGTGCTTAGGTTATGTCAGTAATATGCATCTGTTATACACTCTGTATCTTAAACTGGGTGCAAGACATTTTTACTTTACATTTTCTTATTTTTTTTTTTTTTGAGTCACAGAAAGATCCCACGAATTATTTACATCGATAAACCAAACACCCTGTTTAAACACACAATAGTTGAAATTAATGCTAGAAATTACGTCGACGGTTTTGAGTCAGTTTTTTATAGTTTGGTTAGACCTTTCGCGGTCCGAATACGGATTTCGGTCAACCTTTTGCCTGTTCCTAGTTTATACTATTTAAAGTACTTAGCACGATATAAAAAATGAATCAAATTTAAAAGTGCAATTACCCTACGGGAAAATGAACCGGTACGTGACAGATCACGTGACTGGCGAAATGGTGATTCTTTATTGTATAATGCAGTAATCAAATTCAATTTGTATATCAAGTACCTAAATGTCTTAAATTCAGCATTACTAGTACAAAACTGTCAATATGTTGAAAACTAAAAAAATCTACGAAATCAACTCAAGGTACTGTACATCGGCTCCCTTTCGTAAATAATTTGAATATATTTTTGATTTGCATTACCTCATAAGAAATGGCCCTTTGTCCATCTATAGAAAATGCGATTACAGGAAATCCAGAAGAGATAGGACCAGTTAAAACATAAGATAGATTACTTGTGTACTAATAAAATAATTGTGATTTGCATTCAAATTTTTAGAAATTTACTCGTTAGCCTAGATATAAATCGTTATTTTTCTTGTTTGCATAAATAGAATATGAAAAATGCACTTTAAAAATTCGCACTGGTTGGCACTGGATGTACACTTTTCAACCAGTTCATTGACAGATATCTATTCACCAGTCACGTTGTTTAAGGGTAATTCCCACTGCCCTCCAGGGAAACGAACTGGTAATAGACTGAGCACCTGACGGTTAATTATCTCGGAGATAATTAATCGGAGATAATTAACTTTTATATGAAATCAACCGGCAACTTAACACGGAGTTGTCCTAGAAATGGGTGAATTAACACATCATGGAGACCTTTAGACCTATCACAGAAATAGTCATCAAGATCCAGTCCTCAATCGGTACCAATGGTACCGGTCACAGAACATGTATAATGATTACGAACAGTCTCCATCCTGCATACCTTTGGACTAGAACAGTGACAAGTTCTCATTTCACCAGTCACGGATAGGTCATTTTAGAGCAATTGACACCGTTTTCCCGCAGGGTAATTATTCATATATTTTTTATCGGTTACCAATACTAGATTTCTAAATTTTAGCAATATGTAGAGGTTCTCCTAGATATACTTATAACCAAGTGAAAAAACTCAATTTTCAAAAGGTTTAGAGTTTTCTCATAATGTAGTTTAGCCCTTCAATTACACTACTTCACAAAACGAGATTTTTTGTTCGAAATTCTTTATAATTTGTGAGTGTTCATTTTGACAGCATACTCATATTACGCAATGTTTTTAAGAAAATTGCATATACTTTTTTGTGCTTTCAAAGCCACTTACTACACCGAAAATATTACTGCATTAAAAATAAATAAAAATGTCTTTAAAATAAATACACATGTATTTGATTTACGCACAAAAGCATCTGTATTTGTTTTTACAGAACTGATGTAGTGGTTAGCACAGTTTATGCAATAAGCAGAACGAATTTTCAATACATAGTGTAGTAAAATAATGTCAAATAAAGACAAATGTATTTAAAAACCAAGAAAATGTAGTAGACCTACATTTTTCAAAACAAATACATAAATGTAAGACAATTTACTACAGTAATTTTTTCGTCAGTCAGTTATTTTATGATATTTGAATCTAAATCGAAGATTTTTTATTTTTTTTAGACTATTTTTGGATGATTTATTTACTGATTTATTTGATGATTTATTTATTTATTTATAATATTTAGTATTTCGGTTCTTTTGATAAATAAGAAAATCATGTTTGGTTATTCAAAGCATAGTCCAAGGTAAGAATTAAAATTACTAACATTTTTCCATCGATTCTAATTTTGAAAAAATGCCCTATTAACACATAGCAGATATATTCTATACATAAATTACTGAAAAATAACAGTTTTTCTTTAAAAAAAAAGAGCTTAGAATTACGAATGCAATTTTCTTACAAACCACATGAAGTAGAAAAAACTGAGTTGAGGCTTATTTAGGCCTTTTAAGTGTTAAAATAGGGAATTACTAAATAAAAATGCTTTTTGCTATTTTAGTTAACCGTGTCGGTATTTTTCGCTGCACTCACGTGCGTCACCCCAATTAATACAAAATCTTTGCATATATGCAGTAAGTCTTTTCGCCGCAATTGCTGCAGGTTGGCAACACTCTGATGATATTGCTGGTGCTGGTGCTGGTGCTGGTGCTGCTGCCTACACGCCATGCTCCAGTAATTGTGTTGCTCTAATAACAAAAACAAAAGGCACAACAACAGTGGCAGCAACAAGCAACATTTAGACAACATCAACAACAACAATAACATTATGTAGGTATTAAATAAATGGAAAAATGCATTTGGCTTTAGGGTGCGCAGTGAGAGGCGCAGAGTTGCCACATGAAAGAAGAGAAGAAAATAATAAAAATAAAAAGTTCCCATACAATGCGACTAACCTGGCAACAGCAACGAAAACGACAACCTGTCCGATTGTCTGTCGCTCAGTCTCACTGTCTGCATGTGATAAATAAATGGTTGTTGTTGCTGTTGCATCGCATCGAATTGAATAGGTAGCAGCACCAAGTAAGTACCTTTTATAACAAAAATAAAATAGAAAAGGGTCACCGAGCTTTTCATGATATTCTTATTTTAATTGTTGGTGTTGTGATAGTTGTTGATGGGCTTGTTGGCTGGTTGGTTGGTTGCTCGGATGGTTGCATGGCAATAATGATGTTGTTATTGTTGTTGAGGAAGTTGGCAACAATAAGAGTTGAATTTTTACATATTTAAAGCGCTTTTATTAGCCGCATCGACGGCAAGGTAACCTGAATTATTAGGCTCACATAAGCTGCGCTTGCACACTGCCCAGTAGGAAGTATGACTAGTTCTTAACTAGTACGGTTTTTTTTGTGTATGCAATTTTTGTGTACTTTTTTAACTTTAAGGCATAAGATTTTATTTAAATTGATGAAATTTTAGGAAGACATTAATAGATACCATCTCTAATTTTTTGAGTCTATTACGATCAAAAAAAAAACTTTATGTGGATGGTAAAAAATAAAAATGTGAATTTAAAGTGTTTTTTAACATGATTTGCAATGCGCGAACACAGGACATTATTTTTTTACTCAAATTTTTTGTGGTAAACTCTAGCAGCATAATGTATCTTTGGAGCCCTATTACATTTGGAAATAAAAATAAAAGTTTGGTGTCGATCCAACCTAGTGCACATATTTCTATTTTTATTCATATTTGGTAATACTTAATATTTTATATCAGTAGATTGAAAATAACATTATTTTTTGGGAAGAAACAAACCAAACGATAATTTTACGATATCGAAACGATATCATTTATTGCCTCAAATTGTCCTTTTCGATAATCTATAATGATACGAAAACGATAGGGTTTTCGATAAAAACGAAGCTATCTAAAATAATATCGTTCTTTTCGTAGTTATACATATCGAGATGGGGTCTGGTACGATAAGTCGAAATTTAAAATATCGAAACTAAAAATACCGAAGACAAAAATGTAGAAAATAAAAATGCCGAAACCTGAAAAAATGTCGAAATCCAAAATGTCGAAAACCAAAATATCGAAAAAAAAAATGTTGAAAATCAAAATGTCCAAAACTAAAAATATCGAAATTTAATATGACGAAATCATTTTTTGCCGAAAAATGATGTCGAAAAAATGTCGAAAAAACGCGAATATAAAGATATTAAAAAAGAACGAATTCTGATTTTTAGCTACTCTAGCATTCATGCGGAGATTTTTAATTATGCTGCCTTCAAAATACCATCTTGGAATTTAGCTCCAACACTTATAAAAAATCAACAAAAATTTCGATTTTTTTTTAAATTATTTTTTTAAGGACATGCAATTCGAAGTTCAAGGAAAACGACCATTGGTCATATGTTCATGTTAAGAAGAATTTTCCAAAAGATTGTTTTATTAGTTTTATAACGAAACCTTATCAAAGTTTCTAGCATCAAGGGATATTTCAATAGGAACCACTAGAGATGGGGACGTGAGTGAATTTTGACTCACACTCACTCACGCTCACGAAAGAATATTTCTAATCACGCACACTCACTCACGGTATTTTTTGGTCTACTCACACTCACTCACAATCACGTGAGCAAAATTAGTATTCAATCACAATCACGCGTGATCACGCGTGATTCACGTGAATCACGCTGAATCACGCTCACATGCTTATCTCTAGGAACCACCATACAAAAGTTATCATTGACAATTTTTTTAACTTTGGACTGTATCTCAGGAAAAAGTGATATCTTTGGAAATAGTGGTCGGAAAAAAAATGGTGAATGCAGATCCCGATACCCTTTATCAGTTGCCAAAATATCATTGAAATCTAAGAGAGAGTGAGCAAATCCTACGAGATTCGTGTGGACTTGCTCATATAGGATTTGAAATTTGTATTTCAACATTTTGATATTTCGGCATTTTAATTTTCGACACTTTTTTATCCTAAAAAAAAATGTTTTTGTATTTATTGTTTAAAAAATTTGTCGACATTTTCTAGCTTTAAAATATTTTTCGACATTTTGTGATTCGGCCAAATATTGTTTCGGCGTTCTAAGGCTTTTATAATTTCGATATTTAAAGGTTTCGAATTTTTTTGTTCGAAATTTCGTACGGATCCCCTTTCGACGAAGGACGAAATATTGGACAAAATAAAAATTAAATTACAAATAAAGAGTATTTTTAATTGGACCTTGAGCCCGTAAAACAAATATCTTACTTTATAAAAAATATTAAAAAAAAACAAAAAAATTTCGAAAACATTTTTTTTTTTCGAATTCAAAATTTTTTGGGACAATTTTTTTCGAACATTTTTTGTTTTCGAATAAATTTTTTTTTTGAACATTTTTTTACCCGGATTATTATTTTTTAAATAAAATTTTGACAATATTTTTTTCGAATTATTTTCAAAAACAAATTAATATATTACAAAAATTCATAATATTTAAGAATAAATTTTATCATATTGATGATTTTTTATTTGTGTATACCTCCACATTTCCTTTGAATTTTTGCAGGTTATCGATTTAACTTTTTTTTTATAACTGAATTTTTTATTTCTTTTAAATAAAAATGTACCAACCTCCTAGTCAGCAAGAATTAGGAACATGTAGACCTAATAATTACGGTAATCAGTGAAAACAAAAACAAGACATGCAATATTTTAATGAAATAAAATTGATATCAACAGCAGTATACCTCAATTTCAATAAACTTTAAAATGAGACCTATTTTTTCCCTTTTGCTATTTCGCATAGTTCAGCTGTTTGCATAGCCTAAATGCCAACGCAGCTCTACAAAAACTGCACAGGAAACGAATATGCAAACGTGGTCTAAATAAGGTTTGTGTTAACGCTGATGATGTGCTGATGTCAGTTCGTCTGCATTAACAGCACTTAACATTCTGCCCAGCGTGTCTTCGTCACAGTATTGACAGACAGACTGAGTGACTCGACTGTCTTTGCTACAAATTTCTTTTTTTTTACTTTGAAAACTGCGGAAGTTGCATCAATTTTTATTTTTATTTGTATCTCCAATACATGTTGCATCATTATTACAATAATACACATAAGTGGTTGCGATTTGATTGTTTCGACATTTTTAGCAATACACTTTAAAAAAAAAAAAAAAAATATTCCCACGTTTGTAAATTATTTGCCACGTATGCTCATTATAAAAAAACCCTATTATTAAAAGTATCTACAATTAATATTTTAAAATTATGCACTAACGTCTTCGGTTTCCGACTTGTCATCCATCCTCCACACAAAAAAAAAAAAATTGTCATGTCTTCACTTTCTGCAAAACAACACACACAATAATAAATCGTGACACTTGACAATTTCTTAATCGGCCAATGATAATTTTTTTATGTTATTTTAGTTAACTTTGCAGTTATTTTTTCCTTTTTTCTGCACATTTATTATTTTTTGCTCCGCACACACACACGGAAAGATATTATATCTCAAGCTGCTGAACTGCAAAAATAGCAGTTAATGTGCTAATCATAAACGTGATACTGAACATACAAAAATTTTTAATCATTGCGTAAATTTAAATGGTGACACTTGACCGATTTTCAACGCAGATTTGCAAAATATTAAATTGTAGCTAATTATATCTTCGAATTAAGCTATAGGCCTATTTTTGTTGGAACTTTTGAAAAATTTACCAATTCCTCTTTTTTAGGTTTTTTTTTCGTAATTCTCTTTTTTGTAATGTTTAAGATTTCAATATCAGTTTAAATTTTAAATTAATTAACAAAAATATTTTCTACACCATTTACAAAAGTAGTAAAAGATTACTTGAAATTCAGAAATTCTATTTGAAATTAAGAGACATCAATTGAAATTCAGAAATTTACACTTGAAATTCAATTGAAATTCAGAAATTCCATTTGAAATTCAAAAGACATCACTTGAAATTTAGAAATTCCGTTTGAAATTCAAAAGACATCACTTGAAATTCAGAAATTCCATATGAAATTCAGAAATTCCATATGAAATTCAGAAATTCCATTTGAAATTCAAAAGACATCAATTAAAATTCAAAAATTTCATTTGAAATTCAAAAGACTTCAATTGAAATTCAGAAATTCCATTTGAAATTCAAAAGACATCAATTGAAATTTAGAAATTCCGTTTGAAATTCAAAAGACATCAATTTGAATTCATAAATTCCATTTGAAATTCAAAATACATCAATTAAAATACAAAAATTCCATTTGAAATTCAAAAGACATCAATTTGAATTCAGAAATTCCATTTGAAATTCAAAAGACATCAATTAAAATTCAAAAATTCCATTAGAAATTCAAAAGACATCAATTGAAATTCAGAAATTCCATTTGAAATTCAAAAGACATCAATTGAAATTCAGAAATTCTATTTGAAATTCAAAAGACATCATTGGAAATTCATAAATTCCATTTGAAATTCAAAACTCATCAATTGAAATTCAGAAATTCCATTTGAAATTCAAAACTCATCAATTGAAATTCAGAAATACCATTTGAAATTCAGAAGACATCAATTGAAATTCAGAAATTCCATTTGAAATGCAAAAGACATCAATTGATATTCAGAAATTCCATATGAAATTCAGAAATTCCATTTGAAATTCAAAAGACATCAATTGAAATTTAGAAATTCCGTTTGAAATTCAAAAGACATCAATTTGAATTCATAAATTCCATTTGAAATTCAAAATACATCAATTAAAATACAAAAATTCCATTTGAAATTCAAAAGACATCAATTTGAATTCAGAAATTCCATTTGAAATTCAAAAGACATCAATTAAAATTCAAAAATTCCATTAGAAATTCAAAAGACATCAATTGAAATTCAGAAATTCCATTTGAAATTCAAAAGACATCAATTGAAAATCAGAAATTCTATTTGAAATTCAAAAGACATCATTGGAAATTCATAAATTCCATTTGAAATTCAAAACTCATCAATTGAAATTCAGAAATTCCATTTGAAATTCAAAACTCATCAATTGAAATTCAGAAATACCATTTGAAATTCAGAAGACATCAATTGAAATTCAGAAATTCCATTTGAAATTCAAAAGACATCAATTAAAATTTAGAAATTCAGTTTGAAATTCAAATGATATTAATTGAAATTCAGAAATTCCATTTGAAATTCAAAACTCATCAATTGAAATTCAGAAATTCCATTTGAAATTCAAAACTCATCAATTGAAATTCAGAAATTCCATTTGAAATTCAAAAGACATCATTGGAAATTCAGAAATTCCATTTGAAATTCAAAAGACATCATTTGAAATTAAGAAATTCCATTTGAAATTCAAAACTCATCAATTGATATTCAGAAATTCCATTTGAAATTCAAAACTCATCAATTGAAATTCAGAAATTCCATTTGAAATTCAAAAGACATCATTGGAAATTCAGAAATTCTATTTGAAATTCAAAAGACATCACTTGAAATTCAGAAATTCCATTTGAAATTCAAAAGACATCAATTGAAATTCAGAAATTTACATTTAAAATTCATAAAATATCATTTGCTATTCAGAAATTTCCATTTGAAATTCAGAAAATTTCCATTGGAAATTCAGAAAATTTCCATTTGTAATTCAGAAATTTCCATTTGAAAGTCAGTAGTTTCCATTTGAAATTCAGAAATGTTCATTTGAAAGTCAGTAGTTTCCATTTGAAATTCAGAAATGTTCATTTGAAATTCATAAATTTCCAATTGAAATTCAGAAATTTTAATTTGAGATAAAAACTTTTTCGTATTCTGTTAAAAAAATAGTATTTATCTCATTTTAGTTAACATGGTAAAAATAAATAAAACTTCTGCAGATAACCAAATAAATAAAAATTTCGAGATAATATTGTATACGTTGTATCTCTAATAGGTTCATTTTCTATTGCAAAAATCTGGAATTCCAAAATTCAAAGTTCAAAATTCAAGAAAAATAGATCTATAGACCTTGCTTTATACTGATTCGTAGCTAATTTCAAATTTTCAATATCGAATAATTTGCCAATTTAAAATATTTCATAATTTTCAATTGGAATAGAATTTGTTAGAGAAATTAAAAAATCATTTACTAAAAAAGTCTGTATGCCAGCTTAACTCTTCTATTCGTGCTTTATTCATATCGTTTTATAACATCTATATATTTTAATTAAATAGATATTAATTTGAAATTAAATTGCAAATTTGAAATCCGATTTAAATTATCTCCATTTACTTTTACTCTTATTTTCACTTAATGGCTACATTTTTCACCTCACATCACTGACCTACATTTTTGCCCCACAACCCCCGCACACAAGCAGCGACAGCAACAAATTGCCGGACAATTGCAATCGATTGATCGACGACAAATCACCCAATTACGTTGGCAATTGTGGTGAATTATTAATTAATGACCACAAAATTAGTGCAGCAGCAGCGACAGCAACAGCAGCAACCACGAAAACAACATTAGCAACAGCAACTATTGCTGTTGTTCGCTATTAAGCTGCGCTGAGTTTTTTTTATGTTTTTTGTTTTTTTGTCATAGCAATAAATCGTAAGGCGCGCAACGATATGCTACCGGGTTTTAAAGATTCGCACAGTGGCAATTTGCAGTGCCAAAGCGAATCGTGCAAAAACGTGGCAACAATGCGCGCCTAACAGTGCTGCCACTAATGAACAATGCGGTGGCTTCAAAATGCTAGGCATTGTTGCCAACAATGAGACAAATGGGGAGGTTATATTGCAATTAGTGTCATGAATCTTTATTTTTTTTTTATAATAGTCCTGTTTACGTAATCGAAACTAAAAAAAAAAAAACATGAACACGTAATTTATAAACTTATTTTTGAGTTCAGTTATTTCTGGAAACATATTGAAATTTTCCATAAATACCCTACATATATTTGGTATATAATATAATAAAAGCGGTGCAAAGGTCATCAAATAAGCGAATTGTATTCGATCTTAGGACGTATATAGGTAGTGTAGACAGTGCGCAAGTCAGCAGGAGTAAAGTATGTCTTACACCGTTTTTGAAAAACAAGGTACTTGGCTTCTTCTTTCGACAACTTCTTTCGTTCCAACGGAGTTCACATTGTATTCTTATACCCAGAACGTCAATAGCAGTTGACCGTGCAATATCCACAGCACCAATATTTAAAAGAGGGTGGGGTGAATCCATTCCTTTGTGAGATAGCAGACATTATTGGGTCTTACCCCACTCTGAGATTGTTTTAAAGTCATTATTGAGTGTGTCAATTTGACTCCATTTCCAAAGAGTTTGCACGCTTGATGAATATGAATGACAAATGTTAATGTCATCGGCAAACGAATGGATTAGGTTCTTGGTCAATGACAAAAGAACATTGATCAATGACAACGATCAGAATATGGAAGGGAATATAACGGAAACATGCAGGACTCCAGAATTGATGGAAAGTTGTTCTAAAAGAACATTATCTATCGCAACTCGTATAGAACTGGAGAAAACTCGATATACAAGTAAATAACTATCCAGTATACCATTCGTTTCGAAATCATTACGAGATCAATGCGAGAAAAGGGGAAATCATACGATATCGAACACTTTCTCGTACTGATATCGAGAGTCAAATTGGATCTACATGGTAGGTAGACATCGATGCGTTTTGTCGGAGTTTTATCGGTAGAAGAAATGTTTTGAAATCGGAACGATTTCGATGAAAAAAATGATCAACGTGCTATATTGCTTCGAAAAATATTACGATTTCGATACGATAAATGTTTATATATCATATCTTGTCAATGAATTGGAATGTACGAGAAATTATAAAAATTAGAATCGATAAAGCAACGAGATCAAACTATTTTCTCGAAGTTATTCGATAAAAATTCAAGGCATCGAAGGTCTCCGAGACATGGCAGACTGGGTACCGACACCATATGTAATTAGTTTTTTAACGAGGGCGGTATTCCAAACTCGGTCAAACGTCATGGAGATATCAAGAGCTAAAGACATGCTCTCCCCGAAAAGGTTAATACAATTATTCCACTTTTCTGAGAGAACCGCCATTAAGTCGCCCGTGGATCTGAAACCATATTTTCAGTCACTTCATTGTGGAAGTTTATTACGCTCTCCATTACCTTAGCGAGCGCAGAGCATATTGCAATGGATCAGTAATTGGCGGGGTTCGTAGCCTAGCCCTTTTTCGGAACTGGCTGGACATTGGCAACTTTCCAACAAAATGGAAAATCTCCTATCGTGTAGGAGATGTTGAAAAGGTGACGCCACGGACAAGTCGACGCTCAGATTTTTGTCGTATTTGTTGCATATTTGAAATCAGGGCTGTTAAAGTAATGACTACATTTGTAATGACTACTCAACGATTACGATTCTTTGGTAGTCGTAATCAAAAATTTTGATACGATTTGAAATAATCAAAAAGTATTTTGACTTTAGTACATTTTTGATTATTTTTACCACTTCTTTTAAAGAATCAAAAACTGGTAATCGGACTACTCTTTTTTGATTATTTTCACAAAATTTTAGTTTATTTTCAGATTATTTGAAAATAATCAAAAAAAAAAGTAATCCACTACTTATTTTTGATAATTTAAATTTTTTGATTGAAGAATCGTAATCAAAATTATTGATTAGGATTCTTTAGTAATCGTAATCAAAAGTAATCTAACATTTACAGCTCTGTTTGAAAGATGTTTGTCTGAAATAGGATCTAAGTCATGTGCAAATAAATTAATGTTTACGACTGTAATATTTGTGGTAAACATCTTTGTTTTCCGAGTGCAGAATGCAATTTATGTTCCATTTATTGTCAATTAAAGTACTTCGGTATTTTTAGATTTGTTTACTCAGAACCAAAAATATGACAAAAATTTAAATAACTACGTAAAAAGTATCAACAATTCATCGCTGTAAAATAAAACAGCTCCAATTATAAAAATTTAAAGCCTGGATCTGAATAAACGTAGGGTTATATGAAAAATAAAACACATATCTATACAAAATAAGATCAAGTTAAAAAGTTTAATATTAAACAGAAACAGTTTCAGTTATAAAACATGCTAGTCATTTGCTTATGGCAATTAAGAACTACTACAGAATGTATTTCTACATGTAGATTAATGATGAATACATTTAAAAGCAGTAATACTAACAAAAAACAACTTAATGTTTGTAACAAACTTCACAAGAAGATAACTGCGAGCGATAATAGTTGTTTTATACGTAAAATGCTTGTATAAGAAAGCACGAAACATGTGTAAACCAGACAATAAAAATATTTTAACCAGCTTTCGCACTATTCAAAAAAAAAAAATACAAAATTCGCAGTTAAAGTAAAAACACAAAACCAGACAAAAAAATGCATATTTTTTTATTGGGGTGTAAAAACTGTATAAACAGCATAACTACATTATAAAAAATTAAATATTTTTATAAATTAATTGTTGCGACGTCGCAATATAATATGTGAAATGAAATTTCAACAATTACAACAGGTTTACAATACACAATTTAGAGCAGCTAAGTTTTCGTGTCAGTTGCCACAATTATAGCCAACCACATTTTTGTACAAATTAAGTGAAAAAGAAAGAAAAAAAAAAGAAATGCCGGAAATATTTTGCAATTAGTAAAAAATAAAATATTTAATTCAATTATAAATATGTTTAATTTATAACTAAAACAATTAACATTTTTTTTTTTTCGTTTCAGAATGTTGATGCCAATCCTGATGATGAAGATGACGATGGTCTTTATACTGACGAAGCGCCGGAACATGAATTGACGCAGATTTCCAATGCGGATTATATGCTGCAGCAGCAGCAACAACGTGGTGGCGGCGGCGGTGGTTTCGAACCACATGACGATGTTGTCAATGTCGAGGCAGTGCTGCTGCAAAATCAGGTGGATACTTTGCAGTGGCAGCTGAAACAGGTGATGCCGTGTTTTGCGCCCACAAACAAAAGAGTCAGGCGACAAACCTCTGCTGGGCTTTGCATGTTTTCAAGTATTTTTTTTGTTTATGGGGATAATGTATAAAATTGAGGTGTTGCTTTATATTTATTATTTTCTCAGCAAACACCTCATTAAATTTGTTGCTTTTTTTTGGTCTACGTTCTCACGCTTAATTTGAGGCAAATTGTTATTCGTGTTCAGCATATAAATTAGGTAGCAGCAGGCAGCTTCGTTTCGCTTGTATACAGAAAAGCGAAGAAAAAGATACCCTCGGCCACAACACATTCGATGTGCTTCCATCATATACCTACCCATGTTTGTACCCATTCCTTCGTGTTGTATATCAAATCTTATAGATACAAAAAAAACTCTATTAAAGCATTTTACAAAAAAAAAGGGCAAAGAACCAGTACTTGTGCTTTGCAGCGGAAATTATTCGAAACAAAAACGAAGCATCACTTGTTTTATTTCCCTTCATTTGACACATTATACACTTTTCTATGTCATATGTAGCTCTGTCCGTGACTGCAGTCTGGGAAAAGAATAAAATATGATAGAATGAACCTCAAGAATAATTATTATGGCATCATTATCACAGCGACGCAGTTATGAATGCATAAAATTATAGTATATTTACTCTTATTATTTCCATTACATGCTGTAAATTGTGTATTAAATGCTCTATAATATTAAAAACATAAAAATAACCTAGAAAATCTAGGAAAATCGCATAGTTGAAGAACAGATCTCATGTTAATGACACAGTAAAAATAAGTTTTGTTCTTTACTTTATAATTACTGTATATTATTTATGTAATCCGTAATTTTAGACTCGTTAAGCAAATAGTTTTAAATGTTTTTTGTAACACTGTTCTACAAATTGAGGGTTATTGGATTCTACCGAACTGAAACTTATCACTTCTGAAAGATATCGGTCTCCTGATTTTTGCTGCGTACTCAGAATTTTTTGGAAATATATTTCGTGACGCCATGTACAAAACCATTTCCAGTAAAATTGAGATTTTCCATATGAATTTGCGAAAATTTCACATGAAATTGAGATTTTTCCATTTCTAATTGAGAAAATTCCAAATGAAATCAAGAAAATCCCAAATTAAATTGAGATTTTCCATTTGAAATTGCGGTTTTTCAAATTGAAATTGAAAAATTACAAATGAAATTGAGATTTTTCCAACTTAAATTGAGGTAATTCTAAATGAAATTGAGATATTCCATTTAAAATTTAATTCTGAATTTTCCCAACCAAACCCAAAATCCCCACAAAGTCAATCTGAAAAACAAAATCAAAAGCAAAACCGGAAACAAAAATCACAAAAACAAAATCGAAAGAAAAGTATATACAAACACAAAACAAATACAAAAATAAAGAATGAAATGTAAAACTAAAAATAAAAATAAATGCAAATAAAAAAAATTAAAAACAAACACAAAAAACAAGATCAAAAGCAAAAATAACAAAAACAAACTTAATAAACAAACTTAATAACGATATAAAAATCCAAAACACGAAATCAAAAAGCTATTTAAAAAATCAAAAAAATACCCGTTGCGCAGCCCGGGTACAAAACACTAATATTACAATATCATATAACATTAGTATAAAAATACATTTTAATAATATTTATAATGGATAACGGGTGCTTTTCAAAAAGAATTATCTAATGGCTCCGATTTTTATTTTGTCTTGGCCATCCAGAGCAGTGAGCATTATAATAACACCTATCAATTATTATATACATCTGGAGATGAAATAAATCAATGAAAAATATGTCATAAATCTCGACATAAATTTGTAAGATATACAAGAAAAATAAAATTGGTACTATATCAAAAAATATTCTTCTATCCATGGTCTAAAACCCTTTGGATTATATTTCGGATCTGGTTCCAAGATATTAAAACTAGCGGTTCCGGTTCCGATTCCGTTTTCAACCAAGCAAATTAAATGGGTTCCGGTTCCGATTCCGTTTTCAACCAAACAAATTAAATGGGTTCCGATTCCACACATTTTTTTTAATAACGGTTCCGATTCAAAAATCGAAATGGTTCCGGTTTCGATTCTGATTCCGCAGTTCTATCAATAATAATATCCAATGACGCACATCTTACTTGTAATTTAAAGTGATCCAACTGGTTAATGATTTTTTTTCCCTCTATAAAAGTTATATGTACAAAAAATATAAATAAATATTTTCTAAATTTAAAATGCATGAGAATATACCATCCTATTCCATAACATGCTAATTCGACTATGACTGTTTTTAATGTTATTCCATATTTGGTTTCTGTATATCCATCAAATTATGGTGCGGATAAGTCGATCCTGTCCCAAAATGTATATGTTCTTAGCAAAAATGAATCCATATTGGACTAATGCCCTTTTTACAATCTTCGGTTATGCAAGTAACTGCCACTTTAAATTAGAGTTTCTCATTGAATATATGGAATTGAGACACTTAACTGGATATTGTGAAAACGGCCCTTAGTATACTTGGAAGTTTTTGAATTTTGTAATTTCCTAAGTAGAGTTACAAATTTTTGGTTTTTAATATGGAAGGTCAATATCATTCATATATTTAAAGAAAAAACGTTTCCTTTTCATTTTAGTTTTTCATCAAAATATTGAAAATCATTGTTTTCGGCCGGAAATATGCCAAAATTAATTCACGAATTGAAAATACATAATCCGTAAAAAAAAAAATGAAAAAAAAGAATTTGTATGCGCTATTGTATTTTCTGAAACTCTCTCTTATAAATTAATATATTTTTTCAAAAACACCCACCCCACGAATTCAAAAAATGTTGTCATGCCAAAAGGGCAAATCTTTTCGTATTTTTGCCATAACTTTTGATTGGTATAAGATAAAATAGTGGTGTAAAGGCATAATTGTTTGGTTTCAAAGCATCTATCGATCATCATCATTATTTTTTTTTTTAATTTTATCATTTGCAAGAAAAATATTTGGCAAATTATTTTAAATAATGATGCCAATCGATAGATGCTTTGAAACCAAACAATTAATGCCTTTACATCACTATTTTATCTTGCATCAATAAAGATTTATAGCAAAAAAACGAAAACATTTGCGTTTTAGTCAACAACCAGTATTCATCATATTGATGATTTCATTCATTGAACTAAAATCAGTGTTTTTCATTTTTAGTCATCAAAATTGGTCTCCTTGTACACATTTACTTATTTATAATTCTTATAAGATTTATGATATTTAATTAATATGGTTTTATAAACAAAATTCATCAATATGATGTTCACTTTTCATTAATATGATGAAATGGAGGCTTCGAATAGTTAGCAATTAAATATTATAAATCATTTAAGAATTATAAATACAAAAATGTGTAAATGGAATTTGTGGTTGAAATTTGATGTTAAAAAAAATATTAAAAATGAAAAACATTTAAAAAATACGATTTAAATTCAATGAATGAATTCATCAATATTATGAATCCAGGAAGTTGGTGAAATTTTTGGTAAATTTTTTGTGTGCATAGCCTCACAACATCCATATTTATATTTCAGTAAGTTATCCAAATCCAAAGATATTTTATAAACGTTATAATAATTAAAGAATAAACCAAAATAAGAAATCAAATTTAAAAAAAAAAGTTTACTAATTTTTAAAACACTTCAAACTTTAATTTGAGATTTTCAAACATTTTTAAAAATGCTCATTCGCCAGTGACGATATCATTTCTTGCTATTTTTTTTATGTATTATTTTGAGACAGCTTTCAGGTTCTATATACCTAGTCTTGTTTATATTCAATATAGTTTTATATATCCTTCTTGTATTATCAATCAATTTGTTCTATTTTCTTGAAAGATTCTCAAAAGATAATCTATAATTTCTAAGAATAAAATATTCGCTTAATAACCAGTTGTATTGAGCAGGGTTTAACCCACTTTAGCCCAGCTGCTGTAGTACTCGATTTAAGAGACAACAAGACGCATCAATTAATCGCTCAACCAACTGTCATAAATGCTCGATTAAAGCGGTTGATGTTGTCGCTACCGTATAATTATTTCTTTTAGGAATTTCTAATATATTTTTGCTAGTTTTTATTAATTTTATTTTTACTATTTATTTTTTTCCTTTCAAGTAGCGAAAGAGAATGTGAAATTTCGCTTAACATCATTTTTATTATTATAAAGTAACACGCATTAAAGTATGAAGAATATGGTGTCCCAGTAGAAAAGATTTTAATTATATTAATATATAATAATCGGTTAAAGAAATATTGGAACAATCTTTTAATTTAAGAGACAATTTAAATTTTCTGCTAAAATAAATTTAGGATCGAACTAAATCGGTTCATATGTGAATTGGATTGATTTGTGGAATTCAAATTATATTTAAAATTTTGTGTTAAAGTCAGTAACAAAAAAAAGAGTCCCATGACGAATTGCCAAATTATTGTTCTATTCAAAGCAAAATGGTATATTAAAGATATTAAATCCACGAGACATTTGCTACCTTTAAAGTATTTTCATGAGTTTCAAATCATTTCATGAGTCTCAAATCATTTCTCAAATCATTTACAAAAGGAAAGTCAATTATGCATTTTTCTCCTAGGAAATTTTTACTATGTTGTTGATAACTCCAAGATGCTAAATAATAGAAAACTCTTCAGAAACAATAAAACCAAACTATAGAATTCTACAATTAAATTGATTGTCTGTAGATGATGGTTAAGATAATGATAATGTAGTTGTTACTTATAATTGCATTAAATGAAGTTTCATTGATAGAAAAACGGCGAGAATGTCTGCATTCATGGGATGCACTTGCCGTAGCTTTCGAGTCTTGTGGTTACTTTCGTATGCCGCTGACCGATTTCCACTAACCTCAATTTTTGGCAGCCAGCAATTGGCAATATTTCTGCTTGTTTCTTGGTTGGTTAGTAGCAGCAATAGCAGCTATGGGAAAATTGATTTTATTTTTTTTTATATATTTTTCGATGCTACTTAATAAAAACTAAAATTAAATTGAGCGGCTCGCCAGCCAAAGAACATTATTGACGGACATTTTTTCAGTTTTTCCATAAATTAAAAGTAAACTTTCTTCATTTTTGATGAGTAACATAAAAAAAATGAAATCAATGGCAAATCAATGTGTGTGGTGGGTTTGTTGCTTAAGTCTTTTGTTTTCTTTGGCAATTTTCACACAATCTTTGAATAGGCATTTATAAAATTCACATGAACAATTTGTTAGTTAATAAGAAATAAAAAAAAAAAAACTCAAATTACATGCATTCAATTAAATTACTATGCAAATGATTAATTAATGTTTGCGTTAATTGTAGTCGCACAATCATTAACTTTATTTGTGATTATTTTGATTTTTTAAGTATTTTTTTTTATTATTTTATATATTAAATTTTGTTTATAATCAAGATGGTTAAGATATTAGGCCGAGAAAACGTGAAATATATAATAATTTGGCAAAAAAAAAAACGTTCGCTGTTGCATATAATGGACCTTCATACTTTATAATTATTTTTTTTTTTATTTTATGATATTTGAACAGCATCTCTTGCACTCAAAATAAAATCTGCTTAAAATACACAAAATCGTTCGAATATTTTACGAAAAAATTCGTGAAATTTATCCACGAAATATTTCGTAAAATACACGAAAGAAAATTCGTAAATTAATGATAAAATTACGAATATAATTGTTTATTTTACGAAACTATTCGTAGATTTTATCTACGAAAGCCATTCGTACATAATACGAAAGATTCGTAATTTTTATTCGTAATTTAAGGAATTTTTTTGAATTTTTAAAAATATATATGTTACTTTTTACGAATATATTCGTAAGTTTTATAAAAATATTCGTACTTTTAACGATAGCATTCGTACATTTTACAAATGTATTGATAATTTTACGAATATATTCATATTTTTACGAATAAATTCGTACTTTTATGAATACATTCGTAATATTTACGAAATTACTAGTAATTTTTACTAAAATATTCGTAATTTTACAAATGAATTGATAATTTTACAAATGTATTCATATTTTTAGGAATACATTCGTACTTTTACGAATATATTCGTAATTTTTATGAAAATACTCATAATTTTTACGAACATATTCATACTTTTAACGATAGGATTCGTACATTTTACAAATGTATTGATAATTTTACGAATTCCCAAATAAGTTCCGCAAGTAACGAATGTGGAAGACTTTTTATCGGAATCAAACGTTGTTCTGGTTCTGTTCCATTACTAGCAGGAGATATATTATTCTAGAAACAGTTGTTGAAAAAAGTTGTTGAAAAAAATTGATGTAGATATAGATTTCCGTTTGTTTTTACGCTCTCATTAGATTCTCAAAAACTCGATTCTCGTATACGTTCCACAAGAAGTGAACGTATAATGTCTTTTTATCCGACCCAATGTGATGTTGATTTCGTTGCAATGCCAATACCAATACCGTCAATACCAGGAGAGAAGTTATTCTAAAATAGGTTTCTATACTCACAAAAAAAAGGATTGTTTAAGAATTATTTGCCGTAAACAATCAAATGTTTGTAGTGAGAACTTATTGTTTCCAGTGAAGACTTATAATTTTATATAATTTGCCATAAATAATTAATGTTTTCTGCAAGTACTTTAAATTATTAGTATTTGTAAGTTATTTGTCGTAAACACTTTAATTCTGTGCATCAAACAATTTGTAAGTGTTCAATTAATTATTCCTCCTAAACACAATCAATACTTCTGTTAACTACTGCATCTATTTGTCTTAAATGTTTAATTTTTAATAAGTGTTTGGAACAAACACTTGTCAACTGACTCAAGTAATAATTATTTAAAGTGTTTGCTCTAAACACTTGTTTAAAAGGAAGTATTTGTCGGAGTATTTCCGAAAGCAATCATGTCGTTTTTAGTGCTGTGCCGAACCTTACGCAACGTGCAACGTTTATCGCCAGAACTCACATTCGACTCAAAGAATTTAACAGATTTTGTGTAATACTCATTGGAGATCATGGAGTTTGCAGCAGTTAATCAGAAAATTCGTTTAATATTTGTATTCGATTTTATTTAAGTTTTTTAATTATAAATTCCACTCCATGGATAAATGAGTAACAATAAAATATGTTCAATGCATGCATGTCTCCGTGTAGGTTGTGGTTTCAGTTTGGAAGCAATAGAAGTATTTATGGGAAACACTTTTGTGTAATCAAAAGTGTTTCCAGCAAACGAGATGAAAATTTATATAGTTTGGTACAAATTTTACAATTGTTTGCGATTAATAATTTAAGCATTGGCTACAAATCATTTAAATTGGTTAGTTAAATTGCAAATAATATATCAAAAACTTCAAGTATTTGTTTGCATTATTGTTTGCACCAAACAAGATATTTATTTGTGTGTAGAAAATTGAGGTAAATATCTCCGTTTGCTTTAAGGATCTCATTACATTTCCAAAAACTGTATTCGATTCTCGTATACGTTCCGCTAGAAGCGAACGTAGAATGACTTTTTATCGGAATCCAATGTGCACTGAAAAAAAATGTTCATAAATAGAATGAATGCCGTTAATTTCCAGTAAACATTTTCAATCTTTTAAGACTCCCAAATGTGTCATATTTTTGTGTATTGTCCTCATAAATGAGCACTTAAAAGAACCCAAAAAAGCTTCCGACTCCTGGTTAGAGGGCTCCATTTTATGAGCCCAAAAACTATCATATTTATGAGACTTTTAATACTCCTAAAACATTCATATTTGACCACCAAAAAAAGCCCAAAAAGGCTCCAGACCCCTGGGTAGAAGGCACAATTTTATGAGCACAAAAAACACATATTTATTAGACTTTTATTGCTCCTAAAACACACATATATTAGTACTTAAAAGAACCCAAAAAGACTCCCGACTTTTATTACCCCTAAAAAAAATATTTGAGTACTAAAAAGAGCCCCAAAAGGCTACAGAAACTTGGGTAGTGGACACGCTTTAAAGAGCACAAAATTGGCGTATTTTTGATCATTTTAAAATATTCTTAAAACATTCACATTTTGAGAATTTCTAGACACCACAATTAGTTCAATTTTGCTGGCTCCTAAAGTCAGCATAATTAAGATACTTTTATGACTCGCTTTTATGAATGCTCCTAAAATACTCTTAAATTTGATGATTTTATGAGTTTCATTTGAGGGAGCTTCTAAAGCGCTTATGAATGAGACTCTTTTATGAGCGTTCCTAAAACCTTCAAAAAAAAAAATATTTTTAATTTTTTTTATTTTAACAATTTCTTATTTTATTTTTGACGCCCATTTTGTTATAATCCAAAAACCAGTTTGAACTCTGTCGGTTTTCGATTTTTGGTCGGTTACAGAAGGCCGATACAATTTTCCTCCCATTTTCAAACATTTCGAACGGCCCTATAAAGTAAACTTCAGCCAAAAAGAACAAGATTACCATGTGTTGTTCGTTTATTTGTGCACTAGCTGGACCCGTGCACGACTCGTGCCAAGATTTTGTGAATTCATAGATATAAAGCGATATTATTAATATAAAAAAACATTATTATTATTTTTTATATCAGGGGCCCGTGCTTCGCTGTGGAAGTTTTTATTGGTTTTATAAATGTAGTAACCAAATAATAATTCTCCGTCAAAACAACTTTTTTCAAAGACAATTCAGACAGTAGAATCTTTCGCCGTATAATTCTTCCCAGTAGAAATCTTCGCCGTAAAATTCTTCCCCATAGAACGCTTTACCGTAGAATTCTTCCCGGTAGAACTCTTCCCGGTAGAATTTTTCTACGTAGAGTTTTTCCCAGTAGAAGTTTTAGTGTAGTTAGTTTTAATGTGGTGAGTTTAGTGTGTTGAATTTTTAGTTTAGTGAATTTTTAGTGTGGTGAGTTTTAGTGTGGTGTGTTTTAGTGTGGTGAGTTTTACTGGGGTGAGTTTTAGTGCGGTGAGTTTTAATGTGGTGAGTTTTAGTGTGGTGAATTTCGGTGTGGTGAGTTTTTAGTATGTTGAGTTTTAGTGTGGTGAGTTTTAGTGTCGTGAATTTTTAGTGTGGTGAGTTTTAGTATTGTGAGCTTTATTGTGTTGAGTTTTAGTGTGGTGAGTTTTAGTGTGGTGAATTTTGGTGTGGTGAGTTTTAGTGTGGTGAGTTTTAGCGTGGTGAGTTTTATTGTGGTGAGTTTTAGTGTGGTGAGTTTTAGTGTGGTGAGTTTAGTGTGAAGAGTTTTAGTGTGGTGAATTTTAGTTTTTTTTTTCATCTTTTTAGATTGTGTATGTGCTGAGTTATGTCGTTTTGAAAGTTTAGGCTGTATGGGAGGTACCACGCCCCTTTGTCCAATCCCGCCCATATATAGCCTATGACACCCTCCGGACTCCTTAGTATCCTGTGGCAAAATTTCAGTTAAATCGGTTCAGCGGTGTAGACGTGATGCTGGAACAAACAGACAGACAGACAGACAGACAGACAGACAGACAGACCGACAGACTGACAGACGGACCAAGAGTTTTATATATATAGATAGCCATTTTTTCATGTTATAATTAGAATTACTGTCTAGAATTACTAAACTCGACAAGAATAATAATTTTTCGGGTAGATGTCTAGAAATGTAAAAAATTTATTGGAAAATTAAATATATACTCTTTTCCACAAACATATTCTCTGTTATTAACATTTTATGGTGTTTTTAGAATATTTTGGAGACGGGCAGAAAATATTGAACATTTGATACAATCATCGCCTTTGTTTATACAACTTTCGAAAAATTTGAACTATCTAGGTGTCTATTGTTTTATGTTTTGCTTAGGTAGGTACACGCGGCAAAAAAAAATGGCTCTCCCAAACATAATTTTGCAGGCATTAACATGTATGTTTGGAATTTAAGGTAAACATAATATATAATTGCCTGATAAATCATTGTAAACAGGGTTGTCTTGAGACTTGAACAGTGTTGTAATGAGCTCTGAGTTACATTATGATATCACGGAATATTTTGATGTTACCACAATTTGTATATTTTTAATTTACAAATGACATCGTATTACCAAAAGACACGTATGCATAAAATGGCGGTCATCGAGTCTCAACTTCGTATACAAGAAGAATATTGCAAGAATACTTTTATTTACATCTAATTTCATTTTTTTTTTGTTTGTTTTCCAACATCAGTATGTTTAAAAGGACCAGTACATATTTCAAACGATGACAAAAGATACGTAGATTAAAAATTCTGCTCAACGAGTGCCAACTTCGTATACAAGAAGAATGTTGGAAGAGTACATTTATTTAAATTCAATTTTTGTTTGTTTTTAAACATCAATATGTTCAAACGATGGCAAAAGATGGCGTAGGTAGAAAATTCTGCGCAACGTTGCCAATTTTGTCTGTCGATAACTAATCGAACAGATTTGAATATCATTTTCTGTTTGTTTTGAAACATAGTTATAACCAAGTAAACTGCCAAGAAATAGTATATTCAAATGCAATTAAAATTTTATGTTTGTATTGTAACATATTTATGATAAGTTTGACAGATTCTGCTGGGGAATATATAAAATGTTTACACATAGTAATATGTTATTACCATCTGAACAATAATTCAATTACACTTCATTCGTAATACATGTATGGTGATATCGTATTATTTTTTAATTAAATACAAACATTATTCATACCATTCTTTTCTATTCGTGTATATAAAAAATATTGAATATATCGATATAAATCTTAGTTTTCCCTCTTTATAACGATATATTAATAGCGTAAAATCCATTTTCAAATGGTAAAGCTGAAAACTGATATAAAGATGCAGATTTTTGGATGTATACAATATTTAGAAGTTCATCAACTAGCTCTACAAATTGTCGCAAATCTCGCAATGTGTAATTATAATAATAAAAAGAATAATAATAATAATAAAACTCATAAAATATCATTTAATTTCGCGCACATTTCCGACCTGCCCACATTCCATGATTTCCTCTTAAAATCTCATTAAACGCAAATTATTTCGCAACAATTTTTTCCGCATTTATTCAATGCATTTTGTGCGACCCACCCAACGGGCCGGGCCGGACCATTGGATATACAGACAGATAGAAAAAAAACTGATGGCTCTGTCAAATGTTGCCTTTGAATTGCTGCAGCTCCTTGAAGTTTCCGACTTCAGTTGCGCCGTTGCAGATCGCTGTGCTGCCCACTGACAGCCGCGCTCCTACGACTGACAACCGGCCGCAGTCAGTTCGCAGCAATGTGGCGGCAATTGTTGCTGCTGTTAAGCGTGGTTGTCGAGTTATTATTGTTGTTGTTTTTGTTGCAAGTGTTATTGGCCATTTGCCTGTCCAATTGTGATTTTCTTTTAGCCAACTTCATGCAGCGCTAAAACCTAAAAGTTATTACGTTGTTTATTTAAGCAACAAGCGCAAAATTTAAGTCCAAACATTTTTGTGATTTTTTCTTTCATAAATTTTATTTTTTCTTTTATTTATTTTTTATTATTTGTTTTTTTTTCATTATTTCCATTATTTTTTTCGGTTTCATTTGCGTGGCTCGGTTAACTAATCTCTCTTGCGTTGTATTTATTTTTCAATTTGTTTTGTTGGAAAAGCGAATAGTTGGCATTTTGTTGGCATTATTGTTGGCTTACTTTTCATTATGCAATCTAACCATTTGAGAAATAATAAAAAATGTTCAACAAACAACTGAGAAATACGCGGGTGTTCAAAACTTTTGGATAATGCGCTTAGTTTTCGAATGCGTATTGATCGTAAATTTACGAGCATTTTAAATGCTATCTACTCCAGTATAAAGTAGTTGAATGCGCACTTTTCATATCGAATATCAGTCAATAAATTAGGTGCAGTTTTTTGTTTATTATTTTTATTTATTAAGTACTTCGAAAGCAAAGGTCATTGCGCAACAAGGTCAAATGTAGGGTGTGACTTTGACCTCATTGGTGTCATGATGCAAAAAATTATATAGTCAAATTATCTCCAGATTGTCATTTCCGAGTAGATTGTCAAAAGATTCATATTTTAATGAAGATCAATATTGGGGTCAACTAAAATTCTAATATTTCTTGGGGTATTTTGAAAATTAATGCAATTTTTTTTAATATGTTGAGTTTCATTGCAGCAGCGAAAATACTTGGTATATGTAGATTAAACTGTTAAAATGATTCTATACGCGTCGGCTTTCTGAAACTAGTACCTCTCAAAAACTAAGAATAGCCTTTAAAAGCAAAAATTATTATTACTTCAAGTATATAAAAGATATCACTAAATATTCTTTCAACTTAATGTTGAATATATTTCTAAAATTATGATTTTTAAAAATTTTATATTTTAGTTATTTTAGGATTGAAACCGCCACCGAAACCGATACCGATATCCATTTAAAACCGTATAATTTTAAAAAACCGTTTAATTTTTAAAACCGAAACCATTATACGAAAATCAGATATAAACCGATATCCAAAACCGAAATTAAACTGAAATTAAAATATATTATATTTGTATGCTTTATTTTGTCTTTGTTAATTGCAAAATAATTCAGTTTTCTGTAGTTGAGATCTGTGGTTTAATTTATACAACAAAAAAATATATTTTAAATACAAAAACGTTTTAACAGTGTACCTAAATATGAGTGATATTACTTTTTGTGTATTTTCGTTTTTATACCCTACACCTATGAGGTACAGGGTATATTAAGTTTTTTTTTTTTTTAGTTTCAAATATCATCTGCTTCTTCTGAAAGCGCAACAACAACATTATGCGAATCGCAACAAGTGATCGATTTTTCGCTGGAAATTGTTTTGTACAACAAACACAACTCGTGGGTGTTGTTGAAACCGTTTCGTTTTTAAAACTATTAACTGAAACCGTAAACAAAACCGTAAACAAAACCGAAACCGTTATTCGTTTACGTTGCAATCATTGCTTTTAAACAGGCAAGCCGTCAAAACACAAAAAATGTTGACGGTTTTGTACCGTTTGAAGGTTCCAGTTACCGTCTGAAAGGTATTTATTGTTATTTCCGACAATATTTCCGACAATCCCGTTCTTATAATCGCATTGTCATTTTATTGTTGCTTTGACAATGAGATTGTTATCTTTTTGTTATGAATACAATCGAAATTTTCAATTATGATAACTATAAATTTGTTATCGTATATATTTTAAAAATTTAATGGCAGATTATTTTTTGTACAAAATTTGCATATAGATTTTCTTGCCCTGTGAAGACATTCTGAGATGGTCTGAGACATTTCCTTCTGCTGCAACTTCTTAAGAATGCAAAGCAGAAAAGGTTGAAAACTTTCATTTGGATGGTACATTTATAAGTTTTGTCATGTCTTATGATTGTAGCCGCGGTAGCTCAGTGGTTAGTGCGTTGGACTGCGAGCCGAAAGGTCCCCGGTTCAAGCCTGAACTGGGGCTAACAACATCTTTTCATAGAAACATTTTTCTATACCGCGCTACCTCTCGGCAGTAAATGGCAAACCTCCGAGAGTAAAAACATTGCCTATGAAAAGCTCTCACCCGCCGTTCGGATTCGGCAATAAACTGTAGGTCCCACCACTTTGAGTACAAATATAACACGCACAGCTCAAAATGGTGAGAGAGCTCGGCCTAAGTTCGTATAGAACTGTAGTGCCAAACTATTATTATTATTATGTCTTATGATTCCACTGGAAAATCCAAATTAATACAGTTATAGGGATATTCCATTTTAAATCGCCCATAATTTTAAAATTTTCAATTAAATATATGTTATTGCTTATATTATATTTGTATTGGTTCCTTAGTTATAAATAGCTATGTCTAATCAAGTTAACTTATTTGCGATTATATTAATAAGTAATTTACGTACATACATCAGTTGTGGTATGGTTTGCAAGGTAATAAGATGCCCTTTAATACGACACACGGTGAAAAAAAAAGCACTTTTTTTGAACAAAATTATATAACTTCAAAACAAATCGGTAGATTTCGTTGATTTTTTTTTTACTTAATAAAAAAATATCAGGGTATAGTTATGCTTTACAAAATGTCTTCTATTGATTCACAAAAGTTATGTAAAAATAATTCAACTTCGAGAATTTTGTGGAAATTTTTGACATGTGATTTTTTAAAATCTGGAGCCGATATTGGTATGCTTTCTTTTTTATTTTTGACCACATTGATTATGATTAGAAAAAAAATAGTGAGAATGAAGGATATCGCTTGCAGTCCTTGGTATAAATTTACAAAAAGAGGCACAAATGTATAAAAAATGGTAATTTTTGCCAAGTGAATTTCTCCTAATCCGGGAACGATATTGGGATAATATATTTTTCATTTTTTACCACATTGATTGTGATTAGAAAAAAGTTAGTGAGAATGAAGGATATCGCTTGCAGTTCTTGGTGTAAATTTACAAAAAGAGGAACAAATGCATAAAAAATGCTATTTTTGCCATGTAAATTCTCCTAATCCGGAAACGATATCGGAATGATATATTTTTTATTTTTTACCACATTGATTGTGATTAGAGAAAAGATAATTTGAACAGAGGATATCGCTTACAGTCCTTGGAATAAATTTACAAAAAAGGCACAAATGTATGAAATTAGAATAAAAAAGATAATTTTTGAAACGTAATTTTTCATAATCCGGGAAAGATATCGGTATTAAATTAATTAATTGTGATTAGAAAAAAGTTAGCGCGTGTGAAGGATATCTGTAGGTTTAATTGATATAAAATTATTACACTAAACGCTTTAAATCAAATAAGTAAATTTCTAACGAAAATTGTAGTATTTCACAACAATTTTCTTGTAAACCGGAGCAAACCTAAATACAATTTTAAGGATTTGAGAGGATATGCAAGGATATTTTAGTTATGTTCCAAATTGTATTTCCATTTTCATTTTTGTATGGAATGCAATTTTTTTCCTAACTTTGAAGGCTCATATCTCTTAAACTGTTAATGTTATATGAAAAATGGTTACAGATTATTCTTAGTGGGTCTTTTATGTATGTAACAGTAAAAAAAATTGAAAATTAAAAAATTAAAAAATGGCGTTTTGTTCAAAAATTTCATCACATTATTAACCGTGCGACATATGATTTCATCTTTGTTTCCAAAAGTTAAATGCCATGAGGACATGCTATAGATTTTGGGAAGGTATGTCTTAAAAACCCATATTTTTTAAATAATAAAAAATAAATATATTTTTGCATATTTTCTTCTTAACATGTCTGCCAAATTTCATTGGTGTCCTCTTATCGGTTCCTGAGTTATTAATAAAAATATGAAAGTTTATAGACATTCATTTATCTTTATAACTTCCAAATTATACCTCAATTGACCTTGTACGTAGTTTTAAGACAAAGGTTCTTAAGATGAAGGCAAATTATTTATCCCACCTTTCTGATTTTTTAGCGGTTTTTTTCACATTTTAATAAAAAGTCTGCAACAGTAACAAAAAAGGTTGCTAATATATCAAACATGTTTGCTAAAAAGATGAAAGCGCCGGATATTGCTGAAACAGCATATGACAGTTTGCTGTTTCAGTAAACTTTTTTATGCTATTAGAGCAGACAATTATAGCTGTTTTAACTAATTTTTTGCTGTTAACTCCAATTCAAAAAAACCTTTTTTTTTTTTATTTTAATATTTTCTTTATTTTTATATTATTATTTTTTTTTATATTTATTTCATTTATTTTTATTTATCTTATTTTTTATTTTACCTTTATTTCACTATTTCACCCTTGCATGCGTTCATTATTATCACGTAGAAGAAATATCTCTTTTAAATAAACATGTTGTCGAATAAGAGTCTACGAATTATAGACACATTTAGCTGCAGCGTCTCGTGACTATGACGCCATCTAGTGCAGGTTAGCTACACTATCGATATGCACACCAGTGACACTAGCACGATCTTGATCACTAACAGAACTAAGATTCCCAGCAAACAGTTCGCTATTGCAGTTAAAAGTATTCTGTAAATGCATTTTAAAGTTTGCTAAAATTTAGCATTCAGAGTTTTATTTTGAGTGTAAACAAATAAATTCATCTAAAAAAAACTGTTAATGAATAACACTGTTCGGCAGAGAATTCTCCCTGTCTTCATTCATATCATTTCTAATACATAATTTTAATGTGCTGATTCGATTAGATTTTTCCGTATACGTAACGTTTTTGAGAAAAATGCATTTTATGTTTTTTTGCATTTTTCACTTCATTTTACAAACAACATTTTTTATAAAAAGACTAGACTAAAAATGAATACGGTTATGGTCTAGGAATAAATCAATGAACGTTATGACTATAGATCAACTTGAATATCATTAAATGTTTGGGTTAAATAAACTGAACAGTTTTACGATATGAATTAAAGATGTGTTCGATGTAAGGTATTCAATTATGTTATATAAAAATAACGACTGAAATATCAATTGAAATTAAAAAAGGTACAGAAAAAGTAATACCATTTTCGATATGACTAGAATCTGTAGTACTTTTAATAATTAAAAATAAAAATAAAACAAATTCTATTAAATATGCTTTTCCGATGATTTCACAAATTTCTTTTTTTCTCAATTTTTTAACTTTAATTGGTTATTGTAACCGACATTCAAGTTGTTTTAAAGCCATAACATTCTTTAATTTGCACATGGACAATAACTGATTTAATTTTTATTCAATGTCTGTTCAGTCTTTTATAAAAACAGAATTTGTAAAATTCAGTGAAAAATACAAAAATAATAAATTTCTTTTTTTTTTCAAAAACGTTACGTATGTATAGGGAAAAAACTAAAATCGCAGTTCAGAAATGATAATATCATGAATGAAGACAGGGAGGAACAAAAGTGCTCATTTTGCCGAACAGTGTAATCCTAGCATCACTGAGTACACGTTGTGAGTTGTTCGATACAAAACGTCAATTGACACGATTGTTTTTGGCAATGCTCGAGCGTTGTTGTTACTACAAATACTTTTATGTTTAGAGCAAACACTTGATATAATTATTATTTGTGGTAATTGGAAGTGTTTGGTAACTAAAATAGTATTTAGGAGAAATGAACATAGGATTACCATTACTGCTTAGGAGTTATTATTAAAATGAAAACAATTAAAATGTTTACGACAAATAAATGACATTATGTTACAAATACTTAAAGAGTTTCAAGTATTTGGTACAAGCAATTTGTAATCATTGCGAACATTCGTTTGTTGTCACAAATACTTTGCAACAATCCTTGTTATTTTGAATATTTATGTATCTAATTTAAATATTTTTCTCACAGGTTGAGACCAGTTGCGAGATGTATCGCGCCGTCATGGAGGAAGTGGCGCGCTTTCTTGATCGCTATCACAGCCAGAGGCTGACAAGACCACATCAACTGCATGGCAGCGGAAACAACAACACGGAGCAAATAACGCGCTCGAAGAGCATGTATCACGTATATGGTGGAGGCGTTGATGGCGCCGGCGATGACGACGACTATGATGTACACAACAAAACCACCGACTGCAGCGACGAGGCGCCACCGGCGGCGACAGCATATTTGCGCTCGCGCAGCAGTACAAACCTCATAGATCTGAAGCAGACGGCAACAATGACAACAACACAACCAACGCCAAAAACAAAAGCGAAGTCAACTAAAGCGGCAACAACAAAACCACCCAGGGGCGGTGTGGAAGAGCACGTTTATGACGTCATTGCGCCGGCGAATTCCTACAATGCGTTCAAGGATTTTACATGGTATGTGGGCGACTAGGGACTAAATCATTTTCATTTAATTTGTAATTGAGAGTTTTCCATTTGAAATTGAGAAAATTTCGAATAAAATGAAATTGGCAAAAATTCAAATGAAATTTAGAATTTTCCATTTGAAATTGAGAATATTTCGAATGCAATTCGGATTTTAAATTGAAAGGGAGACACACAGAAAAATACTCTTTTGGCATGAGGTTCGAAGAATGAAAAAGTTAGTTGTACCAACTAACTTCACTCGGTTAAATCGAATGGTTTACCATTTTAGTCTATACACGTGAAATATTAGTCTATACACACTCCTAATGGTTCTAAATCTGTACTAAATTGTTCTAAAACAGTTCGAAATTGGTTGCAGTACAAATTACAACTCATTTAGCTTTGACAATAACAACCGACGAAGCGGTTGAGAGAACCGTATACGTTGGTTGGCCAAAGAGTTGGTTGGCGCAATAAATCTTTATTCTGTGTGTACAAATTACTAACTAATTTCCATTTTCAAAGTATTTTTAAAGATTTATTAAATGTATAATTTATAATAATTGTATCTACATTTATTCTCCCTGCAGGCGCCGTTCTCCAAAGAAGCTCAACGACTCACGCACTCTCTGCAGCGCCGCCGACGTCGAGGAAAAGCTCAACCAGGAGGCCTTCCGTCTGTCGCGCACCATACATAATCTGCTCAACACCTCGACACAACAGCCCGATCTGCGCCAGCATCGCAATTCACTGGGACGGCTCAGCAAGACGCATGCTTCGGCGTCAATCATGACGCTGAACCAACCGTTGCACAATTCCACCAGTCTGACCATGGCCGGTGTTGGCGGTTGTGTTCCAGCCAACAACGAGGCCGCACCGAAATCTTGCACCAACAGCAACAACAACCAACTTGCTGCCACCGCCGAAATGCTCTTCTTGCGCTCACTTAACATGCGTGACTCGCGTCTGTCGCTACGCAGCTCCACCGACAGCTCGGTGCACTCGACCTCATCCTCCTCCAAGGTGGAGACGGATGAGGAGCATACGCACTATGCGCATTCATCGCCGCCAACGCCATCGCTGCATACACATCCGCATTCTGCGCCGAAGCCCATACCGCAGCTGGGTTCCACCACCGAAGACGAGAGCGGCTTTAGCTCCATAAATTCCTTCCAAGACATTGGCGTGCCGTTTAGCTCGACGTTGATTTCGACACCGCGCGGCAAAACCAGACCGCAGCCGCCAGTGCCGCCACCATCACAACAGCAACAACAGCCGCTACAACAAGTGACAGATACCGCCAACGTCGACAACAGCCGCAACTCGACGCTAAAATCTTTGCCACCATTGCCGCCTGTACCGGCGCAACGGCAGGCGTCGTCCAACGTCGTCGGTCTGCCGTTGCAAGCGACTCACGATATGCAGCATCGCTGGGACGCTTCACCCGCGAAAACCTACCGCAGCGCGCCCAATAAATTCCAGCAGCGCTTCTCGACGCTCTCCAACGAGGATTCGGCCACCGTGCTGTGGGTCTGAAGGGTTAGAGGCTGCCAGCGCCCGTCGCCGCCCCTATTGCCGTAATTGCATTTTTATCCGTCGTCGTTACTTTCTTTAAATATTTATTTTGTTAATCGTAAGTTTTGGACTAATTTATAGATTATATATATATATATATCTATCGTATATAGAAGGGATGTCTCCGAACGACACCCTCAGACAATTAAAATATGAATCTGTTACTCTTTTTTTAAACCTTCCTATATTTTTAATATTTAATGTAGCCGTATTGTTAGTGCCTTTTATTTGTATAAACATTGCGATGCATAATCATTAAGTTTTTATTTCCTACCGTCTGCGTTGCATATTTAACCGAATGAATTGTAAAGACTACAAAAGAAAGTTGTCGACACCACAGACCCAATGATTAGCATTTAACTTTTATTTAAAACGTTGTATTATAAACCATTACAAGATTTTATTCTATGTTAATAAAAAACATTTATAAACTTTTTAAATATTGGATTTTTATTTAGTAGTACATATTTTTTAAAAGCCGTGTTAACTTGATTTTATTCTAGATAGGATATATATCTTAATCGTATCGTAAGCGTCACCGTGTGTCGGATAATGAAATTTTCAGCAAATATTTATAAGGAGGTAAATAAAAATACCTTAATGACCCAAAACCAAATACCAAGTAGCATCATAAATAGTACGACAAATAAATATCGAATTCCTTATGCCTCCAGGACTCAAGAAGAATTTAAACGACCATCTTGTCACCTCAATAGGAAGTAACTTTTTCTCTGAGAAAATTCATAAGTGTTTTTTTATAAAAAGCTTTTTTTAATTTTAAATATCGCAAACATTTGGTAAATTAGGCGACATGTGAAGATTCATTCCACCATGGATTTTTTTTAAATCCGAGCAGCTTTGTTCAAATACATCAGCGGTTTTTTTACATTTAGCGTATTCACATTTCATCGTATTTTAGTATCGTATACGTACCATGTAGTATATATACAATACAATTACACAGAAACGTCAATTTGTTGTTGCATCCCTTATAAAAGTGAAATACCACAATTGTTGTATTTGAGAGTAGCCCTGAGGCATGTTTTTTGGTGTCGTATTTTGTGAAATGCTGCATTTATTTGACGAAATATTTGAAAAAAAAAAGAAATGTGGTACTCATAGTTCAATTGCCGTACTGTCGTATTCGTACAATGTCGTACCAATACCATGAAACTGTGAATACGCTAATTGTATTATCCTTTTAGAATTTTTTACCAAAACCACCTTTTAGAAACTTCAAGAGAAGTAAGGCAAGAATTTTAAATCTTTCAAGACTCTTAAATATGTCTGAGTGTTAGTCTCCATTGGATCTGGTACTAAGAAATCCATATTGTCGGCAACTAAGTAATTCGTTTTGCTCCAGATAGTTATCAGTTGGAAGTTTATTATGCTATCTACACTCAGAAAAATTGGACATATAATTTTTTAACACGTCTCCTGTTAAATATACATGACAAATTTTTCTACAGAAAACAAAAACAATTTGGAAATTAACAAAATATTTTTTACATGTTTCATATTGTTAAAATAACACGGGCTGTTAAATTTACGCGTACAAGTGTAAAATTAATACGATATATTGTTATACGTATACAATGAGATTTGAAAATTTCAAACAAATAATAAATTTTCATGAATTCAAATTGATGTAGAGAAATTTCAGCCAAATTCGAAGATGAACCCGCCAGGACATCATAGTTCACAACAAAATCGACAATTTTAAAATTTAAATGAAATGACGTCTTGCAAAAGCATTAATCTGAAAAACTGGATAAAAATACAGACACATCTCCATTCTTTACATCTAATATTTCTTTACATCTAATATTTCGTCATTTTGTAGCGAAATGGTTCATTGTGAGTTTCTGACGACTAATGCCCGTAACTTCAACGAATAGATATCTATTGGTGGTCGTACCGAACAGATATCTCTTACATACCCGGTGTTTTTACTCCTTAACTATGCGTTGAAGTTACGGAATTTTGCTCACACGATAGGTAACTAAGCACCTGCAAAGTTGATTTCCACTAAACACTAAGTTAGTATCGTAACGTTTTACTACCATCGTAAATGGATGTCTAATAAATATTCCTGTAATGAGGTATAACCAGTAGAAGTCTGAAAAGAACCATCATGTCTATTGAAAAAAATTCGTCTTTAAGAATGAACTAGGTTCTCCAAACAAATGAATTCCCCAACACGTATACCTAATAATAACGAATATTAGTTTTACTACATAGTTTTGCTCCTGTTTTTTTTATACCCTACACTAATGCCCGTAACTTCAACGAGTAGATATCTATTGGTGTTCGTAACTAACAGATATCTCTAACCTATTCGGTGTTTTTACTCCTTAACTATGCGTTGAAGTTACGAAATTTTGCTTACACGGTAGATAACTAAGCACCAGTAGATATCTATTCGTTGAAGTTACGGGCATAAGAGTGAAAGGGTATATTCAGTTTGGTACGCCGTTTGTAACACCCAGAAGGAAGCATCTCCGGTATGGAAAAGTATATATATTCTTGATCAGCATGACCTCCTGAGTCGATTTAGCGATGTCCGTCTGTCCGTCTGTCTGTCCGTCTGTCTGTCTGTCTGTTGAAATCCCTACTACTTTTAAAATTGAAGAGCTAGATAAATGAAACTTTTAACTTTGATTACTAATATACCTACGCTGTATGTGCGAAAATCGGCGAGATCGGTTCATTGTGACCTATGATCCGACCACTTATGTTCAAATACCTCATATAAAATGTACATATAAAGATCAATTTTTATGTATACGTGCTTAGGTAAACTTTTTTGGTCAAATATATATTGACATCATGCTCAAGTACGTGATAATAATGTTTTCCGTCGAAAAGACCTGTGGTTCATTAAAAAAAAATCGAAATTCGGTACACCTACCCATTTGTAAATATGGGTATCAAATGAATGGAAATTCTTCAGCGATTGAATGTTTGTAGTTATTTTCAGGATTCGTATACCCTGGTGACCTATATATCACTTTGAATGGTAACCACACATATGTGTAGGGTATTTATAGTCGGCTTAGACCGACTATAATTTTGATAATCCTAACTATCATAATTACACCTACTTTAAAATTTCCCATGTGATCTAACCTTCCCAACTGGTTTAATATTACAACCAATGAGAAAGATGACTAATATTTTTATTATTAGGCTTATATTTCAGAAATGGTGTGTGTTTATTGTTTCGTCTCCAAATACATTGTGATAGTTTTCTGACTTTTTCTACTGTTATAACTCCTACACGAGATTTGGTATGAAAAAACTCTTAAAATGGTGGTAAATCTTTAAGAAAAAAACTTAAAGTGTGCTGTGGAAATCATCCTTAGGAAGTTCCCTATAGTCGCTCCATAGACATCAGAAACGCACACTTAACAATTTTGCTTTAAAATGAGAAAATATATTGGATATATTTTGAATCCTTCGGACCTCATAACCTAAACCAGACGTGAAAGAGTATATGTTTATACCTAATTTCTAATCCACTAACCATGTAACACGAAAAATAAGTTTTGTATAGGATATAATAAAAATGAAATTAATTAATTACTAAATTTCGTTTCATTCAATATTTATATTTCTAAAATGGGAACTTGTTAATTTAACAAGAGTATTAATGTTAATTTTACACGGTTGATCATGTAATTTTAACATCGTGATACTTTAAAATAAACAGTACAAAAATTTGACGAGCCTTGGCAGGGCCTAACCATTTTCGGGACTGGCTAAAGATTAACAGCCTTCCAGTCAATTGGAAAGTATCCTGTCCTTTGGGAGATGTTGAACGCAATGGGTGAGTCACCGCTGATGCGCACTTCTTCGACACATGGTACGATATGCCTTTTGTTAAACGGGTCCGTAAAGTTCGGGCCATTCCTAATAAAAGTGGGAGTAGGCGATGTTGTTTGATTTTTCACTATCTTTACAAATGAATTTACTTGCTATATCGTACATCTTTTTGCGTACGTTTGTTTCGTGGGCGATCACGACATTACAGCTATTCCTAGCCTGTATGCGAACGGTTGCAGTATCTGCATCATCTCGTCAGAACGCCAATTTTGACTTCCTCTTTCATCCTGAATGTAACTTTGCAAGTCTCATTAAATCACGAGTGGTTATTAGGTTTAAGGCTAAGGTCTGTTTTGTACCATTAAAGCAGCGACATGTTTTTTTAACACTCTGTCGTTGACCCTTTACCCAATCCATTCCTTTACAGATGATAGTAAAATTTGTCATTTATATTCGTTTAACAAGCGCCTAACCTCTTTGAAGAGTGAAAGTAAAAGGCACACTCCCTATTATTATAAAAGAAACTCCGAGTTCGAATAGAGTTGATTTTAATACTAGCAAATGTCAATGTTGTCTGAATCTCACAAATGAATTGATTCATTCTACTCGTCTCTCAATATGGCGCTGTGGATATTGCGAGTCAGCTATACTTGATCAAATACTTGACGTGTATTTACATATTAAGGTCTTCCTCGTCTTCCTGAGCCTTGAGAGTTCCAGTCAAGTGCCATTTTTGCTATGTCGTCTTTGCGTAATGTGTGTCCTATCCATCGCTATGTTCGTCTTTTTATTTCATTTTTAATTCGTTCGTTAACCGTGAAAGTCAGCAGATCATCATTAGAAATGGTGTTTGGCCAGAAAATACGGCAATTCCTCGCCTCTGCATTGCGCGCGCTGACGCCAGTTAGCAATACCAAGCATTTTCAACTTAGTCTTTCCAACGCAGATTTGGACGCCCTCTTCTACGCTGTCCACCTTCGAGTCCCGATTCAAGCACCTTCTTGGCTGGAGTGTTTTCATCCATTCGTTCGACATGACCTAGCCAGCGAAGCCGCTGTCGAATAACTCATACAGTTCCGGCGAGTGAGGGCTTTACTTCTCAATTGCCTACTGAGCCCAAAGTAGCACCTGTTGGCAAGAATTATTTTCCGTTTAATCTCCAGGCTGACGTCGTTGTTGTTGATGATGCTGGATCCCAGTTTGACGAAGTCCTTCACAATGTCGAACTTGTGGGTGTCAAATCTGCTTTTTGTCCAAGACGCACGGACTCTTTTGCTTGTTGACACAAGAACCTTCATCTTGTCCTCGTTCTGCGCTAGACCCATTCGACGCGACTCTTTCATCAATACGGAGAATGCTGCGCTGACTGCTCATGTGCTCCTGCCAATGATATCAATATCGTTGGTATATGTAAGCAGAATGACACTTTTGTTGAGAGTAGTACCTCTTTTACAGAGTTCGGCAGCTCGAACTGTTATCTCCATCAATAAGTTAAAAAAGTCTAAATATAGGGAATCACACTGTCTGAAACCTCGTTCGGCTCGGAGAAGTCTTTTCCTATTCTCACTGAGCAACGTGTGTTGCTCAAGGTCATCCTGAAAGCCTTATAAGTTTCGCAGGTATCCCGAACTCAGACATTGTTATCCCTTATCGGAGTTTGGAAGGCTGCTTTATAGTCGACTAATAGGTGACTAATAGGTGTCGATCTGTTTTTCTAGGATTTGGCGCAATGTGAAAAATCTGGTCTTTCCAGGTCTGAAGCCGCACTGATAAGGTCCAAAAAGTCTGGTGACGATGGACTTCAGTCTTTCACATAATACGCTTAATATAACCTTGTATGCGATATTAAGTAGGCTGATCCCACGGTAGTTAGCGCAAATAGTGGTATCCCCTTTCTTAAGGATTGAACAGAGTACACTGAGGTTCCAGTAACTTGGCATGCTTTCATCCGACTACATTCTGCTGCGACATTGTTGATATTGACAAATTAAAGATAACTCGAAGCTCATATAAACATAGCAGTCACGTCACTCTTTTACTTGCGCCTAAAATTATACGCATGCAATTACTGATATATTTTACGATTTTCGAACACAGAGCAAATCTTCATTTGAACCTTGTAGAAATCCTTAAAGCGTTATGTTTCGATAATGCAATCTAGGGAATCCATAGCATTTACCGACGATCCTTATAATATGCAGCTTCAGTACACAAGTTCATCTGTAATGTTAGAAGTAACATATTTTAAAATATTTTCTTTTCAAAATCTTGTTTCATATTATTCTCTATTATTACTATTAAAGAAAAACACATTTATTTAAAGTATTCTGCGAATGCATACATATATTTTTTGTGAATATATAGTTTATAGTAAAAATAGATTATTTAGTAATCAACTACTGCATGATTTGATTGTTGATTTATATCGTATAAATTATGTACAATACGCTAACATAGAACTTAAAAAAGTAGAAAGATAGATTGAGATAGCGAGAGAGAGAAATGGTATAGAATAGAAAGTAAAATATTACAAAAAATCAATATAAATTCTTTCACAATAACTATTAAATGTTAATATAATTAATATTAAAATTTCTACACTCATACGTTCAATGCATAAAATGGAACCAGACGAGAAATGTTTAAACATTCTAAAAAAAAAAAAACCCTAGACGCGAATTTAAAATTAAGTCTATAAAATTTAAACTGTTGTGACAACATGTGAGACTCTTAAGTTATGTGCTTAGATTTAAGTCATATTTAAGAATAGTTTTTTCTTTCTTTCTTTTTGTAAGTGTTTTTCTTTTTTTTTTTGTTTTCAAATATTTTATAAAATAAAAATAATGTTGAATGAAAAAATGTTGAATTTCTAAAATTCATACAAATTGTTTGAGATTTTAAAATTCTTTAAAAAGAAATGGACGCTAGCTAAGCAGGCTGCTTGACTAAAAGACATACTATATATATATATATTTAAACGAAGGCCTGTTTAAATGCGACAACAGCCAGGCTGCAGTATAGGTCGCAAAAAGAGCATTGCGAACTCTATGGCAAAGAGTTCAGCAATGTGAAAATACACAAAAAAGTACAGATCCAATAAATAAAATACAAAATTTACGATTGGAAATACTCTAAAAAAAAATGGAGCGAATTTAAAGCCGCCCCACGCTGGTTATCGCGGAGGATTTATTCTTGCGCATTGGCTGCACGGACATGGGCGCCACCAAGACCTCCGACTGCATGGATGGCGAACTGCTGCGACTGTCCTGCTCATCAGCTACTTCCTGAAAACAGAAATATTTATTATTAAGTATTTTTGTTTATTTGACTTCAATGTATTAATAAATAACTCACATGTATATTTGTGCAGCTCGCCAGTCGCATTTGCGCCAACTGTGATGCCGGCGTCAGCGAGTTGGTGCTGCCAAAGGGCGAGGTCATCATCGTCGACACGGCACGCTTCAATTTCGATGGTGTCTTGTTGAAGGAAAAGGCGCGTCCGACCTGTGTTTAGAGTGGCGAGAATTTTGTTAAATTTTTGTTCGACATAGGGCAGCAGGGCAGCGGTGTTTACCTTGAGTCGCGTGCGCGCCGCCAATTTGAAGGCTTTGGACAAAGTGCTCAAGTTGACATCGCTGATGTCCACCTCCAGTTCCTGTGAGGTGCGGCAGAGCAGCGCTTTATCCTGTAAAATGACAAAATTTAATTTTATTAGTAATTAAAGTAATAATGAAATTAAATTTGTTATAATTAAGCGTAATTTAGAGTAATTGAATGTATTTCAATGTAATTTAAAGTATTTTATTGCATATAATTAAAGTTTATATATTTCAATGACTCAAATGAAATTAAATATAATGCAATTAAATTACAAACTGAAGTAATTAAATAAAAGTAATTAAATACAAGTAATTCAATACAGTTGATTGTAATTGACTCAAATTAAATGCAATTTCATGAAGTTTAAAATAATTTGATGCAAAACTAAATAAACTTAGTTAATGTAATTCTTTGTAATGTATTTCATTGTAATTGTTTGTAATTACATGTAATTTAATGTAATTGTATTTGAAGGTTATATGAAATACAAGTAAACCAAAGCAATAAAAATAAAGTAATTGAATGAAATTACATCAAGTAATAAAAAAATAATGACATCTAAAGTAATTTAATATACTTAATTACTTAGTACTATGTATTTAATAATTAAATAAAATGTAAAGTAATTAAAAAGTAATGCAAATAACTAAATTCAAGTTGATTTGATGTAATTTGTCGTAAAGTAATTTAATATGTCTAAGTAATTCAATTTAAAATAAAGTAATGTTCTGCAATTACAGTCCTGAATGTAATTTTATGTAATACAAAGTATTTAAAGAAAATGCAGAACATCTTATGTGTTTTACAAGGTAAAACAGTAAAAATTACACCTTATAGTAATTCATTATTAATCTATATTGAAGTAATTACATTAATAAAGTATTAATTGATTAAATACTGAATAATTGCCCCAGGCAAAATTTTTGACAGGCTCAAGCAATTTAGAAACATATTTTCGACATATTTCAAACAGACAAAGGCGGAGTTTGTATCGAAATAGTCCTGAAAAATGTCAAATGCAGATTCACGCTCAAATATGGCGAGAATCTGCCATAAAAATTCCTCAAAAATTTACAACCTGCCCCAGCAAAATTTTTGGCAGGGTTGAGGCAGTTCAGAAACATTTTCTGGACATATTTCAAACAGACAAATGCGAAATTTGTATCAAAAGCTGTCTGATTTCTTCCAATCTGTCATAAATATTCCACAAAAATGTACAACCTGCTATACACTTCCCAAGATATACCATTTAGCTGTTCGTTTGCCGGAAATATACCCGAAATATTCCAGAAATATGCCAAAAATTTTATCTCGGGTGCTATACACTTTCCAAAATATTCTATTTATCTGTGCGTTTGCGGGAATTTTCCAGAAAAATGTTACTATTTATGGCATTTTAATGGCAGATTCACACCATATTTGGGGAAAGGGGAGAAAACAGACAGCTTTTGATACAAACACCGCATTTGTCTGTTTGGAATATGTCGAGAAAATATTTTAAAAATACCTCGATCCTGCCAAAAATTTTGTCTATGATGTAATAAATAATTGTGCAATGTAATTAAAATCCAATGCAAATGGTACCCACCGTATCCGTGCGACAGGCATTCTCTGCCATCTGTTTGCACAGCGTCTTCAGATACAGCAACTTGTCGACATCATCGTCGGCTATCGTAAAGGAATGCAATTTATCCTTGTCCTGGCGACAGAGCAACGCAAAAGCGCGCTGACTGTCTGTGATGTCGATGACAAAGCGTATCGCATTCAGCGACAACAGTTTAATGTGTTTGTGCGACTTGGTGGTGCTCGGCGACTTGGCGCTATTGAAACCGCGCGAGCGCTTTTTGCAAACCTCAATGGTGTCGGAAAACAGATAGAGCAGCAGCGAATCGCCGCGTCCACTCAGATTGTCGGAGAGTTCGGTGACCTCGCACTTGGAGATGAAGCTGCGGTTCGAAGAGACGAGGTGAGCCTAAGGAGCAAAGAAAGAAGCCAACAGTTAAAAAAAAACTAACAAATAGAAATATTTAGTTAATTAAAAATAGTTATTAAATAACTCGAGTTGACTCGTATTTCATAATAAAGCCACAAGTGAAAATTCAGACAGTTAAACAGTGCTATTACAAAACTCGCAGTGAGTGAATGCGTGTCATTGTCCCGTTATATAATAAGGCATAAAACTTACTGGACAACCCTCGATATCATTGAAAATGTCAAAGATGGCCATGCGAGATTCCGTTTTGCGTTTGTCCTCGTTAATGTGCGCCATCACCTCTTTGATGGCCTTCAGTGCCTCTTCGAGTTTCACATAATCCGCGTTGCTTTTGTTGGTGTGCTTTAAAATGTCTGTAGCGAAATTAAAAAAATTAATAAATAAAAAAAAATCTAAACTTAAAAAACACACCATTCAACAGCAGACTGATGCTGGGCAGACGTTGTACCGGCCGTATCATCAGATCCTGCAGACTCTGTCGCCCGCACTCGGGCTTCGTTTGATTGATTTTCAGAAATGCATGAAAACGCGGATTCTGTGTGTCGCAGTGCTGCAGTGTTTCCTTCATTTGCTCGAAGAAATTCACGTACGGCGGATAGGCTTTGATCAGCTCATCACGATGCTGCAGAATGATTTCGCCAATGAGACAATCCTCCTGCCACTTGCTGTGCATTATGCGCAGACGCTCTAGCATGCGCTGATGCACTTCGTGTATGGGCAGAAAGTTGCCGAAGATCGCCTTGATCTCGGACTTGTTGAGCAGAGCGTTTTCCTCCGCGTTTTCGGAGATTTCTTCGAGCGGATTCTTAAAGAGCTGAAAAGGGAGGGAGAAACATTTATAAAAAGAAAATTAAAGAAAATATAATTTTGTAAATTTCAGATAGAAAATTAAATAAGATTTAATTTAAACAAAAAAAATAATATAAACAACAAAAAATATATATACAAAAAATAAACAAATTTCAAATTACATTCACTATCGTATCCAAAATGCCCACGTAATTCGACTCTGTGCTAAAGAAATCCATAAAATGATTGAAACGCATAGACTTGTTCTTCACCGGCGTCTGATCGCACGTCGACGTCTCCGGCTCGTTGAGCAGTTTGCTCGCGCCATGCTCCAGCTTGTCCGGACTGGTGGTGCAATCAAAGAAACTGCCCGACACCGATAGCAGACCCGCATCCGAGACGGAGGAGCGTCGTTTGCCCGAACCGATTGGTGTTCCCTCGAGTTGTATGCGCTGTGAGAAACGCTTACGCTTGCGTTTGTTAAAACTGATGGGCAGCGAGTCACGACGATCGGTGTTTGGCGTATTCGCAATGCTGTCCAAATACTAAAGAGGGAGGCGGCGGCGGAGGAGGAGAATAAGAAGCAGGAGATAAAAAAACATTCAACAGACAAATGAAATATAAGGCATTGGCAAAACAAATAACGTTCAACGCATCATGTGTCACACTTACGTCGCCAAACAAATAGTCCATCTCATCGGCATAGCCATTCTGTATTGTGTACCAGAACCAGTCGGATTTCAGGATGTGCGTGCGATTGTTCTTCGGCTCCGGTTTGGCCTGTGTGAAGTGCTCATCGACAACCTGCGCAAGGGAGTCAAAGAAAGTAATGTAATGTATGTAATTAATATAAAAGTGTCACAATTTGAAAACAAATTGAAATTTGAAAGTCGTGCGGCGTTGGCATTATTAACCCCTGTAGAGCACATAATTAGAGGAAAATTTTGAGCATATTTTAGACATATTTTTGAACATTATAAAGCTAATATTAAAGTGCATATTTTGAGCTAATTTTGATTATATTTTGTGCAACAGCTACTGTTAGATGATTGACAAATTAAATTATTTCAAAAATGAGTTGTAACATTTATGTCCAGTTAAGCGCTACAAGGGTTAAAGAAATATTTGCGTAGCTACAGCAAATTTGTATGAATGAAAACTATTTTTATGCGCGCAGGAATTTCTATTTGCGTAATGCGCGCCACACGCGCCTTCAATATAATTTTAAATAAATAAATAAAATTTTGTTAAAAAAAAGTTTTGTGTTTTTCTTTTGTTTTTTTAAAAAATTATATATGAAATGAAATGGCTCAGTAAATATGCTATTTGTACAAAAATAATTTTAAATAAAACTAACAACAAATCATAGAGACAACGACATGCAACAGAAAATTTAAGCAAATAAAAATTAAAACAAATATACACAGAGAAAATAAATACTAAACAAACAAAAAATAAAAAAAGAAGCATAAAATATAAAAGTACGGAAATAAGACTTGAGAAAAAATTAAAAATTTAAAAAAATAATTAAGTTATTTACTAAATTAAAAAAAAAAATAATAAAAAATAAAAAAAAAAATAAAAAAAATATAAAAAAAATCGAAAAAAAAATTAAAATTAAAAAAAAAAATTAAAAATTAAATAAAAAAAACATAAAATAAATAATATTAAAAAAACAAATATGTAAATTATAAAAAAAAATATATATATATAATATAAAATTCAATAAATAACAAATAAAAATTAATAATAAGAAGCATTGCCGCGCAGCACAATAAATTTCTTCAAATATTACTAAAGATTACTAACAAAAATTTAATTATTTACAAATTCATCAAATTTCAGCCATTTGTCATTTCAGAAAAACGAGCAAAACTTTTTTTTTTGTTATTTGTATTAAAAATAAAACATAAAAACTTGACAAAAGAAATAACAAACGTTGAGTAGAAAATAAATAAAAATGTGTACGTAAAAAAATAGAAAACAAATATATTTTTTTATTTTAATATTTGCCAAAACGCAAAAAACACTTGTGCAAATACTTAGTATTGTATAAGGTATTTTTATTTTGTTTTTTTTTTTTCAAAATGTACAAGTAGTAAGTGCAATGAGTATGTGTGTGCAAGCGTCAGAAGTACAATATAATTATAAAAAAAAACCTTTAAAAAATAACATTAAATGCAATTTGCTCAATATGTTCGTTCAATAGAAAAACAAACAAAACTAAAAAGCGATGATATTAAATGAAAATTTTAATGATGATTTTTTGAAAAAATTTCCTGTGCGCTGTCGTCATTTTGTGCAAAAAAAATATATATATGAAACATATAGAACGTGTTATTTAAGTAAATTAATAGCTAAAGATTAAATATACCAAACCACCATAACATAGGTTGCTAGTAGAAAAATTATATACAACAAAACTAAACACGAAATACAAGTCCTTAAATAAAACATAGAATTTTGCGTAAATGTTGTTGATGTCAGTTATAAGTCAGCGACGCGAAAATGTTTTTAAAGTTGTGGTATATCGAATTTTCAGAAAGATCAAAAAAAAAAACAACTTTACAAAAAGTAAATTATTTCATTACAAAAAAAAAGTAAAGCCGCACAAAAAAAAACGTAATTTTAAATAAGAGCAGTCTGAAACAAACAGAAAACAAAATCATTTTGTTACATTTTTCTTGTCAAAATTAATTGCGGCAAATTGCAAATGTTTAAAGGCATTTTTATAATTGCAGGAATGATTTGGCAAATGGGTATTTTTCATAGAAGAATTAATTTCATTTTATATATAGAAATAATATGTGTCATAATATATCCTAATGAAAAGAGAATTAGATACCAATCCTATTAATGAGAATATTTGAAGCGTTGGGAATCAAACATGAACTATACACGGATTCGTATTCTATGGCTGTTGTTACATATCGTCGACGATACTGCAAAACCGCATATAAATTATGAAAATTATGCCTAATTTTGTCTTATAAACCAGTTTTAACTAATGTTTTAACAGTTGATCGAATAAAGTAGATTAATGCCATTATTAGTTATGATCAGGACTCGGATTTTGATGACCTAAAAATATCTTAAAAATGACCCCAAAAAATGACATTAAAAATGACCTAAATATTATTTATACAAAATCATAAATAACCGAGTTTCAACTAATAAAGCTTATATAGTTGTTACCTATATTACACATTCTATTGAAAGGTGATGCAGCAAAATAATTATTTCTCCTATATGGTAGATACAGAACAATATTCCCATTTATACTACATCTACGATTGTGGTTATAAGTAAGTAATATAGATTATTAATTGATCTATCTACATTCGCCAAGAGACTTTCAATTTATCAGTTTCAGACGATCTTCGTATGGGGAATGATTAAATTTTCTACCCAATTAAAACCCTTGACAGCAAAGAGTAGGAATTTTTTCTGTATTCAATGCGTCAATATGTACATTTTAGAAAGGAGACTTCAAATATTTTCCTATCTAAATTAACCAATGTTTAAATAATTTACTTTATTCAATCGCATTCGTTTAGGTAACGAAGAACATTCTCAAGTTTTACTTTAAATTTGATATAAATACAGTATGTCGTACAAATTATTGCATATGCAGTAATATTTTAGTATTTAGCTTGAAGTTAAATAAATAACAAAAATCTTTTTTGAGAGACTATTTTCGAATTGTAAATAAATGCAGAATATGGTTAAATTAAATGGGTAAGTGTTATATTTTAACTTAAGCTTGATGTAAAATAAATACAGTATGTATTAAAATTTAAAAAAAATGTAGTAATTTATCTACATTTTGAGGATGTATGAATGAAGACAGAATGTAGTTCTTTTAATACAAATTTATTCAAATTTTGGAGTAATTATGTAGTTATTTTCCATACAAAAACATCAATGTAGATAAAACAAATAAATATAATTTGAACATAAATTAAATACAAATGTATTTATTTTAAAAACATTTTAATTTATTTTTAGTACAGTATTTTTTTTCGTTCGTCATATCTTTTATAAGCCATTTTCTTTCGAATGTACTAAAAAAAGAGCTATTTATTAACTTGCGATGCACTATTTTTGATTTCATCTCCACTGTAGGGTTGTAAATAATAAAAACAGAAATAGTAGTAAAATTTAAGAACCAAAGATGTCTCATTTTCGTTTCAAATCTACTTCAGGATTGTTTAATATCAAGAAAAATCTACGAAATTCCACAAATAATGACCTAAAATTTGAAATAATTAAAAAAATGACATAAAGACTAAAAAAGCAAAAAAATGACAAATGCATTAAAAACTGACATGTCATCAAAATCCGAGATCTGGTTATAACATACTTAATTTTGTATAAAGTAATGAGAAGAAATGAGACTCAAAACAGTTTTCTTTTCTTCTGAAAAATTCATTTTGTAAGCGGTATTCGAAAATGTAGATAGGCGGTAGGTTTGCAGTAAAAAAACTCTGTATGTAAATTCAATACAAAGCTTTTTTCTCACAACAATTTCTCCCAAATATTATTATTTAGAATTGGGCTGCATATTTGATTTTAAATGTACTTTATTTGCATTTCCTTGTTGCACAATTTTCTATGTAGCTGGTTGTATTTTTATTTATCCAATAAATAAGTATTCATAAGGTTTTCACATGATATTCATTAAAAACATAAAAATGTGGTTCAAAATTGGCCAAAAAGCCCATATTCGCAGATCAAAAGTAGTCCATATTTAAAACCTCTATATCTTCAAGATTATAGCAGACAGATTTTGGTGAATATGTTGTAAAAAAATAAAAAAAATTGAATACTTAAGGAATCCAATTTGTCATTTTAAATTACCGATTGCTTAATACATGTTTTTTCAAACAGAACATGTATTTGATTACCATTTAATTTCATCGAATAGTAAAAAAATCAAAAATTTTCGACTTTTTTTTTTTGTGTATTATTCATTGACTACAATTAAAAAACCCTCAATATTTGATATAAAAAATTTCATTGTATTCCTATTAAAATTTTAGTGATACCGATACCGACAGATTCTCGAATTCTCGAGTTTGAACGACATAAATTCTTAAGTTCTGTGAGAACTGTTAAACGAAAATGTTTTGCTCAGAACAATTTCGAATGAAACCATAAACCTGAGAATTGGATATCTGATTTTTCGCAAAAGATGTATATATATATATAATTTATGTGATTCTAGAGTTCTACGAGATTCATGAATTCCGCAATTCGTGTCTCTAGTTAAACCGTAGTTAGTAATCAACAATGTCTTTAGTCTGACCAATCAGTTTTTTTTATTCAAGCCTTAAGCCTCATGGAATAAACAATCAAATTTTGAATCAATTTTCAAAACAATTTAAATATCAATCGTGTGATTGCCTAATTTGCCATGATTGATATTAAAATTATTTTAAAATTACTTCAAGAGTTGATTGTTTATTCAATCGAGTGATTCAGGCTTTAGCAGATAAAACATAAATGCAATTAATGATGAATTTTTTGAAGCGGTAATATACAATTTAATGAGAATATGAATTTTTCCAAAGGCCTGTAATTTGAAATTTTAGATTACCAATGTGGTCATTTGTGGTCTGCAATATGAAATTTCAGATCTCACAACTTTGAGCTGGACAACATTATTGAATCAATATTTTAAAATTTAATAATATATTTTGTTATAGAAGATGTAATTAATTCAACAATATATAGTATTATCTTTTATGGGACAATAGGAAAAATACACTGAGGAGAGGACCTTCTACTGCAACATAAGTGTTTTTATATTTAAATGATTAACGAACGCCATTTCTGCACAACAAGAGAGTATTGGACGACTTATTGTAACATTACCTTTTCCACTAAAGCTCGAATTACACGTTCGACTAAAGGGATTCTAGCTTTAGGACACCTATGTGTTTGATAGCAATATAAGGATATATATATATACACAAATTTACTTCTAATTTTTATCATTTTGATCTTCACGAAAGTTTGCCAAATCATCCAACCAAATAGTTAGAAAGTTTTCTATTTTTTTTTTCATTTTCTTTCTCTCTCAACGTGTATTGTTTCTTTTCAAGTTAACGTAAGAAACAAAACATAAAAATACCGTCGTTTGAGGAGGCAGCGTGCATTGAGCGTCCGGCATTTGTGCGGGCACGAACGCGGAAGGTGCGGCGGTCAGCGTGCACGTATCATCCTCGAATTGCATAGCATTTGCGGCGACCGCGGCGAGTTGATTGACTTGCATTATTTTAGCCGGGTTACAAAGAACAGCAGAGGAGGAGGAGGACGAAGAAGATGACGAGCATAAGTAAGAGGTAGAAGCAATAGCAAAAGATGTAGGCGGTTGATTAGTAGAGAAGTCAGTACTGCTAAGGGAAGGCGAAGCTGCTGCTTTAATTGATGACAGAAAATTGCTTTGACTTGAGTGCGATGCAAGTGAGATGGTGGCGGCGGATTTCGATGCGGAAAGTGGTGTCGTTGAAGTCGCTTTAGCGGCGGCCGCATATTTTGAAGGTGCTTTTGGTGTTTTAAAGCCAGCATCGCTGGGTAACTGATTGCTGCCAAAATCTACTTTTTCAGGTGTTTTGATGCATGGTTTCTCCTTTTCCTTTTTGCTACTGCTGCGCGTCAGACGATCGCGCAGACCACGCAGCTTCTCGCGTACCGGTTTGCGTATCGAATCGTTGAACGTATTGTTAATGCTGCTCTCCACCGAGGTGATAGAGCAAATGGAGGCATCCGCATCGCAAACATCGCTGATATTAGGCGTTGGACCATCGAGCGCGACAGAGCTACGACGTGGGCGCAACATCTTTGCGATGGGCGTGCGCACCGCGACAAAACTCATAGAACGCTTGATGGAGCGCGTTATGGATCCGGTGCGTATAAGTTTGGGTTTCTTGGTGCTGGCGGGCAACGCAAACGAATCGACGGACATGAGTGAAACGCTGTCGAAACTCTCGCGTTTGCGCTTCAGATCGATAAGTTCGTCGGGCATAAATTGCTCATCCACAAATGGAAACGGAGGCGCTGCAATATTGGAGACTGATGTCAAATCATCGGTGTCCATGTTGTCATCATCAGCAGAAGCAGCTGCAACAATGGCTTCGATGCCCTGTGTTTCGGTGCTGTAGATGGGTGAAATGTTGTGCGTTGTTTCATGGCAACCATCGTGCTGGTCGGTTTTCTGTAATTCCATCTTAGAGGTCTTCGGCGTGCTGGCATGTTTCTTAAAGTCAGATGCCACGGTGGCATCAGCGCCTTCATCGGAATCTGGATCATCATAGAGCGGCAAAATGCCCTCTTCTTCGGGCAACGCAATTCTGGAGGTAACAACGAGACGCTCGTCAAAGTGCACAATGTCGTCGTCATCGTCATCATCATCAGCTTCTTCGTCCGCATCGTCGCCAATAGTAAAAAGTTTATTTTCTTTGTTCGGGTTTAAAGCAGCATCCACTTGCATATCATTGTTAGTATTGAAGCAGCTATTAGAGGTAGAGGAAGAGGTTGAGAAGGAAGTGGAAGTGCCCGGCAGAAGAGGCTTGGGCGAAGTGGGAGTGGGGTTAGAAATAGTTTCAGGAAAGTAACCACCCGAGTTAGGCATAACCTGCAAATTTATAACATGTTATAGTTAAGTTATATATGAACAAAATTAATAGTGGGACAATATAAATGGCTTCATAATGATGATTACACATAAGCAAAATTCAAAATTCCAAACATAAAAGTTAGTTTACAAATAAAAATTATAATATTAGTGCAAATTGTTAATTTTTTTTCATTGTGCCACTCAATTAAAACAACACTCACAACATGCGAGCACTCCGGATCGTCCAATTCCGCAGGCACGCCACCATTACTCTGCAACACATCGACCATATGCTGATGCTCATCTGTGGGAAAGCCAAAAAAACAGATTTTCTGTCCCTCGAACGCTTTCAGGCGATGCTCCTTGGAGAAATCTTCGGTGGTGGCGCGAAATTGCGTTGCATCGCGTTCCGCCCAGGCGGCATAGACCCAGGCAGGACGTACGACAGTCAGACGAAAGGTTTTCGCATATCTAATATTGCAAATTATTAGAATTTAAAATAGTCAAACTTGAGAGAGAGCATTTAGTGTAAAACTTACTGGTACTTGTCGCCACCACTGTGATTACTAATCAAATGCGTTATTTTTGAGTTCATGTCCTTGCGTATACAGCCGCCCATCGAGTGGATCAAATTGACGAGTTTGGTCTGTATAGATGAGAAGCAAATGCTTTTAGTGATTGGGGAAATTTATTTAAGTAAGCATGAGACTACTAACCAGTTCGTCCTTCTTGCGTATGCCCGTAAAACAGGTGACTACGCCGCGCATGGCGTAGTTATAGATGGGACGCGCATTGTGCGTGAGGCCATCCTTTTGTTCGGCGGCTGTTTTCAGCGCGGGCGAACCCATAATACTGAAAATAAATAAATATATTAATTAATTAAAATATATAAACAAATTTGTATCATTTTAAAATGTATTACATTAAAAAGAAATGTGCCTTCATTGAAGCTAACTCTACCAACTTTGCAACCACTTTGACCACAAATGATGCTTGCTACTTTCGAGCAGGCCATATGATTTTGTTTACAAAATATAGAATTGTTAAATATTGTACATAATTATTGTAAATACAGACACAATTTGTATTTATTTTCAAGATTTATCTCCAAGAAGATGAATACTTACTTTGTAATAATGATAATGTTCTTATAATAATTTGAGTTTATTATTGTTTATTTTCGATCAACAAAGAAGTATTTTGTATATTTTTTGTATTCCTGTAAATTGTGTACTAAAACTGCAACGCAAATTGTATTATTTCATTATTGATGCAAGTTTATCTTACTGATTACATACATAATTAATATTCGAAATTTATTTTAAATATTTTCATTGTTTAAAGGTAGCAGGAGACGAGACAGGTAAGGATACTTATATATTATTGATGAGCATTACCTGCTGAGTCGATTTAGTATCGTACGTCTGTCTGCCAATCAAGATTACAGCAAAACGAAAAAAGCTAAATTAATAAAACTCACAATTTAGATTACATGCATAACCACGGTATTTGGGATTGAAAATGGGCGTGCTCGGTTGATCTTTAGTATATATACCTCATAAAACACTAAAATCAATGAAGATTTTTACAGGCCGTTAATATTTTCTTATTCCTGGCTAACATTTCTAAATTAACTATCAAAATTCTCTACTAATAACATAACTCATGTCGCCTTATAACTGGTTTAGAATGAAGTTGTATACTGTTCAGTTCAAATGAATAAAATGCTCATAAAACAAAATATCAAAATTTCCAATAAAGATCTAGAGTCAAGTCAGACCTAGAGCTCAGGGTCATCAGGAAATTATATCGTAAATTGAATATGAAAAATAAAATTTAGAGTCAACTTTAAAATTAAAATCACCTTTTTGACGTTCATTCTTGGTACGAATTGTCAAAAAAAGTAGACTTTAATTTTAATCTTGACTTAAAATGGGGTAAGAATATGCGTCATTGATTATAATTCCAAATAAATTAATTCTCACATTTTCTAATTCAAAAAGCGCACTTTATAGACTCATTCGAGATTCAAAATTGTACGTTTTTTCAACGACCCTACTTGAATGATGTATTTTGCTCAAAAGGTTTATTTTTGTTAAGGATTCGTATGATATTTACGAGGTCAATACACCCATATCCTCCGAAATAGGATATTAGTATAAATATTTAGGATAACATTCATGATTTTAAAATAGCGATACAGAGTTAACTAATTTTTTATTTATTTTATTCTTTAAAAAATGTCGGGTTAGATTAACCATCATATAAATACCTCGCGAACCTAAAATGGTAGAACAAAAATTAGTCGTTGAATTTTGTTTAGGTTACACCCGCATATAAAAAAATTAACAAATCGCTGATTCCAATAATATTTTCTGATCTATCTCCACTACAATGTTGTGCAATATGCTCTATCTGCTCGTTTTTTCATAGACATTGATCACATTTGAATAGCTATAATCTCTATCTACCATAGCACGACGAATAGCGCGAAATTGTTGAATTTTTTTAAATGTATCAATTAAAGACCATTTTTATTTAATATTGTAGAAGAAAAATTGATCGTCACTTTCATGGTTTGCGATTTAATCAGTTTTTTCGCTGATATATTTGGTAGAATAATTTCAAATAAAATAAACTAAATTGTTCTACATATATTTTTTATATCAAGATTGAATGAATTTTTACTTTCTCCATCCTCTTAATTTATTGGCTCGAATGTTTAAGACAACAAAATAATAATTCTAGAATGTTTAAATGTTGTTTAAAACTTTTGCTTGTTATTCGACATGTTGTCACTTGCAAATTTCCAATTTCAATTTAATCGAATTTGTTTTTTACTTCCAAAATTTGTTCTTCAATACCATGATACAATATAGAAGTATTAGTTATGCCCGTAACTTCAACGAATAGATATCTACTGGTGCTTAGTTATCTACCGTGTAAGCAAAATTTCTTAACTTCAACGCAAAGTTAAGGAGTAAAAACACCGAATAGGTTAGAGATATCTGTTAGTTACGAACACCAATAGATATCCACTCGTTGAAGTTACGGGCATTAGAGTTCTTGTTCTTCTTAGGCGTCCCATGCTTCTGTCAAACGCCTGCAAATACTGTCAAACGTCCCGTGCTTATGTCAAAATGTTGTATGGGACAAGAAAATTTTGTGAGAGGCGCTCTGGGATACTACTACCTTATTATTGTATCATGTTCAATACAAAATAAACGTTTTGTGAAACGATTTCAATTACAGTTTTTGTGTCAAATATTTGAATTTCGATCGAAAGTGAATTTTGAAAAATGCTCGTATATGAATAAAAATCATGAACTGATCTAGACGACACGAATAGTTATTTTTTGGTCTACTATATCAGTATATATTTTTTAATGTGTGCAATCAAAATTATATAATTTTTTATAGCGTTTTATAATCCACACATTATAATCCCGCTCAACAACAAACGTTTAGGTGTTGATGACATGTGTGCGAAACAAACAAATTCCGTGCAATTTGTTCCAGCACAAAATCATGAGACGCACAAGTCGCCTGACCTGATCTCTGCTGCCTGCCTTCTGTCTGCCTGCATTCGATCGATCAATTGGTTGCCATAAAAGTTTGTTACAGTTCAAATTACTTTTTAATTGTATAAACACATCGTAAATCATGAATATTGTATAAGCAACAAAAAAAAAAATAATAAAAATTGATCAATGAATAAATTGTTGCCAAATGTGCGAAGATTGCACTTGAATTACAGTCTGAACGAACACAGGTGGTAAAAGTTTAACGATCGGATTTATAGAACAAAGGCAGAGAATAATATTTTAATTATTAATGTATTCTTCTTCTAGTTAAAAGCATATGTAAAATATTACAGTTTATTTAGAATTAATTGCACATATATATTGTATATTGCTTTGATAAAAGAAAGACAAATTGTGTATTGTTGTGAGAACGCAGCAGTAGACGATTCTTCCATTTGTTCAAAAAGTCGGATTAATTAATATGAACCCATTCAGCAACATCCAGGCAGTGCATGTTTTGGATACTGGGTTTTGAGATAATTTTAGTTTTATAGTTATCGCCAATTTTAAGCTATTTAAAAATGTTTTAGCTCTATTAATATTAATAATTCTGAAACAGTTTAGCTCTCAATTCTTCGGCATGACAGCAATTCTACTCAATGCAGTTTACAATTTTATATATCGTCGTTGTAGAAGTAAAAGTCATCAAAAACATTTTCCACATTTTATTAATTTACAAAAATCTTTAAATATCTGTCAATTTTTGATCGATGATCTCAATATTTATACCAAATGCTAAGAAAATGTGAATCTATCAATTGGTATTTCAACTTTAAAAATGAATTAATTACTTTTTATAATAATAGGCATCAAACTCCAAGTTTAAGATTTTTATAAAAATGTATTTGATGGCTTTTAGTTCTACAACGACGATATATTTATAAATTTATTCGTTTCAATTCTCTGTAAAACCCTGTATATTTTAGATATATTTTAGCCAGAGCATTAACAATGTTCTCGGGCATTATAGGAATACAGATCTGTCTGCCCACAGCTCTCTATAAAGTGAAATAAACTGCATGTCGCTCAATTGTAGCTGCAATATTTGCAATTGAAGCTGCTCCCACAATACATGGACTTAATTTGATGATTATGATAAGTCTGTGGTATTTTTGCATCTTGAGAGTATAGGGTAGACATTGTATCCATGAGTATGAATTATAAATTTTCACATTAAAAAAAAACTAAAGATCAAATACTTTATAAGGCGAAATCCAACGAAAATTGATAATAATACATAATACGACTCTGAATATAGAACGTTGAATTGCAAAAAAATATTCTTTAATGATTTTGATCGGAAAATAATCTTTACATATTTCCCTTGTCATAATCCGACATTTTATATGAACAACATTATCTGATCATGATCACGTATGCCCTAATAGTATAAATTTCTACTAGGGATGTACATTTTGAAGTCCTGTACGTTAGACAATGAAGTTATTTTGTTACATTATCTCTGAAAGGAACAGGCTGGTTCAATAGATATTGGAATATGGATAAGTTGTATGGAGTAATGAAAATGTACTTATTTTTCGTTCACAAAAAACCATAAACATTTCTCGTAAAAGATTCAATTAAGTAAAATAATAAAAATGTTATACTAAAACGAATTAACTACTTTTTTTTATAAATAGATGGCACCACTAGAGTTATTAAATATTTTTTTATTTATTTATATTTAGATTAGTGTTTTTTTAGTGTTCCATAAATTTATCTGGTCAAAAACATTTTCGTGGCCTTGTATTTAAGGTATTTTAAGTTTTCATTTTTTTCAAATTTAATTTTTCCACTTCAGAAAACAATGTTTGAAAAAAAAATAGTTTTTGTTTTATTTTTAGGGGGTACCACCTGAGGTCACTTTTTATATCTTATAATTTTCAGTCCTACTTTACGCAAGACAAGACAATTTTTTTTCACCGACCACTTTAATATAATGCAAAACTAGTTCTGACCTCGGTCAGTTTTCAAATTTTTGGTCGATTCCAGGTGGCCGAGCGGCAAACATTTTGTTGATTTTCGGAACACTCCCCCTATAAGGAAGGGCGTGGCAATAGCTTTTTTAAATATTTGAGTTAAGTAAACTTCAGCCCAAATACGAACTTCTGGTGTAGGATATGACTGTAGGGTGCTTTTAAATTAAAATATAAATTAACAAAAATTATAAATTCATTAAAGAATTTCCTTTAAATCATATCTACATGTCATTAGCAGATATCGTGTAGTTTAAGCGTCAGATTAAACGAAACGCCATGCGCGCGTTTTCACTGATTTCGACCCAATGTGAGTCGATAGCTCGTCTGGTTAGTGCGTTGGACTACGAGCGAACAGTCGCTGGTGCGTTCGACTACGCGCCAAAAGGCCCCCGGTTCGAACCCCAGCGACTGTCTACATCTTTTTTTATAGAAAACATTTTTCTATGCGACGCTACCTCTCGGCAGTCAATGGCACACCTACGAGAGTAAACATTGCCTATGAAAAGCTCTCACCCGCCGTTTTGGATTTGGCATTAAACTGTAGGTCCCATCACAGGACTGTACACAGAAAAAATTATCGACGTAAATATAGCTACTGATATTAATTGCATTCATAAATCAATCCAGCAATGAAATTCACTAATTTAATGAAAACTTTTGCTATTCTTTGTTGTATTAGCAATTGCGTTTGCTAATATGAATATTTGTACGTCAATGCAGACCGTTCAAGTCTTTTTCTTAACTGTGGTAAAAGCTTTATTTTCGTCCTGGATTATGACTTTTGCTTAACCATTCTCATTTTTCTATATTCCATATTTCGATTTGTGATATTGCTCAGAAAATATATCGTTGATGAAGTTGATTTTACAAGTTTTATCTTCCTGAAAACAGCACAAGTTCAATTACGATATTTTACATAAGCTTTAACAATACTACTCAAAAAGCATTTGTTTTCACTCCATTCCCTGAGTGTAGTCAACAAGGTTTAATGTAAATATCTGTTAATTATCTTCAACTTAACTTTTTTCAACAACTTCAATAACATTCAATTCACAATGAAGCCCTTACAAGTTCTGTTCTCTGGTTACAGTCTCCCTGGACACAACATTGTTGATTTAACACATGTTCAATGGTAGCCTTAATTGCAATTGTAACGCCTCAACGACCAGGCTTGACCTAAGCATCCATATAGTGTTAAGAGTGTTCATCTAATGTATCAATTTTTTTTGATTCTACATTTACAACATATGCAAATTTTACTAAACAGAACAATAAAACGAACAAACAACAAACATACATTTTGCGCGTCAACAACAATAACGCGTTGGTTCCGTTCGTTCCGACCAAATGAAGGTTTCATTAGCATAATGTATAATGACCGACGTCTGTGGCCGCCGCTGGTGTGGCGGAATCTATACACAGAAAAAAATAATCAACGTAAATATAGCAACCGATATTAATTGCATTCATTAATCAGTCCAGCAATAAAACTCACTAATTTAATGAAAACATTTGCTTTTATTCGTTAAATCAACAATTCCCTTTGCTAATATGAATATTTGTACGTCAATGCAGCAAATTAATTGGCGCAGTTTCAGCAATTATATTTGCTAAAACTGCGCCGACTAAATTATTTGTTGCATTGACGTATAAATATTCATATTAACGAACGCAATTGCTTATATAACGAACAATAGCAAATGTTTTCATTAAATTAAAGAAATTCATTGCTGAATTGATTAATGAATGCAATTAATATCGGTTGCTATATTTTGTCGATTCTTTTTCTGTGTAGGTCTGTATTTTTGCATTAATGCAATTTATGGCATAAGCTCATGTACAATAGAAACCAAAACTAGGTGCCAATGTAACTAAAACCAAGTGGAAATTCGGTGGGGGTCAGTTTTTAAAGATGCGCGTGAGGGTCATAAATAGTGTTTAATAACTTTGGTGTTTATTTTAAACATTTGTTAAGTTTATATAACTATAAAAGACAAATATAAAAGAGGCATAAAGATAAATATTAGCATAAGAGATGAACAAAGGGTTCATTAACCTTAAAAAACAGTCTGCCAGGCGCCAAAAGATTCTGGCAGGCGCAGAAATACCTCGCAGCTTAAAACAAAACTCTTTACCACTATTTTTAGACACGTAGGCAAACAAATAAGCCGCGTTCGCTTATCAGTAACTTTTAGTTGTCAACAATCAAATGTTTTTTGTTTGCATTATCAGCACAGTGTTTGCCATGCTTTCAACAGCTAAAAAATAACAACAAACTACTAACGACAGCTGCCGCAAAAGGCTATGGTTTATTTTTCAGAACCCCTTACCATACAAAACCTCAAATTAAAGTGTGCCCCGAAGGTGCTAATTTAAAAAAAACGAGTTGGGAAAGTTAGGTCACATAGGTAGGTTCGGTCACATGGGGCGGATTTTTATAGTCGGTCGGGCCCGACTATGGAATACCCTACACCTTTGGTGGGGATATTGACCCTCAGAATATTATTCATATATCAGAAATTTACGTCTTATAACCCCATAAATTAAAAAACCCCATAAGTATAAAAAACTAAATAAAAAAAAATTGAAAAATGTATTTGGGCGGACCACGCCTATATTTAAAATTTTGAAAGGCTAATATTTCATAGATTTGATTTTAATAATTTACGGATCAAATTTCCACTATTAAAACCCGGGAAATAATGAAAAAAAAAAGTGGGCGGATCACGCCCATTTTTGGACCACATATTTTTAGGTGAATTCTAACAATACATTTTCAATTTTATAACTATACATTGAATACTTTTCGAGTTATTAGTTCCTAAAGAGTTATATAAAAGTGACTTGTATGGGAGGTGGGCGTGTCCGTTGACCGATTTGGCTCATTTTCAAACTCAGTTCCTACTTTTGGCTGAAATATATTGAGACGAAATTTCATCGCATTCTGATCAATATTTCTCAAGTTATTCTGTATTCGGACAGCAAGACAGCAAGACAGCAAGACGGACAGACAGACAGACGGACATGGCTAAACGGACTCGGGTAGTGATGCTGATCAAGAATATATATACTTTTCCATACCGGACACGCCTCCTAAGGGGCGTTACAATATCTGCACAAACTTAATATACCCTGTACCTCATAAGTGTAGGGTATAAAAAGACTACAATCCCTATATAGTGTAAACGAAAATTAGTTTATTTTATTTGAGTACATTTTAAATTTAATAAAATCTTAAGGGGTGTAGGAAGGACAAGTCTTCTTAATGTGTACAACGACGTCCCTCAAATGTTTAACGTTTGCTGTAATTCAGAGGCAGCTGTCTTTGACCCGTGCCTCCGTCGGTCGTGATTATTAAACTTGTTGAGGGACTTTCGTCGCATTTTATTGAGCCATAAATATTAAGCAAAGACAGACAGTATTGGTTGGACAGACAAATGGATGGATAGATAAATGGACGGACGGACGCACAGTGAGCGAACACTGGCAAACCGCCGCCAACAATGTCAACGCGTGAGTGAGTTGAGTAGTGAATGAAATGAGAATGAAAATTTAAAATTTTCTTTATTTTTTTTTGCTACAATATCAAACTAATAAATTATATTTAATACTTTTCGCGGTTTTTATAGACTACATTTTAAATTGATTACCGCCGAAAGAAACGTATAATGCGTTGTAGCTTTGCGAATTTGTCGTCGTACATAATACTTTTATTTTTTTCTATCTTTTTGAGCTGCTTTATTCTCTCTCGTCGTCGTCATCTTGTTTTTGACAAAAATTTGTGATTTTCTTTTTATTTTTTGGCGCCAAGTAGTGACGGTCGGTCGGCGACAATGTTTCACCACAATCGCCGAAATGTTGTCCGATTCATAAAATTTTCATAGGAAACTCAACCGAATTCTTTGAATTAAGATGAACAATTTTTCAAAATTTCAAAAATAATAAAATATTTTCACGGAATTACCAGAGAAATTTAAGTGATTTGGAAATTTGCGTGTGTTTTTTTATACTTTATATTTAGTAACAAAATTCCTTAAATAGAACTCAAAAATAAAATTTTTCGCAAAGATATATTTTTAATTTTGTGATTATAGTAGGTAAAAAAAAACTGGAAATGTAGGTACTTGATCTGCTTCATCATTAAAAATTTAAATTCTACTCAGTATAAATACGAAAATTTCTACAGTTATAAAAACAAAACAAAAATAAGAAACATATTTTTTAAAATCTTGATTGAGAGACATGTTTGAGACTATCCTATATCCAAAAATTTAAACTTTTGTGTTTCATGTATTTTATTCCTCTTTTATTTTTATAGTATCAGAAAATATATGAAACTTATTTTTAAATTTTGATCGTACACAGAACAAATTAATCGACGTAAATTTAGCAACTGATATTAATTGCATTCATTAATCAATCCAGCAATGAAATTCACTAATTTCATGAAAACTTTTGCTATTCTTCGTTGTATTAGCAATTGCGTTCGCTAATATGAATATTTGTATGTCAGTGCAGCAAATAGTTTAGTCGGCGCATTTTTGGCAAATATAATTGCTGAAACTGCGCCGACTAATTAATTTGCAATGCAAATATTCATATTAGCAAATGTTTTTATTAAATTAGTGAATTTAATTGCTGGATTGATTAATGAATGCAATTAATATCGGTTGCTATATTTACGTCGATTCTTTTTTTCTGTGTATAATAGTCAAAATACTCGAATTTTGTTACTCTATTTAAGGAATAATGTATGGTACAAGAAACAAATTTTAAAACATATTTTTAAAAGTATATTGTTTTTTTAATAATTTAAACACATTGTGTTCTATTTTCTATTTATATCATTGCAATATAAATTAAAATAGAAAACATATTTTTAAATATTTATCTCATTTTTGATTTTAAATTGTAAAAATACTCAAACTATTGTTTTCTATGTATTTTTTATACTTATTTAATTAAAATATAAATTGTACTCATTTGATATACGAAAATTTCCTTTAATACCAGAATTTCGATTTCGGTTTTATCTCCCATTTCGGTATCGATTACGGTTTTAGATTTTATAAGGAAATGATTCCGGTATACCAGTGTTTGTATTAAGGGTCCTTTTTCCACATACTATCTATGTCTGAAACAAAAACTAATGCATTTCTCTACTGATTTCATTGTACTCGTTAGAATCATAAACCAGTTGGGAAGGTTAGATCACATGGTAAATTTTAAATTTGGTGTTGTTATGATAGTTAGGATCATCAAAATTATAGTCGGTCTAAGCCGACTATAAATACCCTACACATATGTGTGGTTACCATTCAAAGTGGTATATCGGTCACCAGGGTATACGAATCCTGAAAATAACTACAAACTTTCAATCGCTAAAGAAATTCCATTCATTTGATACCCATATTTACAAATGGGTAGGTGTACCGAATTTCGATTTTTTTTTTTTGGGACCCACAAGTCGTATCGGCGGAAAACATTATTTCCACGTATTTGAGCATGATTTCAATATATATTTGACCAAAAAAGTTTACCTAAGCACGTATACAGTAAAATTGATCTGTAGATGTAAATTTAATATGAGGTATTTTAATATAAATGGTCAGATCACAGGTCACAATTGACCGATCTCGCCAATTTTTTCGCACATACAGCGTAGGTATATAAGTAATCTAAATTATGAGTTTGATTTATCTAACTTTTCAATTGTTTAAGTAGTAGTGATTTCAACAGACAGACAGACGGACATCGCTAAATTGACTCAGGAGGTCATGCTGATCAAGAATATATATACTTATCCATACCGGAGATGCTTCCTTCTGGGTGTTACAAACGACGTACCAAACTGAATATACCCTTTCACTCTTAGTGTAGGGTATAAAAATTCTTATAGTACCAGACAAATGAAAAACAAATCGAAATATAGTTTTTCATGTATTTTCCTATGTATTTAAATTTTAAAAATGGTACTAACTAGAATTACAATTAAATTGTTATAATACTAAAATAAATAGTCCGGCCTTTTTTTGTTTTTTAATAGAAATTGAAAAATGTCACTATTTCGAACATCACTATAGAAAATTTCTTTAAACGAATAAATAACATCGTATCTATACTAAATACGAAGCTCTACGCATAAACACAGCATTTGACTTTGAAATTTTTTTCTACATACGAACATTTTTAGTTGATGTTAGGCAGAACACATGTGTGTTTTAAAAGATCCGAGACTATATTGCATGATCCTATTTTTGTAAGAATTTTACTCTCGCAGCAGCAGCAGAAGCAGCTGCCTAAATTGTGGGTGACAATGCTATGTTGTTCTGTGATGCTGTGAGTGGCTGTGAAATTAATTACAGTGCAGGTCTGTGGGAAATTCTGAGGAAAGCGGATGTGACGACTACCTCAATATTTATATATTTATTATAAGTGGATTTTCTTTTTAAAAAATATATCTGTTTACTATTGAAAATTATATTTGTTTGATTAAAGCGGTATTATAAACAGATTTAAGTATAAAAGTATCGTACTGAATACACAAAAGGTCCTAATACTAAATTAGATATAAGTATTGATATTCTGATATTTACTTTCGATCGAAATTAAATTATTCCGACACTAAAAATCGAAATTTATTCGTGCAGGTTTGCATTCGATTCAATTCAATTTCCAATCGTAAAATATCAATTTTCATTTATAATTTATTTTATACAATTAGATGTTCATCAAAATTGAATTTAATATTTTAAATTCTAACGAAATCTTTTTCGCTGTTCCAAGTCAATGCTTTTATATAAAATAAATATTTACAATCGAATTCAAACTGTTCAAGTTCTGTAGAACGAAATCAATTTGATTCTCTTATACTTGAATTTCGATCAAGAACGACATTTTAGAATATATTATGTATTGAAACCGAACTCTGGAACTGCAGATAACAAATTTGAAAGAATTTAAAATATTAAATTCTATGCCGTAAAACTTAAAATATTAATATTTGTATAAAATGAATTATAAATGAAAAAATAAACCTTAAATAAATACATGGTTTGATAGAACCTTTAATTTAAATAGATACGCCTCTGACTCAACACAAAATACACAGCCAACCAACACCATGTGTTTCATTTCATTCTTAAGAATGAATAAAAGAAATAAAAATACTAAAAAAAACGCTGAATACTAAATGAATAAATAATAAATTTGAATTTGTCGTTGAAAATACTAAAAACCAAAGCAAATAGCTAAAGGAGCCAAAAAAAATACCAAAAGAGTAAAATAAATAACATAAAAAGTAGGAAATGAAGAGGAGCGCGGTGAAACAAATTCGGCGTCAAACAAGTGAGAATGAGGATGGCAACTTGAGTGGCGACGAAAGTGCCTCAAGTTTCGTAATGAATGAATGAATGAAAAAAACGGCGTCGCCAATCGCAATTGTGCGACATTACGTAGTGCAAAACAATTAACGAGATATAGAAACGATGAACACGGCGACGAATACGACAACTGTGATACGATAATACCGACAGACACTAACAGCTGACAATGAACGCGACGCCGAAGACGATCAGCAACAAAATGTTGACGAGAACAAATATTTTAGGTGATCATTTTTAAACTTCTTTATGATATGCAAAGCATTTGAATGTTCAATTGAATAAATGAAAATTATAAAGTAAAAAAAAAATGAAAAAATGCATAATCATTAAAAAAAAATGGGAAATTTACAATATTTGTTATTGATCGAGAAATTACAAGGTATTAATAGTAAAATGTGACCAGCACAATTTCTACTAGGAATAGAAGTTAAAATAGAAATCAATTTAATTAGGACACTACATTGTACAGACCTGTTTAATTTTCTGTTAACTAATCAGCAGACTCTGTTTGAAATGAGCCCGAATCAATCAGAATTCAATCAGTTTTCAAAAAGTATTATAAAATAGATTTACAAAATAGATTAACCACCAATTATTAGCTCATGTTTCTGGGAAAGATACACAGAAAAAAATAATCGACGTAAATATAGCAACTACTACTAACTGCATTCATTAATTAATCCAGCAATTACATTCACTAATTTAATGAAAACATTTGCTATTCTTCGTTAAATCAGCAATTCATTTTGCTAATATGAATATTTGTACGTCAATGCAATGAAGAATAACAAATGTTTTAATTAAATTATTGAATTTCATTAAGGTCAGTGACTTATATTTACATCGATTATTTTTTACTGTGTACTGAAAATATAAAATTTTTAAAGCCCTCGAACTGATCTTTATTGATCAAAAAAATCTATTTTTAAACATAACGATTGGGTTTTGATGAGTAATAATTAGTTTTTTAACAGAATTTTCTATATTAATCATAACATATTTTATTCCACTAGAATTTATTTGCGTACTAATTCAAAATCGTTCTTTTTCAATAGTTTTTTTTTTATCAAAACTAGGTCTGCTTTCATTAGAATAAATCTTCCGAAACAAGCTTTTGGAAAACTATATTTTTTTTGTTTTGGAACTAGGGCTATACAGTAAATAGCTTATTCAAATTATTTGATTAATCAATTTCTGATTAATAGATTAATCAAGATTTTCGATTAATCAAAACATTGATTAATCAATTAATCAGTATTTTGATTAAACAAAATTGTGATTAATAGATTAATCTACTTTTGCGTCGAGAAATAATGAACAATATTTTACTATATGGTTCTTGAACATTTAAAACACTTCCTTTCATTTTTTAATTATTTTAAAAATATAATTTCAATTTATTTTAGTGTTCAAATGTTATTAAATAAAATTGTTTTAATTTCAATAAATCAAAATTCTGATTAATCAGGGTTATGTTTAATCAAGGTTATGATTATTCAGGGTTTCTAATTAATCAGGGTTTCTGATTATTCAGAGTTTCAGATTAATCAGGGTTTCCGATTAATCAGAATTTTGATTATTCAAGATCTTGATTAATTTATTAATCGCTCAGTCCTATTTGGAACACATCTATTTTACAACCTAAAAAAATAATCTTTAAAGTTTATTTTGCGTTAATTTTTTTTTTATTAATTCTCATCTACATTTAAAAAGTATGTACTATATAACGACCTCTAAAAAATTGATCAAATAAATTCTTTGTGATTTTTGCGTACATTTTATTTTTGCGCATGCAAATTAATCATGCGTTCTTTGGCGGACATTGTTACGAGTGACAGCAATTTGTTGTCTTGTACACGCATATTTCATACGCCCCCTAGTCACAACGACGACAACGACGAGAACATACAACAACAATAATAATATATAAGAGGATCACCAAAATATGTACATATATTTAACATATCACTAGCAATTTATTTTTAATTAGCCATTTGAGATAGAGTACGACACTTAACTTGGTCGTAGTAGTAAAGGGGTGCTTGTAAGCAAAATAAAAACCACAATAAAAGTTAAAATAAAAATTGCAATTTTGACTGAGTCGCACTTTTAGTACCCATATGAATAATGGAATATTCAAACAATTAAACAAACATATTTTTTCTACATAAAACAAATTAAAACAAATTTTGAGTATATATACACTCAGAAGAAAATATCCCATTAAGTATTTAATGGTACGGACATCTTATTAATAGTTTGACCTTTTTAAATCAAGAGTTTTTCTAATTAATTTGATTAATATTCGAATAATTCAGTACCATAAATTTAAATATTTCAATATTATTATTTTTAATAGAATAATAATAATACTGTTTTAATGGTTTCCTCCTATAATTACAAACGTGGCATAAAATACCTAAACACGAATATAAACATGTTCGTTTTATTAGGGAAATTCGACTGACTATACCATGAAATTATTAAAACGTTTCATTAAATATTTATAGGTCTTGCTTATTGTAATTAAAAGAGTGCATTACAACATTTATGGTACAACAACATATTGTATCAACAGTTTCAAAATTACGGAACTAATGGGTTAATAGTATAAATTATTGTTTTCATCAGCCGTTGGACACAATTTCTTCCAACTTGTTTAATAACGCTTATCCAACTATCGCTGATTTTATTTCAGTTTAACAAAATTTCAATATTTTTCGAAGAATTGATTTTATATAAGCCAAAAAATTTAAATTTGGACCTAGCTCAGGGCAGTTTGGAAGGTTACATCCATTTGAAAAAATTGTTGTCATATGGTTCTATACGGATTTCAACAGTCCTTCGCTCGTTTATTTGGATCTTTAATCCATTTCTTCGATTTTATTTGGAACTTTAAATGATCTCAATTTAAATCTCATCTTTACTTTTTGAAAATGTGAAATATATTAAATATTTTTGTCACATCTCTTATTGATTGTTAGGCAACTAAGATTTAACACTTTACTTTCGTCGCAAATTTACGATTCATAAATTCTGATTTTCGACCTGATTCACGTTTACTATTTAAAAAGATGGTCTCTCGGAACAGAATTGTAATATTTCTCTAGCAGTTTCCCGGGATACGCATACAATGTAGAACGGTTAGTTAATCAAAATGTCCACAATTTGTTTTCCCACTTGACGACATGGTCCGATCACTTATAACAGAAAACTTGTTAATTTTTTTTTGTTGGTCATAAATCAGAGAATTTTTGAATTAACGGGATTTTTTGCAGTATTTGCTTTGACCACAATATTCGTATTTGAATTTATAAAAATAATTTCGTTTACACACTTTCTTTAAAATTCGATCAAAATAAAAATTGAAAACACAGATACAAAATCGTTTAAAAAAAGCCATCATATTTTATTTTAAAATCATAATAGATTCATAACTCTACTTTGGTTTCAATTTCTACCGAACAAAATTCATCATATTAATAAACATGTATTAAACATTCTACCATAAAATTATCATTCACTTTTTTTCCAGATGATCGATGAAAAATTTATAATTTTTATGAACGACTGAATTGAAATTTTTCGCAGACTTTTTTTTTGTAGCACTTACCTTTGTTTGCTCTTGTGTATTGCCTCATACACGGGACCCTCGAAATCCCTTAAAATAAAATATGTTCGCCAATCATTATCGTTGATGATTTCCAGACCAGTTTCCGATGTTATGATGGGAACACCAAAGCTCTGTGCAGCAGCAACAGTTGCTGCATCGTCGACAACATCGCCAACGAGACAAATGCGCAGATTTTCGGGCGATGGTGAGGATGAAATTGACATTTCTGTAAAAAAAAAAACATATATATGTTAAAAAGAAATTAATAAATAGAATTAAATGTTTATTTTTATGTATTAAATAGAAAAAACATGATGTCGTAAATTATAAGCATTAAAAATATAAACCTCAACCTCAAAACAAAAAACAGATTTAAGGTTAGTCACTATACTATATTTAAGCAAGTTATAAAAATAGCAGAGTATTATTTTTTTTTTTAGATATTTTAACGACTGGCTGCATCATAACAACACATAGTATTTTTTTTTCAACATTTAGTCTAAAAATAAAACCAATAAGTAACATTTCAAATGTCTAAGAAGTACATCAGGCTGCGAAGCACCAGCAACACCAACAGAAGAACACAGAATTCAATGTTGCGATAGCCAACAAAGCATGACACAGTCAGTAGAAAATTATTGTCTACTGTAAAAGAAAACATTTTAATTAAATTTTTAATTAACATAGCTTTTTGAACTTTATGAAATGAATGAACTTTGATGAACGTTTCAACTTTTAAACATACATAAAGGTGAACTTTAAATGCACATTGCATAAATACTATTGATTTAATAGTTTACTTTAATAGTATACTATTAATTTAATAGTACACTTTAATCGTATACTATTAATTTAATAGTATACTTTAATAGTATACTATTAATTCAATAGTATACTTTAATCGTATACTATTAATTTAATAATATACTTTAATCGTATACTATTAATTTAATAGTATACTTTAATAGTTTACTATTAATTTAATAGTATAATTTAATAGTATACTCAATAATATTATGAATATAGAATGATGAATTTAATGAAATAATACATAAATAAATATTGATTTAATTTAATTAAATAAATTAAATTTAATTAACATAGCTTTTTGAACTTTATGAAATGAATGAACTTTGATGAACGTTTCAACTTTTAAACATACATAAAGGTGAACTTTCAATGCACTATGCATAAATACTTTATGCACTATGCATAAATACATAAATACTATTGATGTAATAGTGTACTATTAATTTAATAGTATACTTTAATCGTATACTATTAATTTAATAGTATACTTTAATAGTTTACTATTAATTTAATAGTATACTTTAATAGTATATTTAATAGTATACTCAATAATATTATGAATGTGAATGATGAATTTAATGAAATAATACATAAATAAATATTGATTTAATTTAATTAAATTTTTTAACATAAGAAAACTTTTACTGTAAAATACATAAATTGTGTTCAATAGTATGATCAATATTATGGAAATAGTATTACAAATTTAATATAACAAGATTTTTTGTTTGCATAACAAAAATAATTCTTAAATTGGTCAATTCGTGCTCATGAAAATACTTTCTCCAAAAATTGTTCGCTCTGAGAATTGTTGAAAAGAATTAAAGCGAAAAAATGCCCGACTGCTAAATATTAAAAAAATATGGAATTTTTTTATATTCGAATATAAATTAGTCAATATTTTTACAGGAAATGAACATTACGTTGACATTTTGAACCACAAACTAATTTTGAACTTGAACTTTAAAATGTTGTAGCTTTCATCTATGTGTTTACAATAAAAGTATATCACAAAAATGCATACAACACACAAACGAACTCATCTACCCCATCAACATAGTTTCCCCATTTCGTCGCAGATCGTCACACCAACATATTCGACCCCCCCTTTTGGCATCAACATAGTACAAGTCATAGCATCCCATACCATTTCATTTTATTGGTGTGATTGACAAGCAGCAATGATTTTATTTATTTTTAAAATATGGCAAGCGTATGTTTCAACTAAACTAAACACTAAACATTAAATGCTCAATTTGATGTAGCACAGAAGATTTCATTGGATGAACGCGCAGTAGTACACCCAGAAAAAAATTCCCTCAAATCCCATTAAAATTGGTCAATAGGACAATTATTGATTTAATAGTATACAAAAAATAAATTTTCTCATATAAACTCAATGGCAATGTCATGGTATTTTCTAGTATTTAAAGGTATTTTCTGATTAAAATAATAATTTATCCTATTGACTATTTTTAATAGTAAAAAACTATTATTTATATAGTATTTTTTTCTGGGTGTAGCACCTTCGGCACAGGAAACCGTAGTAGTACTACAAATAAATACGAATAAAATTTGACTTTTTCTTCAATTTTAAAAGTAAACGCAGAAGAAGAAAACTTAATTTTCGCTTTTACAACGGTCGCGTGTTTATTTTCTCGTACAGAGATTTAAAAGAAACAAATATATTGTATATTTTTGTGTGACAGCATCTTTAATGGTGCATGAGTGTCGAGCTTGTGTCTCTTTTTCAATATGACTGGCTGTACGTCTATTTGTCTGTATGTCTGTCTGTTAGATTTTGTCGTGACGTTTGTCCTTGTTTAGTACAAAAATATACAAGCGTCGCAGCACAGTGGCCGATTTTCGGTGAATGCGTCCAAAAAGCAATTTTTTGCACTGTTACCTCTTTGAAAATTATTTACAACATATTAAGCAGATTCTTACAAGTCTAAGGGACCAAAAACCCAGTAAGGAAGGTAAGGTCACATGGGAAATTTTGAAGTAGTCAAATTGTAATAGTTGGTGTGATGAAGTTAGTATGAATTGTGAAAGTTATAGTCGGTCAAAGTCGACTGAAAATACCCAACACATATGTAATAATGTGATGATCACCAAATAAGTATACGAATTCTAAAAATATCTACAAACTTGCAATCGTTGAAGTATTTCCTTTCATTTGATACCCATATGTACAAATGGATAGGTATACCGAATTTCGATTTTTTTTTTTGGAGAACCACAAATCGGTTCGCGGGAAAGCACTATTTTCAAATATTTGAGCATAAAGTCAAATATATTTGATCAAGAAAGTTGACTTAAGACCGTACTAAGTAAAATTCAACTGTAGTTGTTAATTTGATATGAGGTATTTGAACATAAGTGGACGATTCTCAGGTCACAATTGACCGATCATGCCAATTTTCTTGTTCATACAGCTTAGATATCTAAGTAATCTAAAGTTTCATTGGTATAGCTCTTCTAGTTTTTCTGTAATCGTGATTTCAACAGACAAACGGAAAAACAATCGTACATCGACTCAAGAGGTCATGCTGATCAATAATATATATACTTTTCCATACCGGAAATGCTTCCTTCTGGGTGTTACAAACACGGCTGCCACTCGGAATGAATTTTGCCTACCAGAATTACCCAAAAAAGTTACCAAAAAGTTATCAATATTTTTTTATTTCAATATATTTTTTTATTGAATATATATAAATTGCCGCCTCTGTCTTCTAACCAAGAAATGTCCTTCCTTCCGAAACTTTCTCGCTTGCTTTGCTTTTTCCCCTTCATAACTGTATATAAATATTATCATGTTTCTGTAATTTTGCTTGACATATGTTCGACTTCTGTGAGTCTTGGATTTTTGAAATACAAAATGTATTAATTATACAATTTGCACAAAAGGATATAACCCTCCAAACTGCCCTGAGCTATGTCCAGATTTAATATCCATTCTTCGAAAAATATTGAAATTTTGTAGAACTGAAATAAAATAAGCGCTAGTTGGATTAGCGTTATCAAAAAAGTTAGAAAAGAGTTCGAGAGTTAGAGAGTGGTGGGCTGGAAGACTAAAATACAGAAATTCGTCCTATTTCATTTAGAAATTTAAACCTTTAACTTTTTTAAAAACTATGGAATATTGTTCTTCATTTGTGATATTTTTTTTTTCTTTTACCATGTTAAGTTTTTAAGTTATGATTTAAAGAAAATGTAAAAATAATTTTGTTTACACCCTTTCCCTAGTGGAAATTTGCCCAATGCGCCATCGGGAAATGATCGGGGTTTCGTCAGGTAACCCCTATTAGAGCAAATATGATCATTGCTTTGTCATGCCCTTATCATGCTCACCATAGCATTACATTATCTAAACAGCCAATGGTCCCGATCAAAGCTACATTAGTTGTTCCTCATAAAGAAATGTTCAATGCAATGATCAGGTTTCAATGAGGTATGATATTTTATTTCATCGGGTACTTGTAGGTCAGATAAATAATGATATGGGGAATTACCCGATCAGTACATGATCATTGCCTGAGGTAAGTACATGATCAGGACACTGCGTTACAAGGACATCTTGGGCCTTGTCATATCCCGATCATCTCAAATAATGACATGATCAGTTTATGAGCATGACCCTACCAAAATTTCTACTAGGGTGATAAAAACAAATGTATTTTTTTATTTAATCTGTTACTTAGCCATGTAGAAAACCAGAAACTTTAAACTCTAAGAAACTCAAATTTAAAACAGCAATAATGACGCCAATAATTTAAAAAAATAATAAAACAATACACAGTGTTGCATAATAAATCACTTCAAACTTGCCAATAGGGATACCTCTGTTATATATTTCATAACAATGAAATTTCTCTAATTTTCGATTTAATAAGAATACGAAAATTAAACATTTATATATTTTTAAAATATTTCATTTATTATTGCCCTATCGAAAAGTTACCAACATGATTAAAAAGTTACCAAGTTACCAAGCTGACAAAAAGTTACCAATTTTGGTTGTAAGTTACCAAGAGTGGCAACCGTGGTTACAAACTGAATATACCCTTTCACTCTTAGTGTAGGGTATAATTAACTCTCTATTTTAACTATGACATTGATGGGTGAACAGTATAGTTTTTATGGGTTAGGTAAAATTATAAATGTCATATTCAGAAATTTGTTCTTTAAAGAAAATTATTTGTTAGGAAATATATGTTATTTGAGTTAGGGCTGGGCTATCCACTTCACTCCAAAAAAAATCCATTCGTATTTTTTTTTGATTTTATCCACTTAAAAAAATCCATTATTTTTGGACTTTTTTGGATTTTTTTTTCGATTTTATTGATTTTTGTAAATTTTTTGAATTATAACTTTGGAATTTGTGGTTTTCGAATAAGATTTTTTTTTTGAAAATTAAAGAATGAATCACCAAGTCGAAAAAAATTATTGGGACCACTGCTGGCTGAAATCTCTGAAGAAATTGATAATGAAATGATTCATATATTATATTAACCAACATAGTCAACATAGGCCTTTAGATTCAAATAATTTAATGATATAAATAGCTAGATGTAGTCTTCGAAACTATGGATTTAATTCAAGCCAATTCTAAGCCAATTTTTAAAGCGGTTAACATCGATTGAATTATTTGAATTATTATTAGATTCAGAAGAGTTGTCCTGTTATAAAGAAGACATTCAAAATACATTTCATCAGGCACTTAGACTGTTTCATTTTTTCGCCCATAAAACGGTTTCCAGATCCAAGACGGTGAATTTTTTCAACAAAGTATGTTTTAACCAAACGTTATACAGCAGTTCTCGTCAGCGAAATGGTGGGAAGGAATAATTTGAAAAACCGAAAAATCCTATTGCAATTATCTTATTTATAAAAAATCCAATAAAAACCAAAAAATATCCGGTGGAGTGGAAAATCATTCGAGACTAACTATTCGTTAGAATATTAAATTTCGATTGTGTTTTGAAGCTTTAATTACTGCTTCTTGAAGTTACTCTGACATATTAACAATTTAAAAGTTTGTTCAAAATGTCCCGTGTAATTTTCCTTCTTTGGTGACTATCTCACCAACTCCTTGGTCATACAATAAACAATATTTTGATAATAACCTCTTTTCTCAAAAAGTCTACTTCATCTTTCATGTGCAAGTCCTGTAACCATGAAAAGTAAATCGATTAGAATATTTATGTTCACATCAGAAAAATTAATATTGACATTATGCCATCCAATTGTTATACAATTGATTGGAATGATAGTTCTCGGGACGTATAAAAATGTGTATGGGCTCAAAATAGACTATCAAACATTTTAAGTCTTTCAGGACTCTTAACCCATAAAAACCCACTGGACATTTCCGATGTCCATCTGAAAAAAAAAATATCGATATTTTTGTCGATATAATCGTTACATCGATGTTTTCCGATGTATCGAACAAAAACATCGATGTTTTCAATGCACCGAATGAAAAATTATTAGGTAAATAATTTAAATTTTGATTAATTTATGTGTCAAATAACCAAAATAAAAAGTTTAAAATAAATAAGTGTTTAACTTGAAACATTTTCTTATTATACAAAATAGTTAGACGTTGGGAATTAAAGAGGTCTAACCATGTTTATTATTTTGAGAAAAACACGAAAACCATGTATGAAGCAAATGTTAATTTAAAGTGTTTAATTTCAAATAGAATTCCATTAGTACACAAATTTAATTTAATTTATCGAGTTTCGATTAGCAAATATGAATTTAACAGAGATTCGATATATCGAAAAAATACATCGATGTATCAAATAGATTCTAAGACTTCTATTGCATCGGAAAACATCGATGTATCGAAGCAATATATCGAGTGTTTAGAAAACATCGATGTATTTTGGACATCCCTAAACGGAACGACCTCGAAATAATACATTTTTGTGAAATTGCGTACTTTGTTTTTGAGGTTAATTCTTCAAAATTGAAACACAAAAACTTGTAGGGTGGCCGTTGTACTGTCCCGAAGCATTGCATTCATTTCAATTTAAAAATCCGGGACCCTAACTGTTCCAATCAAATCGAAAACTGGTTGATTCCGCCAATCAACCAGTTTTTTAAGCGAGGTAGGTAAGTGTCATATATGAGCAAAGTCGTAGAACAAATGTAGTTCAGAATCGCGAATTTTAGATATATATTTTTACTGTAAAAAAATTAGCCCTATTTTAGGAGCACTAAAAACGAGACATAAAAGTCCCACAAAACATGGGTCGAGGGAACTATTTTATGAGCCAAAAAAATACTCACATTTGAAATTTTTAGAACAATAAAAATCTAAAATCCTCATATTTAAAAAAAAATATAGTTATGTATATGTTAAAAAAAGGATTAAGATAGGTTCAACTATAAATGGTGTTAATTGCAAAAAGCTATTCTTTACGGACATAATTTAAATGATTCTACATTATTCTTAAAACATTCTAATTTATTTCTAAAAATTAAATATTTCATCACTACTATATAATGTGTTTTTTTAATAATTTAAAATATTACTATAATAATTATTTACAAATAAAAAATATGAGTAAACTAAACAATACCATCCAGCATTTGTGTACATAAACACAATTTAATTATTACTCATTGAGGAAATCCAAACACCAGTCGAATTAATGAAAATATACAAAAATGTTAATAGATAAATTTTAAATAAATAGTTTTTGGTTTTTTCCACACTAAGTTTTGCGCATCGCCGTAAAAGAAGATGTGTAAATGCAAAACTAACTAAAATTGCACAAAAATTTCCAATCGATTTAATTGAATTATTTATTGCATTTCAATTTTCTTTTGAGTTTAGTTATATCTTTTTTTTATTGTTTATGCAATATCAAAATAATCTGTACAAGACATCAAGACGCGCAGTGCGACGCAGTCGGAAGAATAGATGGACGGCCGACCAGACGACGAATGTTCGGTCATTTTCATTCACAGATGTACTTGCCAATTTGCAGATTCGGAAATGCATTTGTTGCAGCAGCAACCGCCAAATGACGTAGTTCATTTCTAACTGCATACATTTCAATTAATTTAAATATTTTGTTTTGTGCCATAATTAATATTCATGGCATCAGTGTTTGCAATTAAGAAAACAATTTATAATTTGTACTTGTTGCGTAGCAGAGGAATATCTTATTATTTACAATCAGTACCAAAATTTTACTCAAAGGCCCGGTGGTCTCCACATAATTATTTAAGCTTTATATTTAAACAAACCCACTTTAACACATTTACTTCGTTTCAAAACATTTACTTTTGTCAACTCTATGCTTGAAAATCAAATGAATGTCTTGCTCACAACAACAAAGCTCCAAGTACTGTCAACACAAAACACAAACAAAACAAAACTGCAGTAAAGAGGTCTATGGAGATGTGCAATAAAAATTTAAATACTGAAATGAACTGCTTATGACACCGAGTATTTAGTGCATTTTCCGTTTTTAGTGCATTTGGGTTTGTTTTTCAAAACATTGAATGTTTTGAATGGCTAGATGTTTCGACAGTACTTGACACCAATGAAACAACTACTGCAGTGAAGTGAAGTCGCTCAGAGAGACTTAACCATAATACTGTCTTTTGCGAAATTAATTCAAAACTGTAGAGTGCAGTAATGCATATTTGCAGAGGAAATTTCAAAACCATTTGTAAAGATGTCTATTAGATAATTTCCTTAAAAAATTATCTTCGCAGTACGAATTGACATCGTTGACGACATCATGATGAATCAAGACATTGTAAAGTTTCATCTTTGATGACACCATAATGACATTTCACCTAACATGTCATACAACTAATGGCATTATAGATATTTGAAAATCCGTCATTAATGACTAACTAACTTTCGAATAAATAACCCATCACATTTACAACGTTTTCAACGTTTTTAAATACACATTACACTTTCGTAAACAATCATCTAACATTAATGAAATGTCTTTGTTATGCATGGCTTTTTCAGAAATATTTATCGATGCAGGGACTATGAATGACGTGTCTGACATCGTTCATGATATGTCAAACATGAAGTGGTGCACATTTGTATGAAGGTATGGGTGGTCAGATTTAAATCATTCCTGTCATCAACAATTTTTGTATTGCGAAAACGAATTCAAAATTTTATACCAGAATTTTATATGAACTTCGATGGAAACTGCATTAAAAGCTGAACAAATTAGCATAAACCATGGTATGTTCTTTATCATTTAATGTTAAAAATACAAAAAAAATTAAAAAGTTTACATCGAAAATATCTTGAAAACTATGTAGAATATCGGCAGTTTATATTAAAATTTGACTTAAAAATTAGCGTATTCACAGTTTCATGGTATTGGTACGACATTGTATGAATACGGCAGTACGGCAATTACATTGTGAGCACCACTTTTCTACTTGTTCAAATATTTCTTCAAATAAATGCAGCTGATTCTTATAAATTTGGGTTTTTTTTTTCAAAATATCATAAATATACCTCGATTTGAAAAGAAAGACAAATAAATTAGCATTTTATGTGCACTTTTAATATTAAATTTTAAAATTTTTCTTCCTTTCACAAAATACGACATCAAAAAACATGTCTCAGGGCTACTCTGAAATACAACACTTGTGGTATTCCACTTTTATAAGAGATGTGTTATTGTATCGTATATATAGTACATTGTATGAATACTATACTAAAATACGACGATCTGTGAATACGCTAAATGTATTTTGGAAAACTTCTGTAATTTGTTTTATTTTGAAACGCACGTCCTAAATATAAAAAAAAACCAAACGAATTCAAATCGTTCCAGCCAAAATTGAAGTTTAAATCCAAATATGTTGAAAACTAATTGGATTATTGAAATTCCTTTTATATTTAAATTTGGCTCGAAAATATCAATGTATTTGAAATACTACAATTGTAAAGTTCTGTAGTTTTTTAATTCTAAAAACTGTATGAAAATAAAATCAAATTTTAAGAAAAACTATCTTTTAAATGGATACTCAGGTTAATGTAATTAATATTAATTAAATGTAATTTTGTATTAAAAAATATACCTCAAATGGAACTAAAATTTCAATTTCATTTTTCTGAAAAACAATGGAAATATTAAAAGAAAAGATGCCTGGGTAATTTTATTATTTTATTATAAATATATTTTTTCACTGTAAGGTTTAATTAGTTCGTGTCATTTAAATTGCAAAAACACCTGCCTGGTATTGCCATTGACGTTTGAAGTTCAAGTTGAATAATTCAAAACGCAAATATTTGCACTAAAATTTTAATAAAACATTTATCTCTTTGTGATTGAATACAAGATGAATTAGGAAAGGAATTTCCAGAATAATCCAAAAACAGATGAATTTATGTGTCTGTCCCTGCCGCCAAATATGTATTTTATTATATTCCAGATACGAAACAGACTCAGCCAGTCAGTCCGTCTGTCTGTCAGCCAGTCTATCTGTTATTTTAGGAATTTCAAAAAGTAAATCAATTAAAATAAAATTCCATTACAGCACAACAGAATAGTTTTTCAATTAAAAATTGTAAATATTGCAAGTGAAAGAAGAAGAAAATACGCAAAGATATAATCAAGGCAAATTGTGCAATTATTATAAGGAAGAGTTGGTTGTTTGGTGGGGTGGGTGGTTTGAATGATGCTGCTAAGAAGAACAATATGTTTAATATTTCATAGAGCAGAGTCTCGTAAACATTTACAGATAGTTATCCCTCAACAGAAACACCCACATATCGAGAAGAAGAAGAACCACTGACAACATGTAGACTGCAAAATGCCTTGTTGTAGGTTGAGAATGTTTTCATTAGTAATAACAACAATAGTAATAACAATTATTATTATTATTGCATTGAATAATAAAAAATCGAGCAGATAATTGGCGGCAACATGCGGCGCGCGGCATCTAAACGTCCAACATGTGGCAAGTGTTTCTGGAAATTGCAAAAAAAAAAAGGCAAAACTGTAAGTGATAATTAAAATAAGTCGTATGTATTAATTGAAGGTATAAGGTTGACATGTTTTAACGGACTGATCGAATATTTTCGTTTATATTTGGTGTGAACCCACAAAAATGTATTTAGATTTTTGATGATTTCTTTTAAAGACCTTTTGAATCCCTTTTTTTACATCCAAACGCCTTCTTTTATATTTTATATATATCGTATGATATACAGTTAGCGTATTCACTGTTTCATGGTATTGGTACGAAATTGTACGAATACGACAGTACGGCAATTGAACTGTGAGCACCACTTTTCTACTTGTTAAAATATTTCAAATAATAAATGCGCAGGTGATTCTTATAAAATTAGAATGTTTTGAAATTATCATAAATATTTCTCGAATTTAAAAGAAAAACAAATAAATTAACATTTTATTTGCACTATTTGTTTTCAATTACAGATTTTTTTTTTTTTCATTTCACAAAATACGACACCAAAAAACATGCTTCAGAGCTACTCTCAAATACAACACTTGTGGTATTTCACTTTTATAAGGGATGTAACCACAAATTGACGTTTCTGTGTTAATGTATCGTATATATACAACATGGTACGTATACCATACTAAAATACGATAAACTGTGAATACGCTAAGTGTGTGACTACAGTAAAGCAACAACATTTTATATCTAAATAAAAACTAAGAATTCGCTTATAATTGATAAAAGGCAACATTATTTGGATAATTTTTAAATAGTAAATATTCCTATTTGCAAAAATTCTTAAACTTACTACAAAATGCTGAAATGGAGTACGAAGAGTAAGATGTTTTATTAACCATACAATGTGCAGCTTTTATACCCAACACTAAGAGTGAAAGGGTATATTCAGTTTTTTAAATTACATTGATCCTTTATATCCACAAAATGATCGTTGCTCAGTTGAAGCAATTTTATTTTTCAATCAGAGGAGACCTTTGTCTACATGGTCCTATTAAATATTAAGAAGAATAGGCATTCTCTAGATCTAAACAAGATTTTGCGTATATTATATAGATTTAAATTAATAATGATTTACTCTACCTTTACTAATTCTGCTATATTTATTTGTATCGTTTCTTAGTTTTAAGAAATTATATATTTATTGTTCTGCAAGTTCTAAAGATGGGCGCGTGACTGTTTTTGTTGGCACGGACACGCACGGGCACGCCGATAGGTGACACGCACGAGCACGAGCCCGACGACTATATTTACAGGCACGGTCGAGAAGAACGGGATTTAAAAAGACACGAAGAAACACGGAAAAACACGACAAAACACGGAAAAACATGAAAAAGCAGACGAAACGTGAAAAATAATACCGAAACCGTTTAGATTTTTCGAACCGGAAGCGTTATTAACCAGTTGGGAAGGTTAGATCACATGGGAAATTTTAAAGTAGGTGTAATTATGATAGTTATAGGATTATCAAAATTATAGTCGGTCTAAGCCGACTTTAAATACCCTACACATATGTGTGGTTACCATTCAAAGTGATATATAGGTCACCAGGGTATACGAATCCTGAAAATAACTACAAACATTCAATCGCTGAAGAATTTCCATTCATTTGATACCCATATTTACAAATGGGTAGGTGTACCGAATTTCGATTTTTTTTTGTGAACCACAAGTCTTTTCGCCGGAAAACATTATTATCATGTATTTGAGCATGATATCAATATATATTTGACCAAAAAAGTTTACCTAAGCACGTATACATAAAAATTGATCTTTATATGTACATTTTATATGAGGTATTTGAACATAAGTGGTCGGATCATAGGTCACAATGGACCGACCAATTTTTTCGCACATCTTCAATTTTAAAAGTAGTAGGGATTTCAACAGACAGACGGACAGACAGACAGACAGACAGACAGACAGACAGACAGACGGACAGACGGACAGACAGACGGACAGACGGACATCGACTCAGGAGGTCATGCTGATCAAGAATATATATACTTTTCCATACCGGAGATGCTTCCTTCTGGGTCTTACAAACGGCGTACCAAACTGAATATACCCTTTCACTCTTAGTGTAGGGTATAAAAATTTGTGAAAGTGGAACTAGAATCGAAACCCATATATTTTTTCTGGTTGGAATCGGAACTACTATTTGAAAAATCTTGGAACCAGAACCGGAATTATAGTCCCTATCAGGAAAAGCAAAGAACCGGAATCGAAACCGTTATTAAAAAATGTATGGAACCGGAATAGAAACCCATTTAATTATACCCAACACTAAGAGTGAAAGGGTATATTCAGTTTGGTACGCCGTTTGTAACACCCAGAAGGAAGCATCTCCGGTATGGAAAAGTATATATATTCTTGATCAGCATGACCGTCTGTCCGTCTGTCTGTCTGTCTGTCCGTCTGTCTGTTGAAATCCCTACTACTTTTAAAATTGAAGAGCTAGATAAATGAAACTTATAACTTAGATTACTAATATACCTACGCGGTATGTGCGAGATCGGTCCATTGTGACCTATGATCCAAACACTTATGTTCAAATACCTCATACAAAATGTACATATAAAGATCAATTTTTATGTATACGTGCTTGGGTAAACTTTTTTGGTCAAATATATATTGACATCATGCTCAAATACATGATAATAATGTTTTCCGGCGAAAAGACTTGTGGTTCACAAAATCGAAATTCGGTACACCTACCCATTTGTTTATATGGGTATCAAATGAATGGAAATTCTTCAGCGATTGAATGTTTGTAGTTATTTTCAGGATTCGTATACCCTGGTGACCTATATATCACTTTGAATGGTAACCACACATATGTGTAGGGTATTTATAGTTGGCTTAGACCGACTATAATTTTGATAATCCTAACTATCATAATTACACCTACTTTAAAATTTCCCATGTGATCTAACCTTCCCAACTGGTTTCTGGTTGGAATCGGAACTACTATTTTAAAAATCTTGAAACCAGAACCGGAATTATAGTCCCTCTATCAGGAAAAGCAAAGAACCGGAATCGAAACCGTTATTAAAAAATGTATGGAACCGGTATAGAAACCCATTTAATTTTTTGGTTGGAACCGGAATCTGAACCGACACCACAATTTTTAAAATCTTGGAACTAGAACCCGAACCGAACCGATCTTCGAAAGGGTTTTAGTCCCTGTATTAAAATAATTGAAAAATTTAGTTTGATACTGTTTTATTCTCAACAACAGATTTTTAAGAAAACATAAAATACCACTTCATTTTTATTTTCTGAAGCTGGAAGTATGGATTTTTTTTAAAACTGGGGTAAAAACTATAAAAAATCTTTAATGGATGCATGTGACTTTGGAGACACGACAACAACTAGCACGCACGGAGATTTGCACGCACGAACTCGCCCATCTCTAGCATGTTCATTGCGCCCCTGCCTGGAAACCGATCCAGTGTGATAACCGCCGCTTACATGCGGTAATATGGTAAATAAGTTGCCCTTTGTCGTTAATGTGGTTAATATATTATTGACAGCAATACTATTTTTTAAATTCATAACGTTTGCTTGCATGCACTAAGCAGCTGTTTAGTTATTTGTAATTTTAATGAAAATTCCATATATGGTTAATTTATTTTTTTTTTAGTACACAAACAATATAATGCACACGATTAGTAGATGATAATTTATATACAGTTTTATACCCTACTTTAAAAGTGAAGGAGTATATTCACCAAGGTCTTCCGTTTGTAACACACAGAGGGTGCATCTAATATCACATAATACCTCGGCGTAGAGTTACCACGCCTCCTTGTCCAATCACGCCCAAATTTGACAGAATGCTAAATAACAATGATTTACATCGTTAAATGTAGCATTAAAAAGTACATAAATATTTTTCTACGTCCATTCTGTAACTCAAAGGTTAGATGCATTGGACTGCTAGCTGAAAGGTCCCATGTTCAAATCTGGGCTGGGGCTAGTCACATCTTTTCATAGTAAACATTTATCTATACTGCGCTACCTCGGGGCAGACAATGGCAAAGCTCCGAGAGTAAACACTGCTCATGAAAAACTCCCACTTCCGCCGTTCGAATTCAGCAATAAACTGTAGGTCAAAGTACAAATAAAACGCGCAAAACAGATATAGCGAGAGAGCTCGGCATAAGTTCTTCAGGACTATATTATCGCCAAACTATTATTATTACTGGTTTAAATAATAAACATTTAAAATAATTAAAACCAAAACTATTTAACAATTTCAATTCGACAGATCCAATTTATTTTAACGATTTACTTGTCATACCAAGTAGAAATATAACCAACTGGGGTAGACAGATCGTGTAACGGGTTGGTCCCGATCATGGCCTTTATTTGGTTTGAATTGTTAAATTCCCTTTGAATTTCTGTTAATAATTAAAATGTTTCCGTAGTAGATTGTACCGATTCTTTTGTGATTCGTAATAAATATTTTTTTTGTGTATAACATCAAAAACATAACATACGATAAAATAGCAAATTTCAGTAATTTTAGTTTTCAACAAACAATATAGTCACTAATACATGACAGCAGTTAGTCTATAATATACAGATTGAAATAAATAAAAAAACATAGTAATCCAATTTATGCGGGTGCGATAGTTTAGTAAAATAGTTGAAATATATTTATCTGGAGTTGCACTGAAACAAATTTCACTTTTATATACAATTCGAAGTATCACACTGTAATTTATTATATCACAGCTACAAGCGTACTCAATTTTTAACACTTTTGTATTTGAAACGCACTAAAAAACAAAGAGTTCACCACTATAGAATTAGAGAGCACAAAAGACAACGAAAACCGCCGCGCGCGTCATTTGATAAACTCACTCACTTGTCGTGTATATTCTTCCGGCCGGACTCCTCATAGCGCAGAAGTTGTCTGCTTGGCAGCAACTTCAAGAATACTTTAAGGACAACAATAATTTTGGAAAACAACTGGCAGAGAGTTTCATGCGAAAGGCATTGACGGCGTCGAGTCGTAACCGAGAGTGAACTGCTTTCAATATTCGCCCAAGAGATCGCGCACATATGAGCCACACATGTGCGGCACGGAGGATTTACCACGGGAATCCGCTAGTTTTCAGGAAGTGCATGTGTTGGCGGACGTGCAGCATTCAGTAAAGAGGTCAACGTCAAAAGTTATCAGGGCAACAGGTGCCGTGCCGGTGACTTAGGCAGCACAGGTAAGGCATAAAGTCAACGGTGCAGAACTAACGATATATTTTTTTTCTGTTTTAAATATTTAGGGTCAAAAATTTAATAACAACATTTAAAATTAACATTGATTAAAAGTGTATAAAAACAATTTTATTTTTTCTATAGCAGCAACATAGAAAATGACAATTTTCAGCACACATTTTATTTTTTATTGTTAGGATTTTCATGCGATTTATATTGGCTATGCGCCAAATTAATTAACACGAACTAATTGAGAACTAACAACAATATAAACGTATTGAAAATTTTTAATAAAAATAGGCGCGCGAACAGTTCTCATCAACATCATCGGCAGAATCATCGACAAAGAATTTAACACACCAAACATTGAATTACTCAAAATGTGTTTTATTTTTTTTATATTTTCTTTTTTTCATGATTTGTATGAGATATTTTTTGTGGTTTGGTTGTAAATCAGTACACCTTGAAATTGTGTTTGACCTGCAGAATACATTTTGCAAATGGTTTTTCAAGGGCCGGATTAACCGATGGTTTTAGTGCATTATTAGGCAAGGCGCTTAGTGTGTATGCGTTTTAAAAATAATACAAAATTTGTACAGTATTTTTAAAGTATTTTACAGCACTTCTAGTTCGTAAATATTCAAATAATTATAACATCGTCTCGTTGCAGAACTAAAAGTCACTAAATACATTTTTATGAAAATCGTAAATTTCGACTTTGTTGCTAATTATTACAAAAAGTAATTGATAGATTTTTAAAGTTGAAATACCAATTGATAGATTAATTACGTATAAATATTGAGCTGTTTGTTCAGAATTTGTAAGATATATAAAGATTTTTGTAAATGAATAAGTGGCATTTTAAAAATGTATTTGGTGATTTTTTGTTCTACAACGACGATATGTTATATTGTATTCCACAAATAATACAAAAAAATGTATTTCAACGATTTAAAAGTTAAAATCACAAAATACATTTCAAAAAATTTCAATATTTATTGCAAAAATCAACCCAAATTTTCGAAATAATGACAAAACTTGTAGTAAATGAGGAAAACATGTTAAACTTGCATTTCAACTTTAGAAGTTTAACAATTGCATTTTATAATACAAATAAATAAACATAAAACATTAAAAAATATGAATCTATGAACTAAATCTATAAAAAATGTCATAAAATTGTTTTATATAATGAAATAGTTGAATTAATTTTATGATCGGATACAATAACATTTGAATGATGTTTAAAAAAAAGTGATTACCTAATGGGAAAGGGACAAAAAAGAAAAAGATGCATTCAAAAACAAGTAAAGAGCATCGAAAAGAGAGTTTTAGGCTATAGCTGAAGATCAGCTAATGCAATACGCAGGTACTGTACCCAACAATGATCCGTACTTTTATAGGGTTGAAGCCAGGCCAGTCCGTTTTTACCTGAATGTTAGGCTCAGAAACACAAAAATGTATCACTATGTTAGAAAGCAACAGCAACAGAAAATCGTTTATAATGATAAGGGGGGTAGTATTTTAAGACCTTTGTAAACATTGCGCAATCCGCATAATTATTAGATTTTCGCATATTTACAAAATTTTTAAGAAAAACATGTAACTTGTAAAATAGATAGATTTTGTTTTAAAAATCGAAGCTGTTCCATTAATTTAATTCAAACAAACATAATTCGGGCATGTTTTTGGTTTTAAATTCACTCTCGATCAAAATTAAAATATGTACATGTATTTGACAGAATTAAATTGAATTCATTTAATAGAACTTGTCCGATTTGAATTAGAGTAAAAGATATTATTTTGTATAGAAGAATAAAAAAACATTTTAATAAAATTTCGATTGTTAATTGGAATTTAAATTTAAAAATCGTATGGCGCATAATCATAGACATTTTAAAGTCAACTTTTAATTTAAAATTAGCTTTTTGACAATTTATTGCATATAAAAAATGTCTAAAAATGTCCGATTTATTTTTAAAGTCGACTTTAAATGATTATGCGTCTATGATTATGCGCCTAAACTCACTTTTATTAGAAATTGCATTTTTTGACCTACCCGATCATTTCAAATCATTTCCATTTGAATTTTTAAAAAATCGAATTAAAGTCATTCCAAAGAAATTGAATTGAAAGCAATTTTATTGTGAAGAATAGAATTCTAAAACAGATTTAGTTGAAATTTAAATACGATCTCGATCGGAAGTGCAAGTATAAGCGTTTCAAAAACCGTATTATACGGAAATGTTCCTAATTAGTTTTGACAAAAATATGTGCAGGAATTCGTTCCATAGAACTTAAAACGTTTCAATATTTTCATTTTGTATTGAAAACCCGAATTCTCGTTTTAACGGAAAGTCTGATTAATCGTAAACAAGATTAATCAATTAATCGATTAATCGTATTTTCTGATTAACCAAAAATACTATTAATCGTCGTTGTAAAACGAAAAGTCACTTTTTTAGGAAAAACTTTATTTTCGAGTTTGTTGATTAATATTATAAAAAGTAATTGATGCATTTTTAAAGTTAAAAAATAAACTATTAGATTTTTTCATTTTCTTATCATGTGGTGAAAATATTGAGATCATAGATTAAAAATTGACTGATTTATAAAGATTTTTGTAAATGAATATTTGGCATTTTGAAAATGTATTTGGTGACTTTTCGTTCTACAACGACGTAATCGGTTAGTCAAATATTTAATTAAACAAAATAACGATTAACCGATTAATCAGAAATCTGATTAATTGAATTCGATTAATTTTTATATTAATAACGGCAAATTTTTTGTATACTTTTTGGAAATTCTAAAACAAAAATTATTTTGATTAATTTAAAGTTATAACTAACCGGTTAATTGCTTTTTCAGTTAATAGAAAAATACGATCAATCGAATAATTGATTAATCGTGATTGCGACTTTCCGTTAAAACGATTAATCGCACCACCCTAATAAAAACGGCAAAAATAAATTTCATTTGAATTTTATTTTTGATCGAAAATAGGAAATGCCTGTTAAGTTACTAAATTCACTTTTGACAGATATTAAATGGTTTGACTTGTAGATCTTTTTCCATTTAATTAAATGGTTACAAAAAATATTTTGAAATATTCTCAAATTGACTTTTGATCGAAATTCTAATTACACTGCCTCATTTTGGTACAGTAAAAATTCGCAGTAAATATTGGATACATTTGTGGCGCTGATTCCGCAATTGCAACAGTTTTGTCAAATTGGCTTTAGTTTTTGAGATATAGCCCATTTTTCTATTTCACATTATTTGGCCTATTTTTATTCTTAAAATTCCAACAAAAAAGAATGAAATTATCTTTTCGATATAAGAAGAAAACATCGCGCTACTATAAAAAAAATTTGCTTTTATGCGTGAATTTTTTTTCGTGATATAAAAAAGAAGTTAAAAAATGTTCAAAATAAAAAAAAATGTATGAATTAAAAAGGGTTATTGAAAAACTGCTGCCATTTTCGTAATCAGCGCCAGAAATGTGTTCATTATTTGCATTAACATTTACTGTACCATGTCAAAATTTGAATTTTGTCGGGCAGTGTAACCCCGATCATGTTTAAGCTTTTGATCGAATTTCATATACAATTTGTAAACAAACTTATGGAAATCGTTCAAGTATAATCAAACGGTTGAATTCATTTAAAAACACTGAACTGTACGGAGACATCGAATTTTTATATAATATTCGATTGGAACTCTATCAAAGGCTGGAACATGACGGAATATTCAAATATTTGAGCTGTAATTTAAATACTATCTTGACCGAAAATACTAGTAAATATTGATCGTATTATTAAGGTATGTTTCAAATTTCAGATTAGCTTGAAATTAACATTTTTGCCACCTCGATCTTTTTAAAACCGTTTTATTTAATTGAACACTTTATAAAGTAAAACAAATTCTTCAAAAAAACCGTCAGACATTTCAGTGAGAGATTTTTTTAATAAAATTAAACAAAAACGACGGCGAAATGTGTCAGTAAAAGAATTCTGTAACAGGAATTTCTAATGTTTTTTTTACGAATTCGTTTTTGTTTAGTTTTACATTGTAAGGTTTGACAACCGTATTTGAAATGTTTGACTTTGTATTGAAAAATCGAATTCTGGAACATCATAAAAACAATTTGATCTAATTGAACTAATAAAACAAATTTCGATCGGTACTTTGAATAGGCCTGATAGTACGTACATTAGTTTTCGAACAAACCAAAGTATTACCAAAATTTGACGAAATAAAAATTCTCAAAAATACACTCAACAAAAAAAAACAAATGATGTTACCAAACCACTTTGTGCCGCGGCTCAGTCCGCAGGCAAACAACGCAATATGGTGTCTCGACATGTCGGCAAAGGTGCGATAAAAGGAAACATTAAAAAGGTAGCACAGTTGCTTGCCGCTAACAACGAAATCCAGACGTGACCTTCATTACAAACGAACAACAATTTGTTAAATATGAAAATGTACTCAAATTCATTTACAACTTGCTCAAAATAAAATGCATAAATAAAACTTAAAACATGTAGTATATGCAATTTAAATCCTTTCTGAAAACTAATAAAATATGATTTATAATAAAAATAGCGGATTATGCGAAAGAGAGAGAGAGAGAAAAAAAGTGAGTGTTAGATGAGTCACCCTTGTCTCACTAGGCTCATAGTGCCTGCCTGCCTGCATCAATGTTGTGGTAGTTGTGCCTGCTTCGATGAGGAGATATTTGCTGTTTTCAGGAATTTCTAGGTAGAAAAATAAAATAAAAGTTGGCTTTCAAACGAATACCACGGCTCAACGAGCAGTTGAAGGAAATAGTGTTGGCATTTTGTTGTTGTTGCTGTTGATGTGCAGGAAAAATCCATGATAACACCGCAACGCTCTACTCTTAAATATGCTATAAAATAAATTCAAAATTGCGAAAATACACAGCTCATTTTCAAGTTTATGTCTTGAATAAGTATTTTATTATATCGTTGTTGTCGTCGCTTGTTTTGCTGTTTTGTTTCGCGACTTATAAAACGTGTTGACAACACCATTTTTATGTATTTAAAATAGAAACATTTTTTAAAAGTTCAAATATACTGAAAATTTGCAAACAAAAATATGCGCACAACACGAGTTGGTGTTTTTTTTTTAATTTTAATCTTTTTATTATTTATTTGCTGTGAACGAAATAAACAATAAGTTCGTTTTTTATTTTGTATTGAAAACATTTGTACTAAAATTATAGAGGGTGTTTTATTTTCTAAATGGGGGCTTATAACAATTAATATTAGATATTTGCATATTTAAAAAGAAATTTTTAATGTAATAGAAATCCGTAATTCTGAAACTGTTTGGATATCGGTTTATTTGTTTTTTTTTTTAGTTTTAGAACGTTAACAGTTTCGGTTTTATAAATAAAACGGTTTTAATTGATATCGTTTTCGGTTACAGTTTAACCCCAAATATTGTGGTATCGATTTCTGTTTTATCAATTTTATAGTAAAATGGTTTCGGTATTCGAAGGTGTCGGTTTGGTTAGTTGTTGTCCATATGTTTCATATTTCTTTATTAAAATTAATCACATATTTTATAAAAAATAATATTTAAATTATTTAAAATTCTAAAGTAAATGAAGAAATTGATTTTATTGCTATAAAAATAAAATTCTCTATAGAACTCGTTTTAAGCTAAAGCTACAATCAAAACAATTTTGTCAAATATCAATAAATGAGAGGACATTACCCAATGACGCAAATTTGTGTCAACAGGAAATTCTTCAGTTTGAAAATTTTCCAGTTTTAGTACAAAAATTAAAAAAGCATCAAACAAATCAACAGAAAATTCTTCAGTTTTAAATTTTTCCAGATTTAGTACAAAAATTAAAAAAGCATCAAACAAATCAACAGGAAATTCTTCAGTTTTAAATTTTTCCAGTTTTAGTACAAAAATTAAAAAAGCATCAAACAAATTGCGTTGATTTTTGTTGACATTTCAAGCATTAACAATTTTGTTTCAAACAATTTTGTTGTTGATGAAAACTGAAATTGATACGTGTCAATTCTTTGATTCGAGCTTATGAATTGAATATCTTCAGTTATACACAAACATTTCTAGAAAGATAGCTGTATATAGACGATAACCATTTGACGATAATGTTTAAGTTCGATATAATAATTATAAATTTTCTATATTAAACTTAAAATATGAACAAATTTAATATGTTTATCGAAAATAAAAACTATTTCGATCTCACCTTGATATCTATAATGACAAAAACAACGACATAAAACTAGTATAATTTTTATCGAAAACCCCAATCATCGTTTTTGTATCATTATATATTATTCGATAACGACCTATTGCCGATATTGTTTTGATTTCATTAAAATGTCGATTGTTTTGAAGTATAAAGGGGATGCTTGATTTCATATTGATTTCAAATTGTTAAAGTAATTTTTATTTAAGAAAAATTTTAATAAATTTATATTAAATTAAACGGCAGTGTTCCAATATCCAATAAATCAAATTTAATTTATTTTCAAACAGATTTTGACTTTACAATACAAATTTATTGTATTTAAACAGAATTAAATCAGTTCTAAGTTATGTAAAATTAATTCGATTGTAGGGTTTCGTAAAAAAAAAATCCATATTTTGGTAACTATATTTAATTTGATAGCCCAATGATTCGTTGGTATTGATTTTCATTACTTTAGTACCATTTATGCCAAATGTAACGAAACATTGATGGCTTTTATTTCCTCACTAAATTATACTGTTTACATTGTTCAAGCATCAAAGTTCAAGACAGCTCAGGTATTTCTTCAAAAAGGCTCTTTTCTAAATCTCCAAACAAAATTCAATTTCAGTCACTTTGAAAGATAATAAATGAACATTGTTAGATGTAGCACTCGTTAACTACAGAGTATTATTTAACATTATAATGGATCACAGGTAGATTCTTAATATAAACGCAATACACAGTATATTTTGGTATTCTATACCACCTACGTAGTCACCATCGGTTTACATTAATATCAAATTATACAAATCTTTAAAGCTCTTATCAAGTACTTTGGAAGCAATACTTGATATTTTCCACCTAAAGTATTTGTGATTGGTTGATAATATTTAAAAGTAGTCGAACAATTATTCCCTGTCAATTGTTCATAGACAATTCTTCCCGTACAATATATGTTTCGTAATCAAGACAGTTTTTCTTCTGCAATAATTACTACCAGAGGCAATTCTTTCACCAGACAATTCTTCCCAAAAATAATGGAATAAGAATTTTTATTTGGTTACAGTTTTCACATAATTGTTCAGAGAAGAATTTGCCACAAAAGAAGATTAGGCGCTCCAGTAACCAAATTTTAAAATTTGTTTTATCCACCTTGGTTTTATCCACATTCACTTTTTAACACTCTCCAAAAGTGGGGTTATGTGTTTCACTTCTACTTCAAAAATCCGTTTTAAAAACTAATTAAACTAAACATTTTTTTATAATTTTTACTTACCACCGCATTTGGAGTGTTGTTCCTCGATTGTTTCCATTTTCAGGCTTTTTATTTTCAAAATAAAATTCAAGTAAATTGTTTTTGTTTTTGCAAATTATTTTGACAGCTGCTTCTCACAGAGAAGTTTTGACAGTTCATTCAGTTTACTTTTTGAAAAAGGATCATTTATACAAAAAAAAAAAAACACAATTTTTTTACTTTTAATATTTCACAAAATTATCCGAGCACAAAAAATGACTGCATTTTGTTGCAATGTTTGTAACTGTATCTTTTTGCACTGTTCTGTATTATTAAATACTTCCAACTTTGTTGCGCTGTCCGTCCTTCGTCCTCTACAGCCGCCCTTGAGCAGAATTCAACGAAGTAGCGGCATCCGTGGCGCGTCCTCTACGCGTTTGCACACAATTCATAAAAAACACAAATTTTAATCGCGCATAAAATTCAATTTATTAATATTTCGCTTATGTCTCAAGGACGCACGCAATTTTCTTGCTTTAAAAATTATATAAAAAATAATTTTTATTTTGTTTTCGCAAATGCGTTGATGCCGCTGTTCACTTTTTATATTTTCTTCACTTTACGCATTGTTTTACATGCACTTCTTTAATCTATTTAAAAACAAATAATAGTTATGCCGTATGTGTGCAAAAAAAAATAAATCGAAGGCGCTTGTATTAAAATTAAATTTCACTCACGGACAGCGACAACGACGGCGAAACACAAGCGACTGCGAAAAAATCCAAAAACAATCCAAAAATTGAATTTTCAACGGCTGTTCGCCGCAAAATAACATAGAATCTGATCGTCTGTGCGACGTTTTGACAGCAAATATGGCAAAATGGCGGCTATGTTTGGGTTATGTTCAATGTAGCTGTGTTTAGTTTTATTCAGGTCGATTATTTATTTTTTATTTATTTCATTTTTAAATTTATTAATAGTTAATAGTTTTTCTGTTTGTTTATTTCTTTACAGATAAAACAGAGTAAAATAGTTGACGAAACAACTGGATCTGTACACGGATAACAATTTGCAACAACAAAACTTACCATAATCGCAATCCAAAAAAAAAGATAAATTTTAATAATTTTTTCTATTTTCTTAATTTATTAGCTTGCAGTTCCATCTTTGAACCATATAATAAAATTTTTGTTTGTGACTACGTAGTTTAAACCAGATCTGTAAAGGTTGGATTATTGGATTACGATTACTTTTGATTATGATTACTAATCGTAATCAAAAATTTTGATTACTTGATTACGATGGTTCGCGGACAATTCATCTTAAACAATTCATCGTATCACAATTCATCGTATAACAATTCATCGTATACACAATTCATCGTATGTACAATTCATCGTATCGGAATTCATCGCATCCACAATTCATTAAATATACAATTCATCGAATGCATTTTTCCAACAAATTTTGACACAACACGTGTTGTGTATCATTTATATAAAAAGTTTTGACGAGAAAGCGATGCTGGTGGAAAAGTATTCATTTTGTGCAATATGAAATACTCGGTCTTTAATATTTATAGCTAAAGTGATAATGCAAAAGCGCCGCAGTCGAACATTTTTTCCAAAAAATCGAGTGAAATTTTTTTATTTTTATCTAATTGAAACAACAGCTGATATATTACATTTATGGAAGATTTGATAACAAGAGAATTTACCAAAAAATTGCGCGATTTTGGGATTTTTTTTTTTTTTTTTAAACAAATACAAAATTGAATAACTCTCCTGAGTAAATTTCCTTTCGCTAGATGAATTATTTATACGAGGAATTGTGCATACGATGAATTGTGATACGATGAATTGGGCATACGATGAATTGTGCATACGCTGAATTGTGTATACGATAATTTGTGCATACGATGAATTGTGCGTACGATGAATTGTGCATACGATGAATTGTGCATACGATGAATTCTATATACGATGAATTGTGATACGATGAATTACGCATACGACGAATTGTGCATACGCTGAATTGTGTTCGATGAATTGTGATACGATGAATTGTTTAAGATGAATTGTCCGGTTCCCAATTACGATCAAAAATGTTGATTATTTGAGTGAGATGCGCTCTTTACCTCATGTGCTCATTTGTCTGTGCTCATTTGTCTCGCAAATTAAATATCAGCAGATACAAATGAGAAAATTAATTTTCTTCTTCTTCTTAAATGTATTCACAATCGATAATTCGTTGACATTAGCCGGTGCTGCCATATTTTAAGCACTGATCTGAATGAAATTTAAATTGCCACTGAAAAACTGCTTGAATAGTTAAACTAGAAAACGTAGTTTAAACTAAGTTTAATTTTTAAACTTCCACTGTGTTAGAAGGTTTAGTAGTTTAGTATTTGAGTATTTGTTTGTTACTCCTAAATGCAACACTGTTCCTGCTACTTCGTAGTAGTTGAGTCAGCCAACAGATGGCGACACCATATCAATTCAATGCTTCATTCCGCTATGCATGCATCAATGAAACAATCTGTCAAACCAACTGACAGTTCTTCAATAAAGTTTTCCACTTTACGCAATTATTGACAATTTGTCAAGTAGACAATTTGTAACTATATTTTGTCAATTTATCAATACTTTCGAAAACCAAAAGCAGCGACTTCCGTTTCCTGCCAACATCGAGCGACAGACGGTTACAAATTCAAATGATTTCGTCGGGTGAGAAATATATGGCGCCACAGCCCAAGTACATGTCCGGTGCTGATGAGAATCGCAATGTGCTGCGTACATTCATTCATACCTACCGCGACCTGCCTGTTCTGTGGGATACCTCGCTGCGAGACTACACCAATCGTGACAAACGAGCTGAATCTTACGAACAGCTCGTTCCCATTTATCGCTATCTAAAGCGCGATGCGACAGTGGAAGATGTCAAGAAGAAGATCAATACACTGCGTACCAACTACCGCAAGGAACTCAAGGTAGTGGAGTCGGCGAAGCGCATGGGCAGTGTTCACACGCCTCGCTGTTGGACATTTCATGAACTGGATTTTCTGCGCAATACCGAGAAATTTCTAGCAGTCGGTGGGCACAACATGACGCAGCACGACTCAATGCTGTCGTTCAGCGACAACTCACAGACGCAAGCCTCCTTCATGGAGGCATCGCCCTTCTACTCGTACAGACAGCTGGTTGCCAGCAGCCCAATGGCACCGCCCAACATCACAGAGATGTTTCAGAAATCCTTCGGCAGCCAAACGCCCAAGCAGGAACATGATGCAACACCACCGCAATTGACAGCTGGCGTTGCAAAGTCCAGCAACACGCCCACAACAAGTGCTGGCAGCAAGCGACAACGCGCTGGCTCCATGAGTGGTGCACCTGGCAATACCGACGAGTTGCTAAACATTGCCTGTGACTATTTGTCGACGCAGTTTCCCGAAGAAGAGTCCATCGTGCGTACGTGGACACACAAGTTGAAACGCATGCCGCGAGAGCAGCGGCTGCTGGCAGAGAAGTTCGTCAACGAGATACTGTTCGAGGGTGAGTCGGGTACGTTGCACCGCGGCTCCGTGCAAGTTAACACATTTGAGCCGTTTGTGCGGTTTGAGGAACAGCAGCAGTCAGCGGCGCCGCCATCAACGACGCATGAGGAGCCGGAGAAGTCGCAGAGTCCGCGCATGCCCACATCTACGGTGGCGGCAGTGGGCGGCGCTACGCCGGAGAACACGCAGTCGTATGCTGCGGTTGCACCAGCTCCGCCTGCAGAACCAAAACATGTTGTGGGCAACGAGGACAACTTTCCGCAGTACAACTGAAAGTAGTTTGGCGATAATTAGCTGTTTTTATTTGAATGAGATGCATAGCTATGTACATTTTAAGTTACATAAATGTTTTAGGATTTTATATATGTCAACCAAACATTGGTTTACAATTAATTTAGTGATAAACAAACAACTTAAAGTTAAGCAATAAAAATAAATTAAAACGATTATATTTTTGAAATCAGACGCATTCTGAGGACTTCATGAGTTGAATGATTGTTTAATTAACGCGCTGATAGTTGGCGACGCCACGCGCACACCACAGAAAAGGTGAGGCGGCCGCAAACAGCAGCCCCGCGCCAATCATTGGCCTATGCAGCACCCAGGCGATGGAGGCGATGATTAGCGCCAGTGAGAGCGACAGCATGATGTTGGCGCCCACGGGAAACTGCGGATCGGGCGCCAGAGCAGATAGGAAATTATACCGCGATACTACAAAAGTATTTTTTTGAATAAAATATCGAATATATAAATGTTATAAAACATTACATATCACATGCAGCAAAGTGGATGTGCAGGTAATACCGAAGAACACCAGCACCCAGCCCATAAAGCGGAATCCCCAGGTGGTCAGACGCTGTGCGTGATGCTCAAGCTTGAAGACTGCCGTCAGACTGAGCTCACCGGCATAGAGCAGTAAAATGCTACCGCCACGCGTCGTTTTGTACGGCACAATTTTCTTGTTTTCCAATTTGCCAACTATTGTGTACTAAAGTAGTGGAATGAATCAAATATAGTTTAAAATTTGAAAAAAAAAATCAAACTCACATAGTCGCCCTCCATTCCGGCGAAGGAGAACAGCAAACGTATGTCGCCAATTTCTGGATTGAAGATGTCACTCGTGTGATAGTACAGCCCCAGATGCAGCTTTATGGATTCATCCTCGGGGCGCGTATCCGATGTCAGCTCAACATAGTTGTTGAATTTTTCCTTGATCTCGCGTCCCAACTCATAGCGTCCAATGTAGACTGCATCAGCCACCTGTGTTTCGCTCTCAATGGGAAAACGATCCGGATTATGATGACCGGTCTGTATGTAGAATCCACGCGAGTCGATTAGCTTGTCGCGCCATTCGGTGGTGTAGTAGTAGGTGCGACTCTCTGTCTGCACCGAGGCCACCGACTCGCCATAGTTGTGCTCACTGCTTTAGAATGAAATGATAGGTGCTATTTTGAAAAGCATACAAAGCACTTACACTGTTTCCTCCACCCACTGATACATTTGCACGCGCCGCTTGAGCTTGACAGCTTGCACTTGTATTTCATAATCCGGCGCCGTCAGCGGTTCGCCGACCAGAATGGGACCGGTTATGTGCACAATTCTGCCCTCGTAGATGCTTTCGATTTCTTCGCCCAACTTCAGGCTTACCGCATCGTCGAGCGCCTCGTCCAACGACATTATTGTATGTACAGCACGACCCTTTAACACATATTTTATGATTAATTTATAATAATAAAATTCCAATACCCACCTCATTCCAAAACAACACACTGGCGCCAGCAATAAACAAAATGCAGCCAAATGTGGCGATCAACCAACACGATCGAAATGCTTCTCCTATCGTCATCGTTTCTGCATTTTCACTGTTCAAACCATATAGAGAAATTAAAACTTTTTTATTGCAAAAATTCAGAAATAATAAACTTTTCGCTGTCAGCTGTCATTGAAGCAAAACTAAACAGCTGCTTCTGGCCAGGGATGCCCATTCAGTGTTGCCATAATTTAAATCCACAAACATTTTGTAATTTCTATTTGAATTTTTATTTTTTTTTGACTAATTTTTCTAGAGGTACAATTCCCAGCAAGAACACTACCGGTCATGTGAGCAGTAATATTACTACCCAATAAGCAATGAGTTTAAGGTTCGATAAATTTGGAGAATTTTCTTTTACAATCAGTGTGGATGTAATGTCATGATCAAGCCGAATAAATGAATGTTATTCCAACGTTGGTTTTCGAAGTTAAAAATACTTGACACGAAATTCACTACACAAAATTACTCAGTGGAAACCTAGTAACGTGGTAAATTAAATGTTAACAAGAAAAATTTAATTTTTTCACCACTACATATGCGCCACTGCATTCGCACAATCAGTAAGATCATTGTTTTTCGCTTGAATTAGCAAACAGACAAAACAATTAATATATAAGTCCAGGTCCAAACACAAAAGTCATCCCGAGAATTCTACTGCACGGAAAATGAAATATATATACAATGTAAGTCAAAGACTTTATATATACTAAGATAGAAACTTTGGGTGCCGGTGTAGTTTTTGGGTGCCATCAAAATTGTCACATTTCGCGTATTGGATAATTGGATGTAATTTTTATTCGCGAGAACGGGAGAACTGAAGTGACAGCACAACAACAAAATATGTCATAGAATTGCTTTAATGTTTCTAGTATTTTTGCTGAAACATTAAAGCAAGCTTTATTTTTTGTGAAAATAGCAGAACTTGTACAATTTTAATCTTCAATTTCTGATATTCTTTGATAAATTATTCATTTTACCATTTTTATACATAAATTCTGTTTCTGTTTTTCACAGACGGACAGCTACGCATTTTTGTTATTTTGTCAGTTTTGACGTTTCTTATAAAGAAAGGTGCAACAAGATGTACATTTGATCTTACCTCTCACTCTTTGTTTGTGCGACTACACTAAAAACAGCAACAACAAATGAACGAATTTCTTCAATGTTTCTAGTATTTTTGCTGAAACATTAAATCAAGCTTTATTTTTTATGAAAATATCAGAACTTGTAGAATTTTGATCTTCAATTTCTGATAATCTCTGAAAAATTATTCATTTGATCATTATTACTTGTTTGTGTTTTTCACAGACAGACATCTATGCTTTTTTTCTTTTGTCTGTTTTGACAGATTAACGAACACATTTAAGCATTGTTTGATTTTGAATTAAAATTTGTGTCATGGTAATAATTTCAATGTTTTGAACAATAAAAAATTGATTTCATAAAAAAACTTAAAATGCAATATTTACATTTAAAGTTTTAATATTTTTTTTAATTTAAAACAAAAAATCTAAAACGTTATAATTATTTTATGAAACTTAACATATACATAATAATTTTGTAAAAAATGATAATTATAATTAAAATTTCATTTTCAAACCACGTTTTTAAAATATTTTTTTTTTTGATATAAGTAAATAGACAATGTATGATATAAATATTACTTTTGTGAAATAGTTAAGAAATATTTTCATTTAATTTTATATTATGGTTAAAACTATAGAAATCATTAAAATGTAAACATATATGATAGAGTATAAATTTAATTTTAAAAAATGTATTACAAACAGCACAAACCTTTCTTTATTAGAAACGTCAAAACTGACAAAATAACAAAAATGCGTAGCTGTCCGTCTGTGCAAAACACAAACAGAATTTACATGTACTAATGATCAAATGAATAATTTTTCAGAGATTATCAGAAATTGAAGATTAAAATTCTACAAGTTCTGATATTTTCACAAAAAATAAAGCTTGCTTTAATGTTTCGGCAAAAATACTAGAAACATTAAAGCAATTCTATGACATATTTTGTTGTTGTGCTGTCACTTCAGTTCTCCCGTTCTCGCGGATAAAAATTACACCCAATTATCCAATACCCGAAATGTGACAATTTTGATGGCACCCAAAGTTTCTATCTTAGTATATATAAAGTCTTTGTGTGCGGCTGCGGGATTTGGGTTGCCACGAAATTAGGCTATGTAGCAGCAGAACAACAAGTCTCCAAAGAATCGAATTTTTGTTAATGAGTATTTTCATTATTTGGCGTGTAATTCTGCATTTAAAATATTTTAACAATTAATATATATGTTGGCACATTTAAAATCTTATTAAAGTTCATTAATGAATCGTATTAAATACTTTTTAGAGGCAGTTTATGCTCATGATCATGATCTTTCAAGATGCTTTATTGAGATGCTTTTGAGATTGCATTTAGTCTCCAGTTGAAGATGATTTGTAGGCTCAAATTTGAGATTGTAAATAGATTCTATTCAAATGATCACTTGAATGACGCATTTTGCTCGAAACGCATATGTTTTTAGACTCATTTTTGATTGAAAACTAGAGCGCTCAGGCTCAGGAAAAAGATTGAAATACGCTCATATATGAGCTTCAGTGTTTGCTGGGTAAATTAATTGTTCATAAAAAGGAAATCTTTTCAAATTTATTCAAATTTCAAATTTATGTACGGAATTTTTGTCGACATAAAAAATTGCAACAATTTTGGATGATTGTCAGGTGTCTGGTTTATAAAATTTTCTCTAGTGTTTGAAATATAGGTACTCCACTGTAAATACCTCAGACAAAATATTTGGCAGGATAAAGGGAGTTCGGACATTTTTTCAATTATTTCAAACAGACAAAAATCGCACCATTTTTTACCAAAAATTTCGCCTGCGGCGCTTTTAACGAAGTTCAATGGAAAATTACATAATCTTGTTCTATTCAGGATTCAGCAGTCCCTCGCTCGTTTAATTGGATCCATTTCTTCGATTTTATTTGAACTTTAAATTATTTCAGTTTAAATCTCATCTTTACTTTTTGAAAAAATGATATATATTATATTTTTTTGACATATCTCTTATTGATTTTTGGGCTTAGATCCAACACTTAACTTTCGTCACAAATTTATGATTCATAAATCCTGATTTTCGACCTGATTTACATTTACTGTTTAAGAAGATGGTCTCTTGAAATCGAATTGTAATATTTCCAGCAGTATCCCTGCAATAATTGCATGCATTGTAGAACGCCTACACTCAGAAGAAAATGTACCACTAAGTACTTTATGGTACGACCATTGTTCTTTTGGTTCATGTAATAATAGTTTTTTCTTTTTAAATCAAAAGTTTTCTAATTAATTCAATAGTATTTTAAAAATACAGTACCATAATTTAAAATATTTCAATATTATTATTTTAAATAGAATAAATACTGTTGTTTTAATGGTTTCCTCCTATAATTATAAACGTGGTGCAAAAAAAACATAAAACGAATACAAACATGTTCGTTTTGTACGTCATTCTGCGTGTTTACTCAAAAAGGTCGCATGTATTTTGTAATAATCCACAATTTTAAATGCGACATTGGTAAGGACTCAATATATTTAATGTAAATAAATTATATTTATATATTTATTTATATTTTTATTTATTACAGAACGCAATGGACTCAAAAATAACTGCAGACTCAAGTACTACAATCAATTATTGGAAACCAAAGCAAACATTAAATGTTTTATAATCTTTTGCAGCAAGAAGTGTCTGTTTATGTGTGTGTTGTAAAAGTGAATATAAATTTCGATATTTAAATAAAATAGTATATACAATAAATTAACTAAAATACATTTTTGTTTTAATAAATTATTATGAAAATGTAATTCGACTATACCATAAAATTAATAATACGTATCATTAAATTTGTATAGGTTTTTCTTATTGTAATTAAAATATCACATTATAAAATTTATGGTACAACCACACATTGTATTAACAGTTTCAATATTACTGAACTAATGGGACGCATACTATTGACCAATTTTAATGGTATAAATTATTGTTTTTCTATTGAAATACTATCAATTTACCATGATTTTTTCTGGGTGTAGCTTATCAAAATGTCCAAAATTTAATTTCCCACTTTTGTTGACGGCATGATCGATTACTTATAACTGAAAACTTGTTATTACTTTTGTTTGTCATAATTCAGAGAATTTTTTAATTTACGGGATTTTTTACGTTATTTGCTATGACCACAATATCCGCATTTGAATTTGTAAAAATAATTTCTTTTACACTCTTTATGTGACACAAAATTTTTTTTTTATTATGAAAATATGATATGCCTTTTCATTTCAAATTCAAAGATAATTTAAAGTCAAGTTTAAAACTAAAGTCAACTTTGTTTAAAAATGTTGGCTATTTTATTACCTTTTAAATGAGACTTCAGTGTTTTATTTTGCTTCACTATTGCTTAAGTTATGTTCAATAGATTAATTTATTGATTATTTATACATATTTTTTCAAATTTAAATCACCAAATCTGTTAACCACGCCATCTGGGAAGCTAAAATTTTACCAATATCTTAATTTTGTGTTGTTTCACCATATTTCCAAATATCATCAAATTCTGAAATAGTACTGCTAAAATTTTAATTTGTTTGTTTTCATATTTCAAAAACACCCTTATTTTTAAAAAAATGTTTTTTTTACCAAAAAAAAAAAAAAATAGAAATATACATTAACAAATAAATTGGTATATAAAATTTGTATTTTGAAGTTGAATAAATAAATTTTCACAAAACAATTGAAAAATGTTCGCCTGCGACGCTTTTCTATTCAAATTACTTATCAATATTATAAAAATATTTTTATGAAATGTAAGTACAAATTTCAAATGAAATCGATTGGTTTTATTTAATATTTTCTCAAATTATATAAATTTCGAATATTTTTCAAAGCCTTTTTCAATTTATTGCTAGTTTTGTATATGTTTAATTGTCAAAGAAGTTACACGTATTTTTATTAATGGAATACTGTTTTTATTACGATTAAACCAATTTGTTCGGACCCTAACAAGGCTATGGAAAATGGCCCAACCAGGACCTAATGACCCTTAAAAATTCTTGAAGGAAATTCCGTTATAAGAAGATCGTACACCCGATATCTTACCTAGTTAAGCATCGTTAGATACCGATATTCTGAAATAATGACACATGTTCATGAGTATGGCCGAACAGAAATCTATCTCCCCAACACGGATAGAAAAGATTTATTTGAATATGTTTGAATGTAATATTAGGAATGAAGTGTAATTAAATTGTAATCGAAATTGAATTTATTTTTGCTCACGTGTAAACATTATTATATTGTCCAGCAGAATCTGTCAAATTTACCATAAAAATGTTACAATACCAACATAAAATTTTATTTGCATTTGAATAAACTATTTATTTGCAATTTACTTGGTTAAAACTATGTTTCGAAACACAGAAAATGCTAATCAAATCTAAATATAACGTATGTTCGCCACGCTCGTCTTAATTCAATAATTTATCGACTGACGAAGTTGGCAACGTTGTGCAGCATTTTCTACCTACGCCATCTTTTGCCATCGTTTGAACATATTGATGTTTAAAAACAAACAAAAAAAGAAATAGGATTTAAATATATGTATTCTTGCAGCATTCTTCTTGTATACGAAGTTGGCACTCGTTGAGCGGAATTTTCTATCTATGTCTCTTTTGTCGTCGTTTGAAGTATGTATAGGGTCATTTTAAACATACTGATGTTTGAAAACAAACAAAAAAAAATGAGCAGAATTTTCTATCAACGTCTCTTTTGTCGTCGTTTGAAGTATGTATACGGTCATTTTAAACATACTGATGTTTGAAAACAAACAAAAATGAATTCTTGTATATAAAGTTGACACTCGTTGATCGGCATTTTCTGCGTACGTGTCTTTTGTTGTTCGTTGAGAAAACGTGTAGGCGTCGGTAATAATTTTGTAATTTGTAAATTAAATTAATTTATAAATTGTGTTATAAAAAATGCTAATACTAACAGAGTATAATATACTGCTGTATATAATTTCTGAAACTAATGTGAAAAAACCACAAATAAAAATCAGTGTTTCGATTTTCAAACAGAATTTGGCATGTTTTTTTTACAAAAGCCTCCGTGAAATCCTTGCCTACGCTATGTGCTGTACTGAGACCAACTGTAACTGTACCAAACAGAGTCCAGAGATAAAGGTAACCTTTTCGAATGTTCCTGAATAATTCTCACGAAATAACGTTTATTATATAAATCAGTGAGAAACCAAAAATTAAAGAAAACAAAAAAAAAAGGTTTTGGTCTGTGAGAAACCTTTATTTTTGAAAAATTTCGGTTTCGGTCTGAGAGAAACCTTTATTTAAAAAAAATCGGTTGCGGTTAAACAGCGAGAAATATAAAGGTTAACAAAATTATCACTCATTAGTCATTTTTGAGAAGCTGAGAAGCGTAAATGAACAATTTTTTTATTAGATGCCTCCCATTATTTTTGGACTAGCGACTAAGGTAATTTTTGATTACTAATTTGTGTATATAAAACTCGTTTTCCATATGTTTGGTTGTTTGTTTGTACACAGCGTACAAATAAACAAAATAGTTTTATACATTATTTTTTTCGGCAAACATTTTTATAACAACGAGAAAAAATTTGTTGTATTTTTTTTTTACCTAAAACGGAAAAAGTCGTTTTCGGTTATCGTTGTTTTTATCAAACTACGAACTACAACAAACATTTTTTTTTTCGAAAATTTTCCAACATTGTAGTTTTTGTCGAATATTTTTTTTTGGAAAAATGGAGATTTGACCATTGCGTTGTTTTTGTCGCCCAAAATTTTTTTTAACAAACTTTTTTTTGGAAAATTTTCGAACTTTGTTGTTTTTGTCGAATATTTTTTTTTTTTTGGTAAATGATTTCGATCATTGCGATGTAATTGTCGTCCAAACATTTTTTTAACAAAAAAAAATATATATTCGAAAAAAACAACAGTGTTCGGATATTTTCGAAAAAAAATTGTTTAAAAAACTGTTTGGTCAACAAAAGCAACGCAATGGTCTAAATCACAAATTTCGAAAAATATATATATTTGGAAAAAACAACAATGTTCGAAAATTTTTATACCCTACACCTATGAGGTACAGTGTATATTAACTTTGTGCATATATTGTAACGCCCCTTAGGAGGCGTGTCCGGAATGGAAAAGTATATATATTCTTGATCAGCATCACTACCCGAGTCCGTTTAGCCATGTCCGTCTGTCTGTCCGTCTTACTTGAGAAATACTGATCAGAATGCGATGAAATTTCGTTTCAATATATTTTAGCCAAAAGTAGGAACAGAGTTTGAAAATGAGCCAAATCGGTCAACGGACACGCCCACCTCCCATACAAGTCACTTTTATATAACTCTTTCGGAACTAATAACTCGAAAAGTATTCAAGGTATAGTTATAAAATTTAAAAAGTATTGTTAGAATTCACCTAATAATATGTGATCCAAAAATGGGCGTGATCCGCCCACTTTTTTTTTCATTATTTCCCGGGTTTTCATAGTGGAAATTTGATCCGTAAATTATTAAAATCAAATCTATGAAATATTAGCCTTTCAAAATTTTAAATATAGACGTGGTCCGCCCAATTACATTTTTCAATTTTTTTTTTTAGTTTTTTATACTTTATATAATTTTTTAATTTATGGGGATATAAGACGTAAATTTCTGATATATGAATAATATTCTGAGGGTCCGACCGACTATAAAAATCCGCCCCATGTGACCGAACTTACCCATGTGACCTAACTTTCCCAACTCGTTGATAAAAAATTTGTTAAAAATAAATTTTGGGCGACAAAAACAACGCAATAGTCAAAATCACAATTTTCGAACAACATATTTGGAAAAACAACAATGTTCGAAAAATTTCGAAAAAAAATTTGATAAAAAAAAATGTATGCCACAAAAACAACGCAATGGTCGAAATCACAGTTTTCCAAAAATATATATATTTGGAAAAAACATCAATTTTCCAAAATTGTTATTTAAAATGCGATTCATCTGATAAATATATCAGTAATAAAATCAGTCATAAAAAAAAAAAAAAAATAAAAAATAATATATTAATAAAACGCACTTGGGTGCACCTGTAATGTTAGTTTTTAGTTGTGAAATAAATTTAATTCTGCCCATACGTCCAATAATCTCGCCCGGATGCCGAAAGTCCATATTTTTCAGTTCTCCTATCATTTTCTATGAATTCCCTTTAAATGAGACTAATTGAATTTTCGGTCTACTAACAACCATTAACCAAAGATCTTTCAAATAAAGGTTTTCATATAACTCTCAACCAAAGACCTTTATTTTTTTAAATAAAAAAAATCTCTCAACCAGAGACCTTTAATTTCTAAAATAAAGGTTATCTCTCAAACAAAGACCTTTATTTTACAAATAAAAAATATCTCTCAATCAAAGACCTTTATATTTTTTAAAAAATAATATCTCTCAGTGAAAAACCAAATAGATTAACTAGTTAATAGTTATTTCTGGTCTCTGCTAATTTTTCACTGTAAATTTCATTTAATTCGATCGGTGTGTTCTGGAATAATAAGGTTTTGAAAATCGATTTTCAAAATATTTCTTTAATTGGCCATAACTCGTAAACGGAGCGTCCTAGAGGGTTGAAAGTAGGCGCTTTTTATAGACATTGAATGCCTAATTTTTCACGGTAAAATTCATTTAATTCGATCGGTGGGTTCTGGAATAATAAGGTTTTGAAAATCGATTTTCAAAATATTTCTTTATTTGGTCATAACTCCTAAACGGAGCGTCCTAGAGGGTTGAAAGTAGGCGCTTTTTATAGACATTGAATGCCTAATTTTTCACTGTAAATTTCAGTTCATTTAATTTGATTGGTGGGTTCTGGAATAATAAGGTTTTCAAAATCGATTTTCAAAATATTTCTTTAATTGGCCATAACTCTTAAACGGAGCGTCCTAGAGGGTTGAAAGTAGGCGCTTTTTATAGACATTGAATGCCTAATTTTTCACGGTAAAATTCATTTAATTCGATCGGTGGGTTCTGGAATAATAAGGTTTTCAAAATCGATTTTCAAAATATTTCTTTATTTGGTCATAACTCCTAAACGGATCGTCCTAGAGGGTTGAAAGTAGGCGCTTTTTATAGACATTGAATGCCTAATTTTTCACTGTAAATTTCAGTTCATTTAATTTGATTGGTGGGTTCTGGAATAATAAGGTTTTGAAAATCGATTTTCAAAATATTTATTTAATTGGCCATAACTCCTAAACGGAGCGTCCTAGAGGGTTGAAAGTATGCTCTTTTTATAGACATTGAATGCCTAATTTTTCACTGTAAATTTCATTTAATTCGATCGGTGGGTTCTGGAATAATAAGGTTTTGAAAATCGATTTTCAAAATATTTATTTAATTGGCCATAACACCTAAACGGAACGTCCTAGAGGGTTGAAAGTATGCGCTTTTTATGCCTAATTTTTCACTGTAAATTTCATTTAATTCGATCGGTGGGTTCTGGAATAATAAAGTTTTCAAAATCGACCTTGAATGCCTAATTTTTCACTGTAAATTTCATTTATTTTCGATCGGTGGGTTCTGGAATAATAAGGTTTTGAATATCGATTTTCAAAATATTTCTTGAATTGGCCATAACTCCTAAACGGAGCGTCCTAGAGGGTTGAAGGTAGGCGCTTTTTATAGACATTGAATGCCTAATTTTTCACTGTAAATTTCATATAATTCGATCGGTGAGTTCTGGAATAATAAGATTTTCAAAATATTTCTTTAATTGGCCATAACTCCTAAACGGAGCGTCCTAGAGGGTCCAAAGTATTTTTCACTGTAAATTTTATTTAATTTGATCGGTGGATTCTGTAATAATAAGGTTTTCAAAATCGATTTTCAAAATATTTCTTTAATTGGCCATTACTCCTAAACGGAGCGTCCTAGAGGGTTGAAAGTAGGCGCTTTTTATAGACATTGATTCGATCGGTGGGTTCTGGAATAATAAGGTTTTCAAAATCGATTTTCAAAATATTTCTTTAATTGGCCATTACTCCTAAACGGATCGTCCTAGAGGGTTGAAAGTATTTTTCACTGTAAATTTCATTTAATTTGATCCGTGGATTCTGTAATAATAAGGTTTTCAAAATCGATTTTCAAAATATTTCTTTAATTGGCCATTACTCCTAAACGGAGCGTCCTAGAGGGTTGAAAGTATTTTTCACTGTAAATTTCATTTAATTTGATCGGTGGATTCTGGAATAATAAGGTTTTCAAAATCGATCTTCAAAATATTTCTTTAATTGGCCATAACTCCTAAACGGAGCGTCCTAGAGGGTTGAAAGTAGGCGCTTTTTATAGACATTGAATGCCTAATTTTTCACTGTAAATTTCATTTAATTCGATCGGTGGGTTCTGGAATAATAAGGTTTTCAAAATCGATTTTCAAAATATTTCTTTAATTGGCCATAATTCCTAAACGGAGCGTCCTGGAGGGTTGAAAGTAGGCGCTTTTTATAGACATTGAATGCCTAATTTTTCACTGTAAATTTCATTTAATTCGATCGGTGGGTTCTGGAATAATATGGTTTGCAAAATATTTCTTTAATTGGCCATAATTCCTAAACGGAGCGTCCTAGAGGGTTGAAAGTATTTTTCACTGTAAATTTCATTTAATTTGATCGGTGGATTCTGGAATAATAAGGTTTTCAAAATCGATTTTCAAAATATTTCTTTAATTGGCCATTACTCCTAAACGGAGCGTCCTAGAGGGTTGAAAGTAGGAGCTTTTTATAGAATGCCTTTTTTTTATTGAATGCCTAATTTTTCACTGTAAATTTCATTTAATTCGATCGGTGGGTTCTGGAATAATAAGGTTTTCAAAATCGATTTTCAAAATATTTCTTTAATTGGCCATTACTCCTAAACGGAGCATCCTAGAGGGTTGAAAGTATTTTTCACTGTAAATTTCATTTAATTTGATCGGTGGATTCTGGAATAATAAGGTTTTCAAAATCGATTTTCAAAATATGTCTTTAATTGGCCATTACTCCTAAACGGAGCGTCCTAGAGGGTTGAAAGTAGGCGCTTTTTCTAGACATTGAATGCCTAATTTTTCACTGTAAATTTCATTTAATTCGATCGGTGGGTTCTGGAATAATAAGGTTTGCAAAATATTGGCCATAACTCCAAACGGAGCGTCCTACAGGGTTGATAGAAAACGCTTTTTATAGACATTGAATGCCTAATTTTTCACTGTAAATTTCATTTATTTTCGCTCGGTGGGTTCTGGAATAATAAGGTTTTGAATATCGATTTTCAAAATATTTCTTGAATTGGCCATAACTCCTAAACGGAGCGTCCTAGAGGGTTGAAGGTAGGCGCTTTTTATAGACATTGAATGCCTAATTTTTCACTGTAAATATCATTTAATTTGATCGGTGGGTTCTGGAATAGTAATGTTTTCAAAATCGATTTTCAAAATATTTCTTTAATTGGCCATAACTCCTAAACGGAGCGTCCTAGTTCTGGAATAATAAGGTTTTGAAAACCAATTTTCAAAATATTTCTTGAATTGGCCATAACTCCAAACGGAGCGTCCTACAGGGTTGATAGAAAACGCTTTTTATAGACATTGAATGCCTAATTTTTCACTGTAAATTTCATTTAATTCGATCGGTGGGTTCTGGAATAATAAGGTTTTGAAAACCAATTTTCAAAATATTTCTTTAATTGGCCATAACTCCTAAACGGAGCGTCCTAGAGGGTTGAAAGTAGGCGCTTTTTATAGACATTGAATGCCTAATTTTTCACTGTAAATTTCATTTAATTCGATCGGTGGGTTCTGGAATAATAAGGTTTTGAAAATCGATTTTCAAAATATTTATTTAATTGGCCATAACACCTAAACGGAGCGTCCTCACTGTAGATTTCATTTAATTCGATCTGTGGGTTCTGGAATAATAAGGTTTTCAAAATCGATTTTCAAAATATTTCTTTAATTGGCCATAACTCCTAAACGGAGCGTCCTAGAGGGTCCAAAGTATTTTTCACTGTAAATTTCATTTAATTTGATCGGTGGATTCTGGAATAATAAGGTTTTCAAAATCGATTTTCAAAATATTTCTTTAATTGGCCATAACTCCTAAACGGAGCGTCCTAGAGGGTCCAAAGTATTTTTCACTGTAAATTTCATTTAATTTGATCGGTGGGTTCTGGAATAATAAGGTTTTCAAAATCGATTTTCAAAATATTTCTTTAATTGGCCATAACTCCTAAACGGAGCGTCCTAGAGGGTTGAAAGTATTTTTCACTGTAGATTTCATTTAATTCGATCTGTGGGTTCTGGAATAATAAGGTTTTCAAAATCGATTTTCAAAAAAAGTATTTTTTTAATTGGCCATAATTCCTAAACGGAGCGTCCTAGAGGGTTGAAAGTAGGCGCTTTTTATAGACATTGAATGCCTAATTTTTCACTGTAAATTTCATTTAATTCGAGCGGTGGGTTCTGGAATAATATGGTTTGCAAAATATTTCTTTAATTGGCCATAATTCCTAAACGGAGCGTCCTTGAGGGTTGAAAGTATTTTTCACTGTAAATTTCATTTAATTTGATCGGTGGATTCTGGAATAATAAGGGTTGAAAGTAGGCGCTTTTTATAGACATTGAATGCCTAATTTTTCACTGTAAATTTCATTTAATTCGATCGGTGGGTTCTGGAATAATAAGGTTTTCAAAATCGATTTTCAAAATATTTCTTTAATTGGCCATAATTCCTAAACGGAGCGTCCTGGAGGGTTGAAAGTAGGCGCTTTTTATAGACATTGAATGCCTAATTTTTCACTGTAAATTTCATTTAATTCGATCGGTGGGTTCTGGAATAATATGGTTTGCAAAATATTTCTTTAATTGGCCATAATTCCTAAACGGAGCGTCCTAGAGGGTTGAAAGTATTTTTCACTGTAAATTTCATTTAATTTGATCGGTGGATTCTGGAATAATAAGGTTTTCAAAATCGATTTTCAAAATATTTCTTTAATTGGCCATTACTCCTAAACGGAGCGTCCTAGAGGGTTGAAAGTAGGCGCTTTTTCTAGACATTGAATGCCTAATTTTTCACTGTAAATTTCATTTAATTCGATCGGTGGGTTCTGGAATAATAAGGTTTTCAAAATCGATTTTCAAAATATTTCTTTAATTGGCCATTACTCCTAAACGGAGCGTCCTAGAGGGTTGAAAGTAGGCGCTTTTTATAGAATGCCTTTTTTTTATTGAATGCCTAATTTTTCACTGTAAATTTCATTTAATTCGATCGGTGGGTTCTGGAATAATAAGGTTTTCAAAATCGATTTTCAAAATATTTCTTTAATTGGCCATTACTCCTAAACGGATCGTCCTAAAGGGTTGAAAGTAGGAGCTTTTTATAGACATTGAATGCCTAATTTTTCACTGTAAATTTCATTTAATTAGATCGGTGGGTTCTGGAATAATAAGGTTTTCAAAATCGATTTTCAAAATATTTCTTTAATTGGCCATTACTCCTAAACGGAGCGTCCTAGAGGGTTGAAAGTGGGCGCTTTTTATAGACATTGAATGCCTAATTTTTCACTGTAAATTTCATTTAATTCGATCGGTGGGTTCTGGAATAAAAGGTTTTCAAAATCGATTTTCAAAATATTTCTTTAATTGGCCATTACTCCTAAACGGAGCGTCCTAAAGGGTTGAAAGTAGGAGCTTTTTATAGACATTGAATGCCTAATTTTTCACTGTAAATTTCATTTAATTCGATCGGTGGGTTCTGGAATAAAAGGTTTTCAAAATCGATTTTCAAAATATTTCTTTAATTGGCCATTACTCCTAAACGGAGCGTCCTAAAGGGTTGAAAGTAGGAGCTTTTTATAGACATTGAATGCCTAATTTTTCACTGTAAATTTCATTTAATTAGATCGGTGGGTTCTGGAATAATAAGGTTTTCAAAATCGATTTTCAAAATATTTCTTTAATTGGCCATTACTCCTAAACGGAGCGTCCTAAAGGGTTGAAAGTAGGAGCTTTTTATAGACATTGAATGCCTAATTTTTCACTGTAAATTTCATTTAATTCGATCGGTGGGTTCTGGAATAATAAGGTTTTCAAAATCGATCTTCAAAATATTTCTTTAATAGGCCATAATTCTTAAACGGAGCGTCCTAGAGTGTTGAAAGTAGGCGCTTTTTATAGACATTGAATGCCTAATTTTTCACTGTAAATTTCATTTAATTCGATCGGTGGGTTCTGGAATAAAAGGTTTTCAAAATCGATTTTCAAAATATTTCTTTAATTGGCCATTACTCCTAAACGGAGCGTCCTAAAGGTTTGAAAGTAGGAGCTTTTTATAGACATTGAATGCCTAATTTTTCACTGTAAATTTCATTTAATTCGATCGGTGGGTTCTGGAATAATAAGGTTTTCAAAATCGATTTTCAAAATATTTCTTTAATTGGCCATTACTCCTAAACGGAGCGTCCTAGAGGGTTGAAAGTGGGCGCTTTTTCGCTTAATCATTTAATTCGATCGGTGGGTTCTGGAATAATATGGTTTGCAAAATATTTCTTTAATTGGCCATAATTCCTAAACGGAGCGTCCTTGAGGGTTGAAAGTATTTTTCACTGTAAATTTCATTTAATTTGATCGGTGGATTCTGGAATAATAAGGTTTTCAAAATCGATTTTCAAAATATTTCTTTAATTGGCCATTACTCCTAAACGGAGCGTCCTAGAGGGTTGAAAGTAGGCGCTTTTTATAGAATGCCTTTTTTTTATTGAATGCCTAATTTTTCACTGTAAATTTCATTTAATTCGATCGGTGGGTTCTGGAATAATAAGGTTTTCAAAATCGATTTTCAAAATATTTCTTTAATTGGCCATTACTCCTAAACGGAGCGTCCTAGAGGGTTGAAAGTATTTTTCACTGTAAATTTCATTTAATTTGATCGGTGGATTCTGGAATAATAAGGTTTTTAAAATCGATCTTCAAAATATTTCTTTAATTGGCCATAACTCCTAAACGGAGCGTCCTAGAGGGTTGAAAGTAGGCGCTTTTTATAGAATGCCTTTTTTTTATTGAATGCCTAATTTTTCACTGTAAATTTCATTTAATTCGATCGGTGGGTTCTGGAATAATAAGGTTTTCAAAATCGATTTTCAAAATATTTCTTTAATTGGCCATTACTCCTAAACGGAGCGTCCTAGAGGGTTGAAAGTATTTTTCACTGTAAATTTCATTTAATTTGATCGGTGGGTTCTGGAATAATAAGGTTTTCAAAATCGATTTTCAAAATATTTCTTTAATTGGCCATAATTCCTAAACGGAGCGTCCTGGAGGGTTGAAAGTAGGCGCTTTTTATAGACATTGAATGCCTAATTTTTCACTGTAAATTTCATTTAATTCGATCGGTGGGTTCTGGAATAATAAGGTTTTCAAAATCGATTTTCAAAATATTTCTTTAATTGGCCATAATTTCTAAACGGAGCGTCCTTTTTCATTCAAAATCGATTTTCAAAATATTTCTTTAATTGGCCATTACTCCTAAACGGAGCGTCCTAGAGGGTTGAAAGTAGGCGCTTTTTATAGAATGCCTTTTTTTTATTGAATGCCTAATTTTTCACTGTAAATTTCATTTAATTTGATCGGTGGATTCTGGAATAATAAGGTTTTCAAAATCGATTTTCAAAATATTTCTTTAATTGGCCATTACTCCTAAACGGAGCGTCCTAGAGGGTTGAAAGTAGGAGCTTTTTATAGAATGCCTTTTTTTTATTGAATGCCTAATTTTTCACTGTAAATTTCATTTAATTCGATCGGTGGGTTCTGGAATAATAAGGTTTTCAAAATCGATTTTCAAAATATTTCTTTAATTGGCCATTACTCCTAAACGGAGCATCCTAGAGGGTTGAAAGTATTTTTCACTGTAAATTTCATTTAATTTGATCGGTGGATTCTGGAATAATAAGGTTTTCAAAATCGATTTTCAAAATATGTCTTTAATTGGCCATTACTCCTAAACGGAGCGTCCTAGAGGGTTGAAAGTAGGCGCTTTTTCTAGACATTGAATGCCTAATTTTTCACTGTAAATTTCATTTAATTCGATCGGTGGGTTCTGGAATAATAAGGTTTTCAAAATCGATTTTCAAAATATTTCTTTAATTGGCCATAATTCCTAAACGGAGCGTCCTGGAGGGTTGAAAGTAGGCGCTTTTTATAGACATTGAATGCCTAATTTTTCACTGTAAATTTCATTTAATTCGATCGGTGGGTTCTGGAATAATAAGGTTTTCAAAATCGATTTTCAAAATATTTCTTTAATTGGCCATAATTTCTAAACGGAGCGTCCTAGAGGGTTCAAAGTAGGCGCTTTTTATAGACATTGAATGCCTAATTTTTCACTGTAAATTTCATTTAATTCGATCGGTGGGTTCTGGAATAATATGGTTTGCAAAATATTTCTTTAATTGGCCATAATTCCTAAACGGAGCGTCCTAGAGGGTTGAAAGTATTTTTCACTGTAAATTTCATTTAATTTGATCGGTGGATTCTGGAATAATAAGGTTTTCAAAATCGATTTTCAAAATATTTCTTTAATTGGCCATTACTCCTAAACGGAGCGTCCTAGAGGGTTGAAAGTAGGCGCTTTTTATAGAATGCCTTTTTTTTATTGAATGCCTAATTTTTCACTGAAAATTTCATTTAATTCGATCGGTGGGTTCTGGAATAATAAGGTTTTCAAAATCGATTTTCAAAATATTTCTTTAATTGGCCATAACTTCTAAACGGAGCGTCCTAGAGGGTTGAAAGTATGCGCTTTTTATAGACATTGAATGCCTAATTTATCACTGTAAATTTCATTTAATTCGATCGGTGGGTTCTGGAATAATAAGGTTTTCAAAATCGATTTTCAAAATATTTCTTTAATTGGCCATAACTCCTAAACGGAGCGTCCTAGAGGGTTGAAAGTAGGCGCATTTCCTAGACATTGAATGCCTAATTTTTCACTGTAAATTTCATTTAATTCGATCGGTGGGTTCTGGAATAATAAGGTTTTCAAAATCGATTTTCAAAATATTTCTTTAATTGGCCATAACTCCTAAACGGAGCGTCCTAGAGGGTTGAAAGTAGGCGCATTTCCTAGAGATTGAATGCCTAATTTTTCACTGTAAATTTCATTTAATTCGATCGGTGGGTTCTGGAATAATAAGGTTTTCAAAATCGATTTTCAAAATATTTCTTTAATTGGCCATAACTCCTAAACGGAGCGTCCTAGAGGGTTGAAAGTAGGCGCATTTTCTAGACATTGAATGCCTAATTTTTCACTGTAAATTTCATTTAATTCGATCGGTGGGTTCTGGAATAATAAGGTTTTCAAAATCGATTTTCCAATTAATAATAAGGTTTCAATTTTCAAAATATTTCTTTAATTGGCCATAATTTCTAAACGGAGCGTCCTAGAGGGTTCAAAGTAGGCGCTTTTTATAGACATTGAATGCCTAATTTTTCACTGTAAATTTCATTTAATTCGATCGGTGGGTTCTGGAATAATATGGTTTGCAAAATATTTCTTTAATTGGCCATAATTCCTAAACGGAGCGTCCTAGAGGGTTGAAAGTATTTTTCACTGTAAATTTCATTTAATTTGATCGGTGGATTCTGGAATAATAAGGTTTTCAAAATCGATTTTCAAAATATTTCTTTAATTGGCCATTACTCCTAAACGGATCGTCCTAGAGGGTTGAAAGTATTTTTCACTGTAAATTTCATTTAATTTGATCGGTGGATTCTGGAATAATAAGGTTTTCAAAATCGATTTTCAAAATATTTCTTTAATTGGCCATAACTTCTAAACGGAGCGTCCTAGAGGGTTGAAAGTATTTTTCACTGTAAATTTCATTTAATTCGATCGGTGGGTTCTGGAATAATAAGGTTTTCAAAATCGATTTTCAAAATATTTCTTTAATTGGCCATAATTTCTAAACGGAGCGTCCTAGAGGGTTGAAAGTAGGCGCATTTTATAGACATTGAATGCCTAATTTTTCACTGTAAATTTCATTTAATTCGATCGGTGGGTTCTGGAATAATAAGGTTTTCAAAATCGATTTTCAAAATATTTCTTTAATTGGCCATAATTTCTAAACGGAGCGTCCTAGAGGGTTCAAAGTAGGCGCTTTTTATAGACATTGAATGCCTAATTTTTCACTGTAAATTTCATTTAATTCGATCGGTGGGTTCTGGAATAATATGGTTTGCAAAATATTTCTTTAATTGGCCATAATTCCTAAACGGATCGTCCTAGAGGGTTGAAAGTATTTTTCACTGTAAATTTCATTTAATTTGATCGGTGGATTCTGGAATAATAAGGTTTTCAAAATCGATTTTCAAAATATTTCTTTAATTGGCCATTACTCCTAAACGGAGCGTCCTAGAGGGTTGAAAGTAGGCGCTTTTTATAGAATGCCTTTTTTTTATTGAATGCCTAATTTTTCACTGAAAATTTCATTTAATTCGATCGGTGGGTTCTGGAATAATAAGGTTTTCAAAATCGATTTTCAAAATATTTCTTTAATTGGCCATAACTTCTAAACGGAGCGTCCTAGAGGGTTGAAAGTATGCGCTTTTTATAGACATTGAATGCCTAATTTATCACTGTAAATTTCATTTAATTCGATCGGTGGGTTCTGGAATAATAAGGTTTTCAAAATCGATTTTCAAAATATTTCTTTAATTGGCCATAACTCCTAAACGGAGCGTCCTAGAGGGTTGAAAGTAGGCGCATTTCCTAGACATTGAATGCCTAATTTTTCACTGTAAATTTCATTTAATTCGATCGGTGGGTTCTGGAATAATAAGGTTTTCAAAATCGATTTTCAAAATATTTCTTTAATTGGCCATAACTTCTAAACGGAGCGTCCTAGAGGGTTGAAAGTAGGCGCTTTTTATAGACATTGAATGCCTAATTTTTCACTGTAAAATTCATTTAATTCGATCGGTGGGTTCTGGAATAATAAGGTTTTCAAAATCAATTTTCAAAATATTTCTTTAATTGGCCATAATTTCTAAACGGAGCGTCCTAGAGGGTTCAAAGTAGGCGCTTTTTATAGACATTGAATGCCTAATTTTTCACTGTAAATTTCATTTAATTCGATCGGTGGGTTCTGGAATAATATGGTTTGCAAAATATTTCTTTAATTGGCCATAATTCCTAAACGGAGCGTCCTAGAGGGTTGAAAGTATTTTTCACTGTAAATTTCATTTAATTTGATCGGTGGATTCTGGAATAATAAGGTTTTCAAAATCGATTTTCAAAATATTTCTTTAATTGGCCATTACTCCTAAACGGATCGTCCTAGTTGAAAGTATTTTGAAAGTATTTTTCACTGTAAATTTCATTTAATTTGATCGGTGGATTCTGGAATAATAAGGTTTTCAAAATCGATTTTCAAAATATTTCTTTAATTGGCCATTACTCCTAAATGGAGCGTCCTAGAGGGTTGAAAGTAGGCGCTTTTTATAGACATTGAATGCCTAATTTTTTCACTGTAAATTTCATTTAATTCGATCGGTGGGTTCTGGAATAATAAGGTTTTCAAAATCGATTTTCAAAATATTTCTTTAATTGGCCATTACTCCTAAACGGAGCGTCCTAGAGGGTTGATCGATCGGTGGGTTCTGGAATAATAAGGTTTTCAAAATCGATTTTCAAAATATTTCTTTAATTGGCCATAATTTCTAAACGGAGCGTCCTAGAGGGTTCAAAGTAGGCGCTTTTTATAGACATTGAATGCCTAATTTTTCACTGTAAATTTCATTTAATTCGATCGGTGGGTTCTGGAATAATATGGTTTGCAAAATATTTCTTTAATTGGCCATAATTCCTAAACGGAGCGTCCTAGAGGGTTGAAAGTATTTTTCACTGTAAATTTCATTTAATTTGATCGGTGGATTCTGGAATAATAAGGTTTTCAAAATCGATTTTCAAAATATTTCTTTAATTGGCCATTACTCCTAAACGGATCGTCCTAGAGGGTTGAAAGTATTTTTCACTGTAAATTTCATTTAATTTGATCGGTGGATTCTGGAATAATAAGGTTTTCAAAATCGATTTTCAAAATATTTCTTTAATTGGCCATTACTCCTAAACGGAGCGTCCTAGAGGGTTGAAAGTAGGAGCTTTTTATAGACATTGAATGCCTAATTTTTCACTGTAAATTTCATTTAATTATATCGGTGGGTTCTGGAATAATAAGGTTTTCAAAATCGATTTTCAAAATATTTCTTTAATTGGCCATAATTTCTAAACGGAGCGTCCTAGAGGGTTGGAAGTATTTTTCACTGTAAATTTCATTTAATTTGATCGGTGGATTCTGGAATAATAAGGTTTTCAAAATCGATTTTCAAAATATTTCTTTAATTGGCCATTACTCCTAAACGGATCGTCCTAGTTGAAAGTATTTTGAAAGTATTTTTCACTGTAAATTTCATTTAATTCGATCGGTGGGTTCTGGAATACTAAGGTTTTCAAAATCGATTTTCAAAATATTTCTTTAATTGGCCATAATTCCTAAACGGAGCGTCCTAGAGGGTTGAAAGTAGGCGCATTTTCTAGACATTGAATGCCTAATTTTTCACTGTAAATTTCATTTAATTCGATCGGTGGGTTCTGGAATAATAAGGTTTTCAAAATCGATTTTCAAAATATTTCTTTAATTGGCCATTACTCCTAAACGGAGCGTCCTAGAGGGTTGAAAGTAGGCGCATTTTCTAGACATTGAATGCCTAATTTTTCACTGTAAATTTCATTTAATTCGATCGGTGGGTTCTGGAATAATAAGGTTTTCAAAATCGATTTTCAAAATATTTCTTTAATTGGCCATTACTCCTAAACGGAGCGTCCTAGAGGGTTGAAAGTAGGCGCTTTTTATAGACATTGAATGCCTAATTTTTCACTGTAAATTTCATTTAATTCGATCGGTGGGTTCTGGAATAATAAGGTTTTCAAAATCGATTTTCAAAATATTTCTTTAATTGGCCATAACTCCTAAACGGAGCGTCCTAGAGGGTTGAAAGTATTTTTCACTGTAGATTTCATTTAAATTCGATCTGTGGGTTCTGGAATAATAAGGTTTTCAAAATCGATTTTCAAAATATTTCTTTAATTGGCCATAATCCCTAAACGGAGCGTCCTAGAGGGTTGAAAGTAGGCGCTTTTTATAGACATTGAATGCCTAATTTTTCACTGTAAATTTCATTTAATTCGATCGGTGGGTTCTGGAATAATAAGGTTTTCAAAATCGATTTTCAAAATATTTCTTTAATTGGCCATAACTCCTAAACGGAGCGTCCTAGAGGGTTGAAAGTATTTTTCACTGTAGATTTCATTTAAATTCGATCTGTGGGTTCTGGAATAATAAGGTTTTCAAAATCGATTTTCAAAATATTTCTTTAATTGGCCATAATCCCTAAACGGAGCGTCCTAGAGGGTTGAAAGTAGGCGCTTTTTATAGACATTGAATGCCTAATTTTTCACTGTAAATTTCATTTAATTCGATCGGTGGGTTCTGGAATAATAAGGTTTTCAAAATCGATTTTCAAAATATTTCTTTAATTGGCCATAACTCCTAAACGGAGCGTCCTAGAGGGTTGAAAGTATTTTTCACTGTAAATTTCATTTAATTCGATCGGTGGGTTCTGGAATAATAAGGTTTTCAAAATCGATTTTCAAAATATTTCTTTAATTGGCCATAACTCCTAAACGGAGCGTCCTAGAGGGTTGAAAGTGGGCGCTTTTTATAGACATTGAATGCCTAATTTTTCACTGTAAATTTCATTTAATTCGATCGGTGGGTTCTGGAATAATATGGTTTGCAAAATATTTCTTTAATTGGCCATAATTCCTAAACGGAGCGTCCTTGAGGGTTGAAAGTATTTTTCACTGTAAATTTCATTTAATTTGATCGGTGGATTCTGGAATAATAAGGTTTTCAAAATCGATTTTCAAAATATTTCTTTAATTATCCATTACTCCTAAACGGAGCGTCCTAGAGGGTTGAAAGTAGGAGCTTTTTATAGACATTGAATGCCTAATTTTTCACTGTAAATTTCATTTAATTCGATCGGTGGGTTCTGGAATAATAAGGTTTTCAAAATCGATTTTCAAAATATTTCTTTAATTGGCCATTACTCCTAAACGGAGCGTCCTAGAGGGTTGAAAGTAGGCGCTTTTTATAGACATTGAATGCTTAATTTTTCACTGTAAATTTCATTTAATTCGATCGGTGGGTTCTGGAATAATAAGGTTTTCAAAATCGATTTTCAAAATATTTCTTTAATTGGCCATAATTCCTAAACGGAGCGTCCTAGAGGGTTGAAAGTATTTCTTTAATTGGCCATAATTTCTAAACGGAGCGTCCTAGAGGGTTCAAAGTAGGCGCTTTTTATAGACATTGAATGCCTAATTTTTCACTGTAAATTTCATTTAATTCGATCGGTGGGTTCTGGAATAATATGGTTTGCAAAATATTTCTTTAATTGGCCATTACTCCTAAACGGATCGTCGTAGAGGGTTGAAAGTATTTTTCACTGTAAATTTCATTTAATTTGATCGGTGGATTCTGGAATAATAAGGTTTTCAAAATCGATTTTCAAAATATTTCTTTAATTGGCCATTACTCCTAAACGGAGCGTCCTAGAGGGTTGAAAGTAGGAGCTTTTTATAGACATTGAATGCCTAATTTTTCACTGTAAATTTCATTTACAGCATCCTAGAGGGTTGATCGATCGGTGGGTTCTGGAATAATAAGGTTTTCAAAATCGATTTTCAAAATATTTCTTTAATTGGCCATAATTTCTAAACGGAGCGTCCTAGAGGGTTGGAAGTATTTTTCACTGTAAATTTCATTTAATTCGATCGGTGGGTTCTGGAATACTAAGGTTTTCAAAATCGATTTTCAAAATATTTCTTTAATTGGCCATAATTCCTAAACGGAGCGTCCTAGAGGGTTGAAAGTAGGCGCATTTTCTAGACATTGAATGCCTAATTTTTCACTGTAAATTTCATTTAATTCGATCGGTGGGTTCTGGAATAATAAGGTTTTCAAAATCGATTTTCAAAATATTTCTTTAATTGGCCATTACTCCTAAACGGAGCGTCCTAGAGGGTTGAAAGTAGGCGCTTTTTCTAGACATTGAATGCCTAATTTTTCACTGTAAATTTCATTTAATTCGATCGGTGGGTTCTGGAATAATAAGGTTTTCAAAATCGATTTTCAAAATATTTCTTTAATTGGCCATTACTCCTAAACGGAGCGTCCTAGAGGGTTGAAAGTAGGCGCATTTTCTAGACATTGAATGCCTAATTTTTCACTGTAAATTTCATTTAATTTGATCGGTGGGTTTTGGAATAATAAGGTTTTCAAAATCGATTTTCAAAATATTTCTTTAATTGGCCATAACTCCTAAACGGAGCGTCCTAGAGGGTTGAAAGTAGGAGCTTTTTATAGACATTGAATGCCTAATTTTTCACTGTAAATTTCATTTACAGCATCCTAGAGGGTTGATCGATCGGTGGGTTCTGGAATAATAAGGTTTTCAAAATCGATTTTCAAAATATTTCTTTAATTGGCCATAATTTCTAAACGGAGCGTCCTAGAGGGTTGGAAGTATTTTTCACTGTAAATTTCATTTAATTTGATCGGTGGATTCTGGAATAATAAGGTTTTCAAAATCGATTTTCAAAATATTTCTTTAATTGGCCATTACTCCTAAACGGATCGTCCTAGTTGAAAGTATTTTGAAAGTATTTTTCACTGTAAATTTCATTTAATTCGATCGGTGGGTTCTGGAATACTAAGGTTTTCAAAATCGATTTTCAAAATATTTCTTTAATTGGCCATAATTCCTAAACGGAGCGTCCTAGAGGGTTGAAAGTAGGCGCATTTTCTAGACATTGAATGCCTAATTTTTCACTGTAAATTTCATTTAATTCGATCGGTGGGTTCTGGAATAATAAGGTTTTCAAAATCGATTTTCAAAATATTTCTTTAATTGGCCATTACTCCTAAACGGAGCGTCCTAGAGGGTTGAAAGTAGGCGCTTTTTCTAGACATTGAATGCCTAATTTTTCACTGTAAATTTCATTTAATTCGATCGGTGGGTTCTGGAATAATAAGGTTTTCAAAATCGATTTTCAAAATATTTCTTTAATTGGCCATTACTCCTAAACGGAGCGTCCTAGAGGGTTGAAAGTAGGCGCATTTTCTAGACATTGAATGCCTAATTTTTCACTGTAAATTTCATTTAATTTGATCGGTGGGTTTTGGAATAATAAGGTTTTCAAAATCGATTTTCAAAATATTTCTTTAATTGGCCATAGCTCCTAAACGGAGCGTCCTAGAGGGTTGAAAGTAGGCGCATTTTCTAGACATTGAATGCCTAATTTTTCACTGTAAATTTCATTTAATTCGATCGGTGGGTTCTGGAATAATAAGGTTTTCAAAATCGATTTTCAAAATATTTCTTTAATTGGCCATAATTCCTAAACGGAGCGTCCTAGAGGGTTGAAAGTAGGCGCATTTTCTAGACATTGAATGCCTAATTTTTCACTGTAAATTTCATTTAATTCGATCGGTGGGTTCTGGAATAATAAGGTTTTCAAAATCGATTTTCAAAATATTTCTTTAATTGGCCATAACTCCTAAACGGAGCGTCCTAGAGGGTTGAAAGTATTTTTCACTGTAGATTTCATTTAAATTCGATCTGTGGGTTCTGGAATAATAAGGTTTTCAAAATCGATTTTCAAAATATTTCTTTAATTGGCCATAATCCCTAAACGGAGCGTCCTAGAGGGTTGAAAGTAGGCGCTTTTTATAGACATTGAATGCCTAATTTTTCACTGTAAATTTCATTTAATTCGATCGGTGGGTTCTGGAATAATAAGGTTTTCAAAATCGATTTTCAAAATATTTCTTTAATTGGCCATAACTCCTAAACGGAGCGTCCTAGAGGGTTGAAAGTATTTTTCACTGTAGATTTCATTTAAATTCGATCTGTGGGTTCTGGAATAATAAGGTTTTCAAAATCGATTTTCAAAATATTTCTTTAATTGGCCATAATCCCTAAACGGAGCGTCCTAGAGGGTTGAAAGTATTTTTCACTGTAAATTTCATTTAATTCGATCGGTGGGTTCTGGAATAATAAGGTTTTCAAAATCGATTTTCAAAATATTTCTTTAATTGGCCATAACTCCTAAACGGAGCGTCCTAGAGGGTTGAAAGTATTTTTCACTGTAAATTTCATTTAATTCGATCGGTGGGTTCTGGAATAATAAGGTTTTCAAAATCGATTTTCAAAATATTTCTTTAATTGGCCATAACTCCTAAACGGAGCGTCCTAGAGGGTTGAAAGTATTTTTCACTGTAAATTTCATTTAATTCGATCGGTGGGTTCTGGAATAATAAGGTTTTCAAAATCGATTTTCAAAATATTTCTTTAATTGGCCATAACTCCTAAACGGAGCGTCCTAGAGGGTTGAAAGTGGGCGCTTTTTATAGACATTGAATGCCTAATTTTTCACTGTAAATTTCATTTAATTCGATCGGTGGGTTCTGGAATAATATGGTTTGCAAAATATTTCTTTAATTGGCCATAATTCCTAAACGGAGCGTCCTTGAGGGTTGAAAGTATTTTTCACTGTAAATTTCATTTAATTTGATCGGTGGATTCTGGAATAATAAGGTTTTCAAAATCGATTTTCAAAATATTTCTTTAATTATCCATTACTCCTAAACGGAGCGTCCTAGAGGGTTGAAAGTAGGAGCTTTTTATAGACATTGAATGCCTAATTTTTCACTGTAAATTTCATTTAATTCGATCGGTGGGTTCTGGAATAATAAGGTTTTCAAAATCGATTTTCAAAATATTTCTTTAATTGGCCATAATTCCTAAACGGAGCGTCCTAGAGGGTTGAAAGTAGGCGCTTTTTATAGACATTGAATGCCTAATTTTTCACTGTAAATTTCATTTAATTCGATCGGTGGGTTCTGGAATAATAAGGTTTTCAAAATCGATTTTCAAAATATTTCTTTAATTGGCCATAATTCCTAAACGGAGCGTCCTAGAGGGTTGAAAGTAGGCGCATTTTCTAGACATTGAATGCCTAATTTTTCACTGTAAATTTCATTTAATTCGATCGGTGGGTTCTGGAATAATAAGGTTTTCAAAATCGATTTTCAAAATATTTCTTTAATTGGCCATAATTCCTAAACGGAGCGTCCTAGAGGGTTGAAAGTAGGCGCATTTTCTAGACATTAAATGCCTAATTTTTCACTGTAAATTTCATTTAATTCGATCGGTGGGTTCTGGAATAATAAGGTTTTCAAAATCGATTTTCAAAATATTTCTTTAATTGGCCATAACTCCTAAACGGAGCGTCCTAGAGGGTTGAAAGTAGGCGCTTTTCACTGTAAATTTCATTTAATTCGATCGGTGGGTTCTGGAATAATAAGGTTTTCAAAATCGATTTTCAAAATATTTCTTTAATTGGCCATAACTCCTAAACGGAGCGTCCAAGAGGGTTGAAAGTAGGCGCATTTTCTAGACATTGAATGCCTAATTTTTCACTGTAAATTTCATTTAATTCGATCGGTGGGTTCTGGAATAATAAGGTTTTCAAAATCGATTTTCAAAATATTTCTTTAATTGGCCATAATTCCTAAACGGAGCTTCCTAGAGGGTTGAAAGTAGGCGCATTTTCTAGACATTGAATGCCTAATTTTTCACTGTAAATTTCATTTAATTCGATCGGTGGGTTCTGGAATAATAAGGTTTTCAAAATCGATTTTCAAAATATTTCTTTAATTGGCCATAATTCCTAAACGGAGCGTCCTAGAGGGTTGAAAGTAGGCGCATTTTCTAGACATTGAATGCCTAATTTTTCACTGTAAATTTCATTTAATTCGATCGGTGGGTTCTGGAATAATAAGGTTTTCAAAATCGATTTTCAAAATATTTCTTTAATTGGCCATAACTCCTAAACGGAGCGTCCTAGAGGGTTGAAAGTAGGCGCTTTTCACTGTAAATTTCATTTAATTCGATCGGTGGGTTCTGGAATAATAAAGTTTTCAAAATCGATTTTCAAAATATTTCTTTAATTGGTCATAACTCCTAAACGGAGCGTCCTAGAGGGTTGAAAGTAGGCGCATTTTCTAGACATTGAATGCCTAATTTTTCACTGTAAATTTCATTTAATTCGATCGGTGGGTTCTGGAATAATAAGGTTTTCAAAATCGATTTTCAAAATATTTCTTTAATTGGCCATAATTCCTAAACGGAGCGTCCTAGAGGGTTGAAAGTAGGCGCATTTTCTAGACATTGAATGCCTAATTTTTCACTGTAAATTTCATTTAATTCGATCGGTGGGTTCTGGAATAATAAGGTTTTCAAAATCGATTTTCAAAATATTTCTTTAATTGGCCATAACTCCTAAACGGAGCGTCCTAGAGGGTTGAAAGTAGGCGCTTTTCACTGTAAATTTCATTTAATTCGATCGGTGGGTTCTGGAATAATAAGGTTTTCAAAATCGATTTTCAAAATATTTCTTTAATTGGCCATAACTCCTAAACGGAGCGTCCTAGAGGGTTGAAAGTAGGCGCATTTTCTAGACATTGAATGCCTAATTTTTCACTGTAAATTTCATTTAATTCGATCGGTGGGTTCTGGAATAATAAGGTTTTCAAAATCGATTTTCAAAATATTTCTTTAATTGGCCATAATTCCTAAACGGAGCGTCCTAGAGGGTTGAAAGTAGGCGCATTTTCTAGACATTGAATGCCTAATTTTTCACTGTAAATTTCATTTAATTCGATCGGTGGGTTCTGGAATAATAAGGTTTTCAAAATCGATTTTCAAAATATTTCTTTAATTGGCCATAACTCCTAAACGGAGCGTCCTAGAGGGTTGAAAGTATTTTTCACTGTAGATTTCATTTAAATTCGATCTGTGGGTTCTGGAATAATAAGGTTTTCAAAATCGATTTTCAAAATATTTCTTTAATTGGCCATAATCCCTAAACGGAGCGTCCTAGAGGGTTGAAAGTAGGCGCTTTTTATAGACATTGAATGCCTAATTTTTCACTGTAAATTTCATTTACAGCATCCTAGAGGGTTGATCGATCGGTGGGTTCTGGAATAATAAGGTTTTCAAAATCGATTTTCAAAATATTTCTTTAATTGGCCATAATTTCTAAACGGAGCGTCCTAGAGGGTTGGAAGTATTTTTCACTGTAAATTTCATTTAATTTGATCGGTGGATTCTGGAATAATAAGGTTTTCAAAATCGATTTTCAAAATATTTCTTTAATTGGCCATTACTCCTAAACGGATCGTCCTAGTTGAAAGTATTTTGAAAGTATTTTTCACTGTAAATTTCATTTAATTCGATCGGTGGGTTCTGGAATACTAAGGTTTTCAAAATCGATTTTCAAAATATTTCTTTAATTGGCCATAATTCCTAAACGGAGCGTCCTAGAGGGTTGAAAGTAGGCGCATTTTCTAGACATTGAATGCCTAATTTTTCACTGTAAATTTCATTTAATTCGATCGGTGGGTTCTGGAATAATAAGGTTTTCAAAATCGATTTTCAAAATATTTCTTTAATTGGCCATTACTCCTAAACGGAGCGTCCTAGAGGGTTGAAAGTAGGCGCTTTTTCTAGACATTGAATGCCTAATTTTTCACTGTAAATTTCATTTAATTCGATCGGTGGGTTCTGGAATAATAAGGTTTTCAAAATCGATTTTCAAAATATTTCTTTAATTGGCCATTACTCCTAAACGGAGCGTCCTAGAGGGTTGAAAGTAGGCGCATTTTCTAGACATTGAATGCCTAATTTTTCACTGTAAATTTCATTTAATTTGATCGGTGGGTTTTGGAATAATAAGGTTTTCAAAATCGATTTTCAAAATATTTCTTTAATTGGCCATAGCTCCTAAACGGAGCGTCCTAGAGGGTTGAAAGTAGGCGCATTTTCTAGACATTGAATGCCTAATTTTTCACTGTAAATTTCATTTAATTCGATCGGTGGGTTCTGGAATAATAAGGTTTTCAAAATCGATTTTCAAAATATTTCTTTAATTGGCCATAATTCCTAAACGGAGCGTCCTAGAGGGTTGAAAGTAGGCGCATTTTCTAGACATTGAATGCCTAATTTTTCACTGTAAATTTCATTTAATTCGATCGGTGGGTTCTGGAATAATAAGGTTTTCAAAATCGATTTTCAAAATATTTCTTTAATTGGCCATAACTCCTAAACGGAGCGTCCTAGAGGGTTGAAAGTATTTTTCACTGTAGATTTCATTTAAATTCGATCTGTGGGTTCTGGAATAATAAGGTTTTCAAAATCGATTTTCAAAATATTTCTTTAATTGGCCATAATCCCTAAACGGAGCGTCCTAGAGGGTTGAAAGTAGGCGCTTTTTATAGACATTGAATGCCTAATTTTTCACTGTAAATTTCATTTAATTCGATCGGTGGGTTCTGGAATAATAAGGTTTTCAAAATCGATTTTCAAAATATTTCTTTAATTGGCCATAACTCCTAAACGGAGCGTCCTAGAGGGTTGAAAGTATTTTTCACTGTAGATTTCATTTAAATTCGATCTGTGGGTTCTGGAATAATAAGGTTTTCAAAATCGATTTTCAAAATATTTCTTTAATTGGCCATAATCCCTAAACGGAGCGTCCTAGAGGGTTGAAAGTATTTTTCACTGTAAATTTCATTTAATTCGATCGGTGGGTTCTGGAATAATAAGGTTTTCAAAATCGATTTTCAAAATATTTCTTTAATTGGCCATAACTCCTAAACGGAGCGTCCTAGAGGGTTGAAAGTATTTTTCACTGTAAATTTCATTTAATTCGATCGGTGGGTTCTGGAATAATAAGGTTTTCAAAATCGATTTTCAAAATATTTCTTTAATTGGCCATAACTCCTAAACGGAGCGTCCTAGAGGGTTGAAAGTATTTTTCACTGTAAATTTCATTTAATTCGATCGGTGGGTTCTGGAATAATAAGGTTTTCAAAATCGATTTTCAAAATATTTCTTTAATTGGCCATAACTCCTAAACGGAGCGTCCTAGAGGGTTGAAAGTGGGCGCTTTTTATAGACATTGAATGCCTAATTTTTCACTGTAAATTTCATTTAATTCGATCGGTGGGTTCTGGAATAATATGGTTTGCAAAATATTTCTTTAATTGGCCATAATTCCTAAACGGAGCGTCCTTGAGGGTTGAAAGTATTTTTCACTGTAAATTTCATTTAATTTGATCGGTGGATTCTGGAATAATAAGGTTTTCAAAATCGATTTTCAAAATATTTCTTTAATTATCCATTACTCCTAAACGGAGCGTCCTAGAGGGTTGAAAGTAGGAGCTTTTTATAGACATTGAATGCCTAATTTTTCACTGTAAATTTCATTTAATTCGATCGGTGGGTTCTGGAATAATAAGGTTTTCAAAATCGATTTTCAAAATATTTCTTTAATTGGCCATAATTCCTAAACGGAGCGTCCTAGAGGGTTGAAAGTAGGCGCTTTTTATAGACATTGAATGCCTAATTTTTCACTGTAAATTTCATTTAATTCGATCGGTGGGTTCTGGAATAATAAGGTTTTCAAAATCGATTTTCAAAATATTTCTTTAATTGGCCATAATTCCTAAACGGAGCGTCCTAGAGGGTTGAAAGTAGGCGCATTTTCTAGACATTGAATGCCTAATTTTTCACTGTAAATTTCATTTAATTCGATCGGTGGGTTCTGGAATAATAAGGTTTTCAAAATCGATTTTCAAAATATTTCTTTAATTGGCCATAATTCCTAAACGGAGCGTCCTAGAGGGTTGAAAGTAGGCGCATTTTCTAGACATTAAATGCCTAATTTTTCACTGTAAATTTCATTTAATTCGATCGGTGGGTTCTGGAATAATAAGGTTTTCAAAATCGATTTTCAAAATATTTCTTTAATTGGCCATAACTCCTAAACGGAGCGTCCTAGAGGGTTGAAAGTAGGCGCTTTTCACTGTAAATTTCATTTAATTCGATCGGTGGGTTCTGGAATAATAAGGTTTTCAAAATCGATTTTCAAAATATTTCTTTAATTGGCCATAACTCCTAAACGGAGCGTCCAAGAGGGTTGAAAGTAGGCGCATTTTCTAGACATTGAATGCCTAATTTTTCACTGTAAATTTCATTTAATTCGATCGGTGGGTTCTGGAATAATAAGGTTTTCAAAATCGATTTTCAAAATATTTCTTTAATTGGCCATAATTCCTAAACGGAGCTTCCTAGAGGGTTGAAAGTAGGCGCATTTTCTAGACATTGAATGCCTAATTTTTCACTGTAAATTTCATTTAATTCGATCGGTGGGTTCTGGAATAATAAGGTTTTCAAAATCGATTTTCAAAATATTTCTTTAATTGGCCATAATTCCTAAACGGAGCGTCCTAGAGGGTTGAAAGTAGGCGCATTTTCTAGACATTGAATGCCTAATTTTTCACTGTAAATTTCATTTAATTCGATCGGTGGGTTCTGGAATAATAAGGTTTTCAAAATCGATTTTCAAAATATTTCTTTAATTGGCCATAACTCCTAAACGGAGCGTCCTAGAGGGTTGAAAGTAGGCGCTTTTCACTGTAAATTTCATTTAATTCGATCGGTGGGTTCTGGAATAATAAGGTTTTCAAAATCGATTTTCAAAATATTTCTTTAATTGGTCATAACTCCTAAACGGAGCGTCCTAGAGGGTTGAAAGTAGGCGCATTTTCTAGACATTGAATGCCTAATTTTTCACTGTAAATTTCATTTAATTCGATCGGTGGGTTCTGGAATAATAAGGTTTTCAAAATCGATTTTCAAAATATTTCTTTAATTGGCCATAATTCCTAAACGGAGCGTCCTAGAGGGTTGAAAGTAGGCGCATTTTCTAGACATTGAATGCCTAATTTTTCACTGTAAATTTCATTTAATTCGATCGGTGGGTTCTGGAATAATAAGGTTTTCAAAATCGATTTTCAAAATATTTCTTTAATTGGCCATAACTCCTAAACGGAGCGTCCTAGAGGGTTGAAAGTAGGCGCTTTTCACTGTAAATTTCATTTAATTCGATCGGTGGGTTCTGGAATAATAAGGTTTTCAAAATCGATTTTCAAAATATTTCTTTAATTGGCCATAACTCCTAAACGGAGCGTCCTAGAGGGTTGAAAGTAGGCGCATTTTCTAGACATTGAATGCCTAATTTTTCACTGTAAATTTCATTTAATTCGATCGGTGGGTTCTGGAATAATAAGGTTTTCAAAATCGATTTTCAAAATATTTCTTTAATTGGCCATAACTCCTAAACGGAGCGTCCTAGAGGGTTGAAAGTAGGCGCTTTTCACTGTAAATTTCATTTAATTCGATCGGTGGGTTCTGGAATAATAAGGTTTTCAAAATCGATTTTCAAAATATTTCTTTAATTGGCCATAACTCCTAAACGGAGCGTCCTAGAGGGTTGAAAGTAGGCGCATTTTCTAGACATTGAATGCCTAATTTTTCACTGTAAATTTCATTTAATTCGATCGGTGGGTTCTGGAATAATAAGGTTTTCAAAATCGATTTTCAAAATATTTCTTTAATTGGCCATAATTCCTAAACGGATCGTCCTAGAGGGTTGAAAGTAGGCGCATTTTCTAGACATTGAATGCCTAATTTTTCACTGTAAATTTCATTTAATTAGATCGGTGGGTTCTGGAATAATAAGGTTTTCAAAATCGATTTTCAAAATATTTCTTTAATTGGCCATAATTCCTAAACGGAGCGTCCTAGAGGGTTGAAAGTAGGCGCATTTTCTAGACATTGAATGCCTAATTTTTCACTGTAAATTTCATTTAATTCGATCGGTGGGTTCTGGAATAATAAGGTTTTCAAAATCGATTTTCAAAATATTTCTTTAATTGGCCATAATTCCTAAACGGAGCGTCCTAGAGGGTTGAAAGTAGGCGCATTTTCTAGACATTGAATGCCTAATTTTTCACTGTAAATTTCATTTAATTCGATCGGTGGGTTCTGGAATAATAAGGTTTTCAAAATCGATTTTCAAAATATTTTTTTAATTGGCCATAATTCCTAAACGGAGCGTCCTAGAGGGTTGAAAGTAGGCGCTTTTTATAGACATTGAATGCCTAATTTTTCACTGTAAATTTCATTTAATTCGATCGGTGGGTTCTGGAATAATAAGGTTTTCAAAATCGATTTTCAAAATATTTCTTTAATTGGCCATAACTCCTAAACGGAGCGTCCTAGAGGGTTGAAAGTAGGCGCTTTTTATAGACATTGAATGCCTAATTTTTCACTGTAAATTTCATTTAATTTAATTCGATCGGTGGGTTCTGGAATAATAAGGTTTTCAAAATCGATTTTCAAAATATTTCTTTAATTGGCCATAACTCCCAAACGGAGCGTCCTAGAGGGTTGAAAGTAGGCGCTTTTTATAGACATTGAATGCCTAATTTTTCACTGTAAATTTCATTTAATTTAATTCGATCGGTGGGTTCTGGAATAATAAGGTTTTCAAAATCGATTTTCAAAATATTTCTTTAATTGGCCATAACTCCCAAACGGAGCGTCCTAGAGGGTTGAAAGTAGGCGCTTTTTATAGACATTGAATGCCTAATTTTTCACTGTAAATTTCATTTAATTCGATCGGTGGGTTCTGGAATAATAAGGTTTTCAAAATCGATTTTCAAAATATTTCTTTAATTGGCCATAACTCCTAAACGGAGCGTCCTAGAGTGTTGAAAGTAGGCGCTTTTTATAGACATTGAATGCCTAATTTTTCACTGTAAATTTCATTTAATTTAATTCGATCGGTGGGTTCTGGAATAATATGGTTTGCAAAATATTTCTTTAATTGGCCATAATTCCTAAACGGAGCGTCCTAGAGGGTTGAAAGTAGGCGCATTTTCTAGACATTGAATGCCTAATTTTTCACTGTAAATTTCATTTAATTCGATCGGTGGGTTCTGGAATAATAAGGTTTTCAAAATCGATTTTCAAAATATTTCTTTAATTGGCCATAACTCCTAAACGGAGCGTCCTAGAGGGTTGAAAGTGGGCGCTTTTTATAGACATTGAATGCCTAATTTTTCACTGTAAATTTCATTTAATTCGATATTTTGGTTCTGGAATAATAAGGTTTTCAAAATCGATTTTCAAAATATTTATTTAATTGGCCATAATTCCTAAACGGAGCGTCCTAGAGGGTTGAAAGTAGGCGCATTTTCTAGACATTGAATGCCTAATTTTTCACTGTAAATTTCATTTAATTCGATATTTTGGTTCTGGAATAATAAGGTTTTCAAAATCGATTTTCAAAATATTTCTTTAATTGGCCATAATTCCTAAACGGAGCGTCCTAGAGGGTTGAAAGTAGGCGCATTTTCTAGACATTGAATGCCTAATTTTTCACTGTAAATTTCATTTCATTCGATCGGTGGGTTCTGGAATAATATGGTTTTCAAAATCGATTTTCAAAATATTTCTTTAATTGGCCATAATTCCTAAACGGAGCGTCCTAGAGGGTTGAAAGTAGGCGCATTTTCTAGACATTGAATGCCTAATTTTTCACTGTAAATTTCATTTAATTCGATCGGTGGGTTCTGGAATAATATGGTTTGCAAAATATTTCTTTAATTGGCCATAATTCCTAAACGGAGCGTCCTAGAGGGTTGAAAGTAGGCGCATTTTCTAGACATTGAATGCCTAATTTTTCACTGTAAATTTCATTTAATTCGATATTTTGGTTCTGGAATAATAAGGTTTTCAAAATCGATTTTCAAAATATTTCTTTAATTGGCCATAATTCCTAAACGGAGCGTCCTAGAGGGTTGAAAGTAGGCGCATTTTCTAGACATTGAATGCCTAATTTTTCACTGTAAATTTCATTTAATTCGATCGGTGGGTTCTGGAATAATAAGGTTTTCAAAATCGATTTTCAAAATATTTCTTTAATTGGCCATAATTCCTAAACGGAGCTTCCTAGAGGGTTGAAAGTAGGCGCTTTTCACTGTAAATTTCATTTAATTCGATCGGTGGGTTCTGGAATAATAAGGTTTTCAAAATCGATTTTCAAAATATTTCTTTAATTGGCCATAACTCCTAAACGGAGCGTCCTAGAGGGTTGAAAGTGGGCGCTTTTTATAGACATTGAATGCCTAATTTTTCACTGTAAATTTCATTTAATTCGATATTTTGGTTCTGGAATAATAAGGTTTTCAAAATCGATTTTCAAAATATTTCTTTAATTGGCCATAATTCCTAAACGGAGCGTCCTAGAGGGTTGAAAGTAGGCGCATTTTATAGACATTGAATGCCTAATTTTTCACTGTAAATTTCATTTAATTCGATCGGTGGGTTCTGGAATAATATGGTTTTCAAAATCGATTTTCAAAATATTTCTTTAATTGGCCATAATTCCTAAACGGAGCGTCCAGAGGGTTGAAAGTAGGCGCTTTTTATAGACATTGAATGCCTAATTTTTCACTGTAAATTTCATTTAATTCGATCGGTGGGTTCTGGAATAATATGGTTTGCAAAATATTTCTTTAATTGGCCATAATTCCTAAACGGAGCGTCCTAGAGGGTTGAAAGTAGGCGCATTTTCTAGACATTGAATGCCTAATTTTTCACTGTAAATTTCATTTAATTCGATATTTTGGTTCTGGAATAATAAGGTTTTCAAAATCGATTTTCAAAATATTTCTTTAATTGGCCATAATTCCTAAACGGAGCGTCCTAGAGGGTTGAAAGTAGGCGCATTTTCTAGACATTGAATGCCTAATTTTTCACTGTAAATTTCATTTAATTCGATCGGTGGGTTCTGGAATAATAAGGTTTTCAAAATCGATTTTCAAAATATTTCTTTAATTGGCCATAACTCCTAAACGGAGCGTCCTAGAGGGTTGAAAGTGGGCGCTTTTTATAGACATTGAATGCCTAATTTTTCACTGTAAATTTCATTTAATTCGATATTTTGGTTCTGGAATAATAAGGTTTTCAAAATCGATTTTCAAAATATTTCTTTAATTGGCCATAATTCCTAAACGGAGCGTCCTAGAGGGTTGAAAGTAGGCGCATTTTATAGACATTGAATGCCTAATTTTTCACTGTAAATTTCATTTAATTCGATCGGTGGGTTCTGGAATAATATGGTTTTCAAAATCGATTTTCAAAATATTTCTTTAATTGGCCATAATTCCTAAACGGAGCGTCCAGAGGGTTGAAAGTAGGCGCTTTTTATAGACATTGAATGCCTAATTTTTCACTGTAAATTTCATTTAATTCGATCGGTGGGTTCTGGAATAATATGGTTTTCAAAATCGATTTTCAAAATATTTCTTTAATTGGCCATAATTCCTAAACGGAGCGTCCTAGAGGGTTGAAAGTAGGCGCATTTTCTAGACATTGAATGCCTAATTTTTCACTGTAAATTTCATTTAATTCGATCGGTGGGTTCTGGAATAATATGGTTTGCAAAATATTTCTTTAATTGGCCATAATTCCTAAACGGAGCGTCCTAGAGGGTTGAAAGTAGGCGCATTTTCTAGACATTGAATGCCTAATTTTTCACTGTAAATTTCATTTAATTCGATCGGTGGGTTCTGGAATAATAAGGTTTTCAAAATCGATTTTCAAAATATTTCTTTAATTGGCCATAATTCCTAAACGGAGCGTCCTAGAGGGTTGAAAGTAGGCGCATTTTATAGACATTGAATGCCTAATTTTTCACTGTAAATTTCATTTAATTCGATCGGTGGGTTCTGGAATAATATGGTTTTCAAAATCGATTTTCAAAATATTTCTTTAATTGGCCATAATTCCTAAACGGAGCGTCCTAGAGGGTTGAAAGTAGGCGCATTTTCTAGACATTGAATGCCTAATTTTTCACTGTAAATTTCATTTAATTCGATCGGTGGGTTCTGGAATAATATGGTTTGCAAAATATTTCTTTAATTGGCCATAATTCCTAAACGGAGCGTCCTAGAGGGTTGAAAGTAGGCGCATTTTCTAGACATTGAATGCCTAATTTTTCACTGTAAATTTCATTTAATTCGATCGGTGGGTTCTGGAATAATATGGTTTTCAAAATCGATTTTCAAAATATTTCTTTAATTGGCCATAATTCCTAAACGGAGCGTCCTAGAGGGTTGAAAGTAGGCGCATTTTCTAGACATTGAATGCCTAATTTTTCACTGTAAATTTCATTTAATTCGATATTTTGGTTCTGGAATAATAAGGTTTTCAAAATCGATTTTCAAAATATTTCTTTAATTGGCCATAATTCCTAAACGGAGCGTCCTAGAGGGTTGAAAGTAGGCGCATTTTCTAGACATTGAATGCCTAATTTTTCACTGTAAATTTCATTTAATTCGATCGGTGGGTTCTGGAATAATAAGGTTTTCAAAATCGATTTTCAAAATATTTCTTTAATTGGCCATAATTCCTAAACGGAGCGTCCTAGAGGGTTGAAAGTAGGCGCATTTTCTAGACATTGAATGCCTAATTTTTCACTGTAAATTTCATTTAATTCGATCGGTGGGTTCTGGAATAATAAGGTTTTCAAAATCGATTTTCAAAATATTTCTTTAATTGGCCATAATTCCTAAACGGAGCGTCCTAGAGGGTTGAAAGTAGGCGCATTTTCTAGACATTGAATGCCTAATTTTTCACTGTAAATTTCATTTAATTCGATCGGTGGGTTCTGGAATAATATGATTTCAATTTCGATTTTCAAAATATTTCTTTAATTACTCCTAAACGGAGCGTCCTAGAGGGTTGAAAGTAGGCGCATTTTCTAGACATTGAATGCCTAATTTTTCACTGTAAATTTCATTTAATTCGATCGGTGGGTTCTGGAATAATAAGGTTTTCAAAATCGATTTTCAAAATATTTCTTTAATTGGCCATAATTCCTAAACGGAGCTTCCTAGAGGGTTGAAAGTAGGCGCTTTTCACTGTAAATTTCATTTAATTCGATCGGTGGGTTCTGGAATAATAAGGTTTTCAAAATCGATTTTCAAAATATTTCTTTAAGTGGCCATAACTCCTAAACGGAGCGTCCTAGAGGGTTGAAAGTGGGCGCTTTTTATAGACATTGAATGCCTAATTTTTCACTGTAAATTTCATTTAATTCGATCGGTGGGTTCTGGAATAATATGGTTTGCAAAATATTTCTTTAATTGGCCATAATTCCTAAACGGAGCGTCCTTGAGGGTTGAAAGTATTTTTCACTGTAAATTTCATTTAATTTGATCGGTGGATTCTGGAATAATAAGGTTTTCAAAATCGATTTTCAAAATATTTCTTTAATTGGCCATTACTCCTAAACGGAGCGTCCTAGAGGGTTGAAAGTAGGCGCTTTTTATAGACATTGAATGCCTAATTTTTCACTGTAAATTTCATTTAATTCGATCGGTGGGTTCTGGAATAATAAGGTTTTCAAAATCGATTTTCAAAATATTTCTTTAATTGGCCATAATTCCTAAACGGAGCGTCCTAGAGGGTTGAAAGTAGGCGCTTTTTATAGACATTGAATGCCTAATTTTTCACTGTAAATTTCATTTAATTCGATCGGTGGGTTCTGGAATAATAAGGTTTTCAAAATCGATTTTCAAAATATTTCTTTAATTGGCCATAATTCCTAAACGAAGCGTCCTAGAGGGTTGAAAGTAGGCGCATTTTCTAGACATTGAATGCCTAATTTTTCACTGTAAATTTCATTTAATTCGATCGGTGGGTTCTGGAATAATAAGGTTTTCAAAATCGATTTTCAAAATATTTCTTTAATTGGCCATAATTCCTAAACGGAGCTTCCTAGAGGGTTGAAAGTAGGCGCTTTTCACTGTAAATTTCATTTAATTCGATCGGTGGGTTCTGGAATAATAAGGTTTTCAAAATCGATTTTCAAAATATTTCTTTAAGTGGCCATAACTCCTAAACGGAGCGTCCTAGAGGGTTGAAAGTGGGCGCTTTTTATAGACATTGAATGCCTAATTTTTCACTGTAAATTTCATTTAATTCGATCGGTGGGTTCTGGAATAATATGGTTTGCAAAATATTTCTTTAATTGGCCATAATTCCTAAACGGAGCGTCCTTGAGGGTTGAAAGTATTTTTCACTGTAAATTTCATTTAATTTGATCGGTGGATTCTGGAATAATAAGGTTTTCAAAATCGATTTTCAAAATATTTCTTTAATTGGCCATTACTCCTAAACGGAGCGTCCTAGAGGGTTGAAAGTAGGCGCTTTTTATAGACATTGAATGCCTAATTTTTCACTGTAAATTTCATTTAATTTAATTCGATCGGTGGGTTCTGGAATAATAAGGTTTTCAAAATCGATTTTCAAAATATTTCTTTAATTGGCCATAATTCCTAAACGGAGCGTCCTAGAGGGTTGAAAGTAGGCGCTTTTTATAGACATTGAATGCCTAATTTTTCACTGTAAATTTCATTTAATTCGATCGGTGGGTTCTGGAATAATAAGGTTTTCAAAATCGATTTTCAAAATATTTCTTTAATTGGCCATAATTCCTAAACGAAGCGTCCTAGAGGGTTGAAAGTAGGCGCATTTTCTAGACATTGAATGCCTAATTTTTCACTGTAAATTTCATTTAATTCGATCGGTGGGTTCTGGAATAATAAGGTTTTCAAAATCGATTTTCAAAATATTTCTTTAATTGGCCATAACTCCTAAACGGAGCGTCCTAGAGGGTTGAAAGTAGGCGCATTTTCTAGACATTGAATGCCTAATTTTTCACTGTAAATTTCATTTAATTCGATCGGTGGGTTCTGGAATAATAAGGTTTTCAAAATCGATTTTCAAAATATTTCTTTAATTGGCCATAATTCCTAAACGGAGCTTCCTAGAGGGTTGAAAGTAGGCGCTTTTTATAGACATTGAATGCCTAATTTTTCACTGTAAATTTCATTTAATTCGATCGGTGGGTTCTGGAATAATAAGGTTTTCAAAATCGATTTTCAAAATATTTCTTTAATTGGCCATAACTCCTAAACGGAGCGTCCTAGAGGGTTGAAAGTAGGCGCTTTTCACTGTAAATTTCATTTAATTCGATCGGTGGGTTCTGGAATAATAAGGTTTTCAAAATCGATTTTCAAAATATTTCTTTAATTGGCCATAATTCCTAAACGGAGCGTCCAGAGGGTTGAAAGTAGGCGCTTTTTATAGACATTGAATGCCTAATTTTTCACTGTAAATTTCATTTAATTCGATCGGTGGGTTCTGGAATAATATGGTTTGCAAAATATTTCTTTAATTGGCCATAATTCCTAAACGGAGCGTCCTTGAGGGTTGAAAGTATTTTTCACTGTAAATTTCATTTAATTCGATCGGTGGGTTCTGGAATAATATGGTTTGCAAAATATTTCTTTAATTGGCCATTACTCCTAAACGGAGCGTCCTAGAGGGTTGAAAGTAGGCGCTTTTTATAGACATTGAATGCCTAATTTTTCACTGTAAATTTCATTTAATTTAATTCGATCGGTGGGTTCTGGAATAATAAGGTTTTCAAAATCGATTTTCAAAATATTTCTTTAATTGGCCATAATTCCTAAACGAAGCGTCCTAGAGGGTTGAAAGTAGGCGCATTTTCTAGACATTGAATGCCTAATTTTTCACTGTAAATTTCATTTAATTCGATCGGTGGGTTCTGGAATAATATGGTTTTCAAAATCGATTTTCAAAATATTTCTTTAATTGGCCATAATTCCTAAACGGAGCGTCCAGAGGGTTGAAAGTAGGCGCTTTTTATAGACATTGAATGCCTAATTTTTCACTGTAAATTTCATTTAATTCGATCGGTGGGTTCTGGAATAATATGGTTTTCAAAATCGATTTTCAAAATATTTCTTTAATTGGCCATAATTCCTAAACGGAGCGTCCTAGAGGGTTGAAAGTAGGCGCATTTTCTAGACATTGAATGCCTAATTTTTCACTGTAAATTTCATTTAATTCGATCGGTGGGTTCTGGAATAATATGGTTTTCAAAATCGATTTTCAAAATATTTCTTTAATTGGCCATAATTCCTAAACGGAGCGTCCAGAGGGTTGAAAGTAGGCGCTTTTTATAGACATTGAATGCCTAATTTTTCACTGTAAATTTCATTTAATTCGATCGGTGGGTTCTGGAATAATATGGTTTGCAAAATATTTCTTTAATTGGCCATAATTCCTAAACGGAGCGTCCTTGAGGGTTGAAAGTATTTTTCACTGTAAATTTCATTTAATTCGATCGGTGGGTTCTGGAATAATATGGTTTGCAAAATATTTCTTTAATTGGCCATTACTCCTAAACGGAGCGTCCTAGAGGGTTGAAAGTAGGCGCTTTTTATAGACATTGAATGCCTAATTTTTCACTGTAAATTTCATTTAATTTAATTCGATCGGTGGGTTCTGGAATAATAAGGTTTTCAAAATCGATTTTCAAAATATTTCTTTAATTGGCCATAATTCCTAAACGAAGCGTCCTAGAGGGTTGAAAGTAGGCGCATTTTCTAGACATTGAATGCCTAATTTTTCACTGTAAATTTCATTTAATTCGATCGGTGGGTTCTGGAATAATATGGTTTTCAAAATCGATTTTCAAAATATTTCTTTAATTGGCCATAATTCCTAAACGGAGCGTCCAGAGGGTTGAAAGTAGGCGCTTTTTATAGACATTGAATGCCTAATTTTTCACTGTAAATTTCATTTAATTCGATCGGTGGGTTCTGGAATAATATGGTTTTCAAAATCGATTTTCAAAATATTTCTTTAATTGGCCATAATTCCTAAACGGAGCGTCCTAGAGGGTTGAAAGTAGGCGCATTTTCTAGACATTGAATGCCTAATTTTTCACTGTAAATTTCATTTAATTCGATCGGTGGGTTCTGGAATAATATGGTTTTCAAAATCGATTTTCAAAATATTTCTTTAATTGGCCATAATTCCTAAACGGAGCGTCCTAGAGGGTTGAAAGTAGGCGCATTTTCTAGACATTGAATGCCTAATTTTTCACTGTAAATTTCATTTAATTCGATCGGTGGGTTCTGGAATAATATGGTTTGCAAAATATTTCTTTAATTGGCCATAATTCCTAAACGGAGCGTCCTAGAGGGTTGAAAGTAGGCGCATTTTCTAGACATTGAATGCCTAATTTTTCACTGTAAATTTCATTTAATTCGATCGGTGGGTTCTGGAATAATAAGGTTTTCAAAATCGATTTTCAAAATATTTCTTTAATTGGCCATTACTCCTAAACGGAGCGTCCTAGAGGGTTGAAAGTAGGCGCTTTTTATAGACATTGAATGCCTAATTTTTCACTGTAAATTTCATTTAATTCGATCGGTGGGTTCTGGAATAATATGGTTTGCAAAATATTTCTTTAATTGGCCATAATTCCTAAACGGAGCGTCCTAGAGGGTTGAAAGTAGGCGCATTTTCTAGACATTGAATGCCTAATTTTTCACTGTAAATTTCATTTAATTCGATCGGTGGGTTCTGGAATAATAAGGTTTTCAAAATCGATTTTCAAAATATTTCTTTAATTGGCCATTACTCCTAAACGGAGCGTCCTAGAGGGTTGAAAGTAGGCGCTTTTTATAGACATTGAATGCCTAATTTTTCACTGTAAATTTCATTTAATTCGATCGGTGGGTTCTGGAATAATAAGGTTTTCAAAATCGATTTTCAAAATATTTCTTTAATTGGCCATAATTCCTAAACGGAGCGTCCTAGAGGGTTGAAAGTAGGCGCATTTTCTAGACATTGAATGCCTAATTTTTCACTGTAAATTTCATTTAATTCGATCGGTGGGTTCTGGAATAATATGGTTTGCAAAATATTTCTTTAATTGGCCATAATTCCTAAACGGAGCGTCCTAGAGGGTTGAAAGTAGGCGCATTTTCTAGACATTGAATGCCTAATTTTTCACTGTAAATTTCATTTAATTCGATCGGTGGGTTCTGGAATAATAAGGTTTTCAAAATCGATTTTCAAAATATTTCTTTAATTGGCCATTACTCCTAAACGGAGCGTCCTAGAGGGTTGAAAGTAGGCGCTTTTTATAGACATTGAATGCCTAATTTTTCACTGTAAATTTCATTTAATTCGATCGGTGGGTTCTGGAATAATAAGGTTTTCAAAATCGATTTTCAAAATATTTCTTTAATTGGCCATTACTCCTAAACGGAGCGTCCTAGAGGGTTGAAAGTAGGCGCTTTTTATAGACATTGAATGCCTAATTTTTCACTGTAAATTTCATTTAATTCGATCGGTGGGTTCTGGAATAATAAGGTTTTCAAAATCGATTTTCAAAATATTTCTTTAATTGGCCATAACTCCTAAACGGAGCGTCCTAGAGGGTTGAAAGTAGGCGCTTTTTATAGACATTGAATGCCTAATTTTTCACTGTAAATTTCATTTAATTCGATTGGTGGGTTCTGGAATAATAAGGTTTTCAAAATCGATTTTCAAAATATTTCTTTAATTGGCCATAATTCCTAAACGGAGCTTCCTAGAGGGTTGAAAGTAGGCGCTTTTTATAGACATTGAATGCCTAATTTTTCACTGTTCACTGTTCATTTAATTCGATCGGTGGGTTCTGGAATAATAAGGTTTTCAAAATCGATTTTCAAAATATTTCTTTAATTGGCCATAATTCCTAAACGGAGCTTCCTAGAGGGTTGAAAGTAGGCGCTTTTTATAGACATTGAATGCCTAATTTTTCACTGTTCACTGTTCATTTAATTCGATCGGTGGGTTCTGGAATAATAAGGTTTTCAAAATCGATTTTCAAAATATTTCTTTAATTGGCCATAATTCCTAAACGAAGCGTCCTAGAGGGTTGAAAGTAGGCGCATTTTCTAGACATTGAATGCCTAATTTTTCACTGTAAATTTCATTTAATTCGATCGGTGGGTTCTGGAATAATATGGTTTTCAAAATCGATTTTCAAAATATTTCTTTAATTGGCCATAATTCCTAAACGGAGCGTCCAGAGGGTTGAAAGTAGGCGCTTTTTATAGACATTGAATGCCTAATTTTTCACTGTAAATTTCATTTAATTCGATCGGTGGGTTCTGGAATAATATGGTTTTCAAAATCGATTTTCAAAATATTTCTTTAATTGGCCATAATTCCTAAACGGAGCGTCCTAGAGGGTTGAAAGTAGGCGCATTTTCTAGACATTGAATGCCTAATTTTTCACTGTAAATTTCATTTAATTCGATCGGTGGGTTCTGGAATAATATGGTTTTCAAAATCGATTTTCAAAATATTTCTTTAATTGGCCATAATTCCTAAACGGAGCGTCCTAGAGGGTTGAAAGTAGGCGCATTTTCTAGACATTGAATGCCTAATTTTTCACTGTAAATTTCATTTAATTCGATCGGTGGGTTGTGGAATAATAAGGTTTTCAAAATCGATTTTCAAAATATTTCTTTAATTGGCCATTACTCCTAAACGGAGCGTCCTAGAGGGTTGAAAGTAGGCGCTTTTTATAGACATTGAATGCCTAATTTTTCACTGTAAATTTCATTTAATTCGATCGGTGGGTTCTGGAATAATAAGGTTTTCAAAATCGATTTTCAAAATATTTCTTTAATTGGCCATAATTCCTAAACGGAGCGTCCTAGAGGGTTGAAAGTAGGCGCATTTTCTAGACATTGAATGCCTAATTTTTCACTGTAAATTTCATTTAATTCGATCGGTGGGTTCTGGAATAATATGGTTTGCAAAATATTTCTTTAATTGGCCATAATTCCTAAACGGAGCGTCCTAGAGGGTTGAAAGTAGGCGCATTTTCTAGACATTGAATGCCTAATTTTTCACTGTAAATTTCATTTAATTCGATCGGTGGGTTCTGGAATAATAAGGTTTTCAAAATCGATTTTCAAAATATTTCTTTAATTGGCCATTACTCCTAAACGGAGCGTCCTAGAGGGTTGAAAGTAGGCGCTTTTTATAGACATTGAATGCCTAATTTTTCACTGTAAATTTCATTTAATTCGATCGGTGGGTTCTGGAATAATAAGGTTTTCAAAATCGATTTTCAAAATATTTCTTTAATTGGCCATTACTCCTAAACGGAGCGTCCTAGAGGGTTGAAAGTAGGCGCTTTTTATAGACATTGAATGCCTAATTTTTCACTGTAAATTTCATTTAATTCGATCGGTGGGTTCTGGAATAATAAGGTTTTCAAAATCGATTTTCAAAATATTTCTTTAATTGGCCATAACTCCTAAACGGAGCGTCCTAGAGGGTTGAAAGTAGGCGCTTTTTATAGACATTGAATGCCTAATTTTTCACTGTAAATATCATTTAATTTGGGCGGTGGGTTCTGGAATAATAAGGTTTTCAAAATCGATTTTCAAAATATTTCTTTAATTGGCCATAACTCCTAAACGGAGCGTCCTAGAGGGTTGAAAGTAGGCGCTTTTTATAGACATTGAATGCCTAATTTTTCACTGTAAATTTCATTTAATTCGATCGGTGGGTTCTGGAATAATAAGGTTTTCAAAATCGATTTTCAAAATATTTCTTTAATTGGCCATAATTCCTAAACGGAGCGTCCTAGAGGGTTGAAAGTAGGCGCTTTTTCTAGACATTGAATGCCTAATTTTTCACTGTAAATTTCATTTAATTCGATTGGTGGGTTCTGGAATAATAAGGTTTTCAAAATCGATTTTCAAAATATTTCTTTAATTGGCCATAATTCCTAAACGGAGCTTCCTAGAGGGTTGAAAGTAGGCGCTTTTTATAGACATTGAATGCCTAATTTTTCACTGTTCACTGTTCATTTAATTCGATCGGTGGGTTCTGGAATAATAAGGTTTTCAAAATCGATTTTCAAAATATTTCTTTAATTGGCCATAATTCCTAAACGGAGCTTCCTAGAGGGTTGAAAGTAGGCGCTTTTTATAGACATTGAATGCCTAATTTTTCACTGTTCACTGTTCATTTAATTCGATCGGTGGGTTCTGGAATAATAAGGTTTTCAAAATCGATTTTCAAAATATTTCTTTAATTGGCCATAACTCCTAAACGGAGCGTCCTAGAGGGTTGAAAGTATTTTTCACTGTAAATTTCATTTAATTCGATCGGTGGGTTCTGGAATAATAAGGTTTTCAAAATCGATTTTCAAAATATTTTTTTAATTGGCCATAACTCCTAAACGGAGCGTCCTAGAGGGTCGAAAGTAGGCGCTTTATATAGACATTGAACGCCTAATTTTTCACTGTAAATTTCATTTAATTTAATTTGATCAGTGGGTTCTGGAATAATAAGGTTTTCAAAATCGATTTTCAAAATATTTTTTTAATTGGCCATAACTCCTAAACGGAGCGTCCTAGAGGGTCGAAAGTAGGCGCTTTTTATAGACATTGAATGCCTAATTTTTCACTGTAAATTTCATTTAATTTAATTTGATCGGTGGGTTCTGGAATAATAAGGTTTTTCAAAATCGATTTTCAAAATATTTCTTTCATTGGCCATAACTCCTAAACGGAGCGTCCTAGAGGGTCGAAAGTAGGCGCTTTTTATAGACATTGAATGCCTAATTTTTCACTGTAAATTTCATTTAATTTAATTTGATCGGTGGGTTCTGGAATAATAAGGTTTTCAAAATCGATTTTCAAAATATTTTTTTTAATTGGCCATAACTCCTAAACGGAGCGTCCTAGAGGGTTGAAAGTAGGCGCTTTTTATAGACATTGAATGCCTAATTTTTCACTGTAAATTTCATTTAATTCGATCGGTGGGTTCTGGAATAATAAGGTTTTCAAAATCGATTTTCAAAATATTTCGTTAATTGGCCATAACTCCTAAACGGAGCGTCCTAGAGGGTTGAAAGTATTTTTCACTGTAAATTTCATTTAATTCGATCGGTGGGTTCTGGAATAATAAGGTTTTCAAAATCGATTTTCAAAATATTTCTTTAATTGGCCATAATTCCTAAACGGAGCGTCCTGGAGGGTTGAAAGTAGGCGCTTTTTATAGACATTGAATGCCTAATTTTTCACTGTAAATTTCATTTAATTCGATCGGTGGGTTCTGGAATAATATAGTTTGCAAAATATTTCTTTAATTGGCCATAACTCCTAAACGGAGCGTCCTAGAGGGTTGAAAGTAGGCGCTTTTTATAGACATTGAATGCCTAATTTTTCACTGTAAATTTCATTTAATTCGATCGGTGGGTTCTGGAATAATAAGGTTTTCAAAATCGATTTTCAAAATATTTCGTTAATTGGCCATAACTCCTAAACGGAGCGTCCTAGAGGGTTGAAAGTAGGCGCTTTTTATAGACATTGAATGCCTAATTTTTCACTGTAAATTTCATTTAATTCGATCGGTGGGTTCTGGAATAATATGGTTTGCAAAATATTTCTTTAATTGGCCATAACTCCTAAACGGAGCGTCCTAGAGGGTTGAAAGTAGGCGCTTTTTATAGACATTGAATGCCTAATTTTTCACTGTAAATATCATTTAATTTGGGCGGTGGGTTCTGGAATAATAAGGTTTTCAAAATCGATTTTCAAAATATTTCGTTAATTGGCCATAACTCCTAAACGGAGCGTCCTAGAGGGTTGAAAGTAGGCGCTTTTTATAGACATTGAATGCCTAATTTTTCACTGTAAATTTCATTTAATTCGATCGGTGGGTTCTGGAATAATAAGGTTTTCAAAATCGATTTTCAAAATATTTCTTTAATTGGCCATAATTCCTAAACGGAGCTTCCTAGAGGGTTGAAAGTAGGCGCTTTTTATAGACATTGAATGCCTAATTTTTCACTGTAAATTTCATTTAATTCGATCGGTGGGTTCTGGAATAATAAGGTTTTCAAAATCGATTTTCAAAATATTTCTTTAATTGGCCATAACTCCTAAACGGAGCGTCCTAGAGGGTTGAAAGTAGGCGCTTTTTATAGACATTGAATGCCTAATTTTTCACTGTAAATTTCATTTAATTCGATCGGTGGGTTCTGGAATAATAAGGTTTTCAAAATCGATTTTCAAAATATTTCTTTAATTGGCCATAATTCCTAAACGGAGCGTCCTAGAGGGTTGAAAGTAGGCGCTTTTTCTAGACATTGAATGCCTAATTTTTCACTGTAAATTTCATTTAATTCGATCGGTGGGTTCTGGAATAATATGGTTTGCAAAATATTTCTTAAATTGGCCATAACTCCTAAACGGAGCGTCCTAGAGGGTTGAAAGTAGGCGCTTTTTCTAGACATTGAATGCCTAATTTTTCACTGTAAATTTCATTTAATTCGATCGGTGGGTTCTGGAATAATAAGGTTTTCAAAATCGATTTTCAAAATATTTCTTTAATTGGCCATAACTCCTAAACGGAGCGTCCTAGAGGGTTGAAAGTAGGCGCTTTTTATAGACATTGAATGCCTAATTTTTCACTGTAAATTTCATTTAATTCGATCGGTGGGTTCTGGAATAATAAGGTTTTCAAAATCGATTTTCAAAATATTTCTTTAATTGGCCATAATTCCTAAACGGAGCGTCCTAGAGGGTTGAAAGTAGGCGCATTTTCTAGACATTGAATGCCTAATTTTTCACTGTAAATTTCATTTAATTCGATCGGTGGGTTCTGGAATAATAAGGTTTTCAAAATCGATTTTCAAAATATTTCTTTAATTGGCCATAACTCCTAAACGGAGCGTCCTAGAGGGTTGAAATTTAATTTGATCGGTGGGTTCTGGAATAATAAGGTTTTCAAAATCGATTTTCAAAATATTTCTTTAATTGGCCATAACTCCTAAACGGAGCGTCCTAGAGGGTTGAAAGTAGGCGCATTTTCTAGACATTGAATGCCTAATTTTTCACTGTAAATTTCATTTAATTCGATCGGTGGGTTCTGGAATAATAAGGTTTTCAAAATCGATTTTCAAAATATTTCTTTAATTGGCCATAATTCCTAAACGGAGCTTCCTAGAGGGTTGAAAGTAGGCGCATTTTCTAGACATTGAATGCCTAATTTTTCACTGTAAATTTCATTTAATTCGATCGGTGGGTTCTGGAATAATAAGGTTTTCAAAATCGATTTTCAAAATATTTCTTTAATTGGCCATAATTCCTAAACGGAGCGTCCTAGAGGGTTGAAAGTAGGCGCATTTTCTAGACATTGAATGCCTAATTTTTCACTGTAAATTTCATTTAATTCGATCGGTGGGTTCTGGAATAATAAGGTTTTCAAAATCGATTTTCAAAATATTTCTTTAATTGGCCATAACTCCTAAACGGAGCGTCCTAGAGGGTTGAAAGTAGGCGCTTTTCACTGTAAATTTCATTTAATTCGATCGGTGGGTTCTGGAATAATAAGGTTTTCAAAATCGATTTTCAAAATATTTCTTTAATTGGTCATAACTCCTAAACGGAGCGTCCTAGAGGGTTGAAAGTAGGCGCATTTTCTAGACATTGAATGCCTAATTTTTCACTGTAAATTTCATTTAATTCGATCGGTGGGTTCTGGAATAATAAGGTTTTCAAAATCGATTTTCAAAATATTTCTTTAATTGGCCATAATTCCTAAACGGAGCGTCCTAGAGGGTTGAAAGTAGGCGCATTTTCTAGACATTGAATGCCTAATTTTTCACTGTAAATTTCATTTAATTCGATCGGTGGGTTCTGGAATAATAAGGTTTTCAAAATCGATTTTCAAAATATTTCTTTAATTGGCCATAACTCCTAAACGGAGCGTCCTAGAGGGTTGAAAGTAGGCGCTTTTCACTGTAAATTTCATTTAATTCGATCGGTGGGTTCTGGAATAATAAGGTTTTCAAAATCGATTTTCAAAATATTTCTTTAATTGGCCATAACTCCTAAACGGAGCGTCCTAGAGGGTTGAAAGTAGGCGCATTTTCTAGACATTGAATGCCTAATTTTTCACTGTAAATTTCATTTAATTCGATCGGTGGGTTCTGGAATAATAAGGTTTTCAAAATCGATTTTCAAAATATTTCTTTAATTGGCCATAATTCCTAAACGGAGCGTCCTAGAGGGTTGAAAGTAGGCGCATTTTCTAGACATTGAATGCCTAATTTTTCACTGTAAATTTCATTTAATTCGATCGGTGGGTTCTGGAATAATAAGGTTTTCAAAATCGATTTTCAAAATATTTCTTTAATTGGCCATAATTCCTAAACGGATCGTCCTAGAGGGTTGAAAGTAGGCGCATTTTCTAGACATTGAATGCCTAATTTTTCACTGTAAATTTCATTTAATTCGATCGGTGGGTTCTGGAATAATATGGTTTGCAAAATATTTCTTTAATTGGCCATAACTCCTAAACGGAGCGTCCTAGAGGGTTGAAAGTAGGCGCTTTTTCTAGACATTGAATGCCTAATTTTTCACTGTAAATTTCATTTAATTCGATCGGTGGGTTCTGGAATAATAAGGTTTTCAAAATCGATTTTCAAAATATTTTTTTAATTGGCCATAACTCCTAAACGGAGCGTCCTAGAGGGTCGAAAGTAGGCGCTTTTTATAGACATTGAATGCCTAATTTTTCACTGTAAATTTCATTTAATTTAATTTGATCGGTGGGTTCTGGAATAATAAGGTTTTCAAAATCGATTTTCAAAATATTTTTTTAATTGGCCATAACTCCTAAACGGAGCGTCCTAGAGGGTTGAAAGTAGGCGCTTTTTATAGACATTGAATGCCTAATTTTTCACTGTAAATTTCATTTAATTTGATCGGTGGGTTCTGGAATAATAAGGTTTTCAAAATCGATTTTCAAAATATTTTTTTAATTGGCCATAACTCCTAAACGGAGCGTCCTAGAGGGTCGAAAGTAGGCGCTTTTTATAGACATTGAATGCCTAATTTTTCACTGTAAATTTCATTTAATTCGATCGGTGGGTTCTGGAATAATAAGGTTTTCAAAATCGATTTTTAAAATATTTCTTTAATTGGCCATAACTCCTAAACGGAGCGTCCTAGAGGGTTGAAAGTAGGCGCTTTTTATAGACATTGAATGCCTAATTTTTCACTGTAAATTTCATTTAATTCGATCGGTGGGTTCTGGAATAATATAGTTTGCAAAATATTTCTTTAATTGGCCATAACTCCTAAACGGAGCGTCCTAGAGGGTTGAAAGTAGGCGCTTTTTATAGACATTGAATGCCTAATTTTTCACTGTAAATTTCATTTAATTCGATCGGTGGGTTCTGGAATAATAAGGTTTTCAAAATCGATTTTCAAAATATTTCGTTAATTGGCCATAACTCCTAAACGGAGCGTCCTAGAGGGTTGAAAGTAGGCGCTTTTTATAGACATTGAATGCCTAATTTTTCACTGTAAATTTCATTTAATTCGATCGGTGGGTTCTGGAATAATATGGTTTGCAAAATATTTCTTTAATTGGCCATAACTCCTAAACGGAGCGTCCTAGAGGGTTGAAAGTAGGCGCTTTTTATAGACATTGAATGCCTAATTTTTCACTGTAAATATCATTTAATTTGGGCGGTGGGTTCTGGAATAATAAGGTTTTCAAAATCGATTTTCAAAATATTTCGTTAATTGGCCATAACTCCTAAACGGAGCGTCCTAGAGGGTTGAAAGTAGGCGCTTTTTATAGACATTGAATGCCTAATTTTTCACTGTAAATTTCATTTAATTCGATCGGTGGGTTCTGGAATAATAAGGTTTTCAAAATCGATTTTCAAAATATTTCTTTAATTGGCCATAATTCCTAAACGGAGCTTCCTAGAGGGTTGAAAGTAGGCGCTTTTTATAGACATTGAATGCCTAATTTTTCACTGTAAATTTCATTTAATTCGATCGGTGGGTTCTGGAATAATAAGGTTTTCAAAATCGATTTTCAAAATATTTCTTTAATTGGCCATAACTCCTAAACGGAGCGTCCTAGAGGGTTGAAAGTAGGCGCTTTTTATAGACATTGAATGCCTAATTTTTCACTGTAAATTTCATTTAATTCGATCGGTGGGTTCTGGAATAATAAGGTTTTCAAAATCGATTTTCAAAATATTTATTTAATTGGCCATAACTCCTAAACGGAGCGTCCTAGAGGGTTGAAAGTAGGCGCTTTTTATAGACATTGAATGCCTAATTTTTCACTGTAAATTTCATTTAATTCGATCGGTGGGTTCTGGAATAATATGGTTTGCAAAATATTTCTTTAATTGGCCATAACTCCTAAACGGAGCGTCCTAGAGGGTTGAAAGTAGGCGCTTTTTCTAGACATTGAATGCCTAATTTTTCACTGTAAATTTCATTTAATTCGATCGGTGGGTTCTGGAATAATAAGGTTTTCAAAATCGATTTTCAAAATATTTTTTTAATTGGCCATAACTCCTAAACGGAGCGTCCTAGAGGGTCGAAAGTAGGCGCTTTTTATAGACATTGAATGCCTAATTTTTCACTGTAAATTTCATTTAATTTAATTTGATCGGTGGGTTCTGGAATAATAAGGTTTTCAAAATCGATTTTCAAAATATTTTTTTAATTGGCCATAACTCCTAAACGGAGCGTCCTAGAGGGTTGAAAGTAGGCGCTTTTTATAGACATTGAATGCCTAATTTTTCACTGTAAATTTCATTTAATTTGATCGGTGGGTTCTGGAATAATAAGGTTTTCAAAATCGATTTTCAAAATATTTTTTTAATTGGCCATAACTCCTAAACGGAGCGTCCTAGAGGGTCGAAAGTAGGCGCTTTTTATAGACATTGAATGCCTAATTTTTCACTGTAAATTTCATTTAATTTAATTTGATCGGTTTGTTCTGGAATAATAAGGTTTTCAAAACCCATTTTCAAAATATTTCTTTAATTGGCCATAACTCCTAAACGGAGCGTCCTAGAGGGTTGAAGTAGGCGCTTTTTATAGACATTGAATGCCTAATTTTTCACTGTAAATTTCATTTAATTTGATCGGTGGGTTCTGGAATAATAAGGTTTTCAAAATCGATTTTCAAAATATTTTTTTAATTGGCCATAACTCCTAAACGGAGCGTCCTAGAGGGTCGAAAGTAGGCGCTTTTTATAGACATTGAATGCCTAATTTTTCACTGTAAATTTCATTTAATTTAATTTGATCGGTTTGTTCTGGAATAATAAGGTTTTCAAAACCCATTTTCAAAATATTTCTTTAATTGGCCATAACTCCTAAACGGAGCGTCCTAGAGGGTTGAAAGTAGAGCGTTGAAAGTAGGCGCTTTTTATAGACATTGAATGCCTAATTTTTCACTGTAAATTTCATTTAATTTGATCGGTGGGTTCTGGAATAATAAGGTTTTCAAAATCGATTTTTAAAATATTTCTTTAATTGGCCATAACTCCTAAACGGAGCGTCCTAGAGGGTTGAAAGTAGGCGCTTTTTATAGACATTGAATGCCTAATTTTTCACTGTAAATTTCATTTAATTCGATCGGTGGGTTCTGGAATAATAAGGTTTTCAAAATCGATTTTCAAAATATTTCTTTAATTGGCCATAACTCCTAAACGGAGCGTCCTAGAGGGTTGAAAGTAGAGCGTTGAAAGTAGGCGCTTTTTATAGACATTGAATGCCTAATTTTTCACTGTAAATTTCATTTAATTCGATCGGTGGGTTCTGGAATAATAAGGTTCTCAAAATCGATTTTCAAAATATTTCTTTAATTGGCCATAACTCCTAAACGGAGCGTCCTAGAGGGTTGAAAGTAGGCGCTTTTTATAGACATTGAATGCCTAATTTTTCACTGTAAATTTCATTTAATTCGATCGGTGGGTTCTGGAATAATAAGGTTCTCAAAATCGATTTTCAAAATATTTCTTTAATTGGCCATAACTCCTAACGGGAGCGTCCTAGAGGGTTGAAAGTAGGCGCTTTTTATAGACATTGAATGCCTAATTTTTCACTGTAAATTTCATTTAATTTAATTTGATCGGTGGGTTCTGGAATAATAAGGTTTTCAAAATCCATTTTCAAAATATTTCTTTAATTGGCCATAACTCCTAAACGGAGCGTCCTAGAGGGTTGAAATTTAATTTGATCGGTGGGTTCTGGAATAATAAGGTTTTCAAAATCCATTTTCAAAATATTTCTTTAATAGGCCATAACTCCTAAACGGAGCGTCCTAGAGGGTTGAAAGTAGGAGCTTTTTATAGACATTGAATGCCTAATTTTTCACTGTAAATTTCATTTAATTCGATCGGTGGGTTCTGGAATAATAAGGTTTTCAAAAACGATTTTCAAAATATTTCTTTAATTGGCCATAACTCCTAAACGGAGCGTCGTAGAGGGTCGAAAGTTGGCGCTTTTTATAGACATTGAATGCCTAATTTTTCACTGTAAATTTCATTTAATTTGATTTCTTTAATTGGCCATAACTCCTAAACGGAGGGTCCTAGAGGGCTGAAGTAGGCGCTTTTTATAGAAATTGAATGCCTAATTTTTCACTGTAAATTTCATTTAATTCGATCGGTGGGTTCTGGAATAATAAGGTTTTCAAAATCGATTTTCAAAATATTTCTTTAATTGGCCATAACTCCTAAACGGAGCGTCCTAGAGGGTTGAAAGTAGGCGCTTTTTATAGACATTGAATGCATAATTTTTCACTGTAAATTTCATTTAATTCGATCGGTGGGTTCTGGAATAATAAGGTTTTCAAAAACGATTTTCAAAATATTTCTTTAATTGGCCATAACTCCTAAACGGAGCGTCGTAGAGGGTTGAAAGTTGGCGCTTTTTATAGACATTGAATGCCTAATTTTTCACTGTAAATTTCATTTAATTTGATTTCTTTAATTGGCCATAACTCCTAAACGGAGGGTCCTAGAGGGTTGAAGTAGGCGCTTTTTATAGACATTGAATGCCTAATTTTTCACTGTAAATTTCATTTAATTCGATCGGTGGGTTCTGGAATAATAAGGTTTTCAAAATCGATTTTCAAAATATTTCTTTAATTGGCCATAACTCCTAAACGGAGGGTCCCAGAGGGTTGAAAGTAGGCGCTTTTTATAGACATTGAATGCCTAATTTTTCACTGTAAATTTCATTTAATTCGATCGGTGGGTTCTGGAATAATAAGGTTTTCAAAATCGATTTTCAAAATATTTCTTTAATTGGCCATAACTCCTAAACGGAGCGTCCTAGAGGGTTGAAAGTAGGCGCTTTTTATAGACATTGAATGCCTAATTTTTCACTGTAAATTTCATTTAATTCGATCGGTGGGTTCTGGAATAATAAGGTTTTCAAAATCGATTTTCAAAATATTTCTTTAATTGGCCATAACTCCTAAACGGAGGGTCCCAGAGGGTTGAAAGTTGGCGCTTTTTATAGACATTGAATGCCTAATTTTTCACTGTAAATTTCATTTAATTCGATCGGTGGGTTCTGGAATAATAAGGTTTTCAAAATCGATTTTCAAAATATTTCTTTAATTGGCCATAACTCCTAAACGGAGGGTCCCAGAGGGTTGAAAGTTGGCGCTTTTTATAGACATTGAATGCCTAATTTTTCACTGTAAATTTCATTTAATTCGATCGGTGGGTTCTGGAATAATAAGGTTTTCAAAATCGATTTTCAAAATATTTCTTTAATTGGCCATAACTCCTAAACGGAGCGTCCTAGAGGGTTGAAAGTAGGCGCTTTTTATAGACATTGAATGCCTAATTTTTCACTGTAAATTTCATTTAATTCGATCGGTGGGTTCTGGAATAATAAGGTTTTCAAAATCGATTTTCAAAATATTTCTTTAATTGGCCATAACTCCTAAACGGAGGGTCCCAGAGGGTTGAAAGTTGGCGCTTTTTATAGACATTGAATGCCTAATTTTTCACTGTAAATTTCATTTAATTCGATCGGTGGGTTCTGGAATAATAAGGTTTTCAAAATCGATTTTCAAAATATTTCTTTAATTGGCCATAACTCCTAAACGGAGGGTCCTAGAGGGTTGAAAGTAGGCGCTTTTTATAGACATTGAATGCATAATTTTTCACTGTAAATTTCATTTAATTCGATCGGTGGGTTCTGGAATAATAAGGTTTTCAAAAACGATTTTCAAAATATTTCTTTAATTGGCCATAACTCCTAAACGGAGCGTCGTAGAGGGTTGAAAGTTGGCGCTTTTTATAGACATTGAATGCCTAATTTTTCACTGTAAATTTCATTTAATTTGATTTCTTTAATTGGCCATAACTCCTAAACGGAGGGTCCTAGAGGGTTGAAGTAGGCGCTTTTTATAGACATTGAATGCCTAATTTTTCACTGTAAATTTCATTTAATTCGATCGGTGGGTTCTGGAATAATAAGGTTTTCAAAATCGATTTTCAAAATATTTCATTAATTGGCCATAACTCCTAAACGGAGCGTCCTAGAGGGTTGAAATTTAATTTGATCGGTGGGTTCTGGAATAATAAGGTTTTCAAAATCCATTTTCAAAATATTTCTTTAATAGGCCATAATTCCTAAACGGAGCGTCCTGGAGGGTTGAAAGTAGGCGCTTTTTATAGACATTGAATGCCTAATTTTTCACTGTAAATTTCATTTAATTCGATCGGTGGGTTCTGGAATAATAAGGTTTTCAAAAACGATTTTCAAAATATTTCTTTAATTGGCCATAACTCCTAAACGGAGCGTCCTAGAGGGTTGAAATTTAATTTGATCGGTGGGTTCTGGAATAATAAGGTTTTCAAAATCCATTTTCAAAATATTTCTTTAATTGGCCATAACTCCTAAACGGAGCGTCCTAGAGGGTTGAAAGTAGGCGCTTTTTATAGACATTGAATGCCTAATTTTTCACTGTAAATTTCATTTAATTCGATCGGTGGGTTCTGGAATAATAAGGTTTTCAAAATCGATTTTCAAAATATTTCTTTAATTGGCCATAACTCCTAAACGGAGGGTCCCAGAGGGTTGAAAGTAGGCGCTTTTTATAGACATTGAATGCCTAATTTTTCACTGTAAATTTCATTTAATTCGATCGGTGGGTTCTGGAATAATAAGGTTTTCAAAATCGATTTTCAAAATATTTCTTTAATTGGCCATAACTCCTAAACGGAGGGTCCCAGAGGGTTGAAAGTTGGCGCTTTTTATAGACATTGAATGCCTAATTTTTCACTGTAAATTTCATTTAATTTGATTTCTTTAATTGGCCATAACTCCTAAACGGAGGGTCCTAGAGGGCTGAAGTAGGCGCTTTTTATAGAAATTGAATGCCTAATTTTTCACTGTAAATTTCATTTAATTCGATCGGTGGGTTCTGGAATAATAAGGTTTTCAAAATCGATTTTCAAAATATTTCTTTAATTGGCCATAACTCCTAAACGGAGCGTCCTAGAGGGTTGAAATTTAATTTGATCGGTGGGTTCTGGAATAATAAGGTTTTCAAAATCCATTTTCAAAATATTTCTTTAATAGGCCATAATTCCTAAACGGAGCGTCCTGGAGGGTTGAAAGTAGGCGCTTTTTATAGACATTGAATGCCTAATTTTTCACTGTAAATTTCATTTAATTCGATCGGTGGGTCTGGAATAATAAGGTTTTCAAAAACGATTTTCAAAATATTTCTTTAATTGGCCATAACTCCTAAACGGAGCGTCCTAGAGGGTTGAAATTTAATTTGATCGGTGGGTTCTGGAATAATAAGGTTTTCAAAATCTATTTTCAAAATATTTCTTTAATTGGCCATAACTCCTAAACGGAGGGTCCTAGAGGGTTGAAGTAGGCGCTTTTTATAGACATTGAATGCCTAATTTTTCACTGTAAATTTCATTTAATTCGATCGGTGGGTTCTGGAATAATAAGGTTTTCAAAATCGATTTTCAAAATATTTCTTTAATTGGCCATAACTCCTAAACGGAGGGTCCCAGAGGGTTGAAAGTAGGCGCTTTTTATAGACATTGAATGCCTAATTTTTCACTGTAAATTTCATTTAATTCGATCGGTGGGTTCTGGAATAATAAGGTTTTCAAAATCGATTTTCAAAATATTTCTTTAATTGGCCATAACTCCTAAACGGAGGGTCCCAGAGGGTTGAAAGTAGGCGCTTTTTATAGACATTGAATGCCTAATTTTTCACTGTAAATTTCATTTAATTCGATCGGTGGGTTCTGGAATAATAAGGTTTTCAAAATCGATTTTCAAAATATTTCTTTAATTGGCCATAACTCCTAAACGGAGCGTCCTAGAGGGTTGAAATTTAATTTGATCGGTGGGTTCTGGAATAATAAGGTTTTCAAAATCGATTTTCAAAATATTTCTTTAATTGGCCATAACTCCTAAACGGAGCGTCCTAGAGGGTTGAAGTAGGCGCTTTTTATAGACATTGAATGCCTAATTTTTCACTGTAAATTTCATTTAATTCGATCGGTGGGTTCTGGAATAATAAGGTTTTCAAAATCGATTTTCAAAATATTTCTTTAATTGGCCATAACTCCTAAACGGAGGGTCCCAGAGGGTTGAAAGTTGGCGCTTTTTATAGACATTGAATGCCTAATTTTTCACTGTAAATTTCATTTAATTCGATCGGTGGGTTCTGGAATAATAAGGTTTTCAAAATCGATTTTCAAAATATTTCTTTAATTGGCCATAACTCCTAAACGGAGGGTCCCAGAGGGTTGAAAGTTGGCGCTTTTTATAGACATTGAATGCCTAATTTTTCACTGTAAATTTCATTTAATTCGATCGGTGGGTTCTGGAATAATAAGGTTTTCAAAATCGATTTTCAAAATATTTCTTTAATTGGCCATAACTCCTAAACGGAGCGTCCTAGAGGGTTGAAAGTAGGCGCTTTTTATAGACATTGAATGCCTAATTTTTCACTGTAAATTTCATTTAATTCGATCGGTGGGTTCTGGAATAATAAGGTTTTCAAAATCGATTTTCAAAATATTTCTTTAATTGGCCATAACTCCTAAACGGAGGGTCCCAGAGGGTTGAAAGTAGGCGCTTTTTATAGACATTGAATGCATAATTTTTCACTGTAAATTTCATTTAATTCGATCGGTGGGTTCTGGAATAATAAGGTTTTCAAAATCGATTTTCAAAATATTTCTTTAATTGGCCATAACTCCTAAACGGAGCGTCCTAGAGGGTTGAAATTTAATTTGATCGGTGGGTTCTGGAATAATAAGGTTTTCAAAATCGATTTTCAAAATATTTCTTTAATTGGCCATAACTCCTAAACGGAGCGTCCTAGAGGGTTGAAAGTGGGCGCTTTTTATAGACATTGAATGCCTAATTTTTCACTGTAAATTTCATTTAATTCGATCGGTGGGTTCTGGAATAATAAGGTTTTCAAAATCGATTTTCAAAATATTTCTTTAATTGGCCATAACTCCTAAACGGAGGGTCCCAGAGGGTTGAAAGTTGGCGCTTTTTATAGACATTGAATGCCTAATTTTTCACTGTAAATTTCATTTAATTCGATCGGTGGGTTCTGGAATAATAAGGTTTTCAAAATCGATTTTCAAAATATTTCTTTAATTGGCCATAACTCCTAAACGGAGCGTCCTAGAGGGTTGAAAGTAGGCGCTTTTTATAGACATTGAATGCCTAATTTTTCACTGTAAATTTCATTTAATTCGATCGGTGGGTTCTGGAATAATAAGGTTTTCAAAATCGATTTTCAAAATATTTCTTTAATTGGCCATAACTCCTAAACGGAGGGTCCCAGAGGGTTGAAAGTAGGCGCTTTTTATAGACATTGAATGCCTAATTTTTCACTGTAAATTTCATTTAATTCGATCGGTGGGTTCTGGAATAATAAGGTTTTCAAAATCGATTTTCAAAATATTTCTTTAATTGGCCATAACTTCTAAACGGAGCGTCCTAGAGGGTTGAAAGTAGGCGCTTTTTATAGACATTGAATGCCTAATTTTTCACTGTAAATTTCATTTAATTCGATCGGTGGGTTCTGGAATAATAAGGTTTTCAAAATCGATTTTCAAAATATTTCTTTAATTGGCCATAACTCCTAAACGGAGGGTCCCAGAGGGTTGAAAGTAGGCGCTTTTTATAGACATTGAATGCCTAATTTTTCACTGTAAATTTCATTTAATTCGATCGGTGGGTTCTGGAATAATAAGGTTTTCAAAATCGATTTTCAAAATATTTCTTTAATTGGCCATAACTCCTAAACGGAGCGTCCTAGAGGGTTGAAATTTAATTTGATCGGTGGGTTCTGGAATAATAAGGTTTTCAAAATCGATTTTCAAAATATTTCTTTAATTGGCCATAACTCCTAAACGGAGCGTCCTAGAGGGTTGAAAGTAGGCGCTTTTTATAGACATTGAATGCCTAATTTTTCACTGTAAATTTCATTTAATTCGATCGGTGGGTTCTGGAATAATAAGGTTTTCAAAATCGATTTTCAAAATATTTCTTTAATTGGCCATAACTCCTAAACGGAGCGTCCTAGAGGGTTGAAAGTAGGCGCATTTTCTAGACATTGAATGCCTAATTTTTCACTGTAAATTTCATTTAATTCGATCGGTGGGTTCTGGAATAATAAGGTTATCAAAATCGATTTTCAAAATATTTCTTTAATTGGCCATAACTCCTAAACGGAGCGTCCTAGAGGGTTGAAATTTAATTTGATCGGTGGGTTCTGGAATAATAAGGTTTTCAAAATCGATTTTCAAAATATTTCTTTAATTGGCCATAACTCCTAAACGGAGCGTCCTAGAGGGTTGAAAGTAGGCGCATTTTCTAGACATTGAATGCCTAATTTTTCACTGTAAATTTCATTTAATTCGATCGGTGGGTTCTGGAATAATAAGGTTATCAAAATCGATTTTCAAAATATTTCTTTAATTGGCCATAACTCCTAAACGGAGCGTCCTAGAGGGTTGAAGTAGGCGCTTTTTATAGACATTGAATGCCTAATTTTTCACTGTAAATTTCATTTAATTCGATCGGTGGGTTCTGGAATAATAAGGTTTTCAAAATCGATTTTCAAAATATTTCTTTAATTGGCCATAACTCCTAAACGGAGGGTCCCAGAGGGTTGAAAGTTGGCGCTTTTTATAGACATTGAATGCCTAATTTTTCACTGTAAATTTCATTTAATTCGATCGGTGGGTTCTGGAATAATAAGGTTTTCAAAATCGATTTTCAAAATATTTCTTTAATTGGCCATAACTCCTAAACGGAGCGTCCTAGAGGGTTGAAAGTAGGCGCTTTTTATAGACATTGAATGCCTAATTTTTCACTGTAAATTTCATTTAATTCGATCGGTGGGTTCTGGAATAATAAGGTTTTCAAAATCGATTTTCAAAATATTTCTTTAATTGGCCATAACTCCTAAACGGAGGGTCCCAGAGGGTTGAAAGTAGGCGCTTTTTATAGACATTGAATGCCTAATTTTTCACTGTAAATTTCATTTAATTCGATCGGTGGGTTCTGGAATAATAAGGTTTTCAAAATCGATTTTCAAAATATTTCTTTAATTGGCCATAACTTCTAAACGGAGCGTCCTAGAGGGTTGAAAGTAGGCGCTTTTTATAGACATTGAATGCCTAATTTTTCACTGTAAATTTCATTTAATTCGATCGGTGGGTTCTGGAATAATAAGGTTTTCAAAATCGATTTTCAAAATATTTCTTTAATTGGCCATAACTCCTAAACGGAGCGTCCTAGAGGGTTGAAAGTAGGCGCATTTTCTAGACATTGAATGCCTAATTTTTCACTGTAAATTTCATTTAATTCGATCGGTGGGTTCTGGAATAATAAGGTTATCAAAATCGATTTTCAAAATATTTCTTTAATTGGCCATAACTCCTAAACGGAGCGTCCTAGAGGGTTGAAATTTAATTTGATCGGTGGGTTCTGGAATAATAAGGTTTTCAAAATCGATTTTCAAAATATTTCTTTAATTGGCCATAACTCCTAAACGGAGCGTCCTAGAGGGTTGAAAGTAGGCGCTTTTTATAGACATTGAATGCCTAATTTTTCACTGTAAATTTCATTTAATTCGATCGGTGGGTTCTGGAATAATAAGGTTTTCAAAATCGATTTTCAAAATATTTCTTTAATTGGCCATAACTCCTAAACGGAGCGTCCTAGAGGGTTGAAAGTAGGCGCATTTTCTAGACATTGAATGCCTAATTTTTCACTGTAAATTTCATTTAATTCGATCGGTGGGTTCTGGAATAATAAGGTTATCAAAATCGATTTTCAAAATATTTCTTTAATTGGCCATAACTCCTAAACGGAGCGTCCTAGAGGGTTGAAATTTAATTTGATCGGTGGGTTCTGGAATAATAAGGTTTTCAAAATCGATTTTCAAAATATTTCTTTAATTGGCCATAACTCCTAAACGGAGCGTCCTAGAGGGTTGAAAGTAGGCGCATTTTCTAGACATTGAATGCCTAATTTTTCACTGTAAATTTCATTTAATTCGATCGGTGGGTTCTGGAATAATAAGGTTATCAAAATCGATTTTCAAAATATTTCTTTAATTGGCCATAACTCCTAAACGGAGCGTCCTAGAGGGTTGAAATTTAATTTGATCGGTGGGTTCTGGAATAATAAGGTTTTCAAAATCGATTTTCAAAATATTTCTTTAATTGGCCATAACTCCTAAACGGAGCGTCCTAGAGGGTTGAAAGTAGGCGCTTTTTATAGACATTGAATGCCTAATCTTTCACTGTAAATTTCATTTAATTTGATTTCTTTAATTGGCCATAACTCCTAAACGGAGGGTCCTAGAGGGTTGAAAGTAGGCGCTTTTTATAGACATTGAATGCCTAATTTTTCACTGTAAATTTCATATAAGTTAATTTGATCGGTGGGTTCTGGAATAATAAGGTTCTCAAAATCGATTTTCACAATATTTCTTTAATTGGCCATAACTCCTAACCGGAGCATCCTAGAGGGTTGAAATTTAATTTGATCGGTGGGTTCTGGAATAATAAGGTTTTCAAAATCGATTTTCAAAATATTTCTTTAATTGGCCATAACTCCTAAACGGAGCGTCCTAGAGGGTTGAAAGTAGGCGCTTTTTATAGACATTGAATGCCTAATTTTTCACTGTAAATTTCATTTAATTCGATCGGTGGGTTCTGGAATAATAAGGTTTTCAAAATCGATTTTCAAAATATTTCTTTAATTGGCCTAGAGGGTTGAAATTTAATTTGATCGGTGGGTTCTGGAATAATAAGGTTTTCAAAATCGATTTTCAAAATATTTCTTTAATTGGCCATAACTCCTAAACGGAGGGTCCCAGAGGGTTGAAAGTAGGCGCTTTTTATAGACATTGAATGCCTAATTTTTCACTGTAAATTTCATTTAATTCGATCGGTGGGTTCTGGAATAATAAGGTTTTCAAAATCGATTTTCAAAATATTTCTTTAATTGGCCATAACTCCTAAACGGAGCGTCCTAGAGGGTTGAAATTTAATTTGATCGGTGGGTTCTGGAATAATAAGGTTTTCAAAATCGATTTTCAAAATATTTCTTTAATTGGCCATAACTCCTAAACGGAGCGTCCTAGAGGGTTGAAAGTAGGCGCTTTTTATAGACATTGAATGCCTAATTTTTCACTGTAAATTTCATTTAATTCGATCGGTGGGTTCTGGAATAATAAGGTTTTCAAAATCGATTTTCAAAATATTTCTTTAATTGGCCATAACTCCTAAACGGAGCGTCCTAGAGGGTTGAAATTTAATTTGATCGGTGGGTTCTGGAATAATAAGGTTTTCAAAATCGATTTTCAAAATATTTCTTTAATTGGCCATAACTCCTAAACGGAGGGTCCCAGAGGGTTGAAAGTAGGCGCTTTTTATAGACATTGAATGCCTAATTTTTCACTGTAAATTTCATTTAATTCGATCGGTGGGTTCTGGAATAATAAGGTTTTCAAAATCGATTTTCAAAATATTTCTTTAATTGGCCATAACTCCTAAACGGAGCGTCCTAGAGGGTTGAAATTTAATTTGATCGGTGGGTTCTGGAATAATAAGGTTTTCAAAATCGATTTTCAAAATATTTCTTTAATTGGCCATAAATCCTAAACGGAGCGTCCTAGAGGGTTGAAAGTAGGCGCTTTTTATAGACATTGAATGCCTAATTTTTCACTGTAAATTTCATTTAATTCGATCGGTGGGTTCTGGAATAATAAGGTTTTCAAAATCGATTTTCAAAATATTTCTTTAATTGGCCATAACTCCTAAACGGAGCATCCTAGAGGGTTGGAATTTAATTTGATCGGTGGGTTCTGGAATAATAAGGTTTTAAAAATCGATTTTCAAAATATTTCTTTAATTGGCCATAACTCCTAAACGGAGCGTCCTAGAGGGTTGAAAGTAGGCGCTTTTTATAGACATTGAATGCCTAATTTTTCACTGTAAATTTCATATAATTTAATTTGATCGGTGGGTTCTGGAATAATAAGGTTCTCAAAATCGATTTTCAAAATATTTCTTTAATTGGCCATAACTCCTAACCGGAGCATCCTAGAGGGTTGAAAGTAGGCGCTTTTTATAGACATTGAATGCCTAATTTTTCACTGTAAATTTCATATAATTTAATCGGTGGGTTCTGGAATAATAAGGTTCTCAAAATCGATTTTCAAAATATTTCTTTAATTGGCCATAACTCCTAACCGGAGCATCCTAGAGGGTTGAAAGTAGGCGCTTTTTATAGGCATTGAATGCCTAATTTTTCACTGCAAATTTCATTTAATTCGATCGGTGGGTTCTGGAATAATAAGGTTTTCAAAATCGATTTTCAAAATATTTCTTTAATTGGCCATAACTCCTAACCGGAGCATCCTAGAGGGTTGATGGTAGGCGCTTTTTATAGACATTGAATGCCTAATTTTTCACTGTAAATTTCATTTAATTCGATCGGTGGGTTCTGGAATAATAAGGTTTTCAAAATCGATTTTCAAAATATTTCTTTAATTGGCCGTAACTTCTAAACGGAGTGTCCTAGAGGGTTGAAAGTGGGCGCTTTTTATAGACACTGAATGCCTAATTTTTCACTGTAAATTTCATGTAATTCGATCGGTGGGTTCTGGAATAATAATGTTTTCAAAATCGATTTTCAAAATATTTCTTTAATTGGCCATAACTCCTAAACGGAGCGTCCAAGAGGGTTGAAATTTAATTTGATCGGTGGGTTCTGGAATAATAAGGTTTTCAAAATCGATTTTCAAAATATTTCTTTAATTGGCCATAACTCCTAAACGGAGCGTCCTAGAGGGTTGAAAGTAGGCGCTTTTTATAGACATTGAATGCCTAATTTTTCACTGTAAATTTCATTTAATTCGATCGGTGGGTTCTGGAATAATAAGGTTTTCAAAATCGATTTTCAAAATATTTCTTTAATTGGCCATAACTCCTAAACGGAGCGTCCTAGAGGGTTGAAATTTAATTTGATCGGTGGGTTCTGGAATAATAAGGTTTTCAAAATCGATTTTCAAAATATTTCTTTAATTGGCCATAACTCCTAAACGGAGGGTCCCAGAGGGTTGAAAGTAGGCGCTTTTTATAGACATTGAATGCCTAATTTTTCACTGTAAATTTCATTTAATTCGATCGGTGGGTTCTGGAATAATAAGGTTTTCAAAATCGATTTTCAAAATATTTCTTTAATTGGCCATAACTCCTAAACGGAGCGTCCTAGAGGGTTGAAATTTAATTTGATCGGTGGGTTCTGGAATAATAAGGTTTTCAAAATCGATTTTCAAAATATTTCTTTAATTGGCCATAACTCCTAAACGGAGCGTCCTAGAGGGTTGAAAGTAGGCGCTTTTTATAGACATTGAATGCCTAATTTTTCACTGTAAATTTCATTTAATTCGATCGGTGGGTTCTGGAATAATAAGGTTTTCAAAATCGATTTTCAAAATATTTCTTTAATTGGCCATAACTCCTAAACGGAGCGTCCTAGAGGGTTGAAATTTAATTTGATCGGTGGGTTCTGGAATAATAAGGTTTTCAAAATCGATTTTCAAAATATTTCTTTAATTGGCCATAACTCCTAAACGGAGGGTCCCAGAGGGTTGAAAGTAGGCGCTTTTTATAGACATTGAATGCATAATTTTTCACTGTAAATTTCATTTAATTCGATCGGTGGGTTCTGGAATGATAAGGTTTTCAAAATCGATTTTCAAAATATTTCTTTAATTGGCCATAACTCCTAAACGGAGCATCCTAGAGGGTTGGAATTTAATTTGATCGGTGGGTTCTGGAATAATAAGGTTTTAAAAATCGATTTTCAAAATATTTCTTTAATTGGCCATAACTCCTAAACGGAGCGTCCTAGAGGGTTGAAAGTAGGCGCTTTTTATAGACATTGAATGCCTAATTTTTCACTGTAAATTTCATATAATTTAATTTGATCGGTGGGTTCTGGAATAATAAGGTTCTCAAAATCGATTTTCAAAATATTTCTTTAATTGGCCATAACTCCTAACCGGAGCATCCTAGAGGGTTGAAAGTAGGCGCTTTTTATAGACATTGAATGCCTAATTTTTCACTGTAAATTTCATATAATTTAATCGGTGGGTTCTGGAATAATAAGGTTCTCAAAATCGATTTTCACAATATTTCTTTAATTGGCCATAACTCCTAACCGGAGCATCCTAGAGGGTTGAAATTTAATTTGATCGGTGGGTTCTGGAATAATAAGGTTTTAAAAATCGATTTTCAAAATATTTCTTTAATTGGCCATAACTCCTAAACGGAGCGTCCTAGAGGGTTGAAATTTAATTTGATCGGTGGGTTCTGGAATAATAAGGTTTTCAAAATCGATTTTAAAATATTTCTTTAATTGGCCATAACTCCTAAACGGAGCGTCCTAGAGGGTTGAAAGTAGGCGCTTTTTATAGACATTGAATGCCTAATTTTTCACTGTAAATTTCATTTAATTCGATCAGTGGGTTCTGGAATAATAAGGTTTTCAAAATCGATTTTCAAAATATTTCTTTAATTGGCCATAACTCCTAAACGGAGCGTCCTAGAGGGTTGAAATTTAATTTGATCGGTGGGTTCTGGAATAATAAGGTTTTCAAAATCGATTTTCAAAATATTTCTTTAATTGGCCATAACTCCTAAACGGAGCGTCCTAGAGGGTTGAAATTTAATTTGATCGGTGGGTTCTGGAATAATAAGGTTTTCAAAATCGATTTTCAAAATATTTCTTTAATTGGCCATAACTCCTAAACGGAGCGTCCTAGAGGGTTGAAAGTAGGCGCTTTTTATAGACATTGAATGCCTAATTTTTCACTGTAAATTTCATTTAATTCGATCGGTGGGTTCTGGAATGATAAGGTTTTCAAAATCGATTTTCAAAATATTTCTTTAATTGGCCATAACTCCTAAACGGAGCATCCAGAGGGTTGGAATTTAATTTGATCGGTGGGTTCTGGAATAATAAGGTTTTAAAAATCGATTTTCAAAATATTTCTTTAATTGGCCATAACTCCTAAACGGAGCGTCCTAGAGGGTTGAAAGTAGGCGCTTTTTATAGACATTGAATGCCTAATTTTTCACTGTAAATTTCATATAATTTAATTTGATCGGTGGGTTCTGGAATAATAAGGTTCTCAAAATCGATTTTCAAAATATTTCTTTAATTGGCCATAACTCCTAACCGGAGCATCCTAGAGGGTTGAAAGTAGGCGCTTTTTATAGACATTGAATGCCTAATTTTTCACTGTAAATTTCATTTAATTCGATCGGTGGGTTCTGGAATAATAAGGTTTTCAAAATCGATTTTCAAAATATTTCTTTAATTGGCCATAACTCCTAACCGGAGCATCCTAGAGGGTTGATGGTAGGCGCTTTTTATAGACATTGAATGCCTAATTTTTCACTGTAAATTTCATTTAATTCGATCGGTGGGTTCTGGAATAATAAGGTTTTCAAAATCGATTTTCAAAATATTTCTTTAATTGGCCGTAACTTCTAAACGGAGTGTCCTAGAGGGTTGAAAGTGGGCGCTTTTTATAGACACTGAATGCCTAATTTTTCACTGTAAATTTCATTTAATTCGATCGGTGGGTTCTGGAATGATAAGGTTTTCAAAATCGATTTTCAAAATATTTCTTTAATTGGCCATAACTCCTAAACGGAGCATCCTAGAGGGTTGGAATTTAATTTGATCGGTGGGTTCTGGAATAATAAGGTTTTAAAAATCGATTTCAAAATATTTCTTTAATTGGCCATAACTCCTAAACGGAGCGTCCTAGAGGGTTGAAAGTAGGCGCTTTTTATAGACATTGAATGCCTAATTTTTCACTGTAAATTTCATATAATTTAATTTGATCGGTGGGTTCTGGAATAATAAGGTTCTCAAAATCGATTTTCAAAATATTTCTTTAATTGGTCATAACTCCTAACCGGAGCATCCTAGAGGGTTGAAAGTAGGCGCTTTTTATAGACATTGAATGCCTAATTTTTCACTGTAAATTTCATTTAATTCGATCGGTGGGTTCTGGAATAATAAGGTTTTCAAAATAGAATTTCAAAATATTTCTTTAATTGGCCGTAACTTCTAAACGGAGCGTCCTAGAGGGTTGGAAGTAGGCGCTTTTTATAGACATTGAATGCCTATTTTGCACTGTAAATTTCATTTAATTCGATCGGTGGGTTCTGGAATAATAAGATTTTCAAAATCGATTTTCGAAATATTTCTTTAATTGGCCGTAACTTCTAAACAGATCGTCCTAGAGGGTTGGAAGTAGGCGCTTTTTATAGACATTGAATGCCTAATTTTTCACTGTAAATTTCATTTAATTCGATCGGTGGGTTCTGGAATAATAAGATTTTCAAAATCGATTTTCGAAATATTTCTTTAATTGGCCGTAACTTCTAAACGGAGCGTCCTAGAGGGTTGGAAGTAGGCGCTTTTTATAGACATTGAATGCCTTATTTTTTACTGTAAATTACATTTAATTCGATCGGTGGGTTCTGGAATAATAAGGTTTTCAAAATCGATTTTCAAAATATTTCTTTAATTGGCCGTAACTTCTAAACGGAGCGTCCTAGAGGGTTGGAAGTAGGCGCTTTTTATAGACATTGAATGCCTAATTTGTCACTGTAAATTTCATTTAATTCGATCGGTGGGTTCTGGAATAATAAGGTTTTTAAAATCGATAAATTTCATTTAAATCGATCGGTGGGTTCTGGAATAATAAGGTTTTCAAAATCGATTTTCAAAATATTTCTTTAATTGGCCGTAACTTCTAAACGGAGCGTCCTAGAGGGTTGGAAGTAGGCGCTTTTTATAGACATTGAATGCCTAATTTTTCACTGTAAATTTCATTTAATTCGATCGGTGGGTTCTGGAATAATAAGATTTTCAAAATCGATTTCCGAAATATTTCTTTAATTGGCCGTAACTTCTAAACGGAGCGTCCTAGAGGGTTGGAAGTAGGCGCTTTTTATAGACATTGAATGCCTAATTTTTCACTGTAAATTTCATTTAATTCGATCGGTGGGTTCTGGAATAATAAGATTTTCAAAATCGATTTCCGAAATATTTCTTTAATTGGCCGTAACTTCTAAACGGAGCGTCCTAGAGGGTTGGAATTAGGCGCTTTTTATAGACATTGAATGTATTATTTTTTACTGTAAATTACATTTAATTCGATCGGTGGGTTCTGGAATAACAAGGTTTTCAAAATAGAATTTCAAAATATTTCTTTAATTGGCCGTAACTTCTAAACGGAGCGTCCTAGAGGGTTGAAAGTAGGCGCTTTTTATAGACATTGAATGCCTAATTTTTCACTGTAAATTTCATTTAATTCGATAAGTGGGTTCTGGAATAATAAGATTTTCAAAATCGATTTCCGAAATATTTCTTTAATTGGCCGTAACTTCTAAACGGAGTGTCCTAGAGGGTTGGAGTGTCCTAGAGGGTGGGTTCTGGAATAATTAGGTTTTCAAAATCGATTTTCAAAATATTTCTTTAATCGGCCGTAACTTCTAAACGGAGCGTCCTAGAGGGTTGGAAGTAGGCGCTTTTTATAGACATTGAATGCCTAATTTTTCACTGTAAATTTCATTTAATTCGATCGGTGGGTTCTGGAATAATAAGATTTTCAAAATCGATTTTCAAAATATTTCTTTAATCGGCCGTAACTTCTAAACGGAGCGACCTAGAGGGTTGAAAGTAGGCGCTTTTTATAGACATTGAATGTCTAATTTTTCACTGTAAATTCCATTTAATTCGATCGGTGATTTCTGGAATAATAAGGTTTTCAAAATCGATTTTCAAAATATTTCTTTAATTGGCCGTAACTTCAAAACGGAGCGTCCGAGAGGGTTGAAAGTAGGCGCTTTTTATTGACATTGAATGCCTAATTTGTCACTGTAAATTTCATTTAATTCGATCGGTGGGTTCTGGAATAATAAGATTTTTAAAATCGATAAATTTCATTTAAATCGATCGGTGGGTTCTGGAATAATAAGGTTTTCAAAATCGATTTTCAAAATATTTCTTTAATTGGCCGTAACTTCTAAACGGAGCGTCCTAGAGGGTTGGAAGTAGGCGCTTTTTATAGACATTGAATGCCTAATTTTTCACTGTAAATTTCATTTAATTCGATCGGTGGGTTCTGGAATAATAAGATTTTCAAAATCGATTTCCGAAATATTTCTTTAATTGGCCGTAACTTCTAAACGGAGTGTCCTAGAGGGTTGGAAGTAGGCGCTTTTTATAGACATTGAATGCCTATTTTGCACTGTAAATTTCATTTAATTCGATCGGTGGGTTCTGGAATAATAAGATTTTCAAAATCGATTTTCGAAATATTTCTTTAATTGGCCGTAACTTCTAACCAGATCGTCCTAGAGGGTTGGAAGTAGGCGCTTTTTATAGACATTGAATGCCTAATTTTTCACTGTAAATTTCATTTAATTCGATCGGTGGGTTCTGGAATAATAAGATTTTCAAAATCGATTTTCGAAATATTTCTTTAATTGGCCGTAACTTCTAAACGGAGCGTCCTAGAGGGTTGGAAGTAGGCGCTTTTTATAGACATTGAATGCCTTATTTTTTACTGTAAATTACATTTAATTCGATCGGTGGGTTCTGGAATAATAAGGTTTTCAAAATCAATTTTCAAAATATTTCTTTAATTGGCCGTAACTTCTAAACGGAGCGTCCTAGAGGGTTGGAAGTAGGCGCTTTTTATAGACATTGAATGCCTAATTTGTCACTGTAAATTTCATTTAATTCGATCGGTGGGTTCTGGAATAATAAGGTTTTTAAAATCGATAAATTTCATTTAAATCGATCGGTGGGTTCTGGAATAATAAGATTTTCAAAATCGATTTTCGAAATATTTCTTTAATTGGCCGTAACTTCTAAACGGAGCGTCCTAGAGGGTTGGAATTAGGCGCTTTTTATAGACATTGAATGTATTATTTTTTACTGTAAATTACATTTAATTCGATCGGTGGGTTCTGGAATAATAAGGTTTTCAAAATCGATTTTCAAAATATTTCTTTAATTGGCCGTAACTTCAAAACGGAGCGTCCGAGAGGGTTGAAAGTAGGCGCTTTTTATTGACATTGAATGCCTATTTTGCACTGTAAATTTCATTTAATTCGATCGGTGGGTTCTGGAATAACAAGGTTTTCAAAATAGAATTTCAAAATATTTCTTTAATTGGCCGTAACTTCTAAACGGAGCGTCCTAGAGGGTTGAAAGTAGGCGCTTTTTATAGACATTGAATGCCTAATTTTTCACTGTAAATTTCATTTAATTCGATAAGTGGGTTCTGGAATAATAAGATTTTCAAAATCGATTTCCGAAATATTTCTTTAATTGGCCGTAACTTCTAAACGGAGTGTCCTAGAGGGTTGGAGTGTCCTAGAGGGTGGGTTCTGGAATAATTAGGTTTTCAAAATCGATTTTCAAAATATTTCTTTAATCGGCCGTAACTTCTAAACGGAGCGTCCTAGAGGGTTGGAAGTAGGCGCTTTTTATAGACATTGAATGCCTAATTTTTCACTGTAAATTTCATTTAATTCGATCGGTGGGTTCTGGAATAATAAGATTTTCAAAATCGATTTTCAAAATATTTCTTTAATCGGCCGTAACTTCTAAACGGAGCGACCTAGAGGGTTGAAAGAAGGCGCTTTTTATAGACATTTAATGCCTAATTTTTCACTGTAAATTTCATTTAATTCGATCGGTGGGTTCTGGAATAATAAGATTTTCAAAATCGATTTTCAAAATATTTCTTTAATCGGCCGTAACTTCTAAACGGAGCGTCCTAGAGGGTTGAAAGTAGGCGCTTTTTATTGACATTGAATGCCTAATTTGTCACTGTAAATTTCATTTAATTCGATCGGTGGGTTCTGGAATAATAATGTTTTCAAAATCGATTTTCAAAATATTTCTTTAATTGGCTGTAATTTCTAAACGGAGCGTCCTAGTGGGTTGAAAGTTCTCGAATAATAAGGTTTTCAAAATCGATTTTAAGAAAAAGACGCTCCTAAACGGAGCGTCCTAGAGGGTTGAAAGTAGGCGCTTTTTATAGACATTCAATGCCTAATTTTTCACTGTAAATTTCATTTAATTCGATCGGTGGGTTCTGGAATAATAAGGTTTTCAAATCGATTTTCAAAATATTTCTTTAATTGGCCATAACTCCTAAACGGAGCGTCTTAGAGGGTTGAAAGTAGGCGCTTTTATAGACATTGAATGCCTAATTTTTCACAGTAAATTTCATTCTGAAAAAAGTAGTAATAAAAAAAATGTGCAACTCTCACTAGTTTTTGCGAATTAAATTTAAATGAATTATTTAAGTTATAATTATATGAGATTTATTTGTGAGTTTTTCTTAAATTTTGAAATAGAACTAGAACAATGCCACAAAGAAGTTGTATTATGGGATGCGCGGAACCTTATGTTCATTAGTTTCCGAAAGACCATAAAAGGTAAGTCTTTTGCGCCTTGAATTTACGCCTTGTAGCAAATATTAAATAGTTTCAATAAACCACCACAGAGAAATTTCCTGCCAGGCTGATGACATAGGGCCGTCAGTTTAGTTTACTGTCTAATAAGAATTTATTTTTTACTGTCATTTTATCTTATCAATCTAAACTTTTGTATCCCTATTTTCATGTTTTAAATAAAAAAGAACAGCTTTTGTAATACAAAAAATTCACAAATATATTTACACAAGATATTTACATATTTACAATCATTTGCAACAAAACATTTGATTCTTACGCTCGATAAAAGTGAAATGCTGGAATTTAAAATTTCAGCACGTGATGGAAAATTATTTCTAAACTTTGATGACAGCAGCGCTGGGTCGACTTGGTTCTTCCGCGAAGCTCAAGTCGTTCAACAATTTTATTTTCGAAGGATTTATGGCGATTTATAAATTAATGTATAACCAGGATACTGTGTTAATTCTAGAATAAATAAAATACATTTGATTAATTTTATTTTAATTTAATAAAAATTGAAATGGAGTACCTGTTCCAAATATTCCTCAATTATATTCCTATTTGTAAGATGTTTAATTGATGGTTGCTATAAATAATCATTAATTTGAAAGATGGTTTGCCAGCAATATTTATCGTATTTGTCGGATGTTGGAAAGAGTTTATCTCAAAGCATATCTAAATAATTTGTAAATAACTTGATATTTATTGACGTCAAGTGTAGAATCTTGACGAAAGTTAGTGTAGTGTGGGCCACATCTGCGTTCATTTCTTTCAGCAATTGAATATTAATCTTTCTTGTCGCTTGACGATTCTTGTTTAGCTAAGAATTGTCAATATAATATATTGTAGATATAATAGTAGTAAAAAATATAATCTTTCCCTATAAGATATATATGTTTCGCAAGAAAATTTTGTGTGGAATAGATCCTTCTAAACCAAAAGCGCACTAACCGCTTTTAAAATTTTAAAGAGTTTAAATTTTTGATCGTCAAAACAGCTCTTTCATGAAAATTCGCGACCTGTGTACTTTTTATACCCTACACCTATGAGGTTCAGGGTATATTAACTTTGTGCATATATTGTAACGCCCCTTAGGAGGCGGAAAAGTATATATATTCTTGATCAGCATCACTACCCGAGTCCGTTTAGCCATGTCCGTCTGTCTGTCTGTCCGTCTTGCTGTCTTGATCTGATCCGTGATCCGCCCACTTTTTTTTCTTGCTGTCCGAATACAGAATAACTTGAGAAATACTAATCAGAATGCGATGAAATTTCGTCTCAATATATTTTATCCAAAAGTAGGAACTGAGTTTGAAAATGAACCAAATCGGTGAACGGACACGCCCACCTCCCATACAAGTCACTTTTATATAACTCTTTCGGAACTAATAACTCGAAAAGTATGCAAGGTATAGTTATAAAATTTAAAACTTATTGTTAGAATTCACTTAAAAATATGTGGTCCAAAAATGGGCGTGATCCGCCCACTTTTTTTTCATTATTTCCCGGGTTTTCATAGTGGAAATTTGATCCGTAAATTATTTAAATCAAATCTATGAAATATTAGCCTTTCAAAATTTTATATATAGGCGTGGTCCGCCCAATTACATTTTTCAAATTTATTTTTTTTAGTTTTTTATACTTTATATAATTTTTTTAATTTATGGGGATATAAGATGTAAATTTCTGATATATGAATAATATTCTGAGGGTTAATATCCCCACCAAAGGTGTAGGGTATTCCAGAGTCGGGCCCGACCGACTATAAAAATCCGCCCCATGTGACCGAACTTACCCATGTGACCCAACTTTCCCAACTCGTTTTTTATTAGAATGTGATTTCTCAGATCGCGTGCGATTTATGCATTTTTGTATTTGATCTTTTCAAGAATTGCATCTTTTTCCGACGTTCCTAAAATATTTAAGAATTTATTCGAAAATCAATGTACATTAGACTGACAATGGAAAATCATGATTTCGAATCGAGAGGAGGTCACCCCCTAGAAATGCTCTATTGGTTGAGAAAATCGATGTGAAGAATTTTCAGAGAAATCCGAATATGGGAAAGAAATGGATCCCGCCGGGACCTCAAAGTAAGCGTTTTCGTACCTAAATTGATAATTTTGAAATTGTATTAAAATTATGTCTCTCAAACACATTAAACTAAAAAAGTGGGTAAGTCGTCAGTTGGAAAATTATATTAGTTTTTCAGAAAACTATAAATAAAAAAAATCGGAAAATAATACAGAAGCTGTGATTATTTAAACAGGCATCCTTCGTTTTATATTTTCGTCAGTCACGCCTATCCTGAAACACTTTAAACTCAAAAGTTCGATTCCCATCTCAAATTTATTTTGAATATGTTTTTGACATCCCTTGCGATTATTTTAGGATCAATAAAAAAATTTTAGACTTTTTAAAATATAGCGATATTAATGCATTTTTTGATGCAGTTTTTACTAATTTTTTTTAGTAATTAATAATAAATGTTTATAATTCAATTTCATCTTAAAATAATCGCAAGGTATGTTAAAAACATATTCTAAAAAAATTTGAGATGGACATCTACGTTTGAGATTAATTAGTTTCGGGCCAGACGTAACTAATGAAAATAAAAATCGAGGGATGCCTGTTTAAATAATCACTGCTTCTCTATTTTGTATCCGATTTTTTTCATTAATAGTTTGTTAAAAAGCTAATACAATTTTCTAACAGATGACATACCCACTTTATTAGTTTAATGTGTTTGAGAGACATCATTTAAATTCAATTTTGAAATTGTTTTTTTAGGTACGAAAACGCCTACTTTGAGGTCCCGGTGGGTCCATTTCCCATATTTGAATTTCGCTGAAAATTCTTCACATCAATTATCTTATCCGATAGAGCATTTCTAGGGGGTGACCTTCAAAATCAAACTCGACGATTTTTTTTTTTCATACAAAGTCATTGACAGTCTAATATACATAGATTAATGGAGAAAGAGATGAGTTTTTCAATTTGCAAAATTTATTGTTTATCAAAGCAACTTTAAAATCATACATTGTTTAAATTTAAACATGTTTCATCGGGACTAAGTTATATATATTTTTAATTTTTAAATTATTATTATTTTTTATTTGAAAGCATGGCCAAAAAGCTACCAAACTCAAATTTTTTAAAATTTTTATTTAGTGTCTGAATATTCGAATATTAAAAACTTATTAATATATTTGCACATTTTTTTATTGCAAAAAAGAAAAGCAATTTTCCTCCTTTATATAGACTTTACATATTTCATTCATTTGCGAGCCTTTTCTGAAACATTTTTGAATAAAAAGTGAATCTTATAAGATTCCGCTCCAAAGCATTTTTAATTTACTTTTTGCATCTTTTGCTAGATTGTTTTTAGACTCCGATAGACTCATAAAACAGTATTCTACCCATGATACAAATATTTACGGGATCACAATGTTAACTTATGTTGTCACTATTAAAGATATTTGAAGTTTAGTTTTAAAAGAAAAACTAAATTGATAATTAAAAAAATCTCATCAATTCTTAGAATCAAAACAAACAACATATAATTTTAATTTTACTCTGAATACAAACTTCAATTTCTGAAAATTTTAATTTGAATCAAAACAAAATATTCAAAACTTTGTCAGGAGGAATATTGTGAAAACAATCTTTTCGGAGTTCTTGCGTTGGATGGGTATATATTATAAATACCCAAGATTGTACGAAATCCCCCTAAAAGGATGTCTTTCTAACAGTGATGCGAAATTGGTGGGTATCCCGCTAAATCTGGTGGGTTTTAAAAAATAAAACGCGAAAAAAAATGTACGGTGGACAGTGGGTTTTTTGGTGGGTTTTTAGTTTCGAGACAGAGTGTTTTAATAATATAGCGGGTTTTTATACCCTACACTAAGAGTGAAAGGGTATATTCAGTTTGGTACGCCGTTTGTAACACCCAGAAAGAAGCATCTCCGGTATAAGTATATATATTCTTGATCAGCATGATTGATTTAGCGATGTCTGTCTGTCTGTCTACTACTTAAACAATTGAAGAGTTAGATGAATGAAACTCATAATTTAGATTACTACCTACGCTGTATGTGCGAAAAAATTATGCAAATCGGTCCATTGTGACCTGTGATCTGACCATTTATACTCAAATACCTCATATTAAATTTACATCTACAGATCAATTTTATTGTATACGTGCTTAGATAAACTTTTTTGGTCAATTATATATTTCAGTCATGCTCAAATACATGAAAATAATATTTTCGTCGATTCGACTTGTTGTTGTAAAAAAAAAATCGAAATTCGGTACACCTACCCATTTGTAAATATGGGTATCAAATGAATGGAAATTCTTCAGCGATTGAAATTTTGTAATTATTTTCAGGATTCGTATACCCTGGTGACCAATATACCACCTTGAATGGTAACCACACTTATGTGTAGGGTATTTATAGTCGGCTTTGACCGACTATAATTTAGATAATCTTAACTATCATAATAATACCAAATTTAAAATTTCCCATGTGATCTAACCTTCCCAACTGGTTTTTTTTATTAAATTTAATTGAAATTATAACTTTTCCTTGAACAGCAATACAGAGGTATTTTTTAGGTTTTTGGACCGAAGTCGCCAACGATTCGATTATATAAAGAAGAATTCGGGCCTAAACTATTTCAGAATTTAGTGCATTTCGTTATGTTTTCTATTTGTTTAAATAACTTGGTATTTAAATCAAGGATTGAAACCTAAACGAATAACGGTTTCGATTTCGGTTTTTTCCGCGTTTCGGTTTCGGTTACGGTTTCGGTTACGGTTTTAAGTTTTTATAACGAAACGGTTTCGGTATACCGGTTCCATGTAACGGTTTCGGTTTTGATTTCGGTTTTTGTATAAATTTTCTTTATTTCCATATTTTTCAAATAATTTTAATTTTTTTATATTGTGGTAAATTATGTTCAAATTATGATACTGTGGTAAAGTGGGAAACGTAATTTAAACAATTTTTTTTTTTTATTTTAGTAAAAATATTGTGTTATATGAATTATTTAATTGATTACGCCAAGAAAAAAATTTAATTTAAAATTTCGTGACCACAAACCAATGAAAAGCAACATTTTGACTTCACCTGAGATATGATCTGGATTGCAAAGAAGGAGAATTTTGTACAATTTTCATCCATAAAAGCCAAAGAAATTAAATTTCAATAAATCTGTGAACTTCAATTTATGTAAACTAGTGATGATCATTTGCAAGAGCAAAGAAATGGTAATCTTAATCTTTTAAATTTTAAATAAAAGATCAAAGACAAATATCTTAAACTGCATATTAATTATGAAAACGAATAGAATTTGAACACTAATTGTATTTAAGTTACTTATTTTCCATATTTTCAATTTCTTCAACATTTTACTAACAAAAAAAAAATCCAATAACATAAAAATTTTAATTATATTTTAACAAGACTTAACTAATAAAAAATAATTGTATAAATCAAGTGATGTTGACGAGACAATTCAAAATCTCAAGGCCATAATAAAATGAACAAATCGTCGTTGTAGAACGAAAAGTCACCAAATACATTTTCAAAATGCTAAATATTTTTTACAAATATCTTTATGTATCTGTCAATTTTTAATCGATGATCTCCATTTTTACTACATGATAAAAAAATGTAAATCTATCAATTGATATTTCAACTTTAAAAATGCATCAATTACTTTTTATAATATTAATCAACAAACTCGAAAATTAAGTTTTTCATAAAAATGTATTTGGTGACTTTTCGTTATACAACGACGATATACATTATACGATATACATACATATACAATAAATATAAGGAATATTTCGTATATGGGTGATTCCACGTCAGGTTTGGCAGCACCATCTCAGAAACTTATGAAATTTGATAGCGTGGTTTAATGACTTGAAATTAAGAAAAATGCAAAATTTCAGTTTCCTAAATGCAGTGGTTTCAGAGATATGAGTCCTTGAAATATGAAAAACTCACAAAAAATGCACAAAGTTGCACTAGCTTAACTTACTGTAACTTAGTAAATAGTTAACTTATGGAAACCATTTAAACGACCATGTAAAGGTTATAAAACTGAGCAAAAGTGGAAATATTAAAATTTTTAATAGTAGAGTGACCATAGGTAGATATTAATCATAAATTATTAAAAAAGGATTATCTCAATAACTCCTTTTTTTTTTAATTTTTTAAAAAATATATGTTAAAGTGTATCCTTTTGCTAATAAACAGTCAAAATTTCAGAGTGGTGTTCGGGCTTGTTCTTGAGTTAATTATAAAAATGTTTTATAAAGTAGAAATTTTCATATTAATTTTTTATTATAAAATTTTGTAATTATTTTCTTTGTAATGTTATTGAACTATAAAAGCCAATACTATTTATTTCATAGCTTTTAAAACAAATAATTAATTTGGGGTGACCATATTTGTCAGGTGACCCACCGTAAATATAGATCATTGGCTGAATTTTACTTTACCATCCGAAGAGAAATATTTTTTTTTCTTTTTCAAACTATCCCCTCTGTTTGGATTCAAAAGTAAAATAAATATAAATATAAATAAATATATATATAAAAATAAATATATATAAAAATAAATATATCGTGAGATCATGTAGTTGTAAAGTTTTTCGATTTTTCTAGGGTACCACAGGTCCGACCGGACCCTAATTTACATATCTATTTTACATTTTTCATAATTTCAAGTCATAAAACCACCCTACCAAATTTCATTAATTTCTGAGATGGTGCTGCCAAAATTTTAAAATTTTCAGTTGATTTGACGTGGAATAACCCATATGCATATTTCTGTTTTCGTTACAGATTAAAAAAAATCCGTATACTACACGTACCGTATGTCAAGAGAACTCAAATAATATCTTGCAGAGTAACATTTTTCTTTGCGAACACCATGCGAACACAAACTCAAACGCTACAAAGCGAATACTAACACAAAGAAGAGAATATAACAATAACGATTACGATTCGTATACACACACTTTCACAACGACAACTCCTCGTTGCTATCCTGTATCATCGCATGGCAACAAACAGACGCATGACAACAGACAGACGCATGACAACAGACAGACGCATGACAACGGACAGACGCATGGCACCACACTACATGTATGTATCAGAGTTGTTAAAGAATGCATTCTTTTGGGAATGCATTCATCTAAAAAATTGAAAAGAATGGGAATTCAAAATGAATGCATTCATTTTTGTCAAAATAATGGGAATTCAAACGCTTGAATTCCCAATCAGATGGCCTTCAAAATGAATGCATTCATCAAAGAATGCATTCATTTCAGTCTGAATTCTTTTTTTGGCAAAAAAGAATTCAAAAAACAATGAATGCATTCATTTGTTTTTGTAATTTGTCAGAAAAATACGGGTTACAATATTAAAGCCGTAAAATCCCGCATTTTCCGGAATTTTTGTTGTTATTGACATTTTAATGAAAATATATCATTGCTATTGGAAAATTATAATAGTATATTTTATTAAAATCTGCGTTTTCACAAATATGTGAACAATTACAATGAATTGGTCAACTTTGTGGCAAACATTTTCGGGAATTATGGGATAGTGGGACTAGAAGCTCTTATTTGTCAGCGACACACATCCGGCAAATTCCGTGAAACTCAAATTTCGTATTTTGAAGCAGCGCAGCGTCAACAGTGTTGATGTTGCGCATTTTTGTTAAGTAGCGAAGTACTAAAAAGAAAGCACTTAATAATACTAATTATGTATATAATGGCATTCAATAAACAATTTAAATAAATTTATTTATTGTATTTATTAATCTAAAATTGTGCGTACGTATAGTGCTTTGAAAAATAATACAAAATTGTCAAATTAAATTACATGTCAACTGGCTTGTTTTTTTTAATTTCTTATTGGCAAATAATTAACACATTTTAATAATTATTAAGGGTGTGTGCGAGTTCGAAAAAATAGCTGACTAAGCTAAACTTTGTCGGTAATGCAGCGTTTACTTTTCAATTTAGCTAACTTTCGAGCAAACTAAATTGGAAGACATAAAACAGACATATGATAATCGAATTAAAACCCGTACAATTTAGTTTAATCAGCAATTTAGTCGAACTTTCAATATGAAAAATGTGCGTTTTAAAAATAGTACTCTGTAGTTCAAAAAGGCGAAAAGTACGAACTTACGTTTCTACTTTTTTCTTTTTTTCTTTTTATAACATTTCACATCACCGTGTCTATTTTATTACATTAAAAAAATATAATAATTATTAAAATACAGATATTATTTACATACAAAAAAGATTTCTGACATCGGTTTGGATTATTTTTATATTATTTTACAGATTATGCCCCTTTCAGTTTGTCCGGCATTTTTAAAAATGTTTTTTTTTTCTAAATGTGTGTGTGTATTTTATTTGCATACATAGTTTAATTTTAGCATAAGAACTAAACATTTGAAAACAAGGTAAGTATCGAGTACGCGAAAATAGCGATATTATACATCACTAATTGGTACGCGCAACGAAAAGTACAAACTTAACGTTTTCCCAACGTTCTTCGCAACAATTTGATCTTTGCGTTTCCTGGAATTGTCATCAATGTTTTCGGCGCGTGCCAACCGCACGGCCGGACTATTGCTATGCGCTCAAGTACAGCGCGCGAAGTCCACGAACTTATTTCGTGGAATTGTTGCGACCTAACATTTTTGCAATAATCGTTAATTTACGCAATGTCGATTCAGTCGGAAAAGTATTTTCCTGCAATAAATCACATTCGCCGTTGTCTTCATGTCTTTTGTTGCTAGAAATATCCAAAAATGACACAGTATACTTGGGGAAAAACTGTATTAAAAAATGTAATGCCCTTTAGCATGATAGTGGCGATATGTATATGTATATGTATATATATATATATATATATATATATATATATATATATATATATATATTAATTGCGCAAAAACAAAATGTTACTTTATACATAATTAGTAGTTAGTAATAATTTTTAGTACTTCGCTATTAAACAAAAATGCGCAACATCAACACTGTTGACGCTGCGCTGATTCAAATACGAAATTTTAGTTTCACGAAATTTGTCGGATGTGTGTCGCTGACAAATAAGAGCTTCTAGTCCCACGATCCCATAATTACCGAAAATGTTTGCCACAAAGTTTACCAATTCATTGTAATTGTTCACATATTTGTGAAAACTCAGATTTTAATAAAATATACTCTTATAATTTTCCAATAGCAATGATATATTTTCATTAAAATGTCAATTACAACAAAAATTCCGGAAAATGCGGGATTTTACGACTTTAATATTGTAACCCTTATTTTTCTGACAAATTACAAAAACAAATGAATGCCAAACAATAATGCATTCATTGTTTTTTTAATTCTTTTTTGCCAAAAAAGAATTCAGACTGAAATGAATGCATTCTTTAATGAATGCATTCATTTTGAAGGCCATCTGATTGGGAATTCAAGCGTTTGAATTCTTTAACAACTCTGGTATGTATCTAGTCCAGCTCTCTAGTTGGCAACAACAACGAGTTCTCTTTGTGGTACAAAAAATTTCCCGCCAAAAATTCTATCAAAAGCTTGGATGCTACTTTATTCGCATTTTTGTTGTTGTTGCACTTTCAAACGAATCAGCGGATTTGTGAAAAAGCAATATATCAGCTAAATATATCACACTGTGAAAATTTTCATATATTATTTTTTATTACTTCATGATTTTACAATTAACAAAAAACTATATATAAAAGTAAAACAAAAATAATAATGTGCATAGCACAGTGCATATGCACAATCGATGTACGAACTAGCGTAGCGAAGAAAAGAAAAAAAATATTGTTTTGTCTGTTTTATCTTTTTGAAGCGACTTTTGAAGCACTTTTAAAGCTATTTACCGCTTCAAAAGTGCTTCACAGGCCTTATTTTTAAGATGCTTATATTCTTTAGAATTGACAAAAACAAAAAAAACAAACATCTGCATTAATGTTCACGTTCATAAATATTTTGCACGCTTTCCAATGTTACTTGTTGTTCAATATTTAGTAATATCATGAATTATTTTGTATATCATTATTACCTTAAAAACATAATAAATACATTAAAATCACTTGCTCTTGTTCTTTTTTTTCTGCAAAATCTCGATCTTGTTCTCGTTTTTGTACTTGCAAAAAAAATGCAAGAACAAGATGCAAAAACAAGAAATGTTTAATCATCACTAATGTAAACAAATATCTGCCTTATACTTGAAATGTTTAAACTTGTCGAATTTGCACTTCATTTTTCGTATTTCCTTAAATAGTTACTGAGATGTTAATAATTTGAATTTTTTTTTACATTTTTTTTTTGCATTACCATTGTTTTGTTTATGTCCAAAATTGAGCTGTTTTGAAACATCAGTCAAAAATCCATTAAAAGACTTATAAATGAATGAAAAGAATTTAAAAAATATTCAAATGAACTTTTCAAAACTTGTCCCACTTTACCCTAAGCTCCCCTATATATTTTACTAATAAAATAATTAAAAAAAACCAATATTATTAAAATTTGAATCATTTTTTAACGTAAATATCGGTTTATTTTTGATTTTCGTATAACGGTGTCGGTTACGGTTTCGGTTTAAAAAATGAAACGGTTTTAAACTGATATCGGTTTCGGTTTCAATCCTTGATTTAAATAAAATAAGTAAAGCATTTTCTACAATATGCATATCGTCGAGGTGGTAAGTAAGACTCGCCAATATCATTTTTACAAAAACTTATTTTTAAATATGTTTTTGTTAATACTATAAAAATTAAAACCATTTAAATACCATGTTCTCATTAATGTATGCCAATGTCGGTCTAATAGATTAGAAACCGTCGGATACAAAAGTATTTTTGTAAACCTATTATTAAAATTTTCAAATGTAGTTGATGACTTCTACAATGACGATATGTTCGAATTAAATTAAGAATAATCGAGAAACAGAAAAAACTTGAACCGATGTCGCAATGAATCACTTTTTTTCTCGAATTGAGTTTAAGAATTATTCGAAATTTATAAGTGCTTCTCAAAACGCTATCCAAAAGTGAATTGCTAACAATCCCTTTTGTATCGTTTGGTAGTCGGTGTAACGAAACGACGCCAACAAATATGTGTTTACATTTAAATTTGATATATTGAGAAAGTGACACCGAGGAAATAATAACTCAGTGGAAGTTGTTACGATTGTCCAAAACGGAACTAGGAGAAGATATGGATATAGTCGAATTATCGCCGAATCCGAACGGCGGTATTTCATAGGCAATGTTTTACTCTCGTAGGTTTGCCATTTACTGCCGAGAGGTAGCGCGGTATAGAAAAATGTTTTTATGAAAAGATGTTGTTAGCCCCATGATGTTGTTGAACCGGGGACCTATATATATATATATATATATATATATATATATATATATATATATATATATATATATATATATATATATATATATATATATATAGCAATTCCATTTCATAGGATAAAATTTTATATACTGATTATAAAAATTTAAGTAGGTGCATTTTCAAAAAATTTTGATGCTCCCACTTTTTGGGTTAAAACATTAACCAAACTTACGAATATTGAATATTTTGGAGTTTTTCGTGCTGTACTGTGGATGTGCCTCAATGAAATATGTAATGACAAAAGTGTCGCGATTTCACAATAAATGGACATAAGATAGAAATTTTTGATTGCAATCAATTATTTGATTCGTAACCATTCTACGTAGATGCATAAAACCCTTCAAAAACATTATTTACCATAAAAATTTTCAAAAACAAAATATCAAAATTTTGCACAATTTTCAAAAAGTCCATAAAAATTTTGCATTTCAATATTTTTATAAGCGCCACTGATTTTGTGATGGCACTATTTCAAATAATAATGGCTATGTGCCACGCGAGAAACTGTTGTTTTGAACACATTCACGCTCATTTTTTCAACATTAGTAGTGATCGTACAGTCTTTTGGTATTGAGGGCACATTAACGAGATATGAGTCATACGGTGCAAATTTACAACCGCTTTCAACTAGTATTTTCATATTAAAATTTCATTGAGGGGCGTAAGTACATGGCCAAAAAACACTGACATTTTGAAAATGGGGAAAAAAATGGTTTCAATGTTTCACCACCATATATCAAACTATAAAATTATGCTATACAAAATAAACATATACCAAATTAATCTCCCACGTGTTCCGATCACCTCTTTCTCAGCAAGTGTGATCCCAAAGTGAAGACCTTGTAACAAAAACGGAGAAGAAGCAAAAAAAACCTAGAGTATTTCAATGAATTATTTTCAATTTTTCAACTTTAATTTACTATAACAAATAGTGGTAAAGACTTCTGGCCCTTCCCATATATATATATATATATATATATATATATATATATATATTACACTCCTTTTCTTTTTCATCCATTCTATTTATTTTAATTTCTCCTTTATTTTATACAATTTCCATATTTAAGTAATTTAACAATTGTAGAAAAAATTCAGTTGTCACAAGCTGGAATCGAACTCCCGACTAACGTCCGGAGTTCACTGATCTTCCGGCAATCTACGCATCTAACTCATCTTGTCTGAGATTTTTTCTTTAAAAACAAAATGTATTTTTTTTTATTCTAATTTGACAATATTTTTCTGATGTGACAGACATTTTCAAATTATAAAGTTCAAGATTCAAAAAAAGATGGTCTGAAACAAGTGAGCTTGATAGCGTAACGGGTAGAGGTCCGGACATGTACGCAGGAAATTCGGAAAGCGGATTTTTTTTATTAATGTATGATTTGGCCGCTTGGTCTTGGCTAAATCTCCATTCATGAAGACATATTTAATGAGTCCTGGGTGACTCTTGGAAAAATATCAGTTATCCAATACTTGGTAATTCAATCATGGCTGAGACTTGGGTAAAGTCTTATCAACCATGCCTTGGACGGCCAAGGTTGGCTATTCCTTACGCCCGTTGTCAAGCCTGGTGTTTCCTACATAGGTACCCAAGCATATGTCTGTTAGTTCTGGCTGAGTCTTGGGCGAGACCTTACCAGGTCTTGGTCTCCCAGTTCTGGCTGAATCTTGGGCATTGATCTGCCAGGGCTGGTTGAGTCTTCAGACCGGGATATTGATCTCAAGGTTGTACCTAATATATTACATGTGTTATATTAGAAATGAAACTAAAATAACTAATATAATTCATACAATAAAAAGTAAAATAAAAAATTGGTAATTTTTTTTGAATTGGTAACTTTTTTTTTATTTGGTAAGCAAAATTATGTTACAGTGGCAACCCTGCATGTGGCATCAGAGTCAAGAATATTTTTTTTTTGCAAATTCAAGGCTTGCTTTGCATTTCCTTATTTTTGATTTTTGGATTTTTATACTTTGTAAACAAAACTAAGTGTTTGAAATTTTCACAGCATACTCAGTTTTATCTATTACTTAACTTTTTAAGAAAATTGCTATCGATATTTTCGGTCCCTTTTCACTTTTTAAATTGCAATTCTGCATTTATTTTTTTTATTGTTTATTATACAATACTATTTAATATTAATAATACACAGAAAAAAATATTGTACGGTTATGAGCAAATCCAGAAAACATACAACCTTCATGATATTGACATAAAGCAATGAATAAAAATGATTTGTTGTTTTTTATATTCTACATTCTAATTGAATATTATTAAGAATACTTGAATTAATAAATCCCAACCATTTTTTTAAGTTCTTAAGTTACTCTGTCGATTTGCTACATGTGGCCAAATTAAGAAAAATATTCAAAATACCGATGATACGGTCACGTTTTGGTTCGTTCTTATCATCACTATTGCTACGGCTTGCAAGATATCGGTACAATTTTAATACAATCTCTAGCTAATACCCGAATACAAATGAAATATATGTCACATAAGTGTGCCATATCCCAAACGAAATTTGGACAGAGATGGAGGTATGATACCACTTTTGGAACGAAAACGAAAATGAAGAATGTGCTGAAGGGACAAAGGAATATATTCTGGAATCTAAATTTGCATTTGATAATTTAAATTCACTAGCATATCATGAAACATTGTCAGTAGAAATGCAATAAGTAAGACAAACACTGCATTGAAAAATTTACAAAAATTTGAAAAATATTTAACTCAACTTTTTTTAATTATTAACTCAAAAAACAATGAAGTAAAATGCATAAACGGGTTTATGTTGACAATTAATGGTCTTGTGGAATTAAATATAGAAATAAAAATGATAAAAATTGATCGCTTCAACCAGAATTCTTTGGAAGAAATTTTTAAAAAATTATGTTCCATTTACCCCAAAACTATAAATGCAAATCAACTAAGATTGATTTTTTGACTAATAATGTCCACAAATAAAAATAATGTTAAAGAAATTACTTCAGAATTATGTTCATTAAATATAATGAACATTGAATTAGCCAATTAGCAAAAATCTGATGAGAGAATAAATCAGATACGTTACATAGTGGGACATGCAGTTCAAAAAGTGTTTATTGAAAAACTCAATTGTCAAACCTGTTGCCAGAATTCAATAAAAAATGTCAATGAACTCAATTTGAATACAGAAATATTAATAAAAGAAAAAAATAATTCAGAAAAAATTGAGTACATAAATCCTTCAGACAATTTTTTCGAATAAAAAGCTCTTTAAATATTAAAAAGCAAATATTGTCTGATATTTGCATGGACCACAAGATCCTATTTTTATCATTTCTAATAAATTTGTTTATCAATAATAACTGCAAATTTTGAAAGCATTAATTTAATTTTTTTAGAAAAATGAATTATAAATGGACAAATTTCAAAACACAAAGATTGATATATGAATATATTAAACGTCCATCAATGTGAATATAAATAAGAAAATTATGATAATAAGAAAAAACCAGTTGGGAAGGTTAGATCACATGGGAAATTTTAAAGTAGGTGTAATTATGATAGTTAGGATTATCAAAATTATAGTCGGTCTAAGCCGACTATAAATACCCTACAAATATGTGTGGTTACCATTCAAAGTGATATATAGGTCACCAGGGTATACGAATCCTGAAAATAACTACAAACATTCAATCGCTGAAGAATTTCCAATCATTTGATACCCATATTTACAAATGGGTAGGTGTACCGAATTTCGATTTTTTTTTTTGATACCACAAATGTTTTCGCCGGAAAACATTATTATCATGTATTTGAGCATGATGTCAATATATATTTGACCAAAAAAGTTTACCTAATCACGTATACATAAAAATTGATATTTATATGTACATTTCATATGAGGTATTTGAACATAAGTGGTCGGATCATAGGTCACAATGAACCGATCTCGCCAATTTTTTCGCACATACAGCGTAGGTATATTAGTAATCAAAGTTATAAGTTTCATTTATCTAGCTCTTCAATTTTAAAAGTAGTAGGGATTTTAACAGACTGACAGACGGACAGACAGACAGACGGACAGACAGACAGACGGACAGACAGACGGACATCGCTAAATCGACTCAGGAGGTCATTCTGATCAAGAATATATATACTTTTCCATACCGGAGATGCTTCCTTCTGGGTGTTACAAACGGCGTACCAAACTGAATATACCCTTTCACTCTTAGTGTAGGGTATAAAAATTCAATTAATAGCAGAGTATATATATGATATATTGAAGAAAAATTAAAGGAATTAATTAATGAATATAAAACCACGAAAGTGTATAGAAATGATGTCCAATCTTTTTAAATTTCGTCATTAGTGAGGAAAAAAAGTGAAAATGTCGAAATTGATTTAAATTCTGAAGATGATGAAATCGATCCATTGATACAAAACGAATCATTGCAGTTTTTGAATTCGCCTAAATATCCAACTCCAGTAGATTCTGATGATGAGACAAATGAAACAAATAATATCTATGATGCAAAAAATAACGTTAAAAACATTATGAAGACATCATCAGTCAATAATAACATTAATATCAATGATGCAAAAAATAACGTTAAAAACGTAATGAAGACATCATCAATAAATAATAACATTAAAATCAGTTATGCAAAAAAACAATGAAAACGTTATGGAGACATCACCAATAAATAATATTGAATATTTAAATGCAAATACCACTGCCATCAGTGAATACATAATAGATGGATTTCATATTATTTCCAAGTTCATTGAAACCAAAGATGAACAAACCCAAATAATGAATAAAAAAATGGTAGTTGATACAATTTATGATATGCAAAATTAAATGAAAAAAAAGATGTCACAGTTACATATTAGACATCTGCACAAGTCCATTTGAAACCCACTTCAAGACATTCACTTCGTTTCAAAACATTTACTGTCGTCAACTCTATGCTTGAAAATCAAATGAATGTCTTGCTCACAACAACAAAGATCCAAGTACTGTCAAAACAAAACATAAGCAAAACAAAACTGAAGTGAAGAGGTCTATGATGTGCAATAAAAATTTATATACTGAAATGAACTGCTTATGACACCGAGTACTTAGTGCATTTTTCATTTTTTTTTTATTATTCTTACTAGAGTAAGGAATAGAGTAGGAATTTTCATTAATATTGAAAGAAAGAAAAAACCAAAAGGTATAAGAAAATCAAAAACATGTTTTTCATTATTTATTTTTTTTCATTATTTATTTTTTTTTTTTCATTATTTAATTAATTTTTTTTGTTGTTTATATTGATTTTTGACCAAAGCGTTGTTTTTGTCGTACAAAATTTTTTTTTAACAATTTTTTTTTTTTTAAATAATGTTCGTTGTATTTTTTATTAACACATAACTACCAATAACAACATTACTGCCGTCGAACGAGCGTCAGATTTGTTGTTGTTTTCAATGTTCGTCTTCTCACTCGTTACTCGTTGCGCTCACTCGCTGCACCTACTGTATTCGTTGCATGTTAAGCGACAGTGTTGTCGTTTGATGTGTTTTTCAAAACATTGAATGTTTTGAATGGCTTGATGTTTTGACAGTGCTTGTCACCAATGAAACAAATACTGAAGTGAAGTCGCTCAGAGAGACTTCACCATAATACTGTCGATTGTCATTTGTGAAATGAATTCAAAACTGTAGAGTGCAGTAGTGCATATTTGCAGAGGAAACTTCAAAACCATTTCTGCAGATGTCTATTAGACAACATTAATGTGTTAAAAAAAAAACAATCATAACACTGGGAACTCGGCTGACAAATGTTTGTCGACAATACAAATGCTTATCAATTACGACATCAACGATCAACGTCTGGACCGAAGACTTTAAATATAGTAAGTATAGTATGTCTTTGTTTTGAAAAAATGTATTTCTCCTACAATTTGTACATTTTCCTTTATTTGTCTTATTTTTTACTACACTATGTATTGAAAATTCGTTCTCTACATATTGCACAAACTGTATTGGTGGTTTGTTTTTTGCTTTCATTTGAATTCGTGTGGGATCACTGAAAAATGAATTACGAAAGGTCGTCCACCGTGCAGGTATAAATGAATTCTTTGGTTTCATATTGCAGAAACTGGTTTTTGTTTTTGTTGTTGTTGTTTTTGCACACGACGGATGACTGCGAAAGAGGTATATAAATAAACCAAAACTGTCCGTAGCATCCTTTGCATATAGGCCTCTCTAAAAACTGAAGCAAAAATAGTGAGAAATTGAAAATTTTTGTTGTCAATAAATATTAAAATCAGGGTACGGCAATACTCATAAATGAATATTCAAAATTATTCACTCACGATAAATCTTCATAAATGAATACGAAAGTTCATTATTTTTCTTCACACTTCACGAGCGAGTAAGCAAGAAAAATCCGACTTACTCGTTATTCTAAAGTGAACACTCGTTATCGAACAGAATTTGGCTGCTCACGAGTACTCACATTCGCTACATTTTTACTCCTCATAAGAGATGAGCAACAAATTATTTTTTCTTCTGTTTATATTCAAAAGTCTTCACAATCAAATTGGCAAATCTTTTTATTCACATGTTGAGTGTAGGCTTTAAAAAAAATTAAAACATATCTCAAAAAGTGGGTACCATTAGGCATCCCATGAAGTTCGCAATCGATTTCCGCAATAAAAGTTTTGTGGTCAAAAATTGGTTATTGTGGTCATTGACCACTCCAAATGGTACCATTAGACATCCCATGATGTCCGCAATCGATTTCCGCTATAAAATGTTTGTGGTCAAAAATTTGGTCATTGGTGGTCATTGACCACTCCAATGGTATCATTAGGCATCCCATAATGTCCGCAATCGATTTTCGCAATAAAAATGTTTGTGTCAATAATTTGTTTTCGGACCCACTAATGGTGGTCATTGACCACTCCAGAAGGTGCCATTAGGCATCCCATTAAGTCCGCAATCGATTTCCGCAATAAAAGTTATGTGGTCGAAATTGGTGGTCCACTCTAAATGGTACCATTAGACATCCCATGAAGTCCGCAATCGATTTCGGCAATAAAAATGTTTGGGTGTAAAATTGGTTTTCGGACCCACTATTGGTGGTCATTGACCACTCCAGAATGTACCATTAGGCATCCCCATAAAATTGAGGCATCAAAATTGGTAATTGGTGGACATTGACCACTCTAATTGGTACCATTAGGCATCCCATGATGTTCGCAATCTATTTCCGCAATAAAAATGATTGGGTCAAAAATTAGTTTTCGGACTACATACACAGCGTGAATAAAAAGTTTTGCTAAATTTGTTCTTTATCATTTATGAATACGAATAACATAGAAAATTTTAGTTGCTTCACCTTCGTGAATAAAGAGTAAATAGAAGAAAATCATTACTCTCGTTCACGAGCAACGTATTTCAAATCTATAACGAGTATTCACTTTTGATCGTACTCATCTGAGGCAACGAGTGCTCATGAACTGTGAAGCAACGATATGAAATTTGTATTCACGTTCATGAGCATGAGTGAACGTGAGTATTTCCGAACTCTGATTAAAATTCAAACAGTAAAACAGAAAGTATTTGGATTATTAATAATAGTGATATGCAAAATTTGATATCAGATTTATATAGATCAATTTATTTAATTAAATAATAAATTATATAATATTTTAGATATAGTTTGTTCAGATTTTTACCAATATTTTCAATCAAAAATATTATCTTATCTCTATCTAGACGAAAAAAAAACTCAAAATTGAGTAGATCAATATATTGTTATTTTTTCGTAAAGTGTCATTTAAATCAGCTGATAATAAAATCCGTTACTTGCAGAAGTATTTGAAGAAAAATGTTGATACGATGTTTTGTCTCCCAATTTATTTCGAACAAGTCTTCTAAACTTGACATACACAGCGCGCCACTTGAATAGGGAATACAATCCCGGGATTTTCTAGTCCCGAAAATCCCGGGATTAAAAAGAACTAATGCCGGGATTTTCAGAATTGGCAAAAAATCACTTTTTTGTAATAGTACTGCAAACGACACGATATAAAATTCATTCCAGAGCTCTCAATACAATTCTATTTACAAAACATGATATAAAATTTAGTATAGTGCTATTCATGATGCATCACTACTTGTTGTATGCAGTTCCATGGATTCGAAATGCATGTGAATTTTGAGATTACTTAAATTAAAAAACTCAAAAAATACAGTAAAATTTTGCTCCACTTGAATAAGGCCAGTTCAAATTAATGATGAAAAACACAGCAATCCATTTTTGAAAACTTTATTACAACAAATTTAAGAGTGGAAATTTTATATTATTATTTTAAAAGTCCATTCTTCAAATTAACCCAAAAGTATTCCACGTCACCAATTAAAGGAGCATCTCATTCAAAATATTTTTTAATCAAGGATACTGAAATCCTGCCTGCATTTATTTAAAAAAATGATATTATTTCTCATCAGTTTCACTATTATTGTTAACTGACCACTAACAAGCATTTTCTCTCGCGTTTAACACACTCTGAAATGTTTTCTAATTAAAATAAGTTAAATTTTTTATCTCTTGTTTATATTATCCTTGCTATTCGTATCCATGTTGCACATTAAGTTTTTATTTTATGTTGGACATCCGTGGAATTGATTAAACATTTTATTTTAACTGTGGAAATGACATTGGTTGCATTCAAATTTAACGGATTTAGGTATTTATAAATTTGTTCAAAGCCGCATTTAAGTCTGTACAAATTCGACAAGAGGTTATGAGGTTTTGATGTTCATCTGCGTAATGTTACCTAATTTTTTTGAAAGTATAAGAAACCAAATAATGTTTTTGAAGATTAAATTTGATGAATGTTAAAAACCGCTGTGTTGAAGCAAAAGAATACACATTTTCTGTTGAACTTTCTTCATTTTAGAGATTTTATAAAGGTCCTTGTTGGAAAGTCTACAAAAACAAAATAATGATATCAAAACTAACCAAACATTGTCCTTGCAATTCCCTACAATTAAATTACATCATTTATCCGATATGTGCATCAGGGATAATAAAAACAAGGATTAATTTATAAAAAGTAAACTTTTTTTATATTATAAATCCTTAAAACAGTGTGTTAAACAGTAGAGAAAATGATAAATAATTTAATTTTTTTAAATAATTGCCGTCAGGATTTCAGTATCCTTGATTAAATAATATTTTGATTGAGGAATTCTTTAAAATGCTATCGTGGACAACTTTAAAGTTTCAACTTTAGGGCGAGATATGAGCCAAAATTTGACTATAACTGGCCTTATTCAAGTGGCGCGGAGTGTATTGTATATCAATATGAAAAATATTATTAAATAACATATGAATATTTATTTATTTATTGGATAAATAAATATACAACCTGCGACATAGAAAGATATGCCCTAAGGAAATGTTATTAAAGTGCATTAAAAACTTTGATGCGAGATTCTGGTCATTTTGACAAGAAACGTTTGCTTATCAATTTTGTATTCCGTAATGTTTAAAATAGCTATTTTTGTTTCTCAACGTCACATTTTATTATACTTTTTAATATCATAAAAAATGGTATAATTTTTAGTCAAGTTGTGCACCTCCATCGCTATCCAAATTTCGTTTGGGATATGACACACTTATGTGACATATATTTCATTTGTATTCGGGTATTAGCTAGAGATTGTATTAAAATTGTAGCGATATCTTGCAAGCCGTAGCAATAGTTTTTATTTCAACGACACAAAACGTGCGCGTATCATCGGTATGTTTTTCTTACTTTGGCCACCTGTAGCAAATCGACAGAGTAACTTAAGAACTCAAAAATGGTTGGGATTTATTAATTCAAGTATTCTTAATAATATTCAATTAAAATGTAGAATATAAAAAACAACAAATCATTTTTATTCATTGCTTTATGTCAATATCATGAAGGTTGTATGTTTTCTGGATTTGCTCATAACCGTACAATAATTTTTTCTGTGTACTATTAATATTAAATAGTATTAGTATAATAAACAATAAAAAAAATAAACGAAGAATTGCAAATTAAAAAGTGAAAAGGGGCCGAAAATATCGATAGCAATATTCTTAAAAAGTTAAGTAAAAGAAAAACTGAGTATGCTGTGAAAATTTCAAACACTTAGTTTTGTTTACAAAGTATAAAAATTCAAAAACCAAAAAAAGCAAAGCAAACCTTGAATTTGCAAAAAAATATCTACTCTTGACTCTCATGCCACTCGCTTATTTGCATTTGATATTTAAGGAAGTTTTGTTTAAAGTAAATGTTAACGCAACCCGAATAAAAAGTAAAGAATGCAATCTATATATATATATATATATATATATATATATATATATATATATATATATATATATATATATATATATATATATATATATATTTGCCTAATTCCTTTTGTATTTTGTCCGTGTCAATGCAAGAGTGGTTTAGGAAAAAAGAAAAGTCGGCAAAAACCCAAAGGAAAAGCCGGAAAATCGAAAATATCTAAATTTGACCCTAGGACTATAAACTTTTGGCAGGATGTTCATCTCTTGGCGTATGTGTGCACTACAAAGGGATTTTTTGAAATTCGCCTTATAAGGTACACAAATGGGCGTGGCAAAATTGAACTTTTAATTCAAAATATCGGTATAATTAAGATATGCACAGTCATGAAATTTGGCTCAGTCAGGTATATTGAAGTTTTTTACCATTTGTACAAATATGGGCGGAATTGGACAAAAGGGCGTGTCCCTTTCCATATGACTAAAACTATAAAAATGTTGTAACTTCTGACTTACTAAGATTAAAGTTATATAAATCGAAACTAAGGTTTATATTACAAACGGGATTGGATTAAAGGGCGTGGCACCTCCCATATAACCAAAACTTTAAAATGACGATAACTCCTGACATGTTAAGAGTTGAGTTATAATAATGAAAACAAATGTTCATATTTAAAACTCCAATCGTTACGTAGAAAATGGGCGAGATTGCACAACGGGGCGTGGCATCTCTCATATAACCAAAACATTAAAATTTCTATAACTCTTTACTTACTAAGAGCAGAGTTATAAAAATCGAAACAAAAGATTATATTAAACATTGTAATAGTCACTTAGAATGTGGACGGAATGGGACAATGGGGCGTGTCACTTCCCATATAACTATAAATGGTAACTTCTGACTTACTAAGAGCAGAGTTGTACAAATCGAAACGAAATATCATTTTAAAATGTTTAATAGTAAAATAGAATGTGAGCGGGAAAAATAGTGACGAGGCTTGCACTAAAAAGGGAAAAAGAGGCGTAAATGTATCCACACTTTATAAACGATCTATTTTTGCAATTACAAAAACTTAGCACGGGCGCAGCTGTGCACGGGTCCAGCTATATTAAATGAAGACAACATTTTTTTTTTACTTAATAAATTAAAATCTGCAAAATTTACAAAATCAGAAAATTTAAATCTAGGAATTATAACTTTTAAACTAAAACTTGTTATATTCTTAAATGGCGGTTTAAAAAGGATACATGGCGCTACATAACTTGGTTTAAAAATCATTTTTATCAATTTGTCCATTATGTAATAACGGTTTCCATTTATAATATTTTTATTTTTTTGAAAAATTTTGACCTTCTTTTGCTTATATCTCGCAAACAAATTTTTTCACGCATAAAAGCAAATTGTTATTTTGTGGCGCAAGGTTTTTTTTTGCATCTAATATAATAATTTCATTATTTTTATTTGTTGGAATTTTAAAAATAAAAGAAGACAAATATGATGGAAAATTAAAAAATGGGCTATATCTCAAAAACTAGAGCCAATTTGACAAAACTGATGTCATTTTCGGAATCAGCGCTACAAATGTAACCAATATTAACTTATATAACTTAACTGCACCATGTAAAAATTTGAATTTTATCGGGCAGTGTAATTTTTATAAACCGAACAGGTAATTTTATAAAAACTATTAATGCTTATTTCGTTTCGCTAAGATTATTCTCATTTAAAAAAATGGAGGCTCAAAAGATACTTTAAAGACCTACAATTTTGAAATTCATTGCAGCAAATTGAAGATGTTACCATATTTCCATTTTTTTATTTTTTTTTTAAATAGATTTTCTAATTCGTCTTGACAAAGACGTCTTGTCTTCAAAAATTTAACACCATTTTGAGACAAAATTATGCATAATCTCTTTAAACAGCTAATATTTAATAACCATCCATTTAGGTTCTAATAAGTAGGTTCTATTAATATTAATGTCATCCTAATTAAAAAAAGGATGGATTTTAATATTTTTATTGCATTATTTAAAAAATCTATTTGATTTTGTGATGCGGAAAAAACTTGTTTGTATAGGTTTAAACTATTCTCATCACAGCTGTTAAAAATATTAAACAAATTATTAAAAAATGAAATATAATTTGCAGTGTTTTTTAAAGTAGGCACATTTATAGCATGCCTTGGGTGAGAATCATAAACATTCCATTGCTCACAGAGTTACTAATTATATTTTTGGAAGTTTTAAACAGTTTCCTACTTTTAGTTAACAATGGATATGGAAATTTTGGAGTCCATGCATGTTTCGAATAAGGATCAATTTCGGAAAAATATACATACAATGTCAGAGTATTTAATTTCATTTTGTTCAAAATTACTCTATTTGCAATTAAATTCATCATATTGGGACCCTGGTCACATACAAAATTAATTGAAATTATATTAATTCTTTGCAACTTATTTGTTAACAAATAAGCAAATGGTTGTTACTAGTATTCATTACCAATTGATTGCACAAGTAAACTCTTAAGTGTCTAATAATCTTAATTTTCATTATTTTTAATGAGAGGCATTTCGTCGCAACATATAGAAATAAATTACGACTAAGCAACTCCAATACCTTCACTGTGCTATTAGTAGACATCTGGTGATTTGGCCAGTTTTAAATACTACTTCTCTGATTTTGAATAACGGATATATGTTGAAGACGAAAGAGTAGATTGCACACCACTGAAACATGCTACTTCTGCCTGATTTTCAACGAATGATGTTCTGGGCGTAGTAGGTGGTGATAGCATAGAACCATTGCAACATGTTGCTGATACTGGAAATCTATTTATATGTTCTTCATTTTCAACAACACCATCCATAAATGATGAAGTTGGTGAAAGTTTCTGATGAACTTTGTTCATTTACAGATGGACAGTTATTATTTAAAGCATTACCTCCTAATAAATTAAGATCAGAGGTAATGCATCCTTATTTAAATTTGTATTGTCTCGCATTTTTTTAGAAAAATGTCGCTGACACAAATAAAGAAATTTATTTTGGTCTACATCTAATTTTAATCTAATTAACCACTGTTCCCATCCGAAAAGGAAAAGAAAATATATTTAATTTTACAAAATAAAAAAAGCTTTATAATAAAATATATATACACAAGGGATAATATGTTAAGTTTGGCGGAGAGAAATTAAATTTTGGGAATATTGAGAAACCTGTATTGGAACGTTTAAGCAAAGACCCTATGTACTATAAGATAGACCAAGCCGAAAACCTAAACTAACGTACCTGATACATCCAATTTTGCGGCTATTTGGCGCCATAACTTGTCCTTGAAATGTATACACGATATTTTTTGTCCGCAAGATCGTATAATGCAGTTTGCTCCTGGACGTACTCTATTAATTTTTCGATGTTCATTTTGGTTTAATAACAAATGTATATCGTGTTATTGTAATTTTGTATTAAAATTTTTACAATTTAAATATGATTTAATTTATAGACGTTAAAAAAACTGGGGTCTTGTTAAAAAAAAATATATTACAATCTCAAAATTTTGTAATAAAATCAAGAAAATGCAGTAAATATTCTATATTTCTACAACAATGCATGCACAGGCTCCTGTAAAAATTTTGTTAGAAATAAAAATAGTAGAATTTGACTAATATCAATAAAATACTACTAAAATTCAAGAATTTCTCATCTGAATATTAAGAAAGCAAATTATTTAGCTGTCAAAAAGGTAAACAAACTTTATTCTACTGGATTTTCAGAAGTTAATTTATTGTTATTAAAAACCAAAAAGAGCGCGCAAAATTGTTGCTCTATTCTTCGCAAAAGGAACACGTGTTCATGTATCTGCTGTTGTTTTCATCAATTTTGTTTCTCTCTTTAATATTAGCTCGTATGCTTTGATTTGCGAGGATTAGTGATGGCCAAAAATTTCTTGTTCCATTCATTTTTTGCCAGAACAAGATCGAGATATTCTTGCAAGAACAGGAGCAAGATAAGAAGTGCAAGAACAAGAGCAAGACTAACACTGCAAAAAAAGCAAGACTTGCGTTTTTTATCATTTTAATTGCATTTATTATGTTTTTAAGGTAATAATGAAATTCAAAAAATGTGTGATATTATTAAATATTGAACAACAAGTATAAATGGAAATATGAAACGTGAAAAATATTTATGAACTTGAACATTAATGAAGATTTGTGATTTTATTTTTCTTATTTTTCAATGCTAAAGAATATAAGCACTTTTAAAATAAGGTCTGTGAAGCACTTTTGAAGCGGTAACTAGCTTCAAAAGTGCTTCGAAAGTCGTTTCAAAAAGATAAAATAGACAAAACAATGTTGTTTTTCTTTTCTTCGCTACGCTTGTTCGTACCAGTGTAGATATTTATGTTTTTATAATTAGTACTGAATTAATGAAAAAAAAAGTACCAAATTGGAATAAAATGTACTGTATTTCGAGATTATCTAATTTGCACATATTTTAATGGGATTTCAAGGAATTTATTTTCTGATTGTGTCTTGTCATTCTGACGACTAAATATCATTAATATCAGTTTTTGAATGTATTTTCATTACTTTTGTAGTTATGGTAGAAAATATAATAAATTGAATATTTGTAGAGATTTTGTCAAGCTTTCAAATAAAAATGCAATAATGCTGGATACTGACCACATCGTCTCAAGTTGGCCTTGTTATAGGAATGAAGGACCTCATGCAGACCTTCAGACCTATCACTGAACTGGTCTTCAATTGAAGAACTTTAAACGGAATCAAATTCTTCAATTGAAGACCAATTCAGTATTAGGTCTAAAGGTCTGCATGACGTTGGAAATCAGTTCAGTGATATGTATAAAGGGTAAAGTTGCCGGTTGTTTTTATATAAAGGACATAACTTGAACTGATTCATAATATTTTGCCACAGCTTTACGACTGCAGTTTTCATAATCTCTATCAAAATCCTGAAAAATTAATAATAGTTTAGGAGTTGCTCTATGTCATAGTCGTACATAAAAAATAATTGAAAGTGCAACAACAAAAATGCGAATAAAGCAGCATCCATGCTTTTTATAGAATTTTTGGCGGGAAATTTTTACCACAAAGAAAACTCGTTATTGTTGCCAACTGGATAGCTGTACTAGATACATACATGTGCCATGCGATTGTCTGTTGTCATGCGTCTGTTTGTTGCCATGCGATGATACAGAATAGCAATGAAGAGTTGTCGTTGAGAATGTGTGTGTTTACACATCGTAATTCATTATTGTTTCTGCTAGTGTTCGCTTTGGCGTTTGAGTTTGTGTTCGCAAAAATAAATGTTACCCTGCAAGATATTATTTGTGTACTCTTGACATACGGTACGTGTAGCATACGGATTTTTTTAATCTCTGACGAAAATAGAAATATGCCTATACGAAATATTCCTTATATTTATTAGAATGTATATGTTTATTTTATTATGGCATTGAGATTTTGAATTGTCGCGTCAACATCACTTGATTTAGACAATTATTGTTTATTAGTTAATTTTTGTTTTTTTTTTTGTTTTATATTATTGGATTTTTAGTTCTTGCTTTAGTAAAATAATTTATTTTTTGTTGAAGACATTGAATATATGAAAAATAAGTAACCTAATACAATTAGTGTTCAAATTCTATTCGTTTTCATAATTAATATGCAGTTTAAGATATTTGTCTTCAATCTTTTATTTAAAATTTAAAAAGTAAAAATTAGCAAGATTCTTGCAAACAAGAGCAAGAAAGGTATTGCAAGAACATATGTTCCTATGAAAGAGCAAGACTTAGTGCACAAGAACAAGATTACCATTTCTTGGCAAATCATCACTAGTCGCAATCTATTTGTTAGTGTGCATGTCTGTCTGTTGAATGTAACTAAGTCAAATTTTCTTGATATTCAGACATTATGTTCTTAGGTATCAAAAAAGTAACTAAGTACAATTTGTCTGGATTGCAGATGTTTTTTTTTTCTTAGTTATCAAAAAACAACATGATATACCATGTTTGCATGTGTGTGTTTTCACGAATAGAACAACAAATCAAAGCCAGCCAAGCAAGCGTCTGTGTATGTATGAATGTTAATGATATACAAATATAAAAAAAAGAATTTTACTATTGGTATGGTTTCGGTTCGTAAACATAAATTGGGATTCAATTTCGCAGTTGATTTCATTCCATTGTTATCTAAATACACTGTACAATGCTTATGGGTAACCCCTAGTAGAAATTTACCCTATTAGGGTAGACATTATCATGTCCAGAAAATGTTCGTCATGTAACTGAGCGGGTTTTTAAAAGGAAAAAAATACCATGATCAGTCATGATCTTATTACAATTTCTACTAGGGATGTGCGGAAGGTTTATACATAACAAACAGTAGATGCAGCAGAAGTGGAGAAAGTGTATAAGGTAGGGGAGACCGGGGCTAAGTCGACACTTTTTTTTCAATGCTACTTTTGACCACCATATCAATGACATAGGACAAAAATAATAATATAGATTGATTCATTAGCTAAAAATGTTCCATAAGCTGTAAAGATCTACAGTATTTTGTTTCCACGAAACAAATGCAAATGAGACACAACCTCAAACCTGCTTCTGAAAATAGGCTGGGGTAAAGTCAACACTACCCACTTTTCCCGCGAATGCATATTTTTGCTGATATCTTTCAATTTGATTGAATTATATATTCCAAGATAAAACTATTCGTGCTATTTTATTCTGGTCCCGCGAAATTGTTTGACCATTATTCATATTATTCACATTTTATCTATTTTTTGCAATAACTTCTTAAATCATGGTCAACTGATTGACAAGTCTCATTATATTGTAAGAATGGACTATTTTGTAAAACTCATTGAACAAAAAGTTTTTTAAATTGTATTTTCGCGGAATCTACTTTGACCAATGTGCTTATGTGTCGACTTTACCCCACGAGACTTTGTCTAATATTATTGGCATAAAAATGCGAATTGAATGGAAAAATAAAATAAAAATCAACACGATATCGTCATTATCATGCAAAAGGGGCGAATGTGCAATTTTTGACATTTGCGTTTTTTTACATTTTTGAATGTAGTTTTTCCTCAAGTATACTGTGCTAAAATCGCGTGTCGTTTTGTTGGATATATCTAGCCACAAAAGTCAAAACCAAAAGGGCGAATTTGAAAAATTAAAAATCTTGTCATGCCAAAAGGGCGAATCTTTCCTTTTTCACCATAACTATTTATTGGTACGAGATAAAATAGTAGTGTTAAGGCATTTATTGTTTGTTTTTAAAACACCTATCGATCTCCATCATTACTTAAACATATTTTCTTGCAAATAACAAAAATTCGAAAAATTGGAAATCTTGTCAAGCCAAAAGGGCGAATCTTTCCTTTTTCGCCATAACTATTTATTGGTACGAGATAAAATAGTAGTGTGAAGGCATTTATTGTTTGTTTTTAAAGCACCCTATCGATCTGCATCATTAATTAAAAATATTTTGTCAAACATTAATTTGCCATTTGTTATTTGCAGGAAAAAATGTTTGGCATTTAATATACAAAAATACACATTGGTAATAAAATTCTAAATAAATAATAAATTACCTAAAATATATTTTTTACATAATAGTTTCGAAATAATTGCTTTAGTTCATGAATAATTCTACTTAGGATGTGTGCGAGTTCGACTAAATTACTGACTAAACTAAATTGTACGAGTTTTTATTCGACTGCTATTCGGTAACCGGTAATTGTTAAAGTATCTAATAAATCAATTATCATATGTCTGTTTGCTGTCTTCCAATTTAGATCAATTTAGTTACCCCGAAAACTTGCTAAATTGAAAAGTAAACGCTGCATTACCGACAAAATTTACTTTAGTCAGCAATTTAGTCGAACTCGCACACACCCTTAGTTACTTTTTTGATACCTAAGATATGAATAACTGAATTCAAGACTTATTCTACTTAGTTATTTTTTGATACCTAAGAAATTAATAACTGAACTCAAGAATAATTCTACTTTTTTGACAACTAAGTAAATCCTTTTCTTGAAATTAAGGATTTTTCGGTTAAGCTGTATATCACTCCATATACTTCTTGATTCCTTCTGGATTTTAGAACTTTTTTCCCTCCGTGTAGGAGCAGATTTGATGTTGTGTCGCATTTGCATTTGTTTCGTGGAAACTACATATTGTAGATCTCTACAGCTTATGGAACATTTTTAGCTAATGAATCAATCTATCCAACTGTATTATTATTTTCTACCTATGACATTGATATGGTGGTCAAAATTAGTATTAAAAAAAAGTCTCCCCTACTATTTTTGGTACTGAGGTTATCAACATCAAACAGACATATGATAATCGATTTATTACAGACTTTAACATTTACCGGTTACCAAATGGCGATTGAATCAAAACCCGTATAAGTTAGTTTAGTCAGCAATTTAGTCGAACTCGCACTTACCCTTAGAATATTTTGTGTATTTTTAACATTCAATGGACAATCTAATTTCTTGAACCTAACTTAAAAAATCTGCCCAAAAGTATGCAATGTTGTTGTTAAATAATTGTAAAATACTGCATTATCGACTTTATATTCTGCTGCCATCTTTTGTTCGGCACAAATATTATAGATATTTTAACTTCGAATTGGCGGACTGTCGAATTTTCGAACTGCACCTTCGAATTTATTTTACAGTACGGTTGAATTATATTAGGACTATTTTTTTAAACAAAATCTAATTATCTGATTATTCAAAAAAAAGACAGAGAGTAAAATTATTTGAATATGGTAAAAATCTTCCAAAATGATTTTTTAATATATTTCCAGGAATAATTTTGTTTTCAACATAAGGTACTATATTTTATAAACAATAAAAAAGAGATTAAAGATTATTTTTTAATTATTATATTTTTTTAACAAATCAAAATATTTCGAACCGTAAAATAAAGTATTGGCAGCAGACGATAAAATCATGTTCTTTTCTACTTATTCTAAAAAAAAAATATCGTTTTGACATTTGATATATGTGGTTTGGCAACACTGTGTTGTGGAGTGGTGCATTTGTTAAAATGATTAATTAGAAATTGTTTGCAGAAAAAAGTGTCGTTTGCTGTTTGTTTATAATAAGTGTATGTGAAAGTGTTTTTAAATGAAATGTTTTAGTGGTTATTGATATAAATGTGGTGGGCATAAGTGAGCGAACAAAAGAACAAAACAAATAAGACATAACATTAAATTCGCGATGAATCATGAAACTGCGCCGCCACATTCCAAACCAATATCGCAGAGGATGTACGATGTACGACCACGAATGAACATGCAACAAGATCTTTGCAAAGACGAGAAAGAATTTTGTTTTTTTTTTGGGCACAAAATATTGCAATACAGGGTCGTTTCTAATTTTCGAAACATTTAAGGTAAATATATAAATAATTATATAACAATTTTTTCATAACATTTTAATAACATGACTAAATTATTTATTGATATAAACAATTTCTTACAATTTAAATAGCTATATGATTTTAAAATCAGACATAAGGGTTCGGCTGAATTAGTCGAATATTTAGTCCCGTCAGGAATGTCACGTCCCGAATTTGTCTGTGATTTATTTTGAAAAAATATAAACTTTAGGAACAAAGTGTAAATATACAAAGAAAACACATGATTTCAGCTTTTTTTTTAAATATTTCAAAAAAATCATTTGTACGTAAAATTCGCTGACTTTTTTGGAATATCCACATGAACCTCGATATTTACTTCCGTTTTTATCTCGTCCGGAACGTCAAATATTTTATTTATATCGTTTTTTTTTTGCAGATATTTAGTCCTATTTAATTATTACATGCACATGCAAAAATCAAGTAAATCCATTAATTTTCCTTCGAGATATCAAAGTTTTAAACGTACGAAGAATGTCCCCGAGATATCAAAGTTTTAACCGTACGAAGAATGTCCCCGAGGAACCCGAGGAAATGCCCATATGTGATAATGTGTGTGGTTACCTTTTGAAGTGGTCAAGAGGTCCCCAGGGTTTACGAATACTGAAAATAACTGCAAACTTGCAATCTTGAATGAATTTCTTTTCATTTGGGTACCCACATTTACGAATGGGTAAGTGTACCGAATTTCGATTTTTTTTTTGGTACTACAAATCGTTTCGTAGGATTAACATAATTTTTACATATTTTTGTATATTTGAGCATAAATTCAATATATATTTGGGCATAAAAGTGTACTGCGGGCGGTATTAAGGAAAATTCACCCATAGATGTCAGTGTTATATGAGGTATTTCAATATAAGTCGTCGTTTCACAAGTCGCAATCAACCGATCATGTCTATTTTCTATATCTTACTTTTACTTATATGCATTACTAATCTAAATTAGCAGTTTCATTATTTTAGTTCTTAGTTTTTCTGTAATCGTGATTTCAACAGACAGACAAAATAATGATCAATACTAATCATGATGATCAAGAATATGAAAAATCATCCGAGTGGAAATTGGTTGGAAATTGGCATCCGTCCCTGATCAGAACACGATAAGGCATCTCTACCAAAGGCCACCTAAAAAGATACTGATCAGGGTCGACTAGGGTAATCCTAATTTTAAATCCACGTAAGGCAACATGATCCAACCTTAAAAAAAAAATACTGATATAAAGTTTACTTGATGAAAACTGATGTGAGACTTATGAAAAAAAAACCTTATTGGATATCGTATTAATATAATATGATCGAGATTTTATTAAAAACCTTTTATAATAAAATTGGGTAGCAAAATTATTCCAATAAAATATTCTAATAAATAAATATTGTACTCAAATGCAAAAGATATAAAAATTCTTAACATTTTTAAAAATTTGATATATTTCAAAACGTTGACTTTTTGTCAGTGCAAAAATTTTAAGATACCTTTGTTCACAAAACTATTTTTTGGTTTGAAAAGTCTCAAAGTTGGTAAAAGCAGTTTAAGATGAATTTAAATATACATCGAATTATACAATGGTAAGATCAGGAAGCCTGATCAGGCAACCTAATCAGGATAGCAACTTCGAATAGCGTCATCAAAACTCCTGATCATTGCCTGATTTCAAATCAGGCTGCCTGATCAGACAACGATCAAATCCTAAAGAAAATTTCTACTCGGGCTATTCTTTTTTTCCATATCGATACGCCTTCTTCTGCGTGTTAGGAACGGTGTACCAAAGAATATACCCATTCAATCGTAGGTAGGGCAGAAACATGTTGGAATAAGCTCATTTGTTTAAATTTGCAGACTAAATTGTAAGTTAGAATTTCGATTGTCCTCTTTTTTTGAAATAATTTAATTATTTTTTAATACATACTTATGTGTTTCTTTCAAAATACAATTTTTATACCATTTTGAATTTTTATTTTGACCCTTTGCCTTTTGTATCATTGCCACGATCGGGAACTAATTTACATTGTCAAAACGGACCAGTTACATGACAAACATGACCCCCGAAACATTTTTCACATTGAAACATTTTACATTAAATTCGACTCTTTTTGATTTTAATTGTAGTTATTCTGAATTCAAATCGGATATAAATATATTGAAGGGATTAATTAAAAAAAAGAACGCTGGCTTGTCCGTTGCGTAACCTTTTCAACATCTCCGACACGACAGGAGTTTTTCCATCTTGTTGGTAGGTTGCCAATGTCCAGCCAGTCCCGAAAAAGGGCGAGGCAACGAACCCTTTCAATTACCAACCCATTGCAATATGCTCTGCACTCTCCAAGGAAATGGAGAGCGTAATTAACTTCCACCTTGTGAACTATCTTGAGCACAACGAATTGCTCAGTGACCGCCAATATGGTTTCCGTAGGGCCAGATCCACAGGTGACTTGATGGTGTTCCTCTCCGAAAAGTGGAATAATTGTATTCACCTTTTCAGGGAGAGTAAGGCTGTTGCTCTCGATATTTCCAAGGCTTTTGAACGAGTGTGGCTTAAAGCTCTCGTTTCAAAACTAATTGCATTTGGTGTCGGTGAATCTTTTACTCGATGGATATCGAGTTTTCTCCAGGGTCGTTCTATACGAGTTGCGATGGATGGTGTTTTTTCAATTCTGGAGTTCCGCAGGGTTCCGACCTATTCCCGTCCTTATTTCTGGTATTTATCAATGACCTTCTGTCATTGACCCAAAACCCAATTCATTTCTGAAAGTAACATTTGTCATTCATACTCGTTCAACAAGCGCCCAAACTCTTTGGAGATCGAGAGTAAAAGACGCACTATGAATGACATGCTCAATAATGACCTTAAATCAATCTCCGAGTGGGGTGTTGCAAAAAGAGTAGATTTTAATGCCAGCAAGACCCAATGTTGTCTGTTATCCCACAAAAGAATGGATTCACCCCTCCCTCAATATGGGTGCTGTGGATAGTGCGCAGTCAGCTGCTCTTGACGTTCTGGGCATATCAATTCAATGTGATCTCCGATGGAATGATCACATATTTGATGTGTCGAAAGAAGCGGCCAAGTGCCTTGGTTTTCTGAAACGGTGTAAGACATACTTCACTCCGGCTGACTTACGCACTGTCTACACTACCTATATTCGGCCTAAGATGGAATATAACACGCACATTTGGGCAGGGCCTTCAAAATCCTCTTTGGAGTTCCTGGACCGAATACAAAAACGTGCGATATATTGAATAGGGGATGATAATACTTCATCATCTATTGGTTCTCTTGAGCACCGAAGGACCGTCGGGTTTTATAGGTATTACTATGGTAAGTGTTCTAGGGAAATACATGGCCTGATCCCTCCAGGTCGTGTGTTCTCTCGTTCTACTCGAGCATCGAACCAAGCCCACGCCTTCGTAGTCCACTCGACTCTCAACAGAACCACGCATTATATAGATAATTCGTTCTTCAGTCGCACGACACGTTTGTGGAACAATTTCCCTGCGTCTGTTTTTCCCGACATTTTTGATATTGGCAAGACAAACATTCACCGACACTACTCCATCTTTCCCCCCTCCATTTAACCTATCATCCTTCTTAGGATCAACACTGAGCATTGCATGAATAGGACATATTAATCAACGCTCAGGGGGTTGATTAATGTGTCAAAAAAAATAGTGATGTAGAGGTATTAATTATTTAAATTTAATTTTTAAAGCACCTATCGATTGGCATCATTATTTAAAAATAATTTCCCAAACATTTTTCTGGTAAATGGCAAATTAATATTTGGAACATTATTTTTAAATAATGATGCCAATCGATAGGTGCATTGAAAACAAACAATAAATTCATATACATTACTATCTTATCTTGCAACAATAAAGAGTTATAGCAAAAAAACGAAAAGATTCGCCCTTTTGGCATGGCAAGATTTTCAATTTTTCCAATTTCTACGTTTTTTTTTGCTATAACTTGATTAAATTTCTTATTGATACATTAAAATTTAATCTATTAGTTCAAATTTAATAAATTTTAAAATTATTTTTCAAAATAATTTAGAAATTAATAGTATCTTCTTAAATGTATAATATACATTGTTTCAGGACCCTGCTTATATTTATTGTTTAGTACTTTTTTTTTTAATACCTCTGTCATTAGGACTCTGTCAATTTAAAATTTAGCATTTAAAATTTAACACTTTTTATATATTTTTAAATAGCTTCTTTAAACAACTTTTGCTAATTTGGAAATTGTGTGATAATTTAATTGCCCTGTTTTTGTATATATTCGCTTCATTTGGAACTATTACCTTATACTACGGATGGTTTAGGGTCTACATTTGCGAATCGGTTTTGTTGTTTTTTTTTTTTTGAGCACAGTTTCCTTTAGCTTCTTTCACGTTGTGTCTTCGTTTTTCAGCCACACATTTAGATTTGATTCGATTGCTAAGTTGTTGGTGGAGATTTGTTGTTCCATGCTTTGTATAGGTACGACATTCCTGAACGCTTCCCATTGTGCCAATTTTGTTGAGCCCCTTCTACACCTCATTCATCGAACTACTTAAGCTACAGGGCCGGTACCAAGAAGGTCATCAAAGTGGCGAGCAACATGTCCTATCACATGACTCCCAAAATAGCATTCTGGATCCGCTCCTGCCATGCACTCATTCACAGCGATCAACTCACACATAACCTCCAAGTGGAAATCGATGAAAGATGTCTTTGGCCTGCGGCTACACGTTTAGCTTGGTTTCTTAATACGTTGCTCTTTGTTATGCTTTACGTCGGACAGACCAATGGACAGACGAATGGACATACGGATGGACAGACTGATGTGCTGGATGACAGATGAATTGAAAAAAAAAATTGCATAAAATATATAAAAGTTTGGTGCTTTTTACGAAAAAGATTCACAAAATAATTCGTACATATTACGAATGCAATTTCGTAAAGTTACGAAACACGTTTACTAATAACAATTGTGTTTAAAAATAAAAATGAAAAGAAATCCACGGAAAAATTCTTACATAGACGAAAAAACATTCGTAAACTTACAAATAAATTCGGGGAATTATTAGCAAAATTCAATTCATTTCAATTTGGAAGTTTGCATATATTATTTGGCAATTTCGGAAAGACAGGAGAAATTATCACAATCTTGCTACGCATTTGCATAATTATCTGGCTATTTCGGAAAGACAGGCAGAAGAAATAATCACAATTTTGCTACGCTTTTTCGTATTTGAAATTCTATATAGAAGTTTTAACACCTCATCTATCTTTTGTCACATAAATTTTAGATACGAAATGAAATGATTTATTTATATAAGGCAAACGTCAAATTTTCGAGAAAATGTAAAACAAAACACAATTGAACAAAATAATATTACGAATCGATTCAAAATATTCATCTAATTTGTTTACAACAAAATAATTTCGTAAATTGTTGCATTTGCATTATTTTGAGTGCAAACAAGACGGACGATGCTTCAAGGAGTTCTGCATGTATGTAGGTGATAGAATTAGGTATAAGCCTGTGGCTTCGAGCCAGGTTGGCATGTCTGTCCTGTCCTGGATTTGCACCATCAATTCGTCCGTCTGTCCATCGTCTTCGTCTACGTCTCGCCGCCGCCGGCATTTATTGCTGAATGAGCGCTTAGGCGGCGTTCGGCGTTATGTTTCATTTTCTTGTTGCTGTTGCTGAATGGCAGGCCATGACAGGGCAAGAAAAAGGTCCACCAGCATCAGCACCACCAACACATCAAGGCGTTGTTAGTTTTTGTTGTTTTTGCTGTGTCCTACTTGAGACATTTTTGTGGAACTAGTTTTTTGTTGCTTAGTTTATTGATGCTGTTATATGGCGATAAACGAGCAACATTGTCTCTTAAGTCACTTGGCGGAGGGGTCAAAATTAGCAAACTCTAATTACCATTTGGTGAAAAGGTTATCTGTTTTTATTCAGTTGATAGGTGTTTGACATTTATACTGATATTAAATATTTGTTGTCAAATCTTTATTCCTAATACATACCTACCTAATAAATACCTATGAAAATAAACCTAGAACATTTTTAATTTTTTTTTTTATGTTTTATTCTGATCGCATAATTTATTCTGGTCGCTTTAATATTTTTTCATAACTAGTTTTATTTTTATAATTTTTAATATTTGTTGCAATAACTTACTAAATTATAGCCAAATGCTTTTGATGTTCCAAAATATATAGAAAAAATTGCATTTAATGCTTTTTTGCGGAGTTTAAATAACCCTAGACGAATTAACCTATCGACTTTATACTGTGGACTTGGCCTTATATTAAAGGCTAAAAAACTCAAATTAAAAGGTGACATAAAATAAAAATCTATAGGGCATGTTCATTAAATAGTTCTTCATCTAAAATACTCAAAATAAATACATGAATCAAAACTTGAATGATATATATGGGCCATTCCACACCAAATCGGCCATCGCACAGTGTGCCCAAAAGCTCTTAAATCGGGTCAAATTCAGTATTGTCGGAACCACTCAAGCGATTTAAAAAGTGTTGTACAGAGAGAACTTGAGAGAACTTCGAGTTTGTATCTTTAATACTTATGGAGGTAAAAATCAGTAAATTTGAAAATTATTTCATGAAAATTCTTTCAAAAATTGTAAAAAATCCAAAAGTTATCCGATTTTTAAAATTATTTTCTTTATAGAAAGCTTACATTGAGATCTAAAAAAATTTGCTTACATGAGAAAATATCTTGTTTAGTTTTAAAGATATAGACTTGAACATGATTTTTTTTTTAATTTTTGAAGACTTTACTTTACATATTTTTCATAGATTGTACATTTTATTATGAAATCAAAATATTTGTAAGGTACTTTTATAAACAATTAACACATAAATCATAAACTGAAAACCGTTTTAACATATCTCAAGTGATTTAGTAAATATAAAATTGTAAAGTCGATTTTTTTTAATTTCCCTTATTTTGATGGCATCGTATTTTAAAAATTAATTTTTAAAATTTTTACATATTTTTTGTATTAAAAAAAAAATATATTTTTTCAAAAGTAAAATTTACAATAATTTTTCAATGATATTGTAACTCTGATTTCGAAAATGGCGTCAGTTTCATCAAATTGTATCTAGTTATTGAGATATATACCATTTTTCGAAAATCGTAAAAACTATATGCCAAAATCAATATCTCAAAAACTAGATTGAATATGATAAAACTGACTTCATTTTAGAAATCAGAGTTACATATATATTCAGGAATTATTACAACTTTTACTGTAGAAAAAAAAATATTTTTTTTCTATACAAAAAATTTAGAAAATTATTTTTTAAAATATGATGCCGTCTAAATACCATCTTGAAATTTTGCATGAACATTTATAATAAATTGACGAAAACTTAGGAATTTTTTCAGAATTTTAAAAAGGGTCCTTTTTAAGGACATCAATTTTGAAGTGCAAGGATATGGACCACGGGCCACATGTTCTCGTTTAGAAGTTATTGAAAGTCTGTTCTATTAGCTTTAAAACGAGCCATCAATGGAGTTTCTAGCATTTCTAGTTTAAGAGATATTTAAATATAAACAACCATACAAAAGTGATTTTTGGCCCATTTTTTGTAACTTTGAGCCACTGTATCTCTGGAAGTAGTGGGTGAAAAAAATAATTGGTCAGTACATATCTGGATACCCTTTATCAGTTGCCCAAATTTTATTGAAATCCAAAAGGTAAAATCTCAAATTTGATTTTTCTTGGTCGATTTGGTGTGGAATGGCCCATATACAAATTTTAATTCTGAGAAAAAGAGAATGATTTATATCCTATTGTACAAAATGTACATATAAAAGGGAAAATAAAGAGGTACGTGTATCCGTGGTAGTAACTGGTACTTGTTCTAAATCATTCATATAAAACAAACCGCTAACTTTTAACATCTCTTTGGACCAGCATTCGAACTGTCATAATGAGATCCCGGTCATGATCGGGATGTCATTATGGTATTTTTCCATTGTCATAACGCGACGAGTTACATGAACAACATGATCTGGTTATGACTAAGAAATGTATGGAACCGGAATCGGAACACATGTGTTAATTCCACATCAAATCTATAGGGTTTTAAATTTTTTTCTTCGATTTTCATGAAATTTATACTTTTGAATAGATAAAAAAATATAAGTTAATTTTTTTTTAGAAATTTGAAATTTGACTAAAAAGGATGCTTATAGAGGTAATTTCGAAAGCCACTATCCTAGGCCAGATCAAACAAGATGAGTAAATAAAGTATAAATACAATACGCTTTTATTTAAAACATCTTTGCAGAATGTACATATATTTACAGTCCCATTTTTTGCGAATCTCCAATGACTTCAAACGACTTTCAATTCAAGAAGGACTAAATGAAAGAGTACCTGAAAGTGTAATATAAAGTTTGCGATTCAATATTGTCTTCGCTTTTTGGCTGATAAAACCTCCATCACTAAAGATCACAGCATACAACGAGACTAATTCAAGTTCTATGACAACTGCAATCCAGTTAATGTGATGTATCTTTTTTCTAAATAATTATTGTTTTGGTCTCTGTTGGCAAGAAACCGATGCTGGATTTCATGTGGAATTTCAGTAGATTACAACATTATAAATACCAATTATGTTGTTTCGTTTTGTTTAGTAAAATTTGTATATTTCATGTTCAATTTTATTCATAATAAGTTTGTTTCTTGTAAAATAAAAATATGAATGAGGTCATTTTGTATACTATTGTATGGTATATATATAATATATTATATTCATTCATAATATATTCATTCATATTTATTCAATCTCAACGGACTCACTCCGTATTTTTTCCAGAATCGCGGTCCGTTAGCGTACCGTCGAAACGTACTCTCAACGGATTCGATATCCGATGTTTCTCTTTATCCGTTTAATGGACCGTTTTCGTATCCAGAAAATGGCAAGTTTACGGATTGCTGCCCGTATACGGCACCGTTAACGGACCGTTTTGTTTCTTGGGTATTGATCCATCAAGCTGTAGGGTTGGTACATATATATATTTTAATATCTAGTTAACATAAAATACTTATGTCATTTTTGTTCAAGACGAGGCACTGTGTGATATTTTCATAATCTAGGTGGACATAAATCGAATTTTAAAGTTACAGACTTGAAATTTTGCATAGAGAAGTTTTCTAGAAATAAAAACTGCTCCACAAATTTTAGATTTAAGAAATGTTAAGTAGACTTTGCATCTAACGCCTACTGAGCATGAGTATTCCTAAAAACACGTTTTTTTTACATTTTTGTCGAATATCCTTGACAAAGGAATATTCATGAAAAACGACATCTAATGCCTCAATTTTGCAGAATATATCATTTTTATTTCAGTTGTAGAAGAATTTTTGCCAAATGTATATAGTGTTATATATTGTTTCTATTGGAAGTGGGCGTGTCAGTTGTCTTTAGGCATTAGATGTCGTTTTTCATGAATATTCCATAGTCCTTTTTCAAGTATATTCGACAAAAATGCAAAAAAACGTGTTTTTAGGAATACTCATGCTCAGTTGGCGTTAGATGCAAAGTCAACTTAACATTTCTTAAATCTAAAATATGTATAGAAGCCCTCTTATCAAGTGTTGTATCAATTTTCAAAATACTTATCAGGGTTCCTGAGATATGTTTAAAAAAAGAGCGAATTATTTGAATTGTTACGATTTTTTTCGAAAATTTTTTAATGTGAGTAGTATGTCGTAAAAAGACATCTTTAATTAATAATATGAATTCCAAAATATATCTTACACCTGTAGTTGCCTCAAAATTGTTGCCATATAATCGTGAAATGCAAATCGTGCAAAATACTGAATTTTTGAATGTAAAAAATACATTATTTTTTGAAATTCATAAAATGAGTTAAACTTGCATAATATATTTATTAGAACTGCATCAAAAGAATTTCATTATTCCTTCCACCGGAATGGTGAAAAATCTCCGTAAAAATGCTATCCATACAAAACTGCATGGCCTTCCCCGCTGAAAATAATAGACAACAACAAAAAAAAAAAAAAAATCAGCAGGACACCATCAGATATGACTACACTTTTGCAAACTTTGAATAATATTAGAGATATATTTTTGGGTACATATAAGAAATAATGTCCCGTATCAAACAGAATTCATTTTTTTATTTTGAAATTCTTTTTCTAAAATAGCGATATTTCGAAAGTGCGCACATTTGCGCAGCCAATTTAAGGGCTTTGACCAAACTTTATACCAAATGTAATCTGAAAGGGGAACAATGAGGAACAAATTACAAATAACTCTTTGAATTTCAAATATTACAATTTAAATACGACTTTATTACTCATATATTAAAATATGATTTGAGTCCAAAATAAATCATTTACATAAAAATCAGGGACGGATCCAGAAGTATGATTGATTGATTTTTTGCGCCTTTTTTTCAATTTTTTTTTAAATGCGCCCCAAAAATTTATTTTGCGCCCTTTTTTATATTTTCTGTACTTTATACAACTGTACTTCTTTAAAGCAACTTTTTTTCTTTAAATCAACCGTTTTATTTGCTTAAAAAACAAAAAAAAATATAGGATGCGGTCGGATCTGTGGTACCCTAGAAAAAACGATATCCGGTGCATCTACATATTTGATCATATAGGTACTCAAATGAAAGGTAATAATGTCACATTTGTAATTATATGGTTATTTTTATGATCTAATAACCATAGCGATTAGGATTTGTAATTATGTAAAAAATAAAATTAAAATGAAATGCTGATTGTTGAGAAAAATATTTAATTATTTATCAAAATGACGAAGAAAATTTTGAAATGAATAGGTAACGCTTTTTTTTAAATTTTCTAGAAGTTCTAGAAGCCCAACAGTTAATTATAATATTTTTTTTATAAAATATTAAATTTTATATTTTTTAAAACATAAATACAAAAGTGTATAATAGACTCCTGATTAATTTTCTTTTCATTTGGGTACCCACACTTGTATCTATTTGAATTTGATTTTTTTTTTTAAGTATAACATTTGTACCAATTGTACCATTTGTACCAAACTTAAGTTTGATATTTAACCTATTTTTTTGTACCATTTATTCAAGAATTAAAAGGTAATAGTTATTTCACCAATTATTAAATTAATTTACAACAGTTTTTTTAATTTCAAAAATACTAAAAACGTAAAAATCGGATTATAAATCGTCGTTATAGAACTAAAGTCATCAAATAAATTTTGTTTCAATATCGATTTTTTTTTGTTAATAACTTCTTCAATTATAATTTGAAACAATCATAACCTTTTAGCGCAGTGCCGATTGGACATACTTAAAAACTATATTTTGTGAATAATTGATTTTTAATTATGAAAAATGCACCAACACATCTTAAACTATGAATTGTCGAACTTTTATCAAACTTTCATAAATGGTATTTTGACTTATAGTTGTACAACGAAGATATACAAAAAAATATGTATATTTTTTAAAAACTAAATTCAAAATCGTCTATTTGACAATTTATTCTATACGAAAATTCTAATTTTTTTAAGTCGAATTATTAAAGTTGTTTAAAATTGTCTATGGTTATGAGCCTATAATGTTTAAATTCGATTTAATATTGATATCCCGAGACAAAATTTATGTCATTTTTCAGGAATATTTCCGGCCAACACACAGATAAATGGAATATTTTGGGAGGAGTATAGCAGGTTGTAAAATTTTGTGGAATTTTAATGACAGATTCACGGCATATTTTGGGATCGGACAGTTCGTGCAGACAGCTTGTGATACAAACTTCGCCTATCTCTTTTTAAAATATGTCGAAAAAATGTTTCTAAACTGTCTCGACATTGCCTAAAATTTTTGTCTTGGGACATTTTGATATAGATCTCAAAACACTTAAAAATCGAATTGTGTATTCTTCAGAATCTTTGTCAAAATACAATGGCGCATATTCGTAGACAATTTAAAGTCAACTTTAAAATAAAAGTTACCAGATATTTTGGGAAATTTTAACGAAGATTAAAATGTCAAAAAGTTTTTATGCTTTTTAGAAAACTTTGCGCCTTTCTGTATATTTTGCGCCCTTTTATAGAGGCGCAAAAATTTTGTAAATAAGACGCATTTGCAATTTTATGCTTTTTTGAAAATTTTGCACCTTTCTCTATATTTTGCGCCCTTCTGTAGAGGTGCAAAATTTGCAATTTTATGATTTTTTGCAAAATTTTCGCCTTTCTCCATAGTTTCCGCTCATTTAAAAAGGAGCAAAATTCTGAATATAGGCGCATTTTTTTCATGTTGTGTTTTTTTTTTAAATTTGTTTGAAGAATTCAAAATTGCGCCTTTTTTTGTGAGGTGTGATCGCCACCATCGCCCCCTCCCCCCCTGGATCCGCGCTTGATAAAAATGCTTAAGAACAAATTGAACTTATTTATGTCTTAAAAAGTTTGCATTCTCAAAAATGGAAAAACACTACAACTTGTAAAGCATGGAGCATGTGATCTTAGGACACGAATACTTGCCTATTCAAACAATTTTACGTTTGGAAAAATTATCAAGTTTGTTTGGTGTTTTCGTAGAAACCATATTTTTTAATTTTATTTCAGGTTCATTTTCGGCTTAATGGGACATTTTTATACTAAATATGCGAAAAAAGAAATCAATTGAAAATACTTTATTTTGCATTTTGTTCCCCTAGATATGAAAAATATCACACTGTGCGAGGGAGCGAACAAATCGAATCTGTTATTCGTTTGGGTGAAATCTTTGTGTAAAATGGATAATATCAACCCACGTGACTAGTTGTTTATGAGTAGTGTATATTACTCGTGGGTACATTATCAATATTTTACATTTTGTGTCAACAAAAACATTCTTTCATATACAAAAGCTTCAATTTAAGATCAAAACTGATTCCGCTTTTATGGTAACAGTTCTCATGTTACTTCTGCAGTATAAATATGATCTAAGATCCCGTTTCCATTTTAAATCCAAAGACGACCTAATTAAAAACTAATTATATAGATATGATTATGAGATAACAACATTTTTTCTCATTTTGTAGAGTTATGTAATTATTTCTTATGTCACATAATAGAAAATCGCAAATTATCTCCTGCTAGTAGCTAAAGGTATTATCAGAAAAAAATAGTTGAATAATAACCCAGTTTCAATCAAATGTGGTTTTACAGCAGAAAAGTTTTTCTTATTTCTAAATTATTCAATATTTTTCACAACTAAAAACAGCTCTTCTTGTTCTTCTTTAAACGTTTTTGCTTCGTATTGACGCTCAACTTTTTTTCCGGCAACTGACTTCCTACAAGTTTTTTTTATCCATTCTTATCAAAGCATTGAAAATGCATTGCTTCGAAAAATGGTTTGATTTACTTCCGGAACGACCTCAAACCCCTAACAAATCCATTTCAATCCAGCATTAAATCAATTTGCAAACTAACAAAAATGACTTGCAGCACTTTTGGAGCCATCGTCTGATGATAAAAGTGCAAAAGAAAAACTCCACAAATAAAAAGAGAAGGTCAAAAAGTAAAGTTTGGCACAATTCCTGTTTGGCAATACTTGTGCGGCCTCTGAGGCTGCGGCTTCTGCAGCGCCGCCGAGTGCACAACAAGACCCCTCAATGGAGCGCTCGAATTCCTGGCCGCCGCTTGAACTGGCGACAAACGAGAACAACGCGTCGCTAAATTGACACGACGACGACGACGACTTCCATATTGGCAAAACTTTCAACGGAATTTTGTTCGTCGGTGACTGCATCAAAGGAGGCGTCTGTGGTGGAGCCATTCGAGTGGTCGCAGTCATTTCAATAAATCACCAGCATCTCCAAGGCAGCAGTAGGCAGGCGGTAACGGTAACGGCAACAGCAACATCAACTGCATCGACATGACGGAGTCAAGTAGGAGCTAAAGTTATATTTTTTTTTTAGTTTTTGGTTTGGTTGTTTTTTCGGGTTTGCTCTAGTTTGAAGGTTGCCTATAATTGCACGGTTTAGGAGGTCGCATTGGAAACCTTTAGGTTGTTTTTTTTTATTGTTGGATGACACCATTTGACTGCATGTGCACAAAGTTTAGTATTTGCTCTTTCCTCTAAAGGAATTCGTAATTTTTTCATTGAATTGCAATGGATGCGAAAAACAAAGCTTTGGCCTTGTGCTGGTGCTGGCGCCACTTTTATTTTGGAATTATTCAATTTTTCTATTGCATAAAAATTGCATGCCACGTTGTCCTTGCCAGAAATAGCTGTGACTGGGAAACGTGCGAACATTCTTTGGATATTATATAATAAAATGTTATTGCGTTCGAGAAATGTAATTCCAAAAGTGCTGCCGCACAATGAAGAGTTGAAGTGAAGACTATACATACTATAATATTATCATGCATCGATTAAGGCGTTCAATGAAATTAGTGTTATACACAGAAAAATATAATCGACGTAAATACAGCAATCAAAATTAATTGTACACCATTCATTAGTCTAGCAATGACATTTTTGTCATTTTCATGTATTGAGCAAACACATTCGCTAAAAATGTTATTTGCGTCCAAAAATATACCAATAAATGATATTGCTTAAGTAGCAATTTATTTAATTGGTATGGTCGACGTTTTAAAAGCAATTTTGTATTTTCACAGTATTCTTATAATTCTTTTTTTGTTTATTAAAAAAGAATAATATAAATTCTTGTGAAAGTATATAACAAATATACTTTTCTGATGATGAAGCATAATTAACTATGCAACTATTGTCATCATCATCAATTTCCACGACATCATTCAAACTCTATAAACGTTTCTTTTGACATGAACCAAATGTGAACTGATATGCGAGCCAACCACCAACTAAAAATTCTAATTCTAAGAGAATTCCACCAATTTCACGAATTCCACTAAATTCACCAGCGCTGTAAGCGAGTACACGAACACACAGCACGCACTGTTATAGCGACCGCGCACTGCTACAGCTACCACTGACTGCTATAGCGACCACGCACTGCTATAACATCAACGCGGTACGCGAATACACATAGCTGTTGCCAGCAAATGCGATTGCTAATATGATGAATATGTACGCTAATACTATTAAAATCGGCGCAGTTTTAGCAATAATTTGATTGTGCTGATGTACCTTTTTGGCTATATTTACGATTTTTTTCTGTATATGAAATATATATATATATATATATATATATATATATATCCTATTAATATAATAAATCTGAATGTTGGTTTGTTGGTTTGTCCTTTTGTTTGTTTGTTCCACTTCTCCGTCTAAACGGCTGATCCGATTTTCTTGAAATTTTTACCACAGATGCGGTATGATCTGGAAGGAATGATAGGCTTTATATGGGCGGGATTGGACAAAGGGGCGTGGCACCTCCCATACAACCTAAACTTTTCATACGATATAACTCGGCACTTTCACCAGCTACAAACATGAAACAAAACTCAAATACAAAAAAAAAATTTAAAAGCAAAAGCACAAAACAAAACAAAAGCAAAAGCAAAAATACAAAAGCAATCACGTTTGTTCCGCTTCTCCGTCTAAACGGCTGATCCGATTTTCTTGAAATTTTTACCACAGATGCGGTATGGTCTGGAAGGAATGATAGTCTATATATGGGCGGGATTGGACAAAGGGGCGTGGCACCTCCCATACAACCTAAACTTTTAATACGATATAACTCGGCACTTTCACCAGCTACGAACATGAAACAAAAAACTCAAATACAAAAAAAAATTTAAAAGCAAATAGCAAAAGCACAAAACAAAAGCAAAAACACAAAAACAAAAACAAAAGCAATCACGTTTGTTACGCTTCTCCGTCAAAACGACTGATCCGATTTTCTTGAAATTTTTATCACAGATGCGGTATGGTCTGGAAGGAATGATAGGCTATATATGGGCGGTATTGGACAAAGAGGCGTGGTACCTCCTAAACAACCTAAACTTTCAATACGATATAACTCGGCACTTTAACCAGCTACGAACATGAAACAAAAAACTCAAATACAAAAAAAAAAAAAAATTAAAAACAAAAAAGCAAAAGCACAAAACAAAACAAATCAAAAGCAAAAATACAAAAACAAAAGCATTCACGTTTGTTTCGCTTCTCCGTCTAAACGGCTGATCCGATTGTCTTGAAATTTTTACCACAGATGCGGTATGGTCTGGAAGGAATGATTGGCTATATATGGGCAGGATTGGACAAAGAGGCGTGGCACCTCCCGTGCAACCTAAACACGATATAACTCGGCACTTTCACCAGCTACGAACATGAAACAAAAAACTCAAATACAAAAAAAAAAAAATCAAAAGCAAAAGCACAAAACAAAACAAAAGCAAAAATACAAAAACAAAACCAATCACGTTTGTTCCGCTTCTCCGTCTAAACGGCTGATCCGATTTTCTTGAAATTTTTATCACAGATGCGGTATGGTCTGGAAGGAATGATAGGCTATATATGGGCGGTATTGGACAAAGAGGCGTGGCACCTCCCGTGCAACCTAAACACGATATAACTCGGCACTTTCACCAGCTACGAACATGAAACAAAAAACTCAAATACAAAAAAAAAAAATTAAAAACAAAAAAGCAAAAGCACAACACAAAACAAAAGCAAAAATACAAAAACAAAACCAATCACATAAAACCACAATCCAAACTAAATGAAAAACAAAAATGGAAAGAAAAAGAAAAACAAACTTACCACACTAAAACTAACCAAACTAAAACTCACCACACTAAAATTCACCCTTAAATTAACCACACTAACCCCCAAACTATAATTCACCACACTAAAACTCACCACACTAAAACTCACAATTCTACGGGAAAGCGTTCTATGTGGATTTTACGGGGAAGATTTCTACTGGGAATAATTCTGCGGAGAACCGCAGTCTGAGAAAATATTGTCTTTGAGAAAAGTTGTTTTGGCGGAGAATTATTTGGTTACCACATTTATAAAACCAATAAAAAAACTTCAACAGCTAAGCACGGGCCCCTCATATAAATAATAACATGTTTTTTATATTAATAAAATCGCTCCATATCATTGAATTCAGAAAATCTTGGCACGAGTCGTGCACGGGTCCAGCTAGTATATATATATATATATATATTTATATATATATATATATATATATATATATATATATATATATATATATATATATATATATATATATATATATATATATATATATATTTATATATATATATATATATATATATATATATATATCACTGCAGAAGTTTAAACTACGCAAAGTTTAAACTATTATAATTTATTAATAACTCAAAATATATTTTATTCGTGTTTATTCTTTACTAAAATATTTTCAAATTAAAATCCTTGTTGAATATCTGTGTAATAAAATGTTGTTTCGCCTTGTGAAATACTTTATCTCACACGTATTATGTCATATACGCTCTTTTTGATACAGCAGGCCAGATTTAAGAACGCAGAAGTGACCATTTTCCACATAGTTTTTATTTTATCCCATCAAACATTTTAAGTGTTATCCTCATTGAGTATTATCCTCATACAAACTCTAAAAAAGGAATGTTTATAAAATACTTGTGGGAAGCTATCGGTTGCTTCTGGTAAATACATATTGGCTTCCAGAAATACTTATTATACTTACACAATTCTAGTATTTAAACAAAACAATATCTAATTTCTTAAAAACATTTAAAATGTTTCCCAAAAACACTTTATACAAGTCACTTCAATTATTACTCCCAAAAACTCATTTGTTACCAGTAAATAACAGAGCTCTCGATTTCATACGAGTATTTTCGAGTAAGCTCGAAAGCCCGGGTAATACCCGGGTAGTTCAAATACTCGAAAAACCCGGGTATTAAATGTTTGAGCTACCCGGGTAGTTCGCAAAACCCGGGTAGTTGGTTCGTTCGTTTGTTCGAGCTATTCGAGTAGCTCGTTTGTTCGAGTAGCTCGATGGCTCGTTCGTTGTTCGAGTAGCTCGATCGTTGTTCGAGCTTCGAGTAGCTTGTTCGTTCGTTCGTTTGTTCGATTGACGATTGTTCATTTGATCGCTTGTTAATTTGTCTGTCCGTTCGTTTGCTTTATGTGGGAGGTGTTTTCGAATTTTTTTGCAGAAATAGATAGCTGACGTTATGAAATGCATTTTGACATTCACAAAATATTTTTTTCGAAAATGGGGGTTTTGACCCCCTTTGGGGGGACCTGGACCACTTCAAAGAGTACCATTAGCCTTCTAATGATGTCCGCTATCGATTTCCGAGATAAAAATGTTTGGGTCATAAATGGGTTTTTGACCCCCTTTTGGGGGTCATGGACCACACCAAAGGGTACCATTAGCCTTCTAATGATGTCCATTATCGATTTCCGAGATAAAAATTTTTGGGTCATAAATGGGTTTTTGACCCCCTTTTGGAGGTCATGGACCACTCCAAAGTGTACCAATAGCATTCTAATAGTGTCCGCTATCGATTTCCGAATTAAAAATTTTTGGGTCATAAATGGTTTTTTGACCCTTTTTTGGGGGTCATGGACCACACCAAAGGTTTCCGAGATAACATTTTTTGGGTCATAAATGGGTGTTTGACCCCCTTTTGGGGGTCAGGGACCACTCCAAAGGGTACCATTAGTTTCTAATGAGGTTCGCTATCCATTTCCGCAATAAAAATTTTTTGGACAAAAAGTGGTTTTTGACCCCCTTTTGGGGGTCAGGGACCACTGAGAGTGGTACCCGATTTCCCTTGATGTCTGCTACCGATTTCTGCAATAAAAATTTTGTCGGTCTTTTTATCACTTTCCGCCCACTTTTGCCCACTTTTGCCCACCCACCCACTTTTGTCCACCTACATTTTTCCAACCACTTCCGACCAACTCCCACATAAAGCAAACGAACGGACAGACAAATTAACAAACAAACGAACGAACGAGCTACACGAAGCTCGAACAACGATCGAGCAATCGAGCTACTCGAACAACGAACGAGCAATCGAGCTACTCGAACAAACGAGCTACTCGAATAGCTCGAACAAACGAACGAACAAATTACCCGGTAGCTCGAACATTTAATACCCGGGTTTTTCGAGTATTTGAACAACCCGGGTATTACCCGGGTAGCTCGAAAGCTCTGGTAAATAATGAAATTGTTTAAGAAAAGTAATAAATACATGACATTTCTTTGGGGCAAACACTAAGTGTTTCCCAGAACGCAATCTATTTTAAAAGTGTTTGCCCTAAATAATAATAGCTTCTCGGGAAAAATGCTACATTGAAAGTGTTTGCCCCAAAAATCGTACAGTTTGTCACAAAAGATGCATCACTTGAACAATTGAACTTATCCGGGTCATGCAACACTTGCACGAATAAACGTGTATAAGCTTCTTTTGTCGAATAAGAAGCAACATTTTCTTATTGTGCGACATCTGAAGCTAATTATTATCATCTATAGCCGCTGCCATCAATTCATCATAATCGGTCAAAAATCATCCAATACAGATGACACTGCCGCAATTCTGCGCAAATCATCTGACGAAAACCCAGTCAATTTTGACGACTTTTTAAGACGCGTCCAATGTATGAGACACCTGTCCCAGGCATAATGCATCGAAGTATTGTAGTGTTTCCTTAGTGTCCATCAATATCAGTCGAAATAAAAGACATGTCGCGTAAATGAGTGGCTTTCGCAGTAAAAAAAACCTTTTGCTTTGACTGAATTTGCGAACACTACAAATATTTGCCGGAAACACGTATTTTTGACAAACACTACCAAATTTTGAAATATTTGTGAAAAACCACTTCGATTATTTCCTAGAAATGAGCTTGCAAACCCTTTAGTGTTTGTTTGAGAAAGTGTTTACAAGAACATTTCCATTCACATTTTTGATATGTTTTAGACTCCATTTGCGATTACTCTATTTTTAGGGGTCTTCCCTCTTTCAAAATTCATAAAATGTCAATCATAAGTATTGCACATGTTTTTTTTTACTACAGACATCAGAGAAAAGATATCCGAGTTAAGGTAAATCCATCAAATATGTATATTAGTCTGTTACAAATAACATTTTTATACCCTACACTAAGAGTGAAAGGGTATATTCAGTTTGGTACGCCGTTTGTAACACCCTGAAAAAAGCATCTCCGGTATGGAAAAGTATATATTCTTGATCAGCATGACCTCCTGAGTCGATTTAGCGATGTCCGTCTGTCTGTCCTTCTGTCTGTTGAAATCACGATTACAGAAAAAGTTGAAGAGCTAAAACAATGAAACTTTAAATTTATATTACTTAGATATCTAAGCTGTCTGAACAATTGGCATGATCGGTCTATTGTGAACTGAGAACCGACCACTTATGTTAAAATACCTCATATAAAATTTACATCTACAAATCAATGTTACTGTATACGTGCTTAGGTAAACTTTTTTGTCAAATATATATTGACATTATGCTCAAATACATGAAAATAATGTTTTCCCACGAAACGACTTGTGGTTCCCAAAAAAAAAAAATCGAAATTCGGTACACCTACCCATTTGTAAATATGGGTATCAAATGAATGGAAATTCTTCATGGATGGAAAGTTTGTAGTTATTTTCAGGATTCGTATACCCTGGTGACCTATATACCACTTTGAATTGTAACCACACATATGTGTAGGGTATTTATAGTCGGCTTAGACCGACTATAATTTTGATAATCCTAACTATCATAATTACACCTACTTTAAAATTTCCCATGTGATCTAACCTTCCCAACTGGTTTCTTTTTATACCCTACATCTATGAGGTACAGGGTATATTAAGTTTGTGCATTTATTGTAACGCCCCTTAGGAGACGTGTCCGGTATGGAAAAGTATATATATTCTTGATCAGTACAACAACCCGAGTCCATTTAGCCATGTCCGCCTGTCTGTCTGTCCTTCTGTCCGTATGTCTGTGTGTCTGTCTGTCTGTCTGTCTGTCCGAAAACATTGTAACTTGAGAAATACTGCTTAAAATATGATGAAATTTTGTTTCAATATGTTTAACCCATGGTTATGTGTATGGAAATGAGTCAAATCGGTCAACGGACACGCCCACCTCCCATACAAATCACTTTTATAGAACTCTTTAGGAACCAATAACTCGAAAAGTATTACATATATATTTATAAAATTTAAAACAATTAAAAAATTATGTTGGACATTTTAGTCGTACATTATTGAAAATTATCCCACAAAGTTATACCACTAATATATTCACCAAGAGCGTAGGGTATTCCATAGTCGGGCCCTACCGACTATAAAAGTTCGTCTCATGTTACCGAACTTACCCAAGTCACCTGACTTTCCCAACTCTTTTTAATTTGTTTTCAAATTCAAAACGATTGTAATATATTTTAATAGTAGACTCTTAAAACACTCCTAAATAGTGCTCCCAATAAACTTATAAAAGAGAATTATTGAAGTAGGGAAATTTTGATAGCTCGACACCTGAGAATTTATTTGGATCAAACTCCATTTTTAAGTAAATAGAGTTAGGAATTGGATATATATTTATATTCTATTTCTAATTCCGTTATGCGTTTTTAGATATCTTGTATAAAATCCGAGATATTCGGCATCGAGTTTGCTCCAAATCGCAAATTTATTTCATTGATCTAGCTCTTCTATTTTTCCTGTAATCGCAATTTCAACAAACAGATAAGGTATATACAAAATCAATTGAGAAACTAAACCGACAATATTTACTTCTCTACTGAATTAAATACTCACATCTCAAACCACCGATACCACTGATTCACACACCTTACCGGCCCACAGTAACCTTTTAAAAAAAGACAACCTTTCGTTCCAGCATCCATCGAACATCGAAGAAATGCCGCAAAGGCTGTATTGTAAAATTGCCCGATGATCAACTACCTAAAAGTGAAACATGTCAGAACCTGAATAAGATTTTATATTCTTATGTTTTTTTTTTACTATACTACACTTCATTTACCTCGCCATACAGACAGCATCTTAAATGAAAACGAAACGCAAAAAGAGCGATATATACCTGCGTAGGTAGAGCTCAAGAACCCAACGGAATGTTGTACTCGAACCTCCACACGATCGCAACTCTTCTCACCGATTACAAGATCACCACTGTTTGTGGCTCGCAGAAATACGCAGCCAGTTTTACATCTGCCTCCCAGCAGACGTCGTCCTGCATTTTAGACAAACGTATTGACCGGCACTTGGCTAACACGACTCCACTTCTTGAGTGTGGAGTGAGTTTCGCCTTCGCGTAAAACAATTTCTTATCAACTGCAATTGTCAACATATCCGCGCGCGGTCACCGTTCGTTGATGGGCCGCACAATAATCCATACATGCCGATTTGGAATTTCACTGTAGTTTCCAAAACAATGCGATTAAAAAGGGTTTATATGCGGACACGGCTGGGGTAATGCATTGGATTGGATTGGATTCGATTGCAGTAGAGTATAGTGTCATGATATATATGGCCTGGCACAACCAAGTCAGGCGAGTACCAGGTGCGATCGAGATACTGATAAGAAGGGAGCGCGTAATCACAGGCCTAGATTGCATGCGCATACCATAAGCTATAAATAATCTTACAGTGGGAGTAAAACAAAAAATTTGGCACTATAATTGAATTATAAAATAAGGCAGTCTTGTTTTAATTTATTTTTAGAAATTCATGAAAAAATTTGTATAATGACATATGGACTTTTTATTGTCCAATTGATAGTTTCGAATCAGAACTCGATTTGAAAACGGGAACAATTCGCAATTCCTGAGTCTGGGTTAAAGTGGGACACGTTTTGATTTTCCTCCAAAAAAAAAATAACATTTAAAAAACTTTTCCAAATTCTTTTGAAGGGTTTTGTATACCATTTATATGCCTTTTAATTGATTTTTAGCGATTTTTCAAAACAGCTCAATTTCGGACTTGTTGAAAAATGTTGGGGTAAAATGGGAAACTTTTTTTTTATCAAAATGAAATTTTAGTCTTTCTTTTTTATGTTTGGTTTTTTTAACAACAAAGTCAAATATATTACGGATAAAAAATATAATAAGGTACAAAATGATTGGTAATGCAAGAAAAAAATAATAAGAAAAAAGTTTAAATTTATATAAATTTCAGAAGTTATGTTAGGAAAATACGAAAAAGAAAAAAATGTGGATTTACTCATAGTCAGAATATTCTGAGTGATAATGGACACAGATGTAGTTGTTGGTCGACATGTTCGAATTTCACATTTCAAGTACACACAAAAATGTCACTAAACGAATTAAATAATTCATATAACAAAATATTTTCACTAAAATTACCTCAAACATTCCTAGAATTTCGTTTCCCATTTCGTTTCCCACTTTACCCTAGAAACTGTTTCGCACTTTACACCAATATCGCAATTTGAACACATAACTTAGCATCATTTAAGCAACGCAAAATCTGTTCGTATTTCAAAAGATATAGAACATGCGATCTTAATTAAAAACGATAAAAATTCTCACATTTTTAAGTCAAACACCAGCATCCTTTCAAACATATTTTTTTCATTTCATTATTAATTTGATTTTAAACATGAATGAAAAAGTTGATGCCATATTAAGAAGCAATTCAGATAATTGTTTTTATTTTTCTAAGAACAACAACATGTCCACAAATTAGAATTTCCCACATTACCCCATGTCTCACTTTACACCAGGTTCCCCTACATTTTTAGTGGTAAGTTTCAAATAATATTTGTATTCTGAAATGTTCTGACAATTTTGTAAATAAGATTCAATAACGAAAATGAGAGATATCCGTTTGTATGTCCTATCACAATTACAGGTTAATTAAAAGAAACTCCGATTTTCGATTGCTTATATACCAACGATTTCTGCACGCTGCAAAAAAAAAAATGGCTCTCCCAAACATAATTTTACAGGCATTAACATGTATGTTTGGAATTTTATGTGAACGTAATATATAATCGACTGATAAATCATTTGTAAACAGGGTTGTATTGAGACTTGAACAGTGTTGTAATGAGCTCTGATTCATATTATGATATAACGGAAAAATTTTGATGTTGCCCCTTAAAATGGTGTATGTTCTAATAGAAACATAATAATTACTACATCCAAATAAAATAAATATTTGAACCGAAACATAAATATGTTCAAAATACAACATGATTTTGAACGACCTGAATATAAATATGTTACCAGTGAAACATATCAGTTGTTTCAGTTCAAAAAGTAGTATGTTTGCATATTTAATATATTTAAATATTTTTGGAAAGAAATCCTGAAAATAAAATAAAAATAATATGTTGTTTTTTTATTAATTTTTAATAAAAATCATTAAACATACACAGTGGGAATTAATAATATTTGAATTCATATTAAAATTTTTAAATGCTTTGATTTAAATAATTGAATTTACACTGCAAGTACAAGTCTCAGTACAACACATAGCGTTGGCAAGGAATTCGCGGAGCCTGTTGTAAAAACCATGCCGAATTCTGTTTGAAAATAGAAGCACTGATTTTTTAGTTGTGTTTTGATGAAATAATCGTGTCGGCTTTTCACAATATTTTTAGAAAAACATTCAGGAACAATTAAATTATATACTGCACTATTAAATGATAAGTTGATACTATTTGTACTTTTTGTACCACAATTTGAATATTTTTTAAATTTACAAATGACTACGATACGATTACGTTTTCTCAACAAACATCAAAAGACACGTCTGCAGAAAATGGCGGGCACCGAGTGTAAACTTTGTATACAAGAAGAATATTGCAAGAATACTTTTATTTGCATGTAATATCATTTTATTGTTTGTTTTCAAACATGAGTATGTTTAAAAGGACCAATACATACTTCAAATGACGACAAAAGAGAGATAAAAAATTCTGCTCAACGAGTGCCAACTTCGTATACAAGAAGAATGTTGAAAGAATACATTTATTTAAATCCAATTTGTTGTTTGTTTGTTTTTAAACATCAATATGTTCAAACGATGGTAAAAGATGGCGTATGTAGAAATTGCTGCGCAACGTTGCCAACTTCGTTTGTCGATAACTAATCGAATGAAGACGAGCGTTGCGTATTAAATTTCATTCGTAATATATGTATGGTGATTTCGTATTATTTTTTAATTACATACATTCAAACATATTCAAACAAATCTTTTCTATCCGTGTGGTATTTAAATTGGAATGATCGAACTTTTGTGATCTGTGACCCAACCACTTATGTTCAAATACCTCATTTAACACTAACATCTACAGAATAGGTCCTGGGAACCTTGCCATATTGTAGTGTTTTATTTTCTTTAAAATTGATTGGTTGAATTACTACTTACTTACTTACTTACTTAAATGGCCCTTACAACCGTGGGTCGGTTTTGGCCGCTGAGATGAAGCCGCGCCAGTCGGATCTGCTTTGCGCGCGCTGACGCCAGTTAGAAATACCAAGCGTTGCCAGGTTGTCCTCAACTTGGTCTTTCCAACGCAGATTTGGACGCCCTCTTCTACGCTGTCCACCTTCGAGTTTCGATTCAAGCACCTTCTTGGCTGGAGTGTTTTCATCCATTCGTTCGACATGACCTAGCCAGCGAAGCCGCTGGATCTTGATGCGCTTGACTATGTCAATGTCGTCGAATAACTCATATAGCTCGTGGTTCATCCTGATTCGATACTCGTTAGCAAAGCAGATAGGGCCAAAGATTTTACGGAGAATCTTTCTCTCGAACGCTCCCAGTACTCTCTCATCGGTGGTGGCCAGCGTCCATGTTTCTGCACCATAAAGTAGGACGGGCATGATGAGTGACTTGTAGAGCGTTATTTTTGTCCGGCGAGAGAGGGCTCTGCTTCTCAATTGCCTACTGAGCCCAAAGTAGCACCTGTTGGCAAGAGTTATTCTCCGTTTGATCTCCAGGCTGACGTCGTTGTTGCTGTTTACGCTGGATCCCAGATAGACGAAGTCCTTCACAATGTCGAACTTGTGGGTGTCAAAATCAGCTTTTTGTCCAAGACGCACGGACTCTTTTTTGCTTGTTGACACAAGGAACTTCGTCTTGTCCTCGTTCACCGCTAGACCCATTCGACGCGACTCTTTCTCCAATCTGGAGAATGCTGCGCTGACTGCTCGTGTGCTCCTGCCAATGATATCAATATCGTCGGCATATGCGAGCAGCATGACACTTTTGTTGAGGATAGTGCCGCTTTGACGGAGTTCGGCAGCTCGAACTATTTTCTCCATCAATAAGTTAAAAAAGTCGCACGATAGGGAGTCACCCTGTCTGAAACCTCGTTCGGTATGAAATGGCTCGGAGAGGTCTTTTCCTATTCTCACTGAGCAACGTGTGTTGCTCAGGGTCATCCTGCAAAGTCTTATAAGTTTCGCAGGTATACCGAACTCAGACATTGCGGCGTATAATCGTTCCCTTATCGGAGTGTCGAAGGCGGCTTTATAGTCGACTAATAGGTGGTAGGTGTCGATCTGTTTTTCTAGGGTCTTTTCCTGGATTAGGCGCAATGTGAAAATCTGGTCTATGGTGGACTTTCCAGGTCTGAAGCCGCACTGATAAGGTCCAATCAGTCTGTTGACGATGGGCTTCAGTCTTTCACATAATACGCTCGATAGAACCTTGTATGCGATATTGAGTAGGCTGATCCCACGGTAGTTGGCGCAGATAGTGGGATCCCCTTTCTTAAGGATTGGGCAGAGTACACTGAGGTTCCAGTCACTTGGCATGCTTTCATCCGACCATATTCTGCTTACGAGCTCGTGCATGCTCTCTATTAGCTCTTCGCCTCCGGTCTTAAACAATTCAGCAGGCAGGCCATCAGCACCTGCGGCTTTGTTGTTTTTCAGCCGAGCAATGGCTGTTCTGACCTCGTCATGGTCGGGTGGCGGAATCTCAACGTCGTCATCAAGTACTGGGGTTGCCGGGTTTGCTTCTCTATCGGTGGAATTGAGGTCATCATCACCGGTCAGCAGTTTAGAGAAGTGATCCCTCCATATTTTCAGTGTGCTCTGGATATCTGTCACTAGATTTCCGTTCTCATCTTTACAGGAAGAGGCTCCGGATTTCGAACCTCCGGCTAGGCGTCTTATTTTCTCGAAGAATTTTCGAGCCTCATTCCTGTCCCCATGCATCTCAATCTCCTCACACTCACGTCTTTCTGCCTCGCTTTTTTTCGCCTGAAAAGACGTCTCTCTTCCCTCCTCTTCTCTTTGTATCGCTCCTTCGCAGCTCGCGTAGCTACTGACTGCAGGGTGGATTTGTACGCAGCGTCTTTCTCTGCAGTGGCCGCGCGACACTCTTGGTCATACCACTGATTCCTCAGGGGGCGTTGGAATCCAAGCACCTCTTCGGCAGCCGTACGCATAGAGCAGGAGATATGATTCCACTGCGCGCTTATATCATCGAGAGGAGGAGTGCTTTGTCTAAGCAGGTGTGAGAGTCGAGTGGAAAAGGCTTGCGTTGTCTGTTGTGATTGCAGCTTTCCGACGTCTAGCTTTCTCTGCGTTTGGTTCCGTACGTTCTTCGCAGCGCTTAAGCGTGTGCGGACCTTGGCTGCTACAAGGTAATGATCCGAGTCCATATTGGCACCTCGGATAGTGCGTACGTCCATCACGCTTGAAGAGTGCCTTCCGTCAATCACAACGTGATCAATTTGATTTCGAGTTTTTTGATCGGGCGACAACCATGTGGCCTTGTGGATATCGAAATGTTCGAATCTAGTGCTACTAACTACCATGTTTCGTGCTGCGGCGAAGTCGATTAGTCTCGTTCCGTTATCGGAAGTGTTGGCATGGAGGCTAAATTTTCCGATTGTGGGACAATAGATGGCTTCTCTGCCCACCTTGGCGTTAAAATCGCCTAGCACGATTTTGATATCGTGGCGGGGGCAGCGCTCGTATGCGTTGTCTAGGCGCTCGTAGAAGCGCTCTTTTGTCTCGTCATCTTTCTCGTTCGTCGGAGCGTGTGCACAAATTAGGCTGATATGGAAATATTTAGCCTTGATGCGGATTGTTGCCAGCCTTTCGTCCACGGGCGTGAACCTAGAGACAAGGTGGCGGAGTCTCTTGCCGACCACAAATCCACATCCAAATTCGTGTCTCTCCGCATGGCAGCTGTAGTAGATATCACAGGACGCTTGTTTCGAACAGCCCTGTCCCGTCCATCGCATCTCCTGGATAGCGGTGATGTCAGCCTTATATTTTTCGAGGACATCTGCCAGCTGGATAGAGGCACCTTCCCTATAAAGGGTCCGGACATTCCAGGTGCATATCCGTAAATCATGGTCCTTAAAACGTTTGCGTGGGTCGTCATCGTTGTAATCGGTCGTTATCCGAGGCTTCTTTTTTGTTTTCATTGGGCGCATAGGTTTTTTCCGTGGTGGGACCCAAACCCAACGCACGAACCCTCACTCTGAGGGAGATGCTCGCCACTCACTTTAGCCGACTTCTACACCGGGTGGTGTAGAGCGCCGTTTCCAGGGACTTCCACGAGGAGGACTTCCACCGAAGTGGAGGTGTCACCATTTGACAATTTGTCAATTCTGGTGACCAGTGAGTTGACTTGAGACGACACCTACAAGGATTGCGCTGGCTTCGCCATGTTGAAGCACTCAGACACGTTGCCTTGTGATAATCGCCCCCATAGTCCCCCCCCATAGTTGGTTGAATTACCGATATTAATTTTATACTTAATTTTAATTTTATACTGAATTTTTACTGACATTCGTTATATCTTTATTGAAGATTTTAAGACTATAAAATAATTTTTCATAGTCGAATAACTGATATTCTTTAAATACAATCAAGTTTTCATCTATACTATTGAATATACTTTATTTGAAATAACCTTCGACCAGATTGATTATATTAAACTAATAAATTTGTTGGTCTACCGTTAAACGAATCATTAAAAATAACAAAAAAAGTTCTTCGTGTTTATTTTAAATTATGGCTTTAAGGAAGGTTAGGTAACATGGGACATTTTAATGTATGGACATTTTAATAGTTGAAACATGAATTTTATATATATAATAAACGGGTTTTATTGTAAAAGAAATTTACTTCGGCCGGTATAAAGTATAATTCATTCGAAGATGCTAGTATTATATGAACATAATTTATCGGGTCATAGGTAATAATGCCCGTTCATTGAATACCAGACAGCAAAGGTTTAATACTAAACTAACTTCCGAATTCTACCTCTTTCAGTTTTCCTGTAGTCGTGATTTCAGCAGATACACGGAGGCAAAGACGGACCCATCGCCTTCTGGGTCTTACAATCGTCAGACCTTTCGGTTTTAGTGTAGGTTATAATTAGTCCTAACAAATAAATGAAATTGTTTTCAAAAACTATTTTGTATCTCTTCTAAAAGAACCTAAACTTTAGATATCAATTGTCTTAAAACCTTTAACCGATATCGATTAGACGATAGTTTTACTTAATTAAAAACGACCTTCGTTTCAACGACGATCGTTTATAAGTTACGTAATGAGAGCCGATAGCTCAGTGGTTAGTGCGTTGGACTGCGAGCCGAAAGGTCCCATGTTCAAGCTTGGTCTGGGGCTAACAACATCTTTTCAAAGAACATATTTTTCTATACCGTGCTACCTCGCGGCAGTCAATGGCAAACCTACGAGAGTAAAACATTGCATATGAAAAGCTCTTAGCCGCCGTTCGGATTCGGCATAAACTGTCGGTCGCACCACTTTTAGTACAAATATAACACGCACAGCGTAGCCGCGGTAGCTCAGTGGTTAGTGCGTTGGACTGCGAGCCGAAAGGTCCCCGGTTCAAACCCGGACTGGGGCTAAAAACATCTTTTCATAGAAACATTTTTCTATACCGCGCTACCTCTCGGCAGTAAATGGCAAACCTACGAGAGTAAAACATTGCCTATGAAAAGCTCTCACCCGCCGTTCGGATTCGGCAATAAACTGTAGGTCCCACCACTTTGAGTACAAATATAACACGCACAGCTCAAAATGGTGAGAGAGCTCGGCCTAAGTTCTTCAGGACTGTAGTGCCAAACTATTATTATGAGATGGCACGGATACGCAAACGCACGAGCACGAGTCCGACGACTAAATTTACTGGCACCCACGAGAAGCACGATAAAGCATGGAATATAAAACCAGTTGGGAAGGTTAGATCACATGGGAAATTTTAAAGTAGGTGTAATTATGATAGTTCGGATTATCAAAATTATAGTCGGTCTAAGCCGACTATAAATACCCTACACATATGTGTGGTTACCATTCAAAGTGATATATAGGTCACCAGGGTATACGAATCCTGAAAATAACTACAAACATTCAATCGCTGAAGAATTTCCATTCATTTGATACCCATATTTACAAATGGGTAGGTGTACCGAATTTCGATTTTTTTTTTTGTGAACCACAAGTCTTTTCGCCGGAAAACATTACTATCAAGTATTTGAGCATGATGTCAATACATATTTGACCAAAAAAGTTTACCTAAGCACGTATACAGTAAAATTGATCTGTATATGTAAATTTTATATGAGGTATTTGAACATAAGTGGTCGGATCATAGGTCACAATGGACCGATCTCGCCACGATCTTCGCACATACAGCGTAGGTATATTAGTAATCTAAGTTATAAGTTTCATTTATCTAGCTCTTCAATTTTAAAAGTCTTAGGGATTTCAACAGACAGACAGACGGACAGACAGACAGACAGACAGACGGACAGACAGACGGACAGACGGACATCGCTAAATCGACTCAGGAGGTCATGCTGATCAAGAATATATATACTTTTCCATACCGGAGATGCTTCCTTCTGGGTGTTACAAACGGCGTACCAAACTGAATATACCCTTTCACTCTTAGTGTAGGGTATAAAAAGACACGAAGAAACACGGAAAAAACGACAAAACACGAGAAAAGCATGGAAAAACATGAAAAAGCAGACGAAACGTGAAAAATAATACGGGAACCGTTTAGATTTTTGGAACCGGAATCGTAATAAGAATGTGTGAAACCAGAACTGGAATCGGAACCCATCGAGGTATGGATTGATATCTGTAGGAAAAATCATGTTGAGTTGTGCTATCAATCAACATTAGAAGTTATAGACATTGACTCCATAAAATTGGAAACACTTTTACTTTTATTTGTGTATTATTTGGTTGTTCTTCTTTTTATGCCTGCTCATAATTTAAATCCATTGATGCACCACTGTTCCGAAATCACAGAAATTGTGGCACAGGAGATTTAGCAATCGTTCTGGAAATTATTTAGCATGTGGAGGCAACGTTCAGCCAAGCGTTCGACCACTCGTACAACATCGTCTGTCTGTCTGTCCATTCAAGAGTCATCAGTGCGACGGTTTCTTCTTGTTCTGTGCGCTCAGGTACTGTGGCGGCTCCTGTTGCGGGATCGTCGCGCAGTATTTCTTGGTGCTTTTTGTGAGAAAACAAGCTGCACTCGGCAGTCGCTGCTGCTGCTGTTGATGATGTTGCTGTTGTGGATGATGTTGTTGTTGTTGCTATTGCTGTTGAAAGTGGTGGCGCATCTTGCAACGAACCACGATAATTTTGCATTATAACAAATGTTGATGCTATTTACATTGTTGTTGTTGTTGTTGCTGTTGGGTTGACCAACTTTTGTTTTTGCCACTTCAAAGCGTTGCTGTTGTTGCTTCTGCTGCAACTGATGTTTTTGTTGTTGTTGTTGCTCTTGATATTGCTGCTCTGTCGATTTGCAATGCGATTTTCAGGTTCAAGAAGCAGCAACATCTATGCCCTGCCTCTTTGCACGTCGCGACGCGCAGAAACCCTTGAAGAAGGCTTCCCTCGCCACAGGCCCAAGGAAAGGGAATCCATTCCAATTCAATCCCATGGCTGGCATGACTTTGTTGTATTACTATATTATTGCAAATGTTGTTTTTCTTGTTGTTTTATTATTATTGCCTGAATTATTTGCGTTGCAGTTTTGCAAGTGCATAACTCGAAAATGGCAACGAAGTCGAGACGTGGTTTAAAGTGAGGTTAAGAACAAAACAGAATACTAAAAAAAGTAAACTTTAAATAAGTAAAAGAATAAAAGAAAAAACTGAGCAATGTGCAAAGGCGGTGAAACAAACCGACTCATGCTGCCCCTGCCTGCAACTCAGTGACTTTTAGTTGCTGATGTTGTTGGTAATGATGTGGACCACGTTGTTGCTGCTGCTGCTTCTGCTTCTTCTTCTGCTGATGATGATGATGTGTTTTCTGTTGCCATGGCCCAGCTCTGGGAAAGAATTTCTGCATCCATATTTAAATGCAACTCAGTTTTGCTTTCGTGTGACGTTTTTTTTTGTATCATTATTTATTTGTATACGAGGTAACAAATAAATAAACAAAAAAAAACATCGTCAAGCAGTTTTCTTTATATTTGTCGTTCTGACTGCGGCCACATTTGAAATTGTTGCATTTTTAATATTTATTGCAGGAAATTCTTGCATATTGTTTGATTTCTTTTCGTTGTTCTGGTTGTTGCTGGTTGTTCGTGATCTTCGACAATTCTTAAGAAATGGTCCGTGGTTTGTATACGGCATGAATCATCGATGTGATAAGAATGTGGTTTAATGACTATATAAAAAGGAACGTCAAAATTTATTAATTTAATGGATTTTATCACAATATTCAGTTAAGCACTAACTGTTACATTATCTGGCAGTTACTTCATATTGTGATATACTCATATTTAGCCCAATTCTAAATAAAAGACATATGTATTTCTTGGGAGAACAAACAATTGTATGAAGAAATATTGAAAATTGCTCTTAGTTACTTTTTTGATGCATAAGAATATAATCTCTGCATATCAAGAATAATTACCCTTTGTTACTTTTAACATATTTAGAGACAAACAGACCAATAAACAGATGGCAAAGCTAAGCACAAAGCAAGATGGAAAAGCAACAGTAATACGAACACGTGTTCTATAAATTTAGTGAAGAAAATAGCAACAAAATTTTTGATACCTAAGATATTAACCACTGTATTATCAAAAATAATTGAAGGGTTTGGTGCAAAAAAAGGGTCAAATCTATTTTCGAATTTTGATGACATTTGATAGCCTTTTATATTTCGCGTCGTTTGGTTCCAAAATCCATATCCAAAGTATATATACTCAGATACCACGATTTAAAAGGTAAATTTAAAAGGTATATAAAACTCTTGGTCCGTCTGTCAGTCTGTCTGTCCCAGCCTCACGTCTAAACCGCTGAACCGATTTAACTGAAATTTTGCACCAGGATACTATGGAGTCCGGAGGGTGTCATAGGCTATATATGGGCGGGATTGGACAAAGGGGCGTGGCACCTCCCATACAACCTAAACTTTCAAAACGACATAACTCGGCAAATACACAAGCTAAGAAGATGAAACAAAAAAACTCAAATACAAAAAAAAATACAAAAGCAAAAACACAAAAACAAAAGCAAAAATCAAATACAAAATCAATAGTAAAAGCACAAAACTTAAGCTATAACTCAAAAACAACAGAAAAATAAAAAAGGATAGAAACAAAATCAATCAAAAACAAAATCAACCACACTAAAATTCACCACACTAAAATTCAACACACTAAAACTCACCACACTAAATTTCACCACACTAAAACTCACCACACTAAAATTCACCACATTCAAATTGACCCACTTAAACTGACCACACTAAAATTCAACACACTTAAATTCAACACACAACAATAAAATTCACTACACTTAAACTCACCACACTAAAACTTACCACGCTAAAACTAACCACACTAAAACTTCTTCTGGGAAAAACTCTACGGGGTAGAATTCTACGGGAAAGAATTCTACTGGGAAGAATTCTACGGGGAAGCACAGTCTGAGAAAGATTGTCTATGAGAAAAGTTGTTTTATCGGAAAATTAGTACGGTTTTGGTTACTACATTTATAAAACCAATAAAAAAACGTCCACAGCGAAGCACGGGTCCCTGATATAAATAATAAAATGTTTTTTTATATTAATAAAATTGCTCAATAACCTTGCATTCACAGTTTGCACCAGTCGTGTACGGGTGCAGCTAGTATCAGAATAAAGAACTAATGGAACCAATATACCTTTTCAAAATTGTAATATCAATGTTGAATTTTATAAATTTATCATTGCCAATCAATAAAAATAAAGTTGAAAAGGTTTTATGATGAATATGTGATTTTACCACATTCTAAAACACGCAAATATCATTGGTTTGAGAATAACATCAACAGGTGGTAATACATCTGCAGGTTAAAACCACGAATTTTAACATAAACTTAATTTTCAAATGCTTTTGTTGTATGAAACAAAATTTTGTTACAATTTTTTAGGGGCAAAAAGGGTCAAGTCCAGCAGTTTAAATTACATTTTTAAGCCAAGTTACATGAAAAATTAAAGTTTTTTCTTTGCAAACCCAACAATACATACTTAGTTTATACGATATATTACCTTTTAAACAAAAAAAGCGCAAAATTTGCAATTTTAAACAGTTTTTATTGATTTTCCAGCTATGTGAAAAATGGACTTAACCCTTTTTTGCACCAAACACTTCAATTGCTCTTAGTTTTTTAAAATACAGAATGTTTCCGTTTAGCTCTATATTACTCAGTATATTTCTTGTGTGCTTCTGGATTTTAGAAGTTTTTTTCCCTCCGTGCATATGTACGAATGTACACACAGAAAATTGATTTGTTGCGGCAACTAACTAAATTGCCCTTCTGAATTATTCGGTTGCGGCAACTTGCTGACTAGTAGGTTGTATCAACCCTCTAGTCAACAAGAATGAAGTTGTGCTAACCTCCTGGTCAGCAAGCATGAGGATGTGCCAACCTGCTAGTCAGCAAACATGAGGTTGTTTAAATCTCCAAGTCAGAAGCATGCCGAAACTTCCACTTGAAATTTTATTTTAAGATTTTTTTTTAAGTTTTCTATATATATTTGAGATGCGTCTTGTCTTGCATACAATTTCAAAAAATATATCTATTAATTCCTGTTCCCTGAAAATAAAAACAGTATGAAAAGACACATTTGATATTTTATTTCATCATAATTAAACAAAATACAAAACTATTTTTAATGCCACATATGTTTGCATATTTTTTATTTATATTTCACTAGCTAAACAGCAATTTGTATTGAATTAAAAATTACTTTATTAATATTCATATATTTATTTCACATTTTACTTAATTAATTTCCTATTGTTAACGACTTGGGAAAATTTTTGAAGTTTATTTATTTCTGCATGTATCCGTAATCCGCATGTATCCGTAATGACAAGAAATTGCCCTGCAGGAAATGACATCATTGACGACAATGTCATCAATTATTAATCGAGGACATTGGAAAATTTGTCATTGATGAATATGTCTACAACATTTACATAAAGGACATTGCATTAAAGTTGTCATACATCATATGGCATATAGACAAATATCAATGACATTGTGAAAATCCGTCATTGATGAAATATTATTGATGACGTCATTGATAAAAAGTAACATTCATGCACCATTTACACCCAGAAAAAATGTCCCTCAAATCCCATTAAAATTGGTCAATAGGACAATTATTGATTTAATAGTATACAAAAAATAAATCTGTTCATATAAACTCAATGGCAATAGTATTTTCTAGTACTTAATGGTATTTTCCGATTAAAAAAATAATTTATCCTATTGACTATTTTTAATAGTAAAAAACTATTATATATATAGTATTTTTTCTGGGTGTACGTTATGAAATGCATACAACATACGTCTATGGGCCCCATTTACGTGTAAAACTGAAATTGTGTGTGCGATGTCATCCTGCCATATTATTCTTAGGCCTAATTTGAGACCAATTTTTAATAAAACACATATCATTCCCATCGAGAACAGAAGAAAAAATAAAATTGAAATAATAATGAAAATAAGATAATTAAAAAATCAAAATAACAAAAAAATAAAAATTAAAAAATAAATATAATAAAATAAAAATGTACTAAAAAAAAATATGTATGACAATCATTTGTTACTTCCTTGATAAATCATGTGCATGACAAGTTTAATGCTACATCATGCATGAATCGGAGGACATTTGTATGAAAATGTCATCAATGCTATCGGTCATCAATGTTTCTGACCTGACATAGGGGAATCATTGAGGAATCATTGGTGACATTTCCTGCAGGGTGCTAACCGAACTGCTGATAACATGAGGTTGTCATTTATTTTGTTGATACAATAACGTACTCACTTGCCTTAACATCAACGACAACCGAACGTATAGTTGCGTGGACTAACATTTCGGTTAGAGTAAAAAAAAATGTTAAGTTCGTTTTAATGACATGAGGTTACAACAAATATATTTCGGTTGCAACATTGAAACGTTGGTTCAATTAACCTCATGCCAAAAGAGAATTTTTCTGTGTGTATAAGTGTACCGAATTTCGATTTATTTTCGGGCACCACAAGTCGGTTTTCGGGAAAAACATTGGTATTTGAGCATAAAGTAAATATACCATTGGACAAAAATTTAACTACGGTATGTAGAAAGAATGTCAGTGTTATATATAGGGTATTTGAACATAAGTGGTTGGTTAACAAGTAACAATCGACGGATCATGCCCATTTTCTTGTTCAGACAGATTAGATATATAAGTAATCTAAATTATGAGTTTCATTGATCCAGCTTTTTTAGTTTAGATGTAATCGTGATTTCAACAGACAGACGGACATTGTTAAATAGACTGAGGAGGTCATGCTGTTCAAGAATTTATATACTTTCAAACAGTGTTACAAATTTAATATACCCTTTCACTCTTAGTATAGAGTATAACTAAATAATGTTGATTTTATTGTTTTTATGGGTTAGCACAATTCTTCCACGTCAATTCATTCCCGGAAAATTATTTCACGGTCAATTCTTTCCTGAGACAATTTTTTCATGGGACAATATTTTTTTAAGACAATTCTTCCCCGCGAAAGTATTCTGCAAGAAAAATTCTGAGACAATGCTTTTCTGATGCAGTTATTCCCCCACTTTAAATTTCAATAAACTTTTTGATTTTATTTAACTATTCAAAATGCGGTAATCTTGTGATGGGTCTAATAGCAAAAATAATACAATGAAAATACCAAATATAAAGTTTCTGATATCTTAGCAAAATACAAATAATATTGTATTAATGATGATCGTGAATAAATCGTAAAATAAAACTGCTAAAAACAAAAAAAAAGTATAAACTTTTAATTTTCAAAGTTCAAAAACATAAAGACGGAGCTGCCAAATGCAAAAAGTGCCGCACGAAGTCTGGAATGTCATAGCTGAAATACTTTTCATGTTAGACTATGTGGATCATGTTAGACCAGCATATACGGATTTGGTACTCCCAGTTTGTAGTATATTTTGTGTTCTTGCCTTCAACGAATTGTTTTTTTTTTATGATGACCAAACTCTGGACCATGAAATGAAAAATGTTTAAAAATGAAGCCACACATATCAATGAAGAAAACATTTTATATTAAAGATACAAATTGACGTTTTTAATGTTTACTTAGCCATAATATACAAGCCAAAAATACACTTTTGGCATGAGATTAGAAGAACAAAGAATTATTTGTTACAACCAACTTCAACTTCGAATTTTCTACAAATTTGTTGTCAAAATTGCCATATTCTGTTGGCGCTTGAAATATAAGCCTATACAAACATCAAATTGTTGTGAAACAGTTGGAAATTATTGTAAAACTCAACCGCCTAAGCAGTTGATAGAACCGAATATCTTAGTTAGGACGAAGAGTTGGTTGGCACAACAAATCTCTATTCTGTGTGCACAATTAAAAAGCAAATATTTCAATTTCACGAGCTCTTTTTGCGTTTTTTTAAAACTCTATCTATTAAACTCTATTAAATATAGTTTCACATTTCAAATAATATATAAAATTATGCAACAAATAGAATATATAATATTCTATTCAGTTGTAAAACATGCCATAACTTACAACAAAAGAACTCCAATCCATAGTCTATATTCTACTGATATCCACAAAACATAATTTGCGACATTCCTCAGTCGTTTGATACGTTATACCATACAGAGTTATATACGTTGTAGCCTCAGATCTCGGTGTCCACTGATGTCAGCGTGTTTTTGACCGGAACGCAGCTCCTGCCTCTTCATCTCTGGCGCTGGTGCTGCATCTCATCTACTCTACCTGTTGGAGCTGCCGAATCCAACGCCGTTTAAATGGCATGCCTCATATCGTATAACGTGTATTTTTGCAGAAATGTTGGTATTTTTATGCTACCCATACGTGTATCTTTACGATGTGACTCTGCAAAATATCTACACGATCCTTTATTGCCTCCGCCTCGCTGTGGAAGCGCAAACTGTAGAAGGTTGAACAAGATAAATTATAACTTTATCTTAATGATGTGGCAGATTTTTAATTTCGCAACTTTTGTTAGATTTTCGATTTTTATGTCGCAGTTTCTTTTTTATATTTTACATCTTTTTGTTGTTTTCCGATTAATTTATGTATGCTTTAGTTATGGCAAAGGAAGTGAACAAATACGGTATGTGGTTTATTTGGGTTAAGACCGCATTGAGTCATGGAGCTCAAATTTAACATAAAACCTTTTTGTGCTAGTTCATAAAAGAACACTCCTGAACGGACCGGAAATTATGTTTGTTAAAGACATATATAAAAAAATATTACTAATGAAGGTTGCATTCACTGATATAATTTGTAAATAACTTGAGCGGTGTTAAAGTTGGCGTACTTATGGGTAAATTCCCAATCTTTATACTGCATTAAATTCATCAATTTTCATTACTTAAACTGGCGTTTAAATTATTTAAATCGGTTGACGGACACCAGAGAAATCGCATCTCCAAAACATTTATAACTTTTAAACGGAGCGTCGTAGAAGGGTAAATACTGGCATATTTTCTAGGTGAATTTTTGAAATTCAAGTTTCTTTAAATTGTTATAACATTAAAAGGATCAACGTATAGGGACCCGAGAAATCGCATCTCCAATTATAGTTTTCTTTAAACCTTTTTAACTTTTAAACGTAGCGTCGTAGAGGAGTTGGCATATTTTCTACGTGAATTTTAGAAATTTAAATTTTCTTTAAACTGTTCAACGTAGAGGTCTGAAATTTGGTGTGTTTATAGCTGAATATTCAATATTTAATTTGGAGTTTAAATTATTTAAATCGTTTTATAACTTTTAAACGGAGCGTCGTAGAGGAGTAAAAAAAGTTGGCATATTTTCCACGTTAATTTTTGAAATTCAAGTTTAAACTGTTATAACTTTTAAACGGAACAACGCAACGGTTAACGGAGAATCGCATCTCCAATTTCTGTTTCTTTAAACCTTTAAACCTTCCTTTAAACCAGGCATGTCAAACTCATTTGGCATCACGGGCCGCATTGGCTATTCAAAAGATGACGCGGGACGCATTTGTGTACCATATGAAATAGAAAATTAGACCATTTTTTACATTTGGTTCTTCGGTTGTAAAATAAAATATAATGTTGAGATGATCAAGTTTTCCAGTGATCTTCGTTAAAAACGCCGCAGGCTAAATTTTTGTTTGCAAAAAATTGTGCGATTTTTGTATGTTTAAAATATATCAAAAAATGTCCGAACTTCTTTGATTCTTCCAAACATTTTGTCTGAGGTATTTACAATGGAGTATATTTCAAACACTAGAGAAAATTTTATAAAACAGACACCGGACAATCATCTAAAATTGTTTCAAATTTTTATGTCTGCAAAATCGAACGATATCGAATTAGATCTTGTACCAATATCGAAGGCCAAATCATACTTAATCTGCAAAAATAGTACAAAGCGACATATCGTAGTTTTTATTTGAAACGATAAAAAAACGATTCTCGATTAATATTGCATCAAATAGTTCAAATATATCGATATATATTTGAAAATATTGTGATATCGATGTTGAAAATGTTTAAATATCCTAACATAAAATGTTACTCTACGAAAATTACGAAATTTTAAAAATTAGCAAGGAGATCGGATTTTTGTGATCCATTTTAGTGCGAAAAAACTTTGAGGCATAAATCAAATGGCATAAATCAAATTGTTACCAAATTTTTTAGGGTTTTGATACAAACAACACTTAAAAATATTGATAAAGTTTGTTTTTTTTTTAAATATCGTATATAAATTTGATATTTATATAAATTTGATATTTATATAAATTTGATATTTATATAAATTTGATGTTTATATAAATTTGAAATTTATATAAATTTGATATTTATATAAATTTGGAATTTATATAAATTTGATATTTATATAAATTTGATATTTATATATATTTGAAAGGGTTTATTTTTTATGAACAATCAATTTAAATTGCAAGGACAATGACCATTGATTAGATGTTCGGATTTAGGAGTTATGACGAAGTTTGTTTTATTATCCCTAAAACGAGGTTTGCAGCATTCTAAGAGATTTTTTCTACAACCCCAAAAAGTAATTATTGATTAATTTTTTGAAACTTTGGGCCACTGTATCTCTGGAGAAGGAGAGTCTTGAGCTCTGGTATATTTTATGTGGAATGTCTCTAATACAAAAAGTTTTACTTACTAAAAAAATGTTAAAATGATTCCAATTCCAGTTTGTACAATGCAAGACTCTTGGTTGTCGTTTTTTTTTTAATAAAAGTCAAAATGTTTGTTTCTTGGTTTATTCTTATTGCGCCTTTATTTGATACTATGGTACTTAATTTTATTTTTTGGTATTAGCTGTTAAAAAAGAATTCCTTTTCTATCCAACTGTGTAGAATGATATCATTAGGTCATATTAATAAAAATTTACTTTGCTCAAAACTTGAAGCAAATGCTCCGAATTTTCAAAATGTTTTGCATTTCCTTCGATTATAATGCTAAAAACTATTTGATAATGTTCGAAAATATAAAATTTTAAATTGGTAGATATTACTAAAAACTTTAAACTGACCAGTTATTATACAAATTCTGAATTAAAGTAAAAAATTTGCACAAAAAAATGTAAGCTTGCTAAAAATAAAAAGTAAATACTTTTTATTAATATGACCCATTGTCTGATCAGAGATCTGAACCTAACAAATGATCAGGTAACAATCAGGTAACGTTTCTCAATTAGGTATTTGTGTTTACAACTGAAAGACCAGGTTATATTAAGAAGGTTAAGAAGATAAGATTTCATCGTAAATGAAGGATTATGTTGCCATACGAGTATTTATAAAGGCTTACCCTAGTCGAACTTGATGAGGACTTTATCAGCACGTTTTGAAAGGAATGCGTTATTATATTTTGATAAGGAACTGATGTGATGATAAGTGTTATCTTAACAAATTTCCACTCGGGTACGTCTAATCGAGACTTCAACATTAGAAAATTTATTGCATGCCACCACGATTTTTAACCATATCTCGAATATGAAAAATGTCACATTTTAAATAATTAACATTTTTTTCGCCACCTCTGTTATCCAACTTCACATTAACAGCGCAACTGCAACAACGAATATGTTCGAGTTCGACGTTGCATGAGCGCACAAAACAAATCGAGACGAGCACGAAAAGAACGCCGAACCACAACACGAATCAGTTGTGAACGAGTTTTTAGCGCGTTAAGACGTTGTAGACGGTGTCTGCGATTGTAACCCATAGAACGGTGCCGCCGAACGAAATTAATTAAGTGAATAAATTTAATTCAAAAATAAAAACCACAAATCTATATTAGATAAAAAGAAGTTTATTAAAATAAACCTTAATCTCTTGCTGCAATTTATATAACAAATTGGTGCATTAACTCAGTACACAAAAGCTAAAGGTGAATAGATGCAATTGTATCTCTAAGATGCATGCCAACATTTAGTACGAATACCACGCGATTAAAATAATAAAGAGTAAAAAAAGAAATAACCAAAATAACACGTTGAACAAAGAAATACAAGAAGTCAGCAAATAAATTTGCCAGATTTGCGTAAATAATTCGCACAGTGCTAAAAGTATCTGTGAGCTACACTCAGTGAGTAAGGCATATTGCATATTGTGTCGAACAGTTCAACGGTCGGTCGTTTGGTCAGTTGATTTGTCGGTTGGTCATTCATGCAAACAGTTCAGCGTGTGTCTGTCTCACGCATCGTCTGGCGTATCTAAGCGTGTTCAAATTGCTGTAAAGCGTATCTCTGAAGTTGCTACGTCGTTTATAGTTCGCGATACTTGTTTTGTATTATTTGTTTATGCCCGTTTGAATCGCATTCGTTTGCAATTCTAGTAATTTTCAGGCTATAGATACTCGGGCGGCCACACATAGATACTCTATTTAGCACTAGACAGATTAAGCGCCTCAAGCGTGCGACGCGTCAGTGTAATCGAGCAGAAGACGTGCGCTATATAAAAAAAAAATAAAATAAAATAAAAAAAAAAAAATAGTTGCAAGTGCAGTGAATTCGCCGTAGACTTGAAATTAGATTCTGCTGCCGGTCGGTAGTGCTTTTTTCCGCTGATTCGTTTGTCAGTCGCAAATATACAAAAACAGCTGTTGGTTGGTTGCTTGTATCCGCGAGATACTATTTCTGTTTCTTTATAGCAGCTATATATATATAAAATAACAACAACAACAAAATAAGTGTGCACGTGTGCAAAGTGAAAATATTGCAAAAATAAAAGTATCTCAACAAAAGTATCTCAACATTCACGTGTCGTGATTTTCACGTTTCCGGCAGCTACAATTGCAGTCTAGTGTCGCGCCTAATGGATGCCTTAATTATTTAAAGCTGTCAACAAACGCACACAAACACATTCGCCAATAAATAAATAAAGTATCTCATAGATACAAACAGAAAAAAAAACCAGCGTAAATTCGTAAATTTAAAGTGTTTTTGTTATTTTTGTTGTTGTTGCTGTGTCATATTCTCGTATTCAACACCAACTTTACACCCCACACCCCACCTCCAAAATGTTTGCACGTCTGCTAAAAATGCTGCTGCTGGTGGCGCTCGTCGGCGTGCTGCAGCAGCCCTCAGCTGCTAAGAGTCTGGATGGCGCACTAACGCCAAATGGTGGCGCTGAGGCCGTTGTGGGCCATGAGGCCGGCGCCGGTCACCATCATCACCATCGTCGACGTCGGCTGCAACGCGACTCTGTCCATCAGAGCGACGGCGGTAGCGCACGGGAGCAGTGCGACGCGGTTAAGGGTTACTTTGCATCGATCGACATTCAATTGGATGGAATTTATGAACAAAAAGGTTGGTGTTTTTTTTATATTTTTGTATCTCAAATATGCTGGATTAAAGTATGTGTGTGTGTGTCTGTGTGAATCTGTCTGCATGGAGCTGTTTGATAAATGTGTTTGTGTGAATTTGTGAAATGAATCGCAACGATACGAAACGAATCGAAAATGTTTCGCAATATTGATTTTTCGTAAGGATTTGCATTTACTTAAAGTTGTAGTGATTGGGTGGTGGGTGCTCTGGTGCTGTATGTTAGTCGAAACAGGTTAAAAGAGTGGCTTAGGTGGTGCAGATAAATTGTTAAAGTGGCTGTGTCTGTGTGTATCGCAAAGATACTTTAAATCGTTTTAGATACTCTACAGCTTTTTAGCTGCTGTCAAGTATTTGGCTGTCTTAAAATACGTCACGGCTTTGCAAGCTGCTATTAGCTGATAACACATCTCTAAGATACACTCTAAACTGTGGCGATACTCGAGATAATGAAATGCATAGCAGCTCGAAGTTACTTGTGGTTTCGTAGATGCTGTAAACTGCAAATGGTGGCATATAAACGTACTTTCTTTTTAAAAGATACATCTATTAGATTATCTAAATTGTTTAGATACATTTTAAAGAGTTTGAGATACTTTAGTTAAAGTGTAGCTATTAACTGTAAATTATTCACAGTTCTATAAAATAACTTAGATACTGTTAATGTCGAACCAGTTGGGAAGGTTAGATCACATGGGAAATTTTAAAGTAGGTGTTATTATGATAGTTAGGATTAACAAAATTATAGTCGGTCTAAGCACGTATACAGTAATATTGATCTGTAGATATTCATTTTATATGAGGTATTTGAACATAAGTGGTCGGTTCTCAGGTCACAATAGAGTTTACATAAGCACGTATACAGTAATATTGATCTGTAGATATAAATTTTATATGAGGTATTTGAACATAAGTGGTCGGTTCTCAGGTCACAATAGACCGATCATGCCAATTTTCTTGTTCAGACAGCTTAGATACATAAGTAATCTAAATCTAAAGTTTTATTGTTCTATCTCTTCTACTTTCTGTAATCGTGATTTCAACAGACAGACAGAGGGACAGACAGACGGACAGATGGACATCGTTAAATCGATATATACTTTTCCATACCGGAGATGCTTCCTTCTGGGTGTTACAAACGACGTACCAAACTGAATATACCCTTTCACTCTTAGTGTAGGGTATAAAAAGAGTATACTCTTCACTTAGTGATAGTTAAAGTTCTCGAAGGACAAGTATGTCCAAAATGTGCCCCACACAAGGCAGTTTAGAAACATTTCCTCGACAAATTTAAAACCTATGCACTTCCCAAAATATTCTATATATCTGTGCTTTTGCCGGAAATATGAACGAAATATTTCAGAAAAATGCCAAAAATTTAGTCTCGGGTAATATCATAAACATTTTTTCAGATATGTTGTCTTAAAGTACATTATTTCATATCGTATATCGGAATTTATATTCTGTTAAATTTTGGTGATCGGTGGATTGTATCCAAAGTTATAATCAATAATGTATTTCGCGCTATTCTAAAAATTTGCATTGCATATTAGGCATATCTAGTTTTTTTTCTTGGAAATGTTTTGATCTTTTTAATATTCCATATATATATATCACAACTTTAAACCTGCAGATGCCTCCAAGAATTCGCAATATGACTTTGAGAAAGAATTCTCTCAAGTTTTCTATTAAATTCTATCAAGTATACCCTAGTAAAATTTTAGCCCGTTAGGAAAGACAGATCAGTAGATGCTCATGTTTGTCATGTAACTAGTCGGGTTATGAAAAGGTAAAACTAAAAACATAAATCAGTTCCCGATTATGACCCAGCACAATTTTTACTAGAGTATCGAATATAATTTTTAAAATTTCCAATTTATTTGCTTAGAAGATTTTTCGAAGAACAAAACTTGATTATTTTCCTTAATATTCCATTGAGAATAAACAGCTTACATTTAAAAGCAAACACATTCGGGTAAATCTCAACCAAATTATGTGAGACTGACTCACAGAAAAAATATAAATTTTAAGGTATATCTATTACCAATTGCATTAATCTAAGAGATCGGTTAGAACAAAGTTTGTCATTTGTTGCATAGTGCTGTTTTGAAATAAATCGTAAATAAAATTACAAACTTTTATATAGTATTTGATAAACCAGATCGATGTAAAGAAGTTGTTATATTTCGTCGTTTTAAAACGAAAAGTCACCAAATGCATTTTCAAAATTCCAAATATTAATTTACAAAAATCTTTATAAATCTGTCAATTTTTAATCGATGATCTCAATTACCACATGATAACAAAAAGTAAATCCATTAGTTGATTTTTCAACTTTAAAAATTCATCAATTACTTTTTATAGTATTAACGAACAAACTCGAAAATAAAGTTTTTCATAAAAATGTATTTGGTGATTTTTCGTTCTACAACGACGATTTTATAATATAATTTGTATACAATTCGAATTTGTATTTACAAAATTCAATGCAAAATAACTGCTGAGTCACTGTCTCAAAGAAATTTTGGGGGTAGTACACAGAAAAACGAATCTACGCAAATTTAGCAACCGACATTAATTGCATGCATTAATCAGTTCAGCAATAAAATTTACTAATCGAATGAATAATGTACTATTCGTCGTAAAATCAGCAATTGCGTTTGCTAATATGAATATTTGTACGTCAATGCAGCAAATTTATTAGTCGGCGCAGTTTCAACAATTATATTTGCTAAAACTGCGCCGACTAAATAATTAGCTGCATTGACGTACTAATATTTATATTAGCAAACACAATTTTTGATTTAACTGCTGAATTGCTTGCTGAATATCATTGCTAGACTGATTAATGCACGCAATTAATATCGTTTGCTATATTTACGTAGATTATTTTTTCTGTGTAAGAAAAAGGTAAACAAGTAAAGTTTCTCTGTACCAACAAAAATTGTACGTACAGAAATTGACTATCATTCTTGCAGGCAGAAGAAGGTCAGCTATTTGCGCTGACATTAAAACTTTTTAATTTTTCCACAAACAGCTGATTTTATTTAATTGTTTAATTTATTTATAGCTATTTTTGAGTGGTGTTGCAAGAGTATATGACAAATTTAATAATACCACGAAATTCATAGCAATGCGTTTAAATTGAATTCGTTTTTTTATCGCATGGCTAATGATTGATTGTGTTTGCAAAGTATTTCTATAGAAAACTAGAAAAAAAAGAATAATACAAATCAACAAATACCTTCTTAGAAATTTATTTTTATATATTCCGCGGGGAATATCGCACCACTCTGTGAGTAAACGTGCCAAGAAAGCGATTGTAGGGCAGACACAGTAGAGCTTATAGTCAAATCGTTGGGGATTAAGTTTTCAAACTCGGCATTAAGTTGTGACAAATCATAGAGGGGTTTGTGACAAGTGCTGAGATCACAACTACATGTTCTTTGCTAAGATTTGCATATTTGTAGATAGGCTGACCTCGTAGTTTTAACTCTACTTTTTCTATACATTTCGGTTATGACCCCCTGTAGTTTGTCTTCACGGCCACTTGATAGGCAGCAACTAATGAGCTATCGACACCACGACATCTACGAAATTTGATCTAAGTGCTACATGGTTGACCCAACGTTATTGATTAATTGTTTAAAGTTCCCTTTGGAAAAAGTCAAATGTCAAAGACAATAGATCACTCAGTCTAGTGCCGGAATGAGGACAATCTTAGAACATGGAAAATGCATTATTAGCTACAATTGTTTGGTTTATGTATCTGTGAGATACAAATTTGTTTATATATTTCATGATGCATACGTAGATTTCACAACAACTTGAATATGTCGACGGTAGCTCAACCTTAACATGCTTGCTACATACTTGAGAATAAAACCACACACATAGATATATTTATATAAATGTCTAGCTAGATACATATCCGCAAATACTATAAGATACAAAACATCGAAAGCACTGAATACAAAATACGATTTAAAAATTTCAATTACAATTTACTGGCAAACGTGTGGATAGATGGACGTGAATATATCTTTAAATGTAATATTCGAATAACTACATATCTGTCTGTCTGTCTGTCTATCTTTGTATCTATGCGCACACGTGTACATGAGATATGAAAAAAGTATCTCTGGGGTCTCATGCAGTATCCGTATCCGTAACTGTGGCTGTCAAATATTTGAGATTAATGATCGATTTTTTTTGCGTCGACATGCCAAGACATATCACCTCATAGATACTAAACATTAATGTATCTTACAAATATTTAGTAATAAGGGCAGCAGATAAAATACATTTGATAGTTAATTCCGCCAGAATTTCGCTCGTGTAGACACAAAGATGTATCACATATGAAAACTAAAAAAAAAATAGCCATTGGGCAATAGCACTATTCACAACGAATTTTATTTGCTACATCATTTTGTAAAGTCATCCAATGAATCGCTTTTGTACATCATTAGAGTAAAGTTTTTGGTTTTTCTTTATGGGTTTTTGGCTGGGTTTTAAGCCGCTTCGCCGTAGCGGCGCTACGTCGTGCTACTTTATTGACGCGACTTTAGCTATCCATCTATCTATCTACACACATTGTGTATCTTACGGATACATTTACCATGAGTGCGTGCGGGCTTGCTGCGACCTAGACGTAGACGTAGCAGTTGACGTGTACCTGCAAAATCTTGCAGGTTTTTATAATGCTCAGATTTAGGTAACGAAACATTAGGTTTGGTCTTTTTTTGTTTTTCGTTGTATATAACACTTTGAGTCGTTAGCTACCTAATGTATCTATGAAATATGTATTTTTATGGGGATTTTGTTACTTTTTTTTTCTTTTGGAAATTTAAGAATTCAATAAATGTGTGAAGTAAAAGTCAAGGCCGGTTCATCAATAATCATTATTTTGCACTTAAGTATCTCGAGTGATCCTACGGGTATTGCGGTGATTGATCGTTGAGCTGGCCAAATGAGGTCTTGATTTTCGTGGAATTGAGCAGATTAGTTGTCAGCAAAAGGTAACACAAAACACTTAGTAAATTACGGGAAAACTATTATATAGAATGCATTTTATTTTCTTTTTATGTTTTTATTCAAATAATGGATTAAGTTTTGGTTTTTTATTTAAATGTTATAGCAAAAGTTATGCGTGCATAATATAATTCCAGAATATAGTTATTTTCCAAGCACATTCGCGCTGTCTCTTAAATAAGCACAAAAACTTTGCTGAATAACCATAAACTTGGCATTTTTGTTCACTTTGCTAAATTGTTCTGCGTTTTCCCAACGCAATTTGAGCGGTTTATTTTGCTAGTAAATCTCCTGTGTGATGCACAGATACGCAGATACTCAAAGATACTCTGGGAAGAACTGGTGCAGCTCTGATTATGCATGACATGTGGAGGCAAACTACAAAAGTAGCATTGTAGCAGCCAACATATCGAATATCATCGCAGTGAAAATGTCGACAAATATTGTTTGTATTTTATATGGAAATCATTGCTTAGATACCTGTTGTAGATACATTATATACATAGATGTAGTATCTAGATATAGTATCTACAAAGCAATGCGAATATAACACGTTCACTGGTAGCATTTTTTTAATATCTCTGCTGCTACTGCAAAGGCCTTATATCCTGCATTACGTGCTACGTGGTACCTAGTATGAGCAACCGAAGGACAACAAGGATAACTGACATGCATTCGTTTTGGAGTGTTGATGCCACTTGAACGAGAACGGTGGCAGCACGTGTGAATGTAAACTAATTGAAGTATACGATGGCACAAAATGTAATAAAAATAATAAATGTCTTGACATTAGTTTGGAAGCTCATTATGGCAAAAGATTTCTGAATTTGAGACAGCGCTACCCTAGTGGAAATTTGCCCGTTGCGCCATCGGGAAATGATCGGGGTTTCGTCAGGTAACCCCTATTAGAGCAAATATGATCATTGCCTTGTCATGCCCTTGTCATGCTCACCATAGCAGGGTTTACATTATCTAAACAGCCAATGGTCCCGATCAAAGCTACATTAGTTTTTCCTCATAAAGAAATTATCATCGGGCAAAGATCAGGTTTCAATGAGGTATGATATTTTATTCCATCGGGTATTTGTAGTGCTGTCGTATGCTCATGTTTTAACAAGGCAATGGTCAGATAAATGATGATATGGGGAATTACCCGATCAGTACATGATCATTGCCTGAGGTGAGTACTTGATCAGGACACTGCGTTACAAGGACATCGTGGGCCTCGTCATATCCCGATCATCTCAAATAATGACATGATCAGTTCGTGAGCATGGCCCCACCAAAATTTCTACTAGGGTACCCGAGTAGAAATTTACATGATCATGACCCGATCATATTCGCCATGAAACTGGTCAGTTTCAAGACATTTCAAGACATTTCAAGACAAGACATTTAATAATCACTTCCCTATCATGACATTTCTTTTAGGGTATAACTCAATTTGCAAATGGTAAATGACGGACAATTTCAAGTAAAATAAAAACAAAACATTTCAATTTCAAACAAAATAATATAAGCCTTAAACTCTTTTAAGACCTTAATTATATTAGGCAAACATTAAAACATTTTGAGTATAAAAAACTATAAATATTTCGCAGAATTTATACCTGCTTCCAGTGAATTACCGCATTTTTGTGTGTGTGTGTGTGTATTTGTGACTCTAACAATGAGGAAATTTCATTTTGTAGGCCTTCGCCACACTTGTCTACACGTAATTTTATGACCTGCTCAAACCTTAACAAAAAAATAAAAAACCGCCACAGAAACAGGGCTTAAAACAGATAAAATTGTCATGCTGAATTAAAAAACCAAAAGAAAAAATAGAAACAGGTTCACATGAATGAAGCCAAGAGCAACTTGAGAAACATTTAAGATAATTAAATAAAATAATGAATGAGAGTGCCAACTGAATGGTTGACGGCATAAATAATTGTGGTTGAAGTAGAGAACAACACAAATATAAAATAAAACAATTTATACAGAAATTAAAATGTGCTAAAAAAAATGTGGTAGCAAACGCGGTAGATATATCTAGTGTCGTTGTACTTTATCTCTTTAAAATAATCATCAAAAGCATCATCATATTCATGCGCATTATTCTCGATTATATATTTCGTAGAAATATTGTGAGTGCTACTGCATCTACGTTTGTTGTAGATGTTGAAAACATTTAAATAATTTAATGGATCTCACAAGAGTTTTGGGTTTCTTTTGCATATATGTTAAATTAGTTGTATGAGGTAATGGAAATTGTCAAGAAAAAAAAATAAACCAATTCAACAATATATTTCAATTTAGAAGTTTTAAGTTATAACAGTTGTATACACGCAGAGACATAATATGATTGCGACATGATCTCGCCTACTATACACGCTGCAAAAAAGGGCTCTCCCAAACATACTTTTGCAGGCATTACATATATATTTGGAGCTTTATGCAAACTAAAGTATTATTGCATTGCCAAACATTATTATAATAACAGCCAAACATATTTTTGTTTCCGTTCAAACATATTTTTGTTTTCGTTCAAACATATTTATGTTTAAAATAAATATATTTTTTTCGTTCTCGCAATCAAAGTATAGTATTTTAAATTTTATTTCAACATTTATAAGGCGATATAATCATATTATAGTAGACATATTGCTATAAAATGATTGTCTCTCTGAAAAACAAAAATATGTTAGAAAAGAATTATGTTATGGTTACTGTAAAGACTGCCAATAAAAAATATGCTCAATACCAATCATTGATTGGTTTTATGAAATTGTAATATTGTCACTGAGGATCATATTAGAAATATGATTGCCTACAACCATAATCCCAAACATAGTATGATGCCCTTCAAATATGATAACCACAATCCTGTTGTATATACCAATATTATTACGAACTAAAATAGAAATAATTAATTTTTTTTTAATGAATAAATAAGATTAACTTTTGTAATTGTCCTTTGAATAAATGCAAAACGTATTCAATCCAATTCAAGAAATATGCTTAAATGTTTACGATCCATAAAAATAATTGGACCAATCATACTTATGTTCAATACCAGACAACGTAAGTGATTAAGTAATCCAACTACGGAGTTTCATTGATTAGCTGTTCTAGTTTTTTTTTTTCTATACCGGACACACCTCCTTTAGTGTGTTACAAGTGCATGTTCATGTCTACCCTAATAGGGTAAATGTTTACTGAAGATAGAACGTATTTATATTTAACTGGAGAATAAGGGAAACATATTGTTAATTGCCGCATATAAATATTTAGCACGAAGACCCTAGTAGAAATTTACCCGATGCGCCATCGAGAAATGATCGGGTTTTCGTTGGGTAAGCCCTATTAAAGAAAATATGATCATTGCCTTTGCATGCCCTTATCATGCTTACCATAGCAGGGTTTACATTATCTAAACAGTCAATGGTCCCGATCATAGCTACATTACTTGTTCCTCATAACGAAATTAGCATCAGTCAATGATCGAGATTAATGAGAGAAACCCTATTATGCTCGGTCTCGGACAAAGCAATTGTCGGGTAAATATTAAAATGGGGAATTGCCCGATCAGTACATAATCATGACCTGACGTCAATACATGATCAGGACACTGCGTTACAAGGACATTATGGGCCTCATCATATCCTGATCATCTCAAATAATGACATATCACTTCCTGACCATGGCCCTACCAAAATTTCTACTTGGGGAATTGAATCCCCGAAACACAATTATGAGAGCCCTTTAGAAATCCCTATTTTCATATTTCTTCGACAATATTTTATTCCAATTTATTATCATAATAAAACAGTACTATTCGTCATTTTAACAAGTCTCATAGAACTTGTATAAGGGTGTTGATATGGGGTATTTTGTACCGGACACGACTAACTTAAACTGAAGATGATCATGTCTATCTAACTAGGATAAATTTCTACTACAGGAATAAGAATTTGATATTTCAAGCGAGAACCTTTTCTAGAATGAACTGGTCTATCATTATAAACTAGAAAAAATGGGGTGCTCGATAACGAAATTTTGATAAAATCAATGACAAAAAAATCAATGACATATTTTTATTTTTGTAAATTTCAACTTTACGTACCTTTCAATAGAAATCATGGGGTTCGAAGATGCGATACACCATTGGAAAGGTAATTTAATTTTCTAAAACCCGAGTTAAAAATTGTTATTCATTAATACCATATTATACTTTATAACCAATTTTCTTGACTAGGTTATGTCAGTAAAATGCATTTACTAAACACCCTGTATCTTTAACAGGGTGCAAAATAGGACTTTATTTAACATTTTCTTATTTTTTTGAGTCATAGAATGATCTCCTGAATTATTGACATCGATGAATTAAACACCCTGTATATTTAACATAATACTGCGAATATATTTAAAATAACAACTATATTGTTTAGAACAAATATATAATTAATATTAAACGGTCTCCACTTTACTATATGGTCCATCAAGATTAGCTTTTTCATTTTTTTTCTTAAAACGATATCGTGACATTAAAATTAAACCATAATGATTTTTAAATGAATAATACTACGACCAATTAAAAGACTTTCGGTTCTTTTGTTACCTATATTTGTTTGTTGCAAACAGCAAATATAATTAATATAAACATAAACAACTGTGAGTGGTGCTCTGAACATTCTCAAGATAACCCAGTTTTAAAAATAAAATGTAATAAATGACATGCTCATATTTGACATTTTTATCTTAGGAACACAGTGGGCAGGCCCCATAAAAATACTAATAAACACACCTGTTGAAGGCATAACGTATTAAGTATAATTTTTATGAGCATTAAATAAAAATGTCAAAATTAAAAATAAATCTGTATATTTTTGGTATATTTTAGTGAGATTTGAAATAAAATTAACTCGTAAAATTAATAAAAATTACAAACCAAGAATTAGAAATTTTATTTTAAGATGTTATTTTCTATGTATTATTACTATTTTTTCAAGTATCTACTTCACCTTTTGCCATGGATTATGCTGTCACAAAGAACATTTTATCGCAGAGCAAGTTTTTAACAAGAATTCATTTTAGTTTATACTATTCTACGACATTTTCTGTTGTTTGTACATCTGATAAATGCTATAATATTTGCGTTTTAAATTGACTTACGTTCGTATCTAATAGATTGCACACAGTAAGTATCTAGCAGATACTTTAGGACATATATAGAGCAACGAGTAGCGTGTTGGTTCTGTTGGGCGGCTGTCAGCAAATACGGAGAGACGTTAATTTTTTCGACAACATGTTACTTTAGTTTTGTTGTCACTTTTTGTTGACACTTTTGTGTAACAATTTTCTTTGTTTTTTGTTGTTGTTGTTGTTCTGGGTACTTGCTGTTGACAAACGTGCTCGTATTTATGAGTTACACAAATGTATCTGCAGCATGTACTAAACTAAACATAAAATAAATAAAGCTGCAAGGCTTTTCAATGCAACTAGTTTTATGCTGAGCAAATATTATGAAAAACTGCTGAATGTCAAAAAGTGCTAAATTGATTTTTACGTCAAGCAAAAGATACTGCCAAAGATACTGTATCTATAGCTTAAATAGCAAAAAGGAACAAACATATTTATTTATAGCTACAATTTGTATAATCTTATCAACAAATTGCAAGAGTATAAAACAAGAGTTTTTGTTTCGTTTTTTGTAATATTATTTCGTTGATGTTGCAGAAAACCATTCGACGAAATGTATCTAACAAATACATATGCGCCTGGCGTATCTACAGCCATTAAAGCTCAACATTATTTGGTGTATTTATTATTTTTTTGTTTGTACGTTTTTTGGGGCGCGTTACCGCTGTTTTTTGTTTTTTTTTTTGTTTGGAACTTCTTTTTGTTAACACGTTCGTTTAGCTGTTCGGTGCAAAAGCGACAAACCTGCTGACATATCAACTCGTTATTTGTCCGTTCGTTCGTTTGAATATCTGTCTGTCAGTCAAGTGCGATAAGATAAAATGTAGGTACTATCGTTGTGTGTAATTAAATAACGCTGTCACACCGGTAACAAAAAATATATCTATATTTAAAACAATAATGCAGCAAAAGTTACACATAACATAGTAAAAATTATAGTTTTTTTTTGTAAATTGAATCAGCTAAGCTAATATTTTGAAAAAAGTTCATAGGAAAAGGAACAAAGTTAATTTCGTCTGGTAAAAATGTCCCGTAGATTTTAGTGTAAAAGTGTGCGGATCATAGGCCAAACCTCGATCGATCGTTTCCATTTTCAATAACAGACATCATAGCTATACAGACTATCTAAGTTTTAAGTTTTATAGTTCTAGCACTTCTTGTTTTTATGTAATCGTGATTTCAACAGACAGATCGTGAGCGGATCATACATGAACATGATCATGTTTTTCGTAATATCTTAATATAGTCTAAAAGGTAGTAGGGATATACTAAACTATATATTTGAAATATATAATTGAGTAGAATTACAAAATGCTTATGAATTTTTTGCACAAATTTTAAAACAGCATTTTTCCCAGTGTATCTGCCCCCTTAGAGCTCATTTTATCGTTCGCAACATAATCGTGTGAAATGTGAAAATATTTTCATTACAGGTAGATTTCCAAACAATACAAAAAGCGTAACAAAAAAAAAACGTAAATGTATCTAGATACTGTGACTGCGACGAGTACGTCGTAGTCAACATGTACATGTTGTATCTAGCAGATACGCTGACTGTGTGGCTGCAATGTTTCTAGAATGAAGACAGAAAGTAAATAAAGGCACAAAATACCTGCCGGCCAGGATGGCAATGCTGTTGATGATGATGATGACTATCATGACAATGATGATGATGACTCTCAGTTTGTCTGGCTGAACTCACTCAATTCACACAAACAATTTAATGCCTAATTCGTTTTTTCTTTATTTTATTTTATATTTTAGTTTTATTTTATCTTTGTGTGTTTTTCCTGGTTATTTTTTTGGCTTTAAAAATGTTTCCCATGCGTTATTCTTTATTTTTTCTTTTTGGTTGTCAAAACGCATCTATCATTCATGCGAGCGCGGGTTATCTTAGAGATACAAACGTATTTCAAGTATGTGGTGCTGTGCATTGTTTTCAATATTCTATGTTTCATGTAGTTGTTACCTATTGTACCGCTCTGTACTTCATTCGGGTTTTAGCAGGTTCTACGTATCTGTAGCAGAGTTTAATTGGAATTTTTTGGTATTTTTCATGACACATATTTCCAGTGAAACCTTTTAATTGTGTGCAAGGCCATAATTAACTAGATTTCGTTGTGTGCAGTTATTTGTGTGGCACACAAATGCGAATTGACTATCTGAAAAAGGTTGCAATTATTAAATTTTGAAAAGTTGTTGTTTTAATTTTTTTTTAATTTTGAAAATTTTGCATAATTTTGCAAACATTAATGTAAGCAAACTCACATATAAACAATCTCAAAGTTTGGTGCAAATAAAAAAAATCTCAAATTTATCTAAAAATCAATTAAAATCAAAAATTCAAAGAAACAATCAAGTTTAATTGCTGTGAGCGCAAAAAATATCATCAAAAGTAAAATAAACAAAGCGAACATAAATCATGCAGTAGCCAAAGTCGTTAGGCGCAGCGCAGATACTGTAGATACTGTGCAAAGCTGTAGATACTTTGCAAAGCAAATAAGATATTTAATTAAACACTGGCCTACTCATAGAACTAAGCAAGCCAGCAGTAGGCAAAATGCTTAAAGTGCCGACAAATATGACAACCATGACATTAAGTCTAATGTATCTAGATACTAAAGTATCTACATAGACTGCGCGTCGAATTAAAGCAGAAACTGAACAAGCAAAGCGTTGGCAAAATATACAGAGCTTTATTAATCGCACTAGCGTGAAAATTTATTGTTTATTATTTTTCATTATGGAAATGCTTGTATCTTTATTAAATTAAATGCGTTTGGGAGTAAGAATACCCATGTAATACTTCAATATAAAAAAGTATTAAAAGTATTAAAAGTATTAAAAGTATTAAAAGTATTAAAAGTATTAAAAGTATTAAAAGTATTAAAAGTATTAAAAGTATTAAAAGTATTAAAAGTATTAAAGGTATTAAAAGTATTAAAAGTATTAAATGTATTAAAAGTATTAAAAGTATTAAAGTTATTAAAAGTATTAAAAGTATTAAAAGTATTAAAAGTATTAAAAGTATTAAAAGTATTAAAAGTATTAAAAGTATTAAAAGTATTAAAAGTATTAAAAGTATTAAAAGTATTAAAAGTATTAAAAGTATTAAAAGTATTAAAAGTATTAAAAGTATTAAAAGTATTAAAAGTATTAAAAGTATTAAAAGTATTAAAAGTATTAAAAGTATTAAAAGTATTAAAAGTATTAAAAGTATTAAAAGTATTAAAAGTATTAAAAGTATTAAAAGTATTAAAAGTATTAAAAGTATTAAAAGTATTAAAATTATTAAAAGTATTAAAAGTATTAAAAGTATTAAAAGTATTAAAAGTATTAAAGGTATTAAAAGTATTAAAAGTATTAAAAGTATTAAAAGTATTAAAAGTATTAAAAGTATTAAAAGTATTAAAAGTATTAAAAGTATTAAAAGTATTAAAAGTATTAAAAGTATTAAAAGTATTAAAAGTATTAAAAGTATTAAAAGTATTAAAAGTATTAAAAGTATTAAAAGTATTAAAAGTATTAAAGGTATTAAAAGTATTAAAAGTATTAAAAGTATTAAAAGTATTAAAAGTATTAAAAGTATTAAAAGTATTAAAAGTATTAAAAGTATTAAAAGTATTAAAAGTATTAAAAGTATTAAAAGTATTAAAGGTATTAAAAGTATTAAAAGTATTAAAAGTATTAAAAGTATTAAAAGTATTAAAAGTATTAAAGGTATTAAAAGTATTAAAAGTATTAAAAGTATTAAAAGTATTAAAAGTATTAAAAGTATTAAAAGTATTAAAAGTATTAAAAGTATTAAAAGTATTAAAAGTATTAAAAGTATTAAAAGTATTAAAAGTATTAAAAGTATTAAAAGTATTAAAAGTATTAAAAGTATTAAAAGTATTAAAAGTATTAAAAGTATTAAAAGTATTAAAAGTATTAAAAGTATTAAAAGTATTAAAAGTATTAAAAGTATTAAAAGTATTAAAAGTATTAAAAGTATTAAAAGTATTAAAAGTATTAAAAGTATTAAAAGTATTAAAAGTATTAAAAGTATTAAAAGTATTAAAAGTATTAAAAGTATTAAAAGTATTAAAAGTATTAAAAGTATTAAAAGTATTAAAAGTATTAAAAGTATTAAAAGTATTAAAAGTATTAAAAGTATTAAAAGTATTAAAAGTACTAAATAATAGTACAACATATTTTGATTATAATTTCAAGTCGGACAAGAAAATTCAATTAAAAATCAATTTAAAATATTAGCTTCACAAAATATTTGCTCTTCAAATGAGTTTCGTTGCTGCTGCATAATTTCTGCGGTAGCAGCAACTGCTGCTCGACGAGAGTCTTTCTTTCACTTGGCCAACTAGTCACCACTTCAATTAGAACCGAGCAACACATTTTGACAGTGAACAGCACATTTTGAGGTGGTGTTGCTGGTGATGGTAGCCGGGGCCATTGTGCTACAAAAGCAAAATTTAAATTAAATTTGCATATTTTCAATTTGTACGAATGAGTTGCGACGCGCAGCTGATGCCTAGCGACAAAAATTCATTATGATAACCGCAGTCTTGAGCCTGGAGCAGCAACATCAGCAGTAGCAACAGCAACAGAAGAACGAAATTAGCAGCCTCCAACCGCGCCTTGACAAGCAATAGCAGCAGCTGACGCATTGCGCGCTGTCAGACCAGATTGTGCGCAAAATCGTTGCTGCTATTCGCGGCAACATGCCTCACTCACGAACTCCACCACAAATCGCCCCGGCAACAGTCGCTCAGAAAACAGAAATTGCAAGAAGTCGCACAAAGTTTACGGGCATAAAACAATTTTGTGCGCCTTGTGTTTGTTTTGTGTTAATTTCCAAAAATTGACTACATAAAAAATGTTTAATAAAAATAATTTAATTGAATAATGCTTTGCATTTATAGTTGTAGCAATATTTTGACAAAAATTGTTTTTTAGTTGCCATGTAACAGTGAAAAGTTTCAAATTCCATTCGATTTCTATGCGTTTTCTGCGTAGTTTTAATTTTAATGAGCGCTCGAAATGCACTCCAAAATGCGCCGAAAAGTATTTGCAAAACTTGCAATAATTAAAAAGTTGCCACCTCACGCAAGTGTTTCAGCACGGCAGCGCAACACTTGTCGAACTGTTGCAAGTTTTTGCAACAAGAATTTTACGTGTTTTATGAAAATTTGTCGAAAGTTTTATTTTTACATTAATTATGTTTGAAATATTAAAGCAATTTGTATAAAATTCGAAGGTTTTTCATTTCAAAGACTGCTGCACGGAAAACTTTACAAAATGAATGCGAAGTCTAAATTAAATTTTATTATTTACTGCAACTCATTTTCTTGTTATTTCTTGGAGTAATAATTTTTAATATTACTTATTAAAATATCGCGTAAATTTATTCTATTGTCTGTCGTTTAATTAATAAATATATGAATACATTAAATATAAACAAAATTTGACAACAACACCTGTATGTGAGACACTCCAGTATCTGCAATTTGTATCTGCGAGTATCAGGCGCGCGCAGTATTTCTATCTTTTTGTGTGTTTGTTGTTTTTTTAACACCTTTTCATAAGCAGTAAACCAAATTCAGCGAATTTGCATAATTTTTCAAGAAAACAAAAATATGTAAATTATCACAATGGCGCTACTTTGTAATATGCGCGTATCTTGTATCTGTAAAGTCGCAGCTCCATTGAACAGATACACATATCTTAAAGTTTGGATAAAATATAGATTTTTCGAAATATTTTAAACATATCTGATTCAATCTTATGTATTGCAAATGTATCTATTGAATGTTATTTATTTATAACTTTACATCTATTTAAAAAAAAAAGTTTTTGATATTTTAGGCATATTTTTCTAAAAATTTAAATATATATTTGAGACAAAAATTCAAACATTTTATAAAATTTTACACCATTTACTATGGTTTTTGATTTAAGCTACTCATTTTCGCGTCCACCTGTATCTATTGCTAATCAACGTAATATTTATGCTTTGCAGCAGAATTTTTACTATTCTTTGAATATATTTCTGAAATTTTAAATATATTTTGTGGGAATAATTCGATTATATTATAAAAATTTGCAACATTTAATTTTTTATTTATAATTTTGTTAACTCCACTTTGTCTTCAAACTGTATCTACAGCTATTCAAAGTTGTATCTATTTATCCAAAAAGTGTTTTTAGTATCCTTTGTATTTATTTCTAAAATTTAAATTACATTTTGAGTTAAAATGTGGACATTTTATTAAAATTAGCGCAACTTAATTTAGTCTGTCTATATATTAATTGTTTTTTATCTTAAAGCTGTATCTATAGCTATACAATGTTATATCTATGTATCAAACTAGTCTTTTTATTATCCCTTGAATATATTTATAAAATTTAAAATATATTTTAAAAACAAAAAGACTGATATTTTTTAAAAATTTGCCCTTATAAGTACTTTTAAAACTTTTGGGGACTCTTTTAATATACAAGCTGTATCTATGCACCCCCAACGCTATATCTATGCATCAAAAATGGGATTTTATTATTCCTTGAATATATATCTAAAATTTACTTGAAGACAAAAATTCTGATATTTTCTAAACATTTGCACCTGATTTTAATTATTGTATCTTAAAGATTCTTTTGTCTTTAAGCTGTATTTATTGATAGAAAACATTATATTAATGCTTTAGAAAAGTGTTTTTAAAAGTCTTAGAATATATTTCTAAAATTTAAGGTATATTTTGAAACGAAATTTCTAATATTTTATAAAAATTTGTATATATTTTAATTTTTTCCACTAAAATTTGCGCTATTTAACTGATTTTAATTATTGTATCTTATAGATACTTTTGTCTTTAAGCTGTATCTATAGCTATAAAACAATATATTAATGCTTTACAAAAGTATTTTTAAAAGTCTTAGAATATATTTCTAAAATTTAAAGTATATTTTGAAGCAAAAATTTTAATATTTTATTAAAATTTGCATCTATTAATCTTTTTTTTTTTTTTAATTTCTTCCACTACAAAAACTTGCTTTGATTTATGCAGCTTGTTGTAGGTATTGAAACTTTAACGCGCTTTGTTTTAAAATTTCGCAGTATATTGTATACATTTTTAATGCTTTACGCTTTTTTTTTATATTATTTATTTTTTTTTATTTTGTAATTCTTTTAGTTGATTTTTATTTGTTGTAAGCCATGCATACAACGTCATCTCTCGTTGTTATAGCGCGCTGCTCTTGTGGCCTTTGTTTAAAAATATAAAATGTGGCAACCATCGGCTACAGCAAGAACCACACACACACACACGCAGTTTAGACATCAGAAACACCGCCAGCCAAGCTGGGATGTTGTGAGCCTCGACTGCAACTCGTACTTCGTTGGTGGACTGACTGACTGACTGACTGGCTGGGTGACTGGCTGTTGGCTGCTGGGAATATGTTTTGGTTCCTTACTTCTTTGTGGCTGCCTTTTGAGCCGACGTTTATGAAGCACCAAAATGCAATGGCAACAGTAACAATAACAAAATTAAACGAATTTTTATAGTTGCATATGTGTGGGTATTATCTATGTAGCTGTGGGTCTTTTTATACCCATACAAGTAACTTTTTATTTAACCAAAACAAAAACAAAAAAAACACCAAGAACAAAAATTGCTCAAATAAGAGCAAAAGTCAAGAATTCAAGAATTTAAGACCGGTTTCTTCGCTTAGGTTCTTCGTTTTATTTTCATCTTTGGTGCTGTTTGTTGCTGGTCCCAAGAATGTTTGGGTTTGTGCTGTTTTCAGACGTTTTTTTTTTTTTTTGTTAATTTTCAATATGCTCACGGTTTTATATGTAGTCATTGATAAAAACGGGAATTTATCTGTTATTTTTTCTAGAATAATTAAATATGTGATAATTAATTAAATAGTGTTTGTTGATGGCAGAAAATAAACACTTGGGTGTTTAAGGTCATAGTTTTCTGGAATTTTAAAAGTCAGGGAAACAAATTTGACACAAAAAACTTTAACAAAGTTCAAGAATAAATAATGTTATGCTTTGAAATTAAATCTAAAATGTACTTTAAGTTGAATTTTAAAGAAACCCTTTATTTGACTCAACAAAACGAAAACAAAAATGTCCTACGGAACTTCCCATACATCAATTCTATATAAAAGTGGGTGCTGATTGACTGCTTACTCAATTTTTTCTATTACGTAACGTTATTCAAAAATTTTCTCTCTAAATGTTAGGTCTTTCCAATTTTTAAATTTTAAAAAAATACAATCTCTTACATAACTAGTTTTTACAAAAAAATTTAAACGCAATTTTTCTCTAGATTGTCCAGAGTAATTATAATATTTCAGTAAATGCTAATGCTTCGATATCTTTTCAGCAAATTTAAATCTAAACTCGAAATAAGTTAATTTTGTTTATACTATTTTTGGATGATTTCTTTAACATTTCAAATCTAATGATATATAAACGAATCATATATGGTTATACAGAGCATAGTATAAACTAACGATCAAAATGACTAAGATTTTTCCATCTGTTTTAATTTTAAAAATATGCCCCATCAACAATATGACCTAGGAAAATATGTTCTTTGTGGATGTTTAAAATGCTTCTACATTTTACATATAAATTACTGAAAACTTGTATATTTTCACGGTAATTTTTTTAAGTTTTTGGTGCAATTAGAATAAGCATACTTTAGATATGATTACATACATGCATAAATATTTGTGATTGAAAATTGAATATATAAAAGAGTACCTACCAAAATTATGTTTACAAGGCATATTTTAAAAAGTAGAGCATACAGAAAATAATGTTTATAATTTTAGTAGTTAGTTTTGACTATGGTCTGATTAACCATTTATAATATTCTTGTTTATCATTAGTTGCTTAATGCTAAAAAATAATTAAAAAAATTTTAACTCACATTTAAATTTTCTGAGTTTAGGTCTTAATATCTTAAAAACGTATATGTATATTAGCATTCAGTAGTATATTAAAAATAGTCCTGACAAATAAAAGAAAATTGGCATTTAAGATTTCTTGGAAAACTATTTTTCAACAGTACTATTAATTATTTTAATCTAAATTGTGGCTGAATAGGGCTTAAAATTATGATTGCAATTTTCATAAAAACGTTACTTCCCCGTGGAAAGAGGAGAAAAAGTCTACAAAATTCTTGTTCTAGAACGAGCCTAAAATGTACTAGAACCAAAATTACTACTTCAGAAGACAGTCAATTGAGTCCCCGACAGTCAATTAAACATATATTTAAAATATCAACTAATGTTTACCTTTTATTTATTTTTAGGTAAACATCTTCTTTAATTGTATTTCAAAAATATTATAAATCGAAACAAAGGTATGTCATGATTATAATTATTTTACAACTATTAATACCACACTCAGAAGAAAACGTTTAATGAGTTATATAGGGTGTTTGGTTCATCGATGTCAATAATTCAGGAGATCATTCTATGATTCAAACAAATAAGAAAATGTCAAATAAAGATGCGTCATATTTTGCACCCTGTTTAAGACAAAGGGTGTTTAGTAAATATATGTTACTGATGTAACCTATTCAAGAAAATAGGTTGTTAGGTAAAATATGGTGATAAATAAATAACAATTTTTAACACGTGTTTTAATCTCAAACAGGGTGCAAAATAGAACATAATTATATTTTGCATTTTCTTATTTTCTTGAGTCATAGAATGGTCCCCTGAATTATTGACATCGATGAACCAAAGACTCTGTATATACTCAATGGCAATGTCATGGCATTTTCTAGTATTTAATGATATTTTCTGATTTAATGGTATTTTCTGATTTAATAGTAAAAAACTATTATTTATATAATATTTTTTTCTGGGTGAGTGAATTCTTTCCGTACTCTGTAATTCGAATTGTGTAAAAAACTTCCTAATTTTCTATTTAGATTAAAAATTATATACAATAATATTCTTGAAGTGGCTCAATAATTATTTTCTAAGTCTACAAAATCAAATATATCCTCAATATAATATTGCAAGAATTCAAAATCTCAAAATAAAATTTCCTAAAATTTAGTGAGAATTAAAAAAGTCGACTTTAAATTTTCGTGGAACTATGTATCATGCCCTTGAGGCGCCTTTCTCATTCAGATATTGACCCTTTTGTGTTCTTAACCAAAGTTCGTTAATCTTTCTGCGGCAATAACTTTCACTATCTTGAACTACTCAAGTGTGAAAAGCTATCAGATCGAAGCGCGCTGTGCTGCTCAACCGGAAATCATGCTGGCAACAGACAAAATTAACTCCTCATTATATTCAATCTAAGAAAAACTATAAAGAAAAGTGTAAAGTGTGCACGCACGCCCATTCCGGGAATTATTTAGATCCAAGTATCAATGAAAGTGATGAATAAACGAAAAGTCACTTTGGACATTACAGCTTTTCTAGTGCTTACAACGCAGAGAGACAGACAGACAGACACACAGTAAATCGATTGACAACATTTGATAACAACAATAAAACCAAAAGAGGGACCCGAACCGGGCACTATATACAACAACAATAAGGGTTTTTTTATGATGCAACCACAATGGACTTAGTTCAGAAGTAGCAACAGCAGCAGCAGCACCGACAATCAGATGCACAGGCAACGATACCATAGTAGACTCAGACAATAAGTGGATTATTTTGCCATTCAGTGAATTTCAATTCCATCAAAAATTCTGTTTAACACACAAAACAATGCCAACAATATACCAAATACCCAGAAATAAATAAAAAAACAATGTTGTATTGATGGCTCGACCGACGGAACTAGAAATATTTTTTTTTATTGTTTGGTTTTGGGAATGTGTAAGGGGGACGGGGGAAAATTGACAGTTTTTATGGGGCTATTTTTATGGGAAACTCGCGCCCTATGACAATTGTGTGGAGGCGCAGTGCGGTGCCGGAAACATTTCGACGCAGTCATAAAAAACACCTTTTTTTGGGGTTTTTATTTTTTTTTTCTATAGTTGTTTCAAAACTTGTTCACTTTTGTTGATGGTGTTGTTTTTGTTTATATTTTTATTTTATTGTTGTTATTGTCATTGTTGTGCCTGTCGCACAAAGTCATCAATAAAATAAAATGAAAATATTTTCTGTCGTATGTTGGAAATGCGAACTTTGACTACAATTCATAGGCAGTTTTTTTTAAACATTGCGTTACGTTACGTCGTTTTACGTAGTACCTAACATTATTTTACAAATTTGTAACTGTCACTTTTTTGTTTTTTTTTTGTTTCTCTTTTCTTATTTTCTACTGTTTGTTTTGACATATTGAATACAGTTGAGTGGGGTCGTGCAGGGCGCAGCCATTACCATTTTCGATGTTGCTGCTTGTGACAGGCAGCAACATCGCTGCTGCTGCTGCTGTCTCTGGAGGCCTTTGACTGGAGCCGAGGGTCGCGTATGCCGGGCCACACTTCACGCAACGTTTTATGTATTGTGTTTGATCGGCTGTCGATTGTTTAAAGCGTTGCCACCCGGCGTCATTTCAAAGTGTGAATAATGTTTTTATTTATTATTTTGTGACACTTTTGAGTGCTTTTTTTTATGTCTTACAAAAAAAAGTATCAATATCGCTGGGGAGTAGTGCAAAATGTGCGTAGGGCAATATTCCAAAAAAAAACTCTAAACAGTAGTGACAGCTAAATGAAATACAAGATATTAAAAGATAAATTGGTTTCAATTCTACGTTGTTGGTTTAAAAATTACGTAACCAATAATTCTTGTAATTTTAAAATATTTAAAATAGCATTAATTAATGCAATTACAAAAATACCATACAATTAATAGTTTTTTTACTATTAAAATTCATCAATATGTTAAACCATTAAATACTACAAAATACTATTATTTTTTTTTTATTATTTTGTAAACGTTTATGCAACTGAATATCATAAAAAATGTATTCAAAATTTATGAAATGTAATAAAAATTGAATATCCTGTTACCTACCGCATCATCTAATACTTATAATGCTAAAAAGAAAACAATGAAGACAAATTTATTCAATCAATCATAAATAATAATTTTTGTATGACAAGTAATTGCCAATAATTTAGCCAAAGGATGCAGTCAAACATTTAAACTTTTGACATTAAATAATTAAATTGTCACATAAATCACACACACACAGCTGCATTGCCACACATAGAGTCCGCCACACATACTACTACAACATGTTACAGTGGCGCGCACAAGTTTTACGACCTCAACCGCAGCACGAACAACATCGGATATCCTTAAATAATTACCGCAATCAAGGAGCATCCGCGTGCCGTATCAGCCATACAAATACCAAAGTATGTCTGTGTCAGTGTTTGTGAGTTAATACACATAGAAAAGAAATTTATTGTGACAACCAAATAAATTGTCCTACCAAATTTTTCGATACTTGTAAATATTTAATAAGTCTTTATTCCGAACTAACGAACGAACGAAAACAACCAACCAATGACGTAAAAATGACGTAAAATTTTGTTAGCATTTAATGGTTTTTGACTTTTAAAAACTTTACAATAGTATAAAATGATGTCACTTTCAGCTAATAGTCTTTCTTGTTGCGATACAGAAAGTGGATAGTATTAGTATAAGAATAGCACAAATATAGAATAATTCGGTTGCTCCAACTAAATGTTTCGAATTTTAGGATATTGAGAAAACGATGCTTTTCAATAACTTGTCAACAAAACCACAAACGTGCATTGTATTTTAAACGATTTATTAATTCTATGTATATATAGTGGTCTGTAATAATGTCTGTTATGGCAAACGAAATACGTTCAAGATGACAGTTTCATAGTGATTTGGTTGAGCTAATTATTAGACGTTGTTGAGTCAAAAGTATAAATATTATAATAACTTTAAGAAATATTTTTTCTTTCTTTAAAACTGCGTGCCAATATTTTATGTTTGAGAAAACATTTGTTATAGTTTGTATGACAATCTCAAATTTGGCAACCGAATTAATTATTAAAAAGCTGTTACAACCACTAATTTTTCGAAATATTCTTTTAAAAGAGTAGAAAATTCAAGTATAGAGTATTTAAATGTAATATATTATTCAACAATATATTCATTATTATTATTGCTTTCTCCGTATACAGAAAAAAATAGTCGACGTAAACATAGCAACCGATATTAATTGCATGCATTAATCAATCCAGCAATGAAATTCAGTAATTTAATGAAAAAATTAACTATTCGTCCTTAAATCAGCAATTGTGTTTGCTAATATGAATATTTGTACGTCAATGCAAACAAAATGGCAATTGCCTCAATAAATATGCCTCAATATATATGAAAAATATATATATTTTCAACAGAATAGAATCTTTCAAGATTCAGTTGAGGGAACCTATAAACTATTATCATGCGAAACTTTTAGTCCTTTTAATAATAAACATACAAGATTTTATTTTTTAGAATTCAGAGTTTTGTGAAAAGGTGGATTTTGTGTCAAATGAATTTTATGCTGCTGAATTTTGTGGTGCTCCCTAATTGTGTTAGAATAGATGTGGTATTAAACATATTCTCTGATGTGGTAACCGAAAAAATGAAAGTGACGTCAACCAATTTATTGAAATTTCCTTTTAGCATAATGAAATTTTTAGAAAAACGTTTGCCGAAATGTTTAAACATTTATTAAGGAAAATATTGTTGAACTTTTAGAGCATTTAATAATTTTATTGAAAAAAATATGAATAGAATATGATATGATATTCTCTGATGTGGCATACGAAAAAGTGAAAGTTACGTCAACCAACTTATGGAAATTTTATTTTAACGTAGTGAAATCTGTTCGGTTTAATCGAAGGGAATATTTATAAACTATAATACAATAAAATAATATGAAGCATTTTATAATACTGTTGAAATAGAAAATCTAAAATCAAGCACACGATTAAAGATATGTGCTGATGTAGCAACTGATAAAATGGCAATTGCCTGAACAAATTTATTGAATGACATCTTTAGATATTTGGTTGACGGAACCTATTAACTATTGTCAAGCAAAATAATATTAATTTTTTAGTGCATTTAATAATTGTGTTGGAATAGGTATGGTACCAATGATATGTATTCTATGAAATGCCAACCGACAAAATGGGAGTCACGTCAACAAATTTATTGAAATTTAGTTTTAATTGAATATTTTATTTAGATAATCGGATTCAATTTATAGAAACTAAAAATTATTATGAAACAAAATAATATGAAGCATTAAATAATTTTGTTGGAATAGAAAAAGAACAATCTTTAGGGTATTGGTTGACGGAACCTACAAACTATTACCAAAGCAATGTAAAACCTGTAGAGCATTTAATAGTTTATTTTTTTTATAATTAAATTTATTTTGATATAGTCACTATCAAGCAAAAGGGGCTAATGCACATTTTTGAATGTAGTTTTTCCTCAGCTATACTGTGCCTTGTGTGGTATTTTTCGATATTTCTAGCCACAAAAGACAAAACCAAAAGGGCGAATTCGAAAGAAAAGGGCGAATCTTTTCGATTTTTTGCCATAACTTTTTATTGGCGTAAGATAAAATAGTGGTGTAAAGGCATTAATTGTTTGTTTTTAAAGCATCCATCGATCATCATCATTTTAGAAAACTTTTTTTTTGAATTTTTATCATTTGCCAGGAAAATGTTTGGAAAAATATTTTTAAATAATGATGCACATCGATAGGTGCTTTAAAAACAAACAATTAATACCTTTCCAATACTATTTTATCTTGTTCTTATAAAAAGTTATAGCATAAAAAACAAAAATATGTGCGTTTTGGTCAGGATATAGACTCTCAAAATCTGTATTTATGATTCAGTAAGTTGTCCAAATCCAAAGATATTTTATATACGTTATAATAATTGATTAATAAAACAAAATAATAGAAAAAATTGAAAAAAAATGTTTTCTAATTTTCTAACAGCACTTCAAACTTCTCAACATTTTTAAAAATGCACATTCGCCCCTTTGGCAAGACAGTGACGATATGGTATCAATGATATTCCCTGTTGTGGCAACCGACAAAATGATAATTTATTGAAATTTCCTTTCGTCAAGTGAAATGTTTGGAGATTCGGTTGTGAGAAACTATATCTATCATCCTCATACCAAAAGAGAATTTCTCTCTGTGTTAAGTGTTTGGGTATCTTCTTTGGGCCTATGAAAATGTTATTTAATTTTTTTTTGTTTTTCTTGAAAATCTGCTCTGTGCTTGGCAGCGACATTTCCGTATTTCATTTATTTATTTCACGACGTAGACACGAATAGTCAACACATATACTTGTATATAAACACACACACACATAGACAGTAGCACACACACACACATACATACATAGAGAGGTACGTGCATTAATTGCTGACACTTTGGAATGTGTTGCCAACTCTGAATAAAGATTTCAGTCACGCAGCACTTAAGTGTTGCACGGGTGTGAAAATTTACTGAAAAATACATGCTGCTATAACAACAACAAATAGCATATTACAACAACTACTATCAAACTCCCAGAGAGCAATTAAAATTGGGAAGCATCCGTGGAGAAGAAAAGGGAGAAAAAAGAAGACAACATTTGAAATTACAATTAAAATGGTAGAGCGAAAAAATGGTTAAAATTAAAAATCTAGTCGAGCAGCAAATGCAGAAAATTCCCCAAGCGGAACTGTCAATTACTAAACTAAACGCAGACATAGCGTTACAAACAAATATATGTATATCTTTATAATACCTGTCTGTCGGTTCGTCTTTCTGTATACGATATATAGGTAGGTACCTAGTCGTTTCGGACTCATGAACCTATGCCAACAAAAAATTGAACAAACCTCAAAAGTTCACCGACACACTCGAGCGAGTATTGGACATTTGAGAAATAAAGGTTTGCTTGGCAAGCATGATAATTACATGTAGATAATCTTATAAATTGGTCTTTTCCATTGACGATCGGTTAACATGAAAATAAAAGGCATTAAATTACGCTTTGTTCTGCCGAATTCAAGCAGAGGCGCCTCTCAAATGACATCAAGGCCAAAGGCGAGTCTACGACAATGTATAATTTTGATATTATTCAAGAACGTGTGGTGTATTTTTGACCTGCCGTCGATTAAACTATTTAGAATTCTTTAAAAGGTCAGATTTCATAGTACATATTGCCTGGAAGTTTTCTACGTGTGTGTTTAATAGGATTATTTTATAATACTAGCTGTTACAACCTTTTCAAATCTTAATATTTCCTATTTGTAAAGCTAAAACTCATTGAATTATATTACAAAACTTATTTAAGTTATTAAAAAATTAGTCAATTTTACCATATCATTGCCTTCAGTACCTCTTCGTGCATATTGCATCACTTTTCGACCTAAATTATTTATTCAAATTCCCTAGCCTTTACTGTTTTTTTGTTTGTTTATTTAACCTACCATTTTATATCATGTTCTCTGTTTTTCTGAATTTTTATTTCGTCACCATGTTTAGACTTTTTTGTGCCTTATTTTCTGTCTACCCTAATTTTTTTTTGTGTAGTTGTCACAATGCTTTACATACCTAATTTCATCTCGAATTTAATTTGCAAATCCTGTGAATGAAACTGAACCCTTCTCTACCGTTCGGGTCTTTTGACGTCCAGGTTCATTAATTCCGCTCTTTGTCGTTTTATACTATTGCAACCCAAATGAAACTCTACCTTTTTTCAGCAGTTTCTTTTACCGCTGCTCTGACACAATCTACACTATTACAATCTTCTTTATTCTTTGTTCTCATTCGTTTTTATTCCTTTAGATTGCAAATCTTTAAAATTCTTTTGGCAATGTTGCCGCTTCAAGCGTTCACAGTTCATAAACTGCTAATTCGTACAACTTAATTTCTAGCAAAAACTTTATGTTTTACCCTCCTTCTTCATTATTTTGTTGCTTTTTGTAGATCGTAATTGTAGGTAGATGGAAAAAAAAGTTAGGTTAGTCTTCAGACTTGTCGTCGTGTTCGGCTCCAATGACTTTTGGTCGCGTCTCTTGTCTTTCTTTGCCCATCTATCTATTAGCTTTTAATAAGAACAATAAGAAAACTAATGTCGGAACATTTTAAAAATTGTTTGTGCCTGGCACAGCATGTCCAACAAGTTGTGAGGCTGTACCAGAAGAACTCCCAACATGTTGCCTAATTGACTTAAGTAAAGGGGCAAATTATCTGACTAATGGCAGACGACCTTAAAGCAAATAATGTAGGTAAATTTAATAAATATAAGTACAAAGTACCTACCTAGTTTTTATACAAATCGCTCTGACCAAATTGTCAAGTGAGTGGAGTGACGTGAACTGAACCATAAGTGGTTCTCGACTTGCAATCAAATGTCGGAAGCGAAGTTATGGCAATTGTTGAACTATTCCAAAAAAATAAAAATGAAAACTCTATTTTATTTCAAAACAAAAACTATGCGGATAACCCGTAAAAACTCACAAACTGAATGGACACATGATATGAAAACGTGCGCATATGAATTTGCGTTTAGTTACGTATAGGGGAGAAGTCAGTGAGAGTTTTTTTTTAATTTTAATCAGTTTAAAATTAGGCACTTTAAAAATTAAAAAATTATATAAATCCAAGCAGCTCTTTTACTAATACTTAGAAGTCTAATTACTATTGAAAATGCTAAGTATATTGTGTGTAACACTTTAAATCCATTGTATTTTGTAAAAAATCCAGTTAGCGTATTCACGGTTCATCTTATTATAGTATGGTATTCGTACCATGTCGTATATATACCATACAAGAACACAGAAACACAAACGTTTTTTGTTGCATCCCCTGTAAAAGTAAACACAGTTCAATTGCCGTACTGTCGTATTCGTTCAATGTCGTACCAATACCATGAAACTGTGAATACGCCAAGTGTTTTTTTCTTATTAAAATTCATAATTACGAAAACTAAATAATAGGTGAAAATTCTCCCTGGACAATTCTAACCCTGATATTACTTAAACTGGCAATACTTCTTTGGACAATTCTTCTCCGAGAAATCTCTTACTCACTTAGTCAATTCATCCCACACTCAGAGCATTTTGACAGATAATTTGTTAGACAGACTCATGTTAATTATACATGACACTTTTAAATTTGAAAAACAACAATAATTCTATAAATAAAACAGATATTTATGTTAACTTTACTTTAGTAATACTTTTTAAAATTTAGTATCTCAAAAATTACTTAACATGTTCAAACAACAATGAAAAAAAAACAACATGGAATCTATTTTATTTATGTTTAAATTTACATGATTTTTTCCCTGAGTGCAGTCAATTCTAGTTTCAGTAGACAATGTATTAGTTTATTGACAGAGAACTGGTCATAGTAAGTTTACCGTGTCATAACCAATTCAGTTACACAATTACCATGATCAGGTTTCTCTAATTCGATTTATTCTCACCCGACATTTTTTCCCTACCCAATAGGAAATAGCATCATTACGTAGTCGATTACTGCCTAATTATTATCGAATCGTAATGCGTAGGAATCTGAATTCTGAATTCTGTTACTTTTACACAGACATGGCCTAGGGCAAGTATGCATTCACTGTGACCACCCATTACACACCACATTCCAAGTAAAAAGGAATTGAATGTTACCTCATGTATATATAGATTACTATTTAGAAGTATCGTAATATGGGGTCAACTATACACAAGCATTTCGTAACCAAACATTTCATGGAGTGCTTCCATTTCACGAAATCGACCTGAAGATTGCTCGCTTTATACATTACTTTGTAGGCAGTAGTAATGAGGTGTGAACCATATGTGCATTACTTTGTACGCAGTAGTAATGGGGGGTGCTTCCATTTGTACATTACATTGTACGCACTAGTAATGAGGTGTGATCAATATGTGCATTACTTTGTACGCAGTAGTAATGAGGGGTGATTTCATTTCTATATTATTTTGTACACAGTAGTAATAGAGCCGCGGTAGCTCAGTGGTTAGTGCGTTGGACTGCGAGCCGAAAGGTCCCCGGTTCAAGTCTGGACTGGGGCTAACAACATCTTTTCATAGAAACATTGTTCTATACCGTGCTACCTCTCGGCAGCAAATGGCAAACCTACGAGAGTAAAACATTGCCTATGAAAAGCTCTCACTCACCGTTCGGATTCGGCAATCAACTGTAGGTCCCACCACTTTGAGTACAAATATAACACGCACAGCTCAAAATGGTGAGAGAGCTCGGCCTAAGTTCTTATAGGACTGTCGTGCCAAATTATTATTATTATTAGTAATGAGGAAATGTACATTTTTTACTTCGTAATTGGTGACTTTTAAGTTATGTATTAATTCAGGCAATTTTAATAGAATAATAAAATATTTATTTACATTTTAATCAAATTATTAATGTATTAGGTACACAAATGAATTCAGAAAATGTTAAATTAAATGTTCATAATTACATAATTTGATTTTCATGCTTTGATATATAATTTGATGTTATTATCCCGAATCCAAAATTTATTAACAAGACAAGTTACATTTAATAATTAAATATACTTCACCCATCATTAATAGAATAAATAGTCCAAGAAATTGTATCGCCTTCAGTATATTTTCTTTTTCATAATTTTTAAATTTTTAGTGTATATAGTTTTATCATTTTAAAATCAATTCACATTAGTTAAATAAATACCTGTTCCATTTTCGCATTACTTAGTAATCTGAGGGTAAGGGAGGGTGGTCCATTTCAGCATTACTACGTAAGTGGAAAATGTAACTAATCATTACTGCTAAATTACAAATGATTGAAGAAAACATTGCTTACCATTAGAACTAGGTCAGAATATATTCCCCATTGGTTAGATAATACTTTCTCAGACAAGTCTGACACATTTCTTTTCTGAGACAATTTTTCCCAGCGAAAACTAGTTTCTGTTATATATGTTATTGAAAGGAATCTAGTCATAGTAATATTATCTTGTCATAACCAATAATTAATTTGATCTATCTTTGATCTAAGGTTTCTCTGATTCGGTGAACATTTCCCGAGAAATAATTTATACCCGACACAATTATTTCCCACCAATTCTAGTATGAGTAGAAATTGTGTTAACATTATGAGTGGGAACAATTACTGTGTCTTATGTGCCGCGGTGGCTCAGTGGTTAGTGCGTTGGACTGCGAGCCGAAAGGTCCCCGGTTCAAGCCTGGACTGAGGCTAACAACATCTTTTCATAGAAACATTTTTCTATACCGCGCTACCTCTCGTCAGTACATGGCAAACCTACGAGAGTAAAACCATTGCCTATGAAAAGCTCTCACCCGCCGTTCGGATTCGGCAATAAACTGTAGGTCCCACCACTTTGAGTACAAATATAACACGCACAGCTCAAAATGGTGAGAGAGCTCGGCCGAAGTTCTATACAGAACTGTAGCGCCAAACTATTAATATTATTATATTATGAACGAATTTTGATCATAGTAATATTTTCTTTCCATAACTAAATTAGGTTTCTTTATTTCCTTACCAGATAATTTTTTCTCAGAACAGCTCGTCCTTGAGACATATCTTTCCTGAGACAATTCCTCGCAGAGGAAAAATTTCACCGAGACAATTATTTCTCAATCAATTTTATTTTATTAATCCTAACTAAATCACATTAACATTTTCCAGTCCCTAATTCAGTGAATTACTACAAGGACAAATCAAGCCTAGGCAACAATGTATGGAACACAATTTATAGGATAAAAATTAGCATGACCATCACAGGGTCTTGTAGAAATTCTAATGTTCTGACAATTTATAGTCATCGCTCCCCTATGAGTTTTGTGCGGTTAGTTATGAGACTCAAATACACACAAAACGATGCACTCGAACACGAGCATATGTCGTTCCACTTCTTTGCAAAATATGGGTTGCAAACAGCACACAGACCGAGAGACCAATGTTTGAATGCACCGGAACTAGTTGCAATCTACAAAAAAAAAAACAATTACTATTGCTAGAACAAAGTTGAAAATAAATAGCAAAGAGAACAAAAAGTTGTATAAAACTTTTCGAGAATATTTTAAAATTTATCTTTTGCGAGGCTTCGCAGTTTGAATGGCTGCTGGCAGGACCGAAAAAAGAATGGAGTCTGTTGTAAAATGGAGCACAAAGCCGAGGTTATGCGGAGCACAAACGAAGAGTGTGATGAATAGTAGTAGTTTAGTCGAACGGTCGACTAGGGGTCATGCGAATATGCGAATTGTATGCATGACCAACACAAGTGATATTAATGGGCTGTGCTACTTTCTGGCGCAACAAAAAAGAAATGAAGTTGCCAAATTGTAAAACTAAAAAAAGCATAGACTGTTTTATAAATATTATAAAAAATATATAATTTTTTTAAGGTTTTCCAACCGATTGCTTATAAAGTGTTGACAACATTTTTGTGGATTTTTGTGGGGCTTTCTAATGGACAGCAAAGTTTATTTTTTTTAACCATATATTTTGTTAGAGCCTATTTAGTTACTCTAAGCCACAACAGCAACAAAAAGAATACTCTGAAAAAAATCCTATTAAAATTGGTCGATAGGACAGTTACTGATTCAATAGTAGGTATACAAAAAGTAAATATTTTCACTAAAAAAAAAATTATTAGTATTTTGTAGTATTTCCGATATTAATAATAATAATAGTTTGGCGCTACAGTCCTATATAGAACTTCGGCCGAGCTCTCTCACCATTTTGAGCTGTGCGTGTTATATTTGTACTCAAAGTGGTGGGACCTACAGTTTATTGCCGAATCCGAACGGCGGGTGAGAGCTTTTCATAGGCAATGTTTTTACTCTCGGAGGTTTGCCATTTACTGCCGAAAGGTAGCGCGGTATAGAAAAATGTTTCTATGAAAAGATGTTGTTAGCCCCAGTCCAGGCTTGAACCGGGGACCTTCCAGCTCGCAGTCCAACGCACTAACCACTGAGCTACCGCGGCATATTAACTAATTTTAATAGCAAAAAACTATTGATTTTATAGTAAGGGTATTCATTTCACTTCGTATCGCCTGCGTATTTGCGTATTTCGTAAGAATTCTACACTATAAAGCTTATAATTTTGACGACATACGCATATACGCAGAAATTACGAAGTGACATGAATACCCTTAGTATATATTTTGAGTGTAGCGTAGGTCAGTGGTTAGTGCGTTGGATTGAGAGTCGAGATGTTCGAATACACGGAATTGTTTTTCTATACAACATTACCTCTCGGCAGAGATTCGGCATTAATAGGTAAGAAATGCTCGCCCTAGGTTCTTGAGTGCTTTTGCCCATACTACTAATACCCAGTATGCTATTCGTTTCGAAATAGTTACGAGATCAATGCGAGAAAAAGGAAAAATCACACGATAACGGATACTTTCTCGTACCGCTATCGAGCGTAAATTTGGACCTACATGGTAGGTAGATATCGATGCATTTTGTCGTAGTTTTCTCGGTATGAGAAATTTTTTGAAATCAGAGCGATATCGAAAAATATTACGATATCAATGCGATAAATGTTTATATATCGTATCTTGTCAATGAATTTGAATGTACGAGAAATTATAAAAATTAGAATCGATAAAGCAACGACGTCGAACTTTTTTCTCGAAGTTAATCGATAAAAATTCGAGTTATCGGAGCTCTCCAAGACATGGCAGACTATTTATTAGACCATAAAATCCATAGATATTAATTTCTACATTGCGCATTAACTTAAATGTTTTCCAAGTAAAAACGAAGCGCATTTTATGACCACTTCATTCTCTATAAACAGACAAAATCCGGTGATTATACATTTTTTTCAGAAATAACCTATCAATAAATTTAGTACATAACAATTTAAGTTTTACAATTACACAGAAATATTAATAAAAACAATGAAAAATTGAAATTCTGCGAAAGTTTGTGCGCAATAAAATCGTTTTTATTGGTAAATATTGACTTATTGTAATGTCACTCATTGTCACACGATGTCAGCCCGTCACTTGTCACACATCTAGTGCTATAGCGCTGTGCCATATCTGTGCTTTAAAGTGCTTAAATAATATTTAAACAGCAACGAGTTATTATGGTCTTTAGTTCGAGTGCCTTGCATAACTTCATTATTTTATGCATTAATTTGATGTTGTTTTAAAAACATAAAATGTAACTACTTATATGACATACATGCACAAATATAGTGTGGCAGCAAACGTGACACGAACACACACGCGCAAGCAAATCATTTCATTCATAACATTTGCCTGTGGCCATTAATAATTTTAATTCCGTACCAAACTCAACCCAACCCACCCACTGTCAGGCGCACTTCCTAAACACATAAAGATACTTCTACCAGATACAAAGATACAAAATGCAAAGATACACAGATACGTAGTATGGCACAAAACAGTACAGCACAGTCCCGTAAACTGCATGGAAATAATCTACAGCAGCACAGCGGCCTACATCCTCATAACTTGGCATCTAAGCAAACAGCACACGCTGTGTTTGTGTCCTGTGTCTCCTTATGTAGTACCTAGTTGTTGTAGTTTGGGCGCCATTTTGTCTACTTGTTGTATCAACCAGATACTTGCTTAGGCTCTGTAAACTTCATTTGCCTGCTGCCAGTCCGTTTGTCCATTCGTCCGTCCGTCTATCGCTCCAACGCTTTAATTCGCCCAAGTTGCGCCATTCAAGTCGTTGCTGTTATGGTTATTGTTGTTGCTCCTGCTGTTCTACATGTTGTTGCCGTTCTAAATGTTGTTGCCACCGTGCTGTATGTTGTCGACGTTCTGTATCTTGTTGCTGTTCTAGTTGTTCCATTTCTATATAACGTCCCCGTTGTGTCGTTTTGCATTTAAACCTTAAAATCAACACTTAATGCTCAATGTTGACATTATGTTAAAATATTGCTGCAATAATTGAAACATTTGCAATTTATGCACTTGTGTCTGTGTTTACTTATATAATAAAATAACCCAGCAGAGAAACCAAATACTGTGGCGATACCTTTTCTGAGTACTTATTATTCTACTTTACGACACATTTTATTTTAAAATACTATAATATACCAATATCCCGTTTACGGTATGGAAATACGAAATTCAATTCCGTAAACGTTACGTTTTCTGGATACGGAAATGTTCCAGTAAACGGATAAAGAGCAACATCGAAACGTGTAACACCGATGTGAATAGAGTCATGCGATTTGATGGCACTTTAACTTGTCTTTTTCGTATCTGCTACGACGGAGAACGTAAAACACCGTTGCGAATCCGTTTCCACTGATACAAATCGGTGTAGTCCGTGTCCAACGGTACGTAAACGGATTCAGCAAAACGTTCCAACTGGTTCCATTGTGTGTTCACTTCGAGTCAGTTCAATTACATGTATGCTGAACATTTGCATAAATATCACCTGAGAATTAGTTTGCTCCATACGCCATTTTCGGGTGAATGAAGTTAGGAATGGTATACATATGACTTACATATTCTCTTTTTCATTCCGTTATCCATTTTTTGATATCTCCTATCAAATATGAATGAAAACGTCAAATTTTCAGTCTAAACTGGATATGGAACTCAAAACAAAATAAACTAGTTTTTGTAAAAGCTTAATATTTTTTTATTTATTTCATGAAAAGTTTGTAAAAAATATATCTTGGAATTAATTACGAAGATAAATAAATCATTATCGTGTAGATTTGGAGAAAAATGAATGTAAATCTTTATAGATTTTCTCGAAAGGTGTAAGGCGTATGAAGCAAACAAATTCTCAGATGAAGACTTGTCAAAATTGAACTTTAAATTTCGAGTTACCCAGAAGAACGAGTCTCCGATTTGAAATCAAATAACCACGATTTATTCAAGAAGGTAAACGGATTCAGCAAAACGCTTTTCATAAGGAGTGTGTTTAAGATAGGAAATATGATGACATATAAATAGAGTCATGCGATTTGAGGGAACGTTAACATGTCTTTTTTGTATCTGCTACGACGGAGAACGTGAAACACCGTTTTCACTGATACAAATCTGTGTAGTCCGTCTACAACGGTACGTAAAAGGATTCCGCAAAACGCAATTCTTACGGAGTGTATTTAAAATACGAAATATGATGAGATCTAAATAGAGTTATACGATTTTATGGTACCTTAACATGTCTTTTTCGTATCTGCTACGACGAAGAACGAAATCGGAGTAGTCCGTCTCCAACGGTACGTAAACGGATTCAGCAAAACGCTATTCATGAGGAGTGTATTTAAAATACGAAATATGATGAGATATAAATAGAGTTATGTGATTTCAGGGGACGTTAACATTTCTTTTTCGTATCTGCTATGACTGAGAACGGGATAATTTTACCGGATACTTTGTGGTAAAAACATTCCGTCCTAACAAAAAATGAAAATTAAGTACATCTAGAAAAGGTTCGAAATTTTCTAGAAAGGAACTTAGAAAAGTTTTAATTTAAATTATATTTTGAAAGTGTTTATAGATGAATTTTACATGCCGAGAAATTATTAAAATATTTAAGCAAGTTTCGAAAATCTTCCACTGCATACATTACTAATTTATACTAACAAATTATTAATATTTGACACATGCAAGCATAAAGAAGAGTACAGGAAATATTAGTCGAGGAATTCGAATTCAATGGTATGTGCAATGTGCACATAATATAGTTGAATTTATGGACAGCTTATGTAAGACTTAATTATTACAATATGCATAGTGATTATTACAATAATTGGAGCATAATCTGCTGCTATTTTGTTATAACATATATTTTAAATAATTGATCTGTGCGTTTTTTTTGTTTGATTTGTTTAATATGCTATAGGCCACATATAGGACAACAGAATATGTCGCTCTGCAGAATTATTAAATTATTATGCAAATTAATTGGAAGTGCGCAGCATATTTATTTATTCATTAATAACATATTTTTATTATACAAAAAAAAGCGCAGTTATTTTATGACTGCAATGTATTATATTTGCGAAATACTCAACAATAATAAAATTACAATCATTTGCGAACATGCCACCGGCGCATCCATCAATTCATTAAATGCTGCACATAATGAAAACGGCAAATAAGAAATTAAAAATAATTCAACAAAAGTATAATGAAAACTGATGAATACTAACCAAAAAAAAAAACTAAAGTTGAAAATAAGTACATACCATAGACCATGGAAATGGAGACGTCGTATCGTAAATTAAATCGTTAACGAGCCGAGCCAATTTCACGCATATTGAGCGCCGCATAAAGCATAAAGCCCGGTCGTACGTGAATCGCGCGTGGTACAATTGACAAATAAAAGGTTATTGAACAATTTGTAGTATTTTGCAAAAATAAAAAATAAAAACTTTATAAAATACGTTTGCCAAAGCCAACAATAAAATGTGCAGAGCGGCCTTTAAAATGTACATACAAAACAATTCAATGCAATACTATTGATTTAATAGTATTTTAGTCAAATTTTAAGTACCTATTCATTTAATAGTACGTATCAATCGTTTTATTTTAATTGCTACTTTGATATTTACATTGCAAAGAATAGTTTAGTATTATTTACAAATTTTAATAACAAAAAGAACTACAGAAAATAAAACAAAATACTATTAATTTTATAGTAAGGGTATTCATTTCACTTCGTATAGCCTGTGTATGTGCGTATTTCGTAAAAGTTGTACACAACAAAGCTAATAACGCATATACGCAGTAAATACGAAGTGAAATGAATACCATTAGAATTTTTATATGAGTGTAATTATGTTGCTGATAAAGTCGTTGACATATGTTGTGCTCACAATAATATCCATTATTTGATATTTTTGTAAAATTTTTTGTCTACATTTTTGTTTGTAATTTATTTATATTCTTTGTGCTGTTGCTGTTTTCACAATGAATTTATTTTTATTGACAATTTGCACTATTAATGCCATAGATTCCATTGTAAATACAAAGCCATGCATGGATTAAATAAATATTAACAGAAATTTAAATAAAAGCCTTTATGGGAGTATTAAATGAGGCTTATACTACATGAAAACATGGAAATTATAAATAGCTTTTAGATGCTTTTGCTATTATGATAAATTGTGAAGTATTATGTGCTTTTTAGCAATATATAAAAATTATGCCTAATAACAGTGTGTATAATACAGTAAAATATTGAAATTAAATATTTGTACGTTGTCATAACCTGACCAACGTAATCAGCTTATGGCAAAATTTTACTATGTACCAGAGACTCAACTTCTGTAATTTTTTAAAAATATTTCAGTCATTTTACCGCCAAATTCCTCAACTGAGAACTAGTTTGCTCCATACGCCATTTTTGGGTGAATGGAGTTAGGCATGGTATTCATATAGCCACATGTCTTATATATATATATATTTTTCTAATTCTGTTATTCGTTTTTTTATATCTCCTATCAAATCTGAAAGAAAACATACAATTTTCCGACTTAACTGTATATAAAGCACCAAACAAAATAAACTAATTTTCGTAAAAGCTTAATAATTTTTGATTTATTTCATGAAAATTTATGAAAATTGATATTTTTGTAAAAAAATATAACCCGAAATTAATTGTGAACATAAAAAAAAAATAATTATCATGTAGATTTAAAAAAAAATTAATGTAATCCTTTTTAGATTTTCTCGAAAAGTGTATGGCGTATGAAGCAAACAAATTCATAGATGAAGACTTGTCAAAATTGAACTGTAAATTGCGAGTAACCAAAAAGAAGAACGGGTCTCCGATTTGAAATCAAAGAACACCGATTTGTTCAAAACCGTTGATATATCATAAGATGTATTTTTTTTGCCAATTCATTAAACCTAGAGTTGAAGTGAGTCATATATAACTAGTGCCTTTGCTAAACATATAACTAAACATGTCAGTTCAATGACATGTATGCTGAACATTTGCAAATATGTCACCTGAGAATTAGTTTGCTCTACGCCATTTTTGGAAGAATGAAGTTAGGAATGTTATACATATGACTAACATATTCTCTTTTTGATTCCGTTATTCATTTTTCGATATCTCCTATCAAATATGAAAAAAACGTCAAATTTTCAGGCTAAACTGTATATGGAACTCAAAACAAAATAAACTAGTTTTGTAAAAGCTAAATATTTTTTTATTTATTTCATGAAAAGTTATGAAAATTTATATTTTTGTAAAAAATATAACCCGGAATTAATTGTGAAAATAAAAAAAATAATTATCGTGTATATTTTAAGAAAAATGAATGTAAATCTTTATAGATTTTTTCGAAAGGTGTAAGGCGTATGAAGCAAACAAATTCTCAGATGAAGACTTGTCAAAATTGAACTTTAAATATCGAGTAACTCAGAATAACGAGTCTTTGATTTGAAATCAAATAACCACGATTTATTTAAAACCGTTAATATATCATAAGATGCATTTTTCTTGCTAATTAAACCCAGAGTCATATATAACGAAAGCCTTGGCTAAACATATAACTTTCCAACTGTTTCCATTGTGAGCTCACTTTGAAATTGTTTAAAGTCAGTTCAATAACATTTATGCTAAACGTTTGCATAAATGTCACCTGACAATTAGTTTGCTCCATCCGCCATTTTTGGTTGACTGGAGTTAGTACAGGTATACATATGACTTACATATTGTCTTTTTCATTCCGTTATTTATTTTTCGATATAATTCATTAAACCCAGAGTCATATATAACGAGAGCCTTTGCTAAACATAAAAATCTCTATCTGTTTCCATTGTTAGCTCACTTTGAAACTTTTTAAAGTCAGTTCAATGACATTTATGCTGTAGCTTTGCAAAATTAAAAACCATTTAATTAGCTTAACTTTAACTAGCGCTTAAAGTTTTGTAAGCGTTTACACAGTGTCGACCATAAATAGCAGTATCATCGTTAACCTCATCTTCATCATCATTAACAATATCTGCAAAATTGTCATCTGTGCCTAGATGAAGAATAAAGAAAAAATAAATGAAAAAAAAAACGGATTTTAATGCCTGCCTTTCTATGACTTCCTTCCATCACAATGATTATTGCTGGTGCGCCTGTCTTTAAGGCCATCACTTGGCTAAGTAGCTGCAGAAAAACATCATCCTCGGTATTATCAACAACATTAAGTATTACAAAAAAAAAAAAAAAACTTTACCAACAAGATACACTTGTATAAAAATATAACACGCGCGTCAAATCACAATCAGCATTAAGTTTCTGCTGCTTTCTTTTCTTTCACTATTTTCTTTGGCAGATCCAGTGCGTGTCTGCATCCGCCATGTTCCATCTTCTGTGTCGATGTGCCTGCCGCCTGTCACATTTTTTTTGTTCTCTACTTAAATTTTTTTTATTTTTATTTGCTACACTGCGGTTCGAAGTTCATTTTCTTGCTAAATCATTGTGCAAAAGTGGTTCTGTGTCTATTTTTTTGCCATTTTAGTTTTACTCTGTCTGTCTGTTTTCAGCGCTTAAAGCCATGTTGAGACGAGCTGCCACCATAATGGTGTAGAAAATTGCGCTGATATTGTATCTGCTTCTTCGTATTTCCTTCCTATTGCTTCCTCTACAACTTCGGCCGATTTCAGCCTGTCTGTAGTCGGTTCTTTAATGAATTAGCTTTGAGACTCGTTGTCTGGCTATTGCTCTGCTTTTAAGCGCGAAAACTTGCAGCATTAACTTTAATTTTATTATCCATTCATTTTCTGATTTGATTATTGACCATTTTTGTGAGTAGTTTGACTTGTCGCAGATTACAAAAAAAAAATATTGACATCTAAATTGAAGTAATTTTATATAAAATAATGTGCTATTTTGCTGTATAATATTGCTATAAAAATATCTTACAGACACATTACACGAGCACTATTTGTTCTAGTTGATTTTTAAATTTAAAATTTGTTCTACAACCCTACATACAAAGTTTATTCCGACCATATAAGTCATTCGAAATTCCCTCGGTGTGCTTTCAATAAATTATGAATTTCTTTAAAAAAATACCTTTACCAGAACTTTAAAAATACCTTTACCAGAAGTACCATTAGAAGTAAAGACAAAATTCTGTTCCTTAGTATAAATTGTTCTATCCTCTTGATAAGAAACTAAGTATTCGCGCCGCGATTGTAAATTTAATATCATCTGATGTGAACGCCGCATTTTACCAACATAAGACGAATCATTAGAGTGGTTGGCAACTCTGCCCAAAAAGTCTCCAACGCATAACAGGCACACGCATACACTCGCATAGATGAGCGAAAGAACAAACGTCAAAGGTGACATTTGCCTAGTGGTGCGATTGGACACTCACTTCACTTTTAACATCTGCAGCAGCACAACGTTTACTTCGAACGACGTAGAATTACTTAAAACTAAGAACTTAAAATTAACTTAGAAATAAATATTATCCTAACCTAAAACAATTACGCGTTTTTATTGAACTGTTACATTGTCTCAAAAAAGACAAAGCAGTGTCTCAAGGAGACAAATCATTTTTACATTCTTTCATCGGTGCCCATTGGCAACAACAACCGCAAACGCAGTAACAAACGCACAGTAACAAGTGAGGTCACCCGTGTCCCAATTTGACTCTAATCATTGTGTATTTAACTTGTCCCAATCTCACTAGTTACCTGATCAGGCCATGGTAATGTCTTCCCTGATAGGGTAAATTTCCACTAGGGTTATGAATAAAAATCGTTCGCTGTACCAGTTTTATGATATTGCTCGGACTGAGGTTTTAAGTGTTGTTTTATATTATGAATGAAACATACTTCTTTTGGAAGGACAATCCTTCTTTTTCATAGGTTGTTTTTCTAAAAATGTTATTCGTGTTATTTATCTCAGAAATTTTGATACTTTTGCAAAAAGTCTTCAATTTAGTTTAAAATACTGATTTAAATCATTTCAAAAGTAGTGTGAACTTTTGACTGTATACACGACTGTATAATATGCTCCTCAGTGATCATACTACGATCACATATGATCCCCAGTCGAAATTGTTTAAGGTTTGCATTATTTCACATCCATCCCTGATCATTATACGATAAATCATCTCTACCAAAGCCTTCCAGAAATGATCCAGGTTAGGATTGATTAAGGTAATCCTATTTTAAATATGCTCCTCAGTGATCATACTACGATCACACATGATCCCGAGTCGAAATTGGTTATGGTTTGCATTATTTCACATCCATCCCTGATCATTATACGATAAATCATCTCTACCAAAGCCTTCCAGAAATGATTCATGTAACACAACATGATGCATCCTTTACGAGGAATTCTGATCTAAAACCTACTTAACTGAACCTGATCTGACACTTATGAAATAAGCAGTTTGGAAATCACATTATTGTAATCTGAATAAAAACTTTTAATAAAACTCATAATATGATATGTATTAATAAAATTGGGTAACACAATTAGTCTAAGATAAGATATTCTACATTTGATTAGTCAAACACTAATAAAAAATTCAAATATTAAAATGTTTTTAAATTTTAAGTACAACTTTGAATGTATTTTAATTTGAAAGAGCTCTAAAATCAGGATAGCAACTGCAAATATAGTCACGTTTTGAATCAACCACTGATGAAACAATCTGATCATTACTTTTATTGAAATCAGGCAAACCTGATCAGACAATGATCTCATCCTGAACTAAATTTCCACTCCGAGATGCTTCATTTACATTATCCGCTTTTTTTTTTATAAAAGATTGATGCAATTTGTTAAATTTGGTTAAAAGTAATCAATTCAAAATTAAACGTTTAACATTGATTTCAATTAAATTAAACTTTTCAAAATTTTGATTTTAAAAAAATTACCGTTCATCTTTATTCTTTTTTAAGCTCTAAAGCACTATTTAAATCAAAGCTTAAATATAGCTTTAAAGCATTATTATTATTTTTAACAGTTTATATAGAAGCTTAAAAGCTCAATTATTTGAAATTACCGCGCAAAGCTTTAAAGCACACAAAGCCTTTGGTGCGAACTTTTGCAATTTGCAGCAACTGCACTTCATTTAATCGAGTTTAACGCGCGCGCATTCTTCAAAGAAAAATACAAAAGTAGAAACACTTTTAAAGTTTTTCAAAAATAAAAACAAAAAAAATCTTCTCAAGTATCAAGCAACAGCAACGTTTATTTGCAGCGCATAGTTTCTGTAAATTCGAGCTTGTCAAGTGTTGCCAGATTTTTTTTTTGTTTCCTCATTAAAAATAATTTTTCGCAGCACAGTTATGTGTTGTGGGTGTGTTTTTGTTTTGCTACCGACGCGCACTTAAGTAACATTTTATTTAATATGGATGTAACAAAAAAATGCAGCAACAACCGCACATAAACAACAGCAATAATAAAACAAGTAGCTCCGCTTGACACTTTTGATGTTTTGACATTTTGTGTTGCACTTGACTCTGACCTCTGAGCTATTATGCAATACGAACGTCAAACATTTGCTGTGGCCTTCGTTGAGCCACTCAAATCGTTTTTTATACACTATGTCATTATTAAGCCTAAGGTGGCTGCATTTGACGCTGACTCTCTTCGGTGCTCTCACCCTTTTTCTCTGTATCTCACTGTGTCAGCGCGGCGTATGTGGCTCTCCGCGTTGTCAAAGCTCAGTTGGTGGTTTGGGTGGCTAATTAACTACATCCGACTCAGACGCGACCTCAACTCGTTGCGTTTATAAAATGTCAGTCAGAGGGCACTTGTCCCGTCGCGACGTCGCCATCGTTGTTGTTACTGTCAAAGTCATTTCACTTCATTTGGTGTCATTTTGCAAAATGTTAATGGAAAAATCTGCGCGCATGCAGTTGAATATTTAAATGGGTTTTGTTGTTATTGCCGTTAAGCAGGATTTTCATTGTTTTTCATGGGAAAATGTTGCTGCATTTATTATGCAGATTTGACATGCTTTCAAGTTAAGCACTTCGTGATAAAAACACAACGTAAAATGTCGAAAAGACGAAAAGACTGTTCCGGTTCTTTTTGCAGTTGACAGTACCTAAACATTTTTATAAGGTTTAGCATTTTTTTTGTATAATTTATTTAATTTCAAATTTTTTAATTTCGAGGACAACAAAGGGAGAGTTTGTATCACAAGGGAATCTGTCTTTAATATTCGATAAAATTTGAAAATCTGTCATACATTTCCTACAAACTCCATTTATCGGTGTGTTTGCCGGAAATATTCCTGAAATATGTCATGTCATCTTGTCTCGAGTTTTTCCTAAATACCTAAACTTTTTTAAATTTTACCATTGTTTTTTTTGTATAATTTATTTAATTAAAAAAATTTTCAATTTCGAAGACAACATTTTTTCGACATATTTAAAAAAAGACAAAGGCAGAGTTTGTATCACAAGGGAATCTGTCTTTAATATTCGATAAAATTTGAAAATCTGTCATACATTTCCTACAAACTCCATTTATCGGTGTGTTTGCCGGAAATATGCTAGAAATATTGCTGAAAAATGTCAGATAGTTTGTTTCGGATTTACGCTATTCAGTTTTTTTATTTTATTTTTTTTTGTATAAATTGTCACTGTTTCCAAAGTATTATTTTTTGTGAATTTTGTACTTCTCAATATGTTCAAAAATGCAGTAACACTGTGTTTTACAAGCACATGATATTGTTGTATATTGCAAAAATAAAAAATAAAAATAAAATGCTACTAATTAATTGCAAATAACAGCTTGTAAAATCTTCCCCACAATATCGCATGAACTTTAATTAATTTAACGCATGCCCAGACTATCAGCCTGTCTGTCGTTACGACTTGTCGCCGCACTTGGCAAACATCTTTTATTGCTTCAGATCGCGTCTGACATTGCGCCAGCACTCGTGACGTTAACTAATATCCCCCCCACCATTTCCGTGTCACTCATTTCCCATATTATCCCACACATAATCCCACGCAATCTTAATCCAGTCTACACCCCCTCCCCCCCCCATTCACACACTGTGTGTTGCACTCTGAATTATGCACTCTTCAAATTCATTCGCACATTTTTCATATTTTTATTTCTTCTTCTTAATTTCCCTTCATTTGTCTCAATTCCTAACCCGCCGTACACGCTCTTGCGACATGAGCGCCACCAGTGAGTGTCATGCGAGGTATTTACAGCAAAGGAATTGTGTCAACTACATATGTGTGAGAGAGTATTTTACACTGTATTCCATACATTATAATTTATGCATTCCCTTCGAAAGTTTTTTTTTCTTCTCCTTTCCGCCCTCTACTTGGCACTTTTTGTATTTCTTTACTTTTGACGCATTCCTCAGAAATCATCATCATTCAGCAGTTGATGTCGTCGGCGTATTCAAGTATCTACTGCTGCCCTATTGGCTTTAAGTACACTAAGCACAATAATTGTGTTTGCCACAAGTATGTTTATATTTGCATACGATTATGTTTCTTTATGTGGTTTAAAATTTTTAATTGTGAATGGGCTAGCTTGGTTTTTATTGCATTACAGGCTAAATTTCCATTTAAATAGTTTTAATAGTATCAGCACAAATATAAATATGTTTGTTTCAAGTATGTTATATACTCAGCTAAATTATCTGTATATGTGGCACAATATAAGTAGATATTAGGCACTCTAAATATGGCAAGAGTGTTAGAAAAATGTAATATTTTCATATGAATCGTTTTAATGTTTTCGACACAAATATAAATATGTTTGTTTCAAGTAGGTTATATACTCAGCTAAATCTTCTGTATATGTGATACAATATAAGTTGTTATTAGGCACTCTAAATATTGCAAGAGTGTTATAAAGATGTAAAATTTCCATTTAAATATTTTTAATAGTATCGACAGAAATACAAATATGTTTGTTTCAAGTTATATACTCAGCTAAATCATCTGTATATGTGACACAATAGAAGTAGATATTAGACACTCTTAATATGGCAAGAGTGTTAGAAAAATGTAAAATTTTCATTTGAATCGTTTTAATAATGTCGACACAAATATATATATGTTTATGCTAAAACCATTATTAAATAAAAACAAATTTAGCAAAAACTTAAATTTAAAAATAAATTTATTTTGCTAGTTTAATTGTTTTTTTTTGTTTTTCTCAGTGTACAATTTGTGTCTGTGCCGCATACATTGCAGATTTCAATCTGAAACGAGGAAAGCAGCTCTGAATGTCGTACTCAACACTAAATTAAGATGGATTCATTAATTATTCTTAATATCATCATCAAGAGCACTTTTTATAGCGCTGTCATTCATTCATTTATTCATTCATTCGTTCATTCATTGAGTGTTGTCGCAGTGTTGGGGTTCATTTTTTGCATTTACCTTTTTTCATATTTAACGAATACCCTTATTTCATATATGAGGGGTTATAAACAAACATAAGTGGTTGTTAAATTTGCAATAAGTGTAACTACTACAGCTTTATGCCAGAATTTTTAAAGTTTGTTTTTGGTTTATGTTTATTTTTTATTCCTTAACCCCACCCTCGAAAATGTTAAATAATTAATTATTGTTCTAGCGTAGAATTTTTGGGGTTTCACAAAGCACTTTGGCTTAGCAACTCAATTAGAAAGTTTTGAGTGGAAAACACAAAACTGCAAAATTCAAAAGGGAATATTTTACAAAATAACCAAACGATTTCAGTACTGGATTTGAATTACATACTGTATAATAGAATTCCATACGGACAGCAAGGTCTGGTAAAATGTTGTCCAATAAAAGATGACTTTTTACCAACTCAGGAAAGAAGAAACGAAAATCGTGAAAAGCATGGTTAGATTAATTCAAAAAAAAAAAATATCATGTTCCTAAAAACAATAACAAACAAATCGTCCTTCAGTGAAAAGCCACAAAGTCCAAAAATTTATTAATGAGATAAATGCTTTTAATGATATAAATTACCGTAACAAATCAGAATATTTTTGGATTCAAATAGTGCTAAGCTTGTAGTATAGACAACACATTCCGTTAAAAATACAAAAAAAAATAGTTTGGACAAAACACATGACCATTATTGGCTTCTTTTCTTTAGCGTTCAGTGAAAAATCACTAAGTCCCATAAGAACAGTAACAGTGCTCCAGTTTATCCAAATAATTGTACCTGATTTTAGTTTGAATTGGAGATGAAAGAACTGCATAATATCTATCATCTATCATTTAATCCAAAAATCGTAGAAATCCGAACATTTTTGTGGACTCAGCACGGTTTTACTCAGATTTCGACGTTTGCCATTCAGAGAAAAATCACTAAGTCCTTTATAAATTTTACTAATTTTTTACGCCACTATTATGGTAATATTATATTATTTTTTGATAAGGAATGTCCATGTAGATCTTCTTCTATAGTTTATGTTCAAAATAGATTTGATAGGCCCCTTTTTAAGGGCTTATTGTGGACTTGAGTACTTTTCACTGCAGTGAATTTTTAAATATTTGGAGTTAGTGATTTTTCATTTTAATATCTTCGGTTTAGTAAGATGTAGGACTCCGAGGGATTTGCCGAGAGTTCGATTTTATTATAGTGGCTACTTATCTCGATATTTTCAAAAATGGACTTAACGATTTTTCACTGAACGACGACGAAATATAAGTTTTTAAGGGATATGATGAGAAAAAAAAACAAAATCAATAGTTTTTCTTTTAAAATTAGTCAATAGGATAAATAATATAATTTTAATAGGTTATTTACCATTTTTTTACCATTAAAGACTTCACTCAGAAAAAATATAATAAAATCAATATTTTTTTTCTATAAAAATTAGTCAATAGGATAAAAATAATAATTTAATAGGTTATTTACCATTGTTTACCATTCAAAACTACAAAATACTATTAAATACTATTAAATTGTTTTTGCGTTTATATGAAAATATTTACTTTTTTGTGCACTATTGAATCAATAACTATCCTATTGATGAGATTTTTTTGAGTGTTTGTAACCTAAGTGTTCAAGCTCCGTCACCTGAACCTTTAAATTACGGCTGATTTAAAATAGTACGGACAATTCGAATTAAGCTTCAAAATCGTTTTTTAAAAAATAGTTTTACAAATTAAAAATTGAATTAATTTTCTTTTTTTTTTTTTGTTTTACAACGAGATTTTAACCCTTGTTACACAAACGCAGCACTTTGTTGGACACTGTAAAATGAGGACGTAGGCCAGCTCAACGCATGTTGAATGCCTGCGGCCAGCACATAGCAACCACCGACAGAAGGCGCCATTGCATGGCGTTGCCAACGAATGTCAAGTAATGCGCGCGTGGTCTTTCGGTCATTCAAAAAAAAAAAAAAAAGAAGAAAGCAACTGGAAAAAAGCCTCAAGTTTTCATGCAGTGTTTTTAATTGTTCGCAGTTTTCAGCGGATTTTCGTGGTATTCGTTTTAAAAATAGCGTCAAATAAAAGAACAGAAAAAATAATCATCATCCTGCACAAATGAATTACTGACCTTTGTTGGCGCACAATGTGCAAAGTAACACAAAAAAAAAGAAGTAGTGCACAAAAAAATTAATTAAACTTCATTTTGATAATTTTCCATGATGCACAATATAAACTAAAAAAAAAAAATAACGTACAAAAAGAAAAAAATCAATGGCGCTTGGTTATGGCGCCATTCGACTGTGCTGTTGTTTGTGTTTTGTCTGTTTAACCCTTGGGTACCTTAGGGCACTATGTACCCTATGTGAAACATGTAATAAAAGCAGCAGTTGGAAAAATATATTTTAATTTTACACCATTGCAGTTCATAAATTAAAATGTTAAATGTTTGCGCTGATTAAATTTTCATACAAAAAAACACCGTTTTGCTTACTTACGCACATTGCTTACTTACTTGAGCTAATATAAACAATAACAATAAATAATATAAAAAATATATCGACAACATAGTCCATAAACAATGTGACCGCCGACTCTTGAACATTTTATTTTTGTTATCCTGGTTTTTATGGCTTTTTTTTCAAATTAATCGACTGTTTTTAAAAAAATCCAGTTTGTGTGAATTATAATTTAATTCTTTAGTCAAATAGCGCTCTTTTATTCATTATTCCTAGAAATATAAACCATTTCATCTGTTTTTTTTTTTAAACAAATATTGATTTTGAAGCTTGTTTTATATCTGTGTTATAAAATTGTTATATGTTTTTCAATATAAACATTACATTATCAAAATGTTGCGGCAATATTATTTTCTACCTTTAATAAATACATTTTGTTCGAGATTTTATCGAGTTTGTTGAAATATTGAATTAAATGAAATTATATTTCATTATTAGGTTTCGGATTTTGATGACCTAAAAACGTTAAAAATGACCATTAAAATGACCCTAAAAACGAAAAAAAGAAACTTTAAAAAAATATACGCAATCTGTCTACGTTCACCAAGAGAATTTAAATTTAGTAGTTTGAGACGATCTTCGTATGGAAGAAGATGAAAATTATCTACAAAAATAAAACCCTTGAAAGCGACGGGTAGACATTTTTTCTGTATTCAATGTATTTTGTAGAAAGGAGACTTCAAATATTTTCATTTTTTAAATTATTTAAATAATTTACTTTATTCAATTGAATTGGTATAGGTACCGAAGAACATTCTCAAATTATACTTAAAATTTGATATAAATACAGTATGTAGTAATATTTTTTAATATTTAGCTTGAAGTTAAATAAATAAAAACAGTCTTTTTTGAGAGACTAATATTTTTGAATTTTAAATAAATGCAGCATGTAGTAAAATTAAATGAGCATGTAGTTATATTTTAACTTTTAATAATAATAATAGTTTGGCACTATAGTTCTATAATAACTTCGGCCGAGCTCTCTCACCATTTTGAGCTGTGCGTGTTATATTTGTACTCAAAGTGGTGGGTCCTACAGTTTATTGCCGAATCCGAACGGCGGGTGAGAGCTTTTCATAAAGAAGGTTTAACTTTGAACTCAAAAAAAATAAGAAAAACAAACATTTTATAATTTTTTTTTCCAAATGGTAAAGAATCATTGTTCAATTATTTATCGAAATTTGATGACTTTTATCATTAATTGTCTTTATTTTAATCGGTACAAATTTTAATAATCGATAACTTCCAAAATCATAAAATACACGTTATTGGAAAAACATAAAACTGAAATGATGGAATTAGGTATCTACCGTTAAAAATATCAAAAAATATGTTTTTGGAAAAAAATAATTTGGTTATTTTACCTCTACAACGTCCCAAAAGTTTAGACATCAAAATCAAAATTCCTGAATCCCATATAAGAAAAGTCTCTAAATCCTCATTTAAAATAATTCAATTAAATAAATGTTCATTTATAAAAATGAGATCATTAAATCATTTAAATTATAAACATTTAAATTATAGTTTGACAAATACAAAATTATCGAGTTTTAACCAAATTTCTGAACTCCGACGTCTCATTTTTATTTCAAAAATTAATGGGTTTATACCATAAAATTATTATTTGTTTTACTATTAAATTTTGTCAATTTCAATAGGTAAATACCATTAAATATGTGCTACAAAATGCTATAAAACTATTTTTGAATTTATATGTAAATATTAATTTTTTTGTATATTATTTAAATCAAAAACTGTCCTATTGACAAATTCTAATGAAATTTTATTAGATTTTTTTTAAATAGACGAAATGTAATATGTACAATTAAGATTTATATTAGAGTGAATTATTTTTCTAAATATAAAAACAAATTTTTCAAATAAACAAAATAATTTGTAATGAACATAAAACACATTATCACACGAATTACAGAATATCGTTAAATTTAGCAAAATGCAAAAGCGACCCCCACAACATAATTCGTAGTATTTTTACTAAAGCTAAATTAATAACACTGCGTGAATTCTTCCCCCTCCCAAAAAAAGAGCAGCAATTTATTTAACAAATTCGTAAATGTTAATGCAAACAGACACGATAAAACAGAACAGAAAACTTATTATATATTTTCATAGACATTTGTTTATTTGGGTCACTTTAAATGGGTTACAATGAATTATCACACAAAAAACTGACTGATACTCGATAAGATTTCATCGAATCGTATACAAAACTTGCCATAATAAAAACAAAACCAACAGCGATATCTTGTGACAAAGAAATTTGTATATAAATAAATTATAAATGCAAGTATTACTTAATTAACAACTCGATAATGTAAAAATAAAACAATCAAATTTTTTTTTGTATGAAAAACAATTTTATAAATTTATTGCATTTTACTAGATTTGTAATTATTTATACGTTCTTAAATGTGCAAAGAAATTACTGCATATGCATTCATTTCTACTACATTCTGTATTTATTTAAATGTCGTACAAAATGCGGAATATATATATATGCTACAGTTTCTGCAATAGCTTAATATTATAATTCTACTAGCAGGGAGCCGTGTTTCGATGTGGACGTTTTTTTTTATTGGTGTTGTAACCAAACAGTAATCAAACAAAAATAATTCTCCGCAAAAACGACTTTTCCTCGGACTGTTCTGCCCCGTGAAAATCTTCCCCAAAAACTGATTTCCCGTAGAACTCTTACCGGTAGACTTCTTCCCCGTAGAGCTTTTTCCAGTAGAAGTTTTAGTGTGATGAGTTTGTGCGTGGTGAGTTTTTGTGTGATGAATTTTAGTGTGGTGAGTTTTATTGTGGTGAGTTTTAGTATGGTGAGTTTTAGTATGGTGAGTTTAGGTGTGGTGAGTTTAGGTGTGGTGAGTTTCGGTGTGGTGAGTTTAGGTGTGGCGAATTTCGGTGTGGTGAATTTTGGTGTAGTGAGTTTAAAGAATTTGGATTGAAATATATTTTGATATGACTGTAATATCTATCGACATACCCCATTTTGCAAATTCACTTTCTATGGGGGGTGCCACGCCCACTTGTCCAATTTCGCAGTATTTAGTATTTAATTTAATATATTCTTATTACTGAGTTTTAACAAAGAATCTAAATATATTTGAAATGTGTGTCTAATTTTGTGTAATTTTCTTTTTCATTGCAGGTAAATATCAATCATATCAATTTTCACACAATTGCAGTGAAATTATTGTTGGCGCAGCGCGCAAGGTTTGGCATTTAACGAAAAGCACCGTAATTTAGCTGGCATTAAACGTCATTTAATGGCGCTCAATGTATGTGTTTAAAAATGCAGCAGCACATATTATGTAAAGTGTTTATTGAATGTACAGCCAACCACTGTAATTATTTGCGAGGCTATGTTACCAGGTGTCGGAACCAGGCCGGCCCAAACGACGACCTCTGAGTGGCTCTTAAAGCACGCGACAGCGATGGTGGCGAGACAGTGACGCGGCGGCGTCTGGCAGTGATAGCAATGTTGTTAATAGATTTAAACCATAGTAACAGAGACAGTTAAGTATATGGTCAAGTGCGCATTAATTTTATAGCAATAAAACGGGTTTTTTTTTTCTTTGAGCTGGTGGCGCTATTTGCGAAAGGGGGGGCTAAATGGGTGGAAAATATTAAATATAAAATTATAGATGTTTCAATAAATAGTATTTTAAATTTATTACTTTATGCAAAGTACAAATAAATCACTAAACGTCAAAACAGGAGGTACTATGAGAAGGTTTCCTCTATCCATTGCTATAATATGGAACTGATACTCTACACAGAAAAAAATAATCGACGTAAATACAGCAATCAAAATTAATTGTACACCATTCATTGGTCTAGCAATGACATTTTTGCCATTTTCATGTATTGAGCAAACACATTCGCTAAAAATGTTATTATGCGTCCAAAAATATACCAATAAATGATTTTGCTTAAGTGGCAATTTATTTAATTGGTATGATCGACGTTTTAAAAGCAATTTTGTGCTTTCACAGTATTCTTATAATTCTTTTTTAGTTTATTAAAAAAGAATAATATAAATTCTTGTGAAAGTATATAACAAATATACTCTTCTAATGATGCAGCATATTTAAATATGCAACTATTGCCGTCATCATAATTTTCAACGATACCAATAGAGTATGATCAAACTCTATAAGCGTTTCTTTTGACATGAACCAAATGTGAACTGATATGCGAGCCAACCGCCAACTATAAATTCTAATTCTAAACGAAATCCACCGATTTCACGAATTCCACAAAATTCACCAGCAGTACACGAACACACACCACGCACAGTTATAGCGACCACGCACTGCTACAGCTACCACTAACTGCTATAGCGACCACGCACTGCTATAAAATCAACGCGGTATGCGAATACACATAGCTGTTGCCAGCAAATGCGATTGCTAATATGAAGAATGTGTACGCTAATACAATTAATAATTTAGTCGGCGCAGTTTTAGCAATAATTTGATTGTGTTGATGTACCTTTTTGGCTATATTTACGATTTTTTTTTCTGTACAGTTGAAATTTACCCTATTATGGTAGATATGATCATGGTAATTTTGTAACTATTCGGTGTTATGGAACGAAAAAATTGAATGTTCATTTTGCGATCATTGTAAAATATCAGTGGTTATTTCTATTTTACTAATTCCCAGTATTTTCCTATTTTTATACTTTTCCTGTATAACAGCCCCAAAGAGTGAATTTATACTAGTGTTCAAACAGCATAACAAACAAAAAAAATATTCGTGATTTAAGTATGATTTTCCGATGGACGTCAAGATTCTAATCACTACCTCATACTCAGTTTTTTCAGATTGCCTCAAGTTTTTGAGTTATTACGTAAAACAAATATATGACAATTTTCGTGTTTTTTTTTCTACATAATTTGGTCTATATCCTTTTACAGATTTTAGTTTTCAAAAGAATTTCTCATGTTTACCATTGAGAATACTTCAACTAATATTTTGCAATAAATCACATAAAATTCGGATTGATTTGACCACAGTTATGACCAGTCAAACGCAAAAATATGTGAGTGGTAACCATGAAAAATTATTTTTTCCATGCTTTTTTTTTGTGCGATATTTGAAAATTAAAATTTTGTATATTAAAAAATAAACTTTTTGTTGGGCTAGCTTCCTTCCTTTGGTCCTGATCCTAGTAGACATTTTTCCGAAGCACCACCTTATTAGAGTAGACATGAACTATTCCCTTCAAATCCACATCATTTTCACCACAGAAAGATTTACATTTGGTTCATTATGCGTCAGAAATATCGATCTTGGCATGATGTCTTCAGATTTGATGATATTTTGTAGAGAGATAGTGATCGAAAATGAAACTTTGATTTGAATTGAATTTTTTCGATTGTTCCTCAAGTTCATATTTAGCTTATTAGGATTTTCTACAAAATTTGCTTATGCAAATATATCGGCAATTGAACTATAAAACATGATAGTTCAGAAACTATGGGAGACTCCATCGAAACTATTTTATTAATCGACGGGGAAAACTCCAGGGTTTCAAAAAATATTTATTTGTAAAAGGGGTTTACACGTAACAGTGACTTGAAAAAATATATTTAACTTTTTCCGAAGACATCGTGCCAATATTGATATTTCTGACGTGGAAATGAGTCATTTTTTAGTTAATGGTCCCGATTAGAGCTACTTATTTGATACTCATACAAAATGTTCATACTCGCTGGAAAAAAAGGGCTCTCCCAAACATAATTTTGCAGGCATTAACATGTATGTTTGGAATTTTATGTAAACATAATATATAATTGACTGATAAATCATTTGTAAACAGGGTTGTTTTGAGACTTGAACAGTGTTGTAATGAGCTCTGACTTACATTATAATATCCCGGAAACATTTTTATGTTGTCCCTTAAAATGGAGTATGTTCTAATGGAAACATAATAATTACTACATCCAAATAAAATAAATATTTGAACCGAAACATAAATATATTCAAAATAAAACATGATTTTGAACGACCTGAATATAAGAATGTTTCCAGTGAAACATATCAGTTTTTTCAGTTCAAAAAGAAGTATGTTTGCATAGAAACATATTTATAATTTTTGGAAAGAAATTCTGAAAATAAAATAAAAATAATATGTTGTTTTTTATTAATTTTTATTAAAAATCTTTAAACATGCACAGTGGGAATTTATAATAATTGAATTCATATACAAATTTTTAAATGCATAAATAAATAATTCGTATAATACTGCAAGTGCAAGTGACAGCATCAATTGTGCATTCAATTGCACCATCAGACACTAAACCAGACGATCCAGGCTCGCTTTATATTTGGCACAGTTACAGTTGATCTCAGTCCAGCACATAGCGTAGGCAAGGAATTCACGGAGGTTTTTGTATTTGTGGTTTTTTCACATTAGTTTCAGAAGTTATATACTGCAAGTTATTATACTCTGTTACTATTTGTAATTTTGTAACACATTTATATATTTATTTAATTTACAAATAACAAAATTATTACCGACGCGAACACATTTTCTCAACGAACAACAAAAGACACGTACGCAGAAAATGTCGCTCACCGAGTGCTCAACTAGTGCCAACTTCGTATACAAGAAGAATGTTGCAAGAATACACTTATTTAAATCCAATTTCTTTTTTTGTTTGTTTTTAAACATCAATATGTTCAAACGATGGCAAAAGATGGCGTAGGTAGAAAATGCTGAACAACGTTGCCAACTTCGTCAGTCGATAAATTATTGAATTAAAACGAGCGTTGCGAACATACTTTATATTAAGATTTGATAAGCATTTTCTGTGTTTCGAAACATAATTTTAACCATGTAAATTGCCAAGAAATAGTTTATTCAAATGCAATTAAAATTTTACTTTGGTATGTAACATATTTATGGTAAATTTGACAGATTCTGCTGGACAATATAATAATGTTTACACGTGAACAAAAATAAATTCAATTTCGATTATAATTTAATTACACATCATTCCTAATACATGTATGATAATTTCGTATTACTTTTTAATTACATTCAAACATATTCAAACAAATCTTTTCTATCCGTGTACAAAATTCAATCTTTTTTTTAACAATTCGGTAGCGGTAGCGTCGGTAGCTCAAGGTTAGTGCGTTGGACTGCGATCCGAAAGGTCCCAGGTTCAAACCTGGATTGGGGCTAACAACATCTTTTCATAGAAAACATTTTTCTGTACCGCGCTTTCTCTCGGCAGTAAATAGCAAACATACGAGAAAGTTCTATTCGGATTCAAATCATGATCCAATATAAAGTAGTCATTTACAACACCATGAAAGTTCCCAGATAATGTAATTACAAAGTTACAAAAAGATCATGTTCCCGATTTGTTACCTCGTTTGGGCCTCTTCAGAGCCCTTTCATCTAAAATATTGACATGATCTGCTCATGAGCATTGCCCTACTGAAATTTCTACTTTATTTTAATTTTAATTTTCAATATTTTAAGTAAATCCTACTGTTCTTAAAAATACTATTTTTCAATAACCTTTTCTTAAAATCTAAAAATACTCTGTGTACTTTTGATTTTTTCGTTACTTTGTCATTAACTGCAGAGTATAGCGAACCCTCAGCTACTACCCTCTGACAAAACTGTCAAACCATCTGACTGACTGACATGTCATGTCACTGATGCTGCTACTGTTATTGACTTGGGGTCGATTGCATTTCCGTCACGTTTAGGGGTTGTAGTTGTTAAAAATATGGCACGTGGACTAAAATACTTTGAGGGATCACAACGGGGATGTTTTTGCAGCATAATAAGATTTAACCCAACGCACTTAAACAAGCATATAGCATAAGCTTCAGATATAAATACAAAGAGCTATAACCCCCCAAAAAAACAAAAAAAAAGTCACTGATAACATTGTGACAAAACATGTGCATCAAATATGCGCACAATTGTTATTAGGGAGAGTAAATTGGGTACAAAATAAGGACGAAAGTATAGAAAAATGTCACGCCGTATTAAGCGCACTAAAAACATGAGAAAAAACCACATTTTTATTATAAAATATATATATAAAAATAAGTAGCAAGTTTAACAGAAAATTGAACCTTACCACTTTAGAAGCAAAGAGCGAAGCTGAAAACGGACTGATGCAACATGTTTGATGTGCATAATTTTCGTTGCAACTCAAACACAACATGTTTTATGCAATGTTATAAAAACAGCTGTTTATTAAAAAATAATGCAATTGAGAATTTATGCTATATGCGCTTTAAAATGAAACAAGAAAGTCCCCAAAAAATGAACAAAATTGTCAATATCTCGGAAACTACAAAAGCAAATTGTATAATATTTAGTACACATAACTAAAACAGTAATGTTGATGAGTGTACAAAAAATTAGCGTGATAGTAGTAGTCCCCATATAAAATTCTATATTTCAGTAAGAATTTCATATTTAAACAGAGCCATAAAATACCTATATTTTATAATTTATTTAATTATGTAGCTTCACTTTGTACAGTTTTACTATATTGTAAAATATCAGTGGTTAACTCTATTTTACTATTTCACCAGTTTTTCCTAATTTTATACTTTTCTTGTATAACCCAACCAGTTACAAGTTATCATTATCCATAGCCTAAAAAGCGTGAATTTCTTCATATAATTTGCTCTAAGTCACAATTTCTTGTGTACTCACTTCGAGATTAGAAGATTTTCATATAAATTTTATAAAAAAAAATATGCAAAACATCAGCATTACAGTTGCTGACCCCGAAAAAGTGGCTTCTTTCTATTGATTTTGCGCCTAATGCGCGCTGACCCGCACATCCAACAGACATCGCGTCACTGCCACTCTTTCGCTTTCACTGACCAACTTTGCTACTTTTCTGCCATTTACAAGCTTTTTCACTACTTCTTACAATGTTGCATTCGCATGTCCTGATTCTACGTAAGACATGCGACGACTTACAAGAGGCTGCCATGTTTTAGCGCCTCCGTCGTCGTCATCGCCGGAAGCAGCCAACTAAAAATGAATGGGTGGAGCACATGGAGGGTCTGTCATTTTGTAGGGCAACATTGCACACAAAAGCGGCAACAAAATGTCGACATGCTGACGTGCAAAGGCTTGAAAAGGCTTAAATGGCATTTAAAATTAAAATCAAACGCCAAGAATTTTGGGCACATACGTGCTACATTTGTACGCGTCGTGTCACTTGGGGTCCAAATGGGTTAGGTTTGCATAATAGTTTGGAAATTTAAGTTTTGTTGTTTTTTTTTTTTTTGAAGTTTGTGCAAAGTTTTTAACATTGATTCTAAAGTTTCGTGGGTGTATTTTGGGATAAAGATCTACATGGGTCGCCATTAGAATTGTGGCGGTAGGACGAAGGGTCAACATGTAAATTATTAAGACATATGGCATAGAGCATATATCGTGAAGGTTTTATTTAGCTGTGCGCGTCTCTTGTGCTTTGCTTGAGGTTAAAAGTTGGCAGCGACTGTAGGGAAAGGCTCAGAATTACGTTCTACTTGTGCGCGTTTCAATGTTAAAGGCAACGGTGTTGCCAAAAAGGAAAGGAGGGAACTGGTATTGCGAAGGCAGGATAATGTACACGTAGGAAAATGTACTTCTAAAACAAAATAGGTATACGTCGCTAATGCTAAATTGTTTTACTTACCAGCAACATTTTACTAATATTTAAGATTTTATCTTCTGAATATTTAAGTTCTTTGTCATTAAATATTTAAAACTTATATGTTAATAAAAAATATTATTTGGGTCACTTATGATTGTAAATAAATTATTTCTGTCACAATCAAAACTACAAAGCAGAAGTATCTAAACGATGAATATTTGGGTAGCAAAATATGCAAGACTCTTGTTCTTGTTCAAGAACAAGATGTACATTCCGATGCAAGAACAAGAACGACCCTGCAAAAACCAATAACAAGACTAACATACTTCTAAAATTTGCAATAAATGCAAGACACATGCAATAAGAACGAAAACAAAAACAAAATAGACCCTGCAAGAAGAAAAACGAGAACAAGATTGACCTGCCAATGCAAGAACATGAACGACCATGTATTTTCCATTTGTAATTGCATTTGTTCATCACTTATTTGCATTTACTTTTTGATAGCCAAGAATTTAACTTCTGTAAGTCAAGAAGAATATTCGCATTTACCCTTTGTATAGCTACACACTTGGCTTATACAACTTAAGTATATAATTTTCGTCACTTTTTCGATTGTCACGAACTTAAGTTCTACAGAGTTATACGATTATTTGTGTATGCCTAAAAACATTACTGCACAAAACGAAAAGATTATTTGCCTTAACTTTTTAGAAAGCCACGAACTTTACTTCTGCCATTTAGAATACCCCTTTGATAACCAGACACTTTACTTCTACAAAAGAGAAGTTTATTTCTTTTCCTTATTTCGATCGCAACTTGACTTCTGGTTTCAAGAAGAATATTTGCGATTATTTTTTTTTGTCTACATATTTTACTTCTGCAAGTCAAGAAGAATATTTTAGATAACTTTTTTGATACCCTTCTGCAACGCAAGTAAAATATTCGCGAGTACTTTTTGCTTAGTTAAAAATTTAACTTAGGAACAACTAAGATGATTATTTGCGGTTCTTTTTTCTACAACCACGAACTTAGCTTCTGCAATTCAAGAAGAATATTCGCGAGCCCACAAACATTACTTCTGCAACTCAAGCTACAAACTTTACTTTTGCAACTCAAGCAGAATAGTTGGGTTAACTTTGTCAATACTTTTCGAACTTAACTTCTGCTAAACGGGAAGATTAAACTTGTTCGATAGCCAAGATCTTAACTTCTGCAACTCAAGAAGATTATTTGCGTTGATTTTTTCATTACTTTTCGAACATTCTTTCTTTCTCTGCTAAATGGGAAAATTATTTGCATTAACTTGTTCGATAGCCAAGTTCTTAACTACTACAACTCAAGAAGATTATTTTCTTCTTTGATAGACAAGTATTTGTGTTTCTTAATGTCAACTTTTAAGATCTTAACTACTGCAACTCAAATAGATTATTTGCTTGTTTTAAGAGACAAGCATTTGAGTTTCTTAATGTCAACTAATTTTATGTTTAGTCTTTAGATTTCTGCTGGGTTCAAACATAAATGTTTTCCTTCCATGTAGCAGAATGAAGAAGTCAACAAAGGATGTGTGTAGCCAATAGTTGAAACGGATAGATACACGACAACACGATACACGGAAGCGCGAAGAGTCGCTACTTCTATACGATTTTCTTTACTTTGTTTTTCAATATTTTCTTTAGCTTTTTAATTTTTTTTTTTGTAAACTACTTCCTTTATCTCTTCCTCCCGACACCAAATTGAAATATATTCGCGTGCCAATTTGCTGTTTTCTGTTCCGTGCTGTTGGCAGTGCAACCAAGTCGAACAACGCCTTTACTGCGCCCGCTTGTGGCAACATTGAAAACTGACAAGCTCAACAACAATAACCTCTTTAGTCCTCAGGTTTTTCCCTAAAATCGCGTTTTCTGTTTGGCTTCCTTGTTGGTTTGACGCGCGGCTTTTTGAAGTTTTTGCAACGAAAATTTGACTGATTGTTGGTGGGTTTTTGCTGCTGGAAAAATGGTTTTTACATGAATTGTGTCTTCTATATGTTTTTTGTTATTAGGTTTTTTTATATTTTTTGTTACATTTGATTTATTTACTGACAACTGGCAACAACAACAACAGGAACAAGAACAAGCGCAGCATGATTTAACCAGTGGTTCTGCCAAAAAACGACGTCGGCGGTATTAAAATCGATAACAAGTACTTAGTTTATGACTGTCTACTGTGAGTCAGCTTTAACTACATTTTCGTGTCGCTTTTGCTGCCACTATTTGCTACTGCTATTGCGACTTTTTTTTGTTTGCTAGACAGACTATGCAAAAAGGCGCTGCTGATTGCGCGCCACTTTATGTTGCACACTTTTTTGCGATTTCTGCTAATATTTTTTTCGATGCTGCATTTTTTGTGAGTTGCAGACAGCACACCGTCAGCGTGTTATTTACGCATTTAATTGCAATTATAAAGCAGTTAAGTCACTGAAGTTTTAAGAGCAACCCTGCGTTCAGCATTACATATTTAAAGTGTATTTAATGTACTCTAAAGAAATTCATATTTTTTTTTTAATTTTCAACATTAATAAATTTGAACAATTTAATTTCGAAAAAAAGTAGTAGAATTAGTATTAACAAATGAAGCAACCCTGCGTTCAGCATTACATATTTAAAGTGTATTTAAAGCACTCTAAAGAAATTCATATTTTCAGCATTAATAAATTTGAAATATTTAATTTCAAAAATAGTAGTAGAATTAGTATTAAGAAATGAATTAGTAACGAAGTAGGAATACTATACGAAACTTTTAAAACTGACACAATAACGCTTTAAAGAAACGTAGCTTTTGACTGTCAATGTCAGAGAACCAATTTGACACAAGCGCCTTTTTTCAATTAAAGTGCAAAAATAAAGAACTTAAATCCATTTGATACGCAATCAAAGTAACATGGGTACTGCTTTAATTGACAGTTTAGGGCACAAAACAATGACAGTTTAGTGCACAAAACAGTGACATGGATTAGGGTTGACAGCTAATACTAGAACTACAGCCAGAATTGCCACATATGATTTTATTAAGACTAAGTATATTTTATATAGTGCATCCCTTAAAAATGCCCCCAAATAAAACTATAAAAAAATATCTACTACTCATAAAACATATTTTTCAATATCCGACTATTGTAACTTTTGCTACATGCATCAAAACAAAAATTGCTTATAATTAAGTTACTCTTTCCACTTTAAAACAACATAAACTTAATAACAAAAAGTTTTCAAAAATCTTTACTTTTATCCTGGACGTCAGAGCACAGCACTCCGACTCCGCACCACAGTGGAATGGAAAATTCTTGTTTGAATTTGTTAACTAAATAACAAAAGTTTTGCTGGTAAACTTAAGATTTTGTTTTATGCATGAGTAAATGTTGTACAACGAAAACAGCTGCTAAATAGTTTTTGTTATTTTAGTTTTATTTGATTTTGTAATTGTGGGGAGTTTTGGCGCTAAAATGGATCAAGTGCAGTTTTTTGTTTTATTGGCAAAAAAAAAAAAAAACTTTTAAAAATTTGATTAAAAATTATATTGGATTTTCAGAATTCTATAAACAATATGATTGGCGTTAGGTCTAACTAATAAGAATATGATTTAATACACAGACAAAAATAATCAACGTAAATAAAGCAACCGATATTAATTGCATTCTAATAATCTAGCAACGAAATTCACTAATTTAATGAAAACATTTGCTATTCTTTGTAAAAACAGCAATTCTGTTTGCTAATATGAAAATTTGTACGTTAATGCAGCGAATTAATTAGTCGGCGCAATTACAGCAATTATATTTGCTAAAACTACGTCAACTAAACTATTTGCTGCATTAACGTACAAATATTCATATTAGCGAACGAATTGCTTTTACATATAACGAAGAATAGAAAATGTTTTCATTAAATTAGTGAATTTATATTGCTGGATTGATTAATGAATGCTATTAATATCGGTTGCTACATTTACATCGATTATTTTTTTTCGAAATTATGTTTTCAAAATCATATCGTCATATTTCGGTACTACATTATTTTAGTTTATAGTTAATTAAAGTTCTATGACCTTTTAACTACTCTGTGCTGGTTTCTTTAACTGCTTCAAATACGGTAATGATAAGTCGTCTGATACATCAGTGTCTGATTCAAAATGTGACATGTTTCCCCCTGACCAGGCTTTCTTTTCAAACCTTTATAGTTTGAAGAATATTACACGTTTTAAACTTTTGACCTGGTTACTTTGTAAAGGATGAACCAGATTGGCTTATGTGGATTTGAAAATAGGCTTACACTAGTCGTCGATTCTTTTTTTCTGTGGGATAAATCCATTGTGCTGTGACCCAATTTCCTGGTTTTGATGAAATTTCTTAGATTTATAATTGAATTTATGACGGTATTGAGTGATAAAGAGTGAAGTTGATCGTTGACGTCTGTGCCTAATGATCTGCCTCCAATACTAGAAAAAGCTGGACAATCAGAGAGATAGTGCTCAGTGGTAACCACTATAGTGTTCTGTGGTACCGTCGACCCCTAATCAGGTATATATAAGGTAGCCTTTGGTAGGGATGCCTTATCGTATTCTGATCATGGACGTATGTGAAATAAGATTAACCTTAACAAATTTCCTCTCGGGTAGTCGGGTTATGGTAAGTAAAACAATTCAATGATAAGTTCCCGAACAAGGCTTCAGTAATTTCCTCTGAGAATTAGAATTTATTTAAATACAAAAAAAAAACAGTAAGGAAGGTTAACAGGTTCTGAAGTAGAGAAAATGTAATAGTTGATGTGATGAAGTTAGTAAGAATTATGAGTATTATAGTCGGTCTAAGCAGAGTATAAATACCCTACACATAAGAGATAATGTGTGCGGTTACCATTTAAATTGGTGCATAGGTAACCAGTGTATACGAATCCTGAAAATAACAACAAACTTCCAATCTCTGAAAATTTTCCTATCATGCCAAAGGGACGAATGTGTAATTTTTGGCATTTCTCTTTTTTACATTTTTGAATATAGATTTTCCTCAACTATACTGTGCAAAAATCTTGTGTAGTTTTGTTGGATATTTCTATATTGAAAATGTTGTCATTCCAAAAGGACGAATCTTTTCGTTTGTTTGCCATAACTTTTTATTGGTTTAGGATAAAATATAGTTGTAAAGGCATTAATTGTTTGTTTTTAAAGCACCTATCGATCATCATCATTAAATTTAAAATATTTTTTTGAATTTTTATCGTTTGCAAGAAAAATGATGCCAATCGATAGGTGCTTTGAAAACGAACAATCAATGCCTCCACATCACTATTTTATCTTGCACCAATAAAAAGTTATAGCAAAAAAACGAAAAGATTCGCCCTTTTAACATGACAAAATTTTTAATTTTTTTTTGTTTTTTTTGTTATAACACTTTATTGGTGCAAGATAAAATAGTGATGTAAAGGCATTCATTATTTTTTTTAAAGCATCTATCGATTGGCATCATTATTTAAAAATATTATGCCAAACATTTTTCTGGCTAATGACAAATGGCAAATGAATATTTGGAAAATTATTTTTAAATAATGATGCCAATCGATAGGTGCTTTGATAACAAACAATTAATTCCTCTACATCACTAAAAAAACGAAAAGATTCGACTTTTGGCATGACAAGATTTAAAATTTTTCCAATTTTTTCGTTTATCGTTTTTGCTATAACGCTTTATTGGTGCTAGATAAAATATTGGTATCAGTCTAATGGACAGCCCAAACATAATTTCTATATTATTTCAGAGTGCTGATTGTTTTATGGAACCAAATAATTTAAAAACTATTTGTTGGAATTTCCCTATATATTAAAATTTCTCCTTAAAATTCAAAATAAAAATTTGAAATTCAGAAAATGTCATTTAAAATTCATAATTTTTCATTTTAAATTTCCATTCAAATTTCAAATGAAAATTTTAAAAATTCAAATGGAAATTTCTGAATTTAAAATGAAAATTTATGGATTTGAAATGGAAATTTCTGAATTACAAATTAAAATTTATGGAATTGAAATGGAAATTTCTGAATTACAAATGAACATTTCTGAATTTCAAATGGAAATTTCTGAATTTCAAATGAAAATGTCTGAATTTAAATTGATATCTTTTGAATTTCGTATGGAATTTCTGAATTTCAATTGATGTCTTTTGAATTTCAATTGATCTTTACTGAATTACAATTGTAAATGGTGTAGGGACGGCCAGATAAAAGGCAATGCTTGAAACAAAATCTTTTGTAAAAATATTACGAAAATAGAGTATAAACTATTTGTAATTTGTATTTTTTTTGTATTTTTTGTTTATTTTTTCTCCCACATACAATATAAATCAATTGAAACCAGTGAACTGCAACTAATAAAATGAATTATAAACGAGTTAATAAACATGTAACCGCCACTTTTTATAAACTTTTTATTTGCATTGTGGTTTATTTGGCACAACGAACAAAATAAATCAATAATTGATTTTTAATGATTACACAAAGGAACCGCAGGTGTCAAAAGAATTGTGCACTAAATGCAAAAAATAACGAATGAAAACATTTGAAAAACGTATTAAATTACAAAAAAAAGCACACACAATAAAACCACAAATCATATAAAATATAAATTCAATGCACCAACAAAAAATAAAAACAATCCTCAACATGTTATGTAAACATCAAAGAAAATTTTAAACAAATTGTTACAAATTTTGCCAAATAAAAAATTTAAAAAATTTCATAATACAAAATGTCGAAAATTTTCACATTTTTAGAAATATTTTTTAACAAATTAAAATTCTAAAAGGCCCAAACACATTTATCACGTGAGTTTTATTTGCTGCCAGTTGAGTTTTTCGCGCCTCCTGTCGTGCCCTGCGCTTACATCTAATAGACTCGTTCGCAGACGTATTTGGCAGATACTTTTACAACATTAACAGAATCAGTCTAAAATTAAATTCTGAAAGACACACACACACAATACTTTTTATTTATAAACATTTATTTTGTTTTTATAGCGAAAAAAAACGAAAAAACTTAAAAAAGTATAAAATAAAAATATATTTTGAAGAGTTCATAAAAATTTTGTGCGTGCGTGCGTGCGTGCGTGCCTCATGCAACATCCGGCTGTGCAATGATTTTCGTATCCCGCAGATACGACGCGAGTCAAAGACCGTTTGACCGACTTGACAGATACAACCAAACAACTTGAGCAGAAAACATAACAATTTATATAAATAAAAAATAAAAATATTTGCGCCAACAAACGAAAAATAAAAGAAGAACGAACGGTCGGTCGGTCGGCACTCGAAGGTGTTGCCAAAATTAGCTAGCTGCCGCGCGCGCAAAGTATCTGTGCGGTTGTTGAGCTGTGGCGGTTTGTCTGCGCCACTGAGTCACACAAAATTTAGCAGTTCATTAAAATGCCGCTAGTATTTATATTTAAAACCATACAAAATGAAGAAGATAATGATAATCAAAATAATACGAAAAAAAAAACCAACAATAGTCGCGTGTTTGCCGTCGTCGCTGTGTATCTGTCAGATACATTTTGCATGTATCTATGCTGCACATCTGCGGGTTGTGCATTTTAACAACAGTGTTTGCAATTTACTTTTAAATATGTAGCAAATATATTTTGAAAAAATCGAAATACATATTTTGTAACCATTTTTGTCACTTTTGCTTTGCGACTTTTTGTCGCGAGTAACGTGTCAAATTTACTGTACACTTTTTGCACTCACTGTGTCGTCATGTGCGTCTGGGTGCCGCACACACACAGCACATTTGGCACACAAAACGTTGACAATTCGTGACAATTTATTTTGACGTATCAATGACGCAAGCCAAGCGGCCGTCCCCCTATCGGCCCCTACTCCGACACGTCCATGTGCGGCCTGCGGCAACGACCCCACCACAATGCGCAGTGCAGCATAGTGCCGCACAGTGTTGCCAACTCAATTTTTAATGGCCAATTGCAGTCAGCAACATGCTGCAAGCATTAGCTTTCGTTAGAAGCATACAATAAAAACAAGAAAGAAAAACAAAAAAACTGCTAGCAATAAATGGAAGTAGTGGAAAATATTTTTTATTGTATCTGTGTGCTATACGCAGCAAATTCGAGTTGTTTGCCAACAAATTGAATTTTTGGCTAAAATGTGTTGCTGCTTCGTTTATGTGTGTGACACATCATGCTATGCATTGCATGCAGCCTGAGTGCATGACCAAAAATCGTCTGACTCTTTGGCATATATCGAGGAGATACATTTGTATCTATAAAAAGTATCTATGCAATGGTAACGCTTTTGAAGTCAAAGCAAACAACACACGCTTTTGGCTAAATAAGCCTGAAATATGCACGAAAATCTATAAAATAAACGACAATATATTTATGTTGGCTGTGCATATTTGGCAAATGAGACGATAGTCTTTGTGCACGCTACATGCAAATGTGTTGGTCTATTCGAATTCTCAAATCAATCTAACAGATACTTTTGAATATATTGAACATTTTTTAATTCCACACACAGAAAAATCCACTCTTGGCATGAGGTTGGAAGAATGAAATAGTTTGTTGTACCAACTAACTAACTTCATTCGGTTGAATCGAATGGTTTACACATTTGCTGGCGGAACTGCGATATTAGTCTATACACATGAAATATTATATTAGTCTATGCACACTCCTAATGGACCTAAATCTGTACTAAATTGTTCTAAAACAGTTCGAAATTGGTTGCAGTACAAACTACAACTCTTCTTATTTTGACAATAACAACCGGTTAAGCGGTTGGGAGAATGAATAAGTTGTTTGGGCAAAGGGTTGATAGGCGAAACAAATATCTATTCAGTTTGTAAATCTGTAATTTCGTATACCTCCGAAACTAAATTTCTGGCTTTTTTCTGGAATATTTCGGGCATATTTCCGGCAAATACACAGATGAGTGGAACATTTTGGGATTTGTTTAAAAATGCTAAAGTGATTCAAAAATTATACGACAAAAATATTTTTTTTTCTACAGTCATCCCATACATCAATTCTTTATAATTCGTGCACAGATGAAAATAATCGGCGTAAATATAGCAACCAAAATTAATTGCATTTATCAGTCCAGCATTGAAGTTGAAATGAAAACATTTGCTGTTTGTAGTTAAATCAGCAACTGTGTTTGCTAATATGATTATTTGTACGTCAATGCAGCAAATTAATTAGTCGGCGCAGCTTTAACAATTATATATGCAAATGTTTTCATTAAATTCGTGAATTTCATTGCTGGACTGATTAATGCATGCAATTAATATTGGTTGCTATATTTACGTCGATTATTTTTTTATGTGTGGTTGTTGATTTTGACTGCATACTCAGTTTTTTCTATTACGTAACGTTACTATGAAATATGCTATCTAAATTTTAGGGCCTTTCAGCTTTCAATTTTTAGAATAATAAAAATACATACTCTTACACAACTATTTTTCTAAAAAATTGAAAACGCATTTTCTCTTTTAAATATCTAGACTAATTAAAATATATCAATATACACTGATATTTCAATATTTTTTAAGGATATTTGAATCTAAACTCGAAAAATATTGATTTCTTTAGACTATTTTTGACGATTTTTTTAGCATTTTGGTTCTAATGATATATACGAAAATTATTTATGGTAATACAGAGCATAGTCCATACTTAGAATCAAAGTTAATAACTTTTTTCCATCGGTACTAATTTTTAAAATATACCCCATCAATCATAGTTTAAAAGTTTATATTACATATAAATTATAGCATAATATTAGTTTTTACCACAATTTTTCTGAAAAATATATAAGAAAAAACTTTTAGGAAAATACTTAGTATGCAATTAGAATAAGCATGGTCTTTAAATATGAAATAAGAATATTTTCAGATTAGATGCATAAGTATTTTTAATGAATATTTATTATATAAAAGAGTAGTATAATTATTTTCATAATGAATATTTTAAAAAGTAGAACCTCTAGAAAAAAGTTAGTAATTTTGATAGTTAGTTGGTACTATGCTCTGTATAACTATATATTATTTTCTTGTTTATTATTAGATGCTAAATGCTAAAAAAATTATACAAAAATTGTCTAAAAAAAATCAAAATTTACTGAGTTTTGATCCAAATTTCTTAAAAACGAATAGCTATATTAGCATTTATAAGAATACTGAAATTAGTCTTGACAATTTAAAGCAAAATTGAGTTTAAAATTTTGTGGAAAACTATTTTTCCAGTGTTCGGATATTTTTTATTCTAATGCTCGAATCACACGATTGAATAAACAGTCAACTTTTGAATCAATTTTCAAAATAATTTAAATATCAATCGTGTGTTTGCCTTATTTTCCATACAAAAATTGGGCAATCACACGATTGATATTAAAACTATTTGAAAATTGATTTAAAAGTTGACTGTTTATTCAATATTAAAACTTATATTGTAGACATAATTCTATATTCAGCTGTTTATAAATACTTTAAAACTGTCGATAAAATTTAAATATATTGTTATCATTAAAATAAAATATTAAAATTTTATATTTTTCGACAATATAAGTGCTAAATATAAGTGCTAAACTCTAAAAGATATCAATTTCTCATGCAGGGTGAATTGCTTTTGGCTGTAAATATTTTAGAGACTGATGCCTTGTTTCATTTCATAAAAAAAATTGTTCTGGAGTTTAGTTCTATTTGGAACACCTATTGAGATACAGGGTGTTTTTTAAAATTTACTTCAGAAAAATTGATCCAACCGTATATTTAATCATAACTTCTACAATTTATAGCCCAGAGCAAAAATATTACATTTATTTTACAGATAATCGATCATAGTTTTTAGTAAATTTTAATATTGCTACACTCAGAAAAAACATACCATATAATAAATAAACTATTAACTCAATCGGTGAATCCTATTAAATACAACAAAATACTATAACATTTATTTGAGTTTTTATATGAAAATATTTATTATTTGTATACTATTAAATCAATAATTGTCCTGTTGACAAATTTTAATGGGATTTTATGAGTTTTTTTTCTGAGTGTATTTTATGAGGTGCGCTAGGAGATTTTTCTCATCAAATATTTTATTACAACATCTAGAAGTTCAAAAATATTTAATTTCAAAAATAATTGTTTAAAAATAATAGAACACTCAGAAATGAATCCTATTAAAATTAGACAATATGACAGTTATTAAATAAATAGTATGCAAAAAATTTATATTTTCATATAAACAAAAAAAACAATTTAATAGTATTTAATAGTATTTACCTATTAAAATAATAATGTATCCTATTGACTAATTTTAATAGCATAAAACTATTGATTTTATAGAATTTTTTTCTACTACAATTTTAAACATATTTCCACAACCAACTCAAAATCCTTTCGAACGACACTTGTCATGCAAATGCCGCCAACTTGTTTCGTTTATGTCGACCATATAAATGCTTGGCAAATTTTAAAGCACTGCCAAAAACACATAACTTAACAAATTTTATTATTTAATCAGTTTGTACATAAAGTATCTAAAATATGCATAATTGAGCCGCGCGGCGCTGTATGATAGCTGTTGGATGTAAAGCCGTTGGTTGGTTGTAGTTTTGCCGGTAGTTGGCAATTTTAATGGCTCATCAAGCAAATTTGCCAATGCGTATTATGCATTTAACAAATATTTGAACTTATTTTAAAATCTGTATGCAAAAAATCTGTATGTTATGCATCAAATTAGCCATTTCGGCGGACTATTAAATATTATAGTTGCCTGCAAATTACTTCGAGCTAATTGCAGACATTTCAACAAAAACGAAAAAAACCTAAAAAAAATATAAAAGTAAAATTTAAATAAATTTAACTTTTGCATAAAAGAGAGTTATTTGCGCTTATTTATTTATGATATTCAAAAGATAAAAACTAAACTTTGATCTTTATTTTGATTGTCACAAACAAAGAATGATTCACCTGCACAGCAACCGCAAAATAATTTAGTGTTTTTTTAATGAGCTTAAACAAATATTTTTATTTTTTCTGCTGTTTTAACTAAGAAAACTTTTTTTTTTTTTGCTAAATAAACTTTGAACACGTTTTGTGCATTAGTTTCATACTTTGAGGTGTGAGTTATTTGTATAGTAGAGGCTTTTAGTATTTTTAATTATAAATAATTAAAGTTAATACAGTGATGAGAGTAATGTGCGCTAATATTTAATGTTTTAAAATTAAATTATATTTTCTCGCTGAAGTCACAAAGTTGCACTACTTTTGAAATTTTTGTTATCAGTTTCGTACACTCAGAAAAAACAAAAACATTATTTAAATAAAAATGTAGATTGTTAAAACATTGTTAGAATAAATTGTTATTTCAAGAATATATTTTACCCCAAAAACGATTAATCTTAAAATGAGTATTTGAAATTGTTACTTTCAAGTATTATCATGTTTGATTTAAGAATTCAAAAATTTTATTCAATAATCATAAATATCTCTATTCCTGATTTAAGTACGTCGCGTTGTTGGAAACGTTTTAAACAAAATAAATTCTTGAATCAAAATATAAATTGTCGGCATTAATGACATAAATGACAGATCATTTCAAGTAGGCTTGAGATCAGGTTTCATTGTAAAAGATGAATCAGGTTGTTTTACGTAGATTTAGAATTAGGTCTTCTCCACACAGAAAAAAAAAATAATCGACGTAAATATAGCAACCGATATTAATTGCATACATTTATCAATCCAGCAATGAAATTCACTAATTTAATGAAAACATTTGCTTTCTTCGTTAAATCAGCAAATCCGTTTGCTAATATGAATATTTGCTCGTCTATGCAGCAAATTAATTAGTCGGCGCAGCAATTATATTTGCTAAAACTAAAATATATGATTAAATGCTAATATTTCGATATGTTTTTAAGATATTTTAATCTAAACTCGAAGAATGTTGATTTTAGACTATTCTTGGTTGATTCTTAAGCATTTCGGATCTTATGATAAATAAGAAAATGATTGATGGTTATGCAGAGAATAACGTTCAATTTCTATCGGTTTTAATCTTTAAAATATGTCCTATAACTAAATTGTGTTCACAGGGCACAGTTAGTAATTTGAATAGTTAGCTTGAACTAAACTCTGGATAACCATAAATCATTTTCTTGTTATCATTAGATCCTAAATGCTAACAAAATAATTAAAAAATTGTTAAAAAAAAATTGAAGTTTTCCTAGTTTAGATCCCAATATCTAAAAGTGTATTGGTATATTAGCATTCATTAGTATATTAAAATTAGTCTTAACAATTAAAAACAAAATTGCGTTCAAAATTTTTTGGGAAACTATTTTTCGACAGTGCTATATTTTTAGAATTCTAAATAGTGAGAGAAAGGGTCTTAAAATTAAAAATGCGATTGCAATTTTCCTAAAAAGCTTAGGTAATAGAAAAAAAAATGCCGACACAATCTGCACCAGTGATTTAAAGAAAAAATAATCGACGTAAATATAGCAACCGATATTAATTGCATTCATTAGCTATTCTTAGCTATTCTTCGTTAAATCAGCAATTCCGTTTGCTAATATGATTATTTGTACGTCGACTAATTAATTTGCTGCATTGATGTATAAATATTTATATTAGCAAACGGAATTGCTCATTTAACATTGGCAAATGTTTTCATTAAATTAGTGAATTTCATTGCTAAATTGATTAATGAATGCAATTAATATCAATTGCTATATTTACGTCGATAGTTTTTTTTTGTGTATCGAATTGATGCATGGGATGTCATAGGAATTTTTTTTCTTTAATGTATTCAAAGTTTTCAAGCACTGTGGTATCGAATCGAATTCTTATTTAGTTTCAAGAATTATTTAAACATTCCAGTAATGTGATATAAATAAAACATATTTTAACTTTTATTAAAACATATTAATTGACACTCATAGACCTTGTACATTTGCAGTCTACATTACTTTCGCCGTTGTACGTGTGTGGAGCCCTTGCGGTTCCAGTGCGCCACTGTATCCGCCGCGGCGGTGCAGCGACAACAACGGTGCGCCACCAACTACACATGCCATAAATAAAACACCTTCTGCCTTCTGTTCGAATGATTTCATTCATGTGGCAGGCAGGCAGACAGGCACTGCAGTGAAAGTGAATTATTGGACAGTACAAGAAATGCGACCAAACGAACGAACGGCTGTCCGTCTAACCGTCTGCCATGTCAGCAGCAATCAATCAAATTGAATAAAATACGAAAAGTAGAGAAAAATCTCACAATAAAAGCAAGCGGAATACAACGTATAGAAAAATATTAAAAAGACAGACTAAAGTGAAAACTTCACAATGAAAGAACAAAAAAAAAAAAAAAAAAATAAAGATATTGATGACGAAATGAAATGAAAAAAGCGTGGAAAAATGCCATTCATGGCAACATTCGAGCAACATCAGCCACCGAGCAACAGTAGCGCTGAAATTGCTGGTAATTGAAGTATTTTCAATTGCGCACCATAAAAGGTGAAAAGTGTTGCATGTTGCGTAGCTGGTGATGATGTCAGTTGCGGCAGCAGCCGTCGCAATATAGCAACATCGCAAACAACTGCTTTTGTTGCTGCAACACTCGATTAAATTGTTGAGCTTTTTTTTTAAATTTTATTTATTTAGTTTTTTTTTTATATAATTTAGACATGTTTGTTGGGAAATTTTCGCAATCGCAAAATGTCAGCAGCAACAGCAGTAGCAGCATCGACAACATTCTAGTCAGTCGTTTGCGTCACTCAATGGACTCAATCGATGCGAGCCAACTTTATTGCAAGTGGTCAATATGCCAAATGACAAAAACTCTGGCCAGCAAAGTGAATGAAACGTGAAGATTGTGTGAATGCGACAGAGCGCACAAAACTTGTTAGCCTTGCCTGAAGGCTTTTGTTGTCGTCGTCGTCGTTGATATGTTGCTGTTGTTGTTGTTGCGAACAACATGTCATGTGCAGCATGTGGTCTATTGTTGCTGCTGCTATTGCTGTTGTTCTGATTGTTGTTGCTGTTGCTGCTGCTATTAGAGTTGTTAATGTCGTCTAGCTGTCTGCTGATGTTGCTGCTGCTGTTTTTATTGTTGCTGCTATTGATGTCGTTGATATTGCCCGCTGCTGCAATACTTGAGTTCTTTATTCAAATTGAAATTTTAAATTTTTTCTATTTTATTCTATTTTTATTTTCGAATTAATTTAATTGCTTGAGTAGATTTTTTGTTCTTGCTGAAATTAAAATTATCATTTTGAATTTATTACTTTATTTCTTTATTTATTTTTTCCTTTATTAATTTTTTATTATTTGCTTTATTCTTTATTTCTTGCTTTATTTCTTTATTTCTTTATTTTTTATTTCTTTATTTCTTTATTTCTTTATTTCTTTATTTCTTTATTTCTTTATTTCTTTATTTCTTTATTTCTTTATTTCTTTATTTCTTTATTTCTTTATTTCTTTATTTCTTTATTTCTTTATTTCTTTATTTCTTTATTTCTTTATTTCTTTATCTCTTTATTTCTTTATTTCTTTATTTCTTTATTTCATAATTTCTTTATTTCTTTATTTCTTTATTTCTTTATTTCCTTATTTCTTTATTTCTTTATTTCTTTATTTGTTAATTTCTTTATTTCTTTATTTCTTTAGTTGTTCATTTCTTTATTTCTTTATTTATGAATTTCTTTATTTCTTTATTTCTCTCTCTATTATGAAATATGATTTCAGGGGATCACCCCTCAGAGGTATTCAGCAACGAAAATTTAAGTGTTTAAAACTACTATAGTTTTTAAATTTGAATCATATTTAGCTCTTACAGTATTTATTGCAATTTATTTATATTTTATATGTTTCAATTTATTTTGCTTGCTGCATTTTTCGCCAACGATCCATGAAATGCGCTGATTACAATTTTTAAATTATTTTTTTTTACTTGTTTTATAATTCGCATTAACTGCTTATGCAAGCATTTTGTGCATACGTTTAATTAAGCAATATTTATTTTAATAAACAACATAATATTTAGCAACAAAAAAAAAAAAAAACTAAAACACTTTCAAAATTAAACAAAAATGTTGAATTACTTTTTTATATTGATTTTTTTTAATATTTTGTAATATTACATTTAAAATGGTGATTTTAAATTCTGTATTAATCCCAGTGTTTATTAATCACTGACAATTTAAGTCTCCCATTAACGTATTGATGTTGATGGATTAACGTTTAATTGTCAATAATTTATAAATAATGCCATAAATTGACTTTAAAATCCTACAGTTTTTTAATCAGCAAAAAATTTAGTATTATATTAAACTTGTCATTTGTGCCTTGCTATTTATAGTTTTTTTTTTTAATACAACCAACAAACGGTCAGTCGTTAAATTCTGCTGTGGTCAGCAATTTCCGCATGTCATTCCCACACACACATGATTTAAATGCCTTTCCCACCTTTGCACACCCAGTAGGTATAGTTTGTACAAATGCATTCTAAAATAAAGCATTCTTTAAATATAAAGTAAATATGTTTTCAGATTACAGGATTCCTTGATACAATCAATTTCATCTGCTTATTGTATTCAGTTTTCTCTTTTTTTTCATAATTATCATTATTAAGTTGAATTTTTAGTATTTCATATTTTAATTGTTTTTGTTTTACGACCTCTTTTGATTATTTTAAGATATTGTCTTAACGTGCTCAAGGTTCAGTCGGTACAAATTGGGTGTTTTGTACCAACAAAACACCCAATACCACAACAGTAATGAAAAATGTTTATATTTACAACAGACTCTCATAAAATTTCCTGACTTGCGGTGGATTTGCAGCATAACTATTGGCTTATATTAAAGGAGATATTTAACTAGGATACTGTTATTATTCAAAAATAAATAAAAAACCATTTGATTCCTTTTATTTCATATCAAAAAAAAAATCTCCTCGAATTATGAAGTACCTTTACCAAGTATTCCACAACTACCTTTATATTTATGAGCTGATTAATTGATGTATGCTATAAATAATCGTAAGTTGCCAAAGGAGCGTATGTGCATTTTTAAAAATATTGGGAAATCAAATTTTAAAGTTTGAAGTTATTTTGTTTTATTCATCAATTATCATAACGTATATAGATTATCTTTGAATTTGGACAACATTCTGAATTTTAATTACGGATTTTGTGTGGCTATATACAGGCCAAAACGCAAATATTATTGATTTTTTGCTATAACTAATTATTTGCGCAAGATAAAATAGTGTTGTGAAGGCATTAATTGTTAGTTTTCAAAGCACCCATCGATAGTATCATTACTTAAAAACAATTTGCCAAACATTTTTCTTGCAAATAATAAAAATTTCAAAAATTATTTTAAAAGATTGATGTCAATCGATAGGTGCTTTAAAAACATACAATTAATACCTTATTCCTCTATTTTATCTTATACCAATTTAAATTTATGGCAAAAAATAGAAAAGATTAGCCTTTTTGGCATGACAAGAATATTGATTTTTCGAATTCGTCTTTTTGGTTTTGTCTTTTGTGGCTAGAAATATCCAACAAAACCATAAACCATTTTGGCACAGTGTACTTGAGGAAAAACTAAATTCAAAAATGTAAAAAAACGCAAATATGAACAATTACACATTCGCCGCTTTGACATGATAGTGACGATTTATCGTATTTGTTAAATGTTTTAAAGATGATTGTCTCAAATATGATCACAGTAATTTGCAAATAAATTGATTTTTAGAGCAGTGCTATTTCTTTTGTTTTCTTAGTGTAGTGTAACTCTGACGTGAAAGAGACTCAGGCATCATTATTGCGTTTTCCTAACGGGTTGCTCTATTTGGCGCGGCATCTGTCATTGTAGGCATCATGCATTAACTGTCATATCAACATGTCGCCGTCGCGTATTTGTTGTATTAATGCAATTTTAATCAAGCGATTATTTAGAAACAAATTAAATCAAATGCAAAATATCAATAACAAATAATAATAACATCAGCAACAAATACTGTACGGCAACATGCGACAATATGGTGCCAGTCAGTTGAGCGGACTTTGAACGTATGGCAACATTGGATGACACAACTGCGTGCATCCGTCAGTGGCAACACAGCCTTCGCAACACACACACACATCATTAGCAACAACAACAGAAGCAGCAGCAGCAGCAAACTGTTTATCAACAGCAACATCTACAATACCACGTGCAATTCATGTGGGTAATAAAGACTTCTCGTGCTGACAGTTGCTGCATTTAGTGCAGCCTTTCAAAAGCCACTTTAAAGCCTCTTAATAAGACAACGTTTCAACATTTAAACTGACAGTTTTATGATTTCTGGGCTAAAAGCATTTTTGGCTATAATGTCATTTAAGTGCAAATGCACAAAATGTGGCCTAAATAATTCCAGTCAAAAACTGCAACAACTACAAAATGCCAAAAAATAACAATAATAATTTTGCGGAAAATATACAAAAAAACAAAAATCAATATCACTCGCATAACCTCAATATTTCGCTTAAATTGTTGGCGGCCGGAAGCACCGCCATTGCTTGCTATTGCTCCCTAGCCCTGCTGTTGCTGAGGTCTACTGCGGTTGCGGGTACTGCTGAAGCTGTTGCTGTCATTGTAAAATAACTATTTTTTGTTTTTTTTTTTGCAAAATAACTTAAATTTGCATTTTATTGCGAGCGAACGAACGAACAAAATTTTAATGACGTTGGAAATTGGAGCCGCACCAAGTGCGTCGCGACATTTGGGCACAATTCGCATTAAAATGCCATACCGAAAAATTGCATTCGAGCAACAAATTGTCATTAGTATGAATTGTATTTCAATGCACCGCATGCTTTTTGCTTAAACAGCAAAATTATTTCAATGCAATTTAAATTTCAACCAGATTTAAATGTGCCATCCTCGCGTTTATTCAACCACAGCGCAGCACAAATAAATACATTTTGACCACGTGCAGCGGTCATTAAACCTCATGCAATTGGAGCTATATTGCACTATATAATGCCTACTTTAATTATATTCATTATCAAAAAAAAAAACACTAGACTTAATTATACAATATTGATGCGACTTCTAGTCAGGGACGAACTATTTATGTGTGGCACACACAATTATATTTCGATTTTGGACAATTTCTTTTTTTTAATATCATTTTTTTTAATAATTTTTATGTTACTTTCCTGGACTGTTTAGAAACATTTGTTTTTTCGAATCATTTCAAGCAAAGGCGGAAAATATGTCTGGAAACTGCCTTTAAAATTCCACAAACCTGCTTTCAATTGTGTGTTTTACTAAAATATTTCTGAGAAATTCTAGAAACTATTTTTTGGGTCCCTACACAAAACCACTATTCAAAAGTTTTTCAAGTGTTTCTATGAAATACTGCCATTTTTTCACTATTCCCTAGAATATACCGTAAATTTCACAAATTATGATAATCTGCTACTTCTATTTATCTAAGTGTTTGCCGTATATATTTGCCTGAAAATTACAGTAATTTGGTCTAAGGTCGCTCGACCATAAAATATAGAGTCTTCCTTTAGAATTCTACAAAATTTTGATGACCTACTCTTCCCACACACGTTTATCTATATGTGTATTTTCACGTAATATCTCTAGTAGAAGAAATTTACCCAATTATGGTCGTGATGTAGCTAATCGGATTATGCAATGATATAATTTAATTCCCTATCATGACCGTATTACAATTTCTATGCCAGATACTTCATCTGGGGCTTAAAATACATCGGAATCACATATCGAGCACTCTTAACATAAACCCTAGTCGAAATTATTCTAGGGCTTAAAATACATCGGAATCACATATCGACCATTCTTAACATAAACCCTAGTCGAAATTATTCTAGGGCCATGATCACAACTGCTCATTATAGTTTTTCCTTGTCATAACGCGATCAGTTACATGACGAACATAACCTGGACGTGATGATGTCTACCTTAATAGGGTAAATTTGTGATATTTTATTTCATCGGGTATTTGTAGTGCTTTCGTATGCTCATGTTTTAACGAGGCAATGGTCAGAAAAATAATGATATGGGGAATTACCCGATAAGTACATGATCATTGCCTGAGGTGAGTACATGATCAGGACACTGCGTTACAAGGACATCGTGGGCCTCGTCATATCCCGATCATCAAATAATGACATGATCAGTTCATGAGCATGGCCCTACCAAAATTTCTACTAGGGTAGGGGGAAACGATCCAACAATATGACCAGCACCCGTAATATTTATTTACATTGATCTTTTAGATCAACAAAATGACCATTTCTCAGTGGAAACAGTCGACAGACGTATTTAAAAAATACAATATATATATATATTTATATTTTATAGTATATATATATAGTATATTTTTCAAATGAAATACATACTACATTAATTTCATAGCGTCGGTGGCTCGATTGGTTAGTACGTTGGACTACGTGCCAAAAAGTTGATGATAAGTTCGACTACGATCTGAAAGGTACCGGGTTCGATCTCAGCGACTGTCTACATCTTTTTTTTATAGAAAACATATAACACGTACAGCTCAAATGGTGAGACCGTGACTCTCTACACAGAGAAAATTCTTAAATATGATGAATTTATTCATAAATATTATGAATTTTATCACTAACTACCAGATTCATCATATTGAAACCACCGTTCATTAAATGATATTCTGATGAATGCATTCATTAGATTTATGAACTTCATTCATACCATCGAACATCATAGTGAAGAATGAAATATTCAATACAATGAATTTGAATCGTCATATTGATGAATTTGTTTACAATATTTATATAAATAATATTCATTATGATGAATATATTTTTTTTTTTGAAAATAATTCAAAAATAAGTATTGTACATTTTTTTTAAATAATACAAAAAATACTTAACCAATTATTAACATTTTTTTTCAACATTTTTTAGAAAAAAAAAAATGTTTTCGGAAAAAAATGTTTTCGTAAAAAAATTCAGAAAAAAAAAAATTAGAAAAAAAATTGTAAAATAATTTCTTTTTTTGAAAAAAAAAATATTTTCGAAGAAACAAATTAAAAAAATATATATACATTTTTTATAAATATAACTTTTTATTAATAAAAAGTTGTAATTATAAATACAACATTTTACTAATTAATGCATGTCGAGCAAGCATTATTTAAGAAATAACATACAAGAACTACTTGAGAAGTACGGCAAAAAATAAATGAAAAATAAATATGTTGATAAGATTTTGGTATGATGAACAGCATTCTTCAATATTATGTAAAATATGTTGTATTTTACGTTCCTGTTCATTAATATGACGAAACCTATTTTTCACATACAATTCAAGTCATATTCAAGTCATATTCATCAAATTGAAGAATACTTTTTTGACAGTTAGCAAGCGTTCATCATATTTATGATAGCATTCATAACATTGATGTCGTTAGTCATTAATATTATGAATGGTTCTTCAATACAATGAATCATGATGGTTTGAAGAACGAAATTCATCAATATGATGTACACTTTTTTTCTGTGTAAGTTCTTCAGAACTGTATCGACAAACTATTGTTATATGACATTAATTTTTCAATCCTCCGCCCCTGCTGCTAACTAATGAACTCACTGATAAGCAGCACATCATATATTAACGTAATACTGACACTTTTCATCAAATGACTTGAACCCATAAAAATGTTCCACCAAATATTATCACATAATTTTGATAACGAAAGCGTGTCAGTTAATTATAACGCCAAGAAACATAAATCTTATTATTAATCAAATAACAACTAACAGTTAAGCAATTTATTGCTTAATAGATGAAAACTTCATTAATTTTATAGGGCCTGCTGCTTTATAATTGAGTGTTTCAATTAAGAAAAACAATTAATTAAAGTTATTTATAAGATAAGACTATTTTCTAATGAGTTACTTAAGCAACTATTAGATAATACTATAATTAGCACTGAAACCAGTTTAATGCATTAAGAACCTTTTAAATTTCTGTAATTATAATAATTAAGTATTAAACAATTGTGTTTATAGAATAATACTTAAAATAATATTTTCAATTAAACACAATTTAAATGATTTAAAACAATTTGTTTTCTCAAAAACACTTCAAACAATAAATATTTTACGATCATCATAGTCGTCGGCGTCTGCAAAAAGGCTTCAAACAGTCCAACAACCTATTATTAGTAGTTAATTAAATTTTCAACGATTTTTAATTATAGGCTGGCGCACATGTTAATGAATACAAATTAGCTGGCCATGTTTAAAATGTCGTTGAAAAATGCTGTTAACGATGTAAAATTTAAGCTTAGCACGTCGACCGTCAACTTACAACCAGCCAGCCAACCAATAGTAGTAATTAACGTAATTGTGGCAATGGTTTTAGTTACAAACACAAACATCAAATTGTTGATTTTATTTTAATGTTTGCACAAAAAAAATAATTAGTACATGTACATGAATGATGTGAGAATTATAAAGAAATTGTATAACAAGAAGAGAAAAAAATTGCGGCTTTGCGCTTTAAAGCTTTCGCTCTAGCGCATAAATCATGTGAGAATTATAAAGCAGCTGCATAAGACGAATGTTAATTTGCAATGTATAATATTAAAGAATTATTATTAATTGTAATTTTATTCAATATTTTAATTTTTTTTTATATATATAATAAAATAATTATTTACTGAAATATTGCTAGTTTTGATTTAAATATTTTCATTCAAAGCTACTTTTTAAATATTGTAAATGTTATTTATGGTTGTCAGAAAAATATGCTTTTTTCAAAATGTTTCTGTCACGCATACTACATTGGTTTCTGAAAACATGATTTAATTGAATTTTATGAAAAAAAAATGTTTAATTATTGTAGCAAAAAAATGCATTCAATAATGGTCCAAAACGCAGCCTATCACCTGACATTTATACACATATTTCAACATATATTGCTCAGAAAACAAATGAAATCAAATACTTTTAATATTTTTTATAAATGTATCTAAAAGTACACTTTTGTGGTAAGATTTTCTATGTATATAAAATTTGTTGTATGCCTTGTTATTTAGGAATTATGAACGTTTAAAATAGATAATTATGAAGCACAAAAATATGATAACTTTTAATAGTTACATAATTGCTGCAAACCGGTAATTGTTATTTTCATTGTTTGTAACTTCTATCAATCATGTCAATGTTGAGAAAATGCAAAATACGAGAGTTTCGATAATTGAATATGATTCAGTACATCATGTTGCTCTCTCGTGTATATTGTAGCAATATTTTTGCTTCACTCGGAATAAATTATAGAATTTTATGTTTGTAATAGGTAATAATTGACACAATTAAATTCATTAATACGTGCACACACAAAAATGTACATCATATTGATGAATTCCGTTCTTTAAACCATTGATTCATTGTATTGAAGAACCATTCATAATATTAATGACTAACGACATCAATATTATGAATGCGATCATAAATATGATGAACACTTGGTAACTGTCGAAAAAGTGTTCTTCATATATGATGAATTGTATGTGAAAAATAGGTTTCGTCATATTAAGGAATAAGAACATAAAATAAAACATATTTTACATAATATTGAAGAATGCTGTTCATCAAACCAAAATCTAATCAACATATTTATTTTTGATTAATTTTTTGCCATACTTCTCAAGTAGTTCTTGTATGTTATTTCTCAAAATAATGCTTGCTCGACATGCATAAATTAGTAAAATTTTTTATAACATATTTATTTATAATTACAACTTTTTATTAATAAAAAGTTATATATATAAAAATATATATTTTAATAAAAATTTTTGTTTGAATAAAAAAAATATATATATATTTTTAGAATTTTTTTTTCCAAAAAAATATATTTTTTTGAATTTTTTTTTTTCAAAAAAAATATTTTTCGTAAACATTTTTTTTTTATTAATTTTTTTTTCGGATTTTTTTTGGTACATTTTTTTTCTATTTTTTTAAATAAATATTTTACAACATTTTTTTTCGAATTTTTTTTTTTTTGAAAAATTCGTAAAAAAATATTATATTCATAATTATTATGAACAAAGTCATCAATATGACAATTCAAACTCATTTTTTTGAATATTTTGTTTTCCATTATGATGTTCGATAGAACGAATAATTTCATATATATAATGAATATATTCATCAATATGTCATTTAATGAACGGCGATATCAATATGATGAATCTGGTAGTTGGTGAAAAATTCATAATATTTATGAATGAATTCATCATATTTACGATTTTTTTTTCTGTGTGATTATCAGAAAAATTTCGAGAGATGAATATGATTCAGTACCAACATCATGTTGCCCTCTCAAAATTGTAGCTGCATGATTGACGCCACAATTGCCACAAACAAAATAATACTTCTCTCTTTAAAATGATACTTGTTTAGTCTTTCCTCTCACATGTTTTTCATAAATGATTCAACAGTTTAAGGCAAAATTTTAAATCACATTAAATTCAATAATGGATGATTGCCAGAACAATAGTATGATTGCTGCAATTATATCAATTATGTCAAGTTGTTTCAATATTGTCAATATCCAAAGTATACATCATGGAGAGCTTCGACTTATGAATACGATTCGGTGCATCATGTTGCTCTCTTTTTGTAACTGCACGATTAAAGCAGCAAACGTTTGATAATTTAATACTTGATTTAATACATAATGTGTTTTCTCCCCTCACATATGTTTTCTATAGTTCATTTAGCAGTTTTTTTCGAGAAATCTTTTCGAGAAATTCAATAATGGCTTATTGTTATGAATGTTGTATCAAAAAGAGTTCGAGAGCTGAATATGATTCAGTATCTACCTAATGTTTTCCTCTCATGATTTGTGCAACAATTTGGAAAACAAAATTGCCACAAACATAAAAACATTGCTCTCTTTAAGAATACACTTGATACGTGATGATTGTTCCTTCCTCACGCATGTTTTTCATAATTCATTCAACAGTTTTTCGCAAAATTTTACGCTACATTAGCAGCCAAAACCACAGCGGCGATGATGATGATGACAAAACTTCTTACGTTCCATTTGAATATCAAACAATTTTCGCCGCATTCGAAAAAAACAAAAAAAAAGACACATTTTTATTGTTTGTTGCTTTTTGAATATTTTCGTTGATTTATTCTTTTATAACACAAAAAATGTTGGCACAAAATCAAAAAAACTAAAACAAAATAAAACGACTGAGCATCGAACTCAAAACGGCTTCAGTTGCGAGGCCTTCGCTCGAAACCACTTTGCATTTTTACAAGTATATTAAATGTTTAAAAAGATAAACAATATAAATACAAAAACAACAACAAAATGTTACTAAAAGAAAAACAAAAACAAACAGTAAATGTCATAATTTTAAAAATTTATGTTAAACGTAATGCGCAGGCGTGGGCGCCTCTTACTTTTGCATTAAATTTTAACATAAAAATAGAAGAATTGAATAACAAAGTAAGAGACAATAAAAAACGTGTTTCAATCAATAATAAAAATAATAAAAAAAGCTTTATTTTGCATTAATTATCATGTTACTAGATATTACTAGATACATTTGTTTTACTCACTCATTTTTATTATTTAAATTTTTATGACATCCAATCATTTATTGATTTTAATCTGCTTTTTTTTCCTATCTATCTTTACAGGTAAATTTTTGAAGACACTAAATTAAAATATGTCATCGCGACCCTGCCGATTTCTAACTGACGCCTTTCGGTATTCGGATTATGGTAATTCGTTTTTAGGTTTTATTTATATTTAGACATAACTTTTGAACAGCTAGAAAATGAAAAAAAAAAAACAAGAAACAGAAAACAGAAATGAAAAACGGGTGCGAAACTGCTTTTTAAAAAGTTATAAAAACCCACGCAGACAACCCACCTCAATTTTAAAGACGACTCTCAACAATTTCTCAAATCTAAACCCATAAACAATGCACAATCAATCAACGCTAGTTTCAAAATTATATTATTTTGAACTTCATTCGGTTTAGGTTTGCTCTTCTACTTTTTAGTAAATACAAAAAATAGCTTTCTTTGATGTATTTATGTATGCCAAATTTCAAGCGAAATACTAAAACTACAAAATTCCAAGTAACGCCCTAAATACTCAACTATAGCCCCATAATTAATAAACATTTGCTATGCAATAAATACAACCAAATTAAAGCGAAAATTCATGATACCATAAAGAGTATAATATAGCCTAGTTTTTCACAGACATCTGGCTATGCCCTGCCGCTTCCACTTCTACTATACCCTACCCATAGAAGGAAGTATTTAGTTTTAATTTAATTTCACTGAAATTGTACATTTCTACGTGCCTAATGTTGAGAGACAACAAAATGGCATCATTAATTGTTCGAGACTCAACAATATTTAAATAGAATTCAATGATATTCTAATGAAATCATGAAATGTTTGGCTGCAAATGGTAATATTGATGTTGTGACGATGTTTATTGTAGTGAACATAATAATGTTTATGATAATTATGTTAGTATTAATTAGTTTTTAGTTGTGTGGTTATTTTTTAAATGCTACAGTATTGTAAATATTGGTGTACATGACTGGCAATTAAAAACTTGTAGTGTATAATTATAAAATGTTCCATTATTGTACAAATTTGAAAACAGCTGTCGCAGCTGTATCTACTTTTGCAGACATATGTATGTACTTAATATAATATATGTTAAATAGTAGCAATAAATAATTACATTTTTCCATTTTTAAAACAAGATATTTTGTAATAAATGTTTAACTCGAATTACGAAATATTTTAAACAAATTTAGAGCTTAAATGAAAATATATTTATTTGCTGTTAGAGAGAGAGAAAAAAAACATGATCACCAGAAACAAATTTGAAAAGCATTAATCATTCTATAACATTACACAATAGGTATTCTGCGCAGCATTCACAACTATTTCTGTATTATGTAAAATGACTTCCAGATTACGAAAATATGGTTTAAAAATGTTTCTTTGGTTAAGTTTACAAAATATCAGCCAATTACTTTTGAAACGAGCTTTCAAAAAGGGAGTACATACATTTGTAAATATCTCGCGTTCCAAATAATTCACATGATCAATAGTGATATTAAATGAAAGGTATTTATCCATCTAAAAAACATTTCTTACAAAATGTTTAAATTCATTCACTAATTTAAGAGAACTTGATAGAAGAACTTGAAATAAGTATTTATTCGACAATTATTTTAATTAAAAAATGCATTTAAAAAATTAGAAAAAATCGAGAAAGTAAGTTTTTAATATTTCAAAAATATTTCAAAATTATTATTACACGGATATTAATAAAATGCCACTAAAATCCTAGAATTTATAATCTGAATATTAAGAAAGCATATTACTTATTTGTCAAAAAAAGTAAACAAGATTTATTCTTCTGGATTGTGAGAAGTTAATTACTTGAAGAGAAACCAAAAAGAGCACGCAAAATTGTTACTGTATTTTTCGAAAAAAAAACATTTGTTCATGATCGGTTGTTGCTTTCAACGATCTCAGTAATATACTTTGTTTTGCGATATCCGTTGGTCATCGCCATCTCTATTTGTTAATGAACGTGTCTGTCGATATGTTGTATAAAGTAATTAAGAGTAATTAGTCTAGATCTGCAGAGATTATGTTCTTAGGTAACACAAAATTAACTACGAACACGTATTATTATTTAAATTTTGTGAAGAACACAGCAACAACATTTTTGATACCTAAGACATTAACCTTTGCCTTATCAAGAATAATTGCTCTTAGTTACTCTTTTGATAACTAAGTGGATCTGTTTCTTAAAATCAAGAATATTTACGTTTAGCTGTATATTGCTTCATTTATTTCTTGATTCCTTCTGAATTTGCTAATTGTCTATATGTTTGTTAAACTTAACAACAGTTCGCCGTTTAAACTAGATGAAGTTTAAACTAAATGTATTTTAGTTTATAGTCAACATATCACCAATATTTAAAATGCCATATAAACTGAGTAATGAGTAATTATCTTGCTCTCTGTAAAATTTAAAGACATTTGGCCGATTTGCTTAGGAACTTTAGATGTTTCAATCTTAAAAAAAAACGAAGTTTAAACTTGCGCTGACAAACTGGACCTAAGGCCTAAGTTGCACAAAACCTTAGCGTGATCTGAATTTCACTTTTAATCTCAATTAAAAATACAAACAACTGTAATTGTTCTTGTATTATGAGATATTTTCACTTCCTATAGAAATCATAGTCTAATTTTGTATTATAATCCCAATCAAAATTTCTATCAACATTTTCGCCTTGACATTGACTAATTATTACGCATAGAAAAAAATACCTACTACGGATACGATTGACGAAAAAAGTCATAATACAGTTGAATCATAGAGTGTACCTACTAGACATCTGCACAAGTGAATTTGAAACCCACTTCAAGACATTCACTTTGTTTCAGAACATTTATTATCGTCAACTCTATGCTTGAAAATAAAATCAATGTCTTGCTCACAACAAAGAAGCACCAAGTACTGTCAAAACAAACACAAAAACAAAACTGCAGTGAAGATGTTTATGATGAAGTGCAATATAAATTCAAATACTGAAATGAACTGCCTATGACACCGAGTACTTAGTTCATTTCTCATTTCTTTTTATCATTCTTACTCTAATGAATTTTTATTAATATTAAAATAAAAAAATTCAAAGGGTATAAGAAAATCATTTAATATTTTATATTAAGTTTTTATTCATCGAACAAGATTTTTTCGTTCATTTTCATTTCACAATTACTTTAATTTTTTTTTTTCATTATTTAATTACAAAAATTATTTTTTTTTTTTGTTGATATATTGCTTTTCGACCAAAGCGTTGTTTTTATCGTACAACCTTTTTTTTAACAATGTTTTTTGAAAAAATAATGCTTGTTGTATTTTTTATTAATACATAAATTCCGACAAAAAGATTTTTGCCGTCGAACGCCGAGCGGCAGATTTGTTGTTGTTTTCAATGTTCGTATACTCACTCGTTACTAGTTGCGCTCAGTCGCTGCACCCACTGTATTCGTTCAGCGACAGTATTGTTGTTTGGTTTTTTTTTCCAAGACATTGAATGTTTTGACAGTACTTGAAACCAATGAAACAAATACTGCAGTGAAGTGTAGTCGCTCAGAGAGACTTCACCGTAATACTGTCATTTCCGAAATGAATTCAAAACTGTAGAGTGCAGTAGTGCATATTTGCAGAGGAAACTTCAAAACCATTTGTGCAGATTTCTAGTACCTACTTCTAAAATTTAATAAGTATTCATGATTACATCCAAAAGTGATAGGATATTTGTTTGAAAAAGACCTATTCAAACACATAAGCCTCAACTCAAATAAGTTCCAATACAATCACATTTTCTCTGGAAGTTATTGGACGACCTCCAAAGTCCATATGTATACAGTCATGCTAAGCACGAAGCACTACCAATACTACTAATCTACAAAGGCTCTAAATGACTGCTTGAGTTTTGAGAGACCCCTGGAGTAAACTATGCATTTATTAAATGCGCACATCTGACTCAACAGTTGAGCCCCCTGGTGAGGAGCATTAAATTTCCGAAAATTGTTCCATTTTATGTAACGAACTGCAGAGTGGGGTAGCGGCAACTGAAACTGCAGCAATTTGCTGCATACAACACTACCCAACAGAAGATACAACTACTAGTCATGCGTGCATGAAAACCTGACCAAAATCCTGCACTCGATAATCCTCCTCCTACTCCTACCACCAGGGTAACGGACAACCAGCAGCAGCATCACACAAAACACCGCAATAACCGTTCATTGCCGTGCTGGCTCTCCTTCGATGATTCGGTTGTTCAGTCTCGTTCGGTTGTTAGTTTTGTCAGACGCCCGTTGCACGTTGTTGTTGCGTTATGTTGCCATTGACTGAGTGCAACGATGCAAAAAGTCAAATTTCCCAGCAGCAACCGTTGCAATATCTGCCTAGTTGGCTGTTAGCATAGGTTACGCTGCTGTTCCGGCGTTGCCTGAGATGCGACTAACGATAGCGCTGTTGCATTGCATGGTAGTTAGTGGCAGCAACATTAAATCAGCCAGCAATTTCAATGTTAAGTTGTTGCTGCTGTTGTTCGTGTGTTGCAGTATTCGCTCAGCCGGCCTTTGTCTGCTTGAAACGCCGTTAACTCCTCATCGTCATCATCATTACCAGCAGTATCAATATCACCATCAACATTATCAGCAACAGCAACATCGTTGATATGCTTGCTTTTGTTGTCGCTGGCATCTGTTGTTGCCATTGCTGCTGCCGGCTCAAACTCAAAATTATTTGTTTAGCTTTGTTGTTACTGTCCGTAAAGTTCGATATGCCTGAATACTTTTGGTTAATGTCTGTGTGAAATTGTTCGAAATTAAAAATTCTGCATGCTTTTCAAAGAACTGCATTAATCATTATATTTTCCCAACCACATGAGACTATAGAACATTTTCAAAACAATAATTATTAAATTTTGTATTTGTATATTTTAGTTTTTAAATATTTTTTTATTAGGTTCACAATGGGGTGTATACATTTCCACAAGTATTATATTACTTGAATTTATTTTTCCATTCCTCCGTTTGTCCATTTCTCATACGAATCTAATATAACCAGAAGAATGCTGCGACCATTTCAATGTAATTTAATATAAATGATAATTTTTTATAAATAATACACGATACGCAATAATTTCGAGCACTTAATACCGCCTACGTTTATTTTTCATTGGAATTTCAAATCAATTTCACTGAAACTATATAAAAACCCAATTAATTCAAAATGGTTTTTGGAAATCAGTTTTTTATTTTAAAGTGTAAATTTTTCAAAAATTTGTTTTTTTCCGTATGGATTTAGGAGACTTGATGACTTTCATTTGTTTGCTCTTTCATACGCTTGCGTTTTTTCGAAAACTGATCATTAAATGTTTTTTAACAGAAGAAAACACATAGAAAAAACACATTATAAATAGCAAAAACGAAATCAAAAACAAAAGCAAAAAAAAGCATAAAACCAAAATAAAAAATCAAAAGAAAAAGATATGTAAAAAACAGAAAGTAAACGCAAAAACAAAAAATCGAATGCATAAACACAAAATAAAAAGAAAAATAGAAAAGCAAAAACATTAAAAATATAAAAACAAACAAAAAGAAAAAAAAAATAAAAAATAATAAACAAAATTATGAGAAACACTCAATAGTAAAAACAAAAGACAAACAAAACAAATTTAAAGCTAAAACGAATTGAAAACACTAACACGATAGGAAGAACAAAAGAATAAAAACATAAAATAAAAAAGAGCAAAAACAATAGAAAAAACACATAATCAGAACCAAAAGGAAAAACAAAAAAACCAAAATCCAAAATAACGAAAAGGAGAAAACACAATGTCGAAATCAAACGCCAAAACAAAAATTAATACAAAACACAATAGTAAACTAAAGAGCAAAAACAAAAAAAAAAACAAAAAAATAAAATAAAAACAAATACACAACGCAAAGTGAAAAATACATAAACGCAAAAACCCCAAACGAAAATATAAATTCCACATCAAACCACACATCAAAATAAAAACACAACAACAAATAGCAAAGCAAAAAACAAAAACTGTAGCAAACTAAAAGAAAAAAAAAACAAAAGGAATAATCTAAAACAAAAATTAAAAAAACAAACACAATTGCAAAAATATAAACAAAACACACAACATTAAAATATAAAATGAAATTAAAACACAAGAACTATAGCAAAAACATAAATAGATAAACAAAAAAAAATTAAAAGCAAAAGAGTGAAATATCAAATTTCAAAAAAGAAACATAAAAATACTAAAATAAAAGCGAATACTTTACGAAAACCAAAAATTATAAGAAAATTACTAAAACCAAACAGAAAACCAAAAGTAATAACGAAAAGAATATTAAAATAGTAACAACAATAATAGCAAAAACTTAAACAAAAATCAAAACACAAAAAAAAAAACAAAAACACGCACAAACTATAAAAAGCAAATAAAAACTCGAAATTCAAATTTAAAAAACACAAATGCGCTGAAAACATAATTCAGGAATGTCAAACAGATAAATTTTCACAACATAAAAATAATTTAATACAAGCCTCGTTTCATTTGAGAAAATCTTACATTTCTTAAATCTTTTTTTATATTTCAGAAAACGAATTTTTTATTACATTTTTCTTTTGTTCAGTATATAGTTAAAAATGCATTTCGTAATTTTATAGTACGACATATATTATAAACCCTATCAGAAAATTTCATTTCCTTGGATATTTATACCCTACACTAAGAGTGAAAGGGTATATTCAGTTTGGTACGCCGTTTGTAACACCCAGAAGGAAGCATCTCCGGTATGAAAAAGTATATATATTCTTGATCAGCATGACCTCCTGAGTCGATTTAGCGATGTCCGTCTGTCTGTCTGTCCGTCTGTCTGTCCGTCTGTCTGTCTGTCCGTGTGTCTGTCCGTCTGTCTGTCTGTTGAAATCCCTACTACTTTTAAAATTAAAGAGCTAGATAAATGACTTAGATTACTAATATACCTACGCTGTATGTGCGAGAAAATTGGCGTGATCGGTCCATTGTGACCTATGATCCGACCACTTATGTTCAAATACCTCATATAAATGGTACATATAAAGATCAATTTTTATGTATACGTGCTTAGGTAAACTTTTTTGGTCAAATATATATTGATATCATGCTCAAATACATGATAATAATGTTTTCCGGCGAAAAGACTTGTGGTTCACAAAAAAAAATCGAAATTCGGTACACCTACCCAAATATGGGTATCAAATGAATGGAAATTCTTCAGCGATTGAATGTTTGTAGTTATTTTCAGGATTCGTATACCCTGGTGACCTATATCACTTTGAATGGTAACCACACATATGTGTAGGGTATTTATAGTCGGCTTAGACCGACTATAATTTTGATAATCCTAACTATCATAATTACACCTACTTTAAAATTTCCCATGTGATCTAACCTTCCCAACTGGTTTTGACATAATTTGTTATGAAAAAATCCAATATGCATTATTTCAGAGATTTTTAACTATTTGAATATGATTAAAAACTTTTGTTTTGTATATGAGGCGTTGGGAACACGGTTACCAGTATTGGTTACTTTCAACCAAAATTGGTAACTTTTCGACTCCTTGGTTACTTTTTATTAATTTTTGTAACTTTTCGAGGGGAAAATATTTAATGAAAATATGAAATCTTTTCTTTTCAGAAATCTTTTCTTTTTTTTGTTTAATAATATTTTATATAGATTTTATGTAGATTGAATAAATGAAATAAAATTATTATTTTGTGAAGAAGTAACATTTAAGAGTAACATATAGAAATTTATATTTTAGCAATTTCTATTATAAAGTTGTCTTCTTCTTCAGTTCCTTGAATCCATAGCGGGACATAGGGCATCAAAAATATAATGTTGTAAATTAGAAAAACTCATTTGCTGCTCAAACCACTGATTAATGCATATATTAATTGGCACTTAACCATATACAAAATGTGTGAAAGACCATTTGTATTATGCAATTCGAAAGTTTATTAAACTGCAGACACTATCCGTAAACTGTTATGATCTGCTTGGAAATATGCACTTCCGCGTTGAAAACTCTTTTCGAAATGTTTCATTTGCTTTTATTAAAATTGATGACAAAGATGGTGCTGCAAAATATTTAACTCAATACTGAGATAATTAATGTCAGCACATTTTTGCATATCAGTTAATTAAATGCGTTCACCAGCAACAGCAACAGCCAGCAATATCAACAACAGCCAGCAATATCAGCAACAAATTGCATGGTACAACAGAAACCGAGGCTGACCAAAGTGTGCGACTTTAATTAAAACATTAAAATTCGAAAAAAAAAATACCAAAACGAATAAAAGGAAAAAATTAATAAATATTAATAAAAATTACTGTGCAGCCACCGTGACACAATGTACAATGTATGCGGAAATGTAGCAACAGCAGCAGAACAAGAAGCTGCTGCAATGACAACAAGAAATGTTGCCAGCAATAACCAGCAACACCCGCCAGCAACATTTAAAGTAGCAGCAACAATTTGTAGATATGTTGCACATTTAAGGAAATCAAATTGTTGACATAACTCTTAACGTTGGCGATGTTATTAATGACGATTATGTTGCTGATATCAAGTGTGCGTTGTTGTTGTTGTTAACATGCTGTGCAATTTAACCAGCAAAATATTACAATTGCTGCGACAGCCGTTCCTACTGATTGATATTGTTTTTTGTCATTGTTGCTGCTGTTGCTACTGTTGCTACTACTGTTGCTGTTCTTGTGGTAATGGTTGTCACTGGCAATATTACTGTTGTTGTCGCTGCTGCTGGTCACAGCTGGCATAACAAGTCGCATGCACCGAGCTCTCAGATGTAAATACAAATTGCCAGAGACTGCGAAGCAGCAACAGCAGCAACAATAACATATTCTACATGACCCATTAAGTGCGCACCGTGCAACACATCATGTAGGGTGGATATTTTTCAAGTGAATTTTTTTTTTTGTTAATTTTGTTTTTTATTTATTTACATGTTCTCTTATTTTTCTTTATTTAAACGATGACATAAGGTTATGAATTGCATAAAATGCATGCAGCACATTTTGGATTGCCTTGCTTTGTGTCAGCAACATCATGTGAATTTAATTAATGAGTTTTCGTTTGTCGTTTGTCAGCATTTCCTAATTTCGGCAATCAAATGAGATCCCAAAAAAAAAAAAAAAAAATTGACAGCCAAATATTTTTTTTTATTTTTTTTATTTATTTCGAATTTTTGTGGGAACCCTATTATAAATCATAGGGACAAATGTGTTGCATCATATTTGAAAATTTTATGTGATATATTAGTATAAGACCGGTAGAAAACTTAAATCAAAAACGCAACAATTCTTACTAAAATCATTAGTGGGCACTTAAAATTAAATATATTTCTAAACCTCTTTTGGACCTCATGCCAAAAGAGAATTTTTCGAACCAACGTTGCATTGTTGCAACCGAAATACATGTGTTGTATATATATCATTAAAATGAACTTACCTTATTTGACTATAACCGAAATATTACGCCGCGCAAATGCACATTCGGTTACCTTAACCTCATGATTGCAATTTTCATTCTGCCAAAATTGATCTATCGCGCATTTGTTGCTGTATCAACAAAATAAATGACAAACGGCAACCTCTAACAGCAGTTCAGTTGCCAGATCTTTGCGAACTATTATTAAGTTGAGACAACCTCATGCTCACAGACTTAGAGATTGTCACATCCTCTTGCTCACCCATTTGGGGGTTGCAACAAGCTCATGTTTACTGCCATGGTGGTTGCCACAACCGAGTTAAGAGGTTGTTATAAATAATTTATCAGTTGTTGTCGCAAACGTATAATTCGGTAAGCCAGAAAAAAATACTATTTATTTATATAGTTTTTTACTATTGAAAATAGTCAATAGGATGAATTATTATTTTAACCGGAAAATACCATTAAATACTAGAAAATATCATGACATTGCCATTGAATTTATATGAAAAGATTTATTTTTTTGTATACTATTAAATCAATAATTGTCCTATTGACCAATTTTAATGGGATTTGAGGGATTTTTTTTTCTGGGTGTATGTATATGACAGACTTTAACAGAGCCTCACACCCTAACCATCACATGAACTATATGATTTTTAGTTTTTGGAATTGACTTGAATGAATATATAGTTTTATTACTACTATACAGTTCAACTTCAAATACAAATATTAAAAAACTTTGAAAGATTTTAATATTTTATGGTTTATAAATACAGATATTTAAATTAAACGATGTGAGATCTAGCAGCCTACTCGGTCGAAACTTTTGATTTTTACACCAAATACGCAAATTTCGTATGTCATGAAAAGTGCGAAGTTTGACTCCTCGACAATGCTCCGTTTAGGGTTTACAGCCATTTGAAGTTGCAAATCGGAACTACTTTCACTGAGATACTAGGTCTATTCATTTAAAATAAGATCAGAATATTAGATTAAGTCGAATTTTATTTCTACAAATATCGCTTTTAATTTAGGTCACGGTTTTAAATTCTGATAAAAACTAAACAATTCAGGTCTCTAATGCATCCCAAGCAACAATTTACTACACAGAAGCAAAAAATCGTAAATATATCCAAAAAGGTACATCAACACAATTAAATTTTTGCTAAAACTGCGCCGACTAAATTATTAATTATATTAGCGTACACATTCTTCATATTAGCAATGGCATTTGCTGGCAACAGCTATGTGTATTCGCATAGCGTGTTGATGTTATAGCAGTCACTACGTTTACAGCGCTGCTGAATTTGGCGAAAATCGTGAAATTGATGGATTTCGCTTTGAATTAGAATTTTTAGTTGGCGCGCATATTAGTTCACATTTGGTTCATGTCAAAAGAAACACTTATAGTGTTTGATCATACTCTATTGGTGTCGTTGAAAATGATGATGACGCATATTTAATTATGCTTCATCATCAGAAAAGTATATTTGCTATATACTTTCACACGAATTTATAATATTCTTTTTTAATAAACTAAAAAAGAATTTTAAATATACTGTGAAAATGAAATACTTTTAAAACGTCGACCATACCAATTAAATAATTTGCTACTTAAGCAAAACCGTTTTTTGGAATATTTTTGGACGCGAATAACATTTTTAGCGAATGTGTTTGCTCAATACATGTCAAAATGTCAAATACATGTCAAAATGTCAATGCTAGACATATGAATGGTGTGCAATTAATTTTGTTTGCTGTATTTACGACGATTATTTTTTTCTGTGTAGGCTATTCATGAATTGTTGTTTCTCGTAAGAATTTGAAGAGTAAAAACTCGCCAGTAAATCTTGGCAGTTACTGCTAGAAGAGAATATCCGCGCCAGTAAAACTGGTCAATAACTGATCAAAAACTAGTCAGACACTTTTCGGTTACGGGTAGAGATATGAAAAATAGATCCCTGCCTAAACTAGTTACAAACTGGTCAAAAACTGGTCAGTCCTCAGTAAAAATAGTGAAACACTGATTGATTACTGGTAGGGATTTGAAGATTAAACTCTTACAGTAAAACTAGTCAGACACATTTCGGTTACGGGTAGAGATTAGAAAAATAGATACCTGCCAGTAAAACTAGTCACAAACTGGTCAAAAACTGGTCAGTCTTCAGTAAAAACAGTCAAACACTGATCGATTACTGGTAGGGATTTGAGGATTAAACCCTTTTAATAAAACAGTAAAAACCTGGTCGGTTACTTGTTGGAATTTGAAGAGTAGAATAGTTTTTGATCGGAGTTACTCGACATGAGACTTGTAAAACTGTTGGATACTGTTAGGAATTGTTACTTGAGATATGGAACTATTTTAGTCAATGAATAAATATATGCCACTTTATTATTAATTTCGACGTAAAACATATTTTTTGGCTACAAAAAGTCCACAATTTCCCAACTTCCAATTTCGAACAGAGGCCACATTATTGCAACCTAATGAAGTTTCTTAATTAGTTGCCAACATGTTGTCACATAATTTAGTGCAACATGCACGTTGAAAATTGCCGGCGACACACCGAAGCAACCAAACGTCAGACCGACCCAACCACCCACTCACTTACAACGCACACGTTTTGCTTTTTGTTAGTTTCATCAGCAGCATCAAGGTGCGAATGAGTTGCCAGACGACGACAACAACATATGTATGTTGTTGACACTGCGCAACACAGCGTAAAAATATCTTTGTTAATTAAGTTGCCGCAGTTTATGTGGTATTTTGTGCAGCAGCAGCAATGTGTATAAAAATAAATAAAATAAATTTAACTAATTGCAAAATAAGCAAAACTATTCAGAAATAAATAAAACTATTTAGAAATAAATAAAACAATAATGTTTATTAATTCTACGAAATAAAACAGCTTGCTCCAGATTTCCAAATAGATTAGGCTATATGCCTAAAACTGCAACATGCAGCAGCATAAAATCATTCAACAGATCCACATATCTTACATTTGTACTATATCCGACAGTTACCAAACAAGTACTGTACACACAGCGGAGTGTAACATAAAAATAACACTTGTGAAAATAATCATCACAGAACAATGTGTTTTTTTTTCTATACTTTGCCCCAGAGGGCTTGAAATTGGGCCACATTGTATCATCATCATCATCATCATGATTGTAGCAATAATAAATCCATGTTTTCATTTGCGTATTTCGAATACACTTATTATACAGCACAACAATTTCACAAAGAAAACAAAGAAATAATAACGAAACCTAATGATGAAAACATTTTGTAAATTTCTATAACATTCATTACATTTTGTTTACACTCACATTAAATATAAATATGTTTATTGTTCATGTAATTTGTCTGTGGGCTATAATGGGCTTTGCTATTCTTGTGCCATTAATACGCAAAGTATTACTCAATCTGGCTGAAAATAAAAATTCCAAAATTATTGTTTTTGGCTATATTGAGATATTTGTTAAATTAGCATTTTGTGTTTTATAATTTGTGCTATATTTAGTTTGTATTTGTTTCTTGTTTCACATCATGACACATTGTTTTCATAATGCATATTTGAATTTATATTCAAATGTCGGAAATCTTTATATTCCAAATTGAGTTGCATTTATCTTCTCTATTGCAGATTATTCTGCAATTTCTTTTGTATAATTCATAAATTAAAAAATAAGAAATAACTTGACCGGAAGTTCTGATTTACATTTCAATTTAAAGAAAATCTCTACAATTTTACGCATATCTATAAGGAGTTCAAATACAAATCAATGTTACCTTTGCAACAGCACGAAGTTCTGTAGTCGTAATATTGTCATTTTAATATTTTATTTTCTAGACATTTTTTAATGTATTCCTCATATTTCCATAAATATGCGTATATGCTTTAACTCTAACCATAGTAGAAATTATAATAGGGAATAGCAAATTGATCATTGCATTTTTTCCCTTGTCATAACCCGATCTGTTACACGACGAACATGATCTGTATTTGATCATGGATACCCCAATAGGGTAAATTTCTACTAGGGAAATAAGAGATAGTAACATATTTCAATCTTAACACTAATTATATTATTTAAAACAATTTTTGAAACTCCTTATTTTAGTTGATTTTTAAATTGCAGAATATATAATTGAAAACCGTTTAGTTTAAGTTTATTATACTCCGATTAAAAATCTTTGATTGTGCCAAATTTTTCATATGGTTCAATCTATTTTCGAGAAAGAAACATGATAAATCGCATAACTCTGTCAATGTCAATTCAATTTTTGAACCATTGACAAAATTTGACAATCACGCATTAATGGTATTTTTTCCAACAAACATAATTTTGTTTTATTTGTTATAATCATTAATTCGAATTAAATTCCGACATGATAACCACAATTATGTTTTAACGGCATCATTTAATGATTGGTATTATTATCACTGTCATGCCAATTTCTTATAGTTCTATGAAACATAATCATATTATTTGATTGTGGCAAATGTGTAACATGTTTGAAATAATAATATCGAGAAATATGATAAATGTAATCGTATAACTCTGTCACTGTCATTTCAATTTTTGAGCTATAGACTTTTTTGCAAAAATTGCATTAATGGTATTTTTTCTAACAAACATAATATTGTTCCAGCAATCATACATCATTTAGTTTGATTTATTTGTTATAATTATTAATTCGAATTAAATTCCGATAAAACATAATCACAACAACCATATTTTGACGGCATCATTTAATGATTGGAATGTTATACCAATTTTTATAATTCTATTAAACGTAATCATATTGTTTGATTGTGGCAAATGTGTAATATCTGTGGTAATATGAAATAAAAGCATAAGTCTATTTATTGAACTTTTCAGGAGATCATTTTTAAGCGTTACAACTGATTCCGAAAAGTATTTTTAAACATATTTTAAAAATTATATTTGCAAATTTATGAAAAACTTAAATAAAATAAATGTCTGCTAAATCTTTTTGTTAGAATTATTTTGGAAAGGTTTTTTTTTTAATAAAATCAATATTTAATAACAAGTAGATATGTTTTTAGATTTTTTGTTTGTATCTCAGCAACTATAAGAAGGATCATTATCAACATTTGAAACAAACTTAATTCGTATATCAGGATTACGATGATATTAATAACTCAATTTGAACATATATGTTTGAAGTAATAATATCGAGAAATATGATATCAAATAATCATAAAATTCCGTCACTGTCATTTGAATTTTTGAACCATAGACATTATTGACAAAAATTTAAAATTATGCATTAATGGTATTTTTTCTAACAAATATAATATTGTTTCAGCAATCATACATCATTAAGTTTGATTCATTTGTTATATTCTCGCACAGATAAAGCATTATCATCACAATCATGTTTTAACGGCATCATTTAATGATTGGAATTATTATCACTGTCATGCCAATTTCTTATAATTCTATTAAACATAATCATATTATTTGATTGTGGCAATTGTGTAACATGTTTGAAGTAATAAAATCGAGATATATGATTAATGTAATTATATAACTCTGTCACTGTCATTTCAATTTTTGAGCCATAGACATTATTGATAAAAATTGAAATCAAGCATTAATGGTATTTTTTCTAACAAACATAATATTGTTCCAGCAATCATACATCATTGAGTTTGATTTATTTGTTATAATCATTAATTCGAATTAAATTCCATATTCAAGAACCGATAAAACAAGTGGACCAAAATCATATTTTGACGGCATAATTTAATGAATTAAATTATGGCATGGTTCGAGCAATTATTCATGTTTGCCGAAAAATAAACATGTAAAAATAACGCCTATTTTTGTCTTATAATCCGGTTTTAAATGAAATAATATGTTATGTCATACTTAATTTTAGATGAAGTAAGTGCAGAATTGAGATTCGAAACAGTTTCTTTTCTTAATTTTGTGTAAATGCCAAAAAAAGATCTCATCTCATAAATCAGATGGTTAATTCCAATCTTCAATTGAATTTTTTAATATTATAGCAATTACATTATATATGGTCACGCTAAATGTTTGAAAAACGTCTTTGAAAATATAATACCCAAAGTTTATGGGTCAAAAAGACACAGTATGTACTATAAGTGTTAAACGTAAAGCTGCTGTTGCATTTTGAAGTATTCATTGTTGCTGCACGAAACACAAAGACGACCGTCTGTCTGTCTGTCTGTCCTCCACATCGCATCGTCGCACAATTGTAATAATATCATTGAAATAATAATTGAAATGATGATGCATTTAACAAGATTCACTGCTGTGTATTAATAGCATTCGAGCAGCTTGATTTTGCTGTTGCTACAGCTGCTGCTGCAACATCTACAAAGCATTGTTGCAGCTAAACAACCCGCACGTTGCTACAGCAATTGTTGCTGATATTTTGTAAAGAATTGTGCGGAAAATGCTATGGAAAAATTCAATTAAATTAAATGATGTTGCTGAGGGTGTTTTTTGCTAGTTTACAGTGTCAGCAGCAATGCATTTGCGTACGCAAACCATTTAATTGCATCGACTGCATGTCAGATTAATTGCTGCAACATTTTTGGGTGGGGTCTTTGGCTTCATTTTTTTTTTTTTTTGTTTGCAAACGCTAATGAATTTGCAAATATTTTGATTAGCTATGATATGTAGAAATTTAAGTGTTTAAGAAAGAAGTCAATTAAAAAGTCAATTATAATAGATTTTAATATTTTCTAGTTGAGCGAAACAAATAAATTGTAAAATATTTTATAAATTTCATTAATTAAACAATTGTTTCTTAATATATTTTAATAAATTTAAATATTTGTTTTAAATCAAGTTGAAAAATGGCTTTTAGAGTTACTTTCGTTTATTTAATAACTTTGGCAAATTACTTTTCTCGGTGTACATAACGAGAAAAAAAAAGTACGCTTTACATTTTAAAGTTCACGCTATTAATTTAAAAGTTTGGCGACTTTGAAGTACTACACTTTAAATTGAAATGAATCACATTAAAATTCAATATAATTCATTTAACACAATTGGATTTGATGAATTGTACGAATATATGTGATATCGGACATATTAAGTATTACAATAATGATCAATGCTCATTGAGAATATTTTGTGTACTCTTTACATGAATTTAATAGTGACACTTTAGAACTAAAAGTCTCCGTTTAAAATTTAAAGTGTTATGTAGTGTAGTGTTAAAATGTATTTAAAATATAAAGTAAACACTTTGAAATTTAAAGTTTTCGCAAATGGCTGTCTTTAAGACATGCACTAAAAAAATATCTATTGTATGGTATTTAACACATTGAATTATAAATTGTTTGTACCGGAGTTTAAATTGATTTTAAAGAATTTTTCTCAATGTATATTTAATAAAAATCGAAACTTTATGTAATTTCTAAATTTAAAAAAAACTTTGCAACAGTTTAGACCAACCTACCACCACTGGCTCTTATCGGTCCAATCGTCAGTTTGTTTTTTCAACAAAAACACGAAAAATGCATTAATTGTCAATTAATTTAACACGAAAATCGAGCTGATTCAAAGGTGAACTATGCCTAAATCAAGTCTAACCAGTTGCTAATGTCTGCCACAAATTATTGTAAGTCTATGTTAAAAACTATAATAAATCAATTTTAAGCCGCAAAGCAACAAAAACTAATCCTATCATGGAAACTATATAGTTTGGTTGGTCTACACATTTTTTTCATATTTATGGAAAAAATATTTTATCAATTAAAAAAACCAATTTAAGTTAAAAAATATTAATGGGTTCACCTCATAAATTTTATTTAAGTTATCAATTACAAAACTTTAATATATTAATTTAGAATTATTGATAATATTCTATATATATTTTACAAAAAAAAAATGTAAACAGTTTCTATTACACGCATCTTTTAGTTTCAAAAGGAACCACTCAAATTAATAACAATTCTAAGGCTCCAAACATGTTTTATTCCTCACCATTGTCTTCATCAAATTTGAGAATCTTAAAATTTAATTTGATTTTAAAATAAACATTATGTTATACTTGACTTTTATTTATTATAATATAAAAAATATGCAAGATAAGATTTAAATTCCCAGACAATTCTGCAATTGCAAATTTTAATCACCTAATGATTTGACCTTAATCTCCGTATAAAACAGTGTACATAATACAATATTTTATGGGGGAATTTCGCAAACAACTGTTAATCTTATCATCCAAAAATATACAAAATTTTCACACATTGTTATCAAATTAAAGAGCTCACAATAAAATGATTTAATAATTTGTTTGCATGTCATAAAAAGAAATGCTATTAAAAATGAAGCTTATAGATTACACTATGTGACAGTCAAAAAGTTAGATCTGCGAAAAAAAAACTACATACCACATATTTCTTCTATACCATACAATTTCCGATTTTAAGAAGCAAAACCCAAAAGTACCCTCAAATCTCATAAAGTAAAGTTTTTGATTTAATAAGTAGTATAGAAAAAAATAATCTTTTCTTATAAAATCAAATATAATTTAGTAGTATTTTGTAGTATTTATTAGTATTCACCGATTAAAATTATTATTCATCCAATTGTTTAATATTAATAGTAAAAATACTATTAATTGTATGGTAATTTTTCCTGAGTATAGTAGAAATTGTGCTGAGGTCACAATTTCCTATTTTAAGGAACAAAACCCAAAGGTTCCCTAAAATCCTATAAAGTAAATAGATCAGTTTTTCATTTCATAGTATAGAAAAATTAATATTTTCTTATAAAATCAAATATAATTTAATAGTATTTTGTAGTATTTAATAGTATTTACCGATTAAAATTAGAATACATCCTATTGTATAAAATTAATAGTAACAAAACTATTAATTGTATGGTATTTTTCCTTGAGTGTAGTAAAAATTGTGCTGAGGTCAAGATTGAGAACTGATCATTGTATTTTTGCTTTTGCGGTGCCATTACTCGATCATATATATGACCAACTTGAACTGACCATGATCATGTCATTTCAAATCACTCGAAGAACAGAATATGGGTAATATATATTCAACTTCTTAAACTGTTTAGTACTATTTATAGAATGTTTTTTCGCATTATATTTATGCTGTGTTAAACGATGAAAAAGTTATCGATAATGCCTAAAAAGAGATGTTAACGAAAGCCATTATCCGATCAAATATATGACCAAATTCAACGGAGCATGATAATGTAATTTCAAATCATTCGAAGAACAACGAATGGGTCATATATTCAACTTCTTAAACTATTTAACATAATTTTATAAATTATATTAAACTGTGTATGTATACTGTGTTAAACGATGATAAACTTATCGATAATAGGGATGTCCATCTGACTAAAAACATCGATGTTTTGGTCGGTATAATACATAGACTCGATACATCGATGTTTTCCGATGTATCGAACAAAAACATCGATGTTTTCGATGCATCGAATGAAAAATTATTAGGTAAATAATTTAAATTTTGATGAAGATTTTATAAGTTTTTAACAAATAACCAAAATAAAATATATTAGGTTAAAATAAATAAGTGTTGGTAATCAAAGAGTACTTGTTATGTCATTTTGAGAAACACACGAAAACCATGTATGAAACAAATGGTAATTTAAATTGTTTAATTTTAAATCCATAAATAATCGAATTTATTTATTTTAACAAATTTCGATTCAGCGGCTTATATTGCATCGAAAAACATCGATGTATCGAGGCAATATATCGAGTGTTTTTAAAACATCGATGTATTTTGGATATCCCTAACGATAATGCGTAAAAAGAGATGTTAACGAATAAATATTGATTGAGCTAATATAAAAATTATTAGTGACTTTGAAAAATTTGAATTTTACAATGTTTTAGGTTTTGACAACGTGTCTTTTTGTCACGGAAAATATTTTAAGATGAAATAGTTTGAAAGTATAACACAATACAATTTTGATATATGGCGGTTGAGTTAAAAATTGATATATGATGAACGTACCTATCCAAACACTGCCTTTAAAATCATATTTTTCATTGAATATAGAATGTGACTTATTTTTCTATATAGAACTGTTTAATTTATAAATACAATTTGTTGGTATTTATAAATTAAACAGTTCTACATAGAGTCTCATTTTATATTCAATTTATTATGCGACACCGTGTAATTGTTACCATGAAGCAAACTGCTAATTTTAGTCAAACAAAAAGTGCTGTGATTGTTCGTGCGTATTCTCTAAGTAGAGGCATATTTAAATAAATGGTATTTCGTCAAACGTCTGCCTATTTTTATGACCCATCACAAGTTATAGACGTAATTATTACGTCTTTTCTTAGCGTACATCCTTCCTTCCTTCCTTCCTTTCTACGTTCCTTCCTTCCTGTAAATGAAGACTGCTGCCGATGCTGATTTGAATTTCTTGTTCATCAGCCGCCCCCTCCCAAATCGCCTATTTCTCTATTGGTGCGTGCCCACTGGCGGTGATTGTAGTCAACAACGCATAGCATTTTGTGGCGCAGAAAAGTCGTAAAATGTCGCGAGACGTCATGAAAAATGCGTAAACACGGTAATTTGCGATTTATCGTAAATTGTTATGACTGCGTGTATAACGAGTGTTTATGATGGTGCAGAATATCGAAAAAGAAAAACATTTGGTTGTGTCTACCATTGGACGGTCCTGGTCCTATTCATAGAGAAACGTTGAATATTTGTAATGAAGCTATTTTAGTATAGTTTGCTCTTCAATGTAGTCGATAGATAATAAATGTCTCGAAAATCAATGAACTTGATTATTTTTGGTATGCATAATAAACAGAAGAGTAATTTGTATGGATTGTGATTTGTATGGATTGCTAAGTTTTGTAATTTTGTGTTAATTGTTATGCTGAAATTAAATATATTCATGGTATTTGGTATATTTTTTAATTATAGAAAATGTTTAGATTAAGCAGTAAGGGTAATACGATTAAAAGGAGTATAGCTGAATCTATAGCAATAAAAATAAAACAATACAGCATGTTTCAACTTTCAATTGAAATCGGATTTAAATTTCAAATCGATTGAATTTGTTTTTTCGGTTTCCGAATTGGGGTATTCAATACAAAATGAAGGTATTTCAATGAATTTAATTCGATTTAATGGGTCGCATATTTTAATTTCGATTAATAGTAAATTTCAGAATATTTTTAAATTTTATTTTATAGAGATTAAAATTAGGAATTGTAACCAAAACTATTTTGGATATTGGTTTATTCTGGATATTCTTTAAGGTCTTGGTTGAGGTATCGGTTTTAAACATGAAACGGTTTTGAACTGATATTGGTTTCAGTTACGCCTTATTTTATACTGTTCCCCAATTCAGATTTCATTATGGGTTTCAGTTTCAATTAGAAAAAAAGTTATTAAACAGTTAATTAAAACTAGGACTGGGCAGAACGGGTTTTGAATAAATATAGGTTACAATTTTAATTGCCCTTTAAAATAAAAATTTTATTGGAACCCCAGACAAAATTTATGGCAGGGTCGAGAAACATTTTTTCGACGTATTTCAAACAGACAAAGAAGGAGTTTGTTTCACTAGCTGCCTATTCGTTCTCAAAATATGGCATGAATTTGCCATAAAAATACCACAAAAATTTACAACCTGCTATTCACTTCTCAAAATATTCTTTTTATCTGTGCGTTTGCCGGAAATATGCCCGAAATATTCCAAAAAAATGCTAAAATTTTTGTCTCGGGACCCCAGACAAAATTTGTATCACGGTCGAGGCAATTTAGAAACATTTTTTCAACGTATTTCAAACAGACGAAGGAGGAGTTTGTAACACAAGCTGCCTGTTTTCCTCCCGATACCAAAATATTAGCGTGAATCTGCCATTAAAATTCCACAAAATTTTGCAACCCGCCCGAGACCAAAGTTTGGCATTTTTCAGGATTATTTTTGGCATATTTCGGGCAAATAAAAACAGATAAATGGGAGATTTTGGGAAGTGTATAGCAGGTTGTAAAATTTTGTGGAATTTTATTGACAGATTCATGACATATTTTGGGAACGAGCAGAAAATAAACAAACTTTGCCTTCTTTGTCTGTTTGAAATATGTCGAAAAAGTGTTTCTAAACTCCTTCAACACTGCAAAAAATTTTGTCTGGGGATGCTATACACTTCACAAAATATATGCCGGAAATATGCCTGAAAAATTATCTTGCACTAAGTGAAAAATTATAAAACAAAAAATATTTTTTCGAATACAAATGAAAAAAAACTCCACTTAAAACAATTAATTTCAGCTGTCAATGACAAAAGCCAAACCACTTCAAATATGTATTTAGCCAAGCAGCAACAATGGTAGCTGCAACAACAGCAACAGCAACCGCAACACATGCAACAGCAACGTGTGCTGCCTGTCGACAATAATTTTCATATTTTGTTTTGCGACCAATAAATTTTCAGCATTTGACACTTTTTGACGCACTTCACACTCGCGAGTGTAACACGATGACGACAATGAGGATGTTGCTGTTGCTGCTGCTTCTATTGGTGCTAATGATCTCGATGATAATGAAGATATTGTTGAGGTGCCTGTTGTTAACGACATGTTCTTGTTGTTGTGTGGTTCTTACTACGCAGCAGCAGCAACATCACAAATAGATGCTTTTAAATAGGTTGTTGTTGTTGCTGTAACAATTGCCAACAACCTACTGTGTTCATCATCTCCCGGTGGCGCAGTTGTTGAGCTGTTGGAGCTGCACATCACGTGACGCAATTTATGTTTGTGGTGACAATGGCAATAAATGGCGAAAAAACGCATTCAATTAATGCGATTGATGAGAAGGCAGCACCCAGTAACAGCAGGCCTTAAATGAATCAGGTAGTCAGTGACATGAATGGAACGAGTAACTCCTTGAGTCACAAATCGTAGATTAATGAATGAATGTGTAAATGAGTGTATTATGTGTTCGGCGCATTTAATGACAACATTAAACTGACAAAATTGCAGTCAGCAATATATTGTCAGCAACATGCGTTGCAGCTGCACGCACGCAGCACAATGCTTAAAAGTCGTGCGTGAAATTTGTGGGCGCCCACTAATGACCCGGCAGTTGGCGTGCGCGTGGCCAATAATATAATTGATCAGTTTTTAAAATTAATTTTTTAACAATTTATTTCACTACAAAGTGATTAACGAAAACCATTCAATGCGAACGAAAGGGTTGCCATTTCAACACGCGCACGAAATAGGGTTGCCATGTATGGCCACAATTTTGCAAAAATAAAAATAGTTGTCGCAGTAGCAAATAAAAAAATGTTTCTCAATTTCATTTACTCAATTTCATACCGCATTTATTTACTCATTGTTTAAATTTGATAAAATAAACTAAATTTAAATTTACACTGAAAAAAATATCATAAAATTAAAAAATGTATTGAATCTGGATGTGCTAGTTTTGAACAACACATCGAAGGTGTTTCACTTTTCCATTTTTTTTTACTCCACCATTGTGGAGTATGTTGAGTTTTAGTGTGTTAGGTTTTAGAGTTGTGAGTTCTTGTATGGTGAGTTCAAATGTGGTGAGTTAAGAGATTTATAGGGAGCTTAACTAGACTCTTCTCTGATTGATTGATTGAAATCACCGCAATAACTGTCATCAATGATTCTCCTACGCTTCACCTATGTCAGGTCAGAACCATCAATGACCGATATCATTTTCACACTGCAAAGTATTGATGAAATTTTCATTCAAATGTCCACTACTTAATGCATTATGTGTCATTAACGATGTCCTGCACGTCATTCATAGATGGAGGAACAGGTGATTGTCATGTATATGAAAAAAAAAAGCGTTGACACTTTTATGGGTTATTTATGACTTGTCTTAGAAAGCTACGTTAATGATATCTTAAATGACATATTATTCATAATTTCCTTGATATGTCTATTTTGACATATCGTCGCTGTAGAACGAAAAGTCACAAAATACATTTTCAAAATGCCAAATAATCATTTACAAAAATCTTTATAAATCTGTCAATTTTTAATGGCTAATCTCAATTTTTTAGCACATAATAAGAAAATATAAATCTATCAATTGACATTTCAACTTTCAAAATGCATCAATTACTTTTTATTTAATTTAAGTTTTTCATAAAAATGTATTTGGTGACTTTTCGTTCTACAACGCGATATGTGTATGACATCCTTAATGCAACGTCTATTATGAAATAGTTGTAGACGTATTGATGCTTTTGTCGTTAATGATGTCAATACCCGCTCTGTAACTTCGATTACAAAGTTCAACTCGTTGATTTGTCGGCTATAAAATTTGAAATTTATTGTTCTTTCAAATTTAATGTTAAATAATAATAGCATTCTCGAACTTTGACTATTTTTCTCTTCGATATCTATTCAATTTCGTAACATTTATCGTATCGAGAAAACTCCGACAACCATCTTAGTCGAATTTGTGTTCCGATAGCTCTACCAGAAAAGGTTCGATATTGTGAGAATTATTTTACAATCCAGATTGATCTCCTAATGATAGCTAAATGAATGGATGTTATGTATTCTAAAAATCAGCGACTAAAACCATTTGGAATATCGGTTCCGGTGCAGGTTCCAAGATTTTTAAAATTGCGGTTTCGATTCCGGTTCCAACAAAAATAAATATATGGGTTCCTATTCTATTTTCGGTTCCGCTCATTTTTTAAAAACAGTTCCGATTCCTGTTCAAAAAATCTAAACGGTTCCAATTCCGATTCCAACCAAAATAAATATCCGATTCCGGTTCAAGGCATTTTTTTTAATAGCAGTTCAGATACCGGATCCAAAAATTGAAATGGTTCCGGTTCTTTGCGGATAGAGACTGGAATATCGGTTCCAGTTCCAAGTTTTTTTAATAGCAGTTCCGATTCCGGCTCCAACTCAAATAAATATATGTGTTCCGATTCCGGTTCCACATTTTTTTTAATAACGTTTACGATTAATATTCCCCAAGTTGAAACGGTTCCTGTTCTTTGGGGTCCCTGACAGATTCCGATTCTAAACCAAACAATTATAATGGTTCCGTTTTCAAAAATCTAAAGTGTTCCGGTTCCGAATAGACCTGTACAAATTTCAGCCTAACAAATGCGAATTAATTTTTAGTACTGGTACATTTGGTTATAAATAGATATTGTGAACCCCATGAAATGAAAAACCTTTTATTTTTACAATGACATAAAATATTTATTTCCAAAGTTTTCATTTGAAATAAGCTCTACACAATCAGCATTATTTCGAAATTTGCAAAAATAATCAGCAAATTTCCCTGCATTTCACATCAACGCCGACAATTTAAATATTAAAAAAAAATAAAAAATCTGATATGCCTAATTTAACAGCTATCTATTATCTAAATTCCATTTATTTTTTGGTTGCACACTTTTGTCAGCATTTTGTGACGTGTTGAACCAACAAAAAAAATATGGCGAAATTGTGTCAGAATGAATTATTGACGCCTGCAGTTGACACTTTCTGACAGATACCTACGTACATATTTTCGCTACAAAAATGTGACAATGCAATACGGCTGTTGGTGTTATTGTTGTCGTCTGACCGTAATATTTTCACTATTTTATATATTTATTTTTATGTTTGGCGCATTGTTCTGACTTGCAACTGACATTTTGACATTTCAAATATGAAAAAAAGAGCGCGCGCGCGCTTCCATTTTATATTTTCAATATATTGTAGACAGATATTTTATGAAACTGATTGATTGATTAATTGATTGATTGATTGATGAATGAGTGGTTTTATGAATAATCACACATGTGTGTGGATTTTTGCCACGTCATTATAACAACTGCATTGCAGTTAGCGTGTGCAGGTGAGAGAGTGTTTTGTGTCAAGGTTCAAGGTATTTTCAGAAATTACCTGCCTGCAAAAATCCGATTAAGCGCAAGTGCGGTATCGACCCAACAGAAATGAGTAGAAAGTGCTTGTGGTATTTTCGAGAGGGGCCTGTTAGTTTTAACCAATTACAGTAGTCAGCAATTTTTGCACAGTCGATGAACAGGTGCGCTACTTCAATTTGAGTTAATAAAAAAAAAATATTACTTAAATTATAAATTTTTAAAATTTAAATTAAATTTTCAATAAAACTTTTGAATACGTAATGCCTAAAAGAAAAATTGTTTGTTACTAGAATTTTAAAATATACTTTTTTAAAAATTTGTTTCTTCATTAAATTGATTCAGAGTAGTCAACTTAATTCTTTATAAACTTTAATGGATTTTGGTTGAGATAACCGAATTTTCTAAATAAAATTAATTTTAAATGTTGTTTTAATGTAGACAATTGCACCAAAATTACTTGCATTTTGATTTAGAAATGTTTTAGAGATTTTGGTCTTTGTGTATTGGAAAATTCTTAGTAACAAAAACTATTTATAGAAGTAATACAAAAAGTGGTTTGTAGCAACCGCTTACATATTGCATAGACCTTGGGCAATCTTTTCATAAACTCTCGAATTGCATAAAGCAATTATGAGGTACGCCCACCAGCAACTCGTCCTCATTACATACTCTACGTACGATAGACTGATAGATAGAAATAGCAGATGACAGACTATAAATTGCCAGCTTATAAAAACTTGTCGCATTTGCCAATTACACGTTATTTAATACGTAATTTGCACGTTGCACTAAAGCTGATCCTACTTGTGCCACTTGTCAATTAAGTTGTTTGACAGGCAGCCACTGAGGCGTACAGGCAGGCAGTCAGGCAGCCCGACAACAACCTCCATGCAATTCAACTCAACTCAACCCAACCCAACCCAAGGCACTATCTATCCTGGCCAACCCACCAGCAGCATTAACAGCGATTGTAAATAGCAACAGCATCGCCAACTAGCAACTTATCTGATGACACCTACAGCGCATATTTTGTGTCGCCATTGCGCAGACGACCCACTGTAGCAAAATCCCCCTTCGCTACCCTTTACGCACTGCTTAGGGGGAGCGAGAGGTCGCTCGCTTGCTTCGAATAGCGTTGCCAATTATTTATGGCGCGTCAAGCAAAGGTGCCAAAAGTCGCGAGACACTTGCCCGGCACCCAAACACCCAGCACCACCAACAGCAGCTGAGGCAACCCACTTGACGCACGCCTCGGCATGGCGTCTGTGCACCGGGGCCACAAGTACACGCAGAAAATAAAACTGTTGTGACAACCTAATAAATTGTGCTAGCCACTTATTCGGTGCTTGTAAATGATTTATGGCAACCCTATGGTTTTTGGCTATAATAGCGAAAACGAAAGAGAACATGATGCGGTTGTGCGAACCAAATATGCCAAAATTTTGACAGCACGACAAATGTGAAATTACAAAGTAGCAGTCACTTGTGATTACGGTTGGTTAAAAATACTAGTTGTCTATTTTTACGCTTGATATTAGTAGAACTTGGTAGCTTTATAATTATTATAGGACATAGAAAGAAACTAAATTTGTTGTGACAACCGAATAATTCATTTACAATATAGTTCTCTCGAATTACTCGTGGACATAACAATGAAATAACAATATATAATTATCGTCAGTACTGAGTTAACTGAGATAACTTTATAATTATTATATACGAAACTACATTTGTTGCCACAACCGAATAATTCAGTTTAAACACTCGTTGACAGAACAAATAATCCATAGTTCTGATTTGTGTTAGTTAATAAAATTACTTCTGGTATTTTTTAATTATTATAGGTGTGTGCGACTTCGACTAAATTGCTGACTAAACTAAATTTCGTCGGTAATGCAGTGTTTGACTTTTCAATTTAGCAAATTTTCGAGCAGACTAAATTTAACTAATATGGACTTTAACAATTACCGGTTACCGAATGGCGATCGAATGAAAAACCGTTCAATATAATCGGATTCGCACACACCTTATATACTGAAAATATAATCTAAATTTTGCTACGCCAACCGAATAATTCAGTTGAGTCAATGAAACGCTTTCAAGAGTCTAGCTCTCTTTAAATACTTATCGACAGAACCAAGAATCCATAGTTTAAATTTATATTAGTAAAAAAAGTTACTTCTTGTCACCTTGTAATGTTCTCTCTTATATTTAGTACGTCATGATTATTTTTATATGTAATTTTAATGCACACAGCAATAGAATTAGTTGCTACAACTGAATCATTTCTAATTTCCAATTTTTTGCTCCTTCTAAATCATCAATGTGTAGTGGAAAAAACTAGTTCATTTTAGTTAAAAGCGCAATAATTATTTGACATATTGAGGACATGTTTATGATAAACTATGTTATGGCAACCGTATAAATTTTTATATGGCATTTAATTAACAGATTTATTAAAATTTAGTAAAAAAAAAGGAACATTTAAAATAGTGCTTGGTAAAATTACCTAAAACTACTTCGTGGATTTTCTCCCAACGACTATAGTTGCCACAACATCAATTCGGTTGTCACAAACAACTTTTCTACCTTTCAAGATAGAATTTTTTGTGTGTAGACTTTAAGGCGTAGCGAAAACATGTGACTTTTGATATAATGTGTGTTTATGATAAACTATGTTATGGCAACCGAATAAATTTTGATATGGCATTTAAATAACAGATGATATTTGAACTATAGCAAAAAAAAAACTAACATTTAAAATAGTGGTTGATAGGTGTTAGTAAAATTACTTCAAACTACTTTTCCCAACGACTATAGTTGCCACAACTTCAATTTGGTTGTCACAAACAACTTTTCTACCTCTCAAGCAAGATAGAATTTTTTTGTGTGTAAACTTTAAGGCTGCATTTTTAAAACATTGCGTGGGTCGTTGGTTGCACATGTTGCCAACGCGCCATAAATTGACGCATGATTATTATTTTTTTGTTTAATCTAGGCGTATTTTTTAAATCTTTTGAGCTTTTTTTGTAATTTTTTTTTTTTATTTTAAAGTTTTATATTTTTAGTTTTTAAAACTCGCCGCATGTGAAAGCGCTCATGCAGTCTCTTGCGTGTGGCATTTACGGTAAGTTGCGTGTTTGACTGGTAGCGCATGCGCAAAAGCACCAAATTGAAATGGACGCGCGCAACGCACTTGCGCGCGCGAGATGCTGCTGAATAATTTATGAAATGAAACATTGCAATTTGGCATTGTTGTTATTGTAATTACACAAAACAAGTCTTCATTTTTTGGGTTGCCTTCCACTCCATGCATTAACTACATTTTCTACTCCTTATTTGGATGCTTGTTTTGTGAGAATGTGCGTGTGATATTTTCGGTTTTTTGACTTAATTTGATTTTTTTTTTGAACAGCCGAAATTACAATTTCCTTTTAGATGTCTGCAACATGCATTGGTCGCCAACATATTTTGTTGCAATTCCGCTGAGAGTTTTTCGGTGGCGGCGACATCATTTCAACATTGTCATTAATGATTTATTTAATTTGTTTTTAATGTACGTTTTTTTTGTTTGTTTGTTTTTGTTATTGAAACTTTTAATGTACCTCAATATTTTAATGATATTTCTAGAAAGAAAATTGTGGCCGTACGCATTTAATGCATTTTTAATTAAACCGCTGATGTTTCCATGAAAATATTAAATTAAGGCTTATTTTATAGTACTTCACATGTTAAAATAACAGAGCACTAACGGCAATTTAAGGTATCAAAGTTAATTTAAAAAAAGTCTTCCATAGATTTCGGTGTTATATGAGTTATATTGCCAAAATATCAACCGATATTTCCCATTTTCAATACCAAATAGCATAGCTAAGCCAGTACTCTAAGTTTAGAGTTTCATTAATCTAGCTCTGCTTGTTTTTCCGCAATCGTGATTTCAACAGATAGTTGAAATACAGACGGCGATAACACTGTTCAAGAATTTTCACAATTTTCCATATTAACATTTGGTGCTTTATATAAAATACAATTTATAAAATTGTTTACGCTGACTATTTAATATAATCTCAGCTTCCATTTAACTCCAAACATCTTTAGCAAAACAAAAAGAATTTCTTTTTGTACAATGTTGTACAATAAATTCGCCCTCAAAGCGAATTAACTCTTTTTACAGAGTTCAAGTTTCTTGGGGCTTCAGCAGAACAGTCAGTCATTAGAAACCCATAAAATAGCAGCTGACTCATTGTGGCACCTCAGTGGCTAGCAAACCACCAAAGCATAAAACAATCAAGTAAAATCAATTAAGTCCAAAGCAATTAATGTAGCTCTGAGTAGTACCGAGGGTATGTGTGTGCCTTAACTTGTTGCCCGCCATAGCACAGGTCTGTCTTCGCAGTGGAACGAACCTCTTGACCCAACCCACCCATTCTGGCAAGACTCGCCAAACATATAACGAGCTCTTCAAACAAACGAACGAACGAACGAACGAACGTACATTAGGTTCGTTGTACAAACGTACAACAAACGTAATAATAAACGTACGAAAATTGCATTTTCCATGAAACGTGTTCAACGATTTACTTTTTTCAACAGCAAAAAAGGAATACACCAAACAAGCGGCGCTTTTACGCGCCTTCGACGCTTTTTTTTTTTTTTTGTTTTTTGGATGTGTTCTTGGCAGAACGTGTACCAAGTACCAAATGACGAGAAATAAATCTACTTGTCGACTCTTTTTTCTATTTTGATTTTATTTGATATTTCTTTTCGTTGCCACTACCACAACATACAATTACGTGTCCAATTCGCATTCATGTCGAAGCATCAGTAAATGCGGAGCAAATACCGAGGTGGGGCGATATCAGTATTGCTTGGAAATTGCAAGATTTATTTCCGTTTGTTTTACACCCTCTAATATTTTGCCGGCTTCTTGCTTAACAAATTGTTGTCGGTTTGTATTTCGAAAGAATTTTTCTTTATTTTTCTGCTACAACAATAAAAAAGAAACCGAAATCATTGCAAAGCAAAGCGTTATAAATAGAGAGGATTTTTGTATTTTGGGCAAAAATTGTGAAAATCTTTTTACTCCCACAAATGTAAAGAATAAGCAGAAGAAGTATCAGAACAATGTACCGTGATTTTCCGCAACTTGTACGCGTCTTCGGTGAAATTCTAAGCACGTTTCTTGAAATTTATTTTTTCAGAAATGTGTATTTTTTTGTCCGCCATACTTTGATGTTTTATTTTTGGGTTTAGCGTATTTTTTCTGCTTGAAATATTTGTTTTTATTTTTCTTTAATTTGCGGTGGTTTGCAAGGTGGTTGCCTGCTACTGGGAAATCGTTTTTCTGTTTAGCATAACAATAAATTACCTAAATATGCAAAATGTTTTGCATACAAAATTGATGTTTCATCAGTGCAAAAACGTGTGTTTTGTAAAACAATCAGGGAAATGGATGAGTATTTAGATATTTTTTCTTTCTAAAGTAAAATTTATTCATAATTCGTTACAACTGATTTTGACAAAATATAGAGGTATTTGCTGGCTTAATCAAATATTACAAATTCAAAGATATACTTTTTTTAAACAATTTAAAAGCAATTTACATTGAACCGTTTTCATTTTGTAAGTATGTGTCAGTTGTTTTTGTCAATAATATATAGTTCTGAATGAAAAATTAACCTACTCAACGCGATATTTCCTGGCATCGAACTCGGGACCTTTCGGCTCGTAGTCTTACGTACCAGCAACTGTTCGTTCGTAGTCCAACGCACTAACCAATGGAGCTACCGACGCTTCATCCACCGACGCACCTCCCATACAAGATAAAATTTCAAGATGCTATAAGTTGGCAGTTATTACAGTGATATCAAGATATATCATAAAAGGATGTTTTGTAGTTGACCAATCCAAATTCTCTAAACTCACCACACCGAAATTCACCAAGTCGAAACTAACCACTTCAAACTCATCTCACTAAAAGAATACTATGGGAAGAATTTTATGGGAAAGAATTCGGGAAAATTCTTCAGGTAAACGTTCTCCGGGTAAGACTTCTACGGTGAAAAATTCTGCGGTGAAAAATTCTACAGAAAATAGTTCTACGGGGAATAATTGTACTGGGAAATTCATTAAACTCACCACACCGAAATTCAACACACCGCAACTCACCACATCGAATCTCATCATATCGAAAATCACCACTCCATAACCCATCACACTAAAACTTACAAAAAACTTCTACGGGTAAGAATTCTATGGGAAAGATTTCTACGGGGAAGAGTACTACAGCAAGAATTTTACGGGAAAGAATTCTACAGGTTAAAATTCTACGGGTAAGAATTCTACGGGAAAGAATTCTACGGTGAAGGATTCTGCGGGGAATAAGTCTACGGAGAAGCATTCTACAGGAAAAAATGCTACGGGTAAGAATTATACTAGAAAGAACTCTACGGTGAAGGATTCAGCGTGGAAAAATTCTACGGAGAATATTTCTACGGGGAAGCATTCTACGGGGAAGAAGTCTACTGGTAAGAATTCTTCTGGAAAGAACTCTACGATGAAGGATTCTGCGGGCAAGCATTCTACGAGGAAGAATTGTACGGGAAAATATTCTACTGGAAGAATTCTACAGGTAAAAATTCTACGGGTAAGAATTCTACGGGGAAGAACTCTACGGTGAAGTATTCTGCGGGGAAGAATTCTACGGGATATAATTGTACGGGGAAGTTTTCTACGCGGCAGTATTCTACGGGGAAGAACAGTACGGGAAAGAATTATCCCTGCTAGTTCTTTATAATTCTGATTTTTCTGATTATGCGTATTACGTAATATTGGTATAAAAATTGCAAACGAATTTTAACCCTTTTCTAGTCATTTAGAATAAAAAATACAGTACTTCACAAAACCATTTTCAGAACATTTTTAAAAGCATTTTTCTTTTAATTGTCTACACTAATTTTAATATACTAGTGAATGCTAATATTCTTATACGATTTTATGATATTCGAATCTTAACTCGAAAATTTTTGATTTATTTAGATTATTTTTGTATTTATTTGTTTGCATATAATTTCTAATGTCAAACAAGAAAATGATTTATATTTATTCATAAAAGATTTCAACTTAACGATCAAAATTTTAAACTTTGTTCCATCTGACCAACTTTTTAAAATATGCTCTTTTCCCAGTTATACGGTTTCCAAATGTGGTAATGATGTAACTTGATTAAAATTATAATCTGGAGAGAGCAACACGTTGAACTCAATTATATTTCTCATTTTCTCTCTTTCCGCTTTATTGACACAGATTGATAATCAAGAACATAGCAATGTCATTATTTTAGGAATCATGGTATAACTCATTGAATTCGTTTGTCATTAACTATTCTAATTATAAAACACTATCGTTATATGATTACAGCAATCATAGTAATAATGGGATACACATTTTTAAAATTATTATTGTAATTGTAATCATACTAAAATGTCAGCAGTTACACCCAGAAAAAAGTCCCTCAAATCCCATTAAAATTGGTCAATAGGACAATTATTGATTTAATAGTATACAAAAAATAAATCTCTTCATATAAACTCAATGGCAATGTCATGATATTTTCTAATATTTAATGGTATTTTCCAATAAAAATAATAATTATCCTATTGACTATTTTTAATAGTAAAAAAACTATTTTTTATATAGTATTTATTTCTGAGTGCATAATAATTATACGTCATTAAATGTAACTTTCTTTCTTATGGTAAACATACTACAATGCTTGATTTTAGAATATGTTAGTCACAACCATATTATCGCTGCGTGTAGTTAATTAAAATGTTTACCAACTCACTATTATGTTATACAAGTATAATTATAAAAAATGTAGTGGTTTTTAAATCTTTTATCAAATTGTGATTTAATGTCACAGAAGCTAAAAGAGTTCTTAAGCATTTATAATCTTTTTAGATTATTATAGACCACATGCTTTTCTTATCAAGCGAGTATTAAACATTTCACACATAATATGTGTTATCATAAATGTCATACAAAATAATCATTTTTTTAGCATCTCAGGCACATCAGACTAACTGCCGACATACTACAAAAAAATAAAACATGACTAAATACCTCGATTTACCTGCGAGTAAGAATTGAAAAAAAAAATATTTACAAATATTTATCAACCAACTGAAACAAGGTTCATTGTACTTGAGCAGAGAACGCTTGAAACAATACCACTCTTCAAAAAAAAATTAATCCTAACAAAATACCAAATCAGCTTTGGCAAATACGATACCAGAGATTAGGTAACAAACCTACTTTAATTTCTCAAATGTTTGCACAGCATAATTTAGTCATGTAATCAGCATGTTTATCAGAATCACAAGAGAAGATACTCAACGTTGTGTCGCTTATCAGAACTATAGGAAACTTCAATATTAAAACGCCAGGTGAAGTCAGTCAGGTCATAAATATATCACAGAATAGCTAGCTGACTTTTGACTTATCGCATTTTTTGAAATATCTCGTATTATTTGTGTGTTTTATTTTTTTGAAATTCACAGATATTAACGTAATATAAGAAAAGTTCCGAGTTATCAAATAGAAAACTAAATAAATAAAAAGCAGCAGTTTTATGATAACGCACATGACAAGTTTTTAATGGATTTTCTTTTCTTGTACAGATAACATATGAATCCTATGCGCTTAAATGCATTATCTCCTTATTGTGTTACCATTTAAGCGGATGTTTTTATTTGTAGAGTTTTGTACTTTTTGAAATTTTGGAGTAGCTTAAATTTTGTTAATTTTTCAGTTTACAAAATTTATGACTCGTACAATTTGTTATGTTCACTAGCGTAAAATGTCACAAACATTTTGTTTCGTAAATTTACAGCCTAACTGCAAACAACACATGTTGCAATCTACTTTGGTTTTAATTTAAAACGCGGTTGCATTTTATTTATTTTAATACGTTTTGTTGTTTTGTACAGTTGCATTCTACGCGCCTTAATTTTGTCATTAATAATGTTGTCATGCTTCAGTTTCGCATTTAAAAACTATAAATTATATTAATAGTTATAAATGGTTTCGGCTAGTCGTTATATGTTTGTGACAGCAAATAGCAGGGTGTGTTATTTTGTCACTGCAAATCTTACAAATAATTGATAGAAGTCGCGTTTTGTATTCCATATCGTAGACCGTCACCTATATTGATTGATCTTTACCGTGTGTTTTTATTTATTTATAAAATTAGATCCACGTCAGTCGTATCGTTTAAGCATATCAATTAATTTTTATATAATTATGGTATTACAAAAGTATTTTTATAAGTTCTACAAGTTGAAATGCATGATATATTTATTCTATATAGATTTTAGACTTTGCCTTTGAATTACGGAAAACGTTTTAACAAGTGTTTAGTATGCTCGAGTAGAACTGAAATACGTCAATTCTATTACATAAACTTGTATAGGTTTTTATATATTCTAAACTTACAGAATTCAGTAAAAAAAATTCTCTAAAACAAAACGAAAAAATATATTAGCCATGGACATCCCATACAGAAAAACATAATCTACGTAAATATAGCAACCGATATTAATTGCATTCATTAATCAATCCAGCAATGAAATTCACTAATTTAATGAACATATTTGCTGTTCTTAGTTAACTCAGCAATTCCGTTTGCTAATACGAATATTTGTACATCAATGCAGCAAATAGTTTAGCAAATTTAATGGCTGAAACTGCACCGACTAATTCATTTGCTGCATTGACGTACAAATATTCGTATTAGCAAACGGAATTGCTGATTTAACGAAGAATAGCAAATGTTTTTAATAAATAAGTAAATTGCACTGCTGGATTGACTAATGAATGCAATTAATATCTGTTGCTATATTAACGTCGATTATTTTTTGCTGTGCATATATCAAATATATATAATTTGCAGATAATGATTTTTACTGCATACTCAGTTTTTTTGATCCTATTGCTTAACCATTTTGTGAAAATCGCATTCGAAATTTTAGGCCCTTTTCAGCAACTTCTTTGTATACAAAATATAAAATACTTAACAAAACTAGTTTTCCAATTAAAAATTCAAACGTAAATGTTCTTGTTATTACCAAAATGTATTATATTATATAAATGAATTCCTACCCAGTCTTCCATGTCTCGGAGACATGGCCATCTCGTTGCTTTTTCGATTATAATTTTTAAAAATGTTCGTACATTCAAATACTTTGACAAGATACGATAATTAAACATTTATCAAATCGATATCGCAATATTTTATGCAGCAATCTCGAACTTTGTCCATTTTTGTCATCGATATCGTTGCGAATTGGAAAAATGTCTCGTATCGAGAAAACTCCGACAAAACGTTTCGATATCTACCTACCATGTGGGTCCAATTTGACGCTCGAAATTGTTACGAGAACGGAATTGATCTGAATTGATCTCGTATCGATACCGAAACGAATGGCATACTGGGTATATTTTTTCAAAATAATCATTATTTTCAAAATTCTCATATTGCGATATTTTACAAACTGTGTTAAAATCAGTATCTCCAAAATGTGAAATCCTTATAAAATGTTTAAAAGAAATATTCGTATAATCTGAATTCTCTGGGCATAAAGTAAATGACATATTTGAATAGGTAATGAATGGACCTTTCCAATGAACTATGTTTTTGCACTCCCAAAAGACATATTCGTATAATCGGAAATTCCTGGATATATAACAATTGCAATATTTTGATAGGTAATGAAAGCAACTTTCCAACAAACTATGTTTCGTGTGTGCACCCCTGGAATCTTGGGCATACACAGATCCACAAAGCGACGTAAATACAACAAACATGTACATCAATACGACAAACAACTTCTTCGTCAATACTTTTTTCTGTGTAGTTGATCATTTTTATTGGCAATAAATCTCTGCTAAACTGAATGGTTTGTGTATTTGCCAAATTCGCGACGTATTTAATTTCAAAAGTTTTCTGTTTTAATACACATGATACGTAATTTGACATATTTAGCTACTTTTTATTTTTCTAGTTAACCATTTTGCGTTATTTCAAATTTGGTTTTATCGATTTCTGTGTTACTTATATTATTTATGGTTTTTGGCCTTGAATTTTTAGTCGCCAATAACTCGAAACATGCGCTAAATTTGAAAATGGCTGGCGCCAGTGAATTCAGCATACCCGAATTAGGTTTTCTAGCTATGTGCACAGCATGTAAGAACAAAAATGCTTGTCTCTAGAACAGTATAGTTTAGGCAATTATTATATAATAATTTGAATTTGGATTAAAGCGATACAATTAATGTTTGCCTTTAATATAACGTTCAAAATTATAAATTAAAAATAATATTGCGAAGCTAACATGGATCACTTTAATGTTATCCGTGTTTTAAATTCTAAATTGAAAATAATACTTATTACGAAGCTAACATAGATCACTTTAATGTTATCCCTATTTTAAATTCTAAATTGAAAATAATATTACGATTAAATATCCGTGTTTTAAATTCTAAATTGAAAATTATATTACGAAGCTAACTTTAATGTTATCGAGAACATCCTATACTGATTTACGAATGTTTATACGAAATACATACGAATTATTTTGTGGCTCTATTAAACAAATGATGATATTCAGAACTTATTTTACAGATTTACGAATGTTTATTTGTACTATTTACGAATTATTTCGTGTACCAATTAAGAAATGATTTACATATATTATTTTTATATATTCCGCGAGAACACTTTTGGCATTATTCTAAAATATTTAAAACATATTTCCGGAAAACAAACATATTAAATGATGTTTGTATGAAGCGTATATTAAATTATAAAATGTTGTGCAATTTTAATGTAATATTCCCAGTTTTTTTTTATACGTGCAAAAATTTACAGCTTCTGATACAAAAATTTGAAAAAAATGTAAATAAACTACATTGAGCCTGCCAAAACAGTGTCTATGAATATTTCGTAACTTTACAAAACTTCGTACATACAATTTATATCGTATATATAATTTTTTTATAACGCACAGTAAAATATTCCAAGAAAATGTTTCTAAACCGCCTTCAGCATGCCAAAATTGTGTCTAATCGTATTTCGTACCTTTACAGAAATTGGTACGTACTACATACAAATGGTTAATGAATAATAAGGGTATTCATTTTACTTCGTATCTAAAAATTCGTATTTTGTAAAAATTATAAGCATATACGCATGCAATACGAAGTGAAATGAATACCCTTAATATCTTTTTAGACATTTTGTTTCAGAAAAATTATTAATAGCCTCCAATCTTAATCAAAAACAATCCATTCTCTTGATAATTGCATATATTTGGCACTTTACTCTTATCTAATTTAGTAGGCATCATTAATTTCACATTCCACACAATTAAGGATTAATAGAGCATACAACGATTGTGTATTCGAAATCGATACAAGATCTCAATTCAAACTGCATTTTGTAATATATTGCCGTCATTATCAAATAATCACTCAACACACCCAACACCACATGTTGTGCACATTAACCCCAGCTACAAACTACAAAAACTATAAAAGCCCTAAACGTCATTATCACCTCCATTTACGTACTACATACGACTACTACTACTACTGCCTATTAATGCAACAACATTAATCTATGAAAACTCAATTAAAGTTGATTTTCCTACTACCGAAGTCAATAAATAAATTTGTTTTAAACAATTGCAGGCAATTTGTAAAGTCATTACGACATGCACAATACCCTCTAACACCCTCCACCCACCCCATAGGCGGCTATACAAATGTGGGGATTCTACTCGTGGAGGTCCGGGTAAAATTAATAGTTTCAACATAAGGTGGGCGTAGTATTATATATATATTTATTGTTTTTGTAAAATTTCATTTTAATTGTTTCGAGTGGGTACAGATTCAAGTTGCAATATGAGACGACGCAGCATGTAGCCGGCGTAACATTTGTTCCTCGTTGTGGGGCCAGGTCCATGTTGGAATACAGTACTATGTAGTTCGAGTGCGTTCGAGTGGGTGGTATTTAATTTATTTACACAGTTACGCGTGTTAATAACATTTAAATTGCTGGTAATTGCTGTTACAAACAGATTGCACATTTTTTTTACAATTCTCATAAATTTTACAACTTATTTTTTCGCCTTTTCATATGCCACAAGTTTTATGTCATTTAGTTAAAATGTTTTTGAAAAAATAAAATAAAAAATTTACTGTCTGCTTATTTTCACAATGTCAATTAAAGTTGAACGTATAAATTATTTAGATACAATTTGTAAAAACGCCAATTTGTTTTATATGTTTTTAATGGCATAATTATGTTTCTAAATTATAGTTGAAATTATCGTCATTTATAAACTGTTTAGTTTAATTGAAAACTATTAAATTAAAAACTTATTGCTTTTAAATTGAATTTTCCCATTGTATCCATAAATTACAAATTAACAGTTGTGGGGGCCAACAAAAAATTCATTTTTTCAACTAAAAAGTTATTAATTTATTTATTCAATTATCCACACCAAATAACAAAAGTTTATCTATTACACTACTCAAACGAAATACCATATATCAATTTTATATAATTCTTCGGTTATAATTTTGACTGCATACTTAGTTTTTAACAATTCCCTAACGTTTTGAAAAAACTTACAATCTTCATTTTTAAGCCCTTTTTATCCACTTCTTTGATTAAAAATTATACAGTCCTGGTAAAAATTGTTACTTAAAAAAATTAAACGGAGTTTTTCTCATAATTGCCTGGACTAATTTTAATATACTTATGAATTCTAATATACATATATGTTTTTAAGATATTTGGATCAAAACTCGGAAAATTTTTATTTTTCAAGCACTTATGGCCAGTTTTTTAGTGCTAGATTAAACGTAGTTTAAACTTCGTTTAATTAATCTTCTCTTTTACGACGTTTAATATTGTTCGTAGTTTTTCCGTGATAGTTTAAAATGTACATAGATCCAGTCAATGAATATGGCACCGCTGGCTAGTGACAAAAAATTTCTTTCGATTCTGATTAGTATGTCATTCAAAAATTAAAAAAAAAAACAAATATATTAAATAAATGTTTCAGAAAAATTTAATGATTATAATCGGAAAAATTAGAAAAATAATGACCAACTATAGTGGAGACGTGATGATTGTTTTTTATTAAAAAAATTGCAAAAAGTTCAAAAATCTAAAAATAAATAACAAAATGTAATCCGATGCAGCAACAGAAAATAGCATAAGTGTTGTGAGATAATTTTTTCTATATACTCTTAAAAGTTTAAACGAAGTTTAACCCTTCAACATCCGTCGTTTAAACTAAGTTTAAACGACAAATGAAGTTCACTGAAAAATTCGATTCTGTCTTTAAACAAAGTTTAAACTACAAATGAAGTTCAACTAGAACTGAAAAACTGGCCCTTAGAATGTAACGATAAATAATAAAATAATGTATGATAATTTAGAGCATAGTTCAAACTAACTAACAACATTGCTAAATTTTATCCATATGCTCTACTTTTTAAAATATGCCCTGTGAACATAATTTTGGTATCCTTTTTTTAATCAATAAAAAAATACTTGTACATGTAATCTGAAAATATCATATCATATTTAAAGTATGCTTTTTCTTACCATATACTCACTTTTTTCCGATTATATAGTTTTTTTTTGACAAAAATAGTGGTAAAAACTGATATATTTTGGTAATTTATATATATTTTACATATCAAAATTAAACTTCGAAACTGTGATTGATAGGATATATTTTAAAAATTAGAACCGTTGAATGAAAGTTAGTATTTTCGATCTTTAGTTTGGACTATGCTCTGCATAACCATAGAACATTTTCTTATTTATCATGTGATACGAAATACTAAAAAAATCGTTAAAAAATAGTCTAAAATCTACATTTTTCGAATTGAAATTCAAATATCTTAAAACGTAACGGAATATTAGCATTTATGGTTATATTAAAATTATTCTCAACAATTAAAAGAAAAACTACGTTTACAGTTTTTTGGGAAACTAGTTGTGTAAGCGACAGAATTTTGACATATACAATCATTTCTTTTAAACTGTGATTGATATGGCATATTTTATTAATTAGAACCGATGAAAGAAAATTAGTATTTTTCATCTTTAGTTTGGACTATGCTCTGCATAACCATAAATCATTTGCTTATTTATCATGCGATACGAAGTACTAAAAAATCATCCAAAAATAGTCTAAAAAATCTACATTTTTCGAGTTTAAATTCAAATATCTTAAAAACATAGTAGAATATTAGTATTTATTAATATATTATAATTAGTCTCAACAAATATAAGATAAATTGCGTTTAAAGTTTATTGGAAAACTAGTTGCGTAAGAGACAGATATTTATTCGAAATAGTGGCTGATAAGTTTCAAAAAATGTTTTAGCAATTTTCTTAAAATCGCAAATAGCAATTTTCTTAAAATCGAAAAACAAGGTCAAAATCAGCACTTACGAATTACATAGAATTGATGTATGAATGTCCATAGGAAACTTTTTCACATTTTGTTCAGTAGCGTTATAAACCATATTTATGTTTAAGCAATCATCTATTTTTGTTCTTCTTTGATTTAGCACAATAAATCTGATTAGAGAAATCTTTGTATGAATGACATAATAACTTTAAAAAGTCAGGAATTATTATTTCAATTCATTATAATCAATTAAAATATTTTGCAGTTTTAATATGTGTGCCACAATCAAGGCATAATCATATTTTTTGCACTGCGTGAGTTGACTATTATATTTTTAAAACTTTATATTTTAAAAGAAATTTATATAATTGAATTGAATTCCTTATAATGAATAATGAGCAATAAAAAACCCCATAAAAGTAATAAGTTTAGATTAGTGCGATTCAATTTCATATATATTCTGATAAACTCCAACAATATCTGAAAGTTGATTCACGAATAATATTAATAATATTTTTTATTTTTGCATTGATAACATATAATGGCCATGAACATTATTATGCTAGTCATGTTAATAACGTCATTCGCAATATGCACTGAACTTGCACTTGAAAAATGTTAATCACACACATCTCAATGGAAAAAGCAGCCAATAGTTAGTTGGTACACCTATTAAAATCATGTAAAACATTTTCCAAATTAATACTTATTCCATCGATAACAATCTGTTGGCTTAGTAGTGAAATCAAGCCTAAGGCACACACACATTTGGTGCTGCAAGCCAACCAACAAACCACAAAATTTTAATTAAACCAAAAATAATAATTAGAAGTTGTAGCCAACCGCACAGAGTGGCAACTCCACCACCAAATGGCAGCGCCAACGAAAAACTTTTGGCCAAATAGTTTCCGCACTAATTACATGACATGCATAGAAACCGCAAATTGTCAACGGATTACGTCGACAATGTAGTGCTGCATGGCGCATGTTGCCGGGGCTGATGCTGCTGTTTCCATTGCTGGGAAAGCATGTGTTCCTGTTTCAGTGCACAATACTGCTATATATGGTTGGCAACAGTGACTTCGGTATTGAAACGGCAACGCTATTGTTGCCATTGTCTTCCGTGACCCGGGAAGATGCCATTCAAGGCACCAACATCCGATAAGCGGCCACTTTTGCACCGACAATCGAATTACAAATGTGCCATATTCTGAGGTATATGAGATGGTCAGAGATTATGGGACCACAGATTATTTATAACAAAGTCAATGGGTATCCAATTAGCAATCGATAGTAACACCTACTAATGATTGCATTAGTTTAATGAGCTGTCATGGGTCATTTTAATTAGATAATTATTGGAAGTTAGTACGTTCTCTGTCAAAAGTAGCAGTAACGTGTTACTTTAGAGTAAACCATTAGAATATTCATTGTTTTAAATAACTTTATTAATTATTAGAAAGTTTAATTAAATTCATACGTCTGTCTTATTACGTTTATGCTTAATTTTAAAATGTTCGTATTAACTTTGTTAGAGCAGCTATGAGTGTGCTTATATTATGTTTTTATATATTTTTTTTTCAGATAAGAAAACTTTGAAAATTTATAAAACGGTTATCATTTTTATTTAAACCTTTCATGGTTCAATATCTTGCTCATTTTTACTACGATTCTAGTTAAAAACAATAACAAACTATTCAATTCTATTTTATTACTTTAAATCCAATATTCAATTAAGCTTTGTATTCCATTGTTTACTACGTATTTGTTTTATTTGTTGCACATGGGCTTCTTTTTACCTAGAAATTTAAAATTAAATTATGTACCGAATGATTAGTTTAATTAAATCTGATATTTAACTATAGATTTAATTACTGAAATTTTACATCATTCATCACAACATCTAGTATATCAGTTTTACTACGTTCATGCTGGATATTTTTACTACAATTGTTGTAAAAATATTAGTAAATTCAATATTTGCACATAATGAATAAATAAATAAATAAAAGTGCTTAAGTTTATACGATTCTTATATGGTCCACATTTCAGGCAATCTTTATTTGACTATCTTTACTAAGTTTGTGTTTGATTTTATTACTGTTATGCCTCATTTTTAGCAAACAACTAGTTAATATAAATTTAGTGATGTACTCAACAAAATGCACTATTTAACTATGGATTTATTTTACAACAATGTAGCACCATTCATCCAAGCATATTTTATATCAGTTTCGAATACGTTAATAATTGCTACTTTGAGTACTTTTGTTGTAAAAATATTTGTTAATTAAATATTTGAACAATACAACAATGTTTTTAATAGTTTAAAGTACTAAAATTTATTTAAGTATTACAATGTTTGTAATGCAAACATTCAATATTTCTTTTTTGTTTTCATCGAATTTATTTACTATGTTCGTGTTTGAATTTTGACTAATACACCATTTTTTTTTTTTTTTTAAACAACAAGTAATTTAAATTTGAATGATATTCTCAATGAATTTTTTTATTAAAAGCACTGTTAAACTATAGATTTATTTTACTATAATGTAACATTTATAATAAATCGATTTCTAATACGTGCATGCTTGATATTTTTAGTATGTTTGTTATAAAAATATTTGTAAATTAAATATTAAAAGATAGTAATGAAGTTTATTTTATAAATATTACATTATTTACTACATTCGTTATTGAATTTTATACTAATATGGCACTCTGTTTTTACCAAACAACTCGTAGTTTATAATTGAATGATGTACCCAGTAATGCATTATTTTACTTAAGATTTATTTTACTACAAAGTTGTACAAAAACTTTTATATCAGTTTTTACTACGTTTGTGCTTGATTTATTATGTAAACTAAAAAAAGTTTCAAACTTAAATACGTATGTACTTAAGTTTTATTTCAATAAAATACATACTCGCCTTTTGTTAAATATTCCATAAAAATGCCAATAAAAATATAAAAATTCTGCCAAAATGATGAGAACAATGTTTATGCTTATTTTTTACTACATGCATGTTAAAAATTTGTTATGTTCCAAAAAAAAAAAAAAAAACTTCAAACATTAATAAACCTTAAAAATATTATTTTGATAAATATCGCTTAAAAATGCTAAAAATAAAAATCCAACGAAATTGCATAAAAATACAGCTCTACACAAGGCCACACATGTTTGCCGTTGGCCACAGGATGTTGCCGTTGCCGCCACGGCTGCAACATAAAACCAACAGCAACAACTTTATGACAACCTGCAGTTGTTGCTGCACCCTACATATGCCCTACATTTTGACGTCAGTTTGGCGCAGTTCCGTGTGTTTGTGGCATTGGTTACAAAATGATACCAAAGTTCGCGTTTATACTTTGACCAAGTTTTGCCAGCGCTTCAAAGTGGAGCAGAACAGCAAACTTTTTGCCAACGAAAACAACAAAATGTTAAGAATCGCTGAAAGTAGATTTTTGTATTTTTTGTATATGTTGTATATTTATTATATATCTGCTATATATGTATCTGGAATATTGTTCTTTAAACTTTGCTGCTCATGTTTGATGTGCATTTTATGTGAATTTTACATTTTAAATGACGTGTGCCCAAATGGGTTAATGTTGGTTGGATTGGCGGTACGGCAACGGTTTTGTTCTTGTTGCTACCGTTTGCATTTTGGTACCATATACGTTGTAGTGCGCAATAAAAACCACAAAAATATAGGTTAAGGTGAATAAAATAAGTTCATTCTCTACTTTGGCGCAAAAACAGCTGACGAATGATAGAATACTAAAAGGAAAATATAAAACTATTTTATTAATAAATATAGATGGTTGTTTCTTGGTTGAAATTTAGCAAAGAAAGATATAAAAAAAATATATATAAGATATCAGAATTAAATTGAAGTTCAGTTTTCCAGACATATTTTCACTTAGTTTAAACTAGAACTTACTTTAAACTAGGACTTAGTTTAAACTAGGACTTAGTTTAAACTAGGACTTAGTTTAAACTAGGACTTAGTTTAAACTAGGACTTAGTTTAAGCTAGAACTTACTTTAAACAAGGACTTAGTTTAAACTAGGACTTAGTTTAAACTAGGACTTAGTTTAAACTAGGACTTATTTTAAGCTAGATATCATTCGTCTATAGTCAACATATCGCAAATATTTATTTAAAATGACACATTAACGATTACTCACTATCTTACTGTCTGTCAAATTTTGATTAGGAATCATAGACGTTTTAAATATATAAAATTTAAACTATGTTTAAACGAGCACTGATAGACTGGAACTAATTGAAACTGCAAGAACTGAGTTTTTCATTTCAGACCCGATATCATATGAATCTGAATCTGCAATCAAACTTAACCACTAAAACATTTATTTTTAATTTAATCTTCGTTGGTAGTTCTAATTCTAATTTTTCACACGAGTTAACGATTCAAAATCTTACAGTTTAATATTGCATATACACTGGATCTAAATGAACCTACTAGGACGTAGTTTGTTTTTCAGACCCCGGTATCATATATTCCATGAATCTACATTCAATAATGCCATTCATTTAATATTTGTTGGTAGTTCTTATGTGAGTTTTTCACTTTAATCGGGCACTATTCCAGTTCCACACGAGGTAACAATTCGGAAACACGATTTCTTTGTAATGCAGTTTCTTAATCGGGTACCTCGGACTTTTTATTTTGAGTGTATGATATTCATACCTAAATGGAAGCTGATATTTTATGACTTATATTATTTTTATACCCTAAGAATGAAAGGGTATATTCGGTTTGAATTGCCATTTGTACACCCAGAAGCAAGCATTTCCGGTATGGAAAAGTAAATATATTCTTGATCAGCATGAATTCCCGAGTCGATTTAACGATGTCCGTCTTTCTGTCTGTCTGTTGAAATCACGATTACAGAAATACTAGAAGAGCTAGATCAATGAGACTCCAAATTTAGATTACTTATATATCTACACTGTCTGTCAGTGAAAATGGGCAGGCTCGGTCCATTGAGACCTGAGAACCGATCACTTGTGTTCAAATACCTAATACAAAATTTACATCTACAGAGGAATTTTACTTTATGCGATCTTCAGTGAACTCAAATATATTTTACTTTATGCTCAAATATTTGAAAATAATGCTTTCCCGTGGACCGACTTGTGGTTCCCCAAAAAAATCGAAATTTGGTATATCACTCATTTGTATATATGGGTATCAAATGAAAGTAAATTCTTCAGCGATTGCAAGTTTGTAGATATTTTCAGGATTTGTATACCTATTCGGTGACCTATGCACCATTTAAAATGGTCCCCGCGCACATTGTCGTCTATAACTTTCAAAATTCATATTAACTTCACCACATCAACTATCACAATTGCCCTACTTCTAAATTTCCCATGTGATCTAACCTTCCTTACTGGTTTTTATTTAAACTCTTTCTATACCATTTTATAGATTATACTCAATATTTGCACTTGTTCAAATTTGAATTTATTGCGCGACTAGTTGTCGACACTCCAAAATAATGCCATTCAATGCAGTGCTGAAGGTAAAGAGGACGAGTAAAACTGACTGACATCTACAACGACGCCTGCTCTGCTGCTACGATGATGCTGCCAAAAATGCAGCAGACCTTTAAAAAAAAAAACACTGCCTCCACCGCCCAAAAGATATTTCGACGATTTCATATTCAGCTGCTATGCGTCATGCCAGCAAAATGATGCAAGGTTGGCGTCTGATTGTCTGGAATGGCACACAAAAAAAAATCGGCAGGAGTAGAAGCAGGATGTGCACGAAGCACCAGTAAAGAATATCCAATTGAAAATTCAAAAAAACTATGCAAGAAAATATTTTCAATCCGATAATGGGATGATGTAAATGTGATAAAATGAAAAAAAAGTGATGCCATGACGCACGTAGGCGATTATGTGGCCACGAGTGCATTTTGTTGGGAAAAAATAGAGAAAAATGTAAAAAAATAAAAATATTAAAATCAAGGATTGACACCCAAACAAATAACTTTTTCGAATGCGGTTTTATTCTTCGTTTGGGTTTCGATTTTAAATATTATAACGAAACGATTTCCGTATAGAGATTTCAAGTTATGGTTTCGATTTCATATTTTGCATTTATGATCTTTTTCGTATATATTTACAAATAATGAACTATTATCGGTTTCGGTTTTCTCCTTTTTTTAACATATTAACCAACGCTCAGGCGATACCCCCTATTCAGGCAATGAACAGTGTTGATCGAATGAAAGAATTATAGATTATTTTGAGATAGGAAAGATGGAGTAGTGACGTTGTTTTGAACTAGCCAATGTCAGTGATTTCGGAAAAACAGGCGCAATGAGATTGTTCCACAAACGTATCGTGCGACTGAAGAACAAATTCTCTCTTTAATGCGTGGTTCTGTTGAGAGCCGAGTGGACTACGAAGGGCTAGACTTGGTTCGATGCCCGCGCAGAACAAGAGAACATACAACCTGGTAAAATCAGGGCTCTAATCACGTATGACGATAATCGTCTAAAGATATTGTTTAGACGATAGACTTACTTAAACAAAAACGATAGCATTTTATGACTATCGTTTATAAGTTACGTGATGAGAGCCAAGTCTCCCTTGTCTCGAAGACCTACGATGCCTCGAAGCTTCTCCAACTAACTTCTTGCAGCTTTGTCGCATCTAATTTTAAAAATCTATCGTACACACAAATTTTTTGACAAGATATTTAAACATTTACCATATCCCAATCTGCCATGTCTCAAAGACCTTCGATGCCTCGAACTGTTATCGATTAAATTCGAGAAAAAGTTCGATTTCAAAATTCGTTGCTTTCTCGATTCTAATTTTTATAATTTCTCGCACATTCAAATTCATTGACAAGATACGATATATAAACATTTATCGCATCGATATCGTAATATTTTTCGAAGCAATATGTTACTTTGATCATTTTTTTTTATCGATATCGCTCCGATTTCAAAAAAATTCTCGTACCGAGAAAACTCCGATAAAACACATCGATATCTACCTACCATGTAAGTCTAATTTTACGCTTGATATCGGTACGAGTCCGATATCATGTGTCCGATGTCGTGTGATTTCTCCATTTTCTCGCATTGATCTCGTAACGATTTCAAAACGAATGGCATACTGGTATCCAATCGCTATATATTTCGAAGCAATTTCTAATTGTCAAAAATTTCTCAAATTTAGGTTCATTTTGACGCTCTTTATCGTTACTATAAAGTTCTCATATCGTGTAAATACTCCTGCTTCTCATATTGATCTCGCAACGATATCGAAATGATTCTTAATAACGTTTTCAATCCCCGCTATTGACCAATGACGTACAAATTTCATATATACTTCCGATTGAAATCATTTTATCGTTTTCAATTCCATCGAATTTGTTTTTTTCGGTTTGCAATTCGAATTTTCAATACAAAATATGAGAATTTCGATCGAATTAAATTCGTTAGAGTTCTGTGTAACAAATTCAATTTCATATTTGTATTTCGTATTTCAATTTGTTATTTGATGTTTCCAATTCGATTTTTCAATACAAAACTCGTGTATTTCAACCGAATTAAATTCGTTAAAGTTCTGTGTAATGATTTTAAATAATTTTTTAAAATTAAATAATTGAATTTCAATCAATAAGTTTTGGACCACAATTTGTTTTGCTATTTGTTTTTTGCTTCTTACCATTTTAGATACAAAATATACGTATTTCAACCGTGTCAAGATTCAATTTGATATTTTTGTATATTTGAATTTCGTTCGAAAATGAATTTTCGAACACATTTTGTTTAACTAAATTTAATTATTTGTTGCCTCTTTCTGTATTTAGAAACAAAAGAATATTAAACGAAAGTTATGCCATTTTAAACCAATTCATGATTTTAATAGTCAAATAATATAAAATCTAAATTCGTGGGACGATATTTTTATGTCAAATTTTCGTTTCGTCATTTCGTAGCTAAATACTGAAAGTGGGTATTAGATTTCTTTTCGATTTTAAACGGATATCGTTTACGCTTTCCATTCCTGTTTAAAATATAAATCGCATAAAAGACTCCACACTTAAATTTATCGCAGTTTCTTCTACATCGACGGAACTACGATTAGTTTTCGTCCGCATTTTAGGTACTCTACTTCAAGATCTATATTTTATAGAAATTTATAGACTGGGCGTGGCAGCAACTGACTGACTGACTGCCAGCCATAAAGGTTAAGACTTCAAGTAATACCAAAGCGCAGTGACGCCCTGGCAAACGACCCACTTTGTGCTGCAACCATGACCACCAAAGCAGCAGAAGCAGTAACTTTGGAAGCAGTCCAACAGCAGCAGCAACAGCAACACCACATATCTGGGTGGCGGTCGAACTTGGTTTTTGCTTGGCAGCCAAACTGCTGGCGCCTTACAGAGATACCTTGACACACTTTGTCAAATTTTACAATTTTTGCAACGACTCTGCATGTAAATGAAAAATCGTTTAACAAAACACAAAACCAAAAAAAAATAGATATTTATAAAATGCTTTAAATGCTGCTGCTGATGAGTTGGACAATGACAAAAATGTGTTTATGTCTAAAATTTGGACAATGTGCTAAATTTGTCACAAGCAGTGTTTTCAAATGCAGCCATGAGTTTAATTTAATATTTTTTGCTAATATATTTTATGACACATAATTAATTTCGTTAATTTGTTTTTAATTCAACTTTGTTTGTTTCGACTCTTTTCAGGCTCATTATGCGGCGGTCACTGCTGTGCGAACTCTACCGAAATCGAATTAAAACACAAGGCGACCACGGAGTTTGAGCGTCTGCTGCATCATCATACGAAGAGTTTACGTGGCATCTTGGAGTCTACGGCGAGTCTCTTTCAGAGTAAGTTATGGTTAATGTTAATAGCACTATGCTGTCCCGAGGCACAAAGTCAAATCGGTCACCACAATAGTGCGCTTCATCACAATCCTGCCTGCCATGTCTCGAAGACCGTCGATGCATCGAAACTTTCTCGAATAACTTCGAAACAAATCAAACTCGTTGCTTTATCGATTATAATTTTTTAAATTTCTCGTACATTCAAATTCTTTGACAATATTCGATATTTTATCATTTATCACATCGATATTGCAATATTTTTTTGAAGCAATCTCATTATTTGATTATTTTTTCTACGATATCGTTCCGAGGTCGAAAAAATTCTCGTAGCGATAAAACTCTGACGGTACTCATCGATATCTATCTACACAGAAAAAAATAATCGACGTAAATATAGCAACCGACATTAATTGCATTTATTAATCAATCCAGCAATTAAATTCACTAATTGATTGAAAACATTCTTCGTTAATTCAGCAATCCAAAAAAAATATTAAAAAAATTGTATTTGCTAAAACTGTGATCGGAATTGCATAATAATAAAAAAAATCGTCGCTATAACTTAAAAAACAAAAAATTTGAAAAATTAAAATTCTTTTCATGCCATAAGGGCAATTCTCTTCGTTTTTTTGCTATAACTCTATATTAATGCAAGATAAAATAGTGATGTCACGGCAATAATTGTTTGTTTTAAAAGCACCTATCGATTGGCATCATTATTTAAAAATAATTTGCCATCAACATTTTTCTGGCATATGATAAAAATTCAAAAAAAATATTTTAAAATAATGATGTTGATCGATAAGTGCTTTAAAAACAAACAACTAATGCCTTCACACCACTATGTTATCTAGTACCAATAAAGAGTTAAGGCAAAAAAAGAAAAAATTCGCCCTTTTGGCATGACAACATTTTCAATTTTTCGAATTCGCCCTTTTGGTTTTGTCTTTTGTGGCTAGAAATATTCAATATGGCAAAAAAAGAAATATTCAATATGGCAAAAAAAGAAAAAATTCGCCTTTTTGGCATGACAACATTTTCAATTTTTCGAATTCGCCCTTTTGGTTTTGTCTTTTGTGGCTAGAAATATTCAATAAAATCACACACGATTTTGGCATAGTATACTTGAGGAAAAACTACTTTCAAAAATGTAAAAAAACGCAAATGTTAAAATTTAAACATTCGCCTCTATGGCATGATAGGGACGATATAATCATCCACATAATTCGGACAAATTTAAGTTTATCTTATAGACAACTGTTCTTTTAGGGTACAGATTTAAAATGCTAACACTGGAATTAAAATAAATTCTTAAAATAGAATGTTTTCAAATGTAGGTATTTTTAAGAAATGAAAGAATTTTGAAACTAATAACAAAGAACTTTATTAACCCATGTCAATTAAAATCCTATAAAAATGTCCACATAAAAATTGATGTAATAATAATTTCGCTGAAGCTATTGGGCTCTGTTTACCTGAAAATCGTGTATAGAATTTAGAGACGTCTGTTAGTTCTGTGCGTGTAGCGTTAAGAAATTATGTAAATTTAATGTTTATTGGAAATTACATAAATTGTATTGTTCCAACAACAAATTGTACGTGATTTAAATAATAAAAATTTGAATATGGAAGAGTGCAATTTTTGATTTGATACGTTTTTTCCTAGTGTTTCTTTTATTAATTAAAATTCCATGCACAAATTTAAAGTCGATGCAAATTTTTGCAAGGGTGAGCAAACTTATTAATAATACGTTATATTTATGATAATATCAATCAATGTTTATTTATATTTACCTTATTTGTATAAAATAAAATATGCTTAAAGCAAACAAGAACAACTGTTGAAGGTTCGGCAATATGTAAAACAATGAATGGCACTTTACCTGAGATTGGGTGGTTGATTCGTATATGTTTTTACAAACAAAGATGTTGATTTTAATAAATGTTGTCATTTATAATAAACAAATTTATTGTGTTAATATATTTGAAACCCCGATTGTAATACATGATTTGCACCTTTGTATATTTTATGAGACATTTAGGGTGTGTGCGAATTCGACTAAATTGCAGACTAAACTAAATTGAACGATTTTTCATTCGATAACCGGTAACTGTTAAAGTTCGTAATCAATCGATTATCATATATCTGTTTGATTTTATCCAATTTAGTTCAATTTAGTCTGCTCGGAAATTCGATAAATTGAAATGTTAACACTGCATTACCGACAAAATTTAGTTTAGTCAGCGATTTAGTCGAATTCGCAAACACCCTTAAATTAAAATAAAGTTATTGATTTTTAGAGTTTGAATGTCATAAAAGAGTATTTTTTTTTTCATATCCAAATCTTTGTTTTAAAGTTTATTGTTTAATTATATACAAAAATAATGATAAATTTGTAAAATTTGAATCCCTTGTAGAATTTTACCCTATTTGGGTAGACATGATCATGACCGGATCATATTGTTCATATAACTAGTCGGTTTATGACAAGGTTCATCTTCAATGATTATTTCCCGATCATGACCCTTGCATCATTTCTACAAGGGATGTCATTCGAAATATTATCATGTTCTCCTCATATGTTATCAATATTTGCCACATCGATTAGAAATTGTCGAATATTTATTGTTGAATAGTTGTTGGTGAGTATTTATTCTACATCTATTATATATTTTTATTCCCCCACTAAAGGTGAAAGGGTATATTGAATTTGGATATCCAGAATTTGTAACATCCAGAAAGTGGTGTGGACAGTATGGGAAATTATAGATATATTATAGACATATTTTTGATATATTTTGATCCTTAACTTCTGAGTCAATTTAGAGATGTAAGTCTGTCGGTCTGTTGAAGTTATGATTATGGAAAAACTAGAAAAAATAGATCTATCAAATTTAGAACTTATATTACTTGTGTCCTGTCTGATATTGAAAATGGTCGTGAATGGTCTACCTTTGACCTATTTTCCGACCATTTTTGTAGATATACCACTTATGGCCCTTAATCTAAGGGAAACTTTTATTGAAAGAAAGTGAACTTTGAAAAATCCCTTTAATTTATGGTAAAACATATAAAAATAATGTTTTTCTCGCGAACAGAGGGTTATACTTTCCAACGCTAGTAGAAAATTTTTACCTTATCACACCCTGACAAGTTACTTGACAAACATTATCTTGTCTAATAGGGTAAATTTCTACTAGGGTATATGTGTAGTTGAATTATGACAAGTTGTTCTCAAGATTCGTAAACCATGATGACCTGAGAATCTCAATTTTCATTTTTTCACGCATTATCAAAATAAAATCTGCTTAAAATCACTCGTGTATTTAACGAAAACATTCGTGAAATTTATTTAAGAAATATTTCTAAATATACGAAATGTACTAAATTCGTATTTAGTTCATTGCACAAAATGATCTTATAGGCTTTGCTATGCAGAAGTTGTGCAGAAGACCGCTGATGAGGAAGCTTGGCAGCTTCCGAAACAGCTGTACGGTCAGCCAACAACTTTTTGTTTTTGTCAATTGTTGTTTTTTTCACTCCCCAGTACATAGCACTTTGTATCTGGCAAGACCTTGAGCCCGCAAAAACAATATTTTTGCAATATACGAAAGAACTTTTGTAAATTTATGATCAAATTCCGAATAGTATCTGTGCATATTACGAAACTGTTTATATGACAAGTTGTTTTCAAGTTTCGTAAATCATGATGACCTCAGAACCACAATTTTCATTATTTCACACATTATCACATATGTGCAGTCAAAACAAAATCTGTTTAAAATACACGAAATCTCTAATGTATTTTACGAAAAGTTCGTGAAATTTATTTACGAAATATTTCTAAATACACGAAAAAAACTTTCGTAAATTTATGATAAAATATTGCTACGAAATATTTCGTAAAATACTTGAAAGAACTTTCGTAAATTTATGTTAAAATTACGAATATTACTTGTGTATATTACAAAACCGTTTGTAGATTTTAGCTACGAAAGTCATTCGTACATAATACGAAAAATTGTCATTTTTTTTACGTAATTTATTGAATATGTTTTTACGTTTTGTACGAATTTTACGAATCTTTCGTAAATACACGAATGCGATTCATTCAAAAATTAACAACGCGAATACAAATTAAAATAAAATGCACTCCAAGTTACTATTGGACTCAAACGTATTTCTATTTTTACTAATTATTCGTGAACCATACGAATGTTTCTTAAAATTCTACATATAACTTCACAATTTACCAAAGTTTAGTAATTTAACCGTAATATGTAAAGCTCATTCGTAATTGTAATAAAAAATAATATAACAAAAGTTTCGTAATTTAAACGTAAAATATTTTTAATTTTGTTGTAGTTTTAATATTGCGAATATTCGTAATAAATGCGAATCGTTCGTAAAAAATATTTTGGAAAGAAAAATATAAAATTACTAATGCTAAGTGTATTCTACTATTTTATTCGTGTATTTTACGAAATAAAAATTACAAAAAAATATTTCGTAAAATAAAATATTTTGAGTGTATTTATAACTTTAATAATTAATTTCAACTTCATTGCACCAGTCATCAAAATGTTCCTACTTCAAAAATTCTCATGAGACCTAACCTTCTTTATTGGTTTTATCTTACAGTAGTTGCTTTTATTTATTTAAATTTATTACAACGTATAATATTTGTACTTGTGTCATAAAATGTCAATAAAAATCCATTAGTAAAACTGCAGTCAGTGTGGTAAAATTCATATTTTTAATAAGTATCGATTGTATAAGAAATTTATATTCAGTGAACTAAATTTGCATATAATGTTCATATTGTTTTTATAATTTTATAAAACATACCGTCAGAAAGTAAACATTTCATTGACCAAATTTGTGTCGTAAAATAATTGAATCTAAAAAATATAACTTTGTTTATTATGAGTTTTAAAATGAAGTTTAAAATGTACACTATCGTATATAATACTTTAGATCGAAGAAATTTTAGCTTCAGAAATAATATATTTTGTTCCGGTTTAAAGCATTATTTTTCCAACTGCAAAAAAGTACTTTCTGCCAAAATGTATCTGTTAAACCCACAAAGACAAAAAATAATCGACGTAAATATAGCAACCAATATTAATTGCATGCATTAATCAGTCCAGCAATGAAATTCTATAATACAGTGAAAACATTTTCTAATCGTCGTTAAATCAGCAATTGCGTTTGCTAATATGAATAATTGTACGTCAATGTAGCAAATGAATTAGTCGGCGAAGTTTTAGCAGTTATATTTGCTAAAACTGCGCCGACTAATTAATTTGCTGCATTGACGTACAACTATTCATGTTAGCAAACGCAATTGCTGATTTAACGAATAATAGCAAATGTTTTCGTTAAATTACTGAATTTTATTGCTGGACTGATTTTTGGCGTCGATTACTTTTTTATGTGCAGATTTAAAATTAACTCTCGCGCCCCCTGACAAATCCGATACATATTTATTTGTGTTATGACTAAACGTTCAAATACTACAAATTATAGGGAACACAATAAATTTTGCATACGAATTTATTTGCTTAAAATAAAAAAATACAATAATAATAAACGCAGTAGCGATCCATCTAAATAAAATAATAAATAGTTTTATCTGCGAATATTTTCCCCAAACGAATTGTAACAAATTCAATGCACAACAAATGTGGAACTGGTCACGTTTCGTGAACGACGTTGAACGCCAGTGGTTTCAGCTGCACTTTGGAACATGGACAAAAACCATAACGTCGTAGTTGCCACAGCGAACGAATGAACATATGTAGGGTTGTCCCAATGTCCGTCTGTGGGTGCTGTTTATTTGTTTGGCTAAATGTCTTGCTGTCCGTCTTTTCGTTTGTCTCATTGTCTGTTGTTTCATTTGTTTCTCGCTGACAGTGTGTTTTCTTGGAACTACTTGGGCGCACAATGAATGTGATTTTATTTCAATTCGATTATTATTATTAAGTTTGAAATATTATTCTGTGCATTGTTTTTAATGTTCAGACACAGTCACAAACCTCGAAATGGTACGGTACGGTCCAATCCAATCCAATCCAGTCCGGACCCCTCCGTTATGGAGGCTACATAAATAATATCGTGTTTTATGGTGAATTATTTAATTGTTAAAACAACTCACAATCGCGCAGGCATGACAATTGAATTTAGAGTTGAGATAACGTAAATCATTGTAAATCAGTATGATGTCATTTTACATTGCATTTAATATGCAAATCAAGAAAACAATATAAACAAATAATAATAATAAAATTAATTCAAAATAAAATGACGACATGCAGTGTATAAATTAATCGAGGTTTCATTCATGGAAAAAGCATTCATTCAAAAAGCGCCTTAAATTACAATAAATAATACGCAATATATACGCAATCGGTATTTAATATTAATATTTGATGGGTATTCGAAGTAAAGCGTATAAGATTTTTAAATTAATTTAAATGATTTATGCAAATAAAAGTTGCAATTTCCTGCTGCCCTTTTTTTCAAGTTTTCCCCAAATAATCACTTACTTTGACAAACTCAAAAATCTCTTTACGAGCATCAACTTGCAGCATAAAAAATCTCAAGTCCTCAGTACCTCGCAAAAATTACATTACATTGAATCTTTTCTGCGGAAATTTATGCGCGAGTAAAGGCCATAAATTGCGTATTTTGACAGCAGCTTACAGTAATATAGCGAAAAGTGCTATAAAATATCAAAAAAAAAATATAAAAGAAAAGTATTTTTTTATATTAAATAAAATATATTTCACATTGTCATAGCATATACCTTGTACACATAAAAAATAATCGATTTAAATATAGCAACCGACATTAATTACATTCATTAATCAATCTAGCAATGAAATTCACTAATTTAATGAAAACATTTACTATTATTCGTAGTATAAGCAATTGCGTTCACTAATATGAATATTTGTACGTCAATGCTGCAAATAATTTATTCAGCGCAGTTTTAGCAAATATAATTGCTGAGACTGCGCCGACTAATTAATTTGCTGCATTGATATTAGTAAACGAAATTGCAGAATTAAATAGAATAACAAATGTTTTCATTTAATTAGTTAATTTCATTGCTGGTTTGATTAATAAATGCAATTAATGTCTTTATTTACGTCGATTATTTTTTTCTGTGTAAGAACTTATATCTTGCACACATTTAAAAATATTTGAATATTGAAATATAGTATAAAATTAAAAAAAGTATAAAAGATGTAGACATATCGGTGGTTTTGATTTTGAAATTAGAATTTAAAATAAGAGATTATAACTGACTGGAATAATACTCTGCTGTAGTGTTCACATTCTACTCCGATCAGAGTAGATCTACTCCATTTTATTTGTATTTTTAAAATCTATTCCTCTACTTCGGTAGTAGCATTTTCTATTTTTTTTCAAAATTTTGTACTCCCTTTTACTGAAATCTACTCCATTTGCAAAAATAGCTCAAATTTTTTTTAATTTTATGAGTACAACTTCTTGCGCCTTGTCAATATTATAATTTTTCTAATAACTATGATCAATATTCTGTAAAATGAATGTAATATTTTTTCCAAGGTCTTTAAATTGTAGCAGTTATAATTAAATATACGTTCGTATCAACTTTTATAAAGTAAATTTTGAAAACACCATGTATTTCATTGGGTGTTCCAGATACACCCCAATTTTAGAAGAGACCAACTTGTACACATCAGCCTTATAGAAAATCCTTAAAATTAGGAATGAATAAAAATATTAAAAATGTACATATCTATTAATTTATTTGAAATCTAATACACTAATGCATATTTATACTCCCTTACCATCATAGACTCCTATATTTAATTTTCTACTCCTTTTACATCTGTAGCCGCGGTAGCTCAGTGGTTAGTGCGTTGGACTGCGAGCCGAAAGGTCCCCGGTTCAAGCCTGGACTGGGGCTAACAACATCTTTTCATAGAAAATTTTTCTATACCGCGCTACCTCTAGGCAGTAAACGGCAAACCTACGAGAGTAAAACCATTGCTTATGAAAAGCTCTCACTCGCCGTTCGGATTCGGCAATAAACTGTAGGTCCCACCACTTTGAGTACAAATATAACACGCACAGCTCAAAATGGTGAGAGAGCCGGCCTAAGTTCTTATAGGACTGTTGTGACAAATTATTATTATTATTTTACATCTATTTTGCAATATTTTCAATTCTACTCGCTTTTACTCATTTCTACTCCCCAAAATTTTTAAATCTACTACTTTTGCATTGGTGAAAAGTGTGAACACTTCTCTGCTGTATATGCGAATATTGGTTTGGTTCGTTTCAGTTCACATTAAAACATTATTTTTGATATATTTGAGCGTAAATTCAATATATATTTGACATAAGTTTTCGTTTCACAGGTCACAATAGACCGATATTTTAAATACCAGATAGCGTAGATGTATAAATCTAACTTATGTATAAATCTAACTAGTCTAGCTCTTCTAGTTTTCTTGTAATCGTGATTTCAACAGACAGACCTCCTTTTGAGTGTTACAAATGGCCTACCTAATTGAATATACCTTTTCACACTTAGAGTAGGGTATAAAATGTTTTGAGTTAAAAAAAGCTATTTTATTACAACATATTATATTGAAAAAAGTGTTTTGAAGTTTTTAAATTTTTTAAAAAGAGCTTTCCTGCATATACCTGGCAAAAACCTTTCGTAGGTGTTTCTGTTTTGAATTTTTTAAAAGTGACTTTATAGTAGTATCGGCGTATTGGTGAAGATTTATGCTGATATTACCATGTTTGGCTACCATTTCGGTTCGTACTACTCACTCATACTGCCTATCATATCGTACATTTTCCTACCATTATGCCTAACATTTGATTCCAACTGCATTGCCTACCATACTCTGTCATTGCCTACCATTTCTCTGCCAATTTTGCAGCAAAAAGAAAGGTTTTGTTCACATCCCCATCTTTGCCTATCTTAAAGCTGCGTAAAAATATGTTTTCTCTATCTATAAACTCAGGTTATTAAAATTTCAACAATTTGTAAGGCAGACCGGGGCTAAGTGGACATCGGGACAAAGTCAACTTTTGCTTTAAATCGCGAACGCGATGTCAGATCAACTTCAAATTGATACTGTACACTTAACATTAGGTGCCACTGTTACCAAAGAAGAGAAATCCATTTTGTGCTTTAACTTCAGTTTTTATATTGATAACGCAGTAAACTTGTACTTGTCATTAATGTTTTGATTATATATATACTTTGTTGGGAGTTTTATGTAGTAAGGGGTTCACTTATCATTTACTTTATTTTTATGCCAATAATATTAGACAAAGTCTCGTGGGGTAAAGTCGACACATAAGCGTTTGGTCAAAGTACATTCCGCGAAAATATAATTTATGAAACTTTTTGTTCAATGAATTTTCCAAAATAGTCCATTTTTACAATATAAGGAGACTTGTCAATCATTTGACCATGCTTTAAGAAGTTATTGCAAAAAATAGATAAAATGTGAATAATATGAGTCATGGTGAAACAATTTCGCGGGACCAGAATAAAACAGCACGAATAGTTTCTATCTTGGAATATATAATTCAATCAATTTGAAAGATATCAGCAAAAATGTGCATTCGCGAAAAAAGTGGGTAGTGTCGACTTTACCCCAGCCTATTTTTAGAATCAGGTTTGAGGTTGGGTCGCATTTGCATTTGTTTCGTGGAAACTAAATATTGTAGATCTTTACATCTTATGAAACATTTTTAGCTATCCAACCGTATTATTATTTTTGTCCTATGTCATTGATATGGTGATCAAAATTAGCATTGAAAAAAAAGTGTCGACTTAGCCCTGGTCTCCCCTACCTATAATTTTTGAAATTTGCTTTTTTTACATATTTTTAATGTAGTTTTTCCTCAAGTATTATGTGCCAAACTTGTATGTGGTTTTGTTGGATATTTGTAGCCACAAAACCAAAATATCGAATTTGAAAAATTGAAAATCTTGTCATGCCAAAAGGGCGAATCTTTTCGTTTTTTTGCCATAACTTTTTACTGGTACAAGATAAAATAGTGGAGTAAAGGCATTAATTGTTTGATTTTAATGCACTTATCGATTGGCATTATTATATAATAAATTTTTTTGACAAAATATTTTTAAATAATGATGCCAATCGATAAGTGAATTAAAAACAAAGAATTAATGCCTTTTCATGACTATTTAATTTTGTACTAATTTTTAAAGCAATTCAACGTTTTTAAAAATGCACATTCATTCCTTTGGCATGTCAGTGACGATATCATTGCGTCTCATTATAAATAATCGAAAAATATAATTTGGACTATTTACTTTATATTATAAAAGATATATATATATTTATTTTGTTTTGATATAAGGCTCAGAAACTGTTATATTCCAAGCAAAACCAAACACTTCAAGGTCAATTACATGATATTACCATTCAAAAACATTAGTTTCTATTTTGCATCTTATAATTTTTTTGATTAGATTTTAAATATTTGTTTAAATATTAAATATTTAAATATTTGTCTGGTAAACTAGTAACTAAACTAAGAAATTTAAAATTCTACTTAACTTTTCTTCTGTAAAGCTTCGCATGGCACATACCCTATTTGCTGCAAAACCTCCAATGAGGTTGCAACATTCTGGGTATTAAAGAAATTGTTGTGCGAAACAACATTGTAATCGCGCGCACTTACATGGCGCTCTGCATTGGCGCCCCGAACGTGTTGCCACAGCGTCACTAAGTTAGACACAAATATTGCCACCTATAAAAATATGAACATGAGCGTAGATTGTTGGTGATTTGAACCAGGAGTGATGGTAAAAAAACCAAAGGAAATACTTGCTAATACCAGGTACAATAACAACAACATAAGTGTGTGCGTGACAACAACAACAAACACGCAACCAAGCGACACAGATACAGAGATGCATGGTTCAGGATATGAACCGTGAACCTACCAGAACAAAAACATGTTAAAAAAGGCGAATAAATATAGAAGAAGTTGAAGAAAAAGATTTCGCATAAAAAACGCGCAACTCTTGCGGATGTCTCGCGCCATAAGCCCCAAAACGTGTTTAAAAACTTAAATTCCTGCTTTAAGAACCCTACAAAAACATGACGAATGCTAAAGAAGAAGCAGAAAAAGACAAAAGGAAGAAGCAGAAAAAGCCCGCAACTACGTAGACGAACAAAGCACAAGAATTACCGGGTTAAAGCCATGCCAAAGAAAACTAAGTGAAGATGAAAGCAACACAGAACTTCTTATGACGCTTTTTCTACCTCTTTGTCGAGACTCTGCTACTAGGGTATAACAAAAACATGGGTATTCATGGCACTAGTTATGTTTAAAAATAACAAAAAAAAGGTCCATATTGCAAAATGTATGCAAAGTGTTTGCTCTGTGTGCGTATTTAGCTGCAGGTGTATGCGTGTCTACTTGTCAGATTCCACGTTTATCTGTAACTGTGTCTGTGGGAGTGGGAAGGGGGAGGTGGGGATGGTGCTTTTGATTTTTGACGCTACGCCCCATATGGACCAGGAATTAATGAGAAAATCCTATTCATGCTCTGCTGCTACTGCTGTGCTGCAGATGAAAAATAGTTTTTGCCTCTTTGTATGAAAAATGAATGAAAATAATGGTTCTGGGCGTGAAGGTAGCCATAAAACACATAGAGCGTTTGTTTTCGTGCTCGATACATTTTTTACGATAGTCTTACAAAACAGAACAACAAAAATAAAGACACCAGTGATTAAAGAAGACGACAAAACTTTAGTTTACGCTTTTTTACATTAATAGTTTTAAAGTATAAATATTTCTCATTTCCACAGATAGAATCAAAATTTGTTGCGCCAACCAACTTATTCGGTTTTCTCAACTGTTAAGTCGGTTCTTATAGCCAGAACTTAAAGGGTTGTACTACAACCAATTTAGAAAAGTTTTAGAACATTCGACCATTAACCAATTTGAAGAAATTTCGTTCAAACCGAATAAAGTTGGTTGTTACAACCAACTATTTCATTCTTCAAACCTTTTCTGCTTGCATAGAACATGCTACACTCAGAAAAAAAAACTATAAAATTCATAGCAATTCCTATTGATTCAACGATTTTTTACTATTAAAATTAGTCAATGCGATTTTTCCTATTAATATTATAGTGAGGGAACTATTAATTTTATAGTGGCGTCTCACTATTGATTTTAATAGTTTTTACCATTAAAAATCAATGTGATGTCCTATTAATACCGGAATGTTCCATTGAAAGAATAGTTTATCATATTCAAATAAACTGACTTATACTAATATATCAATATGTTAAAATTATTAATTAAATTATTCAGTCTATTGATTTTAAAATATTGCAACATAAAATCAATAGTATTCATTATTTAAAAGTAATAGGACGTCATATTCTTTTAAAAGGATTTAACTATAACATTGCTATGTTATAGTTACCATAGAAATGTTTCATATTAATTCAATGCGATTTATCATATAAAATCAATAGTTAAATCGCATTATTTTAAAAGGATGTAACTATAAGAACGTACTATTAAAATTGCGAATGAACTAATTTTTATATAATTGATTAATAAACCTAAAAAATAAGTTTTTGGAAAAAATATACTTTATGATTCTTACTTCTAAAACGATTAAATATTAAAAATGGCATAAAGTTGTCACATATTTTTTAATGTTTTGTCTCTAACACCCATTTCAAACGTCAAAATACGACAATGCTAAAAAGTGAATGCAACAAAAAAAAATACACCAAAGTGAACAAAAACTTTAAGAAAAAAGCCTAATTTGACTTACAAATTTTCGCACCAAATGTCCACAATATCGGTTAAAAAAAAAAACTTTATACAAGACTAACAGACCGTACCTCTGTCTGCCCGTCTGACAATTCGTCTGTCTTGCTGTCGAAGCATGACTTCGTTTCTTAAGAAACTTTGCAAAAGTTTCCAATTTCTACTAGGATAAGAAAAACTTAAGCTGCTGGCGAAACAAAATGAAATGCAGCATTTTAGGCTGATTGGCATAGTTGCCTGGGCAACAGCTGGCAACAGTGGGTGGTCTAATAAAAAAAGAAGAAGCACAACAATAGGTCAGAGTAACTCGTAACATATGCAATTCAAGTTTTTTGCTTTTTTTTTTTAATATACATTAAAAATTTCAATGCTGCTTTAATTTTTACAATTTTAGATCCAGTTTTTCAGTCAGATTTTCACAATGCAACTTAGTTTAAACTAGTTGTCATTTTGTCTATAATCAACATATACCAAATGACATATTATCTGATAAATAATTGTCTATCTGACTGTAAAATCTTCGAAATTGGTTGTAGTCCAAACTACAACTCTTTTAGTTTTGACAATAACAACCGACTTAGCGGCTTAGGGAACCGAAAAAGTTGTTTGGGCACAAAGTTGGTTGGCGCAACAAATCTGTGTGTATGTATTAATTAGTCATGACTCTTCAGTAGTGAAGACAGTTCAAAATTATCAGAGCACAAAAATGAGAACGGAATTAGGTAATTATTCAATTCTGAGTTAAACTCTATTGAACTCATCACTGAAACTGTACATTTGCTCATAACAGATTAACTAAAGTACACACAGAATAGAGATTTGTTGCGCTAACAAACTCTTTGCCCAACTAACTTATTGGGTTCTCTCAACCGCTTAGTCGATTGTTATTGTCAAAATAAAAAGAATTTTAGTTTGTACTGCAACCAATTTCGAACTGTTTTAGAACAATTTGGTACAGATTTAGAACCATTTGGAGTGTGTATAGACTAATATTTCATGTGTTCAGGCTAATATGGCAGTTCCGTCAGCAAATTTGTTGGTAGTTGGTACAACTAACTTTTTCATTCTTCCAACCTCATGCAAAAACAGGATTTTTCTGTGTGTACTGAAATCGAGCACGAAATTTGAACATTCACTGGAATCACACTCGACTTCGAGTTCCCGTTCTCTGGAAAGTATATTTTACAAGATTTATTACAACTCTGTTTTATTTTTTATTAAGTTTTCTTGCCTAACAGTTTTTCTGAATTTTTTTATTTAATATATAATAAGTTTCGGACTAAATCAAATTATACAAAAATGGTATGCAAATTGCAAAGGAAGAATTCAGTTGCATAGAAAGAGACTTTCAGGCTTGAGTTCAGTTTCTGCTGAAATGTTTAGCACTGAATAGAAAAAAAAACCAAATTGGTTGCGTAGTATTTATGGGCAACACTTTCGTATAATCAAAAGTGTTTGCAGCTACTAAAAAGTCAAAATTTATAGTTAGATACAAATATTAAATATGTTTGCGAGTTATAATTTATATAATAATCAAAAGTGTTTGCAGCAACTAAAAAGACAAACTTTTTTGTTTGATACAAATATTGAATATGTTTGTGAGTAATAATTTAAGTATTTACTTCAAATCATTTTTATTAGTTGTTGCAAGTAATTTTAAAAAACTACATGTGTTTGTCTGAAATATTGTTTTGGGTGCAGGAATATTAATATGTTTACTGTGAAATGAGCTTCTTATAAATTGTATGTACTTGCAGTGCTAAAAAAATAATGTTTTACTCAAAAATAAATAATGTTCCACACAAACATAAATAATGTTTTACTCAAACATAAATAATGTTCCACTCAAACATAAATAATGTTTTACTCAAACATTATTTATTTAACACTTATCATATTTTTTTTTTAATTAAAACTTTGTGTAAAAAAATATTATTTAATTAGAGCCAATGATGACATGCAAATCGTCAAATTTTTTCGACTACTTAAATGCTATAAAACCAATGTTCAACACTTGTGACAACTACTTTAAAAAGTATTTTAAAAGTATTTAGTCTATTTGAAACTTTTACAAAGTTCTCAAAATGTACTAACTAAACACTCGATGGCACGTGCCAATAATTTTGGAATTTAGACGACATTTAGACGACTTCACACACAGCGTCTTAATTAACCCATTTGTCAGCACGTGGTGGTCTACTAAAGTGTCCTGTCTCTATGTCACTCTATGTTGCTCACTCTCTCTCTTGTGGTCTAGCACCGGATAGGAGAGATGACATCCTTGCAAGTGTTGCTTGCGGTCGTTTTAATATATAATGCAAATGCATAGGTTGAACGTGAATATGTCGTCGTTGAGGACAACGTCGAAAACAGGATAATGCATTAGCGCAACAGCAGCAGGATATTAGTAGTTTAAATTGGGCATGTGTGTGTGTCTGTGGTAGTGCATTTGATAGTGTGTGAACTTGATGTGTGTAATTATGCCGTGCTTAATTACCACAAACACACTTAAGTGTCTATTAGCCTATTTCATGTGCCGCATACACGTGACACAATTTTAACAAAAATAAATAATTCATTAAAAATTTAAAATTAAAAACTGTTGAGTTTGGTGTACTGCGCAACAGTTTTGCATTGCAGACAAAGTGGCGGCGCTTAGTTGCAAAATAAAAAAAAACATGTGGCATTTGCTATAATTTAGCATCAATTATTGCAAGCACAATCTAAACCATAATAAAAACAAAAATACAGAAACTAAAAATATCAAAAAACAACTGCAGAAAAATCACAACTGCCAAAAAAACCCATAAAAACAACGAGTCAACAACATTTTTAAATTTAAACCAAAATAAATCATAAAATATTAAAAACAATAAATATTATCACAAATCGTCTTGCAGTTGTAATTGGCCTAAAATATTAGCGCATAAATTTTGTGCAAACTCATAACTGTTGCAACCACTTAGCCGCACAATGTGGCAACATCATTACTTAACCCTTTAGTGCCCATTGTAGGTGTTCGTTGTAGTAGTAAAAGTCACCAAATACATTTTTTAATTTTGCAAAAACACGATCTATTGGAATATTACAGTTCTATGATCAGTATTATCAATTAAAATAGTTGCAGAATCATTTAAATTAAGTTTTATATAGAGCAATATATGAAATACTTTTTACAAAATGTTTTATTTGAAAAAAAAAAGGTTTTTCGTTAGATAACGTAAAATTACGAATATGATGTCCGAATTTTAGTATTTATTTAAAAAGTTGTATACAAAAAGTTTAAAACACTGATATTCGTTTTATTTTTTTTAAATCTGATTCTAATTTTTGATTAACGATTTCTGTCACCGATGACATTTTTCAAAAATCGCACTAAAAAAAATTACAATTTTTTTTTTATAAATCACATTTTTAGATTTTTGTCGTTCTTTTAAAATTAAAAATATTATGAAAAATTAACTGAAAAATGTATTTTTCATAAAACTAAAAGAAATATTTTTTTATCAATTTTACAAATCAAAATTGTAGGTTATTTGTTTGTAGTTCTTTGTTTGAATAAAATAATACAGTTTTTGCTCTATATTTTGAAATTAATAAACATTATTTGCCTGGCTCATAATTCTTATTTCAACTATGAAATAAATGTTGCATTTTAAGAGCGCTTGTCACGTTTATCAATAAATTGGAATACTAATTTTATCGGGCATATCCATAATTTCACTTTTTTTTATAGAAATTCAAATATTTTACAACAATATTCGTTTCACAGAACTTGAACGGTTTGAATACGATTAATATACGATTATTACGTATTGAAAAATCGAAATGTATAATAGCATAAAACAAATTCAACGAATTGACATCTTTATACTATATCTGATAGCAAACATTTTTCTTTTAAAATTGTTGAACTTGGTTTAAAGTAAAAATAAAAATTGTCTTTAATTGCTTTTTGTCATATTTAGCAACAAATTGAAGAATAAAGTTTATCGTACATGTTCAGAATTTCAATTTTTCTGTAGAAATTCACAGAGTTTATAAAATGCAACCAATTAGATTGATTTCGCATCTTAATACTATTTTTGAAATTCATTTCAAAACAAACAATTTTCATTTCAAATGGTTTATCTTGGTTTTATTAAAACTACTTTTTTACATTTTTTGTGTTTCTGAGCGCTATTTGTATGTTATAAATAATACAATATTTTTAAATAATATACTAGGATTTTCTAAAATTTCAATTTAATTTTCATGATTTTTAAACCCATATGCACAACGAAACAATTCATTTAGTGCTTGTAACTATAAAGTTACAATGAGCATACAAGGGTTAAAACATGGCGACGAGTGCTGTTGTTGCCAGCGCAAATATTTATGTTGCGCAACATAAATTGCGTTGCGTGCATATATGTGTCATGCATATATATATTATGCATTTAATGCTTGCGGCCTTTGAAATGTTTGCCACATATGATGTCCAGTGATTTCTGTCTGCTGCAGCATCCTTTGAATCTATTTCTTCTTGTTTGCCTCAATTAGGTTTTCATTAAATTCTCAAAATCGAATATAAACAATGGGGCGACGCATCTCGAGGCGCTCTCTATACTATAACTCTTGGTTGTGCGCAAACAATATTCGATTCGTTTGAACATATATCAGACTCATCATATGATATGCGTTTGTTGCCGTCGGCCATTCAATTTTTCAATTTTCCACCGCATTGAAACTTGAAAATTAAATTGATTCTCAAGTTGGTTAGTCGTAGTCATCATGGCGTGTTGAATGACGGACGGACTAATACAGACAGTTGGTCAAACATTCGGACATAAATGTATGTTAGGTATTTCCGTTTCATCTATATAATCGAATTTAGTTTTGACAATGAAATACCATATGTTTCAACTGAAGAACATTGGCTTGAATTCATAAACAATCTAATTATGTTATAAATTGTATTATTGAGGCTGAAATTGGCTTTAAATTGAAATTTAATTGAAATGTCGTAGAACCAGTAAAAAAAAATGTGTGCATGTCAGGCCCATTTTAGGAACACATATTTGGAGATTAATTTTATTAATAATATAATAATAGTTTGGCGCTGCAGTCCTGTATAGAACTTCGGCCGAGCTCTATCACCATTTTGAGCTGTGAGTGTTATATTTGTACTCAAAGTGGTGGGACCTATAGTTTATTGCCGAATCCGAACGGCGGGTGAGAGCTTTTCATAGGCAATGGTTTTCCTTTCGTAGGTTTACTGACGAGAGGTAGCGCAGTATAGAAAAATGTTTCTATGAAAAGATGTTGTTAGCCCCAGTCCAGGCTTGAACCGGGGACATTTCGGCTCGCAGTCCAACGCACTAACCACTGAGCTACCGCGGCTAATTTTATTAATACGTTTTAAATTTTATAACTATATCTTGAATACTTTAAGATTAATGGGTGCCTAAAGATTTAATTATTAGTGACGTGTCCGTTGAACGATTCGGCTCATTTTCAAACTCAGCACTAATTGTTGCGTAACAAATAATTAAAACAAAATTTTATCGCATTCGAAATAGTATTTTTCAAGGAATATTATGTATAGACTAGACATTTACCCCAAACCCACTTCAAGACATACACTTTGTTTCAAAACATTTACTGTCGGCAACTCTATGGTTGAAAATCAAATGAATATGTTGATCACAACAACAAAGCACCAAGTACTGTCAAAACAAAACACAAACAAAACAAAACTGCACTGAATAGTTTTATGATGATGTGCAATAAAAATTCAATGAAATGAACTGCTTATGACGACGAGAACTTAGTGCATTTTACATTTTATTTTTGATCATACTTACTCTAAGGAATTTTCATTAATATTGAAATATAAAAAAAAACTCAAAATATAATATTTTATAATATAATATTTTATATTAAGTTTTTTATTTATCGAATAAGATTTTTTTCATTATTTAATTTAATATTGCTTTTCGACCAAAGCGTTGTTTTTGTAGTACAGATTTTCTTTTTTTTTGAAAAAAAAAAGTTTTTCTAAATTACAAACACATATGTAAATAACGACAAAAATATTACTGCCGTTTTGTTTTCCAAAACATTGAATGTTTTGAAGGGCTTTATATTTTGACAGTACTGGACACCAATGAAACAAATACTGCAGTGAAGTGAAGTCGGCCGAGAGACTTCGCCATAATACTGTCAATTGCAAAATGAACTCAAAACTGTAGAGTGCAGTAGTGCACATTTGCAGAGGAAACTTGAAAAACATTTGTGCAGATGTCTAGTATAGACAGACAAGCAGACTGGCAAACAATTATTTGTGTAAAAAAATGTGATTTTTATAATGACCGGTACATTAGTACAACTGATATATTTATATTTAATTTTCTTTGAACACTACTAAAGACGATTTTTCCTATGGACAACACATAATTCGCGTGTTCTTATTATAAATTTGAACTATGCTCCATCGGGAAATTATCAAGTGTAGTCTTTCAATTTAGACGAACTCGCTCACCCTTATTCATTTTAAATATTCTAAAAAGGTATTTTCGTCTCTTCTTGTATGTCCAAAAGGTTATTTGTCGTATATTCATTAAGAAAATACTTTATTAGGTACCTCAATAAGAAATACAAATGAATAATACAAAAAAAAAAAATGAAATATAAAAAAAATCATAAGAAATGCATAAAAAATCGCAAGAAATGCAAATTAAAATTGAATTAAAGTGGAATTCTCACATGCAGCCAGTCAGACGATATCATCTGCATCTGCAGGAATGCAGGGTCGCCTACATGCAGATGCCGCAGCTACAAACGTAGATACATATTATTCATTATATAGTATAAGAAACTGATGATGATCATCAACATCCCCTGCTCCATCATCGTCTTCATCATTCTCATCCTTTGACCGCAAACAATTTGCAAATATTTCGCTCTCCAAAAATAACCAGTTTTGCTATGGCGGCGGCCTCAAGTAGTTCATTCTACAACACAAGAACCAGGCAGCCAGTCAAGTCAGTCAGTTCAGTCCGCCAGCCAGTCAGGCATTCCGACAACCGCCGTCCTGCGTTTTGCCGCATGAATCATGATTCGAAACCGTCGAACCGCACACCAAAAAAAAATCTTTAAAAAAACTCTAAAAATTCGAAAAAGAAAAAAAGATTCATCCTGCCGTTGGTAACAAGTTTGGCGGATTAGAGGCTCTGACAACGACGTTGCCACTTTATACGTTTTTCGTTTCATTGTTTATTACGTGCGCTACGTAATCTTTGGCGTGTTCTTCGTCTTCGACTTCTTCATCTTCATCTGCTGCTGATTCTATTCTTACTCGCATCAATGCAAGATGTTTGCTTTTCAAAATCAGAAGAAGAAAAAATACTAAAATAAAAAAACCTTCAAACCTTAAGTTACCTTAAGAACTGCCCTCGGAGTTGAACATTTTTATTCCCACGCTTTAAATGCAGCCCACTGTGGTACTGCTGGCACTTGGGATTTACCTCTCCGCACGTTACTCACTCGAGCCACAGCCCAGTTCATGCATTACATAGTTTTTCCATAAAGTTTGGTGCCGTAGTATTAGCATTTTTTCAGCTTTTATTTAATTTAGATTTTTGTGCCTTAGTACAGCGTCTGATCCTACTGAGCTCGAACGAAAGAAGTTCCACTGCAGCATCTTTCGTACAGAGCTGTACTTCTTTCTGTACCCCTTTCAGTACTCTTTCAGTACTCTTTCAGTACTTCTTTCAGTACTTCTTTCAGTACTTCTTTCAGTACTTCTTTCAGTACTTCTTTCAGTACTTTTTTCAGTACTTCTTTCAGTACTTCTTTCAGTACTTCTTCCAGTACTTATTTCAGTACTTCTTTCAGTACTTATTTTAGTACTTCTTTCAGTACGTATTTCAGTACTTATTTATGTACTTCTTTTAGTGCTTATTTCAGTACTTGTTTCAGTACTTCATTCAGTACTTCATTCAGTACTTCTTTCAGTACTTTCTTCTGTACTTCTTTCAGTACTTTCTTCTGTACTTATTTCAGTAATTCTTTCAGTACTTATTTCTGTACTTCTTTCAGTACTTCTTTCAGTACTACTTTTAGTACTTCTTTCAGTACTTCTTTCAGTACTTCTTTCAGTACTTCTTTCAGTACTTCTTTCAGTGCTTCTTTCAGTACTTCTTTCTCTACTTCTTTTTATACCTCTTCCTGTACCCGTATCAGTACTGACTTTTTTCTGTACTTCCATCTGACTTCTTTTTGTACTTCCTTCGTCACTTCTTTTCGTACATTCGTCTGTATTGAACTCACGCGCGACCGAAAGATGATTCTCATAAAAATTCCGTAACATTTTTATTCCGAGAGCAGCAGCCATGGCTAAGCCACTATCACAGGGAGCAGGGGCGTGAGTTCGTGCCGCTCAGATGAGCCAAAAGAATTCCTCACCAACCAACCAGCCAACAAACCAACGGAAGTGACTCGAGCGGCATGAAGTGTAGTGAGAGACGTTTAGTGAGTTCGAGCAGGCCCGTTTAGGAATGTGGTCTTGGTTTGGCTCAAGATACCAACCTGAATCAGCAGCCACAGCAGCTCAAGTTCAATGCATTCGCGATGCAAATGTATTTTAATTTGAATGAAGATTATTTTTCGAGAAAGAGAGCGCGCAAACAAGTTAGTTCTGTTGGTTTGAACGGATGGTTGTTTGGTTGGTGGATGCTGGATGCTGGATGGAACGTTACCACGTTCTGGTCGTCACACCGGAAGCCACGTTTGCCCCTTGCCCACGAGTAGTACGTAGTATCTACACGGCACAACTAGAATTAATTAAGTGGGAATTTATCGTTGATCTGCATTTAAAAAGTTGATGATTTTATAAGAGAAAAACACGTTTTTCCTTTTTTTTTGCGATTTGCAATTATAATAAAAGTTTTCATCTTTTTTTTATTTTCTTTTGCTTTCAACAAGCATAAATATTGATAATGAAATGAGGATGATAATCTATAATGTTATTAATTTATTAATTTATTAAAAACGTTGAAATGCAAAATGTGGATAACTCACGACTATTTCGATTTTATGCATTTTGCAAAGAATGTTATAAAACGTGGTACTTACTTTTAATTGAATTTGGAAATTAGCTTAGTTAATAAAATTTATATTAATTGGTGATTTAAATAAAGCACTTCAAATGCAATAATAAATCTGTTTATTATATTTGTATTAATGCTTAAACGTTTGTGATGCTATTGGGAATATAGCTAGGTTTTAATTTAACTATTACAATTCTAAGCAAATTAAAATTGAACGTTTGATATCTAGTATCAGCAATAAAATATAGAACATAAACATAATCTTAATCTCAATGTAAATTTAAAAGAGTTTACTTTAATTTGAAATTGGAAACTCCAAATTGTAGTAAAATTACATATTTTATGGTAGTTATGACTTTACGGAGATAAATACTTCCCAGAGGGAATCTGGATGTATATGAATTGACATGCCTAATCCGAAACTTTATTAATATTCCTTTTTTTATTGAGTCGAACATAACCACGAAATAGCTTCTTCAGTTCAAGAAGTTTATATGAAGTAGTTTACTAAATTTTAATACGCAACCAGTTTGACTTGTCTCGGAGACTATACTAAGTTTAATCTCGTAGTTTATAATATTAAAAATTTCTTGTACATTCAATTTTTTAACCAGATACGATATTTAGCGTGTACACGAGTTTGTCTAAATTTTAAGACTAAACTAAATTAGTCGGCAATGTAGACAACAGATTATCGTTTGCCGAAGAGCGATCAATTCAAAACGAACTATTTAGTGTAGTCTTCAAACTCGAACAGACCCTTAAACATTTATCACATCAATATCGACATATTTTTCGAAGCAATCTCAAATTTTGATTAGTTTTCATTTCGTCGTCGTTTGTAGTATTTAATGGTATTTACTGATTAAAATAATAATGTATCCTATTGATTTAATAGTAAAAAAACTATTAATAATATGGAGTGCATTTCATCGATAGCATATCGTCACTAACATGCCAAAGGGGCGAATGTGTAATTTTTAACATTTGCGTTTTTTCACATTTTATTTTTTGAATGTAGTTTTTCCTCAAGTATACTGTACGTATACTGTAGCCGCGGTAGCTCAGTGGTTAGTGCGTTGGACTGCGAGCTGAAAGGTCCCTGGTTCGAGCCTGGACTGGGCCTAACAACATCATTTCATAGAAACATTTTTCTATACCGTGCTACCTCTCGGCAGTAAATGACAAACCTACGAGAGTAAAACATTGCATAGGAAAAGCTCTCACCCGCCGTTCGGATTCGGCAATAAACTGTAGGTCCCACCACTTTGAGTACAAATACAACACGCACAGCTCAAAATGGTGAGAGAGCTAAACAGGCCGAAGTTTTAACAGGACTGTTGCGCCAAACTATTATATATTATACTGTACGAAAATCGAGTGTGGTTTTGTAGGATATTTCTAGCCACAAATGACAAAACTAAAAGGGCGTATTCAAAAAATTGAAAATTTTGTGATGCAAAAAGGGCGAATCTGTTCGTTATTTTGCCATAAGTTTTTATTGGTGCAAAATAAAATAGTGATGTATAGGTATTAATTGTTTGTTTTTAAAGTACCTATCGATTGGCATCATTATTTTAAAATATTTTGGCAAATAACAAATGGCAAATTAATTTTTGGAAAAAAATATTTTAAAATAATGATGCCAATCGATAGGTGCTTTGAAAACAAACAATAAATGCCTTTACACCACAATTTTATCTAACAAAAATTTTTGAGTTTTGATCTGGATATAGCCTCACAAAATCAAAATTTATAATTCAGTACGTTGTCGAAACCCAAACATATTTTATATATGTTATAATAATTGATGAATAAACTAAAATAACAGAAAAAATTAAAAAAAAAAAACTAAATATTGCTAGTTTTTAAAGCACTTTAAACTTTAAAACTTTAAAAATTTTTAAAAATGTACATTCGCCCCTTTGTTATGACAGTGACGATATATAATTAAATCTATAGAACTTATTTAAAATTTTTGCATTTTTTTCTCAAACAAAATTTAATTCAACTTCAAACATTCAGTGACAGTTTGGTTAAAAGCAATGCAGATTTCCGTTAAATGTACTAAAGTCTCTTCTCGTAGGTATTTGCACTCAGCTGCTGTCACTAATAAAATGCGCAGTTATTTTTTTAAATGACAGCAAAAGCGAACAGGTTTCATTCGGGGTCTGGGGCTCTGCCACAGCCATGCAACAACTAACTGATCCAACGAAAGTTGCTCGCTGATCAGAAGGATGCCGTAGAAACAAAGATTTGCTTAATTCGAGCGCATCAAATTGTGGAGGGTAAAAAATAAAAATAAAAAAAATTGAAACCTGTTTGCATCAAAGTGCATGTAAAACTTGAATAGGCAGGCACCAATTGGAGAACTATAATAAAATATTGAAAATAATGAATTTATTCATTTTAGAGAACAGCTGATGCTTATCAGCTTGATTACGCTCATTTAATATATTATAAATTAATTAATGAATTGAAGCATGAAAAAAAGTAAGGAGGGAGCCAACAAAAAAAAAAGGTTGAATTAACGGAAACCTGTATAGAATGCACGATTTTGTTACTTAATTAAGGCAAACAAAGAGAGCGCGCCAAGGTGGTCACACTTATTAGGCGTTTAATATGCGTGAAAGCAGTGCATGTTACTGTGTGCGTGCGTGCGTGCGTGTTACCACCAAATCGTCCGAGTGTTGGTACGTGTTTGTGTTTTTTGCGGTGTGAGTGTGTAATGTGTAATATGTGGTGATGATTTTATTTTGGGTACCCAAAACCAACGGACGCACTTTAACGAGTAAACTTTACTACGTGTGATAAAAATCTCTTGTGTGGTAATTGTTTTGCCATTCGAAAAGAAATATATTACATTCGATGAAAAATTAACAAAAAGCTTATTTTTCCAACACAACTGGCTGCTTCTGAAAAATAAGAGTACTAAATAATGAAAAAAATTATAAAATACCGAATAGTTATGGGTATTTTTTGCAAAATTTTGAATAACCATAAAATATGAAATTGTCACAACACTATTTGTTGCCGGTGGCCAAATTAGGGCGCGAATGCGTGAGAAACCGCATAAACGCATCCGTGTTGCCCCGTCGAGCCCTCACGCATTCCCACACTTTGATCTTGAAAATGTTGCCGAAGTGTTTTATTTGCATTGAGCACGGAAATAAAATGATTTACGAAATGATTTGCACTTAATTTCCGGCCACTTTTTTAATCGAAAAAAAATAAATCTAAAATAACGCATTATGCTATGCATTAATTGCATTTTTTGTTGTTTTTGTAAATGCGGTATATAGTTGTTGTAATTACTTTATAGTTATTGTTGTACGGCCTGCAGCATTTATTGCTTCTGCGCCTGCAGCACAAAACAAGTTCAATTAAAGTCACCAAGAAGCATCAATATTGCAACATAACTCACACCAGCAATTGCTGCATAATGCATTTCTAATTAACAACAACAACAATAATAATTATTATAGCATCAGCAGCAGCAATAATACAAACAACGACAGCAACAACAACAATCACTGCTTACATGCAACATGCCTTCGCAACGCCCTTCCCTTCATTCTTTCCAAGTCTTTGTCCTGCATTTTGATGCGTTTTCCTTGCATCAGGCGGCGCTGTCCGCAAACACCAGCCGTTCGCATTGCGTTAGAGTCGCGTTTTAATAATTGATCGCTTCCGTTTGTGATAATTGTGCAATTATTGCACTCAATCGACGAGTGCTGACTCCACACACGCCGCCACTGTCAAGTTTGCTCTAGGAAGGCGGTAGGGTTGCCATTGTCAAATTTATATTTGTTCATTTTTTTTAATACTTTTTATATGCAACCAATTTTTGCTGAAATGATTCAATTAAAATCGTTTTATACAGTTCAATCGAATTCGCAATAATTTGATTGAAAATATTCATACACATTTTTTTGACAGATTTTCAAGTGGTTAAAAAGATATGTTTTAGGTTATATAAACGATAAATATTTCATCATCTGAAAATTAAGAAAATATAAAATAATGAAAATTATATCACCTAATCTCTGAACATTTATGGATTATGTTTGGAGGCAATAGAATTATTTATGGGAAACACTTTTGTGTAATTAAGAGTGTTTGCAGCAAAAGAGTATACAATTTTTATAGTTTGATACAACTAGCACATGTTTTTGAGAGTAATAATTTAACCATTTGCAACAAATCATTTAAAATGGTTGTTGCAAGTAATATTCCAAACACTTCAAGTATTTGTTTCCATTATTGTTTGCACCAAACAAGACATTTTTTGTGCTTAAGTTTAATATACTTCAGTGACATGTATTTCCAAGCAAACGATTTACTAGTCGAAACCTTCTCGGTTACTGGTAGGGATTTGATGTAAAACTAGCCATTAATAGGTAGTTTACTAGTATGGAATTGAAGAATAGATCCTTGCCAGTTAAATTAGTCAAAAACTGATCAAAAACTGGTCCGTCTCTAGTAAAACTGGTCAAATACTGGTCGGTTACTGATAGCGATTTGAAGAGTAGATCCCTGCCATTACTGGTCTGTTTCTGGTAGGGAAATGCCCAGAAACCGAAGAGTTTTACTGACTAGTTTCTGGTCAGAAATCGCGTGACATCGCTTGCGATGGACAAGTGACTAATAAAACTAGCAGAATACTGCTAGGATACTGGTAGGAATTGTTACTTGGGTATTACACTTTAAAATGTTGGAAACTCTATTTCCCATCATCTGCTACATTTGCTGCTATATTCTAGAAATTCCAACTTCAGCAACTGCTGCTGCTGATGTGCCGCTGATGATGTTGTCTTTGTTGTTGCTGTCGGCAGCAATTTCTAGCGTTAGCATTTTCATTGCACTTGTCGTTTGTCCGTGGCATCTGTGAAATTCCTTAGCTGACAATTATATTGATGACCACGACGATCAGGTTGGACTGACAAGATGACGAACAAGATTTCCGTTTATCATATGAAGTATTTCCGTTTCTGTATCATTGACCATCAACAGCGGACACTACATACAGGCGAGACTTTGATCAGCACGGTGATGATTGGCAACAATTACCAGCTACATTAACCTCTTAGCTACTATTGAAGTTTCGTAAGTTTACAACAAACTGCTGGGTGGTTTACAAGAAAAATAATTTGTTTAAGATGATTTTTTTATATATGGAATTTATTTAGAAATGAATCGTCGTTGTAGAACGAAAAGTCACCCAATACTTTTTTATGAAAAAATTAAATTTCGAGTTTGTTAATTAATATTATAAAAACTAATTGATGTATTTTTAATGTTGAAATATCAATTGATATATCGATTAAAAATTGACAGATATATAAAGATTTTTGAAAATGAATATTTCTCATTTTGAAAATGTATTTAGTGACTTTTCGTTCTACAACGACGAAATATGCTTATAACATAATTGTGGTAATCAAATTATAATTACAGAATTCATTTGTAGATGCTTGGCATAGTAATTAACTATGTTGAAAAATGATTGCGCCATTCATATAATGATTTCTGTTATAATTCAATTTTATTGCTGAGATAGTTGATGTTTGTAGAGTATACAATGAAAAAAAAATGGTTAATAACCAAAATTCTGTTAGATTTATAGTAATAATTTAATGATTGCCGCAATCATGCAATTACTGTATGCTTTATTGACAACTTGTATAATTCGTGTCAATGATAAACGTAAAACGAGTTACGCTAGAGCTGTGCATCTCGCTTCAATCATGTTATAATTGTCACAAACATAAAAAACTCGAAACTTGATTTCGAAGATCTCCGATACTTTTTAAAATAAATTTATCCAGAAATGTATTGAATATTTCTATACATTTCCATAGTATAGATGATTTAACTGAAATGACGAATGATTTTTTTGAAATAACGAATGTTTTTTCTGTTATATATTCAGATTATGTTTTTCCGATATTAACGCTATATTTTTATGATATTAACTTTATAAGGGTATAGTATATGTTATTTTAACTCCACGAATAGTTCAAACAAACATTTATCCATCCATCATTATTTTTGCACAACATTTGTTTGCATTCTCATCTTTCTACAAATTTAGTAACAACTCGTAAATAAACATGTGCTGTTGATTTACATTACAGCGTATCGATCGAAACCGGGTGTTGAGAATATCGTCAGTCGCCGCTCGCTCGATCGGTTGGTTGCTTGGTACGTCTGACGATCGCAGGCAAATTGCAAAAAATGTTGCAGTCATTTGGTATTGTTGGCGGTAATACTCTGTGTATCATCAAAAGCAAGCAACAGCAATCAGCAATCACATCTTTGTGATTCCAGAAATGTACGAACAGACAGACAGACGAATAGACAGATATACATATAGTCGACATATAGAACCACATACGTGCAGGCAAACAGAAGGAGCGACAGATCTATAGATGCTTTATCTGCATGACGATCATTAGTCAGAGGCTGAGTCATAACTGAGACAGTGTTTCCCAAAATTTGTACAAATTTTTCATTGAGTAACTTCAATAGAGTTTTATTTTGAATCATTGTACACGGATAGAAAAGATTTGTTTGAATATGTTTGAATGTAATTAAAAATTACCATACATGCACCCAAAAAAAAAAATCCCTCAAATCCCATTAAAATTGGTCAATAGGACAATTATAGTATACAAAAAAATAAATCTTTTCATATAAACTGTCATGGTATTTTCTCGTATTTAATGGTATTTTCCGATTAAAATAATAATTTATCCTATTGAATATTTTTAATAGTAAAAAACTATTATTTATATAGTATTTTTTTCTGGGGGTGTATTAGGAATGAAGAAACAAATGATTTATCAATCAATTATATATTATGTTTACATAAAATTCCAAACATACTTGTTAATGCCTGTAAAATTATGTTTGGGAGAGTACTTTTTTTTGCAGCGTGTAGCTGAAATTTAACAGATACTTCTTTTTCAACTTGATCAAATTTCGGGAAATTCAGATTTGAACAAAATTATATTTAATTTGTGATAGTTTTAAATGTATTTTGGTTAATTATTCATATATTTTGAACAATTATACAAATAACATTGTTAAATTAACCAAATTGTATGTATTATATGATATATTGGACAATTTCAGACAAGTGTGACCCATACGAACGCCAATTACACATGTAACTCACAATATTTCGTTTAATTTCCAGATTTCTAACTCATAGGTTTAATTTTAAATTAGTCTCACTAACAATGTATTTTGAAAAACATAATAATTCATTCGTTTACCACAAGTCCGCTCTACAAGGAAAACATACAATTTGCTGCAAACATATTGTGTTACATGATACTTAAATGAATTCATGAAATGAATACCAAAGTTATTTTAAAAGTTTTGGACATAAAATTAACTCCAATTATAGTCATAATTTTTATCATTATTATTATATTATGTTTGCTGCAAACAAATTTGTTCTCTGCGAGTATTTCATATGCTCTTGAGTAATACAAAATAGTTTCAGAATCACTGCATGACAATGTTAAGCTGTCAGTTGAGTTAATTCTAAAAAAATCCATAAATTTGTTAATTAAACAAAATGATATATGATTAATTTTAAATAGCATGAAGACAATGTATATTTTTGCAATCATTTCTCTATATTTAGCTGTGCGATGAAAAATAATAAATAAATCTTATCATTAGTTTAAACTCAGTAATAATGCAAATATTTATTTTTACAAAATACAGAAAAATTCATTATTAAAATAACACTAAAAAATATTTGATTACATAATATTTTATATAAATAAATATAATTTAGCATGAATTTTTAATAAACATATTACGTTTTAATTATGTCATCATAAACGCTGAGAGAAAACTTGATGGGTTTTTATAATACGGGCAATCATACAACATAAGTGATATGACTTAATCATCCTGCTCATAAAATGATGCCTCTATTGAATTTTTTTCTTAATATGATTTCATACTATAATATGGACCGATAGAATGAGCTTGGTATCGGTACTTGAACTTTGGAATTCTGATGTATTGTTTATTTTACGACTGTCCTTCCTTACATACACTCCAAATAAAAATTCTGTAACAGTAGCAAAAAAGGTTGCCAATATAGCAAAAATGTTTGGTGGAAAGAGGAAATCGCCGGATTCTTCTGAAACAGCAAATGACAGTTTGCTGTTTCAGTGAACTTTTTTTATGCTATTAGAGCAGAGAATTTTAGCTGTTTTAACAAATTTGTTTGCAGTTAACTCCAATTCATAAAAAAATAATATTAAAAATTATATTTTTTTTTGTATTTTAATATTTTTTATTTCTGAAATACTTTTTTTATTTTTTTTTTTATTACTATTTTTTATTATATTTATTTTATTTATTTTTATTTATCTCATATTTTTATTATACCTTTATTTCACTATTTTACTCTTGCATTATTATTAAGTATAAGAAATATCTATTTTAAAAAAATATGTTGTCGAATAAGAGTATACGAATTATAGACACATTTAGCTGCAGCGTCTAGTGACTATGGCGCCATCTAGTGCAGGTTAGCTACACTAGCAATATGCACCCAGTGACACTAGCACGATCTTGATCACTAGCAGAACTAAGATTCCCAGCAAACAGTTCGCTATTGCAGATAAAAGTATGCTGTAAATGCAAATTAAAGTTTGCTAAAATTTAGCTGTCAGAGTTTGCTATTAATAGCAGACTTTTTATTTTAAGTGTAGTGAATTTTGCCCCTTATCTCAAAAAATAATAATAAAATGATGCCTCTATAATATTTTTTCTGGTATTATTTCATACTAATATTTTAACGGGTAGAATGAACAAGTACCGATACTTGAAATTTGCAATTTGATCGTTTCGTTTATTTTGCGATTGTCCTCCTATCTAAAAAATAAAATGTTGTTAGAAATTTACATTTGAAATTTCAAATGGAAATTTCTAAATTTTTTGAGGGAACTTTCTGAATTTCAAATGAAAATTTATGAATTTCAAATGGAAATTTTTGAATTTCAAATGAAAATTTTCTGAATTTCAAATACAAATTTCTGAATTTCAAATGAAAATTTATGAATTTCAAATGGAAATTTCTGAATTTCAATTTATGTCTTTTCAAGTTCAAATGGAATTTCTGACTTTCAATTGGTGTCTTTTGAATTTCAAATGGAATTTCTGAATTTTAATTGATGTCTTCTGAATTTCAAATGGAATATCTGAATTTCAAGTGATGTACTTTGAATTTCAAATTGAATTTCTGAATTTCAATTGATGTCTTTTGAATTTTAAATGGAATTTTTGAATTACAAATGGAATTTCTGAATTTTTATTTGATGTCTTTTGAATTTCAATTGGTCTTTTCTGAATAACATTTGTAAATGGTGTAGTTTAAAATGTGGCTCAAACATTTTCATTAGTGCTGTCATATTTCAAACAAATGTTAAACTATATATCTGTTAATATTAACCTACAACTCGAGTCAATAGTCTGTTTACTAATTTGACACCAATCTGTGTACCCGCAATTATCATGTTATATAGCGCCAGTCAGAAATTTTAATCTATATCGCGTGTTGACATGATGTTGATGATAATGTGCATTCGCATGACAGGAGTTTCAAATGTCTGACTAAATGGTAAACGTGCTAAAAAAAGGACGCTTATTTGCAGTTAATTTGTTATAACTATTAACGCCATATAAAGTTGTTGAATTTACAAATGATTTCGTTTTCTTTTTTATGATTATGATGATAAATCGTTCGAGTCGTTATTTATGTCGATGTTGATGATCAAAGCGGTAAAACATGGCTGCATAGCGCCAACATCAATGTCAGTCATATATAACTGGTTGACAGCCAATTAAAATTTTTACCTACGTTTATAGATCTGAGAAAAAGTTTCATTTGCATTGGCATATTTATTCATTCTGTCATAAAAAGTTCATGTTACTTTTTCCATTAGGCGTCATAATTAAGATAAGACATGAATTGAGCTATGTTAATTTAGCTTTTCTATGGTAACTATGTGATGTTGGAATTTCTGAATCAGTGAATGCCACATGAAATGACTCGGTCATGAAAATGCAATTAAAAAAATAATAATCCTACAATATCAATTAAATATGAATCATTTTGAAAAGAGCATTTAAGAAAATATGTTAAATTGAAATTTTAAAACATATATTCTACATTAGCATTTTTATTTTAAATCTCATTTATTGAATTAATACATTTTTTACTACTCAAATTTGAACTTATTTAAGAAATATAATTAAAATATAAAAGTAATAATAAATAAAAATAATAAAAAATAATATAGTTTCAATTTAATACAACTCAATTTCTCTATAATAAGTAACTATTTTCTAAATCTTTTATTGATTTGCATAAAATAAATTGTGATAAAATGCAAATAAATTTTCAAAATCTCATTGCAAAATTCCAACACATAGGGTTGCTCAATCGGATTGCGTACACGTCTCCATATAGTATATACAATATATCCTTAAACAAGCACTTTCTTTTTTTGTTCCTTTTTCTGCTCCATTGTCTTGAATGGTATTAATAAAATGCTCTTTATTGCAGGTAACTCTTGATTCCTTTTTTATAGAGTTTTTTTTTGTCTCTTTTTATTGTCAACGCAATATCGAATCTTGTAGAGAAACATGAACAAAAAAAAAAGGAATTTCCTTTTTGAACTTAAATTTTCTTCGTACTTGCTTTAGAGAGGAATGCGTGCACGCTGGCATTCATTCCACTTTGTCATGAAGTTTAAATGAATTTTTTTACCCTCACTTATTATGTTTCACTCTTTATTACAGATCACGTGCTGGAGCTCGCAGAGCAGTCGGAAAACAAGACATTGTGTGTCTTCTCACAGGTGTACCGAAGAATGGCTCCATTGTCGACGCAATTGATTCACCAATTGTATTCGGAGATAATAAGGTGAGCCGAATAAATCTATTGTCGAATGGTCAAAAATAAATTGCGGAAAATATGATACTTGCAATTATTTGGTAGTTCATAAAACTGGTTATTCGTTAAAACTTCATAAACTTGAACATATCAATACAATCTACAAAGTTTTGTTTAGTTTTTGACATTATTTAACTAAACTAACTACACCAAGTGATAAAACTAGTTGCAAACAAGCATATTATAATTGCGATCAGAATTGACATGTGCTGTTATTTGTGACTTGCAGTTAAGATATGTTTCCTGTAAACATGTTTTATCTCCTCGTTTAATTATATAAGTAGTTAGACTTTAAGAAAACTAAATACATTTTTTTAATAGTTTATTCAAATTGTTTGCAACTTTTAAAAATTAACGAAATCTCTTTGAACTAATAAAGTTTGACTTTCTGAATTAATCAAATCACAATCTATATAATTTTACACACAGATAGACAAATACAGAATGTAGTAAAATGTTGTATTTTTCTACATATATATGATATTGATATATTGCATACTTTTAATAATCGCACGGATACAATTATGTTCCTTGCAGCTAACATAAATACAATCAGATTTTATAACAGTAATTGTGAACTAATTATTAAATTTTTCGAATGTAGTTGGTGAGTTTTAGTTCAATAACGACGATATAATTAGGAAAAAATCAATATTTGTAAAAACTACTAAATTGGTTAACATTAATTGCAATCATATTATGTTTGTTGCAACAATAGCTATTTAAAATACGAAAAAAGCAAAAGAATGTATTAAAAAAACGAAAAATTTCTTAAATAGAAATATTATATTTGATTTACGTTCAAAAACAAAAATATTTATTTTTTACTACATTGATTTAGCTTTTTTTATAGAAACAGAAACATAAATTTACTGCATTTCTGTACAAAAATTTTACTATATTTCTGCTAATAGTAACTATAATCTGTATTTCTTTAAATTCAAGAACAATGTAAAAAAATATATATCAATATCATAAATATGTAGAAAAAATCTGCATTCGATTTTACTACATTCTGTATTTATTTATATATATCTAAAATCAACAGTTTAATCTGAAAGTCTTGTTAGCAAGAAGTATTTTCTGCAAATGTTAGAAATTTCCAATAAATAATCTCAACTATTTTTCTCACATCTTCACATTTTCACACACACCAATCAACCAACCAACCAACGAACCTGAAGTCATCTGAAGAATTCCAACAACAATGTGAATAGCAACAACAATAATCATGGGACCAGCAGCCTCGACTATGCCATCCACAAGTTCTTCGTCGAACTGTTTCCGGTTGCCTACCACCAAGCTGTGCACCTGAACAAGGAAAATTACGGCGAACTGCACGAGGACTACATCAGTTGTCTGAAGCATACATTCGATGATTTGCAACCCTTCGGTACGATACCCATGGAAATCACACACAGTCTGCGCCAAAGTATACAGACGGCAACGATTTTCATAAATTCCCTCATCCAGAGTGCTGAGGTGCTGGGCGAAACGGACGACTTGTATGCTGTCTACCTGACGGAGACCTGCCAGAAGCAGTTGCTCAAAATGAGCTACTGTCCCAGTTGCAATGGTCTGCAGAAGACACAGGTGAAGCCGTGCTACAGCTACTGCATGAATGTTCTACGGTAAGCATTACGAGTCGAATAGTCGAAGAGCAGTGGAAGTTGATGTAGTAGGTGCTTCGGTGTGCTACCGAAAGGAGTCCCCAAAGGAGCAACTGATTGAATTGAAATTGCTCTGTGGATTTTTGAACAGTTAATTATGTCATTCACACGCTAATTTTGACCCATTTCTTCTTTTTCTTCCTCCTCCTCCTTCACCGCACACATTGCAGCGGCTGCTCGGCGCAATATGTCGGCATCCTGGACAGTCCGTGGTCCAGTGTGGTCGAGGCGGTCGATAATCTGGTCACGTCACACATACGTTCGGACAGCGGCATTGTGACGACCATTAAACATTTGGACAGCAAACTTTCGGAGACCATAATGCGCGCCATGGAAAATGGACCCGAGCTGGAGATGAAGGTAAGTGAAGGTCGAAATTATGCAGTAGTAAATAATATTCTACAATTATAATAGGTACATTTTAATTGTGTTTCCAAATGAAATGCTTTATCATTAACTACTGAGAATTTTTCTGATTTATGTATACATTTTTAGTCGGAATTTAAACCACTAAAACCTGTTCTAGTCTTGACGTTATTTTTATTTCGCGGTTTCCGTCTACAATGCAATTATTGCTTTAAACCATGTTTTAGTTTTTTTTATTTCGTTTTCCGTTTGCTTTTGTCATTTATAATTTATGCCATGCTGAACTCCAGCTAAAACTTCCTACAAACCTCCTTCCGTCTAACCTGAATTTCAAGCATAAACCCCGTCGGTTAACCTAGTCGTCGCTCTTAATTAAAATGATTTTGTGTTGTCGTTGAAATAAAGTCGAGAGGCCAAATAAAAGAATTTTCACAAAATATGTACTATGTGAAAAAAAACAAACTAGAAATCCAACTTGTTGTCAGCACAGAAATAGTTAATGCAAGCACAAAAATTTGCAATTTGTAACGAAAATAAATCAATGGAATTTCAAGTGTCTCTGAAAGTCTTATTTTGTAAACGATATCTTGTAAATTCCTGACGTTGTCTCGTACAGCAAAATTATAATTACAAGATATACGCTACTTCAATATATTGGATTTTTGCATTTTTAATGATTGCGATTTCGAAATTTTTAATTTATTTTACAGCATCCAAAGATCGTCTGCATTATGACCATATAAAGCCTTTTTTTGTAAATAACAGCGACTACTTACTGAATTTCGTAATAATTATGTACTTATTTATTGATTTTTCATACGTGTTTTTACCATAAATGTTTGGAGTTATCCAATATACGAAGAACTCGCAGATAATGCATTTTATATGAGGCTTTACTTTATTATGGTTATAATTAAATGTTCACCAATTTAAAAAATAATCTCTACAACTAAATAATGTATATATAAGGCGTATTTTTCATAATATCCATTTCTGAAATAATTCCGATCGACTGTAAGATGTAATGCAAGATTTTATACTATGTTTTTGATATTATTTACAGGTATTGCGTTAATAAGTCTTGGTTCTTAATACATTTTTATTTAGTTTTAATACAGCTAAAAATCTACTTTTGGCTTTAGTTAGTTGTAACAACCAATTTAATTTGATTAAAACGAAATTTATATAAATTGGGTGATGTATTCGGTTTGCACAGCAAATAATAGCATGTACACAAACCAAATTACAAACCAAATTACCAATTATTAAGCTTGAGTTCGGTATTTACACTTAGGTTTACCTCTCGGCACTCAATGCAAACCTACGAGAGTAAAACATTGCTTATGAAAAACTCTCACACAGAAAAAATAATCGACGTAAATATAACAACTAATATTAATTGCATTCATTAATCAAGCCAGCAATGAAATTCACTAATCTAATGAAAACAATGGCTATTCTTCGTTAAATCAAATGCACATGTCAAAAGATGTATTTTTTCTTGAAAATTCGTACAAGTAACTCAAAATAAGTAACTCAAAATATATATCATATAATAAAACAAATGTCAACGATGCAAATGTATGAATGCAATTGAAGAACTTGAAAACAATTCCATTACAACGTAATTTCCGACATCTAAATGCGCATCTACATTTATAAAATCACCGAATGTCTTGTGTCACCGCATGGACGGACCAGAGTTGGGGCTGATGCTGTCCTTTAAGCGCTTAATCAGCACCAGCTGAACACAATCTGTGTAAAATCACGTTGAAGCGAAAACAATTGCACGTTGTTCCAAATGGTACATGAACTCACCACGTACATCTACATATAGTACAAAAAAAAAATGTAGTATATTTCGAATAACTCAGCACATTTATGAAAATTGCATAAACACAGCTGGTTGCTACAAAAACAAAGACATGCATTTAAGTGTTGCTTATAATGGCATAAAGATTGATTTAAATTGATATCAACTCAACTGAATCGTGTAGTACTTACATCATGACCATCAAATACATCATCAGCACAAACATAAAAATATACTCAACAGAATTAATAATAACATCATGGCGAATCATCTTTCTTTATCGGCCGGCCGGCCTCCTGCGCAAAATCAACAAAAATCGTATCTGAATAAATTAATAAAAAAAACTCTGCTCACTCGTTCTTTTTCCCGTTCCCTCCCTCTGTCGTATTACGAAATGTGCCGCGGCGCATTTCCAAATTCGACTCGATGAATTATACAAAAGGTCATATTAATGTATATCAATCATTTTAATGGGTTAGAGTAGAATCGAGTGTCTTCTGGCGGTTGCTCTGTTTAACTGTATGCCTGACTGGGTGACTGACTGATACTTGGAATGAATGATGGTCAGGAAATGAATTGATGAATTTACCCCGTAAACATTTGTAGAATTAGTAACTGTTCGTTTATTAGACACTATTTACAGATATGATTTACATTAAAGTTCGTACTTTGTAAGAATTTAGCAATTTGGATTAAGATAAATGTTTTCATAGAACAGTTTTGTTATTATTTAAGTTCTTAGGAAATAATAAACATTACAAAAATACTAAAAATAAGAACTATGGCGCATATTCATAGACAATTTAGAGTCAACTTTAAAATTAAAGCCGACTTTTTTTGCTATTGTTTTCTTCGATCACTAGTATAGCGGTAATTCGACAAAAAAACAAATGCAACTCCAACAACAAAATAGACAAAGCTGTTTGTTTCTTCTTTCTTCGATACGCTAGTGTCGTTCGTAGTGCGACTATGCATGATTTTTCGCGATAAATTGTTTTGTACAACAAACACAACTCGTAGTTGTTGTTGAACAAGAAGTTGTTGTTGCCAAATGGATGGTTGTACTCAAATACTCACCACGTATGTTGTCATCTGTCTGTCTGTTGTCATGCGATTTATAAAAGGTAGCAACGAAAACAGAGAAAAACATATAAAAAATATGCCTTTGTTTATGTAATATATGTACATTTTATGAGAAAATTTACAATAGTTTCAGAACTAAATTTAATAAATGTAATCTCGTTTGTCAGAATTTCGTCTTAACTATTAGAGGTTATTTTTTTTCGATTTTTTTTATCGAATGAGAGTTTGAATTTTCTCGTCCGCATAGCTACATTTATGCTTTTATATAATTTTTTGTTAAAATATAATTTATATTTTTATGGTAATCGTTTTTAGTTCTTCTGTTAGTAACAGCTTTACATTTCTTGGTGAAGAGATTAAAATATATGAAAAAAATAACAATAATACAAAAACCGAAATCGTTTTTAGTTCTTCTGTTAGTAACAGCTTTACATTTCTTGGTGAAGAGATTAAAATATATGAAAAAAATAACAATAATACAAAAACCGAAATTGGAACCGGTATACCGAAACCTCTTCATTTTAAAACTATAAATCGAAACCGTAACCGAAACCAAAACGAGGAAGAAAACCGAAACCGAAATCGGAACCTTTATTCGTTTAGGTTTAATCCTTGATTTTTATACAATCTCTACAATTTTATATAATCTTTCTCGAATAATAAAAAAGGTCCCAATATTTTTCAAAGCTATCTGGAACTTTTTTATTTATATTTCTTTTCGATATCAGTTTAATATCTCATAATGTATCGTACCGAAACAAAAAAAACTCCGACTTTCCCGTAGTTAAATCAAATATATATTGGTTGCTACAACCTAATGTAATATCATTTAGTAAATATAACAAATATAGTCGTTTGGAGACCCTAGCTCAATTTTAAAGACGAATATTTTCTCCAAAATTATGATAGTTTTCTGACTTCTTCTACTGGTTTAAACCTCTTAACGGCAATTGTTATGAGAAATCCATTAAAAATAGTCGTAAATCGTTAAGATACAAATTTAAAGTGAAAATCATCCTAAGGAAGTTCCCTATAATCGCTCCTTAGACATCAATGAACCATTTCGCTACAAAATTACGAAATATATTGCTTATCTTTTGAACCCTTTCAGAGCCCATAGCGCCTCTCCTAGACGTGTAGAGATATAAGTTTGTAATACACTTTTTTATCAGTAGACTATAAGGTCTAGAATCACTAAATACAAACAAAAATTGAAGTTCAATTAAAAAAGTTGTAATTTTGTCGCACAGTATAATAATTCTTAATTCGAAACTGATTTGAATCATTTTATAAAAATAACACTAGACAACAAATGGAGACCTTTTTTAGTATAATTTCAAAATTCTAATCACTACCTCATACTTAGTTTTTATACCCTACACTAAGAGTGAAAGGGTATATTCAGATTGGTACGCCGTTTGTAACACCCAGAAGGAAGCATCTCCGGTATGGAAAAGTATATATATTCTTGATCAGCATGACCTCCTGAGTCGATTTAGCGATGTCCGTCTGTCCGTCTGTTTGTCCGTCTGTCTGTCCGTCTGTCTGTCTGTCTGTTGAAATCCCTACTACTTTTAAAATTGAAGAGCTAGATAAATGAAACTTATAACTTAGATTACTAATAGACCTACGCTATATGTGCATATTGTTAGTTGTGACCTATGATCCGACCACTTATGTTCAAATACCTCATATAAAATGTACATATAAAGATCAATTTTAATGTATACGTGCTTAGGTAAACTTTTTTGGTCAAATATATATTGACATCATGTTCAAATACATGATAATAATGTTTTCCGGCGAAAAGACTTGTGGTTCACAAAAAAAAAATCGAAATTCGGTACACCTACCCATTTGTAAATATGGGTATCAAATGAATGGAAATTCTTCAGCGATTGAATGTTTGTAGTTATTTTCAGGATTCGTATACCCTGGCTTAGACCGACTATAATTTTGATAATCCTAACTATCATAATTACACCTACTTTAAAATTTCCTATGTGATCTAACCTTCCAACTGGTTTCAGATTGCTTCTAGTTTTTGAGTTATTACGTAATACATATAAATGGAAGTTTATGTGGTTTTTCTACCTATTTTGGACTTTAACATTTTACAGATTTAAGTTATCGATCCAATTTCTCTTATATCCCATTCAGAATACTTCAGCTAATATTTTGAAATAAACTATATGAAATCCGGATTAATCCGACCAAAGTTATGACCAGTCAAACACAAAAAATATTGATTTTAAGGTGTAAATATTATTAATTGCATAACATATTAAGTTTTTACAATTCAATAAAATTATGTATTATATGTGAAACTAGATCCATAATTCCGAAAATTGCCATTTATTTGTATTACGTAATAACTCAAAAACTTCAGGCAATCTAAAACCAGTTGGGAAGGTTAGATCACATGGGAAATTTTAAAGTAGGTGTAATTATGATAGTTCGGATTATCAAAATTATAGTCGGTCTAAGCCGACTATAAATACCCTACACATATGTGTGGTTACCATTCAAAGTGATATATAGGTCACCAGGGTATACGAATCCTGAAAATAACTACAAACATTCAATCGCTGAAGAATTTCCATTCATTTGATACCCATATTTACATATGGGTAGGTGTACCGAATATCGATTTCTTTTTTGGTGAACCACAAGTCTTTTTGCCGGAAAACATTATTATCATGTATTTGAGCATGATGTCAATACATATTTGACCAAAAAAGTTTACCTATGCACGTATACATATAAATTGATCTTTATATGTACATTTTATATGAGGTATTTGAACATAAGTGGTCGGATCATTTCGCACATACAGCGTAGGTATATTAGTAATCTAAGTTATAAGTTTCATTTATCTAGCTCTTCAATTTTAAAAGTCTTAGGGATTTCAACAGACAGACGGACAGACAGACAGACAGACAGACAGACAGACAGACAGACAGACAGACAGACGGACAGACAGACGGACAGACAGACGGACGGACATCGCTAAATCGACTCAGGAGGTCAAGCTGATCAAGAATATATATACTTTTCCATACCGGAGATGCTTCCTTCTGGGTGTTACAAACGGCGTACCAAACTGAATATACCCTTTCACTCTTAGTGTAGGGTATAAAAATAGCCGCGATCTTAGTATGATTTTCCGATGGACTTCAATATTCTAGTCACGACCTCATACTCAGTTTTTTATACCCTACACTAAGAGTGAAAGGGTATTGGCGAGATCGGTCCATTGTGACCTATGATCCGACCACTTATGTTCAAATACCTCATATAAAATTTACATATACAGATCAATTTTACTGTATACGTGCTTAGGTAAACTTTTTTGGTCAAATATGTATTGACATCATGCTCAAATACATGATAATAATGTTTTCCGGCGAAAAGACTTGTGGTTCACCAAAAAAGAAATCGATATTCGGTACACCTACCCATATGTAAATATGGGTATCAAATGAATGGAAATTCTTCAGCGATTGAATGTTTGTAGTTATTTTCCGGATTCGTATACCCTGGTGACCTATATATCACTTTGAATGGTAACCACACATATGTGTAGGGTATTTATAGTCGGCTTAGACCGACTATAATTTTGATAATCCGAACTATCATAATTACACCTACTTTAAAATTTCCCATGTGATCTAACCTTCCCAACTGGTTTTTTGTTGTGTCGTGTAATCAATTATTTTCTTCAAGTTATTATTGAGATGCTCGTTTAATAAAAAAAAATAAATTTATTCAACGCACTCAATTTCGCTATCACACAATTAAATAAAAAATAAAGTGTAGTTGGTAGATATGATGCACATACCACTGAATGCTTTTAACTTTGGTTTGTTGAGGTTATAATTAAATTATAACGGTACTTGTGTCAAGTGTCTGTCTGTCTCACTCTTTCTCCCTGTCTGATCTTTTTATACTTCTTCGGTGGCTGCATTTTTCGCTTTCTATTTTGACGCATTGCACATTTCATTCATGTGCCTACTATGCATATGCAAAAGAGTCACACAAAAAGTGCCTACACCAAGTGCACAATGCATTGTCTCACGAAGTAACAGACAACGGTGCAGAACGTCGCCCACCTGACTGCCTGCTGTCGGTGTTCTCTAGGAGTGCAAATTCCCTTTCTGACTCGGCAATGCCTACAAATTGTAATTTACACGAGCAACACGCTCCAGCTCATGTTTATTACATTTTAATTGTCTGCAACTATGCTGCATAATAATGCGCCGTAGTTGCTGCATCTTTTGCTGCTGTCTGCCTCTATTTAGTTCTTTTGTTTTCGTTATTGCTGCTGCTACCATCCCTGTTGCTACTGCTACGACTACTGCTGCTGTTTTCTTTATATTTTGCACTGATAACTGATAACTTGTGCTGCATTTTGTCCCCAGTTCACCATGTTGGTCTTTAATGGATTCGCGAGCTAATTAGCTATTCGCGCAGCAGAAGCAGCCTCCCCCCTCCGCGCGCTCCTTGCACACAACGGTTTCCTTATAAAGTTTTCGGTTCTTTGCGAATGTCTTGCAATATAATTATGGTAAAAGCAATAATATGCATTATCTAAACATTTTGTAATATTTGTTCGATGTGTGAGCTGTAAGTGGATTCATCAGCATGTTCACAGGTCGTAATAAAGGAGCAGTCTTTTTTTAGGACCGCGATTAAAAGTATAATTAAAAAATATTGGTGCTTGAAAATATCATTTAAAAACCAAAAATAAAATACATTACTCTCTTGAATTATATCAAATTTATACCAAATATATTATACCAAATATATTATACCAAATAAAATACATTACACATGAATTATATGATAGATATGCCAATTATTTAAAACTCAAAATTTGTAACTGATCAAGCTCGTCAATTGAAACCTTCGCTCTTCTACGAATTAATAAAATTTTTTGTTTAAAAGTCACTCATACGACAACGGCAATATATTTAGCGTATTCACAGTTAATCGAATTGTAGTATGGTATTCGTACCATTCGGTATTCATACCACAATTTTCCACAGAAACATCAATTTTTTGTATATGACAGTAGTGCCGAGTCATAGTTTTTGGTGTCAACATCCGAACATATCGGTGAATAGTTACTGATTGTAGCGTCGGTAGCTGTTATCCAATTTAGTTCAAATTAGATTGCACGATAATTGAATATTAAATACAACATTACCGACAAATAATGGTTAGTATTCAAATGTAGCGTCGGTAGCTCAGAGGTTAGTGTGTTGGACTGCGAGCCGAAAGATCGCATTTTAAATCTATCTTTTCATAGAAAACAGCCGAGCGATAACGTCGTATAGAAAAACAATTTATCTTTTATAATGTTGTCAGTTGCTGGGATCGAACCCGGAACCGGGCTTTAGCGAGTAGTCCAAAGCACAAACAATTCCAACCACCGACGCTACAAAAATTGGCGTATGGGGCAAACATAGTTGCATAGTTAAAAACAAGGATTGAAACCTTAACGAATAACGGTTTCGATTAGGGTTTCGGTTTTTTTCCTCGTTTCGGTTTATAGTTTTTAAAATGAAACGGTTTCGGAATATCGGTCCCAAGTTACGGTTTCGATATCGGTTTTTATATTATTGTTATTTTTTCCATACATTTTAATCTCTTCAAAAAGAAATGTAAATATTTGACTAACAGAAGAACTAAAAACGATTACCATATAAATTTGAATTATATTTTAACAATAATAAAAACCAGTTGGGAAGGTTAGATCACATGGGAAATTTTAAAGTAGGTGTAATTATGATAGTTAGGATTATCAAAATTATAATCGGTCTAAGCCGACTATAAATACCCTACACATATGTGTGGTTACCATTCAAAGTGATATATAGGTCACCAGGGTATACGAATCCTGAAAATAACTACAAACATTCTATCGCTGAAGAATTTCCATTCATTTGATACCCATATTTACAAATGGGTAGGTGTACCGAATTTCGATTTTTTTTTGTGAACCACAAGTCTTTTCGCCGGAAAACTTTATTATCATGTATTTGAGCATGATGTCAATATATATTTGACCAAAAAAGTTTACCTAAGCACGTATACATAAAAATTGATCTTTATATGAACATTTTATATGAGGTATTTGAACATAAGTGGTCGGATCATAGGTCACAATGGACCGATCTTTCGCACATACAGCGTAGGTATATTAGTAATCTAAGTTATAAGTTTCATTTATCTAGCTCTTCAATTTTAAAAGTAGTAGGGATTTCAACAGACAGACAGACAGACTGACAGACGGACATCGCTAAATCGACTCAGGAGGTCATGCTGATCAAGAATATATATACTTTTCCATACCGGAGATGCTTCCTTTTGGGTGTTACAAACTGAATATACCCTTTCACTCTTAGTGTAGGGTATAAAAAAGCATAAATGTAGCTATGCGGACGAGAAAATTCAAAGTATCGTTCGTATTCCTTGTACAACAACACCCACGACTTGTGTTTGTTGTACAAAACAATTTTCCGCGAAAAATCATGCATAGTCGCACTACGAACGACACTAGCGTATCGGAGAAAGAAGAAACAAATAGCTTTGTCTATTTTTTTTTCTTGGAGCGTGTGTGTTTTTTTTTTTTGTCGAATTACCGCTATACAAGTGATCGAAGAAAACAATACCACGCCTTGTATTTTAAAGCTATATAAAAAAAAATGTTTAGTCGTATCTCAAAATTTTTAAAACCCGTTTTAAAACCGAAATCATTTATATCGATTTTTGATATCGGTTCATTTCTGATTTTCGTATAACGGTTTCGGTTTCAGTTTTGTTTTTAAAAATGAAACGGTTTTAAAAGGATATCGGTTACGGCTTCAATCCGTGGTTAAAAGTATCCATTTTTGTTCAGTACTGTAAATTCAAATTTATAAAATTATGAAATATGTTTAAACACATCCATTCAACCAATAACTATAAATGTTGAGTGTTAAAAATGCTCGAATTTTGATTATATTTCTAGTATTTACAAATTTTCACAGTTTACGAGTTTTACATTGTCCAAATGATTTCCATTAATATGTTTAGAAAAAAGTATATCCCAAATTATATAGGTATTTAAAAAAAAATCTAATAAAAAAACAGCTTATATATTATACAGAAAATATTTAATATTTGTCTTTCAATAACAATACTTTGATCTGTCACTGATTTAAAACCAATACATCAACATTTATGTTTTTCCGGTTTATTTCCGTATCATCTTTGGTATCACCTGGACTTTGTAAAACAAAATCATTCATATGAAAATCTCAATAAATACAGTTATAGCAAATAAATGTTTCTATTCTGCAAATATTGCTCACGTGAAACACAATAAACCATGACGCAGTGTTATCCTCAGGAAATTGGCACCATTCAATGTATTGGCAACAAATAAATCATGTTTATTAAACTTTACCTATTCTGTAGTAGTATAGTTAAATTTCTTGTACAGTCTATAAGACTGTACCTACTAAAAAAAAATATTTATTTCATTTTTGCAGGTGAAGCGTACTTGTGGCACGCCAAAGTTGTTGCCCGCCATCAGTGGCGAGAGTGAAATACGTCCTGGAGCACAGCACAACATCAAGTGGGCCACACCAATGGATGGCGAAATACTGCATTTCCTGTCTACCATCGATAAATCTAAGGAATTTTACTCCAACATTGTTAACAAGTAAGTACAAAATTTAATTGTTTGTTTATTTTTTAAAGAAAAGTTAATCTTGAGTTGAAAACTCCAAACGAATTCAATAATGAATACTAACTCAGTCTGCCATGGATCGAAGCTTTTTTGATGCCTCAAATTATTCTCGAACTCGCACCGAGTACAATTTACTATATCGTTGTTATATCGGATTAAGTTTTTTTTTTGTTTCTCGAATTAATAATCGACGTAAATATAGCAACCGATATTAATTGCATTCATTAATCCATCCAGCAATTAAATTCACTAATTTAATGAAAACATTTGCCATTTTTCGTTAAATCAGTTATTCCGTTTGCTAATATAAATATTTGTACGTCAATGCAGCAAATTAAGAATAGCAAATGTTTAAATCAGTGAATTTCATTGCTGGATTGAATAATGAATGTAATTAATAACTAAATAAAAATATTCATGATCTCAGCATTTTTTTATGATTTTTTTTTATTATTTTATTAAATGCGCTAATCTTCTGCTTTGACTATTTTATAATTTATACCGCGTAGTCTGCGTATTATATCCTTGATTATTGTAAAGTACAACGGTGCAAAAATGGCAGCACTGAAGAATATAAAATTCCAAATCATAGTCCTTCGTTCGGTGGGATGACATGGCTGTAAAAGAAAATGTACAAATATTTAAGCATTAAATAATCATGAATATTATTAGTATTCAATAATAAATTAGTATTAAAAAAATAATATTTGTTCACCTTAAAATAATTGTATCATAAATCGCAAAAAATATTATTACAAAATAAAAAACATTTTCAAAAAGGTATTTTTATATAATTTATAAATAACGGTAAACCTCGGTTAAGTAACGGCATTAACACTGGCATTAAAAAAAAATAATAATAATTTTGAAATATAGCAACATCAAACTCAAATAATCGATTTTTTGTTGAATCTTAAGGGCCAGTTTTTCAGTGCTAGTTTAAACTCCGTTTAATTAATATTTTCTTTAAATTAAACGACATTTAATTTTATTAGCAGTTTTGCAGTGTTAGTTTAAAATGAACACAGACCAAGACAATACATATGGCACCACAGGCTAATGACAAATAATTGACTTCTGGTAAATGTCATTCAAATTTAAATAAATAAAAACAAAGGCACGTAACTATAGTCAAAATTAACCTGGAGCTTAAATTTAATTACGACTTTTTCGACGGTTTTTCTATAAAAATAAATGTCAAAAGCTAAACATAAAAATAAACTCCAGTTTAAAAATGACTATAGTTACGCGTCAAAGGTTTTAAGAAGAATAAAATTATAACTTTTAGCAACAGACCGAGCAACTAAAGTTGTCGTGAGTTTATTTTTAATACATAGTGTGCAAAAATACAAAAATTAATAATAATTTATGAAACAACGCAGCGACAGAAAATAGTTAAAAGTGTTGTGAGAAAATGTCATGCCATAAACATTAAAAGTTTAAACCTCAGCATCGGTTTACTAAGTTTAAACGACGGTTAAATTCACTGCAAAAGTCGTTTCTGATTTTAAACGAAGTTTAAACCACAAAATAAGTTCAACTAGCACTGAAAAACTGGCCCTAAGTACATCATAATAGTCAAAATTAAATATGTTATTTTTATTAATCCGTCTTTTATCCTTTTTTTTTACTGGACATACGTAATCGATATTTGCAACAAAGTTCCTAATCAAAAGTATTTAAATACCTTACGGGATTATTTTTAAATGTCCACCTCGCTTCAGTACCCATATTAGAAAATACATAACTTTGGTCTAACCTATTACCCTACCCAATACGAATTAATTAATCAACGAATTCTGGGTCTGTCAGCTTCACTGAGTCTTGGGCAAGAAGTTATAAATAGACGTTGGTCTGTCAGTCTGCCTAAGTCCTGGGCGAAAACTTATTAACCATTATTATTCTGGATGCGTTTTGGTCGAAGGTTCGAAGATCAATGCTTAGTAAGCATTGATCTGTCAGTTCTGGCGGAGTTTACAACCCGTCGCCAAGTCTGACATTTCCTACATGGTTCCTCAAAAATTGGTATTTTTAGATGAGGTACTTAACAAGGGTTTACTGCAGTTGGTGATTTTGAATTCATCAGTGACAATTTTTATAAACATTAGCACTCATATTGTTGTATTAATATTTGTACTCGTTTTTGGAAAATAAATGCACTCATATTTGCAACAATATGTGTACTTAATTTTGAATTTATGTTTGTACAAATGTTTGCAAACTTATTTGTACTCATATTTTTACTTCCATTTGTACTCATTAAAATACTTACCCCTCTGGAGGGCACTAAAGGCTTGGGCACAAATAATCCATGGACGCACTTGCGCATGCAATTCACAAATGATTGTAGCATCATAATTTCGTTGTAATTGCCAATTATCAATTATTTTTCTTTTTTTTCTATAAATTCTCAAAAATATTTATCACAAATATAAAACTCGTGTTGTCGTGTCGTTGTCGTCACTTGAGTAACTTTTCAAAACTTTGACAAACATTTGTTTTTATTTTGAATTCATTTTAATAACAAAAATCTTTTCTTGCAGTGTCTGCGAAGATGACGATGTGCAGCGCAGTGATCATCATTGCTGGACCGGTGATCGTATTGGTGACTACACGCAATTGGTGATGACAACTGGCGTTGATACGCAACGTTACAATCCGGAGGTGCCGCTGGAGGTTAACTCACAGTCCTCGAAATTAAATGAGTTGGTGGACAAACTGATCAAAATTCGCAAAAATATTGGCAGTGCGGTGAGTTTTAAACATACAGCAAAATATTTAATATGGCTTATTGAAGACTTTGCATTTTCTACCAACAGATACCCGCCACTGTGCGCCCCTACTCAGACATACAAGGTGACATGGCGCGTCATGACGAGGAGGGCTCAGGTCGCATGATGCCCGACGATGTGGACGACGAGGAGTATGGCAATTTGCATGGCTCCGGCGATGGTTCTGGTGACGGTAAGTTTGACATTTGTTTTGTGAAGTACAATTTGAATTAATTTGAATTGAATTTTTAATAGGTCCTACATCCGCGCCCTATGATCCATTGGGTCCTGCCACCGAGCGCGAGGAAACTATTGATCAGCGCTCCACGGCGACGTCGCTGCTCAGCATAGGCACCACAATGAGCACAATCCTAGTCACAATACTGCTCTCAAGCAGTAGTTATTACCTAAGGCAGTAAAGGTAGCCGGGTGCAGTGCAAGGTATAGTCGCTAATGCTGCAAATCGGCGGTCGGCTACTCTACGGTTTATGTTAAAACAAAGCTAAATTTATATAAAACAAAAGCATATATATAAAATCTAACTGTTAGAACTATGTATATTGTAATCGTGTAGAAAAGAAACTAAAACAAACAAATATAACAAATCTTAGAGATTTATAGATAGCCTGCAAAAATATGCAATTGAACCAATCCAACAACTAACAATATGTTCAATAATTTTACTTCTACTCAGTCATTACGTTCTATGACATAGTACTAAAACGGTAATGTGCTGAGTAACTACTAAGCCTAGACATGACTCATATTTATATATATATGGACTAGTAACAGCTGGTTACGTCCTCTAATGTTCGCCCATTTTTGAAGATATATATATAGCTAATTGTATAGAAATAATAACAAAGAATACAGCAAAACAAATTTATGATTTGAACGAGTACCTACTTCAGAACCTAAATTAAACTAAGCATGAACATGTGTGCTTCCTTTTTTAACAGGCATTTCTGTGCTTTTTACTAAATTATAGCGCAATATATAAATTTATAATTGGTTGAAAACTCTAAAAGTAATCAATACTTTTTTCATTTTCAATAAAATGTTTTAATTTCCGTTCAAAATCATTTAGATTTACTCGAATTTGGTTTTAGTTTTCCCTTTTTCAATCTGTCAGAATTAATTTTTTTTATTTTCAATATAAAGTTAAATATTTTGTTTTCAATTCAACTCGTTTCATTTCTATGAATTGATTTTTGTTATCAAATATTTGAATTCCTATCGATGGTAAATTTCAGAACCCCAAGCAAGAATTCCTACCAGTTTTCTACCAGTATCTAGCCAATATAACTTTTCTAGTTTCTTGCAAGTAAACTTACCATTTACTCGCAAGCCATGTCACGCACTTTCCTACCAGAAACTAGCCAGTAAACTCTTCGGTTTCTGGGCGGTAAACTAGCCAGAAACTGGTCAAAAACTGACCAAATTGAGATATGCTTGGGATATAGCAAAATTCAAATTTCAACTGTATTTATTTTTTGTTTATTGCTAAAACTAAAATAATTCTCTAAAAAAATATTATCTTTGAATCAAAACCGCACAAGCACTGATTCGAATTCGATTGAATTCCAATTGAAAGTAAATTTCCTAACCAGCGCGAATAATTCAATTTTCAAAACTCTAATTTATTCAGTTGTTTTTTTTTTATAAAAAGTCCAGAAATGAATATATCTCTCTAAGGGCTGTTTTCACAATATCCAGTCAAGTGTTTCAATTCCATATATTCTATGGGTAACTATCAGTTAAAATGGCAGTTAGTGCTTAACCGAAGTTGGTGAACACGGCCCTAAACATGACAAACTACAGACTTTGCTTTTTTTTGGACACAAACAGATTCTCTTTCATTTTTTATAGATATTAAACATAAGCTATATGTGCCATAAAATCATTTTTGAAAATATATAACTCAACAAATTTCATGAACTGCTATAGGTTTTAATTTCCACACTAGTTAGAAAATAATTAATAATTAAAAAAACACTACAAAACAAACTAAAAAAAAATACTAAAAAATTGGAATCGTGCTAGAATTTTATGGTTCCATGTGAAATTTTTATTTGAATTGACATTTTATTAAAATGATCATCTTGTAACTGGAATATGGAATATAGCAATCAACACTCTGTCTATGAACTAATTACGCTAAATTACCTAAAGTGCACAAATAATGGTATTTAATTCAATTTAACAATAATAAAATAATCATGCTCAAAGTTTCCAAAAGCAAGTACTATCTATTGTTCCTCGAAAATAGCAGCTGCAATACTTTTAATAAAAAAAAATCGAATTATTAAAAGATTTGCTTAAAATATGTCAAATACAAACTATGCTACTTGATGGATTTATCACTTTCACAAATAAAAACCCCCTACAAAATATATTAGAGCAAAATTTAAGCAATTTAGAAATGTTAAAAATAAAGAAAAGTCTAGAAATTCTTTTCAAAAGAATTCCAAATCGCACAAATGTGAAATATAGAGCAGCTTTTTAGGCTTTAAAGCAATTTAGGTTTAGGTTTAAGTACTTTAAACATTAAACGCAACAAGTGAAAACGTACACAAAATGTTTGAGTTCTAAAATGTTAAATGAAACAGCTAAAATAAAAACACCGCTTAAATTCGAAAATAATCAAAGAGAAATTCGAATAAATTAAGTGGTTTTTAGCTTTAATTCAAACTAACATTCGTAAAATGAAAATTTTAAAAACCCTGTATAATACTTAAGGTACTCCAAACAAATACGCAATATTTTTACAAAAAAAAAATCTAAATACACACACATACAAATCATGTACTGAATGTTATAAAACACACACAAAATTTTCTAATGTTTAATTTTAATAAATCACATATGAAATCGTACTAAAAAAATTATAGTAGTTTATTTAAAACTAGCGTTAAATGTCTAACTGATCGGATTAATTGTAAATTAATAAAATATACTAACAGAAATTTAGTGAATAGTCTATTATTGAGTTAATATAATAAACATATTTTAATTATCTTTATTATTATTATTATTGCAAAAAGAAAAAATTATATTTAATCTTATTATTTATATGATACATAAATTATGACAAATGTCGTAAGAAAAAAGAAAAACTATAATATTAACAAAAAAATATTGCATGTGATTAATAATTTTTAAGTTAAAAAATAAATAATGAAAAAAGAGTTATTTTAATAATGCAAATAACAGCTAGTAGTGCATTATGTTTATGTATAAAATAAATTCTTAACAATAATAATAAACAAATCGAAGTAAATGTATACCACACACAGATATATAAATCTATGCATACATATATAATATATAACAATTATATACATATATGTATATAAATATATACTATATAACTACAGCAAAGGAATTAATTACATTAAAATACCTAATTAGTTAAAAAGTTTATGTTTCAATTTGAAAATAAATTGTGAAAATCTTTATTTAAAATCAATTATTGAGAATGCCAGAATAGCGATTTTTATGTAATTTTGTAAAATTAAATTTAATTAGGTAACAAAAGTGAATTTAAAAATTAAATAAACAAATAAAATGTTAAATAAAAATATATACAACTTGTTTTAATCATTTAGTACTATGACAAAACTATTTAATTAAATCTTATATTACAACCCCGTTAAACCAGAAACATTGGCTGCATTCAGCGACCTCAGCAGTTGCGAAACGGCTCAATAACTAATCGCTCACTGTTACTGAATGTACCGCTATCTCAGCTGTCCATTTACAAATTAATTTATTATTAATATTTTATTAAAGTTACCTACAACTCTTTAATAGATTGAAAACATATTTTTCAATCTAAATTCCATTTTTGTTTATAAATATTTGAGTTAAAATGTCATCGAATGTCATCGATAACAAAAGCAGCGCAAATGTAGCGTAAAAATTTCATGCTGGAAAAAATGGCGACCGCTCACTAAACATGTTGAGGGTAGCATGCCATTCAAGGTCAAATTGCTCAACAGCTCCACAACTGATGAGGTCGCTGAATGCAGCCATTGACGTTGTTTCCCTACACTTATCGCACTATATAAATATATAGTGCGATAAGTTCTTTGCTATTTTCTTCGAATTTTACGCCAAATTCGATGCGAAATGAAACCTACTTAGGTTTAAACTAGCTTCACAGTGCTAGTTTAAACCTCGATTTATCTTCGATTAATCGACACTTCAATTTAAATGTTAAAAGCAGCTTTACAGTTCAGTTTTACACTTAGAGTACAAATATAACATCCACAGCTCAAAATGGTGAGAGAACTCGACCTAAGTTCTTCAGGACCGTAGTGCTAAACTACTATTATTTTTAGTTTTACAGTGAGGTATAAAATGAACTACCGTGGGATCAGCCTACTCAATATCGCATACAAGGTTCTATCGAGCGTATTATGTGAAAGACTGAAGCCCATCGTCAACAGAATGATTGGACCTTATCAGTGCGGCTTCAGACCTGGAAAGTCCACCATAGACCAGATTTTCACATTGCGCCTAATCCAGGAAAAGACCCTAGAAAAACAGATCGACACCTACCACCTATTAGTCGACTATAAAGCCGCCTTCGACACTCCGATAAGGGAACGATTATACGCCGCAATGTCTGAGTTCGGTATACCTGCGAAACTTATAAGGCTTTGCAGGATGACCCTGAGCAACACACGTTGCTCAGTGAGAATAGGAAAAGACCTCTCCGAGCCATTTCATACCGAACGAGGTTTCAGACAGGGTGACTCCCTATCGTGCGACTTTTTTAACTTATTGATGGAGAAAATAGTTCGAGCTGCCGAACTCCGTCAAAGCGGCACTATCCTCAACAAAAGTGTCATGCTGCTCGCATATGCCGACGATATTGATATCATTGGCAGGAGCACAAGAGCAGTCAGCGCAGCATTTTCCAGATTGGAGAAAGAGTCGCGTCGAATGGGTCTAGCGGTGAACGCGGACAAGACGAAGTTCCTTGTGTCAACAAGCAAAAAGAGTCCGTGCGTCTTGGACAAAAAGCTGATTTTGACACCCACAAGTTCGACATTGTGAAGGACTTCGTCTATCTGGGATCCAGCGTAAACAGCAACAACGATGTCAGCCTGGAGATCAAACGGAGAATAACTCTTGCCAACAGGTGCTACTTTGGGCTCAGTAGGCAATTGAGAAGCAGAGCCCTCTCTCGCCGGACAAAAATAACGCTCTACAAGTCACTCATCATGCCCGTCCTACTTTATGGTGCAGAAACATGGACGCTGGCCACCACCGATGAGAGAGTACTGGGAGCGTTCGAGAGAAAGATTCTTCGTAAAATCTTTGGCCCTATCTGCTTTGCTAACGAGTATCGAATCAGGATGAACCACGAGCTGTATGAGTTATTCGACGACATTGACATAGTCAAGCGCATCAAGATCCAGCGGCTTCGCTGGCTAGGTCATGTCGAACGAATGGATGAAAACACTCCAGCCAAGAAGGTGCTTGAATCGAAACTCGAAGGTGGACAGCGTAGAAGAGGGCGTCCAAATCTGCGTTGGAAAGACCAAGTTGAGGACAACCTGGCAACGCTTGGTATTTCTAACAGGCGTCAGCGCGCGCAATGCAGATCCGACTGGCGCGGCTACATCTCAGCGGCCAAAACCGACCCACGGTTGTAAGGGCCATTTAAGTAAGTATAAAATGAGCTCTGTTCAAGTCATTTTATTTTGACATCATTGGAAAATGTCGATAAATTTCTCATTTGGAACAACTGATTGTTTTATGCAAAAAATTTGTAAATCAATATATTGAAAATAGTTTTTAGAATAATACAATAAAATAAATATGACGTATGAACAAAAGATAGAGCAACTCCATCCAGTACATGCGAGGAAACACTTTTGATCCAGTCCTAAAATAAAATAAAACGGTTAAAAAGGAACATTGAAAGATATCAGTTTTGAATATGACGTATGTCTCGACACATGCTTTAATTCATAACGCGAATAGTTGCAGTAGCATCTACGCTGATTGAATGTTATTTTTAGAAGAATAGAAAGTTAAACAATCAAATATGCCTTACCAAAACTCCAACACAAAGACAAATTATATTTTCTCACTCATACATAATTCATTTGAAATACATCCTTGCAGGACCAAAAATGGATGTGTGACCCGTAATTTTACTATTAGTAAAAACTAATATTTTATGCGCGTTTGCCACCGTTTTTATTTTTAGGTTATTCTTTCTTCTTATTTTTTCTTCGAACAGCAGAAGGTGAAAAAAGATTTAATTTAATTTATAAGCAACTGATAAACATTCAAAGAAAGTATGTTGAAAAAAGTATTTCAATATATATTGCTTATTTATCTATTTATATTATAGATGTCATAAAAGTGGAAAGATCGTCTGCATTAAACAAATGCATCGAACTTTTAAGCAAAAATTCTGCAATGCAAATATTACATTCAACTCAATAAAAATGAAAACTGTGTAATTTTAGAGTTTTAATTAATTTTATTTGGTATAAATTTGGTTAGTATACTATATATTTAACCGTCACTAACCTAAAAGTTATAACAGTTTATGTTACCCCAATAAACCAAAAACCTGGATATTAAGTGATTATCGAATGTATATTGAACATGGATATCGAAGATTTCACTGGAGAAAAGCGTTCAACTTTTTGTAATTGTACACCCAAAAAAAATCTTGTACTATTAAAAAAAAAAGTATTTAATATAACAAGACATCTTGTTAATTGACGTCCAAAGAGATATCTTGTAAATAGAAAAACAATAGTATTGTAAAACTTTCAGATATTTTATATTGACGCACAACAAAGTGTTGTTAATATCAAGAGACATTCTTTTATATATAAACGAAAATGTATTTATATTAACAAGAGGACCAAGTCATTTTAAAAAATAATTATCGTTGGAATAATAACGCTATTCTTTCAATTTATTATATTGATAAAAAGCATAATTATCATTTCTAGAATTTATTGAAAAAAATTGGAAAAAATAGTGTTGCGATGAAACCAATGCTCTCGATTATCCGGGTGCCCGTAAAACACCGGTAGTAACTGTTCGAACTACCCGGGTAGTTCTTCAAAAGGACGGACAGACATGAAAAAACGGTCAGACGAACAAATGAACTACGGGTAGTTCGAACCGTCAATACCTGGATATTACGGGTATTTTAACTACACCCAGACAAAAATTCCCTCAAATCCCATTAAAATTTGTCAATAGGACAATTATTGATTTAATAGTATACAAAAAATAAAAATGTTCATATAAACTCAATGACAATGTCATGGTATTTTCTAGTATTTAATGGTATTTTCCGATTAAAATAATAATTTATCCTATTGAATATTTTTAATAGTAAACAACTATTATATATATAGTATTTTTTTCAGGGTGTACACGGATATTACATGGCTCTGGATGAAACTGCCGTTGCTTCTGAAAAATTTAAATTCATTTTACTGATTGTTGCTACATGGTGTCTGTGATCCTTGTTGCTGAATGGCTTGATTCTTCCATACACATGCAAATATAAAATATGTTAGCAAAATCAGTCGATTCTTTTTTTTATACGTTACCTTTATTTATCTTCAACTATTTTGATATATTTATATTTTATTTATTAATTTGAAAACTATATTTCCATGACGCTGTCACATGGAAATCTATTTTTATTAACAAGATGAATATTTTATCATAATAAATGCTGTTGTAATTCAACAAGACTACATGTGTTTCAATTAATAAGAATCTTGTTGAAACAACATGAATGTTTTTATAACAAAATTATTTCTTAAGAGAAATTAAACAAAGCTGATCGTGTTAGCAAAACTGGTAGTTTTTTATCCAATTGAATCTAGCCTTTATCTAAACTTGAATTCCGACATTCAATATACATACGAGGTTTAACTTAATTGTAAGCTTGATGTTTAACATATTATGAACTTGAAATCGACCTTCAAATTACACTTGAATTCAAGCGCACATATTTCTCTAATTAAAGGATTAAATATAAAATAAAAGAAAACGCATATAATTCCTTTTAAAATATATATATATATATATATATATATATATATATATATATATATATATATTAAAAGGAATTAAAGGGTGTACTACATAATATTCTTGCTTCTGTGAGATAACCGACAGCTGCAACAGCACCTGTGCCGATGGCAGGAACTTCTTGTAAAATCCACGACGTGCCGCGAAGATCAAACCAGTGAATCCAATTGCGATGTAGAACATTGCCAGATTCGCGCAAAATATCAATGGTGTCTGCGTATGAATGAAAATATATTAATATTTCATAAACGTATTCGTAAACCTTGGCCACTTACATTGTATATCAGCTCATCGTGCATTTTCCGACCAGTAGAATTCTCGGGATGACTTTCGTGTTTGGACCTGCAGTTATATATTATTGATTTGTCTGTTTGCTTATTCAAGCGAAAAACAATGATCTCTCTGATTGTGCGGATGCAGTGGCGCATATGTAGTGACGAAAAAAAATAAAATTTTCTTGTTGACATTTATTTACACCTCACTGGATTGGCATTGAGTAATTTTGTGAAGTGAATTTCGTCTCAAGTTTTTTAAACTTCGAAAACCAACGTTGGAATAACATTCATTTATTTGGCTTGATCATGACATTACATCCACACTGGTTCTAAAAGAAAATTCTCCAAATTTATCGAACCTCAAACTCATTGCTTATTGGGACGTAAAACATATCGTAAATTTATCTATATTACTGATCGTCACTTGTTATCAAAAAACAGTGACAAACAGTGAGTGACAGTGTATCTCATATGTATCTCAAATTGTAGATAAGTGAGAAAGAGATAAAAAATCAAACGCACACAAAATTTTCGGTCATTTTTTCCCCGATGCTCTCAAAAACGTTATAGAAACTATGACTGGAACTTTCAGTTTTACTTCTAGTAATATTATTGCTCTTGCTGGTTTGTGATGGAATTTTTACTGATAAAATCGGTTAAGTGCGTTTTGATCGTTTCGTATCCGAAGACATCAAAACAACCTGGCAATGCCATAGCACTACCTCAGTGAACACCTCCTTGCTGTCAACTGTCACTGTTTGGTGGCTGTTGTTTTGTTTTTGGCGCGCAAACGAAAACTGCATCAAAAAAAGCGTGCAGCTGTGTGTGAAATATTTGTGAGTTTAACAATAAAGCAAATTAAAATTGCAACGCATTCGCCAAACATTTCTCAAAAGTGCAACAAACAACACCGCAGTTTCAGCACCTAGTTTAGCAAATAAGTGTTTAAAGTTAATTGAATAAAAGAAAATTAATTGTCTAAAACATGGCGCGTCGCGACTACGCACAAGATAAAGGTAAAATTTAGAACACAATTTACTTGTAATACATATTAAACCTTTTTTTTTAATTAACAACAGAATCGATTAAAACCTTTCTCGGTGAGTTCTGCAAACAAAACGATGACGATGGCAAAAAGACCTTTGTCTACGCCAATCAATTGGTAAAGTTGGCGCACAGGGAGCAAGTGCTCATCAACATTGACATGGACGATCTGGCCGAGTACAATGAGGGACTCGCAGAGGCTGTGGTAGCCAATTGTCGTCGTTATGCGGCAATGTTTAGTGATGCCATCGCTGAGATGTTACCCAACTACAAAGAGCGTGAAGTGCACGCAAAGGATGCACTCGACGTTTACATCGAGCATCGGCTACTGATGGAGTCGCGCACGCGCAACCAGATGGAGCAACATGATCAGCGGAACAGTTTTCCGCCAGAGTTGATGAAGCGTTTGTAAGTAATGAGAGCTTCATGCTAAAATAATTAATTAATCGCTAAATTTATTTCAACTACAGTGAGATCGGCTTCAAGCCACAATCCAGTGACAAAGCGCAGTCTATACGCGAAATCAAGGCTGAGCATATTGGTCGCCTGGTCACCGTGCGTGGCATTGTAACGCGTTCCACCGAGGTGAAGCCCATGATGGTGGTGGCTACTTACACATGCGATCGCTGTGGTTCGGAGACCTATCAGCCGGTCAACTCGTTGAGTTTCCGGCCAGTGCAAGATTGTCCGTCGGACGATTGTCGCGTTAACAAAGCAGGCGGTCGGCTGTATCTGCAGACGCGCGGCTCCAAGTTTATAAAGTTTCAGGAGGTCAAAATACAGGAGCACAGCGATCAGGTGCCCGTCGGTCATATACCTCGCACCATGACAATACTCTGTCGCGGTGAGGTGACGCGTCAGGCACAGCCGGGCGATCACGTGCTCATCTCGGGCGTGTTTTTGCCGCTCATGCGCACTGGATTCCAACAGATGATGGCTGGGTTACTCTCGGAGACGTTCGTGCAGGCATTCGTAAGTATAGCACGAGGTTGTGTATGAATTTCATTATAATTATTTCATACAGACCTAAAAATCGAATGATCATTTCAAAATTAACATAGAAATGGTCTGATTGATTTAAATAAAACGAACGAAACGACCGAATAATACTAGAAAAAGTCAAATTATTTCGGAATAAATTCGCCTCTTGACAATTTCCCTATATATTAATTGATTCTAGAAAAACAAAAATTATCGGTTATCCTTTCCATTGAAATGTCACAAAATTCAATTCTTCTAGACACAACCCAACTTTTTCAATCGAATTCCATCAGCATCATCAAGATCTGTTAAATTTATTTCAGAAAATGCCCGATATTTAATTAGAAAATGAACTTGAATTCCGAATACTTAAATTGATTTCCAAAAATATGTTATTTATTTGATTTAAGAAAAATAATAATGGCATTTTTAAATGTTCTTCCAACAGCGCATCATGTGCATCAACAAAAACGAAGACATCTCTGACAAGGAGTGCGAACTCACGCCCGACGAACTGGCCGAACTGGCGCAGGACGATTTCTACGAACGCCTCGCCGTCAGCTTGGCTCCAGAAATTTACGGCCACCTGGATGTGAAGAAAGCGCTGTTGCTGCTTCTCGTCGGCGGCGTCGACAAACGTCCCGACGGCATGAAAATTCGTGGCAGCATCAACATCTGTCTGATGGGTGATCCTGGTGTTGCCAAATCACAGCTGCTCGGCTACATCTCACGCTTAGCTCTCCGCTCACAATACACAACCGGACGTGGTTCTTCGGGCGTTGGTCTGACAGCGGCCGTCATGAAAGATCCGCTCACCGGCGAAATGATGCTCGAGGGTGGTGCCTTGGTGTTAGCCGATCAGGGCGTCTGCTGCATTGACGAGTTTGACAAAATGGCCGAGACCGATCGTACCGCCATACACGAGGTCATGGAACAGCAGACCATTTCCATCGCGAAGGCGGGCATTATGACAACGCTGAATGCGCGCGTCTCAATACTGGCCGCTGCCAATCCCGCCTTTGGTCGCTACAATCCACGCCGCACCGTCGAGCAAAACATACAGCTGCCAGCGGCACTGCTCTCACGTTTCGATCTGCTCTGGCTGATACAGGACAAGCCGGATCGTGACAATGATTTGCGGCTGGCCAAGCATATCACCTACGTGCACAGTCACAGCAAACAGCCGCCGACGCGTGTCAAGGCGCTCGACATGAATCTCATGCGACGCTACATCAATTTGTGCAAACGTAAGAATCCCACGATTCCCGATGAGCTGACCGACTATATTGTTGGTGCCTATGTAGAGTTGCGTCGTGATGCGCGCAATCAGAAGGATATGACATTCACGTCGGCACGTAATCTGCTCGGCATATTGCGCTTGTCGACGGCGCTGGCGCGTCTGCGTCTCTCCGACAAGGTGGAAAAGGATGATGTGGCGGAGGCGCTGCGTTTGCTGGAGATGTCCAAGGATTCGTTGAATCAAGTCCACGAACATCAACGCGGACAGTACGTATTTCTGAGAGAGCATTTAAGAATTTATTTTTATTCAATTTTTGTTTGTTCACAGCGTGCCCAACACCTCCGACAAGATATTCGCCATCGTGCGTGAGCTGGCCGGTATTAATAACACTGTCAAGATTGCTGATGTCATGGATCGCTGCACGACGAAAGGCTTCAAGCCCGACCAGGTGGACAAATGTGTCGAGGACTATGAGGAGCTGAATGTGTGGCAGGTGAACATGGCGCGCACAAAGATCACGTTCATGTAAACGAGGCACTCGAACGTGCGACGATTATATTAATTGTTTTTTTCTATTACAAATATATTTCTTACTTTTATTGTCATGTAATTCAGGCATTTACTATGTTACTTTACTATTGAATTACTGTGTTTTTTAAACTATATAGAAATAAAAAACATTTATTAAAATTTAAAACTTGCTATTTATTTAGTTTTTACATTTTAATTAATTTGAACTGGTGCCACAATTATATCTGTTTCGTAATTAAAGGATTTGCGAGAGTGCTGTTTTATATTTTTCTTGCATAGTGCATAGATTTCTGTAAATACTCAGAAAATTTCACGAAAATTGCTTCATGCGTTTAACAGTTATAAATAATAACGTAAAAATATAAAATACACATTTTGTCGAAAAGTATGCAATGGTTTTTATGAATTTCCAGCAAAGATATACGGAAAATTGTAATTAAATTCATTTTCGCAGTTCTGCTCTTCATTCTCTACAAGAAAAACTATATATCATTAAACTCAATCAATTTATTTTTATTTCATAATTTTATTGATTTTATATTTTTATTTTGTTGACTTTTCCGAAAATTTTAATAATTCGAGTTTTCAACGGTTTTAAGAATAATTTTATAAGCTGAGCACGAATTTGAAAACCATTTGCATCACGAAGTTTTTAGATCTTTTGTTATAGTTATCGATATTCATCGATATTATCAGTTCGAAAATATTTTGTAAGTTCAATACAAAATATTCACGAATAGGTTGATTAAAACAAAACAAGATTTCGTGTTCTTTTGATATATTTATTTAAAAAAACTGAAAGTTTCAATTGAAGTTTCCGCATGTCATGATAAAACATGACCGATTATGGGAAATTTTAAGAGATTTTGACATTAAAAAAAACGTTGTTTTGAGATCTTTTGGTATATTTATTTATATAAACCCGGACATGACCAATATTTCACAGTTTCGAGGTCTCTTGCTGTATTCATTTACAAAATTTATTTAAATTTTATTAAAGTTCGATTACTACTAACTTTCTATAAGATTGTGAAAGCACAAATACCTAATTATTTAGTTAGGAAGTTTTTTTTTCACAGTCCACTAGAAATGTTCAACTTCGCATACCTATAATATCTGTTTCAGTTTTTGATCGATCATTCTATGTAAGAGTTATATATCTTTGGTACTGATGTACTTAACGGAGTACAAACGATACAAAAACGGTGTAGTCCGTATCAAACGGAGTACAAACATATACGTCACTACGGAAACAAAACGGCAGAAAAACGGTATTACGGACAATATACGGCATTTTAACGGAGTGGAATATTTTGGCATCCCCTTTGAACATACCGCAAACGTACCGTTACAAACGTAATTGTGATTCAGTTTAATTACGGAGCAACGTTAAAATGTTTCTTGGGACTTTACCTATCTATCTATATATTTTTTTAATTATTTCTGTTATTGCTGGTATTTTGGACCACTTCATTAATTATTTACCTTATTGATTTTCGTTGTTTTTTTTGTTTAGGGAAGCCGTATGAATGAATTTAGTTTGTATTTAGTATTAAGTTTTTATATGAATTTAATGTTACATCTCATGATCTCACACATAATTATACTAGTAATATAATTTTTTTGGCCAATTGGGCTTTTTGTATTATAAATGAATGAAATGAAAAAATAAATTTTATAAAATTATTTGGTTTTTTAAAATCGACTTAAGTTTTAAAAGTGAAACAGATATCGGTTTCGGTTACGATTTCAATCCATGGTGCTATATATTAAAATTGATTTTATTTTAATTTTGTTTTTTAATTATTTTAACGCTCTTGAAATATAAATATATATTTTTTTTGTGAACTACGTTTTGATATTTTAAAGTTTTAATTGTTTTTGGATTTACGATCTCTGTGGATAATTGCAAGAAATTGTTTTGACGTGGTCAAGGTGCATAATGGGCGGTGCAAAATGGGTGTTTTGTACTAACCAAATAAAACAAATTGCCAAATAGGGTTCGTACAGCTGTTTCAGAGGCCATTCATCAGCGATATTCCTCTGTAGATACTACACATCAAGTCGCTGAAGTTTACCTTTTCCAATGAATGACTTGAGTGATTTCATCCATATGCTCGACATGTCCAAGCCAACGAAGGCACTGGATCTTTATGCACGTGACTATGTCAATGTCGGCGTAGAGCTCATACAGCTCATTAATCCATCTGATTATACACTCGTTTTCAACGCATATCGGAAAAATCTTTTTCTCGAATGCTCCTAAAGCTACTTATCGGTGTTGCCAAAGTAACACGTAAGACTGACATAATTATTTTTGTTTATGCTGGTATCTAAGTAGACAAATTCCTTCACGACTTCACGTTGTGGGTGTCAATAATCACGTACTATCCAAGGCGCCGGGAATGTTTGTTTGTTGACACGAAGTACTTCGTCTTGTCCTCGTTCACCGCAAGACCCATTCTATGTGATTGCTTCTCTAAACAGGAGAACTGTCTGCTCGTGTGCTCGCTCTGCCCAATGATGACGATATCATCAACATATCCGAGCAGCATGTCACTCTTGTTGAATATTGTTAAATACCAGGCTTAAGAAAATTTTCCGAATAAAACATAGTCATTGTTCTAATATTAATAAATTTATTTAAACGCCATTTAAGTGAATAATAAAATATAATGCTGCTAATGTCAGTATTAAACAATTAGAATCTGTTTGTAAATCACACAAAATCATAGATTCTCTTAAGTACATTTTTTAGTTTTTTTTGTGGTTTTTTTTTTGGTTTTAATAACAAAACAAAATGTTTATTTTTTAGTTTTTATTCAACAGTTTATGCAATGCAGTTTTAATTTATTTAATATGTGCAAAATTTCTATAATATACAAATATATCTGCTATATAATACAACATTTTGCAAGGATCATCTGCATTTCAAATATTAGGTTATTTAATACAATAGGTTTTTTGTGTTTGTTTTTTTTCAGGTTTTTTCTTTTTTGTTTTTGTAGACACCGATTAGTGCGCCATACCAATACTAATTACAATACATATGTGTTTTGTGTGTGTGTGTGTGTGTAAAAATAGGCCACCACTTGGCGACCTAAATGTGACCTCGGAAGATCACTCAGGTTCGGTGTTGTGTGCCAGCTACGAAAATATAAAAATAGCGCTCTGTCTGTCTGTTCCTTGGCAAATTGCATACATTTTATGCTCTCTATAAATATTTCAATATTAATAAATAAATAATAATGAAAAACAAATCTAATAAAATAGAAACATCTACAGTTGCAGTGGACTGTCCGTCTGCATTCCTTCCTTTCTTCTTTCGTTTCGCTCTCTAACTGCCAGATATGTAAAAGTATAAACTACGCATAATAAAATGGGTGTGTGTGTGTTTGAAGCCACACTAGCGTTTTCAATAGAAGAACAACAGCCGCTCCTGCGCCGAGGCCGACAGTAGTCGCCAGGTGCGCTTGATGCTAACGTACTGTATGAGCGCGCGCACGCAGATCAAGAAACCGAATGCCATGATTAGCCACCAGAGCCACGAGTTTTCGTGCGATGCCAGATCCGTCGAGTGCTTAACGATCAACGTCCACTTGGCCAGCGACAGTCCGAAGCCGGAGAGTGCGCCGTAGCGCGCCGCAATAGTGTGACAGAAGCAGGTGAGCATCAGAAAACCGATCCAGTTGAAGAGAAACGCCACCATGAATGCGGCCACAAACATGACATCGGTCCCGAGTAAACTGCTGTCGCCGGCCGCAGCAGCGCTGGTCAACTGTTCGGCATCCGATGCATCGATGGCGATGAATGTGAGTGGCGACGGTTGACCAACGCCCATGCGACCGCCATCGTGCAGATTGGCCAACAGCGGATTTGGCGGCGGTGGCGGCAGCGGCACCTGTAGCCCGTGCGCTGTAAGAAATTCAGGCGGCAGCTCGCCGTTCAGTGACTTTTCGATTTGCACCTCCTCGTAGGTGGGCAATTTGCCGTGATGCAATGGTATTTCTTGTTGTATTTGTTGCATATCTTGCTGTAGGGTTTGCTGCATTTGTAACTGTGTTTGGTGCTGCGGCAGCTGCTGATTCTGTGACTGCTGCTGTAGCAGTTGCTGCGCATTGCTGAGCTCGTAGGGTGGCGGCGCACTAAAGTCCGCTTTGGGCGGTCCCAGCTCCTGATTGTTGTCCGACATTTTGCGTGCGACTGTCTGGAAATAAATATTGATTATAAAATATATAAAAAAATAACTGTTTGTCTACTGCGTAGTCAGATAATTTAAAATAAACTAAGAATTTATTTTTATTTAACGCATTTACGCAAAACATTTTTAAATCATTTTGATAGTTCTTATTTGTTGGCAAATATCTTTGTAAATTGTTAACAAAATTGAAGCGTTGGTTGCAATAAGGGCGTTAGGCATCATAACGCCCTTTTCGCAATATTCGCACCGAATGATTGCAGCAGTGCCCTCTACGATCCTTTGAAATCCCAGATCGATTGCATAAAGTTTTTGTCGTTTTATGCAATAAGGGCGTTATTTCCATATACAAAAATATTTTTTTTTATATTTTTAATTTTTTTATAGAGTCAGTTTTCAACAGAGTAAATTTAGCTTTAAGTCATTTTGATCGTAATTTATATCTATATCTATTCATATCAATAAGTATGTCTAGACTATACACAATAATCTTTATTTCTTTCATTTATGTAATGATTATAGCTCCTAAACTCAATACGCCCAAAATTGTATTACTCGTTCTATGCAAAAAGGGCGTATAAATCATTTATTTTAATTCATAAATGAAATTTGAGAAGTGCATAATAAAGCTAAAAGTTCAAATTTTAATGTAAAACTTGAATCAATAATACCGGTATATTACTTTTTGAGATACGGACATCCAAAAACTTTAAACGCAAATATCTGAAAACTTCCTTTTTTACATAACTCCCTTGTTGCACCCAATGCTTCAATTGTGATAGTCTTTTTTAATACACACAATTACACACAATTGTAAATATTTCAAATTTAAATTTTACATTGAAACGATACGCATTTAATTAATTACAAAAACATATAGTGTTTAATACTTTGTCGCTTTATTTCTTTGTTTAAACGTCAATAATGTTAATAAATATTTTAATACATACGTTAATATTATCTCTAAATACTACTTGTTTGTGTTAACAAATTTCGCAAAAAATAATAAAAGGCATTTTCCGCACTAATAGCTGCCAGTAGTCACTAGTCAATTGTTAGATTTTAGTAGTCACTCTACATGTCGTCGTTGCATTTGAAGCGTCTATTGTTGCATTGAATTTCTTGGCTTAAGATTAAAAACTAAACGTTTTGTTCTCTGTAAAACTTAAAAACTACAAAACTTAATCAATTATTTTAGCTGCTGCACGCATAGCGTCCGTCCGTCCTTTATCGGCTTATCGCCTAAAAGCAGCTGCCAATGGCAAAATCTTATGATGCGGCCCAAACGGACGCATCTCCGGCAACTTGGTCATGCCGTCCACCTCGTCCATGCCGTCATTCGCGTGCGCCGCCATTGCGCTCTCGTCCAACTTCATTTTGGCGCGTTTGTCGTAGCGTATATAGAGCGACAGACATAGTATGAGCATAAATAGCAGCGCCAACGTTGCGCCGCTGGCAATGCTGGCCGTCTCGAGCATGGCACGTTGGCGCGTCGGCAAATAGGAGCCGTCGATCTCCTTGTATTCGCAACGCGGTCCCTCAAATCCATTGGCACACTCGCAATTGTACAATATCTCATTGTGTATCTCGACGGTGAAGCAGGTGGCCTCGTTGAGGCAGTACCAGGCCGCGTACGTGGGCGGACAGTTGAAAATGGGGAAGGTAATGTTGGGGCGCGGCGTTGTCAGCGCAGGCATCGTTGGATGTGGCTTGGGTATTGTGCGACTGGAGCAGCCATGCGCAAGGCTGAGCACAGCAAGGAGTGTGGCCAGCGTTAGGGCGATTGTCGCCAGTTGCTCGCTTCGATTCGACGACATATTGTTCAGTGGTTGGTTGACTTAAACGGTTTGTAACTTATGCGTTGTGTGCTGCAGCATTCAGCCACATGCTTTTTAATGAATTGAAATTAGACGCTCGCTCTTCACTGCAAACAGCAGCAGCCACAAACACTGAAAGTTAATGTAATTCAATTGATTAAAAACAGAAGAAAACAAAAATTTTGCAAAGTAGAAAAAATACTTTATTCAAAATGAAACAAACAAGTGTCAGTGTGTTTGTCGAATAAACAAAATGCATTAATTTATAATTAACTTAAGTTAAAATAATAACAGAGAGATATAAAAATAAACAAAATTTGTTAAGTCAAGCAAAGCGCACCCGTCGTCAGCGATATTTTTATAAAAATCTGTTTTGCAGTATCCTTTAGTTGCTGTTTTGTGACCTATTAAAGAATCAATATTAATCCAGTTAATGTTTCAAAATTATGTTATGCCTTTAACTAATGGACAAATTACAAAACATTTAATTTACCTTTAAATAGCGATGGTTTTAGTTTTTCGTTTGCATTATGTTTTTAATTTCTTCTTTTATTTGAAGCACTTGAGCACAAAACACTACACTATGGGACAGGAGCTTAGTCTAGCTCGCCGAAAATCGCAAATTAAAGTTTGTTGCAGAAAGTTTAAAAATATGTCATTTAATTAATAATTTATGAGAACCTAGAGAACAAACAAAAAAATGTTACACCCTCGTGAAAAAATCCTTCTGTAGGCTTGCTTAAAATCAAAAAATTAAAAGGAATAAAAATGGGTTCCATTAAAACTGTCATAACTCTTTCAATATATACTCCACATGCAGAGTGTTAGTTTTATATTATTGGGAATTGAGAGAACTATCATCTTGTGTATCAAAAATTTCAAATGGCTATTCGTGTTTTTCCTGAGTATTTGTCAAAAACATAAAACAAAAATTACATATTTTTTATACAAAAGTAGACATGGAAAAAAAAAACTTCCAAATGCTCTCATAAATCTTTCTACAGGCATAATGTGTGAAATGTCTTCTTTCTAACGGTGTTAAACATGCCTGCATTAGTTTGCCACACGTCATTTAAAATGAGTTTAAGTGATGAGAAAAGTACGAAAATCGTAAAATAATTTAACCAAATTTTGTTACTTTAATATGTCAGTTTTGCCTTTTCTGTCATTATAGTTGACAAAACTGTCTCATATTTGGTATGGTAGTTAAGAATTGTGATATATACCATAGTACCCCGGTGGGAGGTCTGGTCGGGGACAAATGAGACAGGGATATTAGCTCTCCAAAATGGGTGTTGTGCGTTGGGCTTGTGACCCGCCATATAAAAAAGCTGATTCAACGAAAACAGAAAAATGCCTCGGATAGCGACCCGCAAAAAACACGATGACAACCTACGCGAACGTATAAAGGACCATGATTTACGGATATGCACCTGGGATGTCCGAACCCTTTATAGGGAAGGTGCCACTATCCAGCTGGTTGATGTCCTCGAAAGATACAAGGCTGACATCATCGCAATCCAGGAATTGCGATGGACAGAATAGGGCTGCTCTAAACAGTCATCCTGTGACATTTACTACAGCTGCCATGCGGAGAGGCATGAATTTGGTTGTGCATTTGTAGTCGGCAAGAGACTCCGCCACCTTGTCTCTAGGTTCACACCCGTGAACGAACGACTAGCAACAATCCGCATCAAGGCTAAATACGTCTACATCAGCCTAATTTGTGCGAACGCTCCGACGAATGAGAAGGACGATGAAACTAAAGAGACTTTCTATGAGCGCCTCGACGAAGCCTATGAGCGCTGCCCCCGTCACGACATCAAAATTGTGATTGACGACTTTAATGCCAAAGTGGGCCATGAGGGTATCTTTGGTTCAACGGTTGCACAATTCAGCCTCCACGACAACACCTCCGACAATGGAATGAGTCTGATCGACCTCGCCGCAGCACGAAACATGATAATTAGTGGTACTAGATTCAATCCTCTCAATATTCACAAGGCGGTCACCCGATCATAACACGCGCAACCAAATTGATCATGTTGTGATTGACGGAAGGCACACTTCTAGTTTGATGGATGTACGCTCGATCTGAAATGCCAACATCGACTCGGATCACTTCCTTGTAGCAGCCAAGGTTCGCACACGCTTATGCGCTGCGAAAAATGCACGGAAACCCACGCAAAGAAAGCTAGACGTCAATAAGCTGCACACACAACAGACCGAACAAGCCTATGCCGCTCGACTCTCACACCTCCTTCCCAAGGCACTCCCCCTCTCGATGATATATGCGAGCAGTGGACACACGTCTCCCGCTCAATGCGTACGGCTTCCGAAGAGGTGCTTGGATTCCAACGCCCACTACGGAACAAGTGGTATGACGAAGAGTGTCGCGCAGCCACTGCAGAGAAAGACGCTGCATATTGAGCCACCCTGTAGTCGGTAGTTCCGCGAGCCGCGAAGGAGCGATACAGAGAGAAGAGGAAGGAGGAAGCATGTATTAGCTTATCATCCAAACATCCAATCTATCTAGATACAACAAACATTTACTCTACAACCAAACGCTTAAATCAGTCTGGTCCTACAGCTTTCTACAACCAAACCCTTAAACCAGTCTGGTCCTACGGCATTCAACTATGGGGATACACAGCTCAATGCAACATAAACACAATCCAATGGTTCCAAAACAAAATACTACGTAATATTGTAAACAGACCCTGGTATAAAAGGGGCTGTGATCTTGAACGAGACCTGAATGTAGTTCCTGTATCCATCTGCATACAGAAATCAAAAACTCATGAAGGCTGAGAGCGCACGTAAATGAAGAAGCATCAAAACTCCTAAATGCATCCAACTTTGACCGAAGACTCAAAAGAAAGTACCCTGCGATCTGGAAGGATGATTCAGAATACCAAGACCACCAATGGGAAATCCTTGTTTAATGCACACGTATGCTAATGAAACAATGTACAAACTAGTTGTAGTAAAATAGACGTTATTTTCATACAATCTAAAATTTAACGTGCAAATAATAAAAAAAATTTATAATTTTGTAGCCCTCTTCTGGCACGAGTCACAAATTCAAATCAGTCACAATAGTGCTCTTTGTTACAATTTCGTATTCTGACAATTTTATTTTCTATCGATGGTAGCGACATACTTGAATTTATTATTGACAACTAATTCAACTAATTTTTGTGGGGTCGTTACCGACAGTATTCATTTTGCATGGCTGCTTTTTATTTTTTTAAAAGTTTCTTATTTTATTTATTAGGGGGACTTTGTTGGGGTGGTACTTATATGTTTTGCTAACGTGTGAACCTCGATTGTCTGCAAGATGTGGCACTTTTATTAAAAATTTGTTTCCTGAGTCTTTTTAAATACTCCTATTTGAAGCCATTAATATAGATGTGAGCTAAAAGGTAGTCGGAACTATAAACAAATCGGCAAAATACTCGTTTTACTTTGTAACACTGAATACTACTTATATTTAAAGCGATTACGAAGGCAAACATAATGTTGTCCAACTTTTAAATTCAAATACTCCACTGTGTAATATAAATCTACAATATATAACATTATCCAAACCGGTAACACCTTCTAAGAATAATACAGTGTACAAATACTTCTATCGAGCACAAAATTGATAAATTTTATTAAATAATCACACTTCAAGCTTGATTTTACAACTAAAAAAGTTCCGCATTGAAATTTACTATAGCAAACAATTAAATTTAATTGAGGAATTGTTTAATAATAACTTCCCAATTAAGCCTAAAGTGTCAGTAATAACTGGATTTTTTTCTCCTCTGAACATGTTCACATGTAATTACTAATTATATATGCGATATATAGTAATTAGTTCCACAAAAATACTATTTTGTTAAAGCAAAAAGTGGGTGTTTTCAACAGCACTAATTAATATTCATAATTGTAAAACTAAACTGTTGTGAAATATGTGTCAATATTAAATATAGTCAAACAATAGAACACTCACAATACGTGCGAAAAAACTAAACGTATTTAATAAAATACTTCCACTTTTGCAAGTTCAAATGAAACTATTTGAATTGCCAAACACGAACGTCGATCGTCATAAGTTTATATCTATCCATATATATTATTTGTTTACACTAAGTATTACATTTCGTCTTCCATGTATTGCCTGTTAATACCGTAGTAAATAAGTTAACTATAAACAGATATTGTTGATAACAATTGGCAACGATGATGAATCAGTGGGAGCAGAACAACAAAATTGCGTTTTTGTGTTTCGTGAAATTTTATCTGATTTTGTTATCAGCATTATATGATAAGGGTACAATAATAATAATGGAAGAAAATTTTAAAATTCAAGAAATATTCCTAGTTATTAATAAATATATAAGTTTTTATTATTGAAATAAATTACATTTACAGATTAAATATAGAACGAAGGTGTTTTATTTCTGAAGTCATACTCATTTCAGAAAGTACCATATTAAATGCAGAATCTTAGTTTTACTACAAACTATAATTTATTACTATAAACATTATTTAAGTTAACAAAACATTCAAATATTGTTGAATAAAATTGTTTAATTTTCAATTAATCAAAATTCTTATTAATCAGTGTTTCTGATTAATCGATAATTCAATCAATCAGAATTCTGATTAATCAAGATTTTGATTAATAATTTAAAATATAAAAAAAAGTTTGAACTATTTTTTTAAATTCAGCTTAACCAATAAACGAAATAAAGACGACATCATTTTATATAAAAATGAGAATCTATAAGAACATCGTCAAAAAAGCTTATCATATTTTAGAAGTCGACATTGAGTGTTTTCGTTTATTAGTTCTGAACTGAGCTCGAACTGTCAAAAAGAGTTCTGCATTTGATTTTTAACTCTGAACATTCAGTCATTAAATTGCGTTTGTTTATTCATTCAGATTATTGAAGTCGGTTGTTCAGAGCACACTCGATGTGCTCGATTTCAATTTTTCGAGCTGGCTGAACAGTACTGATTTGGACGTTAATTTTACTTGACAAACACAAGTCTTCATACGAATTTGACTACTGCTTCTTAAATTGTTTGTAATTTAAATCAGAGTCTTCAGGTTGAGTTCAGATTGCGTTCGACTCTGACAATATTCGGAATATTCAGATCATGTTCTGATCTCTGCTCTGAAATGATTTACAAAAAGCCCATTATTGTTGATTCTCGAGTCGTCTACCAAAATCGATACACTTTCGTTGATGATTTTTAAATTTTTGTACTGAAACTGGCAACCGTAAAATTTCAAATTGATGCAAATTTGTGTCCACAGGAAATACCCCGTCATTTATTGACATTTGAAGAAAATGTGTTGATTGTTGATGCTTTGCATTAATTAATTCTAGATTAACCCAAATCCTTCAGGATTCAGGAAAATTCCTACTACGCCTGGCCCAGAGCTTAATGCAATTTTAAAACAAACATTACTTGTTCATCAAAGGAGAAGCCATCACAACGAATTACTTTAATTTATAATATTAAGATTATTTTCCAAGCGATGGTGTTTAAATTTCAGAAATCACGAAGTAATTATGTTTTTAATGTTTTATGGCCTTCATGTTTATGCGTAAAAAATTATATTTTATATTTTTGTGTGAATTATCATAATTGTGTGAATTATCAATTATCAAGACTAAATAAACGACAATATTTTTGAAAAAACTCTAAATTTTAGATATTCCTAAGTTTCATGGTCTTCCAACAAAGTGTGAATGGTAGACGTTTTTAAGATAAACACAAAATCAAATTGTAATGAATAAGAATTAGAAAATGTTCAGTTTATACTTTTCCGAAAAACACTTTCACGTTTAATACATATTAAAATTTTTAAGAGTTGATATTGTTACCAAAGCTCGAATCACACGATTGATTAAACAGTCAACTTTTGAATTAATTTTCAAAACAATTTAAATATCAATCGTGTGATTGCCTTATTTTCCATACAAAAATTGGGCAATCACACGATTGACATTAAAATTATTTGAAAATTGATTCAAAAGTAGACCTATTATTCAATCGTGTGTTTCGAGCTTTACTTAAGCTGCACTATTTTATAAATAAATTTAAAAAATATTGAATATAGGTGCCAGGCATCAAAGGTATTTGCACCATTTTTAATAATAGAATTATGTTATGAATAAAGACCGTGTTTTATGAGCGCGTTATTTAGAATCTTGATTGTATTATAACTTGTACAGTCTAATATTTGTGCGTAGCCGCGATAGCTCAGTGGTTAGTGCGTTGGACTGCGAGCCGAATAGTCCCCGAATCAAGCCTGGACTGGGGCTAACAAAGTCTTTTCATAGAAACATTTTTCTATACCGCGCTACCTCTCGGCAGTAAATGGCAAACCTACGAGAGTAAAACCATTGCTTATGAAAAGCTCTCATCCGCCGTTCGGATTCGGCAATAAACTGTAAGTCCCACCACTTTGAGTACAAATATAACACGCACAGCTCAAAATGGTGAGAGAGCTCGGACGAAGTTCTATATAGGACTGTAGCGCCAAACTATTATTAATATTTGTTCGAGAGTTAATATACTTCTGGTAAGAGGAAGTACACATTATACATTCATCACGAGTAAATCTTGTATTATAATATATGTATTATGTAAAGCATGTCCAAGTTAGGTCACAAGGGTAAGTTCGGTCACATGGGGCGGATTTTTATAGTCGGTCGGGCCCGACTATGGAATACCCTACACCTTTGGTGGGGATATTAATGTGGGATATTTAATTGCATATCTTAATTTTAAAGTTTTTAATTATGCTGAACCTCCCCACCCTCAGAATATTATTCATAGAAATTTACGTCTTATATCCCCATAAATTAAAAAATTTATATAAAAGTATAAACAACTAAAAAAAAAATTGAAAAATATAATTGGGCGGACCACTCCTATATTTAAAATTTTGAAAGGCTAATATTTCATAGATTTGATTTAAATAATTTACGGATCAAATTTCCACTATGAAAACCCGGGAAATAATGAAAAAAAAATTGGGCGGATCACGCCAATTTTTGGAACACATATTTATAGGTGAATTCTAACAATACCTCTTAAATTTTATAACTATACCTTGAATACTTTTCGAGTTATTAGTTCCGAAAGAGTTATATAAAAGTGACTTGTATGGGAGGTTGGCGTGTCCGTTGACCGATTTGGCTAATTTTCAAACTCAGTTTCTAATTTTGGCTAAAATATATTGAGACGAAATTTCATCGCATTCTGATCAGTATTTCTCAAGTCATTCTGTATTCGGACAGCAAGACGGACAGGCAGACAGACGGACATGGCTAAACGAACTCGGGTAGTGATGCTGATCAAGAATATATATACTTTTCCTTACCGGACACGCCTCCTAAGGGGCGTTACAATATATGCACAAAGTTAATATACCCTGTACCTCATATGTTTCAAATGCTTGTTATTCTTTTAGGCAATCGGCGGTAAGTCCTTTAATATAATATAAATAAAATAGTCTTTTGTCATCGGGCATAGTCGTCCACATTGCCTTGCCTTGCCGATCAATCATTAAAAAATCATTATTATCCTCATTTATATATATTTCCAAAACTTTAAATGCCATTATTTCAATATTCAACTTTGGTTTTTTAGATGTTACTGGAATAACCACTTCAATTATAATTTAATTTTTTGTAATTGCAAGATTGCAAGATATTGAAAATATAAACATAAAGTAACATTAATACAAAATACCGAAATATAAACCGTCCCAATAAACCAAAAGGCATACGTTCCGTATTTACGGGCATAATCACCGTTTACGGCAACCGTTTACGGAACGTTTTACATATGAAATGAAATTTAAAATACGGCCTATTCCGGAAATGTCCCGTAGGTACGCCAATAAAACGTGAATGCATGAACGTATTTACAGGCCGTAAACGGAACTTCTTTACGGAATTTTGAAGCAATGAATGAACGTAAAATGCACTTAAACACGGCCCGTAAATGAACGTAAAGAGAACGTAAATACGGTACGTAAACGGGTCGTATAAAAGGCAGGTAAAAGGAACGTAAATACGGCACGAAACGGGTTGTAAATACAATGCCGTAGAAATGCCGTTGTAGAAAAATACATTATCTGCGCATAACTGAAAGTATGTTTTCAGCATTCTTTAGATTACACCTTTTGCCATTGATTAACATGTTGCAACTAGAAAATTTTATATATCAATTATTATTCATATTTTTATTATTTCGAATGAAAAATATTTTTCAATCCTGAAGAATAAAAAACCCAGGCATTATAGCCATAAAAATATTTCTTTATATTACGTAAAGCCGTAAAGTTACCGATTTTTACACGTAAAGATGGTTGTGCGTATTTTTAGTCGTATTTACGGTAGCTGCCGTTTCTGAGCCGTAATTACGTTTATGTGCACGTAATTACGGCTCAGAAACGTTGCCGTACTTCGCACGTAAAAATGTTTTTTTTTTGTATTTTCAATCGAATTTACGGTAAGAGGCGTTTTTGTACCGTAATTACGTGGCCGGAACTGTGCGGTTTTTGTACGTACAAATTGATATCCGTATCTACTACCGTATTTACGGCTAGACCCGTTTTTAACACTTAATATTGTGCCGTAATGTCACCGCAATAACTGGCATTCCCGTTGTCATAACCGTTTTTACGTTTCAGTCCATATCTGTGTTTATTGGGGTAACTTGAACCCACAATACCGAAACCGTTTCATAATAAAACTTAAAACCGACAGGAATGAGAAACCCGTTTGGGCTTCAAATGTATTTGGTTGGTTTAACTTTAAAAACGAATAATCAACGATTGTCAAAAGATGGTAACAACCTTAATGTGACAATTTATTTTATATTTCAATTATAAATACTAGGTACTTTATTCAGTTCATTTTTGACCCATTGACTTATAAACTATGCTTAGCTTCAATAATACATTTAAAAACATTGTCGTATAATCATAGACAATTTAAAGTCGATTTTAAATTTAAAATCAGCTTTTTGATATTTTATTCTTTACACAATTTGACAAAAAAAGTCGAAACTAATTTTAAAGTTGACTTAAAATAGTCTATGAATATGCGCCATAAATTCGTTAGAAATTCGACTGCAGCTTAGATTCTTAAGAACAAGGACACCGCAGAGACTAATACAGAGCAACGCACAAAAAAAAGCATCTCAAGAACAGCAACAGCTGCACATGGCAGGTGCAATTCTTTTGCACTACAAGATGCAGTTAAGAAAACAAACAACAAACGAAACGAATGACAGACTGGCTAGCAGAATTACACAACAACGAACGAGAGTGCAAATTAACGGCATATAGTAACAAGTGCCAGCAAATGAATAGATGCAAAATTAGACACGAATCATCATGCAGTAAATCAACGATTTCCGCTTGAATCGAATGGACGTGGGTCGACGTCTACACGATGAAATCATATGCAGAGCCACGCATGAATGATAACATAAATGAATATATGGAAATGAATGAATAAAAATGCATGAATGAGTGCAACTATTAAGCAATCAATTCGCCAATTTGCTAGTGTTTTAATTGCCTATTAAGCACCAGTCACACTCTTGACTTCAGGCGCACGTGAGGAGGCTCACCTCGCAACGCCAAGTGCCAAAGTAGTCAAGGGCGAATCTATCAATTAACTGTTAGTAATTCAATAAATTCAAGTATTAAATGATATTGCAAGAGTAGCAGGAACTGCTGTTGCTGACTGACTGGCGGACGACATAATTTCACCTGATGTGTTGTTGTTGCAGCACCATCAGCAGCAGCAGGTTTTATCCTAATTGGTGCGAAATAATTTACGACGTACGACATATGTAATTATGACGAAAACTAGTTGGTTGTGTGGAGGGAGAAAGTCCACAAATGGAACCCCCCACCAACAATGAAGGTTCTAGGTTCTAGTTGCATTCTCAGCTACAACAGCTGTCTTTTTTTTCTATATATAAATTTTAGATTTTATTTTTATTATATTCACCTTTTTGTTGCAATTATTTGATGTTTTCGATCCACAAACTATTCAGTCCATCCAATGATCCAATGTTATCAGTGTATTTCAATTTGTTTCAAGTACTTTGTGTAAATTGCTAAATATTTTTCGTATTGATTTTGTACAAAACAAAAGGAATGAAAAAACAATTGCAATAAATATTTTTGTCGCCGCCAACGACGAATGAAAATTTCTGACTTATTTCTTATTTTTCTGTATTCGCTTTGAATTAATGGAAAGAAGAAGAAAAGCAGCGCAGTATGAAACGTCAAAATTCCACCTGGTATCGATATCGATATCAGGTGGACTTTTGACGTTTTGAAATCGATAACGGGTGGACTTCTGCTTTTCTTGTGTCTGTCTTTCTTTCTTTCTTTTTTCTTTCTTTCCTTTGAAAAAAATTTAAATTTAATTTTGTTGGCGGTTGAAAGTTTTAAGTTTTGTTTGCCATTTTCGCATTTATTTGTTGAAATTTTATTGCATGTTCATTTTCGGCTTAATGTGATCCTTCTAGAAAAAATATCACACGTGCGATTGCAGAAGGCTACAGGCAAGCCAGTTCGCAGGGGTTTGATCAATTATAGATCTGCTGGCGCCTTGTCATCAGTAGAAGTAGAGGTTGGGGCTACCCCACGATCGAATTACAAAAACTTATTTGTATACGAACGTTTTTAAATTAAATATATCAATATATAAAATGGTTTTCCAAATTGCTTACTTTGACAAGAACGATTAGAATTCGTTTGGAAAATAATATTTTGCAAGCCGCTCGGCTTCGATCACAATATACATATTATGTTTCAGCTTTCGATCAAATTTCACACGAAAAATTGTAAACAAATGGTTTGAATTCGATGTCTCAATATAAAATTCTTTTTTCCAAGCGGTTATAATCGTTGAAGTCAAAGCAAACGGACTGAATTGCGGAACTCATTTCCAAGATAGGTTTAGTAAAATCTGAATTACTCTTAGTCAATGGTAGACTCAAAATGGAACAAATGTGTTTTCGACTCCTATATAGAAGTTCTGTATATTAACTTTTTTTAAATAAAGATTTTTGGGCCGTATATTTGTAAATAAAAGCATTTTATATAAAGGTGGGTATCACGTTTTAGAAATGAGCTCCTCAATACATTTTAAAAACAAATTATTGTATTATAATAATATATATTGTATAAATTATTGTACTGAGAAATCGTTTTTAAATACATATTTTTACAAATTTTTGTATTAAATTTGGTCGTACGATGAATTGTGCATACGATGAATTGTGCATACGATGAATTGTGTATACGATGAATTGTGCATACGATGAATCGTACATACGATAAATGTGCATACGATGAATTGTGATACGATGAATTGTGATACGATGAATTGTGCATACGATGAATTGTCCGGTTCCCTATTTTGAATGGCAAAAAATTAAATAAATACCTGCGCTTCAGTGTAGGGCCTTTTCTAATAAATCTATTTAAATAAATGTTATTCATTAGTTTATCAATCGTTATTAAAAAAAAAAAAATAAACAAAATGTCTAGATGGTCTAACCTCAGTCTATTTCAGAATAGAAATATGAAAAACAAAAATAAAATTTGTTGAGCTCCCCATTGACACATGAACCTCCCAAATTAAAAAAAGAAGATCAAAATTGGTTATATCGATCATGTTCCAGCTTTCGTTAAAATTTCTTATGAAATTTGTAAGCAGACGATTTTGTATTCGATGTCTGAGTACAAAAAATTTGTTTTCAAAAGAATTCATATCGTTTAAGTCAAAGCAAACGGGTTTAATTCACTATAAAAACAATTTTTTTTCAGAGAAATGGAATTTTAAAACGATTTTTTACAAATTTGTATATACAATTCGATCAAGTATTATGTATTTCAGAGGTAAAAGATGAACAAAAATTAAAAATATTGCCACTCCAAGCCGGAAAAGAAGCTTCTCAGCGTGAACCTCAAAATCTATAAAAAATATATTTCAACTCCCAAATATATAGTCATTTCTTAGAAAACACAAATTTTCACGAAATAAAGTATTTAAAAAATAGGGATACATACCCCCAAAATAACCTTTAGTACCTACATGACCCCATAAAAATCCAGAAAGACGCCATGCAACATCTTCCGAGTTGAATTATTCGCGATCTTAGTATGAATATCCGATGGACTTTAAGATATTATCAAGACCTCTTACTCAGTTTTTTTCAGATTGCCTCAAGTTAAGCAAATATATGTCATTTCTCGCATTTTCTACTTATTTTGAATTTTAACAATTTTAAGTTTTCGAGCTCTGAGCTATCATACTCAAATCATTTTATTTTGTTTTTCAAATAAAAACAGTTTTTTTTAAACCTTTCGAATCAAACGAAAATATCCAAAACATACAAAAAAATATTACAAATGTCTCAATTTTCCAATATAAAATATACACCATTTCTAATTGAAATGGATAGCTTTCCATTTGAAATTGTAATTTCTTGTAATTCCAAATGAAAATGAGATTTGTCCATATGTAATTGAGAAATTTTCATTTAAAAATAAAATTAAGATATTCCACTTTAAATTGGGAAAATTCAAAAGAAAATTGAGATATTCCAGATATTGATTGAAATGATACGACCTGCAAACTTGCAAAAAAGATAACATGTTCAAAAATTGTAAAACTTTTAGACCTCATAATTTATGCATCGTCGTTGAAAAATTTCAATAAACACATTTTTATCACATACGTAGTTTATGAAATGGTTATTTGGACGCAAATAAAATACTGGATTCAAAAGAATCTTTTATACCCTTCAAATGCATTGAATTGTTTCCTTCTCGTTTTTAGAACGAACCTTATTAACTCAATGGTAGCATAGTTTAGGAGTAGTTAAATTTAACAAATTCCAGTTGCCATTATTTAAGACGTAAAAGAAATAAATTCTAAAAAAAATTGATTTTAGGTTTTAAAGTAAAAATAAGTTCTTTATTTTCATTGTGTACATTGAATTCTTGGTTTTCGTGAAATAAATACAAACACCGAAAATGCTGCACACAACAGCATCAAACAACGCGATGACGATGCGATCAAGCATAACGAAAACGTTAACACTTATTAATCTATTTGTCCTTGACGTCTCCCTTGCCACCACGTATTCTACCGGTACGACGGGCAGCAATAAGACCGACCTTGCGACCAGCGGAGGTGCCACGCTTAACGGTGGAGGCCTTGCCAATATGTTGATGGTTACCACCACCGTGAGGATGCTCCACGGGGTTCATGGCAACACCACGCACCTTAGGCCAGCTGTTGCGCTTGGCCTTGTACTTGTGGTAGGCGCGACCAGCCTTCAGGATAGGCTTGTCGATACGACCGCCACCGGCGACGATACCAACCATGGCGCGGTTGGCCGAGGGCACGACCTTCTTGGCGCCGGAGGGCAGCTTAACACGGGTCTTCTTCGAGTCGGGGTTGTGGGCAATGACGGTGGCGTAGTTGCCGGATGTACGCGCCAAACGGCCACGATCGCCGGTCTTCTCCTCCAAGTTGCAGATGATGGTACCTTCGGGCATCTGCGACAGTGGCATAACGTTGCCAATCTGCAGAGTAGCCTTGCGGCCGCAGTACAAGAACTGGCCGGTATGCATACCCTCGGGGGCGATGAACAGCTCCTTGCGGATCTTGTAGCGATAGGGGTCACGGAAGTGGACGACAGCCAAAGGTGCGCCACGGCCTGGATCGTGAATGATCTCCTATAAAGTGGACAAATAAAAAAAAAAATTTTAGATTGATTTCATGTCACACTTCTGCATGTCGTACGTACCTTCACTACACCCCTGATGTAGCCATTGCGTTCGGAGAAATCCAAAGGCCTCAACTTAGCGGCTCCCTTGCGCCTCTTGACATGGGCCTTGAAGACGGACCCAGCGCCTTTACGTTGTGCACGGATAACGCGACCCATTTTATTGGCTTAAGTTGATCTGCAGCCACCAAAGGCAAATAAAGAAAACAATTAGTCAACATTCCCACTAGACACTTCTTAATACACATTCATGAGCGGAAAACACTGAGCCATCGTTCAGCAAGTGGGCCTCAAATCTCATTTCGCAAATTTGATCTACTTTTCACAATAAATTCATAAAATATTTTAGCACATCAAACGAATCTGTATTTTTGTTTGCATTTATATTAAATTTATATGGCGATGGCTCAGTTTTTCGAAAATTTTTCAAGATTAATTTGGAACATACAACACGTACCGAAAGCCTGTTTAAAAAGAAAAGAAAGAGAAGGAGGAAGAAAAGCATGAAATACAAGCGTTTGACAGTTTGCCGCAGTGCAGCCAACCTCGGCATGTTGTGACGTTTCATTTTGTTTTTGCTTCACATCGCTGCACGACTTCCGGCACAGGGTTGTTATACAAAATATTTACACAGAATTTTAAACTTTTTAACATTTTTGAATACAGCAAAATTTGGATAAAACCGACAAAAATTACGCAGCTATTTGTTGATAATGGATGAATCATATGAATTCAACTGCGAATTGGCTTTCTTCATATGTCATTTTTGGGCGAATGCAGTTTGGACTTAAACATTAACTTTCCAATTGTATTATCTGGTTATCAATATCTTGTATCAATGTTAGATACCTACCAAGGCGGATAACGCAATTATTTGTCGTAACCAGTATATATCTTCGGTATACGTTGTATTGGAGGTAGGCGTGGTAGTTGCCCGATCTTTGTTTTCTTTTCTATACTTCTCTCCAAACTGAATCAATGTCGTATGGAGCAAACTAATTCACATATGGAGAACTATCGCTGTTTTAATCATTCATTAGTTATTTGAACAGAACAATCTGAATTGAAATCATGAAATTCTGATCGTTATTTGTATAAACTTGTTTGAAAAATTATTTACTCATTGATTTGTAGCTAATATTAACTATGTATTTTTTATTACGACATAAAATTAGTTGGTTACCAAAGAATAATAGTTTTCCTTGTTTCTTGTAGTTTATCTTTTTATTGAAAACAATAAAAACATCGCTATTTTATTACTTGAGAATACGTTTGCTCTTACACCAATGACTACGTTTCGAGAATAATGATACAATGAATGAAACAATTTTTCTCAAAACCTACAGTATCCCTACCTATCTTTTGTATGTTCCCAATTAATTGCGGAATATATTTTATACAAAAAATATAAATTTTCTTATTTCTTATGCAATAGATCGAACATTTTTTTTAGTTTTTACGGAAATTAGTTTTCCATATTCAGTTTAGCTTCAAAAGTGTACGTTTTATTTACGTGGAGCTAAAATGTGTATTCTTGGAAACCACGAAAAAAATTAAAAATTGATAGCTTGGTTGTGATTAAAAAAATAAACTTCGTTACACATTATCTTCATTATCCGTTCTTTGGACTATTTTGGTATCCAGAAAACGTTTACGGAATCGTATTCAGCAATAACTGTGCCGTTAGCGGTTTATATTAACGCTCATCTGAATGTTTTCAGTCCGGTCCAATATAAAAAATCATCATATGAAAACGTGTTGCACATTATGGAATCGAACTTTTCAATTCAAAATCCCGAACTCATTTGAAATACGATTTGACAATAATCCACATTAATTTTTCACGCAAATATATATTACACATGGAAAAAAAATGATAGAGCCAACCACCCGACCACCACAACTTATTCGATTATCTTACCTGATAAATCGTTACTTTTATTCAAAACTGACAAGTGTGCAGTTAGAACTAAAATAAACCCTTTCAGAACAATTTGGAGTTTGTATATTATTCAAGTGCCAACCGAATATGCCAGTGCAATGATGCAATAAACCAAAAAATTTCGTTTAACCCAATTAGTCCTACAAACCTATAAGTTTTCGAAATCGTTTCGAATTCGTAACGATATCGTTATGCTGCTCTACTATGTAACTTTCTGTTTTAAAGTATTTGTCAAAACATAAATCATTTTTGTTCAATATACACTTTAAAATTTAAACAATTCTGAATAATTATAAAATATATTTTTTTTAGTTCATAAAACCAATTTTCAATCTTTAATCTAGGCAAGCATTTTTAATGTTTGGGATGATAAAGATGCTCGCTACCTCAATAAAAGTAATATTCAAACAAATAATTTTTGGAATTCTTTTTGATATTGTTATTGAATTCAATTTTGATATCGATACGATTTCCAAATTGAACTACTTTTCGAATTCATGATGATATCGAAAATTCTTACAATGATATCATAATCGTTAACGAATCACTGACGATAGTCGAAAACTGTTTGATTAATCAAGATTTTTGATTCATCAAAACATGAATTAATGAATTAATCTAGCTTAATCAACATTGTAATAAATTAATTAAGCAGCATTTTGATTCATCCAAATATTTAATTAATAATCTTCTGCCTCGGTTCAGGAACATTTTCATTACTTTTTTTTAATTATTTTAAAAATACATTTTTTTGTGAATGCAAGTTGATAAAATTTACAAATGTGATTGAATAAAATTGTATAATTTTTTATTAATCAAAATTATGACTAATCAATTGATCAGAAACTTGATTAATCTATTAAAAAACTATTCATGATTCTGATTAATAAAAAAAATTGAATTTTTCAGCAGTGATTAACGATTTGAAAGGCATTTCTGCGTTATAAACAAATTTTGATTAATTGTCAACACAGAAAAAAGGTCTTAAATAATTTAAACTTTTCAGTAGTGGCTTTAACAATTTGGAAAGAAATGAAATTTGAATACAAAACGAAAGCTAGACATACCATGGACGAATTGAAAAATAATGAATCTGAAAAGCAAAAAAATAAATCGTTATACAGATGATTTAAGGTCTTCTTTACATCGACATATCATAGTTTTTTTGGATCGAACACACAGGATTGTGTAGGGTATTCGCACACCCAGAAAAAAATACTATATAAATAATAGTTTTTTACTATTAAAAATAGTCAATAGGATAAATTATTATTTTAATCAGAAAATACCATTAAATACTAGAAAATACCATGACATTGCCATTGAGTTTATATGAGAAAATTTATTTGTTGTATACTATTAAATCAATAATTATCATATTGACCAATTTTAATGGGATTTGAGGTAATTTTTTTCTGGGTGCAATAGGTACAAAAGGACTGACAACACAATGACAACAAGAACAGTGGGACAACATGCAACAGCTTTCGTATGTTTGGTGACTACAAAGAGAAAGAATTTCAATACAAAGGACCAATTATAATACTACTCAACACAATTTTTTTCAATGGATATCCCATACATCATCTTTATATATTTTGATGGTGCACCCAGAAAAAAATACTATATAAATAATAGTTTTTTACTATTAAAAATAGTCAATAGGATAAATTATTGTTTTAATCAGAAAATACCATTAAATACTAGAAAATACCATGACATTGCCATTGAGTTTATATGAAAATTTTTATTTTTTGTATACTATTAAATCAATAATTGTCCTATTGACCAATTTTAATGGGATTTGAGGTAATTTTTTTCTGGGTGTGATAATTTTGACTGCATAAATATAAATCATAATTTAAGGTATTTTTTTATAAACTATTGAAAAAAATCATTAAAAACTTAGAACATTTTTAAAATTTATAATTAAAATACAATTAAAATATAAAAAAGAAAATATAATAAGAAATAAATAAATAATTTCTATTTTAAGGGTGTAAGCGAGTTGGACTAAATTGCTAACTAAACTAAATTTTGACGATTTACTCTTCAATTTAACAAATTTTCGAATGTTTTCTATCATCCAATTTATTTCAATTTAGACTGCTCGAAAATTTGCTAAATTGATAAGTCGAACACTGCATTACCCACCAAATTTAGTTTAGACAGAAATTTAGGGTGTGTGCGAGTTCGACTAAATTGCTGACTAAACTAAATTTTGTCGGTAATGCAGCGTTTACTTTTTAATATAGCAAATTTTCGAGCAAACTAAATTGAACTAAATTGGAAGACAGCAAACAGACAAATGATAATCAATTTATTGGGGACTTTAACAATTACCGTTTACCGAATGAAAATCCGTACAATTTTGTTTAGTCAGCAATTTAGTCGAACTCGCACACACCCTTATTCGAATTCGAACACACCCTAAATTGCTGACTAAACTAAATTTGGTCGGTAATGGAGTGTTCGACTTTTCAATTTATAAATTGAAAAAAATATCGTTCGTCATATTGACACACGACGTACATAAAACTGTATTCGTAATATTGACAAACAAGTTAATCAACATAACGTACAAGCATAAGGGTTTTGATGTACTCGTTTATCAATATTACACTAAGAAAACAAGTTGTTTATGAAAGTCTGGTTTATGAAAGTCTTTTGAGGTATTTTGACTACTATAAAAAAGAAAATGGCATACTTTTTCTTACGCTCCATTTATCCACAACAATTAAGTAAATCAAATGGTGTAACAAAGTGTCAACATAAATATTACATTTTAAAGGTAAAAGTGAAAATAAAATTTCCTGGGATTGAAATTATCAAGACGTAATGGAAAATATTTCTTTTCAGAGTTTACTTTGTTGATAGCAGCACAGGCAAACTTGGCTATTCCGCGAAGAAGTCTCAAGTCGTTGTACATATAGCGATATATAACCAGAATACTGTTAAAAGTTTAGAATAAATAAAAATACATTTGAATCATATTATTTTAATTTAATAAAAATTACTCCGCAGATTCTAATGGAGCATCTTTTCCAAATATTCCACAACTATTTTCCTATTTGTAAGATATTTAATTGATGTTTGCTATAAATAATCGTAAATTTGAAAGATGGTTGCCAGCAATATTTATCGTATTTGTCAGATGTTTGAAAGATGTTTGTCTCAAAGCCGATCTATTTAGGGCTGTGATATTTCTGGTAATCATCTTTGTTTTCTTACAGCCTAACCAATAAACGAAATAAAGTCGACTCTAAAGATAGTATCAGCTTTTTCGACAATTTTCTCTAATATTTATTTGTCAAAAAGCTGATACTTTCTTTAAAGTCGACATTATTTCGTTTATTGGTTAGGCTGTTAGTGTACGTATCGGAATCTTCAATCTCAAGTTCTCATGTATACACCAACACATACAGGAATAGTGTAATGACGGAAAGCAAATAAGACGCCGTGCTCTGAACGTGTAAAAGTTGGTGTTCTGTTTCTTATTCTGACCAAAAATAATAAAATAGAATGCGCAAATTTTATTAGAAAATCGTAATTAAAACCGGCTGCTTCAAGACAGTAATTCGATGAGCATTATATTGAAATAACATTTAAGTTTCAATAGTTTTCCGAAATTCTCAGTCAAATTGATTTCAGGAATTAATTTTCTGTAAATTTGTTTGAATACTTTTGTTTTATTTAATTACTATTTAATTAAAATCATTATAAGTATTATGAACATGATTAATAAATAGCATTCGTAATATTAACGTACACCGTACTTCAAAATCTTTCAATGTGTTAGTAAATCTCGATTGATTAACACAATACGTAATATTGACGAACGCGATCATCGGTTGACATTTGATTAATTTGTTTGTCGTATTGATGTACAAGTTCGTTGAATTTTCGTCACTTTTTGGTTCTGTGTAGTAAATTTTTGAGCAAACTAAATTGAACTAAACAGCTAAACAGACATATGGTAATCAATTGATTATGGACCTTAACAACTACCGGTTACCGAATGGCGATCGAATAAAAACCTGTAAAATTTGGATAGTCAGCCATTTAGTCGAACTTTTGCACACACCCTAAATACATATTGAATGAAAATTCTGTTATAAGGAAATTTTAAACGGTAAAAAAATGTGGTCAAATGTTAAATTTTATTATAGTAATATTTAATGGTAGATGCAATGATAACTTCAAGAATTGTAAAAGTTATAATTGGTCTAAGCCGACTAAAAATACCAGGGCTGTGCGATTAAACGATTAATTGAATTGTTTGATTAATCAAATTCTGATTTATTGATTATACAAAATTTTTGATTAAGCAGAACATTGGAATTAGATGAGTAATTAGTATTTTCATTAATCAGAATTTCTAATTAATAAACTTTTGCGTCGCGATATATTAAAAGCACTTTACTATCTATATAGTTGTTGAACTTTCAAAATATTTTATTTCAAAATATATATTTCCTTTTATTTTTTAATTATTTTAAAAATCAATTTTCACTTTATTAAAGTTGACAATATTTTCAAATATTATTAAATAAATTTGTTTCGAGTTTCAATTAATCAAAATTGTGATTAATCCGGACTTCTGATTAATCCCCAAGAAACATTTATACGGAGCTCCGGCACAAACGGAATCACAATTCCGTCATTGTCGGTACGTTAACGGAACATTGAGCAAGTATCCGTCGAAGCAGATACTAAAACGGCACGAAAACGTACCGTCAAATTGCACGTCTCCGTTTGTATGCCGGAATTTTCCGTATTTCGAAAATAAAACGTTTTCATTCCGTTTCGATGGTGCCGTTGGATACGGACAACACCGTTTTCTTTCCGTTACGCCGGTACCGATTTTCTTCCGTTATAGACTGAATGATTGAAACATAAATACAAAAGTCATTTAATTTTGTGAATAAGGCAGCAGAAGGAAGACGTTACACGACTGCAAGACATTAACAGATAAGTTACACAAATTAGGTACTTAAAATAGAATATTTTTTAACTTGATCTTTACAGATTTAGAAAGGACAAATTTTATAATTAATGGTTTAGCGAAAGAACTGCTGTAACTTATCGTAACTTTCAGTAAGCTACATTTTTTCCACTCAGTTTACAGCACGTTTATGGTGCGTTTTGTTGTAATCCACTCCGGTTTGCTTTTTAAATTACGGCACGTTGGCACGCTTTCGGTACGTTTCAATCGTACTACATATATTTGTACTCCGTTTAAAGTACGATACAATGCCACGTTTACGGCACGTCATAACGGATTTTCAACCGATTCGAATACGTTTTCGATGTTCCTTAAAACCCGCTTTCCGGATTCAGAAATCGGCACGTTTCCGGAATATAATTCCGTTTTGCTGTACCGATAACGGAACATAAGCGGAACGAATTGTTTCTTGGGCTTCTATATCTGTCAATTTTTAAACGATGATCTCAATTTTTTACCACATGATCAGAAAATGGAAATCTATCAATTGATATTTCAACTTTAAAAATGAATCAATTACTTTTTATAATAATAATCAACAAACTCGAAATTTAAGTTTTTCATAAAAATGTAGTTGGTGACTTTTCGTTCTACAACGACGGAATACGAAACTAGGCGGATCACGGGACACAAACAACCGATTACTAATTTCAAAATTTACTCACAGACAGGTGGTGACTCTGATCAAGAATTTATATGCTTTGCCTGAGAAAAGTGCCTGCAATTTCGATTGCAATAGAAAAAACCAGATTATGCAGCCAAAAAGAGAAATTACAAAATTTACTAAAATGATGTATGGAATGTTTTTGCATATTGCAGTGTAAGTGTTATTACATTTAATAATAATAATTGAAAACCAAAAACTAAAAAGATTTTGTTTTATAATTTTTTGAGATTATATATTTATATTGTAATTGTATAAGATACGTTTTAACTAGTATACTGATAAAGACCATAAATGTTTTTCTTTTAGAAATAAAATAAGCTTATAAAAACCACATCAATAGTTACAGATAAGACAAAATATATATATGTAGTATGTATTTGCATTAAATATGACAATAAATGTTGCTTAAATTTCAATAAAAATTATTTAAAAAACAAAAATAAAAAACGAACGCACTTATTTAGGAAAACAATAAAACAGTTAAAGAACAAAAACAAGTAGATGATGAAGTTAAACAGAAACAGAACAACATTTAAAAGCAAACAAACATTGCGCGCGGCAGAAGAGACAGACTTCTTTGATATGCTAAACAAATTTGCATTTTTTGATAATGTTTGGTTGTAAAGTAAGTAGTGTGTTTGTGTGCAAAAATAAAATTGGCATTTAGGATCATTTGAAATTAAGCCATACACAAGACAACAGCTTAAACTGTTTAATTACAATGCTTAAAATAGAATTTTTATTGTTTTATATAATTTTATCGGTTGTTTTCTTTTTCTTTCTATACTTTTTTTTTTGTTAATTTTAGCAGATTGATTGAATTGTTGTGTTAACTTTTTTTGCATTTGTGTGTGTGCTGTATGTGTGCCGCTGAACGTACAAGTGTGGCTGAGTGTGTGTGTGTGTTGCATACTTTTTTCGTTTTCCGTATAAAAAAGTTCAGTAAAAAATGCTTAACTACATTATGTATTTATTATTATTATATTTTTAATATATATATATAGACTGCTTTATGCCTTTATTTATAGTATTTATAATGATTTTATAAATGTGATTTTTAAATTTTCCTTTTAATTTTTCAGCAGCATAATGAAAGTTTAATTTTTACGTTTATGCGGCTTCATCAATTATGCAATTTTTAACATTTATCACTTACGTTTTTACAATGGCGTCTTAATACATATTTTTTTTGTGTGAAAAAAAAGCGCAGAGCACGCAAAAACAGAGCATAGTGTAAAATAAACGATTCAACTTAAATATGAACAATCATTTGTATGTTATACAAAGAAGTTTTTAAACTTGCAATAAATAAAAAAATATTAGAAAAAAAAACTTTTATTGTTTTAGCTTGAAATTGTCATTTTATAACAATTTATTGCAACTGTTATAATTGTTAAAATTATGATGTATTCATTGCTAGCAAAGGAAAACGTGCTTAAATATAATTTCTACAATTTGAATGCAGCACCATTTAGGGTAGACGACATTTTGAAACGCATTTTAAGTGCTCTAAATGCACCAGCAAAACAGCATGTTTTATTCTTTCAAACAGCTCCTATTAATAAATATATATATCCTAACAAAACACACACAACATTTAGAGCAAAAGAAACGAAATAAAATTACATGTTTTGCACATTTAAAAAATAAAAACGAGAAACTGTTTTCGAATTTTCCGTGTTGCATTTGAAGCGCTGTGCCTAGTCTTGACTTTCTCTGGTCGTCTGTCAAACATTGTTGCGCGAATTTTCATTTATTTTTGTTTTGTTTTAACTTTTACTATCAATCAAATTAGTTTTTTTTTTGTTTGTTTTTATTTTTATAATATTATTTTGTTTTTATTTACTTTATTATAATAATACATAAATTTTAAATTTAAAAACGCAAATTTCCTGTGTTTTATGTTTTTTTTTTATAAATTAGTTTTACAACTTTTGCGATAAAGTTTGCTTGCTTTTTGTTACTTAATTTTTGTTAATTAATTTTTTTTAAATGTAATTCATTTAGTTTTAACGTAATTTCTTCGCAATGCATTTCAATTAATTTCATATAAAGTGCATGCATGTCATGCAGCGGTTGCTTTAATCCAATTAATACAAATAATAATAATAATGCTTAAGAATAGAAAAAAAATAATGTATAATTTCTTGCTTTCATCTAAACGCCGTTTAATGACCTACTACGGAGTCGTTCGTCTGAGAGCACAGCAGCTGTGACTCTACCAGTTGGCCATGCCCGGTTTATTGAGCGTCATAAAATAGATTTGACACGACGAAGCACCTTTGGCACTGCTGAAGAATACCTTGTCATTGCGTTCGCAAAGGAATTTCAAGCGTTGAGCTTTCTTGTGCATGAACACGCCGTCCAAATGTCCACTCTCAACGGAACGAATCTGTGAATGTGAAAGAATTAGCATGAAATAGAGTCGAGTAATGTGTGATGAGCGGCGTTCTTGGTTGATCACTTACTTCGATTGCCTTATTGCCCCAACCCATTATTTGCCCAGTGCCGATGTATGCCACGGATGTCGGCATTTCGCCCCACTGAAAAATATATGACGGGTTTTAGGGTTAAAAAATAAGAATTAAAGTATAAAGAAATGAATGAATACATGAATAAATTAATAAATGTATAAATTAAAATAATAAATTCATAAATTCATAAAGAAATGCTTGAAGGGAAAGGATGAATGCATACATTAACAAATGCAAAAACTAATAACAGAATAAATGAATTAATAAATCTTTAAATGAATGAATACAAGAATAAAGAAATCAATATAGAAATAAATATAAATAAATCAAAGCATACACGAATAAATATATAAATAAATTCAATCATCATCTGATGTGAACGCCGCATTATACCAACATAAAGGCGAATCATTAGAACGGTTGGCAACTCTGCCCAAAAGTCTCCAACGCATGACAGGCACACGCATACACTCGCATAGATGAGCGAAAGAACAAACGTCAAAGGTGACATTTGCCTCGTGGTGAGATGCGACACTTTTTCACTTTTAACCTTGCAGCAGCACAACGTTCACTTCCGAACGACGTAGAATTACTTAAAACTAATAACTTAAAATTAACAAAGAAATAAATATTATAACGTTAGAACTTAAACCTAAAATAACCACACGTTATTATTGAACTTTTACATTGTCTCAAAAAAGACAAAGTAGTGTCTCAAGGAGACAAATCATTTTTACATTGTTTCATCGGTGCCCATTGGCAACAACAATTGCAAAGCAGCGAAATGCAGCGAAGCAACCAGCTACGAAAGAGGTTTCAGCTAGCAGCAGCAATAAGTAAAGTCTTCAGTGTCCCATGTGGACAATGAATATCTCGGAATCAATGAATGATGAAATAAATAAATACATAAACCTAAAATAACCACACGTTATTATTGAACTTTTACATTGTCTCAAAAAAGACAAAGTAGTGTCTCAAGGAGACAAATCATTTTAACATTGTTTCATCGGTGCCCATTGGCAACAACAATTGCAAAGCAGCGAAATGCAGCGAAGCAACCAGCTACGAAAGAGGTTTCAGCTAGCAGCAGCAATAAGTAAAGTCGTCAGTGTCCCATGTGGACAATGAATATCTCGGAATCAATGAATGATGAAATAAATAAATACATAATGAATGAATAAATAATTAATGAATAAATAGAATAATAATAATAATAAATGACTTAATGATTCAATTAATAAGTAAAAATATATAAATAATTGAAATAATAAATATATATAAAATTATGAAATAAAAATCAAGAAACCTTATAATATATCTACAAAAAATTACCTGCAACACTATATTTTTAGACACACGTCCCACCGTATTCACATAGACGCCTTCATTGTCGTAGCACAACAGCAGCTGCATGCCATTCGAGTTTGGAAGCGCCACGATGCAATGCGGAATAATTGCGCCCTGAGTCTAAATGAGATGACAGACAGACATACACACCAGACATTAATCAAATAAAGCCATACGAAAAAATTAATAATATAAAAGAAAAAAACATACATGTTTAGGAAGATAAATATCATAAACCTCTGCAGAGTCCAAATCGACAGCATGGAAGCCCTCAGCGGAGCCGTAAATCACTTTCAGTCTGGATTGATCTTCGATAGTAAGATCGACCAGTAGCGGACGGTGTTCTAATTCACCGAAATTCTACAAAGAAAAAAAAATAGAATTAAATTTATTTTAATAAAAATGATTTACAATGTTGAAGTAAAATTTAAGGTATATTTCAATGTTGAAATAATTCTTAATATATCTACTTCATTAAAATAATATAAAGGGTGTAAACAAAATTATTTTACAAATTAATATTTTCAAGAAGTAGAGATGAGTTTTAAATTGTGATCATTTAAAGTTCCAAATAAAATCGAAGAAATAGATTAAGAGCCATATTCTGGCACAAGTCACGTCTCAATCGGACACAATAGTGCGCTTTCTCACAATTGTCACAATTTCGTATTCTGTCAATTTTATTTTGTATAGCTGGACCCGTTCACAGCTTCGCCCGTGCTAAGTGAATTTAATTCAAGTCAATTCTATGCCAATTTTTAAAGTGGTAGATATTGATTGAATCTAATAGGTTCTGAAGAGTTGTCGGCTTACAAAGAGGACATTTAAAATAGATTTGATCAGGCACTTAGCCCGTTTCATTTTCTCGTCCATATGACTAATTCAGTATATAGAAGAAAACGGCTTCCAGATTCAAGAAGGTGAATTTTTCCACAAAGTATCAGGATTTTTTTTTCCTGCCCTGATTCTACGTGTCCATTACAATGTTTAATATAATCTTTTGTTTCGATTTTTTAACTCTGCTCTTAGTAGGTAAAGAATAATAGCAATTTTAATGTTTTTTTTGTGGGAGGTGCCACTCCCCATGAATTACTCCCATTGAATTAAATGTTTAGTTTTGCCACGCCCATTTTAGGAGGTAAATTTCAAAAAATCCCTTCGTAGTGCGCTCTCACGTCGGGAAATCAACACCCTGTCCAAATTTCAAGTTCCTAGGGTAAAATTTAGATTTTTTCGATTTTCCGGCTTTTCCTTTGGGGTTTTCCGACTTTTCTTTTTCCTAAACCACTCCTGCATTGACACGAATAAAATACAAAAAGAATCAGGCAAATACGTCGGTTCGTTCTCCCGTGATGCTCTGGCACACTCAGGACATTTCATTTTTATATATATATTTTGTATGTATATTGACGTAAAAGTCTGAATCAATTGCCATTTGTATCAATTGTTATTGATAACAATTGTCACTGCTCGATAGAATAGGGCTGTACAGATCCAAATTAGAGATGGGCGCGTGCCTGTTTTTGATGGGACGGAAACGCACGGACACGCCGATAGGTGACACGTACGAACACGAGCCCGACGACTAAATTTAAAGGCACGCACGAGAAGCAGGAAAATACGCGGGATATAGAAAGACACGAATAAGCACGGAAAACACAAAAATAGCACGGAATCACATAAAACTAGGCAAAACGTAAAAAAATAATATTAGAATATTGATTTAGGTTCTGGTTCCAAGATTTTTAAAATATCGATTCCGATTTCGGTTTCAACAAAACATTTTTTTTAATGACGGTTCCGTTTCCGGTTCCAAAAATCGAAACGGTTCCGGTTATAATTTCGGTTCTTTGCGGTCCCGGTGGGAATAAAACCCTTGTAATATCGGTGCCCGGTTCTCGTTACAAGATTTTAAAAAATATCGGTTCCCGTTCTGATTCCGATTCGAACCAAATTCCGATTCCGGTTCCACACATTTCTAAAATCTGTACCGGATTTTTACGGTTCTTTATTATAAATAATTCAAAAACTAACGTTGGTACTTTTTTATTCTCTGAATCGGAACCTCTCCGAAATCGTAATCTGTGGAGACCGCAAAGAACCCGAATAAGAACCCTTATTAAAAAATGTATGGAACCGACACCCATATTCCAAAGTGTGTTTTCCCCCTGGCTAAAATACCATGAATTTTATATTTTCTGATGCTGGAAGTAAAGTTTTTTTTTTAAGTAGAAACTAAAAAAAAGAAAAAAAGCGCGTCCCTGATTTTAGAGGCACGGACTCTAAGAGCTAAGTCCAGATTTAAAACTTTTGGATTATATAAAATCAATTCTTCGAAAAATATTTTAATTTTGTAAAACTGAAATAAAAAAAGCAGTAGTTGGATTAGCGTTATCAATTTTCGACGACTCACTTAAATTTTTGATCACACTCTAACTTTATTTAGTGTTTTAATTTTGCCTGTTGTTTAAAGTGCAATGGTTATTCTCGATGATCTCTTCATCGTTACGAGAATTTTCAAATAAGGCAATTACAACAAAAATCGAAATTAAATCGGTAATTAAAGTCAGAGTGTAACTCTGATCAAAAATATATAAACTTTTCTATAGCACAAACTGCAAATAAGACCGCGGATGAGGAAGCTTGACTACTTCCGAAACAGCTGTACGGTCGGCCAGCAAGTTTTTGTCAATTACCGTTGTTTTTTAACCACTGCAAAATATATATTGCATTCAGTAGACCACCTAGAGCCCGACAAATTAATGTTTGCATTAAATATTAAATTTATTATATACACAGCATTGTAGAACTAAAAGTCACTAAATACATTTTTATGAAAATCTTAAATTTCAAGTTTGTTGACTATTATTATAAAAACTAATTGATACGTTTTTAAAGTTGAAATGCCAATTGATTGATTCAGACTTTCTGTTAATAATATTGAGATCTTTGATAAAAAACAAACAAAGATTTTTGTATATGAATAATTGGCATTTTTAAAATGTAGTTGGCGACTTCTACATCTACAACGAGCAAATCTAGAAAACTTGTAACCTTCATGATAACGGCATAGAACAATGAATAAAAATGATTTGTTGTTTTTTATATTTTACATTTTAACTGATTATTTTAAAAATACTTGAATTAAGAAATATCAACTATTTTCGATTTCATAAGTTGTGGCAAAAGTAATTAAAACCTCAAAAATACCGATAAAACGCGCACGTTTTGTGTCGTTCGAATCATCACTATTGCTGCGGCTTGCAAGATATCGCTACATTTTAAATACAATAGTTAGCTAATACCTGAATGCAAACAAAAATATATGTCGCACAAGTGTATCATATCCCAAACGAAATTTGGACAGATATGTAGCTGTTATGAAAAATGTCGCCTTCTTTTCTACGTGTGAGGGGCGGCTTATGAATGTATCAATTATTTTATAAAGGAGGTAAAAAGAAATATTTTAGGATACAACTAATGAATAAAAATAAGGACTGTAAAAAGAACTGTATAAGTTTGGGAAAAATGTGATTAGGCCAAAAAAAGCATTTTCTTCATTTGCTCATATATATTGCTCATTAAAGATTACTGTTTCATATAAATAATTTTTTTTTTTATATAAATATACAGTTTATTATTTCGCAGCATATATGCATCAATGACCAAAGTGTAGTAACGTAAATTCAATTTCAAAGGATCCTAAATTTAACATTTTCCTTCTTTTTAGTGTTTGAAACGTACTTCAAAAACGTACATTGAATATGACAATATTATGCTTAAAATTGTCGAATATAAGTTAAATATTGTTCAAATACTTGTGGAAAACATGAATATATTATTTTATTCACATCATTGCATATGCATATTTGAAACATATTTTAAACAAACATTAATATGCTTAAAACAGTTTATTATGCTTGTAGCTAATGTCCGAAACTTTAAAATATTTAATAGAAAATTTATTTATTCAACTGATAATTAATATGTTTGTATCTAACACACTTCTAACAAATTATGTTTGCATTAAAAAGACCGAAATAATACTTTAAAATGTAAAATATGCCTCAAGTCAAATAGCACTGTAGCCATTATATTTTGTTTTATTAAAAATTAAAAAATATATTATTTATTTTGTGTAAATTACCTTGAATGCCATGAATTTATGATATGGTTTTGGAGCCCAAGCATAAATCTCGATCGAGTCTTTTAATGCAATCACCAGGAACTTAATCCTCTCGTATTTCACAATCTTGAAATGTACAGCACCTTGTAGGTCACCCACGTTAATCCAGCCATTGCGGCGTTCCACTTGCTATAAATATAATAAAAAAAAATTAAAACATTTTTAATTATACAAGTAAAAAGTAAACATACATCCGATAGACCATCGGTGCGTAGAATCTTCGACTTCAGCCAAGACAAATAGTAGACGCGCACACGATTCTTTTTGCCAGATATGGTAACCAAAATGTTCTGACCCTCCAGCACCTCCATTTGTTGGAAACGACGACGAGAGATCAGCTGATAGACCTATTCAAGTGAGTACACAAAAAAAAGTAATTCATAAAAATCTCTTTAAAATAAAAAAAAAACTTACTTTCCCCTGTCCGGATCGATCCAGTAGCATGAGGCCATTTTCAGTGCCAATCAGCAAATTGACGCCCCACAGTGCGGCGCACAATATCTCCGAGTTGAAGCGTTTCTTGTATTTGCGTATTTCGGGCGTATCGCTGGCCGCCTCGTGCGATGTCGGTGTCACGTTCACATTGACGTGCGATTCGCGACGTGACGGTCCCGAGCCGCCGGCGCCAAAGCCAAACGTTAGGAAACTGCGTTGTTTCTGTTGCAGCGCATAGGCGTGTGGCGGCGGTGGATTCAACGATGACGGCGACGATGTATTAGAGGAGGAAGAGGCAGATTTATGCAAAAGATTAGTAATGCTGCTGGAAGAGCGTGTCTTGCAAATTGAATTCTTTGGACTGTTCTGTCGCGACGAGGACGACAGCGAAATGGTCGATTGTGGCGAATTGTTGGAGGGGCCGCCGCCGATAAACGATTTCGACGGCGTGGAATGAACGGATGAGCTGATGGCCGCTTGATACTGCGCGCGTATTTTGTAAGCAAATACATGAAGGATTGAGAAGAAAACAAAAATAATGAGATTAATAAAAAACGTTTAAGTAAAAATTAAATTATTTAAAAAAAAACAGTATTATTTAAATAATTATAAAGAAAACAAAAAATTATTGAAAAAATAAAACTCAATTGTTGAAAAATCTTTATTGAGGCGGGTAGTTGTTACCAAGAAACTAAAAAATAATCAAATATTACCAGAATTGAGACCCACATCTAATTAGAATATAGAAAAAAAAACATGCTCTTTGGAAAACTCAATACCATTATTGTTTTATATAAAACAAATTATTATTATATTGCGAGAGAAACAATACTAAAAAAAAAACACAAGTCAATGAATACAAGAGGTTGCCCAAATGCTCGATACAATATGAAAAAATATATAATACTTTTATATAGAAGAACTTTTTGGTAATCATTTAAATTAGGTTAGTAAAAAATTATTTAAAATATTTGCTAGATTATTTGTTAAAAAATATAGTTTTAAAATGTGATTAGTCTTTCCCAGACGCCATAAAACAAACAAAAAAAAAATGCTGATATGTATAGTGTGGTGAATTGTGTAATATGTGTGTGGTGAATGGTGTTAATATCGATGTAATAGAGGTAATAATATTTATGAACTTGAATATTTTAAAAATCATCATTGATTTCAGTTTAAAGTTGTAACATTTCGTTTGAATTTCACTAATTTGTATAGATTATAATTTTCCCAAATCGTTTAGATCTTACACAAAAAACTGCATATTTTTCACACTTATAACGTGAAACGAATTCGTCAAATATATCAGGTTTGTTTTTAATTAAACAAATAAAAATGACGACGAAATGAACAAGTCAAAAATAAAAACATTGTCACTGTAATTTCTGACAAATTCGTTTCCGTTTTGTTTTGAGTTATAAAGGGATTACAACTTATTCGGTTCTCTCAGCCACTTAATAGGTTGTTATTGTCAAAACTAAAAAAGTTGTAGTTTGGACTAAAACCAATTTCGAACAGTTTTAGAACAATTTGGTGTGTGTATAGGCTAATATTGCAAGCGCCAACCAAATATGGCAGTTCCGCCAACAAATTATTAGGAAATTCGTTTTAACTGAATAAAGTTGGTTGTTACAACTAACTAATTCGTTCTTTCAACCTCCTGCCAAAAGAGGATTTTTCTGTGTGTAGACATTAATGGCCGTTTTCACCTATTAGCAATAACGACAACTTTAACTGACTCAAAAAATATATGTTCACTGGAATGAAATATTCTCACACTCAATTAAGCGTTTTAATTCAATAATTTAAAATGGCAGCGCATAACTTAAAAAGGTGAACATAAATTTATTAGTTGTATTTTTTGGTTTTTAAAGCCGTTTATTTCTAGTTTTTGTATAACGGATTTCGGGTTTGAATTGAGCCGGTTTTAAATGGACCGCGATTTCAGTTGACTTTTTTTTTATAGATTAATTTTTCATAATTTACAGTTCCTGAGACAACAATTCTGTAATTTTTAAGGAATATTTCCGGCAAACGTAGAGATAAATGGAATATTTCAAGAATTGTAAAATGTTGTAGAATTTTAATAGCAGATTCACGGCATATTTTGTTATAAAAATGTTCCCTTTGTCTATGTCAAAAAAATGTGTTTGCCTCTAATAATAATAATAGTTTGGCACTACAGTCCTGTATAGAACTTCGGCCGACCTCTCATCATTTGAGCGTGTTTTATTTGTGCTCAAATTGGTGGGACCTACAGGTTATTTGCCGAATCCGAACGGCGAGTGAGAGATTTTCATAGGCAATGTTTTACTCTCGTAGCTTTTCCATTTACTGACGAGAGGTAGCGGGGGACCTGTCGGCTCGTAGTCGAACGCATCAGCGACTTTACGCTCGTAGTCCAACGCACTAACCAGACGAGCTACCGATTCTACGCCTCTACTTTACCAAAAAAAATGTCTGGGGTTGCTTTTTAAAGACCTTTATATGCTTTGATTGGTATAAATATAAAAATATTTTTCCAATATTAAAAATCAAATTTATTTTATCTCTATGTTGGCGATATATTTAACACACGCAATAATGAAAATCAAATAAAAAAAATATCAACGAATCTTTCTATAAGAAAAGGAAATCTTTGGTAGTTTTTATTATTTCTAGTATTAAATACTTGTCAGAAGTAATTGAATATTTAAAAATATATTGATTTTGATTCAACAAAATAAAATCATATTTATTTCACCTAATAATAAAATCAACCGGAATTAAGCGCAGAATGCGTTCGCAATAATTAACATTAGTTAAATGTTTTGCTTAAAATATTTTGATTGCGACAAACATACTGATATTTGACACACAAATAAATCATACTTGTACCTCGAATGAACCTTTTTTTTATTTTAAACGCTTGAAAAATAAAAATATATAGCTTTTAAAACCATAATGAAAATATATTATTTACAGTGATTACTCAGTAATGTTTAGTGCAGTGCAATAGTATTTAGAATCAATGGCGTGAATAACTGCATTCTTTGTGGCACAAATTTCAATTAATGAAATAAATAAACTGAATAAATAAACTAGATTTATTGAGTGAAATAAAGTTTTTAATTGGGGGGAGGGACTTTTATAAAATACCAGAGACTATTAAACACTTTTAAAATCTCAAGAAATTCCAAAACATTTAAAAACAAACCATAGTAGTACCGAACCTTTTTAATACATAGACAAAACGATGTATTGCAGCAAACATATTACAATTGCAAACAATTTTCATTAGTTAACTTATTTTTAAAATGATTTTGATTCATTCAAAAAACATAAAAATATCAGAATCATATCAAAAACTAGCTCATAATTCTGACAGACACTTATGTTGATGAACTTTTAATATTACAATCATTATATATTTGCTGCAAACGCATATTTTAACTGTGTATTATATATTTATAGTTTACAAGATGATTATCAAAAGAATATAATACAAAAACAACCCAAATATTTAGCTTTGCTCAAATAAATATACAGATATTTTGAAAAACAACAAAAAAAAATGTGAAGATGACAATATACAAATTGTTTTAAGTTTTATATTGTATGTTTACAGTAAACAATTATATAAAATTACAACATAATAAATGTGTATGAGATAAGGAGAGTAGGCGAGAGTGAGACAAAGTGACAGAAACGGAAACAGATAGAAAGAAAGAGAGCAGAATATACATTCAACAAAAGTTCTAGTTAACATAGATACGTATTATACAACATAGTATATAGAAATATATTTTCTGCTTTTTTTTTTGACAATTATTAATTTCTGTTTTATATTTATTTAATTTAATTTTTTTTGTCTGGATTTCTGTGTTTGTTTTTATGAAATACTTACTATTTTATCAATCTTGCATTTTAGAAATGTTTTTTAAAAATTTCGTTTCGTGGCCAGCAGCTCAAACGTCGCGGAAAGACAAAGCACAATGAAGAAAAATTTGTTTGTTATAATCAAAAAAATACTTATTTATCTTAAAATATGATAGATGTTCAAAGAAAAAACAAAACTTCAAAAATACTAAATAGTACAATTCATTCAAACATGTTGCAATACGCGGCAAAATTTTAAATCCTATTCAAACCAATAAATTATGTACTCAAATTGTTATTAAATACTTGAAAAAATATTTAAAATAACAAAAAAAAAAAGGAAACTACAAAAAAAAAAACAAACACGCTCAATAAATAGTTATAGTATTAGTCACAAAATCTAGAAACCATAAATAATGGGATTTGCTGCATTTTGACTTGAATGAAATTCTCAATACATTAATGTATGAGGATTTCCAATAATTATTGGAAGTTTTTAACCCTTTTAATAAATCTATTTTTTTACACCTCATCTTTCATTACACAGTGCAATAAATATAGAATCTTTCGATTTTATAACGGTTTTAAGGTGTTACGAAGTCGCTGAACGCGAGACAGTAGTCAACTGCAAATTATGAGTAACCCAAATGTCGTGCTAGAGGAAAAATAAGGAACGAAATCAATGATTCCGCATTACCCTAAAACCGTGTGAAACAGAAAAATGTATTTTTTGTTGCACTGTGTTATATTTATCTTCAGTAATCTTTAGTAAAATTAGACAAGGAAAACTTTTGTAGTAAATTTAAACTCTCTGTAACCATTATTAGTAGAATCTTTAAACACATGTATGCCATATGATCAAAAGTGTCAAATACGTCTCATTAAAAAATATCTTAAGAGGGTTAATTTGTTCTAGAAAAAGAGAAATCTCTGTATGCAGTGTTAATTCACAACTTCGTAAGACAACACCGCTTTAAAGTCGCCGGTGGGTTTCATATAATAAATGGCAGAACTAAAATCAATTCATATTATTTCCCCGAAGGTAATTTATACTAAGAATATAGGACTTTCTAATGTGTGTAACTAAAAATTTTTAAATATATTATTTCTGAATGGTTTTGATTTTGATACCATTTTCAACATATTAATTAATGCCTATTTTAATAATTCTTTATTCTAAATTCTGTACTGTTGTTTAAAAAAGCTAAATAATATCATAAATATTAATAACAACATATTGAAATTAGAAATAAATGAATGAGAAGCAATTGAAAAATTATTTTGCATTAACATAGACTGAAAACTGCACAGAAAAAATAATCGACGTTAATATAGCAACCGATATTAATTGCATTAATTAATCCTGCAATAAAATTCACCACTTTCGTGCGTTCGTTAATATGAATAAATATTAAATATAATTGCTGAAATTGAGACGACTAATTAATTTGCTGCATTGACGTACAAATATTCATATTAGCAAACGTAATTGCTTATTTAACAAAGAATAGCAAATGTTTTCATTAAATTGGTGAATTGCATTGCTAGATTGATTAATGAATGCAATTAATATCGGTTGCTATATTTACGTCGATTAATTCGTGAGTGGCGAACCTCCGATTAAACTGCAATTTTGGACAAATATGACAAAAATCAATAGTACTAACGAAAAATAATACAGTAACAACATAAAAAAATAAACAGCAACAATTTTATGTTTTAAGGACACGAGACACAAGAATTCAATGTTCAAATACACAATTTTTTTAGACTAAAATATAACGTTATACAGATACTGCAAACATATTAAAGTATAAAGCATAGTCTGGAATTTTTGTATGCGCAAAAACCATAACAGGTAACGCATTACTCACCTCTTCGCTGGATGATTTATCGTGACGCGGTGGCGTTGCTGGCGATGCTTGACTAAGTAAATCTGGCAAAACGCTGCTCGTACGTGTGCCAGGAGTGCCGAGACCAGTACTATTTTCGCTGCTACGATTCTATGAGATTTTATATAAACAAATATTAATAATAAAGAAATATGATACACATTGTTGAGAGTATAGTTTATAAAATATATGTGTTGATTTTTGGTTTCTTCCCCTATGTAAATGTTTTATAATAATTAAATGAATAAAATGCCAATGAGAAAAATGTAAGACATATAACATTATATTCTGATGAGTGACATATGTGTATATAATATAAGACATAAGACATGTATAGTCCCCGACACTTATAAAGCACCACAATTTCGAGACCGACGAGATGCAGTACGAGATTCGATACAATGTTGTGTTACTACCTAATTATAATAATTAATTCAAATAATGTAGATCGTTGTAGAGATAAAAGAAACATAAATTTGGAATGAAATTAAACAAAACTACTTTTGTACTATATGAAACATATTCGAAAAAGTGCCAACAAACCATGATTTAAATAGCAATTATGTGTGATATATATATCCATAGAAACACATTTTTGTATCGTTTTATAGATTTAGAAAAGCGTTATCTAACTGAGAATCAATGAAATCAATTGTTAATTTTTTAAATTTACAAATATTTTTATAAAATTTAATCAATAATTATAAAAAAAACAACAGTTTTTGTTGAATTTATTTTTATTTCTACAACGACGTTATATTGAATGAGCCACATATATCTTTTTCAAATTTTAAACACATACAATATTCATGAGTCCTATTCCAAAACCTACAACGAAATTCATACATATTAAAAATTTCATTTCAGTAGTTTTATAATTCAGTCAAAACTGTTTTAAAGCGTGGTTTACAAAAAGTATTTCTTCATACAAAATAATTCGCTTCAAAGTCCGCTAAACAGCAACGTTGCTCAGAGCTCTGGTAATCAGCAGGTAAATTTTAGTTTTACCAAATAAATTGTTTTTATTTTACGAAAACAATTTTTACCAAACCATAATCTTAGGTCTTAGTAATAAATATGATTTTTTTTTACTGTTATTCAAAATGTATTTACGAACTGAGCAAAATAAAATATAAAATTAATTACAAACGCATTTAATTTGAAGTATTAAAATATTAAAATCAAATGCAAACATTTATAAATTAAATATTCTAACATTACAATGAAAATAGATTGTAAAAATTGGTATTTTTAAAAATAAATGTAATTATCATAACATGTATATAATATTGGACATTTTAAAATTTTATTATTAGCGTATTTAATTTAAAGTCCAAAAATGTTTAAATTAATGACACTCATATTAAAATTTAAATGAAACAAATTAATTAACCTTTTTATTGAATTGTATAATATACAAATGTTCAATAGTATATATTCATTAAAAACATTTTTAAATATAAATTATCTTACATTTTAATTGAATTTATATATTTCTAATGACAAATAGAAAAATATTGAAATTTTATTTCAAACGTATTTAATTTTAAATATTAACGTATTAAAATTTAAAATGTAACAAATTGAATATAAAATTCAACATTTTTATTAAAATATTTTGTAATTGAATATTAAAATAAATTCAATTTGCATATTATTTATTTAAATATATTTATGATGACAGATAAAGAGATATTTACATTTTATTATAAACGTATTTAATTTGAATATGACAAATAGAAAAAATATTGAAATTTTATTTCAAACGTATTTAATTTTAAGTACTAAAGAATTACAATTTAAAAAGTAACAAATTTAATATAAAATTCGAACAGTTTTATTAAAATATATTGTAATTCAATATTAAAATAAATTCAATTTTCATATTATTTTTTTAAATACGTTTCGACAAATCAAGAGCTATTTACATGTTATTGTATTTAATTTGAAGTATTAAAGTATTTTGATTAACAAGAACGAAATTGTACTGAGAATTCGGTATTGAATATTAAAATAAATGCAATTGTTATAATATATATTTTAATATGTTTCTGATGACAAATACAGACATATTAGAAATGAACTATAAACGTATTTAAAGTATTAAAGTGTTTAAATTATAAAGTAATAAATCGTATTCAAAATTAAACCTTTCAATTAATTTTATATTGTTGAATATAAAAATAAATGCAATTTTCATATTATAGATTTTAAAATGTTTGTGATGACAGATTTTGAAATATATAAATTGTATTATACACGTATTTAATTTGAAGTATTACAATATTTAAATTAAACAAAAACATGTATTAAATAAAAATGTACAAGTTTAATTCAAAGTTTAATAATTATTTTAAATATATAAATATTGTAAAGATTCAATATAAAAATAAATGCAAATTTGTTTAATATGTTTCTGTTACAATAACCGATTTAGAAATATTCAAATATTTTTACATCAAAATTAAAATCAAAATAAATACTTTTAAATTCAATTTTAATGAATCATTGAATTTTAATATATCCAATAAAAAAAGTTTTCGATATGATAAAATTTTAAATTATTTAATATAAATGCAACAAATTGAAATAAACACTTTCAAATTAAATTAAAAAAAAAACTACAATTTGCTCAGTGTCGTTTAAGTAATTTTATGAATTAAGAGTTTAGTATTTGAGAAAGAGTTGTCTGAAAAAATTAGCAGCTTTAAAACAATTTTGAACAGCGAAAGTTTTTGAATAGATTGATGTATATTTTTTTTTGTGAAATGATAGGCATTCGCTTCCGACTGCTAAGCGCTATTGCTAAAAGCGATACAGAGATATATACATTTTAATAAATAAAAGCTATTTTCTGAATTATATACACACAAAAATTTAGTTTTTGCTTTTTTTTTGTTTTGGTTCTTTAACTACAATTGATGTCGCCTTTTCCTCATTAGCATTCCTTCGACCTTAACATATACATACATATATATATAGAGTAATATTGCAGAACTTTTTTTGAAACATAAATTTTAGGTTTTTATATATTAAAGTTTAGTATAAATTTAAGATTGGATATTTAGTGAAAAGCTTAGTTAGAATTTTTTATTATTATTTATGCGAAAAGAAAACAAGCGGTCTAAGCTGTTAATGAGAGTAATTAGTATATTAGATTGAAATACTTTAAAAGTAATAAGGAATTTTAAATTTTAAACTATTAGACCAGGCTTTTAGACCAGGCTTAGAGTAGGCTTTTTATATTTATAGCATGCTTTTTAAAATAAGTTAACTGTAAGTTATGTTATAGTACAATTAAATATACATTCGACAATATGTTACTTACAAACGCACATACTTGAGTTTTAATTTTCGAAATTATGTTCGAAAGTTTGCTAGCCTTCTAGCAGTTATTAAATTTTAAAGAAATTTGAATTTATAATAAATATAACAAACACATACACAAAACACATACAAAATAAAACATGGAAACAATTGAACGTGCAGCATTTTTATTTAATTGGTGATTTTTTGTAATTTTTTGTTTTGGTGATATTTTTAATGATTTCTATTAGCCTAATGTTATGATAAATAATTACATAGAATGTTATGAATTTTTCATATTTACAGAATTAATGATTTTTTTACAATTATATTGATTTTTGTAAGTGAAGCATATTATTAGGTTAAATATTAGTTTTAGATAGTTACTTAAAATACTATTATGATTATAAAAAGCTGTTTTAAATCTCTATATTTTTTATAATGATTAGTATTAAGGACTGCGTCGAATAAAATTGTCCGTTACATATCTTCCCATGATGTGCTATTGCAAGATTCAAATTAAAAAAATTTGATCATAGTAGCTCTGAATTAAATGGCAGAAAATAATTTGTGTCAGCTATAGTCAATACAAAATTTATTTAACGCGAAAATGGCAAACGAAGTGGAAGTGCGAGAAAATATAATTAAAATTTTTAAAAAACAACCTAGTTGGTCTTTTAAAAAAATTGCCAAGGAGGTAGGGGCTAACCCAAATGGTCTTAGGGCGTTATCAACCGCTTTAAGGAAGACCTGAGTATTGATCGGAAGAAAGGTGCTGGTAAAAAAAAGGCCCACATGATCGTGAAAAGTCGAAGAAGGTTGTGAATATTTTAAAGAAAGATCCAAGCATATCCGGAAGGAAATTGGCGAGAAAGGCGGATTGCTCAGAATCTTTCGTGCGCAGGACTAAGAAAGAAGCTGGGCTGAAGACGTACAAGGTCCAAAAAGTTCCGGATAGAAATGCCGTCAAGAATGAAGCCGCAAAACAACGAGCTAAAAAGCTGAACCAAGATTTAAAAAAAAAAATCGATTGCTGCATAATGGACGACGAAACTTATGTTTTAGCGGACTTTTCTCATCTACCTGGGCAGGAATTTTATACAGCCGATTCTCGAGGAAATGTCGCTGAAAAATTCAAATCAAAAAAAATAACAAAATTCCCAAATAAATTCCTTGTTTGGCAGGCAATTTGCAGTTGTGGAAAAAGGAGCAGCTCATTCGTGACATCGGGTACAATTAATAGCGAAATATATGTGAAGGAATGCTTGCAAAAGAGATTGCTTCCATTTTTACGCCAACATGAAGTGTCCACATTTTTTTTTGGCCTGACCACGCTTCATGTCACTAGAGCAAAACGGCCTTAGAGTGGATCCAACAAAATGCAGTGATTTTGGTGCCTAGAGAAGCCAATCCACCAAACTGTCTAGAACTCAGGCCGATTGAGAGATACTGGGCTTTAGTAAAAAGGGAGATGAAGACAACAAAAAAAGTGGCCAAAGACCTTCACGACTTTAAAAGAAAGTGGTCTTCAGCAGCTGTGAGGGTGTCGGACACTACCATTACAACATTAATAGAAGGGGTCCCGGAAAAAATTAAAACTTTTTATTAAAAAATATTAATTTCTGGTTTTTTATCTTTTTTTTTTAAATCTAAAAATAATTTTCAAAATAAAATATTTTATTCTATAAAAATTCGATTACTAGATTTCTAGCGGACAATTTTATTCGACGCAGTCCTTATTATGAGTAATGAATGAATATTTTTAATGTTATAGCAAAAAAAAATTATTAATGAATTTTATATTTTCCAAATTATTTGAATTTATATTACAATAATTTAACAATTAAGTGTCAAATTTTCGATCGAATTCGTATGAAAAATTTAAAATAGACAATTTGAAATTTGATATCTCAATATTCAAATCGTTGAAGTTAAAGCAATCAGTTTTAATTCATTAGAAAACCAATATTTTGTAATGGAAAAACGAATTCATAATCCATTGAATACAAATGTTCATACAGAATTCGTTTAAATTAGATAGAATTGTATCGAATGTTGAAACATAATCCAAAATAAAATATTAAAAACAAATCCGTTTTCTTAGCATCACACCTCAATCATAAAAGAAGACAAACATTTCCGAGCAATATGAGTTGATTGGACGATTCAAATTTGAATCTCAATATTATTAAAATCATTCAAGTCAAAGCCAGTTGAAAAAAATTATTTTATATTGATAATACAAATTAAAAACACAGTGCAGCAAAAGCCCACTTTTTTTGGGTGCCAGAGATTTGACAATTATTTTTTTAGAGACCTTGAGAAACCTGAAGAAATTTCAGCTAACAAACGTATGCCCTATGTGTGATGTGCTTAATATTATTCAGTCAAGAAATCCATATCTAATATCGTTTTCCAGAAATGTTACTATGCAAATTAAGGATTTACCACTTGATCGAAATATCTCGAAATCCTGATATGATAGAACATAATTTTATAGTATTAAAAATTTTTGACACATTCAGGATATTAAAAATAAAGCGAAATCCTTGGCACAGCTAAAAGATCATTCGATTTTGAGCTACGAAAGACGTGAGTATTTTGCAGTTTCATATAAAATAAGAAAATACTTTGCAGTGCTCAGCTCGTAAGTCTTTGACATATTTGGCCACTTTTTATGTTTTTTAATGATGAATAATTTTTCCAAGAATCATATCTGTGGCAATATGAAATAATAGCATAACTCGAGATATGTCCAAATTGAGTTATTAATACCATCGTAATCCTGATATACTAATTCATTTTGTGTCAAATTTTGATACTGGTCCTTCTTATAGTTACTGAGATACAAGCAAAAAACCAAAAAGCATATCTACTTGTTATTGAATATTTATTTTTATTAAAAAAAAAATCGAAAAAAATTCAAAAACAAAAACATTTTGCAGACATTTATTTTATTTAAGTTTTTCATAAATTTGCAAATATAATTTTTAAAATATTTTAAAAAATAATTTTCGGAATTAGTTGTAAAGGTCTCCTGAAAAGTTCAAAAAATAGACTTATGCTTTTATTTCATATTGCCACAGATATGATACCTCCTGTAACTCTTTAATATGATATTGGGCGATTATGTAGATTGATCCTTTGAAAATCATTAATATTGGTATTAAAAGGACGAGATAGACATTTAATATGTACTACAGATATGAAGCCTTGGATAGTGTCTACATTTGATTCTCAGACAACAAATCCATAACTAAATCAACGGTAATATTGCGGTCACTTTAGGAACTTTATGATCATATATCTCGTAAACCTGACGTGATAGGGCATAAGTTTGTTAGGTGCACTTTCTTTAGGTTACTCAAGGTTTCTAAAGTAATTGTCAAATCTCCGTCACTAAATTTAGTGTCGCACTGTGTAACCGATTGAATATATTTGTTCAAACAAAATTCGATCGAATGTTGAAACATGCCCCATAATACGGAACTGAAATCGTTTTATTATAATGAAAACGAAACCTAGAATAAGAAATTCAATAATTGAGGAATCTCAGAATTTTGAATTCTAGAAATTTAAATCGACCATGTTTCAAATATCGTAGAATTTTATATATGGGGCGGGGCATTCAATGTCAGAACAGCTATATCCCCTGGAAGAAATAATTCAAAGATCAATTCTTTATCATGACGCTAAAATAATTTTTACTATGGACCTATTTTTAAAAATGTTGTGGATTTTTTAAACTTACTTTTGTGTATGGACCGTTATCGAATACCAAAGCAGAAAACTTTTGTATGTTACACTATTTCTATGATTTTTAATTAATTTTGTAGTCACCAATGATTCCTCAATGATTCCCCTATGTCAGGTCAGAAACTTCGATGATATATATGACAATAATATATATGTCGATGATATGATGAATATATCGTCGTTGTAGAACTAAAAGTCACCAAATACATTTTTATGAAAATCTTAAATTTCAATTTTGTTGTTAATTATTACAAAAAGTAATTGATACATGTTTAAAGATGAAATACCAATTGATAGATTGATCGGATTTTTGTGAATGAACAATTACCATTTTGAAAATGTAGTTGGTGACTTTTAGTTCTACAACGACGATATGATAATCATTTGTGACTTCCTTGATGAATGGCGTGCATGACATCGTTAATGCTATATCATGCATAAATCGGAGGACATTTGTATGAAAATGTCATCAATGCTTTGCAGGGTGAAAACGCTATCGGTCATCGATGTTTTTGACCTGACATTGGGAAATCGTTGAGGAATCATTGATGACATTTCCTGCTGGGATGGCAGGATAACATCGAACACAAAATTTCAGTTTTACGCATAAATGCTGCCCCTAGACGTATGTTGTATGCATTTCACATTGAATTACACAACGTAAATGCTGCATACTTTTAGTCGCATGACACGTGAATCTTAATTTTCATCAATGACGTCATCAATAACATTTCAACAATGACGGATTTTCACAATGTCATTGATAAATGTATATACGACATATGGTTTATGACATCTCTAATGCAATGTCATAAATGAAATTGTTGTAGACATATTCATCAATGTCCTCGATTTATCATTGATGACCCTGTCGTCAATGATGTCATTTCCTGCTGGGTTTTTAGTTAAATGGGAAAATTCGGCAAAGAAGTCAAATAAGTGATTTGTCTTATAAATTTTTAAAATCCTCCGGTTCATTACCGACTTATTTGAATCAGCGTTTTAGGAAATTTCATTTACTCCAAATTTTTTCAAGAACATGTTTTTCGAAAATCCAAAAAAGTCATCAAGCAGATTGGTTTAGTTTCTTAGTTTCTTTCTTAGTTTAGTTTCTTAGTTTCCATTACCGACTTATTGGAATCCGCGTTTTTGAAAATTACATTTAATACGTTATTTTGAATTGACCGCAACATTTTCAAGGACATTTTTTTGTTACATCCAAAAAAGTCATTAAAGAGATATATTTAGGCTTTCAGAAAAGTTTTAAATATTTTAAATTGGTCAATTCAATTATCAATATCAATTATTCCTAAAAAATTAACAAAAAAAAATTGAGAAAAGTTAACATTAAAATGAATATTTTCATTTGAAAGCGTGACAAAATCTCTACAAATATACATATTTTTTTGTTTTCTACCTCAACTACAAAATAAATTTAAAATCCTTGAAAAACTGATTCCATTGATATTCTAAAAACGTAAGTAACTTGAAAATTCCGATACATAACTCGTTCAAAATCGATTGGATCGGAAATTTTCAATACCTATAAATCCCATATTTAATAATTAGAATCGTTACTTCAAATAATATATATTCTTTTGTTAATAACTCGAGTTACAAAAGCCTTTCTATGTAAATCTAATCTAAAAAAAAAGCGTGAGCACAAATTCAAAATGATTTAGTATCCAATTTTAATGACGTAAGCAAGCAGTTCATATTATATTTTCTATCTGTTACTTTCTACAATACTTTTATCATACTTAATGAAATAATATTAACAAAACAAAAACAATGTTACATAACAAAATAACAGATAAAGCTTAATGAAAATAACAAAAATTACAAAATTAACGAACGAAACAGAAAAGTTAGTAACTGAAAAAAGTGATGAGCACGAGGGGGTATTAGAGACAGTTTAGCCGCAGAAAGTTTTAATGGTTTATTTATTTTTATTTTTGTGAGTAGTGGTAGAAAAAGGTGAAGTAGATAGCAGAAAATGGTTTGGTAATTCATTTTAATTAATAAAAAATGTTTTTCATGAATCACATATGTAGAAGTTTTTCAAAAAAAATCTCGTTTTGAATAGGTTTTTTTCAAACAACAAATAATTTTGAACTGCCGAACGAGTGTAGAAAATGCTTCTTGCGATTCATGTTGATTTTTAGTATTTTTTTTGATTTGTTTCTTTACCTGCTGCAACAGTTGCTGCTGCTGTAGTAGCTGCTGAGCCAAGATCGTTTGTTGTCTAGCGGCTGAGTTTTGAAAAACTATAACCGATTCAGTCTTTTCGCGTCTGGGACGCAGGAAGTCTAAGTTTCGAGGCGTTAGGTTGCTGGTCCAGCTCGATTTCGCGGGTGGCGCTGCCGCAGACGCCGCTTTCTGCGGTTGCGCAGAGCCACTTTGTGACTTGTTTGTGGAGGTGGCGGTGTTATTGGAAGACGCTGCATTTTTGACTGCTGCTGCGGTTGTCTGTTGCTTGGCAACATTGGAAGACGACGTTGTTTTATCCTTTGGTTTGGCAGCTGTAGAGCTAGGCGAAGTGGTAGGTGTTTCGTTTTTAAAAATACTGCTGCGTTGAAAGAGCGCGCTCGCACGCTGCTGCAACGGCGGCGTCGCATTCGTGCTGTTCGCCAGCACCGCCGAATGCCGCTTTGTCAGCGGAAAGAAGTCCGAGTTTTCGCGCCGAAAGCCGCGCACAAAATTCATAGGCAGCTTCGAGTCGGAATCCTGTCGTTTGTGAGATTGTTGTGGTTGTGCTTGTTGTTGTGGGGGACGGTTTAAATTGTTGAGCCGCGTGGAGGCGGCTGTGATTGATGTTGTATTTTTATTGGTAGCATTTGGTGTTGGGTTTGTAACCATTGAGTTGCGATCACTTTGACTCTTGAGCGGATAAAATGGCGGCGTCGCACTCTGCTGACGCGTCGCCGCTGTTTGTGGTTGTCGCTGCGACTGTTGTTGTTGCTGCTGTGACGGCGTATTGCGCGTCATCTCCGAAACGCTGCTGCGATGCAACTTCTGATCGGCCTTCAATGTGCTCGAATTCGATTGCATGCGATTGAGGCTGGTGATGCCGCTGACAACGTCGCGCTGCGGAAAGAATTTCTCAAAGTCCCAGTCGCGCAGCAGCTGCGCCTCATCCTTGCGCGTCGATGCGACGCCCTGACCGGCAGCACGTGGCAGATTGGCCGCTGAGGTGGAGGCCGACTTTTGTATTTGGTTATCAAGTTTCTGTACAGAATGTTACATGGTTTTAGAGAGAGAGTGAGTGAGAGAGTGAATGAGAGAAGAAAACGTAGCGATTTCGCGAGAGAACTTTGTTTGTTCGTTTATTTGTCGATCGACTGTTTCATTTCTTTTACGATTGATGAATTTAATTAATTAATTTCTGGTTGCAATTGTTAAAGTTATTCTGATTATTCTTATGAGTTCGAGAGAGGAGAGAACGATATTATATTGCACTCGATTTTATTTGTGATTGCATATAATTTTGTTTATGTATATACAAAATATGTATGAAGGTATGTATGTGTGTTTAATTTGCATATATGAATTATGCATGACGATCGCGTGCTATATCAAAAAATCTTTTTTTTTCTTGTGAAATAAATTATACATTTTACAACATAATATTAACAATATGCAAGAGAGCGCATAAAATAAAAATAAATTAAATTTATAAAAAAATTTAAATCAAATAACAAAATTAAAAAAAAAACCGCATAACCTAAAATACACAACCTTTTTTGATGCATTAGAATTACCTGCTTATTTAAAAAAAAGAACTACATAAATGCACACGCAAAAAAAAAATATATTTGTCGCAAACATTATTGCTATAGACACAGTAGTTTGTTTAATAATTATATTTTTTGCAGACACAATCATTTGACAGATAAATTGAAAGAATATTTTATAAATAAAATCACTCTCATAACCATTCTGTTTTCTTAGTGTATATTTTTAAAACAACAATACAGTTTTATGTTTGTCGCAAACATTAAATATTTGTTATCATCATTGTTATTATTGTCACAATCATTTGACAGGTGAATTTAGAGACTAAATCGTTCTAGAGATAGAACTCACCAACTACATAGAACAAATTACAATCACTTGTTTACTAAAAGAGATCATAGTTGCAACGATTATTGCAACGATTTAAAAACAATACAATGATCGTGACAATCAACTGAAATCATATTTGGATTGCGTATTGGTAATTGAAGAATTTTATGATTAAATCTACCATTGTATGTTCACAATTTGCATTAACTATGTCACAATCATTACTTTACTAGTCCCAATCATGTGACAGATAAATTGAGAAGTAATTTAGAGGTTAAACTCATCAACTAAAACTACAAAATTTACAATATGCAACGTTGTAGCGTCGTCTGCTCGACTGGTTAGTGCGTTGGAATACGAAATGATTGTCTCCATCAACTGGAAATATTATTTCGATTAGTTATTTGCAATTATAGTTTATTATAAAGAATATTATGATCATTTGCATCATATTGCGATCCTTTGGAGAATAAAACAAAAATTAGGAAAGTATTTTATTTGAATATTATTTTGAAGAATCATTGAAGAATTCAAATTATTGCGACTATCAGAACCAAGTATAAATAGTTTTACTAACACGAATTTAAGTATTTTATCATGATAAATGAATTTTGATTGCAACAATCATTGAATAAATTAGTTTATTTAGACTCGTACTATGATTGCTCCAACTATCCAATCATTTGATATATTAAGAAAACCAAATATAGAACAAGCTTAAAAAAAGTATTTTATTGTGGCAATTTTGTGTCATAAATTTAATCGTTGAAACGCATTGAAAATTTGTTTTGTACATTTTATAACTATATTATGATTGTTGCAACAAGTATTTGTACTATTATAATTAATCCAATCAATATTATTTTATTATGAAAGTTGTTTCAAGATTGCGGCAATCAAATGAAATGCTCTCCAATCAAATTACTGTGCAATTAATTTTGAAACATGAATAATTGAAACACGAAAATCGACTGTGTTCATATCGTCGTTGTAGAACGAGAAGTCACCAAATACATTTTCAAAATGTCAAATATTCATTTACAAAAATCTTTATAAATTTGTCAATTTTTAATCGATGATCTCAAATGTAAATGTAAAGAAAATGTAAATCTATTTAATGATTTTTCAACTATAAAAATACATCATTTACTTTTTATAATATTAATCAACAAACTTGAAAATTAAGTTTTTGAAAAAAATGTATTTGGTGACTTTTTGTTCTACAACGACGATATCATATATTTATTTTCTGCGTGCAATTTTACAATTTTTCTAAGGTTTTACCACAAACCCACTCCCAATTAACTAAATCTATTCTTTAGTATTAACTTTACAAAAATACTACATAATTTTTTAAAAGTCCAAAAAGTTCAATGAATACATGTCAAGTTAATAAGTTTACTTATCAAACATTTTCAGTAATAACTAATTTTTATTTTCAAAGTATTCAGAACAAAAAAGTTCATAAAATTAAAAATTTAATAAACGCAGAAAAATTAATTCATCATAATAAAATATTAATTAGATTATTTCATAAACGAATTGGTTTATTAAAACTCAACCGATTACTAAATTTTCATAATTATGAAGAATTTTGGAAAAGTATGAATTCGTTCATTAAATTATGAATTCGTTCATAGAAATTATGGATTCTTTCATAGAAATTATGAATTCGTTCATAGAAATCATGAAATCGTTTATAGAAATTATGAATTCGTTCATTAAAATTATGAATTCGTTCAAAGATATTTTTAATTATATTTTATGGTTATAAAATCGTTTATAGAAATTATGAATATCGTTCATAGAAATTATGAATATCGTTCATAGAAATTATGAATTCGTTCGCAGATTTTACAAGATATTTATCTCAGTATAATTGTTATAATATTAAATAAGCAGGTAATTCACTAATAATAGAAACTATATATTTTTTTAGTATTGATATTAAACAAGTCGTATAACAAAAGTGGTTAAAATTAATATAGATTAAATTAATATATTAACGAAATTATTTATAATACTATATAACAAATCTAATCTCGATATAACTATGACTAAAAAGAACCGCAACCACTTGGTAAACAAAATACTAAAATTTTATTAAATGAATAAAATTAAATTATTTATTTAAGACACCGTTGTACTATAATTTTAAAATATATAATGGAAAAAAAACACGTCACGTTCACCACAGCATTTCAAAAATAACTAAAATTTACAATAATTACAAATTTCTTTCAAATAAATTCAAAAATTAATTGAAAAAACACCTAGTAATAGGCAAAATTTAGTAAAAAAAACCCTGATATTCCTTAAAAAAAAATCACCAATTATTTCTGCTTTGATAAAATGTTGACGTACAAAAATAGTTTGCTAAATATTTTTCAAAATATTACGTAAACTAAACGACGTGACGTTGAGTTGATAACTAACATTAGAGCTTTTAAATTTCCACAGCTCATTAAAACTGTAAAAAGCTAAAAATACGCTTAAAACCTAGTAATAAAAATCATATGATTTTTTTTTTTAAATTTACGTAATTTGGTAACTACTTAATTATATTTGCTAACTATATAAAATACATGTTTTTAGAACTAACTAAGTGTTTTTGATTCTATTGAGATTCTATTTTTGATATTGAGAAATAAAAACTACTGTGTTCAAAACTCACCCGCTTCATAATCAAAGTTCTGTCACCAGCCTGATCATCGTCATCGGGTGTTGGCGGTAATGGTCGATTTGGTGGCCCACCGCTGTGCGTCACCGCCGCAGTTGTACTGCTGCTGCCGCTGCCGCCGCCGCTACTGTTGGTGGCTGTGGTGGGGGTATCCTCACTAACAGATCCGAGTCCGGGCCTATACGAAAATTCAGGACTAAACAAACAGAATCCAAAACACAACAAAACAAAAACCAAACGAAGAAATTCCAAAACAAAAACGTACGAAAGAACAGAAAATTTATATATTTTGTAAATGTGGACAATGATAATGATATAAAGTGGATGAAGTGGTGGTGAGGTGTTGGAAGTAAATCAAATTTGAAATTAAAATTTAAGTGAATACAAAATTAAAAAAATGGTAAACGAAAAAAGAAGTATTAGAATTAATATGCATGAAGAAAGCTTGTGAAACGACGATGTTGAATATAATTAAATTATTATAATGTATAAAAAAACATGCTATATGGCGTTTGTCAGCAGATGAAATAAGTCGGACGTTTAGTGAAAAGTCGTAAAATATAAAAAAAAAAACAAAAAGTTTGACTTCTTGTTATGATTTCCTATACTTCTGCTTCAAAAATCCTTAACAAACTCTACTATGTTCTATCTTTAGATCGAATTTGATACTACACAATTAGAATTTTCAATACATAATAAAGAAGCGGTTCTAATTTAAACCGTCCAAGTAAAATCTGAACGAAACAGATTTAATTTTAGCTGTAAAACTTTTTAATTTTGATTGAAAGTCAAATTTGACGAATTTTAATAAGATAATATACAGATTTCTAAATATTTTCGTTTCTTCACACTCTCTATCTTATATAAAAGACAAATACCTATAATATAACGCATAGAAATATTAAAAAGTTAAACGATGGAGCAAATTAAAATTGTTTGTAATAGTTAAATGCTGAAAGACAGAAGTTGTTCTACAAATATTTTGATATGGTCTATTAGGCCCTTGATATATACATACTGTTACGAAAAGAGGTAATTTGCACCACTGTGCAAGCAATCAACAATAATAAATGAGACGCAAGACAATTCCGCGCACTCAGCAATGTGTTAGAAAGAGACGGAAGATCATACAGCACACTAAGAAATGTGAGAAAAAGAGATGGAAGATCAGCACATTGAAACGCATGAGTGCGAATGAGATGCCAATAGCATGCGTCATTCACAAAACGAGTAGAAGGTTCTCGAAAAATGTCGAAACGTGTCGAACTGATGCATGCAGTATATAAGGGCGCCGCATCTGAGGCACGGCACTTCAGTAGTGATTGGAAAGTTATCGAGTACGTCTCGTGTGAGAACAATGTCAAGTTAAAAAGTGGACATGCAGCAGTTGTTAGAATTTGTTATTAGTAAAGTTGTTTATTAAAGTGAATTAATATAGTTATTTGTTATCCAGAGATACGAACTTGTAGGACAGTTTTCCGTAGACTGAATTTTCGTAACAATACATTACATATTACAGTCATTTTGCGCAGTAGTTTTCTATATCGCACAGTATGCCCAAACGCTCTTAAATCGGGTGAAAATCAGTATTTTCGGAACCACTAAACCAATTTTAAAAGTGTTATACAAAGAGAACTTAAGTTTTAAAATTGGTTTTTGTAACTTTAATGGTTATAGAGATAAAAATCAGTAAAGTTGAGATTTTTTTTTCATGAAAAATCTTTGAAAAATTGTAAAAAATCCAAAAAAATATCTGATTTTGAAAATTCTTTTGTTTATGAAAAAGATTATATTGTGATCTAAAGAAAATGTGCTTCCTTGAGAAAATATCTTGTTTAGTTTAGTAAATATAAAATTGTAAAGTCGAACATTTTTTTTGTTTTCCTTTTTTTTAGTTTTTTTTGGACTTATCAAATCTTTATAATAATTTTTCTTCTTCAGTAACATGTACTTCTGTTATATTTTTCTGATAGATAACATTACTGAGAATCTTTTAATAGATAAAAATTATACAAAATTTGTTTAATCAATCAGGCAAAACTAGTCAAATTTGTTAAAAATGTTTTAAAAATAATGTTCACTTCTTGACCGAAACGAATATTCTGCAGGTCACTGGCAGAATATCGTCAGATTTCAGGCAAAAGCACAGTTTACTGGCAGAAAAACACCAGCCTTCCTACAGCAGGTTTCACTCAGGTAATCGGCATGTTCAAAATTTTGAAAGTGCCACTGCAGATTTAAGGAATGTTTTCGGAATTCTAATTAATATAACAGGTTTTTGGCAAAATATCGGTAGCCAGTTGTTGGCACACAATTGATTTATTTTATATTCAGAATGCCTGCCTTTATGGCATATTTTAGGATTAGCAAGACAGCTTGCTTCACACAGTCGACGGCAGTCTAAAATTTCCGAGACAAAATATTCGGCAGTTTACTGTCAGGCAGAATATCAACTTATTTCTGACAAAAGCGCAGTGACTGGCAGATTTTACACAAGGCAAAGCATGTAGTAATGTAAAATGTGCATGAGTAATAAGTGATTTGAAAGTAGTTTTTCGTACAATTTTTTGTGATACAATTTCTAGTAATACAAATATGTAAAATAAATTAAGAAATAATCGACGATCGATTTTTGAACTTACAGTGGTTTCGGTGGATCACTGGCCAGCAAAGTGCCATCGTTGCGTCCACGCTCATTGGGCTCGTCGGGTTCGCTGTCCGTATCGCTGCTGTCAATTGGATCCAGTGGATTAATCGGCTGCATATGATGATTGTTCGATGATGTTGGCGGAACTGGAGCTTGTTTGATTGGTTGTTGCTGCGATGCCGCTGCTGACGACGACGACGAGGCGGAAATTGCTGCTGACGGTCCAGATTGACGATTATTGCGTGGGGGTGCCTCCGGTTGTGCCTGCTGCCCGAATGCGGTGGTCTGTGGTTGCGGCTGTTGAGAGACGCCCAATTCATTTAGTTGTGCTGCTATCATATCCAAATCCTATTTTTTTTTTCAAATTTTTCAGGGTTTGGTGGTGGGTGGTATTTTTTTTTTTAATTTAAATTTATATTTTTGTGTTGTGTTGTTGCAAGAGGGAATCATTTTGAGGTGGTAGTGGTGATGATGATGATTTTGTTGAATTTGAATTGATTTTAAATTTATCAGCGCATTTTTGATTTTTTTTGCAATTTTTGATTTGATTGAGCAATTGGTGTGTGTAGTTGTGAAAAAAGTTGTGTTGTTGGTTGGCAAAAATAGTAAAAGTAGAATTAGAGTGGTATAAAAGTATTTCACAATAAACTAGTTACTCATTCATCATAATAATATTCGACAAAAAAGTGGTTAATAATTTAGCGCAAAGGTATTTTTTTATTTTTTTTTTATTTTTGGTTTTAGTTTTTGATTAGTTTTATTTTTTAGAAGAAGCAACACACATACACAATCAGAAGACAATAGATAGTTGATGGTTATTTTTTCAAGTGATATTGGGGAATTAATTGGGTTAGTTTGATATTGTTTGAATAATGTTTATTTATAAATATTGTGTTACACGAAGACACTTGGAATTTATTTGAATTAGTAAAATTTAAGCAAAAGCAGGCATGCCACTCTAATATCGTCACTGTCATGCCCGAGGGGCGAATGTGCATTTTTAAAAATGTTGGGAAATCAAATTTTAAAGTTTGAAGTGCTTTAAAAATATGCAAATTTATTTTTTTTTCTGTTATTTTGGTTTATTCGTCAATTATAATAACGTATATAAAATATATTTAGATTTGGACAACATACTGAATTATAAATACGGATTTTGTGAGACTATATCCTGATCAAAACGCAAATATTTTTGTTTTTTATGCTATAACTTTTAATTAGCGCAAGATAAAATAGTGATATAATGGCATTAATTGTTTGCTTTTAAAGCACCTATCTATTGGCATTATTAATTAAATATTTTGTCAAACACTAAATTTGGCATTTTTTATTTACAGGAAATTTTTTTTAGCAAAATAATTTTAAATAATGCTGCCAATCGATAGGTGCTTTAAAAACAAACAATTAATACCTTTACACCAATATTTTATCTTGCAGCAATAAAAAAATATAGCAAAAAAACGAAGAAATTGGAAAAATTTTAAATCTTGTCATGCCAAAAGGGCGAATCTTTTCGTTTTTTTGCTATAACTCTTTAATGGTACAAGATAAAATAGTGAGGTAAAGGCAATTATCGTTTGTTTTCAAAGCGATATCGATTTGCATTTGCATAACAAATGAAAAATTAATGTTTGTAAAAATTAATGATGCAGAACGATAGGTGCTTTGAATACAAACAATAAATGTCTTTACACCACTATTTTATCTTATTCCAATAAAAAGTTATGGCGAAAAAAACAAAAAAAAAAGACTCGCCCCTTTGGCATGACAAGATTTTCAATTTTTCAAATTCGCACTTTTGGTTTTGTCTTTTGTGGCTAGAAATATTCAACAAAATGACAAGCGATTTTGGCACAGCATACTTGAGGGTAAACTACATTGAAAAATGTAAAGAAAACGCAAATGTTAAAAATTGCACATTCACCCCTTTGGCATGACAGTGACGATATCTACTTTGAAACAACAAAAAAAATGTTTTTTCAAGTTTATTGAATGTTTTTTGAACTAAATTTCGTTGAAGATATAAACAGAAAAAAATTACGTTGTTTAGAAAATGAATTTAGTTAGGTTATTTTTATTAAAATTTCAGCAACTACTTATAACTTCAATTGATGAATAATTCATTAAAATTATGAATGATTAATAATAAAAATTCATAAATATTTTAATAATATATTTTTTTTTGATAAGCAGACCATTTTATGAATAATTCATGAATAATTATGAGCAATTCATTGTTTGTCTATCAGTCAAATATGTAAATACTTTAATAATATTATGAAATAATTCATTGTTAATCTGCCAGTTATGCAAATAATTCATTAATATTATGAACAACGATGTAATTGTTTATCTGGCAGTTTAAAAACTATTCACTAATGTAACAAATAATTCATTAATATTATAAATAATACATTAATATTATAAATACTTCATTAATATTGTAAACTATGAATTGTTTGTTAATTTGTCAGTTATGTAAATAATTCATTAATATTATGAACGAATTTTAATATTAAGAAACAATTCAAAAATACTATGAAATTGTTTATCTATCAGTTACAAAAACTATTCATTAATATAACAAATAATTTATTAACATTCATTAATAATATAAATAATTCATTAATTTTGTAAATAATGCATTAATATATAAAAAAAATCATTATTATCATAAATATTCATTATTCATTAATATAATATTATTCATTGTTTGTTAATCTGTCAGTTATGTAAATAATTCATTAAAATTATGAACGGAATTTTAATATTAATTATTTGTTAATCTGCCTGTTATGTATTGGGTGTTTGAATAAGTTCTCGCTGTTTTTTCGTGAAAAATAATGCCTAACTTAGAGATCGTTTGTAAAAAACATGTCACTGAAAGTATTGTCCATCGCTAGCCACTACTTTTTCCCATCTTTCTGGTAGCATTTGAAGTCCACATCGGAAAATAGACAAGTTCTTTGACTCGACCCATTTTTTACCATCTTCATAAGAATGGAAATGCTCCTCCGCAAGGTCATTGATCGGAACAAGTGATACTCGGAAGGGACAATGTCTGGCGATTGGTTGGGGTAGGACTTCCCATTTAAAAGTTTCCAATTAGGTTTTTACCGGTTGAGCAATACATGGACGAGCGGTGGCATGCTACAAATTCAGTATGCTACAAATTCGTTTTTCCTTAAATTCTTGCCTCAAACGCATGAATTGTAGTCGATAGCCATCTTATGTAATGATTTCGTTGGGTTTGAGCAGGTCATAATAAACTACACCACCTTATCCCACTAAATGCAGAGCAGAAGTTTGAAACAATGAATATTTGGGTTTGCCCAAAATGCTGATGCATGGCCGGGCTTACCCGGCGAAATGACGTACACTGAATTTTAACCTATTTTTATAATAGTTTTTAATAGGTGCATTACAATCTTAAAAGACACACACATAGTTCTGGTATTGTCATCTTTTTGAAAAACAGCGAGAACTTATTCAGACACCCAATAAATAATTCATTAATATTATGAACGAAACAATTCATTGTTATAATATATAAATTAATGAATAAATCATCAATATTAATTAATACTTCAGTATAATTAATAATATATAAACAATTTTATTCTTTAATTTCTCAGTTTTAATTTCTCAAACGTAATTATTTCTATAATATCTTAGATTTACTCATAATCCATTAATATTATGAACAATTGATATATTAAAAAACAATTCGTAAATACTAAGAAGACATCTTCTGAAGTAATATAAAGATTTCATTATCATTATAAATTATTCATTATTTCTTAATTTCTCAGTAATGTAGTTAATTCATTAATAGTATGAATGATTTAAAATACTAAGAAAGAATTCGTAAATATTATGTTTAGCTAAATCAAAAATTTAATAAATTCGTCGTATTGATAAATTGTACACTATATTGATGTACGAAATTTTGAAGAAATGTACAAACTATTGTCCATAGCACTCAACATTAATGTTTTGAACGCTTCGTTTATTAAGTAGTAGTATGAATATTGTAAACTGTTGTCAAATTTGTTTTAAATTTCATAAAAACTATGAGTTCGTACATCAATAATGCGTACAATACATCAATATGATGAATTCTATTACATTCTTCGATTCATTTCTAAAAAAAAGCATTCATCATAAATTTTGTTTATTCATTTATTTAGTAGTTGTCGTAGAAATATTTGAAAAGTTTGTTGCTATTTTTGTAAATTTCATATAAAAAAAACCATGATTTCGTACATCAATATGAAAATATTTGTTATACATTAATAATTCATGCCACTCATCAAATTGTTGAATCGTTCATAAAATTATATTTTTCAGTTGCTTGAAATTCCATAAAATATAATTAAAGTCATTAAAAAAAAGCATTTCTAAATCATTCTAAATAGGTAGATCCGATTGATACAATTAAAATTTTTGTTTTTGGGTTAATATAAAGTAGAGAATTTGCAAAGCTAAACAAACAGGGCTATCAAGACAAACTTAAGACGACATAAACAAAATAGGGATAGCATAAAAAGAGTTGTTGTTGATGAAGGGAGAAAAATAAAATAACGTACCTCAGGTCTCCTTGGTGGTAACTGTTTGATTGATAGTGTGTCGGGCGAACGAGTGTCGATGATAGCAGTAAAGAATTTTTGGAATGAGTTTAACACACACACACAAATAAAAGATGAAAGATGAATTTAGGTGTATAGGTGATTGTGTGTGTGTGTGTGTGGGAGTAAAGGTGTTTTGTATGTGTGTAGTGAGTACAGACAGCAATCGATAAACATGAAAATAAGAAGAGAAATTTAAATAAATCAACAGGTAAAATTAAAACAAAACAGAAATAATATATTTCGAGTTTTAGATGATGATAGTTGTATGAAGCCACAAGGTGGAAGGAGTAGCGAGCAGGTGTTAAAATTATAAAAGTGGTGGTTTTTGTGGATTTTTGGAGCCAGAAGAGGTAGGCGGCGCAAAACTTTGAATATAATAAGTGCTACATGCAGCAATTTCAACCATATACGCACCGATGGCTTAAAGTTGTGCTGCGAGCTACGCTGTTGCTGCTGCTGCGGCGGTGTCTGTTGGTGCTGCGATGATGATGAGGACGACGACGAGGAGTCGCCGCACAGTTTGGGTGTTGGCGGCAACGGCCGGTTGGCGTGTTGCGGTGGATCTGGCACAACAATCAGGCGTTGCGGTAGGGCGGGGCGCGAAGGTGGGCCGGGTTCTTCGATCTGTTGGCGTTGTTGCTGATCGCGCTGGTTAAATAATTAAATATTAATTTGAATAAATAAATAAATAATGAAATTATAAAATTTTTAAATAAGTAAAAAAATGAATATTAAAATAGTTATATAATGAAATAATGAAAACATATTAAAAATAATAAAATAATGATATATAAAATAATTAAATTAGAAATGTATGAAAAAAATAATAAAATATTAATTATAGAAATGAAGGAATAAATAATAAAATATGAAATCCCATTATTAAAAAATCAAAAAATGGAATAATAAAATAATGAAAAATATTAAAGTAAAAAAATTAAAATAAATTGTAAATATAAATGATACAATAAAATTACTGAAAAAATAAAAAATATAGATAATAGAAATTTTAAACAAAAATAATACAAAAAATATGAATAATAAAATTAAGCAACAAATAATAATCTAAAATAGCCTAATGATAAAATAATAAAAAAATGAATATTTTATCTTATAAATCATAACATAATGAAGAAATAAAATAAAAAAGAAAACAACCAATGGATGTTGATAAATACCGTCTGTGGTTTCTGATTCCGATTGGCATGCGGTTGTTGTTGTTGCTGCTGCTGTTGTTGTTGTTGTTGTTGTTGCAGCTGTTGTTGCTGCAATTGTGCTTGCGCCTGTGCCTGCGCCTGTGCGTGTGCCTGCGCTGCTGCGGCAGCGGCGGCAACAGCAGCAGCCGCCGCCAGCTGTTGCTGTTCGGCAGCAATGCGTCCCTCCTGAATTTGCTGGAAATTGCGACGCAATGTGTCACCACCTGGTGCCTGTATAATCGAGCTGGGCTCGCCGGCAACTTGCGGCTCCTCGTCGTCGTTGTCCGAGCCCGAGTAGCGATAATCTTCGCGCTCCTTCTCCTGCTTTCGTTTCTTGCAACGATCGATGTGATCCTTCAGTTGTATTCGCACCTGACGATCAGTGGGCTGATCCTTGATGAACGCATGTTTGAGTAGTTGCTCTGTGTAAGGCCGCTGATGATAGTCTTTCACTGGAATTCAAATTAAAAAGTTAAAAAAAAAAATCAACTACATTCAATAGAATAAATACCAAGAACTGTGTCAATGAAGCCGTGAAATTTCTTTGCCCATTTTTTCGATTTTAAACGTGGTGGCGAGTTGCGCGGTATCAAGAAAAGCGCACGCATTGGATGCAAATCGCACAGCGGCGGCTGTGACTCAGCCATTTCCAGTGCTGTGATGCCGAGCGACCATAAATCTGAACGATTGTCGTATGTGGCCTCGGGGTTCTCATCGCAGGCAATGACCTCGGGCGCCATCCAGTAGGGGGTTCCTGCGAATTGTCAAAAAAAAGGAAGCAAACACAACAGGTTTTAGTTATTTTACACACTACTGCATGCGATAATATGTGACTCACCTATAAATGTATTTCTACGTCCTATCGTACGATCCAGCTGCGCCGACACACCAAAATCCACCAGCTTTACCTCCGCATTGTCTGTGAGCAGCACATTTTGTCCCTTGATGTCACGATGTATGACTTTGTTCGAGTGCAAATAGCTGAGGCCACGCAAAATTTCGCGACAGATATAGGCGATCCACTCTTCTTTGAGACTCTGTCCCTTTGTCGATTTCACCAAATCGGTGACGGAGCCAGCACCACAGTACTCCATGACCAGCCAGAGTTGATCATCTTTGCCGGGCGGTGATTTCTTGATGAATGCACCATAATATGTTGCGATATTGCGATGGTTTGAGTATTTCTTAAGCACGTTGATTTCGAGTTTGATCTCCTCCTCCTCGTCTTCTGTCACGTCCATGACCTTGATGGCGGCCAGTTGTCCGGTCTTTGTGTGACGACCCTGTAAAATGAAGAAAATGAAATGTTTTACTAATGATTTTGGAGACGATTTATTATTATTTTTTGATTAACGCCTTCTTAAAGGGTCGAGGCGGTTTAGAAACAGTATTTCGGATGATTTAAGGCAAATATAATGGCCACCAGACAAAATGTTTGGAGTCGAGAAAGTTTAGAAACATTTTTCTCGACATATTTCAAACAGACAAAGGCGGAGTCTGTCTGTTTTCTGTACGTACCCAAAATATGCCATGAATCCGCTAATAAAATATCACAAAATTTGACAACAAGCTATACACTTCCCAAAATATTCTATTTATATGTGTGTTTGCCGACAATATTCTCGAAATATTCCTGAAAAATGCCAGAAATATTGTATCGAAGTAGTTTGTATCAAAAGCTATATATTTTCTGACCATACCCAAAATATTCCGAAAATCTGCCCTTAAAATTCGACAAAATTTGACAATCTACTCCATACTTGCAAAAATCTTCCATTTATCAGTGTTTTTTGAATGAAATATGCCTGAAAATGCCAGAAATGTTGTCAAAGGTAACTTTAAAATAAGTCGTATATCACATACATCATTTCAATTACAAAATAACACAGATATCACAGAATTTGAGTAATTTTGATCGCTGGTTTGGTCCATTTGTTATATTGGTTTGGCTTGAAGAACCATAAATTTATATTATTATTAATTCTTATTTTTTTATCACTAATTCTTAAAAATAAAATATATTCAAAGTAACCTTAACAATTTAAAGAAAAAAATATGTAAATTTTTGGTATTTTTTATATATGCACCTTCAATTTTTTTTACTAAAAAGTGAATGAAGAGAATGTGAAATTTGGATAGGAAAAAACTTAGTATGCAGTCAAAATCAGCAGACTCTTATACATCATAATATAGAAATGATGTATAAGATGTCCATAAAATAAATAATTTAATTATAACAAGAGAATTCCACAATTAACCTATTTGTAAGCCGAATTCTTCAAAACAGTTACCCTTTTCATTGTGTTAAATATGGCATAATATGTTTAATAATATCTAGGCATATTATATATTTTTTTATCACCATTTTATGCCGGCATATTTTGCGTTATCAGTCATGCATTTTGTCGTTGATTTGTTAGGTCGGTCGATTGTTCATTCGCGCAATCATTGAGCTGTCAATAAATTATAAACAAACGCAAGATTATCTTTTACGTGTTCTATGTTTATTCCTTTTATTTGCTTTTGGACGTTGACAAGAGAAATATTTACAACATGCAAATTATAAAGAAATTCAAGTAAATATATCGATGCCCCAAGCAACACGTTTAATATTTCATGTTAAACGTATTAGTTTTTGTAAGGAGCATAGATATATTTATAAATAATCACATATAAAACATTGTTAAATAAATAAATGCATCTGAAGTTTGATGAAAATTTCAATAAAACCGTAATGCGCGTCAACAATAAGTAGTAGAAATATTAAAAATGCATTTAAAACACTGCACGACGACAATGCGATGCGTCAACCATATAATGTATAAATTATAATTATTTTTTTTTATAATTTCAAAGGAAATGTCTTGTCGTCTTTGAAACATAGCTTAATTAATCTTGATTTTTAATTAAAAGCTTAAAACTTAATTAATGGAATTTAAATTGAAATTATGAAATATACTCGCTCGGAGATTCATTGGAAACAGATTGTCGGGTTTTGTTTTATTAATCAGTAACTGAAATTATTACACAGAATGAACATGCAACGATTATATGTTTCCGGGTTAAGAAGATCATTTATCAGCGGTTGACAATGACTTCAGGAAACTTATATAATATAGAAATTGTTCAGATATTTACAGAGAAATCGAATTTTATACATTTTTCTAAGGATTAACATTTTTTAATGCGTTGAACTGTTGCTACATTAAATAGAATTCGTGGTTTTAAACATTTAACTTTTCTCTTTTGTTGGTATCAATATAAAAATTATTGGTATCAACACAAACTCTGTTATTAGAAAGATTTTTTGATTTACTTTTGTATTGACTAAAATTATTTAATACAGTCATTATATGATACTATTTAATAACCCGAATTTAGGAAATTTAACGCTTAAAATTTTTGTAGTATTTCATTTTTGATGCTATTATAGAATTGCATATTTTAAAATAGTAGACATAGTACTTGAATTTAAAAGGTCTTTTAATTATTCAACATATAATCAAATTTGTTGATACAATTTCAAATATTTAAAACATGACTTTCCATTCGATCACCCAGAAAAAAATACTATATAAATAATAGTTTTTATACCCTACACTAAGAGTGAAAGGGTATATTCAGTTTGGTACGCCGTTTGTAACACCCAGAAGGAAGCATCTCCGGTATGAAAAAGTATATATATTCTTGATCAGCATGACCTCCTGAGTCGATTTAGCGATGTCCGTCTGTCTGTCTGTTGAAACCCCTACTACTTTTAAAATTGAAGAGCTAGATAAATGAAACTTATAACTTAGATTACTAATATACCTACGCTGTATGTGCGAAAAAATTGGCGAGATCGGTCCAATGTGACCTATGATCCGACCACTTATGTTCAAATACCTCAAATAAAATGTACATATAAAGATCAATTTTTATGTATACGTGCTTAGGTAAACTTTTTTGGTCAAATATATATTGATATCATGCTCAAATACATGATAATAATGTTTTCCGGCGAAAAGACTTGTGGTTCACAAAAAAAAATCGAAATTTGGTACACCTACCCATTTGTAAATATTGGGTACCAAATGAATGGAAATTCTTCAGCGATTGAATGTTTGTAGTTATTTTCAGGATTCGTATACCCTGGTGACCTATATATCACTTTGAATGGTAACCACACATATGTGTAGGGTATTTATAGTCGGCTTAGACCGACTATAATTTTGATAATCCTAACTATCATAATTACACCAACTTTAAAATTTCCCATGTGATTTAACCTTCCCAACTGGTTTACTATTAAAAATAGTCAATAGGATAAATTATTATTTTAATAGGAAAATACCATTAAATAATAGAAAATACTATGACATTGTCATTGAGTTTATATGAAAAGATTTATTTTTTGTATACTATTAAATCAATAATTGTCCTATTGACTAATTTTAATGGGATTTGAAGGAATTTTTTTCTGGGTGATGTTTTTTTTCACAATTTGATATTTCAATCTATGTTGGATCTGGGCAGAGTATAGGCTATATCTTGGTGAGATTAGTGAACTGGGCGTGGCACCTCCCATACAACCCAAAAATTAAAAACACAAAAATTAAAAACACATATTGGGATAGCAAATTTAATGAAATTTTGGTCAGCATTATATTTATCCATTCTACACACGAAAGTGGATGGTATTGGACCAATGGGTATGGTACCCCCATAGAATGTTCCTTTTTAAGATGATGTATGTCGACATTTATTACATCATATCAAACACCCTTAATTCTTTAAACTCATCACACTTAAATTCACCACACAAAAATTTACCACACCGAAACTCACCATACTAAAACTCACCACATTAAAACTCACCACACTAAAACTTCTACGGGAAGAATTCGAATTTAAAATATCTTCTACAGTTAAATTTTTTTTTACATATATTTACTTTGTGGATATACACATTGGTATTCTATATTATAGTAATTTGCCGTTACTTTGGGAAATTTATATTTAATTAGAGCCTGACCTTCTTCGATTTGCTTCATATTTAAATATGTTGTTATTATTGGTCAATGAAGTTTTCAATTTCTATCGCACCCTCTTAGAGAACTCTAAATAGTGCGAGAAAACTGAAAATCAAAATTTAAACTTCATTGATCCACAACAATAAGATATTAAAATATAAAGCAAATAGAAGGGGGTCACTGCTCGGCGAATTGGCCTGGAATGCCCCATATAGATTTCGTAGTTCAAATATTCTTCAAATATTTATTTTTCGAGTTAATTAATTTTATAAATCATCATCATTTGGTAAATTTCGAATTTTGATATAACATTGGAACAATTTTGGACAAATATTAATCTCATCGATCAAAAATTATCATACTAGATTTGTTAATGAGAATGTAGTTGATGAGTTTTACTGCATTTAACACTTTTTACATTATTCCTCATGATAATGCCTCAATCTGGGCCCTCTATATTTTGTGCTTATGCTGCATTTAAGCTGTATTAAAACATATCGCTAGAATTTATTGTTTAAAAATGTGAAATGTTTCTTCAGCACGATGCCATAAAAGATTTAAATTTTTATCAGACCCTTATAACTGAGGGGATTAAAATCACTCCTACTATTATGAAGCCAGTCGTTCTAAAGCTCATCGTTATTCTCAGATTCCAATGGAATTCGACATTTGGAAATACGGCATCACAGATTGACTGATTGATTGACTGACTGATCGATCAACGCCCAGACCAAACCCTTAGACCTAGGAACATGAAATTTGGACAGGGTGTTCATCTCCCGACTTAGGCGCGCACTAAGGCGGGATTTTTTGAAATTCGCCCCCTAAGGTACAAAAATGGGCGTGGCAAGCTTGAATTTTTAAATGCAAATATCTATGTAATTGAGATAGCCACAGTCATGAAATTTAGCCCAATGATGTATATTGTGGATGTTTATCATTTTTTCCAAATGTGGGCGGGATTGGACCATGAGGCGTGGCACCTCCCATATAACCAAAACTTGAAAATTGCTATAACTCCTGACATGCTAAGAGTAGAGTTATAAAAATCGAATCAAATATTCATATTTAAAACTCCAATGGCCACGTAGAATGTGGGCGGGATTTGACCACGGGGCGTGGCACCTCCCATATAACCAAAACATTCAAATTGCTATAAATCCTGACATACTCAGAGTAGAGTTATAAAAATCGAACCAAATGTTCATATTTAAAATTCCAATCGTCACGTAGAATATGGGCGAGATTGGACCATGGGGCGTGGCACCTCCCATATAACCAAAACATTAAAATTGATATAACTCCTGACCTACTATGATCAGAGTTGTAAAAATCGAAACAAATTGTGAATGAATTCATTTTAAGAATTTAATTATATAAATATATTTTTTTATAAAATAAAAACTTTCATGTTTTAATAATTTTGTTAAGTATATAGGTAGGTAAAATCGATAAAATACATTTTTCAACTCAACGATTCCTAGTTTCAATTATGCATCAAACTGATAACTTGCAACAATGTGGCAACATTTTCTGCAACTATTACCTTTAAATTTAAAATATAAAAAAGCAATCTGCAAAATTGCTTCGCAAACCCCTCCTATTCATCGTTCTTAATGCTGTTATAATCGTTTATTTATTGCACTGCTCGTCGCACAATTTACGGCGTTGCCATATCTTTCAATTAAATAATGTTTAATTGAAACTTGTAAATATCGCCGTGACTGGCGGCTGTCAGTTAATTGCTTTTCGCACACGATCATCAGCAGCATCAACAAAGTCTTTGGTGTCATCAAAATGACGATGTGTTCGTCTCTAACTTCATCAGCTTCAATTCCATCAGCATCAACTCCATCATCAATATCAACCAAGTCTCGCAGTGGCATTTGACGCAATATTTATTGGTTAGTGCTGTTGATGATGATGATGATGCATATTGGAAGTTTACGTTGGTTTACTTTAGAGCAGGCGTTGATGGGTACCTGTTAGTGCAACGTACAACGTATTGCATCCAATTCCATCACATCTCCATCCCTTTCCATTCATCCATCGAACCATCCGATGGCAACGTTTAAGCTGAAGGCTGTTGACAAATTCATCCATCAACAGTTACCTCGAAACGTGAAACAAGTCAATTAGAAAGAAAGAAGAGAGTCGAGTAAGTCGCCGACTTGCACCAATTCTGCGCTCGCTCGACTCTACTCGACTACCGTGTAAGTGACTGACTGGTGAATGGATTGATGGTCTGCCTACCTACCTTCCTTCCTTCTTTTCTGCTTTCCTTCCTTCCGCCTGTCTGCCTGATTTTACGCCTGCCTGCCTGCCTAGCTGCCACTTGATTGCAATCACGTACCACATGCATTTATTTTAATAAAAACATGCTGTGGCTCACTGGTTTTTACACCAACAACAGCCGTAGCAACAGCACCATTAGCACCACAACCCTCTCAAGCATTTGGCAACACAACTCGAAATGGATTTCCGATAACAAGCTTGTTTATTGCCAAGCGAACAGCACAGTTATTATTATTACATGCTACACTTTTTGACTTCACTATTTTAAAATGCAGTTTCCAAGATAGTATATGTACTACCTACCTACTATGTAAATACTAAAATTTAATTTTATTTATTTTTAGTACAGCATGTTTTACTTGCTGCCTTGGCACAATGGACCCTCATGCAAGATAAACACAAATATTCTCCTTAAAAAACCCTCTTATCAGAGGCAAAACCATTTTGGAATTCAATCATGAACATTTTGTAATTTCATTAAATTGATGGCAGAAACCCTTTTTTTAGATAAAGCATTGTTGTTTTTTTAATAAATTTTTTATACAGGATTTTGGGCACTTCCAGAATTCACATCCGCAGTACTAGATCAAAGCAAGAAGAAGTGTCCAATATCGGACACTTACTCGTAGCGATATCGAGCGTCAAATTGAACATATTGATGCGTTATGAATTGTTTGAAATCGGAAAATTTGAGATGGCGAAAATATAGCGATTTCGATGCGAAAAATATTTGAATTTTGATTGATTGTACGAAAAATGTACAAACATAGAATCGATAAAGATTGAACTTTTTTATTGAATTTATTCGAGAAAGCTTCGAGTCATCTGATGTGTTCGTGATTTGAGAGACTGGGATTCGAACGAAATTCAAATATTTAACGAGAAAAGTCATATTGAATTCGTTTCACTGGACTTGTACCGATTGAAATATATTTTTTTAATGAATTCTGCTGTTTAGAATTCTGATTGCTCTGATCGGGACCATTAAATGTTTAGATTACATTAATTCTAATATGGTGAGTAAATCCTAATATGATGAGTGTGATAACGGTAGGGGGTTGCCCGAAGAAACCACCATAATTTCCCGATAGTACATAAGACAAATTTCTACTAGGAAACCCCACCAGTTACATGTCATAATTCTACTAGGGTACAGTTCTACTAGGGAAGCTGTGTCATGCAGTCCAATCATGAATATCGGAGTAGGAAATAGAATTCTCTGTGAAATTTTATTTTCCCCCGAAACAATTTGTTGGGAAATAGATTTGTGGAAATAACACTCAAATCGATTTCAAAAGTTTTTCAGTTATTTATTGTGAACACAAATATTAAATTTAATTTTTGAAAATAAAATAAACTAAATTCAATTTTTTTTTTTGCTAACGAAAAATTAAGAATTTGAAATAATCTATCTTTAAGAAGAGGCGATAAATATAGATCGCCACCCGTATGGTAAGAGTCACCAGATTACCAGATTTGAAGGAGGCTACCAGAGGGAAGTCGTTAAAGACTAGTCGTGAGATCTGATGTGTTTGATATGTATGAACGATACCTTTTTACCAAATGTATCGTAGTAAATGCGTTAGATATACACAGAAAAAATAATCGGCGTAAATATAGCAACCAATATTAATTGCATGCATTAAACAGACCAGCAATGAATTTGAGTAAATAAAACAATTGTTGTTTGTAGTTAAATCAGCAATTGTGTTTGCTAATATGAATATTTGTACGTCAATAATAATAATAATAGTTTGGCACTACAGTCCTATAAGAACTTAGGCCGAGCTCTCTCGCCATTTTGAGCTGTGCGTGTTATATTTGTACTCAAAGTGGTGGGACCTACAGTTTATTGCCGAATCCGAACGGCGGGTGAGAGCTTTTCATAGGCAATGTTTTACTCTCGTAGGTTTGCCAATTACTGCCGAGAGGTAGCGCGGTATAGAAAAATGTTTCTATGAAAAGATGTTGTTAGCCCCAGTCCAGGCTTGAACCGGGTACCTTTCGGCTCGCAGTCCAACGCACTAACCACTGAGCTACCGCGGCTGCATTGTACGTCAATGCAGCAAATTATTCGCAGTTTTAGCAAATATAATTGCTGAAATTTATATTCATACTGGCAAACGAAATTGCTGATTTAACGACGAATAGCAAATGTTTTCATTAAATTAATGAATTTCATTGCTGGACTGATTAATGCATGCAATTAATATCAGTTGCTACATTAACATCGATTATTTTTTTCTCTGTACCATGCAAGAATTCTAAATTCTGTCTTCTGGTGAACATTTAATCTTAAATGTTTAGATAATTTACAATTCGTACAATAAAAAGTCAAATTTGTATTTTAAAATTTGCAATTATTTTCATATTTTCGAAAATTGAAAGAGTGATTTCCTAATTGTGAAAATATTTTGGGGGAATATTTCTTCATGATTGGGCTGATTAAAACAATATTTATATATAAATTTTGCAGTAAATAAATCATAAAACATTTGCAATATAAAACTCAAATTTTAAAATTTCTTCTAATGTTTTTCAATAATTTTGGAAACGAATCAATATTCAGCATTTTTAATTAAATTATACACTATATTTGGAAAACAAATTAAACATATTTCGTTTCATTTCTTTCAAATGCTTTCTAAATTTAATAAATAAAATACAAAAATCAATAAAGTATTTACGAACTATTACGAGATCGAAAAAATCGACAAAACTTGCTCTTTGTTTGCAGTACTTACACTACAATATCCTAAAAATTACCTCTCATTAAGCAATAAATTTGGAATTAAGCGCTAAAACTCAATATTTATATTAAAAATGACGAAAATAATGCCCACATAGATTGTTTGCTTGGAATGCCTTTAAAATCGCGTGGCCCCCTCCACTGAAGACCTCCAGTTAAAACAAATTTCAATTTGTAGAGCGTAGAGTAGGGCGCCGTGGCAAAGGGTCGTTGGGGGAGGAAGGGAAAGAGCGGAGGAGGAGTGATTTTCAAATGTGGAACATATGAAGCAACTTTAACAACCGACCGACAGACAGAGCTGCAATTAATGAATGAAAAATATACAAATAGACACACATACAAACACACCTGCACCACTTACACACACACACAGACACAGAGATCGGGGAGAGGAAATGGTGGTAGGGACGGCCCATGTGCGTGCATGTAGGTAATTGTAAAGTGCACAACACAACCCGACAAAATACAACACAATGAATAAACAATTCCGAGACAAACAAATGTTGACTCGTGTAAACTTCTTCTTCTTCTTGGCAGCAATATGTAAATCCAACGCGTCAGTCAGATAAAACTGATGGTGGAGCCAGCCCGCCGCCCACCGCTGATGTTCCCCCTGCTGAAATACATTTCCCTCGGTGACAGAAATGGAACCCAATAGAAAATAGGTCATAAATAGTATATAATTGTTTAATTTTCAGGCACAGAGTTGCAACAAAAAAAAAGACAATCGTATGAATGCTAGATTCAAACTTTCCAAGTTTCAGTTGAAATAAAATATTTTCTTCTTCTAATGTATTATGATATTTGTAAATAAATGTTATAATTTTCATAATTTTAAATCTAAAGACGTTAAAAAACTCGAATCATCCCTAATCTATTTTTAAATTTTAAGATAAAACTTCTATGACTTACTAATTAGAACGCAAAGATCCCGAATATGCCATTTATTTTTGTATCAAGTGTAAGGATATGGCAGAACGAGGTGTACAAATGCGGTTAAAACCTAGAACACACAGACAAAAAAATATATCGCTCAATTACTACAAGGGTGTCATAACTCAAACAAAGCGATTTTGCAAAAAACGCATTTAAAGTTTTCAATTGACTCTCATCTTGCATATCGTCGTTGTAGAGCTAAAAGTCACCAATTACATTTTTATGAAAATCTGAAATTTCAACTTTGTTGGTAATTATTACAAAAAGTAATTGGTAGATTTTTAAAATGAAAATGTTAATTGATAGATTTACTTTTTCTTAAAATTTGGTAAAAATAGAGAGCACATCTATCAGAAATTGAAAGATATATGAAGAATTTTGTAAATGAATTATTGGCATTTTGTAGTTGGTGACTTTTAGTTCAACAACGACGATATGAAATATATGGGACATGAAATTAGATAACGACACATGATACAAATATTTACAGGTACGATCACTCTGACATTAGGCAAGTTTTTTTGACAAATTTTGAAATATTTTGTTTTGATTCAAATTCAAATTTTCAAAAATAGAAATTTATGTTCAAAGAAAATATGAAAAATATTTTTCAGATTTTGTTTTGATTATACAAAATTTTGTGAACATTTTTAAGTTATATCAAAACATACCTTGATAATTATTTTTCATTTCTATAGAATTTTATATGATATTTTTTTAATTGTCGGTTTTGTTTTGATTTTAAAACTAAACCTCAAAAAACTTGCCTAGTGTCACCTAAAGTACCTGTATATATTTGTATCATGTAACGACATATTTACTTCTCAAGCGGTGAGTATACAAGATATGAATACGAATTTTATACACAAGATGAGCGGCTAATTCTGCATCATTAACTCAAAAATCGCGATTTTTGAGTTATGACATTCTTGTAGTAAATTAGCGATATAACAAATAAAATTTTGAAAACCGAGTAAAATTAAAAATAATGTAATCTCAGCAGCACCCCCTTACTAACCTACACGGAGGGAAATATAATTCTAAAACTCGAGAAGAATTCGGTTAGAAATAAAAATAGTAGAATTTGACTAATATCAATAAAATACTACTAAAATTCAAGAATTTGTCATCTGGATATCAAGAAAGCAAATTACTTAGTTGTCAAAAAAGTAAACAAACATTATTCAACTGGATTTTCAGAAGTTAATTTATTGATTACTAAAAACCAAAAAGAACACGCAAAATTGTTGCTGTATTCATCGCAAAAACAACACGTGCTCATGTATTGTTGTTGTTTTTATCGATATTGCTCTGTCTGTATGCTTTGTTTTGCGAGGTCGCCATCTGTTTGTTAGTCTGCCTGTCTGTCTGTTGAAGGTAACTAAGCCAAATTTTTCTAGATATTCAGTCATAAGTTGTTAGGTATCAAAAAAGTAACTAAGTACAATTTGTCTGGATTGTAAACTTTTTTCTTCTTAGGTATCAAAAAACGGCATGATATACAATGTTTGCATGTGTGTGTTTTCACGAATAGAACAACAAAGCACAGCCAGCCAAGCAAGCGTCTGTATGAATGTTAAAGATATAAATAGAAAAAACGATTTTTCCTACGAATATTGGTATGGTTTCAGTTCGTAAACATAAATTTGGGTTTAATTTTGCATAAATACCAAGTTGATTTCATTCCATTGTTATATAAATACACTATACAATGCTTATGGGTAACGTGAGGAGGGTTTATACATAACCAACAGAAGAGGCAACAGAAGAGGAGAAAAGTGTATAAGGTAAGTAAACGGTTTCAGAATAATATACAGAGATTAAAATAAATAATAATAATAAAATAAAATAAATAATAATAATAAAATAAAATAAACAATTCAATTACATTAAGTATTCAAAGAAGTCATTTACTATACAAAAGTGCATATAGGTAATAAAGTTCTAAATAAACAATAAATTAACTCGACTATATATTTTTTTTATTTTATGTTAGCTTCGAAATAATTGCTTTTAGTTACTTTCAACCAAGGATTGAAACCTAAACGAATAACGGTTTCGATTTCGGTTTCGGTTTTTTCTGCGTTTCGGTTTCGATTACGGTTTCGGTTTTAAGTTTTTGTAACAAAACGGTTTCGGTATACCGGTTCCAAGTTACGGTTTCGGTTTTGATTTCAGTTTTTGTATAAATATTCTTTATTTCCATATTTATCAAATAATTTTACATTTTTTATATGGTGCTAAATTATGTTCAAATTATGATATTGGGGTAAAGTGGAAATCGTAATTTAAACAATGTTTGTTGTTATTTTAGTAAAAATATTGTGTTATATGAATTATTTAATTGATTACGCCAAGAAAAAAAATTAATTTAAAATTTCGTGACCACAAACCTATGAAAAGCAACATTTTGACTTCACCTGAGATATGATCTGAATTGCAAAGAAGAATTTTGTACAATTTTCATCCATAAAAGCCAAAGAAATTAAATTTCAACAATTCTGTGAACTGCAATATATGTAAACTAGTGATGATCATTTGCAAGAGCAAGGCAAGAAATGGTAATCTTAATCTTTTAAATTTTAAATAAAAGATCGAAGACAAATATCTTAAACTGCATATTAATTATGAAAACGAATAGAATTTGAACACTAATTGTATTTAAGTTACTTATTTTCCATATTTTTTCAATTTCTTCAACATTTTACTAACAAATAAAAAAATCCAATAACCTAAAAATTTGAATTATATTTTAACAAGAATTAACTAATAAAAAATAATTGTATAAATCAAGAGATGTTGACGAGACTATTTAAAATCTCAAGGCCATAATAAAATGAACGAAAAGTCACCAAATACATTTTCAAAATGCTAAATATTTTTTTACAAACTTCTTTATGTATCTGTCAATTGATAAGAAAATGTAAATCTTTAAAAATGCATCAATTACTTTTTATAATATTAATCAACAAACTCGAAAATTTAGTTTTTCATAAAAATGTGTTTGGTGACTTTTCGTTCTACAATACAATAAATATAAGGAATATTTCGTATAGGCATATATCTGTTTTCGTCACAGATTAAAAAATCCGTATGCTACACATACCGTATGTCAAGAGAACTCAAATAATATCTTGCATAGTAACACTTTTCTTTGCGAACACCATGCGAACACAAACTCAAACGCTACAAAGCGAATACTAACAGAAAGAAGAGAATATAACAATAAAGATTACGATTATTATACACACACTTTCACAACGACAACTCTTCGTTGCTATCCCGTATCATCACATGGCAACAAACAGACGCATGACAACGAACAGTCGCATGGCACCACACTACATGTATGTATCTAGTACAGCTCTCTAGTTGGCAACAACAACGAGTTCTCTTGTGGTACAAAAAATGTCCCGCCAAAAATTCTATCAAAAGCTTGGATGCTGCTTTATTCGCATTTTTGTTGTTGTTGCACTTTCAAACGAATCAGCGGATTTGTGAAAAGAAAAACACAAAAAGCAATATATCAGCTAAATATATCACACTGTAAAATGTTCATATATTATTTTTTATTACTTCATGATTTTACAATTAACAAAAAAACTATATATAAAAGTAAAACAAAAATAATAATGTGCATAGCACAGTGCATATGCACAATCGATGTACGAACAAGCGTAGCGAAGAAAAGAGAAAAACATTGTTTTGTCTGTTTAATCTTTTTGAAGCGACTTTTGAAGCACTTTTAAAAGTGCTTCAAAAGTGCTTCACAGGCCTTATTTTAAAGATGCTTATATTCTTTAGAATTGACAAAAACATCTTCATTAATGTTCCGTTCATAAATATTTTGCACGCTTTCCATTGTTACTTGTTGTTCATAATTTAGTAACATCATGAATTATTTTGTATATCATTATTACCTTAAAAACATAATAAATACATTAAAATCACTTGCTCTTGTTCTTTTTTTTTGAAAAATCTCGACCTTGTTCTCGTTTTTGTTCTTGCAAAAAAAAAAATGCAAGAACAAGATGCAAGAACAAGAAATTTTTAATCATCACTAATGTAAACAAATATCTGCCTTATACTTGAAATGTTTAAACTTGTCGAACTTGCACTTAATTTTTCGTATTTCCTTAAATAGTTACTGAGATGTTAATAATTTGAAACTTTTTTTTACATTTTTCTTGCATTACCATTGTTTTGTTTATGTCCGAAATTGAGTTGTTTTGGAAATATCGTTTCTCAAAAAACAACATGTGAATTTTTGTACAACCAAAAATGTTTATTTTGGGAACTCCAAATTTTAATTAATGACATTTTACTTAAGATCTTCTATATAAAATAAAATATGTTTTTCTGTTTCTTTTTGTACTTTTTTAAAAACCGTTTTAAACCGGTATAAAACCAAAACCGTTTATATCGGTTTTGGATATCGGTTTATTTCAGATTTTCGTATAACGGTTTCGGTTTTAAAAATGAAACGGTTTTAAATGGATATCGGTTTCGGTTACGGTTTCAATCCTTGCTTTCAACATATCGACAGACAGACACACGTACTAACAGATGGGGCTGACAGACGGACAAAGTAAAACAAAACATAATAGCGACAAAGCAAGATCGAAAAAACAACAACTATACGAACACGTGTTCATTAAATTTTGGAACGAAAGCAACAACAACATGTTTGATACCTAAGAAATTAATAACTGAATCCAAGAATAATTCTACTTAGTTACTTTTTTGATACCCAAGAAATTAATAACTGAATCTAAGAATAATTCTACTTAGTTACTTTTTTTTTGACATCTAAGAAAATCAATTTCTTGAAATTAAGAATTTTTCGGTTTAGCTGTATATCACTCCGTACTTCTTGATTCCTTCTGGATTTTTGAACTTTTTTCCCTCCGTGTAACGTAGGGTATTTTCAAGTTTCGTCGTATTTTCACTTTCTGCTAACCAGACCAGTGATCTGATCATAACCATGTCTTCCATAATAGGGAAAAAATATAGACTAGGGAAGGAACACGAACAGCTCAAATGGTGAAAGAGCTCAGCCTAAGTTCTATACAGGGCTGTAGCGCTAAACTATTATATTTATCTTGAATCGCTATTTTTTAGTTTTTTTTTACTAGCTGGACCCGTGCACGACTCGTGCAATGCATGGATATGGAGTGATTATATTAATTTATATTATTTATATCAGGGACCCGTGCTTCGCTGTGTATGTTTTTTTTTTATTGGTATTATAAACGTAGTAACCAAAACAAAAATAAATCCCCGTAAAATTCTCCCCCGTAGAACGCTTTCCCGTAGAATTCTTCCCCGTAGAGTTTTTCCAGTACAAGTTTTAGTGTTGTATGTTTAGTGTGATGAATTTAGTTTGAAGTCTAGTGTGGTGGGTTTCAATGTGGTGAGTTTAATGTGGTAAGTTTTGATGTGGTGAGTTTGGTGTGGTGAGATTAAGTAAGATGAGTAACATCCAATTTTAAAGTTTAGTTCAAATCGATAACATTAGGGCCGAGATATAGCGTACTGAATTTTTGGGTTCTATGGGAGGTGTCACTTCTCTTTGTCCAATCTGATTTATTTCTGACTGCAATGTTTCAGAAAAATTCGTTCAGCGGTTTTGAAACATACACCATACACTGTGAATTTAAATTTGGTGAGTTTTGGTGTGGTGAGTTTGGTATGGTGATTAAGTATAATGAGTAACATCTAAATTTAAAATTTAGTTGAAATCGATAAATTAGGGTTGACATATAGCGTACTGAATTTTTGTGTTCTATGGGAAGTGCCACTCCCCTTTGCCCATTCTAGTTTATATATGGTTTAGGATACTCCATGGACCTTATATCGTAGTAATGCAAATTTTCAGAAAAATACATTCAGTGGTTTTGCTATGAATCTAAATTATACACCAAAAGTAAAAATGGGCGTAAAAGTGGGTTTGATCAACGAAAACTATATAGTGACCTTCTCCTGGGTCTGTAGGATATATATTCCAAATTTTAAGAAAATCCGTGTACAAGTTTAAGTTTATAGCGCACAAACAAACAAACGGAAAATGAGATAAACACATTTATTTTGTCGATATTGATATCGAGTAATTTATTTTGTTTAGAAAATTTAGTTTTTTTTTACAAAAATGCCATAGAACACGCAATTCATTTTTAAAAAATATAATTATTTTATCGAATTCCAAATATTATTTTTTCTTAAAAAAAACACGTCCATGACGAATTTGTTTTTAACGAAACATTTTTAACATAATACACGAATATATAATATTAATTCATAAATATAATATAATAACATTTAATTGGTAGTTGCTGTATTTTAATATAATAAATTTTACTAAATTGCAATTGAATTTTAATTTATTCAATTTCGTGTAAAACTGAAAAAGTAGTTTTAATATGTAAATTAGAAATTCATAGCTAAGATTCTAGTTTCATTACATCTAATTTAAAAACCATTATAAAGAATGCAAAAAAAAAAGAAAACCTGTTGAAACAAAAAATTCCGAACGTTCAGTCTGACTAGTTACATTCAAAATACTACCAGAAAACTATTTAATATCTAGTTTTTATAAACTAGTTATTCGTAATGCAAAATGGTACAATTAATACATCGTAGGATAGGGACATTGCAAAATTACAGTTCGTAGTATGGAATGTTGTAGAATTCATAATATCTGAATATTATTGAAACTAGTCTTTTTCTTGTACTTTATATATTTACGAGATTGCAATTTTACGCATTTGACGTAAAGTGACTAAGATGATTCATATTAAACACGTAAATTTGTATGCTCGAAAAAATAAATTTATGCATAATGTGGGTTTAATGTACTTATCTCTATATTTGTATAATATACTAGCTGGACCCGTGCCAAGATTTTGTGAATGCAAGGATATGGGTTGATTTTATTAATATAAAGAACATTTTTATTATTTATATCTTCCCCTTAAAATGATTCCCCGTAGAACGTTGTGGTGTATTTTAGTGTGGTGAGTTTTAGTGTGGTGAATTTTAGTGTGGTAAATTTTGGTGTGGTGATTTTCGGAGTGGTGAGTTTAAAAAATTTGTGGTGGTTGATACCCTGGTGTGAAATATCTTGTTACCATTATAGTAATTGTCGACATACACAATCTGGAAAGTGTACCTTCTATGGGGGGTGCCATGCTCAGTGGTCCAATCCCGCCCACATTCCGGGAAACCGTTTAGAATGGTTAAATATAACGCTGACCAAAATTTTATTAAATTTGCTATCATAATTGCTGATATAATGTGTTTTTAATTTCTGGGTTATATGGGAGGTGTCACGCCCAGTCCACCAAACTCACCTATAGTCTGCACGGACCCAACATACATATTGTGTCAAAATTTGGTTCAATTCGGTTCAGCCGTTTTGACACCTATTCGGAACATACACACCCAGAAAAAATACTATATAAATAATAGTTTTTTTACTGTTAAAAATAATCAATAGGATAAATTATTATTTTAATCGGAAAATAACATTAAATACTAGAAAATACCATAACATTGCCATTGAGTTTATATGAAAAGATTTATGTTTTGTATACTATTAAATCAATAATTGTCCTATTGACCAATTTTAATGGGATTTGAGGGATTTTTTTTCTGGGTGCAGACATACATACCTATTTACATTCACAAATATATTGTAGATTTACGTAAACTATTGATGCAATTTAATTTTTAGGTAAATCAATTGAAGTCGATCCAGAACACAATTTAATAAACAAAGATTTGTTATAAAAATAGTTTTATGTTCAATGTTCGAAAAGATAGAACAACATGTTTATGAAAATATGAAATATATTTACGTTATTTTCATATTAAAACCGACAAATAAATTTATAAGTTAATCGTAAAATATTCGCATACAAATTTTGCGTAAATTTCTACTATTTATGAAATGTTCGCTTTTTACGAGCTTTACGTGGTTGATATGAATCCCCTTAGTTATTTATAAGTTACACGTAAATTCTGTTATTTCTACTATTTACGCGTTTGATGTGAATCTCCTTACTAAATGTATTAAATATTATAAAATCTTCGAAAATATTTGAAAATATGTCTATTGCAAAATTAGTCAAAACCTATTTTCAAAAATAGTAGTTTAATGATATCAAACCGGAAATTCCTATTTTCTATTGGGTTCAAGTATATATATAATGCAGCGTGTGTTAGGTAGGTAGCGTGCAATGCATTGTTTTTGTAAATTAAAATATTTATGTTAGCGAGTTCTCGCACTGTGCTGTACTGCGCGCTGAGTTGTTCTAATTTTTATATTTATTTTTTTTGTATAATTTTGTAACAATTACAATGATACCAACGTAAACACACCACGAAGGCAAAAAGTTCAGACGTCAAATGCAATATTTAAGAAAAAAAAACTTAAGTTAGAGAAAAATAATTTGATGCAGCAAAGTTTCTTAAAAAAATTGAAATATTGCACAATTTAATTATTGATTCGTTCCAAGTTAATTTGATTTGTACAGGCAGGGAGCTTACACGAACTTTTAGTAGTTATGCCTCCCATAGAGTTTTCGCCGCCCATAGAGTTTATCATGTGGCGAAAACTTGCGATTTAATTATCAAGTGTTCAAAAGTAAATCATTGATTTTATTTTGAAACAATTATAGCTAAAGCGTTGTTAGTTTTTGGGGGAAAAACAACAAAGTTGATGGAAAATATGTATAATCTACGAAAACAAAATAAATTATGAAACTATTATAAAAAAAAAATATTGATATATAAAGATAATTTTATGAATAACGTAAAAACATTAATATAAGTCCAATGAGTTAAAATTAGCAGCTTTGAATTATATGAAAATCACCCCGAAACCTGATTTTTATTCTGCCAGAATATAAAACTGCTTAGGGGTCTACCTTTTCGTGTGAATCGGCAAAGAAACTTACTAAAATGTGATAAATGAATTACGATTTATTTCAATTAATAAAAAATTGAAGAATTACTTCAGGAATGAAAATTGAGCTTCGGGAAAAATTGTCGCGGGGAAGATGCGATTCGGAAATAATTGTCCCGGATAAGTATTTTCTCGAGTAATAATTGTTATTATTAGACATTCTGTTCATAGGCCCAGAACCTTTCTGTAGGATCGGCGACAGTGTGATCAAAAAGATACTGCGGTAAGAACAGTCAAATATGAGAGAAAAGCAATGGTTGGGGTTACCAAAGCTACGACAATCAAAAAAACTTATCGGGACCTACAACCTTAAAAGATTTAAAGAACATCTTACAAGAATGGGTATTCAGCCCGACAGCACATGTACACGCTGCAAAAAAAAAGGGCTCTCCCAAACATAATTTTGCAGGCATTAACATGTATGTTTGGAATTTTAATAATAGTTTGGCACTACAGTCCTATAAGAACTTAGGCCGAGCTCTCTCACCATTTTGAGCTGTGCGTGCTATATTTGTACTCAAAGTGGTGGGACCTACAACAGTTTATTGCCGAATCCGAACGGCGGGTGAGAGCTTTTTCATAGGCAATGGTTTTTACTCTCGTAGGTTTGCCATTTACTGCCGAGAGGTAGCGCGGTATAGAAAAATGTTTCTATGAAAAGATGTTTGTTAGCCCTAGTCCAGGCTTGAACCGGGGACCTTTCGACTCGATGTCCAACGCACTAACCACTTAGCTACCGCGGAATTTTAAGTACACATAATATATAATTGACTGATAAATTATTTGTAAACTGGGTTGTATTGAGACTTGAACAGTGTTGTAATGAGCTCTGACTTACATTATAATATCCCGGAAACATTTTATTGTTGTCCCTTAAAATGGAGTATGTTCTAATGGAAACATAATAATTACTACATCCAAATAAAATAAATATTTGAACCGAAACATAAATATGTTCAAAATAAAACATGATTTTGAACGACCTGAATATAAATATGTTTCCAGTGAAACATATCAGTTGTTGTTTCAGTTCAAAAAGTAGTATGTTTGCATAGAAACATATTTAAATATTTTTGGAAAGAAATCCTGAAAATTAAATAAAATGTTTTTTTTATTAATTTTTATTAAAAATTATTAAACATGAACAGTGGGAATTTATAATAATTGAATACATATACAAATTTTTAAATGCATAAATACATAATTCGTTTAAAACTGCAAGTACAAGTGACAGCATCAATGAATGCACAATTGCACCAGCAGACGCTAAACCAGACGATATTTGGTACAGTTCCAGTTGATCTCAGTACAGCACATAGCGTGCCAGACGTTATTTGGTACAGTTCCAGTTGATCTCAGTACAGCACATAGCGTAGGCAAGGAATTCACGGAGGCCTTTGTAAAAAAACATGCCAAATTCTGTTTGAAAATCGAAACACAGATTTTTATTTGTGGTTTTTTCACATTAGTTTCAGAAATTATATACTGCACTATATTATACTCTGTTACTATTTGTTCTTTTTGTAACACAGTTATATATTTATTTAATTTACAAATAACAAAATTATTACCGACGCGAACACGTTTTCTCAACGAGCAACAAAAGCCACGTACGCAGAAAATACCTATCACCGAGTGCCAACTTCGTATACAAGAAGAATGTTGCAAGAATACTATTATTTAAATCCAATTTCTTTTTTGTTTGATTTTAAACATCAATATGTTCAAACGATGGCAAAAAATGGCGTAGGTACAAAATGCTGCACATGGTTGTCAACTTCGTCAGTCGATAATTTATCGAATTAAGACGAGTGTGGCGAACATACGTTGTATTTGGATTTGATTAGCATTTTCTGTGTATCGAAACATAGTTTTAACCAAGTAAATTGCCAAGAAATAGTTTATTCAAATGCAATTAAAATTTTATGTTGGTATTGTAACATATTTATGGTAAATTTGACAGATTCTGCAGGACAATATAATAAAGTTTACACGTGAACAAAAATAAATTCAATTTCGATTATAATTTAATTACACTTTCATTCCTAATCTAATACATGTATGGTAATTTCGTATTACTTTTTAATTACATTCAAACATATTGAAACAAATCTTTTTTATCCGTGTAGGTTCTGTTTGGAGGAGGATGAGAACCCAGTGCACATTCTGGAAACGTGTTAAGCTCTAATGCGCACAAGGAAGAAAATTCGTGGATTCCGAGTCAAACCGATATCAGGGAAATATAACCAAACGAAATAATTAGGTTTCTAACTGAGATTGGCCTGTGGGGATCCTGTAGAAAGATGTAACACATATACCAGAAACCCTACTAACTGAGTATTACGTAACCAATAGTCAGCACATCTGGACACTACTGAATTTACTAGGGAGGTGCCACAGTTGACAACACTGTCAACTGTGGTTCCAAGCGGGGCACAATAGATCCTATCAGGTCGCAGTGCATTAACCCATAAATAATAATAATAGCCATTCTGGAGAAATAGGAAAATTACCTCAGGGAACAATTTTCACCGAAAAGAATTCTCTTGTAAACAAATTGACACTGGAAGATGTCTCGGAGCAAAATTGTCTCTGTAAGATTTGTCTCGGAGGTAGAAAATGAATTTAAAAAAAAGAATGGCCCTAGGTATGAATTGTTGAGGAAAATCTTTTTGGAATAAATTGTCTCGAAGAAGAATGGTCACTGAGTGCAATTATTCTTTTTTGAGAAAAATTTGCTCCAAAGAAAAATTGTCTCTAGAAAAGAATTTCTCGATTAAAAATTGTTAGGTATTTCAAATTCCGGGTCTTAGGAAAATTGTCTCTGGTAACAATTGTCCCGCGAGGATTTGTATTGGAAAAGTGTTCTCTTGGGAACAAATTGTCACAGGAAGATTTGCTTTGGGAAAAATTGCCTTGGGAAGATTTTTAAAAATTAGATGCTGGGAAAAAATGGTACCGGGAAATAATTATACAAGTAAGTGTTGTTGATAAATTTCGAGAAAGAATTGGATAAGGTAAAAATTGTTGAGTTCATACCCAACAATTCTAAAGACAAATTGTCTCGGGTAGATATATCTCGGAGAATAATTGTTCGGTTAAAATTTTAATTTAGAAAAATTGTCTCCGCAGATGAATTGTTACGGGAAAGAAATGTTGGGTAATAATGGTCATCGGTAATTGTCCCCGAGAACAATTGCCTCGCGAAGATTTGTATTGAGGAAGCATTTTAAGTAGGGTGAGAATTGTTGGTATAACAAATTTTGGGAAAGAATTTAGAAAATTTCCTAAGAGAACAATTGCCACGCGAAGATTTGTATTGAGGATGAATTTATGCTAGGGAACAATTCTCTTGGGTAAAAATTGTCTAGGGAAGAATTTTCATGCGAAAAATTGGTGTGAGAAAGAATATTCTCGGGAATAATTTGTTCCTTTAATGAATTCTGGAATTATTGAATCAGAATTAAAAAATAATAATAAATTGCATTAAAAAATTAAACAAAAATACGACTTGTCGAGTAATGTTTTTGACTAATCAATTTAGTCATATAATGAATATAAATTATAGAAAAAACAAACAATATTATTTACTAAGCAAGTGTCAATGTTAAAATTGTTTATATTACAAAAATAGTATAAAAAATGCTCGACCACAACACAACTTCCTGATGTGTGTGCGGAGCGGAGCGGCGGTGAAAACATTGACATGCATTTAAATGAAACGAAATGAAATTGAGGCACATTTTAACGAGCAAACGAAGTCAATGTCAAGAAATCTGCATAGTCAGTAAAAAGAAGAAAAATAAATAAAATAAAAATATTGAATTTTTTTGATTTTAAATATGATCAAGCAGCTTGTTGTTGGCAGCTGTAAACAAATGAAAAATGCGGAAAATATGTATGACACAACAACGGCAGCAGCAATTTTTAATTGTAAAACCAACAACAGATGGAGCCACCTTAAATTGACGCGCGCAGGCATAACGACGTAGACTCGATGAAATTAAGCAAGCAACTACTTATTACTATATCTGCCATTTTTTTTTTATTTTTTGTAAATGTTGCTGTCTGTATCTAATGAAAATGCAGCAACATAAGTTGAAGAATCAGTAGCAGCGACGACAGCAACAGACAATGGAAATTCATATGCAGCCATTTTTTGTGCTGTTTTTGTCATTTTGCTGACTGTGAGAATTTCTAGTTTTATAAAGTATTTTTAATACAATAAAAAAATGCAAAAAAAAAACAATAAAAAAATTATAATAATTGCATAAACCGTTGGGTTGATGAAGCGTTGCAAAATGAGTTTCGATGGCAACTCACTTGGTGCTAAATTTAGAATATGCGAAGTACACTAACTAGAATCATACATAAAATGTCTTCGAATTCAAATTTTATGATATCCCTGTTAACTAAACGTTATTACAAATATCATTAAAGGCCCAGTATTATTTGAAATGACCCGCAGAATTTGAATATATGAATTAAAAAATTTTCTATGGATAGGTGGTTTACGATGTTTCGGGCAATAACTTTTGTACGGAGCTTTCAAAAATATTTGTAAATATCTCTGGTTTATTAAAACTCATATGCTCATTTGTTATATCGAATGAAAGGTTATTATCCAATAAACATTTCTTACAACACTTTGGAATTGGTTCTCACTGGTTTAAGAGAACTCTATGTACATTTTTTTCGACCAAAATTTTATTTAAAACGGCGAAAAATTGAAAACGCAAGATGATGTACTATTCCAAAATTAGCCTGCACATTTTTAAAGAAAATTATGTAAAATTAAAAGAAATCTATGGATACATTTTGAGAACAGAAAAAATCATGTGAAAGCATTGAGTATTAACTAAAAAAAAATCGCATTTTATGTTTATACCCTATATCCATAAGTTACAAGTTATAAAATGTATGTGAGGATATTTTATCGCCTCTTAGTAGGCGTGACTTATATGAAAAAGTATATATTTTCTTGATCAACATCACTTTTCGAGTCGATTTAGATGATTTTCAAGTTATCGTGTTTAGGCGGACATACAGACGCTAAACACGATAACTTGAAAACTGCTCTTCCGAATGCGACGAAATTTAGTTTTAATATATTTTAGTAGAATAGTAATTCAATGTTCGAAAATGAATCGAATTAGTCAAAGTAATCTACTACATCCACTATGAGATATGGGTTTACTTTTGAGGATCACATATCTCGTAAAGTATTAAAGATACAAAATTTAAAATTAATTACAAGCAATCATCTATCAATAGGTGCTCAAAAAATGAGCGTGATCCGCTCACATTTTTTTTATGTCTATTTGTATAGCACTTAATTATATTGCTTTAACATATAATTTTTTATCCTCAAATCTTACACATATATTTTTGTCATTGATAGCTCAATTTCTTCGAAAGAGTGTGAGCTCATTTTGGAAAATTAAGATTTGTGTATCATTTTACTTTCTCGATTTTTTTCCATTTTTTAAATGATTTTTTTTTTAATTTTTGTTGAAAAAAATGTTTTTTGAAGTTCTCCTATCGAGTTCTCTTAAACTAATGAACCAATTTAAAAATGTTCAGTTTATTGGATATTCAATTACCTTTCATTCGATATAACACTTGATCATATGAATTATTTAGAACGCGAGATATTTACAAATATATGTGAGCACCTTTATGAAAGCTCGGTTCAAAAGTTATTGGTCCATATTTTATAAACCAATCCAAAGAAACATAATTAAACCATATCTTCGGACTCAGGGCGTCATTTTACATAATACAAAAATAGCCTTGAGTGCTCCGAAGAATGGCTGTTGTGTAGCGTAATGATACGAAAATAATAGGATGTTCGATAAAATCCAACCTATCATATCGATAAAATTTTGATTTTCCATAAATATTTTTTCCTTTTTCAGAAAATTCAGTTTTTGTTACTCAGAGATATAATATGAGTACAACATGACATTGCTGAGGACCATATTATGGTTGTGTGGAATCATAATATAGTCACTGACGACCACTGGTTGTATGATATCGTAATATGGTCACTGAGGATCATATTAAGGTACACAAATTTGTGCTGATGATCATATTAGATATATTATATGATTACCTACAACCATAATATGCTGCCCTGCAAATATAATCACAATAACGGTGTTATTTTCGCTGCGTACAATAATAGGCAACAAAGTCAAAGTTTAAGTTTTTAATTAAAATGCATTTGGTGAGTTTAACTGTTACAACAACGATATTTACAGTTTTGTCAAACATATATATGTTTGCAGCAATTATTTTGTCACCGTTTAATTTTTGAAAAGATTTCATAATCAATTAAAACATTACATGTATTGTACAAAAACTAATTTTAAAAATAAGCAAATCTATGTAAGTTGGTTGAACATATATTATGTTTGCAACAAAATAATTTTTCCCTGGGTGTAAAAGAAAATGCATCAAAGATTTAAATATACATCAGAATAAAGAGTAAATATTGCTTTAAATGTTTAAAAATAAATATTCTAAAAAAAACACAAATTTTCATAATTTAAAACTCCTACTCTCAAAGATAAATTTAAACAAAACTTGAGCAATTTCAACAGCTATTTTGTGTTTAGATTTAATGTCACTCTAATAAGTGTCCCACATACTGTAGGACGACGATTCTTCATTAATACGTAATAAAATAAAATAAACAGAATTTGCTTTAAATTGGATTTTAACAACTTAAAGAGCATTAAAATTGAACCGCAATCAAGAGGAATGTGTAAATGTAATAAAAAAATAACAAAATATAGTTGTGGATGTTGAAGACAAAAACATTTGCTTGCTAAGTATAGAAAAGAGCAAAGTGTAGATATCGTCGCTGGGTTGGTCTCTGTCGACCAGTACAACAGATAAAATAATAGAAACTTTGAAACCACAGACAGACACGTTATACCATATTAAACGTCCGTCCGTCTGTCTGTCTGTTAGTTTGTATGACAGCCTAGACAATCAGCCAGCCCAACCACTACTACAATAAATACAGATTCCCCAGTTCGGTTCGGTTTGGTTCAGTTCACTTTACTGCTCTACACTACACAAAACTTCATTTCAATGCATTATCGCATTTATTTTGTTGCAAGAAAGTGTCACTGCGGGTCAATGGATCATTAAGTTTCCTCAATTATACGAGAAGAGTTCATAAAAATTGAATTTATTCATTTGGTACTCGTGATATATTGTAATATATAGAATATAGTGGACGGACTGTATGGTGGGTTAAGGGTCTCTTTTTTTCTGCTTTTTTAAATGCAAAGCTTAAGCATAAAATTAATAAATAGGGGTAATTTTTTGAGTCCGTATTTGTGCATTACAATTGCATTTAATTCTTTTGATTAATTACATGCTATAAATTAAAATATCAAATGTACATAGAAAATATTATCTTGGGGAATTAGGAGGATGTATTTACCATAATATACATTTTTTTTTAACAAAATTTATCTTAAATTTTACAGTTAACGAATAAAGGTTTCGTTTTGGTTTTCTTCCTCGTTTCGATTACGGTTTTAAGTTTTTAAAACAAGGCCAACATTGATGCAAAAATTCGAGCGCTACAGCCAAAAATGCTCTAAAACGATCGCATCATTGCGAAGCTGAAAACGGGGGTCTTTTCAGTTCATTTTTCCATACTTAGTGTAAAAATTGTCCATTTTGGATATTTTATAATTTGAAAAGAAAAAAAAATAAAAAAAAAATATATATATATATATTAACGAAAAAACTATTATTAAATTTTTTGGCTCACGCTGTATTTAAATCTCTGTTTTCGTAGCCACCTTGTATAAATCGCATGACAACAGACAAACGGTCTGACACACACATTGCATGTGTGTATATTTTAGTACAACCATCCAGTTGGCAACAAAAACTTCTTGTAGAACAACACTAACGAGTTGTGTTTGTTGTACAAAACAATTTCCCGTGAAAAATCGATCGCATTTTTTTTTAAATGTGTATATATTAAAAATATCATTTTTTGTTTTATAACCCTACAAACCATTTGACGATAATTTTTAAATTCGATAAATTAATGATAAATTTTAGATATAAAACACAAAGTATTTGAAAATTAAATTTCGTGTTCTTTATATTTTTTGTCAAAAAATAAAATTTCCTGAACAAATAAAATTTGTTTATCGAAAATAAGTCCATTTGTGATATCTTCTCGATATCTATAACGACAAAAACAACGATATCGTTTTAGACAGGTTCGTTTTTATTGAAAATCCTATCGATTTCGTATCATTATAGATTATCGAAAACGACAATTTGAGCCTATAAATGATATCGTTTCGATATCGTAAAATTATCGTTTGGTTTGCTGGGAAATTAAAACAGAGATCTCAACTTAAGAAAACCTCATTATGTTGAGAAGGTTAGATCACATGGAAAATTTTAAAGTAGGTGTTATTACGATAGTTATGATTATCAAAATTATAGTCGGTCTAAGTCGACTATAAATACCCTACACATATGTGTGGTTACCATTCAAATTGGTATATAGGTCACCAGGGTATACGAATCCTGAAAATAACTACAAACTTTCCATCGCTGAATAATTTCCATTCATTTGATACCCATATTTACAAATGGGTAGGTGTACCGAATTTCGATTTTTTTTTTTTGGTAACCACAACTCGTTTCGCAGGAAAACGTTATTTTCATGTATTTCAGCATGATGTCAATATATATTTGACCAAAAAAGTTTACCTAAGCACGTATACAGTAAAATTGATCTAGATGTAAATTTTATATGAGGTATTTGAACATAAGTGGTCAGTTCTCAGGTGACAATAGACCGATCATGCCAATTTTCTTGTTCAGCTTAGATATATAAGTAATCTAAATCTAAAGTTTAATTGCTCTAGCTCTTCTACTTTTTCCGTAATCGAAGGACAGACAGACAGACGGACATCGCTAAATCAACTCAGGAGGTCATGCTGATCAAGAATATATATTTCCATACCGGAGATGCTTTCTTCAGGGTCTTACAAACGACTTACCAAACTGAATATACCCTTTCACTCTTAGTGTAGGGTAAAAAAACACACCCAAAGGAAAGCATAAGTACGTGCTACACAAAGAACGAACGACACTAGCGTAGCATGTTTTTTTTGTAGTTGTGATCGAAAAAAACAAACAAAACACATGCATAGTTGCACTGCGAACGACACTACCGTATCGAAGAAATAAGAAATAGCTTTGTCTATTTTGTTGTTGGAGGTTCGTGTGGTTTTTTTTGTCGAATTACCGCTACACAAGAGATCCGAGAAAACAATAGCAAAACAAAGTTCAGACCAAAGTCCTTTAGCACGTCTGGTATTTCAAAGCTACATAAAATAAAATATTTTTTGTCGTATCTCATAATTTTTTAAAAGCCGTTTAGAAACCGGTATAAAACCGAAACCGTTAATATCGGTTATTTGTGATTTTCGTATAAAGGTTTCAGTTTAAAAATTAAACGGTTTTAAATGGATATCGGTTACGGTTTCAATCCTTGGTTTAAAAAATCATTTAAAATCGGAATATATTTTTTCAACTAAAGTTAAACTACCCGAGACAAATTTTTTGGCACTTTTCTGCAATATTTCCGGCAAACGCACAGATAAATAGAATATTTTGAGAAGGGGAACGGGCAGAAAACAGACAGCTTTTGACATAAACTCCGCCTTTGTCTGTTTGAAATATGTCGAAAAAAATGTTTCAAAAATACATCGATTCCGCCAAAAAAACTGCCTGGAGTTATTTTATTTTTCTGAAACAATTTTTTTATTTATTTAATTTTGAAAATTAATTAAACAGTGTTTAAATATTTTTAAAATAGCACTGAAAAATTGGCCCTAAAAATTATAACTAAAATTTTTAATTAAAAAAGATGCAATTGAATCTATAATCAATTTCTAAAACCCAAAATTTATGTGAAATGTAATTCAATAAATTTAGAAACTGTGCAATTTCCACAAATATTAAATTTTTATATAAATTTCAAATTAAGAATAAATGACAAAAAAATCCAATAATAAAAAGTATCGCGTAATACACAATAATTGCATATTTTATAATGTTCTGAACTAGCTGATAAAACAATTTTGTTGTGTTGTGGGTTTTTTTTATTCTTTTGTCGAGTGATTTTGTCCACAAAAGTCTGAGTCACTCTAAATTTATCGCTAAGTGGCTGGCTGCGGCATCAGCAACAAAACCAAATACCTCAACATATAATATTTATCGATACATTTGTGATTTGCACAAGAATCATGACTAATGCAGAGAAAGCAGCAAGCTACCGAGAGAAGCTGGTCGCTCAATGGATCAGTCGCACAAAAATACTGAATTAAGTAGGGGGCGCACGCGCAACATAACAAGCAAAAAGTACTTAAGATATTTTTTTAAATAAATACTAATGCCCGTAACTTCAACGAGTAGATATCTATTGGTGTTCGTACCGAACAGATATCTCTTACCTATCCGGTGTTTTTACTCCTTAACTATGCGTTGAAGTTACGAAATTTTGCTTACACGATAGATAACTAAGCACCAGTAGATATCTATTCATTGAAGTTACGGGCATAAATAGGGGAAGAAATATATTGTAGCAAACATAATAAAGATCAAAATAAATTTAAATAAATTTCATAAAGGTATTTGTAATAAGATATCAAATTATTAACATAAACCTTTGGAAAACTAGAAAATTATAGCGAGAGCCAATTGTACATATAACATTAATGATAAATTGTTTGCTGCAATCAATATTATATTTGTTAAGCGTTTATATTTTTTATATTTAATGCAATTATATTTCCATTAACATTCTGATATTTTTTTAGTCATTACAAAGTAATAAAAGACTTGTGTAAAATACCTGCAAACATAATACTGATTAAAAACACGAATTTCAAATAAACATAAACCTTAATATATTTAAAAAATCTAATGATTTTTGTGTTTGCTGCAAACAACTGTTTAATTTTGCTGTGATTATGTGGTTTATATTTGAGCCAATTATGTCATGTATGTTATATGCATCACTCAGTGATTAAAGACAGCAAACATAAAAATGATTAGCAACTTATATACATTTCTGAAAATTTCAAAAACATGTAGAAATCTAATGATTATTGCTGCAATAATCATTTGAAAATTTATAAAAATTAAAGATTGTTGTTTGCTACAATCAAATTTTCATTTACACAACATAAAGAAGTTTAAAATTTGAACAACTTATTTTCAATTAATATTTTTTTATTCGTATTTTTGCATTATAAATTTAAAAAATACGTTAAAAAATCTATTTAAAACTTCAGCCGTTTTTACGTGTGCCGCCATTAAAATTGCGTTTATTTGACAAACGAATTTGCTAAATTTATCAACAAGAAATCGCAACGAGGCGGCTGCGTCGTCGGCATTATTTACACAAACAATTATCAAAGTATTTCATTATTTGAGACATATATGAGAAAATAAAACCTTGAATTTGATGCCTAAATATGTAGGTTCGTTTATGTACCGCTGAGACGTAGTAGTCGTGTGGATTATAAAAACAATAAAAACAAACGACTTTAATTTCGTATATTTTTTATATTTTTTTTTATGATATGATTGCATTCATTTTGTAAAGAAGCGCTAAATTGTATTCAATTTTCAATGCTAAAAGATTGAGTTATATTTACTCAATGTTGTTATTGGTAAATAGGTCAGTATTGTAAATATTATCAAAATATGATGAAATTATGAAAATATACTGAAATTATATATATTTTTTTTAATAATTTTTGGCATTTAATTCCAGTATTATAAAAAAACAACTATGAAACAATTCTGAAAAACCGATATTCACAAAAATAAGTAAATTCAGTGTATTCAAATTGAAAATCGTATATTCACGAGTTTTGGCAATGCCTTGAATATTTAGAAACTTAATTTCGTTTAAAAAATAAAAGGTTTTGTACTTTTATAATTTGCCTAATGTACAATCGATGATATGATATTTACGATCATTTTAAATACTCCTATAATATTCATATTTTTGAAACTTCTTAGACTTCACAATTACACTAGTTTCAACGATTTATCATCTTCAAAAATACATAAAATGTCATAAATGAGTATAACATTGTAGGTAGTTGGATATTTTTAATAAAATAGTTCAGGTAAATACATCATATCTGTTTTCTAATGTGTGTTTTCAATTCTATTTAAGTTGTTTCCGAACTCAAAATTATTTTGTAGGTACATAAATTCGATTTGGATTTGTCAAAAATACTTTCATATCATATTTCAAATTATTTTCTTGCAATTTATCTAGTTTATAATACAATAAGAAACTATTAAAATTAATGACAAACATTCCTTTAAATAGTTTGATAAAAGCTACCATAATATTTACCATTCATAATTAAAGAATGTTTTTATCTCCAATGTTTTTTTCGCAAATGCGGTCTCATGTCAAAAGTACCACGCGAATAAATGTGTTTTTTTTTTCATATATTTCTTATCTAAGTATCAATGATTGTTGTCCTAGAAATACGAACATTACAAACTTTAACAACTTATTTACCAAGCACTAAAGTATGTCACTGTACAAAAAAAGGACCTTCGCGAATTCTAAAAATAAAACAAATTTGCTCATCAGCAGTATTGATTTTATTTGTTGGACTGGATTGGGTCATGTTGACGATGATGTTGAGTTGAAAGGGGCTGCTTTATACACAATTCAGTATAATTTAATAAAATATTATTTTTTATGTTTTATTTTAGTTACAAAGACTTAATTAGAATTACCAAGAATTCAATTAGTTCTTGCCAAATATGAAGTTCACATGTTATGAAAATATTAAGACAAATTCTAAAAATTCCATGTATTTAACTCAAGTATTTTACTATTAAACGAAAGTATTAAAACGAAATCAGTGGTGACATAATATAACCATAATATTTTTATAGCAAATTTCAAGGAAATATAAATCACGATACTTTGGTTTAACATTTTTTTTTTTATATTTTTTAGGTATTTTTTATACTGTGTCCGGAAATAGTAAAATGATTTATTACAGAAATCCATTGTACCATTCAAAAGATAAATTATTTTTTAATAAAGAAAAAAATAGCTTTTTTTTTCTCGGGGATCTTTCGAACAAATGATTCTAAACTTCCTCAATAGATTAACTTTTGTGGGATTCCTATATTTTTAATTCCGGATATTTCCATACATTTAAGATTTGTTTTTTACAACTCTATCAGAAAATGATATAGGATAATGATCGAGAACTAATCATTGTATTTAGATCATGAGGGGGCGAATATGCATTTTAGAAATAATGGGAAACCAAATTTCAAAGTTGGAAGTGCTGATAGAATTAGTAAAACTTTTTACATATTTTTTTAATTAATATTTTTCGATTTGGACAAGTTACAGAATTATAAATACGGATTTTGTATGTCTGTATCCAGATCAAAAGACGAATATTTTAGTTAGTGTTTTGTCCATAACTTTTTATGGATACAAAATAAATTAGTGGTGTAGAGGTAGTAATTGTATATTTTTAAAGTACCTATCGATTGACATCAAATAATTTGCCAAACAAAATTTCGTTTTTTTTTTTTAATTTGAACGATTTTTTTAATTAATGACAATCGATTTGTGCTGTAAAACCAAATAATTAATGCCTTTACAACACTATTTTATATTGCACCCATAAAAAGTTATGGCAAATAAGCTAAAAGATTTGCCCTTTTGGTATGACAAGATTATCAATTTTTCGAATTTTATTTTTAAAAATTAATACTAATTAATAGGTACTTTAAAAAGAAACAATAAATGCCTACACATTACAAATTTATGTTGTGCCCAAACAAAGTTATGGCAAAAATAAAAAAACAAAAAGATTCGCTCTTTTGGCACGACAGAAATGAGTAACAAACCACATTCGTCCTTTTGGTTTTAATTTTTTTTTTGCTAGAACGATTTTGGCACAGTATACTTCATTAAAAATTACTATCAAAATTGTTAAAAAAAACGAAAAAGTCAAAAAATTCATATTCGCCCCTTTAGATATAATCTCTAATTGGGTGAATTTTAAATAGGGAATACGGCAAACATCGAACAGTTTTAATCTTTAGTTTTTCCAGCATAAATCCATATACAAATTTGAGGATTTAGAGATTTTTGGATTCTACGTGAGGAAATCGAAAAACTTGAACTCGCACCAGCGCTGCATATCATAGTATGAGAGGGTGCTCCCTTCTGTTGGAACACAAAAAAGGCCCTATCCGAAAAGAGTCTGGTACTCGGAAAATGCTGCACAAAGAAAAAAAGTATAACCAAAAATGTACATCAATACAATTACATTTTTTCTGAAACTGCAATCGCTGGTTTTGGTGTGTACATTTGCTTAATTTGGTGCGTGTATTCGCTTACATTGGTGTGAGTATTCGCTTACAGTCGATACGAATTCATTTTAATTAATAACTGAATTAAACAAAAATTAAAGGAAATTAACTTATCTTTTATGAAAAAAAAATATTTTTTTTATTTGTTTATTTATTTATTATAGATTTGTTATTATATTTGTAATTTTTATTTTATACATATTTTAGTATATTGCTCGAAGTTAGAACCACGTTCCCACATCACCAATAGAGCTATATTTTGTGCAAGGAAATGATTAACACAAATAAGAGAGAGGAATGTCAAAGTCATTCGCACGATGTGCGGAAAAACGACCCAACGAACCGAATAGGTGAGCAAGCGTCCATCGAACGAATGTAAAATAATATCGGTACCATAGTACCAGTAGAACTGTATAATGGCTCTTAAGTTGTAGTGCCTTTAAAACTGTTTAGTTTGTGAATTCGGTTGGTGTGTTTGCTATATATATACATCTACACCAACCCATAGCATATACACCAACCACAATTTCTGATTTTACAACGAATAGCAAATGTTTTCATTAAATTACTGAATTCCATTGCTGGACTGATTAATGGCATGCAATTAATATCGTTTTGCTATATTTACGTCGATTATTTTTTTGTGCACTTGTCAAAATATCCCGAATTTCGATTGATTTTGGTGACTTTATCTATAAAAAGATAGGCAGAAAACTTGCTCCGCTTACAAACAGCACCCCATCTTATATAGAGTTCGATATCTGGAGTATAGTGAATCGAAAGGGACCAAAAACGATCATGCTGCTGTTTGTAGGGAAGGTACTTCTTAGTAAAGAACTTTCTATCGCTGATCATCAGTTTTTTTTTCGATATATTTCATAGGGGGTTTTTGAAATTTTAGTTTTAAGAATTTCAAAAAAAAAATACAAGCTCAAGTTAAGATAGACGAATGCTAATTGAATTTGTCGATATTCAAATCTACTCCATTTAAATCAGCTCAATAACTAGTCATTAAATCATATTGACAGCTAAAATTTATAAAAATGTGGCTTTACACAAAGGTCACCCAAAAAGGTCACACAAAATTCCAAATTCTACAGAATAATATTAAAAAGTAGCAAAAACTGTTACAATTTTAAGCTTAAAACAAAAAAACTTTAGATACAGACAGTGCGACTACTTGTTAAAATGAAAAATAAGATAATTGAAATAATGTCATGGTTACTTAATTAAAAGCACACACAGTGACAGTGACGGCAGGCAGGCAGAGTTACTGAACCTACAAAACCGTAACAACTATCAAAAGCCTCACGCCAAACATCACAACAAACAACCACGGTATGTTTGTTGAGCATATGAAAAACTTACAAATATTTATTATAATTGGTTTGCACAACGCCGTATCTCTCATGTGTGGCGCGCAGATGATCGTATCGCGTATTTCGTGATCGAGTGTCAATGACTCTATAAATGTTTTTTGTAAATTCGCAAAGACGACGACATAGACCTAATCGTAAATTTTAATCAAATTCAATACGTGAAATAAAAGCAAATAATGTTTGGTGTTAAGTGCAGGTGTTCCAAAAATTATAGGGCAATGTGTATGGGTGGGTTGAGCAGACTATATGGTTGATAGTCATTGCTCTTATTTAACAGGTCAAGAGTTTGAATTTTTTTAGAGTGGTTTTTGTTTGTCTAATCCGGTGGAATGTCCTGATAGCTACTCATTGAAACCTGATTTTTTTTCTTATGAGTATTAGGTATTTTCCATACATGCTTATATGCGCTATGACTCATTCCGCGACAATGATTTTAAATAATGAATGCCAGGCACGTAGCAAGTTAACTAAAGAAATCTTAATGAATGAAAACAATGAAGGTATAAAGTAGTTAAGTTATGATGTTTTTATTCTATAAATAGTCACTTTCGTTATAAAAAATATCGTCGTTTTAGAACTAAAACTAACTAAATATATTTTATAATTTATCTGTTCAATGAAACAATTTAATAATTTAATAAATTTTAAAATTTGAAGAAATTTCGCAACTGTTAGAAACTGTAAAATTTTAATAAATATGAAATATTATTTGCTGGTTTCAATAAACTAATTCTTAATTACAAACTAGGTAAACAATTTTAATATTCTGGATGCTATAAAATGCTTGGTGCACTGCTCTATGAAATATATTTTCAAAACAAATTAATTTAATAGTTTAACTTTAACGTTGAATAATTTTTCGAATTCGTTTCGATATCGAGAGTTCATACAATAACGATATCGTTAACGATAGAGCAATTTTTCGGGAACGCTATCGTTCTGAAATCGTTAACGATAGTCGAAACGATAATAATGTTCGTTCAAACGATACGTTTCGATTGGTATAACAAATTGGGATAGCAAATTTAATGAAATTTTGGTTGGCGTTATATTTGTCCTTTCTAAACAGTCTCACCGAGTGTGGGCGGTATTGGACAACTGGGCATGGAACCCCCATAGAAGGTGAATTTTCAAGGTGGTGTATGTCGACAGTTATTACAGTGATATCAAGATATTTCACAATTGGGTATACCAATCACTCCGAATTCTTTAAACTCACTACACCGAAATTCATCACACTTAAACTCACCACACTAAAATTCACCACACTAAAATTCACCACACTAAAGTTCACCACATTAAAACTCAACACACTAAAACTCAACACACTAAAACTCACCACACTTAAACTTACCACACTAAAATTCACCACAATAAAACTCACCACACTAAAACTTCTAATTGGAAAAACACTACGGGGAAAAATTCTACGGGAAAAATTTTACGGGTAAGATTTCTACTGGGGATTTCTACGGGGAAGAATTCTTCGGGGAAGCACAGTCTGAGAAAGAATTGTCTTTGAGAAAAATTGTTTTGGTGGACAATTATTTTTGTTATGGTTACTACATTTGTAACACCAATAAAAAAAAAACGTCCACAGCGAAGCGCGGCTCCCTGATTTAAAGAATAAAAATGTTCTTTATATTAATTAAATCACTCAATATCCTTGCATTCACAAAATCTTTGTACCAGTCATACACGGGTCCAGCTAGTATGACATATATGCAAATAGTTAATAAATGTTTGTAACAAGTAAAATGTAAATGCAATATTTACAATAGACTCACAGCACACATTCTGACTTGCGGTATATTTGCAGCAAAACTATTGGTTTATTTTGACATTTGGCTAATATAAATTGGAAAATGTCGTTCTTTGTCTGTACGCTCGGATTACCCACAACAATTATTAAGAAAATCCAATGGTGACTCCTATAAGAGACGCCACCTCAAATAAATCAATGGTATAAGTGAAAATTCGTGCGATCGAATTACGATAATTCTAATGAAATACTGAAATGTTTAAATTGATATTTGAGTTGAAATGATGTTTGTCATACATATTTATCGTATTTGTCGCATGTTTGAAAGAATCGTGTATCAAATAAAATCTAAGTAATTTGCAAGTAAATTTATGTTTAGGGCTATAATGTTTGTGGTAAACATCTTTATTTTTTTAGTGTGTGGGTTATATTAATGAAATACTTCTTTAAATCAAATATGAATTTATTTAGGTTACTGCGAATTGTACGCAAACATATGGCCAGAAAATGGTTTTCTTAATGTTTTCTTGTGGTAATTTTGGGAATCCGCTGCCGCCTCATTCAATTGGATTTTTTCTATTTTTGGAACGCGTTTATTTCGCACCTTAAATTAAGCCCAAACACATAACAGAATTAATTTGGAAGGCAATTGTGTGCCTTACAAATGCCACACAAGCGCGTTTGCCTGGCGGACCGAGTGACTGACAGACGCAAGTGTTTCTTGTTGCGTTCGCTTCGAACTCCTCATCGCCCTCTGTCTCACTCTCTGTATCTGCTAGTGTATCTCCAGTTGATGATTGTCGTTATTTTTATTTTATCATTTGCATGTGCGTCCGTCAGTCCGCCTGTCCGTCTTAAGTAGTTTATTATTTGTTGTTCCGTATTTTTCTCGAGTTAGTGCGCTCGTCTGTCCACGACGTGCAGAGCAGCGCAGCCACCGCAGTCACAATTCGCTTGAAACCCACACACATGAGCATGAGTTGGCATCGGAGCTCGCGTGAGTAATACGCCGACCTGGGCACACAGCACAAGAATAACAACAACTGGCTTAACCTCTTCGTAATTGTTGGCAAAGTTGACTTCACTCCTCCTCTCACTCTCTCTCTCTCATGCCATCGCACCACTTCGCTCGCTGTTGTTTTTTATCTTGACTGGGCTTGACTCGACTTAAGTTGGTTTTTTGGGTTTAGCTTCAAAGCTTCGGGTCCAGCAGCATATGGTTCAGCGCACTTTTGTTATGTGAAGTCACAGAACTGCCGCCAACTAGCATCACCAAAAACAACAACAAAAACAACCACAACGAGACCAACACTTGCTTCTCCAACGTGTTTGGCACGGTGCGAAATAATCCACTAAATATTGAATTTATTCATATTCATTTTATTTAGTTATTTTTGTATATAATTCAGGGTTGCTAATTTCGACAGAATTTAAAAAAAATTTAACACAATTCAGATCCTTTTCATTCAGCTACTTTTTAGAATAAACAGAACACTTGACAGGCAAAAGCTGTTTTTTAAATTTCCAACTTTCCAACGCTGTCAAAACAGCGATTAACAACGGGAAAATCTGTTTTTCTGACAATGAAAATAAAATAAAAGCTACAGAGATTTTTACAATTTAAAGGTCAGTCAACCATTAAAAAAACTTACCGACATAAAAAAAAACTCACAAAAAAATGTATATAAAAAACTAGCTCGACCCATTCACAGATTCGCACGTGCGATGTTTTTGTAAATGCCTAGTTGTCGTTTAACTCTACTCTTAGGGCCGGTTTTACAGTAGTATTTTAACTAGATGTATGGGTTAAACTTAGTTTAATCTCAGAATTCAGTTTTACAATGACTTTAAATCGTCGTTAAAAATCAGTTTAAACGTTTTACGTTGGCTGTTTGAACTACGTTTAAAATTTTAATGTTTTTGACAGTTTATATCCGCATTGTTTGTGTTCTGTTTGTTTTCTTCTATTTCAGCATTGTCTAAATCAAACTTATATCCTCTCATATGTACTGAAGTTGCTCGATCTTTTGTATATTTCATTTATTTTATTAATCTAAAATCTATTTTCAATGTCTTGATCTACAAAATGCTTGCATAAAATTATCAGCTGTTCCAAATGAGAGAAATAATCGATAATTTGTTGACATTTGCCAGTGATGCCATATTTATCCGACTTGACTCAGTTCATTTTAAACTTTCACTGTACAACAGCTATCAAAGTTAAACGTCGTTTAAATTTATGAGACGTTTAATTAAACAAAGGTTTAATAGATTTAAACTAGCTGGTAGTTGAACTCCATTTGTAGTTTAAAGTTCGAAACGTGTTTTTCAGTGAACTTTAAACGAGTTTAAACTTAGTTTAAACTCTCAATGTTCTGACAGATTAATGTGAGATGCGCTATTTACGCTCTGCAGTCCACGATCATGCGCTCATTTGTTTGTCCAACGGTTTTCATTTAATTATTTTTCTACGATTATTCATTGCATAAACTAAAACTGAACGATCACACGCACAAATTCTCACTGATATATTTTATTTCGTGCATTATACTATTCTAAATTAACTTTGTTATTTCTTGAAAACTTCGCCATTCTCACAAATTAAATATCAGCTGTTTAAAATGAGAAAAATAATTTTCTTCTTCTTCAATGCTATTCACAATTGATAATACGTTGACATTAGCCGGTGCTGCCATATTTTAAGCACTGTTATGAATGAAATTTAAACTGCAACTGGAAAACTGCTCGAATAGTTAAACTACGTGAGACGTTTAAGTAAACGTAGTTTAAACTAAGTTTAAACTACCACTGAAAAACTAGCCCTTAGTAGGTCAGGTGTTAAGCATTTTAGAGTGTTGGTTATATGAAAAGTATCAAGGTCTTTTGTCCAATCACACCCTTCACACTCTTCACGACAATTTGAATGTTAAATATGATCCTGCTACGATTTTTATAACTACTAATTTTAAAATCATATGAAAAACTCCGTTCGGATACTGCATTAAACTATAGATCCCACCACTTTGAGTACAAATCGTCGTTGTAGAACTAACAGTCACCAAACACATCTTTATGAAAATCTTAAAATTCAACTTTGTTTGTAACTATTGCAAAAAGTAATTGCTACATTTTTAAAGTTGAAATACCAATTGATTTACATTTTCTTATAATAATAGTTTGGCGCTACAGTCCTGTATATAACTTCGGCCGAGCTCTCTCACTATTTGAGCTCTGCGTGTTATAATTGTACTCAAATTGTTGGGACCTACAGCTTATTGTAGAACCCGAACGGCGGGTGAGAGCATTTTATGCCAATGTTTTACTCTCGTAGGTTTGCCATTTACTGCCGAGAGGTAGCGTCGCATAAAAAATGTTTTCTATGAAAAAGATGTTGGCAGTCGCTGGGGATCGAACCGCGGACCTTTCGGCTCGTAGTCGAACGCACCAGCGACTTTTCGCTCGTAGTATCATTGACCAGAAATTAACAGATATAAAGGGTTTTTCAATAAGAGCACTACAAAAGTTTTTTTCAAGGGTGTTTCAACAGGGACGCTACAAAAGTAGAGCGACAGGGACAGCAAACGACGCCATATTTCTTGCCGCTCTTTTGAAATTTTTCTTCAGTATGGTTTGCCATTTCATGATGGAACATTTTCGTAAATGAACAATTCGTATTTTAAAAATGGTGTTGGTGACTTTTAGTTCTACAACGACGAAATATAACATGCACAGCTCAAAATGGTGAGAGAGTTCGGCCTAACTTTGATTTATCGGGTGCATATCTGCCGGTCATTTTGTTAGAACTTTCGGTGTGAGAACTGGCACCGGTAACGGAAAACAGCATATGGCATACTGGGTAAAATGTGTCAGTAAATTTTTATAAACATCTATAAGACCAACATTAAATGCACATATGTTAAATTTTTACTATGGAAAATTACGAAAATTTGAATAAATATTTTCTCAGTGTATATACAGACAGATACCCTCTAGTGATTGCAATGAGCAAAGTAACCGGTTTAGCTTTCTGACACTTCAAACTAAATTCTTATCAAAATTAAGCATATGCACAAAATAAAAATAAAGTTAAAAAATAATATTAGGTATTTAAAATGTTGATGGCTTTTTGCCTGCATATGGCTCGGATCGTTGGCAAATTGGCAACACAGCTGGTCGCGACATGGGTTCCTAATTTTTTTTTCCATAATTGTTTCAATATAAAAACAAGTTTTTTTTTTGTTTTCGTATCTATTTACATTTATTTTGATATACAAATAGTTTTCAGAAGTTTTATCGCCATCATCATTTCTGCTAAAAAAAATAAAATGTTGCTGGCTGACAGTCAGTCAGACATTATACAGACAAAAAAAAAACAAAAACCTTGATTTGCAGCCGCATTTTGCGGTTGTGTCGCGCGCATTAACGTCATTGTAAATTCATAGAAAATTATTGTGGTAAAGTATCTATCTACCTGTTTTGTTGTCCAACAGAGCGTACTTTAGTATGTCTGTCTGTCTGTCTGTCTGAATAACTATATGTCTGTCTCACTACCTCGTGGTCTGTCTGCCTGTTTCTGTCGCTTACTCACCTTTGTCTCGTTCACTCTGGGCCCAAAGTGTTCAATAAATTTTTATATTTACGTGAGAAATATGAAATATTTGTTAACTGAAGCAGCTTTTTTCCATATATATTTTTTACAATTAATTTGCATTTTTATTAAGCAGTAGTCTTTGGCTTCATTTCGTCATAAGTGAATAATATTAATTTGTCAATGTGTTGAAATATTAAAATCACATAAAAAAAATGTTTGCACTAATTCATTATATTTTTTTATTGTAATATTTTTATTATTACTGAAATCAAATGAAAATTATTTCGTTTTTACAAGCTTTTATTTAACTTCACTTGTTTGTACCTTTGTTCGTTTGTTCGTTTGTTCGTTTGTTCGTTTGTTAGTATGTCGGGCACAAAAATATCAAATTTAACACACTTCCTTATATCCGATCGAGTTGAAACTTGAAACACATATAGTATTCTATGTGGCACATATAAAAATAAATTTTAAAGTACGAATTTTGGCCGATAGGGGGCGATAAAGCTATTTTTGGACCGTGTGAGGTCTGTTCTTTACCTAGAATGTTGAAATTTAGAATATGTATAGTTTTATACACGAGGAAAAATACGGCAAACTCAGAACTTTGCATTTTGTCCGCTAGAGGGCGCATTTACTATTAATGGACCCTCTAAAGTGCGTTCTTTACCTCGAAAAGTGAAATTTAAAACATGTTTAGTTTTGGCAACGGGGAAAAATTTGGCAAACTTAGAACTTCGAATTTTCTCCGCTAGAGGTCGCATTTATTATTAATGGCCCTCTGAAGTGCGTTCTTCACCTAGAAATATGACATCCTATTAATATAATAAATCTGTTTGTACGTTTGTTCCGCTTCTCCGTCAAAACTGCTGATCCGATTTTTTTGAAATTTTTACCACAGATGCGGTATAATCTGGAAGGAATGATAGGCTATATATGGGCGGGATTGACAAAGAAGCGTGGCACCTTCCATACAACCTAAACATTCAATATTATATAACTCGGCACTTTCACCAGCTACGAACATAAAACAAAAAACTCAAATACAAAAAAAAAAATTAAAAGCAAAAGCAAAAGCAAAAATACGAAAACAAAAGCAATAACATAAAACTTAAATCCAAACTAAAGTAAAAAAAATAAGATAAAGAAAAACGAACTCACCACACTAAAACTCCCAAAAAAAAAATGCACCACACCAAAATTCACCACACTATAACTCACCACACTGAAATTCACTACACTAAAACACACCACAATAAAAATCACCACATAAAAATTCACCACACTAAAACTCACCACAATAAAATTCACCACATTAAAACTCACCACACTAAAAACTCACCACACTATAAACTCACCACACTAAAACTCACCACACCAAAACTTACCACACCAAAATTCACTGCATCTAAATTTACTACACTAAAACTCACCACATTAAAACTCACCACACTAAAACTTCTACTGGGAAAAACTCTACGGGAATGAATTCTACCGGGAAGAATTCTACGGAAATGCGTTATATGGAGAAGAATTTTACGGCGAAGATTTCTACGGCTAAATATTCTACTGGGAAGAATTCTACGGGGATGGGCAGTCTGAGAAAGAATTGTCTTTGAGAAAAGTTGTTTTGGCGTAGAATTATTATTTGGTTATTACATTTATAAAACGATAGAGGGTGCTAAGATCAAAATTTTATATCTCGGTAACAATGCTTGACAATGCTTGGTACAGGAAATCCTTGGGGAAATTTTCAAAGACTAGAAAGTAATTCTAAATTCCATCGACAGAGGGTGTTAAGGGCAAAAATTATAACTTGGGAACCGCTGAACCGATCTATGCAAAATAATAATTCTAATGACCATATAATGACTAAAAAAGGAAAAATAAAAAACTAATAAAAAAAAAACTTTTTAAAAAACAAGCTTTTAAAAAAATCTGTACTAAAAAATTAAAAATAAATTTATTAAAAATATAAAATATATTTATAGTAGGTAGGTATGTATATTTATAATGAATACATATTAATATATGAAATAAATTAAATTCAATCTTATTCAATTTATATTACTAAGATATACGTTTATAAGCAATAAATTTTAAAATTTACTAAGAGGTTTGCAAATACAAAAATAAAAGCGTGCGGCGAAATTATTGAATATTACAGTCCAACTCTAGCACTAATAACCTTTGCAATTCAATTCAACTTTTCAATAGTTTTCAATATAATTTTCGAGTAGGGGTAGATCTGTATGGGAGTATCTATGGGTTTTGTAGGCAATGCAATGGTATCGGAAGTCCAATGATATTTTTTTGGCATGTGTTATGTTTTTAACTCAGGATAATCTGGCAAAAATGAACTTTTAATTAGAAATATTTATGTACTTAACTTAAGTTATGGAATTTGGCTAAATGATGTAGATTAACGTGATATAGGGTCGTAATTTCATCGAGGTGTGTTACACCTGTCAAATAAGCAAACCCTTTAAAATGATACAACTCTCGACTTATAACAGTAGTACATAGTTTTAAAAATTGAAGTAAAAGCTCATATTTTACATTATTTTCGCCATGTAGAATCTGGGTGTGACTGGACAAAGAGACGTGGTATCTCCTATACAATCTTGCCTCACACTGTGAAGGGTTATAGTGTGCTGAGCGGTTGCGAGATTTAAAGTATAAGGAGTTGTAGGTTTGTGATGTATAAGATATAAATATAAATATGATTATAATAGTATTCCTGTATCAAATACAAATTCATATTTAGTCTACATAATTACGAATGTAATATGCTCGTAGTTTTTAATATTTTCGCCGCACGCTTTTATTTTTGTATTTGCAAACCTCTTAGTAAATTTTAAAATTTATTGCTTATAAACGTATATCTTAGTAATATAAATTGAATAAGATTGAATTTAATTTATTTCATATATTAATATGTATTCATTATAAATATACATACCTACCTACTATAAATATATTTTATATTTTTAATAAATTTATTTTTAATTTTTTAGTACAGATTTTTTTAAAAGCTTGTTTTTTAAAAAGTTTTTTTATAAATAAAACTAGCTGGCCCCGTGCACTACTCGTGCGAGGATTTTGTGAATGCAAGGATATGGAGTGATTTTATTAATATTAAGAACATATTTATTATTTATTTTCGATAGTCTAATTGAGTTTGTTTGGTCGGTTCTACTATATATTCCAAATTTTAAGTAAATTTCGTGCAAAGGTTTTTTGTTTTTACGTTTTGTGTTATTGCTTTTGTATTTATGCTTTAGATTTGTGTTTTTGCTTTTGTATTTATGCTTTTATTTTTGTGTTTGTGCTTTTGTTTTTGTGTTTATCTTTTGTGGTTTTGCATTTGTGTTTTCATTTTTGCTTTCATTTTCCTTTTTTTTTTTGTTTTTGTGTTTTTGATTTTGTGTTTTTGTTTCCCTTTCGTTTTTGATTTCGTGTTTTTGTTCTTGTGTTTCTGCTTTTGTTTTTTTGCTTTTGCTTTTGTGTTGTAATTTTGTGTTTTTGATTTTATGTTTTTCTTTTGTTATGCTTTTGTTTTTGCTTTTGTGTTTTTCTTTTGTGTCTTTGTTTTTGTGTTTTTGCTTTTGTGTTTTGATTTTGTGTTGTTGGTTTTATTTGTGTCTTTGCTTTTATTTTTGTGTTTTCTTTTGTATTTATGCATTTGTTTTTTTGTTTGGTTTTGATTATGTATATGAAACAAAGATGTTTACCACAAATATTACTGCCCGAAACATAAATTTACTTGGAAATTACTTACTAGTCTGCCACGTCTCCGAGACCTTTAATGCCTCGAAGCTTTTTCGATTAACTTCGATAAAAAAAATGTTCGTTGCTTTATCCATTCTAATTTTTTAAATTTCTGGTGTATAAAAATTCTTTGACAAGATACGATAGATATTTAAACGTTTATTACATCGATATCGCAAAATATTTCGATGCAATGTCGAATTTTGATTATTTTTTTCGTTGATATCGTTGTGATTTCAAAAAATGCCTCGTATCGAAAAAAACCGCGACAGAACACCTACCACGTAGGTCCAGTTTGTCGCTCGATATTGCTACGAGAATTTGTCCGATATCGCGTTATTTCTTCTTCTACTATGCCTTATTTTGACATTTGTCTGTTATCTCACAAAGAAATTGATTCACGCCCCCTGCCCCAATATGGGTGCTGTGAATCCGACGATGAAAATGAGAAGAGAAGAACATTTTGTATTGCATAAAGTATAATTACAAAATGATAAAAGAGGGCTATGGTATCATAGATATAATTGCAATCCGAGTATATGCCAAAAAATCTACAACATTAATACATTATAACAGTTGGCAAGTTCTACGAGAAAAAAAAAAACAAATATGACATAAACATAACCTTATCATTGGGTTAAAGACCACATAACAATCTAGAGCAAAGTGACGAATGGGTTTTTTGAATGAATATGAAAGAGCAGCAGCCACCTTTCACTCATAAGAGGTGAAAGTTCTGAGGCTATGACAAGAACTCTAGATTGGATTTAATTCTTTCAAAAATATTTTTTTAACACAAATTACACGTGTTTATTTATATAGACAAAAACAAAAAAAATATATAGCTTCAAGGTACGATGACTTGACACTAGCGGTTAACTTTGTTGCGATAACTGTCGAGTACAAAAAAAAAGTTAGCACAGTGTATAGAAAAAGTGTAACAAAATGGCTTAAATTTTATAACTTATAGAGCAAAAAAAAAATTGATGTAGGTATATAAAAAAATGCAAGTAATTGAAAAATAGAACGAGAGATGAAGGCGTAAAGTAGCTTTTGATGTGATGGATTGACAGGTTTACAAGTGCCACCTACAGAGTTTTTAATTAGAAAGTAACATAATTATTTTAGTTTAGAAGTTCATTAACGTTTTAGAATAATAATTTTGATAAAATAATTTAGTAAAAAATTTAATATAGATAGATACCTTTTGTTTGACTACACGGATAGAAAAGATATGTTTTAATATGTTTGAATGTAATTATAACGTAATTCGAAATCACCATATAAATATTGGGAGTAAAATCTAATTATATTGTAATTGAATTGTCTAATTATTTTGTTCAGATTGAAATATTATTATACGATATTTAAACATAAATTGCTCTGAAAATGTAATTTAAACCAATTGGGAAGTTTAAATCACATGGGAAATTTTAAAGTAGAGACATTTTATAGTAGGTGTTATTATGATAGTTAGGATTATCAAAGTTATAGTCGGTATAAACCGACTATAAACACCCTACACATATGTGTGGTTACCATTAAAAGTGGTATATAAAGGGTTTTTCAACAGGGACGCTACAAAAGTAGAGCGACAGGGACATCAAACGACGCCATATTTCTTGCCGCTTTTTTGACATTTCTCTTCAGTAAGGTTTGCCATTTCATTATGGAAAGATATACGAATTCGAATTTCGGTAGAAAATTTAAATAATTTCGACTGGTTGTTGGCTCTTATATCTTTTGAAAAAAAAAAAAAAAAATGTAGCGCTCTTATTGAAAAACCCTCTAGGTCACCAGGGTATACGAATCCTGAATATAACTACAAACTTTCAATCGCTGAAGAATTTCCATTCATTTCATACCCATATTTACAAATTGGTAGGTGTACCGAATTTCTTTTTTTTTTTTTTGGAAACCATAGTCGTATCGCGGGAAAACATTATTTCCATGTATTTGAGCCTGAAATCAATATATATTTGACCAAAAAAGTTTACGTAAGCACGTATACAGTAAAAGTGATCTGTAGATGTAATTTTTTTTTTTTAAAAGTCTTTGCGGGCCGCAGATGAAAGGTAGGCGGGCCGCGTGTTTGACATGACTGGTATAGGGTATAAAAAGGGAAAAAAATAATATTGTGTAAAGAAGATATTTGCACTAAATTTACTTTTTTTTACAATGAAATAAAATGTTAACATAAATATGTTTACATGTAAATAAAATGTTTTTCACATTCAAACATATATATGTTTGCAAAAACGCCAAAAATTGTTCATTCTGAACATAAATATGTTTGAACGAAAACAATAATATATTTGGCTGTTATTATAATAATGTTTGGCAATGAAATAATACTTTTGTTTGCATAAAACTCCAAAGATATATGTAATGCCTGCAATATTATGTTTGGGAGAACCCTTTTGAATTCGATTTTCTACTTTGCTATGATTTTGTTTACTGATTAAAGCTAGAACTATATTGAGCTTAAGTAAAATTATTAGAATGTCAAACAAATACAATTGTGAATGTACTAAAGTAATAGACGATCTCTAGGTAGCTCATCTGGTTAGAGCGTTGGACTACGAGCCGAAAGGTCACCGAAAAGATCACCGAACAACATATTTTTTATAGAAAACATTTTTTATGCGGCGCTACCTCTCGGCAGTCAATGGCAAACCTACGAGAGTAAAACATTGCCGATGAAAAGCTCTCACCCGCCGTTCGGATTCGGCAATAAACTGTAGGTCCCACCACTTTGAGTACAAAGTGGTGGCACAGCTCAAATGGTGAGAGAGCTCGGCCTAAGTTCTATACAGGACTGTAGCGCCAAACTATTATTACATTAATGCACCTGATTGGTTAATTTTATTTGACATTTTCGTACGTTTGCTTAAGCGGAGTATAGTTGGGCCTTTAAGGTTTATAACGTAACGGCATCTGTTCCAAATTAAAATTTGGATTTTTGTATATACTAAACAGGGCTCGCCAGAACCAGAATCGGAATTGTTTCTATTTTTGTAATCGGAATCGGAACCTTTATTCGAAAAATGTGTGGAACTGGAATCCATATATTTTATTTGTTGTTGAAACTGGATTTGGAACCGCTATTTTAAAAATCTTGGATCCAAAACCGGAACCGATATTTTAAAAATCTTGGAACCAAAACCGGAACCGGTATTTTAGTCCCTGTCAGGGACTGCAAAGAACCGGAGCCGTTGAGATTTTTGTAGGGACTGCAAAGAACCGGAACCGTTTCGATTTTTAGAAGCGGAATCGAAAGAATCGTTATTATAAAAATGTGTTTTACCTGTCCCTGATACGAAAACTAATTTGGATATCGAATTCTGTTTAATGGTCTCTGTTTCAAAAATTAAATGTTTTTAAAGGAATATCGGTTGCGGTTTCTATCGCTTATCACAAAAATAGATCAGTGAATACTTAAATTAATAATTTAATCAAAATCTCTCAATTAGCCACGATCCACATCCACATCTGGACCCCTGGCGTTACGTGAGCCATGTAATGCTAATGATGCTGTTGCGGTGGCACGCTGCAAACAGCCAGATTGATTGATTGTTGATCAATTAGAAGAAATTTTTAATTACAAACAAAACTGGTACTATTTATCAACCCGCATGAATAGTAACTATCAGCTGCATCTGATGATTGTATCTTGTATCTAAGAGATACCATTGAATAATACAAATATGCAGAAAGCAGCGATAAAGTCCAGCAAAAAATAAAATCAACATGGTTTATTTATATTTCTGCGCATATTTATTAACACATTATTATGTATTTATTTAATATTTAAATATGTATCTGGCAGATATTTTTTTATATTTTTTTGCTTTAACAGCACAATCATCAGCTCACAAAACAAATAAAATATAGAACTTTGTGTTACTATCTGAACTAGACGATGGTGGACGTACGGACGGACGGACAAAAACTCAGACAAACGAACGCACGAACGGGTTTGCTGACTGGCTGAACGAACAGACGACGTATGTAGTTCGGGACAAGTCAACCCAAAAGACTCAACTCGACCCCCACAAGGCAGGCACAACAACGCTCAAAGATATGACATGCGTCTGACAAGAGTTCATGACAACAACAACAACAACATCATCATCAACCACCACACAATGTCTGATTGTTGTTGTTTTTGCTGGCTGATATTAACTGTAATTCAAAAGCAGCAGCATTATTTTCTTGTATTGCATTGAACGCTGCGGCGTGCTATTTTCGTCTGCTACCTACTACTTGCTGCATTCAAAAGTGTTGCCACCTTAAAATTTCCAGAAATACTTACTGCTTTATAGTGCTGCCATCTTAAAAAGAACAGGCATAAATAATTAATGCATTTAAATAAAATATAAAACAATTATGAAATTGATTTGTTTTCATTCATAGAAATATTAAAATTATTTAATATTTTAAATAAATGTAACAAAATTTTAAATGTAACAAAGTAGTTAAGTACGTTGAGTTTGTAAAATATTGTGGAAAAATTTGTGCTTATGTGAAATAATATATATATATATATTATGTATAAAATTCAACAGATTCAATAAACATCCCCGAAGAAGGTGAAAAAGAATCACCGAAACATCGGAAAAATATGAAATAAAAACTATTTATTTGCATTAAAAAACATTGACCAAAAATAGCCAACATTACAAAAATCAATAAAATTTAGTTTAAACTGGATGTTATTTCTGCTAAAGTCAGCATATCACATATATTTAAAAATTACATTTTAACTGACTATTAATTATCTACATTTATATTTATATACATGCGACTGTTACAATTACAAACTATTGCTTTTTTATAAATGTGGATATATTTAAACGAAGTTTCAACTTGCACTGAAAACTAGATCTGAGAGTTTAAACAAAATTTAACTCTTCAACATCGATCCATTAAACTTTTTTTAAATGATGTCTGAAGTACATTGAAAATTTATATTCAAATTTTAATCTTTGTTTAAACTACAAATGGTTTTGAAATCCTACTGAAAAGTGAACATAAAGTATTCACATAACTTTAAATACATATAACTGTAGTCACTATTTTTAACTGTAGTTTATTTTAATATATCGTGATTTTTTTCATAAGAAAACTTTGAAAAAGTGTTTTTTCCTAAGAAACATTTTTCAGTCACATGTTCAAACTAAACTTAGTTTAAACTGGATGTTATTTCTGCTATAGTCAGCATATCACATTTTAAAATGCCCTATTAACTGACTATTAATTATGTATATCTCGGTAAAATCTATATAAATACCGGATGTTTCAATTATAATCTATAGCTGTTTTATAAATGTAGAAATATTTAAACTAAGTTTAAACTTGCACTGAAAACTGGATCTGAGAGTTTAAACAACCTTTAACTCATCAACATCGATCCATTAAACTTTTTTTAAACGATGTCTGAAGTTCATTGAACAATTATATTCTAAGTTTAAACTACAAAAGTGAACATAAAATATTCACATAATTTAAAAATACATGGCAATACATTTCATTTATTAAAAGAACCATAAAGCAAGTATATATATTCCGTTTTTCGATTACATGTTTATCGATCTATCTCGTTCTAGAATGGAATATATAGCCTCTTCGTTTGACTACTGAACAACAACACCAACAAAAAATAACAAAGTTATTGTTGGCAGTAACTATGTGATTATTGGGGGCTACTAATTTAAATAAGAAGAATAGAAATGTTCCGTTCTATTCTTTTTGTCTGGACACAGTACAATTGACATAGATAAATTATTGCTTGAATGAGTGAGTGACTGACTGAATGAATGAATAAATTATTAGTTGCATGGAACACAGTGTAACATGTTAATTTCCACAAATTATTGACAGACCTTGACAAAAGTTCTATTGTATAAATTAAATATTAAAAGTGTCAAACATTAATTTATGTTTGGAGTAATAGTTAATTATTGTAAAGTGCATGACAAACATAATTGTGAAGAATAAGCAATTAAGATATTGTTGGTATTTTACAATTTTTCTATTACAGTTTTGTATTAAATTTGCGTTTTTCTTTTGTTATAATTTGTACAAATATTTGCTAATAGAAATGTTGATTAATAATAGTTTTGGTTAATTGAGTCATAGTATTCATATTGTTTGATAACAGGTTTCCACAAGCCAACTTTGTAGATAAGATTGTTCTATTTAAAAAAAGTAGCAATTGCAAATTTCTAATTTTAAACCAAAACTATTTAATATGCATTTGTAAAAAAATGCTTATGATGTAAAGAATATGTTTAGCAGCAAACATAATGTGACTAAAACTAACTATTATTATTTTCCTAATTTTTTAAATGATTTTGGTAATTATAAATCTTACATTTATTATCAGAAAATCGTTGCAAAGCATGAGAAATATTAAGACAGCCACTTATTATCAGAAAATCGTTGCAAAGCATTGAGAAATATTAAGACGGTCACTTATGTTCATAAAACTAAGAATTCCAATCACAAATTGTTTGCTGCAAACACATTTTCCTTCTGTGTACAATGCTTGTAATTATTTATTTTAATTGCAGCCTAGAATATTAAATATTTTACGAGCAATTAGATGCAAAATAGGTTTTACAGTGAACATAATATGATTGCAACTATCTTTCGTGATTAATATAATTTTCAAAGCGATTTTGATAATCATAAAATATAATGTTTTAGATTTATTATCAAAAATTATTTCAAAAATCATAGAAAATATTGAGACAGTCACTTGTAGATTGTAGTCATAATATGTTTACAGCATATACAATTGTCATCTCTTTGTATTCATTTAGTTATAAATATAAACCCAATATTTAATTACTTCAAAATTTTCTAAATGATAAGAAATACCATAAAGTTTACGGAATTTATTCTCAACGAAAAAAAATTTTTTTTTTCACATTAAATTTGTAGTTTATAGCTTACCTTGTAGACTTGGCCATAGGTACCATTGCCGACAACCTCAATGAGTTCAAATATTCCAGCAGGATCCTGTAAGAAGCAAATAAAACAAAAGTTAAAACAAAGCCATTAAAAAACAATAACTTCTTTTTAAGACACTTGACTTAATATAGATTTTATGTGTTCTAAATATAAAAAAAACTTTTAAATTGAGGATACGCCCAACATTATTACCCAACAAAAAAATCAACAGGATTTTAGTCATTAATTAAACTAAAATTAGTCAAGTGTTTACAAAAACGTCAGGTCGTTGACATTGTTGTTGTTGTTGTTATGATCAATCTGCTTTTAAATCTTTTTCTTAAACAACAACAACACCACATCTTCAGTGAGTATCGAAACAACAAAAACAACAACAAGCTATTTAGGAAAAATCAAAAATTAAGCACAAGACAAGGAAAAAAAAGTCATCAAAGAGACTGGCTCTCGGTTTGTCTCATGAGCGCACCATTAAATGCTAGGATTAAAATATGTACTTGTTAAACGAGCTAAGTACCGCTCCCGTGCTCGTGTTATATATGCCCCGACTACCTGGTAACCCAGAGGGCACCACTTGCGGGTACGTCTGAGGGTAGCTAAGAAGGCATTGTATGTGTAGTACATACCTCACGAGTATTGATGTTTTTTTCTTGTTAATGCTACTGCTGATAAATCAATGTGTGTCAAGCTGTGTGGTGTACTTAAGGTGCATATAACGGTTTTTAATTAATGTGCTTATTTTTTCTATTTAGTTTTTTTACTTTTTTAATATTATTTATACATTTCCAGTTTTCTTTTAATTTTTCGATATAAGGTATTTATTTATTTAATTTTACTACTTTTTCAATAAACATATTTTTTCTTAAATTTTATTTTAATATATTTTAAATAAAATAAAGAAAGATCGCTGATGAAAGGGCTTTGCTGCCTCTGAAACAGCTGTACGATCTGCCACTCAATGCATTTTACAAATTTTCTTGTTTTATTTGTTGGTACAAAACAACCAATTTGTACGGACAGGACTTTGAGCACGTTAAGACAATATCTTAAAATTTTAAATTTTATTAATTTTTTATGTTCTTTTTGAATTATTTTCTCCTTATTTAATTTATATAATCTGCCCAATCGTGTTCAAAATATTCCGTCGGAATTTCTCCGTTCGAAAATATTTTGTATGAAAACTCAATACGAATTATTTCCGAACGAAATAATTCTGACGGAATATTTTGTTTACGATATTGTTGATTTTTTTTTTTTTTTTCTTTTGCCTTCTTAGATTATTTTTATAATACTTTGTTTTCTTTTTAATTTAAACTTTTGTTTTTTACTATTTTTAATACTTTGTATTGTATATTTAGTTTTTGTTTTCTTGTTATTTTTTTGTTATAAATAATTTTTTTTTTTAATTTTTTTATAGTTTTATTTTTTGTATTTTTTTATAATTTTATTTTTCTATTTTAATTTTTTTTTTTTTATTTTTCTATTTTTTTATTATTTTTTTTTTTTTTATTTTTCTTTTTTTTTATTTTTTTATTTTTTTAGTTTTTCAATTTTTTTATTTTTCTATTTTTTTATTTTTCTTTTGTTTTTCTATTTTTCTTTTTTTCTATTTTTCATTTTTCTATTTTTTATATTTTTTCTATTTTTTCTATTTTTTCTATTTTTTCTATTTTTTTTTTTATTTTTCTATTTTTTTTATTTTTCTATTTTTTTTATTTTTCTATTTTATCTATTTTTTTTTTTTTCTATTTTTTTATTTTTTTTTATTTTTTTTATTTTTCTATTTTTTTTATTATTTTTTTTTTCTATTTTTTTTTTTTTTATTTTTTTTTCTATTTTTCTGTTTTTTATTTTTCTATTTTTTTTTATTTTTCTATTTTTTCTATTTTTTTATTTTTCTATTTTTTTGTATTTTTCTATTTTTTTTTCTATTTCTATTTCTTTTTTTTTATTTTTATATTTCTTTTTTTTTTATTTTTCTATTTCTTTTTTGTTATTTTTCTATTTCTTTATTTTATTTTTCTATTTTATTATTCTACTTTATTTTTTTTATTTTACTTTATTTTTCGTTTTAATTTACTTTATTTTTATTTTGTTTTTCTTTTATATTTTATTTATTCTTTTTTATCTTTTTCTATTTTCATTTTTTACTTTCTTTATTTTTTTTTCGTTCTTTTCCTTTTTTCTTTTATTTCATTTCTTATATTATTTTTTTTCTTCTTTTTTTATTTCTTTTATTATATTATATGTTTTCTAATTTTATTTTTATTTTTTTATTTAACCAAATTTTTTTATTTTACTTTATTTTTCTTTTACATTATTTTTCGGTTTTCATTTACTTTTTTTTCTTTTATTTTATTTATTCTTTTTTTTAATTTTATTTTTATCATTAATTTATTTTCCTTTTTTCATTATTTTATTTTTCTTTGTTTCTTTTCCTTGTTTCTTCTACTTTTTATTTTCATTTTTTTTGTTTTTTTTATTTACTTTCTTTTATTTTTTGTCCACTTTATTTCTTTCTTTTATTTCATTTCTTATTTTATTTTTTGATTTCTTTTATTATTAGTTTTCTGATTTTTTTTTTATAATTTATTTTAATTTTTAATTTAATTAATTTTTTTTAAAGATTTTCTTTTTTTATTTTTCATTTTTACATGTAACATTTTCAATTTAATATTTAAAAAGTGAATAACCATTATATTTTTGTTATATTTTTGTTAATGATTTATCCGATAAAATAAGGAAAGAAATAATTTAAATTATATTTTACATAAAATAATTAGGGAAATCCTGTAAACATTTAAAATTGCATTTGTTGCGCCATTTTAACACAAAATATATGCATCACAAATAATTTCCAACCCAAACACATATATGCTCGAAATGAGTTTTAATTTATATTTGGAAGTTGTTTAATGCGTTTACTAAATTTTTTTGGTTATGGGTTGAATTTATTATTTCCTAAATGAGAGGAAATTGTTTGGGACTGGCGCTGACAACAGCGTCAAACGTGACTAATGCCCGATAAAAAAAACCAAACTAACTGTAATCGGCGTAGGTATTTATTATATTAACTGATGTTTGTTTAGCTGCGGTGAGGAATATTTTTGTGATGATTACTTCATCATGTCAGGAGTGTGTACGAAAATTCTACAGGTAAACGTACCAAGGTAGACGGATATTCGAAAGTGTAGAATTTGGTATGAGAGACGAATGCGACGCGACGATGACGACTTTCTCATTCAATTGAAATTCATTGAAATTTATCAACGAAGCAGATAACAAAGAAAACACTATAAAAAAGTTATGACTAGGGTAGACATGCATGCAGAATTTGAGTAGTTTTAATATATATAACATTAATTTATTGGTATGTAATAAAATAAATTATCAAATAATAATTAAAATAGTATGAAGAATGCAAATAGTACTATTTTAAGCATTATTTTTGTTGATTACACTACCCAACACAATTTGTTCTACACTCAAAATAATCAATACAAAAACTTTTTCGTAAATTTAAATATTGTAAAATATGTTGTATACGATTTATAGTAAATACAACTCAGCATTCGTCATTTTTAACTTCATTCCGATTTTTAATTTTACGATAAATTCGTATATTTTGCAATTCGATATTCGTAAAGCATAAATCAAGCAGAAAACAAGACAGAACAGATCAAAATTTCAGCGTCGACAACTGCGTGAATGCATTGAATTTAATTCGCAAATAAATCCCGCGTGTAAAAAAAGTGTGTGAAATTATTAAAAATTATTATCAAATATTAAAAATTTACTATTTTTTGCGTATGCCAAAATTGGAATCGATCATCGAAACATTTTCATTTATTACAAGAGGACGATTACATGGGAGAGCATGAGAGAGAGAGACAGAGTATGTAAGTTCATTATTCGTCAGATGTACGAATTAATTCGTGGATTATTTTTACAAATGATGTACGTAAAATATACGAATTTAAAGATAAACATATTTCGTAACTTTACGAAAGTTATTTCGTACTATGTATGAATGTTCTCGTGGATCACTTTCATGAATAAAAATTCATCAAAAACACAAACTTTTTCGTGTTTATTTTATGCATGTTTTATTTTGAGTGTATGGATATCGCATACATCAGTTCCATATAATTCACTCATGTTGATTTCGACTGTATACTAGGGATGTCAATCCCGGACTATTTTTCAATCCAGAAATTTCGGGACTAAAAAATTTGAATCCCGGGATTATTTTCATCATCATTAATAAAGGTTACGTTCATATATAATTGTTCCAGTTTTATCGCTATCCGAAACCCGGATTTAATTCGGCAACAAGGCTGATAGTAAATCTTTCGAATGTCTTCAAAATAAAAATTAGTTGAAAATGAGACTTTCTGTTTTTCAACACGAATGACTATTAGTCGAAAGTGACGTAATTCATTACTATTGACGTCATTTTTGCGCCATTCGATCGTACGTAATACAGAAAGAGGCCTTTAGTGTTTTAAGAATATGGTCCATTAAATGTGTATAAAAACATTGCAAGACTTTTGAATAAACTATTACAAAATGATCAACTACCTTTTTATTTTTGCGGGATCAGTTTTTCGGGACTGATTTGCCTCAAATCCCTGAATCCGGGGAATTTATTTCGGATCGAAACTTACGAGCAAAAAAAAATGTGTACTTTTAAAGTATAAGTACTATAATCTGATAAGTATTTCGTACTTTAAAAATAAAAACGTACTCCAACACTGGTACAGACAGAAAAATTATGTTTTTTCAATACGGATTGAGTAAAACCATTAAATGTGTCAATGAAACAATGAAGACAAAAACATAAAATTAGAAATGTATAAGGATGCGTTCAGTGAAATAAAAGAATACAAATAAATGAAAGAAAGAGAGTAAAACAAAGAACAAAAAAAACGCAGTTAAAGAATGTAGGTACTTTACTTGACAAACACAAAACAACAAAAATAACAACAACGTAATGGAAAATAAAGTGAAGAAAAGAAAAGTAATAAAAAAAAGAGAACAAAAAGCTACACTAAAAATAATTCCGTTAGTCAGTCAAGCCGGCAGCAGCACCAGCAGAGTCCGCAGCACCAGCAGAGACAGAGGCAGCAGCAGCTGACAGACAGGCGACGAATGGCAGCACCAGCAGTTTTTATGTTGTTGTTGCTTTGACTTGTTTGTTGCTCATGTGGCATGAATGCATTCCAAAGTGTTGTTGTTGTTGTTGGCGATATTGTTGCTGCTTTTCAAGCGACTTGTTGTAGATATTTTCTGCTGCATTTTGTGTGCCAATTGTTAACACAGGCAAGAGTTGCAGCAACAGCAACAAAAACACACACACAAAAACCAACAACATCTAACTCAGCAATTAGACATGCACTATAGGAAAATTACAAAAACAACAACACTTTACAAAACAGGATTGAACTCTTATCGTTGTTGTTAACTAAAAAATTTAAATTTAATAAAAAAAACAACAACAACAAAAAATGTTTAGTGGGCGAACATGTTTATGCTATGCGCAGCTATTGTTTGTGCAACAAACATGTTTAAGAAAATTATTAGATAATCCGCAAAAAATGCAAAATATTCAAAATTATAACAGAAATATTGAAAGAAAAAATTATAATATTAAAAAAACCTAGTAAGAAAAGTTAAATCGCATGGGCGAAACTTAAAGTCGGTCCAGACCAACTATGAAAATACTGAAAATAGTCTATACTTTGAAGGAGATATTTCCATATTGATATCTCCACCAAAGGTAGATTATTTTCCGTTTGAACTTATTGTACATAAAAAATACTGTATTAAAACAGAAATCTGTATATATAAAACTCTAGGTCCGTCTGTCTGTGTGTCTGTCAGTCTGTTTGTTCCAATATCAGGTCCAAACCGTTGAACCGATTTGACTGAATATTTGCACCAGGATACTATGGAGTCCGGAGGTTGACATAGGCTATATATATCTTCGGGATTGGACAAAGGGGCGTGACACCTCCCATACAACCTAAACTTTTAACGCGTTATAACATGGGACTTACACTAGCTGAGAAGATAAAACAAAAAACTCAAATACAAAAAAAATGACAAGCAAAAACACAAAAACAAAAGCAAAAATCAAACAAAAAAGCAAAATTACAAAACTAAAGTAATAACACAAAAACAACAGCAAAATAAAAAAAGAACCAGATGGAAAAACAAAAGCAGAAACACAAAAACAAAACAAAAACACAAAATAATAAGCACAAACAGAAAAGCAAACACAAAAAGAAAAAAAAAACAAAATCAAAAACAAAAGTAAAAGCAAAAGAAAAAAAGCATTAATACAAAAGAAAAACAAAAACAAAATAGCAAAACACAAAAACAAAAGCAATAACACAAAATCAAAACAAAACATAATAATCACAAACGGAAAAACACAACAACAAAAACAAAGCAAAACCACAACAGCAAAAGCAAAAACAACATAAAAAACTCAACAACAAAAACCCAAAAACCAAACCCAAGAAACAAAAGTAAAAACAAAATCAAAACACAAAATCAAAACACAAAAGAAAAAACACAACAGCAAAGACAAAACAGCAAATTCACAAAGAGCAATAACAAAAGCAAAAACGTAAAAACAAATGCAAAAATACTAAAGTAAAAACACAAAACAAAATCATAAAAATGAAATGTAAAATACTAAAAATTTTCTTTATATTAATTAAATCACTTCATATCCTTTTATTCATTAAATTTTTGCATTTTTTGTATTTTTAGTATGGTTTAAAATGAAACGTGGGCGGTAGATAATACAATTTATTGGATCCTTCCAGTTCGCATTAAAAACGTTTTATATTAAAAAATATTTTGTATTTCATATTTTATTAGAATAATTTTGGTTCTCAACTTTATCATACGATATCCAATCAGGTTTTTTTACAAATTAACCAAGCTCCGAAAATGACCACAATTCATGCAATGTACAGTTTTTATCGAGAGAAGATTTATAGGTTATAGGATGGAAGTAAAATGGACGAGGTAAAATGTACCAAATGGGAGGTAAAATGGACGGGTATCTATACAGTGACCATTCGTCCTTCTTTTGAAAGTAGAATTCATTTGGAACTCATGTCATTTAAAATATATTTTCATTTGTCCTTCTTTTGTTTAACCTTTTTATACCCTTCACTAAGAGTGAAAGTACACTAAGAGAAGAGTCAGTTTGGTACGCCATTTGTAACACCCAGAAGGAAGCATCCTTGGTATGGAAAAGTATATATATTCTTGATCAGCATGATCTCCTGTCCGTCTGTCCCTCTGTCTGTCTGTTGAAATCACGATTACAGAAAAAGTAGAATAACTAAATCAATGAAACTTTAGATTTAGATTACTTAAATATCTAAGCTGTCTGAACAAGAAAATTGGAATGATCGCTTTATTGTGACCTGAGAACCGAACTCTTATGTTCAAAGGAATTTTACTTTGTACAGTCTTAAGTGAATTTTCTAAGTAATTCTTTCTCGCGATCCGACTTGTGGTTACCAAAAAAAAATTCGGTATACTTACCCATTTGTACATATGGGTATCAAATGAAAGTTAATTCTTCAGCGATTGCAAGTTTTGAGTTATTTTTAGGATTCGTATACCCTCGTGACCTATCCACCACTTTTAATAGTACGCTCGCACATTATCACATATGTGTAGGATATTTATAGTCGGCTTAGACCAACTTTAACTTTCAAAATTCTTACTAACTTCATCACACCAACTATTACATTTTCTTTACTTCAGAATTTCCCATGTGACATAACCTTCCCAAATGGTTTTGTCATACAATTACTTTTTTAACATTTTGTTGAACGTTTTCATAATTTTTACATCAGGACTATTTTTCATAGGGTTAAGTAGGGTATAAGATCAAAAATTGATGAAATTAAGTTTTTTATACTATTTTAAAACCGTTATATAATCGAAATCTCTTCGATTTAAAAAAAAACGTTTTTGAACGAATATCAGTTTCGGTTATGGATAAAAATAATAACAACTATTTTTCTATTTAAACGCCAAACCGCTGATAAACACAAAAAGCACCGCCGTGCCGTAGGGGGGCACAAATTTTATCTTATCATTTTTTATATTTGTCGTTTTCGGTCCAAAAAACATAATCACACTTAACTATCTATCAATAGAGCCATTGTACAAAAACGTGCGGTCGTTCAAACTGAGAGCTTTGTTTTATTTATTTAATGCATTTATGTTACTTTTTTGTACTTTTTTTTAATGTTTTCCCTGCTGCAGACAAATTAGGCAATATTCTAGATATAAGAAGAATAAACAAACAAAAAAAATAGGTTGTAATATTAAAAAAAAATACTAAACCATGTATTTATTTAGATATAAACAAAAACAAAAATGCATAAAATTACTAAAATCTAAACAAAAACAGAGGATGTTGCACCACCTCAACATGTCTAAAATTGTATTACAAGATATACAATGATTTTTAATTATAGAACGAATAGAAACATTTTTGGAAATTAGACAAATATTACGTTACATGGCGATTTATAAAATTCAAATGACATTTTTACAAAACTATTTAATCTAACACTAAAACTATTTTGTAATATATTTTCGAGATGTAAACATTTTATTTTGTTCTATATTTTAAAATAAGTTTTTTAAAACAAGAAGCCATAGATTTATAATAAATTTATAATGGACGTTCTTAATGAAAAATTATTTGAAGACTTTAAAGTATACATGCAATAAATAGCTTTATAGATTCAATAAGATGAACTTCCAATTTATTGAGATAAATGTTTAATGACCTTTTTATGGCTCAGCACTCCCCAACAAAAGGAACCGAGAAATACAGAATATTGTGATACAGAGTCACACACACTAAAAAATAATCATTTCTATATAAACAGGACGAATAAGTATGACGGAAGGAGGAGATGATGAAATGAATCTGTAAAAAAATTGTATTCGTGTCTCGTTTTTGTCTCGACGTGTTAAACAAAAAATATAATAAAACCTCTAGAAAAAAACAATTTTTCATTTTCATCTCACTTTCTACACAGTACATGGAGGGTGGTGGTGCTGGTGGTGTCGATGGTGCATATGATGTATTGGTGGAGGTCGTTGTGGGCGTGAGTGGTGGTAATAAGATGCACGCACCCACACAAGTAGGGCGTTGCGGGTGTGGGCGATGACGGCAGACAGCGACGTCAACGCCTGGCTGAGATGTCAAGCAACTCATTGAGAAAAAGCACAACGACACCGGCCGCAGGGCCAGAGGAAAACCAAAGGGATGAATGACACATGTTGTGCTGGAACATGATGAAAAACTGTTTTTCCATGCAATAACAACAAACACACAATAAAGCAGAAGAAAAATGTTCAAAAACAAAAAAAAAAAACAAAAGCACACAGCTGTGTTTTATTTCTTATGTAAAACAATGTCAGTTATTTGTTGCAAACATTTGTCATTTATTTTAATTTAAACTTTTATATAATAAATTTAAAAATTTATAGAAACACTTTATCAACTTCATGTGGCAACGCCCACTGTTCAGCCAAATTTAGGGATTCCAAAATTCAAAATTCTGACTTTTAATAACATTGAAAAAAGGTTTTTCTTCTGGAATTTTTTATCATCACTTTCCCCATACACACTTAATTATAATTTTATACATAAATTTTATAATCTTCATATATTTTGTAAAAAAAAATAAAAAGTTTCCGATAGACACAGATATTAAAAAATCAAATTGTGAAACAGAAGAAATAAAAATTCCAAAAGGCGACAAAGTTCACATCTTTCACAACATACTTATATTTGGGATTTTTAGAGTTGAGATATTTTACACTCAATTGGTATTTTTTAAACTAAAAATTGTATTTTTATCATTGGTATTTCAGCATAAGTGAAAATAGGATTTGAAGAATTTGAGATGGCAACTATGTCAACGCCAACACTGACTGACAAAGCAAAACGTCAGTTTACAGTGTTGCCACATAACATAGAGGCGACAAAAATGAGGCATAAAAAATACATTAAAATGGCAACAACAAAAATACATTAATCAAAACAATACAAAATCAACAGGCAAATATTCGCGGCACTATTATGAATAAGAAAAATTAAATAAATTCTATCAACAAGCAAAACGGGCTGGTGTTGGTTGACTGAACGTGCAGCGAACGAACGAACGAGCGAGCGAACGGTCGACCACACCTAAGCATTAAAATAACAAAATAAAATGAAGTAAACGTTGACGAGATGATAGCGTGTGTGCCATAAAGTGTTTACTTTAAGGGTTCCAATGAAAAATCACTAAAATAAATCCTATAAATTAATCAAAATTTATTATAAGAAAAATTTATTGTATTTAAGGAGTTACACATGACCTTGAGGTCACTTTTTATAATTTTTTTAAGACAACGTTTTTTCTGTTGCCATGCCCACTTTGTTATAAAATTAAAAAAAAACCAGTTGGGAAGGTTAGATCACATGGGAAATTTTAAAGTAGGTGTAATTATGATAGTTCGGATTATCAAAATTATAGTCGGTCTAAGCCGACTATAAATACCCTACACATATGTGTGGTTACCATTCAAAGTGATATATAGGTCACCAGGGTATACGAATCCTGAAAATAACTACAAACATTCAATCGCTGAAGAATTTCCATTCATTTGATACCCATATTTACATATGGGTAGGTGTACCGAATATCGATTTCTTTTTTGGTGAACCACAAGTCTTTTCGCCGGAAAACATTATTATCATGTATTTGAGCATGATGTCAATACATATTTGACCAAAAAAGTTTACCTAAGCACGTATACAGTAAAATTGATCTGTATATGTAAATTTTATATGAGGTATTTGAACATAAGTGGTCGGATCAAAGGTCACAATGGACCGATCTCGCCACACATACAGCGTAGGTATATTAGTAATCTAAGTTATAAGTTTCATTTATCTAGCTCTTCAATTTTAAAAGTCTTAGGGATTTCAACAGACAGACAGACGGACAGACAGACGGACAGACAGACGGACAGACGGACATCGCTAAATCGACTCAGGAGGTCATGCTGATCAAGAATATATATACTTTTCCATACCGGAGATGCTTCCTTCTGGGTGTTACAAACGGCGTACCAAACTGAATATACCCTTTCACTCTTAGTGTAGGGTATAAAAATACAATCGAACCGCTACCGATTTCTTTAAGTGGTTCCAGGGGTTTGACAGATTGAGTTTGACTCTGCCAATATTGATATTACTTAGGCCTTCTTCATATCTCTGCTTGGTTTAAGTTTAATTTATAGGACATATAAAAAAAATTAAATAAAAAAATTAATACAACGCACCCTAAAAGGGAGAATAGTTCCGAAAATCGAAAAAATGTTGACCGACCGCCGCTTTTAACCTACCAAATCAAAAAAAAAAAAAAACAGTGGTCACAAATGGTTTTTGAATCTTATTAAAGTGGGAGGCGGATACAATAAATAATTGTCACATGTGGTAAATAGCCTAAAAATTTCAATAGTTAAAAAGTTACCTCAAGATGGCGTGGTACCCCCTCAAAATAAAAATAAAACTGATTTTTTTTGGGAAAGTCCTTCTATAAAACAAAAATAATTGTATAATCAATTTTAAAAAAATTAAATCCAAAACACATATTAGGGTGATTCTTATTTTTTTTTAATTACTTGAAATATGGGCTACTCGCGGGTTTGGCAATCAACAATGCCTTCGTTTATGCGGTAAGAGTTTAGACCGACTTAAAAATGAGGCACTTAACACGATTCAGTTGGCGATATGAATCGTGTTAAAATAATCTAAGAACAGTTGAAATTTCAGACTGGCAACGCCTTGCTAACCTGGACTAAATACTTGCGGTATAAACGAAGCCAATGATTCTTTTACCTAATTTGGGTAATTGGCACCTATCAGAAGTCATGATTTTTTTATAAATTAAAAAATTTACTGTTTTATTTTGTTTAATTTTTGGTATTTTATATTAAGGGGATTCATATCAGCACTGTAAATTTCTCATATCGTAAAAAAATAAATTACGCACAATTCGAGATGAACGCACTTTTATCGGGATTCGCGTAAACGATTTTATAAAATTTGGGTTCTACTCTAATTTTTAGTTGTTTCAATTAAAATAATTTCAAAACACTATTTAATGACAAATATCAATAAATAAAGTTAAGAATTGAGTTTAAAAAATGATCATACAATTTTTGTGTAAATTTCTACTATGCACGAGATTTCCACAAATTACGAGTTTTACGCTCTTTATATGAATCCCTTATTAATTTAAAAGTTTGTTTTTGGTTAAATTAATAATTCTAGCGTCACTATATTCTAAAATGTCTTACGAAACGCCCAACGTATATCAAGATTTCTTCATTTCTATTTTTTAATAATTTCTAACCCCAGCTCAAATTTACTCTATGATCTTTTGCAAAAAGTGTGAACCGATCGTCACGAATCTCTAAAAAGAAACCATTGCAACCCTAAAAACAGACAAAAAAAAAATCCGCACAAATGATACGAAACAAAATAAATCGTTTCGCAATTAAAGGTGGCAACTATGGCACAATGTAAAATTCCTCTTTGCCATTGAATGAGAGCAAAAATTAATGGGGATATTTTTTTATTGTTGTTTAATTTATAAAATAAACAATTTTGAACATTTCATATTTTTGCACTGTTACAGTTTTTTGTGTCCGTATTCAGTTCTTTCAACGGTCCGTTTCTTACCTTCAGAGCATTCAAATCGATATCATCCAATGAGCAATTCACCGATGGAGCCAGTTGCTGCTGATGCGCCATTTTGATTTGCTATTTTGTTATTTTTACTTTTATTTTGTTACAGTGTTGCTGGAGCTGCGGCTGCTGCTTCTTCTTCTTCTTCTCCTTCTGGTTGTACTTCCTATTTTGCTTCTACTTGTTTTTCTGTTTTGCTTTGTCGGCTCGTTCGCATATGATTTCACTGTTGTTTTTATACTCTTTAATACTTAATTTTCTTCTTTTTAATTGAAGTTTAAAACTTTTATTATTTGCTGTTAACTTTTTGCATTTATTACTTCACTACTTTTATGCTTTTCCAACTAATTTTTAAGATTAATCTGCAGAAATTGCACATAAAAAAAAATAGTTTCTATACTCCCTCTCTCTCTTACGCTGCACTCGTTCTCTCGCTCTAGCTCACTCTCGCGGCGCCGCCTCGCCTGTTTCTGGTGGATGGATGTATAAAAAATGCACTAAACTTTTTGCACTAATATTTAGAGAATATTCTTAAAATTACACTGTTTTCTATACACAATTTACAAAAATATTCATAATTCTATGTTTTTTTTAAATTTATTTTATTGAATTATTTGTCGGTTAGTGAGTGCAACGCAGCGACAGCAGGTTTAATAGGTAGACAACTGACTGAAGACTCGAATCGGCCAAAGCAGCGACAGCAGATGAAAAATGTTCAGAAAATGTTCACACAAATCTTCTTTGTTGCATTGATTTATTTATTTTTCACATTCACACGCACACAAAATTGCTAAAATCCCATGCGAAATTTGTTTAAATTGACCAATTTATTGTTTTAAAGCACTTTATATGTTTTATTATGTCTAAAGTTCCGGTTTCAATCTGTGTAAATTTAGTTTTTTCTTTTACTTTTCAATTCTTATTCCACGCCCGATTTTTTTTCACATTGTGTCGGCGGAAAATGGATTAAAATGACTGACCCAACTTGCCCAGGCGGAAGGCAAAATGAAACTAAAATTCCAGTGCTCATCATCGCTCTCTTTTTTTCGAATATATCCAGTGTTGCAGAAGTATGTGCGTCCGTACTATTTTGAGTACTTTTTTTATTGAAGGTACAAAATGATGAAGAGTTCATAAATTGTACTATTAGATTTTAGATATTGAAATAAGTAAAATTAAATATTTTATTTATGACTGAGAAATTGTCTCTGGTCTTCACTAATTAATGTAACATAAAATTCATGAGCCATTTCCGTCTCTCTGTAGTACTTCCCAATAATAACAGCATTGTGTTGTACGAAAATCATACCGTGTGGATGCTACGAACGACCCGTTTGGCGACAGGTTGGACCGTGACGCAAAGAAAAAGTTCCGTTAGTTTCCGATCAAATGCGGGTGTTCCATAAGCGAAGATATGCGTGCATTCATGCGTTCGAACTGTCAAATCACCGAAATCACCGCACGAAAGTTGAAATTACTTGAACTTTTGTGCGTCGATTGCGTCCGTGCATGTACTCGCTCTCATATATTTGAATGTATTTCTACTTTTGACAGTTCGTCGTACGCATGAATGCACGTACATTTTCGCCTTTGGAACTATAAACGGGGATAAACAAAGAAATCTTGCGCTCAGGCTTATAATTTCGAGTGAATTTTTATAAAATTTTAGTAAATACCCAAGAAACATTTCTACGGAGCTTCGGCGGAAACGGAATCACAATTCCGTCATTGCCGGCACGTTAACAGAACATTAAGCAAGTATCCGTCCAAGCAGGTACTAAAACGGAACGATAATGTGCCGATAAATATCACGACTCCGTTTGTATGCCGGCATTTTTCGTATTTCGAAAATAATACGTTTGAACTCCGTTTTGACGGTACCGTTTTCGTGCCGGTGGAGACGGATTACACTCAAATGTGACCAGAAGCTGTATAAGAAAATAGTTTTTACTACCAAAAAATGGAATATAAATATATTCCACTTTAAATTATTATATTCCACTTTTATATTCCACTTTCATAATATCTTCTAATGTCATATCAATATTTTTGTTAGAAATGTTTATGTTATATTTTTTAAATTAAATACATATATAAAAAATATAAATTGACCATGGCAAATTTATAATAATTTAATAATTATAAACAAAATTTAAAAAATATGTAAACCTAAACAAAATACATCGCTACATTCCTTATATAATTGACTTCAGAAAAAAATATTTTGCAACTATATTGACCTAGAGATTCGAATCAACAAAAACTATTTATTTTTGAAGTATCACAATTTTGCAAATTTTCGAAAAAAACAACCAGTTTTGAATCTAACTACCTTGATATTTATAGAATTTTATGTGATATTTTTTAAATGTTCGATTTTGTTATGATTTATAACATAAACTTCACAAACCTTATGCTAATAAATAAGAACATTATATAAAAATTAGAGAGTGATCGTACCTTTAAATATTTGTATCATGGTATATTTGAAATTACCAAAAATTTGTAAAATGAATACCAAAATATAAATAATATTTAAGTAAGCTTATTTTTTCCACACAGTTTACAGCACGTTTATTGTGCGTTTTGTTGTATTCCTCTCCGTTTTTCTTAAAAAATACGGTACGATAATGGCACGTTTTCAGTGCGTTTCAATCGTACTTTAAAAATTTGTACTTAGTTTAAAGTGCGATACAATCGCACGTTTTCGGCACGTCATAACGGATTTTCATCTGATTCGAATACGTTTTCGATGTTCCTTAAAACCCGCTCTCCAACACGTTTCCAGATTTAGAAATCGGCACGTTTCCGGAATATGATTCCGTTTTGCTGTACCGATAACGGAACATAAGCGGAACGAATTGTTTCTTGGGTAATTATCTGTTTTCATAAAAAAAAACCATTTTATTAAATATAAATAAATGTTTTATTAAAAAAATACTAATGCATTGTATTTTGTTTTATTTTACATTCGCATACTAAATTAGTTAGCCCTTAATAACGTCATTTTCTTGTAGAAATAAGGCTCCTCCTCTTTTTTTTACTGTAATAATAATTGTTGTATTAATAATCACTTTTCATTGATAATGGCAATGGTACCTAGATAAAAGTGTCTGTTACGGCAACACTGGTTGCTGGCCGCAGAAAAGCCAATACACAAACCAAACTGTTCGCCGAATTTCGATTTGACTTCCCAATCAATGGAAAAGAGAGTTTCCATTGATTTGTAGAGTTGCATTTTTAGTAGATATTAGTGATGAATTTCAAATAAAATTGTGTAAAACAGGACAATTTTTTTATTTTAGTAATTTCCCAGGTCGGCTAATCCATTTGTAATCTATTTAATATGCAATATTTACACTTAAATATGTTTTATACTGCGTTTTTATACAAAATATTCCGAAAGGAGAAATTCCGAACAAATTTGTATTCTTAATTCGGCTTATTTCAGAAAAATGTGTTTATTAAAAATTAAAACGGTTAAAAAATAGGTGTTCAATTTGAAAGACTAAGATGTTAACTGTGGGTTTTGGGTTTTTTTTTGCGGCTATAGTCAAATCTAAATTTGCGGTGTGGGTTCTCTGTCGTGTTATCCGTCTTATGAAAAGAGATAAAGATAAATTCAAAAAACAGCTCATTCAACTGCATGCAAAAATTGACTATAAGATTCTATATTTTTCGATGAAATACAATTAAACATTATGTCACACAGCACATTGTTGCAGTTTACTGAAAATTTGAAAAAGTCACTTCATATATAGTCCAATTTGCACACAACCAATATACCCTTAAAATGCATCTCTGGTACGTATTGGCATAAAATATGGTTTTTTTTATTCTACTATTTTAAGTTTTTTTGAATAACTAATTATAATTCATCAAACTTTTTAAGTTTATATGATTCCTAAAAAGAGCCCTATTTTGTGTTACCCTAAATAAATAACACTTAAAATAATTTAAAAATACTCCCTAAATACATTCAGTCGACTTTAAAAAATCGTAGGTGCCCAACAAAGCGGTCTGTTAAAGGTGCCTTATACGGAAACGCAATACGGAACACGATTCGGTAAACGTTCTGTATTCTGGATACGAAAACGGTCCAGTAAACGGATAACGAGGAACATCGAAACGGATTTCTAATCTGTTTAGAATATATTTCGACGGTACATTAAAGGACCGTCATACTGAATGACAAACGAAATGATACGTTTACGGACCGTTATACGTTAAGGAAAAACTGAATTGCTCAGTGGAAATTATACTAAGGAGGTTTCCTATAATCGCTACTTAGACGTCAAAAACGCGCCAAAATAACGAAATATATTGGTTATCTTTCAAATCCTTTCGGACCACATAGCGGTTAATCCAGGGGTATAAGTATATATAAAATTATTAGAGTACTAACCATAGAGAAAAGGTAATTAAAAAAATCGAATTCAAATTTTAGAGCCGCACAGTGTAATTAATAAAAAACACATATTCATTGTAATAATGCTATTAATATATCATTTATTTAAATAAAAAAAAACTTTCCTAAGAGCTATCAATGGTTAGCCATCTTTTAGTGTCCGTCATTCCTACACAAATCCATCTTATCACGGTCTACAATAGTGACCCTTATTTCAAATCTACATAAGACTTGATCCAACTTTAATGAAGGATCTTGATCTAAAGCATACATTAGGTAAACTTAAAGATGCGTAAATCCCACTATTTTTGAAGAAATATAAGATATATTTTGTTATTCAGATTGGTTATGTCAAATTGACTTTAATTATTTTATTTATAATATTTTAATTATAACAAAAGAGATTACAAGACCAGCACATAATATTAGGAGATAAACCATGCGTTTACTACTTTTAGGTTCCCCTGGAGAAGTCCCTCTGTTTGAGTAAGGGCTTTCAAGAGAAGACTCATCCGCTACGCTTTGATATAACGTGCACTCATCTTCCGATACCTCTTCAACTGTCGCGAAGCGAACTGACGGGCATGGGCAAACTGGAGGAGGGCAATCTGGAGGAGGTATATCTTCAAGGGGACATCCAGCTGGAAAATTGGATTATTTTATATTAATTTAGGCGAATAGTAAAAATATTTTTGGTCTAAACATTATTTTACCGACCATTACAAAAAATATAGATCTTTGAATTCAATGGCGAAAAGTTACTCTCAACCCAGAGCGGTACACGGTAGCTTTATTTCGCATGTGAACACAACCCGAACGCGATGTGACAATCAACTTAGTTACAATTTAGTTCAATTTAGATTGCTATAAATTTGTTTAATTGAACAGTAAACATTGCATTATCCACAATTTTAGTTTAGTCTTCTATTTTAGACAAACTCGCACACAGAGAAAGAAAGAGTTTAGGTTATTCAGATTGGTTATGCCAAATGTACTTTAGTTATTTTATTTATAATATTTTAATTATAACAAAAGTGATTACAAGACCAGCACATAAGATTAGGAGATAAGTCATCCGTTTACTTTTATGTTCCGCTGGCGAGCCTCCGCTGGATGAAGCAGAGCATTCAAGAGGGCACTCAGGAGGTCCAAATAACGGGCACTCCTCATCCGTAATCTCCTCTGCCGCGCATTCAGCTGCCGCGAACTCAAATTCCGGAATTGGACACTGTGCTACAGGAGAAGGAGGCATATTTGCACGGGGGCATCCAGCTAGAAAATTTTATTTTTTTACATTAATTTGGGAGAATAGTAATAGTGGTCTAAACATTATTATACCGGCTACAGGAGAACGAGGAGAAGGGCATCCAGCTAAAAAATAGTATTTTTTTATATTAATTTATGAGAATAGTAAAATATTTTAGGTCAAAACATTAATATACCGGCTACAGGAGAACGAGGAGAAGGACATCCAGCTAAAAAATTGTATTTTTTATATTAATTTATGAGAATAGTAAAATATTTTGGGTCTAAACATTAATATACCGGCTACAGGAGAAGGAGGAGGTACATCTGCACGAGGGCATCCAGCTATAAAATTGTATTTTTTTTATATTAATTTAGGAGAATAGTAAAAATATATATTTTTTATTATACCGGCTGCAGGAGGAGGCGGCGGAGGTACATCTGCACGGGGGCATCCAGCTAGAAAATTGTTTTTTATTTATATTAATTCAGGAGAATTGTAAAATATTTTGGGTTTAAACAGTATTATACCGGTCATTGGAAAAATAGATTTTTGAATTCAATGGTGAAAAGTTACTCTCAACCCAGAGCGGTACACGGTAGAGGTATTTCGCATGTGAACACAACCCGAACGCGATATCAATCAACTGTACTATTTCAAAATCCAAAATATATTTGATAAAAGATACTTAAAATCGCATATATTGTCTTAACAGCACACAATAGATGCAGATATACATATATATGTATATTTTCACCTAAATAGAATACGTTAAAGATTATAATTACGAGTCATTTCAATACACTTCCAAAGAGACTTTTTGTAAGCCATTATTTAAAGCGCTCCGAAAATAATATTTAAAGGGAGATCCTAAATTACTAAATTACTGAATGGGTACATTAACTAAATTTTATATTAACAATTTAGTTGAGTTTAGATTGCCCGACAATTTCAGTTTAGTCTTCCATTTTTGACAAACGCACACATCCTTAATTGATAAAAAATAATTGGCGTAGCATGAAACGTCATCATAAACACATATTTTAACAATTAATTCTTTATTTGAATTATTACAAACACATATTCATTGCAATATATAATTCACTGCGCTTTAAAAAAGAATTTTCCTTATGATTTTTAATGGCGTTTAGCCATTATTTCCTACAAAAATCCAAGGGTCAATGTCGACTAGAGTAATCATAATTTTAAATCCACTTAAGACTAAATCCAACTTTAACGGTGAAAACTAATATAAAGCATGCCTAAGATAACCTTAAGGTAATGTCGCTGGTGCCTAAAATATTCTTCCCACTAGTTAAGAACAAATATATCATTCACAACTCAAATGATGAGATAGAGAGAGAAAGTTTATGTTATTCAGATTGGTTGTGCTAAATTTACTTTGATTTTTTATTTATAATATTTTAATTATGACAAAAGTGATTACAAGACCCGCACATAAGCTTAGGAGATAAATCATGTGTTTACTACTTTTAGGTTCCGCTGGTGAGGTTCTGCTGGGTGGGACAGGGCATTCAAGAGGGCACTCAGGTGCCACGCTTTGGTTTAACGGGCACTCAGCTGCCACGCTTAGATTTAACGGGTCAGCTGCTACACTTTGATTTAACGGGCACTCATCTTCAGTTACCTCCTCAACGAATTCAAATTCCGGGAATGGACACTCCTCAGGAGGAGAATCCGCAAGGGGATCCGCAAGAGGATCTGCAAGGGGGTCTGAAAGCGGATCTGCAAGTGGGCATCCAGCTAGAAAATTTTATTTTTGTTTCTTAATTTAGGAAATAGTAAAAATAATTAGGTTCTAAACATTTTTATACCGGCCATTGGAAAAAATAGATCTTTGATGAGAGAGATCTTCAATGGAAAAAAGTTACTCTCAACCCAGAGCGGTACACGGTACCAAAATTTCGCATGTGAACATAACCCAAACGCGATGTTTTTGATAAAAGTTACCTAAAATCGAAAAAACTGTCATTTACAGCATACAATTGATGTGGACATACATATATAAGTGAAAGAGTGAAAGGGTATATTCAGTTTGGTACGCCGTTTATAACACCCAGAAGTAAGCATTTGTGGTATAGAACAGTATATATATTCTTGATCAGCATATGCATTGAACGAATGGGATTTTCAGGATTCGTATACCCTGGCGATTCGTATACCACTTTAAATGGAAACCGCACACATTATCACATATATGTTGGGTATTTACAGTCGGATTTAAACCGACTTTCGTAATTCTTACTAACTTTATCACACCAACCATCACAATTTCTTCAAAATTTCCCATGTGATCTACCTTCCTTACTGGTTTTTATTTTACAGATTTAAACATTCCTAAATAGAATACTAAATAGTGCTTCTAAAATGGGTACATTAAATTAATAGTATATTACCAATTTAGAGTAATTTAAGTTGCTCGAAAATTTGCATAATTGAATAGTGCATTATCGACAAAATTAGATTAGCCTTCTAGTTTAGACAAACTCGCTCACATAGTGAAAGAAAGAGTTTAGTTTATTCAGATTGGTTATGCCAAATTTACGTTAATTATTTTATTTATAATATTTTAATTATAACAAAAGATATTATAAGACCAGCACATAATATTAAGAGATAAACCATCCGTTTACTACTTTTAGGTTCCGATGAGGAAGCCGCGCTCTCATTTAACGGGCAATGATCTGGGGCGAACACTACTTTCGAATTTGACCAATCTGCTACAGTAACAGGTATATTTTTATTACTATCTGCTACTCTATCAGATATATCGTCATTACTATCTGACATTCCATAGTTCGCTACTGTAATAGGTATATCGTCATAAATGTCTGCTACTGTAGCAGGTATATCATCATTACTATCACACCCAGAAAAAAATCATGGTAAATTAATAGTATTTTAATAGAAAAACAACAATTTATACTATTAAAATTAGTCAATAGGAAGCGTACCATTAGTTTAATAATATTCAAATTGTTAATACAATATGATGTTGTACCATACATATTATAATGTATTCTTTTAATTACAATAAGCAAAACCTATAAATATTAAATGAAACGTATTATTACTTTTATGGTATATGGATTTTAGTTAATTTATTGTATATTTTATTTTGTTTATATGTCGAAATGGAAATTCACTTATATAAATCACACACATAAAAAGACACTTCTCGTTGCAAAAGATTATAACATATTTAATGTTCGCTTCAGTTTCCAATAATTGATTGTAATACTTGAGTCTGCATATATTTTTGAGTCCGTTGCCATAATAAAAATTCGATGTATTATTTATTTTCTGTAATAAATGAAACAAAAAGTTTAAATATAATGAAATTACATTAAATACATTGAGTTCTTACCAATGATAAACGCGTCATAATGTCGATTATCACAAAAAATGCATGTGACCAATTTGAGCAAACACGCAGAATGACGCACAACACGAACATGTTTTTATTCGTTTTTATGTATTTTTTTGCCACCTTTACTATTATAGGAGGAAGCCATTAAAATAATAGTATTTATTCTATTAAAAATAATAATATTGAAATATTTAAATTTATGGTGCTGAATTTTTCGAATACTGTCAAATTAATAAGAAAACTTTTGATTTAAAAAGAAAAAACTACTAATACATGAACCATAAGATCAATGGTCGTATCATTAAGTACTTAATGGTACATTTTCTTCTGAGTGCAGACATTTCGTATTCTGCAGCTGTTGCCGGTATATCGTGAAGAGGGCATTTTGCTAGAAAATTGTTTTTTTTTTTTATTAATTTAGGTGAATAGTACAAATATTTGTATATGAACTTTATTTTAGCGGCAATTGAAAAAAGCAGATTTTTTTAATTTAAAAGCGAAAAGTTACTTTTAACCCAGAGCGGTACATGGTAGCGGTACTTCGCATGTTAACACAACCCGAACATGAATGACAATTAACTGTAGTAAATTACAGGCTTCATTGTTTTTCGAGAAAATGTCTTTGTACATTTGGATACTTTTTTAAAAGTAAAATTCATGTTATATTATTTGAATGAGGGACCATTTTGCAGTATGTTCTAGCCGAAATCAATCACTTTAATATTATATCTGACTTGAAAAACAATAATCAAAGTGATTAGTTAACTAACCTTTGAATCGAGGTCGGACTTTATTACCGCTTTTGATGTTTTTTGAAAAACTTTTGACTTTTTTGAAAATATTTCGAAAAACACGAAAATGTATATTTTTTTTTAGAAATTAACCAACGATCAGAGGATGCCTCCTAATATGAAGTACACAGTGTTAATAATGTGGAAGGATGATAGGTTAAAAGAAAGGAGGAAAAATAGAGTAGATCGGTGGATGTTTGTTTTAAATTTGTCAATATCGAAAAAGTATGGGGCAACAGACGCAATGCCCTCTGTTGAGAACCGAGTTGGATTGTTTTAAGGTCATTATTGAGTTTGTCATTCATGGAGCGTCTTTTACTCGCAATCTCCAAAGAGTTTGGGCACTTCTTGAACATATATGAATGACAAATGTTACTGTCGTCTGCAAAGGAATTGATTGGGATCTAGTACAATGACAGAAGATCATTGATAAAGACCAGAAATAGGGACGGGGATAGGACGGAACCCAGAGAGACCACAGAATTGATGGAATGTGGTTCTGAAAGAACACCATCCAGCGCAACTGGAATAGAACGACCCTGAAAAAAACTCGAATCGATCGAGTAAAATAATTACAATTAGTTTTGAAACAAGGGCCCTTGCCACACTCGATCAAACGTTTTGGAGATATACAACTTTACTCTCCCCGAAAATATTCTACTTTTCTGGGCGGACCGCCATTAAGTCGCCCGTGAATCTGGTCCTTCGGAAACCATATTGCCACTGAGTAATTCCTTTGCTCCAAATCAGGGTTCGGCAAAACTCATAAATGAATATTCAAAATTATTCACTCACGATAAATCTTCATAAATGAATACGAAAGTTCATTATTTTTCTTCACAATTCACGAGCGAGTAAGCAAGAAAAATCCGACTTTCTCGTTATTTTAAAGTGAACACTCGTTATCGAACAGAATTTGGTTGCTCACGGGTACTCACATTCGCTACATTTTTACTCCTCATAACAACAAATTATTTTTTCTTGTGTTCATATTCAAAAGTGTTCACAATCAAATTGGCAAATCTTTTTATTCACATGTTGTGTGTAGCCTTTGAAGAAAATGAAAACATATCCCAAAAAGTGGGTAAAAAAAGCAATTTATGACCCGAACATTTTTATTGTGGAAATCGATTTCGGACATTATGGAATGCCTAATGGTTGGAGTGGTTTGGATTTGAAGTTATCAATGACCACCAAAGGTGTGTCCGAAAACAGATTAACCCAATCTTTTTTTATTGCGGAAATCAATTGCGGACATCATGGGATGTATACCAAATGGTATCATTAGACATCCAGTGATGTCCGCAATCGATTTCCGCAATAAAATGTTTGCGGTCAAAAAATTGGTCATTGGTGGTCATTGACCACTCCAAATGCTACCATTAGGCATCCCATGATGTCCACAATCGATTTCCGCAATAAAAATGTTTGGGTCAAAAAATGGTTTTCGGACTAAAATTGGTGGTCATTGACCACTCCAGAAGGTACCATTAGGCATCCCATGAAGTCAGCAATCGATTTCCGCAATTAAAGTTTTGTGGTCAAAATTGGTTATTGGTGGTCATTGACCACTCCAAATGGTACCATTAGACATCCCATGATGTCCGCTATAAAATGTTTGCGGTCAAAAAATTGGTCATTGACCACTCCAAAAGGTACCATTAGGTATCCCATGAAGTCCGCAATCGATTTTCGCAATACAAATTTTTTGGTAAAAAATTGTTTTTTTTCCCACTTTTGTGTGGGACCACAAAATGCAACACTTAACTACAACACAGCGTGAATAAAAAGTTTTGCTAAATTTGATCTTTATCGCTTATGAATATGAATAACATAGAAAATTTTAGATGCTTCACCTTCGTGAATAAAGAGTAAACAGAAGAAAATCATTACTCTTGTTCACGAGCAACATGTTTCAAATCTATAACGAGTATTCACTTTTGATCGTACTCATCTGAGGCAAAGAGTGTTCATGAACTGTGAAGCAACGATATGAAATTTGTGTTCACGTTCATGAGCATGAGTGAACGTGAGTGAGTATTTCCGAACTATGCTCCAAATAGTTCCCTAGGTGGAAGATTATTACGCTCTAAATTATCTTAGAGAGTGCAGAGCAGATTTCAATGGGTCGGTAATTGGCAGGGTTCGCAGATTTTAGCTAAGCCAGCGTTGACGAGCACTTCTTCAACATATGGGCCGATATGTCATCTGACCCAGAGGTTTTGTTAATATTAGGATAATTTATCTGTCCGAGATCGCAAAATGTATCTTCGACGATGAAACAAAATCGACGAGCAGTGGTTGATTGCTATCTGGAAGCGTTGAATTATTTGCAAATAATTTTGAAAAAAGATTAGCTTTATTAACCCGTTCAGTGAAGGTCTGGCTTGGATTGGAGTAAACGATGTAGTAAGAAACGACAACTGAGTACGTTGTTGTATCAGCAAAATTAATAACAAACGTACCTCATATATATCATCAATTCGGTTGCTTGAATCTTGGTAACTATTATGGATACAGAAATACAGAAACGTCAAACCTTTTTACAAGACGAAAACAATAGAAAATTCATTATGTAATTACGCGAAATAAATATATAAATATTAATAAAATAATTTATTAATTTAGTATAAATTGCTCTACATCTAGTGAAATATAAAATAAATAAAAAAAACAAGTTATTTCATTTTTATGATTATGAAATACAATAATGAATGTATCTATTCATACTGTTGTTATTTTCAGGATACAGGAATTAGTAGAGTTAATCTCGAATAACACGATTGACTAAATAATATCAATTTCAGTTTGCATCAATTCAAAAATTGATTTACATATGTTGTTGATGCTCGAGTCGTCAACAAAAATTGACTCAATTTGAATGATGCTTTTTTCAAATTTTGTATTGTAACTGACACAAAAATAGAAATTTTAAATTAATACAAAATTTCGTCAACATGAAATTTCCCCTCATTTCTTGATATTCGAAAAAATTGTATTGATTGTTGATGCTTTGCATCAAGCGTGTGATTCTAGCTTTACTTTTTGAAATTCTATGCTCGACATATTTACGATTTACATAAATAAGTTTTTCATACTTATACATAAAAAACTTTTTTAAAATAAAATTTCAATTGGAGGTTGCGCTAACTCATGCTCACCGATTTGGAGGTTGCCACAACCTTATAATCACCGACTGCTCACAGACTAGGTGTGTGCCACAATCGAATTAAGAGGTTGTTGCAAACACTTATCATTTGTTGCCGCAACAAAATAATTCGGTAGTGCAATTTAGTTGGTGGCCGTAACAAATAAGTTTTTCAAATTCCAGGAAAAAGGGAGTGGCAAAATAAAAAAAAAAAACAGTTGGGAAGGTTAGATCACATGGGAAATTTTAAAGTAGGTGTAATTATGATAGTTAGGATTATCAAAATTATAGTCGGTCTAAGCCGACTATAAATACCCTACACATATGTGTGGTTACCATTCAAAGTGATATATAGGTCACCAAGGTATACGAATCCTAAAAATAACTACAAACATTCAATCGCTGAAGAATTTCCATTCATTTGATACCCATATTTACAAATGGGTAGGTGTACCGAATTTTGATTTTTTTTTGTGAACCACAAGTCTTTTCGCCGAAAAACATTATTATCATGTATTTGAGCATGATATCAATATATATTTGACCAAAAAAGTTTACCTAAGCACGTATACATGAAAATTGATCTTTATATGTATAAGTTATAAGTTTCATTTATCTAGCTCTTCAATTTAAAAAGTAGTAGGGATTTCAACAGACAGACGGACAAACAGACAGACGGACAGACAGACAGACAGACAGACAGACAGACAGACGGACAGACAGACGGACAGACAGACGGACATCGCTAAATCGACTCAGGAGGTCATTCTGATCAAGAATATATATACTTTTCCATACCGGAGATGCTTCCTTCTGGGTGTTACAAACGGCGTACCAAACTGAATATACCCTTTCACTCTTAGTGTAGGGTATAAAAATTGTAATAGTCAATAGGATAAATGAGCGTGTTACATCCCATATCCCAACTAAAACTTTAAAAAGGCTATAACTCCAGACCGGCTAAGAGCAGAGTTAAAATCGAAACAATGATTAACATTTAAATTGTAATTGTCTCGTAGAATGTGGTCGTGAATGGACAAAGGGTAGTGGCACCTTCCATACAAACTAAGCTTTTATAATGCTAAACAACACAAAAACGAGCGAATATGTGTACGGATCCAGTTAGTACAATATATGTAAAAAAAGAGAGAGATCTGCACCCGCATCCACGGATATTTTTTTTGAGGATTTGCAAAAATGACATCACATCTCTAGTATATATTATTTTCTGGTGGCGAAATTCGCATGGTTTCTGCAACATTTATGGTAAAAAAAACAAATCAAATTTATTTAGCGTTTAATTTGAAAATAGCTTGGAAATTTTGTTTTATGTTTTATGAATTGTTTTCCTGTGTTAACTTCAGATCTGTGAATTCCTCTTCCTGATTTTCAAATACCCAATATTTTCGTCCACTGTGCAATTAAACTCAGGAAAAAGTTCATGTAAAACTCTATTGTATTTTCGAATTATTTTACGGCCAAAATGTGGCACAAACCAAGCGTATTTGTCTTTTAAAAAATGTCTGTTTTACTTTTTACATACCGAATGTTTGTAATTAATTTCCCAGAATACAAACCAGTATGTGAACTCTATATAGATGACATGTTAAATATTTTCTTTGAATGTGTTCATTTAAAAATTGTCTATGTTAAGGCATTATACGCGATTTGAGGTGCAATTATTAAAAAATTAAAATGGCTACCGTCGTGTGTCACTGACGCTACCGTGTACCTTGCGCGTATCACTGTCACCAAAGACTTTTTATTTTTTTATACAGTGTCTTTGACAGTCACTGCCGTGTACTGCTACCGCGTATCGCTTCCGTTCCGCTCCGGTTTGAGTTTACCTTACAAACTGCTATATTTTCGTGATGGCCGGTATATTGGATTCAAATATTTACGTGCTAAGTTGTTATTCATGTTGTTGGTCTTTTTTTAACTAATAATTTTTTTAAACGTTACATGTAATTTTTTTTAATTTTAAATTTTGAATTTGATTTATTGATTTAAATTTAAATTGACTTTTAAATACGGAATATAATGTTTTTGTTTTTTTTTTTAATAAAATACAAAAACTAGAACAAAGTAATGTGATAATTTTATAACGAAAATATTCAACATATATTGGCCGTATAGCGTTCTATCTATACTGAATCTGAGTTCGTGCGTGCAAATCTCCGTGCATGCTAGTTGCTAAAATCAGACACGCGCCCATTAAAGATTTTTTTATAGTTTCTATCACAATTTAAAAAAACGCTTACTTCCAGCTTCAAAAAATAAAAATTACATGGTATTTTAACGTTTTCTTAAAAATCTATTGTTTTAGTTTTACTTATGGATTTAAGAGAATAAAACAGTAGTAAACATAATTTTTGAATTATTTATTACAGGAACTTTGAAATATCGGTTGCGGTTCGGGTTCCAAGATTTTCAAAATTGTGGTTCCGATTCCGGTTTCAACCAACAAATTAAATAGGTTTCGATTCCGGTTCCATATATTTTTAATAACGGTTCCGAATCCGCTTCTTTGCATTCCCTGACATTGACTACAATATCTGTTCCGGTTCTGGTTCCGATATTTTTTAAATAGCGGTACCGATTCCAACCAGAAAAAAATATATATGTACCGATTCCAGTTCCGGTTCAACGCATTTTTAATAACGATTCTGGTTCCAAAAATCTAAACAGTTCCGGCATTATTTTTCACGTTTCGCTTGCTTTTTTCTTGCTTTGTCGTGTTTTTGCGTGTCTTTTAAAATCCCGTGCTTTATCGTGCTTCTTGTGCGTGCCTGTAAATTTACTCGTCGGGCTCGTGCTCGTGCGTGTCACCTATCGGCGTGCCCGTGCGTGTCCGTGCCATTAAAAACAGGCACGGGCCATAAAATAACAAAAGCCATAAAATAACAAAAGTTGCCGTTGACAAAATGCATTTTCGCGACTTAATTTCTTTTAAATTTTAAATTTATTTACTGCAATTAAAACAAAGTTTACTCTTTTCGGAGATGTTGCTATGAGAGAGCGCATAATGCTTGAATGTTAACGTGTCGCCGATGTCCAACAAAATTTTGTTCATAAGTTATTAGTCCAAAGCCTAATAGACACATCTCTCTTTGGCCCCACTTAATACATGAAGTAACGACAGAACTACTCCATTTTCAAATATAATTCAGAAAAGATCAATTGAAAATCAGAAATTCCATATGAAATTTAAAAGACATCAATTGAAATTCAGAAATTCTATTTGAAATTCAGAAGACATCAATTGAAATTTAGAAACTCCATTGGAATTTCAAAAGACATCACTTGAAATTCAGAAATTCCATTTGATATTAAAAAATACATCAATTGAAATTCAGAAATTCCATTTGAAATTCAGAAAACATCAATTGAAATTCAAAAATTTCATTTGAAATTCAGAAGACATCAATTGAAATTCAAAAGACATCACTTAAAATTCAGAAATTCCATTTGAATTCAAAAGACTTCACTTGAAATTCAGAAATTCCATTTTATATTAAAAATACATCAATTGAAATTCCATTTGAAATTCAGAAAACATCAATTGAAATTCAAAAATTCCATTTGAAATTCAGAAGACATCATATGAAATTCAAAAGACATCACTTAAAATTTAGTAATTCCATTTGAATTCAAAAGACATCAATTGAAATTAAAAAATTCCATTTTAATTTCAAAAGGCATCACTTGAAATTCAGAAATTCCATTTGAATTCAAAAGACATCAATTGAAATTCAAAAATTCCATTTTAATTTCAAAAGACATCAATTGAAATTCAAAACTTCCATTTAAAATTCAAAAGACTTCACTTGAAATTCAGAAATTCCATTTGGAATTCAAACGAAATTCAGAAATTCCATTTGAAATTCAGAATATTTCATTTGATATTTAGAAATTTCCATTTCAAATTCAGAAATTCCATTTGAAATTCAGAAATTCCATTTGAAATTTAGAAAATTTCCATTAGCAATTCAGAAATTTCCATTTGAAATTCAGAAATTTCCATTTGAAATTCAGAAATTCCATTTGAAATTCAAAAATAACCATTTAAAATTCAAAAAGTGGTTTTAAAATTTTTGAAATTTAAAAAACTTTCCTAAAATGAGGAAAATATGAGTTACGCTGTTATGCCTTGAGAACACAGAAATGTCTTCATTATCATCGCCACAACTTAATTTTTTATTATAAATGACTTTCTTATAGTCAATCCCAATGTGTTACGTTATCGTTATGATTATATAACAGGTAAGTTACAATTTGACAATTAAATTTATATCTTCTGTCATTGATCCAGAATCTAATCAATTCTATTGTTTTAACAAATTAATCAACGCTCAATAGTTACCCCCTATTCCGTGATGGTCGTAGGAAAGGATTGTAAGCAGTGTTGCCACTTTCGTAATTTATAACCAAATTTGGTTACTTTTTTTTTGGCTTGGTTAGACGTAATTTAATTTTTGGTATGGTAATATTTTGCTATGTTGATGGTTGGTACTTTTTATATAGAACTCTTGAATCAAATCAAAAAAAGATTTGATTTTTCAAGAAGAGATATTAAAAATTTGTCTGTCATTACACCAAAAGATCTTTTGAGTTGTTCTGAATTATCATTATTACCTTTATTAGACACATTTTCATGATATATGAAGAAAGTGACACCGAGGAAATAATAACTCAGTGGAAGTTGTTACGATTGTCCAAAACGGAACTATGAAAAGATATGGATATATCAATTGATATTTCTATAACATAGCTTTTAGTCTTAATTTAAATTATCGCAGGGCTGGTTCATATTGTATTATTTGAAATAATTTACTATATCCCATGTAGGAAACAACGATGGGCCCAAGGTTCGCTCAGTCTTGCGCCAAGAATGCATTGCTCTGGGCCAGGTCTGGTACTCAAAACTGGCTGAATACTGGTTAAGCCTTGGAATGATAAGAAGGGCACTGGCTCTAAGTATTCGGCTAAGACTGTCATTTCTGGTATTTCTGATGTGACAGACATTTTCAAATTATAAAGTTCAAGATTTTGAAAAAATGGTCTGAAACAAGTGAGCTTGATAGAGTAACGGGTAGAGCTCCGGACTTGTACGCAGGAAATTCGGGTTCGATTCTTAATCGATTTTTTTTTTTTAATTAATGTATAAATCTCCATTCACGAAGACATATTTAATGAGTCCTGGGTGACTCTTGAAAAAATATCAGTTATCCAATACTTGGTAATCCAATCATGGCTGAGACTTGGGTAAAGTCTTACCAACCATGCCTTGGACGGCCAAGGTTGGTTATTTCTTACGCCCCACATTGGGAAAAACATAGCAAAAACTCTCGCATCCCCTGTTTTAAGCGCTAGTTTCTCCTTTTTTGGACTAGATACATAAAATTCAGAATTCTTTATAAGAATGGAATGGAATATATTTTTTTTTTCGCTATCAGGGGTGATACCCTACAGCCGGAAGTTAATACTTTCGAAGAATTGCGCTGTGTAAAATCAAACTAAAAAATCAATTTTATGACAATGGTCAGTCAAAATTAAAAATACACGTGTATCATCATTTTGAAAATTGGGGCGTAAATTCTTTTTTATAGTTAGTTAAAGTGGGTTAAATATTGAATGAAATCATATGAAAAAACTAGTGTAATCCAATATATTATTTAAATTTTTATTATCGAAGACTTGTATTCAAATAGTATACACTTTTTATAGATTGCGTTAACCTGTTAACAATCCATTTAACCCTTTTTTGACGTTTTCAATTTACAAATATTAGACAAATCGTATTAAGGGTGTGTGCGAGTTCGTCTAAATTACTGACTAAACTAAATTGTACAAGTTTTTATTTGACCGGTAATTGTTAAAGTCTCTAATAAATCAATTCTCATATGTTTGCTGTCTTCCAATTTAGATCAATTTAGTTTGCTCGAAAATTTGCTAAATTGAAAAGTAAACGCTGCATTACCGACACAATTTGGTTTAGTCAGCAATTTACACACCCTAAATAAGGTTTTAAAGTGTTCAAATGTCATACGAAAAAATGGCTGAATATTTTTTCTTGGGTTCTCCAAAAACAAGTAGCATATAAGGGTTAATCTAGATAAGTAAAAAAAAATATCAGATTCCAATAAAAAATTGCGATTCTACAGCGATTTGTAAACAGCATTGACAATTACATTTTTTTGATAAAAAAATTCTATCAAAATAAGCTCACTTTATATGAACGTCCTTGGGTCAAATGACTTGTAAAGCTGATTTTCTATATTATTAATGTGTCCAAATTATGAAAAACGAAGAAAAAAGTTTAAATCCAATATTTTTAGTTACCTTCAATACGAGTGTTTTGACTATGTTTTTACCAATGTGCGCCCGTTGTCAAGCCTGATGTTTCCTACATGGGTACCTTAGAATATGTCTGTTAGTTCTGGCTGAGTCTTGGTCGAGAACTACTTAACCAGACCTGCATTTGTCACTTCTGAATAAGTCTTGGGCAAAGGTGTTTTAATCAAGCATTGATTTGTCAATTCTGGTTGAGTCTTGGGCGAGAATTACCTTACCAGGTCTTGGTCTTCCAGTTCTGGGTGGGTCTTGGGCGAAGATTTATTAGCCAAGCATTAATCTGCCAGGGCTGGTTGAGTCTTCAGCCCGGGATATTGATCTCAAGGTTGTACCTAATATATTACATGTGTTATATTATAAATGTATCTACAATAACTAATATATGCATTTATATATGTACCTTTAATGAATTGTTTTTATTTTTTCATACAATAAAAAGTAAAATAAAAAATTGGTAATTTTCTTTTGAAATTGGTTACTTATTTTTTTTTTAATTTGGTAAGCAAAATTATTTTTCAGTGCCAACCCTGATTGTAAGTTAATGGGAGTAATGGATGGATGAAAGATGGGTTATTGTCGGTGCAAGTTAATCGAATCTTTAAAGTAAGTAGTTTCAGACTACCTTCGTATGGAGAAAATTTTATTAAAACTCTTGAGAGCGAAACGTATGAAGATTCTTGTATCATTTCGGGTAAAACAGAGGCAGGTAGAATGTTCCGCAAACTTATCGTGCGACTAAAGAACGAATTGTCTATGTAATGAGTGAGATATTCCTTAATGAGTGAGAGTTTCCTTATTTCACGTAATAACGTCAGGCAATATTTAATAAATTAGGTAATAAACTAACTAACGTGTCGATCATGTATTTCCCGGTGACAACGATATCGGCTACAATTCGTTTGAATGTCGGTTGAATATCGTGTGACTACAATTTTTGATTCATGTATCAAACGAAACGTTAAATACGCTCGTTTTGAGAGTTTTTTTGTTGCCAGCATATAAATCATACGACAAAGTAAAAAAAAAAACTGTATCAAAAATAGTTGGCAAAACAAAAATTTTGAACGTTCGTTTCAAAGAGCGAAACGAACGAAACGTTTGAAATACGTTATACAAATTTTAGACGAAGGGGACTGGAAACAATTCGTTGTCACACGATAATAAAAAGATACATGATTTGGGGGTTAGTATCAACCTTGCAGTTAGTATCAATCCAGGTTTCGGATAGCGATAAAACTAAAACTGATATCTATGAGGCTTTATCAATAACAAAATACCTAAATAAAAATAATTGCAAACTCGAATAATATTTTCATTATTAAGAAATTGAATCTGAAACTGCAGAGAATGGAATAGCGGGTCTCAAACTCAAATATATTTCATATATAACAAATGGTGCGTAGCACAAAATTCAATCATGTAAATCTGAATTCTGAATTCCGTTTAACTACAAGTATAACAATTAGGTTTACATAAATAACTCCACGTTCTTAAATTGTATTTATTGTCAAAATTAAAATTGTTTATTCAAAATTAAAAGTTTCTTTTATTCAATAAAAAGTAGTTAAAAAAAGTTTGACGATTTACTGTGGTTCATATATACCTGATTTTGTATTTTGGATACCATACCAAACCTCAAAACTGACGCTTTTGAATATATTAGTTTCATTTGAGTATTAAGCATTGTAATTGTTCATTATTCTTATTATGTTTATTATTCTTATGATTTTTTTTAAATCCCAGGACTAATCCTGGGATCCCGGGATTCATATTGTATAGTCCCGAAATTTCGGGCTTGTAAAATAGTCCGGGATTGACATCACTAGTCAACACTGATAACTAGCCTCGTGCCAAGACTGTGTCAAGCATGGAATTATGTAACATAGTTATCATTCAAGCCTGTAATTCAGCATTGTACCAAGGCTTGATCCCCAGGCTTGTAGCAAGGCTTGTGACTCAGGCTTAAAACAAGACCTATGCCCCAACCAAAGACTTTATATAAGTTTTTGAATGTGCCAGGCTTGTGTCTAACCCAAACTATCACAGCCTGTGAAAAGTCCGGAAGTGACGAGTGTTTCAGGCCTGTGTCTAGCCCGATTTACTGTGTCTTGGTAGTCAAGCATGTAATAAGTTTGGCACTTATGTTCGTAATAAAACTGGATTAATGGATAAATTAATCTATAAAACCAATTTGAATGTTTTTTTTTTAATTTTATATGATTTTTGATTTTTAAATATATACATATATAATTTGTGAAAAGAGATCTTCATGCGCGGATCTTTCTTTTGAAGATCCGCATCCGCAAATATAATTGCTGAAGCTGCTCCGAATAAATACTTTGCTGTATTGATGTACAAATATTCGTATTAGCAAACACAATTGTTGATTTAACAACAAATAGCAAATGTTTACATTGAATTACTGAATTTCATTGCTGGACTGATTAATGCATGCAATTAACCTATTAACATCGGTTGCTATATTTACGTTGAATATTTTTTCTGTGTACGTACTTCATTTTAGAGAACCTATTGCTTTTCATTATATTGTACTCCGTAATAAAAAAAACACATGAACTATTGAACACTGTAGGGTAGAAGGGTGAGTATTTGCCACCTTTATTCGGAAGCAGACTTACCTGTCCTACACCTATTTCGGTGCAGTAAAAGTTGTTGCAGCAAATATTTAATGATACATTCGCTGATTCAGAAAATGCCATCAGTTGGCTCTAGATTTTGAGATATAGTCAATTTTTCAACATCGCGCTACAATACAAAAATAAGAATAAAGCAAAGTAAAATTAAATGTGTAAAAAAAAAAAAAAAATATTAATAAAAAACGTTCCCAAGAAACATTTTAACGTATCTCCGTAAACAAACGGAATCACAATTCCGTCTGTAACGGCACGTTTACGGTCCGTACATTACGGATCCGTCGATACATGTATAAAAACTGAAAATTTACGGCATGCCAAAATATTTCACTCCGTTTAAAAGCCGTCTATTGTCCGTATTTCGAACTTTCCGTTTTTATGCCGTTTAATCACCGTAGTGACGTACACGTTTGTACTCCGTTTCATACGGACTACACCGTTTTTCTGCCGTTTTGTATCCGTGTTTTATATAAAAAAAAAATGTTGATCATATCAGCTATGTGGATGAAATCATTTAAAATAAAATTTTACATTTTGTTTACTCAAAATAAAACGTGAACGCACATCCAATTAAAGTGATAGTGGTACAAAGAATATAAATGTCTTTTTATTTGCAAAATAATTAAATCTTTCTTTTCGTGTAAAAACTAGCTCTTATATCGCGAGAGGTTCTCGGATAGATGTTGACACCAAGAACACTTGCAATCTTGAGATACTGAAGATATTGCGACTGTTTTCAAAAGTAAAGGTATATAGTCCACTATCACAATATTGTGCAGCTAATAGTGTAACATTTATAGATCAGGAATAATGTCGCACAATCGACGAGAAAAAGACCGTCCAAAGAGTGAATATCCGGTGGCAGCAACGATAACAACAAAAATATAGTAAAATAAAAAGGAAAGTTTTTCAAAATTTCTTTTAAAAATAACGAACTCGCAAAATAAAATTCTGTCAATAATTTTATATGTCACTCAACATAGACATGTTCGTAAACAAAGAAAATCACTAAAGGTACTTTTAAGCGGTATGTTTTAATCACTACAACAGTTCAAGTACGAAAAACATTTCGTTTAAAAGTAACTTAATTAGTCACTAGAAATAATTTACTATTTTTATATTTTTATTATTTACAGATCAAATCCAAAGATGCATTAATTCAGCGGACACAACTTTCAATTACATCAAACATATTGTATTGTTTGATTGTTAAATGTTTGTATTAATATTGATGTTTCAATTGTTTTTGTATTAAATTTTTATTTATTACACATGAAAAAATGTATATTAAATACATAGAAATATGAAATATTTGACTGTGTTTATTGGTGAATAGAATTCAGCGATTAAAAATATAACTCATTTGACAGGGTTTTTTTTAAAGATACAGTAACAGTAATATTTAAAAAAATGCCATTCCGTATTTATATAAAAATACGGCATTAAAACGTATCGTATACGGTACGTTTTTCAATGCACTCAACGGAGTCCACTCCGCTTAATAACAAAAATACGTACCATATACGACACTTAAACGTAACGTAGATACGGAGGTCACTCCGTTTTATTTTAAAACGAGTTGGGAAAGTTAGGTCACATGGGGCGGATTTTTATAGTCGGTCGGGCCCGACTATGGAATACCCTACACCTTTGGTGGGGATATTAATGTGGGATATTTAATTGCAGACCTTTTAATTATGCTGAACCTCCCCACCCTCAGAATATTATTCATATATCAGAAATTAACGTCTTATATCCCCATAAATTAAAAAATTTATATAAAGTATAAAAAACTAAAAAAAAATTGAAAAATCTAATTGGGCGGACCACGCCTATATTTAAAATTTTGAAAGGCTAATATTTCATAGATTTGATTTTAATAATTTACGGATCAAATTTCCACTATGAAAACCCGGGAAATAATAAAAAAAAGTGGGCGGATCACGCCCATTTTTGGACCACATATTTATAGGTGAATTTTAAAAATACTTTTTAAATTTTTTAACTATACCTTGAATACTTTTCGAGTTATTAGTTCCGAAAGAGTTATAAAAAAGTGACTTGTATGGGAGGTGGGCGTGTCCGTTGACCGATTTGGCTCATTTTCAAACTCAGTTCCTACTTTTGGCTAAAATATATTGAGAAGAAATTTCATCGCATTCTGATCAGTATTTCTCAAGTTATTCTGTATTCGGACAGCAAGACAGCAAGACGAACAGACAGACAGACAGACGGACATGGCTAAACGGACTCGGGTAGTGATGCTGATCAAGAATATATATACTTTTCCATACCGGACACGCCTCCTAAAGGGCGTTACAATATATGCACAAAGTTAATATACCCTGTACCTCATAGGTGTAGGGTATAAATATGGTCCGTTAACGGTGCGTCAATACTGTATGAAAAACGGTTTCGAACACCGTTTTCGATGTCACGTTTTATCCGTTCTCTGCACCGTATACGTCTCCGTAATACGGTACGTTTACGGAATCTGATTCCGTATTTGCTATACCGTTGACGGCACGTATACGGTACGTTTTGTTCCTTGGGTTATTACTTAATAAAAAAAAATGAAAAAATTCAACATGATTTTTAAACATTGTCATGTAGAGCCATATATATATTAAATAAAGCCAACATTTTTTAATTGCTAAATTCATGGTTGAAGTATATGCAGATTAGTCAACTTTCAACTTCATCTTACTTTTTTTTGAAAACTGATTGAAAGACTCAACATTTGTTTACGAAAAATTTAAAACAAACCTTCAATGCTTTGTTTACAAATTCATAAAAAAATTGAAACTCAAATTTTTAATGTAAATAAATTACAACCCTTTGGTACTTTTCAAGCTGTCTATGGGCTCCAGAAGAACACCGCAGTGTATAACAAAAGTGAAAAAGTGAATTTGTGGTGTGAAATTTTAATAAATTAGCCAATTTAAAGTGCAAAATAAAGTTTAAGTTGACAATTAATTTTTGTATTTTTTAAATTTTCTTATTGACATTCTCAGCATAGTCCAACTAACTGTCTAGATGAACTAACCTGTATATACTTCAACCATGGATAAATTTAAATTTTCTGATTTTGCAAATTTTTAAAATTCAAATTTAACTTTTAAAATAATATTGTCTAATTTAAAAAAAAATTGAATTGCAAAAGTTGAAATGCTATTCGAAAAATGCTCTCATGTACACATGCAGTTTTTTTCCTATTTTAAATAATGATGTCGAACGAATTTTAACGATCGGTTTGCAAATTATGAATGAAATACTTTTTACAATTGAGAGAAATTATTTATTTTGATTGTCTGCATAATTGATGCTTGCATAATTAATCAAGTATTTGCACATACTATATAGCCGCGGTAGCTCAGTGGTTAGTGAGTTGGACTGCGAGCCGAAAGTTCCCCGGTTCAAGCCTGGACTGGGGCTAACAACATCTTTTCATAGAAACATTTTTCTATACCGCGCTACCTCTCGGTAGTAAATGGCAAACCTACGAGAGTAAAACATTGCCTATGAAAAGCTCTCACTCGCCGTTCGGATTCGGCAATAAACTGTAGGTCCCACCACTTTGAGTACAAATATAACACGCACAGCTCAAAAAGGTGAGAGAGCTCGGCCTAAGTTCTTATAGGACTGTAGTGCCAAATTATTATTATTGTTTTATATTAATAACATATTATACTATCAAATATAAAGTCTATTTTTGTAAACCTAGTTTTAAAAGTTTTAACAGGATAATTTGGATTTTCCCCTTTTTTATCATTTTTTGGTTTTAAAATACATTTTTTCATAAAAAGTTAACTTTTTCAAAAAATAATTATAATAATAAATGAAAATAATTTAATATTTTCACTTAGCAATAATTTTCTTTCCCGTCGGTGGCTTGTCTGGTTAGTGCGTTGGACTACGAGACAAAAAATTACTGGTGCAGTGGTGCGAGCCGAAAGGTCCGCGGTTCGATACCCAGCGACTGCCAACATCTTTTTCATAGAAAACATTTTTCTATGCGACGCTACCTCTCGGCAGTCAATGGAAAACCTACGTGAGTAAACATTGCCTATGAAAAGATCTTACTCCGCCGTTCTTAGTCGCCATTAACGCCCAGTACAAATATAACACGCACATCTCAAATGGGAGAGAGCTCGACTTAAGTTCTCCATAGAACTGTAGCGCCAAACTATTATTATTATTATTGATCAAGGATTGAAACATAAACGAATAACGGTTACGATTTCGGTTTTTCCGCGTTTCGGTGTCGGTTACGGTTTTCAGTTTTATAACGAAACGGTTTCGGTATACCGGTTCAAAGTTACGGTTTCGGCTTTGATTTCGGTTTTTGTGTAAAATTTGTTATTTTCCATATTTTTCAATGTCTTCAACAAAAAACTTGGGGTAAAGTAAAATTTTGTTCATAAATGGAATGAACGCCATTAACTGAGACACCGTTCATAATATATATGGAAAAAATAATTCTGTTTATGAACTATTCTTCGTATATACGAATCGCACAATTTGAGCGAAATTGATATAATAAACGGTTTCATAATTGTTATGAATTGCGTTGATTAAGGTATTCAAATTCATTTTTTGACTCAAAACAGCGCTGCCTCCACGTCACGTGCAATTCAGTCGAGCATAAAGGCGATACTGAAAAATAAAAGACCAGTCCACAAAACGGAGCATAGAAAATACAACACAAAGTAGGTAGGTAGGCATTTGAGCATTTGAGTATTTGTGTATGTGTGCAACTGCAGCCATGTTGAGAATTCTATAAATAGATATATTTATTTTGCTGACGCGTCATGCCGCATAATGGGCAGTGATTATTTGCACTACTCGTCGTTACGCGTCCATAGTCGATGATAGCATATAGAATTCTTAGTTTTTATTATTCCTATGTCATTTCGTACAAATAGAGATCGAATCGTTTCATTCGTTGTTTACAACTCCAAAGAAACGTGCGTCGCAGGTACTTAACGTCGCTCAACAACAAATAGCAGCCATAGGCAGCAACAGCAAAAGTAGATTAGATATAAAATAAAATGTAAGTAGTTAAAAATATAAATAAATTAAAATAATAAAATTAAATAAAAAAAATAAAAATAATAAAGAAAAAAAATAGTTTTATTTTTAAATAGTTTAATAGTTCATAAATATCATGCATTTTTTCGTAAATAGTATGAATGTGTTCATCAACATTATGAATTTTTTCAATACGGTTTTATGAACGATTCATAAATTCGATGAATTTGGTCATTGGTTGAGTAACAATGAAAAAATCATTAAATTGATCAACAAATTCATAAATAGTATGAACTTTTTTTGTGTAGTGTGGGATATTGCAATTTTTGGCCATGTTTTTGTATTTAAAAAATTCAAACAATTGTCAAGTGCAACATTTTGACTTCACCTGAGATATGATCTGAATTGCAGAAGAGCAGAGAAACGAACATTAAACAAGAATACATCGATAAATATTCTTAAACGTCATAAGAATTTTGTACAATTTCCATCCACAAAGCTAAAGAAAGTAAATTTCAACAATCAGTGAACTGCAATATCTGTAAACTGTATACTTAAAATGTTCGAACTTGACGACCAGCAACTACACATGTGTTTATTGTCTCTTAGTAAATTCTGACTAGCAGTACATGAACTTTATTTTTCGTATTTTCTTATGCTGTTATGACACTGGCTTTAAAAAAGTACACGAATTGTCTAGTATTCTGTAAATGAAACTTCAATTGAGAGAAATGGAAATACATTTTTCGAGTATAGTATATTTGTCTTCTTTTCTTCCAACTTTTAAGCATGAAAAAAGCCAGTGTCATAACAGCATTAAGTAGTTACTATGATGTTTATAATTGTAAACTTCTTTTTCTTTTATTACCATTGTTTTTTATTAGCTTATTATAATAATTAAAAGACTTGTAAATGGTATTCTGTTAATTCAAACGGTTAGATCAAGGACCAGTCTATAGAATAGACCGTTTAACAGAATTTAAAAATTAGTAAAATGAACTTCTCAAAACGTGTCCCGCTTTACCCCAGGCTCCCCTATCTATATATTTTTCTAATACAATAAATAAAAAAACCAATATCATTAAAATTTGAATCATTGTTTAACAAAAAAAAATGTGCTTGGAGTTATTGGTTAATTCGGCTTACCGCTACACAAATTAATGAAAAAAACAAATTTTATAACAAATGCCGTTGTTTTGGAAATAAAAACATTAAAAAGTATTCTTTGTCTCAGTAAAACAAAAATAACGAGTGTCACTTAGTTTTCTAGTTTTTTGATCGCATTGGTTTTCAATTATCACTAATCAACTAACTTCATTTTTTTTATATTTTTAAAATGTTTATTTTAAAATTTAAAATTCTAAAGATTTTTTTGTTTTTTTGCGACACCCTGACAAAATTTTAGAGGAGTATTAAAAAAAATGCGTAACTTTATTTTAAATTTTTTTTAAATTTTTATTTAAAATTCTAAAGTTTTTTTTGGGTTTCGGGACACCCTCACAAAATTTTAGAGGAGTATTCTTCTTAAAGATTTACGGATTTGCGTCTTTGCTATGAAGTCAAAAGGTCCACTTCGAAATTCGAGTGAACATTTGAGAGAACTGTCAAAAGTCCACTTCGACATTCGAGTGAAGTTTTGAAAAAATTGTCAATTTCGAAATTCGAGTCGATTTCAGAAGTCCAAATGTCAACTTTGCCCACTGGGGGTTCCCGAAAATAAAATACATTTTTACAATAAAATTTTAAAAATAAAAAACATTTGCATAAATTCAATAAATTTTCCAGCTTGTTCTTGTTCGTTGATGAACTGTTCTTTGTTCTTAGTCTCAGAAAAATTTAATAATTTATTAAACTAAGTAAGTAAAACAAAAATATCAAGTGTCACTGGAAATAGTTTTTTATTTTTTCGATCACCTCGGTTTTCGATTTTGATCAATTTTTATTGTTTTATAACTTTACTTTAATTATTTTTTTAATTTTTATTTTAAAATTTTAAATTTTAAAAGATTTTTTGGATTTTGGAACACCCTGACAAAAGTTCAGAGTTGTATTAAAACAAATTTTCTTCTTAAAGAGAATTGTCGTATTTGAGTCTTTGCTATGAAGTCGAAATTCGAGTGAACATGTTAAGAGAACTGTCAAAAGTCGACTTCGAAATTCGCGTCAACTTTTCAGAGAACTGTCAAAAGCCTACTTCGAACTGTCAAAAGTCCACTTCGAAATTAGGTTTTTCCTTTCGTCAACATTTTATGAGTCACCCGGTTGTCTTCGTTAAAAATGTCTTCATTTGGATTTTATTTCACACCATCTTTCTTCATCAAAACAATATATATATTTTTTTAAATTAATAAATAATAATGAATAATAAATTTAGTTAATTAATAATTAACAATATCAATATAATACAATAATAATAGTATTTTAATAATCGGATTTATGATGGTTGACCTGGTCAGAAGAATCACCCACGGTGTGATCCACGGACGGTGATAACGTGGTCAGGAATGGGATGGATTCACACAATAAATGGCAAGTGGCCACGAGCACGAGAATGAAATTTTGATGGTGGTGGATTCCGTTCAAACCGGTCGTTACACCGACTGGTACCGACCATATCGTACAAAATCCGGGTGGCTGCTGTTCCTTCTAATACACTTCAAACCAGCAAAATTTCCAACGATATATTGCCGGAGGACGTTCAAAGATTTGACGCTGATTTTCAAATAAAATGCGGCCGTTAGTGAGTACAAAAAAGTTTTTGAATAAATCAACTCGATGGAAGGAAGGTCCATAAAAAATTGCAATTCCAAGACAATGCGTTGTTTTGTGATAAATACGTTTATTTGCAGACACACGCCTTTAACAGACTTCAACTTGGCTATACTATGGATTGTCTTATTGGACGTTCGCGCTCGTACGTCTCGTCGTGGTACAGCCAATGCAAGAGTACATGGATTATGTGCTAAAATGAATAAAAACTGAAAAATAGTTTTTTTTTTAATAGTTTTTGTAGACTAAAAGGCTTAAATCATTAATATGTAATACACCAAAAAAAAATCTTGTACTATTAAAAAAAATTGTCTTTAATATAACAAGACTTCTTGTTAATTTACGCAAAAGCGATATGTTGTAAATACAAAAACACTAGTATTCTAGATTTGTGAATTTGACATACAACAAAGTCTTGTTAATATAAAGACACATTCTGTTATATATAAATGAAAATGTATTTATATTAATAAGAATGCCAGGTCACTTAAAAGATAATTCTCGTTGTAATACGAACAATATCCTTTAAATTTCTTATATTAAAGAAAAAGTATAATTGTCATGTATATAATTATTTGGCATTTATTAATTCTTTATTTATTAATTCATTTATTTATTCTTGTGAAATTTGCATGCATGTTGTTGATTGTTGCTGCATATTGTTAGTTGTCTGATGTATGTTGTATATGATATTGCTGAATATAAAATCTTGAAGACATCGTCGAGAGCCCCAAGAATCCCCTCGTAATAGAGTCCGTAATCCAACTGCAATGTAGGTTGTCTGCGTGTAGTTCAAGCGGTTAATACCTGTGTACTACGGGTATTTGAACTACCCAGGTAAAACGCAGGCTTTCGAGCGTCCAGGAACCCGGAAATACTTGTACGATATCGAGAGGTATGGATGGAACAGCTTTTGCCTCTGAAAATTTGTATACATGTTGCTGATTGTTGCTTTATGTTGTTTGTGGTCCTTGTTCATTTAATGTTTCGAATACATGTGAAATATATTATAAAATATATAATATATAATATATATATTATAAAATTTAAAATATATAAGAATCAATAGTTTAATTTTTTATTTTAATTGTTACCTGTATTTATATTCATATATTTTGATTTGTTGTTTTAAATTTTATTTAATTAATTTTTCCATATGACACATCCTTAAAAATTATAAACAAATCAATTTTTCATTTGTTTTTATTAACAAGAATCTTGTTGCAACATCAGGAATGTTTTTATAACACCAATATTTTTTAAGATAAATTTAACAAAGTTGATCTTGTTAATATTACAACAATATTTTTGTGTGTAGTTTTCAATAACATTATTGCTTCGATTTAGTAAAAAACGAATTAAACACAAAAAAAAAACAAAAAATATTATATAAATTTAAAATTGCCGCAGAATCCTCCCGACAGAAGTGTGATACCACGTTGGAATCTTCATCTCCATAGCTATCACGGTAACTAGGTGTGTAATCGGAGAAAGTTTCCTGGACCTCGCGATTCGCGTCCAAAGAAACCTCAAAATATGAACATTTTTTATGAAAATAACCCAACTGTAGGATCACTCCCGTTTTTAAAAAAATGTCTCACTAAATAAGTGGAGCATCTTTTTAGAATCGTTATGCCCTTATCTAGTTATGGATAGTAGGTCACCACGCGGAGAATCTTCTCTGGACCTCGCAATTTGTGTCCAAAGAAACTACAAAAGTGCTAATTTTGCCAATTCATTATTATTGACGTCAGTGTATTAAGATGTTAGTCCATTAAATGCTAGATTTACTTTTCTACGAAATGTGTATGAAAACATTGAAAGACATTTGAATAAACTATTAAAAATTGATCTACTAGCGTTTTTTGTAATCCCGAAAATCCCGGGATTTAACGATGATCCTGTGATGATGTTTTTCGGGACTGATTTGACTCAAATTCCAGTATCCCGGGATTGACATCCCTAGTACCACGTGACCTTGAGGTCACTTTTTTTATTTTTTTTATTTTTAAGGTCTGGTTTTTGCAACGTGTGACAATTTTTTTATTTTTTTGTTTGTCCCGCCCACTTCGTAATAATTCAAAAACCACTCATTAGCTCGGTCGGTTTTAGATTTATGGGCGGTTCCAAGGGGGCGGGCGGAAAATTTGTTGTTTTTCGACACTATTCGTCCCTTTTAGGGGCGTGGTAATTTTTTTTATTGAGACCGACCCCATAAAGTTCTCCCAAAATAATTACATATTTGTAATCGTGAGACAATTACCTTTCATTTGAGTGCCCATTTCAATTTTGTTATTATTTTTTGCGAAAATAAAGCGCGTAACAATTTTTTTTTACTTTCACTTCGACCGGAAAATGCAATTCAACGAAAAAAAAACAAATATTTTATATATACAAAAAAAAGTTAAAAAAAAAATTAAAAAAGTTAATTTGAATAATTTATAAATTCTTTTAAAGGATCTATTCAATTGAATAATATTTATAAGTCTTTTAATTGATTTGTGAGTGATTTTTCAAATCAGCTCAACTTCGGACATATTAAGGATAAAAAAATTATAATAAGGTAATAAAAAACAATGATAATGCAAGAAAAAATGATAATGCAAGAAAAAAGTTCGAACATTTCAAGTATACAGGCAGATATTTGTTTGAAACGCAAGAAATTCACAAAAAACTGGTGCACACACTTAGAAGTACATACAGGTAATTTCATCACGTTTCCAAATCCAAATTTTTAAGATCCGTCAATCCTAGCGTCCCCTACACCAATTTATCGTGAAGAAAATTCCTTTCATTTGAGTACCCATATGTACTTGTAAGTGGGTGCTCCAGTTTTTTTTCAAGGGCACCAGGTCACCAAGGTCACATCGACCGGCAAAGTGCAATTCAGAGGAGTTTCGAAAAGTTAATTTGAATTTTTAAATTCTTTTAAAGGATCTATTCAATTGAATAACATTTATAAGTCTTTTTTCAGCTCTACTTCGGACATATTAAGGATAAAAAAATTATAATAAGGTAATAAAAAACATTTGAAACGCAAGAAATTCTCATAAAACTGGTGCACCCACTTAGAAGTACATCACGTTTCCAAATCTGTAAATTATTTTAAGCGGCCCCTACACCAATTTATCGTGAAAAATTCCTTTCATTTGAGTACCTATGTACTTGTAAGTGGGTGTTCCAGTTTTTTTTTTCAAGGGGTCCGAGCGACCTTTTTTTTAATTTTCCTTTTTTTTTGCTAAATAAAGCGCGTGACAATTTTTTTTTAATACGAAATAATAATAAATAATTTATTTAATAAATAAATATTTAATACGAAAATAAAAACGATCGCAGTTTGACACCTTGCTGTATTATACAACGAAAAAATGAAACGCAAAGCAGAATTGATGACACTAGCTGTATTATACCAATTATACAACGAAAAAATGAAACGCAAAGAGAATTGAAAAAATCAACAACAGCAACGGCGATTTCATTTTCAAAATTGGTTTCAGTTTTGAGTTGTTCTCCGTGGCAGATGAACGTGTGCGAACGTAAGCAAACGGCGGTCTAGGCTTTGTGTTTTTGTGATATTTTTTTTTTCAATTACAACAACAAGAGACAGCTTTAAGTCGCGCTCAAAGTGAAACTCAGACTGACGGACGGACAGATTGTTAGAGAGAGGGCGCGCGCAACAGTGTAATTTTTAAAATGTTTTTCTCGTGATTAGTGTTGTTGTTGTTTCAGTGATTCTTGTTGCTTTTGGTTGTTTTAAAACCAGTTTAACAACAGCACAGCAGCAACTGGATGACTACGGCCAAAAGCAGAGGAACGCAGACGTAGCAAAAGCTGAAAAAAGTTTAAAAATTATAAATTTCGCTGATTTGTCTTTGCAAGTTTTCCAAATTCCATTTTTGGAGGATGTAATTTTAAATTCAGTTCAAAACAAAATTCAATTTTAAAACGCAAATTCCACCGCACACGCGCTCTCTCTCTCTTCATTCTGTTTTGCTTTTTACTTTTTCACGGTGAAATTTTTGATTTTCTTATTGTTTTTTTTTATTCTTCGTCGCTGCGCTGCTGCTACAGATGCAATTGCAATAATTTAATTTCCAAAAAAGAGTCGAAACGAATACAGTGTTAAATAAATAAATGAATTGAATTAAATGCAAAACAAATGAAATTGCATTAAAAAAAGTTATATTTGATACAAATGCAGCTGGAAAAAGCAACGAACGAGCAACGTAAAACGTAACGTGAAAATTAAGGTCACAAAAGTCGCCTGCGCAAACTTCGTTGTGGTAAAAACGTAAACGTACGCAGCAGCATCTGCAACAACCAACGACACACAGTTCCGTTCCGTTGACCCGACCGTGTATCTGTCAAAACTTTTGTCTCACGATTCTGATTCGAATTTTTGTTTTTGACGGGTTGTTGCCGAAATTTCAGAAGCCACAAACACAATAAGAATTTGGAATTCTTACTTGAACAGTAAGACCACTTGCGCTGTGCATTCAACATCCGTCGCCCTTCATTGCACTGGATGCCAATTTTATTTTTTCCTAATTGCGTTCATAATTTAAAGCATTCACGCTGGATTTAGGATACTACGAGGCGGTTAAAGGTAAGTTGTGACTAGTGTTGCCCCCTTTTTTTGGCATTCCTGCATGCAGTTTTTCCAGTTTTTGCAAGATTAGTCAAAGGTACCGTTTTAAAGCGGTAATTAAAAAAACTACAATTTCATTTCAGAAGTACTATACATTACCAGACTGAAGGTTACTTAAATCCAGTTTTCAGTACAAGTTTAAACTTAATTTAAACTATTTCACATTATTAAAACGTCTGTAATTCATAATCAAAACGTCCGAATATCTTTAAATTTTATAGACAGATAGATAATTATAAATCAGTTAATATGGTATTTGAAATGTTTGCGATATGTTGACTATAAAAGTAATTTCATCTAGTTTAAACTACGTTTTATTTGCAAATGTGACTGAAAAACTCTAAACTTAGAGTTTAGAGTTTTTGAATTTAAAATGTCCTTCCAAATGGGCGAATAGTGCCCAAAAACATAACATTTTGAATTTAAAACTGTTTTATTTTTAAAACAAAAGTCGAAATATGTGTAGATAAAATAAATTAATTATTAAAAAATAAAATAATGCATTTTTGAACATACGTAATTTACTAAAAAAAAGTACAATTTAACAATTTACATTTCAATAAAATATTGTAAACCAAAACAAAAACCGAAATCAAACACGTTATTCGTCGTAATTCATGTTTACATTAAAAAAAATCTAACATTTTAACTACATTATTATATATTATAAATTACCATTTAAATCGTCTTCTGTTCACCCTTATCTGAAAAAAACATATATGATAGTAATAATTCTCTGTATTACGTAAATTTACAAATCGTAAAAAGGCACGTGTTGCATCATAATCAACATAAAATGCAACATTTTAGAACTCTGCATAATTACATTCAGTTAAAACCCATAATCTGAAATGCATTTGAGGTCGTCCTTAGTCGTTTGTCAGGTAGTTTCTGACGATGGCGGTAACATTTAATGGATTTTATTACATGTAACAGGGTCGTAAAAAAATCTTTAGTTAACTGTGTACAAAAAGGTAGCAAAAACAGTTACACAAGAAAACAAATAAAAGTGCGTGTGATACTTAATTAATTCATTCATGAAATTATTTTTGTACACTACATATTATTCGAAAAATTACTTCTATTAATATAATTATTTAAAAATATATATTCTTTATTGTATTGAGAAAACGGATTTAAAATCTTTTCTTGTATTTAAAATAATATGGATATAAAGTATCGAAATTTAAAAAACTATAAAAAAAATTTAAGTATCGAAATTTAAAAATATTTGTAATTTTAAAAGAAGTAAAACCTAAAAAGTATCGAAACTTACAATTATCGAAACTTTAAAGTATCAAAATTTAAAAATTATTAAAACTTTAAAACTATCGACACCTAAAAAGTATCGAAACTTACAAAGTATCAAAACATAAAAAGTAGCAAAACTTAAAAGTATCGAAACTTAAAAAGTATCAATCGATACTTAAAAAGTATCAACATCTAAAAAGTATCAAATATTAAAAAATATCAAAACATAAAAGTGTCGAAACTTAAACTGTATCGAAATTTAAAAATTATGAAAACTATAAAGGTATCAAAACTAGGGCTGTGCGATTAATCGTATTACCGGATATTCTGATTAATCGCAAGCACGATTAATCAATAATTCTATTAATCGTATTTTTCAATTAACCAAAAATACGATTAATCGGTTAATTAATCTTTCAATTAATCAGAATTCAAATAATTTTCATTTGAGAACATAGAAATTGCTGTCTACAAAAATATACAAACAAAAATTTTGTTTTTCTTTAAAAAAATATTTAATTTAATATACAAAAGCCAAATTAGATGCTAAACAAGTAGAATGTCGTTATTTATACTTATTCCAAAAACAATTAATCGTATTTCGATTAATCATATTTCTGATTAACCGATTAATCGTTATTTTGATTAATCACAAAAGCTGATTAACCGATTAATCGTATTTTCGGTTAATCAAAAAATACGATTAATCGAATAATTGATTAATCTTGATTACGATTAATCAGATTTTCCAGCAAAACGATTAATCGCACATCCCTAATCAGAACGTAAAAAGTATCAAAACTTACAAAATATCAAAACATAAAAAGTATTAAAACTTAAAAAATATCAAAACGTAAAAAGTATCGAAACTTAAAAAGTATCGAAACTTAAAAAGTATCGAAACATAAAAAGTATCGAAATTTAAAATTATGAAAACTTTAAAGGTATCGAAACTTAAAAAGTACCAACACCTAAAAAGTATCAAAACTTAAAAAGTATCAAAACTTAAAAATTATCGAAACTTAAAAAGTATCAGCACCTAACAAAACAATAATTACAAAGTATCAAAACATAAAAAGTATCAAATCTTTAAAAGTATCGAAACATAAAAAATATAGAAACTTACAAAGTATCAAATTATAAAAAGTATCAATATTTAAAAAGGATCGAAACTTAAAAAGTATCGTAACTTACAAATGTTCATAACTTAAAATTATCAAAATTCAAATCAGCACCTAAAAAGTATGAAACTTAAAAAGTATCAAAACTTAAAAAATATCGAAACTTAAAAATTTTCATAACTTAAAATTAACAATATTTAAAAAGTATCGAAGCTTAGTCGTCTCAGAGCCAGTTTTTCAGTGCAAGTTGAACTTTAATCGATTTTTTCAGTGAACTTCAACCGTCGTTTAAACTTAGTTTAAACGCCCAATGCTGATGGTTTAAACTACGTTTACACTTAAAAGTTTTTGACATGATTTTTTTTTCACAACACTTTTCACTATTTTCTGTCGCTGCGCTGTTTCACAAATTATTCTTAATTTTTGCATTTTTGCACACTATGCATTAAAAAAACGTCTCACGTGCACTTTAGTTGCTCGAACTGAACAATTTTTTTAATTATTTAATTTTGAATGACATTCATCAGAAGTTAAAATCGAGAGAATTATTTGTCATTTGCCTGTGGTGCCATATGTATTGTCTTGGTATGTGTTCATTTTAAACTGTCACTGAAAAACTGCTAACAAAATTAAACGACGTTTAATTTAAAGAGAAGATTTATTAAACGTAGTTTAAACTACGTTTAAACGAGCACTGAAAAACTGGTCCTCAGTAAAGAAAAACCAAAAAAAAAAAATAATTCTAAAAATTTTTCGCTGCGTGTATTAATACCATATACTGAAAACAAAAACAATTATGTTTGCGATTAAGGCAGCCACAGGTGTCGGTCGGCGCAGTGGCTTCGTTTGCTTGTTGGTCAATTGTTGCCTCTTAACAGCAGCACGATTCGATCCGATCTCGGTTGCGGCTACGTCTGTGCAGTGAGTGAGTGATTATGACAACGCAGGAGGAAGTAGTGGGGCAGGGGGATGAGTTCAAAGTAAACTTCATAACTGGGCCGGGAAACTGCGTCACTCTGGTCGAGTCATTTCAGCGTAGATTTACATTAAAGCCACAATTTCTTTTATTACCTTTTATTATTATTTTCTTGTTGTTGTTGTTGTGGTTGCACTATGGTGTAAATCGTACAAAATCTGCAGCTTCAGCTGTAAATTCTTTGCGATACAGACTACAGTTAAGACACCATAAAACGGCAGCAACAACAACCATATTTGTTGTCAGTATAATTTGTACTGGTGAAAGGCGCGGCTCACGGTCGGTCGGTCGACCAGTGTTGCCAGAAAATTTATGCAAAATATTGCTTCAAAAAATTCTGAAAAAAAAATGTTGGAAAATAAATAAAACAAAAATAAAAACAAGATGGGAAAATTGATTATTGTGTAGAAAAATAAAATAACCTTGATCATTGGATAATTTTCGTTTTAAAAATTATAAAATTTAACAATCTGCTTTAAATTTTTCAAAATCTATCATTTATAGACATTCTTTTTTTTATATCCTCCTTAGAAACGTATTCAGACAAATCCCCGCAATCTATTATCCCTATTGATTTCTATTGAGTTTATTTCAAAATATTACCTGAAATGAAATACAAAAGAAATCAGTCAAAAACTCAAATAACTAAATAGAAAAATTGCCATACATTTGTTTACGCAATAACTTAAAAACTCTAGGTAATATATAATAACTTATTATGAGATCTTGATTACAATTTTAAAGTTCATTGGAATATCGTAAAATGATGTCGTATAGAAAAAAAGTCAGCATTTGTTGTGCAGTGTTAGTTTAAAGTTCGTTTTTTTCACTTTCAAAATATCCATCGGCGAAAAATTTTGTAACTTTGAACATTTTTACGTCTGTCCTTTAGTTGATTTTTTTTTGATCGTCAGATTTTGTCTGACTGGAAAATTTCGTACTTTTTAAAAATGTTGTTTCTTCTGCCCTGACAATTTTTTTTGTGGTTACGATTCTAAAATTTTGTGGTACGTTTGATAAACAAAAAAAAAACTACAAAATTTAACAAGAGTACATTTACATTTTTATTTTCTCAAAATGCAACACTGATATAAAAAATTTATTAATTAACTAAATAAGAGTTAAACAATATTCAAAAAACTCTTCATTCTGGCAACTCCATCGACGACTGTTGCATGTTGCAATGCCAAAGCATTTAAACATTTAAAATTAAATTACAAAGATTTAGTTTTTTTGCAAATAACATATTTTTTTTATTCATCAATGAATTAAAAAATTTTATGTCCACAAATATTTGTAGTCATTAAACAAAAATGTGTTGCCACAGCAATCAAAAGGATTTCCGCACCAGCTAATGCAACAATAAAACCTGCTGGTCTTGTTTTTTGTTTGTTTGTTAGTGCACGCGGACCCAACTTAAACAAGGTCACCGTCAAGCAAGCGCATTCCGCGCATGCGCGCCCTCCACTGCGTGCGGCATTCGCCATGTCGGGGGGCGTCGAAAGAAACCCGAGCTCACCAAATTATTAAAACAACAGATAAAACAAATCAAGTCTCTTAAATGCAATGGATGCAAAAGAGCGAAATATAGAGAAATCTGGCAAAGATCGCAAGGGCAACTATGCGACGATATGGCTCTTGAATGGCGCACTGGTGCAACAGGCAGATTGCGAGACAGACAGACGAATGGATGGTACGAAGGAGGGCGATTCGCGGACGTATTAATGTTTTGTTGGCGGGATTGAAGACGTTTTGGTTTGGTTGAGTTGGATTTGGATGCTGCGTCTGCTGAATTCCTTGCGCTGCGTTGTGTTATTGCAGCCGTTGTTTACATTCGTTTTCACTCGGGCTTCGAGTGCAAGCAAAAGAGTTGCCACGTTTTGTGGTATTTATGAAGTCAAACCCATAAATACGCGTACCCTAGAAATAATTTGTCTAATCTGTCAAATTTGAAACTGATCACTTTGAGTTTCAAATTTGATCTGTGTTTTTTTTTCCGTAAATACTGGCTGGTATCAATTTTCATAAAACATGTGCGAAAATGTTCGCATACGTGTTATTTTCCTGTTGTCGTTTACCGAAAATCTGAAGACAAAACCGTTTGGGTACAATACTTGCATTACCTTATTATCGTATGAAAACCATGCAATAAATAATAGATATATCGTCGTTGTAGAACTAAAAGTCACCAAATGTATTTTTATGGAAATCTTAAATTTCAACTTTGTTGGTAAATATTACAAAAAGTAATTGATACATTTTTAGCTTGGCAATACCAATTGATAGATTCACATTTTCTTATCATTTGGTACAAATATTGAGCTTATCGATCAAAAATTGAAAGATGTATAAAGATTTTTGTAAATGAACAATTGGCATTTTGAAAATATAGTTGGTGACTTTTAGTTCTACAACGACGATATCTTAAAATTAATATTTTAATTTAATTTTGTTATAATTTGTTTGAAATTTGGCAACTCTATCTGCTGGTTGACGCATATGTGGGAAATATGAACCTGGTCTCAAATGCAAGACGTTCGAATTTTTGTTTGACTGTAGCAATTGCAACTAGAATCTTTGCGCGCAGCGAAAGCCACCCAACCACATACTATATACACATATACTAGAGAAACACGAATTCCATTAGGGCTAAGTTACACAAACCATATTCAAATTCGATATATATGTATTTTGGTGTTGCTATTTTTCAATAAATTTAAATTTGTTTGTAGTACAGCTTGCGAAGTAGTAATTTTTGTACTTTATTACAACGTCGGTGATACTGCAAAACCGCCTATCTACATTTTCGAATACCTCTTACAAAATGAATTTTACAGAAGAAACAAAACTATTTTAAGTCTCAATTCTACACTTCATACAAAATCAGGTATGTCATAACTTATAATGGCATTTATCTAATTTACCCGATCAACATATCATTAAAAAACCGATTATAACACAAAATTATGCGTAATTTTCACATGCAGTTAGGCGGTTTTGCAGTATCACCGACGATATGAATGTCGCGGATTTCAAAGAGGTCGGCTTACGTTTTATTAGGCTTTGCAGTGGTAATTTGATCTTTGAACTTTTTGAATGTAATTTAATTTTGATAAATTTCTAATAAAAGTTACCCCGTTTAGATCACTTTTTTTCTTTTTTAAGACTTTCATTAATAAGAAAGAATGATATACCCTTTTTAATGTGTTATTTCTTTTCATTATTGTTTCTTTATTTAAATTCAGGTATATAAATTATTTTTGTTATATTGGTAGCTACCCAAATTTAACAATCGTTAATACCCAGTCTGTTACATCTCGAAGATCTACGGTGTCTCGATGCTTTCTTGAATTATCGTTTCTAATTTTAAAATATCTCTTACATTAAAATTTTATACAATAGTTCTCACATCGATATCGCAGTATTTTTCAAATCGAATTTTTATTACTTTTATTTTTGATATCGATATCGTACCGAAAAACTACAAAATAATGCATCGATTATGAAGGTCCAATTTGACCCTCAATATACCCGAGTGGAAATTTAGTTCAGAATGCGATCATTTTCTGATCAGGCAGCCTAATTTCAAGTCAGGCAATGATTCAGTGTTCAATGTTCAGAGTCTGATTCAAAACGTGACGCTGTTTGAAGTTGCTATCCTGATCAGGTTGCCTTATATAATTCGATGTATATTTAAATTCTTCTTAAACTGCTTTTCCCAAATTTGAGACCTTTCAAACAAAAAAATAGTTTTGTGAACAAAGGTATCTCAATAACTTTTCATTGACAAAAAATCAACGTTTTGAGATTTTTAAAATATTTAAAATTTTTAAAAATGTTAAGAATTTTTAAATCTCTTGCATTTGAGTTTAACATTTATTTATTAGAATATTTTAAAATTGCGTAGCAAAATTATTCCAATAAAATAATTTTGCTACCCAATTTTATTATAAAAGGTTTATTAAAGGAGATTTTGATCATATTATATTAATATGATATCCAATAAGGGTTTTTTTTTCATAAGCATCACATCAGTTTTCTCAAGTAGACTTTATATCAGTATTTTTTATGAAGGTAGGATCAGGTTGCCTTACGTGAATTTGAAATTAGGAGTGTCATAGTCGACCCCGATCAGTATCATTTCATGTGGCCATTGGTAAGGATGCCTTATCGTATTCTGATTAGGACGGATGCGAAATAAGGCTAACCTTGACCAATTTCCACTCGGGTAGCTATGAGAAAATTCTCTATATATCCTGCATCTCACATTGATCTACTAATGATATGCTGTGGTAAAATCACAACTTTTTTATATTTTTCATATCGTATAAAACATCTGAATTTTTTATCAACTCGAAACGATATCAAACCATAATTATTCATAGTCCAAAATTGTCGCATATAAATACGAAACGAATCAGGTTTTTCGTTAAAACCAACCAAACGTTTAGTTATTATAAATATCGAATCAGTTTTAAAAAGTTTTTAATTTCGATTAACAAGTATTATTCAGATTTTTTTTTTTCACAAAAACTCTAAAGAACACATCGAATTTAAAAATGATCGTTATTTTTTTTCATTAATAAATTGTTGAAATAATTGTTAAAACTTTGGCAATCGAAGCAGAAAAAGGCTGGTCTCTTCTATTACTCAGTCTGTGACCTGTTCGGAAAACCTGCTCGAAAACCAACAGCAGCATACAAAGAAACAGCAAAAATCTCGTTGCTATTTGCAAAAACAAGTAAAAATGAAACTAACGACCTGATTTGACCATTATTTGACAGACTGGAATGTGCGGTATTCACAATAATGGTGTTAGGCATTCGACGAGCCTGAGTCTGAGCCTGAGACAGACATGGGCACAGACGCAACGCCGCACACTTAAATTTTTGTTAGTAGGTAACAAAATTGCCCTAGGCAAGTGACGGTATTGTAGAAGTACTTTTTGCTACTTTTGAGTTTTTCTTGCTAATTTATTTAGTCCTACTTATATGTTTTGCTAATTGAATATTGTGTTATTGTTTAAATAAAAGAACTGCAAATTAATTTAATTTTTTAGTATTGCAAAATATTATTATCAGTCAAGTAGCAGTAGCAACCCCACGTCATTGTCTCGAAATAGATTCTATGTATTTGATTTCAGTGATATGACTATTGATTTAAAACTTAAAGTATTCGTACATTTTCTTATCTATTTGGAAGAAATGCCCCTACTATATAATGCTGTCGTTACCATTTTTTTAAATTCTTATTTAGTGCAAGCATTAAAGTGGCTGATAGCTAATTGTTTATGCGTTTTGAGGAACAAGTCTCTTGGAAATTATAATTATTGTTATCAAGTGCAAATATTGTGATGGGGGGAAAATAAGTCTTAGTTGTCATAAAGTGCACCTGTATAAAATAGCTATGAACTAATTTATTAATGCAGTGTATTTATATAGTTGGTTGAGAGATAAACTTGCCAATCACATTGTAAAATAATGCAATAATTCCGAGAGATATTGTAAATACAATCGCCATTTAGTGTTTCCTTTAAAACCTGTATATTTTCTATAATAATAAATGGTACAACTATTTTATGGATATAGATAATAATTTTAGAAGTACCAAACTACATTTAAAGCTTTTTTGCGTATATTAGTTTTATTTAATAATTCAACCTATTAGTTGAATCTTCATTATAATAAATTACATTTTATTTATTAGGTTAGACATGATCAAGACCAGATCATGTTGGTCATATAACTGGTGCGGAAATATTTTCAGGGAATAATTCGCGATTATGGCCATAAAACAAATTCGGCTACGATGTAGGCATATTCTGGATATTTCAATTTCACTTTTTTCGGATTGCAGGTTAAAAATGCAATTTTTCCTCTTCTGCCTTTCATATTTACATAAATTATTTGATTCGAAAACATTCACATTTGGGAAAGCGATTTAAAAAACAAAAATATCTACAATTGTTATTTTTTTTATCGATTTTTAAAACATCTTTATCAATTGCAATCGTTTTTCAATTGCACACGTGAATTCAAATTCATTCCTGATAGTATTGACTTTTCGATATTACTTTATCTAAGTGTATAAAATGTTTTAATTTCAAATTTTTAATTATTATTCGAATATCTATAATGGTGCCGTTAATTTGACAACAATATCGTCATCATCGATCACAAATAGTCAAATAGAAAAACTTTTTAAGAAAGAACTTGTTAAAGTCTGATGAACAAATTTCGTTTGTTTTACTTATACACTCAGAAAATATGTTCATATTACGACGGAAAATTCTTCTGAAGTTAATTTTAATAAGAAAAATGTAATTTTTTTTAATTTAAGAAACATTTTAATATTATAAGGAAACTTTTCCTTAACGCTTTCAAATGTTTTCTTAGTATTAGGAAACTGATTTCTGGGTGTACAATAGGCCAGGTCGCGAAATAAAATTTGAAATAATTTTTTTTAGTGATTGTAATCGTTGGATAGATAATGAAAAGGTCATTCCAATGAAGTCTTTTTGATTCATTACTTTCGATCGAAAGTAAATTCAAAAATACATGGGCGATTGATTTTAATTAGACCATTTTAAATAGAACATTTCTTTATTGTATCTATATTGTATCTTTATTGTATAATTAGCATAAAATAAATAAAACAATTTTTTTACAAACACACATTGGCTGCATTCAGCAACCTCAGCAGTTGGAGCTGTTGAGCAATTTGAGCATGAATGGCATGATACCCTTAACATGTTTAGTGAGCGGTCGCCATTTTTTCCAGCATGAAATTTTTACGCTACATTTGCGATGCCTTTGTTATCGATGACATTCGATGACATTTTAACTCAATATTTATAAACAAAAATGGAATTTAGATTGGAAAATATGTTTTCAATCAATTAAAGAGTTGTATGTAACTTTAATAAAATATTAATAAAAAATTATTTTGTAAATTGACAGCTGAGATAGCGGTGCATTCAATAAAAGTGAGCGATTAGTTAGTGAGCAGTCAAGCAGCTGTTGAGGTCGCCGAATGTAGCCATTGAATCTTATGAAAAAGTGAATTTTGCATACATCGCAAAATTTCTTAAACAATACTTTCTACAAATTTCCCACAATCATTTGATAATTGATTTTAAGTGTAGGCCACGACGATGATGACGCGCACTGTGGAGCAGCGAGTACATAAAGTTGGCGTAAACTTATAAATTCAAACTGACCTAAGACACTCATTTTTTCATTGTGTAGTAAATTAAATTTCCTACAATGTGGCATCACTCAATTTATGTCATATGTATTCAACTTTTCGCAATACTCTATCAATCACAGACAAATTTTCGCAATAATTGAAGAAAGAATATTGTCAAATTAATGACCAATATTTTGAACGTTTCTTTTAAAAACCAAAAACTATAATATTTTTTTTTATAATATAGTCATCAACATCTGGTATTTATAAAATTGTTGCAATATTATGTTTTGGAAATTTACGGTTTTGAATTCCATGTCACAATATATCGAATTCAAAACCTTTTGTTTACATATTTTATATGAAATTCGATTGGAATTCGATCGAAAGTTGGAACATGACCGTATATTAAGCTTTTAAAAACACTATTCAAAATCTTGTATTTTTTTGGCTTTTGGTGGTTATACACATTTCAGCGACCGACCATTTCTACAAATATTAAGAATTTCAACAATCAAACAAGGAATCACCCCCACTTGGTCAATCAAAATGAAATTTGGACAAGTATATTATATCACTATAAAACGTTAGTTACAAAAATTCAGCTACAGTGAGCTCCAGTAATTTCCAACATAAATCATTTTAGTTGTATTTGGTGATACCATGTGCACTAGACTGACAATGACTTTGTATAAAAAAAAATCATCAAGTTTGATTTTGAAGGTCACCCCCTAGAAATGCTCTATTGAATAAGAAAATCGATGTGGACAATTTTCAGGTAAATCCGGATATGGGAAATGGAAACGAAGAATGCCTGTTTATAAAATCACTGCTTCTGTATTTTTTATCAGATTTTTTTCACTTATAGTTTCCTGAAAAGCTAATCCAACTGATGACTTACCCACTTTTTTAGTTTAATGCGTTTGAGAGACCTAATTTAAATTTAATTTTGAAATTATCGATTTAGGTACGAAAACGCCTACTTTCTCCCGGCGGGCTCATTTCCCATATTCGGATTTCCCTGAAATTTCTTCACATCGATTTTCTCATCCAATAGAGCATTTCTAGGGAGTGACCTCCTCTCGATTCGAAATCATGATTTTCCATTGTCAGTCTAATGTGCACTTTTAAAAATCCACATTTAAATGTTGATTATTAAATTTTCATATAATATTAGTCAATCCTCATACTTATTATTCTAAAAACAACACAATTTGAGTTTTTTGCAAACTGTTGGTACTCCCAGCCCCACTCCACTGTGCGACGCCATCTTGGTCATCGTTAATTTGACTAGTTGATTTAATAAAAGTTCTTCATAGTCAATCTTCCGTTAATTTGCCGTATGTATTGTTTTTATACCGATCGTTGACTTCTCTTATTGTCTGTGGGATTACTTTATACTTGTTATACACTCCTCTCTCCCCCCACACACACCATTTTTTTGCATTCAATCAACAGAGCAAAATTTTGTTTATTCGCACATTTAAAAATGTATATTCACTTTTCTTCTCATTTCATTTCATTTCATTTACTCCTTTCGTACTTTTGAATGTCTGTCTTTAGCGTCTTAAATGATAAACAATGGTTAATGTGCGCATTACGTTTTTTTTTCTGAGCTGTAGTCATTGCATTTTGCTCCACTTTGTATCGTATATAGATCCGTCTGCATTGGATTTAAACAAAGAAATCTAATTAAGTTGCTGCATTATTTGTTGATTTACTAAACGGTTTACATTTTCATATAGTTTCTTTGCAAATTTTGCGTCTCATTGCCAAGTACCTTATTGGAATTATGCGGTTAGATCATGAGTTAGATCATGGGTCGAGCCCTTTCAACAAGAAAAAGTTCACTGAACACAGTTGTTTCAGTGATCATTTGCATTGTCTACAAGTCAACGTTTAAATAATATGAAATATTAAAAAAATTATTTTTAATTACTTGAATTTCTATAGTTTTCAACACTATAAGGTTTTTAAGATTTTTCCCGATTAAATTACCATGATACATTTTCAGATCAGTTTACCTTTAATAGGCTTTAGATCAGGTTTCTTAAAGGTTTCGTAAAGGGTGGATCAAGTTGCATACCGTATATTTAAAATTAGACTTACCCTGATGGAATCTGCACGTAGAAAAATACAGAACAAACTAAATTATTCAATAGGATAAATACTACAAAATGTTTTTGTCCAGTTTATATTAAAATATTTATTTCGTGTATACTATTGAATCAATAACTGTCCTATTGACCATTTTTGATAAGATTTTTTCTTTAGTGGCATTTTAGCATTTTTTAGTAGCATTTTCATATTCTGATCAGAAACGTATGTGAAATAAGGCTTACTACAACAAATTTCCACATGGGTCGATCGAAACGAACGAATTAATAAAATTAATATGTTTTACAAAATGATTTCCCAGATATTTTTATTATTATTTTTTTTACACAAACATGTTACGAAACTAGAGTTAAATATTCCTTGTAGAAATAGGGGAACTGATAATTGCATTTATACCTTGTATTAACCCGTTGAGTTATATGACAAACATGATCTGATTATGAGCACGTCTTCCCTAAATTTCTACTACAATAATAATAATAGTTTGGCGCTACAGTCCTGTATAGAACTTCGGCCGAGCTCTCTCGCCATTTTGAGCTGTGCGTGTTATATTTGTACTCAAAGTGGTGGGACCTACAGTTTATTGCCGAATCCGAACGGCGGGTGAGAGCTTTTCATAGGCAATGTTTTACTCTCGTAGGTTTGCCATTTACTGCCGAGCGCCGGTAGCGCGGTATAGAAAAATGTTTCTATAAAAAGATGTTGTTAGCCCCACAGTCCAGACTTGAACCGGGGACCTTTCGGCTCGCAGTCCAACGCACTAACCACTAAGCTACCGCGGCTACTACTTTCTACTACAGTTAATGCAAAATAATGAATTTTATTAATTTCAAATTTCATTTTATTGAAAATGTAGCAGCTTTTACATTTTATTAATTTTCTCTTGTTTATTGCTATGGCATATAATTCACATTTTGTTTCAAACAAAGATATTATTTTCATTTGTTTTTGCTTTTGTTTTTTTTTTTTGTTATTTTTTTGTTCTTTTGTTTTTTTTTGTTAATGTAACTATATATTCTCCACATTGTATGATAACCCCCGTTGTGGCTGAGTGCTTTGCTGGTTATTTCCAAGAGTTTGTCTACCTTTTATCTACATATTTGCATCTCTTTTCATTCGCATTTGTGCTGTAAAAATAATCGCCACCGTATGTGCAACGTAGTATAGTATAGAAGCCATATAAAGTATAGTTTACGAGAATCTTGAGAGTCTTGCAGTTCGCTAGCAACCTCTCTCCTTCCATCCGATGGTCGTTCTATTGGTTATTTGCAAAGTTTCTAAAAAAGTTGATGAGAAAATAGAAAAATATATTTAATTTCACTTAAAATATTTGCAGCAATTAAAAAAATAAGCGCAAATACCATCCCGCCCTCCAGCTGAATTATAATGAACTTAAAATGTCAAAGTTGATTAATTTTTGTAACATTACACAAAATAATATTAATCAAGGTATAGATGTTGGGTGTGTCATCCATCTGCCAGTTTTGCGTCTTTGCATCTTCTTTTTTTCTTTAGTTTTTTTTTTTGAATTCTTAGTGGCGAACTTTCTTCAAGAGACAACCGATGACCTATATCTATAATGTGTGTGTTCGTTCGGATCTCTAGAAGCTGTAAGTGTGGCATTCTTATAAACCATTTTGCATGCATCCATCCATAAATTCATCTGTCTGTCCGTCCGTCCGTCCATTCAACTACTTTTTTTTGTTGTTGTATATAATTTACAGTAAATTACTATAGAATGAAATCAATAATCAAAAAGCGTAACCGCATACAAAAGCGTATTTAACTTGAAGCGTTTGGGATTTTTCTGATTTCTTTTCATATTTTATTTTTTGTTTATTTATTTATTTTTTTGTTATGATTGCAGTCGACGAAAATATTGTTAAAATAACAAAATACTTTAAGTGTTGATTAAAGTATTTTGCAAAAAATATATATTAAATATAGTTTTGTTTATAAAATATTGAAAAACCAAACGATATCAAAATGTCTATATGCCCAAATTGACTTTACTATCATTAATGATACACCCAGAAAAAAAATCCCTCAAATCCTATTAAAATTGGTCAATAGGACAATTATTAATTTAATAGTATACAAAAAATAAATCATTGCATATAAACTGAATGGTAATGTCATGGTATTTTCTAGTATTTAATGGTATTTTCCGATTAAAATAAAAATTTATCCTATTGACTATTTTTAATAGTAAAAAACTATTATTTATATAGTATTTTTTCTGGGTGTACGAAAATGATAGGATTTTCGATAAAAACGCACCTATCTAGAATGATAGATTAGTAAGAATGGTGTTAGTAAGAATTGTGAGAGTTATATTAGGACTAAGCCGAATATAAATACCCTACACATATCTGATAATGTGTGTGGTTACTATTTAAAGTGGTCTAGAGGTTCTCAGGGTATATACACCCAGAAAAAAATACTATATAAATAATAGTTTTTTACTATTGAAAATAGTCAAAAGGATAAATTATTATTTTAATCGGAAAATACCATTAAATACTACAAAATAACATGACATTGCCATTGAGTTTATATGAAAAAAATATATTTTTTGTATACTATTAAATCAATAATTGTCCTATTGACCAATTTTAATGGGATTTGAGAGAATTTTTTTCTGGGTGTATCTGCAAACTTACAATCTTGAAAGAATTTCCATATTACGCATATATACGAATGGAAAAGTGTACCGAATTTCGATTTTTTTTTTGTGCACAACTTATATATAAATGGTCGGATCACAAGTAATCTAAATTACGAATTTCTTTGATCTAGTTCTTCTAGTTTTTCTGTAATCGTGATACAGACGGACTGACATACGGACATCGCCAAATTGACTCAGGAGGTCATGCTGATCAAGAATATATATACTTTTCCATACCGGAGATGCTTTCTTCAGGGTGTTACAAACGGCATACCAAACTGAATATACCCTTTCATTCTTAGTGTAGGGTATAAAAAGACAAGGCTACAGATATTCATTCATTTGATTTTCTATTAGGCAACCAACCAGAGACAAAATTTCTGGCATTTATCAGAAATATTTTAGGTATATTTTTGGCAAAAACACAGATAAATCGAAGTTTGTGCAAAGCGCATGGCAAATTACCAAATTTTATGGACATTAAAAGGTAGATTCACGGGAACGGACATAAAAAAGCCAGCATTTAATAGAAACTCCTCTTTTGTCTGTTTAAAACATGTCGATAAAATATTTCTTGACCCTGCCAAAAATTTTGTCTGCATACTGGCATGTTTTGATACCTGCCGGAAACCTGCCTAAAATCTATTGCTTTCCAGCTTTCCAACTGTGTTTGTCTGCCTGTCACCTATCGTACATTTTGTCTGGGGTAGTATGACAAGAGACCTTCAGAATGCAAGTCCAGCGCGCTACTTCTGGACTGCTTAGGCCTGCTACTTTACAATATTTAGAAATATGGTATATTTTCCAATTGAATCTTATTTTAACCCTTTCACTTAGACTTTGAAATCAATGACTCATTATAGCATTCTGCCCAATGACACGATCTTTAAAACACTATCGTGTTGTTCTTTTCGCTCTAATGTTGTACGCATGAAAAATAAAAACAAACCGCTGAAATAACTCACTTGAAATTGCTAAAAAACAGAGAGTCTATATAGCGCAGAATCATATCGCGCTAAGCTAACTGTTAAATTCCCCCACAATACGTTTTAAACACTTCATGCAAATTAGCACAGGCTGTAGTTAGTCAGTCGGTTATTGTTGCTTTAAATATATCCGTCATGATGTCAGTTTTGTGCAAATATTTATCAAGTCATTAACGAAAAACATGTTGATTATGTACCAAATTAAATATATATCAAATATAATATATAAAAACAAATATCACTTGAAATAAAGTAGTTGTTACCAGCTACCACCAATCAACCTAATTTAAAAATCAACTAGAAATCGTGCCTTAATCAATGTCATTGTATTAAAAAATATAAAATAATGCTATACAGATCCAGTAAGCTATTTTATTAATTAGCTTGCTGATCGAGAAATTCTTGACTTGATATGCATAAAAGTTAGTTATACAATAAAATATGTCAGAAAACTGGTTCATGTTAATTTTATGCCATTATTTTATTATTTTAATACTTTTATGGTTGCACCCTATATGAATAGTTTATATGATTTTCTGTTTCGTTTGTTTCTTGTGAAGATATAGGTTAATTTTAATGCATATTTTTATTTATTGATATTTTTAATTGTCAAGAGCGCTTATTTAAGTTAATTAATATTTATTATACAGTGAATTAATGTAGAAATCAGTTTCACATGGATTCGACGGACAACACAAAACAGCTTTTAATAAAATAATACCGAATACTAATAAATAAAAATTAAATATTACACAAAATATGGTATTGTTTTTTTATACCCTAATTTAAGAGAGAATTTGTACGCCGTTTGTAACACCCAGAAGGAAGCATACCCGGTATGGAAAATTATATATCGTCACTGTCATGCCAAAGGGGCGAATGTGCATTTTAAAAATGTTGGGAAATCAAATTTTAAAGTTTGAAGTGCATTAAAAATTAAAAATATTTATATTTTTTTAAATTTTTTTCTGTTATTTTAGTTTATTCGTCAATTATTATAACGTATAAAAAATATCTTTAGATTTGGACAACCTACTGAATTATAAATACGGATTTTGTGAGGATATATCCAGATCAAAACGCAAATATTTTTGATTTTTATGCTATAACTTTTTATTAGCGCAAGATAAAATAGTAATGTAGAGGCATTAATTGTTTGTTTTTAAAGCACCTATCTATGGGCATAATTAATTAAAAAATATTTTGTCAAACATTAATATGCCATTTGTTATTTGCAGGAAAAAATGTTTGGCAAAATATTTTAAAATAATGATGCAGTTCGATTTGGTTGTCCAAATCTAAAGATATTTTATATACGTTATAATAATTGACGAATAAACTAAAATACTTTACTACTTTATCTTGGACCATTAAAGAGTTATAGCAAAAAATGAAAAGATACGCCCTTTTGGCATGACAAGATTTTCAATTTTTCCAATTTCTTCGTTTTTTTGCTTCAATTTGTTATTGGTGCAAGATAAAATAGTGGAGTAAAGGTTTTAATTGTTTGTTTTTAAAGCACCTATCGAACTGTATCATTATTTAAAAACATTTTGCCTAACATTTTTTCCTGCAAATAACAAATTGCAAATTAATGTTTGGGAAAATATTTTTAATTAATGATGCAGAACGATAGGTGTTTTGAATACAAACAATAAATGCCTTTACACCACTATTTTATCTTATTCCAATAAAAAGTTATGGGGAAAAAACGAAAAGATTCGCCCTTTTGGCATGACAAGATTTTCAATTTTTCAAATTCGCCGTTTTAGTTTTGTCTTTTGTGGCTAGAAATATCCAACAAAATGACACGCGATTTTGGCACAGCATACTTGAGGATAAACTACATTCAAAAATGTAAAAAACGCAAATGTCAAAAATTGCACATTCGCCCCTTTGGCATGATAGTGACGATATATTCTTGATCAGCATGAACTCATGAGTCGATTTAGCGATGTCCGTTCGCCTGTCTGTTCACGATTATAGAAAAACTATAAGCTAGATCAATGAAATTTGTAATTTAGATTACTTATATACCACAAAAATTGTGACTTGTGAGCCGACCACTTATGTCAAATACATCATATTACACTGATATCGACGAGTGAATTTTCCATTATATCGCCTCAAATAAAGTTTTTTTGCTGAAATATATATTGAATTTATGCTCATATATATAAACATAATGTTTTTTCCACGAAACGACTTGTGGTGTCCAAAAAAAATAGACATTCGGTACACTTACCCATTCGTACATACAGTAGTGGCCACACAAGTAGAAACGATTTTTTTAAATTATTTTTATTGTAGTACGACATTTTATACGAAATTTGGTTTTTAGTTTGGACTATGCTCTGTATAAACATAAATCACTTTCTTGTTTATCGTTAAATTTTAAATCATAAATAAATTATTTAAAAATTGTCTAAAAACCATAAATTTTCAGACTTTATAACTTAAAAACGAATAAAGCCTGAATCACACGATTGAATAAAGGCCCAACTTTTGAATAAATTTTCAAAAAAATTTCCATACAAAAATTGGGCAATCACACGATTTATATTAAAATTGTTTTGAAAAAAGTTGGGCCTTTATTCAATCGTGTGATTCAGGCTTAAGATTGTTAACATTCATTGGTATATTAAATACGTCTTGGCATTTATAAGAATACTTGCGTTTAAGTATTCTTCAACAGTATTCAATTTTGTAATGGGTGGAAAGATTTTTTAAATTACGGTATCACTTTTTCTTAAAAACGTTATATTATATGAAAAAACTGAGTATGCACACAGAAAAAAATATATGTGTAATGTAGCAAAAAGTTTGATCAATACAATTAATTTTTAATTGATTCATCGCTGATTTAATTAAATTGATTAAATATTTAATCATATTAATTAATAAATTAACAGAAAATAAACAAAAAGTTGCATCAATACAATTAAACAATTTGCTAAAACGACTATAGAAAACGACTACCACTGCAGGTACTAAAATTCTTTCAATATTGAAAATTTGCAGATATTCTCAGGATTCATAAACCCTGGGGACCTCTGGACCACTTTAAATGGTAACCACACACATTATCTCATATGGGCCATTCGATGTCTGACCGTGCGCTTTTTAACAAAAAATCACTTTATGAGCTCTGATCTGTTTGAAATTTTAAAGACATGTTCTATGCCAAAAAAAATTTGACACGTATTTTTTTTTATTAAAATAGTTTTTTTTTCTGGCAGTTCTACCCCTTAATAAATTGAACAATTTCGTCGATATTCAACATTTTGCATTTAGTTAAACTGTTGTAGTACGTGAACCGTAAGTTCAATATTAAACAATTTGGTCTCATTTAAAAGATAATACATTGCTCTTTCTAATGGTTTACTCGTTTTTAAAACGTCTAATACAAACATAATAAGAAAAATTAGTCTGAAAGTTATAAAACCGATTTTGTTGGCCACCATCACAAAATTTAATTTATTAAGGGGTGTAAGTACCAAACAATTTTTTTCGACATATGTTGATCAAGGCTGCGAAGTTTCAATGAAATCAAAAAAAAATAAATCGCAAAAGTGCCCGGTTTGACGTGGAATGTCCGATATAGGGTATTTATGGCTATAAGACTTAGTCCGACTATATTTTTCATAATTCGTACTAACATCAAAAATAAAAATATCCCTACTTTAAAATTATCGATGTGACCGACCTAACCTCCCCTTTTGGTTTGTTATTTTATTTGAGAATTATTTTGTTGAGCCAGTTACTTGTGTTGTTCGTTTAACTAGTACATGACTTTAAAGTTTTCATTTGTACACATAAAATACTTTATTTACTTATGGTTTAACTATTATTTTAAGTATTATCTATTGTGCAATTTTAGTCAATTTTAGACTTTCTAAAAATCTGTAAATATATAATGTCTGGTGTTCAATTAGTTTAACAGTAAATTTCAATTTGATTGATGCCATTATAATACTTGTAATTACTACGACTTTTTATAGTATATGGCATTTTATATAAATCGAATACTAAATAAAGACTACAAATATTATGCAATAATTGTATAAATATTATGAAATTGTTTTCAATTAAATACATTTCAGCACAACTAAACCAAAAATCGCTACTGTTTTTAAATTAACTTTATTTTAAAGAAATCTAATGAGTGCCACCTACCTACCATAATTTCTTAATAGTTAATGTGGATTTAATTTGTTGACTGGAATGTTTGACCATTTGAGTTGTATGCGCATGCGCAGCAGCGTGTACCATGTACCGTACCGTTTCTTTTAGTTGTTGGCCTCATTTAAAAGATTGAATCGAACGTTTTGTGTGTGTCTCCTTGTTTTGTTTGCCGTTGAATTTCCATGTTTGTTCTTTGTTGTTCGGTTGGCTGTTGTTGTGTTCATTCAAAGTCTAAGAAAATGAAACTATTTGTGTTGTTTTCTTTGGCTGCTTTATTTTTATTATTATATATATATTTTTAATACGTTACGCTACTTCGTGCGGTTTTTGTATCTGAAATGAAACCAGTTTTTCTTGGTACGGGGTGTTTAGAATGTTGCAGAACGTGACTTAAACATTTGAACGAACGCAAAGAATAGAACAAACCGAACGAATGTAAATAAATAAATATTTGGCGCGCAGCAAAACTTGTATTTAATTCGAAACCCAGCTATAAAAAAAATGAAAAAAAGGTTTTTGCATAAAGTGAGTTCTCAAAACACTAGGTAACGTAATTTTAATTTAAAAAAAAAGATTGTAAATATTACTATTTTAAAATAATTTATTTGACATAAATGTGACTCATATTTTTAATGGAAATAAAAAGTTTTTAGGCTTACTTTTTTTTTACTTAATGTTTAAAAAAAAAAAAAATTTAAATCGAAATTTCAGGACTTTTTCATTCTTGTTGGCATCAAAAATTACAAAACTCTACAAAATCGAATTTTCAGGACCAACAAGACCTATACCAAATAGTTTGCCAACAATGTATACACCATATCGTCGACGATATTGCAAAACCGAATAAATACATGTGAAAATTGCACCTAATTTTGCCTTTAAATGATATATTGATGGAATAAATTAAATAAATGCCATTATAAGTTATGACTTACTTAATTATGAATGAAGTAAATGCAGAATTGAGACTCAAAACATTTTTTTCTTCTGTAAAATTCATTTTGTAAGTGGTATTCGAAAATGTAAATAGGCGGTATTGCAGTATCACGGAAAATATGTTAAATAATTGTCTAATCCAAATTTAATATAAAAATAATATCAATGTTATTACTAATTTTCAAGAAATTACGATTTAAACTTAAAAATATTGATATTTTTAAACAACTTTTAAAATAATTCTTTCAATATTTAAGATCTTCTGATAAAATAGAGCATTGTTTATGATTATCTAAAACAAAGTCTAAACGATCGACTAATATCTCCATCTACTTTTTGAAATAAGCCCTTTGAATATAATTTATCTTTTATCAAATTTCTTCAAAATTCAATAATATATATCGTCGTCGTTCAGTGAAAAGTCGAAAGGTCCATTTTTCGAAAATATCAAGATGAGTATGCCAATATCATAAAAACGAACTCATCTTTACGTTGCAAAAGTCCACGGAGTCCTACATCTTACCAAACCAGAGATATTAAAAATGAAAAATCATTAATCCAAATATTTAAAAATCCAAATATTTAAAAATTTAGTTCAGTGAAAAGTACTCAAGCCCACAATTAGGCCTTAAAAGGGGCCGACTAAATCTATTTTGGACTTAAACTATAGAAGAAGATCTACATAGACATTCCTTATCAGAAACTAATATAATATTACCATAATAGCAGCGTAAAAAATCAGTCAAATTTATAAAGGACTTTGTGATTTTTCACTGAACGGCAATCGTCGAAATCTGAATAAAACCGTGCTGTGTCCACAAAAATGATCGGATTTCAACGATTTTTGAATTAAATGATAGATATTATGCAGTTCTTTTATCTCCAATTCAAACTAAAATCAGATACAATTATTTGGATAAACTAGAGCACTATTACTATTTATATGGGACTTAGTGACTTTTCATTGAACGGTAATCGTCGAAATATGATTAAAAAAGGGCTTAGTCCAAAAAATGGTCTGATTTCAACGATTTTTGGATTAAATGATAGATATTATGCAGTTTTTTCATCTCCAATGCAATTCTGGATATTTGGATAAACTGGTGTACTATTACTGTTTATGTGGGACTTAATGACTTTTCATTGAACGATAAAGAAAAGAAGCCCATAACGGTCATGTATTTTGTCCAAACTACTTTTTTATGTTGCATTTTGTAACGGAATGTGTTGTCTGTAATACAAATTTAGCACTATTTGAATCCAAAAATATTCTGATTTGTTACTGTAATTTATAACTTTAAAATCATTTATCTCAATAATAAAATGTTTAACTTAGTGACTTTTCACTGAACGACGACAATATAAACTAATAATTAGAAAATATAATAATTATTCGTAATTAAATGACGATTATTGTATTCTTATTGCATACTCAGTATTTTCCTATTCGTAGATCGCCTCACGTTTTATACAAAAATAAAAAATATGTGTTGCTTGGTGTATTTTCGGTTGATTCCCAGAATATTTCTGCAATGCCGTTAACATTACGTGTGCTGGTTTGACTTCGAAAAATCGTTAAAAATTTACAATTGTTCGGGATTTTGAAAATTCTTTTGATCTGCATTACAATTTAGGGAAGAAAATGTCCGTATATTCGTTATAAATGTTTTTTTTTTCGTCATTTTGAAAAGTTTAATTTTTGTAAAAATTTAAATAACTGACTTATTTTTCGCCTGATCTACGATTACAAAGCATCGTTGAAAATGTTTTGACACCTATTTATTACATTCACTTTTAATATCCTGGTTTGTAGGCGGGCTGTAAAATCGGTTGGTTTTTCATTTATTTAGTTTGGTTCCAGGTGGACGATCTGCCAAAATATTGAATTTTTCGTGACATATCCGACCATTGAAAGGTTCATAATGATTTTTATACCCTACACTAAGAGTGAAAGGGTATATTCAGTTTGGTACGCCGTTTGTAACACCCAGAAGGAAGCATCTCCGGTATGGAAAAGTATATATATTCTTGATCAGAATGACCTCCTGAGTCGATTTAGCGATGTCCGTCTGTCCGTCTGTCTGTCTGTCTGTTGAAATCCCTACTACTTTTAAAATTGAAGAGCTAGATAAATGAAACTTATAACTTAGATTACTAATATATCACTTTTAATGATAACCACACATATGTGTAGGGTATTTATAGTCGGCTTAGACCGACTATAATTTTGATAATCCTAACTATCATAATTACACCTACTTTAAAATTTCCCATGTGATCTAACCTTCCCAACTGGTTTTAGATTTATAGAGTCTAAATAGACGAAACCTTTTCAAAGGTGTCTTGGAAAGGAAGATCGTACAAAAAATTACTGAGTTATTTCAATTTCCATAAAAAATAACATCGAATTTACCGGGGAATCTTTCAAAAATGTTTGTGTTTTTTATATACCTACATTTTATACCGAACAAATAAGTTAAAGAGCATATTTGAAAATGTAAAAGTTCGCGATATTGATCAGTATCTTAGATTTTTAGTTTTCTCAATCTAAAATAAATGTAACTTGTCAATTGTATAAAACGAAACCCCCCAAAACTCCATTTATCCTAACCATTAGTTTTATTTAAATTAACACCACACTATTACGTTATTTATGAGTTTCACGATAAATTGTTCGGCGTGACTTTAATTAAATTCGATTTACAAAGTTAAAAATGCATAATTTTTAATAATCAGCTAACAGCTCTCTATTGTAATAAAATTCCAACAGAATGAGCTCATAACAACAAGTAGTTAAAATTTTAAAATTCTCACAATTATTATTTTGTTTAACAACGAAAAAAAAATATTAAAAATCAAATGCATGAGTAATAAAAGTAATAAAAAAGCAATTTCTCGATTTCCACAAATTCTATATTGATTCACATATTTAAAGTGCCTCGACGACCGCACAGTCGAGGACGACGTCATTAAATCGAATCCAATTTGTAGTCAATGACAAAGTTCTTTCCATTCAAAGTCTTCCGTTGAAGGGTAAAACAAAATGAGCACGCATTTCAACATTATTATACCAATCATCATCATTATTGTCGTCGTCGTTGTCACATTTCATAACCCTTCAAATGTTCTTGTTAAACATTAGTTTTTAAATTTTTTAAATGTTTTTTGTTGTACGTCCGATTACGTCGGTCATACGTACCCCTTATTGATCAGTAGTTGACACCGTCGCTCACTCACTTTGTCACGTGATAAGAATTTATCAGAATTTATCATTTATCATACGAATGAGGTACCAAAATGAAATTCTCACCACACATCGGGGCTGATGATTGTTGAGCGTACTTTTAATTAAAGTATGTTTATCATGTAAATGATTTTTTATCGTTTTGTATTTTGTTCAAATTTATTTCGGAATTATTATCATTTTTTTTTAGAATGTTTTTCATTGATTGCTTTTGTCATGAGATGAGATACACTTTAATTAAGCATGTTCTTGGTTCTTGGATTCATACTAATTTTTTTTTTTGGTTTGAATTTTCGAGCTTAGTATATATGTTACTATAGAAAGAATTAATCATCTTGATATTTTTAAACATCGAACTTGAAGAACTTTAACTTTAAACATTAATTTAATCAATATATTTTAAATTATGCCACTCAAAACGATACTTAATTCATATTTGATGAATTTGACTGCGTTCTCAATTTTTGATTTTTCTTATCACTGACTATTTTCAAAAGAATTCCATTCGAAAATCCAGATTCTTTTAGAATAAATAAATTATATAATTTGATGACTTTTGACTTTTGTTCTTTTTAGACTATTTTTCAATTAGAGTACTCAACATGAATTATCAAATAGGCATTCCATACATTATATCGTCGTTGTAGAACTAAAAGTCACCAAATTTATTTTCAAAATGCCAATTGCTCACTTACAAAAATCTTAATATATCTTTCAATTTTTGATCGATGAGCTCAATATTTGTACCATATGATAAGAAAATGTAAATGTATCAATTGGTATTTCAACTTTAAAAATGTATCAATTACTTTTTGTAATTCTTGCCAACAAAGTTGAAATTTAATATTTTCATAAAAATGTATTTGGTGACTTTTAGTTCTACAACGACGATATATAACATTTTGACGATTTATGTTTTGACTCTTAGTGTTTTTTTTGTTGCTAAAACGTAACGTTTTAAGAAAATTGAAGTAGGACCATGCTGTCAGGATGAGATCCACACCAGTTAACAAGTCCAATAAACAATTTCCTTGTAACCCAGTTTCCTTCTCCGATAATTTGATAGGTCCATTTATATTCAAATAATTTCTTGTGATTTTGGTACTATCCCAACCAGACAAACATTCCCGACACAAAATTTTTTCAGAAACATTTTCTCAACATATTTCAAACAGACAAAGTCGAAGCTTGTATCATAAGCAATCTGTTTTCTGTCCATTCCCAAAATATAACGTGAATCTGCCATAAAAATGCCATCATATTTTACAACCTGCTGTGCGTTTGCCGGAAATATGCCCGAAATATTCCTGAAAAATGCCAAACATTTTTTCTCTGGATTACTTTAAAAATTGAAAATATCCGAATTTTTTAAGAAAATAAACCAAGAGTTATTTGAAAACGCCTACGAATGTCCGCCTTTTTGCTTACTTTTATATTTTGGAAAAGATGACCACCCGAGACTAAATTTTTGGCATTTATTTGGAATATTTTGGCCATATTTCCGGCAAACGCACAGATATGTAGACTATTTTGGGAAGTGTATAGCAGGTTGTAAATTTTTATGGCAGATTCACGCCATATTTGCTTTTCATACAAAATTCTGCCGTTATCTGTTATGGCGAAAAAATGTTTCAAATATACCTCGACCCTGCAAAAATTTAGTCTGGGGCAAATAATATTTTGCTGGTTGTCCTAAAATGCCTGGTCTTTTAGATGTATTAAAAATTAAAATAAAACAAATATAAAATTATTTTTTCGATCCAAATTATTAACTTTCTGACAATCCCTGTTCTATTTTTTAAAAGGGAAAACCTATTATAAATTTTTGTAGAGCCGATAACTGATTTGTATACCCTACACTAATAGTGAAAGGGTATATTTAGTTTGGTACGCCGTTTGTAACACCCAGAAGGATCGGCATGAAGTCGATTTAGCGATGTCCGTCTGTCTGTTGAAATCACGATTACAGAAAAACCAGAGGAGCTAGTCATTGATCTAGCTTCTAATTTAGATTACTATATATCAACGCAGTCTGTCACTGAAAAAGGGGCATGATCGATCCATTGTGACCTGTGAACCGACCACTTATGTTCAAATACCTTAAGTGAACTTTTTTACACTCAAATATATAAAAAATAATGTTCTCCCGCGAACCGACTTGTAGTTCCGCAAAAAAGATCGAAATTCGGTATACCTACCAATTTGTACAGATAGATGGATACTCATTGCAACATTTAATCACATCACAGGGATTTGTAATCAATTTACGACCTTTCTGATAATGATAAAACTCATTATTTAGAATTCACACTAATTTGGCGTTATCTATCGTATTTACTAGTTGTGTTTTACTAATATTCTACAAGGTTTTCGAATAAGCTGCAATTGCTAAAACTTGTGCAAATATACACCATAAGAAACCCATGATTATATAGCAGAAGTAGGGCGGCAAATTCTCTATACACACTTTATTTTTTTTAATTACGAACGATTTGACAAAATCTTGTTTGTATTAGCACTTTTGTTTTTATTTGTTAAACAAACATTTGAAGGTTTTCAGTGCTTTTTTTGTTAACTGCCGCCTAGTGTGACCATTTTTTTTGTTGTTGTTTGCTACACAATCAACTTCCGGTTGAGCCAAACCAAAACGGAAACCATTAAAAAAGAGTAACCAAGAAAAATAGCTCTAAATAGTACTTGAACCTTAAGATGACGCCTGGTAATTAAAGTGTCTACTTATTGTGTTGTGATTTATTTATAGTTTGTGTTGGTGTTTTTTTTTATTGCCATTTCTAAATAAATTTGTTTCATTTTACACTTTTTTTAAGGTATATCAATCTCCTTTTTTTACTTTTCTTACATCATCTATCGCTTGATGACACACTCAATAAACTTGTTGAAATTTATGAATGTGCAAAAAAAAAATCTAAATAGAGTATCTACTATGTACACTGGGAAAATTAAATTTATCAATATGATGTACGTTTAAAAAGCTACATGAAGAACTCTTTATTAAATAAGCAATGAAAAAATCTACGTATAATAACAAACAAATCCATAGAATTGAAGAACTTTTTATTAATATGCAGCTTTCTTCAATATTATGAAATAATTTATTAAAATTAATAATTGTTCTTTGATGAAAAATCTGCATAAAAACGAACAAATTCATAGTATCGAAGAACTGTTCATTGTTAAAATTAACTATTCATTGATATTATGAAATTTTTACATTAAAATGAATGATTGTTCATTGATGAACAAATCTACATAATAATGAACAAATTCATGGTATTAAAAACTGTTCATTGTTTAATGAATCATTCATCAATATTATAAAATGAATCATTTTTTTCATCATTGATGAAAAAATGTACAAAATAACAAAAATATCATTGTATTGAAGAACTGTTTGTTTTTAATATGAACCATTCATAAATATCATGAAATTGTTGATTAATATAAACGTTAATGAATAAATTCAAAGTAGTCATTCTTAATATAAACCCAACCCTAGTAGAAATTTGCCCTATTAAGTATGACATGATCATGACCAAATCATCTTTGTCATGTTACTGTAACGTTACGGTAAAAATACAATGATCAGTTCCCGATTATGACCTTGGTAATTTTTCTACTAGGGAGGGATTCAGCAATATTATAATAATAATAATTTGGCACTACAGTCCTATAAGAACTTAGGCCGAGCTCTCTCACTATTTTGAACTGTATGTGTTATATTTTTACTCAAAGTGGTGGGACCTACAGTTTATTGCAGAATCCGAACGGCGGGTGAGAGTTTTTCATAGGCAATGTTTTACTCTCGTAGGTTTGCCATTTACTGCCGAGCGCCGGTAGCGCGGTATAGAAAAATGTTTCTATGAAAAGATGTTGTTAGCCCCACAGTCCAGGCTTGAACCGGGGACCTTTCGGCTCGCAGTCCAACGCACTAACCACTGAGCTACCGCTGCTACAATATTATGAAATTATTTATTAATATGAAACATTTTTCAACATCATAAAGATCAGTATTTTATTGCTGTGTATTTGAATAACTATCGGTATTATATGCAGTTAAAAAGATTATAATGACATCTGATTATATTTAGTAATAATTTTTAAATCATCGTGCAAAACAAACTGGTTGCTAATCGTTGTCTTAATTCAGCTTATGACTAATATGATTCATATGTGAAACTAGTTACTAATCAGGCATTATACGTGATTCCATCTCAAAGTCTATAATATATATATCTAGTATTGATGGCATTAAAACTGTTTAGAAATCGCACAGCGTTGCACATAAAAATTGACAATTTAATTGACTTACAACAATTTATGACAGAAAACAAATGGAAAGGAAATTGCGCAAACATCAAGAAGAGTCACAGTCGACTGAAAATGTAGTTGGTAGTTTTATTCTACCTTTAATTAAATGATATCGTAATACACAGAATCGCGTAAATATTGTTGGTCGGCAGACATTCACTTTTTAAAAAATGTCGTTCAATTAAAAATTAATTAATGTCATATACAAATATATAGATTAGATTATATCAATTATATTATTATAATATTTTTCTAAATTGTTTGTTAATTAATATAATTAAAAGTATTCGATATATTTCAAGTGCTGAAATGACAGTCGCAGTATCCACCCTGTCAGTTGTAGTAAAATGTTTTTGAAATATGAATTCGAAAAATAATGATATGAATTCTATATAAAACTCAAAATATTAAAAAAAAAGCGATATTGTTCTACACAGAAAAAAATAATCGACATAAATACAGCAACAAAATTAATTGTACACCATTAATTGGTCTAGCAATGACATTCTTGCCATTTTCATGTATTGAGCAAACACATTCGCTAAAAATGTTATTTGCGTCCAAAAATATACCAATAAATGATTTTGCTTAAGTAGCAAATTATTTAATTGGTATGGTCGCCGTTTTAAAAGTATTTTTGCATTTTCACAGTATTCTTATAATTCTTTTTTAGTTTATTAAAAAAGAATAATATAAATTCTTGTGAAAGTATATAACAAATATACTTTTCTGATGAAGCATAATTAAATATGAAACTATTGCCATCATCATCATTTTCAACGATACCAATAGAGTATGATCAAACTTTATAAGCGTTTCTTTTGACATGAACCAAATGTGTACTGATATGCGTGCAAACCGCCAACTAAAAATTCTAATTCTAAGCGAATTCCACCAATTTCACGAATTCCACTAAATACACATAGCTGTTGCCAGCAAATGCGATTGCTAATATGATGAATGTGTACGCTTGTACAATTAAACAATTAGTCGGCGCAGTTTTAGCAATAATTTGATTGTGTTGATGTACCTTTTTGGCTATATTTACGAATTTTCATTATCTTTGTAGAGAGAATGACATTTTTTAAAATTTGTGTTCTGAAATAACAAATGTTTGTGAACAGAATAACGACCTGAATTTGTTTAGTACCTGTGGCTCAAATCTAATTTTAATTTTTTGTATTTCGTTCGAATTTGTTTCATTCGAAATAAGTATCACTAGAAAAACAATTTTTATTTAGAAAATCGGAATGTTCTAGCCATTATTTTTCAAAATACACAAAAATTTCATGTTTATATCTCATTTTCTTAGTTGTCGCATGAAAATATTTTGGACGAACTCGAGTATTCAGTACCAAAATCTGTATAGACATTTTTCCCATTGGAGAAATCATGTCTCGTTGAGGTTGTTCATCTCTAATACAAATTTAGCATATTGGGGCTAACATGATAATGTTTAGATCACGTTGATTAATCGTGTACCTTAAAAAAAATGTGTACGTCATGACTTTATCATGCTCACCATAGTAGGCCCTAGTAGAAATTGGAATAACGTCATGATAGGGAACTGATCATGGAATTTTTTGCTTGTCATGACCCGATCAGTTACATGACGAACATGATCGGGATATGATCATGTCTACTCTAATAGTGTAAATATCTACTAGGGGGATTTACATGATCTAAACAGTGTATGATCTCGACGAGAACTTCTTTATTTGATTCACATAAGTAATTTCCAATCGGGGAATGATCACGGCCGGTACCTAATCTTGGCCGTTGAAAAATAACCGATAGGGTTACTGTGTTATAATCGTGCACGCAATTTGTTATCTTGTTTGGGGCTCGTCAGAGCTTGATTATCTGATGAGCATGACCCTACCGAAATTTTGACTAGGATAACTGATGGGAGTTCTAGGGCCATGATCGGAAAGAGATCATTGAATATTTTTGTTGTTATAACTAGTTATAGGACCTACATGATCATGTCTACCCTAATAGTGGAAATTTCTATGAGTGAGGGAACGTGTAACATTATTTGAATTAAACGGATTCTGTCACAGATAAATGCTCTTTTTGAATGAACTTGGAAGAACGGAAAAGTTAGTTGTTGCAACCTAATTCATTCGGATAAAATTCATTCGGTTAAAGCACACTCCAAATTCTGCAAATCTACAAAGCTTTTACTTTTGGTTTAAATAACCGTTGTAGCAATTAAGAGTCTCGAATGTGTCGGTTGGGCAAGGAGTCTCTGTCGGTGATTTATACAGAAACTTTTTCGTTTTTATGTAGCCCTACATTAAATTTATACACGCTGAGCAAAAACATAGTTGTGGTGATCATATGTGTAGGGCATCATACTATGCTTGGGTGTTATGGGTGAAGGCAATCATATACTATATCTAATATGATCCTCAATGACAATATTATCAACCTATTAGATCCTCAGTGTTCGTGGCAGTCTTTATCGTAATAATAACATGGTTCATATCAACCATATTTTCGTTTTTCAGAAATTCAATCAAATTATAATAAATTGTCTACTATAATATGATTATAGCCTCCTTATTATTGTTGAATAAAATTGAAAATACTTTACATTGATTGTGACAACCATCTATGATTGTAAAGTTGATAGCATGGTTGTCGCGATCATCTCGTAATCATATTCTTTCTCTGCGTGTACGGAACTTTCGTCTGATCGAAGTTTTATTTTTGCAAATTACTAAATGCCAAACTCCAAATCACTTGACATTAGTTTTGACTAACAATCACCAGCATCACGGAGCAGTGAATCATTAATTTGAATTTCTTTTGTGCCAATTAAATGCCCAACACTGTAGCGCATAGTATTGGCTAATAACTCGTAAATCAATTTAGTGAACAAATATTTACAGTTTTTTCAAATCTTTAATGAATTAACTGACGCGCACACAAACGGTTTTCACCAAATAAAAATCATTAATATTGTTGTTCGTAAATAAAAAACAAAAAAAGTATAAAAATAATAAAAATCAGATTGTGATTTTTAATTGATTTTCGTGTTTTATTTTTGACGTTGTTTTTACTATCGCGCTCTCGCAATATTAATTTTAAATGGAAGCAGCGCTCAATGATTATTAATAACTGCCGCCCGCTGATAAAAGAATAAAAAAAGAAGAATTTTTTTATTGCAAAGTAATGACATCATCATAACAACAACTACAACAAAAAAAAAGCTCAAAGTTATTTGCCAAAAATTTGTATCCAACAGATTGTTGAGCTGTTCGGTTGGTGCGATCTTTTATTACTATTATTACTACTTTGTTATTGCTGTTGGTGCTGTTTTTGTGTACTTCCACTGCCTTTTGAGATTTATGACATCATCAGAGTCAGTTTGCCGCATGCTTATCTACTATGTATCTGTGTATTTATCAGATACTTTGCGCACGCGTAGTTTTTGGCAATTTACGCTTGTAGAGCTGTTTTTTTTTTTTTTTGAAAAGTTTTTGCTATTGTAATTTCATATTTTGAAGCAGCATTTGTTGGGTGTGCTACTGGTTTTTATTCGGCAAGTATCTGCTGCCTTGCCAAAAGTATCTGTAGCTGGTGGCGCATTTTCAACAAGTGCTTTAAAGCAGCTTATTAAACGCATTTGAGTTTTTTACTATTTTCTTTAGCTATATATGTACAATTTTATAAAAAAATTAAAAAGAAAAAAAAAATTAAAAAAAAAAAAAATATTGGAACATGAAAACTTTGTATTTCGTATCAGTCGCATTCAATGGATGCTGAACTTGATTTGTGCCTTATAATTGTCGCTGTATTTTTTATAGTTTCTTTATTGTAATTGTTGTTGTGTATTTTTTATTTTTCGTAAATTAATCAATTTAGATTTTTAAATTTTTTATTGCGGGCGGGCTCAAATATAACAAATATGCTGGTGGCGCTTAATAAATTTGGCATTAATTTAAATACTTCGAAATCATGACTTAATGTATAAAGCGAGTTCAAAGTCGATGTTGTCCGTCCAAAAATTTGTTTTTCTATAATTTCTAACTAATGTCAAGACTTGGTGCTGATGTCATTTGAATATATTTGGTGACAACTATTGTGAGTTATTACTTCAAATATAATATTGATAAATTACTTTTTTTTTGGACAACTTTTATTCAATTTCGAACATAGAATAGAAACTTATTTCGAACATTGTATTTAAGACAAGTTTTTCTTAAATGTGGGAGGCATTAATATTTGACTATAAATTATAAAAATAAATTTATTTATGCTATGCCACAAAACATTCCATTATATCTTACTGTGAATGATATAATAATTGTAATAAATTATGCAAAAATCTTTTTTTTTTTTCGATTTTCAAACATTTTTAACATTCTACTCGCAAACAAACGAGTTTATTGTGTATGTTTTTTGGCAATTTTTTTAATTTATACCAACGTCGTTTGCATTTAAATGAGCGTTAATAAAAAAAATTAAGCGAATGATTAGTTTTTTTGATTAGGTAATTTATGTATTTTCTACATGAGAGTCTTCGAATTGAAATTTCGTGGTTTCAAATGCTTGAGCAGTATTTTTTGTAGATCGTTGTCACATTCTGTAAACTAGTTAGGCTGTTTTTGTTTATTACAATAAATATTTATTTTTTAATTTAAAATTTCAACATTTTGTTTTAAATAACTATCGCACCTCAATCGCAAAGCTATTCAAATTTAAAATCGAATAAGTTTTGCTATTCAAGAACTCGATTTATCAATTTAAGATAAATGTATTCAATGGAATTCAAATCGTTCAAGAAGCTCTCTGTAGTGTAATTTAATTTTATTTTTAAATATTTATAGATTATTTTTTATAAATTTTAAATATCATCACATATATAATTTCTATGAATGCGCCGGGAAGAAAATTTCAATTGAAATTTCCCTTTTCAGCCACTTATTAGAATAATTAAAATACCAGAATTTCACAAAAGTATTTTTCCAAAAAACTTTAAACGAAATGTTTCTTTAATTTGTCAAGTTTAATTTTAATATGTTTATGAATGCTAATATTTCTATACGTTTTTGAAATATTTAAAACTAAACAGAAAATTTGAATTTATTAACAATTTTTGAATTCTTTTCTTTATAATTTAGAACATAGTGCAAGTACAGAAAAAAACAATCGACGTAAATTTAGCAACCGACGTAAATATAGCAACCGATAGCCGGCTAAATTATTTGCCGGCGCAGCAAATGTTTTCATTAAATTAGTGAATTTCATTGCTGGATTTATTAATGAATGCAATTAATATCGGTTGCTATATTTACGTCGATTATTTTTGTCTGTGAACTAATAATCAAAATTACTAACATTTTTCCATCTATTCTATGCCTTTTCTGTACAATAAACAAAATTGGATTTTCAAATATTTCAATTTCAAACAAAAGTGAAACTAACACATAAATTGAACTTGTGTATAGATTATTTTTTTATAAATTATTAATAGCTAAATTAAAAATGCATTATACTTATTTAGTACTTTATAAGGCTACTAATTATGCACAGTGTAGCTACAAATAAGTATTATTAAAACTCCCAAATAATAAAACCTATACAAATCAAGCCAATTAATTAAGCAATTATCTTCGAATTTGAATTTTTGTCATGTATGTTAGCTTTTGTTTGCTTTTCGTCATCAATCAAACTCATAGCAAATCAGAGAAGTAAATAATTTTAAACATAAAATGCTGTCAAATATAATGCCAATTGGTTGACCTTACTTTTGGAAGGTGGGTTATATAGATTTTTTTTTATTTATTTTAAATATTAAACATTTTGTTGATTAATTATCTATTAAAACTAACGATAGCAAATGTTTTTTTATAATAATAAAAATTTGAAGATCATTTTGAAGTTATTGATCGAAAATTTAATAATAGCTTAAAGTTATTGCAAAACCCATACATTTAATATCTTTATATATATATATATATATATATATATATATATATATATATATATATATATATATATCATCGTTGTAGAACTAAAACTCGTCAAATATAACATTTGATGTTGCGGTCACGGTGAATCGAACCAGTGTCCTTTCGGCTTGTAGTCGAACGCACCAAGCAATTAAGCCACTGAAACTACAACATTTTCTCAGCATTTGGTATAAATATTTAGTTGATCGATCAACATGAAAAATATATTATTTGTTGAGTTCTACTTCTACAACGAGTACGACGTCTTTTATTATCGAAAAACAATAATTTGTTCTTATAAATGACATCGTTTTGTTTAAAGGCTTTGTCACAAATTTACTACATATTATATTTTGTATTCTAACTCTGCACGATCTTCTCAAACATTTTTTATAAATCATTGTCTAATTTTTATCAATATCATTTATAAAATTATCACAACATCTTCATCAGCAGCCATATGTTCTAATGCTAACGTTTGTTTAAGCTATTTAATCAATAAATTTAGCCTTATTTAGTTTTGAGTTTCTTTTTTATTTCTTTATATAGTTTTATATTTATGTTTTACCTATATTTTGTTTTTGCAAAATCATGTATGCATATAAATTTATACACAATGAGAAACATTTTTTTCTACAAAAAAAAATATATATTGCATAAATTTTCTACACATTTTTCATACAAGTTCGTTAACATTAAAACAAAGAAATCTATTTTGTCATGGAAATTTATGCCATTTTTGGGGTTATTGTCGTCGTGTAACACTTTTTATTTATAATTAATGATAGCCATGTAATTTTAAAAATAACTTTAAAATTTAGCAGACAAATTGTTTTAAACAACTTGGAATTAATATTGTGTTTATACTAAAAATATGACACACTAAGTATCGGTTCTAGGGATGTCCAAAAAACATCAATGTTTTCCAAACACTCGATATATTGCTTCGATACATCGATATTTTTCGATAAAATATAAGCCTCAGAATCTATTCGATACATCGATGTATTTTTACGATATATCAAATCATTGTTAAATTCATATTTGCGAATCGAAACTATCTAAATATGATTTAATTTGATTATTTATGAAATTTTATTTGAAATTAAATGCGTAACATTTTTTATTTATAATTAATGATAGCCATGTAATTTTAAAAATAACTTTAAAATTTAGCAGACAAATTGTTTTAAACAACTTGGAATTAATATTGTGTTTATACTAAAAATATGACACACTAAGTATCGGTTCTAGGGATGTCCAAAAAACATCAATGTTTTCCAAACACTCGATATATTGCTTCGATACATCGATATTTTTCGATAAAATATAAGCCTCAGAATCTATTCGATACATCGATATTTTTCGATAAAATATAAGCGTCAGAATCTATTCGATATTCGATGTATTTTTACGATATATCAACACATTGTTAAATTCATATTTGCGAATCGAAACTATCTAAATATGATTAAATTTGATTATTTATGGAATTTTATTTGAAATTAAATGCTTTTAATTAACATTTCCTTCATAGTGGTTTTCGTGTTTTTCTCAAAATGACATACATAACGTGGACTTAGACGTTTTTGATTCTCAACGATTAAATTATTTTGTATAATAAAAACAAAATTTAAATTATTTACATAATAATTTTTCATTCGATGCATCAAAAACATCGATGTTTTTGTTCGATACATCGTAAAACATCGATATAACGAGTCTATGTATTCTATCATCCAAAACATCGATGGTTTTTTACGATGGACATCCCTAATCGCTCGGTAACTGCCATCTAGTATAAGACGCACGAATCAATGGCTGCATTCAGCGACCTCAGCAGTTGTGGAGCTGTTGGAGCTTGAATGGCATGCTACCCTCAACATGTTTAGTGAGTGTTCGCAATTTTTTCCAGCATGAAATTTTTACGCCACATTTGCGCTGCCTTTGTTATCGATGACATTCGATCACACTTTAACTTAAATATTTATAAACAAAAATGGAATTTAGATTGGAAAATATGTTTTCAATCAATTACAGAGTTGTATGTAACTTTAATAAAATATTAATAATAAATTAATTTGTAAATTGACAGCTGAGCGGTGCATTCAGTAACAGTGAGTGATTAGTTACTGAGCAGTTTCACAACTGCTGAGGTCGCTGAATACAGTCAATGTACCAACATATTATTGCTTTAAATCAATACTTTTAAAATGCTATAATGATTACCACGAGTATTAAAATAAACCAACACATTTATTTTTGTGTCTACCAATTATGTTTGTTTAAATTATACTGAAAAAACAAACATTTTTCACACGCACTAATTTCCAATTGATTTAATGGTTGATGGTTGTTAAATATATAATATAATTGAGTATTTTTTTTTCGAAAGTTGCCTGCCTCGTCGAGAGCCAAAAATGGTCCGAGGTGGAGCAGAGCTGATTTAAATTTTGTCAATAATTTTAGAATATATATTACTTTGGAAATGATGATATGATTACCATAACTATTTAAATACCTAATATTATTTTTCTGAGAACCAATTATGTTTGTAACAATTATACTATTAATAATAATGGTTTGGCACAACAGTTCTGCAGAACTTAGGACGAGCTCTCTCACAATTTGAACTGCGTATTATATTTGTACTCAATAAGGCATGGAACCTGATCCGGGGTGGAAAGAAATACGCACTGTTTGTATAAAACATAAAATAACCTTGAATTTTTATCATTTTGTACCTTTTGTCTGTATATAAAACAAGAGCTATAAAGTTAAAATTGTTTTGGCACTGAGTTTCTATAGAGTCAGCCCCCCATCAAATATCTTTGTTGTCTGGGCAAACAATAAAAATGCATCTGCTACTGATTCCCAAACAGCCGCAGTCACAGACCTCCTCTTAAGGTGTAAAATAAAGACTGTCTTAGACACATTGTCGTGGATGCTATAGATAGATATAAACACCACTTGAAAATGCAAACACCATCTATGTTAGAGATCGACATCACAGTATTTTTACACTTTATTATTCTATTGCTCTAATTTTAGTTACACGAACTGTTGTTTTTATTATTTTTGTGTTGCTTTTGATGAATTTTCCGTTGGAAGATTTAAATTGTTTGTCGGTTCTGTATATCAGAAACGTCGACGAACAAAGCCATGCACAAGGAAGTTCAAGTTCTTTAGTTTTAACAGGATATCGTCTAAAAATAGTCTATCCCCATTGAATTAAACACATGGCGCAGATGCGTCAGGCGCGTTTAATTTCAAGATGTATTTTTTTCATTAACAGATTCCGCAATACTCACTCCTCACTACTACTGTGTGTTGTTTTCATTAGTTATTTGGTTTGGGTTTTTTTTTTTATACAAAAATTATAGCAAAACATGTCGTGAAGAATGCCTAAAAATATACAAACATTTCATTGGAACTTGTCATGTTTAGCTGCGTTCAATTTAACAATCTGACATTCAGTGCAATTGATAAGATAAAGCAACTATTGGTTCTGATAAAAAAAAATATATGTTCGTTCTTTGTGCAAGCTTTGGAATATGTTTGAATATAATAAAAAATCGATTTATAAAAAAAAAAACAGCTGAGAACACAGGATATGGCGATTTATAGCTATTTGTTTATGTCACTATTTAAACCGCGAAGATTGAGTTTAACCTTATTTTTTTATTTAAACCCATAAAAAAAACCGAAAAGTTGGTTAATGTGACACATTAATATGATGTAATACATGAAAAATAATTGTCAAATAAAATTAAAAATAATTTTAAAATAAATTATAGTATTCAATGGTCAAAATTATCTTTGCACATAACAATTTACCAGGCAGCTCAAATACTGCTAAGTATCTCGTAGGAATTAGGTATGTTACTAGTAATGATTTGAAGAGTAGATCCCGTCAGAAAAACTAGTCTTAAACTGTTCAAAAACTGGTCTGTCTCCAGTTCAACTTGTCAAAATCTGTTCGATTACTGTTAATGATTTGAAGAGTAGCAGACAGGGCTGGCAAAAATCCGGATTTAAAAAAAAAATCCACTCCATCGGTTTTTTTTGGTTTTTATTGGATTTTAATGGATTTTAATGGATTTTATTGGATTTGTTATAAATTGCAACAGGATTTATCGGTTTTTAAAGTTATTCCTTCCCATCCTTTTGCTGCCGAGAACTGCTGTATAAACTTTTGTTAAAATATAGTTTGTGGAAAAAATTCACCGTCTTGGATCTGGAAGCCGTTTTCTTCCAAATACTGAATTAGTCATATGGGCGAAAAAATTAAACAGCCTAAGTGCCTGATCACATATATTTTGAATGTCTTCTTTATAACAGGACAACTCTTCAGAACCTTATAGATTCAATCAATGTCTACCGCTTAAAAATTGGCTTAGAATTGGCTTGAAGTAAATCCATAGTTTCGAAGACTACATCCAGCTATCTTATCATTAAATTATTTGGATCTACATAAAGGCCTATGTTGGCTAATATAATATTTGAATCATTATCAATTTCTCCAAAGATTTCATCCAGCGGTGGTCCAAATATTATTTTCGATTTGGTGGTTTATATCTAATTCTTAAATTTTCAAAAAATAAATATTTTTCTTAAGTTATAATTCGAAAAATGTACAAAAATTAATAAAATCCAAAAATCATGGATTTTTTAAGTAGATAAAATCCAAAAAAAAAATCCAGCCCTGAAAACAGTTCAGTTACTGGTTGGGAAATTCCCAGAATCCCAGAATTTACGAAATTTTTTTTTTTTTGTAAATATTCAAAATATAAGAGATTTTAGAAATAGAAAAACACCTGATGAATCAATATTGGTGGTATATTTATTGAGATTTTTAAATCATTTTTTTTTAATCATCAATTTTCTAGAATGATTTCAGTCCAGAATTGCACAAATTAAATTTATAATTCATTTGAATACGGAATAAAAGAGAAAAGATCGCATAAAAGAGAAAATTGAATTTTATTTGAGAGATCAATGCGAGATGCAGGAGAACTTATACGACATTGTTCACATCGATATCAAGGATCAAATTGTACCTACACGGATAGTGTACCAAATCGTATTTTTTATCGATGTTAGTTCAAGAAAGCTGCATCGAAGGATTCCGAGACGTGGAAGACTGGTATACGACCATATTGTCTCTCTATGTAATCTGAAAAATGATATTCATAATTATACCCTACACTAAGAGTGAAAGGGTATATTCAGTTTGGTACGCCGCTTTAATACCCAGAAGGAAGCATCTCCGGTATGGAAAAGTATATATATTCTTGATCAGCATGATCTCCTGAGTCGATTTAGCGATGTCCGTCTGTTAAAATCACGATTACAGAAAAAGTAGAAGAGCTAGAGCAATGAAGATTTAGATTACTTATATATCTAAGCTGTCTGAACAAGAAAATTGGCATGATCATTCTATTGTGACCTGAGAACCGACCACTTATGTTCAAATACCTCATATAAAATGTATAACTACAGATCAATTTTACTGTATACGTGCTTAGGTAAACTTTTTTGGTATAATATATATTGACTAATGCTCAAATACATGAAAATAATGGTTTCCGGCGAAACGACTTGTGGTTCAACAAAAAAAAAATCGAAATTCGGTACACCTACCCATTTGTAAATATGGGTATCAAATGAATTGAAATACTTCAGCGATTGAAAGTTTGTAGTTATTTTCGGGATTCGTATATCCTGGTGACCTATATACCAATTTTAATGGTAACCACACATATGTGTAGGGTATTTATAGTCGGCTTAGACCGACTATAATTTTGATAATCCTAACTATTATAATAACACCTACTTTAAAATTTCCTATGTGATCTAACCTTCCCAACTGGTTTTGAATAGAATTTTTCTAATTCTGCAATTAATTTAACCATCTAACCGATAAGAGTGCCTTAAGGCACGCTTCACAAAACTCAAATTTACTCAGCAATTTTATATTTATATTTTTTATTTTGCAACTTTTAACGCTGTGAAATTTAGTGTAATTTAGTGAAATTTGACTCGAATCATCAAACGCATTCTCCCTTTAGTTTTGTTTCTATTAATTTTTTTTCTGAGAAGTCTATCGCGAAATTCATCTTTTTTTAAATTTAACTTTAAGACATCGGATCTAAATAAAATACATTTGATTGAATAGATATGATATTCTACTTTCCATTTATATATACCTCACTGTTCTTTTCTGACCGCAACAGTGCCCTTTTTTCCCAACTCTTCCCCATTTTTTTACCCTACGCTAAAACCAAATTAGCAAATGACTTCTTTTTTTTCAGTTTATTGAGTCTATAAAGAGTATATAAAAAATTATCTACTGGTTAGAGAGTTAAATATTTTGAATCCACCCAGTTTTTCAATCCACCCCTTTCCGAATTCAATCTGTAAATTATGTATCTGAAATAGGTTTTTAAACTCGGTAAATTATTATTGTTAAAACGTTCAATCCCATTTAATATAACTAAATACCTTTGTGAAATAGCTTTTTTTGTCAGAGTATCGATTTCCCAATATTAAAATAACGAATTCCCCTCATTCGAGTTCCTTCCCCCGTCCTTTGTTACTGGAATTAAACACATACATTGTTGACTGACTGTATTTAACCATGTAATACTGTGAAAGCTATAGGATTTATTTATAGCTTAAGCACAAACATAAACTCTCAATATTTATACATATTCCGTGAAAGTCCTACCATCATGTCTCTGTTTAACTCTTATCATTGAAATATTTGATCAATTCATTTACCACAAATATTTGCAAGATACGATGTGGTCTACAAGCCCTGCACTTAGAGCAAAATGTTAATACCGTTCATAAATAAGTTATTTTCATCGTGAATTCCTTGCAAAAATACCTTGGTGATGATAATTTTGAGATAAGATAAAATAGAAACCATTGAGCTTTCGCTGGTAAAAAATATTCAAGATTCAATTTGCCTCGCCCGGCCGACGTCTTATCAATCGCCTTATTTTTTTCCCGATAAAACCCCAAAAGGGGAAATTATTCAAAATTATGTTGATAAGCAGCTAAGCACTGACTGGCTAGCGAGTGGCTGTAGCTCGTAAGCTGTATCTTGGCCAAATGAAACAAAAAAAGCTTTTGATACTGAATTTCACAAAATAGTTAGACTTTCAGTGGTTAAACGTTGCACGGGGAGTTAAGAACGTTACGCCGATCAAACGATATAGAGAAACGCGAATGAAATTATTATATTGTACTTGTGATAAAAACGAAAACGAACAAACGAAATTAATATAAATTACAAATCGGTAACGGTCGGAAACAAATGAAAAATCTTCTCATTTAGGCAGTACAAATTTTAGTTCGTTATGTCGACGCGTTCGAATTTTAGTCGACACGAGTATCGAAGATATATATCCTACGATAGACAATCTTTAAGTAGGTATTCGCTGAGAAAGCAAGGTTGATTTTTTTAAATGAACTTGAATAGCAGCAAAACTGCAAATTACTACCTATGCTCGGAACAAATATTTCATAATAAAAATGTGATAATAACTTGTTATCAAAGTTCATTATCACCTAACATGATTTGTATAAATAAAAAAAATAAATAAAAATGATTAGTTGTGTGACAAATTTGATGAAAGTTCAGGCAAAGTATTCAACAAAAAAAAATTCAATGTCTTTATGATTATTTTTCATTTTTGCCTTTTAATTTTTCAATTAACTGATAAGCTTCATTTCAAAAAGTGAAGACACAACATTTACTTACTATAAATCAATTTTAAACCCGTTTACTGTTTTTCCAATTCTCATTGACATTTTTGTATTTTATTCAATCTTATCATATAAACCACAAAAAAAAACCTTAAAGTTCTTGTTCTGTTGCGTGTCTATTGCGTAACGTACCAAGTTTGTTGATAAAATACACTGCTTTGGTTACAAACTCAAGGTTATATTTTAATGTGGGTTATTCACTTTTAAATGCACGTGAAGATTTCTATTTTAATGTAAAATATTAACTTAAATGTTCCTTTAAATAGCTTCATTCTGCAATTTCTCATCTCAATTCGTCACCTGAGAATTAGTTTGCTCCATACGCCATCTTTGGATGAATGTTATTAGGAATTGGATTTATATGACTTAAATATGATCTTTCTAATTCCGCTATCAGTTTTTGTTATCACGTATTAAATCTGCGAATAATAGCAAATAATTGGTTCGACGCAAGTTAAATTTTATTGAAATAAATTCCCTTGCCGCCCATTTTTGTGTATGAAATATAAATATTCGTACTATAAAACGAAAAAGTTTCAAACTCTATATCTTTACAATTTGTTTGAGAAATATGTCGGGATGTAGAGATCACAATAAATCTGTCCATATAACTACTTAAAATTCCCAGTTTCTTAGATCCAAAAACACACTTTTTTGCTCCACGTATATAAAACTTTGAAATTTAACTGCTAAACTGAATATCGCATGTAGATATCTTCATCTTGTAACTGATCGGGTTATGACGAGGAAAAAAATTAAATTCCTAGATAAATCTCATTTTCGTAAAAACTTAATATCTTTTGATCTTTTGTATGAAAATATATCAATATTTATTATTTTCTACAAAAATATGAATTGCCATTAATTGTGAACATTAAAAATAAAATATTTCACGTGTAGATTTTGAAAAAAATTAAGGTAAACTTTCGTTTTACTCGATATCATTGGCATATGGAGCAAATTAATTCTCAGGTGACGAATTTTCGAACTATATGTTAAGACTTTATTTTAAAAACAAAAAAAAAAAAACAAAATTGACATTTTACTAATGCCATGATGTAATAAATTAAATTTAATTATGACCAACAAAAAACAACAAGAATCCCATAGAATTGATATCATTGGAATGTTATGTTGTAGTTTTTGCTTATCAGCAAAAAAAAAAAAAATAGCAACAAAAAGAAAAAACACACAACTTTGTACAATTTGCTAACACTGTCAGTGATAACGAAAATTATGAACACATTTTAGAAATTTTGAAACCTTGACAAATGCAATATTTAGTTGCTCAAGATTTTGAAATTCCATTAACATAAAAATAAATTTATCTTATACTTTGCAGTAACTAAAACCAATTTCCTAATGTTTATGCGGAATTCTGTTTAGGTATTCTTTACTTTTTAATTATAATGAAATCATATATAGGCAATAAAAATTTAAGATTTTACAAAAAATTCACTCTTTTTTTAATGAAGTATTGATTACTTTTTTTTCCTTATTTGGTAGTTATTTATTTTATTCAGTTTAATTTTAAAGTAGAAACATGTCGCTGCACAGAAAATTCATAACAATATTGTTTACCATTTTTCAGCAATTTGTATTGTAGCTCAAGGTTTTCAAATAACAAAAGTATAAAGTAACGAGTCAATGAAAAATTGGCTATATCTCAAAAAGTAATAAAACTTTGATAAAACTCATGGTATTTTTGATAGAGCTGCAATTTTCACTGCGCTAAAATGAGTTTTGAGCAGTGTATTAATTTCGTTTTATAACAATTTAACTATGTAAAATGTTTATTGAATCTAATCCGAATTGTTTAATATTTGTGAAACAACAAAAATAGTTGAAATTCTGCAAATTCGGGAAAAAAGAGGTCCTTAACCATGGTTGAAAAAACGGACTTGTTAAAAAAAAATCCAGTCCACCGAATTTTTTTTTTAGTTTTTATTTTTGAGACTTTATTGATTTTTTTTTTAATACAAAAAATAATTTCTTTTTTTTATTTTTGATTTTATTTATTTATTTTTTGTTTTTTTTTTTTAATAAAAAATAATTGGATTAATTAGTTTTTAATGCCAATAAATTCAATTTCCACCATTTCGCTACCGAGAACTGCTCAATAACATTTTGATGAAACATGATTTGAGGAAAAAATTCACCATCATGAATCTGGAATTGTATCCTGGATTTCGAGTTCTTTCTGTCTGTTCTTCGTATTCATAGTTAGGCAATTTCTTCTGAGCAGTCATATTGATGAGTAAATGAAACAGCCTAAGACCCTGACAAAACGTAGATTTTTAATCAGAATCTAATATTCAATCAAATGGCTTTGGATATTTAATTGGAAAGTTTCGGCGACCACATCCATTTGTTTCATTTAATTATTTTCCACAGAGATCTATATTAATTAATATCATATTGACCACCGAATCCATTTTTTGCTCCAAACGGTTTATATTTTATTCATATTTGAGAATTCTTCTGTTTGAGAATTCCATTGTGTCATCCGTCTTAAAAATAAAGAAATTGTTTCTCTTTTACAATTTTGGATCATTTCATTATCGACTTTTCCAAAATTTCATCGAGCTGAGGCCCCAGATAATTGTTTTTGATTTGGTGGTTTATATATATCCAGTTCTTAAATATTCAAAAAATAAGGCGTACTCTAAAAACCGTTCTTCCGTTCTTCAAACCATGATTCATTGTATTGAAAAACCATACATAATATTAATGACTAACGACATCAATGTTATGAATGCGATCATTAATATGATGAACGCTTGGTAACTGTGTGAAAATGTGTTCTTCAATATGATGAACTGTATGTGAATAATACGACTCATCACATTAATGAACAAAAACATAATATGCAACATATTTTACTTCATATTGAAGAATGCTGTTCATCAAACCAAATTATTTATTTTTCGTTCGTTTTTTGCCGTAATTCTCAGTTCTCAAGTAGTTTTTATATGTTATTTCTTATATAATGCTTGCTCGACATGCATAAATTAGTGAAATGTTTAAAAATCGGCCATGTTCCGCCTTTCGATCGAATTTCAATCGAATTTCATAAAAAATATGTGAACAAACGGTTTTGAATTCGATGTCTCAGAACAAAAAATTGTTTTTTCAATGAATTCAATCCGTTTGCTTTGACTTCAACGATTTGAATTCGTTTGAAAAACACATTTTTGTACTGTGACATCGAATTCAATACTGTTTGTTTACAAATTTAATATGAAATTCGATCGGAAGCTGGAACATAGCCGAATATATATTTATTTATGACTACAACTTTTTATTAATAAAAAGTTATATTCATAAAAAAATATATTTAAAAGAAATTTGGTTTGAAAAATTTTATTTCGAACAAAATTTTTCTTTTCGAAAAAATTTTGTTTGTTTGTATAATTATTTTTGTGAAATTTTTTTTTTGTAATTTTGAAATACATTTTTTTCGAATTATTTTCTAAAAAAAATCTGTGTTTTTGAAAAATTCATAAAAAAATATTATATTCATAAATATTATGAACAAATTGATCAACATGACGATTCAAATTCATTGTATTGAATATTTCGTTTTTCACTATGATGTTTCATATATATAATGAATGTATTCATCAATATGTCATTTAATGAACGGTGGTATCAGTATGATGAATCTGGTAGTTGAAGAAAAAATTCATAATATTTATGAATAAATTCATCATATTGAGGATTTTTTTTTCTGTGCATACGGTTTATATTTTATTCATATTAGAGAATACTTCTGTTTGAAAATTCCTTTGTGTGATTAGGTATTGAGTGGATCATTGCTTATGACCATCCGTCTAAAAATAAAATTTATTATCGACTTTTTCCGAGATTGCATCGAGCAGAGGCCCAGATAATTGTTATGAAGTTCTTAAATTTTTCAAAAATAAAGTGTACTCTAAAAAGTACAGATACCATATATAAATAGTTCGGAAAAAAGTATGGAAATCACAAACTGGACTGGACAAAATATGCCAGCCTTGCTGCATGCCCTTAAAAGTTTCTTTATACACTCAGAAAAAACATACTATAAAATTAATAGTTTTTAATATTAAAATTAAACATATGATATTAGTCCGATAAACTATTAACTCAATCGGTGTTACTAAATACTATAAAAATTTATTTGAGTTTGTATGAAAAAATTTATTATTTGTATACTATTAAATCAATAACTGTCCTATTGACAAATTTGAATGGAATTCTGAGTATAGTGCTGAAACTATAACCTTAGTGCTAAAAATGAATTTACAAACTGTACACATAGAGAAACATATTATCATTGCAATCATTACTTTAATAAACATGAATATCTCAAAAATTCCCATGTGTTTCGATTGATTTTAGTTTTAATTTAAATCTAAATTGCTCTAGGTTATTATTTTTTAAAACACAAATTTATTTTTTTTTGAAAACATATTTGCTACAAGGTGTTCATGTATTTATTTTAAGACTGTTTTAAATTTATATTTATTAATTTCTTTTTTTGTATAGTACAGTAAAAAGAACATAATAAATGGTTTAGGATTACATCATACTACACTATTATTCAGCTCATCTCACTATTATTCATCTCAACAAATGTCGACAATAAAAGAATTGTTGACAAAGGTGTCTCTAGTTATTGATGACCTGCAAATATAGCTATTGATTTTTGCGGCACTTTTTTTTTTGTTTTTTCTTGTTGCTCTTTATTGAACGATTCTTCATTGAACGTTTCTTCATTCAACGCTTCTTCATTCAACGCTAAATACAACCAACTTTGAAGGCGTCAAACAAATAACTTTTGTCGCTTGTATGGATTCAAAATAATGGCGTTATTTTGTTCTTTTAACTAAGATTTTTAACCGAACTTTTTTTTTTTAATGGCTTAAAAACAAGCAGTTAAAATTATTTTTGACAGATCGATATATTTTTTGTTTTTATATTGTCACTTTAATTAACCGATTTCCATTGACTAACTATAACTCATAGTTAAAAGTTTTATATGCAAACAGTCCTTAGCTTTAAAATTTAATATTTACAAAATAATATTTTTTTTTAAACATATTTTTTATTAATTTATATATTTTTTGTTCTTTTTCAGCATCTCAATATGAACCCGGTGCTTATTCGTTGCAGGCGCAAAACCGCAATACAGAAAAAATGACCCAGCGCGATGGCATTATCAAATTCGAAAATGAAAGAATCAAGACGTTGCAGGAGGAGCGTCTGCACATCCAGAAGAAAACATTTACAAAATGGATGAATTCATTTCTAATCAAAGTAAGAGTCGTAATAATAATAATAATAATGCATTTTTTGTATTTATTTCAAACATACATAAATATCATCGGATTTATGAATTGTTTATTAAATTGATGAACAATTTATAATATTTATGAATTTGTTAATTCATTATGGTGTACTTTAAATATTATAAAAATAATGAATTTCTTTAATTAAACTCAACCGTTCAGTAAAATCATTGAATTTATGACTTCTTCATTAAATTGATGAAGAATTAATAATATTTATGAATTTATTAATCAATATTATTTCAAATAATTTTAAAATAATTTATGTATAATTTCTACTCAAAGTAAGAATCGCAATAATAATAATGAAAATTTTATTTATTAAACTTAATCATATATCAGCGAATTTATGAATTTTTCATTAACTTGATGAATATTTTATATTGTTTATAATGTTTATTTGTATTGAAATATTACAAAATCATAACTAGATAATAATAACTAAACAATAATAACTAGGAATTGTATGATTTAACTGAATCGTTGATTAAAATCATCGAATTTAAGAAGTATTCTTTAAATTGATGATTATTTTTTTTAATATTTATGAATTTGTAAATCAAACATTTTTAAAATGTTTGATTATAGCAGTTATAACCAAATTGTATCATTAAACTTAACCGTTTATTAAAAGCATCAAATTTATGAATTGTTCATTTTACTGATGAATATTTTTAATATTTATACATTTGTTAATCAGTATACTTTAATGTATTATAAAATAAATGCAATAGAACGAACTGTAGAAGGTTTAATTTCATAATAATTAACATTTTCACAATATCAATGAACACTTTATTCATTATAAAAATAAATAGTTATTTTTTCTTCATGTACTTGCATCAACTCTTTGAAAAACTATTTAAACTATTTTTTTTTTATATTTTTCTACTTATTATAGGCAAAAATGGAGGTCGAAGACCTCTTCACAGATCTGGCCGATGGTATCAAATTACTGAAATTGCTGGAGATCATATCATCGGAGAAACTGGGAAAGCCAAATAACGGTCGTATGCGTGTTCACAAAATCGAAAATGTCAACAAGAGTCTGGCATTCTTGCACACCAAGGTGAGTGTGTAGTTTGCTTTTTAACTGTTAGTAGTTTTAAATTTGTGACGAGTGCTTTCGAGAATAAGTAATAATGCGATGGCTAGAGAAAGACAGTAGTTATAAAGTGAAGTGAAAGAGAGATAGTGATATCTATCGAGTGACAGGCGCATAAGTGCGTTGCGCATGCGCAAACAACCAGTGCGTTTATTGACTAAACAATCTTGCATTTTGAAAGTCGGTCATTTCGTTGGTAGGTATCGCTTTAAATTACTAGAAATTTTCATTTCACTTTTTAACTAGTGAAAATTAAATTTTAATCTATAGTTGTATTTTTGTTGATTTAATAGCGTGAGATTGCTTCGAAGTTATTTTTTAACATTTCATATCGAATACGCACGAAGCATTGAGAGTATTCCTAGTAGAAATTGATTTCGGGATATGATCGTGATCCCTAACCTTATCATTACCCGATCAGTTACGAAACCAATATTATCAGGTCAGGGTCGGACGATAATGAAAAGTATCCCGTATATTTTAGTGCTATATAAGGTATATGTCATAATTTGGGAGGTCATCACACAATTTTTGTGCCAGTCCGGTATTCAAGTATTTTAAATTCTGCATTTCATTGAATTATTTCGTCTTCTGCTTCTACAATTGTGTTTTCAACTGACAGACGGGCATAGCTAAATCGGAGGAGTTGAATATAAATACTCAACCTAATCGACTACACGTTCTTCTGTGTGTTACAAATAATAATTTGAAAATATTAGTAAGAAATAACCAATTCTCGAACTCAAATGTGAAATCTGACTTTTTATTTTTGTATTTGACTTTTTTCACATTTTGTGCGACACTCAAGAATTCCAAATTGTTATTTCATGCGAGAATAAGGATAACATTTTTACGATTTTCGTTTGAAAATATCTCCAACGACGTCGAAAATACAAACTCAACTTTATCAAATTCTCACAAATTTCAAATTTGAATAAATCCAAATTCCACCACATGCTCGATAATCTTGTAGTCTTATTTGAGAGTGACATTTCAAGCATTTTTAACCACATTTCAAATATTTGTTGCTATTTCTATTAATGCAATTTTCACAATTTCTCACCGCATAAAAATATAAAATTAATTTACAATCGTTGGTGCTGCAAATGTCTGGCTTCACTTTTTCACGGAGTTACTCTTAATTTCTGATGTGGTTGCTTTTCATTTACACTATTAGTTACTACAATTTCTATATCTACATCGTAGACAATGTGAGTTTTCTTTCACCAGGAATTAATTACATCGCAGCTTTGCGTTTTTTATTTTATTTTCGCGTGTGACACAGTTTTCTTTAAATTTTCCAGCATTGCATTTGTTTAATTCAATTAAAACAATGCCTGAATGTATTAGCAAACTTTAATCTCAGTTTAATTCGCATTCTCAGTGAAAGTAGTAGGTATGTAATTTGTTGTCAGCGCTGTTTTTGCTTTTGCAAAGATGTCGGTTACTTTGTAAAAGTTGAATGTAGTTGAATTAAGTTGAATTTTTATAATTTTTGATATTTATTAAATGTTATATAAGTATTCATAAGTAATATAATATTTCGATACATAATGCCATCTGTAATTAAGTATAGTCATTATTAGCCTTTCTGTGATGTCATTAATTTAAACATTCACATTCTGTTTCTTTAATTATACCATTGTATCAAGTGAATTGATTAATAAAATTAGTTCCCTCAAATTATAAAGAACTGATTTGTAAAAATAATTGAGTAGTGTAATTTGTATACAATAGGCTAATATTGGCATTACGTAAATAGTCAAAAATAACTCTATCAACACGATTTTCCCATGACCATTCCATATATTATTTTTATCGGGTGCTGGTTTTTACTCAGTTTTTATTCTGTTTGGTCATCACTTTGTAACATTCAGCACATCCAGACGGTATGGAAAAGTATCTATATTATTGAATCGTCCGTCTCTCTGTCTGTTGAAATCACGATGACAAGTAATCCGTAGTGATATCTAGACTTTAAACGGTAACCGCACTCTATTTTCCCAACCTTCCTTACAGCTTATCTATTACGATACCCTTTTTAATAACATTTAGAAAAAACGGATCTTGACCACCTCCCATATAATCCAAAAAACTGCAATAAAATAAAAATTGCCAAAATGTTGGTTACGATGTTCTGCCTGTAAGGTATCGATATACGTAATAATATTTATTTTACTACTTTATAATAAAGCTATAGATAATGAAAGAGAATTGTTGAACACAAATGAGGAGAAGAACATCAAAGTCCGACGAATATCGACCCAACGAACAATTGGCAAGCAAGCGTTGCGTGAACCAATGTCAAATAAGATCGGCACAACAGTATCTGTAATTCTGTAAAATCTGTAATTAGAGTCTTAAACTTCATTGCAGTTGCAAATATTTGACACTTTTTGTGATATTTAGACAATATTAATAGTTTTGCTACAAAAGCATTAATATCTGTGGATTATGTGAATATTTGCAGCAATGCTACCTATTTCTCTAGAAGCTGCAGCGAATCTACCATAAATATGACATTTTTAGTAATGTTTATAAGAAACATTTCACAAATAATACAAAATATGTGTTACAAATTATTTAAACTTTAGCTGGAAATTTATTTGTGTTTCCTGCATATTGGAATTGTTAAAGCGAATAGTATTTTAGTTGCAACAACACTCTCATAAACATTCTGTTTTCTTAGTGCATGAAATAAGCCCCTACAGAGTTCGGCCGGTTCGCTGGGGTTAGATCAATTGTTGGCAGACGCCTTGCAATCTATTCTGAGTTGGGCGTCCTACGGCAAGGGTTAGATTAACTATAGGTCTAAGTTGTGGGGCTGATGCTTCCCCACATCCTTTTGAGTTCTAGAGGGGTCCAAACTTGTTCACTTTTTTTTTGTGACTTTTCTAAATAAACTGTTTAAATTCACAGAAAATATAATCGACGTAAATATAGCAACAGATCTTAATTGCTTTTATTAATCAGTCCAACAATGAAATACACTAATTTAATGAAAACATTTGCTATTCTTCGTTAAATCAACAATTCCGTTTGCTAATATGAATACTTGTACGACAATGTAACAAATTAATTAGTCGGCGCAGTTTTAGCAATTATATTTGCTAAAATTGCGCCGAATAAATTATTTGCTTCATTGACGTACAAATATTCATATTAGCAAATGTTTTCATTGAATTAGTGGATTTAATTGCTGGAGTGATTAATGAATGCAATTAAACTCGGTTGCTATATTTACGTCGATTATTTTTTCTGTGTGAAAAATGTTAAAGTCACAAACTAGTTTAAATAAACGTCTAAAAGTTTATTTATGTTGCCTAGTGTAACATTCAATCGCTCAGCTTTCCATTAACTCGGCGCAAACGCAACTTCAAACATCGTCTTAATTTGGACACCATCATGGTCTCGCATACGCGGTGCGGTGTCGAATCTGCAAAGCGATGTTGGCCAAAGAGCTGCACCTGTAGTTGTGCCATAGACTGTGCGTCTGTGCCACCAGACGACTAACCGACTGACTGAATGAGCGAATGTCTGCACCTCGGTTCCACTGCACGTTGGTCAGTCCGCGAGACCATTCGTCACTTGCTAATAACGACGAACGGAGTGTAACATAAACCTCGTTTGGATTTTTATTTTCATTTTTTATTTTTTTTCTACCACTAATCAGTATCGATCACTCAACGTATTTATGTGTATGTCGTGTGTTTTTGCCTTTTGCATTTCAATGCGTTCGGTTCAGATTCAATACCGTAAATACGGTCATCAATTTAACGTGATTTTGGTTCATACATATGTTGGGATCAATAGTTCGCATGGCTTACCAACGACACTCGAACGACGGACTGGCTGGCCGATTGGTTGGTTGGTCCGTTTGTTTCATTAAATCGCTGACTGATTAACTGACTGACTGTCTGTCTTTCTGACTGAGGGCCAGTCAGTTTATTGTTATTCACATTGTGTTTAATTTGGCATTTCTTCGTCCACAACAACAGTTGCTGCAGGTGCTGGTGCTGCGGCTTCAGAAAATATCGTACGTGCCACAACGCGGCACCACTTACAGCAGCTATGCGTATTTTTTCTGATATTTGCGGTGAAACTTTTCACTTGTGTCCAAAAACGTAGCACGAAATTATGCAGCAAAATGAACTGAAAAAAACTAACTTTATGACCATTTTTGAAATTTCTCAGCATAGCAAAAAATTCCAGTTATGTTTTTTTTTAGTTTTTTTTTTCAATAAATTTCAAAACAAACTACAAAAAATGTGTAATAATTGTAAAAATAAATATTATTTTGCTAAAACTTATGACTCAAGTATTTCTTTTTTTTCCAATGTGTTTGTTATCTTAATTGGCCAATGATAAGGTAGACGAGGACGTTGGCGCAAACACTTGCACTAACTGATTTGGTTATCTTTTATTATAACTTATCATCAATTACTTGGTATGTTTTTTCAAATGAAATATAGGTATAAAATGCCGTGTCTCACTATACTATGTCTCAAAGTTGGAATGACGTCATTGTAAATATAATAATTTTACCAATTGCTTTCTAAATATTTACAACAAAAATACTCTAAGAAATGACATAAGAGTCTCTGAAATTGCCGAAGCCATTATAGTTATTAAAGGTTACAAATTATATAGAAACTATTTTTTTTTTATTAATTTTTAATCATTTTTATATTTTATACATTACATTGCTGTTGTGGAAAAAAAAACTGCTCAAATACATTTTTTTTTATTTCATTAATTTCAACAATTTTTGTACTTCAAAATTACAAATAATAGTCAAATAACATGAAGTTCAAATAATTTTGATTTAATTTTCTGCTCAAGATCAATTTTCAGTTGCATTTCCAGTTTAAACTTGGTTTAAACTAGCTGTCCTGGTATATACAAATTTTTAAATATTATATTGATTGACTAGGGGAATCTGGGACGCCTTTTGATCTTCCTCCAAAAAAGTACTTGAATATTTTTTAATTCTTTTGAACGTTCTGTGCAATTGAGTGGTTCGTGACCTTACTTTTTTCATTAACAATATATGACTTTTGATTGATTTATTTTTTCAAAACAGCTCATTTCTGGACCTCTTGAAAAATGTTGGGGTAATGTAAAAAATCAAAAACTTAAAAAACATCTGGAAATTCGAATAGTACATCACTTTTTATTTCGTAATAATGATTATTAATATTAGCTGCGTTCCCGTGGTTTTTGATCCTGATCTGTAGATCATTTTCTTATACAAAATCAAAACAAACAATTAGAACCAGGTTCGTTTTTGGATCAGTTACTGATCTGGTACTGTACGTATCAAGAGTAAATTTGTTTGTGGTGATGTTATGCTATTGTGAATAGCACTTAATAAGAAGAAGAATTTGTGTTGAAAAAGAAAGGGCAGAAGAAAACAGTGCTGCCAAATTTTTTAAAATAGAACCGATGGCGTTCCCGTGAAACAGATCTGGTTCAAGTACCACGGGAACGCAGCTATTATCATTCACAAAATTATGTTTTGCAAAAAATTGTAGTGCAAATTTGCATACGGGAACGTCCGGAATTATTATGCGATTTATTACGAAATAACTGTAAACTTTAGGAACAAAGTATACATATACAAAAATAAAGTAAATTGTCTCAACTATGTTCTGAGATAATTCAAAAAAATATATTGTACGCAAAAAGTATTTTTAAAAACGAAATTTAGAATTATTATGGAAAAACTATAAATTTTAGGAACAAAATGTTAATATAAAAAAAGCACATTATATCAGCTATTTTTTAAAATTAATCAAAAAATAATTTGTACGCAATATTTGCTAACTGTTTAGCATTTCCATATGAACTTCGACATGCACTTACGTTTTTTCCCGTCCGGAACGACCATATTTAATTTATTTCTTTTGATCTATCGTACAGAATTCTCTAGTTTTTTGTTTAGTCCTTTTTAAATATTACTTATGATCCGTTAGAATTGTCTGAATTAAATTTCCAATTTAAAATATCGCAATTTCTACTTAGCTGAGTACCATTTACGTTAAATTATTTGCAAAATTCGTTTGTATTTTACATATGAGCCATTCCACACCAAATCGACCAGCGGTTGGAACTCACTTCTTCAATTTCAATGAAATTTTGGCAACTGATAAAGGGTATCGAGATATGCATTGAACAAATTTATTTTTTTTCGACAACTACTTCCAGATTTACAGTGCTTCAAAGTTACAAAAAATTGTCCAAAAATCTCTTTTGTATGGTTGTTCATATTTCAATATCTCTTGAAGTAAAAACGCTGGAAACTCCGTTGATGGCTCGTTTAAATTGGTCAATGCATATCTCAATAAGATTTATCAGCTGCCCAAATTTCATTGAAATCGAAACAAAATCGAAACAATAAGGTAAAATCACAAATTTTTTTTGACGATTTGATTTGGAATGGCAATGCTCATTTACGTAAAAATGTCCAGATAGTATATTTTCGCAGTTTTTCGATAGCAAACATAACCACTCTAAAACTTTTTCAATGAATTTTTTCACTTGTTCTCAAAAGCAATAAAGATAAGGTAAACAATTTGACGAAAAAGTTATATTTTACAATTGTATTTTCTTTTGAAAATGCAAAAACATTTCCAAAAATTTGCAATATCCCACATTAGCCCACAACCAGAAAAACATAGTAAATTTATAGTTCTTCAGTATAAAAACAATTATTATCAACTATTAAAATTGTTCAATATGTTTTATTATCATAAATTCATTAAATTTTTAGAAAATGAAAACGGTTTGTATTTTTTAGAGATAAGAATGACTTCAGTATTCCCATGCTTTTAAAATTTCAAAACATTTGTTTTAATTCCTTTTTTATATAACTTTTAGAGAGGGAAAAGGAAATGCATACCATTAGTTCAATAATATCTAAACTATTAATTCAATATGATGTATACCATTAATTCAATAATATTTAAACTGTTAATACAATATGTCTTATAAATTCTATAATGTACTCTTTTAGTTACAATAGCAAGACCTATAAATATTTATTGATACGTATTATTAATTTTATGGTAACACACTGCCTCAATGCGCTGAATGGTCTTCCGTCTCTTTCTAACATATTGCTTTAGTACGCTGAGTTGTCTTGCGTCTTCTTTACTCTTTCACAGTCGTAACAATATAATTAATGGAACGTTTTAATGTATTAAAAATGCATCAACAGTTTAAATTAAGTTTGAATTTGCACCGAAAAACTCCAGGTCCATAATTTCAGTCAACATTTCTAATTAAACCTAGTTTAAACTAGATGTAATTTGGCTATAGTCAACATATCACAAGTTGCCATATTAATTTATTTATTATTGTCTTTCTGTCTGTGAAATTTAATGATATTAAAATAATAATAATTTGGCACAGTCGTGCAAATTTTAGGTTGAGATTTTTTACGATTTGAGCTACAGTTTAATGCCGAATCCGGCGGGATATTTATAAATTAATATATAAAAAAATTTTATTCTCACCAATTGATAACAATATTGCCTTCTTCGATAAGAATTTTAGAAAACCTTTAATATGTATATGGTAAGCTTTAACTCTAGAACAACGATACAGAAATAAATTGTATTTTATTTTTCGTCCGTAAAGTTCCAACACCGAATTAAAAATAACTGAATTTGTAATACCTGATTATCAGGTACAGAGATAGTATTTCTTTTTTTTTAATCTAAGCACAGTCACTAATATAAATCTCTTAATATATTTAATTATATCATTATTATTAATCAAAACATAAAATTACTTACAGGTTCGTTTAGAGTCCATTGGTGCTGAGGACATAGTCGATGGCAATCCCCGCTTGATACTCGGTCTGATCTGGACAATTATTTTGCGTTTTCAAATTCAAGAAATTGAAATTGATGTTGTAAGTAGTACCTTACAAAACACACTGCAAATGTAATAAATATTCGAATATATAATGTTTAAATAGGACGAAGAAAATGAATCATCCGAGAAACGCTCTGCCAAAGATGCACTTCTGCTGTGGTGTCAACGTAAAACGCACGGTTATCCCGGTGTCAATATACAGGACTTTACATCGTCCTGGCGTTCTGGTCTGGGCTTCAATGCGCTCATACACTCACATCGTCCCGATTTGTTTGAATACAATACAATTGTCAATTCAAAGAATTCGAATATTGACAATTTGAATCATGCCTTTGATATGGCTGCCGCCGAATTGGGCATACCAAGGTATATTGTAGCACATTTTATTATTACTAAAAATATAATTTATAAATTATAAAATTTTCATTTACTTTATAACAGTTTGCTCGATGCTGAGGATATTGATTCGGCGCGTCCCGACGAAAAATCCATTCTAACCTATGTCGCCTCCTATTATCACACATTTGCGCGCATGAAGAAAGAGCAGAAGAGTGGAAAACGTATTGCCAATGTAAGTGTTGCTTTCTTTCACAATCGTACGTCAAATCATTGTATGCCTGACTGACTGAGTAACTCACCGCAATTCCATTTCATATATTAAAATGTATTGCATTCAATAAATCAATGCATGCAGCAGCTAATGTTGTCGTCATATCGTACCCGACCTGACCATAGACAATTCCATATTTATTCGGACCAATAACAAACGTTTGCTGTATTTATTAACGCTCTACTTAGTTTGAGGTTGGTTGACTGACCGTTTGACATCACAGCACAGTATAGCAACGCTTCAGTTGACTGATTTCTACATTGATTCACCTTTTCTTTTGATGAAGCTGTATGCAAAATATGGGCTAGGTTAAGGTGAACTAACGTGATGCTTTTATTGATATTTGAAAAAAAAAACAGCTATTTCTATACGACAGAACGTTATCAGCAATATTTTCTGCAAAGTTTATATTGATGTTTTTTTAAATTTATAAAAACCGTTATAAAAAAGATAAATGTTTTGACGATGTTTTTATACCGTATATTAGGACAATCAGAAGAAGCCGTGGTCGGTATAGCGGACGGTATAGCAATGTATATATAATTGAACCTGAGTCGATTTAGTCGTTTGTTTGTCTGTTTGTGAGTCAGTCAGTTACAATTATGATTACAGAAAAACTATAAAAACTAAATCAATGTAACATAGAACATAGATTACTTGTGTACCTACGCTGCTTGATATTGTAAGTCGGCGTAACCGCTGAACATTCTTACTAACTTCCTTAAACTAGCTATTAGAAGTACATATTTCAAAATTTCCAATGTGACCTAACCTTCCTAACTGGTTAATGATATACAAGGAAAAATCCTCTTTTGGCATGAGGTTGGAAGAACGAAAAAGTTGGATAAAACAAACAACTTCATTCGGTTAAAACTAATGTTCTACAAATTGTTCTACAAAAAAACGAAAAAGTTGGTTTTTACAACCAACTTCATTCGGTTAAAACTAATGTTCTACAAATTGTCTGGCGGAACTGCCATATTCGGTTGACGCTTGATTACATATTAGCCTATACACAATCCAAATTCTTTTAAAACTGTTTGGAATTGTTCTAACACTGTTTAAAATACAACTCTTTTAGTTTTGACTGCAAGAACCGACTAAGCGGTTGAAAGAACCTAATAAGTTGGTTAGGCAAGGAGTTGATAAGGGGTTTATGCTGTATAAATATAAAGAGTTACGGATAATTTTTCCGGAACAATTCTACTTCCAGACGATTTTTCCAGATACAACTTTTAGCCGAATCAATTCTTTCTCACACAATTCTTTGCAGCTTATACAGGGAATAATTTCCTCGAGAAAAAATTACCCAAAAAGAATTGTAGGTAAAAAAACTCTTAAATGAAATAAAAAAAAAAACGAGAAATGATTCGGGACATAAATTAAATTGTGTTGGTTAAATGTTTATTACTATAGAGTGGGTTTTAAATCAATTACATATTTAATATAAATAAATTAATTTCCAATTTATTGACTGTTAATGCAAAGGGAAATAATCACGAGCAGTTTTTCCGTCAGCAATTTTGGTACTACACCCTATCTATTTCTTATAACTAAGATAAATTTGTAGGTACTTTACATAAAAATTGGTTAAATGCGAAATACACCAGATTGGGATTATGATAGTCTGTCTGTCCCGTATAAAGATAAACATGAGACCCAAGGTGATACCATACGTTTTACGTTAACTAAACCTGTTAAAATTTAAGACTAATATTTCGAGAAAAGGATTTTAAACGAATCATTCAGACTGTAGAAGATGTAGTGTCCTAAATGGGTCAGTCGTATTCGAGCAATTGATGAATACGAACAGAGAAGGTATTTGAAAGATTCATCGTCGTTATTTGCACATATTGCACATGTCATTTAAGTGGATACTATATCTTTTTTCATGGTTTTCTATTAGGCAATAGCGAGTAGGATTGCATTTGGCTTTTTTTAAGAGATTCAGCCTTAATTGTGGCCACATTTACACAATGTCAGGCAGATGTTCCATTGAACCTTCTAGAGTTTGTGTGTATTCTATGGTGGTGTTTTTTATGGGGAGGTTACTAGTAGCGACTGGTATACCAAAATTGGACGTCGTCGTCTACCCAAGCCATACTGGTTTTGGTAATAGACAGAGACCACTGTGATACCAAACCATTTATGTTAACAAACTCGATATGAGAAAAGAATATGATAAATAATATGAGAAAAGAATACGTGTCATTTGAGTGGATACTACATGTTCTTTCACGGGTTTCTATAAGTTAGTTATGATACCAGTTATTATTTGGGTGTTCTTTACTTTGGGTCATTCATTGGAAGGCCTAATTTGAGTAAGATTTTTTATTGTTTGGCAGATTTCCTCATGAACTCATCTAGAGTTTAAGAGTGTTGGTGGTGACCTGCATGTAATGGTCGTGTCTTCTACAAGTTTTTGATAGTACTTACTCTGTAAAATCAATTCGTCCGCTTTGTCCTGCGATCATTAGATGTAAATGTTTTGTTTTCGCTATGACTTAGTTAGAGTTATATAGACCTGGGTACTGTTTTTTATTGTTAATATAACTGATTTTAAAACATTTAAATCGGCTGGGCGGGCTTTCGATAGACTCTGTTGTAAGTTATTCATTGTAAGCAACACTACGGTTTCCTGAATCGTTGCTTCTTTTGTTTGAAGACACTGGGAGTTGAAGCCGGCCTCAGCAGTCCAGAGGTAGCGCGCTGGACTAGCATTTTAAAGGTCTCGGGTTCGAATCCCGGCTTTTGCATGGTCGCTTGTGGTGATATTAACCACAAAAACGTAGGGAATAGATTTCACATAACAATGAATATAGTTTGTCTGAGTGCTGTGAATCTTAGTGGATATTCCAAAAATAAAAAGACTGGGAGTTGAAATTAGATTCGCTTTTTATTGCTATGTGTAAACCTCAAACATGTTTACCAAGCTTGGACCAATTCCGGATATACTTTATTCCTTTTCCAGCAGGGATAATGGTCTCAAAATTTCTTTTGAACAAGAATCAAGCTATAAGGTATGTCTTTGGAAATTTAGAATATTTTTCAATATTTGTATTTTTCAATGGGGGTTATTAATATAAGTTAAAGACAAAAAAATGGAATAAGTGAATTTCAGTTTAATTTCTTTTATATCATTGTCTTTATGTATGTGACTAGTTTAAAAATATATTTATGAAACAAGGTCAATTTATTAATTAGTAGAATTCATCTTCTTTACTAGGTGTTTTTTTCGATTTTATAACTTCTTTTTCTTATATTCCTGTATATACAGATTGTTGGACAACTCATGGATGCTGATCGCAAGAAGATGCACTACGAGCGCCTGACCACAAACCTGCTCAGCTGGATTAGACAGAAAACCGCCGAGTTGCAGATGCGTGATTTTCCCAACTCATTGGAGGGTATTCAACGCGAATTGTTGACTTTCAAGGAGTATCGCACGATAGAGAAACCACCAAAGTATGTTCTTGTTGTCGTCGTCATCTTGCGTCTGACATTTCTTTAATCATCTTCTTTTCTCCCTTAGATATAAGGAACGCAGTGAAATAGAGGCCTTGTACTTTACCATCAACACCCTGCTGAAGGCACTCAACCAGCCACAGTACACGCCTCAAGATGGCCAGTTGGTCAATGACATCGAGAAGGCGTGGCAGCAGCTCGAATACGCCGAACATCATCGTGAGGTCGCGCTACGTGAAGAACTGCTGCGTCAGGAGAAACTCGAACAGCTCAACTATAAGTTCGAGAAGAAGTCTGTGCTGCGCGAGGGTTATCTAAAAGAAATGATTCAAGTTTTATCCGATCCTCGTTATTTGCGTCAGGTTGATGCCACACTCAAGAAACACGAGGCCATTTCCGCTGACATTTTGGCACGCGTCGAACGCTTTAATGACTTGACCGCCATGGCCAATGAGCTGGAGCGTGAAAACTATCACGGCAAGGAACGTGTTAAGAAACGCGAAGCCGAGGTTATGGATAAGTGGCGTAAATTGTTGGAGCTGCTGGAAAACCAACGCTTGAACCTGTCGCAAATGAGCAGCTTGATGAATTTGCTGCGTGAAATTTCGAGCACCACCGAAGCCGTGAAGGAGCTGCAAGTTCAGTTTGCATCTGAAGATGTTGGTCCACATCTGTTGGGTGTGGAAGAGCTGCTGCAGGCGCATTCGTTGCAGGAATTGCAGGTGAATACGTTTGGCGAGACATTGAAGCGATTCAATCGCTTGGGTCAGCCCTACAAAAACTCCGAACAGAAGGATGCGGTGCTTTTGATGCAGCGACTGGAAGAGCTGGATAATGCGTACGCAATGTAAGTGTTGGAGTGGTCATTTATATATTATGTTTTTATTTAAATTGATTATTTTATAAAAAAAAATGTAGTTTAATCAAACTCTGCGCCAAGCGCCGTGCCTGCCTCGAGGAAGCACGCAACTTCCATCATTTCATGGAGGATTACGATAACGAAGAGAGCTGGCTGGTCGACAAACAGCGCATCTGCAAGACCGGCATCACGGCCAAGGATCTGCGTGCTGTGCTCTCACTGCAACAGAAACACAAGGCGCTCGAGGACGAGATCAAGGTGCGCAAACCCAAGTCCGCGCAAATGTCTGAGGCGGGCAAGAAACTGATCGGCGAAAAGCACCCACGCTCGGCCGAGGTAAAGAGTCGCATCGAGTCATTGGCCGAACACTGGAAAGCGTTGGAGGATCTGGTCGAGTTACGTCGACGTCAGCTGGACGATGCCGCCGAAGCGTATCAATTCTATACGGACGCAAATGAGGCAGAGTCATGGCTAAACGAAAAAATGGCCCTGGTCAACTCGAAGGACTACGGCAACGATGAGCCATCTGCGCAGGCGCTGTTGCAGCGTCATCGCGATCTGCAGGGCGAATTGAATGCTTATTCGGGCGACATTCTCAACTTGAATCAGCAGGCGGAGAAACTGATTAAGGCAGGCATCTGTACGCTGGAGGTAAATTATTAAATATTCGTCAAGCCGAGCTTCTAAATATTTAAAATGTTTTAAAATTTACACTAAAATACTTAATTTTTATGCTACTGCTTTTTCCAGCTCTCAGCCAACGAACCAGAACAACCACTGCCAGAAATCGAGCAAGAGGAGTGGGTAAACGAGACGCGTCTGGTGCCCAAAGAGGTCTGGGAAGACGAACTGGTCGAGAAGCTCGAACATGTTAAGGTTACCGAAACCAAGCTGTTGCCGCATGTGCGCGCGATGTTTCCCTTCGAGGGACAGGGCATGAAGATGGACAAGGGCGAGGTAATGCTGCTCAAATCCAAGACCAACGACGATTGGTGGTGTGTACGCAAGGAGAACGGTTTGGAGGGTTTTGTGCCCGCGAATTATGTGCGTGAAATCGAGGCGCGTCCAGTCAAGTGTGTGGTGCCAAAGGCAGAGAAGGTGAAGACACTGCAAAAGGTCAAGAAAACCATACTTGTGCGTCAGGTGGTGCCAGTGAAACGTGTTGTAAAGCATGTCTCAGCCATTAATGTGACGCCAAAGCCGCTGGTCAAGCGACGTGTGTCCGCCAACAGTATTAATGAAAACGCTGACAGTGTGGAAAAGCGACAGAAACGCATTAATGGCACGTATGATGAACTGCAGGAAATGGCGCAAAAGCGTCATGCACTGCTCGAAGACTCCATACATTTGTTTGGCTTCTATCGCGAGTGTGACGATTTTGAGAAATGGATGAAGGAGAAGGAACGCATTGTAAAGTCTGACGATGGCGAGGGCGTGGAGAATGCTAAGCGTAAATTTGAGAAATTCATTACCGATCTGTCGGCTGCATCAAAGCGTGTCGAAGAAATTGATGGTGCTGTCGAGACATTCCGTCGACAGGGTCACTCACAGCTGGATAATATTATAGCGCGTCAGCGGCAGATTCATCAGATCTGGCAGCGTCTGAACAATGCTAAGGCACAACGGGAGAAGAGCTTGGAAGGCGCCTCCAGCGTAGAGCTCTTCAATCGCACATGTGACGAGGCTAAGGTCTGGATGAATGAGAAGATGATACAACTGGATACGGCCGTGATCAGTCCGGATCTGAAGACAGTGCAGGCACTGCAACGCAGGCATCAGAACTTGGAACGCGAACTGGCGCCGGTTGAGGAGAAAGTGAATCGTGTTAACTACTTGGGCAATTCGTAAGTCTTTGAAGCGTGCTTTTCATAGGCTTGATCCAATTAATCCATTTTTCATTGCAGTGTAAAGAATGCTTATCCTGCCGAACGAGATAATGTTACGGCGCGCCAACAGGAGGTCCTAGACATGTGGAAACAGGTGCACTCAAAGGGTATAGAATTGAATGCACGCATCGAGAATGCTGTTGGCCAGCAGATCTTTAATAATAGGTAAAACTACATGCGATTTCATTAGAGAATTCGGAAACAAAAGAATATTTTTATTTCAAAATAAGTACCGTTACTAGAATCGTTAAATATTGTTTAATTCGAACTGAAAGGATTAAGTTTTTAAAGAACCGAAATCACTATGATTTCATACAATAAAAGTTCATGAGACCGGTCCATTTATCTATTAGTTATTATCATAAAACATGCCTTGAAACCTTGAAACAGACATTTATATGTTATATTAACCTTTACAGCGCAAAGACTCTGCTCGCATGGATTGACTCCGTCAAGGATCAACTTAATGCTGACGATACAGCACGAGATGTGGAAACCGCGAACAATCTATACAAGAAACACAACGAATTGGGCGACGATATCAAGGCCCACGACAACGAATTTGCCGAGGTCATCAATTTGGGCAAACAGCTCACTGACGGCAAGCCGAACATGGCCGAATCGGTGAAAATCATTGAACGTCTGCGCGCCGAACAGGATGCCATACATCGCGGTTGGGTAGAGAAACAAAAATGGCTGCAACAATGTGTTGAGCTGCAGATTTTTAATCGGGAAGCCGATAAAATCGATGCCACCACGAAGGGACACGAAGCCTTCCTGGAGTACAATAATCTTGGTGTATGTATTTTTGTAGTTTGCGCATGTTTTGTGCGGTGTGATAATATTATTTATCTATAGAACTCTTTGGATGAGGTCGAAGCCATTTTGAAACGTCATCTCGACTTTGAGAAAAGTCTCATGGCGCAGGATAAAATACTGAAGGGTTTCTCCGATCATGCGGACAAATTAATTGGCAACGATCATTATGATGCCAAATAGTAAGATATCAAATAAACCAAATTTTCACGTAATGTTTTATTCGTTTTCTACAAACAGCATCGACGATCGTCGCAATCAAGTACTGGCCAAGCGCAATGCCGTTAAGGATCGCGCCTTCGAACGCAAACGTGCTCTGCAAGCTTCCAAGGACTTCCACAAGTTTTCGGCTGAGGCCGAGGATCTTGCTGTTTGGCTGAGTGACAAGACGAAAATCGCCGGCGATGAGAGTTACCGTGACCTCAGTAATCTGCCCAGAAAACTGCAGAAGCATAAGGCATTCGAGCGTGAATTGCGCGCCAATGAGGGTCAATTGCGAAACGTCAACAAGGATGGCGAAGCGTTGATTGCTGCCAAAAATCGTGTGCCCGAGGTTGAGGATAAGATGCAGGATTTGAATAAAAACTGGAAGGATCTGTTAGCTATATCTGAGGATAAGGGTATGTTAGGTTTTATCTTTTTACGCAATATGATTTAAGAAATATTTAATTTCTGCGTTTAGGACGTAAATTGGAACAGGCTGCGCTGCAACGTGAGCATAATCGTGCCATTGAAGACGCCAAGAAGAAGGTTGATGAACTGGATACTGCACTCAAGAGCAAGGATGTTGGCAACGATTTGCGCAGCTGCAAGGATCTTATTAATAAGCACCAAATTGTCGAAACTGAGATTACACTGTGGGATCAGAAGGTCGCTGAGTTGGTCAATTCCGGTGAAGAAATGGCGCATGAAGGACACTTCAATGCGGACAACATCAAGGATGAGACCAAGGACATACAAAATCGTTTCAAACTTTTGCGCGATCCGATGAGCAAACGACGTGCCGAGCTGGAGGAGAGTCTCAATTATCACAAGTTCGTCTTCGAGCTAGATGCAGAATTCCAATGGATTAACGATCATTTGCCGGCGGCAAAATCATTGGAACTCGGACAAAATCTGCATCAAGCACAGACGCTCTCGAAAAAACACAAGAAGTTAGAAGCCGAAATCAAGGGACATCAACCCATGATAAACAAGGCTTTGCAATCAGGTCAAACGCTCATTGCGCAACATCATCCGGAGTCAGCGAATGTCAAGGCACTTTGCACAAAATTGCAAGAAGCTTGGGCTGATCTGGAAAATCACTCAAATGATCGCAGCAAAAAACTAGAAATGTCACTGAAAGCGCAACAGTATCTGTCCGATGCGGGCGAGATCGAATCATGGCTGGGTGAACGTAACAATGCTTTGCGTTCCACAGAGTACGGACGTGATCGTGACTCTGCAGCCAAGTTATTAACCAAACATAAGACAATCGAACTGGAGTTAGACACATACTCTGGTATTGTGACCGAAATGGGCCACAACTGCGCTGCCATGGTGGCTGCTGGTCATCCGGACAGTAAAATCCTAACATCGAAACAGCAGCTGATCGAAAAAATGATGAAGTCGCTGCATAAACTAGCCTCACAGCGTCAAATGCGTCTCATGGAGAGTCTCTACATGCACGAATATTTCTTGGAGTCGGATGAAGTGGAACAGTGGATTCGCGAACAGGAACAAGCCGCGTCCTCGGAGGATTACGGCCAGGACTTTGAGCATTTGCAATTGCTGCAAAACAAATTCGATGATCTGAAGCATCGTGTGGAAGTTGGTGCAGATCGTGTTGATCAGTGCGAGGTTCTAGCAAAGAAGCTTATCGAAACCGAAAGTCCGTATGCTCCTGATGTAGAGAGGAGACAAGAACAATTAAGGTAAGTTGGTCAATATAAAGTTTCAATTTCGTTCCAATGTTATTTGAGGATTTTTTATTTTTCTCAGATCGTCTTGGGAGAATCTACTAAAACTACTTAACCAACGTGAACAAAAGTTGCATGCCGCCGGTGAGATACATCGTTTCCATCGCGACACCGCCGAAGCTCTCTTCCGTATTCAAGATAAAAATGCTGCGCTTTCGTCGGAGCTGGGAAAAGATCTAAACTCAGCTCTGGCTCTAGTGCGCAAACATGAAGGCTTTGAGAATGATCTGGTCGCTTTGGAGGCACAATTGCAGGTGCTGGTCGAGGATTCAGTTCGTCTGCAGGCGAAATATCCATCAAACGCCGCTGCGATCTCTCAGAAACAGGATAAGGTAGTCGCTGCATGGAATGATCTGAAAGAACGTTCCGGTGCACGTGGCGATCGCTTAGCTGCTAGTTCCGATTTACAATCATTCCTCACCGATGTACGTGACATTATGTCGTGGTCGTCAAATTTGCGCGCTGCACTGCAAGCGGAAGAACATGTTAGCGACGCCGCAGGTGCCACTGCGCTTAAGATACAGCACGACGCTATCTACGGTGAGATTGAGGCACGCGAGGATAAGTTCCGTTATCTGAACGAATTGAGCGATTCAATGGTGCAGACGGGCCATTATGCAGCCACCGAAGTCGAAGAGAAATGCACTGCCATGCTGGACGAACGTCAGAAGCTGCACACTGCCTGGAACAAGAAGAAAATCATGCTGGAGCAGAAGATTGATCTCTTCTGCTTCTTGCGCGATGCCAAGCAAATTGACAACTTGTCTAGCTCGCAACAGGCTGCTCTCAGCAGCTCCGACTTTGGCCAAACTGTGGAGGATGTGCAGAACCAGATCAAGAAACATGATGAATTCGAACGCTTAATACAGACCCAAGAAGAGAAGGTGGGACTACTGCAGGAGCACGGCCGAAAACTAATCGAACAACGTCACTACGACAGCGCGAATATACAGACCATACTGCAGGGAGTACTCGCACGCCGCCAGAAAGTCAAGGATCTCTGTGCTGTGCGCCGTTATAAACTGGAAGATGCGCTTCTTTATGCTCAGTTTGTGCGTGATTGCGCCGAAGCGGAGTCATGGATAAACGAAAAGAAAAAGAAACTGGAAGCGGATGCCGCCAGCTATGCAGAGGTTTCCAATTTGGATGAGAAGATTAAGAAACTGCAAAAACATCAAGCCTTCCAGGCTGAAGTAGCTGCTAATCAGGGACGCATCAAGGAGATACAAGAAACTGGTTTGATTCTACTCAGCAAACAGCACGAGTCTTCGCCTGAAATCAAACAGGCCATCGAACGTGTGGTATTCGCCTGGAAGAGTTTGTTGGATGAGCTGGACAATCGCGGACGTGGTCTCGAAGAGGCACAAGACATTCTGGAGTTCAACAACCAGTTGGATAAAATCGAGGCTTGGATACGTGACAAGGAGATGATGGTGCAAGCCAGTGACACCGGGCGTGATCTGGAGCATTGCAGTGCACTGATGCGCAAATTAGACGATGTAGACTCAGATATGCGCGTCGATGATCAACGCGTCAGACACATTAACAATTTGGCCGACAAGCTGATCACGCAAGCGGAGGTACCCGCCGAGACGAAACACATTGATAAGCGTCGGCGTGACTTCAACAGCAATTGGAAGAGTTTGCAGGGAGCGCTCAATGCATATCGCGCTCTGCTGGGCGGTGCGCATGAAATACACGAATTCTATCGCGATGTTGATGACACAGCCGATCGTATAGCCGAGAAAGCCTTGGCCATGAGCTCAGAAGATACTGGACGTGATTTGGCAGCAGTCGAGACGCTAATTCGTCGCGAAGATGCTCTGGAACGTGACATGTCTGCTGTAAAGCAAAAGATCGGCGAGCATGAGAACGATGCAGTTTCATTGCAGCACAAATATCCGGAACGTGTAGGCGAAATTGATAACAAGATCAAGGAATTGCGCAAATCCTGGAAAAACTTGCAGGATCTGTCCGTCAAAAGGCGAGATGTGTTGAATGATGCCTACCAGGTGCATAAGTTTGTATCGGACGTCAAGGAACTAGAGTCCTGGGTGAACGATATGACAAAGAAAATGAATGCTGCACAGGCGCCCATGACAATCAATGATTGTGAAACTCAGTTGGAATTGCATCAGGAACGTAAAGTAGAAATCGATGGACGTGACAAGGCTTTTAATGAATTGAAAACACATGGTGAAACACTAAAGCACATGGAGAAGCCAGAAAATGTCAAACGATATCTGACAATACTAGCAGATTTGCATGCAACTCTGCATGAGGCATGGAGTGAACGTGCTAAACATCTGACGGAGGCACATCAGTTGCAACTCTTCAAGGCACAAGTGGAACAGGTTGAGATCTGGTTAGCTAACAAGGAGGCCTTCCTTAACAATGACGATCTGGGTGATTCGTACACAGCTGTAGAGCGCCTAATAAAGAAGCACGATGCCTTCGAGAAGTTGCTTGACACCGATAACTTGGACGAGCTACAGCGTTTTGCTAACTGTATATTGGAAGGCGATCCTAAAGACGCCGATGTTATTAGCGACAAACTTTCGTATGTATTGCATCGCAAAACCAAATTGATTGCTCTATCGCAGGAACGCAAACAGCGTCTGCTGCAATCACTGCAGCTGCAACAGTTCTTGCGTAGCCTCTACGAAATCGATCGTTGGTTAGTGCAAAAGGTGCAAATCGCGCTCGATGAGAACTACCGCGAACCAAACAACTTGCAGAGTAAGATTCAGAAACATAGTGCATTTGACAGTGAACTGTTGACAAATGCATCGCGCGTCAATGATGTCATCACCGAGGGCGATCGTCTCATCAAAGACGAACACTTTGCCAAGGACGAGATTGCACAGCAGTTAGAAATGCTCGAAACGGATTGGGATAAATTGAAAGCGGCATCAAAGGAGAAGAAAGACAAGCTTAAGCAAGCTTACGAGGCGCAGACTTTCAATCGTAATCTGGATGAATTCAACAACTGGATGGACGAGGTAGAATCGCATTTGTCAAGCGAAGACTATGGAAAGGATTTGGCCGCAGTCAGTAATCTGTTGAAAAAACACGAACGCCTTGAATCAGATGTAACACATCATAACGAACTGGCCGATCAAATTAAGCATGATGATGAGAAGTTCTTCCAAGCTGATCATTTCCTTAAGGATGAGATTCATGAACGATCAATGACTACCATCAAACGTTATCATACATTGCACGAACCAATTGCCATTCGCCGCGAGAATCTCGAAGATTCACTGAGTTTACAACAATTTATGCGCGATGCTGATGATGAACTACAATGGCTGTCGGAGAAGGAAGCAATTGCCGGCTCTCAAGATCTTGGTATCAGTTTGATAGCTGTGCAAGTGTTGCAGAAGAAGCATCAAGGCTTGGAGGCTGAGATTTTGTCGCAAGAGCCTTTGATACAGGCGCTTTTGCAACGCGGTCAACAGATGATTCGCGACAACCACTTTGCTAGCGATCAGGTAAAGTACAAGTGTGACCTGCTGCAGAAGAACCTCCTGAATCTACGTGACTTGGCCAGCATTCGTCGCCTCCGTCTCTTGGATGCCGTCGAGAGTCAAATGTTCTATGTCGAAGCCAACGAAGCAGAGGCATGGATTCGCGAGAAGCGTCCAATACTGGCTTCCAGCGATTATGGACGCGACGAATCATCGGTTCTGTCGCATCAGAAGAAATTAGATGTGTTGCAACGTGAATTACAATCGTTCAAGAGTTCCATAGAGAAGGTGAACAAATTATCTACAAGCCTGGTGGAACGTAACCACTTCGACAGCGCTAATATCAATACCAAAAACGGTTCCGTTTCCCAGCAATACGAAGAACTCGTTCGCCTGGCAAAGGATCGTGATGTTCGCCTAGTGGAATGCAAAAAACTGTTCGAGTATTTGCGCGAGACGGAGGATCTACACGAGTGGATTGGCGATCAGATGACAGTGACAGCCTCAGAGGATTATGGCGAAGATGTGGAACATGTCGAACAACTGATATTGGCATTTGAGTCTTTTGTTTCCAACTTGACAGCTAATGAATCACGTGTTAATGCGTGTCTACAGCGTGGCGAAGACCTCATACGCGAGAACAATCCATATCGCACCTCGATTAAAACGAAACGCGACGAAACCAAACAGCTCTGGGAGGAACTCAAAGATCTGGTTAATGCTAGACAAGATGCCTTGGCGGGTGCCAAACAGGTCCACGTCTACGATCGCGTAGCCGATGAGACAATTTCCCTAATTAACGAAAAGGAATCTTCGCTCATCTCCGAGGATTACGGACAAGATCTGGAAAGTATTCAGGCACTGAATCGCAAACATTTGGTCTTTGAGGCTGAATTGGTTGCCATACGAGAACAGGTTGATTCGGTACTCGGCGAAGCTGTTAAACTAGGCGAAGTATATCCGGATGCCAAGGAACACATTGAGGTGAAACGTGATGAAACAGTAGAGGCTTGGGAAGATCTGAAAGATAAGACGGGCACACGCAAAGAAAAACTACAACAGGCTGAACAATTGCAGTCGTACTTTGACGAGTATCGCGATTTAATTGCTTGGATCAATGAAATGCTCGCCAAGATTACAGCACCGGAATTAGCGACCACAGTTGCGGGCGCCGAATCGCTGCTGGCCAGCATCAAGGAGCATCACACTGAAATTCATGCACGCGATGAAACTTTTGCAAACTTCACCGCCAACGGAGAGACGCTCATCAGAGAAAAACACTTTTTGGCTCATGAAATTGAGGACAAAATTTTAGTTTTAGCTCAGCGCCACGAGCTGCTGCAACATACGCTACAACAACGCAAGGAAATCTACGAACTCAACTTGGACACACAAATGTTCCTCAAGGATGCCGAGATTTTGGAGAACTGGATAACGAGTCGCGAACCGCTGCTCAAGGATGCCAAACTGGGTGATAACATACCACAAGTCGAGGATTTGTTGCGTCGTCACCAGGACTTTGAGAAAACGGTAGCAGCGCAAGAGGAAAAGTTCCAGGCCATCAAACGTATAACGCTGCTGGAGCAACGGTTCCGTAAACAGCTTGAGAGTGAAAAACTGGAAAAACTGAAAGAAAAGGAGCGCCAAGAAAAGGAACGATTGGAAATGTTGAAGCAAAAAGAATTGCAGCGTCTAAACGAGGAACGACGTCGCGCCGAGAAGCAAATAGAGAATCGCAACAATGCATCGTCACAAGAAAAGACGCCCATTTTCTCTACACCCATGGTAACGGTCACCGGCAGCGGCAGTGGAAATCAATCACCCGCTTTATCAGGCAATGGCGCCACAGCGCTACCACTGCGTTCGCCCTACGATGAGGATCAATATTCTCTGCAAAAGAGTGGCTCAAACAGCATGTTCGGTGATCGTCTGCGTCGCGGCTCAGATACTAATATTAAACGTGCCGAAAGCATGAAAGTACAACCGAAACAGCCAAAACGTACGCCCTCGTTTACGACGCGTCGTCGTGCACAGTCCTTCCGCAAGAATCAGAAGGGCGAGGGTTTCGATTTGCCACCAGTTGAAATTCAGGGTCTGTTGGAGCGCAAACACGGACTGCAGTCCGGCGGCAAGAAGGCACCAGTGCGTTCATGGAAGCAATTCCATACAGTACTGTGTGGTCAATTGCTTTGCTTCTTCAAGGACGAAAACGATTTTATACAACAAAAGGCCGCCAATGCACCGGTTAGTGTGCTTGGCGCCAAATGCGAACGTGCTGAAGATTATACAAAGAAGAAATACGTCTTCAGGCTGAGACTGCCCGATGGCTCCGAATTCCTGTTCGAGGCGCCTTCATTGGACATAATGAATGACTGGGTACGCAAAATATCATTCCATGCTAGTCTGCCACCTAATCTACAGCTGCTCAGCTATGATGACTCCATGAAGGTAAGAAATGAGTTAAAATTTAAAATTGTCCACATATATTTATTATGTTCTTTGGCGCAACAGCAATCAACCAGTTTCTCCGATGTTAAAGCTGTCGGTCAGGTAGAGAGTCCAGTGAGTTCGCGGACATCATCGCCCGACTCTCAGCGACGCACCAGCTCTCGTAATGATTCGATGAACAGTAGTATGTCGGCTGGCTCAACGACAACGCCACAAATGAACTTTCTGCAAAAACAAATGCAACAACAGCAGCAGCAACAACAACTACAACAACCGGCCTCTCCATCTTCGCCAACGGGCTCCTTAGGCTTTGAACAGAAACCACCAATACCGCCAAGAGGAGCACCACCACCAGTGCCGCACCGCCAAAGTACCGACAATCTGGTGGTTATGCGAAATCGCAGCAGTATAGGCATAGGTAAGAATAATTTTATAATAGAACCTTCATTAATCTCCAAAAATCCGTGAAACAAATTGTCCTGTGAAATATTGTATGTCAAATTGTCTGGGGACGGTGCGGGAAAGAATGATCGAGCGAAAAATTATAGTGGGAAAGAATAGTAAGGTTAAAATTGTCCGTTAAAGGGGTTGTATTGTATAAAAATTAGTGTTGTCCCGAAATGAATTGTCAGGTAAAACTTGTCCGGCGTAAATGGGAGAAAATTGTCGGGTAACAATTGTCCGGAATGACATGTCTTGGAAAAGAATTGTCTTGGGGAAAAATTGTCTTGGGGAAAAAAGTTGTTGAGAAAAAACTGTAGGGTAAAAATTGTCCAGAGAAAAACAGTCTGGGAAGAATTGTCTCCTGACGGAATTGGGATGTAGGTTGTCTCGGTAGGTTTTTGTCTTGGAAAAGAATTGTAGGGTGAAAATTGAACGAAGAGGAAATGTCGAGTAAGAATTTTCCGGGAAGGAATTGTCTTGGAACATAATTGTCTCGGGGAAGAATTGTATAGCGATGGAGGTTGCTTCGGGAAATAATTGTACGAAAAAGAGTTGTCTCGAAAAGTAATTGTCACGCCAAAGAATTATAGCAAAAGGCAGTTGCCAGGGTAGAATTGTCCGACTTCGACATTTTCAAGCAAGTCAAATTTCAATCTATAGATTTAAATCAACAGAACGTTGCACAGAGAATGTAAAGAGAGAGAATCTCAACTCAAGAATGTTTTTATTACATATTTATCTTTTGCTAACTAATTTTTCTTTTAGAAATCAGCGATATGAGCAGCAATTTCGGCGGCAGTATGCCACGCATTACATCCGCAACACTGCCCGCTGGCATGGCAGGTGTTCAGAATGGCGCCACAGACGACAACGTCGTACTTAAACGCAACAGCGAGGCTAGACAATCAGGTACATAATTAATATATATTATTTGACATTATTTTAAATGCATAGCATTAAGTGCGAGGACCTTTAGACTCAGAATCCACTCTCTAACGTTAATGAAATCGATCCATATTTAAACCTCATATATTTGTTTACCATTTTTTTTGAAAAAAACCAACCACAAAAAACATAGAAAATCCACCACCATTGCCAACAACAATGCCTCCGCTAGGTGGCGCTCCGGTGCCAGGTCATCATCACCAAGTGCAACAAAGAATCAATGCTTTCAATGCAAATGCCGCTGCAGCAAATCAACCAGATTATCAGGGCAACTACATGCGACAACAGCAGCAACAACAGCAAACGTTCACAATGACACCGCCTCGCGGTTCAGTAGCAGGAGTAGGTGGCGGCAATCGCATGGAGACAACACGGAAATTTATAGAAGTCGAAACTAATGCAGGCGCTGGACGCACAATGCCAACAACAGCTAAACGCATAGTGCACACAACCGTTTCGACCAGTTCGAATTCGAGTGGCGGCAGTAGTAGTCACCACAACAACAATAACAGCAACAACAACCACAATAACAACGGTAATCAATTCTTGTTGAACACATCAACAACGACGACGTCGTCGTCTACGACCTCCTCGACGACTAGCAGTCGTACGGTCTGGCATTACAACTCAGACAATAACTCCATTAACAATCCAAGTTACATGGGCTTAAACAATAACGATGGAATCGGTTAGCAGCTAATAATTCATTCATTTACCTCATTATTTAATAATTTCTTCATTGATTTCTACTCTATTCGATTTTGTTATTTGGAATTTTTTGCAACTTTCTCGTTCTCTTCTTCTTCTGTAGCTTTATTTAATTTGGATTTTATTATTATGGTTTTCTAACATCTTGTAGTATTAAGAAAGGGTATTTTTTTAATTAACAATTAATTATAATATATATATATTTTAAAAAACTTAAGGTGTATGCGGTAAAGATCAAAATGGTATTGAGCAGCAGATCGGACTTTTTAAGGTTTAAATGATTTTGTAAAGTTATTTTTTCAATAGATTAATTTGAGAATTATGTGAGGTCCAATATGAATCAAGTAATCTGAACTATGACAATTTACAAATTTCATCTAACAATTATTCTTATTGATGGACCCAATATTTAAAACAAATTATTTTTATAGTGTTTTATAGTCCAAAAACGGTTGCATTTAAGACCGTTTTTAGAGTTCTCCTAAATATTACGCATAAGAAAGTCTTATTTAGGAGAACATTATTTTAGCGTCGGTAGCTCGTCTGGTTAGTACGTCGGACTGCGAGCGAATAGTCGCTGGTGCGTTCGACTACGAGCCGAAAGGTCCGCGGTTCGATACCCGCGGTTCGATACCCAGAAGACTACTGTTTAAATATAATTGATATACTATATTCGTTTTTAATTTGATATCAATTAAAAACTATTTTTTTAGTGTCTGTTCAACAGACAAAACATACATTTGTCACGGATGTTGGATTCATTTAGGGCACATTATATATTTTTGATGAGGGAAAACCTCCGAAAAAGAAGTAATTATGGTGTCTAGAGTCTTAAAAATATGAATGTATTAATAATATTTAAAATTATCAAAAATATGATGATTTTAGGGCGCTAAAAGCTTGTCCTTTTCCCAAGTTTTCTCAAGAAACCTTTTTTTGGATCTTTTTAGTGGTCAAATATGAATGTTTTTATGGAGTTTTAAATATGGAGTGTGAAGTTTAAAGCCTCATAAATATGAGGTTTTTTGGGCTCATAAAATGGTGCCTTTACCCAGAGCCTGAAGCCTTTTTGTACTTTTTTAAGTGCTCATATATGAGGGTAACACTCATAAATATAGCATATTTTAAATCGAATTTACGGTTACAGACGTTTTTGTACCGTAATTAAGTGGTCGGAACGGTGCCGGTTTTTGTGCGTATCCGTATCTACTACCGTATTTACGGTTAGAACCGTATTTACCATGTAATATTGTGCCGTATTGTCACCGCAATAACGGCCATACCCATTTTCATAACCGTTTTTACGTTTCAGTCCGTATCTGTGTTTATTGGGTAGCCTATCATTTCGAAATACAGAAAGAGGCAGTTTAAATATTTGTTGGGTATATTCGTTTTGAATTTGAAGTTAAATAAAAATTACCCCCAAATCATGTATCTTTTTATTATTGTGTGACTCGATTCGTTTCCAGTCCCCTTCGTCTAAAATGTGTATAACGTATTTCAAACGTTTCGTTCGTTTCGCTCTTTGAATCGAACGTTTGTTCAAAATTTTTGTTTTGTTAACTATTTTTCATAAAGAAATTTTTTTTTTTTTACTTTGTTGCATGATTTATATGCTGGCAACAAAAAAAACTCTCAAAACGAGCGTACTCAACGTTTCGTTTGATACATTAATCAAAAATTGTAGTCACACGATATTCAAACGAATTGTAGCATATATCGTTTTCACCGGGAAATACATGATCGACACGTTAATTTACATATTTTATCGTGTCGATCATGTATTTCCCGGTGACAACGATATCGGCTGTGCATCGGCACATGCATGTCCCATTTCACAAGATAGAATGGTGTGGTAAAGGTATTAATTGTTTGTTTTTAAAGCACCTATCTATTGGGATCATTATTTAAAAATAGTTTGCCAAACATTATTTTGCCATTTATTTGCAGGAAAAATGTTTGGCAAAAAAATTTTAAATAATGATGCGAATCGACAGGTGCTTTCAAAAGAAATAATTAATACCTTTACACCACTGTTTTATCTTGCACCAATACAACATTTCAGCAGAAAAACGAAGAAATTGGAAAAATCTTGTCATGCCAAAAGGGCGAATCTTTTCTTTTTCGCCATAACTTTTTATTGATACGAGATAAAATAGTGTTGTAGAGGTATTAATAGTTTGTTTTTAAAGCACCTATCAATCTGCATCATTATTTAAAAATATTTTGCCAAACATTTTTTGCTGCAAATAACAAATGGCAAATTAATGTTTGGCAAAATATTTTTAAATAATGATGCAGATCGATAGGTGCTTTAAAAACAAACAATAAATGCCTTTACGCCACTATTTTATCTCGTATCAATAAAAAGTTATGGCGAAAAAGAAAAGATTCGCCCCTTTGGCATGACAAGATTTTCAATTTTTCAAATTCGCCCTTTTGGTTTTAACTTTTGTGGCTAGAAATATCCAACAAAACGACACGCGATTTTAGCACAGTATACTTGAGGAAAAACTACATTCAAAAATGTAAAAAAACGCAAATGTCAAAAATTGCACATTCGCCCCTTTGGCATGATACTGATGATATATCCATTAAGCTATTTATGTACTAAGGTAAATGTGTGAGTATATATATAAATATAGGGTAAAATTCAAGCCATTAACAAGTGTATAGCTTAGTTTGAAATAATAGTATATTTTAAATTGTATACAATGTTTCCTTCAACTTCGATATGTGTGTAGATTTCAAGTTAGTTGTACATTGGAATATAATTTAAATAACAGGATGAATAGTAAAAAGACGTTTTGATGGAGAATGCTATATTTTACAACTTTTTAAATAACGTTTCTCCACGTTATTCCCAACACACAAAATTGATAAAAATACTTGATTTAAACTTGCAAACCAATTTAATTCAAGGGCAAATGTTAATTGGGTAATATATATTTAATAAACTTTAATTTTTTAACGACTTATAGTATTAACTAAGTAGTGTATAAGTTAATTTTTAAGTGACTAACTCAAATTATACAACTATAATTTTTATAATAACTACTACTACTTATTACAGTAGTCAAATTTAACAGCACTATTTGGTTTCTTTTTCATGCATGCTCTCCTCCTACTTATTCTTCTTCTTATTCTTTATATAAACTACAGGACCATCTGTAAAATCGGTTAAACTAAGTCGGTCGTATGTACGCACCAGTCTACAAAGTAAATACGATTTATTTGTTTGAAATTGGTTTAGTGATTAGTGCTAACACCTGGTTACTGTTGAATGCAATATTTAGTTATTTGTTTCTTATAATTTACAAGGCTTGCTGGGTAGTTAACTTTTTACCTTCCCATAGTTCTTATAGTCCATAGCAAACTTTATTGCAAACTGTATTAATTATGATCTATATATATTTTAGGTTGGGGAACAACACGTTTCGAAGCCAATCGCCCTGTCTCGTTACAGCCCGACTCTATTAATTTCTCACGCGCCTCTGCTGAGAGCTCTAGCGAAAGTGAGGCGCAATCGATTTCTTCCGTATCCGGCGTCAAGGGCAGTAAAAACAAGGAGGATCGTCGTAGCGGTATGTTTAGAATATTCGGTCGCAAGGGCGGTGATAAGGAGAAGGACAAAGATAAGCGCCGATCAAGTCAAACACCACCACAATAATTAAACCCCTCCCCCACACACATACACACACACACTCCCACACTTTGTTTGTAATCTTGAAAATTTTTGGTAAAAAAATACAAAAATTATTTATTATATTTTTATTAACATTTATCTATTAAATATATACATATATATTTACTTACACGTTGTTATTTAATATTTTTTATATATATTAAACAAAAAAAAATTAAGTCAAGCTCTTCTAAAGTTAAATGACCGAACAGACAGTAATAATTTGTTGCTTTTATGCAAAGTTTTCTTAAACTTAAATTTTATTTAATTTCCTTTGTCTAATGTTGCATTGAAGTTATGTATTTATTTGAGCAACATGATTAAAAGTTACTTTGTATGTTGTCAATATTATTAATTAATTAATTGCATTTCATAAAAAATATATTGAAAAAAAAAAAAACAATCGTATTGTAATTAAAGTAAGATATTACAATAAATTATATGTACCAGTACAAGTGGTGATGTTTTATTAATGGGCGGATGTGCGTTTTAATGCAAAAAAAAAAAGGCAGATGCTCAAAACAATAGGCCGAAATTGTGGCAAAGTTATTTCTAACGAAACCAAAACAGATGAAACTAACAGCCAAAATTTACTATGAATGGAACAAACAAATACCCAGACATTGAAAATGGAATAATGGTAGATAAACTCTTTTTTGCTCGTTGACATAAGGTACTTGGACTTGTCCTCGTTGAGCGCTAGACCCATTCTACGCGACTCCCTCACCAATTTGGAGAATGGTGTTGTGTGTTACTGAGAATGATATCAATATCATCGGCCTATGCTCATGTATATCGCATTTTTAATTAAGTCAAATTTATAAAAAAAACCTGTTGAGAAGGTTAGATCACATGGGAAATTTTAAAGTAGGTTTTAGTATGATAGTTAGGATTATCAAAATTATAGACGGTCTAAGCCGACTATAAATACCCTACACATATGTGTGGTTACCATTAAAAGTGGTATATAGGTCACCAGGGTATACGAATCCTGAAAATAACTACAAACTTTCAATCGAAGAATTTTCATTCATTTGATACCCATATTTACAAATGGATAGGTGTACCGTTTGGCCGGAAACCATTATTTTCATGTATTTGATCATGAGTCAATATATATTTGATCAAAAAAAGTTCCTAAGCACGTATACAGTAAAATTGATCTGTAGATATAAATTTTAAACGAGGTATTTAAACATAAGTGGTCGGTTCTCAGGTCACAATAGACCGATCATGCCAATTTTAAGTTTCATTGCTCTAGCTCTTCTATTTTTTCTGTAATCGTGATTTCAACAGACAGACAAACGGATAGACGGACATCGCTAAATCGACTCAGGAGGTCATGCTGATCAAGAATATATATACTTTTCCATACCGGAGATGCTTCCTTATGGGTGTTACAAACGGCGTACCAAACTGAATATACCCTTTCACTTTTAGTGTAGGGTATAAAAACATTTAGTCCTTCAGAAGCATTCGTTGAAGACGTTGTCTGTCGAGTCAATTGTACACCCGGAAATAACGTAATACTATTTTTCCCCATAATACGAACATTAGATGCTAAAAATGTTGTCTGTTTTTGAATCTGGTCTCACTACGTCCTTGCACAGCCCCTCTTTTCGTTTCTTCTTCTTTTTAAATGCAAGATTTAAATACAATATTCACAAAATTTTCAGTTCAATAAAGTTTTAAATATTTTTTCGGAAATTTGACAGCAGCAAACTAATATAAAATAAAAAAGAGAGCATAGAGAATTGTGATAAATTACTCTCTCGACACACTTTTTAGATAACACAAATTTCTTTTTGATTTTTTGCGAAAACTAATATCCGAACAAGAAAATTATTTGCAAATTTTCCAGAGGCCAAGTTTCATACATTATTTTGTAAAAAAGTTTTCATATGAAGCACGTCTAAATCGTGTAATATATTGCGATATAAGGAACCAAAAAACGATTCGATTTTTTGCAAAATTCTTACATGATGCCCAAATTCTGAGTATGCATCAACATTCAGGAGACCGAAATCTACCAGAAATTATAAGTTTCATTCTTTCATCCACAGACAAAAAGGACATTTAATACGAAATTAAAATAGAAATACCGAACATGTTTTGATTTAAAACAAAATCGTAATCGGAACGAGGTAGAGCTTGGGTTGCAATATCTGATTTTGCACCCTGTACTAAGAGTGTATTTTAAGTTTTGTACGCCGTTTGTCGATTTAGTCTATCTGTTGAATTCTCGAATACAGAAAAAGCTAGATCAATTGTGACCTGATAAATTGTGACCTGTGATCCGACAACTTATGTTCAAATATCTCATATTACACTGATATCTACGTGTGCATTTTCCAATATACCGCCTGAAGAACTTTATGCTCAAATATAAAAATAATGTTTTTCCCAGATGTTTTTTGTTACCAACTATCAAAATTTCCATACTTCAACATTTCCCATGTGAGCTTACCTTACTTACTGTTTAATATTATATTTAGATAGCTGCTTTTTTTGATAAGAAATTCAAAAGATTAAAACCTTAGAAAATGTTCAAAATCTAAAACAAATGTAATGTATAAAGTCGTCAACGATGTTCAAACTATAAATGGGATTGAAAAGCTGACCATATGATTAAGAAATCATTTGAATTAAAGAAATCAAAACAATTTTCTTTAAATGTATATAGAAAAAGCTATAAGTTTTATTTTAATTGAGTTCTCTATATTTATTTTTACAAAAATATATTAAATTACAATTTAATTATTATTACAATTTAATTTAACAAACGCACAGCACTACAAGCTAAACCACAATTTCTATTATCTAGACATAAAATCCCACGGTATGCAGACTATACCATCAGTCAGCACACAGTAGTAATTGGTTACGTGCAAATCAATCTCACGCAGTTCACCGATATTTTGCTCCAGTAAATTACCAAGTGTCTCTATCATTTTGTCGGGTGTCACAGAATCATCCTTGGTCAAGGTCTTCAGTTGTAATTCGTCAATACAACGCTGTATCAATTCAGTTTCAACATGTTTTTGCAGCTGATACTTTTCGGTACGCTCCTTGGCCAATTCCAGATTCGTAGTAATAAAATCGATTAGCATAAAACCGGGACAAGTTGAGGGGGCTATCAGTTGACCTGTTGGATTGACCATCAGAGGACCAGCCTCCGATTCGATAACTATTTCGTAGTCACTCAGTGTGGCCGGCCATGACTTGGGAAATTTATGCACCGACAGATAATCGCCCAACGTTGTTGTCACCTTCATCAAATGGCCCGCATACTCCATGGCCTGCTGCTTGGGCATAAATTTTCGACGTCCGATTTTTATTTGTAGCAATACCTGCGACAGCGAATTTTCATAAAACGGTATCTTCTTTAGAAACGCATCATGTTTTGGAATGTTTTGTATGAAATCAATCCAGTTGTTTAGTACATCGCCCGTGAATAGCATAACATGTCCCTCCAGACTGACACCGGTGAACGGTGCAAAGACAACAATGCGTCCGCGCAACACTTCCATGTGTTTCTCATGCATAGTGGCCATGCGTTCGAGTGTTTTCAGGCAGCCGCGATAATGCTCAAAGTTCCAACCGCAATCGTAGCGCACATCGAGCAAATTCAGACGTTTCACCACATGTTTTTGCAATTTAAAGACTTCTTCCTTGAGATCGGCTAGTTCGTTGGCGCGAGTATGCGCCAAGCCGACATTCGAACGAATCCATTCATCCAGGGTTATTTTGTTTTCGCTTTTAGCCTGCAATAATTGTTATTGTATTTCAATTGTGTTATATACTACGCGTCATTTGAATAAGCTCAACATTAGGGAATTATTGTACTATATTTTTTTACACGTAGACATTATGGATTGTGGATGCTATTTATGGGCGGGATTGGACAAAGAGGCGTTTCACCTCCTATAAAACCTAAACTTTAAAAAGGTATAACAAAAACTCAAATACAAAAAATAACAAAATAAAAACACAAAAGCAAAAACAAAAGAAAGTAGATAAAGAAAATCAAAAACACAAAATAAAAACATAAAGTAAAACAGAAAAACAAACAAAAAAAATAAAAACAAGAGCAAAAACAAGAAAGTAAAAACAAAATTAAAAGAAAAAGCAAAAAAAACAGAAGGTAAAACCAAAACAAGCAAAACCCAAAATCATAAGAAAAAATATTAAAACACAAACAAACCCATAAAGTCAAACACAACAGCAAAAACAGAAACAAAAGTTAAATAAAAAAATCAAAACCAAAAACACAAAATTAAAAGCGAAAAAAACAAATAATAACACAACATTAAAAGCAACAAAAAAAGAAACAACAAACACAAAAAGCAAAAATACAAATTCAAAAGCAAAAACACTAAATCAAAAGAAAAACTTAATAGTGAAAAGAAAATTCTAAACACTAAATCAAAACAAAACCAATAAAAAAAATCAGAAAACCAATAGAAAAAACACAAAATAAAAAACTAAAAGATCAAAGTGGAAGAAAAATCTCGAAATTTGAAGCGAAAAAACAAAATTGTTAACAACATAGAAAAATTATAAGCAATAACTGAAAAGAAAACATAACATCATCAAAATAAAAAATTCAAAAAAAAGGGGGAAAAACACAAAATAATATGCAAAAACAAAAATTTAAAACAGTAGAAAAATAATCACAAAAATCTTATGTTTTGTTACTACAGTTATACAAATGAACAGTTAAAAAAAAATTAACAGAAAAACTCCATTGCGCATCCTAGTTACAAAATACTAGTCCTTCTATAAACAATTTTTAATACCCCATATAATTTGTTACGAATATAAAAAACCTACCTGATAATAGTTGGATGCAAAACCCGAAAACTCCGGGCCATAATTGTAGTCTCTACCGGGCTTGAAGCCACCGGAAGCATTGGCAAAACCAGACGACGCAGCCTCAGTGAAAGCGTTTGCAGACGCCGTCGACTTAATATTTTTGACATAATCTGTTGGCAGATTGCACAGTTCCAATAGTTTCTGTATGAGCGTTTTTGGCTCGCGCAGCCGATTATCCAACGTAATCCTTATTAGTTTAAAGGAATCGCGCGAGTCTGACGTCGAATCACGTATGTAAAACTGTAAAGTTTTCGGTTCATGAAACACTTGATACTTGTGTTCGTACAACGATTCGATGTGCGAGCTGAGGTGCTTTAGTGAATCTTCGTTGACGCTGCGCTGCTTGGGATGTTGTCCAAAAAGATCTGGATGCACGGCAAAGTAGAACGGACGCAGTGCCGTTGTCAGTTCAGTGCTTATGCTACGCGAATCGCCAAAATCAACCTGCCGGAGGGGCGTGGCACTGTTGAGCAACTGCTTGCGATACCAATTCCAGCTCCTCTTGCACAACATGTTTACAATAATACGGATGACAATTATGTAATTGTTTGTCAGCAAACATTGGCTGCAGTTATTTAATATTGACTATATTGTTACTATTTAATCGATTTAGCTATAGTGACAATTCAATCTTTTATATGGTATTTTTATAATACTTGAATAACTACCGAAGTATTTAATTTCTTTCAGCGAAGAAATAAACAAATAAAAATAAAAAAAAAACAACAAAAAAGCTGATTCCGAAAACAGCTGGGTGCTGCGTGCATAGAAGCCACCTTTTGAAATTAATCCCAACAATGGGATTTCTAATTAGGAATTGGGATTTCCCATGGGATTTTAACATTAATTTGAATTTTTTTTCCCAAACGTGAAAAATGTTCCCTTAAGTGAAGTTTCAAATACATTTCTGGTTTTTAAATGTAATTGTATCTATTAGTTTCATTGACAAAATTATAAATGTATACACCTTTAGCTTCTAACTACCACAGTTTATAAACGGATAGAATCATTACACAGTTCGGCAAAATGATCACTTTTGTTCCACCCTGTCTTAATTCTTATCATTTCTACATTATTTTACAGAATCACTATTATTTCACAGAATCACTGTGAACTGTGTTTTTAGTTTTTTACCAATACGTAACGTTTTTGAGAGAAATGCAATTTATCACGAACACATGTACGCGTCATTTTATTTTTTTTTTCAAAACTGTTTGAAAGATTCAGCATTTATTTTCATAATTTTTAAAATAAAGCATCAATGCTTTGTTTACAACGTCATAAATTCAAAAATAATCCAAAGTTCCAAATAAAAAAATCACAACACTTTAAAATATATTAATTAATTAATAAAACACCTTAGTTTATGACCAAACTAAAATAGTGAATTTATGTAGTTAAATTTTAATAAAATAGACAAATGAAAAAATCGTAACGTTCAAATAAAGTTTAAAGTGATAATTAATATTTGTATTTTTTAAATTTTTTATTGACATTTTCTGCTGAGTAATTTTAAAACGCTGCAAAAATACTGCAAAATTTCCACAAACATTCTCATAATAAATCTTTTTTTTTTTAATTTTACTCCGATAGGTGTAGAATGTGAACCCTGGAATTTGTTGATTCACATCTCTTCACTGAACACACCCAGCAGCTGAAACAAAATATTGTTTACCTGCAGGTCTGGAAACAAACCAAACACACAAAAATGGCAAACTTTGTGCGAGGCGCTTGTGAAGATTTTTGTCCTGAGCTAGAGTCTAAATTGTAAGAGAATCACCGAACCACTTTTCAATAAAAATCACAATTATTAAAATTTATTTGCAGACGTATTAAGGAGCGCCTATTGCATTTTTACGAGTTGAAGAATGGACAGAAAAATGTGCCTGGTACATTAGTGAAATGTTTTTCGCGATCAGCGGCAGGTGTAAAATGTCCCAAACCGAAGGAATTGCGCACAGAACGTTGTTTGCAACGCACAGTTGAATATCTACTGAAAGAGTACATTTTTAACAAGTAAAATCCACAACTTCTTAAATTTCTTTCTTCATAGAATACTGCTGGACAAACGAAGATCCTTTAATCATGTTTATGATTTTGTTTTTGATCGATTGCGTGCGGTGCGACAGGAAATGGTTATGCAAAATTATAATGCTCAACAAACAATAAAATTGCTGGAACCCATGATTGTGTTTTTGGCCTACAGCCGCTACAGGTGACTATGGTGTATCAATGGACTTTGGATTTTGCATTCATGCACCGTCCTACAAATGGACAGTACGCAATTTTAGCTTTTTACATTTAATACATGTTTTTAAAATTTAGACTTTGCGAGGAGGCTATGGATGCATTTGATCCGAAAATATGCGATCAACACTTGCAAGAGTGTTTGAAGCGCGCACTTTGTTGCTATGACGAAATTGCCGCCAGCGAGAAAATTCAGGAACGAACACTTAACGAAATAAAAAATCGCAACTTTATTGAAGCGCTTTACCAGGTTTTTAATTTGGGCTCTGTGGAATCATTACGTCGATGTCTTCAATTGCCTAAAGATATCAGGTGATAACTTTCTGTAATTAACAGTAATGTTTAAATATGTTTTATATCTATTTAACAGATCTGATGAACTTTTTCATAAAACTTATACAATTGGCATTAACTACTTCCAAGGAAATTATTATCGCGTTTTGCATGATATCAAAACTTTGCCCCACATTTTACGTGCAATAGCTTCATTGAAATTACCGCGTATCAGGCGGTGAGTGTGGCAGCATTTTCGAAGAAATCTTTACATATATTGCAACAAATAATTGATTATATTTGCAGACAACTTTATGAGATGTTTTCACATGCATATAGTAACAAGCAGTTGACAGTGCCGGTTGAATTTTTGCTTAGAATCACAAATTGTACCCACAAAACAGATATATTTAATGAATGTAAATATTATAATTTAGCAGTAACTGCAGATCGTCAAGGCATACGTTTTATCAAAAGTGATTTTAAACAGGAAATGCCTGCCCCAAAAGAAAAACATGAATTATTTGTTGAGGAAGAATTGAAACGTTTTTATTTGCCAGAAGTCGTGTTATTAAAAAGACTTTAGTTATTAGTAATTATTTTATTATTGTAAATAGTTAAATTTTTTAGCAACTTATTAAATTTTTGTACTAATTACATCTCGAAAATTGTGTTTTATTTAAAAAAAGGTATTTGTAATGTGTTTAGAACGCTTTGGTAATAAAGAGTCTCATAGTGTATTGAGTTTAATAAAAAAATATACATAGTATTTAACATTTTAAAACCAAGTTTAATACTTAGCTTATGTTAGGCATTTTTATAAATTCAACACATCTTTTTATATGGGAAAGTTTAATTCAAACGTATGTGTATTAAGTTGTGAATGATATAAAATATACATCGATATTCAGAAGGTCACTTCTAATCCAAATTCAAATAGTTTATAAAAAAAAACTCTAATTGAATTTTTTTCAAAAATTTAATTTATTCCGAAGCGGAATCTATTGAAAAACTGTTATAATGTATTGGAAAATTCAATTTTGAATTCATAAAAACAAATTCGATCAAATTAAAATTTGAATACGATTTCGATATAATGTTGGAACATTCGTTAGTATATTTTTTATTGATAATATTCCAACACAGGTTTTTAATTCAATCTGCAAATTAAAATTAATATAAGATGCGCATGAATAAATTTAAGTACTCCTACTCCCGAATGTAATTAAATTGTACTTTTCGCTGAGGAAGTATAATTCAACAACTACATTTTTAAAATGCCAATAACTGGTTTATTGAAGCATAATATTTCCTGCAATTTCTGCTTGAAGAGAACATTGGTTTTTAGGGTTTAAAAAATATTTAACTATCACATGGCATTACATATTTAAAAATCTATCAACAGGTTTATATAATAATAAATATTTAACATTAAACTAAAGTTTCTACCAATAATTAATTTTGTTAATTTTACTTCTACCACAATTATCATCGTTGTATAAAATTCTGCAATTACGAAATAAATTAAATAAATAAAATTTCTATGGCAAAGCAGAAAATAGAAAACATACCACGCACACAAATCGAACAGAACTAACTCCACCGTATGAACTGACAGATCTGTCAAAATAGCACGTAGTTCTCTGCAAGTGAGGAAAACTTTGTAATTGAGCCATTTTGGAAAATATTTCCGCCATATTAACCGGCTTATTTGAAATTATTTAAACAATTACCATAGTAAACAAACGTAAAAATTAACCGCTAACAGACATACATGATATTACAGTTGTTTGCAGTTTAATCCGTAGCCAAAAATAAACCCGTCATCGGGGTGGCGACTTGGCACAAGCAGACGTCGCAACAAATGTCAGCAAAAATTTGCGTGATTTTCTAAATAATAAAAAAAACTATTAAATTGCCTGGTAAGTTGTTAAATTTACTACTATATATTATTCTTTGCAATCTGCAACTATTTTTTGTATTTTAAGGTCGCAGAAATGTCTAGTCAAAATTTCCAGTTTAATGGCGCGGCTGCGTCGATTGTCAACAATCTGTCATTGGCGTCCGCTGCGGTGACTGACACCAGTACCACCACATCGCCGCTCTACTTCACACATCAGGTAATGTGCTCTGACATGGAACAGCCCTTCGGCGAGGTGCTGGACGAACACATGAACGTGGGCGGCGACAGTTTTCTCATCGAGGAAATCGTGGACGAACGCGACGAGGAAGGCAATATTGTTATTGATCCAGGCGAGTTCTTTATATCTGGCGACAGTGTGCAGTATTATGCGGTGTCCGATGACAACACATTTGGTCTTGAGACGGAGGCAGTGCCTCCACAGGTGATCATGCAACAACTGGGCGAAGAGGAAGACGACTCGAATTCTAACATGTATGTGAGATATGTGCCTGAGTTGCCCATCGAGGAGACATTGTTCCAGACGACGACAGAGCATATGTCCAAGGCGGTCTATATGGATGAATTAAAATTGGAGCAGGACGAAAAATGCTTTGCGGCCATCAAGGAGGAGATTGTGGAGACCATCGAAGATGTGGATTTGCATTTCGAGGCGACGACCACTAAAGATGCTGTACTGAAAGTTGAACGAAATGCTCAACCAACAAACACCACACAACGAAAACAACGTTGGAAGCAGACCAAGGTTCCGATACGTCTGACGCAACAGGAATTCAATGTAACGCTTTGGTCAGCAGTTAACTCGGATGACGAAGAGCTGCAGCATTGCATCAAGGAAGATGACTCGGATTCGAATATCGACAAGTTGATCATTGATGATGGTAACCTGAGCTACGTTTTGCCGGATCCCTTCGGTGGTGACGGCGGCACTGTGGAGGAAGAGGTGGAGACGGCTTTCATCGAGGAGGTCAATGCGGAGGATTTAATACAGACGGATGCGGAACAAGCGGATTATGACATATCGTTCGATTGCCGAAAATTCATATACGAGGGGAATGAAGAGAACATAGAGCGCCTGGAGCATTCAGCCACTTTTGCGGCAGACAAACAACTCATCATTTCCTACTCGCCGTCCACGCCGAAAATCCTACTGCAAAATGCAGTCACCAGCGCGACAACGAGCACACACACACAGCCCAATGTACGCCTGAAAATCAATTCCACAGCGCAGCCAATAAATAAATGCTCGCCACCTACGACAAATAACGCGGCGGATAACAAAGGCGCTGCGAAAGTTTTCCCGAATGTTGCAAATGTGACACCGGGCGACCTAAAGTTTCGCTGTCCGCAGCGTAACTGTCTGAAAGTATTTCGCAATCACTCGGCAATGCGCAAGCATATGCACACTCATGGACCGCGTGGCCACGTCTGCGCAGAATGTGGCAAGTCGTTTGTAGAGAGTTCGAAGCTGAAGCGTCATCAGCTGGTGCACACGGGTGAAAAACCATTCGAATGCACTTTCGAGGGTTGCGGTAAACGTTTCTCGTTGGATTTTAATCTGCGCACACATGTTCGGATCCACACTGGCGATCGACCCTATCATTGTCCCGTCGACGGCTGTTCCAAGTGTTTTGCACAGTCGACGAACCTCAAGTCACACATGTTGACGCACAACAAGACGAAACGCAAATGGCCGCGCACGCAAATCAATCGTCCGATCATTGCACGTTATGGTCGACTCGAGTTGGGCGAGGATCCCAAATTGGTTTATTTGGCCGAAACACATGAGAGTTCTTAAATGATGTGTTTCGCATTATTTTTGTACATAAATAGTAGGTTAATTGTCCGTTTTTTTCCAAAATGAAATACACACATTAATATTAAACGTTAGTTTATAGTCGTACAAGAATTGTATTTTTGTATTCCAACCATAACACTTTTATAGTAATTAAAAATCTATGTATATACTATGTGCATGATTGCGGCACTTGGATGAAGTCGCGTTGGCGAAGTTGTTTTGTTGAGTGCAAACTTTGATTTATCTTAAAATGTAAAACCCAATAAAAGATCATGCATTCATTTTTGATAAAAACAAATACAAGTAGTTTGTAATATTTAGTTTCTGAATGGTTTTAATGTTACATTTTTTTCTTAGAATATTGGAAAAACCTGAAAATTTTATTTTTTTTTTAACATGACAATTAAATTAAAAAATTTTAAAAGTTCTGCTGCTTAGTAATTTTTTGTTCAAAAATTTGACATTTTTTTCTCTAAAACTACCTAGGAAATACTTGGAAAATACGACTTTTCCCATAGAAAGGTAACAGAAAATCAAATATAATCGATTAAATGTGTTTCGTATATATTTTAAAATATTAATAACAAAAAAGATAATTTAATGTAATAATATAAATTAGTAATATAAACAAAATTTACTTTTTACATAAAATACTTTATTAAAAACATTGCTAAAACAAAGCAAAAAACGCTATAAATATTTATATTAATTGTATAGCATAAAGCTTCAATTGTTAAACCAATCAAACGCTACATTATTTATTATTGTTTGCTTTTTAATATAGATAACTAATCAATTGATTTTGTTCTTTGTTTTATGTTCTATTTATTTTATTTATCTTATTTCTTTTAGTAAAAAATTTAGACTCTGGGTACATGATTCACACACTCACACACCGTCCGCCGTCGCTCAGGTGGGTTTCTCACTTTACCGCACTAATAAATATTTTACTTATCTATTAAGAGATTACAAAAGAAACGCGACTGTCACACCAAGTCGATCAAATCAGAACTAATGACTTTGTATAATTAATTAAGGACGTTTGTCCATCTAAACGGCATAAATGCCTTCCGAATTATGGGCGTGTTACTGTAAACTTATATCTTTTAAATTGTTCATCTACTACTTTTATGCACAGTTAAATTTTAATATTAGCCTGATGTTCCATGAGGTTGGCAAAGGGCGTGATACCAAGCAAGCTGCCAGTCAATGACAACAACACCGAGTAGTTGAAGTACCAGAATAGGCAGAAGAGAACAGCAATTAAAACATCTGCAAAATCGAATTTAATAAATTAATTACGACTTCTATTCCACAGTTTTAATGTTTAATTCTTACGTATTGTGATGCGTTCCCATTTTTCCACCATGTACAGCTCCGTGACCATTAGGTATCGGAACCACCAGTAGTTGCAGAAATCAATGAGGTTTTGTAGCATTTTGTTTTTATTTTTTGGCTGGCTGTTTGTTTCTTTAACAGAAATATTGCTTAATTGCTTAATATTGCAATAAGCTGTCCGATTTTGTCATATGCTGATTTACGATAAAACTGTGTAAATTTAATTAATTGGACTAAAAGTATTGTATTGTGATAAGTTAAAAAGTGACGAATCGTAAACAGTGTTCTCATTTTACTCCGATCGGAGTATTTTTTGTATACTATTTTATATATATATATTTTTGTATACTATTTTAGTTTAAATGCATTTCCTCACCACCTTAATTGAGGTAGCATTACGGCGCGTTAACGATTCACCAACTTATTTATTAAAATGATTACAATTCACTTTAAACAAATACATTTCAAAATAATTAATACTTTATAAATAATCAAGCAATAACTGGTACCAAACTAAACTTATTAAATGAGTCAAAAAATATTGCATTGTCAATGCACCAATAAGTATGAATTTAATAATTAATTTAATAACTACCATTTAATATATAATATAAATTTGATTACATTTTCTCTCTACATCGGAAAACCAAATTTATCATTTAATATTATAGATATCATCAAAGTGGAAGGGTCATCTGCATTAAACAAATGCATGGAAGGAAGCAAAACAACGGCAAACAAAAGTCGTTTTAATAGACAATTTTGTAATGCAAACATGTTGAATGTAATGCGGATTATATTCAACGCAATAAAAATGAAAACTATAGAATTTTGAGTTTTTTTGGTTTTATTTGGTCTAATTTTGGTTAGTTTACTATTAATTTAACCGTCCCTAACCTCAAAATTAAAACAGTTTATGTTACGTAAAATATTTCGTAAATTTACAAGTAATTTAATCGTCACTTATTACCAAAAGAACAGTGATAAACATTTATTCAATTGTATCTCATTTCAGATGAGTGAGAAAGAGATAAAAATTCACACGCACACAAAAGTTTCGGTCAATTTAACCCGACGCTCTTAGAAACTTTTACTGAAACTTTCAGTTTTGATACTTGTAATATTACTGCCCATATGACCGGTAGTGTTCTTGCTGGGTAGTAGATCAATTTTTAATAGTTTATTCAAAAGTCTTTCAATGTTTTTATACACATTTCGTGAAAAAGTAAATCTAACATTTAATGGACTAAAAACACTGACGTCAATAATAATGAATTAATTACATGCTTTTTGACTTTTAACAAATTCAAAAATTTTTTTAAAATTACGTCACTTTCGACTAATAACACTGTTCGGCAAAATAAGCACTTTTGCTCCTCCATGTCTTTATTCATATCATTTCTACATAATTTTAATGTGCTGATTCGAACTGCGTTTTTAGTTTTTTCCCTGCAATTTATTATTTTTGAATTTTTCACTGCATTTAAGAAATAAAAAAAAAATATAAAAATTAAAATAGTTATTGTCCATGAACAAGTCAACTTGAATGACGTTTAAGATTTGGTTGCAAATTTTAAAAATTGAGAAAAAAGGAATTTGTGAAATCACCGGAAAATCATATTTAATAAAACATATTTTATTTTTATTTAAAATATTAAAATTACTATAGATTCTACACATTTCGACAATGGTATCACTTTTCGGAGCCTTTTTGATTTTGAGATAAATAAGTTTTTGATTGAATTTCAACTGTATAAAAATAATTCACTTTTTATTTTAAAAAATATTAATTATAGCAGTATTTTACTGTTATTTCTCAATATATGATAACAATTACTATGTACTAGGGTTTGTAAACATACTATGGCTACTGTTCTATAATAATGCGAACTGTGTTGGTACTTTTCGAACTATTACATTAAAATATAAATTAATTTCAATCGATATTTCAATCGTTCTTTTTAAATAACATAATTTAAAAGCTTATAATAATGCATCGACCATATTAATGAAATAATATCATTAATATATTCTGTTGTAATATCTCCAGAATAAACATTCTATAGAAATATTTTAATAAATATATATTCATTATCTTAATTTAAAAGTCAAATTTTAATTCACATTTAAGTTTTTTAAATGTTAAACTCAAAAAGTAGAAAGGACACAGAAAAAGCAATACAATGGTCGAAAAAAGGTATTCTCACTAATATTACCAATGATTTAAAATATAACATTTATTTTTTACTACAGCTACAGAAATATTTAAATGCATTTTTTTTAGTAAAAATTCTCTTTCATTTCTGTCAACATCTCCAATCATATTTTTATAATTATTATTAAATCTATTATCATAAATTGTTGGTTTATAAGTAATGTTTGCAAAATCTACAGTTTCATTATGCTTAAGAACTGCTTCAACATAAAATGAACCCCAAGCCTTTTGGAATTCTTTTTTTTAATTTTGATGGAGTTACAGAAGAATAATGCATCTTTTTAATTTCTGTAAACCAAGACTCTAATGAGTCTTGATTCAGGCGATTTGTTTTTAAAAAAGTAAACCCTTTTAAAGACAAATGCTCCCACAAACATTCCAAACTTTTTATATTTAGAATACATATATAGATATATATACACCCAGAAAAAAATCATGGTAAATTGATAGTATTTCAATAGAAAAACCATTATTTATACCATTAAAATTGGTCAATAGGAAGCGTCCCAATAGTTCTGTAATATTGAAACTGTTAATACAATGTGTGGTTGTACCATAAATTTTATAATGTGATATTTTAATTACAATAAGAAATACATATACAAATTTAATGATACGTATTATTAATTTTGTGGTAAAGTCGAATTACATTTCCCTAATAATTTATTAAAACAAAAATGTATTTTAGTTAATTTATTGTATAATTTATTTTATTTAAATGTCGAAATTGATATTCACTTTTACAACACACACATAAAAAGACACTTCTTGCTGCAATAATTGATTGTAGTACTTGAGTCTGCAGTTATTTTTGAGTCCGTTGCAATAATAGAAGTTCGCAAAAAAGAAGTTGCAAAAATAGAAGTTATTTATTTTCTGTAATAAATAAATATATAAATATAATTTATTTACATTAAATACATTGAGTCCTTACCAATGTAGCGTTTAATAATGTGGATTATTACAAAAAAATACATGCGACCCTTTTGAGTAAACACGCAGAATGACGTACAAAACGAACATGTTTGTATTCGTTTTATGTTTTTTTTACACCACGTTATTATTATAGGAGGAAACCATTTAAACAGCAGTATTTATTCTATTAATAATAATATTGAAATATTTAAATTTATGGTAGTGAATTTTTCAAATACTATTGAATTAATTAAAAAAACTTTTGATTTAAAAAGAAAAAACTATTAATACTTGAACCATAAGATCAATGATCGTACCATAAAGTACTTAATGGTACATATTCTTCTGAGTGTATATATAGATCTGTATTTTTAAAATCGACTCCTATTTTTTTTTTGGTAATTTGAGAAAAATTTATTAGTTCCATATAAAATCTAAAATGGCATTATAATAATTTCCTAATAACTGTGATCAATTACACTGTGCGGAAAACTACGACATTTTTAATTGAACTCCGATTTGTTTTTATTTTGTGATAAAATGTGTAGTACAAAGCTCAAGGAAACAAAGTACCAGTGCAATTACAAATACATTAGCGTACAGTAAAAGAAGAATTTTTCCAATTAAAAAATGTTCATGCTACAGTTAGAAATACAGATCATGTGATTACTTGGTGGCCAAAACATAATGTTATACTCTAACCAGAATTGCGGCGGACGACGGACGACGTAAAATTTTCCATGGTAATTTTGGTTGATTTAATTCCCACAGAAATTTCCCACAGCAGTTAAAATTATCACAAATGGGAAATTTCCCACTGACTGAGAACTATGCTGGCAGTGCTGCGTGTTTTTTTGAGCTTGCCAACACTGGTCGCAAATGTCAATCCATTGATTACTAATCGTTGCATCCCTACCAAGAATAATTTGGAACAATTTTGGAGCAGCATCTGCTAAAATAATTGCAAAAAACAATGGCAAGCGAACAAGTTAAGGATGCCAAACTGCAGGAAAAGATCATTGCTGATTTCCAACACCTCCGAAGTGAACAAAGAAATCTGGTCAATAATCTGAATACGCTGGAAATGGATTTGAAAGAACACAAGTAAGTTGAGTTGTGGAGGGCACCGCACAGACATAACCTCGAAACGTACTAATCATTTGATTTCCGCAGAACTGTGATCGATACACTCAAAACAGTTGATCAGGATCGCAAATGCTTTCGTCTAATTGGTGGTGTACTCTGTGAACGTACGGTGAAAGAGGTGCTGCCACAATTGGTCGAAAACAAAGATTTCATCGAAAAGACCATGACAATGGTCACAGAAGATCTATCCAAGAAGGGACAACAAATAAACAAATTCAAGGAGGAACACAACATCAAAATACGTGGCGAACAGTTAGATGCACAAAAGGATGGCGACGATAAAAAATCGGAGAATCGCAATGTCTTGGTGTCGAACTAACTGAGCGATGTCGATCGCAATGTCTGGTGCTGTGGCGCAGTACGAAATTCATAAAATATTTATATTAGTAAAGTCGACATTTTAGTGGCTGTGGCGTGGTAGTAATTGAATAAATTCACGACACTTAAGTAATATTAACAAAAACAATTAAATATTTATTTATTTAAAGCGTCAATACGCTGCTCACTCAATAATATAAACAACCAGGAAACGCATTTGAACGTTAATATATATTTTGTTTGCATAATATGCTTAAATAAAATACACAACTAATATTATAAATTATTTTTTTTTTTTTTTATTATAAATGATGACTTGACAAAAACACGACTTAAGTTCCACGCTCAAAATCACGCTTTCCGCCTGACTTACTCCAGAGTCGTATGTCCTTGATGGCAATATCGTGCGAAACGGCTTTGCACATGTCGTAGACCGTGAGGGCGGCAATCGACACAGCCGTCAGCGCCTCCATTTCCACGCCTGTCTGTCCGGAACAGCGCACAGTAGCACTAATTATGACCTCATTCTGTTGCAGCTTGGCGTTGACTTTAACCGAACTAAGCGGAATATTATGACAAAGCGGTATCAGATCGGCGGTATGTTTGGCACCAAGAATACCCGCCAGTTCAGCGACTGTTAACACATCACCTTTGGCTAATGCGTTTTCGGCTATGAGCTGTGCAATGAGTGAACCAACATCGACAATGGCTCTTGCCGTTGCCTTACGTTGAGTGCTCAACTTGTGCGTGACATCAACCATTGTGGCTTTACCTTGATCGTCGACATGCGTGAGTTTGTCAGAATGACTGCAATAATTTCTCAATTGCATTTGCTGATGATGATGGTGATAATTTGGAGGTGCATATTGTATATTGCTATAGTTGGTGATTGTTTGTGGATTACAATGGAATATTTTAGAACTCTTGGGTTTGTAGGATTCTGAAAAATGGATACAGTGAGATTTGTTTTTTTGTTATTGTTTTCTATTTAAATTGTAGTGGTTAATTTTATTGCAACAAACCTAAAATAAAATTATCCACCAATTAGAATCATTGGACGATTTTCCATGTGTGATAAGTTCAACATGCCTACAAAAATTAAAAAAATAAAATAAATTGGCATAATCTTCCAATGATTACACTGTGCTCTTTCGACTGAAAAATGTTAAAATGTTTTCCTATGCGCTGGCTTTCAGAAACTTGAACCTCTAAAAGAAATAACAAGTCCCAATCAATTAGTATAGCCAAAACCGAAATCACTTTAAAATCGTTTAGAAAAACGCTTAACAAATCGATAGAAACGGATTTTTAAATAGAATGAAAAAACTACCTCATAAAATTATTTTTTAGTAAAACGTAAATCAAATTTTTAGGTTATTGGTTTGTAGTTTCTTGTTGTCATAAACTAATTCGGTTTTTGCTTCATATTTTGAAAATTCGGATAAAAACTAATCGAAAAAAAAACCCAAATCAATTTTGACAATTTTCTCATATTATTATTGTCAAAAATTTGAGTTTACTTCGTTTATTGGTTAATCTGATAAACTCAGTTTTTCGTATTATGTATCCTTTTTAAGAAAATGACTTTTTAGAATAAAAAATACATTACTTTACACAACTTTAAACACAATTTTCATTTTTTATTTGTCAAAACTAATTTTAATAATTTAATGAATGCTAGTATTTCGATGTATTTTAGATGTTTGGTTCAAAACTCCCAAATCTCTGTTATTTTAGTAAATTTTTGTATTATGTTTCTAGCATTTAGGATCTAATGATAAATAATTAAAATATGATTTTTAGATTTTCAGGGCATAGTCTAAAGTAGCAATTGAAATTACTAACTTTATTCAATCTGATTTACTTTTTAACACATTTCTGAGGTATTTAGCAGTAGAAATGTAAGCTAAGAAAATATTTACTAAACAGTGAAATGTAATATTTATATAAAAAAAACACGACTAGCAACTGATTTATCAAAAAGTTTGATTAGCATTTTTTAAATAAATCACTGCAAAGAGTTAAATATTTCAATCGAATATGAGCACAACGTTAAAAGGTGTTTTGCTTTTATTTTCGCTTTTTAACTTGCCTGCATGTTGTTTCTTCTTCCGTTTAACTGCCGCTGAAATCAGCGCCACCAGTTCATCCTCAGAGCAGTTGCCTCTAATGGCATCGCGCAACGAAAACTCTTTATTGCCAAATAGACACACCTTGATGTTGCCATCCGCCGTGAGACGCAAACGATTGCACGTGCCGCAGAAGTGCTCTGTCATGGACGTGATAAAGCCAACTTGACCAACATAACCAGGCACTGCGTAAGCTTTCGATGTGTCGTTCGGTCCATTTGGTAGCGCCTTAAAATCTGGCCATGTTTTACGTATTATCTCCAGTGTTTCTCTGCCAATCGAAAATAGTTAATATAGCTAAAATTATAATTAATTGACACTGAACTTACTTAAACGATATCAATTTGTTCGTTTCCCATTTGTTGCCACTGAATGGCATGTATTCAATAAATCGCACATCCACATTGCGATCGCGTGTGAATTCAACAAAATCACAGATTTCATCCTCGTTGAAATCGCGCATTAGTACGATGTTCAACTTTGGCTTGTAGCCCAGCTGTATGGCCAAATCGATGCCGGCGATGACACGTTCCCAGCCCTTGCGTCGCGTGATCTCGCCAAAGCGTGACGTGCGCATCGTGTCCAGACTGATGTTGAGCGAATCGAGACCGGCTCTTTGCATGGGCACAAGTAGACGCGTGAGCACGAGGCCATTTGTTGTGATGCCCACATTTTCCAGATTTGGAATTTCTTTGATTTTTCCTACAAAAAAAAAAATGCGTGTAAAATGTGTTTGGAAAATTAGTATTCAACACTACTGTATATTTTTTAATTTTAAAAAGTGTGTAAAAAGAGTCATTAAATTTGATTTCAATTTTCCTAAAAACGTAATCGAATTACAAAGAATTGATGTCCATAAAAAATCGTGTTGAAATTTACTATTAGAATTAAATATCATATTTTACCAATAATATCCACAATATCACGCCGAATTGTTGGTTCGCCACCAGTTAAACGTATTTTTCGAACGCCTTGTTCGACAAATATTTTGGCAAGATAGTAAATTTCATCCGTTGTCAGTAGATTTGCTTTGGGCTGCAGAGGAACACCTTCTGCCGGCATGCAGTATTTACCTATAAATTGATAATTACAAATTTTCACACAAGACAATTAAATCGAGAAATTAAATACACCTTCAACGATCATAAATATATAAAATTGCACGTAGCCTTACGAGAACGTACTTTATTATTATTTTATTTATATCATTAACATGTATTAAATCACTTTAAATCTACGCACAAAAACCATAATTTTATATGAAACAAACATGATTTTGTTTGTGACGACAACAAAATTGTGTTTTTGTTCGTGAAGTCATTATAAATGTGATGCTGTTCGTTGCTTTAATAAAATTGTGTTTAAATTTGTATTTTAAAATGTGTAGCCGTTAAAAAAATGTCGACACGAATACAAAACATTGATACTTAGCTATCGCGCAAAGAACTAAAATAATTTTGAGTGTTATTAATTTTATAAATCATACTAGCATTAATTATAAATCAATATCAATGCATATCAACATTAAATTCAATATTTTCATTTACGTTAAACTAAAAATTAATTATTAGATTCAGATAAGAATTTTCAAGTATTAATATTTGTTTTATCGTCACTTTTAATAGCTTGTTAAACTTTGAAAATGTGATCGGTTACACTATATTATCTTTCAACGACGTGAGTTATCTAAATTTATTCTATGCAGGTTGAGATATCATTCTTGCATTGTTATAGATAATATTAACTCTGAGATTCCAGCATTGTTGAATTATTTTTTATACAAATATACAGTTTCAGTGTCATAATTTTAATGATATTCAAAATTTATAGTTTCTTTACAAAAACATATATGATTAATTAAAATTATATGATTTGTATTATATTAAATTTTAAAAAATATATATAATTAAAAATTGTAAACAAATTATTTTAAATACTCCGATAAAAGGATACTCTAAATTAAATTAAATTAAATGCAATTTCCCAGACAGTTAAGCTTCACAATATATCAGACTGGTGACATTTTATATCGCTTGTAATTTTATGATTTTAAAATGCAAGATAATAAATTTGTTTGTACAAATAAAAAATATAGATAAAAAAATACTTGTTGAAAAAACATTCGTGCTGGTAATAGAAGTAGAATTATATATACTTCTAGTGATTGTGGTTTTTGTTACAAAAATTAAACATTTATAATTCTTAATTTATTTTAAAGCTCTATTAAGCTAGATATTGAAAAATAGATAAATATACTAGATTATTAAAAAGAATCGTAACCTGAAATCATAATCTGAAATTATGCATCTATAATAACTGCTCTAATGTTAGATTTACAAATTATACCCGTTATGGTACCAGTTCCGGTTATGCCAAAATAAAGCAATATCTGTCCGAATCTCTAACTAATTTACAAAAATCAACAAAACCATCTAACATAACTTACATCTTAAATTGCAACGTTCCGTCAGTGAGATCCGTAGATACGTATGATGGCGTCCAAATGTATCGGTCAGAGGTGCTGCTAAGGTTATCGGTTCGATTTTGGGCTAACCAAAAACAAACAAAAAAAAAATACGAAATATACTGTGAAACCTCGAATTTTGACACATAATTCGGTTATAATATATTTACCAATACTGTAGTGTCCGTGGATGAGTAGTATTTGATATGAAAACCACCAGTTGTTGGCGTAGGTTTTGTTTTTGTTAGTGCAAGACCGGTAATTTTGGACAACAACTTGCCAAAACTATTTATTGTTATCAGCGACGTCATGATTTGGCACTTTTCTTTTCTTTTATTTATTATACTAAAGTAACTCGCTCAATTACGTTATAATAATTATAATTAATTGTATATTCAATAATTTCTAAACTCTGAATAAAATGCTACAGCATGTCTAACAACAAGTAGTAATTTGTACACAATCTCGAAATTACTTAATACCGCACACACTCGAGATAAAACCACTACTTGCACCTTTTAATTACTTATTATTCCACCGCAGTTCACTCACGAAGCTCTTCCACTCAGTTCCAAACACAAACTAATTCGCATTTCATATGTCTTACCGTCCGTTTAGTTTCTACGAACGACGAAGAAGCACTTTTAACGTGTTCAATTGTCATCGAAATAAATGACAAGCTCTGCTCTTTTTCTATACAATAATCGATGTGTTTTTGTTAAATATTATAACAACAAAATTAATCTACTCGTTCGAATTATAGAATGCTCTCAGAGGTCTAGACTACATTCACAACATATTCTTAGTATGCGGTGCGAGAGAATGATATGTTATCTTTGGGGCTTCGCTCTTTGGTTGGGGTTCCGAAAACATTATCCCGGACTATTCTTTCCTACACAATATTTTGCACAATTCTTCTCGGAGCCAGTTTTTTCCAAAGATTATTTCCCTTTTCATAAATTATTCTTACACGACAAATACTTCGCCGTATTCTTGCTCTGAGAAAATTCTTCCCCGAACATTTTATGTTAGGTTTGCAGGATTTTGACCATTGTTGAATTGTCTACCACTTCGACCAAAGTTGACCCATTGTGATTCGACGAAAATGGACGCTTTTCCATTTTCGTCCATCCAGATGCACGAATTTATCCCTAACAATTTTAACTCAGTCAATTCTTTTCAGACAAATGTTTACTAGATAAATATTTCAACATTACCCTTTACAGTCTAGAGAAAAAATTTGAATTGAATCTAGTATCAAAAAATCTAATGTCAATATATTTTTTTTTCTATTTATTCTTATTTATCCAATATATTTGATAATAATATTTTTCATATTGATTATGTACTTACATAAAAAAAAGTGTGCAACAAAATTGTCCAATATCTTCTAGATTATAGCACCCTGATTTGAGGAATATGTTGTAAAAATGTCAAATTTGATTGTCCTATTTGATATTTAACATTTTAAATTACGGTTTTCTTAATACACGATTTTTGTGTTTTCCTGTTTCATGCTATAGCATGAACATAGCCATTATTGATTCCCAACGCCTCAAATAATATCACAATGTACCCATATTTCATATCATTTCTATCACAACGTCAACATAGCTGAAAATTTTAAGAGCGATAAGTAATGGTTGTGAACTCTTTAAAGAATGGCCACCATATGTTTTATCAAACACTCTATCCAAATACATATGATTCTAATTTTACTTAGTTTGCTGTATGTATCTAAATATTTTGCAGATTCATGCTACAATTTTAAAAACAATTTATCCAGCTTCATGTCAAGTGTTGCGCTAGTTACCAGCTCAGTTGAATTTCTGCTCTCCACTGATTCGGATTTGAATTTCCTTTGTGTATATTTTTAGTAGTACTTGAATTTCAAGAATACAGAAGAACAAAAAAAACTCATAAATAATGCAGACGCGTCGCTGGAATATTAAAAGGGTTTTGCTGATCGTCATCGCATGTTTGGCACTCTATATTGTTTTCTCGGGTCGCTATCATGAGTACCAAATTGATCGTGTTATCAGCAATACAAAACCGGAAGAGGTTTGGACCTTTGTAGGAGATTTTAATAAAATGAAGTTATTGAATCCAACAATGTAAGTAGCTTTTAGTGAGAGAGATACACGAGAATGAGGACATTTAACGTGATTTTTCTATATAAAAAAAACGATCTATATATATTAAAACTACATAAAAAGCACTTATAATAGGGGTTTCTTTTATTATGCGGATTTTTTTTCAAACCCCACATGTCTTTTATGTAGTTTTGTTATTGTAAACAATAGTTTTAATTATAGCATTTACACAGTGGTAAATATATGTCAGAACGGCTAACTGATTTTCAAAGTGTAGGAATATCTAGAATTAATTTTGTAGTTATGATAGAATACACGGTCCAACAAAATTTAATTGCACTCATTTGGAAAAATACCGCAAACAAATAATTTACCCGTGTCTTCCTGTTTTTCTTGAAAATGGTTTTTCTGTGTTATTTTTCTTAAATCCTATATTTTCATTATATTTACTGAACAAAACAAAAGTGAATTAAAAACGAGTTGGGAAAGTTAGGTCACATGGGTAAGTTCGGTCACATGGGGCGGATTTTTATAGTCGGTCGGGCCCGACTATGGAATACCCTACACCTTTGGTGGGGATATTAACCCTCAGAATATTATTCTTATATCAGAAATTTACGTCTTATATCCCCATAAATTAAAAAAATTATGTAAAGTATAAAAAACTAAAAAAAAAAAAGAAAAATGTAATTGGGCGGACCACGCCTATATTTAAAATTTTGAAAGGCTAATATTTCATAGATTTGATTTTAATAATTTACGGATCAAATTTCCACTATTAAAACCCGGGAAATAATGCAAAAAAAAAGTGGGCGGATCACGCCCATTTTTGGACTACATATTTTTAGGTGAATTCTAACAATACCTTTTAAATTTTATAACTATACATTGAATACTTTTCGAGTTATTAGTTCCGAAAGAGTTATATAAAAGTGACTTGTATGGGAGGTGGGCGTGTCCGTTGACCGATTTGGCTCATTTTCAAACTCAGTTCCTACTTTTGGCTAAAATATATTGAGACGAAATTTCATCGCATTCTGATCAGTATTTCTCAAGTTATTCTGTATTCGGACAGCAAGACGGACAGAGAGACGGACATGGCTAAACGGACTCGGGTAGTGATGCTGATCAAGAATATATATACTTTTCCATACCGGACACGCCTCCTAAGGGCGTTACAATATCTGCACAAACTTAATATACCCTGTACCTCATAGGTGTAGGGTATAAATATTATGCGAATTATGGGATAAAATATTTAAAAAGTATGCGGTTCTTAATCGAAATAATGCTTGTTTTTTTTATCTGCAATAGTATCTGCTAAGTGATTAAGCTTTTAAAGTTCAGTTCTTACTATTGATTTCGAGTTTTTGCATTTATTTTTGTTATTTCGTTTTTCATCTAATTTTTTTTTGTATATTCTATTTGCTTTTGATTTTAAAAATTGATTACATTTTGCCTTCTTTTGTATTTGTGCTTTTTTGCCTTATTTTTGTGTTTGACTTTGTGTTTTTGCTATTAGATATATTTTGGTTTGGTTTTTTTTTTTTTTATTATTTTTCTGTTTATACCCTACACTAAGAGTGAAAGGGTATATTCAGTTTGGTACGCCGTTTGTCAAACCCAGAAGGAAGCATCCCCGGTATGGAAAAGTATATATATTCTTGATCAGCATAACCTCCTGAGTAGATTTGAAATTACGATTACAGAAAAATTAGAAGAGCTAGATCAATTTAATTTCTAATTTAGATTACTTATATATCTACGCAGTACCAACAAGAAAATTGACATGATCGGATTCTTTGTGACCTGCGAGCCGACCACTTATGTTCAAATATCTCATAAAATTTACATCTACGGATGAATTTTACTTTACACGAGCTTAAGTGATTTTTTTTGCCAAATATATATGTTCGAATATATGAAAATAATGTTTTCTCGGGAACAGCCGTGTGGTTCTCAAAAAAAAAAATCGAAATTCGGTACATATGGGTATCAAATGAAAGGAAATCCCTCAACGATTTCAAGTTTGTAGGTATTTTCAGGATTTGTAAAGCCTGGTGACCTATGCACATTTTTAAGTGGTCACAGCACACAGGGTATTTATAGTCAGCTTAGATCTATATAACTTACATAATTCTAACTAACTTAATCACACCAACTATCACAATATCCCTACTTCAAAATTTCCCATGTGATCTAACCTTCCCAACTGGTTTTAATTTGTGTTTCTGCTTTTCGTTTGATTTTGATTTTTGTTTCTTTTATTTTTTCATTTGTGTTTTTATATTTTGCTTTGTTTTAGTGTTTTTGTGATTTGCATTTGTTTCTGTGTTTTTGCTTTTGTATTTTTCCTTAGTTTTTGTGTTGCTTCTGTATTTGTTTTTGTATGTTTTTTCTTTGCTTTTCTGTTTATGATTTCGTTTTTGATTTTGATTTCGATTTTTTTGAGTTTTTTGTTTTTGGTTTTACTTTTGTTTCTATTTTTGCTTTTGTTTTGTGTTTGTTTATGTGTTTTTAAATTTGATTTTGTTTTTGGTTTTATTTTAGTGCATTCTTTTTTAGGTTTTGCTTTTTAAGTTTTGCTTAAATTAATTCTTTAATTTTCGCATTTATATTTTGTTTTTGATTTTGCTGTTCTTTTAGTGATTTTTGCTTTTGAATTTTTTTGTATTTTTTTGTATTTAAGTTTTTTTGTTTCATCTACTGTGAAGTGAATGGAATGATCAACCGTTTTTTAAAACCCATTAAATTAAAGTCAATATATATAAATCAGCATCACTTCCGATGTTCCTCTGTCTGATGTGTGTATTTTCGTAATAATATGTATATCCAATGTTAAATAATAGAACACTTACCACATTGCAGTTTTAATATTCAACAAACTTTCAGCTTAAATTTCAAAATAATTGCTGACAGTGGCCACACACATGATTGGCGTTATACAGTTGTCTACACGGAGAAACTATCGCACTGGCCCTACTGGTTAAATACCGCAAAAGCCGATTACACTATCACCAAAACGATGCCGGGCATTGAACCTGTCCTCTACATCATAGATTCAAAGCATCAAACTTGCTTTTTTGGCGGAGCATATTGCTGTGAGTATAGTAGACGGAACGCAGTTAAATATATGTTTTTACAATATTTTTTGTATTTTCTTTTTCTATATTTAAAGTGCATGCTGTGAGTGAATTTAAATTCAGTCAACTGGGCAAAGACGACACCTACTGCATCGAAAAGATACAATATCAGTGTCCAGCATTTCTGGGTGGCGCTTGTCGACGCGAATTGCAGTATCAACGGCAGGCCGTTATGCATAATCTAACTGCGATATTTGGCAAAAAACAAAAACAAGCTTAACTATTTGTAATTCATTGTTTTATTAATATGTATAACAACGATATATACCAAATATAAGAAAATAACTTAATTTTAAAAACGTTAGTTAAAAAAAGAACAAATGAACTAATTTTATAAATGTAAAGGGTTTTTTTTTTAATTTCATTTTCTTAAAATTTTGAAATTATAGGCACTATTTAAAATAGTTATCTACTATTGCATTAAAAAACACATGTTAGAATTCATCAACTATAACATTTCATTAAAATTTTCTTTTTAAAAACAATTCAACAATTCTACTAATGTTAATAGTTTTTTTTTACTAAAAATTAGGACCTTTTTTGTTAACTAATAATGTAATTATTATTATTATTTGAACTTATCATGTATGTATGTCTGTATGCAGTGACGTACAAAATTTCATAGTGTAAATAACCGAGATATTGGGAAATCAAAACGTTAGGTATCTTTTTAATTTGAATTTGAAAGATTTGGGAATATATAATAATTGATAAATATTGATAAATCTGTAATTTTGAAGCGGCTATAGAAAAATTGTCCAATACGGTTTGAACACCGAAGAAACTGACAGATATTGTTAAAAATGGGTATAGTTCAGTTACGAAAACATACATTTTTGAAAATAAATATTTGGAATAGAAACTAGAAAATAAATATAAATGACAAAGCTCATTTCCTAGACAATTTATACGTTTTTTGTTAAATAAATATAGTAGCAAAATATATAATGGGGTTACGGACAAATTGTCCCCACAATACTTGCTCAATTCGTATCCAAGCCAAAAATGGAAATAGTTTAGTTACGGAAACTTGAATTTTTTTAAATAAATTGCTGAAATCAGAACTCGAAGCTTACTTAAAATTTAATTAATTAAATATTTCTCAATATTTATGTTATTTACACATTCTTTGTGCGTTACTGTTACTTTGCAACTACATATGCATTTATGTATATGTTTTTTAAAAGGTAATTTGTTTCTTAAACAAACGTAGCAAATAAATAAAAAAAAATTCCACCTACATTGAGCTAATTATTAAATGATATATCTAAACGACGTCGTTTTACAGGCGACTTTCTTGTACTATTTGGGGTCTGTGGTGGCTGCGTCTGCGCAGTGTCGTTGCACACAACGGCAGTCTGTTGTTTTTTGCTAAACCATTTGGTGAGTTTGGTCGCTTGTGTGGTGCATGTTTTTGATTTTGATGGTTTCGGTGAATTCTTGGTGGCTGCGGCGCCAGCTGCTGCGCTCTCATTAGCTGTGCCAGCCAGCTGTGTCTTTTTGCGCGGTGTTCGGAGCTGCTGTTGCGGTTGCTCGTCCTCCACAGCCGACGTTGCTGGTGAGGATGTCTGTGTTGTGCTGCTACCACCAATTAAATACTTAGTGATTTTATTGTGTTGCTGTGTCATTTGGGTCTTTAGTTGTTGCTGTTGCACCGGCGAAACATCGCCATTAGAATTGACACGTATGAGACTGCCAAAGGTGCCGTTATTTGTAATCTCAAAGACGTCTTCCGCCACCGGCGCTGCTTTGCTGTACAAGCCTTTGCGTTTCTCTTTCTGCGGCGACTGTGGTGATTTGGTGATTTGCGTCAACTGCGGCACAATTGATATGTTTTTGTTTTGCTTCGTAGACGGTTGTGTTTGCTTGGACCTAGACTTTTTGGGCTCCGTCTCAAACATCTTCTCCAGTATGTGGAGACATGAGCGATCACGCGTTGAGCTCGCAATTGATGCGGTGGCGCCCGAGTGTGCATATTGCTGCTGAAACTGCTTCACTTCGGAGCCAAAGATCTTGAAACCTTCAAAGGTTGATTTATTGTAATTGTTGTTGTTGCCCTGCGAACATGTCAGTCCAATGTCGGAGCAATTGCTAAAGAGATCTGGCGATTTGGTTGCTGTGCGTAGCGTTTGCTGCGCCAGCAACTCGCTAAAAGTTGCCTTATTGCTGCTGGCAACTTGTTCCTCGTTGCCCTTAGGCTGTTTTTGTCTGCGCTTAAGCACGCGCGTTCGTCGACTTTGTGTCGATTGCGACGACAGCGAACCTTCTTCGTCCTGCGAGCTGTTCACAACAATAACTTCACGCGGCGGCGGCGTTGGTGACGGCAGTATAGCCAGCTCTGAGTTGGCGCCAAAAGCACCTGTCAGTGAAAATGGCGGAAATTCTGCATGACGCAGCGATGGCGGCGTTGGTGGCACCAAGAAAGTATAGGGCATTTGCTGCTCAGAGCTCATGTGTGAGCCGGGCGTTAACTTTTGGCCGCATTGTATTTCCTCGTACTCGGACATGGGCAGAAAAGACATTTGACTTGCAGGCGCTGGCATATTATGTACTTGCGTTAAGGTATTTGTTGTTTTGAGGGTTTCCGGTGACGGCTGAACCGCAACCTCCACCGTCGCCACATCATCCTCAACTGTTAAGCTTCGGTTCAATTTATTTTTAGCGCCGTTTTTGTTATACTTAACTTTCTTATCAATATCCAGCGCCAAGTCTTTGCGCATGTATTTGCTTTTGTAGCTGTTGCCCGCCGAACGTGTTGTGCGCTGCATGCCGCGTGTTTCACGAGTGTGAACGCCTTTTGGCGCTATCGCTTGTTCGCGACGTCCAAACTTGACAATTTGTGGTGTCTTGGTTTTAATCGGTGCAGGTTCCTTGGCATTTTGTACTTTTTCATTATTATCTTTCTTTGACTCTGGTCTGGGAGACTTGAACTTGGTTGTTTTATCGTCAGTGCTATTACTGGCTTTTAAAGATGTCTTCGAGTCGTTCGGTGTGTCGCTCGTGCTTTTTTTGGTCTTTAAAGTTGTCTTTGGGTCACTCAAAGTATCGCTTTTGCTCTTTGTGGCCTTCATAGACGAGTTTGATTTACCAGGCGACTTTACTACATCCTTCGGAGTGACGCTGTTGCTCTTGATTGCTTTTAAAGCTTTCTTTGCGCTGATCAAAGTGTCGCCATTGCTTTTGGCAGCTTTTAAAGGTGTTTTTGCATCGCAGGAATTCTCCCTTGTTTTTGCAGGCGACTTTGCTCCATTCAAAATACTGTCTGTGCGCTTCGAGACTCTCAATGGTGTAGTTGGTGCGTTTGCAGTATCGCTTGTAGTTTGTTTTGTTTTGGCGGGCGACTTTGCAACACTTACCTTTTTAGTTACACTTGATTCTGCCGTTTTCCCTGCTTTTACTGCCGTCAATGAACGCTTCGGTGAAGTATCGCTTGTGCCATTTGGTGCTTTCACAGGGCTTTTAGGCTCCTGCTTTACAACACGTAGTGAATCCGCGCAGCCTTCTTCCTCTAAATTTGGTTTAGTGCTCTCACGCAATTTCGATTTACGTTTAGGTGTCTCGTTGGAAGCTGTCACCGCATTAGTTTTATCCATATTTTTAACTGCAGTTTGTTCAGCACTTGAACTCTTGGCAGTACAAATTGTTTTATTTTTTGGCGTTTCAACTGATTTCGCCTTGTCTAAAACGCTTGCAGCACGTTTTTTATTTTTAGGCGTTGTATCGTTGTTGCTATTTGTGGATTTGGCACTTTTTGTCTTTTCGTTTTCGTTTTTGTCTTTTTTATGTTGCTTTGTTTTAGATTTAACTGCGTCGTCTGGCACATTTTGAACATTTACAGTGCGCGTTCTAAGCGATTTGCCGCCACCGACAACAAGTGTATTACTGCGTAGCGACTTCGATACAGGTCTCTTTTGTGGTTTTTGCGATTTTCTTGTTGGTCTTTTGCAGGATTCAGATACTAACTGTTTGTTAGTAGCTGCATTGGCCGCTGTCGCATTGACGGCCTCTACATTGACAGCATCTGCAACCTCATCATTATCTTCTTCGATGGTAATAATTTCAATAATTTGCTCTGCACACTCCGGCTCATCAGAGTCACCATCCGATTCAGAGAGAAAAAGCAAGGGTGACATTATCACAGTGTCATCGGATATTTCGTTGCTTTCCGCATTTGAACTTCTGCCAGTCCGTTCGTTCAATATGATTTCCACTTCATCATCTGAAGCGCATTGTTTTTTTTTCTGCATAAACTCCTCGAACAGCTCTTCTGTGTCCTTGTCCGTTGATATGCTTAGAATTTCCTGTAGCGATTCAGATCCATGTGCCGGTGTCTTGTTCGCAGGCTGTTGTGCTGCATGCCATGAATCCAATACTTCTTGTATTAATACAGTGTTCTGTTGCGTTGGCGGCGGATTTCGTGCCGTACGCCAAGCATCCATATTATTGTGATAACGTACGCTATCGACCAGCGGCAAACTATCATCTAGCTGATGGCGATAACGACGTAAACGAAACGACCTATAAAATGGTAACAACAAAAAAAGGTACAAACGATTGGTTTTGCCAAACAACAACTCACTTGCAGAAATCTATAAGTATTTCGCGTTTCAGAAAATACTCCTCTAAATCGACATTTTTCGTTGAGACCTGCTTTAAATTGGGTAACTTAAACTTCTCATCAAATATTTTCCAGTTTTTGTACTGATGATCCAAGCGACCGCATAAACGCAGTATATTATGTAGTAGTTTTAAATCAGACTTTAAAGAAAATCAAATTTATTTAGCTACATATCAGACAGTTAAGCATAAATATTTGCCTACCGTTATGTCAAGACTTGATATCAAAACGTTTACTTTCTTCTCGTAGTTCTTGAGCAGCATCGATAGACAGAAATTATTATTTAGCATTTGACCGCGATTGTCAACAACTATATAGTCGAACTTCAGTTTACTTAGGTCGCCAATAGACTTGAGTGTGCACCATTTGCCAATGTAAACATTATTTGCTGATGTGGAGTCTGCAACGAAACGCAATATAATGTTTTAATAGAAGTATAAATATAGCTGCTGTTCTGTGTAACAGCAACAAAAGGTCAAAAGTTTGAAAGAATAAAATAATTTGATTAAATCGCATGGCGATATGTGTAGGTATTTATTAGTTTATTTAGTAATATAATTAGTTGTTTATCGTATGTTTTTAGTTTTTATAAGATGGGTCACCTAAATAACGTTGAACTGACTATGTACTTTAAAAATTCTTAAATAAAGTAAGAAATGTGCACAAAAAAATGTAAAATTTCTAAAAAGTAAATACTTTTTTTATTAATATGACCCAATATCATATGTTTCTTAAACTTGTCTTTCATATAATGCAAGAAAAAAACAGTATGAAAGGTTAGGTCATATGGGAAATTTTGATGTAATACAATTTTGATTGTTGGTGTAATTAAGTTAGTAAGAATTATAAAAGTTATAGTCGTCAAATAAACACAGATACGGCGGGCTAGTATTTTTCAAACATCTTTTGTTTTCTTTCGGAAACGTTACCACCTTAGTTTATAACATCATTTTTATGACAATATTGATTCGATATTTTATTCTTTATAACTTTAAAATAATTTATATTTTAAATAATAGCTTGCATAAGCATTGTCGTTATCAGTGTGCATATCCAAAACATATCAAGAATTGTAAAATGTGCCATTTCCACGTCAAACTGGGCACTTTTGAGATTTATTATTTTTGATTTGATTGAAACATTGCACTCATGTAAATCCACTCTATGTAAATCCAAAATATGTAAAAAATGTGTTTCTGGTTTTTTTTTTATTGAAATTCAATATTTTTGCATTTAGTTAAAATACTGTAGCAAATGAACAATGGCTGACTCTTTCTGAATTTCGAAACAAAAGACTATTAGACGAAAGTGACGTAATTTTCAATATATTTCAAAGTCAAATAACACGAAATCAAAATTTGCGTGACGAAAGTTTGACGTTCAATTTTCGTTTCGAAACATAGAAAGTGGGTATAAGTTCAATATTGAACAATTCCTATTAATCAAGTAATATTTCAATGTATAACTAACTTGAAATCTAAGCGCAACTGAAAGTTGAAGGAAACTTTTTATTCAATTTAAAATATACAAATATTTCAAGGTGAGCTTTACACTTGTTAATGTCTTGAATTTTATCCTATATATAGTTGATATTTATATTTTTATCATAGTTCAAAAATAGCGTCATAGACCACTTGATAATCATATTAAACTACACAATAAAACTACACTTGATTAAAACTTGATGTCGATAAAAATTCTCAACATACACGTATACTGCATTTTTCTATATCAAAACAATATAAAAGGGAATTGGAAATATAAAACGGAAGTGAAATGGATAATGCATGTTAAATCTTAGAAGTATTAAATATTGATCATCATTAATAGATATATTTTCCAGGTCTCCGTGGTTCCATTTTTATAAAAAGATAAATGATGTTGTGGGTTTTCGTACACCGTTTGCATAATTTCGTATTTCATAATTGAGACGCAACATTTGATGAATTTTGTAGTTAATAATAATATAGCGGCTGTAATTGCAAATGTTTATAATTTTCAAACTCGAATGAAAAACATTGAAACCTATTATTTCTGCTGGAAATCTGAGAGCAACGCCTTCGCATAAAAACGGAAATAAAAATCAATGAACATAATTCATATTGTGTTTATTGGAAAAGGAAAAATTTAGTGACTTGAAATGTAGAATCTGCAGAGAAAGATCGCTGATGAAGGGGCTTGGCTGCCTCTGAAACAGCTGTACGATCTGATATAATTATTGTACAAGTTGTTCTCAAGTTTTTAAAAAGGGTAGAATATTCATATGTTAATGAGCTTATTGAAGACAAATTGTTAACCCAATTTGCTGTTTATTATGAAGCAGCTATCAAGTTGATTTCATAATGTTTGATATGCACATATATTTACAATTTAAAGTGACTTGATTTAGACACTTGCTTTTATACTTTTTAGTATAGTTACACAGTTTATATGAACTATTTTATATAGTTATACTCAAGTCTTTATAATTCATGATTTCAACATTATTATTATAGCTTGGAGAATAGTCAAGAAATATTATTGAAAACAAAGAAAATCAAAAAATATTCACTACGGCTTGACGAAATGTTCATTGGGATAGTTCTTTGTAATAGTTTACTCGTATTTAAAATCTCTAATATAAACATAATAAGAAATGATGATCCGAAAGTTTTAAAACCGATATTGGTGGTCAGCAAGCTAAGTTCGTATGAAAATCATTAGTTTCGCACCTTAAAACATTTGCAGTATGTTCAATACTCGCATCCCATTTTCGTTTATGGGCCATTCCACACCAAATCGACCAGCGGTTGAAACTCACCTTCTTCGATTTCAATGAAATTTTGGAAATTGATAAAGGATATTGAGACATGCACTAAAAAAGGGCTAAAAATCACTGTTGTATGGTTGTTCATATTTAAATATCTTTTGAACTAGAAATGGTATAAATTTCATTGATGGCTCGTTTTAAAGCTAATAAATGGTTTTTCCACAGGGACGCTACAAAAGTAGAGCGACAAGGACAGCAAACAACGCCATATTTCTTGCCGCTCTTTTGACATTTCTCTTCAGTAAGGTTTGCCATTCCACGATTTTATTATAGTTAATCAAATAAATGACTTAATTCTAATACGCAATTAATGTCTGAAAGTACTTTTAGACAAAAAAAATAGTTTTATATCCCATTTTGTTAAAAATTCATCAGTCTTTACTATGAAATTTTTTAATCACAAATTTAATGATGAAAAAGAATATAATTCTACAAAAAGTGCTACAATTTATGGTCATTTTGCACCAAGTGTTTCTCTAATAGAGAAATAGTTTTTGTGTTGCTGTCTCCAGCATCACAAAAACATGAAGAAACACAAGAAACAGTTCAACAAATATGACGAAAATTGTGTTTAAAATCCAAAAAATAGAAGAGCAATTGAAAAGGACGATAGTCATGTTGAAACTACCAAGCAGAAGGAATCCAGATGCAAAAATGTTTACGGAAATAAATAAATTGGTATTACGGAATTTTAACTTTAAGTTTTTTGACATTGCAAATAGGTTTCTTTTTTACTTTTTCCAAGCATACTGATAACAAATTAGGCACAAAATGATGGCGGGGTACTGTATAGGGTACAGTGTTTAAACAAATAATAGGGACAAGCCGTTGAAAATTATGCTTTCTTGTTGTGCTCTTATTACGGATATTTCTGTAAAGTGACATTATCTGACCGCGGTAGCTCAGTGATTAGTGCGTTGGACTGCGAGCCGAAAGGTCCCCGGTTCAAGCATGGACTGGGGCTAACAACATCTTTTCGCTACCTCTCGGCAGTAAATGGCAAACCTACGAGAGTAAAACATTGCCTATGAAAAGCTCTCACCCGCCGTTCGGATTCGGTAATAAACTGTATGTCCCACCACTTTGAGTACAAATATAACAGGCACAGCGCAAAATGGCGAGAGAGCTCGGCCGAAGTTCTTATAGGACTGTAGAGCCAAACTATTATTATGACATTATCTTTAATAGAAACGTGATTGAATGTTTAAATTAAATTTTGGCGGGACAACATATTTCAACAATTTCTTGGAATTTTTCGAATACCTAATCGTAGATATAATGAATTAATATTATCTAATGTGAAATTAACCAATTGTAGGATTTTTGTTTTTTTTTTACTTTTTATCCTTAACAATCGTATGAACCCCAGGCAAAATATACGGCAGGTAACAGGCGCACAACAGGCAGGCAACACAGCAGCTTTCAAGCTGGTAATCAACAGGCTATCGGCAAGTTTCTGCCAGTCATAGGCGGAATTTGTAGCAAAATCAGTCTGTGCTTCCCTAGAACCAAACCCGCAAACGACAGCCTATAGGCAGGTTATAGAACGTGAAGGCAGCTTCGTATTCAATGTAGCCCGCTTCACAATGCTCAAAACCTGCCTGTTGTCAGCCATAGAACAATACGGCAGACGGTAGCCTATAGGCAGGTTATAGAAAGGTGAAGGCGCAGCTTGTAGCGAAATCAGCCTGTTGTCTGCCCTAGAACAATACGGCAGACGGATGCCTATAGGCAGGTTATAGAAAGGTGAAGGCGCAGCTTGTAGCGAAAACAGCCTGTTGTCTGCCCTAGAACAATACGGCAGACGGGTGCCTATAGGCAGGTTATAAAAAGGTGAAGGCGGAGCTTGTAGCGAAATCAGCCTGATGTCTGCCCAACAACAATACTGCCCTAGAACGTACGTTTCTCAAAAAAATTGACAAACATAAGTAACAAAAATAAGTAACAAACATTTTTGCTTCCACATTATTGCTTCCATTTAACTCAAAAACATTTTTTTTAGTGTACTGAACATTTTATTATATTATTTACTTCTATTACAAAGCAATTATGCACTGCACGTTGAAATAGTCCACCAGAATATCGGACTTTTTCAACAATATAAGACAACTTCAAATCTACTTCCAAATAATGTAATGTCTACTCTGAGAACGTTTATAACTTTAAAACAACAAGGCATACCAAAAATGTTATATATGAAGAAAATGATATCACATAAGTATACTTTTAGATGCATGTATAAAAAATATTAAAAGTATTCAACTTAATGTGATTTCAGGAAAAAATATGTTGAAATGTGCGTATGAATGTAGTGTAACAAACGGCGTTTTGGTCCAAATCTATAATTGCAAGTCAGGTAAACGAAAATTCGTGCTATTGCTCTACGCTGTTCTAAAAATTAAAATGTTGGTGAGTTGTACTTTCTTAAATTTTACAGATGAAACCGATATTTTTTGTAAATAGGTCGTGTGAATCAATTGAGAAGAAACCCATTCAAAAACAGAAGAAATCTGACAAAATATGTAATGCTCTTAAGTTGAATCAAAAAGAAACCAGAGGAACAACTGAAAACATCGAAGATGTTCGTTAAGACGTTATTTTGGCATTAGAAAAAAATATCCAGTTCTTTCATCTAATGCCTTTATCATGTAATTAAGGCTCTAGTTTTTTTTTGTCTGACAGTAAGAAACCATCTTCAAGAACTAGATGAAATGCCAGGAAAGTATCAATTTTAAGGAAATGTGAGTTGAAGCCCCGTGGTTTGAGACTCTTTTTGGTGTATTATGGATCGAATTTAAGGTGTGTGGATCGTATGACAAAGAATTTTCCATCAGAAACAAATCAATAAATGTTGGTTTCGTGAGACTACATTACAGAAAGAAATGACAGGTATGTCAAGTACCCTTTTTAAGAGTACCGAATGTCTATTTTCAAACTGGTGCAAAATTGAAAATATTTTTATTCCATTTTGAAAATATTTGTTTTTTTTGCCAGGTCACGTACGCTCTTTGTAATTACAGATTTTCTAAAATTTGATAGATGATTATCAATACTAAGAAAAACTTTAGTCTTTATTCAGAAATAAAATATTTATTGTATATTTAAACAAAAAAACATGACTACATTAAAATAGAATTAAGTATTATATTTTTCAGTATACTTTTAACGACAATTTTTAATAACTTATTTGTATAGGGATATAGATATATATCGTCGTTGTATACAACGACGATATATAGTATATGTTGAAATATATTATATTTCTTGAAAAGTGACGAGTTTTTAAATTCTTTAAATTTAATTTTATTTTAATATTAATTCTTTAAAACTATTTTTAAAATTTGTTGATAAATTCTATTTAATGTCGCTCGCAACGTTTCTTATGCATAAATAAGATTCAGCGAATGCTCACAAATTAGTCGATGACAAAAAATAAATTTCAACTATCGCATGAAAGATAAAAGTAATATTTGTTAAATCATTGATCAAATGATTTTTTTCTTATAAACTTCTTTGCAGAGATGATTTGATTCCAATTGGAAAATAGCTATTCAAATTTTTTGAATGCTGCTGATCACACACCTGATGTTTGTTTGCAATGTGAATCGTAATAATAAATAAATATATAAATAAATGACTTACCCATGTCTTCAGTTACCACCGCCACAGACAGATTGGTCAGCACACTTAAATGAAATTCCCAGCCTGCAACGATATCCTCATCGTTCTGTACAACAATCAGACATGTGCGATTGTCGCCACCACATACGACCGCATCTAGAAAAACAGCTGTGGTAACCGTTTTGCCCAGACCACTTTCATCATTGAAAATACACGACACACGTTGTTCGTAGTGTCGGTTTAGAAACCGCAGAGCCTGCAGCTGAAAGCCTTTCAAATATTGGCAAATATGACCGGGCACCTGCGCCCGTAGCGAGAGTACTAATGCCTCTGCATTATTGTCAGCAACAAAATGATACATTCTTGATGCTATCTATTGTTATTGGTCGTTGATGCTGTTGTTGTTATTGCTCATAAATCACTGATGGTGATGTAGCGATAAATAAATTGCTATTAAAATGTATAAAAGTTTTATGTAGAAAAAAATCACAAACATGGAGAATGAGCTGATAAGTAGCGTGGCGGGCGTTTCAAATGATTCCTGGATGACCCTAGAGCTTGTGGAGAATTGCATGTGGACGTTGTAGTCTCTGGATGATTGCGGGCAGCACAATTATGAAAGTATTTGCTGCGTTGTTGGCTGTTGTTGCTGTTTACGTCGCAACGAAACCCGTTTCCACACGGTCACGGTGAACTGTACTATACACAGGTATTTGGACGTAATAAGTAGGTCATTAACTCTTCTCTTTCTAAGTTCTTCACGTTGGTCTACGCAATCATTTTTACTATGTTGCGATTGTTCTGGGGCGCACTATATTTGCGACCATATGCAACTCCATCTAAATGCGCAGATATTTCTTTTGTTTTAATATATTTAACAATTAAGTAACAATAACAAAATCTGTTTCGAAAGTAGCACAGGCACGTAGAAAATAGTTGCAGACTGTTCTGACAGTTCACGTCAAGGTAAAAAAAGGCGGTTGAATTTTTTAAGATAATAAATATATATTCGTTACAAAATAACCGAGTACACGATAGTGAAGGTACGTTCGAAAAACTTAAGGGGATTTTGAAATTAAATATTGCCACCTGTTAATGTATTTTGAAAAAATTATAAATCCCACGAAATACCCGTGATATACACTCATGGAAATATAATCGTTAGATTGTAGCGTCTGACTACGCACAGAAAGTTTGGTAATAAAAAAAATAAAAATCAAACTCAGAAGTACACCGCACACACCCTAAAGAAATAAGAACCCTAAACAAATTGTATGTAAAAATAGGATTAGTAAATCTAATGCTAAATAATTGTATACATTAGTAAATTTCATGAAAATAAAAAAAGGTTTAAGTCAACAAAAAAATGTTATAAAAAAAAAACGATTGTTAAGAAAATAGGGTATCCGAAATTTTTATTGATGTAATTTTGCCGGAAAAAATAAAATAAAAAAAAGAAGCAATTCGTGGTATAAATTGATATAGTGAACGACGTAAACAACGATATCACCTCAGCTTGACTCATATTTATTGAAAATCGTATCATATTTAACCTTTAGATTATCAAAAACAATCAAGGGAACCTGCAGATGAAATCGATAAAATGTCGTTCAGATATCGTTTGGGTTGTGAGTTAGACAATAAAGAAAGAAAATTGTAGGTATAATTTTGTTGCATAGTGTAGTTGCAACTATAATCTTTGAGTAATTACAGGTCATTCAATAATACCAGGTATTGAAACCGAATATCGAGCCGTGCCATATATTTTTTTTAGAATTTGTTGTATAATTAGAAAACATTTTACCGTTTCAAAATTTTCATGTTTTTACTATAGATATTATATTTTCTATCGATTACGTTTTGATTTTTAATTTATTTTTCAATTTAAATTTTTATCTTTTAATTCTCTATTTCGTTTCAATAATTGTTTCTTTTAATTGATTTGCCATTTTTCGTTTCACTTAGATTTTTTTTTATTTATGTTTTCTTTTTCTATATTCGGCGGTTAAAATCTTTTTATGCTCTATTAAATTTTTTTGACACACTCATATTATTTTTGGTATCCCGATTAAATTTATTAAATTTCCGATTAAAATTTCATTTACCGATTCATATTTTTTGTTGTTCATCCACAAATATTTTTTTTTTATTTTGAATAGATTCAATTTTAAATTTTCCGTTTGAAACGTTTTAGCCGCGATAACATCCGACGATATTTTAATGATGCGCATGTTCAAAATACATCCAATTGATTTTATTTTATTATTCCTTTGAAGGTAAAACTTCTTTGCTGCTTTACTCGAAACCTTGTAAATGGAGTATGGAGCAAACAAATTCTCATGTTTCGATATTAAATAATTGTAGATTCATTTTTAATGTGATGTCAAATTTATAAAAAGTTAGCATAAATACAACGAAGATTTTCGATAGCAAAGATTGCATTGGAGTTATCGTATAAACGTATGAAATTTAATGATACCTACATGGTTACAGTGCATAGAGGTGGTCATCTTTAAAAATACATGAACCATTCCTTTTTTTTTTGAAAACTGTTAAACCACGAAAATTTTAAAATAAAACAGCAGAAAAAAATAATAAATAAAATTAGAATTTATCAAAACATTTTGATAATTTTTAAGATATCTAAGAAAGCATAGTGTATAGCAAACGTGTAAATTGAATTAGTGCAATGAAAAAACGTTTACTTTCTCAGTTGATTGTGTTACTTGGGTAATCATATATAAAATTTTACTGATAAATTCATTATTATAATGATTTATTGTCTCCCAACTTTAAATGTTATCGATGTCCGAAATGTTACGAGAAAGATGTCTTTTTGTAATACAAATGATTGACCGGCAGGTATCTTTTTGATTTGTCTGAATGATGTCCTAGTGGTATTCATAAACCCAAGAAGCAAATCGTACCGTATACGTGCCGTTAACGGTACAGCATGTACGGAATCAAAATCCGTAAACGTACCGTATTACGGAGCCGTATACGGTACAGAGAACGGATAAAACGTGACATCGAAAATGGTGTTCGAAACCGTTTTTCATACAGTATCGACGCACCGTTAACGGACCGTATTTTAAAAATAAAACGGAGTGACCTCCGTTGTCTACGCTACGTTTCTGTGCCATATACGGTCCGTGTTTTTGCTATAAAGCGGAGTGGACTCCGTTGAGTGTACTGAAAAACGTACCGTATACGGTACGTTTTAATTTTTTTAAAATTACGGAATGGCATATTTTTTAATGGCTATTTATCTAAAAAAAAAACAGTCAACTAAGTTATATTTTTTAATACATATATTTGTATTTAAAAAAACAATTTTTTAACAAACTAAAAATATATACATCAATTATCAAAAATCAATTAAAACAACAAAGTAAAAAATTAAGTTAAACAATAAATTATTTAAAAATTTAAAATTAATATGTGTTATTAAAAATGTGTCCATTGAATGAATTTAGCGTCCACATCTTTGAATTTCTTGATACAAACATCTGAAAATAAATATAAACAAAAATTAAACAAATTTGTATGTTTTGTGATGAAGTGCATTTGATATTTATTATTTTACCCCAAAAAATTACATTTTTATAAAGTATTAAAATTTATACCCTATATTACATTATAAAATTACCCCTTTTCCATAGTAATTAAAAATACCACAAATGGGTAATTGTGCAAATAAATGGCAACTATACAACAAATAGAAAATATCCTACAGTATGGCAACTTGATTATTGTCAAAATTAAAATTGACTAACATTTGCTGAATTTTTTTTTTGAAATAGTTTTTCAAATCGCTGCATTGCAAGTCGACGAAGAGACCACACAAACCAGCTCCTCAAATGTTTGAACCGCAGTCGCAGCAAGCCACTAAAAAACAAAACGGAAGCGAGAGAAAAAAATGTAAAACAGTCAGTCGTCGCTGACTGTTCAGGTTGCTCATGCTGAGCATTTTCTGATGTCACTGTCGCGATCCGAATTTATGACCATCAAAAATATCCAATTAGGTGGTTCGCTGGCAATGTCTTTTTTATGTTGCTTCTGGAAGTACCTAAATTAATTTCGTTCACGTTATATATTACTTTAATTGTATGCTTATTTACACTTACACAAATTGTTTTGGTTTGTACCATCTGCTACACAGCTTGTTAAAAATCGAACTGAAAATTTTACAAATGAAAACCGGAATGAAAACGGTATGATGTCCGTACTTATCAAAGTACAAACGACACAAAAACGGTGTAGTCCGTATCAAACGGAGTACAAACGTATACGCCACTACGGAGAAAAAACGGCAGAAAAACGGTATGTTCGAATTACGGAGAATAGACGGCAATTAAACGGAGTGAAATATTTTGGCATCCCGTAAAATTTCAGTTTTCATTCAAGTATTGACGGATCCGTCTTGAACATACCGTAAACGTACCGTTACAAACCGAATTGTGTTTCCGTTTGATTACGGAGCAACGTTAAAATGTTTCTTGGGAAGATGTCTAAAAGGTATTATCCAGGCTAATCGAGTTTCCGAAATGCGCAGACGTCGTGAAGCACGCACAAAATGTTGAAATTTATATTTTTTTTTTAATTTTCATTGTATGTTTGAAAATCCTAATGTAAACAAACATTTTCTAGGCATCGATACACTGATTACCATACGATACGAAAGAGACAGTTAAACAGTTGCCTTTTTAGGTATGCAAATAAGTTTACGGAATACTGGCATCGTTTAGCTGACTACAAAATCAAGCAAATGTGACTTCTGGAATTCGTAGAACCTTTTTTTTTACTTTGAGGGCGTGGATATATTTTCCGGTGACGTGTCCGGTAAACCGCAGTTCTGCCCTTCCCAATATGCCATTGCTCTTAATATTGCCTTGCGAATGCTTTGAAATCAATCATTACTTTCAAATCGTAGAGTTGGGGTTAACGTTTATAACTCCTTTGACCTAAATTTAAGAATCATAGCTTTTTCAATAAAAACTGGTAGCTTAACCTTAACTTGAAAATTCCTCTATTTTCAAATCAATATTAACACTAATTCTTAAATTGATTTCAACATTTACTTCAAACCAAGATTTAGCCTTATTTTCAACTCGATATCAAATTAACATACTAGTTTTTTTCTTTTAACTATAGACTTAATCCTGCAAAATAAGTAAAAAAAGGGGATCCTCATATAGGACCACAAAAAGGGCATTTTTCAATTCATTATCCCGTTATATGTCATCCAACCAATATCGTACACTTTAAGCCCAGAGTAAGCGCTAAAAACAGCACTTTTTTTATATTTGAAAAACACACTAGACCTTAAAGGCAATTATGAGTATATTTTCAAACGCTTACCCTGTGGCATATTCTGTTATTTATCTAACAACTGGCATTTAAATAAATAAACTGGATTTTTACAATATTTAGCTGAATAAAGAAAAATAGTACTCAGTATCGATAAAAAAAGTTTAGAGTATTCAGTATTTATGATTACAAAAATGTATCGCTATCGTTAGAAATGTATCGATATCATTGTTTATAATTTTGTGAATATTGAATTAAAAATAATTAATTGTAAATTATACTTTGTTTTCAAAGAATTATTAAATAATGACACATATACGCACGGATGCAATGTTAATGGAGATACTGAGTGAACGTAAAACAATTACTGGGTTCTTGGATGCAATATTTGGATTTATGCGCCGCAAGTAAGTTTTAACCATTGCAATCAGGCAATTTTCAATAAATCAACGTATTTCCATTTTAGCACCGATTTCTATCATGTGAAAAAAGATAAAGCTGAGAAAATTGGCTTCCCCAAAGGCATGCGGGAACAAATACTATTCGGCGTAGGTTCATTTTATTTTATAAACACAATCACTGTATCTATCTGTATTACAAGGCTATGCAACGTTACGATCCCGACTGTGTATTGAACAATCTTGCGACTGAGGACGACGGTGACGAATATGTGCCACCTGCCGTGGAGGAAATCGAAGTTGAAACAGATGCACCAAATCAACAGCAGACTGAAACTCAACGCCATCAAGAAAAAGCGAAAAAAACCTGTGTGACGCAGGAATTTACAAGTGTTGACTATAAAAGCGGTGCACGTTTCGACAACTACTGCTGGTCCCAAAAGCTTAAGGATGTGGAGTTGCAAGTAAAACTTCCAGAAAATTTACGCAGCTCCAGATCGCTCTCCATTGACATACAAGCTGATAAAATAAGCGTACACAGCAAATTGCAGGGCGGTATTGTGGTGGTTGAGGGTGCACTGAGCAACAGATGCAAACACAAGGACGCCGTTTGGACAATCGAAGAAGGAACACTGCACATTTGCATAGGTGAGTAGAAAGTAACGTCAAAGACCTTTATGTTTCAGCTCCCGCAATATCGATATTTTACATCATAACTAATACAGCCTTAATATTGGTTTATCCTTTATTCTCATTAATGGACTATAAATAATAATTGTTATTTATATTGTTTTATGCAGATAAAATAAAAGAGGTCTGGTGGGACAAATTATTCGTGAATGAGTCAGCCATAGATGCACGAACCGTGGATTGCGAGCAGTACATTGACGAGTTGCCAGAGTCTTCTCAAGCGACAATCGAAAAACTGCGCATTGATCAATTGAAACAGGATAAAGAGATGGCACGTCCGACTACAACTAGTGAGAACGAAACTTTGGAAAGGTTACGTACAGCATGGGATGCGGAAGGATCACCTTTTCGCGGTCAACCTTTCGATCCATCGATGGTTAAGTTTAATTAAATAAATATAAAGGTTGTTTTTTTAAGTACAACTTTTTTTAATAACTAAAGCAGTGATTGTGTTGATATGTAATATGTTTTGTATGTTGGCTTGAATAGTAAGCTGCTACTGTGAGTTTAATTCCTGCCTTTTACGTCTGAGCTGACATTTTTGATAGATGGTGTCACTTTTATCTGTCGACCAGGCAAAGAACATGTACGCTGTTAGCAAAATGGATAAGAACAAACGGTCCAGAGTCATGCAATTGGTAGTCCAAAGAATTATGCTTAGTCCTGTGAATGACGGATGGCGCACATGCGCATATAAATGGCGCAGCTCCGATGATTTGTACGCAATAGGAGATGCATAATTTTTCATATCATAATAAGCCTGTGTCAAAAAAATTGAATGTACTGTATTTTGTTTTAATACGCAGCTATATTACCTGCTTGATGCCCAGCAACTCTGGCAGATCCATGATAATGCTGCCGCCGTATATAACCATCCATGCGAATGCGTGTATGAGTATAAACGTCCACCAGAGCACATTTCTCCCTTCGACATCAACTTGCCACAGAATAATGGATTGGGCCGAAATCCAGTTTTTAATCAAGTACTGAAACATAGGAATAATATGTGTTAAGTCCATATTCATTGATACGTTAAATGGTTAGTCCTTTTTTAAATTATATAATTCACACTAGACATCTGCACACGTCCATTTGAAACCCACTTCAAGACATTCATTTCGTTTCAAAACATTTACTGTCGTCAACTCTATGCTTGAAAATCAAATGAATGTCTTGCTCACAACAACAAAGAACCAAGTACTGTCAAAACAAAACACAAGCAAAACAAAACTGAAGTGAAGAGGTCTATGATGATGTGCAATAAAAATTTATATACTGAAATGAACTGCTTATGACACCGAGTACTTAGTGCATTTTTCATTTTTTTTATTTTTTATTATTCTTACTAGAGTAAGGAATAGAGTAGGAATTTTCATTAATATTGAAAGAAAGAAAAAAAACAAAAGGTATAAGAAAATCACAAAATATTTTATATTAATTTTTTTATTTATCGAAAAACATTTTTTTCATTTATTTTTTTTTCATTATTTAATTAATTTTTTTTTATATTGATTTTCGACCAAAGCGTTGTTTTTGTCGTACAAAATTTTTTATTAACAATTTTTTTTTTTTAAATAATGTTTGTTGTATTTTTTATTAACACATAAATATCAACAACAAAATTACTGCCGTCGAACGTTCGTTAGATTTGTTGTTGTTTTCAATGTTCGTTTTCTCACTCGTTACTCATTGCGCTGGCTTGATGTTTTGACAGTGCTTGACACTAATGAAACAAATACTGAAGTGAAGTCGCTCAGAGAGACTTCACCATAATACTGTCGATTGTCATTTGCTCCATGAGTTCAAAACTGTAGAGTGCAGTAGTGCATATTTGCAGAGGAAACTTCAAAACCATTTGTGCAGATGTCTAATTCACACTTCGGTTGGTTGTGTCAAAATAAAGAAAAAAAAATTGCCACTCCCTCTAAAAAAAAAGATGAAAAATAATTGTCTCTTTCCTGGAACCGGCCAAAAATCGAAAACTGACTCGGATTTTTTTTATTACAGTTACCAAACGTGATGTTTCTCGTCAATCTCCTCCCATTTTTCTGGAAGTGGCATTTTTTTATTTTTTTTAATTCGAAGTTAACTTTTGCAACAGCTTCGTATATGCTTGCTGTAGCGTACCACTTGTTTATTTTTGTTTTTTTACTTACATGTAAACATAACGATGACGTCAGGCAATATATGGCTCTTTCCGCAGCCACCAAACCCACTGATTTGTACAACTTTTTAACCACGCCAGATTTCATAAAACTGTGTTGAAAAATAAACCCGATCAGAAATAATGTATTGTATACAATAGCTCCATATGCTGTCTCCAAACGCGATTTATTGTCCAGCAAATTAAAGACCCAGGTATAGGCCTTGGGAACGCTACGAGGCTGCGACAGAAAAAGCATAAAACGTCCGACAACATAAAAAGTGTACACAAATGATGTCAGCGAGGTAAGCAACACTAAAAATTGTTTAATTGTTGCCATTTTGTACAAATATTTAAATATCAAAAGAAAAATAACTTTATTCCAAACTACTTTGCACGATCCCGCATTCAGTTATTCAGTTACTTTTAGTGATGATATTGTTTTGGTTACCCAATACTTTATATTCTATACTTGCTCGCGCACCTGCATCGAATACTTTTGTTAAAAAAGTATTCAATATTCAGGGCTATTTACCACAAATTTGTGGTACAATTAATGCAATTTTATTATTCTCAAAAAGACAACATTGTTATTTTGAAATAATAAAGCAACACTGGTTATAAGATGTATGGTGTTTATATCAAATGTTTTTATATCTTTGTCTAATGGTTTTCAAAGGAATTGCTTCAAGTTATATTCTCTAAAAATTTAATTATAAAGAGATGGAAATGAAAAGAAAGCGAAGTGAGTTGTGACCAGGGATGATTTTTCAGTACAATTATGTTTTTTTCAGTACAATTTCAATATCAAAAGTACGCAAGTACTCTGCAGACCATTTTAGTACAAATCAAATAAATTCCAAAGCAATGTATTTGCTGATCACAATTTATTGGCGCAAAACTATAGAATATTTGATCTTACAACTTAATTGAATGTACCGCATTTGACATTTATTTTTATTTGAAAACTTTTCAGTTATAGGTTTATTCTGACTATAGTTACGGGATGAATACTTTAAAGCAGTTATTATGGAGCTTAATTTTTAAAACCGATACTGTAACCATAGTTGTCAACCAAAATTCCAACGAAAAATAAAAATAAATACCTTTTTCCCATATGACTTATTAAAAATTCCCACGTGGTAATTTTGGTTGATTTAATTCCCATAGCACATGAAAATTACCACAAAATTCCCACAGTCATTAAAAATTACCACAAAAATACCACAGAAAGTAAAATTAACTCAAAAATACAAGATCAATTTATAAATACCAAGAAAATTCTTAAATGAATTAAATATGAACATAAAAGTCACATGGCAATTAAAAAACACTTAGAAAATTTTTGCATACATTTCAAATTTACCACAAAATTAATAAAAATCCAAATAAAAATATTGAACAAATGTAGGGTCTCGAAAGAGTGTTATTATTTGCAAATGCTAAATTAATTGTAAAAATAATATATAGTTTATCAATTTATTTTAAATCATCTTATTTAAAATATTTAATTTTTTTTTTTGGAATCTCTTGTAAAGAATCATCGTTAACTGCGTTAGATGTATCGATTTAAGCGATGCAGTTCACTATTTTTCAACTCGACAATGCTGTCGGATGAACTGTCTTCATTATAATGGATATCTGTTAGTTCCAAAAGTGCTAATGCAGCGAGTGCTGTTGCCAAAGATTCTACAACAGTAATATTTTTGTTGCAACTTGTGCAGATTTTGATGTTGAAACACAAATACATGTTTCTTTTATTTTTCCACATTTGTCTTTTTTTTCTTTTTTTTTATTTATTAAAAAGTAAACAACAACTTACCACGACTTTCTAAATAATCCTGAAATATCTTCAGGTTGTGGAGTCTTGGGAAGTTTTCTACGTCCACTCATTTTTACCTTAAACAACGAACACTTTCTATTATTTTAAAATAGGCACGGACTTATTTTTGAATTAACGCATTCACTGATCCTATTTTCACTTTGCAAATCGGAGCGTTCGAAATGTTGATAGCATTAAATTTACATTTAGTGTGATCTTAAATTGAGTTACATAAAAAAAAAATGTGGGAAAAAAAATTTCCACAGCCAATAAAAATTCCCATGGGAATTACCTTTCCCACAGCGACAAAAATTCCCACAAATGGGAAATTTCCCACGGAACTGGTATTAGACTAGTACGTGACGATCCAAGTCTGTATTTTTATATGAAGCCAACCGGCTTGGCGTTGTCTTAAGGAGGGCTAATAACCACCTCATACAGACCTTTGACCTATCACAGAACTGGTCTTCAAGATTGTGTCCTTATTCGGTACATGCACTAAGAAAACATATATGGTTACCAGAAATATCACAGCCCTAAATATCAAGTTATTTACAAATTATTTAGATCGGCTTTGAGACAAACATCTTTCAAACATCTGACAAATACGATATATATTGCTGGCAACCATCTTTCAAATTTACGATTATTTATAGCAAAAATCAATTAAACATCTTACAAATAGGAAAATAGTTGTGGAATATTTGGAAAATGTACTCCATTAGAATTCGCGGAATAATTTTTATTGAATTAAAATAAATCGAATTAAATGTTTTTTTTTATTCTAGAATTCTAGAATTCTTTATAAATCCTTCAAAGGTAAAATTTTACAACGACTTGATTTCCTTCGCAGAAGAACCAAGTCCGACCGGCGATGCTGCCATTAAAGTAAACTCTGAAAAGAAATATTTTTCATCACGTGCTGATAATTTAAATCACATGATACTTTATTTTAATTTTTACCATTAAAATGTAATATTTGAGTTGTCACATTTTTACACCATTTGCTTTATTTAATTGTTGTGGATAAATCAAGCGTAAAGAAAAAGTAAACCATTTTCGTTTATTATAGTAGTCAAATGTCAAAATAACAACAGTTTTCCTGCAAATGTCGAAGAACTCAGGATGTTTGCTATCAGTCAACTGTAAATATCTCAATTTTCATTGCTGTTGTGGCAAACATGTCGTAACTACCTGCATATATGTCATATTTAAATTTTATTAATAGTTTTGCTGCAACTTTATTGAAACTTATCGGATGTTTAAATATTTGCTACAAGGCGTAAATTTAAAAGGATAGTTGCAGCAAGACTTTCATAAACATCATGTTTTCTTAGTGTATGGTACCGGTCACAGAGCATTCACACAAAAAAATAATTGCTTGACGTGCAGTTGTTTCAACGAATATTCATTTGCATCTTCCAAATTTAGTCAGTTTCAACTGAAATTCATTTGTGGTAAACAATAGTATGAAGCGTAACCAACTATTAGTTGAAGCAACTGCAACATTGATTGGGGAAACAAACTTTTTATCCATTTTCAATTTTTTTTTGTTTCCATTGCCACGGCAACTAAATTCAAAATTAGACCTAACCAATATTTAGTTGACTTAACAAATAGCTATATAACTTTAAGTTGTAGCAACCAATATTTATTTGATTCAACTGTGAAATCAGTTGCCTTGTATAATAGCGATGCCAAAGCAGGACAACACCAGTCGCGCAAGCTTTACATTTTTCACTCGTTTTGTTTGCGGACAGCGCGTGCCACGTCTTAGTCTTAAACAATATTTGGAATTGTTTTAAGGCGATTTCAGATTTTTTCACTATTTTTTTGTTTTGTGCTGCGGACAGTGCGTGCCACGTCTTAAACAAAATTTGGAATTGTTTTAAGGCTTGTTCGTTTTTACTGTTCGGTTTTTTCATGCTGAAATATACTTTCTTCAACCAGAGACATACTATTCTACAGAGTACTTCCTATTGTGTTTCTATATGTTGTATTTATATATGCAGCCCTAGCGCTCCAACGTGTTGCAAACACGAAGTCAGCAGAACAACGAATCGTCGGCAATGTTCGATCTCGGGAACGCTGTTGTGACGCTGACTTAGTGTTTGCAACACGTTGGAGCGCTACGTAAAATGGCCGATTTCTTATAATTAAATTGGCTACTACAACTAAACAAATTGGTTGTGTCAATTGTATTCATTAGTTGTGTGAACTAATACGCGGTGTTGCAACAACTGAATCAGTCGAATGTTGACAGAACTAAATAAATCGGTTGGCAAAAAAAGACGGTTGCCCCAATTGATTCGTTCTTTGGGTGTACCTTTGAACTAGAACTGCGATAAGTCCCCTTTACACCAGTCACGTGTTAGGAAATTATGGAGCAATTGACACTTTTTACCGCAGGGAAACATTATACTAAAATCAGTACAAACATTTCATTTTTGTCAAAAAATGTTTATTTATTTTTCTAATTTGATATTTTATTAAAATTATAATTCCAATTTTTACGTAATTGATCCTAGGTCTTGTGGAAGAAAATAATTAATTTTTTGTAAAAATAGGCCTTTTCGTCCATATTCATTAATACAAAAACCTAAATCCGGTATATCAGTATATTTAAAAAAAGGGTAAATATGGAAATGAATATCCCTTTCCTCAATATAAAAATCGGCACCTATATAAAGTATTGTAAATTTGTATAAAAGTCAAAAAAAAGATATTAAAATTTATGAAAAAAAGTACAATTTGGTTCAATTTAGTACAATTTTACAATATCGATATTTTCAAATATCATCCCTGGTTGTAGCTGCATTTCACATTTTTAAATGACGTAAGGGCGACATGCGATTTATGTAAAAACATAATATCTTACAAAGTTAATAGTTATAACATATATTATGGTTATAACATATATAACAAATATACAATTAAACCAGTTGGGAAGGTTAGATCACATGGGAAATTTTAAAGTAGGTGTTATTATGATAGTTAGGATTATCAAAATTATATTCTGTCTAAGCCGACTATAAATACCCTACACATATGTGTGGTTACCATTCCATTGGTATATAGGTCACCAGAATTTCAATATAAGATTTTCCATTCATTTGATACCCATATTTACAAATGGTTAGGTGTACCGAATTTCGATTTTTTTTTGGGAACCACAAGTTGTTTAGCCGGAAACCATTATTTTCATGTATTTGAGCATGATGTCAATATATATTTGACCAAAAAAGTTTACCTATGCACGTATACAGTAAAATTGATCTGTATATGTAAATTTTATATGAGGTATTTGAACATAAGTGGTCGGTTCTCAGGTCACAATAGATCGATCATGCCAATTTTCTTGTTCAGACAGCTTAGATATATAAGTAATCTAAATCTAAAGTTTCAGCTCTTTTACTTTTTCCGTAATCGTAATTTTAACCAACAGACAGAAGGACAGACGGACATACAGACAGACAGACGGACAGACGGACAGACGGACATCGCAAAATCGACACAGGAGGTCATGCTGATCAAGAATATATATACTTTTCCATACCGGAGATGCTTTCTTCAGGGTGTTACAAACGGCGTACCAAACTGAATATACCCTTTCACTCTTATGCCCGTAACTTCAACGAATAGATATCTACTGGTGCTTAGTTATCTATCGTGTAAGCAAAATTTCGTAACTTCAACGCATAGTTAAGGAGTAAAAACACCGGATAGGTAAGAGATATCTGTTCGGTACGAACACCAATAGATATCTACTCGTTGAAGTTACGGGCATTAGTGTAGGGTATAAAAACCACAATTGAAAATGATAATGGAAACACAAACAAGATGGAATTGGCCATGATGCAGCGAATTTTCGAGGCTGCCGTTAGTATTTTCCATAATCCTGTCGTGTTGTTTACAACGAACGAATGGGACTTTTAAAAGAGATTTGTTCTGCATTGAAACTTTTTGAAGAAATAAAAGTTGAACTCAATGGTGAGAAATACACTACCATTGCAATAGTCCTTATAGTTGTAAGAGGTTTGCAGTCGTTTCTAAAAAAATGATCAATACGGTTAAAAACGATGAAGTTCATTTATTTATTGAAAACTTGATTGCAAATGTCTATAAACGTTTCCACCGTTTTGAATACAACATAATATTGTCAGTGTCGTCATACGTCGATCCGAGTTTTAAAATAAAAGCCATTTACTGACGAAAATGCAGTAAAAATGTTTTAAATAATATGCTGAACGAAATTCGCGGTAATCGACCATCAGCTGAATGCACAGAAGACACACCGTCTCAAAGCGATGAAAGTTCTGTGTGGGCAGATTTTGATTGCCGAACGAAAAACTCAACACTCATCTGCTTCTTCTATCGTCTGCTTCTTCTAGAATATAATTTGTTTCTGCATGAGAACACTTTGGATCGGAAGGAAGACCCTCTTGCATGGTGAAAATCCAGAGAATAAGTGTATGTATGATAAAGGTTATCTACCATTGCCAAACAATATTTGCCAATTGTGGAAACTTCCGTCCCCAGTGACAGAATTTTTTCAATAGACAAAAAACAAAAAAAGCTTAATAAATACACACGAAAATTAAATATTTTTTTAACTTCATACGTCAAAAACAGATCTTCAAAGGCGTTTTTATATTTCTGAACTTCGAAAGGTAAAAGTACTCAGTATTGAGTATAAAGTATTGAGTATTTGCAAAAACGTATTGATTTCCCTAAAAGCTAAAAGTTCAAATTTTAATTAAAAATTTGAATCAATAATATCGGTTCATTACATTATGAGATACGGGCATTCAAAAACTTTGAACGCAAACTTTCAAAACTTTCTTTTTTAGATAACGACCTCATTGCATCCAAAGCTTTAATTGTTACTAAATTTGCTTGTTATTTAATTTAAAGCTTTCTAATTATAAATTATGTTTAGTTGATTTATAAATACGTACCTTATTTAATTTGAAAATTTCAATCTAGCGATTTTTTGCGGTTTTTTTGATAGCAAAATAACCATATATAGCGGATTTTTTTAGCTACTAAATAAATTGTATTGCGGCAACACTGGAAATACTTAGCTGTTCGTATTGCATTGGCTGCATTCAGCGACCTCAACAGTTGCGGGACTGCTCACTAACTGATCGGTCACTTTTATTGAATGCATCGCTACCTCATCTATCCATTTACAAAAGAATTTAATATTAATATTTTATTAAAGTTGCATACAACTCTTTAAATGATTGAACAAATATTTTTCCAATCTAAATTTCATTTTGGTTTGTAAATATTTGAGTTAAAATGTCATCGATAACAAAGGCAGCGCAAATGTAGCGTAAAAATTTCATGCTGGAAAAAATTAAACATGTTGAGGGTAACATGCCATTCAAGCGAAAATTACTCAACAGTTCCACAACTGCTGAGGTCGCTGAATGCAGCCATTATGATTTAATTTAAGGGGACAAAATATAATTTTATTTTTAATAAATTTTTTATTCGCTAAGGACAATAGGTACTCGAATGTTAAAATTAGCATAGTAATTTATGCAAGTTTGCAACAAGTCGAAAAACAAATATTTTATAACTAATTGTACATTTTAAACTATTTTCTTTCTGCAATCAATTATTAAAAATAAAAAATTTCATTTTTTTAAACATAAAAATAAAATGTGAGCAAATTAGACAGTAATTTTTTACTTAACGGGAAACTCGATTGATTTCTTTTCGATGAAAATTTTCGAATATACGAAGTTGTTCGATTTCTTTTTACTACATTCCGTCGGAAATGTCTCCCGACGTGTTTCTCGATTGGGCTGATTATAAATTCTCACTGTGCATGCTTAAGGATTTTTAATAAAAATTCGTTTCAATAATAAAAATTCGTTTCGTTTAATAAAAATTCGTTTCATAATCGTTCCAACGAGAGCTGTGAACGATATCGTCTGCTCGATTGCAGATTCTTGCTTCACGTAACTTTTAAGCGTTACTATCGTTTTGAAGTTTTCTTTATTAAACTTTCCGCTAAACATTTTTATTTAAATCGTATGCTTTGAACTCTAAAATAATTAAGTTACATTTTTTTTTTATCAACATCCTATTTATTAAAATTTTTGTCAACTAACGCAAAACAAAAATTGTATGAAAACAATATCTCAAGTGATGTCGAGCAGCTACTATCGTCACTTCGATAGAGTATAGAGATACGTGAAGCAAAGACGATAGAAAAACTATCGTTTTTGATCGATATCGATTTACGCCGATTCCACTCCAGGTCATTCAAAATAATTTTTTATTTTTAACATATTTATGTTTCGGTTCAAATATTTATTTTGTTTGGATGTAGTAATTATTATATTTCTATTAGAACATACACCATTTTAAGGGGCAATTTAATTTAATGATTTATGAGGCAATTTATATTATGTTTACATAAAATTCCAAACATACATGTTAATGTTTGGGGGAGCCTTTTTTGCAGCGTGTAGGAGTTGAGATATCGCATTTCTAACTTCAAGTGGCTGTATTATCTAAGCGGAGCGTTGTAAAGGAGTCAAACTTTACACTTTTTATTTTAATTTCAAATGGCTGTAGAATTTAAACGGAGCGTCGTAGAGGGATCAAACTTTGCACTTTTTGTCCAATATTAAATCTGATTATCTTCTCGCAAAAAGTTGAGAAGGACTTGACCGATTTGGAGTTTTTTTTTTTGTTTATTTTGTTCTTCTCAATACTGGAGTGGTTAGAAAAATTCGAAAAATCCCAAGGGGCGTGGCACCTCCAATATAAACACAACTATAAAAATTATATATTTTCGACCTACAATTGCTTTCGGACTATGTCATATATTCTTTTCTAATTCCATTATTCGTTTTTCAATATCATATAATTCATATAATTTTATATGTTGTCATATCAATACTCTTTTTTTTGTCCAGCTTTAAAAATGAATTGTTAAACATTTCAATTTAATTTAGATACAAAATACGAACTTCATGTAGAGATTTATGTCTGTTTTTAAGAATTTTGATTAACTTTTACATTTAGAATACATTATTAAAATAATTCGGACTTTTTGATAGCAAACAGCACTCTAAAAAACTTTCATGAACATTTTTTTTCACTTGTTCTCGAAATGCAATAAACATGTATAAATTTGATTATAATCATAGATAAAAAAGTTGATTCTATATTAAGCAGCATTTACTAACTGTTTTTATTTTTCTAAGTGCAAAAACATATCCAAAAAACGCTATTTCCCACATTAACCCATGCCCCACTTTACCTATATAAATTTCCCTATATACATTTTCTTGAGTAGAATATAATTTTTTTTATCATATTTTTAAACCCCATTCGTTTATCGGTTTTAAATATCGATGTATTTTTCATATTAATATAACGGTTTCAGGTTTAAACGAAATCCCAGATTGACAGTTAAACGAAAATAAATAAAAATATCTATATATGTTTTAAGCAATTATTTCATTTATTTATTTATTTGCGTGTTCTGAATTACAAATGTTTTATGTTTGATAATAATTTGTCCATATGAATGTTTACATCATGTGTTCATACTTAATCCATGAAAAATGTGCTCAATAATATTTTGTTTTATTTATTTTTTTTTATTTTTTATTATATAATTTAAAATTACTTATTAATTAAAATCAAGAATACCGCTACAATTATTTAAACAAAATCTTTACTTTAAAAGCATTTTGGTTAAGGCTTCAAAAACTAATTATATTTTTTTTTTGTTTAATTTAATATTAGAAGTGAATAATCACAATAAATTTAATGTTACATACAATAAACGTATATATAAATATAAAGACCATTTATCAAATATAGCGCACACATATTCGAAGCATAAATTTATATTTAATATTTTTAAAATTATTTTAATGTATGTGGGATTTTTTAGTTTTTAAGATATTAATGAAGTATTGTTTAAAACATCGCATGTCGTTATTTAATTATTAATTGTTACTAATATCAGTTTTAAAACTATTGCAAAGTGATTTCACTTTTAAATTGTTACAATAAGCTTGAATCGAAGTAAAAAATAAATATATAAACAGTTTTATTCGTAAAATTTGGTTAATTATGTGTTATGCTGGAGTCAAGCTGGTGTTCCGTATATAACAAAGTGTATATTTTCAAAGAAAGAATCCACAACAAAGAACATCGATAACTGGTTAAATAACAGAGATCGCTTCAGTCAACTGATGATGTTCCTGGGTCTTACTTAAAATGTTTCATGTCTGAAATTAAAAAAAAAAAAAATAGACGATATAATTTTTAATTGTTATTTATAATATAAAAAATATATAATTAATAAATATTTATATTGGTATTAAATTTATTGAACAACCTTTAAACGCACACTTCAAACGACCAAAACAAAAACCTGGTTAGAAAATGCAAGTCAACGAGAGTTAACTTGGTCTATCGACTACTTACTGAATACAAGACGAGTGTTTCAAGCATAGTTTTATTTTTTATTATGGTTAAATTAACTGATGCTGCTGGATAATATAATTCTGATTTTACGTTTTGTGCTTCTATCTCAGCACCTATAGGAAGGGTCATTATTAAAATTTTACACAAAATGGATTCTCGAGTTATGTTGATAATTCATATTCCACATATATATTTTATCGATGTAGAACAAAAACTCACCAACTACATTTACGAATACATTTTTATATACGACTTACCTACATACTAATCATGCGTAAATTAACTAAAAATAAAGTTTTTTTATAATTTAAAAGTTTTACTTCTACAGCGATGATATATTTAAAATGTCTATGGATTTATATATAAAATAGTGCAATTATATATTTAAAAAATTATTCCATTTCACCGCTGAATTATGATATATTTTATATATGATTTAAATTTCTAAAGCTCGTTCGACTTGCATCGAGTTATGGATTGATAGTTGATATCTAAGATGATTTTAAAATTTGACAAACAAAATTTATGCATGTCCACTTTTTCCAACGTATATAGTTTCTAATCAAAACGGTAATTTTAAATATTTGAGATATGTTGACTATAGACGAAATGATTTCTAGTTTAAACAAAGATTAAAGTCACTGAAACTGGCCTTTTGGCTCTTTTTGGGAGTTATTTTTCCATTATAAAATAACTCAAATCGCTAATATATTGTAGGTAATATATCGAATATAGCAACACTATTTTAAAGCAGAATAGAATCTCTAACAACCTAACTCGAGATATTTTGATAACACTGCCTTACACTCATTTTGGTGCAGTAAAAGATGTAGCCAATATTGGATACATTTGAGTCGCCGATTCCGACTCTCTATTTTTTGAGATTTATCTGACTTTTCAATTTCCATTTATTTTGATCTTCTTGTATTTTAAAAATTCGAACAAAAAAAAAAGAATGAAATCAACTTTTCGATATTAGACACAGAAAACCTTCCGCTACAATACGAAATTTGTTTTTATGCGTGAAAAAATTTGTTTGCGAGATATAAGCAAAAGAATATCAAAATTTAAAAAGTTTATTTATTAAAAAATGAGTTATTACTTAGTCATTAAAAATGTCAAAACTGATTTTTATGCATTGTTATGTAGTGCCAAGGTGTATTCTTCAAAATCCCCATTTAAGAAAATAAATTACGTCACTTGGTTAAAAAATTATCAATACCATTTTAAATGAAGCAACATTTTTTTTATTTGTTAAATTTAAATTTTCTGATTTTCAAATTGTTATGGACTTGGCCAAAAAAACACATAAATTTTGAAAATAGAAAAAAGTTTCAATTTTGTACCGCCATTATTTATCTATCAAATTATGCTAAAATTAAACATATACTAAACTTATCTCCCAAATGTAGCAAACGACTATTTCTTAGCGAGTGTGATCCTAAAGTGAAGATCTTGGAACAAAAAAGGAAAAAAAAACAAAATTTCAACATTCAATTACTATTAAAAATAGAGGAAAAGACTTCTGGACCTAAAATTTTGCATTTATATAATATAAGGTATTCTTGATTCAAATTTATTAATCATTATTTTAAAATCGAAAAACTACGGACAAACTTAAGTCAGTTTGGTTAGTTCTAAAAATTACGCACGTATATTTCGTTGGAGTTGAGCCCTAATTTCATACACAAAAATTGTATTAAACTCAGTGTTATGACAAATGATCAAATTTCCCATGTCACAAGGTAGTCGACAGAACTTAAAAAATAATAACTAAAATTCAGTAATTTCGCTTATTTTACCTACCATATGTTATGAAAGTACATCCTTTTAAAAGCTTAATGCTTGTCGTCCTCGTCTGATCTTGTTCTTGTGTTCAAATCATCTAATTCAATGTTTTGTTCGGTAGCAGTGTTTTCCTCATGCGCCCAAAAACTGGATGACATAGCAGCCGCTGGAAAAGAATCCTCCATCAGCGTACTGGATGCGCAACTAGTTACGCTGCCTGACATTTGTGAATTGCCCGCACTCGTCTGATACGTAGCCGTAGTACCTGCTGAACTTGTTGTCTGCTCTACGCACAAGTTAAGTGAATCGATGGAAACATCTTTTGTCATTTCGTCCATTGACTGTTCTAATGTACCGGCAGCTCCACCGGCAACAGATGTTGTAGTTATTACACGAGTTACGATGTGCTCCCTGCCATCAGCATCAGTGCTGGTAGTCGTCGTGGTAGTGGTTGTCGTTACTTCATCCCCTAGATTGCTCCCACTTGTAAATTTGCGCATTAGATCAAATTCTTCATTTTCTATCGAATCAATACTTTCATCTCGTGTTTTTAATTGCACACCCTGATCTAGAGAATCGACTTCAGATTTTGAGGTGGCATCTTTGGAAATATCGAAACTGTCGATACTACTCGTCATAACATCAATGCTTTTGTTTATTTCCAAACTGTCGACACTTCCTTGTTCAGAGTCCTGTTTTACATCCGTGCAGTCTGCGGAGAATTCCAACATTTTTGTAGTTGCACCAGTCGATTCGCCCAACTCTTCAAATACGTGCTTCGTCATTTCGGAGGAATCTGGTTTCGCACCACTGGCTGTGACTTCACTACGTGTTGTAGTGCGCGTTACCTTGGTCACCACCACATTCCTGACGACATTTGCTCCACCATTACTGCCGTTTGATTTGCTTGATTCATCTGAACGGGACAATAGCAGGGCAGCTTCTTCTTTGGCTTTCGCTTCAATCAAATGAGCTTCAATGCATGCATTCTCTAAGCCCTCAAAGTCTTTGAGACTCGATATAGACACATCATCACCGCCCGCTGCTCCACTCGTGCCACTGTGCCGCACTATATAGCGCCGTGTGAAACTTCCATTGCTGGAGTCTGTGGAACCCTGGTGTGTTCGGTTACGATTTTCTAGAGATATTGCTTGTTCAAGCGATTCAAATTCCTGCAAACTATTCATTGAAATATCATCGTTATCGCCACGTGCAAAGTATCTGCGACCTGCAAGAACATCGTATTCTGGAGTGCTGGAGAATGAATCTTTAAAACTACTGATGCGACTACTGCCCACCTCAAACTCGCCATCCTCCTCCTTTATGTCTTCCAATATACCACCTGTAAGATCATATGGGTAACGTAGTTGCGAATCGGTTAGTTGCATTTCCACCCATTTCTTGTTGGCAGCTGCAATATCACCACTCTCGTCCTGCGTCTCACTACCACCGCTGCCAGCAGTAGGTGGACTTTCTTCGAACTCAAAATTTAAGTCATCGCGATACAACTGAGATCCCAATTTTGGATCTGCAGGTGCTGATTTTATGATCATTTTTTCCACTTCCTCATCATGTTTGGATTCGTATTTTGTGGGTTTAATTTTTATACTTTGTCCACCTAATTCCGCTTCATTAGCTTCTTTGGCTACTTCTTCAATAATAACGAACTCATCAGAAATATCTGGTTGGTCCACCATTTCAAACGAATCCGGAGAATCCGGTGCTTTGTTTTCATCATAGTCTGAGTCGCCAATTTCAGAACGCTTTAACTCTGCTAGTTTCTGCATATATTGCTGTTGTACACGATGTTGAAAACTGTCCTCGTCGGCCTGTTGGTGCAATGGAACGTCTGCGACTTTGTGTAGTTCCTCCTGGGTTCTCACTTTATACAATGCTTTTTCTTGAAATTTATCTTCGTCTTCTTCTGTTACTGGCGATTTAAGAGATTCTTCTGTAACAGTTATGTCGGGAATATTTGAATAATCCTGCATATTTTGCGAGGGTCTGCGTTCTTCTGTCATTAGTATTTCAGCCTCCAACTCTTCTGTCAGACTGTCTTCTACTATTACTTCAGCTACGAGTTGTGAAGGTGTAAAGGGGCGTTTTTCTGTTTCAAAACTATGATCCATTTCGGCAGCAGCTTGTTTCTTTTTCTTGGATTTGCGTTCTTTTGGCGATCGAAATTGTCTGGCGTACTCAGATTCATAGGGATCTGTATCTGACTCACTCTCAGACTCCTTGCATTCTCCCAAGGGTGATGATGACTCCTTATCAGTAATTTCTTTGAGAGCATCGCTTGAGACTGTGGTGCTTTCGTTACGTTTGTGTCCTCGTTTCTTGATTTCACCAGGAGGTGTTATTGCTACCGATTCTTGTGGTGATTGATCTCTAAACTCCATTTCTAGTTCGAACGTTTCCTCGGGTTGTTCAGCAGAATATTCGTCATGTATGAGTCCAAAACCTTCCATTCCAGTTAAAGATGACGATCCAGCGGAGCCTATCATGTCATCAAAATTCTCAACTACAGTATCTATGTTGGAAGTGCTCGACATACTAACAGATAATATACTGCCTTCATCTAAACTTGATGCTAATTTCAAATCATCAATAGATTTTCGATTATCTTCATGATATAGTAATATATCTTCATGTCTGTCTAATTCTTTTGATTCATCAGATGGCACTTCAATCGGATAAGCCAAACCCCATGTCCTTTCCACTTCCTTTGGTTTCGGATATTCTTCTATTTGCGACGTTTCCATACTGGCTGCTAAAACAATTTCATCAATTTTGTGATCATCAGTTTTAGGCTTAAATATCATTTCTTGCGAACGTTTCATTTGGGATTGTTGCATTTGTTGCTCAGTCATTGGATATACACCACATTCTATGCCTAAACTTTCCTCACTATCTTCATCGTCATCAGCATGTAAATCTCGTATACCAGCCATTTCCTCAACCTCGAAAAGATCGGGTTCCATTGATGAAGCTATAAGAGTTTCTGAAAGTTCCGACACGTCAATGCTTCCCAAATTTGCGGATGTTTCCGAATCTAAACTTTTCATGCTTTCGTGTGAGCTTATTGTCTTTCCACTACTGCTTTCAAAAACACTCACTGCACTTACATATTCGGTGGCCTCGCGACAAACGGACGAAGATGCATCCATGGCAGTCTGATATTCTGAGGAGTTATGTTGTGTCATTAAATGTTCCATATCTGACGATAACGGACGACTTTCACTTTTTTCGAAACTCTTGTAGTAACTATCGCTAGAGTTTGACTGATCAATCTCGGGGACAGACCATCGGTTCGACGCATCTGCGACAGTATCCGTTTTCACACGATGTGTTACAGCATCGAAAGGTTTTAATGTTTGTTCTGAATTAATTTCTGTAAAAACATCACTTCTGTCATCCATGGACAATGTTTTATCTTCCACTAGGTCGGCCTTTGCAAATTTTTCTTGATAATAATCTTCCATAGAGCTGAAATCCTCAGCTGTTTCAGTTGATATAAATCCAAGTGAAGCATGTTCCTCCTTTGCAGCATATTCTGCCTCCATTGAGCTATAATCTTCAACTGTGCCAGTCGATATAAAACCTAAGGATGCATACTCTTCTTTTTCCTCGGATTCACTATCAATTTTATCATCTTGAGCATAATGTGCCATTACAGCATGCTTATTAAGTGTCTCCTTGGTACTTTTTTCGTGAAATACCTCGCTTTTAACTTCAGATGTTTCGGCTAATTCAGGTAATGTTTCTGGAACACCAATAAATGTAGAAATATCCTCAGTGTAAATGTTACTACTCCCTGTTTCTTTTTGTTTAACTTCTCGCATATCTTTGGTATCTACAAGATTTGTTATGACACGAAATTCAAATTCTGATGGTGACTCTTTAATCGACCTACCATCTTTGACAACTTGTTTTAGTTCATCTTTCACTAAATCCAAAGATTGTTGAACTTCGTCCAAAGTACGTTCTACTTCAGACTTTTTATCAAGTATATCTAGAGGTTTTTCTGGGGAGTGTACAACTTTTCCAGACGACTTTAGGCAATCTTTTTCCAAGGACTCCACTTCACTTTTATCCAGGGACAAGTCTAGTTCAATTGGACGGATATTTTCTTCAGTAATAATATATGTAGGAATGTTAACATCAACAGGATCGAGAATTAAATTAGCGCCTAACTTTGCGGTTTCAGGATTCATATCTTCATTTGACTCAGTAACATGACTGCTATCTAATAATCCAACATCCTTTGAGGGATCTAGTACAACTGATTTTATTTCTGGTTCCTGCTCGAGCAAATCATTTCTTGTTTCAGATCCTTGTCGCATAATCTTGATATCCAATTCCTCCAAAGTCATACTAGTTTCTTTTGATGTATCCATATTTTTAACATCTTCGTTATCATCAGAATCCACTGACAATTCCTTCATGACACATATGTCCTTTGCTTCAATTGGAGCTGCTAAATTTGCATCCAACTCAGAGTCTTCTGTTGTAGTCGGAGTAGTTTTTATGATAATATTACGACTCGATTCACCTATATAGAAACTAGTTGTTTTTCCATCAACTATTTCCGATTGTTCTGTATCAGCATCATCTACTGAAATTTCGCTCGTTGGCTCAAATGACTCAGCGGGTTCTTCTGATAAATTTGCTGAGATTGGTTGATCAAATCGTTGCGATCTAACTGAGTAATCTGTGGATGTTTCTTCAGTTTTAGATATTTCATCAGTTATTTGATCAAATCGTTGCGATCTAACTGAATAATCAGTAGAAATATCTTCGGTTTTCGAAAAGTCATCTGTTATATCTAGACTTCTTAGGCTAAGGTTATCGCCCTGGTCAACGAGAGCTGCGAGATTTTTAAATGAATCGGATTGCTTTAATTGGGCACGTGGTTTTGGAACAGGAACAGATATTGCATTTAATGACTCTAAAGCTGTATCATCCTCTGTTATTAGTACATTACTTTCAATGTCTACTGGCGATGAAACTTTGCCAGTTCTTGGTTTTGGAGTTGGAGTTGGTATATCTGGTATATTTGAAGTAGATGTTTCGATTGTAGTTTGCACCGGAGGTGTAAGATCAGTACATTCACCGCCTGTTTCTATAAAATAATATTATTGAAATAAAGTAATTTTTATACCAGGATAAGGTAAAATAAAACATAAATCATCCAATATTAAATATCCAATAAGTAAATATTTTCCAAACATAAGATTTATCATATTTTATATTAATAAATTTTACTTTAAAAATATATTACAATTTTGCATGCAAAACAAAAATTAAATTTTAACTAGATTGAAATATTTCACTTTGCTTACAATAAATTTGAAATTATTATTCTTTTATCTAGTTCAAAAGTTTTTTTTAGTCAATTTCTTAATCGTATCTTTTTAATTATATAAACTTTTGTATGTATTTTTGGTTTAAAATATTATTTTAAATTAAGCATTTGCGTACATTTGATCGAAAATAAAACCATTTAATTACAATGAGAAAAAAAATGATATAATTTTAGATAGATTCGTTTTTATCTAAAACCCTCTATCGTTTTCTTCTCATAACATATTATCGAAAATTTGAGTCTATAAACGATAGTTTAGATATCGATAAAATATCATTTGGTTGTCTGGAAAAATATAAATTTTTAACTTTTATAAAAATAATAGAACTTGGCCAAACGATTTAGGTATATTAGTCGATTTAGCTTTATTTGTTGCATAAATGTTGTTGCGTTGGAATACGAAATGAGACCTGTTTCGAATCATCGTTGGTTAAATTCTTGCGGCCACGATTTCAAAAAATAGAAACTGTTTTTCTATCCGACGCTACCTCTCGGCCGTCAATGGCAAACCTACGAGAGTTTGCGGTTTTCGATTGAAAGTCGAGTGTACTACAAAGGAGTAAGCTTGGAAGTAAGTTGGAAGGCTCTGCACAAATTTTCATATTGTATTCCCTCTTAGCCCGATTAAAGGTGATGTACAAGGTGCTTAAGTCTGCAGCATTAAATTATGTCGAGCACCGTTTAAACAAACCAAGACAACTTCTTCTGACACATAAAATATATGATCGTTCCGACGGAGGTAAATTGGATTGATATACCCATAACGTCAAGAGCAATACACATCACCCATATTTAGGGGAGGGATGAATCCATTCGCTTATGAGCGGTAGTTAGCATTAACATCAACTCTATTAGCAAGACCCCACTTAGAAATTATGTTAAGATCCTTATTGAGTGTCTCATCCATGATTCGTTTTTTACTCGAAGTCTGCAAAGAGTTTGGGTGCTTGCTGAACGAATATGAATGACAAATGTAACTGTCATCTGTAAAATAAATAAATGGGTTCCGGGGAAATGACAAAAGGCAGTTTAAAATATCATAAATATAAAAACCAACAATTTTATGTATATTGAAACGCTCTTCGCACACGAAGAAATAAAAATCCGACTATAAAACTACACGATTTATTTTTTTTTGTCAGATTCCATATATCTTTTTTGGGGAACTCAACGAAGCAACTTTTAAATTTACACACCGTTATGTATTTCCCTGTGACTACGCTATAGGCCTGAAATCGTTTCAAAATCATGTGACTACAATTTTTGATACATACTTATATTAAACGAAACGTAGAGTACGTTCGTTTTGTAAGTTTTTACGTTGCCAGCGAACGAAACGTTTGAAATATGTTATGGTAATTTTAGACGAAGGGGACTGGAAACGAATCGGCGTCACACGATAATATAAGATACATGAGTAGGAGATACATTTTTTGTAAAATCTCACATTTTTCATTTAAGTTTACTGATATAAAAACGGCCAGTTTTTAAAATAATTCCCAGTATGCCATTCGTTTCGAAATCGTTACGAGATCAATGCAATAAAAAGGAGAAATCACACGATATCGAACACTTCCTCGTCCCGATATCGAACGTCAAATTGGACCTACATGGTAGATAAATATCGATGCCTTTTGTCGAGTTTTCTAGCTACGAGAAAATTTTTGAAATCGAAACGATATCTATGGAAAAAATGATCAAAGTTCGATATTGCTTCAAAAAATATTACGATATGGATGCGATAAATGAATTTGAATGTACGAGAAATTATAAAAATTAGAATCGACGAAGCAACGAGATCGAACTTTTTTCTCGAAGTTATTAAAATCGAGGCATTGGAGATCTCCGAGACATGCCAGACTGGGTTTTAATAGCGTAGATACAAACTATTACATTTTTTCCGGCTTTTATACCGAAATCCGTTTCCCGAGTTCTGTTATTTTTATTGAGTCGATCTATTTTCTTAATAGTAAATACGTGCAAATATTAAATTCAAAATCATTTGAATTTATAATTTCTGATACGAATAATTATATCTTTCTCAAACATGTTTGGCAATCTTCGAACAGATGTTCTACTTTATAAAGCAATAATTTAAATATAAGTAAATCAACGAAATCAACTGGGTAACATAAAACATATGGAAAAATATTAAAACTATATTGAAACAACATGCACTGCTATAAAAATTAACAAAATCAAAATATGTTCTTATTTTTTGTATATGCTAATAGAGCTCAACAGTTTAGGATACACCCCTTAAAAATCGCATTATGATTTCTATTATGTTAATCTATATTTTGATATTATGTACATATATCAATAATGGTTTCTATTTGTACCTGCTGTTAAATCTTGAATATCATTGTCAGGTGTACTTTGTCCGATATCTGCTAAGGTATTTGTAGTTGGCGATACACTATCGTCCCAACTAAGTTTAGAAAACTCTCCTTGTAAATTGCTAATTTCATCGTCTTGTATTACTTCTGCAAAATGTTCGTCAAATTTATCGGCTTGTTGTTCGATATCTATAGAACTGGATGATAGTTTATCGAATTTTCTTTCAATTCGACGAATTTTTACAGCATCGTAATTTGTTTGTATGCTTTCTGGGGTATTGGAATCAGTTACTTGCGCTATAGATTTTGAATGAAATCAATGTAATAATGGGGAAAATTAAAAGTTGTAATAATAAAAAACTTTTTTTCAGATTTTTTTTTTTGTGATAATATAATATGAATTTGACATAAAGTTAATTCTCTTATTATGGTAAAAAATGGTCAAAAATGAATGTGATACTTGTATGTTTTTATTATCGTGAACAAGAATTTGAAAATTAATTTCAAATATGTTACTTTAATAAATTTTATTATATAATGATGAACAAATTTATTTTTTTCCTGACTACGATTTCCATTTTACGAAGGCGCAAGTGGTCAATGAAAAAAATAGTGACATTAAGATTCTTCAAATCGAAAACTGTAATTTTTGCAGTCGTGCCTTTTTTTATAAACAATGAACATTATTATGATCTCCTTCTTATGAAGGCAGATGTGGTTAAAATCAACAATGTGACCGATATCAATATTTCAATAATTCAGGAGATCTTCTATGACTCAAAAAATAAGAAAATGCAAAACAAAATGATGTTATAGTTTGCACCCTGTTTGAGATACTGGGTGTATAGTAAAGGCATATTACTGACATAACCAAATCAAGAAAATTGGTTATAAAGCATAAAATGGTGATAAATGAACAACAATTTTGAACTTTTAGTTTTAGAAAATTAAATTACCTTTCCAATGGTATATCCCTTCTTCGAACCCCATGATTTCTTCCTTTTTTAAAACGTATGTAAAGTTGAAATTTACAGAAATAAAAATTCAAATTTTTACTTTGCCATTGAATTTCTCAAAATTTTGTTATTGATCACCCCATTTTTTCTAATTTATAATGATAGACCTGTTTTACTTTGCCATTGAATTTCTCAAAATTTCGTTATTGATCACCCCATTTTTTCTAATTTATAATGATAGACCTGTTCATTCCCAATACTTTCTAACCAATTACTGTGAGTTTGGTACGCCGTTTGTAATGATCAGCATCATCTCCTGAGTCGATTTCTCCTGAGAACCGACCACTTATGTACATATACAATGTATATCTAGAGATCAATTTTACTGTATACGTGCTTAGGTAAACTTTTTTTGGTAAAATATATATTGACTCATGCTCAAATACATGAAGATAATGGTTACCCGCGAAATGACTTGTGGTTCCCAAAATAAAAATCGAAATTCGGTACACCTACCCATTTGTAAATATGGGTATCAAATGAATGGAAATACTTCAGCGATTGAAAGTTTGTAGTTATTTTCGAGATTCGTATATCCTGGTGACCTATATACCACTTTTAATGGTAACCACACATATGTGTAGGGTATTTATAGTCGGCTTAGATCGACTATAATTTTGATAATCCTAACTATCCTAATAACACTTACTTAAAAATTTCCCATGTTATCTAACCTTCCCAACTGGTTAACTGGTAAGTTATGGTGCAGAAATAATAATACAGTGGCGGATCTGCTAATTTGGTGGTTGAAATTTAAAAAAAAGCGATATAATTGAGAAATAATTTTAAACATTTATTAAAATTATAATCATTATCATAACTTCACAGAAAATATTTTTTGATCATATTTCTAAACATATATTTTTTTCCTGCAGCATTTCTTATCAAGTTAAAATCACTGTGATTGGTTGGAAAATACTACAAATGAACTGGTCTATCATTATAAATTAGAAAAAAATGGGGTGATCGGTAACGAAATTTTGAGAAAATTAATGATAAAGTATAAATTTGGATTTTTATGTACATGTTAGAAAGGGAAGACATCATGGGGTTCTAAGGTGTGATATATCATTGGAAAGGTAATTTAATTTTCTAAAATATTAGCTTAACATTGTTATACAGTTATCAACATATTATACTTTATAACCAATTTTCATTACTAGGTTATGTCAATAATATGCATTTACTAAACACCCTGTATCTCAAACAGGGTTCAAAATAGGACATAATTTTATTTTTAAATTTTCTTATTTTTTTGAGTCATAGAATGATCCCCTGAATTATTGACATCGATGAACCAAACAACCTGTATAACAAATGTCCTATTAACAGAGAATTATTGTGAATTGTTTTATTAACAAATGCATCTTTTTTATTTTTAAGAACTTCTCTTCGATTAAATACACAAATGATAATTTGTTAGATTTGCAAATATTTGTTAATATAACAAGTACTCAAAAATTACTAGTTCGGCTAAAAAAAACGTTTGTGGGAAGAACAAAAAGTCTTAATGTTGTTTAATAAACCAAAATATGTTTAATGCAACAATGAGACATTAACAAATATTCATTTGTTAATTCGAACACAGATGCCTTGTCAGCACATAAAGGGTTAAAGACAAGTAATTTGTATGATGCATGATTTTAATATGAAGGATTTTCCTTGTGCAAGAAATGAATAATTTGAATATACCTCAAATTTGACAAACAATTCGACGCACAATTTATGAAAACATATTTATATGAATAATATTATAGAAAATCATACTCATCAATGAATGTATTACCTTTCAATTCTAAAACAGTAGCGTTGTCGGTAGTATTTTGAACAGTTTTTGACTCCGGTAAACTACTCGACTCATGTTGATGTTGCAAAGAAGTGGTAACACTTGTCGATGTTGTGGTTGTACTTGTTAAGACGTTCGCCACAGTTTGAGAATATATTGGATGTGCGTGCAAATGTTCATCGGTAAAACTCAAATTGTCATCGAAAGATTTACCCGACATGGACTCAATGGTGGGTGATTTAATTACATCCAAACCATCGACATCATCACAGGTTATGGCATAATTATCACTGTCAGAGTTAGTATAATCTGTAATTAATTGCTTGTTTGGATCGATTTCGTCAAAGCCATTTGCATGTTGCTGCTGATGTTGTTCATTGACAATTTGAATACTTTCTTCCAAAACTTTATCTACTAATATGGTAGCCTCCTTGCGTATTGTGGCAATATTTTCTACATCATCTTCATCATCAGCAATAATAATGTCTTCTGAAGTAGGCGTGATTTTTTTCATTTGTTCAATATCTGAAGCAACACTAATGCCTGCAAAATAATTGTGCATTTATGTATATACATACAAAACATGTATGTTATCTCAGGTGATATTATCAAGAAACATGTGAAAAATAGTATCTCTTAATTGTCAAATTTATGGAATGACATGAATTGGAAAAAGCGTGCAATCATAAATCGTAAGATGCTCGGTGAATGAAATGCCACAATTAATAGCGAAATAATGTATATAGTGATCACAGAAAACAAACGATACAATAAACGTGAGTAATATAAATAAATATATTGTACTTTATGTATAACACCTGTCGTACGATATTTTGGACATCATTTTAATGTTTTAGTGGAATTCCACTTCTCCTTAAAACCTTCTATATTAACAAATATTTTTTATATACTCTTTTTTGTTTGTTTTTCTTTTTATTTATATAAGTTATATTTTCATGCAACAGAATTCGAATGGCCGAATATCATAAAAATTAAATTCTTAGAACGATGGCGACCGTTTCATGACGACTAGACACTACAATCGATTTATTGTCTGTCATACAGTTCTAGGCTATATATGAAAGAAACCTTTTAGTTATAAATTACTAAGTTTTTTTCTTAAATTACACAAATTTAAACTTTTTTTTTTCCATTTGCTTTGGTCAGTGAACCACCAATATATTATAAATTTATACCCTGGGTTAGGCGGTATAATAATATATTTTGTTTTTTTTTTGTAGCTAAATTGTGCGTTGTAGAATGTAATTGTTCGACGGTTCTAACAAATCAAGATTAGTATATGATGATACTTTTCCGAATGCTTCTACTGGTTATAACTCCTTCAAGAGGTTGGTCATGGAATATCTATTAAAAATGGTGGTAAAATGTTGAGATATGAACTTAAAGTATTCAGCGAAAATTATACTTATGAACACCCCTACAATTAGTGTTTAGTGTTCTTCTTTTGGCATGAGGTAGAACAAAAAAATATTTGTAACAACTAACTTAATGCGGTTAAAACGAAATGTGTACAAATTAGTTGAAGGGACTGTTATATTCGCTTATCACTTGAAATATTAGCACACTCCAAAATTTTTAAAAACTGTTCTCAATATTTCAAAAACTATTTGAAATTGATTCTAACTATAAACTACAATATAAGAACTGGCTTTGCGGTTGAGAGAACTGAATAAGTTTGTAAGGGTTTAAATTTATACTACATTTTTTTTAATCTAAAATCAGGGTCAATTTTTTTTTGACACATTGTGTTATTTGAATAGTACACCGTATAAATTTATATAATAAAATTGAATACATTTTTGTATTTGTTTTGAAAATTTTAATTCTACTACAGTTGAACTTTCTTTTAAATTGCATTTGTATTTATTTGAATTGATTTTACTACACAAACTATTAGAAACTCGTTTTCTACATATTGCAGTTACTGTAGTAAGTTTTTACTTTCTGTACTTTTAAAATATTTAGAAGTCCGTATAAATGGAAATGTGAGCAGGTACAAACAAAACTTAAGCTACCCCAAGTAACTGAAAGAAACGCTTATAATGTAGACAAAAGGCCTAACTATAAAACAATCCATTTTTATTTTAGAGAGCACATACTTTTTTTGGCTTCTAAATAAATACCGAATGCAGATGTAGAAAATGTTCTAAATATTTATCAAATTTAAATAAATACATAATTTTGGAAATATAAATGAGTATATAGTAATTTTTGAATGTATCATGAAGTTAAATAAATACAAAATTTAGTAAAAACAAATACAAGCGTAATTTGTTTAGCACACGTAATATACCAAATTGCCCAAGAAATAAATAATTTTGAAAATACACGAAATAAAGTAGATATAAACAAGAATTCGATAATTCTGATGCATCTTTTCAAATGCACAAAAGAAACATGGTCTTGTGTTAAAATAAATATGATCTTTAAATAAACTGTATTTTAATCTGCATGTTTTTTGTAGGATTTTTTTATATTTTATATGTCTTTCAATATATGCGCAAGTTTTATATTTTTTAGTGCATGAGCATCTTAGCCCTAGTTATGGCTTTTACTGTCACACACATACACGTGAGGGATTAAAAGGTGATACTTCCTTTAGAAGTTGAATTTTATCATCCTGATCGACTCTTGCTCTATATGGGTTAATGAATCCTTAATATATTCAAAAGTGTTGGTGCAAATTTCTAATATAGAAAAACTATTTGATTTGCATGAATAATAGTTGTAAATTTAAAGCCTAATTAATGCATATACAAAAAATGTAACATGTAAAAAAAAAATAATTAAAATTACTATGTCATTTGATTTTGCATGATGATTTACAAAAAAAAAAAGAAAGCTAAAGCATATGAAAAGTAGGTAATATATAAAAAAAAGTTCTGCAACTTACCATCGTTTATAACAGTCTGTATTTCTTGTTGGTGCTCTAGGTGAAATGTGGTGTCGACTATGCTTTCCTGTATAGCTTCTGCAAGAAAATTTTATAGATTAATATAAATCACAATGTCAATCACAATTATTACATATAAAAATAAATATAGTAATCGAAAATAATAATAATTAAAAAACAAAAAGTTTCAAACAGGTTTCGAAGAGCTAGTTCAAAGCATTCGCATTATACCTAGTAGAAAATTTACGCAATTAGGATATGATCATGTAACTGGCCGGTTTATGACGAGTTAAAAATACAATGATCAGTTTACGAGAATGACCCAAATTCTACTAAGTATGTCGCCAGTGCTTAGTAGCACAAGCTTTTCTGAAGCCTGGACTTACATATATGTTATATACATTTATATATGAATGTACTTATTTTCAAAAGAGCTTTTGTTAGTAATTACATTGTTATTTTTATAATACGGTATACTAAGCATTTATTCTAGATATATTAGCAAATCCAGAAGATTTTTAACATTCATGATACCGGCGTAAATCAATGAATAAAAATGATTTGTTGTTTTTTTTTTATATTTTAAATTTTAATTTTGTTGTTGTTGGGAATACTTAAATTCTGCTTTTCAATGTGTGAGACGCTGCTTGTCATGAATACTCAATTGGAATCAATTATTTAGCGAAGAAGGTAAAAACAAAAATTTTAAATAATCACTCATGAATGTGCCAACAAAAAGGACACTGTAGAACTTTGGTTTTCTGGATTTGCTCATATATAAAACTGGATTTGCTCATATCTAAAACTGTTATACAAGCTATTGACAAAAGCATTATTGTAGGTAACTAAATAATTCAGTAACATTTTTTAAAACATGAATTTTTGCTTAGCAAGCTTATGATTTACTTGCAGTTTACAAAGTTTAGCGACATTACTGTAAAGCAGTTTAGTACTTACAAATGTATTAAAAACTGATTATATTTTATTTAGTAAATTTAATTATTTGCTTAATTTCCACCTCTAGCGACCGGCTCGTCTGATTCCACATACTCAATATCTGTATGTGCATCACGACAATCAAGCATACCTTTAATATGCAATTTTTCAGATTCAACATCGAACGAATTTCCGGTTTTCTCATGCACCACTGTGTAGCTTTCATTAAGCATTTCATTTAGATCGGCAGAACTACCGTTACTATCTTTAGCTGAATCAACAACCTCCTCATTATCAGATGCCATTTGTATATCTTCAGTGTCAGTATGCTGTGTGTTAATATCTGTTTTATTAAAAATATCAATTTTAAGGGACATTTTTACTTCATTCTTGAGTTTTTGAGCTCCGTCGCACTCGACAGATTGCACAATATTAGCACTATTGGTATTATACTCATATAACACAACCGATTCTGTGCCAATAGGAGCTACGTCGATATCGGACACATCCGAAGCACCATCATCTGTTAAATTTTCAATATCGGTGATCTTTTCTGCTTGTTCGTTCTCAAAATGTTGTTGACGTTTTCTGACCTGCATTATCACAGTAGGCAGCCCACAGTCACTTAAGTCCATATCTTCGACATCAGTTATGCCACCACCTTCGTTATCTGCAGACCTGATTTCTAAAAGTTTTGTGGCTTTACCCTTGCTAATGCTTCTTGACTTTAACTTTTTACGCCTATTGGTTCCCGCCATAAATATCTCTTCGACATCTGTTACAGATTCTGTGTTAGATTGTAGTTCGGATCTTTTCGATGGTAGTGATTTTAAAGTATCATTCGAAACAATAAATTCGCTTTCAATGTAATTGTCGTCTTGCAAAGCGTCTGTGGATGGAGTTGTTTTTGGTTCCCACTCTTCTGCGCAAGAGTAATCCTCAGTATCGGTGAATTGGTCATCTTTGAGAATTTGATGCATTCCGAATTGAAATTCTTTATCCATTGGCATTACATTTGTAATAGTGTCACCATTGAGGTCTTCTTTGAGTAGAACTACTTCGCGATGAACTGGTGGCAACAGATCAATCGCTATCGATTTTTTTTCGACAGCACTACCACTGGATGATTCATCGCAATATAAGTCTTCGCTATCGGTTTGGCATGTGCCATCATCACCTGGTGCTAAAATTAGTGCTCGTGGTATGGGTTTAATATCATTTTCCTCATCATCAAAACTATCCTCTTCGGCAGCTGAGTCGTCCAGTTTTTCTATATCGGTTAATACTTCTTCGTTATTTGTTTTAATGTTGAGTAAAGCTTTATAGTTGGTTGGTGATGCAATAGATGTTTTTCTGTTATTTTTATCTACCGAAAAAAACATCACATCAATTGGCGGCAGCTTTAAGTTATACGCAGCGTCGGATAAGTCATCATCATCAGAAGACGATCCTGAGTACTCAATTTGACAGACTTCTTCTCCGGAAATATCAAATATTTCATTTTCTGATAAACCATATGCTCCATCAGCAGTTACATCTGATATTCCACTTACATCACTGCAAACTGATACATCTTCATTGTTGTCATCTGAATCATCAGAGTCATTTTGACATTGCCGAGTGCCATCTGTTATGCTAATTTTACCTTGATCTCCAACAGCTGTGTCTAGATCCACACATACCGATTTTTCTTCACCATTTTCAACTTCAGAGTCGGTATTGTAATCTTCACAGTCTGTCAAATAATCCAACATGTCATTGAGATTTTGGGCTTGAAGAAAATTGCCTGGCTTAATTTCCACATGCTCTTTTGTATCATTATTTACTAATGCAAGTTCCTGTACACCATTTCGTAAAAATTCATTTAGAGATAATTTCAATTCCGGATACACTTTACTCTTATCATCTTCCTCCGCTTCTGAGTCATTATAGTCTTCGATGTCGGTGACATCATTATCAAGAACAGACCTATTCGATGGTATTGGCTTAGAACTTGAATGCTTTCTATATTTTGGAATATCACTTAAATTTTGGCTATCTAAATCTTCAACATCTGTTAAATCATTATGTTGGTTGTAATCCATATCATTCTCATCGGAACTATAATCTGAAGATTCCGAACTGTGATTACTAGTTATAGATATTATAGGAAGTTGGTCTGACATCTTTATGCTGGATTAAGCTAAGAGAATCTATTTGTTAATCTATATAATCCGTACATAATAAATTAAATTTATGCCATATAAAGTGTTGATATTATTTATATAAGATATACGAATTAAAAACATTGTGTATCGAAGGTAGTTTTACTAAACTAGTGGCCTGACACTTAGATACGTTATTATATATAAAGTAATACGAGATATACTTAACAATAACTTTGTGTTCCGAATTACCTTGTGTTACTTCTTCTGTTAGTACAGCTACCGGGGAAACACTTTCAGATCCCACTATCATGTTTCCAGCCACGAATTGTTGTTGCAGTGTTGGGTCTGTAGCAAAACCGGAAATTTGTTGCAATCGCAAAGTTTCGGCAAATAGAGCCAACGGACTTCTCGTAGCTTTAGGTGAACCTGGACTAGCAGCCAGATAACGATCTTGCTCTGATCCGAACATAGGCAATGCTACTGAGTCTGATAGACTTGAGTCCGTAGTATCGATGAAACTGACATCGAAGTCATTACCATATCTTTGTTCATGTGACAACGAACGCAAAAGTTGCGTATCGAGGTCACTATCAGGCTGTTTGTATATCACCTCGAACGATTTTCCTGGTTCCAGTGTCTTGGTAAATACTTCACTAGTCATAACTATTCTGCTACCTGATGATGACGAAGATGCATTTCGGCTCTCGTTGGATTTATTGAAACGAACTATTTCGGAATCGTCATCCACATGTACAGTATTAGCAATGGCCATTATGGCCACTGGTTCTTTACGAATGTTAATCGTTGAAATTCGTGTAGTTGTGGTTATGGGCTTCTTTTCAATTATTTTTATGTTTAGTTTGTCTTTGTCAGCCTTTTTGGTGATGCTTGCGCTTCTTATAGATCTGCGGGTACTATTAGATGAACCACTAGTACTCGTGCTTCCACTGGCCGTTGCACTGGATTCGTTTACGGTATCCTTAATTTTCTTTTGCATCTTAGCATCACTGATATTTATTATATGTCTACGCTCTTTTGAAACTTTTGTTTTTACTGGTACATCTCGTGAAGTATTTTTAGCACCAGCCAATGATTTTTTTTCGTGAAGTTTTATCTGGTCGCTCTTAGAACTTATCTTTGAAGTAATATTGGAGCTAACTGGTAGTTTTGGTCCCTGCTTTCTTTGGGAAATAAATTCATTTTTTATCGATTCTGTTGCATTTATTTTTTTATCTGTAGTTCGGCTTCCGACAAGTTTTAACTCCTTTTTCTCTTTAGATATAATTTTGATAGGTTTGTCTTTGGTGGTTATATTTTTATTTTCTATTTTAGATGTAGTTCTCATCAATGGTTTTATGTCTTTAGATTGGTTATCGTGGGGTTTTTTCATTCCTTTCAATTTATTATCATTTGTCGCATAAATTTTAGGCTTTTTAGAAATTTGAGGAATCGGTGATTTAGGAACTATCAAGGCACTTGAACTTTCCGATTCTTTATTTAGACTAACGTGACCAATGCGTATGTTATGAGCCATTGTTGGCTGCATATATCTATGGGATTTAGTTTGAATTGGTGTAATTGCTCGTTTTCGTTGAATTTCTTCATTGGTTTTTTCTTTCTGCGTCAATGTCGATTTCTTTATATCTACTACTGCAGGTTTATTTGTACGTTTAGAGGTTGACGCATATACGCTTGTAACTTTCGAGTAGTCTACCTTCGTTCTAGGAGTTGGACTTAGAGTTCTTAGTATCGGATTGGTTGGTACTCGAGTTATATCAGTTCTTATTCTCACTTTTGGAGTTATGGGTCGTGTGGGTTCGTCAGCGGTTTTTCTCTCTGATCTATTCAGAATATGCGGTCGAGGACTAATTGATCGTGTTAATGGTTTTTCGTCTTTAAATCTATGGAATGATTTGGGTACTTGTTGAATAACAGGCAAATTTTTATTTGACTGTCGTATATTCTTATTTGATATCTCCGAAACATTTTTCTTAGGGTATTCATTACTTAACTTTGATGAAATAGTGGTTTTTGTGGAGGTTTGTTTCGTTTTTGATGGTGAAGATTTTGGAGACTTGTCTTCTATATTTTTGCTAATAACGTTTCTGGTGTCCTTTGAAAGCTTAGTGGCAGAAGAAGTTATCTTTTTAGACGGAGTTCCCGTAGATTGTTTTGTATATTTTATGGTTTTGTTAACATCTTTATCCTTTATTTCTACTTTTTGAGGATAACTTCTATATGGCAAAATCTTTCTATCTAAATTGGACTTTGTTAGTTTTCCTCTTTTTTGCCTATCATCATGATCATGATCGCTTTTAAAGTCTACAAAATATGATACTGGCTGTATAGGAGATTTTTCAATAATTTTATTGGAAGATACTTCTAAACTATCAACACTTATATCGGAATCATAGTCTTCATCCGTGTTTTCGTATTTGCTCACAATAGATGAAATTAACAGCGTATGTGGTTTACGTAAAGGTTTATCATTCTCACTAGACTTTTCGATGTAAATCGATTGCGTTATATTCTCAGAGATTAAATTGTTTTCAGTACTAGAATTTACAGAATCAGGTGTATGTTCTAAGGAAATACATCTATTATCTCCGACAATAAATGCATCTTTGTTCAATTTTTTGTGGTATAATTTATCAAAAAACTTTATTTCGGTTGGTTTGGAAAAACGGAAATCGTTTCCTTCTAAAAAGTCATAACTTATATGTGAATTATTTTTCTCGCCTAATTTACTGGATTTATCTGTTTCTATGTTTAGGTCTTCTAGTTTCTCTTCCACGCCTCTTTCATATAATTTTGGGACTAACTGTTCTCGGTCAACCGGTTTAGGGTCTAACATAATGGTTTTATCTTGTTCATGTATATAAGGGGTAACTCTTTCTACGGAAACCAAGCCCTTATTTAATTTTAAATCAATTGGTAGTACTTTGTCGTATTTAGAGCTATCGAAAGCTGTTACTGATTCTATAGGCGTAGATGTCTCCGTTTTAATTTCTAGGAGTGTGTCTTCCTCTGCAAGTGTATCAGGAGATTTCAGTTTTACAATAGTTTTAGCAAATTCAGAATGTGAAGTGTATTTAGGATCCGTCACTAATTTTATATCTAACTTCTTAAGTCTTTGTGGTTCTTCATCTACATCAGAGATATCGAAAGTATGTACTGATTCTAAAACAGTTGGTTGAATTTCCTTAACTACAGAGGGTTGATCATCTAACTCAGGTGTAACTTTTTCTACAGGAACGAATTCTTTATCTAACTTTGCATCGACTGGTATTATTTTTTCTTCTTTAGGGCTATCGAAAGTTGTTACTGATATAGGAGTAGTTTTTTCTGCTTTAATCTCTAAAAGTTTGTCTTGTTCTGCAGGTGTATCTTGAGATTTAAGTTCTTCGATAGTTTTACCCAAATCAGAGGGTGAAGTCGATTTAGCATCCGTCACTAATTTTATATCTAACTTTGCAGAAATTGGTGTTTCATCATCTACATCAGAGCTGACGGAAGTTGGTTCTGATTCTAAATCGGTTGGTTGAATTTCCTTCATAGCCAAAGTTTGTTCAGGGAACTCAGGAATAACTTTTTCTAAAGATTCAGATTGGTTATCTAACTTTGCATTGATTGGTAGTACTTTGTCTTCCTTAGAGCTATAGAATTCATAAAAAGGTTCAGATTGTTTATCAAACTTTGCATCGATTGGTAATACTTTGTCTGCTTTAGAGCTATCGAAAGTTGTTACTGATTCTTTAGGAGTAGTTCTATCTGCTTTAATCTCTGAAAGTTTCTCTTGTTCTGCAGGTATATCTGGGGACTTAAGTTCTTCGATAGTTTTACCAAAATCAGAGGGTGAAGTGGATTTAGGATCCGTCACTAATAATATATCTAACTTCGCAGAAATTGGTGTTTCTTCGTCTACATCAGAGCTGACGGAAGTTGGTTCTGATTCTAAATCGGTTGGTTGAATTTCCTTCATAGCCAAAGTTTGTTCAGGGAACTCAGGAATAACTTTTTCTAAAGATTCAGATTGGTTATCTAACTTTGCATTGATTGGTAGTACTTTGTCTTCCTTAGAGCTATAGAATTCATAAAAAGGTTCAGATTGTTTATCAAACTTTGCATCGATTGGTAGTACTTTGTCTTCTTTAGAGCTATCGAAAGTTTTTACTGATTCTATAGGAGTAGTTTTTTCTGCTTTAATCTCTGAAAGTTTGTCTTGTTCTGCAGGTGTATCTAGAGATTTAAGTTCTTCGATAGTTTTACGAAAATCAGGGGATGAAGTCGATTTAGGATCCGTCACTAATATTATGTCTAACTTCGCAGAAATTGGTGTTTCATCATCTACATCAGAGTTGTCGGAAGTTGGTACTGATTCTAAATCGGTTGGTTGAATTTCCTTCATAGCCAAAATTTGTTCAGGGAATTCAGGAAAAACTTTTTCTGAAGATTCAGATTGTTTATCTAACTTTGCATCAATTGGTAGTACTTTGTCTTCTGTAGAGCTATCGAAAGTTGTTACGGATTTTATAGGAGTAGTTTTTTCTACTTTAATCTCTGGAAGTTTGCCTTGTTCTGTAGGTGAATATAGAGATTTAAGTTCTTCGATAGTTTTACGAAAATCAGAGGGTGAAGTCGAATTAGGATCCGTCACTAATTTCTTATCTAACTTCGCAGAAATTGGTGTTTCATCATCTACATCAGAGCTGTCGGAAGTTGGTTCTGATTTTAAATCGGTTGGTTGTATTTCCTTCATAGCAGACAATTTTTCAGGGAATTCAGTAATAACTTTTTCTAAAGATTCAGATTGTTTATCTAACTTTGCATTGATTGGTAGTACTTTGTCTTCTTTAGAGCTATCGAATTCAGGAATAATTTTTTCTAAAGGTTCAGATTGTTTATCTAACTTTGCATCGATTGGTAGTACTTTGTCTTCTGTAGAGCTATCGAAAGTTGTTACTGATTCTATAGGCGTATGTTTCTCTGCTTTAATCTCTGGGAGTTTGTCTTGTTCTGCATGTGTATCTAGAGATTTAAATTCTTCGATAGTTTTAATAAAATCAGAAGGTGAAGTGGATTTAGAATCCTTTACTAATTTTATATCTAACTTTGCAGAAATTGGTGTTTCTTTATTTACTTCAGAGCTGTCAGAAGTTGGTTCTGATTCTAAATCGGTTGGTTGAATTTCCTTCATATCCGAAGTTTGTTCAGAGAATTCAGGAATAACTTTTTCTAAAGGTTCAGATTGTTTATCTAACTTTGCAACGATTGGTAGTACTTTGTCTTCTTTAGAGCTATCGAAAGTTGTTACTGATTTTATAGGCGTACATTTTTCAGCTTTAATCTCTGGAAATTTGTCTTTTTCTGCAGGTATATCTGTAGACTTAAGTTCTTCGATAAATTTACCAAAATCAGAAGGTGAAGTGGATTTAGAATCCGTTGCTAATTTTATATCTAACTTCGCAGAAATTGGTGTTTCTTCAACTACATCAGAGCTGTCGGAAGTTGGTTCTGATTCTAAATTGGTATGTTGAATTTCTATCAATGGGGAAGTTTGATCAGGGAAATCAGGGATAACTTTTTGTACAAGTTCAGATTGTATATATAACTTTGCAACGATTGGTAATACTTTGTCTTCTTTAGAGCTATCGAAAGTTGTTACTGATTCTATAGGAGTAGTTCTATCTGCTTTAATCTCTGAAAGTTTGTCTTGTTCTGCAGGTATATCTGGGGACTTAAGTTCTTCGATAGTTTTACCAATATCAGAGGGTGAAGTGGATTTAGGATCCGTCACTAATAATATATCTAACTTCGCAGAAATTGGTGTTTCTTCATCCACATCAGAGCTGTCGGAAGTAGATTCTGATTCTAAATCGGTTGGTTGAATATCCTTCAAAGTAGAAATTTGTTCAGGAAATTTAGGAATAACTTTTACTAAAGATTCCGATTGTTTATCTAATTTTGCATCGATTGGTAGTACTTTGTCTTCTTTAGAGCTATCGAAATTTGTTACAGATTCTATAGGAGCAGGTTTTTCAGCTTTAATCTGTGGAAGTTTGTCTTGTTCTGCAGGTGTATCTAGAGATTTAAGTTCTTCGATAGTTTTACCAAAATCATAGGGTGAAGTTGATTTAGGATCCGTCACTAATTTTATATCTAACTTCGCAGAAATTGGTGTTTTTTCATCTACATCAGAGCTGTCGGAAGTTGGTTCTGATTCTAAATCGGTTAGTTGAATTTCCTTTATAGCCAAAGTTTGTTCAGGGAACTCTGGAATAACTTTTTCTAAAGATTCAGATTGTTTATCTAACATTGCATCGATTGGTAGTACTTTGTCTTCTTTAGAGCTATCGAAAGTTGTTACTGATTCTATAGGAGTAGTTTTTTCTGCTTTAGTCTCTGAAAGTTTGTCTTGTTCTGCAGGTATATCTGGGGACTTAAGTTCTTCGGTAGTTTTACCAAAATCAGAGGGTGAAGTGGATTTAGGATCCGTCACTAATAATATATCTAACTTCGCAGAAATTGGTGTTTCTTCATCTACATTAGAGCTGCCGGAAGTTGATTCTGATTCTAAATCGGTTGGTTGAATATCCTTCATAGCAGAAATTCGTTCAGGGCATTTAGGAATAACTTTTACTAAAGATTCCGATTGTTTATCTAATTTTGCATCGATTGGTAGTACTTTGTCTTCTCTAGATCTATCGAAAGTTGTTACTGATTCTATAGGCGTAGGTTTTTCAGCTTTAATCTTTGGAAATTTGTCTAGTTCTGCAGGTATATCTGTAGACTTAAGTTCTTCGATAAATTTACCAAAATCAGAGGGTGAAGTGGATTTAGAATCCGTTACTAATTTTATATCTAACTTCGCAGAAATTGGTGTTTCTTCATCTACATCAGAGCTGTCGGAAGTTGGTTCTGATTCTAAATTGGTATGTTGAATTTCTTTCAATGGGGAAGTTTGATCAGGGAAATCGGGGATAACTTTTTGTACCAGTTCAGATCGTTTATCTAACTTTGCATCAATTGGTAGTACTTTATATTCTTTAGAGCTATCGAATTCAGGAATAACTTTTTCTAAAGATTCAGATTGTTTATCTAATTTTGCATCGATTGGTAGCACTTTATATTCTTTAGAGCTATCGAAAGTTGTTACTGATTCTATGAGCGTAGGTTTTTCAGCTTTAATCTCTGGAAGTTTGTCTTGTTCTGCAGGTGGATCTAGAGATGTAAGTTCTTCGATAGTTTTACCAAAATCAGAGGATGAAGTCGATTTCGGATCCGTCACTAATGTTATATCTAACTTCGCAGAAATTGGTGTTTCATCATCTACATCAGAGCTGTCGGAAGTTGGTTCTGATTCTAAATCGGTTGGTTGAATTTCCTTCATAACCGAAATTTGTTCAGGGAATTCAGGAATAACTTTTTCTAAAGATTCAGATTGTTTATCTAACTTTGCAGCGATTGGTAGTACTTTGTCTTCTGTAGAAATATAGAAAGTTGTTACTGATTTTATAGTAGTGGTTTTTTCTGCTTTAATCTCTGAAAGTTTGTTTTGTTCTGCAGGTGTATCTAGAGATTTAAGTTCTTCGATAGTTTTACCAAAATCAGAGGATGAAGTCGATTTCGGATCCGTCACTAATTTCATATCTAACTTCGCAGAAATTGGTGTTTCTTCATCTACATCCGAGCTGTCGGAAGTTGGTTCTGATTCTAAATCGGTTCGTTGAATTTCCTTCATAGTAGAAAGTTGTTCATGGAATTCAGGAATAACTTTGTCCAAAGATTCAGATTGTTTATCTAACTTTGCATCAATTGGTAGTACTTTGTCTTCTTTAGAGCTATCTAAAGTTGTTACTGATTCAATAGGAGTAGTTTTTTCTGCTTTAATCTCTGAAAGTTTGTCTTGTTCTGAAGGTGTATCTAGAGATTTAAATTCTTCGATAGTTTTACCAAAATCAGAGGATAAAGTCGATTTAGGATCCGTCACTAATGTTATATCTAACTCCGCAGAAATTGGTGTTTCATCATCTACATTAGAGCTGTCGTAAGTTGGTTCTGATTCTAAATCGGTTGGTTGAATTTCCTTCATAGTAGAAATTGGTTCAGGGAATTCAGGAATAACTTTTTCTAAAGATTCAGATTGTTTATCTAACTTTGCATCAATTGGTAGTACTTTGTCTTCTTTAGAGCTATCGAAAGTTGTTGCTGATTCTATAGGCGTAGGTTTTTCAGTTTTAATCTCTGGAAATTTGTCTTGTTCTGCAGGTATATCTGTAGACTTAAGTTCTACGATAGATTTATCAAAATCAGAGGGTGAAGTCGATTTAGAATCCGTTACTAATAATATATCTAACTTCGCAGAAATTGATGTTTCATCATCTACATCAGAACTGTCGGAAGTTGATTCTGATTCTAAATCGGTTGGTTGAATTTCCTTCATAGTAGAAATTTGTTCAGGGAATTCAGGAATAACTTTTTCTAAAGATTCAGATTGTTTATCTAACTTTGCATCAATTGGTAGTACTTTGCCTTCTTTAGAGCTATCGAATTCAGGAATCACTTTTTCTAGAGGTTCGGATTGTTTATCTAACTTTGCATCGATTGGTAGTACTTTGTCTTCTTTAGAGCTATCGAAAGTTGTTACTGATTCTATAGGAAAAGTTCTATCTGCTATCTCTGAAAGTGTGTCTTGTTCTGCAGGTATATCTGGGGACTTAAGTTCTTCGATAGTTTTACCAAAATCAGAAGGTGAAGTGGATTTGTAATCGGTTACTAATTTTATATTGAACTTAGCAGAAATTGGTGTTTCATCATCTACATCAGAGCTGTCGGAAGTTGGTTCTGATTCTAAATCGGTTGGTTGAATTTCCTTCATAGTAGAAAATTGTGCAGGGAATTCAGGAATAACTTTGTCTAAAGTTACAGATTGTTTATCTAGCTTTGCATCAATTGGTAGTACTTTGTCTTCTTTAGAGCTATCGAAAGTTTTTACTGATTCTATAGGCGTAGGTTTTTCAGCTATAATGTCTGGAAGTTTGTCTTGTTCTGCAGGTGTATCTAGAGATTTAAATTCTTCGATAGTTTTACCAAAATCAGAAGGTGAAGTGGATTTAGAATCGGTTACTAACTTCGCAGAAATTGGTGTTTCATCATCTACATCTGAGCTGTCGGAAGTTGTTTCTGATTCTAAATCGGTTGGTTGAATTTCTTTCATAGTTGAAAATTGTGCAGGGAATTCAGGAATAACTTTCTCTAAAGTTACAGATTGTTTATCTAACTTGGCATCAATTGGTAGTACTTTGTCTTCTTTAGAGCTATCGAAAGTTGTTACTGATTCAATAGGAGTAGTTTTTTCTGCTTTAATCTCTGAAAGTTTGTCTTGTTCTGCAGGTGTATCTAGAGATTTAAGTTCTTCGATAGTTTTACCAAAATCAGAGGATAAAGTCGATTTAGGGTCCGTCACTAATTTTATATCTAACTTCGCAGAAATTGGTGTTTCATCATCTACATCTGAGCTGTCGGAAGTTGGTTCTGATTCTAAATCGGTTGGTTGAATTTCCTTCATAGCCAAAGTTTGTTCAGGGAACTCAGGAATAACTTTTTCTAAAGATTCAGATTGGTTATCTAACTTTGCATTGATTGGTAGTACTTTGTCTTCCTTAGAGCTATAGAATTCATAAAAAGGTTCAGATTGTTTATCAAACTTTGCATCGATTGGTAGTACTTTGTCTTCTTTAGAGCTATCGAAAGTTGTTACTGATTCTATAGGAGTAGTTTTTTCTGCTTTAATCTCTGAAAGTTTGTCTTGTTCTGCAGGTGTATCTAGAGATTTAAGTTCTTCGATAGTTTTACGAAAATCAGGGGATGAAGCCGATTTAGGATCCGTCACTAATATTATGTCTAACTTCGCAGAAATTGGTGTTTCATCATCTACATCAGAGTTGTCGGAAGTTGGTACTGATTCTAAATCGGTTGGTTGAATTTCCTTCATAGCCAAAATTTGTTCAGGGAATTCAGGAAAAACTTTTTCTGAAGATTCAGAATGTTTATCTAACTTTGCATCGATTGGTAGTACTTTGTCTTCTGTAGAGCTATCGAAAGTTGTTACGGATTTTATAGGAGTAGTTTTTTCTACTTTAATCTCTGGAAGTTTGCCTTGTTCTGTAGGTGAATATAGAGATTTAAGTTCTTCGATAGTTTTACGAAAATCAGAGGGTGAAGTCGAATTAGGATCCGTCACTAATTTCTTATCTAACTTCGCAGAAATTGGTGTTTCATCATCTACATCAGAGCTGTCGGAAGTTGGTTCTGATTTTAAATCGGTTGGTTGTATTTCCTTCATAGCAGACAATTTTTCAGGGAATTCAGTAATAACTTTTTCTAAAGATTCAGATTGTTTATCTAACTTTGCATTGATTGGTAGTACTTTGTCTTCTTTAGAGCTATCGAATTCAGGAATAATTTTTTCTAAAGGTTCAGATTGTTTATCTAACTTTGCATCGATTGGTAGTACTTTGTCTTCTGTAGAGCTATCGAAAGTTGTTACTGATTCTATAGGCGTATGTTTCTCTGCTTTAATCTCTGGGAGTTTGTCTTGTTCTGCATGTGTATCTAGAGATTTAAATTCTTCGATAGTTTTAATAAAATCAGAAGGTGAAGTGGATTTAGAATCCTTTACTAATTTTATATCTAACTTTGCAGAAATTGGTGTTTCTTTATTTACTTCAGAGCTGTCAGAAGTTGGTTCTGATTCTAAATCGGTTGGTTGAATTTCCTTCATAGTAGAAAATTGTGCAGGGAATTCAGGAATAACTTTCTCTAAAGTTACAGATTGTTTATCTATCTTGGCATCAATTGGTAGTACTTTGTCTTCTTTAGAGCTATCGAAAGTTGTTACTGATTCAATAGGAGTAGTTTTTTCTGCTTTAATCTCTGAAAGTTTGTCTTGTTCTGCAGGTGTATCTAGAGATTTAAGTTCTTCGATAGTTTTACCAAAATCAGAGGATAAAGTCGATTTAGGGTCCGTCACTAATTTTATATCTAACTTCGCAGAAATTGGTGTTTCATCATCTACATCTGAGCTGTCGGAAGTTGGTTCTGATTCTAAATCGGTTGGTTGAATTTCCTTCATAGCCAAAGTTTGTTCAGGGAACTCAGGAATAACTTTTTCTAAAGATTCAGATTGGTTATCTAACTTTGCATTGATTGGTAGTACTTTGTCTTCCTTAGAGCTATAGAATTCATAAAAAGGTTCAGATTGTTTATCAAACTTTGCATCGATTGGTAGTACTTTGTCTTCTTTAGAGCTATCGAAAGTTGTTACTGATTCTATAGGAGTAGTTTTTTCTGCTTTAATCTCTGAAAGTTTGTCTTGTTCTGCAGGTGTATCTAGAGATTTAAGTTCTTCGATAGTTTTACCAAAATCAGAGGATAAAGTCGATTTAGGGTCCGTCACTAATTTTATATCTAACTTCGCAGAAATTGGTGTTTCATCATCTACATCTGAGCTGTCGGAAGTTGGTTCTGATTCTAAATCGGTTGGTTGAATTTCCTTCATAGTAGAAATTTGTTCAGGGAATTCAGGAATAACTTTTTTTAAAGATTCAGATTGTTTATCTAACTTCGCATCGATTGGTAGTACTTTGTCTTCTTTAGAGCTATCGAAAGTTGTTACTGATTCTATAGGCGTAGGTTTTCCAGCTTTAATCTCTGGAAATTTGTCTTGTCCTGCAGGTGTATCTAGAGATTTAAGTTCTTCAATATTTTTACCAAAATCAGAGGGTGAAGTCGATTTAGGATCCGTCCCTAATTTGATATCTAACTTCGCAGAAATTGGTGTTTCTTCATCTACATCAGAACTGTCGGAAGTTGGTTCTGATTCTAAATTGGTATGTTGAATTTCTTTCAATGGGGAAGTTTGATCAGGGAAATCGGGGATAACTTTTTGTACCAGTTCAGATCGTTTATCTAACTTTGCATCAATTGGTGGTACTTTATATTCTTTAGAGCTATCGAATTCAGGAATAACTTTTTCTAAAGATTCAGATTGTTTATCTAACTTTGCTTCAATTGGTAGTACTTTGTCTTCTTTAGAGCTATCGAAAGTTGTTACTGATTCAATAGGAGTAGTTTTTTCTGCTTTAATCTCTGAAAGTTTGTCTTGTTCTGCAGGTGTATCTAGCGATTTAAGTTCTTCGATAGTTTTACTAAAATCAGAGGATAAAGTCGATTTAGGATCCGTCACTAATTTTATATCTAACTTCGCAGAAATTGGTGTTTCATCATCTACATCAGAGCTGTCGGAAGTTGGTTCTGATTCTAAATCGGTTGGTTGAATTTCCTTCATAGTAGAAATTTGTTCAGGGAATTCAGGAATAACTTTTTCTAAAGATTCAGATTGTTTATCTAACTTTGCATCAATTGGTAGTACTTTGTCTTCTTTAGAGCTATCGAGTTCAGGAATAACTTTTTCTAAGGGTTCAGATTGTTTATCTAACTTTGCATCGATTGGTAGTACTTTGTCTTCTTTAGAGCTATCGAAAGTTGTTACTGATTCTATAGGAGTAGTTCTATCTGCTTTAATCTCTGAAAGTGTGTCTTGTTCTTCAGGTATATCTGGGGACTTAAGTTCTTCGATAGTTTTACCAAAATCAGAAGGTGAAGTGGATTTGGAATCGGTTACTAATTTTATATCGAACTTCGCAGAAATTGGTGTTTCATCATCTACATCAGAGCTGTCGGAAGTTGGTTCTGATTCTAAATCGGTTGGTTGAATTTCCTTCATAGTAAAAAATTGAGCAGGGAATTCAGGAATAACTTTCTCTAAAGTTACAGATTGTATATCTAGCTTTGCATCAATTGGTAGTACTTTGCCTTCTTTAGAGCTATCGAAAGTTTTTACTGATTCTATAGGCGTAGGTTTTTCAGCTATAATGTCTGGAAGTTTTTCTTGTTCTGCAGGTGTATCTAGAGATTTAAATTCTTCGATAGTTTTACCAAAATCAAAAGGTGAAGTGGATTTAGAATCGGTTACTAACTTCGCAGAAATTGGTGTTTCATCATCTACATCAGAGCTGTCGGAAGTTGATTCTGATTCTAAATCGGTTGGTTGAATTTCCTCCATAGTAGAAATTTGTTCAGGGAATTCAGGAATAACTTTTTCTAAAGATTCAGATTTTTTATCTAACTTTGCATCAATTGGTAGTACTTTGTCTTCTTTAGAGCTATCGAAAGTTGTTACTGATTCTATAGGCGTAGGTTTTTCAGCTTTAATCTCTGGAAATTTGTCTTGTCCTGCAGGTGTATCTAGAGATTTAAGTTCTTCAATATTTTTACCAAAATCAGAGGGTGAAGTCGATTTAGGATCCGTCCCTAATTTGATATCTAACTTCGCAGAAATTGGTGTTTCTTCATCTACATCAGAACTGTCCGAAGTTGGTTCTGATTCTAAATTGGTATGTTGAATTTCTTTCAATGGGGAAGTTTGATCAGGGAAATCGGGGATAACTTTTTGTACCAGTTCAGATCGTTTATCTAACTTTGCATCAATTGGTGGTACTTTATATTCTTTAGAGCTATCGAATTCAGGAATAACTTTTTCCAAAAATTCAGATTGTTTATCTAACTTTGCATCAATTGGTAGTACTTTGTCTTCTTTAGAGCTATCGAGTTCAGGAATAACTTTTTCTAAGGGTTCAGATTGTTTATCTAACTTTGCATCGATTGGTAGTACTTTGTCTTCTTTAGAGCTATCGAAAGTTGTTACTGATTCTATAGGAGTAGTTCTATCTGCTTTAATCTCTGAAAGTGTGTCTTGTTCTGCAGGTATATCTGGGGACTTAAGTTCTTCGATAGTTTTACCAAAATCAGAAGGTGAAGTGGATTTGGAATCGGTTACTAATTTTATATCGAACTTCGCAGAAATTGGTGTTTCATCATCTACATCAGAGCTGTCGGAAGTTGGTTCTGATTCTAAATCGGTTGGTTGAATTTCCTTCATAGTAAAAAATTGAGCAGGGAATTCAGGAATAACTTTCTCTAAAGTTACAGATTGTTTATCTAGCTTTGCATCAATTGGTAGTACTTTGCCTTCTTTAGAGCTATCGAAAGTTTTTACTGATTCTATAGGCGTAGGTTTTTCAGCTATAATGTCTGGAAGTTTTTCTTGTTCTGCAGGTGTATCTAGAGATTTAAATTCTTCGATAGTTTTACCAAAATCAGAAGGTGAAGTGGATTTAGAATCGGTTACTAACTTCGCATAAATTGGTGTTTCATCATCTACATCAGAGCTGTCGGAAGTTGGTTCTGATTCTAAATCGGTTGGTTGAATTTCTTTCATAGTAGAAAATTGTGCAGGGAATTCAGGAATAACTTTCTCTAAAGTTACAGATTGTTTATCTAACTTGGCATCAATTGGTAGTACTTTGTCTTCTTTAGAGCTATCGAAAGTTGTTACTGATTCAATAGGAGTAGTTTTTTCTGCTTTAATCTCTGGAAGTTTGTCTTGTTCTACAGGTGTATCTAGAGATTTAAGTTCTTCGATAGTTTTACCAAAATCAGAGGATGAAGTCGATTTAGGATCCGTCACTAATTTTATATCTAACTTCGCAGAAATTGGTGTTTCATCATCTACATCAGAGCTGTCGGAAGTTGATTCTGATTCTAAATCGGTTGGTTGAATTTCCTTCATAGTAGAAATTTGTTCAGGGAATTCAGGAATAACTTTTTCTAAAGATTCAGATTGTTTATCTAACTTTGCATCAATTGGTAGTACTTTGTCTTCTTTAGAGCTATCGAAAGTTGTTACTGATTCTATAGGCGTAGGTTTTTCAGCTTTAATCTCTGGAAATTTGTCTTGTCCTGCAGGTGTATCTAGAGATTTAAGTTCTTCAATATTTTTACCAAAATCAGAGGGTGAAGTCGATTTAGGATCCGTCCCTAATTTGATATCTAACTTCGCAGAAATTGGTGTTTCTTCATCTACATCAGAACTGTCGGAAGTTGGTTCTGATTCTAAATTGGTATGTTGAATTTCTTTTAATGGGGAAGTTTGATCAGGGAAATCGGGGATAACTTTTTGTACCAGTTCAGATCGTTTATCTAACTTTGCATCAATTGGTGGTACTTTATATTCTTTAGAGCTATCGAATTCAGGAATAACTTTTTCTAAAGATTCAGATTGTTTATCTAACTTTGCTTCAATTGGTAGTACTTTGTCTTCTTTAGAGCTATCGAAAGTTGTTACTGATTCAATAGGAGTAGTTTTTTCTGCTTTAATCTCTGAAAGTTTGTCTTGTTCTGCAGGTGTATCTAGAGATTTAAGTTCTTCGATAGTTTTACCAAAATCAGAGGATGAAGTCGATTTAGGATCCGTCACTAATTTTATATCTAACTTCGCAGAAATTGGTGTTTCATCATCTACATCAGAGCTGTCGGAAGTTGGTTCTGATTCTAAATCGGTTGGTTGAATTTCCTTCATAGTAGAAATTTGTTCAGGTAATTCAAGAATAACTTTTTCTAAAGATTCAGATTGTTTATCTAACTTTGCATCAATTGGTAGTACTTTGTCTTCTTTAGAGCTATCGAGTTCAGGAATAACTTTTTCTAAGGGTTCAGATTGTTTATCTAACTTTGCATCGATTGGTAGTACTTTGTCTTCTTTAGAGCTATCGAAAGTTGTTACTGATTCTATAGGAGTAGTTCTATCTGCTTTAATCTCTGAAAGTGTGTCTTGTTCTGCAGGTATATCTGGGGACTTAAGTTCTTCGATAGTTTTACCAAAATCAGAAGGTGAAGTGGATTTGGAATCGGTTACTAATTTTATATCGAACTTCGCAGAAATTGGTGTTTCATCATCTACATCAGAGCTGTCGGAAGTTGGTTCTGATTCTAAATCGGTTGGTTGAATTTCTTTCATAGTAGTTTTTACTGATTCTATAGGCGTAGGTTTTTCAGCTATAATGTCTGGAAGTTTTTCTTGTTCTGCAGGTGTATCTAGAGATTTAAATTCTTCGATAGTTTTACCAAAATCAGAAGGTGAAGTGGATTTAGAATCGGTTACTAACTTCGCAGAAATTGGTGTTTCATCATCTACATGAGAGCTGTCGGAAGTTGTTTCTGATTCTAAATCGGTTGGTTGAATTTCTTTCATAGTAGAAAATTGTGCAGGGAATTCAGGAATAACTTTCTCTAAAGTTACAGATTGTTTATCTAAGTTGGCATCAATTGGTAGTACTTTGTCTTCTTTAGAGCTATCGAAAGTTGTTACTGATTCAATAGGAGTAGTTTTTTCTGCTTTAATCTCTGAAAGTTTGTCTTGTTCTGCAGGTGTATCTAGAGATTTAAGTTCTTCGATAGTTTTACCAAAATCAGAGGATGAAGTCGATTTAGGATCCGTCACTAATTTTATATCTAACTTCGCAGAAATTGGTATTTCATCATCTACATCAGAGCTGTCGGAAGTTGATTCTGATTCTAAATCGGTTGGTTGAATTTCCTTCATAGTAGAAATTTGTTCAGAGAATTCAGGAATAACTTTTTCTAAAGATTCAGATTGTTTATCTAACTTTGCATCAATTGGTAGTACTTTGTCTTCTTTAGAGCTATCGAAAGTTGTTACTGATTCTATAGGCGTAGGTTTTTCAGCTTTAATCTCTGGAAATTTGTCTAGTCCTGCAGGTGTATCTAGAGATTTAAGTTCTTCAATATTTTTACCAAAATCAGAGGGTGAAGTCGATTTAGGATCCGTCCCTAATTTGATATCTAACTTCGCAGAAATTGGTGTTTCTTCATCTACATCAGAACTGTCGGAAGTTGGTTCTGATTCTAAATTGGTATGTTGAATTTCTTTCAATGGGAAAGTTTGATCAGGGAAATCAGGGATAACTTTTTGTACAAGTTCAGATTGTTTATCTAACTTTGCATCAATTGGTAGTACTTTATATTCTTTAGAGCTATCGAATTCAGGAATAACTTTTTCTAAAGATTTAGATTGTTTATCTAAATTTGCATCAATTGGTGGTACTTTGTCTTCTTTAGAGCTATCGAAAGTTGTTACTGATTCAATAGGAGTAGTTTTTTCTACTTTAATCTCTAAAAGTTTGTTTTGTTCTGCAGGTGTATCTAGAGATTTAAGTTCTTCGATAGTTATACCAAAATCAGACGGTGAAGTCGATTTAGGATCCGTCCCTAATTTGATATCTAACTTCGCAGAAATTGGTGTTTTATTATCTACATCAGAGCTATCGGAAGTTGTTTCTGATTCTAAATCGGTTGGTTGAATTTCCTTCATAGTAGAAATTTGTTCAAGGAATTCAGGAATAACTTTTTCTAAAGATTCAGATTGTTTATCTAACTGTGCATCAATTGGTAGTACTTTGTCTTCTTTAGAGCTATCGAATTCAAGAATAACTTTTTCTAAAGGTTCAGATTGTTTATCTAACTTTGCATCGATAGGTAGTACTTTGTCTTCTTTAAAGCTATCGAAAGTTTTTACTGATTCTATAGGAGTAGTTCTATCTGCTTTAATCTCTGAAAGTGTGTCTTGTTCTGCAGGTATATCTGGGGACTTAAATTCTTCGATAGTTTTACCAAAATCAGAAGGTGAAGTGGATTTGGAATCGGTTACTAATTTTATATCTAACTTCGCAGAAATTGGTGTTTCATCATCAGGGAATTCAGGAATAACTTTCTCTAAAGTTACAGATTGTTTATCTAGCTTTGCATCAATTGGTAGTACTTTGCCTTCTTTAGAGCTATCGAAAGTTTTTAATGATTCTATAGGCGTAGGTTTTTCAGCTATAATGTCTGGAAGTTTTTCTTGTTCTGCAGATGTATCTAGAGATTTAAATTCTTCGATAGTTTTACCAAAATCAGAAGGTGAAGTGGATTTAGAATCGGTTACTAACTTCGCAGAAATTGGTGTTTCATCATCTACATCAGAGCTGTCGGAAGTTGGTTCTGATTCTAAATCGGTTGGTTGAATTTCCTTCATAGTAGAAAATTGTGCAGGGAATTCAGGAATAATTTTCTCTAAAATTACAGATTGTTTATCTAACTGTGCATCAATTGGTAGTACTTTGTCTTCTTTAGAGCTATCGAATTCAGGAATAACTTTTTTTAAAGATTCAGATTGTTTATCTAACTTCGCATCGATTGGTAGTACTTTGTCTTCTTTAGAGCTATCGAAATTTGTTACTGATTCTATAGGCGTATGTTTCTCAGCTTTAATCTCTGGAAGTTTGTCTTGTTCTGCAGGTGTATCTAGAGATTTAAATTCTTCGATAGTTTTACCAAAATCAGAAGGTGAAGTGGATTTAGAATCGGTTACTAATTTATTATCTAACTTCGAAGAAATTGGTGTTTCATCATCTACATCAGAGCTGTCGGAAGTTGGTTCTGATTCTAAATCGGTTGGTTGAATTTCCTTCATAGTAGAAATTTGTTCAGGGAATTCAGGAATAACTTTTTTTAAAGATTCAGATTGTTTATCTAACTTCGCATCGATTGGTAGTACTTTGTCTTCTTTAGAGCAATCGAAAGTTGTTACTGATTCTATAGGCGTAGGTTTTTCAGCTTTAATCTCTGGAAATTTGTCTTGTCCTGCAGGTGTATCTAGAGATTTAAGTTCTTCAATATTTTTTCCAAAATCAGAGGGTGAAGTCGATTTAGGATCCGTCCCTAATTTGATATCTAACTTCGCAGAAATTGGTGTTTCTTCATCTATATCAGAGCTGTCGGAAGTTGGTTCTGATTCTAAATTGGTATGTTGAATTTCTTTCAATGGGGAAGTTTGATCAGGGAAATCGGGGATAACTTTTTGTACCAGTTCAGATTGTTTATCTAACTTTGCATCAATTGGTAGTACTTTATATTCTATAGAGCTATCGAATTCAGGAATAACTTTTTCTAAAGATTCAGATTGTTTATCTAACTTTGCATCAATTGGTAGTACTTTGTCTTCTTTAGTGCTATCGAAAGTTATTACTGATTCAATAGGAGTAGTTTTTTCTGCTTTAATCTCTGAAAGTTTGTCTTGTTCTGCAGGTGTATCTAGAGATTTAAGTTCTTCGATAGTTTTACCAAAATCAGAAGGTGAAGTGGATTTAGAATCGGTTACTAATTTTGAATCTAACTTCGCAGAAATTGGTGTTTCATCATCTACATCAGAGCTGTCGGAAGTTGGTTCTGATTCTAAATCGCTTGGTTGAATTTCCTTCATAGTAGAAATTTGTTCAGGGAATTCAGGAATAACTTTTTTTAAAGATTCAGATTGTTTATCTAACTTTGCATCGATTGGTAGTACTTTGTCTTCTTTAGAGCTATCGAAAGTTGTTACTGATTCTATAGGCGTAAGTTTTTCAGCTTTAAAATCTGAATATTTGTCTTTTTCTGCAGGTATATCTGTAGACTTAAGTTCTTCGATAGATTTACCAAAATCAGAGGGTGAAGTAGATTTAGAATCCGTTACTAATTTTATATCCAACTTCGCAGGAATTGGTTTTTCTTCATCTACATCAGAGCTGTAGGAAGTTGGTTCTGATTCTAAATTGGTATTTTGAATTTCTTTTAATGGGGAAGTTTGACCAGGGAAATCAGGGATGACTTGTTGTACAAGTTCATATTGTTTATCTAACTTTGCATCAATTGGTAGTACTTTATATTCTTTAGAGCTATTGAATTCAGGAATAACTCTTTCTAAAGATTCAGATTGTTTATCTAACTTTGCATCGATTGGTAGTACTTTGTCTTCTCTAGAGCTATCGAAAGTTGTTACTGATTCTATAGGAGCAGTTCTATCTGCTTTAATCTCTGAAAGTTTGTCTTGTTCTGCAGGTATATCTGGGGACTTAAGTTCTTCCATAGTTTTACCAAAAGCAGAGAGTGAAGTGGATTTAGGATCCGTTACTAATTTTATATCTAACTTCGCAGAAATTGGAGTTTCTTCATCTACATCAGAGCTGTCGGAAGTTGGTTCTGATTCTAAATCGGTTGGTTGAATTTCCTTCATAGCCAAAGTTTGTTCAGGGAATTCAGGAATAACTTTTTCTAAAGATTCAGATTGTTTATCTAACTTTGCATCGATTGGTAGTACTTTGTCTTCTTTAGAGCTATCGAAAGTTGTTACTGATTCTATAGGCATAGGTTTTTCAGCTTTAATCTCTGGAAATTTGTTTTGATCTGCAGGTATATCTGTAGACTTAAGTTCTTCGGTAGTTTTACCAAAATCAGAGGATAAAGTCGATTTAGGATCCGTCACTAATTTTATATCTAACTTCGCAGAAATTGGTGTTTCTTCATCTACATCAGAGCTGTCGGAAGTTGGTTCTGATTCTAAATTGGTATGTTGAATTTCTTTCAATGGGGAAGTTTGATCAGGGAAATCAGGGATAACTTTTTGTACAAGTTCAGATTGTTTATCTAACTTTGCATCAATTTGTAGTACTTTATATTCTTTAGAGCTATCGAATTCAGGAATAACTTTTTCTAAAGATTCAGATTGTTTATCTAACTTTGCATCAATTGGTAGTACTTTGTCTTCTTTAGAGCTATCGAAAGTTGTTACTGATTCTATAGGCGTAGTTTTTTCTGCTTTAATCTCTGAAAGTTTGTCTTGTTCTGCAGGTGTATCTAGAGATTTAAGTTCTTCGATAGTTTTACCAAAATCAGAGGATAATGTCGATTTAGGATCCGTCACTAATTTTATATCTAACTTCGCAGAAATTGGTGTTTCATCATCTACATTAGAGCTGTCGGAAGTTGGTTCTGATTCTAAATCGGTTGGTTGAATTTCCTTCATAGTAGAAATTTGTTCAGGGAATTCAGGAATAACTTCTTCTAAAGATTCAGATTGTTTATCTAACTTTGCATCAATTGGTAGTACTTTGTCTTCTTTTGAGCTATCGAATGCAGGAATAACTTTTTCTAAAGGTTCAGATTGTTTATCTAACTTTGCATCGATTGGTAGTACTTTGTCTTCTTTAGAGCTATCGAATTCAGGAATAACTTTTTCTAAAGATTCAGATTGTTTATCTAACTTTGCATCGATTGGTAATACTTCGTCTTCTTTAGAGCTATTGAAAGTTGTTACTGATTCTATAGGCGTAGGTTTTTCAGCTTTAATCTCTGGAAATTTGTCTTGTTCTGCAGGTATATCTGTAGACTTAAGTTCTTCAGTAGTTTTACCAAAATCAGAGGATAAAGTCGATTTAGGATCCGTCACTAATTTTATATCTAACTTCGCAGAAATTTGTGTTTCTTCATCTACATCAGAGCTGTCGGAAGTTGGTTCTGATTGTAAATTGATATGTTGAATTTCTTTCAATCGGGAAGTTTGATCAGGGAAATCAGGGATAACTTTTTGTACAAGTTCAGATTGTTTATCTAACTTTGCATCAATTGGTAGTTCTTTATATTCTTTAGAGCTATCGAATTCAGGAATAACTTTTTCTAAAGATTCAGATTGTTTATCTAACTTTGCATCAATTGGTAGTACTTTGTCTTCTTTAGAGCTATCGAAAGTTGTTACTGATTCAATAGGAGTAGTTTTTTCTGCTTTAATCTCTGAAAGTTTGTCTTGTTCTGCAGGTGTATCTAGAGATTTAAGTTCTTCGATAGTTTTACCAAAATCAGAGGATAAAGTCGATTTAGGATCCGTCACTAATTTTATATCTAACTTCGCAGAAATTGGTGTTTCATCATCTACATCAGAGCTGTCGGAAGTTGGTTCTGATTCTAAATCGGTTGGTTGAATTTTCTTCATAGTAGAAATTTGTTCAGGGAATTCAGGAATAACTTTTTCTAAAGATTCAGATTGTTTATCTAACTTTGTATTAATTGGTAGTACATTGTCTTCTTTTGAGCTATCGAATTCAGGAATAACTTTTTCTAAAGGTTCAGATTGTTTATCTAACTTTGCATCGATTGGTAGTACTTTGTCTTCTTTAGAGCTATCGAAAGTTGTTACTGATTCTATAGGTGTAGGTTTCTCAGCTTTAATCTCTGGAAGTTTGTCTTGTTCTGCAGGTGTATCTAGAGATTTAAATTCTTCTAGAGATTTAAATTCTTCGATAGTTTTACCAAAATCAGAAGGTGAAGTGGATTTAGAATCGGTTACTAATTTTTTATCTAACTTCGAAGAAATTGGTGTTTCATCATCTACATCAGAGCTGTCGGAAGTTGGTTCTGATTCTAAATCGGTTGGTTGAATTTCCTTCATAGTAGAAATTTGTTCAGGGAATTCAGGAATAACTTCTTCTAAAGATTCAGATTGTTTATCTAACTTTGCATCAATTGGTAGTACTTTGTCTTCTTTTGAGCTATCGAATGCAGGAATAACTTTTTCTAAAGGTTCAGATTGTTTATCTAACTTTGCATCGATTGGTAGTACTTTGTCTTCTTTAGAGCTATCGAATTCAGGAATAACTTTTTCTAAAGATTCAGATTGTTTATCTAACTTTGCATCGATTGGTAATACTTCGTCTTCTTTAGAGCTATTGAAAGTTGTTACTGATTCTATAGGCGTAGGTTTTTCAACTTTAATCTCTGGAAATTTGTCTTGTTCTGCAGGTATATCTGTAGACTTAAGTTCTTCAGTAGTTTTACCAAAATCAGAGGATAAAGTCGATTTAGGATCCGTCACTAATTTTATATCTAACTTCGCAGAAATTGGTGTTTCTTCATCTACATCAGAGCTGTCGGAAGTTGGTTCTGATTCTAAATTGATATGTTGAATTTCTTTCAATCGGGAAGTTTGATCAGGGAAATCAGGGATAACTTTTTGTACAAGTTCAGATTGTTTATCTAACTTTGCATCAATTGGTAGTTCTTTATATTCTTTAGAGCTATCGAATTCAGGAATAACTTTTTCTAAAGATTCAGATTGTTTATCTAACTTTGCATCAATTGGTAGTACTTTGTCTTCTTTAGAGCTATCGAAAGTTGTTACTGATTCAATAGGAGTAGTTTTTTCTGCTTTAATCTCTGAAAGTTTGTCTTGTTCTGCAGGTGTATCTAGAGATTTAAGTTCTTCGATAGTTTTACCAAAATCAGAGGATAAAGTCGATTTAGGATCCGTCACTAATTTTATATCTAACTTCGCAGAAATTGGTGTTTCATCATCTACATCAGAGCTGTCGGAAGTTGGTTCTGATTCTAAATCGGTTGGTTGAATTTTCTTCATAGTAGAAATTTGTTCAGGGAATTCAGGAATAACTTTTTCTAAAGATTCAGATTGTTTATCTAACTTTGCATCGATTGGTAGTACTTTGTCTTCTTTAGAGCAATCGAAAGTTGTTACTGATTCTATAGGCGTAGGTTTTTCAGCTTTAATCTCTGGAAATTTGTCTTGTCCTGCAGGTGTATCTAGAGATTTAAGTTCTTCAATATTTTTTCCAAAATCAGAGGGTGAAGTCGATTTAGGATCCGTCCCTAATTTGATATCTAACTTCGCAGAAATTGGTGTTTCTTCATCTATATCAGAGCTGTCGGAAGTTGGTTCTGATTCTAAATTGGTATGTTGAATTTCTTTCAATGGGGAAGTTTGATCAGGGAAATCGGGGATAACTTTTTGTACCAGTTCAGATTGTTTATCTAACTTTGCATCAATTGGTAGTACTTTATATTCTATAGAGCTATCGAATTCAGGAATAACTTTTTCTAAAGATTCAGATTGTTTATCTAACTTTGCATCAATTGGTAGTACTTTGTCTTCTTTAGTGCTATCGAAAGTTATTACTGATTCAATAGGAGTAGTTTTTTCTGCTTTAATCTCTGAAAGTTTGTCTTGTTCTGCAGGTGTATCTAGAGATTTAAGTTCTTCGATAGTTTTACCAAAATCAGAAGGTGAAGTGGATTTAGAATCGGTTACTAATTTTGAATCTAACTTCGCAGAAATTGGTGTTTCATCATCTACATCAGAGCTGTCGGAAGTTGGTTCTGATTCTAAATCGCTTGGTTGAATTTCCTTCATAGTAGAAATTTGTTCAGGGAATTCAGGAATAACTTTTTTTAAAGATTCAGATTGTTTATCTAACTTTGCATCGATTGGTAGTACTTTGTCTTCTTTAGAGCTATCGAAAGTTGTTACTGATTCTATAGGCGTAAGTTTTTCAGCTTTAAAATCTGAATATTTGTCTTTTTCTGCAGGTATATCTGTAGACTTAAGTTCTTCGATAGATTTACCAAAATCAGAGGGTGAAGTAGATTTAGAATCCGTTACTAATTTTATATCCAACTTCGCAGGAATTGGTTTTTCTTCATCTACATCAGAGCTGTAGGAAGTTGGTTCTGATTCTAAATTGGTATTTTGAATTTCTTTTAATGGGGAAGTTTGACCAGGGAAATCAGGGATGACTTGTTGTACAAGTTCATATTGTTTATCTAACTTTGCATCAATTGGTAGTACTTTATATTCTTTAGAGCTATTGAATTCAGGAATAACTCTTTCTAAAGATTCAGATTGTTTATCTAACTTTGCATCGATTGGTAGTACTTTGTCTTCTCTAGAGCTATCGAAAGTTGTTACTGATTCTATAGGAGCAGTTCTATCTGCTTTAATCTCTGAAAGTTTGTCTTGTTCTGCAGGTATATCTGGGGACTTAAGTTCTTCCATAGTTTTACCAAAAGCAGAGAGTGAAGTGGATTTAGGATCCGTTACTAATTTTATATCTAACTTCGCAGAAATTGGAGTTTCTTCATCTACATCAGAGCTGTCGGAAGTTGGTTCTGATTCTAAATCGGTTGGTTGAATTTCCTTCATAGCCAAAGTTTGTTCAGGGAATTCAGGAATAACTTTTTCTAAAGATTCAGATTGTTTATCTAACTTTGCATCGATTGGTAGTACTTTGTCTTCTTTAGAGCTATCGAAAGTTGTTACTGATTCTATAGGCATAGGTTTTTCAGCTTTAATCTCTGGAAATTTGTTTTGATCTGCAGGTATATCTGTAGACTTAAGTTCTTCGGTAGTTTTACCAAAATCAGAGGATAAAGTCGATTTAGGATCCGTCACTAATTTTATATCTAACTTCGCAGAAATTGGTGTTTCTTCATCTACATCAGAGCTGTCGGAAGTTGGTTCTGATTCTAAATTGGTATGTTGAATTTCTTTCAATGGGGAAGTTTGATCAGGGAAATCAGGGATAACTTTTTGTACAAGTTCAGATTGTTTATCTAACTTTGCATCAATTTGTAGTACTTTATATTCTTTAGAGCTATCGAATTCAGGAATAACTTTTTCTAAAGATTCAGATTGTTTATCTAACTTTGCATCAATTGGTAGTACTTTGTCTTCTTTAGAGCTATCGAAAGTTGTTACTGATTCTATAGGCGTAGTTTTTTCTGCTTTAATCTCTGAAAGTTTGTCTTGTTCTGCAGGTGTATCTAGAGATTTAAGTTCTTCGATAGTTTTACCAAAATCAGAGGATAATGTCGATTTAGGATCCGTCACTAATTTTATATCTAACTTCGCAGAAATTGGTGTTTCATCATCTACATTAGAGCTGTCGGAAGTTGGTTCTGATTCTAAATCGGTTGGTTGAATTTCCTTCATAGTAGAAATTTGTTCAGGGAATTCAGGAATAACTTCTTCTAAAGATTCAGATTGTTTATCTAACTTTGCATCAATTGGTAGTACTTTGTCTTCTTTTGAGCTATCGAATGCAGGAATAACTTTTTCTAAAGGTTCAGATTGTTTATCTAACTTTGCATCGATTGGTAGTACTTTGTCTTCTTTAGAGCTATCGAATTCAGGAATAACTTTTTCTAAAGATTCAGATTGTTTATCTAACTTTGCATCGATTGGTAATACTTCGTCTTCTTTAGAGCTATTGAAAGTTGTTACTGATTCTATAGGCGTAGGTTTTTCAGCTTTAATCTCTGGAAATTTGTCTTGTTCTGCAGGTATATCTGTAGACTTAAGTTCTTCAGTAGTTTTACCAAAATCAGAGGATAAAGTCGATTTAGGATCCGTCACTAATTTTATATCTAACTTCGCAGAAATTTGTGTTTCTTCATCTACATCAGAGCTGTCGGAAGTTGGTTCTGATTGTAAATTGATATGTTGAATTTCTTTCAATCGGGAAGTTTGATCAGGGAAATCAGGGATAACTTTTTGTACAAGTTCAGATTGTTTATCTAACTTTGCATCAATTGGTAGTTCTTTATATTCTTTAGAGCTATCGAATTCAGGAATAACTTTTTCTAAAGATTCAGATTGTTTATCTAACTTTGCATCAATTGGTAGTACTTTGTCTTCTTTAGAGCTATCGAAAGTTGTTACTGATTCAATAGGAGTAGTTTTTTCTGCTTTAATCTCTGAAAGTTTGTCTTGTTCTGCAGGTGTATCTAGAGATTTAAGTTCTTCGATAGTTTTACCAAAATCAGAGGATAAAGTCGATTTAGGATCCGTCACTAATTTTATATCTAACTTCGCAGAAATTGGTGTTTCATCATCTACATCAGAGCTGTCGGAAGTTGGTTCTGATTCTAAATCGGTTGGTTGAATTTTCTTCATAGTAGAAATTTGTTCAGGGAATTCAGGAATAACTTTTTCTAAAGATTCAGATTGTTTATCTAACTTTGTATTAATTGGTAGTACATTGTCTTCTTTTGAGCTATCGAATTCAGGAATAACTTTTTCTAAAGGTTCAGATTGTTTATCTAACTTTGCATCGATTGGTAGTACTTTGTCTTCTTTAGAGCTATCGAAAGTTGTTACTGATTCTATAGGTGTAGGTTTCTCAGCTTTAATCTCTGGAAGTTTGTCTTGTTCTGCAGGTGTATCTAGAGATTTAAATTCTTCTAGAGATTTAAATTCTTCGATAGTTTTACCAAAATCAGAAGGTGAAGTGGATTTAGAATCGGTTACTAATTTTTTATCTAACTTCGAAGAAATTGGTGTTTCATCATCTACATCAGAGCTGTCGGAAGTTGGTTCTGATTCTAAATCGGTTGGTTGAATTTCCTTCATAGTAGAAATTTGTTCAGGGAATTCAGGAATAACTTCTTCTAAAGATTCAGATTGTTTATCTAACTTTGCATCAATTGGTAGTACTTTGTCTTCTTTTGAGCTATCGAATGCAGGAATAACTTTTTCTAAAGGTTCAGATTGTTTATCTAACTTTGCATCGATTGGTAGTACTTTGTCTTCTTTAGAGCTATCGAATTCAGGAATAACTTTTTCTAAAGATTCAGATTGTTTATCTAACTTTGCATCGATTGGTAATACTTCGTCTTCTTTAGAGCTATTGAAAGTTGTTACTGATTCTATAGGCGTAGGTTTTTCAACTTTAATCTCTGGAAATTTGTCTTGTTCTGCAGGTATATCTGTAGACTTAAGTTCTTCAGTAGTTTTACCAAAATCAGAGGATAAAGTCGATTTAGGATCCGTCACTAATTTTATATCTAACTTCGCAGAAATTGGTGTTTCTTCATCTACATCAGAGCTGTCGGAAGTTGGTTCTGATTCTAAATTGATATGTTGAATTTCTTTCAATCGGGAAGTTTGATCAGGGAAATCAGGGATAACTTTTTGTACAAGTTCAGATTGTTTATCTAACTTTGCATCAATTGGTAGTTCTTTATATTCTTTAGAGCTATCGAATTCAGGAATAACTTTTTCTAAAGATTCAGATTGTTTATCTAACTTTGCATCAATTGGTAGTACTTTGTCTTCTTTAGAGCTATCGAAAGTTGTTACTGATTCAATAGGAGTAGTTTTTTCTGCTTTAATCTCTGAAAGTTTGTCTTGTTCTGCAGGTGTATCTAGAGATTTAAGTTCTTCGATAGTTTTACCAAAATCAGAGGATAAAGTCGATTTAGGATCCGTCACTAATTTTATATCTAACTTCGCAGAAATTGGTGTTTCATCATCTACATCAGAGCTGTCGGAAGTTGGTTCTGATTCTAAATCGGTTGGTTGAATTTTCTTCATAGTAGAAATTTGTTCAGGGAATTCAGGAATAACTTTTTCTAAAGATTCAGATTGTTTATCTAACTTTGTATTAATTGGTAGTACATTGTCTTCTTTTGAGCTATCGAATTCAGGAATAACTTTTTCTAAAGGTTCAGATTGTTTATCTAACTTTGCATCGATTGGTAGTACTTTGTCTTCTTTAGAGCTATCGAAAGTTGTTACTGATTCTATAGGTGTAGGTTTCTCAGCTTTAATCTCTGGAAGTTTGTCTTGTTCTGCAGGTGTATCTAGAGATTTAAATTCTTCTAGAGATTTAAATTCTTCGATAGTTTTACCAAAATCAGAAGGTGAAGTGGATTTAGAATCGGTTACTAATTTTTTATCTAACTTCGAAGAAATTGGTGTTTCATCATCTACATCAGAGCTGTCGGAAGTTGGTTCTGATTCTAAATCGGTTGGTTGAATTTCCTTCATAGTAGAAATTTGTTCAGGGAATTCAGGAATAACTTCTTCTAAAGATTCAGATTGTTTATCTAACTTTGCATCAATTGGTAGTACTTTGTCTTCTTTTGAGCTATCGAATGCAGGAATAACTTTTTCTAAAGGTTCAGATTGTTTATCTAACTTTGCATCGATTGGTAGTACTTTGTCTTCTTTAGAGCTATCGAATTCAGGAATAACTTTTTCTAAAGATTCAGATTGTTTATCTAACTTTGCATCGATTGGTAATACTTCGTCTTCTTTAGAGCTATTGAAAGTTGTTACTGATTCTATAGGCGTAGGTTTTTCAACTTTAATCTCTGGAAATTTGTCTTGTTCTGCAGGTATATCTGTAGACTTAAGTTCTTCAGTAGTTTTACCAAAATCAGAGGATAAAGTCGATTTAGGATCCGTCACTAATTTTATATCTAACTTCGCAGAAATTGGTGTTTCTTCATCTACATCAGAGCTGTCGGAAGTTGGTTCTGATTCTAAATTGATATGTTGAATTTCTTTCAATCGGGAAGTTTGATCAGGGAAATCAGGGATAACTTTTTGTACAAGTTCAGATTGTTTATCTAACTTTGCATCAATTGGTAGTACTTTGTCTTCTTTAGAGCTATCGAAAGTTGTTACTGATTCAATAGGAGTAGTTTTTTCTGCTTTAATCTCTGAAAGTTTGTCTTGTTCTGCAGGTGTATCTAGAGATTTAAGTTCTTCGATAGTTTTACCAAAATCAGAGGATAAAGTCGATTTAGGATCCGTCACTAATTTTATATCTAACTTCGCAGAAATTGGTGTTTCATCATCTACATCAGAGCTGTCGGAAGTTGGTTCTGATTCTAAATCGGTTGGTTGAATTTTCTTCATAGTAGAAATTTGTTCAGGGAATTCAGGAATAACTTTTTCTAAAGATTCAGATTGTTTATCTAACTTTGTATTAATTGGTAGTACATTGTCTTCTTTTGAGCTATCGAATTCAGGAATAACTTTTTCTAAAGGTTCAGATTGTTTATCTAACTTTGCATCGATTGGTAGTACTTTGTCTTCTTTAGAGCTATCGAAAGTTGTTACTGATTCTATAGGTGTAGGTTTCTCAGCTTTAATCTCTGGAAGTTTGTCTTGTTCTGCAGGTGTATCTAGAGATTTAAATTCTTCTAGAGATTTAAATTCTTCGATAGTTTTACCAAAATCAGAAGGTGAAGTGGATTTAGAATCGGTTACTAATTTTTTATCTAACTTCGAAGAAATTGGTGTTTCATCATCTACATCAGAGCTGTCGGAAGTTGGTTCTGATTCTAAATCGGTTGGTTGAATTTCCTTCATAGTAGAAATTTGTTCAGGGAATTCAGGAATAACTTTTTTTAAAGATTCAGATTGTTTATCTAACTTCGCATCGATTGGTAGTACTTTGTCTTCTTTAGAGCTATCGAAAGTTGTTACTGATTCTATAGGCGTAGGTTTTTCAGCTTTAATCTCTGGAAATTTGTCTTGTCCTGCAGGTGTATCTAGAGATTTAAGTTCTTTAATATTTTTACCAAAATCAGAGGGTGAAGTCGATTTAGGATCCGTCCCTAATTTGATATCTAACTTCGCAGAAATTGGTGTTTCTTCATCTACATCAGAGCTGTCGTAAGTTTGTTCTGATTCTAAATTGGTATGTTGAATTTCTTTCAATGGGGAAGTTTGATCAGGGAAATCGGAGATAACTTTTTGTTCCAGTTCAGATTGTTTATCTAACTTTGCATCAATTGGTAGTACTTTATATTCTATAGAGCTATCGAATTCAGGAATAACTTTTTCTAAAGATTCAGATTGTTTATCTAACTTTGCATCAATTGGTAGTACTTTGTCTTCTTTAGAGCTATCGAAAGTTGTTACTGATTCAATAGGAGTAGTTTTTTCTGCTTTAATCTCTGAAAGTTTGTCTTGTTCTGCAGGTGTATCTAGAGATTTAAGTTCTTCGATAGTTTTACCAAAATCAGAAGGTGAAGTGGATTTAGAATCCGTTACTAATTTTATATCCAACTTCGCAGGAATTGGTTTTTCTTCATCTACATCAGAGCTGTCGGAAGTTGGTTCTGATTCTAAATTGGTATTTTTAATTTCTTTCAATGGGGAAGTTTGACCAGGGAAATCAGGGATAACTTGTTGTACAAGTTCATATTGTTTATCTAACTTTGCATCAATTGGTAGTACTTTATATTCGTTAGAGCTATCGAATTCAGGAATAACTCTTTCTAAAGATTCAGATTGTTTATCTAACTTTGCATCGATTGGTAATACTTTGTCTTCTCTAGAGCTATCGAAAGTTGTTACTGATTCTATAGGAGCAGTTCTATCTGCTTTAATCTCTGAAAGTTTGTCTTGTTCTGCAGGTATATCTGGGGACTTAAGTTCTTCCATAGTTTTACCAAAAGCAGAGAGTGAAGTGGATTTAGGATCCGTCACTAATTTTATATCTAACTTCGCAGAAATTGGTGTTTCTTCATCTACATCAGAGCTGTCGGAAGTTGGTTCTGATTCTAAATTGGTATGTTGAATTTCTTTCAATGGGGAAGTTTGATCAGGGAAATCAGGGATAACTTTTTGTACAAGTTCAGATTGTTTATCTAACTTTGCATCAATTGGTAGTACTTTATATTCTTTAGAGCTATCGAATTCAGGAATAACTTTTTCTAAAGATTCAGATTGTTTATCTAACTTTGCATCGATTGGTAATACTTCGTCTTCTTTAGAGCTATCGAAAGTTGTTACTGATTCTATAACAGTAGTTTTTTCTGCTTTAATCTCTGGAAGTATGTCTTGTTCTGCAGGTATATCTGGGGATTTAAGTTCTTCGATATTTTTACCAAAATCAGAGGGTGAAGTGGATTTAGGATCCGTTACTAATTTTATATCTAACTTCGCAGAAATTGGTGTTTCTTCAACTACATCAGAGCTGTCGGAAGTTGGTTCTGATTCTAAATTGGTATGTTGAATTTCTTTCAATGGGAAAGTTTGATCAGGGAAATCGGGGATAACTTTTTGTACACGTTCAGATTGTTTATCTAACTTTGGATCGGTTGGTAGTACATTGTCTTCTTTAGGGCCATCAAAAGTTGTCACTGATTCTATATGTGTAGGTCTCTCTGCTTTAATTTCTGGAAGTTTGTCTTGTTCTGCAGGTATATCTGGGGACTTAAGGTCTTCGATAGTTTTTCCAAATTCAGAGGGTGAAGTGGATTTAGGATCCGTTACTAATTTTGTGTCCAACATCGCAAGTATTGGTGTTTCTTCATCAGAGCTGTCGAAAGTTGTTTCTGATTCTAAAACGGTTGGTTCAACTTTCTTCAATTGAGAAGTTTGATCAGAGAAATCAGGGATAACTTTTTTTACAAGCTCAGCTTCTTTATCTAACTTTTTATCGATTGGTAGTACTTTGTCTTCTTGAGAGCTATCAAAAGTCGTTACTGATTCTATAGGCGTAGGTTTCTCAGCTTTAATCTCTGGAAGTTTGTCTTGTACTGCAGGAATATCTGTGGACTTAAGTACATCGATAGTTTTACGAAAATCAGAGGGTAAAGTGGATTTAGGAGCCGTCACTAATTTTATATCTAGCTTCGCTGAAATTGGTATTTCTTCATATACATCAGAGCTGTCGGAAGTTGTTTCTGATTCTAAATCGGCTGGTTGATGTTCCTTCATAGCAAAAGTTTGTTGAGGTAATTCAGGAATATTTGTTTCTAAAGGTTCAGCTTGTTTATCTAACTTTGCATCGATTGTTAGTACTTTGTCTTCTGTAGAGCTATCGAAAGTTTTTACTGATTGTATAGGAGTAGGTTTCTCAGCTTTAATCTCTGGAAGTTTGTCTTGTTTTGCCGGTATATCTGGGGACTTAAGTTCTTCGATAGTTTTACCAAATTCAGAGGGTGAAGTGGATTTAGGATCCGTCAGTAAATTTATATTTAACTTCACAAGTATTAGTGGTTCTTCATCTACGTCAAAAATGTCGGAAGTTAGTTCTGATTCTAAAACTGCTGGTTGAATTTCCTTTAAAGCAGAAGCTTGTTCAGGTAATTCAGTGGTAACTTTTTCTATAGGGACAAATTCTTTATCTAACTTTGCATCGATTGGTATTACTTTGTTTTCTTTAGAGCTATCGAAAATTATTACTGATTCTACACGCGAAGGCTTCTCTGCTTTAATCTCTGGATTGTCTTTTTCTGCAAGTGTATCTAGAAATGTATGTTCCTCTATAGTTTTACCCTTTTTTTGTTCCACTAATTTTTTTTTATCTAACTTAGTAAGTACTATTTGTTCCTCTTCATCAGAACTGTCAGAAGTTGTCACTGACTCTAAAATTGTAGGTAGTATTTCCTTAAAATCTGAAGGGTGTTCCTGTATATCAAAGATGTGTTTTTCTACAGGAACTAATTTTATACCTAAATTTGCATCGGTTTTTAGTACTTTGTGGTCTTTTGTGTTATTAACAATTGTCTTTGATTCTATTTGCGTAGGTCTATATATCTTATGATCTTGAATATTTTCTAGTTGACCAAGAACATCTTTTTCTGCAGTTGTATGTAGGAACTTTATTTCCGTGATAGTTTTACCTAAATCAAACATTGAAGTGGATTTAGGATCCATTCCCAACAATGGTGCTGTTTCATCTTCATCAAAAATGTCAGAAGACGTAACTGATTCTAAAGTTGACTGTTGAACGGTGATAAATTTAGATAGTTCTTCATGTGCATCAGGGGTTTCCCGTTCTACAATATCTGATTTTTTATTTAACTGAGCATAGATTGGTACTACTTTATATTTTATAGAACTGTCAGAAGATGTGTCTAGTGTCATAGGCGTAGGTTTGTCTGCCTTGAGATTTTGAAGATTGTTAGGTATACCATGAACGTCTTTTGACTTAAGTTCCTCGATGGTTTTACCAACATCAGAGAGTTCAATGAATTTATGAACCTCCACTATTTTTTGATCTAACTTACCTAGCAATGGTGTTTCTTCATCTTCATCAAAACTATCAGAAGATGTTACTGATTCTAAAGTTGAAATGTGAATTTCTTTAAAATCGGGGGGGAGTTTATGTAAATCAGGACTGTATTGTCCAGTATTTGTTATTATTTTGTATGTGGTGGTACTAGCAGTTGAGAAATTTTGAAATTCGCTAGTAGTTTTACTTTTATCTTCTGGTTTATTGCTGTATGTTTCACTAACGTAGTCTATAGTATCTCGAGATCTATCAATTTTATCGAAATGTAAAGTAGATTCATGTAGTTTTGGTCTGTTATCTGATAAAATAGTTTTATTTAATTTCGCATCTATTGGCAGTACTTTATGTTCTGTAGAGATTTTAAGAGTTCTTATTGATTCTATAGTAGTATTTTTATCAGCCGTATGCTTTGGTAGATTATCAAGTACGTCTAGTTCTGCGATTGTATCGGGGGATTCGATAGTTTTACTATAATCAGAGATTAAAGTGGATATGGAATTCGCCTCTAATTTTTGACTTAACTTCCCTAGTAATGGTGCATCTTCGTCTTCATCAGAGCTATCGGAAGTTGTCACTGATTCTAAAGTTGTAAGTTGATTTGCCTTAAAGTCTTTTTTTTGTGTAAGTGAATTTAGTTGCTGATCTGATGTACTGGTTTTACTAATCACTGATTGTTTATATGTAATGTTATGAAGTAATGGTAATTCTTCGATCTCCACAGAGCTTTCGGAAGTTGTAATTGATTCTAATGTTGTAGGTTGATTTGTCTTCATGTCTAAAAGTTGTTTAGGGGTATTTTTATTGTCTGCTTCTGCTGATATTAACTTTGGATCGATTGATAGTATTTTGGAATTTTTAGTATTATCGAAAGTTATTAATGATTTCATAGGGACAGGTGTGTCTGTTTGAATCTCTGGGAGTTTTTCAAGTATATTATGGAAGTCTTGTTCTTCAGGTGTATCTAGAGACCTCCGTTCCTTGCTAGTACTATCAAAATCAGAGAGTAAAGAGGATTTAGGAGTCGGCTCTAATTTCTGATGCAATTTTCCAAGTAATGGTGCTTCTTCATCTTCATCAGAACTGTCGGAAGTTGTAAATGATTCCAAAGTTGTGGGTTCAATAGCCTTAAATTCTGAAGGTTGTTCACGTAGCTCAGGGGTGTCTTGTTCTAATAGGATTTTTGGTTTGTCTGCAGTAGTAGAATTTTCATCTTTAAATACCATGTTTTCTATTGTTTCGTTATAAATTGGAGATCTTTCTGCTGACTTAGTTTTGGTATATGCACTACCTGAGCGTAATACATCTATAGACTTAATTTCTTTGTCAGATTTAACGAAATCGGTTTGTGCATTGTAATGAGGTGATTTTGGTTGTGGATCTGATATATTCTCTAAAGTAAAACTTTTTCCAAAATCAGTGGTTAAAATGTGTTCAGGTATTTTCTGTTTATTATCTGATTTCCTGTTATTATCAGTCACGATTTTTTCATCGTTTTTGTTAACAAATGATACAACTTCGTCTTCATCAGAACTGTCGGAATTACTGACGGCTTCAATAGTTGAACATTTCACTGTCTTGAGGTCTGAAGGGTTATAATTTGAATCCTTTGTATCTTGGCCTTCATTAGTTTTTATTTTATCTATGGCTGAACTAAATATAATTACTATCTCCTCTAAAGTTTCCCTATCAGTTGAACTTCTTTCTACTGGATTAGTTATAATATCTGTGGAAACCGAGCTCAAAATATCTATAGACTTATTTTCTTCGTCAGATTTATCAAAATCTGTATGTGAAATAGATTTAAGTGATTTTGGTTTGTGATCATCTTGGCTGGTTTTATCCGGCAATGCTTGTTTATCAAACTTCGCATGTAATGTGGGTTCTTCGTTTTTTGTAGTAACAGATTTTATGGTTATAGGTACCACTCCTTTGAATTCTGACTTCTCGCCAGTTTCAGCCAAATCATATACTAAACTTTCTAAGTCTAATTTCTCATCAGCTTTACTAACCACAGATTGACCTACAGATGAGTTGTCTGAAAACTTCGAGAACTGACTGTCTGTATCGTGTATTTTAACTTGGTCCTCGTCAATCAGAATTGCATCTTTATAAAGTTTATCTTCAAATATTTGTGAGGACTTAATATGTTCTTTAATGATCTGTATTTTATTGTCGAACAATTGTGAGTTATCGTATTCTTGTTTAGATGTAATAGCATATCTAGGGAAGCCCGTTTTGCTTAATGAACTAGTTTTGTCTAATGGAAATTCGTATATATCACATTTGGTGCTCTGCTGTCTATCAACTTTGTTTGTAAATCCGTCAATGACTATATCATTCCTAGGCATTTCAGTTTTAATTTGAGCAACATTTTTATATATTTTCTTATCACATATTTTTTCACAAACTTCCTCTTGACATTGTTCTAAGTTTTTTATATATTTATGTGGTACTAAAGTAGCCACAGGAAATTTGGGTTTTGGTGAATGTAAATTATTCAAAACTAAATCAGTATCACTTAATATTTGATTTTCTACGCTCTGTAAGTCTGTTTCTGCAGAACGAGCTACCCGTTTACGTGGACTAAACGGTGTTGCCTCTAAAGGAAATGAAATAATATTCTTTTCAAATGATTCTATAACTTCTTTAACATGGGGTCGCTCGTGGGATGGGGAGAGTTTATCTAAATGCTTATCACTATCTATTGTACCTGTATCAATTTTATCCTGTGTTAAAAATATATCTATAAAATCTTTAATTATTTTCTTATCAGTTAGAGACGTCTCACAGACTTCTTTTACGATATTACTGTCTATCTTTGATTGCAAGTTATTATCATCCAACGCAACCATGCTTATTCTACGTTTTGTGCAAATTTTTTCGCATATTTCTTCGTCAATGTTTGGTGAACTTCCAAATTCAATCTCAACGCCTTGTACAGGCGAAAGTTTTACTTTTTCCGCTGGTGGCTCATACGGAACCAATTGTTCAAGTACCAAGTCCGTTTCATTCCATATCTGACACTCCAAATTCTCAAGATCCACATCTTTTTGAATGGATTCTCGCTTGGTAACGCAAAATGGTACCGCCTCTAATGCTGAACTGGTTATTCTTTTCTCTATACTTTGTATTACTTCCTTAACCATAGGAACAGTGTCGGTAGTATCATCATTTGTGATATTTGATTTCGCCGTTGAGTCTACAGTGTTTATGACATTTTTTTCCAGTTGCATAATTTTTCGCTTAACATCACCGCTACCATGTCTTCGTTCTAACAATTCCCTATCACTAGTGGCGGCATTGTCTGTTGCCTCTGTAGATTCCGGCAGAAATATAATTTCCGGCTCAAATTCAACATTAAACTGTGTAACTTGTTGATTTATTTCATCGGTCTGACAACTAAAACCCATTTCAGGAAATAAGCTAGTGTCTTTTGGTAAATTTTGTGTTTCCAACATTTTCGAGGGCAACTTTTCGGCTTCACCGGACAAGCTAAATAGTTTAGACTTTGCGTTGTGAATACTGACGTGCTCTATATATTAGATAGACGTGTAATTAGATAGATGTTGAGGCCATTGATAGAGAAGAGTCCAGTGATGCAGATGTGAGTTTCAGGGAAAATAACGTTAAAGAATTCATTCATGGTAGGATAAAGGCATTAATTTGCGTTCACTGACATGCAAAATCTACAAAATACATACATATATCTATATATGTTTTATAGACATTCCGGAAGCAAGTGGACTAAACAATGCCGTATTGTACGTAAAGCCAAACAAATAAAATAAATAGAAAATTAAAACATATCTAAGTGCCAATTATGCTCCAAAACAATCCCACACAAGCTGCGCATATTTGAAATGTACAAATTTAAAAATGTACAACTGAGCGGCACTTTAATGATATACGTATGTTATATGAGGTCGTGAGCCGGTAACAAATTTTTGATCATTTTCTCGATGTTATCTTCAAGAACAATAGAATAGCTATAGATTTCTGATTGGAATAGTTGAAGAGAGTGCATTTGCTTTTATTATAAAAAAATAATAAAAAAATATTTTTCAAAAATGAAGAACCTTTAAGTATATTTATTAGGTGTACAATATTAAAAGAAGAATTTGTCTCACATACCACGACTACACATAACATACTATATATCATTGCAGCAGATGTACACAAATTTAAGGTAACAACCAATTTATAAAAAGCGTCTAAAATATGTTTGCAAAATGTGCACTCAAACATTTATGCTTAGCAATTTAATTTTAAAATTAGTATGTTAATTAGTACAGGTGGTAATATGTGAAGCAAAATAATTATAATGAACTTATAAAATAAAAAGTAGAAAAAACATCAAATATGTAATGTTCGAGTAATCGAGTGGCAATGTGGAAATAATTATGACCAGTTCGATTAATTGTCATTAACGTGCAATGAAATAACATACCGATAAAATTGAAGTGCACATAAACAGATTTATAATACTCGTATTTTTATGTAAACACAAATCTTTTGTATTCCATAATACATAATTGATATATAGAATAGAGGAGGTACTTTAAAAAAATACTTAAGATTCTAATGTCACTTAGCATGGTGATGAATTTAATTGCTTAGCATAGTTTAAAATAGTCAATATGATTTAAGTCATTATGATTTAATTGAGATTATTGAGAATACTCTAAATTAAAAAAAACTCTCCTTAGAATTTGTATAAGAAAAAATTACAATTTTGGATTTTGGTTTTGGTTGTGTGTATGAATTCGACTTGACGTAAATATTTACTTTTATAACTACTTATTAGGAAACTGTTTTCCATGTATTGCACAGCAACAACACAAGTGGGATTATGTTCGAGATAACCTGATTTTGTATCAGGACACGATTAAGGGGTGGACATTTTTTATTAATAAGATAGTCTTATTTATAAACAATAAAATGACCTTTAAAGAACCTCAGAATTCTATCAGTGCCTAAAGAAGCCATATTTATCCTGATCAGCTCGACGTTCTTCGTGTTTGTGAGCACATATCTACTTCTCAGATTTACCAAAACTTGACGGAAAATAGAAAAAAAGAAAAATAAAAAAGCATTTGTGCGGAATTACCGATATATCTACTCTCCCGTTCCATAACATGTTAAGTTTAAAAATTGAGTTTAGTAGCAGAAGCCTTCAAATTTTATTGTTATTATCAAGAGTATTATAACAGATAGAAACACTGAAAAAATGATTACCCCAATATTATCAATTTTAAATATTTCAACTTAGTCCAATTTGGATTCTAAATGAATGCATGCGGCACTAAAATTTGAACTCCAATTTACAGGTTCAGCATCACAATTTTAATTAAGAATTGCTAAATTTAACTGTATTATTAGGCTTATATTAGAAATGGTACGTGTTGGAAAATTTAGTTGTTTGGTGACCCTAGCTCATTTTTTAAGACCACTATTTTCTTCAAAGACATTATGATAATTTTCTGACTTCTTCTAAACGTTATAACTCCTTAACGGAATTGTTATAAGATATCCATTAAAAATAGGGTAAAATCGTTAAGATACACAGAAAAAAATCGTAAATACAGCCAAACTGCGCAGACTAAATTATTAATTATATTAGTGTACACATTCTTCATATTAGCAATCGCATTTGCTGGAAAGCAAAATCATTTAATGGTATATTTGTTTGCTTACTACATGAAAATATCAAAAATGACATTGCTAGACCAATGAATGGTGTGCAATTCATTCTGTTTGCTGTATTTACGTCGATTATTTTTTGTGTGTACAAACTTAAAGTGAAATCATCCTTAGGAGGTTTCATCCTTAGGATGGTCGCTATAATCGCTCAGTAGACATCAGAAACGTTTCGCTACAAAATGACGAACTATTTTGCTTATCCTTTGCACCCTTTCGGAGCCCAAAAGTGTAGGGCGTTATATGTTTATACTACACTTTTTATCAGTAGACCATATAGAAGCACAAAATAAAAACAAATCGGAGTTCAATTAAAAAAGTTGTAGTTTTGCCGCACAGTGATATCGACCGATCGCTATCGCTTTGAAAAACAATAAAACTATACCCACTTTCTGTATTTCGAAACGAGTCACGAAATGAAAATATGACGTCAAAATATCGTCACATGAATTTGAATTTCATGTTACTTGACTTTTACTTAAAACATTGAAATTTGTTTAAAATGCGTCACTTTCGTCTAATAGTCAATAGTTTCGAAATAAAAAAAGAAGCAATAAGAATCAAAAACATTAAAAATTAACTGATTTGTGGACTTAAAATATTGTGAATGGATAGATTGATGTACTTATAATCTTTCCATACTGTACACTCTTCTTCTAGACTTTGTTTGTAGCCATTTATAACTATTTTTATTAAAATACAAATTGAATAGGTTTGAATAAGGTTAGATTTGAATAAGGTTAGATATGATCAGAATATATATTTAAAAATTCGTCACGTTTGATATCAGACTTGAGTTGTTCCTAACCTGATTTCAAATCAGGATTTTATGATATCATGAATAAAATTTCCACCTGGGAAGGTGCTGTACAAATTGAGCTGCATTATCGACCGCTTCCAAATATTTAGCCAACTTCATCAATTGCGATTTTGGCACAGTTTGAAGATTTATTTTGACATAATTAAAGAGACTTTTCAAAAATGTCCAGTGGAAGTCTGTTGTACAACAACGTGCTATGCAAATAAAGATTGTATTGCTGATAACTACCAATGATTCAGCAAAAGTCAGAAATTTTGTCGAATTTACACACATCCTTAATTGAATTCTCAAAAACCCTTAGTTTAAAACAGTTTCTATCTTATAAATTAAAATGTTGAAACAAATATTATTAAGTAATGTCATTTGGTCTTTTATAGGAGAGGATTTAAAAAATAAAATCTCCGTTAGTTCCACGCTTATAGAAAAATTCAAATGCACATGATATCGGTGAAAATAGTTTTCGTTCATGACAAATTAATCGAAACAAAGCCAATTATTTTATAGTAGTGAAGTTTATATTATCTTCACGCATAAGCATTTGAGGTATAGAGCTTCTATATTTTTTTGTAATTCGTAATATTTAATTTTCTTCATATTGTACACCCAATTTCATTTTAAATAATTAATGATATATAATCGCATTTAATATGTGCGAGTTGGTAAATATGTCTAATTTTTTTTAGAACAAATGCAAACGTTATAATTCCATTTCAAAATCTATTAAACAACACTTTCGATACACAATATATTTAACAAAATTTCATTGATTCATTGTAAAAGTTAACATAGTTTTACTAACAAAAAAAAACTTACCGTTTGTTTTATTGAAATTTGTATTTTTATTATTAAAAACAAATCAAACACCAAAGTAGAACTTTGAAAAATGTATAGTGTATTAAATTCTTTTTTTTATATTTGCGTATTTTTGAAAAAACTGTTTGTAACCGATATTCCGCATTCGAAACGAACGTCGTTCATTCAAAAATGAAACTAAAATTGAATGTCAATGCAATGCTGGCCAAGTCAATTTTAAACAATACACACAAATTGGATTATACTGATAGAGACTTAAATATTAGAGTGTATGTGTGTGTCTATATACTTATGTGTATGCATGTACCTATGTATGTGGTATTAAGAGTATTTTGTCGTGGCTCTTATTATTTGTACATATTTATTTGCTTTACCGATGCGTAAGAACTCACTAGGTCTCGTCTAGTGCAGGACAAGTTATCATGTAGGAAATGTCAGGCTTTACGACGAGCTGATGACTCAGCCAACACTGGCAGACTAATGCCTGATGCCTGAATATGCTGCACTAACTCAAGACTTAGTCAGAACTAATCAAGTTCAACGCCTGTTTAATTAATTATTCCGCACGACTCAGTCAGAACAGAAGAACCAACCTTGAGCCACTACTTGTTGCGAAGCCTTGACCCTTCTTTTTACTCCAATGCTTAGTCAGTCTCTCTGTTAAAACTGAGTTTTTGTTTGCGCCATAGTTATGCATTTTTGGCGAATGACTACGCAAAGCTTGTCCCCATTCTCTGTTCCTACAGGGGTTCTGAAATCTAAACACCATACATATTTCTTTGTAATGCCTGTTTTTTTTTCAATGGCATAGGCAATTTTTTTATTAGACACTAAATTTTCATATTCTCCATAAACTACGATTATTATTTATTCTATATAATATTGATCAATTTTAAATATGAAACCTAAGATATTTTTTATTTTTAAATTGAGTTGTATGAGTTCCTTTTAATTTTCTGAACAAATTCATTTTATTCCTTTACCAACAAAAAAAGCAATAACATGCTAAATATGTTGGAGATAATCATAATGTTCGTCTCATTATAGATTATCGAAAACTGTAATTTGGACCTAAAATGATACTGTTTCGATATCAATGATTTGCTGAGTTTTATTTAAAGAAATGAAATAATTTGCCCATTGAAAAAATTTTGGATTTTAAAATCAAAATGTGTTCTTATTAGGGCTGTGCGATTAATCAAGTTTTTTGATTAATCAAATTCTGTTTAATTGATTTATCAAGATTTTCAATTAATCAGAACATTGATTAATCACTTTATCAGGATTCTGATTAATCAGAAAATGGTATGTAAGATATTATAAACCATTAAACCTATTGCCAAGATATTTCTGCTAATTAATAATAATTACAAAATATGAAATGTGTCATTGATTTTGCGTTTAAAGAAGAAACGTTATGTTCTAAGTTAAAATATATTGAGTTCTTATATATCTAAACTTAAGTTCTGAATTATTCTCTCTACATAGTATTATTCGAACCGTGGTATGAGTAACACAATACAATGTTAAAGGTGCAAAGATAATGAAAATCAATATTGAAACCGTCAAAGTTCTATATGTTGGTTGGAATCAGTTGTCATTGAATTTACGCACATACATATGTATATGCATACTTACGAAATTAAACTATTGCGAGAATAAATGCATAATATCACAGTACAACGCACAAAATAAATACAAATATAACTGGAACTACAACAATGAACTAATCCTATTTTTGCGTAATAAACTATTTACTTGTTTTACTATAACTTATGTTAAACCAAAATTTCGCATATTCACAGTTCGTTGTATTTCAGTCTGGTATTCGTACAAGGTAGTATTCATTCATACGTCACTTTAACATCGAAACATACATTTTTTAGTGCATCCCTTTTAAAACTGAAATATATTTTCGATTTCGTATTTTGTGAAAAGCTAAAAAGTATAAAATTGAAGGTAAATCGTGTGCATGAAATAGCTATTTATTAAGTAGATATCCCCTTTTACATTTTTGTTTATATTAAAAATTTCTAATGTATAAAGAATCAACTGAATTTATTTGCCAGCTAAATATTTTGTTAATATTTTTTCTGTTTGTCGAATACATAAAATGTTGTACAAATACCATGAAACTGTGAATACGCTAATAGTTTTTAATTGTCAAAATTAATTTTAATATACCAATGAATGCTCTTACTTCGTTCGTTATTTGAGATATTTGAATTTTGTTTTTAATTTTTAATTGTTAAAACTATTTTGTGAGCGTTTATGATCTTATGATAAATATGAAATACATTTATGGTTATCCAGAGCAGAGTCCAGAATAACGATGAACATTTCCGTATACCCTTTTAAAACAGTTTCTGTCTTAAAAATCTTAAAATTTATAAAAGTGAACTGTATACATAAATGCAGGTAAATTGCAGTCTTTATCAAACTTGCAATTTAAAAGTTCATTAGACTATAGCGTTTGGAAACCCAGTATACCATTTCGATACCGTTTCGATATCGTTACGAGTGGAGGAAAGTTCACACGATATGTGACATCTTTTTTGTATCGTTATATTTAGAAAAGAAAACTAAACAAAGTTCAAGATTGCTTCGAAAAGTATTTGAATGTACGAGAATTTTCAAGAAATTTTTAATTTTAGAAGCGATAAAGCAACGAGATCGAAAATTTTGTATCTATTTTCATTGCCCTCAGTATGGAAATTGGTAGACTTTTCCGCCCTAAAAAGTCAAATATTTGTAAAAACAGATTTCAGGAGACTGTTTATCAGACATACAAATATTCAAAGCTGAGTAATAATAAATTTTCATAGATAAATTAGCGGGTATTTGAATGAAAGTTTGAGATGGGCGCGTGCCTGTTTTTGATGGCACGGGCACGCCGATTGGTGACACGCACGAGTCCGACGACTAATTTTACAGGCACGCACTAGAAGCACGATACGGCACGGTATTTAAAATGACAGAAAGAAACACGACAAATCACGGAAAAACATGAATAAAGCACGAAAAAACATGAAAAAGCAGTCGAAACGTGAAAAATATTACCAGAACCATTTAGCTTTTTGGAACCGAAATCGTTATTAAAAATGTTTGGAACCGGAACTTGAATCGGAACCCATATAGGAATCGCTATTTCAAAATCTCGAGTAATAAAATAAAAATAAAATAGCTGAGTAATAATGAATTTTCATAGATGAATTAGCGGGCATTTGAATGAAAGTTTTCTGTTGTGTTTTAGGCATTGGTGACAGCTTTGAAACAGTGATGGGCGCGTGCCTGTTTTTGATAGCACGAGCACGCCGATAGGTGACACGCACGAGTCCAACGACTAAATTTAAAGGCACGCACGAGAAGCACGATACGGCATTGCATTTAAAATGACACGAAGAAACACGACAAATCACGGAAAAACATGAAAAAGCAGGCGAAACGTGAAAAATAATACCGGAACCATTTAGCTTTTTGGAACCGGAATCGTTATTAAAAATGTGTGGAACCGGAACTGGAATCGGAACCCACTCTCAGATTTTCGGGCGTGACACGAAAAAAATGCATACTTTGAAGCATTGATATCTGAACAAACCTGACATTTCCCTAAGGTTATTTGTATATAATTTTTTTGTTTTCAATATTCAAGATAGTTCATATCGTCGTTGTAGAACGAAAAGTCACCAAATACATTTTTATGAAAACCTTAAATTTCGAATTTGTTGATTAATTTTATAAAAAGTAATTGATGTATTTTTAAAGTTAAATTGATAGATTTACATTTTCTTATCATGTGGTAAAAAAATGGAGATCATCGATTAAAAATTGACAGACATATAAAGATTTTATTAAATGAACATTTGGCATTTTGAAAATGTTTTTGCTGACTTTTCGTTCTACAACGACGATATATAAATACGCTATAAATACTTATAAAACAGTTCTTAAAACCTCCAATTAAATTTATTGAAATATGTGTTGTTGTTCTGTGATATTATACTTCTTATTACTTCACAATTTATTATTTTGTGTGTGTTTTTTTTACTATATCTTATATGTAACGTTTGATTCTTTATAATAATTACTTACTTAAGTCTATACTTTGATCTTATTCATTGTAATATTAATGAAATTGCGTACAAAAAGTCTTTTGAAATTCATGTTGAATGATATTATACAATAATGAAACAACAACAAAAAAAAAAGAAAACATATTTTTTTACTAAGATATTAGTTAAAGACCCAAATAAAAAGTTGAAATGTGAAAAGTAAAAATACAATTTCGAAAAAAAATTATCAATAAAAGCCAAACAGAAAATGTCTATATTTGCAACAAAAAAAATACATTTTAAAGTACGAACCTATTGTTGAAATTGCGGTGACGCGCTCAAATGTCGATTCTGTTGTTTTGTGAAGTGTGGTCACAGTTTCAGTTATTAGATCTGAACAAAATTAAAAAAAAAATTTAATTCGAAAATATAAAATTGTATAACCATTACATGTTTTAACCTATAAGATTTTTATAACCATATTACTCACCTTCAAGTTCACTAGGACTATGTAGTGTCTCTCCGCTGTTTATTAAAGTCTCTATTGGAGTCGGTGGTGGAGTCTGAGAATGAGGAATGTCAGCATTACCTGCAAAATGATATGAATTGTTTTTATTTAGTAATACTATAGAAAATAATGCATTAACGCTAGTTAATAAAGTTGTGTACTTTTCTCAATATGATGTGGGTAAGAATTTTCTTGGTATGAATTGGAGCAGAATAGAGTTGTCTCGGGGAAGAATTGTCTTGAGAAGAATTTTTTACACATTAACCAAAACTCAGGGGATTTTCCTATTCATGTAATGTACATCGTGAACGTAGGAATGGTTATAGTTTAAAGGGAAAGAGGAAAATGTCGGTGGAAGTATGTTTTGAATTTGCCAGTATGAGAAACACACGCGTGAAGATTGTTCCACAAACGTATAGTGCGACTAAAGTACGAATTTTCACTATAATCAGTAGTTCTGTTGCGAGCCGAATGAACTGCGAAGGGGTGGGCTTAGTTCGATGCTAGTAAAACGAGTGAACACACGATCTGATCATTTATTTCCCTTGAATACTTTCCGTTTTAAAAACAGTTATTCGGTGCTCAAGAGAACTAATATAGTGTTACGAAAAGAGGTAATTTGCTCCACTGTGCAAGAGTAAATGACACGCAAGACAATTCAGCGCACTAAGCAATGTGTTAGAAAGAGACGAAAGATCATTTAGCACACTGAGGCAATGTGCGAGAAAGAGACAGAAGATCAGCGCAGTAAAAACATATAAGTGCGAATGAGTCGCCAATAGCATGCGTCATTCACGAAACGAGTAGAAGGTTCTCGAAACATGTCGAGCTTGTCGAAACGTGTCGAACTGATGTATGCAGTATATGAGGGCATTGGTAATTGGAAAGTGGTCGAGTACGTCTCGTGTGAGAATAAAGTTAAATAGTGGACATTCAGCAGTTGTTAGAATATGTTATTAGTAAAGTGGTTTATTAACGTGAATTAATAAATTTGTTTGTTATAATTTAATCCAAACATAAGAATGTTCTTATTTTTTACACAATCCAGAGATACGAACTTGTAGGACAGTTTTCCTTAGACTGAATTTTCGTAACAATATAATGAAACATGTTCGATCCACAAACTCCAAGGAGGTATCGAAGCTCCTGCCAAAATGTGCGGAATTATCCCTTAAGTTCTGCGTACTTGAGTACAACTCGAGATGATTTGTATATTAAGTTTTTCTGGCATTAAGATAGTATTTTTTTCTGTAGTTATTAATATTCGATTAACTTTAGTACATACCTTTTGTTTTAGCGTCATCATCTATATCAATTAATCCTTCACTCATTTTTCTTGTTATTGTCTCCTCCACTGACTTATAGAACTCTGCTTCCGTCAATGATTTGCGCGGCTCCGGTATAATTGGAGCTGTTAACTCCAAAGTACCTGTAAATTGTTTTTCAATTGGCAGTTGTGTTTGTTGTTCCATATTAAGAAAATCTGCGGTCAAAGTTTTTGTTTTAGTTGCATCCATAGCACTATCAAGAGTCTGATAGGTTTCTGTACGTGTTTTTAATGACTCTTCAAGTTCTGACACTTCGAGACTTTGATCAGTTATTGGTTCTGTATCCACCACTACTTCTGATGGTTCAATTTTACCAGCAGAAGTTGGCAATTGTGTTTGCTGTTCCATGCTAAGGAAATTCTCGGTCAAATTTCTTATAGTACTAGTGGAAAGTATATCATCGATATTACTGCTTGTGTGTTCAGTGGACTTTATAGAGCTCTCGTTGTCTTCCGTTGGCATTGTTGCATCTTCTAATAACTCAATCTCTTCTGTGGCCAAACTGATATCAGGCTTTGTTTCTAATTTTGAAAGTTGAGTTTGCTGTTCCATGAGAAGAAAATCTTCTGTGATTTTTCTGCTTTCGTATAGCGAGGACACTTGTTTGTCGGTATCTAAAATAGTTTCTTTAGTACTAATATCCTTCTCAACAAGAGTTTCATGCTCCACCGGTGTTGCAGTGTATTCTAAGATTTTAGCTTCTGTAGTTATATCTGCTGATTCCTTTGAATCTTGCAATTCTATTTTAGCATCTAATTGAGGTTTAGATGAATCGTACGTAATTGTTGTATCGACTGGTTTGGGAATTTTAGTGGTTTTTAAACTATCGGTGCTTTTAAACGTTGTAACCGTTACAATTTGCTCTTGTTCAGAAACTCCATCAGATGTAGTAATTATTTTTTCCTCTGTAATTTTAGTCGTTTTTCTTGGTATCTTTGAAGCTTCTTGTTCAGAAACTACTTCAGACGTTGTAACTACCCTTTCTTCGGAAGTTATAATAGTTTTTCGTGGTATCTTTGAGGCTGGTAACTGTGTTTTTTGTTCCATGACACTGATGTTTTCAGTAGACGGATGCATTACCTCGTCAGCCAATTTAGTTTCAGGTTCGATGACTTTACCAATTCCAACTGATTCCACAATATTTGCAGACTCCAGAAGTACATGAGACAAATCTTTTACTAATGTAGATTCTTCAGTTATTAATGAGCCAGACGTAGGCTTTACCATTGTTTCAGTTTTAACAATATTTATTATGGACGAGTGTTTTTCGGTTGGAAGTTGCGAGCTCTGTTCCATGCTTATAAAATCATGGGTAAGTTTCTTCACTTCCAAATTATATAGTTGACCAACTTCCTGAGAATCTTTGTGTTTTTCAGATTCAGCGACTTTCGCTACTGATTCGGTCGTATCCAGATCCACACTACCTACTAATTCAGTTATTTCATGAACTGTAGGCTTTTCTATAGTTTCAGTTTCTTCAACGCTAGTTATGGAAGTCAATTTATCGTAAGGAAGTTGTGTACTCTGTTCCATAGTTAAGAAATCATTTGTAAGTGTCTTCACTTCTACTACAGACATTTTTTCTAATAACGAAGAATCTCGAACAATTACGGGTTCAGCGACTTTGCCCATTCCCACTGCTTCAGCAATAATTGCTGAATCCAAAAGTACATGAGACACTGTCGATTCGGTAGTTATGTCTAGACTATCTGAAGATTTATCGAATACCTCGTCAATATGCATTTTTATGTCAGCAGTGCTTTGTTTCGCTTTTTCATGAATTTGTTCTGAAATTATTTGCTGTTCTTTGTCTAAAAATTCCTTAGTTTTTTCCTCTAATTGTTCCACTATTTCTTCCACGTCCTCGCATATTATATCGGCTTTCTCTTTGTCCAATATATTATCTTCATAATGCACTGTTTTCTTGGTCAATAGATTTTCTGTGGGCATTTCGAAAGTTACTTTCAATTCTTCATGGAAATGTTCCTCTACTTGCAAAGCTTTTTTAGTAATATCTTCTTCAATTTCTACCTTTTCTGTTTCTTTTTGAATTTTAAAATCTTTTTCAACAGCTGTTAATGTTTCTTCGGTTTTTTCAATCTTATCTTCCAAATGTTTCTGTAAATTTTCTTGAACATGCACCGTCGTTTTCTTGGTTAGTAAACTATCTGAAGGCATTTCGAAGGTAACTTTCAGCTCTTCTTGCAGGTGTTCTTCGATTTCAATAGCTTTTTTTAGTATTTTTTCTTCAGTTTTTATCTGTGCGATTTCAAAATGCTTTTGTTTATGTGTCTCCACAGATTCTTCAATGTTCGACTTGGTAGTTTCGATGGTCTTAATGATATCTTTGCCCTGGTTTATAATTTGTTCAGCTTTATTATCAGTCATTGCTTTTGTTTTTTCCTCAAACTTTTCGACTATTTCTTGCACGTCTTCGCGCATTAGATCGGTTTTCTCTTTAAATTCCTCTACAAATTTTTCGCTCACCGTAATATCGACTGGTAATTGATTTTGTTTTTCCACATTCAGGAAATCCTCTGTTAGTTTCTTGGTCTCATGGCTCATTAACGAAAACACTTCAGTAGCTTCCACAATATGTTTGATCTGCTTATCTGTCATTTCTGTATACTTCTCTTTTGCAGTTGTATCTTGAATAATTTTAAGATTTTCTTCTTCAAATTCGATTTCGTGTATCTGTTCAACGGCGGAGTCTTCTTCTTCGGAACTTCTGCCAGTTGTTTTAAACTTGTGTGTTAGTTCTTTATCAAAATCACTCTTACTAATCTCTATCGAATCCAATTTTCCCATTTTCATTTTTATCACCTGTTCTGGTACAATAGCCGATTTTATAATGTTATCGGCCGGCAATTGCATTAAAATTTCCGATTCATGTATCGCCTTTTTATCTTCAATAAGACTCTTTCGTTTAATTTCTGTGATCTCCTTGTTGATTTCTTTCTTTTGAGATGATGCGGGTATTTGTCTTTCCACTGAAAGGCGCTTGACAATTTTGTCACGTCGCTCTGCAACTGTCCGTTTTGTAATCTCCTCGTCCGATTCAGATTCTTCAACCTCTTTTTCTTCAGCGGAATATTTGACCTCTTCACGTTCATTGATTTGCTGTATCCTCTTACCTGGAAAAATTTCGGAAGTATTCCATAAAAAAATCCATTTTTCTAAACTTCTTTACACTTACTTTCTTCGCGGACCAGCTCCTCTACAGATTCCGAATTCTTCATAATGTCAGTGTCTTCGAAGTCGCGCGAATGCGACAGGCGACCACTTTTGCACTTCTGCATAATGTCCTCCCTTCCAATTGTGATCAATGCATCTTCCAAGGCGTGTATGTCGTAGTGTGGTTTATCCTTGAACAGACGTATCATACTCTGTGCTTGCCTAGCAATGCTGTCGGTATTCTGATTGATAATCTCATCGATCTCTTCCATGCTTATACCGATTTCTGGAGCTAACTGTATCCAGTCTTTGCCAAGCAAATTCGACAAGTCCACAATGCGTATATCGCCAATATAATGATCGTTTTGATGTTTACTCTGACCATATAGTGACGTGCGATAACTGCTGGTGATTTTGTCAGAGAACGCATGTGTTGAATCTGGTATAACTACTTCGGGCAGTACAATATTCAATATGCAAATCGGGTGTTGCGGCGGTTCGCCTTTGGCCACTTTTGGCTCCTTCATGAATAACGTGCGTCCAACAATATCAGCATGTTGATCCTTAACACGCACCGTAAATGGTAGTCTATTTTCCCGGAATGCCTTGAATGCCAGTTGTAATTGATCGCCAGATTTTGTGACTGGCACCAGATTTCCAGCCATTTCTATATACTGCGGCTTACCTTCCAGCACTTCAACATCTCGACTCTTTGCCACTTCAGCGAAGAGCTCTTGTTTCTCGAGTGTTTTGTCCTCCTTGTCGTCGGTCATGCAGAATACGCGCAGACGTGCTTCATGCGGTTCAACCTTTTTGGCGAAAACGACAAATCTCGCCATGAACGGGACATGTATGACTTCCCTATAGATGAAAATAAATATAAATTAATTAATATTCATGAAAATAATTAATTAAATACCAATAATACAGTATAATGTAAAAACATTGAATGGAAAAAACAATACTTCCGTGGTGGAGGAAAAACGGATGAAATAGAAATAGAATTTCGAGATCAGCGACCCCGTATTAATCTAAAACCGTTATTTTCACTCTCTCATGTAGGAAAAAACGATTTAAAATGGAATTCATGAATTATATTTGACGATTTATGAATCTCAAATGAAATTTCAGAATTACAATTGATGTGTTTTGAATTTGGAATGGAATTTTGGAATGGAATTTCTGAATATATAAGCTTCTAATAAACCTGTATAATCGGGTATGTTCTAAAATTTACATTCGATCGAAATACATTGTAGTTATTACATTTTACTGGGAAAGTATTTTTCCCATTTATTAAAACTAATTTCAATTACTCCTTGTTACTTACTTATATAATTCAGTTGCCATTTTTGTTGCTTCCGATATGTTTCGGCAGTCCATGAGCCAAAACCGGGCCGAAACAGTGGTGGTGAATGAAACACAATCGTTAACGAAGGTCAGGGGGGTTGAACCAGTTACATCCTCCCATTGAGCACGCGATGGTCCACCTGCGTAATGTTTTTTTTTTGTTTTTGATAATTATTGAAACAATTTTAAGAAAAGCCAATTAAACAATACATTTCTGCTTAACGAAACAAACAAATAATTATGTAAATATTTGTAGAACAAAAATTAAAAATGTTTTCATTTCTATTAGATATCATAGAAAAATGTAAATTAAATGTGACCACGAGTGATGGTAAACTGATAAAATCAAATGTTTCAACATGTGAAAAAAAACAAAAGTTAATAAGTTTTATAGTATTAGTATTTTTTTTTAATAATATTTTAAAGGTTTAAAACAAAAAGATAACGCAGAGGGGTATTCGCACAATTCGCCTAAATTAATTTTAGTTTTGTTCGAGTTAATTTTCTTATAAATGCAATAAATTTGACGTCAGCAGAATATCCCTCTATTTGCTAAAAATTTGCATATTAATAAAAAAAATAAGCAATAAATCTGTATAAAATTCACTATATATCGATTTATATGTATATATATATTCTTGCCTTGATAGTTTATTTATGTTAAAATTCAAAAATGCTAAAGCAATTGCAGAAAAACATGCGTATTGAAGTACTAAACTAAATTTATTATAATGTTTGGTGTATACGCAAAATGATAAACGGCCTATTAAAAATCAACAATAATTTGCCAACATGTAAAAGTATTAAAAAAAGAACGAAATGTTTAAATAATATGGTAAATAGAATGGAAAATAAGCTTAAAGTGAATAGTAATCGTAAATTGTAAATCTTAAATATGAGATAATGTATGAAGCATTGGTTTCAGAAAAGGTCCCTTTGGTGCCACAAATTATGTATAAAAGTTAAGTTTAGAAATTTCACTACTTCCATTAACAAAACAATGCGTGTATATGTTATATAACCTTTTTTTTAATTATATTTGTTTATTGTAAATACATAATTCTTCAAATGGATTTCAACATAGTAAAAAAAAAATAGACGAACGACATTTCTAATAGAATAATTTATATTTAAACGCCCCTTGGTCCAAATCTTTCGAGCCGTTCTCGAGTTTTTGCAAGACTAGCGCACAGAAATTTATCGTTGTATTAGATATTTGAGCCCTCTACGATGCTCCGTTTAGATCCGATCCCTATGATTTTGATACACTGAGAGAAATGTAATAAAATTAAATAAAAAAAGTAATAAATTTAAGTACGTTTCGACACGTTTTTCACCCGTAGTCTTTTGTATCTAAATTAAATACTTTTTATTTAAACTTTATGTAAATTCTTTCTTACGTAAGTAATAAAATTTTAAGTAAATACTTTTGATTAAGGTTTTGAAATTTTAATTTAATCACAACATCATAAACATGCCAATTGGTATTTTAAAAACTATATGTTTCATATAAAGAATATTCCTAATCTTCTTTATATGAGATAAAATTATTATTTTATTTTATTTTTACGACATTTTAAAATACGCGCGTAATATTTTTGTACGGATTATTACGTTTTTTATACAAAAGTATTTAAATCAAATTTAATAAATTTTATATAATTTTATTACGTCACTTTTTTCTTAGTGTACCAAATAATCAGATTTAATGTGCGATAAAAAGTGCGTCGCTCGAAATGTTAGAATAACCATTCCACAATTTCGATCGAAAATAAAGTTTTGCACGCAAAATTGTAATCTTATTCGAAAAAAAAAAAAATTTTTTTGTTCTACAAATGTTTTACGACCTCTGTTGATATATTCAAGACGCAAGACGTGACGTGCTCAAAGTCCAGTCGATACAAATTGGGTGTTTTATAACAACAATAAAGATTTGGCTGTTTCAAAGGCGGCTAAGCCCCTCCATCAATGATCTTTCTCTGCAAATTCTAAGTACATTTCAAGTTGTTTAAGTTTTCCTTTTTCAAGGAACATAATAAGAATTATATGCATTGATTAAAGAACCAAAAATGCATAACCTATTAACTGAAAATTTTTCCAACGTTGTTTCATGCAGCAGGCAACATATTATGTTTGCAACAATATTGTTTGATTTTATAGACTTAAAAAATAAACGTATTTGCAACATAACTGAATACCTAAAAATTAAAAAAAAAAAAAAAAATTGGTATAAAAGTAACAGCCAATCAAAGTCAGAAAATGTATGATTGCAAACATAAATATGTTGGCTGAATGACACTTTTTTAGGGTGTACGTATATGCTGTAGAGTTTTCACAGAGATAAATACGTTGTTATTCAGCCTTATCGTGAACACTTGTGGAAATTCTATTCCCTCGGAATTTTTTGTTCCCAGGTAAAATTTGTTGGTATCGGCAATCTCCCAGGAACAGCAATTCCTCCGGAATTTTGTTCGAATTTTGTTTGGTTATCTTTGTCATTTCAGATAATACAGTTGTAAAATAATACTTTAGATATAAAATATGTATACAGATCTTTATAATTTGTAATTAACTATACATTTATGCACAAATTTTATATTTTTTAATTCAATAAAAGTTTAATTTGCAATTAGAACTGAACATCAGGCAACGCTAAATCAGCTGTTTTGCCAAATGTCAAACAGTGTTGTTGGATAAAATTGCGTTGTGGGGTAAAAACAAATATTGAAGTTAAAATTATATTAAACTGCAATTAAAAGCATATAAAATCACTCTTAATTGTAGTTTTTCATTTAAGAAAATGTTGTTATTATACTGCGTTCATCCGTAAATATTTGTTAACATATTATAAATAAAAGTATAGTTAATTAAAGTGTGTTTGTTTTTAATTAATTCTTTTCCCCGATGAAAAAGTGGCGGAATTTTTTCGGCGAAATAAGGGTAATTTTTCCTCCAAAATGTTGTTCATGATACGTAATTTTTTTATGGAAACATTTTTTCCCTTTTCGAACATTGTTCACGATACCTATTTTCCACCAAGGGTAAAAATCCCTGAAATTCCTCGTTTGTCTCTTTTTTTCGCTTTTTTTCTTTTAGAAAATTTTAATCTGTTTTTGCTCTAAACATTTTGTATTAATTTTTTTATTCAAACTAAATGTAGTTTACTACTTTTGTTTTTAGGGTTTCAAATATGGATCGAGCCATTATTAATATATTTTTGAAAATTTTCCATACTTGGGTAAAAGTTATAATGGACGTATATAAACTACACATAATACGTTGGATAAGAAATGTATAGGGGCCTTTCAAAATATTTTTAATATATATAATTGGCCATAACAAAAATTGGACCAAAAATTGTATAAAAAAAAACTATTTGAATCTAGCATAGTTCTTTTACGACGATGAACTTCTGCAGTAAAATTTCTCAAAAATAAATCTCTTAGTTAACAAATTATAAAATTATATTGACCGTCAATATGTATTAAACTCGGGTGTAATCACATCTTTAACCCTTAAAACAAAATTTATCAAGTACATATACTACGCATACCTTGGAAATTATGAAATTTCTAAACAATCGTTCAGTAAAAATATAATTTAAATATGGTGAATAGAAAAAAGAAATGATGTAAACAAAAAAAAAACATAAATTCATAAGAAAAATGCTCAGAAGCATAAATATTTATAAAATAAGAACTGAAGAAAACCAAAAATCAAATATATTGCAACTGTTAGTTAAAAAAATATTCAATATATATGCAGAATTTCAAAATTTCATTGCTTGAATAATAAAAACAATTTGTTGTTATTTCTTTAAAATTGTTGTATAATTTATAGTTGGTTGCTTTAAAAAGAATTTGTTTTAATTAAAATTTTGAGTTTAACTAATGTAAACGAACCAAAAAAAAAACAAAACAAAAAAATACAAACAAATTATGTAGTTTGGAATTTCTTCATTAAAATTTTGTTTTTTAGTTTTAATTTTGTATGATTTGTTGTTATTGAAATTTCTAGTTACCTTTTAGAGATCTTTTCCGAAACACACCTTCAATGATGGAAAAAAGAATGGAATGCGTGCACATATGCATTAACGCATTAGTACGAAATTAAACTATTTTTAAAATTTTTTTCAATATAATTGTCAGAAATAAAATAAAAAATTAAAATGTTTATAATGTTGCCAAATAAAGCTGGACAAATGAAAATCAAACAACAAATTATTCAACAAAAGACCAAAAAAAAAAAATACCCCAAAATGTTGGCTTCGAAAGTCATGAAAAAATTAAATTAAAAAAAATAATGCTACAAACTGTGAGTGTGTTTGTTTTTGAATGTCATTTATGATGCTTGAATAGTACTATAATTTATTTTTATTTTTTCGAAAATAAATAGTATATCTATACATCTTAAATAATTGGTTAAAACCATTTTTATGTTTGCAATATTGATGATTTATAAAAATTTCACAAGCCTACAAGCCTATTTCAAAAAAACGTCCGACTGTTTATAGTGTATAAAGGTTTTAGAAAATATAATTTTAATGAAAAGATATAACATAAAAATAATATAAAATAGTTGTATTTGATGACTCTTAAATGAGTCATATTTTTGAGCACTTAAAAGTCCTATATATGCGCACTTAAAAGAACCCAGTGAGACTCTCGTAAGGCTTTTTCAAATTAATATAGTATATTAATTTTATTTAAGCCGTAGGTTGTTTCCTAAATTAGCTTCGTTTTAAAAGCCATTATTCAGAGAGCTCCTAAAATATAAACAGTACAAAATTTGACACTTTTAGAAGTGCCACTAAACCACTAAAGTTCACAATGTCGTATCATAAATCTCTAGTCCAATATTTTTATCATAATATTTGTTTTTTAATTTATTTTACAAAGATTTCCTTATTGCTCATTTCTGTATGTGGGGTGATTTTTTTTTTGTTCAATAAATAAATATTCATATTTTTGTTAATAATATTTGACACTTAAATAAACACTTCAAAAATTACATATTTGATTCAAAATTACATATTTGCGGAACCAAATTTTTCCATATTTAATACTTTAAATCTTCTAGATTTTACCCAGCACTTTGTTCGCCGAATGTTAAAATGGCAAATTTGATTTTTTTACGGAACCCTATGCCTTAATCGAAATGCCTCATAAATCATCTACACTTAAACGAGACTATGTAGTTTTCTTACATTAAAAATCGTGATATTTTACAAAATTAAAAAAAAAATTGTTTTAGATCAAAAAATATCATGTGTCGACTTCAAATTAAATAATTTCCTGTCTCTGTATTACAATATTCGCAGTCTTTCAGTAACTTTTTTACATGTACCTACCCAGTCTGTCATGTCTCGAGGCTCTTCGATACCTCAAATGGTTTTCGAACTTTCTCCGAGAAACATTGTGACTTTTTTGAATAAAGTATTGATGCGTATTTAGCCAATATTTTCTTAAGTGGTGTTTTAAAGATGTTTGTAAATATTTTTTTTTTTTGTAAACTCTTGAATGTTTTTGTCTATATCTCGTGAAATAAATTTAATGTCCAAATATTCGGAAATTTCTGAACCATGGAGTTTAATACGTATGGATCCAGTTCGATTTCGAAATAATTCTCGTAACGAGAAATCTTCATTATCTCGTTACAATATCTGCGTACATCGTACAATGAATTGTTGTATAATATAGATGCGAGAATCGTAACCGAGATCGAATGAATTCCCCGACATCTTGAAAGCAATAAAGCTACGAGATCGAACATATTTAACAAAGTTTGTTTAGAAAGCTTCGAAGTATCAAAGGTCTCCCAGACATGACACGCTGTGTAGTTATTATAAATATATTAATTTTTATTTATATCTGCATTGTAGAGATATACCACTCGAAAAATGAACAAATTCGATAGAAACAATTTTTTTTTTATATTTAATTTGCTTATTTAGTATTGCATCTACAACGCCAGAAAAAAATGTACATCATATTGATGAATTCCGTTCTTCAAACCATGATTCATTGAACACCCAGAAAAAAATACTATATAAATAATAGTTTTTTACTATTAAAAATAGTCAATAGGATAAATTATTATTTGAATCGGAAAATACCATTAAATATTAGAAAATACCATGACATTGCCATTGAGTTTATATGAAAAGATTTATTTTTTGTATACTATTAAATCAATAATTGTCCTATTAACCAATTTTAATGGGATTTGAAGGATTTTTTTCTTGGTGCATTCATAATATTAATAATCAATGTTATAAATGTGATCATAAATATGATGAATGCTTGGTAATTGTCGAAAATGTGTTCTTCAATATGACGAACTGTATGTGAAGAATACGTTTCACCATATTAATGAAAAAAAAAACATATATAAATATTTCACTTCATATTGAAGACCAAATTTTAATTAAAATATTTATTTTTTCGTTAATTTCGTTAATAATAGGTAAGTTATTTCTTATATAATGCTTTCTAGACATGCATATATTAGTAAAATGTTTTATAATATATTTAATAATATATTATTTATAATTACAACTTTGTATTAATAAAAAGTTATATTTATAAAAAATATATATATATATATTTTTTTTTTAAATTTTTTTTTACTTTATTTTTGAAATAAGATTTTTACAACAACACTTTTTTTGAATCATTTTTTTATTTTTTTTTTTAATGCGTTAAAAAATATTATATACATAAATATTATGAACAAATTCATTTCGTTCTTGACTATGATGTCCGATAGTACGAATAATTTCATATATATAATGAATGTATTTATTAATATCTCATTTAATGAACGGTGGCATCAATATGATGAATCTGGTAGTTGGTGAAAAAATTCATATATCGTCGACGAAAAGTCACCAAATACATTTTTATGAAAAACTTAAATTTAGAGTTTGTTGATTAATATTATAAAAAGTAATCGATGCATTTTTTAAGTTGAAATATCAATAGATAGATTAACATTTTCTTATCATTATTTCTTATCAGATTTTTGTTAATGAATATTTGTCACTTTGAAAATGTATTTGGTGACTTTTCGTTCTACAACGATCTTATTTATGAATAAATTCATCATATTGATGATTTTTTTTTCTGTGCTTATTTGAAAACATTTTTTTTAAAGTAATATATGACAAAATGATAATTATATTCCAGTTTGAACACACTTCCCTAAGTTTTAAATATATTATTACGAAAATGCCAACACAAAATGTGAACATTGATATTTTTGTAGTTGTCTCCATGTTGAACCCGGAATATTATTTTTGCTCGAAATATAAAAATTTCTAAAATCCAATATACAAAAAATTATAGAAAAAATAAAATACCAAAAATGAAGCACACTGCCAAAATTAAAATTCTTAAAAAAAAAACTGCCACATTTAGGCTTTCTATATTTAACTAGGGTTTTTTAATTCAAATATGACCAAGTACCCTAGTAGAAGTGTACCCTATTCGAGGTGATATTAATGTAGATATTGTCAGTTATGACAAGGAATAAATTACGGTATCAGTTTTCGATCATGGTCGTAGAACCATTTCTACTAGGGTAACTCGCTCAAATGTGCGACGGACCTTAAGATTTATCTGATAATGTATTTCCCTAAATGACATAAGTATACAAAAATTAATTTCAGAACTTACCATTATATATGATTTAATTTTATGTTTTGAATATTCAGATTAGAGTATTACTAGTATATACTAACTATGATAACTCAGCAAATTCTACACTATACCATTCTATTAACTGCATTTTTTTTAGTTTTTACCCTTACCGTATAAAATTAAGCAATTAGCCAAAAACACATAAGAAATTTGATCAATGTTATATTTATATATATATATATGATGAAAGTTCACACAAATGTTAAAAACAATGAATAAAATAATTGTTTTATAATGAATGATTAACTAAAAACATATCACACAATGTATCGATCGGTATTTATTTTGTTTCTATACGTTAAACGATGTAAGTAAGGATACTAAGTATGTTGATGAGATACGAGTACGAGTATTTGTAATAATGAACATTTACGAATAGGTAGGTACATTTATTATATGAGCTTTAAGTTGAAATCGAAATAGAAATAAATAAAATAGTTTTACTTCTAAAAACTATAATACAAATTATGAAACTAAAGAAACCTAGAATTCGAACACAACGAACAAAAAAGAAAAATAAAACTAAAAACGAACTTAGGATATCGAATGCCTGCCTTTGCCTAGGATTGTTTGGCAGTGGCTAACTAATTTGAAGAACTTACCAGTTATGGAGCACAGCAGTCGCAGGGTCGGTGTGTTGCCAGAGTACTGATTGATCATGCCCTGACTGTGAGCCTTTGGCGCTGGCATGCTCAATGTAATTGCCTTGTGGAATTTACGACGACGCGGTTCTACGGTTACAATTGGGGATACTGCGACGCCGCGCCCAAGAAGCTTAGCAGTCAGATCGGGATCTACGGGTTGTGCCTGCAAATTGTGTTTATGTGATTACCAGAAATACATATAAAATGAGTTTTCAACGCAAAAGGGTGGCCTCCTAAGAATACAAATTCAATATATAAAAATATATAAATAAAAATTACAGTTTTTTTTATATGGATTACATGAAACTTATGTTAGACAACCATTGTATTGTATTGATTTTTATTATACGTTTGGAAAATGTTTTTGTCTATTTAAAACTATTACAAATTGTTACAAAATAAAAATACAAAAAAAAATGTTAAAAAATGTGTTTTTAATTAAATATGTACGTAAAATTACACGTACAAATCTAAATGGGCCGAATGAAAAATTTATTTAGTTTGTTGTTGTTTTTAATACATTGATCGGCCCATTAATTCCCCAATAAATTTAGTTATTTATATATATACAATTATCATTTAAATAAATTAAAATGTGTTATTAAAAATAATAATTATAATAAGCTTTTGACAACATAAAAAAATGTATATATTAAAAGGGCCGTTGAAAAATCATTTTATGCATTTTCTCGTAATAATCGCACATTCTTCACTAGTCCTGACCCAATTGCAACTATCGAATTACAAAAAAAATCGGTTTACGAATGAATTCAATGAATAAACACAAACATGCTTGCGACAAAAACAGCAATCGAATCAAAAACTAATCAAATCAAAAATTAAATAAAACATGTTCATAAAGTTTTGTGGAACTAAATTTATTGGGTACAATAGATTTCAGTATTTAGCATTTGGATAGTATTAAATCGAGTATTTTTACGATTAAGAGTTAAACATTTATTTCAAAAATATTTCAACATTTTCCATGGAAATAATCTAATGTCTAGTTTGATTATTTAGTTGTTTGTGATAACATTTTAATTGCATTTTTTTCAAATATATTTTTATTTAAAATTTATAAGTTTAATTTTATATACGCTTATTATAAGTTTAATGAAGTAATATAATATTGGTTTTACTTTAGCCGATCTTCACACTAAGAAAACCGAATGTTTATGAAAGTGTTGTTGCAACTATTATTTTAATATTATGCCTTGTAGCAAATATTCAAGCATCCAATAAGTATAAACAAGTTTTGCTGCAAGCTTATTTATACTTGTGTGATGTACTTGTGTGATGTTTAAATATTTGCAACAAGGCACAAGTTGAAACAAAATTGAAACTTTTATAACCAGTTTGCTTAGCTCATGATGCAGGAATATGTACTAAAACATTAAGTATTACTATGATAGATTACGACAAGTTTGTTTTTTAAGTATTTACGAATTTTTGATTTGTCAAATATATACGTGTTAATAAGTTATATAATATATCTATAATCTAAACATAAATTACATATACAATGAATACACGACCTAAACATAATTTTAAATAATAAGTAAGTAAATCTAAAAAGCGATAAGTGATTTTTTAAATTATCATGAAAGCACAGAAATGACAGCAAGTATTATTATGTTTTAATTATATTCACGATATTCCCAATAATTACTTTATATATTTGAGCAATAGCCGTCGATCATGTTCTAAAATTCACATTCGAACAAAATTTAAATAGTTGACACCAAAATTCTTATTGAAATTTTTTTTTTTTTTAATTTATAAATCGAATTCAGTTAAAATGCGCTAAAAATGTATCTACAATTTCGATCGAAAGTTCAAACATGCCGAAATATTTAAGTATATTTATGTTTATTGTATTGATTAAGCATTACTGATTGTATAACTTCATAATATTCAATATTACAATATATACTGAATGTCATGATGTATTCTATATCGATGATTGGTCGTGTACAGTATGACTACAGAAAGATGTTTAAATATTTCAAACACTCTGGTTTTTATGATGGTATTGAAATGTTAACATAATATGTATCAAAAATACCAATATTGAATAATTCTAAAATTCGACTTCGATACTTGAAAGAATTAATTATATATCTGCCATACAAATGTTTTGGGTATTTACGTTATGTGACTTTCTTAGCTACATCAAAATATATTTATTAGGATATGTTTATAGTTTTTTTGTTTTGAATTGTATATGTTAACATATGATAACTGTTTAGGATTGATTAATGACTTTAAATATTTTTTAATTATTTTAACATGATTTCTACTCAACTTGATTCAAATACATCATTTCTATATAATTCGATGATTCTAATTCTTCCTCAGACAGAACTTTTGCAAGAAAATTGGTAGTATTGAGTATTGAGGAAAACATACTGATATATGGTAGACAATATACTACTTAACTTTAATGCAGGAAATTGGTATGCCCATGTCCGATAATTACAGACAAAACCATTATTTTATAAGTTGTATTTTGAAATATTAAAAAGCAGCTTTATAGCTTCCAAACGAAAGGAAAGAGTAGATTGCCTGTACAAGGAGAAACATTATATACAATTAGAAAGGTAGCATACCTATAACAGGTAAAAACATTATATAGAAATTTGTGTGTTTGAAGTTTCTAAAAGTAACTTTATTGCAGACAAATGGGAGGGACAGCTTTATACAGCAGCGAAGACATTTTATGGATATTTCTGTTTAAAAAATATTAAAAGGTATTTTCAGCAGGACAATTAATGGTAGTCTGCCTTTAGCAGGCAAAAACTTTTTATAAAAATGTGTGTATTGAAGTTTTTTAAAGAAGTTTTGTAGCAGTAGCTTGTTTTACATTTTTTTTTTAAATATGAAATTTCACTTGTTTTGTTTTACGACTTCTTGATAATTTTAAGATATTGTCTTAACGTGTTCAAGGTCCAGTCAGTACAAATTGGGTGTTTTGTACCAACAAATAAAACAATAAACAGTTGGCAAAATGCATTCAAATTTTATTTTAAAATTCTTCAGTATTGACATTCATTGGCAAGTTTTGTTACTTATTTCCATCGAATTGATACTCCAATTGTTGATAGTTAAATATATGATGAAGAAATATCGATGAAGAAATATCGATGAAGATTTATGCTGATTTACTATGGTGCATACCTTTCCAATATTCCATACCCCACTTTTGCCTACCATGTCCAGCAGGTGCTTTCCATTTTGCTTTCTCCTGTATTGCCCTACCTTTTCCTAACAAAAATGTTTCTATTAATTTGTTTTCATACTAGGAAATACGCAGATTTTTTTCACATTCCCACCATAAAATGTGATTTCAAGGTGTATAAACTGCGTGTTTCCTTTCTGCCGCACATTTGTCTGGGGTTAATTAGAAAAATTATAAAAAAAATTATGTTTAGGATGCCCGTGGTGGAGTTGAGAAAACAAATTTCACACATAGAAAAAATAATCGACGTAAATATAGCAACCGATATTAATTGCATTTATTAATCAATCCAGCAATGAAATTCACTAATTTAATGAAAACATTTCTATTCTTCGTTATATAAGCAATTGGGTTCGCTAATATAAATATTTTTAGGTCCATGCAGAAAATAACTTAGTCGAAGTTTTAGCAAATATAATTGATGAAACTGCGCCGACTAATTAATTTGCTGCATTGACGTACAAATATTCATATTAGCAACCGAAATTGCTGATTTAACGAAGCAAATGTTTTCATTAAATTAGTGAATTTCATTGCTGGATTGATTAATGAATGCAATTAATATTTGTTACTATATTTACGTCGATTATTTTTATGTGTGCAGTAATTCAAACTGTAGCCGTGGTAGCTCAGTGGTTAGTGCGTTGGACTGCGAGTCGAAAGGTCCCCGGTTCAAGTCTGGACTGGGGCTAACAACATCTTTTCATAGAAACATTTTTCTATACCGCGCTACCTCTCGTCAGTAAATGGCAAACCTACGAGAGTAAAACATTCCCTATGAAAAGCTCTCACCCGCCGTTCGGATTCGGCAATAAACTGTAGGTCCCACCACTTTGAGTACAAATATAACACGCACAGCTCAAAATGGTGAGAGAGCTCGGCCGAAGTTCTGTACAGGACTGTAGCGCCAAACTATTATTATTATTAATTCAAACTTGTGGGGTTCACGATAGGATCAGTATTAGTTTATTACATAGTTTTATGTATTTTCAATGATAGCTTTGTGCATGACAATTGAATTAAGAGATGTTAAATTAAATTATAACATGTATAAATAAGGAATAGCTTCGCTTTTTACTTGTATTTCAATATGTAATGTTTGTTTTTAGTAGTTCGAAAGGATGCAATGTTTAAAACAAGCATTTTTATAATTATCTTTTGGTATATTTGAGTGTTTAAATGTCTTGTATCATGTTTGGTAAACTGAATACTTATATAATTTTTGTTCTGTTGAACCACATACACTGAAAAAAGAACACTTTAAATCCATATTGAATTTTTAATTAAATAGATATTTCTATCAAATAAAAGATTCGGTTACTGTATTTATTTCTTTTTAAATAGTAATATTTTATTTATAAATTAAATCGTAAAATTAATAATTTGAAATTAATGTTTGAACTGAAAGGTTTTCTATATTTTAAAATTATAAGAATTTACCAGGACAAGGATTATAAGAATTGAAACCCAAACGGTTTCGGATTTCTCCCTCGTTCCGATTGCGGTTTCGAATCAAAGCTTTATTACGGTTTTGGCGTACCGGTTCCAAATTATGGTTCCATTTTCTATTTCGATTTTATAACTATTAGTTTTTGTCAATATTTTCAATATTTCTGAACCAAAACTAAGATTATTTAATTCACATAGAAACTAAAAACCAATTACTTAACAATTTTAATAATAATTTAAATTTTAAAATAGATAAATATCCAAATTTTTTCAAATCGGTTTTAGAACCGGTATTTGTAAATCCGAAACCGGTTATATGGGCTTAGAATATCCTTTTATTTTTGATTTTTGTATAACAATCTCGGTATTACAAAAGAAACGATTTTAAACAGATATCAATTTTACTTACGGTTTCAATCAGAGATTTTAAATATTTAAATTAATGGCTTCTTGAATGGTTAAATAAAATCTTTAACATTAAATTTGAAAACATTCAGTTTTATAATAATCTTTTGTAGTTATAACAATTGTATGAGTTTAAAGTGTTTTATTCCCCGTGTACTTACATTGCAAATAACTAATTACCAGATCAGCGAAAAACGCTTCTTCTTTGGCACATGATTTACACTTATTTTACGCAATTTTTCTGGTGCCACACCCTTGCGCGGTTTAAAGAGATTTACCTGTAGGCCGACTTTGATCTTTTTGGTGAGTGCACCCTGTGGAAAGACGGCCTGGACCTGCGGCACCACCGTGCTGGACACCATACCACCCTCGGGCCCGATGGCGTGCACCTCTTGACGGATGCGCGAGACAACAGCAAAGTATTGTGGAAAATCATAGGTGACAAAGCGGCAAACATGATTGCCGGCATTCTCTTCCAATTGAGCAATTTCTACAAGCAAACATTTCAAAATTATAACTATCTCCTCCAGTCATAATATACTCAGCGGTCTCACCTTCCGGCTCAAAGCACTGTTGCATAACATCATGTATGATCTCCTCCGAATTGTCGATGCAGTGCTCACGCCAGGTTTCACCATTGTCCGAGCGCAATATAATGATTTCGCGTTCTTTGCCACGCAGCGATGCAAAATGTGGCACCTCCATGACAATGGGTCCAATGAATTTGGTCGACACCGGTCCCAGTTCGAGTACACGACTGGCCAGTGCCTCGCCTTCCATCAACTGCGGCGGATGCATAGTGCGTTGCGGTTTCACATAGCGACAAGTCACACGTGTTGGCTGGCAGGTGGCGCGCGATGGTATCACTATACGCACTCCGCTGTGCCGACAACCGCGCATTGCACCGCCGCGTGCATCCACCAGGAAAGACACCAAGAAGCTGTTAAGTATTGCAAGTATTAATAGGGTATTCAGGGAGTTAAAATCCAACGAACACTCTTACCTTCTCCAAGAGAGCTTGCGGCTGTACGGCAATACATATATTAAAAAAAGGAAAAATTAAAAAAATTAGTACGTATGCCTTTTATATTTAGGTTTTTAAATGGTATTTTTATATCAAAAACAATTGAATATCCAATATTTCCAAATAGACATCTGCACAAATGCATTTGAAACCAACTTCAAGAACTTCATTTTATTTTAGAACATGTACTGTCGCCGACTCTGTGCTTGAAAATCAAATTAATATGTTGCTCACAACAACAAAGCACAAGTAGAGTCAAAACAAACCACAAACAACACGTAGTTGTAGTGAAGAGGTCTATAATGTGCAATGTCTACATAGTGCAATAAAAATAACAATACTGAAAAGAAATGATTTATTTTTTTATTTTTTGAAAAAATAATGTTTGTTGTAATCTTTATAAACACATAAATACAGATTTGTTGTTATTTCAACGTTCGTATTCTCGCATGTTACTCGTTGCGCTCACTCACTGCACTCACTGTACTCACTGCGACAGTAGTGTCATTGGATTTTTTTTAATGTCTTGAAAAAAAATGTGTTGACACTACTTGATACCAATGAAACAATTAAGTGTAGGCCCTGGAGAGACGTCACTATAATACTGTAGACTGTCATTATAAAATGCAGTAAATACTCTAGAGTGCAGTAGTGCATATTTTGCAGAAGGAACTTCAAATACATTTGAGTAGATGTCTATTTCCAAACACGAAAGCACCAAAGGTTTTGAATAATCTTTCTATTGTTTGGCCGTATAAAAATACTTAAATTTTCCCGGTTTTTATATAATGTTGAAACTTACCCCACGTGCTGCTCATCCTGCAGACCGTTACCAATATAAATGCCGTCCACCATACTTTTGCCCATGCCATGCACCTGCGCCTTGTGCGGGCTGATGGCCTCCTCGATGATGGGCTGCTGCTGTACACCAGCAACACCATACTCGCCGCTCTGGGTCATGCGGTTCGAATCGATACGCTCATCGCGAGTCACATCGATCGGCAACGAATCATCGCCTAGAGATTTCATTTCGTCAACAGTCAAATAACGATATGGTTGATCGGAAAGCATGTTATCTTCGCCTGGTTTTTGGTGTTTGTATTTTTTTTTTGGTTTGGTATCGAATAGGTATCGTTTTTGAATTGAGTGTGGCATCGAATTGAATGGCGCATTCGCAGTGCATTTGAAATAAAGAGATAAAAGAAAACAATGCAATGGTTTGCTTTTATTCACGCATTACACAATAGGCTCATGCAGATTTGCTGGCTAATTCATATATGTGATAAATCAGTTATGTATGGTTATGAATATAGCATGATATGAAATTATTTTCAATCTTAATATTTGGCGCATTCCATATAAAAAATCAGATTATTGCTGTTGTTACCAAAAACATTTATTAAACAATTGTAATTCAACAAAAATCCCATATAGTCCATTCCACGTCAAACCGGGCACTTTTACAATTTACAATTTTTGATTTCGTTGAAACTTTGCACTTATGTTCAATGTCGAAAAATATTTTACTCATGTTTCATTTTTTATAAAAAATAAATTTTTTTGTTTGTGTTCTACCCTTTAATAAATTAAGAAATTTCGTTGAAATTTAACATTTTGCATTCAGTTAAATTACTGTAGCACGTGCTGCCAGAAAAATATATTTTTTAATAAAAAAAAAACGTATCAACAAAATGTCTGTAAAATTTCAAAAACATCGGAGCTCATAAAGTCATTTTTTGTCGAAAAGCGACCGGTTTGACGTGGAATGACCGATATGTGAATGTGCTGCGTCAAAATGATTCATTATCGAGTTTTAACGGATTTGATTATTTTATAAATTCAAGTTCATAATTTCATAAATTCAAGTTCATAATTTCATAAATTTTGTAAAATAAAATGGACTAATCCGAATTGTGTGTAATATGATGAGATTGGTAAATGTGATTGATATTATTTTACGAAAAGCCTTTTCACGAATCCACCGTAAAAAACTTATGCAAACAAAACATTAAATTACACAGAAAAAAATAATCGACGTGAATATAGCAATCAATGTTAATTGCATGCATTAATCAGTCCAGCAATGAAATTCAGTACTGATTAATACATGCAATTAATATCGGTTGCAATATTAACGTCGATTATTTTTTTTTCTGTGTACCCAGTCTCTGTAAATTTCTCGTACATTCAAATTATATGAAATACGATATGTAAACATTTATCACATCGATATCTCAATATTTTTCGAAGTGATCTCGAACTATGATTATTTATATTTTTGGTACGATCAATTTCTTAAAATATCTCGTACCGAGAAAACTTCTATATCTCGATATGAATACAAGAAAATTTCCGATATCGTAAGAATTCTTCTGCATCTCGCATATATCTCGTCACGATATCGAAACGTGTGGCTACTGGGTATTCCTAGTAGAAACTGTCCTAAGGTCATGATCGCTAACTGATCATTGACTTCTGTGCGTTGTTATAACCTGACCAATTAAAGTCCATAATGATAGGGTTATGAACATGTCAATCCTAATAGGGTAAATTTCAACTGGGGTATTAATGAGTAAAATGCATAGAAAAGATGTTTTTTTTGTTTTCAAAAATGAAATATTAGCAATTTTCACATTTCTTAGTATAAATTTACCATATTTTGGTAGAAATTATGATTTTATGGAACTGATAGAATTATGACAATGAATCAGTTCACCAGTGTTATGACTAAATTTCAAACTTGAATTCAGATTTGACGCAGCACTCACATACTAAATTTATTGTATTATTTCCCATAGTATAACTTGAAAGGTAGTGAAATATGTTGGATATATGTAGGAAAAGTGTGTATCTCAGTTTAGTAGGTCTGTATTGAATATGTGTTTGGCGTTAATTTAAATGTGACCGCCTTATAAATGCTTCTAATAGAGAAATATAGTAGACAAAGTATTTACAATATATATTATAAAATAATATAGAAGTACACAGAGTTTATATTTGTATAGTACATTTAAACTTGTGAAGCAGGCACAAAACATTTACATATCTTTATTACTTTTTGTTTTGTTTTCAACTGCCAAAAAACGTGCAATACAGCAAATAATTAATAAAACTAACCATAGTTGTTCTTATACAACTTTATATGAATACAAATATAATTTATTATACTTAAAGCATAATATAATAATATTTTAAAATATATAACTAAAATATAAATATAATAAAATTTACAATAATGTATGTTTAAAATAAAAATAATATTTATGTAATATGGAACACTAAACATATGAATGTGATAAAAAGCATTATTATTTCAATATTTCGGAAATGTTTAAAATTTCAAAATTTAAGAATTAATCGTATATTAACCAGGGGAATTTTTAGAGGTGTCCAATAGGAAAGTATATACTTCTTGTAACATTATACAACAAATGAAGTTCTCTTTTTATTCATCCACGATCTCAATAAATTATTCTGAAGGACTCAGAGATTCCAATCAAGACCTCATACTCAGATTTAGATATTGTATACAGTTTTTGTGTTTTTCTATATATTTGGAGTTTGGGTTTTTACTGATTTGAGTTTTCTGTCTGATCTCCGGACTCAAAGAGTGAATTGCAAAACTGAAGTTAGAGAAAGCATAGAATTATAGATCTAGTTTAATATTCATATATTATAATCAAGGATTTAAACTGTAACCGAAACCGATATCCATTTAAAAACGTTTCATTTTTAAAACCGTAACCGAAACCGTTATAGAAAATCAGAAATAAACCGATATCCAAAACCGATATAAACGGTTTAGGTTTTACACTGGATTTAAAACCGTTTTTAAAAATTATGAGATACGACAAAAAATATTTTATTTTTTATAGCTTTAAAATACAAAACCTGCTTAAATTTCATTTAAGTCGTGAAATAACTTCTTTGTGTATAAAAAGATGTTGTGAACACATGTTGATTTTTTGAAGAACAATATATCCCAGGACGACGGACTTTGGTCTGAACTTTGTTTAGCTATTGGTTTCTTCGATCACTTGTATAGCGGCAATTCGACAAAAAACACAAGCAACTCCAAGAACAAAATAGACAACGCTATTTGTTTCTTCTTTCTTCGATACGCTAGTGTCGTTCGTAGTGCCACTATGCATGTGTTTTGTTAGTTTTTTCGATCACAACTACAAACAAACATGCTACGCTAGGTCGTTCGTTGTCTGTGAAGCACAATTAAACAATATTAAATTTGTATGCTTTTTTTTGTTGTTAATTGCAAAATAATGAAGTTTTCTTAAGTTGAGAGCTTTATTTATAAAACAAAAAATGATATTATTAATATATAAACGTTTTAACAGTGTACCTACATTTGAGTGCTATTGCTTTTTGTGTATTTTTGCTTATATAGTTTCACATATTCTTCTGAAAGCGCAACAACAAAATTATTCGAATCGCAACAAGTGACCGATTTTGCGGGAAATTGTTCTGTACAACAAACACAACTCGTGGGTGTTGTTGTACAAGAAGTTTTTGTTGCCAATTGGATGGTTGTAATAAAATACACCCAAATTCAGTGCGAATAGAGATAGATAATAAAACAGAGAACATATAAAAAATATGCCTTTGTTTACGTAATATATGTACATTTTATGAGAAAAATTTACAATATTTTTTGTGTGTTTCAGAACTAAAATGAATTTATTCAATTTCGTTAAATTTCGTCTTAACTATTAGAGGTTATTTCTTTTTCGATTTCAAATATGATATCGACCGAGATTTAAAATTTTCTCCTACGCATAACTACATTTATGGTTTTTTTTTTTTGTTAAAATATACTTCATATTTTTATGGTAATCGTTTAAAGTCTTCAATTGACTCCCATCTTTCATATGAAATTTATGGGAAATAAGTAATGATATAACGGCATATTCTCTTCTCATGCGGCGAGTATACAATATATTAATATGCATTTTTTACACAATATGAAAAATAATAAAACGAATATTCTGCATCATTAACTCTAAAATCGCTTTTTTAATAATAGCTACACACATAAAAATCCTCTTTTGGCATGAGGTTGGAAAAATGAAAAAGTTATTTGTACCATTCATTCTGTTAAATGGAATGGTTTACAAATTTGTTGGCGTAACTGCCATATTAGCCTATAAATATGAAATATTAGTCCATATACACTTCTAAGAGTTCTAAATCTGTATTCAATTGTTCTAAAACAGTTCGAAATTGGTTGTAGAATAAACTACAACTCTTTTTATTTTGACAATAACAACCGACTAAGCGGTTGAGAGAACCGAATAAATTGGTTGGGCAAAGATTTGGTTGGCGCAACAAATCTCTATTCTGTGTGTACTTATAATATATATTTTATTTCGTCTGACAGTTCATAACTTTGGTCAGATCCACACGAATATCATGGAGTTAATTTCAAAATATTATCTGAAGTATTTTCAATGGAAAACAATAGAAAGTAAAAATTAAAAATAAAAAAAACTAAGTATGAGGTCTTGATAATTATTTATTAAACTCTGATGTCCATCGGCCTATCGTACTAAGATAGTGGATATTTTTATATTGATCTGCTGTGTAATTATTTCTCTAGTTCCTAAACATTATTATATGTGTGAATTTTACGAATGTTAATGCTATCTTTGAATAAAAAAAAAATATTTTAGTAGATATTGAGTTATAATAGATTTCGGAAAGACTTTTGTATAGTTTGTTAAAGATTTTAATTTAAATAAGTTACAGAGCTATTTTTCAATTTAAAAGTAAGTGTTTACAAAATCATAATTATTTTAAATATGAAATTTGACAGTATTTCTCTCAATGTATGTACAAATTAACAAATATGTATATATATATCGTAAAAAATAATTGTATTAACATATATTGAAATAAATGCACGCTGCAATCATATTTTATGGCAAAGAAAACTTACTAGTAATAAAAAGTGATTCTCCATGGTAATATGGAAGATAGACATGACTGTCAATCATTTGGCGGTCACCTTTAATGCCATAGCATGGATCCAAATCGCTTGTGTCACCTAAGACACACACACATTTAATTTTGAATTTGTTTGCAAATAAATTTTACAACCCTAGTAGAAATTCACACCGTTAGGACAGACATTGTCATGACCAGCTAATGTTGATAATATTACTGGTTGGGTTGTGACAATTCAAAAATACCATTATCATTCGGCGATCATGGCGTTAGTACAATTTCTACTAGGGAAATTTACAAATTTTCAAAAAGTACATTGATTATTGTAAGAAGACGTGTTGTTCTGTTTGTGTATCAAAATTATATAGTTTAATTATTACCCAGTATTAATGTGTGCTACACGGAATTTACCCTTTTATCTAATTTAATAATATTTGTTATTTTTATTTCTTGGGATTTGGCATTATTTTTATTAATTTTTCAAAAGACGTATTAAATTTTAAGAATATAAAATTTTCTGAAATACTATTAGCGTATTCACAGTTCATCGTATTTTAGTATGGTATTCGTACCATGTTTTATATATACGATACAATAACACAGAAACGACAATTTGTTGTTGCATCCCTTGTAAAAGTGAAGTACTACAAGTGTTGTATTTAAGAGTAGCCCTGAGGCATGTTTTTTGGTGTCGTATTTTGTGAAATGAAGATAAGTTGTGAAATTGAAGACAAATAGTGCACATACAATGTTCATTTATTGGCTTTACTTTGCAAATCGATTAATATTTATGATAATTTCAAAAAATTCTAATTTTGTAAGAATCACTTGCATTTATTTGACGAAATATTTTAACAAGCAGAAAAGTGGTGCTCTCAGTTCAATTTCCGTACTCTCGTATTTGTACAATGTCGTACCAATACCACGAAACTGTGAATACGCTATATATAACTAGAAAGAGCACCTTTAGAGAATTAGTATTAAATTATAAATTTATTATACATTAGTCCTATAGATACTTTGTTTTGTAATACATTCAGAAAATTCGTCTTTTTATTTATATGGTATTGAGCGGTATTGATTTTTTTAATCAGTATCGTCAAAAATATATTGAGGTTTTTTTTGATCATAGAATCACAATTTACAAACTTTCAAGCATAACATTAGTTAATACTTTGATTTTGGCATCACAGACATTAATTCTATATAATTCACGAGTGCTGATTTTTGAATGGCATATAAAACAGATAGAAAAAGTTAGTAATTCTGATCGTTAGATTGGACTATGTTTTGAATAACCACATATCATTTTATTTTTAATTATTAGATCCTAAATACTAAAAAAATAATCCAAAAATATTCATAGAAAAATAAATATTTTTGAGTATAGATTCAAATATCTTAAAAGCGCATTAGAATATCGGCATTAATTGTTATATTGAAATTAATCTGGTCAAAATTAAAAGAAAAACTGCATTTATGATTTTTGTTTTGCCATTTTTGTCGTATACTGTATTTTTTATTCCAAAAACTCAGTCAAAATCAGCATTCGCAAATTATATAGAATTGATGTATTAGATATCCATAGGAAAAATGTGTTCGCCTTATGTTGAGTAGTGTTATAAATGAAGCACAAAAATGCTATTAAGGGGAAATAACAATAATGTGGTAGTCTTGTAAATACTGTACGTAAATGTATTATAAATTATTTGATGAAAGTGGATGCAAAGTAGTAATAGTAGTAGAAATTAACTGGAAGTATTGCAAAGGCATAGACAAAATATTCCATATAATTACCTCCTTCCTCTTCGGAGTCCGACATGAATGTCTCATGCATGGCTTCCGGTGCAACCACACGATATTTTTCATCTGTTTGTGTTTGTGATGAAGAATCCTCTTCGTTGGTAATCGATTTGAGTGAATCCAATACGCTAATGTAGCCTAATTTACGCGCAATATGCAATGGCGTCTGTCCGTTGACAGTTTGTGCATTTGCATTGGCCTTGTGCTCCAGCAAAAGATTTACAATGTGACAGTGTCCTTGCTGTGCAGTTTGATGCAACGGCGTGTACCCAATGGCGGTGGCGGCATCAACGTTTGCACCATGTTGCAACAGGAAACGCACCATATTGGCCTGACCGAAGTGCGAGGCCACATGCAGTGGTGTGTAACCTGCCTTGGTGACCATATCAATATTGGCGCCATTACGTACCAGAATCTCGGCAACATTTACATTGTCCTCCTGTGCGCACAGATGCATGGGCGTCAAACCATTCTTGGCCGGATGATTAACGCTGGCCTTGTGCTCGAGGAGCAGATTGGAAATTTCGGCGTGTCCCTCCTAAAATATGGTTTTTATTATTTCAAGAAAACATTTAAAATTTTTTAATTCATTCATTTTAGTTCAATGTGACCTCCGTTGGAACGATCTTATATTTTATGTGTCGTAAGGAGCGACCAAGTCCCTCAGTTTTCTAAAACAGTTTAAAACATATTTCATTCCTGCTGACATACGCACTACCTGCACAAGGTGAAATACAAATTTCACAAAGTAGGAGCTTTAAAATACTATTTAAAGTTCCTGAACTGTGCGATTTATCTAACGGAACATGAAATCCTCTATTGGTTCCCTTGAGCACTGAAGAACCGTTGTGAGTTTCAGTCTGTTTATAGTTATTACAACTGAAAGTACTCAAGGGAAATACATGGTATAATTCCACCAGGTCAACTCGGACATCGAACTACGCAGACCCTCATATTATTCACTCGGCATCATTGTCAACCTCTGTTGATATTGGTGTCTGTCATCGCTGATTGGATGACAGACTGCGAGAGTAATAACCGCTCATGAAAAAGTTCTTACCACCATTCGGATTTGGCATTGAACTGTAATTCCCGTCAAATAAGTTCAAATATAACACGCATATATCAAAAATGTAAATGAGCTTGGTCTAGATTATTCATAATTGTAACGCCAAACTATTATTATTAAATGCCAGACAAAAATTTTAAGCACTAACTGCTAAGTCGGCTTCAACCTACACTCAGAATATAGATTCCCAGTATACCCAGTATAGTTACGATATCAATGCGAGTAGATGGAAAAACCATACGATATCAGACCCGTTTCGAACGTCCAATACGTTCTGTCGGAGTTCTCTCGATACCAGACATTTTTAGATAGCGCAAGGATATCGAATTTCGATATTTTTTCTAAAAATATTGCGATATCGATGTGATAAATGTTTAATTATCGTATCTTGTCCTTGAATTTGAATGTACGAGAAAATGTTTAAAATTAAATTCGATAAACCTACGAGATTCAAGCTCGAGAAAGCTTCGAGACATCGAAGATCTCCGAGACATAGCAGACTGGACTCCTCAAAATAAGAAAATTGAACTTAAAATAGCGTCAAGAAAATAGTTTTCTAATATTAAGAAAATGTTCCTTGTTTTCAAAAAGCATTTTCCTTACAATGAGAAACGATAGACAATAATAAAGATGCTACCAGCTTCGACAATGGCATCCTGACAGTACATTATGCAATCGGCATGACTAGCTGTGAAGAAATTGTGGAAGTGGAATCAATCATCCACTACATGGGGAACTTGTTCTTTATAGAACTGGAAGGAATAATATAAGTTCCAATTGAAAACCTGTTAGGTTTCTTAAGAAGCTTAAGGAAAACAATCGTCTGTTGTTAATATATGAAGGTTACCACAACAATAGCACACAATGGACCTCCAGGACATCGGGAGTGTCCTGGAGGATGACGTGAAGAACTGGATGACGTGAAGAATTGTTAGACGTTTTAATTGAAAACTTGCTAGGGTTCTTGAGAAACTCAGACTGGTTTCAAGGAAACCAATCGAAGGTTGTTAATACATGAAGGTTACCACACAGATTAAAGGAAACAAAATTGACTACCAGGTCCCCGAGTGGAAATTGGTTAAGATTAACCTTATTTTGCATTCGTCTCTGATCATAATACGATAAGGCATCCAAACCAAAGATTACCTGAAATAATCCTGATCAGGATTGACTAGCATAATCCTAATTTGAAATCCAAGTAAGGCATCCTGATCCTTCATAAAAAATCCTGATATAAAGCCCACTTAATGGAACATAATTTGACACTTATGAAGAATACTGATCGTATTATTATATAAACGAGATGTTATTAAAAACCTTTTATAATATAATTGGGTAACAAAATTATTCTAATAAAATAATAAATTCTAATAAATAAATGTTAAATTTAAATGTAAAATAAATTCACATTCTTAACATTAAATTTTTTTTTCTCATGTCAAATGTAGTCAAATGTTGACTTTTCGTCATTGCTAAAGTTATTGAAACATCTTTGTTCACAAACCTAAAGGGCTCGAATTTGTAAAAGCAGTTTCAAAACAATTTAAATATAATAATATAATAGTTTGGCGCTACAGTCCTGTGGAGAATTTAGTCCGAGCTCTCTCACCATTTGAGCTATGCATGTTATATTTGTACTCAAAGTGGTGGGACCTATTGCCGATTTCAAACGGCTGGCAATGTTATACTCTCGTAGGATTGCATTTGACTGCCGAGAGATACAGTCGCATAGAAAAACGTTTACTTTGAAAAAGATGTTGACAGTCACAGGGATTGAATCCGGGACTTTTCGGTTCTTAGTCCAACGCACCAGAGACTTTTTCATTCGTAGTCCAACGCACTAATAATATAAAGTCAGTATATGGGTAAGATCATGAAGCATAATCAGGCAACCTGATCAGGAAAGCAACTTCGAATAGCATCAGGTACTGATGTGAACTCATTATCATTATCTTACTTCAAAATCATGTAGCCTGATCAGACAATGATTGCACCCTGAACTAAATTTATACTTGGACCCCGGGAGTGTTGCTGATAAAATTTTAACAAGAAAGTTTTCCCTAATATAAAGGAAACATCTTTCTCAACATTTTCCATATGATCTAACTTTACATCATTGATTTATTTTTTGATGTTGTTTTATTATTTTTATTTTTGGCATACCTGACAACTAAGATGCAGCGGCGTAAAGCCAGCCTTGCTCTCGGCATTTGCCTGCGCCCCATACTCCAGCAACGTGGTTGCGATATCCATCTGATTTTTGCGTGCCGCTATATGCAGCGGTGTGTGCCCGTTCTTGGCTGTGGCATGCGGACTGGCGCCCTTCTCCAGCAGCAGCAACGCCACATTCTGGTTGTCATAGTGACAGGCCACATGTAGTGGGGTCACACCGTTTTTGCCTTGGGCATCGACGTCGGCCTCCTTCTGCAGCAACAGCTGCGCTACTTTGATGTTGCCATACTTGGCGGTCAAGTGCAATGGCGTAAAACCCTTCTTCGTGGCAGCATCTAAGGCGGCACCATTCTCAATCAGCACTGCGGCAACCTTGTAGAAAATAATACACAAATATTTTCAAAACAATTCGAGCGTCGCATTTCTTTAAGTAAAAAAAAACGTTACTCTGGAAAGCGCCATGAGACATAGCTATATGCCTTACTTTATATTTGAAAATTATAAAAGAAATCATAATGTAAATAAAAAAAAAGAAATATTGAAATGTACCACTTTAACTTTATTAAACTTTTAAATTACAGAAATATAAAAATTAAATAAATTTAATTTTACATAAACAAAACTAAAATTAAAACATTCACAATTAAAAAAAAAACTTAATAACAAATTTGATAAATTAATATTAATTAGCATAGCTATAACAGAAATTAGAAATATAACAGAAATATATAATAACAGAAGTAAAAAATTAAATAGTTATACCTAATCAACATATTTTTTAAATTATACAATTTAATAAAATTAAAATTAATATGAAATTATTGAAATTCTACAAATAATGATGACAAAATTAAAAACAAAAAATACTTTTGTATAAATAACGAGTTGGGAAAGTTAGGTCACATGGGTAAGTTCGGTCACATGGGGCGGATTTTTATAGTCGGTCGAGCCCGACTATGGAATACCCTACACCTTTGGTGGGGATATTAACCCTCAGAATATTATTCATATATCAGAAATTTACGTCTTATATCCCCATAAATTAAAAAAATTACATAAAGTATAAAAACTAAAAAAAAAAATTGAAAAATATATTTAAAATTTTGAAAGGCTAATATTTCATAGATTTGATTTTAATAATTTACGGATCAAATTTCCACTATGAAAACCCGGGAAATAATGAAAAATAAAAGTGGGCGGATTACGCCCATTTTTAGACCACATATTTTTAGGTGAATTCTAACAATACATTTTAAATTTTATAACTATACCTTGAATACTTTTCGAGTTATTAGTTCCGAAAGAGTTATATAAAAGTGACTTGTATGGGAGGTGGGCGTGTCCGTTGACCGATTTGGCTCATTTTCAAACTCAGTTCCTACTTTTGGCTAAAATATATTGAGACGAAATTTCATCGCATTCTGATCAGTATTTCTCAAGTTATTCTGTATTCGGACAGCAAGACAGCAAGACAGCAAGACGGACAGACAGACAGACAGACAGACAGACAGACAGACAGACAGACGGACATGGCTAAACGGACTCGGGTAGTGATGCTGATCAAGAATATATATACTTTTCCATACCGGACACGCCTCCTAAGGGGCGTTACAATATATGCACAAAGTTAATATACCCTGTACCTCATAGGTGTAGGGTATAAAAATATTGTTTACAATTATTAACTTGCAAATAAAATTATAAATAAACTAAACAACTTAAAGTTCGAAAATATAAAGAACAGCAATAATTGAGTTTTAGAGACTATTTTTAAACAATTTTAACACTTATATTGAATTTAATAAAATTACTTAATAATTTTATATTTGTTTTTTAGTTTTCAGTAAACTTGTTGATTGGAACATTTTCGAAAAGGTTTTTAATAATAACAATAGGATTCAAGAACTATATGGGTTACGTACTATAGAGGAGCTAATTTCCAAAACGTGCTATGTGAAACGAAGATAGGTTAAGTAAAACCTAAATTACTCTCACTCAATGGTAGAATCCAATTGGATGAAGAGTGTTTTCCACTTCTAATATGTTCGTTATCTCGTTCTGTATATTCACTTTTTTGTAAATAATAATTTTTGAACAGTATATTTTGTATTTACGTGATATACACGTTTTGAAAATGAGTTCCTAAAAACATTCTCGGGCAATTAATTCCAGAGACAATTCATTTCAAACACAATTTATTCCACAGACAATTCTTCCCCAAAACTATACATCCCAAAGACAATACTTCTGCGGGAAATGTTCAACTGGAAAATTATCTCCTGGACAATTCTTCCCTGAGACATTTCATTTTCGCTGTGTGAAGAATTTAATAATAATTTGTGGTTGTTATTATTTATTCGAGGAAGAATTGTTAGGTTAAAAGAAAGTCTTGGGAAGCATTGTTTTGGGAAGAATTTACAGCACCCGGAATGAGGTTTAATGCAAATAGCAAACATGTTGAAAACATTTTATTATTTGTTAATTGTGAAAATTTAGTTTTGAAATTTAGTTAAAACATTCTATTTCAATTGTAATTGTAATCGTTATTTTTGTAAAGACATAATTATTTCTTCTCAAAAATAACGCTTATTATGCTTTTTAATTATACTAAAAATTTTACTATATCTGAAAAACATAACTGAAATAATGATATTAATTTGAATCTTTTTCCAAACAAATTTTTTAACTATATGCTCAAAGTAATTGTTTAATTTTAAATAAATAATCGCTATTTTTGGACTCTTTTTAAAACCATAATCAACTGTTAAAAAAACAGATAACACACTAAACAAAATAAAAATCCATATTCAAATGTAAAACTCTTGATGACGAATCCAGAACAATTGCATCAAATACACAGTATCAATGTGGTCCATGATCTTTTTGGCAATCAGTTGCCTTACCTCGTCCTGCCCCTCCTTGGCGGCTATGTGCAACGCCGTGTACATGTCCTTGGTGGTGGCGTCCACCTGAGCACCATGCTGCAGCAATAGCATAACAATGTCAACGTTGCCCAGGCGTGAGGCAATGTGTAGCGGTGTCTGTTGCTCGCGTGCGCGTGCATCCACTTGTGCGCCGTTGCGCAGTAAAATGCGTATAATATCAGTCTGCGGAATAATATAATAAAATAATTATTTGATTAATTGGGCTCGTTTCAATATTTGCCTCGACTCAATAATTGCCGTCCTTGCTTACCTGATTGGCTCTGGCAGCCAGATGCAATGGGGTCTCACCACGCACAGTCGGCACGTCCGGACTGGCATCGTGTTGCAGCAAATAGATGACGATGTTCATGCATCCCATGAACGCGGCCACATGTAGTGGCGTCAATCCACTCTCAGTGGTGGCACTAATGCTAGCGCCATGACGCAGCAATAGCTCCACCACTTTGATGCGATTCTTCTTACATGCGATATGCAGCGGCGTAAAACCGTTCAGCGCGCGCGCATTCGCGTCTGCATTGCGATCGAGCAGCAGTTTAGCTACACGCACATGGCCGCAATGCGCAGCCACATGCAGCGCCGTCAAATAGTCGACAGTCACCTCGTCGACTGGCGCACGATGATACAGCAGAATGCGCGCCGCATCCACATGTTCGCCCTGGGCAGCCATATGCAATGGTGCCAGACCGTTCTTTGTCTTGGCGCTAATGGGAGCACCTCGCTCTAACAGCATATCTACGACCTGTTCGTGGCCGGAACGTGCGGCGCAGTGCAGCGGCGTGAGGCCGTCGCGTGTCTTTGCTTCGATGTTGGCGCCCTGCTCCAGCAGCAGTGACACCATGTTTGTCTTTCCCCACTTGGCGGCCACATGCAACGGACTTATGTTGTGTTTGGCCGAATAGTTGACGTCGGCGCCCTTCTGTATCAGCAAATTGGCGATAGCCTGGTTGCCATAGTGCGATGCAATGTGCAGTGGTGTAAAGCCCGACTTGGAAGTAACATCCGGATTATGGTCATTCTGTGTAGGAGAACAAGAAAGAAGGTGGTTTTACATATGCAAAATGGTGAGCTATTTCCTGTACTTACTTCCAGCAATAATGTAGCTGCCTTAACATCGTCCTTTTTGGCTGCTATATGCAGCGCGGGCAGACGCACCTTGCCGCGCGTATCGCTCTCGAGCAACACTGCGACGACACGGTCGTGACCCTGTTGCATGGCTACCGCGAGTGGCGTGAAGCCATCCTCGGTTGCCAAGCTCTGATTGGCGCCATTGGACAGCAGCAGCTTTACAACCGAATCGTGATTTTCCTGCGCGGCCATGTATAGTGGTGTGAAGCCGTTTTGCGACTGCACATTAACGGATGCGCTGTGTTGCAGCAACAGCTTTACGACCTCCTCCTGTCCGGCCAACGATGCAATATGCAGTGCGGTGTTGCCTTTCTTGGTGGCGCTGTCAACAATAGCGCCGCGTTTCAACAATTCGGCAACTACATGAATATGGCCATCCTTGGAAGCCAAATGCAACGCATTTAAACCGTTCTACAAGAAATGTGCCGATTATTAGAAGCAGTTTGCATAATGATTTATTTTATGCCACTTACCGCATTGCTGGTGTTTATATCGATATTGTTTTTTAAGTGTTCCAGAACACGTTCCAAGTTGCCGGCCCTTGCGGCGCGTAGGAATGATGTATTTCCATCACCCTTTAAATGAAGAGAAAAAAATATATATTGTAGAAGTTTCATAATATTGCTTCAATTTAGTGGAACATCAAATATTAATAAAAATTGTTTTCACATTTGTAAGAAAATTATTTTGTTTCAGGTCACTTTTAATTTCAATAGAAAAACTCGATTGAAAAGTGACACCACTAAAAAGTGACACTAATAGACTAGACAGCAAATTGAGGACTTTTTATCCAGGATATTTATGTGATTTTCCAATGGACTTGGAGATTCTAATCACGACCTCACAATCGGATTTTTCAGATTGCCTCCAGTTTTTTAGTTCGCAAGTAATACAAATATATGGCAATTCTCGTGTTTTTCTACATATTTTAGTCTTTAAGTTTTTGATCACATTTCTTATGTATTCCATTGAGAATACTTTAGCTAATATTTTGAAATAAATCACAAGAAATTCGGATTGATCTGATCAAAGTTATGACCAGTCAAACACAGCAAATATTGATTTTAAGGTGTACCTATTATTTATTGCATAACATATTAAGTTTTCATAATTCAATAAAACTACATATTAAGTATATGTGAAACTAGATCCATAATTGTATGATTCCTCTTACTTTGTTTTTACGAATCACTCTTTAAACCCATTTTTTCCCATGGTATACCTATTAAGAAAAAGTGACATAATAAAATTAAATAAAATATATTTAATTTAAATAATTATGTAATACGGAATATGTTACGTAAATTAGTCTTAATGAGCATTTTGGTTGGTCTAGATAATAATAATACAGTGTGACTCATAATAACTGTCAGTAATTTTCATTTTGATCCTAATCATGAAAAATATCCATTTACAAAATTTTTGAGTATGCTATTTTTTCAACATTAATTTGGTAATTGGAATAATTGCTCTTAAAAACATCTTTATAGACATTTTAAGAGCAATTTCGCAATGGAAGCCTGAAGGGAACTGATTTTAAATGTGTATTTAAAAGAAATGAAAACTTTAGACATACAAAAAAAGTTAAATCCGCAAGAAATCGGACGCATCAACACAACGATAACCTGTAAAAATTGAAAGGAAATGTGGATGTATACGGACTGTTCCCATGAATCGAACCGTGATATACATCAGAGGAAGAATTCAAAGATATGCAGCGAATGTCAGGAGTATTTTAAGTTTATTTTTTTTAACTAAATTAAAAGAAATATTTTTAAATTAAAAACATTATTGTATTTAAAACTAATTTAAACGCAAATTGTTTTTAAAAATTGAGCGTTCGTGAAACGCATAAACGTTGCATACATCTAGGGGCAGAATTTACGCGCCAAACTGAAATATTTAGCATATTCAAAATTTCATGGTATTGGTACGACATTATATAAATACGACAGTATAGCAATTAAACTGTGAGCACCACTTTTCTGCTTGTTCAAGTATTTCGTTAAATAAAGGCATCAATTTTTATAATTTTGTGATATTTTTCAAAATATTCCTCGATTTGAAAAGAAAAACAAGTAAATAATCATTTTATGTTTATTTCAATTTCATAATATATCTTCATTTCACAAAATACGACACTTAAAAACATGTCTCAGGGCTACTCTATACAATCTACAATCTAATACAACGCTTGTGATATTTCACTTTTATTAGGGATACAACAACAAATTGACGCATATGTGTTATTATATCGTATATATACTACATGGTACGAATACCATACTAAAATACGACGAACTGTGAATACGATAATTTTGTTCAATGTTACCCTGCTCGTGATATAATTCCTAGCATCTTTTTGAGCGGTTTATATAAGAAATAATTTTCTAACGTTGATAGATGATAATAATATTAGTTTGGCACTACAGTCCTATAAGGACTTAGGCCGAGCTCTCTCACCATTTTAAGCTGTGCGTGTTATATTTGTACTCAAAGTGGTGGGACCTACAGTTTATTGCCGAATCCGAACGGCGGGTGAGAGCTTTTCATAGGCAATGGTTTTACTCTCGTAGGTTTGCCATTTACTGACGAGAGGTAGCGCGGTATAGAAAAATGTTTCTATAAAAAGATGTTGTTAGCCCCAGTCCAGGCTTGAACCGGGGACCTTTCGGCTCGCAGTTCAACGCACTAACCACTGAGCTACCGCGGCTACTGGTTATAAGCTTATCAACTACATCATTCCTAACGAAAACAAGAATAGGATTGAAATTGCGATAAATAATATATGATATAAAAATAAAATAGTTTAGCGAAATTTATTTAAATTAAGAAATATAGATGTTTAAAAAGATTTTAAAAGCAAATGCTTTTAAATTTAACGCTTTTAATAAATTACATTTGTTAAACGAAAAATCACTATATTTTAATTTTTTTTTTTTAGCTCAGATTCGTAATCAGAACCAGTGCCATGGGATCGTTGTATATTTTTAATTTTCTCAGAATTATGACTCTAAGAAGGAATGTTGTTTTTAATGGAATTGTTGATAATGGCACTAGTTCAGAAAATATTTCACAGAAGATGTTCAACTGATTTACACATATCTTGTGTCTGAAACAATACTCCTGGCAAAATGTTGTATCTAATGAAAGATTATTGAATAACTAATACATATTTCTTACAATTTTTTACACCCATACAGTAGACTGTAGATAACGGACTAATGCGAAAGTTCATTTTTAATAAAATTAAAATAACTGGGACTTTTTCATCCTATCGTATTCGATATAATTCGTTTCATTTGTTCATAACAAAATATGTTTAACATTGATAACTGATTACGTATTTTTGTAGGTCAAGCCCGAACACCTAGAAAATGTCATATCAAATTTTTTTCTTCGATTTAAAAATTAATAAAAATACATAAAGGTATTTAATAGAATTATTTTTAATTTCTTCCACATGTGACTTTTATTATGTTAAAAAATTAATTACGTTGTATTCAAAAAATCGTTTTAAACTTTAATATTATATTAAACTTTATTTTGAATAAATATCGTGTATGATAAATTTTATATTATGCATTGTGCAAATTTAAATAAGAACTCCCAATAACAATTTTAATAAAAAAATTAGAAAGTTTTTCAGAAATGCGAAGTTTTATTTAATAATGTTAGAAAAAACGTATATAAAAGCAAAATTTTAAACAAATCTGGGTTTAGTTTTAAGTTATTTTTTCACCATTTAATCAATTTTAAAATTTGATAATTTTTATTTAATATTGCACACATCTTTATTATTTTTAGTATAACACTATAATAGATATTGTTCTGTTATTATATTATAAAATTACATAAAGCTGACTATGTAAAATACACCTTTTTCTGTAAACTGTTTAAGGACTGATAAACGCCTTCACTCACAACTTCACCCATTAATTCGACACGGATCGAAAATAAAGAGCCAGAAAATGATGAGGAAACTCAATGGATAACATAATCGCTTTTATTTCCAAGGTAAACTTTTTACAGTCTCTATTGTTTATTTGTTTTCCAGGTCGTGGATTTCTTTTTATAGACAACTCCATTTTCTTGTTAGTTTGTTTACATTTTTAGCGCATGTCAAATGATTTTTTTTTAAGAGTTTCGAAAAAAATTGAATGTCGCGTCATCGAATTTAGAGAGAGAGATTTTATGAAGTTCTCTCGGTCTTTCGGTAATTCGAATTTTAATATTCGAAATGAAGTAACCGACCGCATCAAACGAAACAGCAGACACCAGACGGCTATTCCATAATCGGAAACACCTTCAAGAATGATACAAGGACTTGTATGTATATTATGTATGGGGGGCCCACCCTCGAATTCTTTAAATATGTTGCTTGAAATGTATAAATTTTAATTCTTATTCTTGTTAAATAATTCTAACTGTCTTTTATTGTTTGTTTTATACATAAAATTTACTTAATTTATTTAAATATGTTATTTATTAAATTTCCATTGATTGATATTTTTTATGTCTTTATTTATTTATATATATATTTATTATTATTTATTTATAAGTTATTTATCAAATGTCCATTGACTGAGATTTTTTATTTCTTTATTTATTTAGTTATTTATTTATTAATTTAAAAATTATTACATTTTTTCAGTTATTATTTTACCTATTTATAATTTATTCATTTATTCATTTATTCATTTATTCATTTATTCATTTATTCATTTATTCATTTATTCATTTATTCATTTATTCATTTATTCATTTATTCATTTATCCATTTATTCATTTATTCATTTATTAATATATTCATTTATCCATTTATTCATTTATTCATTTATTCATTTATTCATTTATTCATTTATTAATATATTCATTTATTAATTTATTCTCTCAAATGCATTATCCACTCCCAATTACAAATTGTGAATTCTAGCAAAAAATTTTATTGATTTCGTATTTTTATTTTCTTTTTTTTTTAGTTAAATAATGTTCACTCTAAGAATTAATTGTATATCCTATAAAGCATAATGTACCTCTGCATCGCTTGTATAATTGCAGTTTTCTTGGAATAGGAAAATCGATGATACTTTGCCAGCCAAAAATGGGTGGGTCCTCCGACGTGAAAAATCAATACCTTGACGCAAGCAATTTTTTTTTTCGTTTTATATAATTTTTTTACAAAATATTTAACAATTTTGTACTGATTTTAATTATTATCGCAATATCATTGAAAATATTGCACTTTTATGCGGAAAATAATCTTTTTTCTTTGGGGGAGGGAAAAATCGATAAAAGTAAAATGGATGCCACTGTGGCTGCAGACACTGTTTCCAAGTGAAAAATTTCAAATTAAGATAAAAAATTCAATTTTGTTTTACCAAATTATGCAATTATTTACCTGAACTCCGTTTTCAGTGACCATCGTACAAAAGGTTTAACAATTACTAGGGTTTTTCTTCGTTGACTTGTATATAGTATATATTTTATATATATAAAATTGTATAAGCGTATGGCGTCACTGCTTAGTCATAATTTTTCATTAATTTTTTTTTGCAAATTTTCCGGTGACTTTTGGTTTCTTTTATTATAATTATGTTTAAAAAGCTTTGTTGTGGTATTTAAATTATTTTATAAACTTTTTTTTCATTAAAAATCACACTTTTCTTGAATTTTTTATATATATATATATATGAGATATTATTTTATATATAGTATGTATTGAAAATTTTATATATGTATTATAGACTTTTACGGAAAGAAACGCGTTTGCATCCGAATGCTTTCAAATTTAACTCCAGACTGGAGCTCTTCGCAACTCCAGATTATCCTAGTAGCTGCGTGCTGCCTTTCGCAAAGGATATTCGAAGGACCTGCGCACTGTTGGCGTTGCATTTTCGAATTAGAAAATTTCCAGTTCCAGAGACAAGTGTTCTTTTAGTTTCACACGCAATATGCATTTGCTGACTGGCGAAGGGGGTTGTTTTGCACCCAGTCTGCGAAATACAACGAATCCCTAATGTGCGCGACTACAGCACGTGACTTCGGCCACATTGTTTTCATCGGCAACATGCGGTCTTCGAATGCGGCGCGCCGAACGTTCGTTCGTTCGTTTGTTGTTGAGCGCCCCTAAACAAAAACAATGACATAGTACGAAATGCACATGTTCGAATTTCGAATCTTTAAAAATTGTATGTTTTGCAAATACTAACAAACACCCTGTCGTGTGTCATGTGTCGTGTGCATGTCAACAACTACTACGAGGGTTGCAAAATACTACACTGCACTGACGAGGGTGCAGCGTTAAATTAATGGTACACTGAAAAATCCCTTTAGTATGGACAATAATTATATGCATTCCAAAAACTTGAATGATATTGAAAAAACATTATTTCCTAATATTTTACCATAAAATAAAATTTTCGGATTTAGTTAAAAAAAGTTTACTTCTTCCGATAAAAGTTCCAAGTAGAATTTATATCGTCGATGATACTGCAAAACCGCATAAATGCATTAGAAATTACGACTAAATTTATGTTATAATCTGATTTTAAATGATTTGATGATCGGATATATTAGATAAATGGCATTATAAGTTATGACACACTTAATTTTGTATTAAGTAAGTACAGATTTGAGACTCAAAATAGTTTTGTTTCTTCTGTAAAATTCATTTTGTTAGAGGTATTCGAAAATTAAATAGGCGGTTTTGGAATATCACCGACGATATGAGGTATATGTACATAAAAAGGCGGAAAATATATCAAAACCTCAGTTCCAAGTTTCATTGAACTAATTCTTATTGATTTTCTGTTATCGTGTTTCAACAGACAGACTTACAGAGAGACAAACCCCCTTCTGGATATTACAAACGACAAATTGCATTTGGACTTTAATAGATATTTAAAAAATACTTAATAGTTAAGTGGTAAATTCATACAATTTAGTATCATACAGCCCCGTTTGCATAGGATGCATTAAAATATAATTCCAAGACAACGGAGATTTTATTTCTTCAGTGTATACAAATCCTCGACATAAGAACAAAATCACTCAGGCATATAAAAATGCACCTTTTGAGTAATGAATAGGACTTATTTCCGAAATGCATTTGATTTTATTAGTTGTCCAGGTTTCTATAAATAAATTGGTTTGTAAACATTTTATAAAATTTTATTTTTTACAAGCTTTTTTTTAATATTATTTTATTGAGATTTTAATTATTTTTATTAACATTGTTTTGAACATTCTGGAATATTTAAAATCTTCAAACACAGCATACTAAACTAAATCTAAACAATATCGAAAAGGGAATAAGATCCCAGGAAATAAAGCGCCTTACTAAAAAGAAACGAAATAACTCTCCAATATCGAGACTTTATTTCGTAATGCAATATAGTTCCATTTTTGAAAATGAACAACGTCCCATTGAGATGAAATAATATCCCAAATATAAATAAAATAACACCTGATGTTTAATTTTATATTTTTAAAAATCCCAAAATTCTGAAATTAGGTAAAGCCCCAAAATAAACGAAAATACAAACAAATTATTAGAAGTATTTTTATTATACCCTATACTAAGAGTGAAAGGGTATATTCATTTTGGTACGCCGTTTGTAACACCCATCTACAAAGGAATTTTACTTTGTATGGTCTTAAGTGAACTTTCTTGGTCAAATATATATTGACTTTATGCTCAAATATTTTAAAATAATGCTTTCTCGCCACCCGAAAAAAAAAAACAAAATTCGGTATACCTACCCATTTGAAGATATGGGTTACAAATGAAAGGTAATTCTTCAGCGATTGCAAGTTATTTTTAGGATTCGTATACTCTCGTGACCAGTAGCCGCGGTAGCTCAGTGGTTAGTGCGTTGGACTGCGAGTCGAAAGGTCCCCGGTTCAAGCCTGGACTGGGGCTAACAACATCTTTTCATAGAAACATTTTTCTATACCGCGCTACCTCTCGTCAGTAAATGGCAAACCTACGAGAGTAAAACATTGCCTATGAAAAGCTCTCACCCGCCGTTCGGATTCGGCAATAAACTGTAGGTCCCACCACTTTGAGTACAAATATAACACGCACAGCTCAAAATGGTGAGAGAGCTCGGCCGAAGTTCTGTACAGGACTGTAGCGCCAAACTATTATTATTATTATTATACTCTCGTGACCAATGCACCACTTTTAATAGTATCGGCGCACATTATCACATGTGTAGGGTATTTATAGTCGGCTTAGACCGACTATAACTCTCAAAATTCTTACTAACTTCATCACACCAACTATCACTATTTTCCTACTTCAAAATTTCCCATGTGATACAACCTTCCTTACTGGTTTTTTTTTCGTAACGAAATAAGGTCCCAATTTTAAAAACGGAATAAAGCCAAAAAATTCGAAATACACCCCAATTAATAGTGTTGGGGATTTATTGCGTTTCTTAGTTTTGGACTTTATTTCCTGGGGCCTTAATGATAATTTTCCAAAATTTATAATTATTCGAAATGAAAAGGTTTCCGATAAATCCAATCTATCGATATTAATGTTTGTCATTAAATATATCAAGATAAGATGTTTTTATTTTCGAGTTGAAATTTGTATATTTCATATTGAATAAAAAAATATCTGAATATTCTGCTGTTAAAAGTCCTAACGCTTGTCTTCATTCTGTAAAATTTCACGTAATTCAAACGATTCGAAACTGTAGACGTTCTTAAAAAAATACAGCATTTTAACATTTAAAAAAACTGAATTAAAACAAAATAATTTTCATTTAAATAAAACTTATTACTGAATCTGAATTGTTTTACAAATGAACACAGCACAAATCTTTGTTATTCATAATTGATATCGATTTTATTAAAATGTATTCAATTATGTGAAACCAATTAAGCCAATGGGAAGACTGTAATTCATTTTTATATGATTAAAAAAAAATAATTAAAAAATTCTCCTTATTGAAATATGAGCAAACAATTTTAATTAATAGAAAAATATTACTCAAACTAAAAAAACAATAGAAAAAGTTTTACAAATTTACACAAAGCAAATAATTGTTAATCACAATTAATATCGATTTTAATAAAATTTAATTAGTTTTAATATGATTAGAAAATATATATTATTGAACTACTACAATTCATTTGTAATTGAAATGTAAATTGAAAATTTTTAATTAAGAATCCAAAAATATATTGAAGAAAGATAAATTATAAAAGATGACATGTTCATTTTAACACCTTGGAAATATATAAATTTATATGAAAGCATTACTTATATTACGACGCCAATAAAATAATCTCCAAACAATTAACATACAATGAAATAAACACCAAATATTTCCTACACTAAGAGAATGAAAGATGGTTGGCAGTTGCAAATTATTCAAGTCAAATATTTGACACTTTTTATGAATATTAATAGTTTTGCTACAAAAGCATTAATATCTATGGAATATGTGAATATTTGCAATGCTACCTATTTCTGTAGTAGTTGCAGTGAATCTACCATAAATATGAGAATTTTCGAGAGGTTTATAAGAAACATATAGAAACAAAATACAAAATATGTGATGTTTACAAATTATTTAAACTTTTGCTGCAAATTTATTTGTATTTCCTGCATATTGGAATTGTTAAAGCGAGTAGCATTGTAGTTGCAGCAAAACTCTCTTAAACATTCTGTTTTCTTAGTGTAAACTAAAAAAAAATAATAGCTAAATAATATCGCACAAAAAACATATTTGGAATGACTCCAAATTTTGGATTAAACGAAAAACATTAAATTCAATAACTCCCAAAATAAATAAATGCCTTATTTTAAGTATCAAATTTCTCTCAATGAAATAAAGGATATAAACCCCAAATGAAATCTTACAACAGGAACTGTATTACATATACAGTTAAATCAACGTGAAATATATTTTTTGAGAATAATCTAAAAATGCTTTTTTTGAAGTCATGCCTTTTTTGAAGTAATTTAAAAATCCTCAAAAATTTTGATTATAGTTTAATGTTAAATTACATATGAAAATTGTGTTTTACGCAGTTGACTTGAATAATATGGTGGAAGTTTTGTACAACGACGGTATCGTAATGGTCGAACTTCAAGAAAATCATTCATTAAAACTATATTGTTTTATTTTGAGTATCTACTTCCAATATGTAATTTCAATCATATATTTTATTGCTATATGCATTTTTTGCTGTATTCTTTTTAACTTATCCATAAAATCAATTTTTCTCGATCAAGTCGGTTGGTTGTACCTTTGTTCGATTATAAAGGAGGGAAATGTCGAAGTTTTGTAAGATCCTAAGCCATATAAATAGTCAGAGATTAGACGAAAGTTGTCTTTGACAAACCTTCTTGACATCTAGAACCTAGGAATTTTGAGAAGACTGAAGCCAATATTTTGGCGCATTGGGTTTAAACCCAAAACTGTTAATCTAACCGACTTGGTCTGGCTGGACCACAAAAACGTTTAAAAGTCTAAAAACAGAGTGAATTTGATTCTCTGGTATAAATAAAAATAAATTATGTATTTTTTTTTTATTATTTCTTGAGCCTCTTTCCACTGCTCTATACACAACAAATTATGATATATTAAAATAGAGGGTTTTCATGATGAACATTTTAATAAATATTAATGTTTAAATATGACAACATAGTGTGTGCCTTAAACTCTGTTGAAAATCAGAATCTCTTTTTTTAGTGAATTTCATCCGCCGCACAGTGTGATATTTTCATAATCTAGGTGGACATAAATAAAATTTTAAAGTTACAGACTTGAAATTTTGTGTAGAGAAGTTTTTTTGAAATAAAAACGCACATATGCGCAGCCAATTTATGTTGTTGTGAGAATGGTTTTGACCAACCTTTATACTAAATGTAATCTGAAAGCGGAACAACTTACTAATACCTCTTCGAATTTCAAATATTACAATTTAAATACGATTTTAATACTCATATATTAAATTATGATTTGAGCCCAAACTAAATCATTTACATAAAAATGCTTATACAACAAATTAAACTTATTTAATAGCTTAAAAAGTTTGCATTCTCAAAAATGGCAAAACACTTCAACTTGTAAAGCATAGAGCATGTGATCTTAAGACACGAATACTTGCTTATTCAAACAATTTACGTTTGGAGAAATTATCAAGTTTGTTTGGCGTTTTCGAAAAAAACATATTTTTTAATTTTATTTCGACTTAATGAGAATTTTTTCTACTAAATATGCAAAAAAATAAATAAATTGAAAATACTTTTTTTTGCATTTTGTCCCCCTAGATATGAAAAATATCACACACGTTTAAACTTTCAATGTTTTTGACACGAAATTCTCTCACAACATACATTATTATTATTCACAAATTATTATTAATTTTTGTATTTTTGCACACTATGCATTATAAATAAACTCTTTGCTAAAATTCAAAGTTACATTAATTTTATTTTTCTGAAACAATTTTTTTTATTTATTTAATTTTGAATGACATTTATCAGAAGTCAAAATCAAGAGAGTTATATGTCATTAGCATGTGATGCCATATTGTCTTGGTCTGTGTTCATTTTAAACTATCACTGAAAAACTTCCAACAAAATAAAACGTCGTTTAATTTAAAAGAAGATCAAATAAACGGAGTTTAAACTAGATTTAAACTAGCAGTGAAAACTGGCCCAAATTAATTTTGACGTATAATTTATAAAAATAACATGTAAAGTATTTTACTACATGGTCTATATTTTTTAGTTTTTAACAATAGACTAAAATTCTGAACGATATGCCCATAGTTAATTAGTTCAACAAACATTTGTTTCGTTGAAAACACACACCCAGCCATAAACTAAATATTTGTAACAAGTAATACACAAGCCAAATACACAATTCGCATTTCATAATAAGTAGCTACGTATAAAGCCAAATACGTATTTATATACTATATATATTTTTAGCAATCGTACGTGATAAACATTTTCTCCGTCACTATATATTTGCTGTGCCAGACGACACAGTCATCACTCGATATAAAATCAAATTAAGTAGGTCTGAAAACGTCTAAATGTCTGTGGCAAGTTAAACTTAGGGTGTGTGCGAATAAGAATAAATTGCTGATTTTTTCTAAATAATTGGAAGTTTTTCGGCAATGTTTGTAATCAATTTATATTTTCGAGATGACTGTGACTTTTCGTCAATTTAAATTCAAACGTAAAGTAAACAAAGATAAATATAATTTGTACATAAAATTCAATTGTCAAATATTTCAAATATTATTAGAAAAATGTTGTTTGTTATTCGAGAGACTACTGTGAAGAGATATATTTTTGAGATTTGGTACATTTTAGTTTAAATGTAAAAACTCTTTTCTTTTCGTTTAAAATTATGTTGACCATTATGAGCAAATCTGTTTTATTTATTATATACATTCATTAAATACATTCAGATATTATTAACAACTTACTCCCAAACTTTGTAATGAAGGAAAACGTTTTTTTAAGGTCAACATTTCGACTTATTTATAATATCATAAGACTTTCACTAAGGCCACTGACCGAATTAATTTTTATAACTTTATAAATTATTTTTCGTTATAAAATAATAAAAGTTTTTGAATTAAATGTACTCGAAGAGACACAAACAGAAAAACACCAGACACGACGACAAATAGTAGAAAATCATCTATTTTCGATTCGAATTTTATGCTGGGAGCAAAAGTGAAATTTTCGACTTGAGAACATTTGGCGAGTCAATTTCGAAATCTATTTTTAGTTTTCTAAACAAACGAAAAGGCGCGTTCGTAAAAAGTGTTTCAATATTTTTTGCCGATATGTACCAATTAACACATTGAAAAACTTATTCTGGATCTAAAAATTAGCATGTAGTGAATATGTAGCGAGACGTAGAATTAAATCGTTTCTTGAGTGGAAATCCATGTAGAAATTTATATTAATACTAGAAAAATTCTATTCAAACTTCGAAGAAAAAAATGTATAATCTATATTGAAAAACTGTACCATTAGACGAGGAATTCTTTACATTTACCCATATAAAGGTTCGTTACACTCTGAAAAAAATCCTATTAAAATTGATCATATTTTCACACAAAATCAATTTAATAGTATTTAATAATATTTTGTGGTATTTACTGGGATTTACCATTTACAATAATAATTTATCATGTTGACTCATTTTAAAAAAAACTATTGATTTTATAGTATTATTTTCTTAGTGTAGTGTCTTGTATTATGGTAGCAGTTTTTAGAAAAAAGAACAGGAATACAGTTCGATTATACATTGCATTGCGTAGATTTAAATTTTAATTTATGAATAAAATAGGCTCCAAAACAGCTTTTATACTAGCTGGCATACATATTATTATTTTGAAATTAAAAAAAAAAAAAATATATATATATATATATATATATATATATATATATATATATATATATATATATATATATATATATATATATGTATATATATAAATATTTTTTAAAATACGTTTTTAAGGTGAAGTTTTTAGTAAGATTTACAACAAAAAACGTAGGAAGCATCCAATAGATAACACTAGGCAACTAATGGAGGTCGATTTTATTTATCCACGATCTTAGTATGATTTTCCGATGGGCTTCAAGATTGTAATCACGAACTCGTACTCAGTTTTTTCAGACTGCCTCAAGTTTTTGAGTTATTACGCAAAACAAATATATATATGCCATTTCTCGTATTTTCTACATATTTTGGACTTTAACTTTATATCGATTTCAGTTTTCGATCTAATTTTTTCGATCTAATATTTTGAAAAAAAACCACACTAAATTCGGATTGATCTGATCGTAGTTATGACTAGTCAAACGTAAAAAAAATAATTTTTAGATGTACATTAGACTGATTCAAATTTGTATGAAAAACATAGAACTATTTTTTCTTTCGCTCCGCGTCGACTTTCTGAAACTAGGACCTCTAAAACTGAGAAGAAGCTTTTAAAACCCAGAAATGCTTGATGTTGCGCAAGGAGCTTCAAGGACATTTTTGATATTTTAATGACTATTTTCAATAAAATTATTTTTGCTCCAAGTATAAAAAGATATTACTCAGTTTTATTTTTTTATTTAATTTAAAATCTCTTTAGTTAACCGTTACAGTTTCATGGCTTGGCAAACACGTAAAATGTAGACTTTTTTTACTATAGTAATTTTAACGTTCGAAATTTTTTAAATTTTATTCTAACGAGTTTGGGATAATATTTTTGTATTATTCCACATACAATTATCTTTAAAATGATATGTCACACTTATATTTTAAGATGTCGTTTTATTAGTATATGGGTGATTCCACATGAAATCGACAGGGTTTTAAATTTTTTTCTTCGATTTTCGTGAAATTTAGTTATGGCTTTGAATACATAAAAAAAAATTGATCAATAACTAAGTAAAATAAAAGTTAACAAATTGATTATTGATATCTATTAGAAATGTTCAGATGTAATTTTGAATAAAGTTTAAAAAGCTCAAAAAAGTCTTTACGTTAATTGCACTTTTAAAAATTTGTCATTGATAAAAATATGTTATATTCAAAAAATTATTTCCCCATTAAATCAAAAAACACCTCTCCAAATTTCAGAAAGAATATTTATAAATAATAGAACTAATTTTGGAAAAAAATGTAGCCAAATCAAAATAGCCATTTTTGCCGAAATTCGAGTTCGAAAACTTTACAATAATTTAATAATTATAAGTAGAATTAAAAAAATAATGTATTCCAGAATCAAAAACTACATTCAATTCATATCATAATAGACAATTAATATATACATTTAGCAACATTATTGACCTAGATAATGGCTTTCGATGTTAGCTCTATAAGAAAAAGTTGTGTTTTTTTGAAGCATCATAAGTTTGTGAAATTTTCGAATTTTGAAAAAAAAAATCAATATTTTTTTTATATATTCAAAGCCTTAAACTAAATTTCACGAAAATCAAAGAAAACAAATTTAAAACCCTGTCGATTTGATGTGGAAGTATAATAATAGTTTGGCGCTACAGTCCTGTATAGAACTTCGGCCGAGCTCTCTCACCATTTTTGAGCTGTGCGTGTTATATTTGTACTCAAAGTGGTGGGACCTACAGTTTATTGCCGAATCCGAACGGCGGGTGAGAGCTTTTCATAGGCAATGTTTTACTCTCGTAGGTTTGCCATTTACTGCCGAGAGGTAGCGCGGTATAGAAAAATGATTCTATGAAAAGATGTTGTTAGCCCCAGTCCAGGCTTGAACCAGGGACCTTTCGGCTCGCAGTCCAACACACTAACCACTGAGCTACCGCGGCTACTGTGGAATTACCCATATAGTAAAATTCTGCACTACTGCCTAAAGCACTCTCAACCCAAAAGTTGATGCACACCCCAAATTATTTAAGAACATGTTTTGGATATCCCTCCCGAGTACTTTAAAATCAAAATAAATAAAAATGTCGTTGGCATATTTTATTAAATATCACGGTTTAAATATAACGGTTTTTTGATTTTTTTTTTAAATAATAAGTTTTTTTTTTGCTTAAACTATTAAGTTTTTTCCACTAAAAAAAAAACTTATAACAGTTTTACATAATTTGTCCACCACTATGGTTCATAATAAATAGTAACAAAAGCGGTAACATTGTTTTATCCTTAAGTTTTAGTAAGATTTTAAGATTTTAGATTTTTAAGATTTTAGTAAACCATAAATAATGAAGTTTAAAGTCATCAATATTCTTATTAAACTACATTTTCTAAAAGTAGGCATTATTAGCTACATTCTTAAAATAAATCTAACTCCTGTCGTGGATATTATCAAAGATATTGATCCATAAATTAACCCTTTATATATTTTTTTTTTTTATTTCAATCAAAATAGATTGTTTTTTAGGCTAGATGCGCATACTTTTACTATTTACTAATAATATCATATCTAAAAATATAATAGTGACATTTTAAAGATAATTGTACGTGCAATAATACAAAAATGTTATCCCAAACTCGTTGGAATAAAATTTGAAATTCCTATAGTAAAAAAAAATCTACATTTTACGTGTTTGGCAAGCCATGAAACTATAACAGTTACCTAAAAATTTATAATTTAAAAAAACCTTATTTCAATTAAATAAAAAAATAAAACTGAGTCATATTTTATTATAATTGGAGTAATAATAAAGTAATTGAAAATAGTCGTTAAAAGTTCAAAAATGTCCTTTAAGCTCCTTGAGCAACATCACAGGATCACATTTTTTGGCTTCTTCTCAGTTTTAGAGTTCCTAGTTTCCGAAAGTCGACGCGGTGCGAAACATTTGAAGATTTTTGGTTTTTGAATCACTCTAATGTACATATTAATTAGTTCATAACATATTTTGTTTTTAAAATTCAATAAAATTATACATTATATGTGAAAGTAGATCCATAATTCTATGATTTCTCTTAAATTGTTTTTGCAAATCACTTATTAATTCTTCTGATAAAATACAAATGCACTTATACGATTTTTGATTTAAATTTTCTTTTGTGATTTTCCTTTTAATCAACATAATTTTTTTAGTCCTTGAATTATTCATAAAAATTCCAGCAAATTCAGTAGAATTCAGCTTTGCATAAATATATTACTTTAAATTGAATCCTATATTACTTACAGCGTTACCAATAAACAAAATATAATGTGCAGATTTAACAAATGTCGGCTTTTTGGCAATTCTTCCATACAAATGTCAAAAATCGACTTATTTGGACATTATTTTTTGATTATTGGTAACGCTGTAGAGAAATGTAACTCAGAACTTAGATTACTTCTATATATATACTGTCTGTTATTAAAAATAGCCGTGTTCGGTCTATGTTCCGCTCATTTTTGTGCATATACCTCATATAATTCTAAATCTATAGTCAACTTTTACCGGAAGAATATTTGAACAACGCCCTTTAAATAAGTCCCTAAAAATAATATTTTATAAACGATTCGAGTATTTGTGATCTTCAAACATCTCGATAAACCCTCCTCTACGTACTCTTAGAAAACAGTTTCCTTATATTAAGCAAAAGTTACTTGAAATAGCGTATACTTTAATTTTCCCTTTTTTAAGGAAGGTTTTTCCTTTCCTAACCTAACCTAATAGTTGGTAAATTTCCTTATTATTAGAAAAAGGTTTTCTTTAAATAAAGAAAATTTTCTAAATATGAGGAAACTTTTACCTTCGCGCTATTTCAAGTTCAGTTTCCTTATTATGAGGAAACAATTTTCTGAGTGCAGATATAGATCATCTTGAGCAATGGATAGAAAATTGGCTCAAGATGATAATTTTGTTTTCAAGATTCGTAAACCGTAGGAACACCGCTGGAACACTTTTAATGGTAGCCGCGCTTTTTATTCCCTACACTAAGAGTGAAAGGGTATATTCAGTTTGGTACGCCGTTTGTAACACCCTGAAAAAAGCATCTCCGGTATGGAAAAGTATATATATTCTTGATCAGCATGACCTCCTGAGTCGATTTAGCGATGTCCGTCTGTCCGTCTGTCCTTCTGTCTGTCTGTTGAAATCACGATTACAGAAAGATTTAGATTACTTATATATCTAAGCTGTCTAAACAAGAATATTATCATGATCGGTTTATTGTGACCTGAGAACTGATCACTTATGTTCCAATACCTCATATAATATTTACATCTGCAAATTAATTTTACTGTATACGTGCTTAGGTAAATTTTTTTGGTCAAATATATATTGACATTATGCTCAAATACATGGAAATAATGTTCTCCCGCGAAACGTCTTGTGGTTCGCAAACAAAATGACTTGTGGTTCCCAAAAAAAATCGAAATTCGGTACACCTACCCATTTGTAAATATGGGTATCAAATGAATGGAAATTTTTCAGGGATGGAAAGTTTGTAGTTATTTTCAGGATTCGTATACCCTGGTGACCTATATACCACTTTGAATGGTTACCACACATATGTGTAGGGTATTTATAGTCGGCTTAGACCGACTATAATTTTGAAAATCCTAACTATCATAATAACACCTACTTTAAAATTTCCCATGTGATCTAACCTTCCCAACTGGTTTTAATTTCTTCACGTATTAAACACAAATTATGGTAAAATTATGGTAAAGACTTAATAATAAGAGATTTTATATATACGATAAAATAATGATGTGAATCTATAAAAGCCTCACGATTTATTTAAATTTAAACTCGCCTCTTGAACACCGTGTATTAATAGCGTTTCGTTAACCAAAAATTCTGTCACAGATCCCTCCCAACTCTTTGAAACGAACATCATCCCCTATTATGTTTTTTCTTCTTTCTATTTCAAAGCAATGCTTAAAATCATTACGTCATGTGCTACTAATGCATAGAAAATCAATTTAATCCCTTAAAAATAGCGAAAACTAAATTAGATCATCCTGAAATACGTCCATCCGATGGTTTGTGTGTTGCACATACATATCTCTATTATGCTATATGGATATAGAAAATCCAAAGTCGATTGTTTAACTTACCGAACTTTGGTGGCCAGATGGGCAGTGCTCGTGTTTTCCAGTTTGACCAGACTGACTTTGTTGTGGTGACGAATGTTGCGTTGGTGGACTCTGGTGATGGGTCTGATGATGATGTTGATGTTGTTGTTGGGATGAGTGATGTGCCTGATGCTGCTGCTGCTTTGGTTGATGTCCATGTGATGAATGGTGGTTGTGGTTATGCGAAGTTGGTGGCGACGGCATATTATGCCCACTGTGCGGCAAATGTGAGGAATGCTGCATACCAACTTGGTGGCTATGGTGATGCGGTACATGTCCTTGCGAAGCTTCCAACAATGTCGGCTGAATATGTGTTACAAATTGAGCCATTATGTAAAATGTTACCTATCACTGACACAAACTTTATAATATATTTTTTAACTAATGCTTAAATTAAACACTTTTTTTTATAAATTTATTATGATTTTTTTTTCACTTTAGAATGCTTATATCGTAGAAAACACTAAATTATTATTTTAATTAATCAATAATTTAAAATATTTGTTTAAATTTAAAATTCCACTCATTAATGTGTTTTCACTTTGCACCAGAGTGCAAGAAAATTCTGCAAAATGATGAAATAATTTTGGGTTACTATTTGTCGGTATACCGATTTTAGGATTGAAAAATAAGAGTCGAAAAACAATTGGCTATTTTTTGGGGGACAACCTTTAAACAGGAACAATGTCAAGTAACTGATATCATGCAGTTTCAGTGTCCATCGTTAGCAGTGAAAAACTCCTTTTTGTCTCTACACCATGCAAAAATGTTGCGATGTGATGTCGACGCACTGTGGTGTTTAAGCGAAAATGTTGCGCAAGCATTTGGGATAATCAAACAAACAAAGTTATATATACATATTATATATTTCTGATTTTTACATTATGTTTCCGGTTTAAAAATTAAACGGTTGTTAACAGTTTCGGTATGGTTTCAATCCCTGATTTTTGCTTTATAAAACATAAATAATCGTCCAAATTAACAAAATTTTTAAATAATTGTAAGTTTTAACACAATTATTTGCATCAGTAAATTATGATATTATATCTTTATAATTGTATCATAAAATTTTAGTAAGCTTTTACGAGCCGCGGTAGCTCAGTGGTTAGTGCGTTGGACTGCGAGTCGAAAGGTCCCCGGTTCAAGCCTGGACTGGGGCTAACAACATCTTTTCATAGAAACATTTTTCTATACCGCGCTACCTCTCGTCAGTAAATGGCAAACCTACGAGAGTAAAACATTGCCTATGAAAAAGCTCTCACCCGCCGTTCGGATTCGGCAATAAACTGTAGGTCCCACCACTTTGAGTACAAATATAACACGCACAGCTCAAAATGGTGAGAGAGCTCGGCCGAAGTTCTGTACAGGACTGTAGCGCCAAACTATTATTATTATTTACGAAAATTAGATTTTTTATTTTATGCTCCATATCCAGTGGATCTTTTTATGCTCCTTATTACGTGGATCAAAAAAGTGTAACTATAGAATTCACGAACATAATATAACGAAATGAGTTAGATCGATTAATATTTAGCATATTTGCAGGTTAAAAATAATTACATTTCGACAAATTCACAAAGAATAAAATTTCAAAATGTTGCTTTTAATTTTAAAGTCGACTTTAAATTCATATTAATTTTTAAAGTTGACATTACTTTGTTTATTCTTAAGCCTAAATCACACGATTGAATAAACAATCAACTTTTGAATCAATATTCAAATAATTTTAATATCAATAGTGTGATTGTCCAATTTTTGTATGAAAAATTGTTTTGAAAATTGATTCAAATGTTGATTATTTATTCAATCGTGTGATTCATGCTTTAAATATTTTATATGAAATTGTATTAAAATTAGGTTGAGAATTTCAAAATTTATAACGTTCATGAAATATTTAAACAAAAAAATGAATTTTAATCTGAAATGAACGCATTCAAATATTGAGTCATATTAATAAAATTATAATTTGCTTAAAACTAGAAGCAAATGTTTCGAATGGTCAAAATGTCTCACATTTGCTTCAGTTTCTACGCTGAAAATCATTTTCTTAGACCGAAATTATAAAACATGAAATTGGTAGGTTGGAAAATTTTGTAATAAAATAAAAGACTTGCTCAGAAAATGTAGGCTGAACCAGAGTTAACTCTTTATACCTACTGTAAATCAAATTTCCAGAGCCTTTAAAAAAAATAGAAAAAATAATTATTTTTTTAAACAAATTGAAATTTCGTTGCAAACACTCCACTGTGCTGCCTGTTCTTATCGGCGTGTTGTTGAATAACTTTTTTCTCATTTATGTTGGTGCAATTTTTGCGAACAAATACTCCAGAGGGAAAATCTTAGTATACAATTATTACAAAATAAACTGTATTTTTGTATACACTATGAAAACAAGATGTTTACACTCAGAAGAAAATGTACCATTAAGTACTTTATGGTACGGCCATCTTATGGTTCATGTATTAATAGTTTTTTCTTTTTAAATCAAAAGTTTTTTTTTTAATTAATTCAATAGTATTTGAAAAATACACTACCATAAATTTAAATATTTCAATATTATTATTTTAAATAGAATAAATACTGTTGTTTTAATGGTTTTCTCCTATAATAATAAAAGTGGTGTAAAAAAAACATAAAACTAATACAAACATGTTCGTTTTGTACGTCATTCTGCGTGTTAACTTAAAATGGTCGCATGTATTTTTTTGTAATAATCCACATTATTGGTAAGGACTCAATGTATTTAATATAAATAAATTATATTTATATATTTATTTATATTTATATTTTTATTTATTACAGAAAATAAATAATACATCGAACTTCTATTATGGCAACGGACTCAAAAATAACTGCAGACTCAAGTACTACAATCAATTATTGGAAACCAAAGCAAACATTAAATGTGTTATAACCTTTTGCAGCAAGAAGTGTCTTTTTATATGTGTGTTGTAAAAGTGAATATAAATTTCGACTTTTAAATATAATATATTATACAATAAATTAACTAAAATACATTTTTGTTTAAATAAATTATTAGGAATACAGAAAATAAATAATACATCGAACTTCTATTATGGCAACGGACTCAAAAATAACAGCAAACTCAAGTACTACAATCAATTATTGGAAACCAAAGCAAACATTAAATGTTTTATAATCTTTTGCAGCACGAAGTGTCTTTTTATGTGTGTGATGTAAAAGTGAATATCAATTTCGACAATTATATAAAATAAATTATACAATAAATTAACTAAAATACATTATTGTTTTAATAAATTATTAGGAAAATGTAATTCGACTTTTCCATAAAATTAATAATACGTATCATTAAATTTGTATAGGTCTTTCTTATTGTAATTAAAAAATCACATTATAAAATTTATGTTACAACCACACATTGTATTAACAGTTTCAATATTACTGAACTAATGGGACACATCCTATTGACCAATTTTAATGGTATAAATTATTGTTTTTCTATTGAAATACTATCAATTTACAATGATTTTTTTCTGGGTGTATATACCTACGCTGTATGTGCGAAAAAAATGGCGAGATCGGTTCATTGTGACCTGTGATCTGACATTTATATTAAAATAACTCATATAAAATTTACATCTACAGCTCAATTTTACTGTTTACGTGCTTAGGTAAACTTTTTTGGTCAAATCCACACATATGTGCACCCAGAAAAAAATCATGGTAAATTGATAGTATTTCAATAGAAAAACAATAATTTATACCATTGAAATTGGTCAATGGGATGCGTCCCATTAGTTCAGTAATATTAAAACTGTTAATACAATGTGTGGTTGTACCATACATTTTATAATGTGATATTTTAATTACAATAAGAAAGACCTATACAAATTTAATGATACGTATTATTAATTTTATGGTATAGTCAAATTACATTTTCCTAATAATTTATTAAAACAAATATGTTTTTTAGTTAATTTATTGTAAATATTATTTTATTTAAATGTCGAACTTTGATATTCACTTTTACAACAAACACATAAAAAGTCACTTCTTGCTGCAAAAGGTTATAAAACATTTAATGTTTGCTTTGGTTTCCAATAATAGATTGTAGTACTTGAGTCTGCAGTTATTTATGAGTCCGTTCTCATAATAGAAGTTCGATGTATTTTCTGTAATAAATATAAATAAATATATAAATATAATTTATTTACATTAAATACATTGAGTCCTTACCAATGTCGCGTTTAATAATGTGAATTATTACAAAAAAATACATGCGACCATTTTGAGTAAACACGCAGAATGTCGTACAAAACGAACATGTTAGTATTCGTTTTACACCACGTTTATTATTATATGAGAAAACCATTAAAACAACAGTATTTATTCTATATAAAATAATAATATTGAAATAATTTAATTTATGGTACTGAATTTTTCAAATACAATTGAATTAATTAAAAAAAAAACTTTTGATTTAAAAAGAAAAAACTATTAATACATGAACCATAAGATTAATGTTGTACCATAAAGTACTTAATGGTACATTTTCTTCTGAGTGTGTATATATATATATATATATATATATATATATATATATATATATATATGAATAGGGTATGTATAGTCGGCTTAGACCGACTATAATTTTGATAATCCTAACTATCATAATAACACCTACTAAAAATCAAAAATTTAAAGTATATAGCTCATTAATTTTCTTCTTAACGTATTTTTCTTGTACAAGCGGACGGACGCACATTATATGAAATTGATTGGACGTTTCCGTTAAATGAAACCATTTTAACGTATTTTATACCTACATATGTATTATCTAAAAATACACAGTTTAAAGTATATAGTTCTTTTAGTTTTTATCTTAACGTGTTTATGCACATAATGATAATAAGTCTATAATGACAATAAGCTTAATTTAAATCAAAACATAAAAATAAATATATTTTGATGATCAGCCTATGAAATATAGTATCAATTATATATTTTAAAATGATAATGAAAATAATAACTTAATAGTATGTGTGTTTATTTTTTATTCTAGGTACTAATAATTCTCACTTTTGTACAAGTAAAAAAAAACAATAGTCAAATTTTAGGAGCATATTTTATTATAAGAATTTCTAATTCTTTCCGTTTTCCGTTTAGATGATCCTGAAATTAAACTATCTTTTTTTTGGTCAATAAAGCATTTAGCTCTAAAATTTGTCTGTTTTTTTGATTAAGATACAAAAGTAGTAACAATTATCGGGGTCGCAAGTGCGTTTTGCAGAAATAGAAAGTAGACATTCTACATTTTATTTTGATACCAATTAGCCTAAATAAGTCAGGATAGCTAACAAGGATTTATTCTACTAAAGCTTAAGAATTTATTGATTTTAACTGTTAAAAAAAATTCGCATTTTATAAATATTAACAAATAATTTTGAAATTAAAATGGATGCAAAAGCAAAAAGGATTTTTTATATTTTCCGTCATACTGATCAACACTTGAGTGCGTTTTTTATAAGTTCGAAAATGTGTATTACGTTAATATAATTGTAGTTATTTGAAAGTTTTGTGCGTGTTATTCTTATGAAATTAAAATAAAATAACAAAACGTGAAGTATCAAGTAACTTCAACAAGTTATCAAACACCTATTTTATGACTAATATTGAGTAATCGATACTAATTTACTCGATACATTTTTAAGATATCGATGCACAATTAAATATCGAATATGAAGTTTGGGTACCCAAAAATAAAGCATCACTATTATTTTCTGAAGCATTTTCGGGAGCGTGAAATTACATATTTCATTTTGTCTACGTTTTCTTTAAATTAAAACCAGTGCTTTGGGTTTTAAGTAAATTATAAATATTTTAAATACTTATTAAGTGTAAGAGGAATACTGTTCGTGCTTAAGTGATTCACACATTTAGTGAAGTGAAAACATTAAAAGCCCAAAGAATAAAAAAAATAAAGCAAAGTATTTTTAGAATAGAATTAAAGCGCTAAAAGTGTTTTCGCCTTCAAATAAATAACAAATATCACGCATAAAGTATGGAATAAATTTAAACCGGCACTAATTTTGAATTTTATATAAATTTTTGTGAGCCCTGCATTACGGAACGAGGTACACATTCATTCGATCATGTATACATTTCTACCCCTTACCCATGAATACATATGACACAAGCACCTGCATTTGACCCTAATTGTAGTTAGGATATAGGATGCCGCCCCAACAGGGATGCCATTAAGATCAAGCAGGCGGCTAGGCCTATGTTTATAGATAGTTATTAGTTGAGCATCCAGAATTATTTTCCCTATATTCAGTAATTTTAATAGACCATAAAACAGCGTCTTTCTTGCAATTGCCATTAGTACCAAAACTACCACCAATTTTCGTTGCCGTTCTTATGCATTTAGTAGTAGTGCCTTTATATCGAATATAAACGGTTAACTTCTGGTATATCAAATTGAAAATTTGTATATTTGATAAAAATGTGTTGATGTTTTGCATCATTTATGTGATGCTAGAATAAAATTTTAAAAAAATCTATCTGAATTATGTATTCTGTACGTTTGTTTTATTATAAGAAATTTAAAATCGTATTATTGCATATTCTTTTACGGCAAACGCTGACAGGATGCTGATACAAAATAAATGTATCCCCTTATTATTAAACTCGAAACTTAGCCCTTATGATCCTTTAAAATAATCACATTATTAATATTTTAAAATCTTATACTGGCAAAACATGCAATCGAAATCGTATTTATGTTGTGTGCGAGTTTGCACAAATTTGAAGACTAAACTCAAATTGTTGATTTCTTTTCGATCGCTATTCCGTAAAGTCGGTAATCAATCAAATAATAATCTGTTTGTTGTCATTCAACTTGGATTGCTTGAAAATTTACTAAATTGAAAACATCACACTGAATTATCGATAAACGATTAAATATTTTTAGTTTAACAAAGACGCAAACCACATTAATTTTAAACACTGTCACCAAAATTCCTGATGGATCCAAATATAGTTCGTCGATAAGGTAATTTTTCCACACGATCCCAGCGATTTCAGATTATACAATTATTAATTTTGATGATTAGTTTGGACTATGCTCTACATAACCGTAAATCATTTTTTATTTATCAGCGGATCCGAAATGCTAAAAAAAATTACCCAAAAATAGTCTAAAAATCAAATTTTCTGGAGTTTATATTTAAATATCTTAAAAAAACGGAATACCAGAATGGTATATTGTAATTAGTCTTGACAATTAAAAGAAAAGTTGCGTTTAAAGTTTTTTAAAAAACAAGTTGTGTAAAGGACTCTATGTTTTATTCTAAAAAGTGTCTGAAAAGTGTCTTAAATTACTATAGCAATTTTCTTAAAAATGTTTCGCTATAGAAAAAAAAAATGAGTATGCTGTCAAAATTAGCAACCGCGAATTATATAGAATTGATGTAAGGGATATCCATGTCAAAAATTGTTCTCGTTTTGTTGAGAATTTATTTTTATTGCGCATTTATCATTCAAAACACGACACGACATAATTAACTTCAAACCACGGTTTCCGACCAAAAATCACTAAATCACACCGAAATCACTCGTTCAACTTTTTCATAAAAAAAGACTATTATTGAGAAAAATCTCATATCGTTAAAAATCACACGAATATTTAAAATTCATAATAAAAGTAGTAACTTTATTATTTGAAAATAGTTTATTTTACAAATTTATTAATTAACTTATTTATGTTTATTACCTATACTTAAAAAATATTTAATTATAGGATAACATATATACAAAATATAATGCATTTGAAATATAATATTTAAAGCTTCATTTTGTTTCTTTTTTAATTTCTTCAAAGCACTTGCAATTTTCAATTACTCGTTTGGCATGTTGTATACCCGAAAGCATTTCTGTAGAAAGTCGGATTTTCGATATTTTATGAGTTATCGATTATTTAATATAAAAATAAAAACATATATATCTAAGAACTATTTTTATATATAAACACAAAATACAGGTACAACATGTTGTCTACCTAAAATATATTTTTTTAATAGTCAAGGTTTATGACGTTTCGGCACGTGATCACCTTGATCATTTTCTCAATTATTTGGCACAGCTTTTGGTCCTAATAAACAATGCTAGGGTTGAGAAAGCTAAAAAAGTATCAAATAAGAGTCACCCTAATATTCATCATTTACATTAATTATACAATACTCAAATTAAATAAATCACAGGAAAATCCACAAAATCACACGGTGTGAAAAATCTCACACAAATCACGAATTCACGCAAAAATCTCATGAGAGACTCAAATCACGCGAGACTCACAAATCCCACATCGTGTAAAAAATCACTATTTGAGATTTATCTCCCAAAGTTGTTTCAAACCCTTTGTCGAATTTATAGAATCCAAAAAGATGAAACTAATTTAATTCAATTTATTTGTAAAATAAATGAAATTCGATCGCATGTGAATTTTAGAATATGTCATATAATATCTTTGTTGAAACTCTAATATATATCAAAAAACTGTTTAAATATTTTGTACAATATTTAAATAGATTTTTGTATACACCGGAGACATATTTTTAAATATATATCTGCATCTCATTCGCACTCATCTGTTTGCACAAGGGGATAAATTATATCTTTTCGTAACAATATGAACTCGAACGGATTTAGTTTCCAAAGATTTAACACTTAAGAATCAAAAATGGGAGTCATTTTTTATTTATTAATTGAACATTATTATGAACTTTAAAAGTAGTATAGCCTGTTCATAGAAAAAAAAATACAGGACTGACAGATTAAAAATCGTCGCCTTTGTAACCCAATTTTTGAAAATGTTAAAATATTTTTGTTTAGTTTAACCTCAATATAGAGATTATTACGACTTGCACACCACTATGCGCTTTAATTAATAATATTTTGCAATTACAGATTAAAAATAAATCAACACAAATTAATTAAAACTATATATTATTGAAAAAGAGAACAACAAAAAAAATAAAAGACAATGTCTGGCTATAATTATGGAGGCGCGCCCTATGCTGCACCCGGTTACCCAGTGGTAACAAATGCAACCTACGCAAATGCTGCATTTCAAACGGCTGCCGCCGGACGCTATGGCAACAATGCTGCCGCAGGCTATGGTTACAATTACAACAATCCAATGCAAAACTATGATGCGTCCAAATCGTACTACCAACAGGCGGCGACCAATTACAATACTGGACCAACGCACGTACCAAATAAAACGCATTATTCGGCGGGGCCAGTAAGAAATATGATGGCCGGCCCAAAGGGAAAACAGAAATTTAATGCAGGCGGTGGTGGTGGCGGCGGTGCTGGTGGTGCACAAGGCAACGGTGGCGGCAATGCAGGACAATTTAACAAGAGCAATGGTCACCAAGCAGCTGCTAATCGCAATAAAAGCAGATTTCACTATTGTGAAGTTTGCAAAATATCGTGTGCGGGTCCGCAAACATATCGCGAACATTTGGACGGTCAGAAGCATAAGAAACGCGAAGCTGCTGTAAAGCTACAGGCAAGTGCCGCTGCCGCAGATGCAACGTCACAAAATAAGAATAGTGGCGGCGGTGCTGGTGGTGGTGGTGCCAACAGTAATAACCATCATTGCCTGCTTTGCGATGTTACATGCACTGGCAATGATGCCTACGCTGCGCATGTGCGTGGCTCCAAGCATCAGCGCGTTCTGAAACTGCATCAGAAGCTAGGAAAACCTATACCGCCGGAAGAGCCAAAAACCGCGGCAAAGGCAGTGACAAAGAAGACAAATGCGAGCAACAAGGAGGCTGCAGCAGGAGAAAATGCAGGCGAAAACGATCAAGGTAACGAAAGTATTAAAAAAAATGAACTTTTAAATTTCACAAATCCATCTATAACTTTAATCAGTCTGAAACAAAAAGTTTGATCGTTGCACTTCTTATATATTTCAATAAAATCTGCTCTTAGGTAACGATGATGACAGCAACGCAATGGATGAAGAGAAATTGCACAATATTAAGCCAGTTGGCTCAGAATACATTGAAGAAATTAAGGACGACGAAGGCAAGCTGCTCAGTTTCAATTGCAAACTATGCGACTGCAAATTCAACGATCCAAATGCGAAGGAAATGCACTCGAAGGGACGCAAGCATCGCTTGCAGTACAAACGCAAAGTGCAGCCCGATCTGGTGGTGGATTTCAAGTCGTCACCGCGTCAGCGTTTGGCTGAATCGCATGCGCAACGTGCGCTAATGCAAGAGTGTGGTGGAATGTTCATGGATAATTTTAGAAATATGAGTAGGTTTTTCTTATTAAAAAAATTATTATTATATATGTAATGCGCTCAAAAATAATTAAAGACGCTTTTTTTTATTTTTGTTATATATTAAATAATAAATTTCCTCATAGGAGGATCTCAACGTGGTTTCGGAGTGCGTGGTGGTGTCGCATGGCCATCAAAGTTTTTCGGCATGTTGCCACCTGCTGCCGGCATGCTGCCACGTCGCCCTGAGAGCTCTGACGATCGTCACGTCGTGGCGCGTCATGCCGAAATCTATCCGAAGGAGGAAGAGCTACAAACGATACAGCGCATTGTGTCGCACACTGAACGAGCCCTCAAATTGATGTCTGATGCATTTGCCGATAATAGTACTGCAACTAAGGAGCCAGCAAAACCGGAAACCGACAAAACTGAAGCGACGACCACCATCAAGGATGGGCGCGACAATCAAATGTTCACTTTTCAAAAGGATGCAGACGATGCGGGAAATGTGCGCATATTAAAGGGTGTCATGCGTGTCGGTTTGTTGGCAAAGGGTCTCTTGTTGCAAGGCGACAACACGGTGGATTTGGTGCTACTTTGCGCAGAAAAACCAACTATAGGCTTGCTTAAACGTGTAGCTGAAATGTTGCCCGCAAAGCTAAAAGAAGTCGCGGGTAAGTAGTAGAACTGGATAATAAATAAATACTGAATGTCACCGCGCAATAAGTTTGCCATACGGAATACCTTCTATAGATATTTGTATTTAACGATATTGATTTTTGTCGATGCTATTTTTGTCGATCACGCTACATATTGTATAGGAGGTAGGCGTGGTCGTTGACCAATCGTTTATTTTTTTAAATCGCAACCAATATAAATACTTTAATACAAGGTTTCATCGATTTAGCACATTTTGTTCTATTTGTTTCGTAATTTCCAAAAACACACTTTGTTTGCTCTACGTTGCATGCAGTGGGCTGAGAATATAAAGTTTGGCCATAATTCACGATATTTGGTACTTAAATGTTTTCGAGGTTTTGGATAACGAATCTGATATTTAAAATTGAAAATTGCGGATTCAATATGGCGAATAAAATTTATTTTTATTACTGGATTTAAAAAAAAATTAATACACATATCGCTTATTTACATCAAGACTGTCCTAACTCAAAAAAGCGATTTAGCAGAAATCGTTTTTAAAGTTTTCAATTGTGTACTACCTTGCAAATGAACTGTATGGAACATATAATATATATGATTCAAATATAAGACTCGCCATTTGGAATTTTTAACATCAGATAGGATGTTTCTCACACATTTATCATACGTAAACCGATTTGTATAACAATACCAAATCAAATTGAAGTTTTATTTTTCGATAACATTATAAATCGAAGATATCTAAAATATATAAGAACAATTTCTTTATGCAAATTGGTGATATGGTTAAGGTGGGGTTTTTCAAATGGGACGCTACAAAAGTAGAGCGACAGGGACAGCAAACGATGCCATATATCTTGTCGCTCTTTTGACATTTCTCTTCAGTAAGGTTTGCCATTTCATGATGGAAAGATATACGAGCCAACAACGAGTCGAAATTATTAAAATTTACTACCGAAATTCGAATTCGTATATCTTTCCATCATGAAATGGAAATCTTACTGAAGAGAAATGTCAAAAGAGCGGCAAGAAATATGGCGTCGTTTGCTGTCCCTGTCGCTTTACTTTTGTAGCGTCCCTGTTGAAAAACCCTTGAAACAACTAGTGTAGCGCTCTTATTGAAAAACCCTTTATTGTAAGAAATATCTAGTCCCCTCCAGCCTACTGATCACATAAAAGAAAATTTAAAATTTTGAGAATAAACTGAATATGGAACACAAAACTTATCCTTAAAAACTTTTAAAAAATTATATTTTTGTATAAAATATATTACGCAATTAAGTGCGGAGATATAAAAATAGTTATCGTTTTAAAACCTCAATGAATTAATTATTGTTCTTTCTCGAATCCGTATGAATGGAGCAAACAAATTATCAAATGACGAATATAATTTAAATCAGTTACCACAAAAATATAGCACTTGTATCATTCATTATAGATGACCTGCAAGCAGATGCCTACACGGTTGAAATTGCACTTGACGATGCAACTATTGTTGTGACAGACTCGATCGTCAATGTCAGAATATCTTTAACATCGCCGTTGCTGCGTGAAAATACCAGCAACGACGCCGAGAATGACACCGACACTGTTATGCAGAGCAACGCCGACAACGAGTTGCTGCCACGCGAACCCTGTCTCCAAGTAGGCACAATAAAAACAATTTAACTAATTCACATCTTAAATTTTATCTTTTCTTCGAAATCAACTTTTAGGCGCTCGCACAATTGCGTCAGGCCAACTGGTTCCAAGCACGCGCCACTGGCTTACAATCGTGCGTCATGATTATACGCATTTTACGTGATCTCTGTCAACGCATGCCCTCGTGGCAGGCATTGTCACAATGGCCCTTGGAGCTGCTCGTCGAGAAGGTCATCTCGTCGGCTGGTTTTCCAATGACGCCCGGCGACAGCATGCGTCGTATTATGGAGGCACTGGCTGCTGGGTTTCTCATTAATGGCACCGGTTTGCTGGACCCGTGTGAGAAGGAACCGCACGATGCCATCGAGACGCTTAGCAAGCAGCAACGTGAAGATTTGACGGTTTCCGCACAGAACTTTGTACGTTACATTGCATTTAGGCAGACGTACAAGGTCTTGGGCATGGATCAGTTGCCGCCATTGAAATTTTCATCGAACTCATGGCACTTGAATCGTAAGCGTCATCGATCTGCAGGAAATGCTGCATCGGGCGAGCATAAAACTGATGCCGATGAGAAAGCCACCGAGGAGAAAGTTACAAAAATCGAACAAAGCGATGTTGCAGCGTAAATGCAAATTTATTTCTATCTAAAAGTGTAATAATAATAATATTATATAATAAAAGCTTCAACATGCAGAGGCGCGCAATGTTCGGAGTCCTATTTAAGGTCTACTGAGCATAGTATTCACAACAAATGTGTCACATGATGTTTTTATTTATTTTTACATTTTAGAGCATTTTTTGTTTTTTACATTTTAAAGCATTTTTATGGGTTCCACTTGTCGTTATTTTTCAGAATTAATCTGCAGCTTCTCGCATTACGTATCTCGAACAGCCGCATTACTTATGTTGAATTGTATTAAAAACTAATTCTTATACAATTTGTAAGAAATTTAAAAGGCTGGTAAACGTTTCAATTTTGTCACCAGCTTACAATACATTTGACGATCATTTTTATATCCGATACAATTATGATCATATCGTCGTTGTAGAAAGAAAAGTCACCAAATACAATTTATGAAAAACTTAAATTTCGAGTTTGTTGATTAATATTATAAAAAGTAATTGATGCATTTTTAAAGTTGAAATATCAATCGATAGATTTACATTTTCTTATGATGTGGTAGATCATCGATTAAAAATTGGCAGATATATAAAGATTTTTGTAAATGAATATTTGGCATTTTGAAAATGTATTTGGTGACTTTTCGTTCTACAACGACGATATGATTCTTTTGAAGTCGGTTTTAAACCATTAATGAAATGCTGCTGAGAGCGAAACAAATAGTAGTCGGGCGGGGAAAGTGCGGACTATAAGATAGATGAATTAAAACTTACTACCAGAGCTCCCTTAATTTTTGTCGGTGCGTCTGATCTGGTCATTATCATGATGGAAGATAACGCCGTTTTTATTGATAAATTTCAGACCCTATTACCCTCAATAGCACGCTTTAATCGCATTAGTTGTTGACAGTGGAGAGTAGAATTAATCGTCTAGACGAGTTTGAGCAGTTCATGATGCTCGATTCGTTGCCAATCCCACCAAACATAAAGCATTACCTTACGTGGCGTTAATCCGGGCTTTGTCGATATTTTTCGAAAATTTTTATCGTATGAAATTCACTTTTTATTACCCGTTTTCAATCTCTTCTCAATTGGATCCATTTCGTGTCGTTTTAAGTTTTCCTCTTCCAAATTTTCAGAACGGGCACGAATAAACTATTTGCGTACTGCTGATTTTGATAAAGCACTTTCACCATAGACGATACATATTTTTTCACAAGCCTGCGAAGCTGAATTTTTAAGAGAGAGTTCCAGAAAATACAATCGCGTATAAAAATTAATTCTTTTTCATTTTTATTTATTCGGATTATGCATTTTAAAATTATAAATTTATTTTGGAATATTCCCGGCCGAATAAAATTACTTTTACGAAAAACTAATATAAAAGAAAACGTTTGTTCTTCAAAAATGAAATAACATTAAAACAATCTTAGTCGAATCAGAGTTTAAAATTTACTTACTTGCAAAAAAAAAGTCCAATAACGTAGTTGGTTTCTGGGAACATTTTCTATGAAATCGAGGTTCGATTTCTTACTAGAATAGGGCTAAAATGTTAAACTAATTTGTTATAATTAAATATAGAGAATACAAAAATTAGAAAATTTCACTAAAGAATAAAAAAAATAAATCGCAATGTAATATTCTTTGAAAAAATCAAACCAAAGTTTTTGGGAAGCGTATGATAGATTATCAAATTTTAAAAGCAGATTTCCGGCATATTATGGGAACGAGCAGAAAACAGACTGCGACTTTACCTATTTAAAATCTTTCGAAAATAAGTTTTTAAACTGCCTTTGTCTACAGACCCTACTCTATAGGGTTTAACCGAAAAAGCGAAAACACAAAGTCCAAAACTTTATAATTGCTAAAAAGTATGTAATACTGAAAAACAAGTCTAAATATTTACATTTAATTCAGGATTATTTAATATTTTTAAACGCGACTGCGGTAAATATATAACGTACTAATCGTAATACAAAAACATTCACATATGTGTCATTGCATACTATGGCCTTTTAATCATTTTCTTCGATAATATATGGTCGTCATCGGTAGACTACGATCACTAGAAAAAAAATGGAAAACAATAACATAAGAGAGAGATTAAAAGTTGTTGCAGAGTCCAATGTTCAGATTCGCAAACGAAAAAAATATATATTTTTCGTAATATTTTGATTTGAACAAGTTTATTGTCGAACGCAACGTTAAACGGTGCGGTTGCAGCAGTTTCTATTTAAAAATCGTTAAAATTTATTTCAATATTTTTGGTTTATTTTTAATATCATAAAATGGCATTTTTAAATAAGGTATGTGTGTTTCAAATTATATACCAAATATATTTAATATATAACAACAAAATAAATAATATCATCTACGAAGCTAGTGCGTCACAGCAGTGCAAATTGTACTTTGACCCCCGCCAAGTTGTGTGGCCCACTTAATAATTTATGAATTTCGCGATAATAGAATAGATTTACTTAGTAATTTGCTGATTATAAAAAAAATGAATGTATAGATAAACAAAATACATAATATCAAAGTCGACTAAAATGTACAATTCGGAACATTTGAAAAATAAAAGTACTTCAATAGAAGTTCGACAAGATCAGCTACTTTTATTTTTTATGTTTTTAAATTATTGATTTTTTAAGTAGGTCATTACACAAAGAGACCTTTACAACATTAAAGTAATTTTTATCAACGTCACGATGTCTGTTGTATTGTTGAACACAAAAGGGGGGCCGGTCTAATAAACAAAGATTTGACCGGCCCCCTTCTTCGTGAGTTTCAACTATTTTAATAAAACAAGAATGAAATAATTCACGAGTTTCACTCATTTTCGTCATATAAAATAAACTAAAATTCCAGTTCAAAAAGAAAAATATATTAATTGAAATGTTTTTTTAATTAAACATTTATATTTAAATTAATTGAAATTGCAAACACTTTGTTAAATGCCACTGAGTTCAATTTCGAACGAGTATTCAGTCCTGCACTTAGAAAAACTACCAAACGATTAAACATTTTTTTACTATTTGATTAACATTGACAATTTATTATTTTAAACGGTAAATACCATTAAATACTACAAAGTGATATTTCATTATGTTTGAGTTTATATATAAATATTTAATTGTTGTGTACTATTAAATCAATAACTGTTCTGTTAATCAATTTTAATTGGATTTTTGGCTGAGTGTTTCGTAAACAAAATACTCTGTCGGAAATATTTTATTTTGAATTTTCATACAAAATATTTCTGAACTGAAGAAATTTCGACGGAATATTTTCAGAATGCATGATAATTTCCATGTTTTAGCTTTTGTTTGATTACATCACAAATTTGTTTTCCAGATGAATTTAAATCGTTTACTTTGCCATAAACTATTTAAATTCCTTTGTAAAATCATATTTTGATTTGAGAATTCGAATTCAAAATCGTTTGGTTTGAATTTTTCATATAAAATCGATCGAATGCTGGAATATGAACGATAAACCAAATAAAGAAAATAATAGAACCGGACATGAACCGTTTCTTTTTTGTAAATACCGGTAAATACCACTACTTTAATTTCTCGAATTGAAACGATTTTAAATTCTGAAACCCATTTAATTTACCGAACTTGAACTGAAACAGTTTTTGTCACAACGCATAGTCGAAACTAACTATCATAATTTCTAATTTTTAGTAATTTTCATCGTTAGTTTGAACTATGCTCTGCATTACTATAAATCATTCTATTATTAGATCCAAAATGCTAAAATATCGTCCAAAAAATCAATATTCTTCCAGTTTAAAATCAAATATGTTTAAAATCTATCGGAATAATAGTATTTGTTGGTATAATGCAATTAGTCTTGAGAAGAAAAATTACATTTGCAGTTTTTTGAAAAACAAACCAGGACTGTATTTTTTTATTCTAAAAAGTTTATAAAAAAAGGTCCTAAAATTTCGATAGCAAAAAACGTTAAGTACCTAATAGAAAAAAAAAGTTTATAAAATCAGCAATAGCGAATTATATAGAATTGATGTATGGGATGTCCATGGTAAAAAAGTTTTGTTGGAATAAATTTCGGTTCGAAGATTAGTTTTGAAAAATCTATAAGTAAATTAAATTATATTCATTCATTTTTCTAAATTAATAATAACTAGGGCTGTGCGATTAATCAAATTTCATGATTAATCAAATTTCTGATTAATTGATTAATCAAGATTTTCGATTAATCAGAACCAATTAATCAGGATTCTGATTAATTGGAATTGTGATTAATTGATTAATCTGCTTTTTGATTAATCGAATTTCTGATTAATTAATTTCTTATTCTCGTAATATTTAAAAATTCTTTACTATATGATTTTTGAACATTTAAAACACTTCCTTTTATGTTTCTAATTATTTTAAAAATAAATTTTTACTTTATTTAAGTTGACAAAATGTTCAAATGTTGTTGAATAAAATTATTTAATTTTTAATTAATCAAAATTCTGATTAATCAATTAATCAAAATTCTGATTAATCAATTAATCAGGGTTCAGATAAATCAGGATTTCTGATTAATTGATTCATCAATTAATCAGGATTCTGATTAATCAATATCTTGACTAATCGCTCAGCCCTAAAAATAACACTTTAATTTGAATGAATTAATGAATATACTTTATTTAATTATAGATTTTTCAAAACTAATCTTTTAAGCGAAATTTATTTTATGTTAAAATATACACTTTTCGTTAACATAGACTTTTTGGAAATTAACTTGTTAGACTTGAAAGTTAAATTAACGTTTAAAGAAATTTGAAACTCGATTTTTAAATTTGTGTTAAAAATTTTTAAAATTGTACTAATTATCATGTGATGCTTATCATTTGATTCAATTTAGAACAGAAAAGATTTTATTTATGGAATTATTAAAAAGATTAAGAATTTCCCCTTCCCCCGCTATTCTAATTAAAAATATGAATCTAAACAAATGTCTTACGTTACTTCAAACAGCTAGTGGCCTCATCTGTGCGTCAACTGGCATGCAGAAACTACTCTGCCGCCGTTACACATGTCGTTTCCACCGGTCCTTCTTATGGCATCACCGAGGAACAAAAACAAATGCAGGATATGGCGCGCAAATTCACACGCGAGGAAATCATACCCGTCGCTGCACAACACGACAAAACCGGCGAATATCCATGGGAAATTGTTAAGAAAGCGTGGGCCTTGGGTCTGATGAACAACCATATTCCCCAGGAAATCGGCGGCATGGGTTTGGACGTTTTTACCTCTTGCTTGATTGCCGAGGAATTGGCTTATGGCTGCACCGGCATTATGACCGCTTTGGAGGCCAGTTCGTTGGGTGTAAGTATGCCGCCTATTTTATATGGTTCAAATGCGCGAACTATTTCTATTTCCATGTTATAGCAAACTCCCATCATTTTGTCTGCCAACGAGGCACAAAAGAAGAAGTACTTGGGACGTTTACTCGAAGAACCACTGGTTGCCGCATATTGCGTCACCGAACCAGGCGCAGGCTCCGATGTGAATGGCATTAAGACACGCGCCGAAAAGAAGGGCGACGAATACATTTTAAACGGTCAGAAGATGTGGATTACCAATGGTGGTGTTGCCAACTGGTACTTTGTGCTTGCACGCACAAATCCCGACCCAAAAGTGCCAGCAAGCAAGGCATTCACCGGCTTCATTGTCGAACGTGACACACCCGGTCTGACGCCTGGTCGCAAGGAGCAGAACATGGGCCAACGCGCTTCCGATACACGCGGCATCACCTTCGAGGATGTGCGTGTACCCAAGGAGAATGTGTTGATTGGCGAGGGTGCTGGCTTCAAAATTGCCATGGGTACCTTTGACAAGACGCGTCCACCCGTAGCTGCTGGTGCTGTTGGTTTGGCGCAACGCTGCATGGACGAAGCGCTCAAGTATTCGTTGGAACGTAAAACGTTCGGTGTGCCAATTGCCTACCACCAGGCAGTGCAATTCATGTTGGCCGATATGGCTATCGGTGTGGAAACATCGCGTTTGGCTTATCGTTTGTCTGCATGGGAAATCGATCAAGGTAAAGTATTTACGCTTTAAATTAAACTATGAAATATGATTGAAATAGTTGATGTAAGAGCGTCAATTTTTCAAAATAGATTGGCATACAAAGTCCAATAAAAAATCAGATCATTCTGATTAAATTTTTTATACAATACCAGATATCGCTGTTATAAAGATAATTATAATCTTTGCATATAAAGTTTATTAAATTCTCTTTTAATCATTAATATACTCAGAAAAAAAGCGATACTAATTCTGCGAGTATGGATATTTTTTTTTTTTATTTATGTTCAGGATATTAAAAAATATAATTTAATTCGACTATACCATAAAAATAGAAATAATGGTAAAAACAAACTATTTTATTAATTGTTTGAATATTATCGAACCAATGGTATGCACCCTATTGAACAATTTAAATAGTAAAAATAATTGTTTTACTTCCATAATTCCATTAATTTATTTCAATAGTAAAATTACTATTTTTATTATTAAAATTGGTCAATAGAATGCATACCATTGGTTCAAACAATTAATAAAATAATTTGTTTTTACCACTAATTTAATAATGCGAAGTATTATTGATGCGTATTTTTATTTTTATAGTATAACTGAATTAATTTATATTTTTTTAATATTATCCTGAACATAAATTTAAAAAAAAGAAGTGCAAACTCGCAGATTGATGCACAAAACAAACATGTTTCTATTCGTGTTTAAGTTTTTATATGCCATATAGTGAGACGTTTATTATTATAGGAGACAAAACATTAAAACAATAGTATTTATACCTTTTAAATTCAATAATATTGAAATTATTATATTAATGGTACTGAATATTTCAAATACTATTGAATTGATTAGAAAAAATTTTAATTTATATTTAAAAAAAGCATAAAATCAATGGTAGAAACTAGAGATGGGCATGAGGGCGTAATTCACGTGAATCACGCGTTATTGTGATTGAATCCTAATTTTGCTCACGTGATTGTGATTGAGTGTGAGTAGACCAAAAAAAAAGCAGTGAGTGAGTGTGCGTGATTAGAAATGTTCTTTCGTGAGTGTGAGTCAAAACTCACTCACGTGCCCATCTCTAGTAGAAACAATTAAGTGCTTAATTTTGATTTTCGTTCGAGTGTATTGTATTTTTATAAATAATTATAACATAGGCGACGATTTCGATTTGATTTTTCTACTACTTTGTTCTCTTTAATTATCTCCAAGTTAATTTAATACTTTCACTCTATTGCAGGACGCCGCAACAGTTACTACGCCTCCATTGCCAAATGCCACGCTGCTGATTTGGCCAACAAAATCGCCTCCGATGCTGTGCAAATCTTCGGCGGCAACGGCTTCAACAGCGACTACCCCGTGGAGAAACTTATGCGTGACGCCAAGATTTACCAAATCTATGAGGGCACATCGCAAATTCAACGCCTCATTATCTCGCGCAACATGTTCGAAGCGGCCAAACAGTCCGCAAACTAATTCTAAGTTAGCTTTGGCATTATGTATATAAAAAAAGACAAGTCTGTATTAAAAATTATGTCGCTTTGTAATGCAGTTTTATGCAATTCGTTTTTATAGAAAAAAAAGTTAAATACTGTTTTTTATTATTATTTTTTTTTAACACTAAATTTACGAAAAGTCATTAAATTCATAAAAAATAAATTAAGTCCATAAAAATACAAATGAGGTCGTTTTAATTACGCACATATTAACATTATTTATATACACACATATAAAAACATTTTTGAACATTGATAAGAAACACTTAATCGCGAAAATGTCTGTCGCTTGTCTGCGATAAGTTTACGTTTAAATTATAACAGGCACCTTTATAATACTAATTCAGAAAAACAAAATCAACTGCATGTTGCAACAAAATTAATAAATAAATGAAAAACAATAATTAAAATTAAAAAATAAATAAATAAAAACTAAAAACAAATTAATCAAAACAATTTAAATCCACATCATTTAGGTAAAGTTGAAAGTTACGCGCGCATCGCAAGTGCTTGGCTTTGCTGCCCCATTGTGCCTGCCAGGCAGCAAGCAACCTGTGTTCAATGTCCGCGCTAATGGTGACAGACATAAAATGTGGCAAATGCGCCAGTGCCTGCTCCTGGAATTCAGTATTTAGCAAGCGATCGCAATTAGTCGCCATCAACTTTTTCAGCTGTGGCACATCGGTGAGCAGACATTTAAGTGCAGCTACACTTAAATTGTGATTTTGTGAAATGTCCAAAGTATGCAAATCGTTTGATTTGTGCAGACACTGCACAATGCGTTCCATGTGCGCATCACTAAGGTGGCAGCCAGCTAAAGCCACGTGCTTAAACTGTTCACAGGTGCCGGCTTCAAAGAACTGCGCCAAATGTGCAGCACACGCAGCATGACTAATCGTGTAACTTACATTTAAATACTGCAAACGACTAGAATTGAGTTGTTCCAACACTTTACGCAGTGCTACATCTTGCAAGTGATTAAAACTTATATCGAACGTTGTGAGACCAAAGAAATTCAGATCATAGTCGCCAAAGTTTGTTATGTTGCAATTGGATAGTGCAAGCTTTTGCAATGTAGTCTTCAACGCGCAGAATTTATGCAATATTGCTATGCAGCTGTTGCCTAATGGATTCTGATTTAGATTGAGCTCCTCCAACTGCGTTAGTTTTTCAACACCCGTCGCAGTGCAAAGCAACTCCAGGCCCTCGCATGTTATAAGATTTCCCTGCAGTTTAAGTGTTTTCAGCTGCTTGAGGGTGTGCAGCGATTTGGCGAGCTGGCGACAGCCTTCGTTTTGTATGAAATTGTTTGAAAGATCCAGCGTATGTAAAAGTTGCTGATGCAGTATAGACTTGAAGATTGGCTCCGTTAGCTGTGACGTCAACCAGCAGTCGTTGAAGTCTATCACATTGGAAAGTTGCGCCTTTTCAAGCGCCGTCAAGACAACGCCATCTATTTCTGTAAATGAGCCAAACGATTAATGCAATTGTCATTGACACACACAGTTGTCACAAACCTTTGTTGCATTGGCGACACATTTCCTCATAACGTTGAGGCAGAGGCGACATTTTCCACTCGGTAACTGCGCCTAAAATCATAGTTTCCTCTAGGGCAACGTTTACTGCATCATTTTCTTCGTACGCAAAACCATCGGATGTTTTCAGACGTAGCACAGGCTTCAGGCCGACGGTACTGTTAATAGGAAATTGAATTATATATATATTAGCACAAAATCCCTATAGTTAAATTAATTTGAATTAGGTACATGCATCATTTTAAGAAAATTAAAATGCATGCTATGCAATGTGTATTCCCTATCATATTCCTGTGCGTTTTCCTCAAAACTGCTACCTTAATCCCAGTTTTCTTGGATATTTATACCCTACACTAAGAGTGAAAGGGTATATTCAGTTTGGTACGCCGTTTGTAACACCCAGAAGGAAGCATCTCCGGTATGGAAAAGTATATATATTCTTGATCAGCATGACCTCCTGAGTCGATTTAGCGATGTCCGTCTGTCTGTCCGTCTGTCTGTCCGTCTGTCTGTCCGTCTGTCTGTCTGTTGAAATCCCTACTACTTTTAAAATTTAAGAGCTAGATAAATGAAACTTATAACTTAGATTACTAATATACCTACGCTGTATGTGCGAAAATTGGCGAGATCGGTCCATTGTGACCAATATATATATTTGACTTTTTTGGTCAAATATATATATTGATATCATGCTCAAATACATGATAATAATGTTTTCCGGCGAAAAGACTTATGGTTCACAAAAAAAATGAATGGAAATTCTTCAGCGATTGAAAGTTTGTAGTTATTTTCCGAATTTGTTTACCCTGGTGACCTATATACCACTTTGAATGGTAACCACACATCTGTGTAGGGTATTTATAGTCGGCTTAGACCGAATATAATTTTGATAATCCTAACTATCATAATTACACCTACTTTAAAATTTCACATGTGATCTAACCTTCCCAACTGGTTTTTATCTCTGGTGGGATTCCTATATTTCGTTGCTCCCAAATTTATTTTTTAACCTAAAAAGGTTGTTTTTAGAAAAATAATACGTAATAATAGCTATACGATACGATGGATTAACGATAGTACAAAAATTTGGAGGAATTTAACGACCTATGTTACGTTAGGATGGCGGTAGATGCCTCACAACTAGATCTATAGTGCTATGCGATTTCTCTAGTCTCCTTAAATTCCAACATAAATATTAAATATTCAGCTATAAACACGGCGAATTTTAACACTCTACCTTCATCCATTTTAAAGTTATAACAGTTTAAAGAAAACTTGAATTTCAAAAAGACACCAAAAAATATGCCAACTTTTATCCCTCTACGACGCTCCGTTTAAAAGTTATAAAGGTTTAAAGAAAACAGAAATTGGAGATGCGATTTCTCCGGTATCCGTTAACCGATTGAAATAAATTGAACGCAAACTTAAACTTAAGCTATAAACGAATGTCAATATGATTTTGGCCCAGATCAAATGTGCCCGTCTTCAGTGCGAAGTTTTTGTTTTGCCCTGTGATGATTCCCAAAAGTCGGCTGCATATCTTGTGGTTTAGAGATAAAAAGATCAGAATAGCTTAGTTATTTTGCTGTGAGTACTATGTGTCCCACTTCTGTGTGCTAAAAAGAGTGATTTGGTTTCATCGTTCGAGTAATAGAATTGTATTTTGGTGCATTCACTTCTGGGGGTTTAATATTTCGAGTATTGATCTTCCTCATCGTTGCCTTCTATGTTACAGTGTCCTGGTACCCACTATATTGTTTTTTTTTTTAGATCTTTGAGTGCTGCTGACTGTCTACATAAAAATATATTTCTTTTTCAGAAACATACCCATTTCGTCATTTAGCCTGAAAAATACTGCACTCGTTTAGTTGTTTTAATAAGTTACTGGTATTTGATTTTTGGACGAAGCCGTCGATTTGTGTGGATCTGTCAATAAAGACGTTGCGCGTATTTAAAGGTTCACCGATTCGTGAAGACTAGTAGGGGAAAGGTCTGTAGGTTGGGCCGGACCGTAGGCAGGGCCACCGCTATTTTTTTTTGTTTTTTTTTTTTTTTACTGGCGATCTTAAAGTTTTATTGGTACATCTCAAGTAACATTGCACTCCAACTTTTTTCGAAACTTTGAATTGAAATGACCTGTTGCTTATAACGCATCTAGATGAATACTAAAATGTACTCAAAAAAGTTTTTTGTTGATTTTTTCAAGTGTAGATTAGGTGGTCAATATGCATTCTAAAATCAAAGTTAAATTCATTAAAATATCGTTCATGAATACCTTTTTATAATGTAAACAAGTTTTCTATCAAAATTTGATGCAGACAAAATATGTCGTATTTTTCTCAAAATTTGATAAAAACGTATGTTGGGTGACTCAAGGTACGTAGGTTGGGCCACCCATTTTCTCATTATTAGAAGCAATCACAAAGATTTTCCTAGCATATAATTGCTGAAATGCAAGGGTCATAGTGATTTTTTTATGTAGAGTGTCAGATCGAAACATTTTTAGATAATTTTGAATGATTTTTCAATTTAGGGTTTTCTGTTTACATTTTCGTATAAAATATCAAAATGAAAACTCATCACTAGTTCATGATTTTGCAAGTTCTATTAAATAAAAATTATACAGATTGGTTAAAAAACGATAATATAATTGAAATTATTCATTTTCGGTCTTTTTTTGAAAGGTTTTTACCGGTTTTTCGTGGTGGCCCAACCTACGGACCAATTTTTTTTTTTGCATTTTTTTTTTGTTCATCAGAAAGTATGCTGTAATTTTTATGTTACCATAAATGTTTCTTCTATAAAAGATAGCCCATTAAATACACTTTAAATTGGTATATATTATTCCACTAACTTGTTGGCACACAAAATGTTAAACAAAATACAAAACTATGTCCAACCTACGGACCTTTACCTTATTTTATTGACGGACATTTTTATCGAAAACTTCCTGTTGAATCGTGTTTTTGAAACCATGTAATCAATCTAATATTTGTTATATTTTTAAAAGGTCAATATTTGAAAAATTTGATTCTTTGAGCCGTATCTTTGAGTGACGTATTGTACGCCACCACTTTTGTGTTTTTTTCTGTAATACGATTTTTCTGTAATACGGTTTAATCTGTTATTAGATTTTTTTTGTAATACGATTTTATCTGTAATACGATTTTTTCTGTTATAAGATTTTTTTTTGTAATACGTGGCTTAATTGAGAACCGAATGAACTAGTAGATATGGGCGCGTGCCGTGCTTTCTTCGTATCACGCCCGAAAATCTTATTTTTTTAATTATATATTACAGGGACTAAAATCCTTTTAAATATCGGTTCGGGTTCCAAGATTTTAAAATTGTGGTTCCGGTTCCGATTCCGGTTTCAACCAACAAATTAAATGGGTTCCGATTCCGGTTCTTTGCGTTCCCTGACAGGGACTATAATATCTGTGCCGGTTCTGGTTCCAGAAAAAAATATATATGTTCCTATTCCAGTTCCGGTTCAACACATTTTTAATAACGATTCTGGTTTCAAAAATATAATCGGTTCCGGTTTTATTTTTCACGTTTCGCTTGCTTTTTCATGTTTTACCGTACTTTTTCGTGTTTTGTCGTCTTTTTACGTGTTTTGTCGTATTTTTCCGTGTCTTTTAAAATCCCGGGTTTTATCGTTCATCTCGTGCGTGCCTGTAAATTTATTCGTCGGGCTCGTGCTCGTGCGTGTCCGGGCCATAAAAAACAGGTACGCGCCCATCTCTACTACGTAGGGCTTGAATTGGTTTAATGATTGCGTAAAGCGAGAGAACACACAGACGGGTGGAATCAATCCATAAATTTCACTCAAACATTTACCATTGTAATGCCCACCATTGTAATGTAGCCGCGGTAGCTCAGTGGTTAGTTCGTTGGACTGCGAGCCGAAATGTCCCTGGTTCAAGCCTGGACTGGGGCTAACATAACAACATCTTTTAATAGAAACATTTTTCTATACCGCGCTACCTCTCGGCAGTAAATGGCAAACCTACGAGAGTAAAAGATTGCCTATGAAAAGCTCTCACTCGCCGTTCGGATTCGGCAATAAACTGTAGGTCCCACAACTTTGAGTACAAATATAACACGCACAGCTCAAAATGGTGAGAGAGAGAGCTCGACCTAAGTTCTCATAGGACTATAGTGCCAAACTATTATTATTATTAATGCCGACAAAACAGACTTACACACCGTAAGTCTGTTCTTCGGTGCTCAAGAAAACAAATAGAGGTTGAAATATTTTCGTGCCGTTTTATATATTTCGCATGTTATTGTATTCGGTAAAGGAACTTCAAAGAGGATTTTGAAGCACCTGCCCAAATGTGCGAAATATATTCTATCTAAGGCAGAATGTCACCTACATTCTGCCTTAGATAGAGTGCAGTATGTCTTACATCGTTTTAGAATATCGAAGTTCTTGGCAGCTAATTCCGACACATCAAACAGAGGTCATTGAATTGAAAATCCCAGAACGTCAAGAGCAGCTAACTCCGCAATGTCCACAGCGTTTATAATGAGAAACGTTTTTACAATAACATACAACATAGGGTCTTGCATTATAATCAACTCTATTCCACACTCAGAGATAATTTTAAGGTCATTATTAAGTGTATCATTCATAGTACGCCTTATACACGCAATCTACAAAAAGTGTTGAACGACTCTGGAGAAAACTTGATATCCATCGAATAAATGAATTACCGACACCATATACAATTAGTTGTGATGCGAGGTTTCAGTTTTTCCACACTCGATCAAAGGTTTTTGGAATATATATAGCTACAACCTTACTGTCCTCAAAATGGTGAATTAAATTATTCCACTTTTCCGAAAAGGTCGCCATTATGTCACCTGTTGATTTGGTACTACGGAAACCATATCCAAATTGTTCACAATGTGGACATTTATTACGCACTCCATACCATTACAGCAGCGGCATTTATGTGTCTATCTGCGAAACAAAATTGCCAACTAAAATTGCGGAAAAAACTCATTTAATGCAACTAAATTTGTCGCATAAACGACAATGCAGCCGAAACAATACCGTGGTCACAATTACTAAGAGGTGCAGGGAATTTTACATCATATTTTTCCAGTTGCGAAGTCGAAAAAAATTTAGGATTTTTGCCTCTGCCCACCGACGCTTGAGATGTACGTCGGCTACAAATGGATGGGTTGATTGTACTCGGCACACAACATTACCACTTCATGTCTTGATAGATGCGAGTGTGAGCCACTTGATTGAGCAGCATGTGACGTTGTGTATATTAAAATATCAGGCAAAAACAATTTCAATGTCTGGCAACTGCTCCATATATTTAAGATGTAATCACATGAGTCATCGAATTTATCACAGGTAAGGTACTATATAAAAAAACGCAAGTGCATGACGTGTGTTTCAATTTAAATTCGCTATCCGACACACAGTTGAAACGCACCTCCGAATAAATAAGGCGAAATCCACAATAAAAGCCACAATTTGTCAAGAAACATTTTGTGGTGGGGATAAAAAAATCAACATGTATAAAATAAAAATAACAAACATACTTGTAGTAACGCCTTGCCGCCTCTTCAGCCAGCCAACGAATATTGATGTCATTCAGTTTCTTGCGCTCTACTGGCACAAGCAGCAATTCATCTTCGACCTTAATTTTAAATGAAACCGTAGCCGAAACTAGCTGTGTCGCCTGCACTTTGATGGGCGAAGATTTCCCAGGCGATATCAGCAGTTGGATTGAAGTTGTAGTCGAATCAGCTTCAGCCGCACGAAATCTGGCCATTGAACATGCGTCTGTGGACTCCTCACTTGACATGGGACTTTCACTGCGAAAACGACAAAAACCACTGTCCAAGAGAGAAGCCTGATACTTGGGTTTGGCACTGCCACTGCCACGACTGCCGATATTTTGTTGCAGCGATGAATTACTGTTCATGCTGGATGAGCGTGGCAAACGTAATTTTGATGCCTGCTTTTGCCGTTTCTCCGCATTGGTTGATGTTCTGGCATCGAGCAGTATTTCGAAAGCGTCCATTTCGGGTGTCAAGAAATCCAAGTGACTGGAAGACAGTTCTAAACGTGATAGATCATCACTGGATGTAGATTTGGCAGTGGTGCCGGACAATGAAATGGTGCCGCTGGTGGTGGCAGCGGCTCGTTCCTTAGTGGGTGTCTGCATTTTGCGTTTCTTTTTTTCGGGCCCCACATCGTCTATAAGCCAAGAATCAACCTCAACATCATCGGCATTTAGTAGAGCGGTACGTTTTTGTTTGCCACTGCTGCTGCTGCCACTCGTCAAATAATGTTCGTCGTGCATAGTGTTTGTGCGATGCGAACGCTTTAGTTGATCCATCACCTGTCTGTAATCCGCACTTGCACTTGTCGAACGTGTTGAGTTCTTTTCCTATAATAAAAATGTTGTTTTTTAGAATAAGTATTTTAATTAAATAAATTTTATAATGTGTACCTTTAGAACTGCTGGACTGTTGTTTTGACTCCACGTTGTCGTCGCATCATACTCATCGTCATCACCACAAGATTTGCTAGCCGAAGAATTCTCATCAGATACCGCTTGTGAATTCGTTAGTGCCGCGTTGTTCTCTAGGCTACAAATTCCCACTTTCGACAAACGCTTTAGGATGCCGCCACGCAATTGCTCATATTGCGCCTGCTCGCCCTCCACCAGTGTGGTCGTGCGTCGCCACTTGTCCAATGCATTGAGGCAGGTGTCGCCAAAATCGGTTTTCAGCGTTGCATCAGCACCGCGCTCCAAAAGCAGTTCGATCACATCTAGATAACCGTTAGTGCAGGCATCGTACAGCGGTGTAATGCCATCACAACTTGTGCCGCCCTTATCATTGATGGCGCTACTTGCACCGCGATCCAAAAGAAGTTCGACAATATCTCTGAAGCCGTGATTGCAGGCTTCGTGGAGCGGTAGCCAGCCAGCATGATCGCGCACATTCACCACATGCCCCTGATCGATGAGACGCCGCACTAACTCTAAATTACCTGCAATACACGCCTGATGCAGCTGTGTTTCGCCCTTGTTGTTGCGTTTGACCGTTAGAGAACGTGTGCCGCGTGTTACGCGATGCGCACGCGGTTTTTCAGTTTCGTCCAGATCACTTGTATCGGAATCGGTGAGTTCATCGAGACAGACATCGGCGCCCAGTTCGGGCGTATTTTGCTCAATGCTAGCGTGCTCGCTCTCCGCGTCACTCTCCTCTTCTAGCGTTGACAAATCGATGCCTATTAAATTGTATAACATTAATTAAATATTTAATAGCATACCAAACATTGTTATTACCATTGCTTTTAATCTCGTCGTCCAGCATTTCGACTAATGTATTCATTTTATTTTTCAGTTGTAGCTTTCTGAGACGCACAAAAACAATTTTCAATAGCTTTTGTTTTGAAACGCCTGTTGCTTTGGACGCCTGTTCCTTCGCTTTCATGTAGATGTCCTGCACCGTCCAAAAGGACTGCATCTGCAGTTCGTATATGTCGGCTATAGTGCATAATGTGGAAAAGGCCTCGGTAGGCTCCTCTTTGTTTAACTCATGCTCCTTCCACAGATACTCGAGCGCTTTGTCGTATTGCTTGTTGTCCTTGTAGGTCTGATAGAGACTGACATAAATGGGTATCAGCTGTTTGCCTGTCGCTGCATTGCTTTCGGCACACGCCAGCATCTGCTGATAGTACTCCAGTGCTTTTGCATAGTTCTGCAGATGACAACAGCCATCACCAAGCTTTTCGTAAATAGTTCGGCGTTTCTCATAATCGGTGCAACTGGTTGTGACCAACTCATCTAGGGCTTGGCAAATCTTAACAACTTGAAAGTATAACAAAAAAAACTTAAAATAAAGACTTATGACCGCGAGACAAAATATCCCAAGAAAACTTCCCCTGAATCCATTCTATGAATATCAAATTTAAATTTTAAATGAAATTTCTTGAATACAAATGGCGTCTTTTGAATTTCAAATGGAATTTCTGAATGTAATTAGATCTTTTCTGAATTACATTTGTACATTTTGTTGAGAAGAATTGTGTCCGGACAGAATAGTCTTCAGAAAAATCAATCTCGGGGAAAAATAACTCATAACAGAACGCAATATTTTAAAACTAAACACATACCAACTCGCAAAGATTTCTCAATGGCATTGCGATCATTCTCGTCTGGCGTATTCTTCTTGTACGCCTTTGTCAGTATTTGTTTGGCGCTGGCAAAGTCCCCTTCCTTTATGAGTATTTCCGACTTGGTTATAAGTGTTTCGCATATTTTTTTCACCTTATTGGGCAAACGTTTTGCCACTTCCTGTGCCAAATTGCAAAAACGCAATGCAAGCGTTGGATTGTTGATCTTGCAATGATACAACAAACTCATCGATATGTAGCACAAATGGGTCAGTTCGAAAATGTCGTTCGATTTGCTAATTTTGATGGCTTTATCAATGTAGGCAATCGATTCATCATACTCCTCGATGTGTTCTTTTACTACACCAATATTGAGATAGCAGCGTGCTTGCATATCCAATTGCTCCAGTTTAGAAATTTGACCTGAAAGTCTAATAAAAAAAATGCGATGATCAATAAATGTGTCCTTTATTAATTTATAAATCATTAATTTTTAATGCAGTTTATGGTAGAAATAAATAATATTTATTCGGTAACATTTTCAACAAAGAGACTGAGTCGGTTTTCTCATCTCACGTGGTATGTCAAAATTTGTAACGCTTTCAAATTCGCAAAAAAGAGGGTTTTAGAAAATCAAAGGGACGTTGGTATCAACAAGTTCATAATAAACAATTTTGCTGAAGTCACCAAATCTGTATCTTTTGAATTTAAAATACAGCAATTTGCGAGTGACCCAGAGGTGATAGAGAAAATCAGATTTGAGATTACCGACTCCATAGTACATTAAAATCGTTATCAAAAAAGGTATTTATTGTCGCATTGTATTATAATTTATTAGAACTACTTTAGATATATAAATAAACGAGAAAATATTTGTAAAAAAGTATAAATATTTTTAATATAGTTCAATAAATTCAAACAAATAATTGTGTAGTATCAAAATTGAATATTTTTTCGAATTAGTTTTGAAATTGTTAATAAATTCCATTTTGTAGAAATTAAAATACATTTTCGAATTTGTGATATCGAAAATGACATCATACACATAGCATCAGCATCGCTCTATGTCGCTTATTTCTAATCTGGTCTATTTCTAAATCGGTGCAAAGAATAGTCAGTAGTTATAACGTTATAAAAACAGGACGGTGTGCGGGTGGTTAGTAACGACATCGAAGGTTAAACCGTTAATCAGGACTTATCTTATTATAAACAAAAAATAAATAATATATATAATTACAATGCACACCTACTCCTTTATAAGCAGCAGACTTTTTAAAAAAGATTTCTCCGCCATCTTTAGCTGCTGCACTGCTGTACCAGCCGAAACCTCACTTAAACTCTGGCCATGCAGGAGATGCGCACGTCCCAGCGTAGCGTAGGCGCGCTGTTCCTCCACCTTGTTTTGCAATCTCTTCACCGACTCTATTAATTGTATTGCACATTAATTTAGCTATTTTAGTGTATATAAAATAAGCCTTACTTAAATACAAATTGATATGCTCCTTGGCATTATCGAATTCACTTAGCAGCATAAACATTTCACCCACCATTCGTTGCGCTTTAGCCATTTCCAACTGTTTTCCCAGTCTGTTATAGATTTCGGCTTCCTGTTCATATTCCTTGACTGCATTGTGATACTTGCCCTGTTGATTATAGTAATCGCCCAAATGATTACAGCTGACGGCCAGTTGTTCCCGATTTCCCTCAACGAGCGCCTTTTCTTTGCGTTTAATATATCCTGCAAAACAATATATTATAAATTCTCAAACATATTTCAATTAATTGCATACGTTTTTCCTCCATTATTTGCAAATAATATCTTCATGAAACACAAAATAAACAAAAACAAAAATGAAACAAAAGCAAAATTGGCTACTTCATTCAAAAGTGCGCAAAATGCAAAATAAGTTTACTTCGAATTTTATGAAACTTCAAAAGTAAACTTCGAAAAAAAGACGTAACCAATATTTTAGAGAGTTGCCATGTTGCCAATAATTTTTAACTACAGTGGGAAAGAAATGCACACGTTAAATTTTAACAGCCGTTTTGTTGTAAAATTTAGCTCGCGTGTGTTTTTTCATCACATTGCTTTTTTGGTACTTTTTGTGACAATTAAAAGTAAAAAATATATTCGTTGTTCAGTTTTCCCTGTGTGGTTGAAGTATATGCAGGCCAAAGTCTTTGCTTGGCGTGCAGTTGTTTCAAAGAATATTCATTTGCATCTTCCAAATGTAGTCAGCCTCAACTGAAATTCTTTTGAGGTAAACAATAGTATGAAGCTTAACCAACTATTAGTTGAAGCAACTGCAACATTAATTGGGGAAACACACTTTTTATTCATTTTCATTCTTTTTATTTCCATTGCTACGGAAACTAAATTCAAAATGAGACGTAACTAATATTTAGTTGACTCAACAGATATTTGGTTACAATGACTAAGTGATATAACATTATTTGATTGCGTAGCCAAAGCAGGACAACATCAGTCGCACAAACTTCATATTTTTCACTCGTGTATGTGCTGAGGACAACGCGTGCCACGTGTTAAACATAATTTGGATTTGTTTCAATACAGCCCTACGGTACGTTAACGGACCGTCAAAACGTAAAATCAACGGATTCACACCGCATTTCAACCAGTATGACGGTCCATTAACGTACCTGGACCGTTTTCGTATCCAGAAAACGGAACGTTTACGGAATTGTATTCCGTATTACTGTTCCGTATACGGCATTGTTAACGGACCGTTTTGTTTCTTGGGCAGGCACGCGCCCATTAAAGATTTTTTATAGTTTCTACCCCAATTAAAAAAATCCTTACTTTCAGCTTCAGAAAATAAAAATTTCGTGGTATTTTAACCTTTTCTTAAAAATCTGTTGTTTTAGTTTTACTAATGGATTTTAAGTATCAAACTTAATTTTTATTTATTTAATACCGGGACTAAAACCTATTGGAATATCGGTTCCAGATCGGATTACAAGATTTTTAAAATTGTGGTTCCGGTTCGGATTCCGGTTTCAACCAACAAATAAAATGGGTTTCGATTCCGGTTCCATACATTTTGAATAACGGTTCCGATTCCGGTTCTTTGCGTTCCCTGACAGGGACTATAATATCTGTTCCCGTTCCGATATTTTAAAAATAACGGTACTGATTCCAACCAGAAAAAAAATATATGTTCCGATTCCAGTTCCGGTTCAATACATTTTTAATAACGATTCTAGTTCCAAAAATCTGGTGCTTTTCCGTATTTCTTCGTGTCCCCGTATTTTATCGTGGTTCTCGTGCGTGCCTGTAAATTTACTCGTCGGGCTCGTGCTCGTGCGTGTCACTAGTCAGCGTGCCCGTGCGTGTCCGAGCCATCAAAACCAGGCACGCGCCCATCTCTAATACATAATGCTGAAAATGTCAAGAAGAAAATTTTAAAAATACAAAAATTAATTATTTTTTTTAATTAATTTCAGTTATGGTTTAATGCATTAAATTTGGAGATTCTATTAAAATTTCACTGCACACATTTACTCTTATCTCTTTTGCCATTCACTGTGGTTTCTTTTTGATCCTGAGAATTCTTGAAAATTTGCTAAATGTTGACATATGTTTAATTTAAACTTTTTTTAAAGTATTAAAATTTTACGAAAAATTTTAATATTTTAAAAAAAGTTTAAATTCATTACCATGAATACTAGTGTAAACGTACTATTATTTTTTTTAACGACAAAAGGTGCGGCAACTCTGGTTTGTATTACATAAAATATTGAACACAGCTTTGATATAGCTAAAGCTATTGTGAATTTTTTTCATGTAGCAAAAAAGCGTGAAGCCAAATTTTGTATAGCTTAATTGGAAAAACTCATGGTAAATATAGTTTTCTTATTTTAATTGCTAACAATACGAATTAAAAAGTGCATAACAATTAGTATACATGTTATTTAATAATTTAAAGATATTAATAACATAGAATATGTGAAAACTTTTGAGAACGCTGCAACGCCATGAATTAATTTTTTTTTCGTATGTAATTTTTCTTTCAATAGGGAGGTTATTGTAACTATTTATAAAACAATTTCGTGAGTTCGAGTGTTACGAGAATTTCATCATTTTTGATACAAAAACGCCGGTCAATTTGTTGAAAATTGTTTTCAATTGCCGGCGTACTACATAAAACATTTTGTAAAACACTCTGTGGAAAAATCAATAAAAGAAGTGCAAAAATGGCAAACAATAACTATGCCGGATTTAATTACGGAGGCGCACAGTACGCTGCACCTGCAGCAGCTGCAGCTAGTTATACTGCAGCCGCCGCTGGTCAGGCCGCCTACCCGGCCGTTACCAATGCAACTTACGCTGCAAATGCTGCCTATCAAACGGCAGCAGCAGCTGGCGGTTATGCAGCCGTCGGAGCCACGAATGCCGCAGCGTATGGCTATGATTACAGCCGCCCAATGCAAACATACGATGCTACTAAGACGTATTATCAGCAGGCGCCAACCAACTATAACACGACACCCTCAACAGGCGTTGGCAAGACGCACTACTCTGCACCGCCCGTCAAGAACATTAATCCGGGAAATAAAGCGGGTGGCGCCAAGGACAAGGTAAATGGCGCCGGCAAGCAACAGCAGCAGTCGGCAGCTGCGGTCGCTGCTACTGCAGGCTATGCCAGCTACGATGCTGCTTTGTACAGTGCTGCCTCGCTCTATGTTGCCCAGCAACAGCAACAACAAGCAGGCAGTGCCGTCGTTGCTAATCATGGTAAACAACAGTCTGGCGCTGGCTCCGGTGGTAATTGGTCAAATTACAAGGGTGGGCGGCATGGTGGTGGTGCTGGCGGTGGTGGTGGTGCTGCTGGTGGAAGTGGCGCAAACAACACCAACAATCGCGGACGCTCCAAGCCTCCTCCGCGACCGCAACAACTGCACTACTGTGAGGTGTGCAAGATTTCTTGTGCTGGGCCGCAAACCTATCGCGAGCACTTGGAGGGACAGAAGCATAAGAAGCGTGAGGCATCGCTCAAGCTGCAGTCGAGCGCGCAGTCGACATCTCAGAACAGAGGCAACAACTATCACTGTGACTTGTGCGACGTTACATGCACCGGCACGGATGCATATGCGGCTCACGTGCGTGGCTCCAAGCATCAGAAGGTAGTGAAATTGCATCAGAAGCTGGGCAAACCAATACCGCCTGATGAGCCCAAGAAAATGTCCAAGATTAACTTTGTGCCCGCAAGTGCAACGCTGAGTACTGTAAAAGGAGATGGTAGCGCAGCTGCTGAATCAACAAATGACAACGAAGTTGAAGACAGTAAGTTAAATTTTTTTTATTCATTTTTTTGTTGTTATATTTCTAAACAAATTGCGTGGTTACACAGTGGAACAGGATGATATGGTAGCTGGTGAAAACACAGACAATATTAAGCCAGTCGGTGGCGAATACATTGACGAGATCAAGGATGACGAGGGAAAAATGCTAAGTTTCAATTGTAAACTCTGCGATTGCAAGTTCAACGATCCCAATGCTAAGGAGATGCACATGAAGGGTCGCCGCCATCGGCTGCAATACAAGCGCAAAGTACAGCCTGATCTGGTGGTTGACTTTAAGCCGACACCGCGTCAACGACGCTTGGCAGAGGCCCGTGCGCAGCGCGCACTTATGCAGTCACATCGTGGTAACGGCCAGGGCGGCGGTGGTGGCGGCTTCAATGATGAACAAGACGGTGGCGGCATATACTGGGACGAGCAGCGACGTCGCGCACAGTACGATGATGAGTACGATTACAGCAATTGGTTGTCGCGTAGTTTTGCAGGTAGGCAACGAACGAATTTACTAATTGATCAATATTTTATAAATTTTAATATAACAATTATTTTTTGTGAAAAACACGACACGTTTTGCAATATTAAAACTATCGGCCATGTTCCGGTTTTTGATCGAATTTCATATAAAATTTGTAAACAAACAGTTTTGAATTCGATACAATTTGTTTTTCAAACAAATTCAAATCGTTGAAGTCAAAGCAAACAGATTGAATTCATTGAAAAACCAAGATTTGTTTTACTGAGACATCGAATTCAAAACCGTTTGTTTACATATTTTCTATAAAATTCGATCGAAAGTCAGAATGGGTCCGAATATTTCAAGAGCACTATGAAATAACCCCCAACATTTTTTTTAGTTTTTCTTTGTTTCATGTTCGTAGCTGTTTTAAATATCGAGTTATATCGTTTTCAAATACTCGGTTGTATGGGAGGTGCCACACGTCATTACCCAATCCCGGCTATATATAGCCTATACTACCCCCTGACTTTTTTAGTCTGTTTGTGTAAAATGTGTCAAATCGATTCAGCTGTTTAGACGTGATGTTCGAACAAACAGACGGACGGACAAAAAGTTGTATATTATATATTGACATAATTGCCCCATTAGATAATAGAAAGAGTGTGAGAACTTTGTTGATTTGAAACAATCTAATATTTTAATCATTTTTTAGTAGTCCTGAGAATTGTAAAAAAAGATACTTGATCAATTGAAGCATATAATAAAAATTGGCTACTACAAATAAAAAACAATAACTGTCTTTTCAGGTCCACAACGAGGCTATGGCGGTCGTGGTGCTGCTGGCGGTCCGCCACCTTTCTTTGGCATGATGCCTGGCGGCGCCGGCGCTCGTCGCCCCGAAAGCACCGATGATCGTCATGCAATTGCACGTCACGCAGAGATCTATCCCAAAGAGGAGGAGCTACAAACCATCCAGCGCATTGTGTCGCACACCGAACGTGCGCTCAAATTTGTCTCCGACTCGCTTGCCGACAAACCCGCCGATAATGGAACGCAGATCAAGCGCGATAAACCGGACGCCGCACCCATTAAAGATGGTCGTGACAATCAAATGTTCTCCTTCCAGAAGGATGCAGACACAGGTAATGTACGCGTATTGAAGGGCGTCATGCGCGTCGGTTTCCTCGCAAAGGGTCTGCTGTTGCAGGGCGACACCACAGTCGAATTGGTTGTACTGTGCGCCGAGAAGCCAACGGTTGGGCTGCTGAAACGTGTGACCACGGAGCTGCCAAATAAACTCAAAGAAGTTGCAGGTAAGTCATTGGGCAAACGTAAGACATATTTTGGATAATAATTATAAATGGTACTCGATAGAGCTTTTTTTTAACAAATTACAAAACAAACAAACAAACAAAAAAAAGCTTTATAGATGTGTCGCATAACGTTTATTTGCGAATTAAGGTGACTTTTTCCAGAAAAATGCCTTGTGTGTCGACATTTTTCATAAAACTCGAAACGTTTTAAAAGCTGAATTTAATTTTATTAACTGAAGTGTGTTGCGCTGCATTTGGTCACTTTCACTGTAAACAAAAATATAAAACAAACAAAAAAACAAAAAATATATATAAAAAAAGCGTGAATTTAACCAAAGAAACTTTGTGATTATCGTGGCCTGTTTTAAACAAGAGAACAAGAAAGGAAATTTGTATGGAAAAAGTAGTTGCTGTGGCGGCAAACCACGCATACGCACCCCAAATCAAATAAAAACAAAAAAGAAATGCACGCTTAATACAACAATAAAAACGTATTCGGTGTTTTCAGCTTTTTTTCACAGGACATACCTTGAGGTTCATTGATTGCATTTCGCTGCAGGACAAACCCTATTCCAGTGTACGTATTCGTAGTCTCTCTCTCTGTAGATTTCGCAGACTTCTACTACCGCTACCACTAGCACTACTACTACTTCTACTTCTGGATTGCAGCATACGGTAACACGAGCAACGCAACCATTTTTGTGGCTTAGACATAGCAAAGGAATATATTTATACAAAGTTAGGGCTCTTCACTTCGGCGCATCGTTTCCTCACGTAAATGTCCCATTTACTTGAATACAAGTGCTGTTTCTTCTCGATTAACTCTCGCAAAGTACGCAAATTCAATTAGCTCCACATTAAACTTTGTGTAAATAAAGTCCTTTGAATGAACTGCAAGCAATATACATATATATATTATATAATATATCCATAGAAAAGCGAAAATTACAACACAGCTTCATACAAAACGTGCTATCAAAATTTCAACAGTCAATTATTTATGTATTTTTCATTTTGTTCATTGTTCTCTTAAGAAGATTACGAACGTTTTGTGTGATCATTGATTTGATTTCTCTGAATTATGATGTTGATGAAGTTGGCCATGAACTTCTCAAGAACGTAAATTTTGAAAAGCAACATTTGTATTTGTTTTTCTATTTTTTGCAACCCTTGTGGTTTGTTTTATACAGACATCAATGGGTTGCACAAAGTAGTAGTCGTGAAAAAGGTGACAATTGCAACAGAAAGCAATGTTGCTATAAATGATGCATTTACTACTACAATGCCATTTATTAACATTGCACATGAGGGTTGTCAGTTCTTTTCACATTCGCGTAGCAATAATTAACAAAAAAAAAGTCCCAGAAAACCCCTGATAGCGAACGAACCTAAGCATATTATTTTCGGCGTATGACAAATGCTTTGATTTTTAGACAATTATTTTATTTTTTTTTATATATGAAAGCGTTACAGTGCATCATGCAGCATAAATATTCCAATTTGTGTTTCAGTGAACTGTATCAGAGGTCAGAACATTAGGCGGAGAATCACACTTTTTCCACGTCATGTTTCGAATGTATTTTCTATAATTTTTGTTTTCGTTTGTCATCGTATTTAAGGCCTTCTATAAATAGTTTTATTTTATTTTTATGTATTCTACTTTATTATTATCGATCCCATAAATCGAAGACTACAATTGGAAATACCGAACTCTAACTACATGAAAATTAATTTTAGAGGGGAAAGAAAATGCTTTTATTTAATGATATCAATAAAACTGATGTATAAGACATTACTCTTATTATATTTTTTTTACTCTTATTATATTGATAATTTTTTCAGTCACAATTAATGGTTTTTCTAAATTTTCGAATGTGTAAATTTGTCTTTTGTTATTATGGGTGTGTGCGAATTCGACTAAATTGCTGATTAAACTAAATTTATCGGCTTTTCATTTGATCTGCATTCGTTAACCGGTAATCGTTATAGTCCGTAATCAATCGATCATCATAATCTGTTTGCTGTCTTCCAATTTAGTTCAATTCAGTCTGTTCGAAAATTTGCTAAATTGAAAAGTCTACACTGCATTACCGACAAAATTTCGTTTAGTCAGTAATTTAGTCGAATTCGCACACACCCTATATTAATTGGCGCATAATCATAGACAATTTAAAGTCAACTTTAAAATTATAATCGACTTTTTTGACAAATTTTGTATAGAATTAAATGTCAAACAGCTGATTTTTATAGAACTGGTGGATTAGTAGAACTCAGTGTTCCCAGTATCGTTTTGATATCGCAACGAAAATATTGAGACATAATAATAATAATAGTTTGGCGCTACAGTCCTGAAAAACTTAGGACGACCTGTCTCACCACTTGAGCTCTTGAGTGTTATATTTGTACTCAATGTGGTAGGACCTACAGTTTAATGTCGAACCGGAACGGCAGAATCATGGGCGTTGTTTACTCTCGGAGGTTTACCATTGTCTGCCGAGAGGTGGCGACGGATAGAAAAAGATGTTGACAGTTGCAGGCATCTAATTTGGCACCTTGCGGCTCGTAGTTTTACGTACCAGCAACTTTTCGCTCACAGTCCAGTAATCGAGCTACCAACGACGCTACATATTGTGAGATGCCGAAGAATTTTTCTGATATCTAGGCCAGTTCTCACACAAATTCACTTTTTCAATTTTTCAAACGGCTGGTTTAGAAAACGGGTTTTCATGTTTTCCACCAATTTCAATCGGCTTAACATTTCAAATTAGGAGATGTTCAGGATGAAAATAATAGAATATCCATGCAGACAAATACAGATCATATTAGATATAATAGAAATATCAGGGTAAATCGACGAGTTTCAATGTCGCCGACACGTTTTTGCATTAGAACCTTTGATATTTTGGATATGTGCGAATTGGTCTAAATTTGATGACACAAAAATAAGTTCGAATTTATGAAAATAGAAACAAACAAAAAATCTACCGAATAAATGTGATTCTCCTCCACCTAAAGAAATTAATAAACTTGCTATCAGGGTACCTAAAATATATAGGTTGCCAAGTTCTCTGCGTTCCCCATTAAAAATGTATTTAATATTAATTTTCAGGTGAACAAAGTCCGGTCGATTACAAAGTTGAAATGTCGCTGGAGGACTCTGCAGTTATTGTGTCCGATGATAGCGTTACAGTTCGAATAACTTTAACCTCACCGCTATTGCGCGAAACGGCTGATGCTGCCAAGCAGGATGCAGCTAATGTCGGCGCTGCTGCTCTACTACCACGTGAGCCCTGTCTACAGGCAAGTGTTGTTTTATACTTATTTAAATAATATACTAAATTCAAAACAAATAACTACTTTTTACGCTGTAGGCCTTGGCTGAACTACGTCACGCCAAATGGTTCCAGGCGCGTGCAACTGGTTTGCAGTCGTGCGTTATGGTGATTCGCATATTGCGTGATCTTTGCCATCGCGTCGCTTCGTGGCAGGCATTGCCGCAGTGGTCGCTGGAGCTGCTGGTCGAAAAAGTCATCTCATCGGCAGGTTTTCCATTGTCACCCGGTGATTGTATGCGCCGCATCATGGAAGCGCTTTCTACAGGCTTCATCGTTAATGGTCCCGGACTGTTGGATCCTTGCGAGAAGGAGGCACAGGATGCACTGCAGGGATTAAGCAAGCAACAACGCGAAGATTTGACAGTAGCTGCTCAGCAGTTCCTACGCTTCATAGCTTTTAGACAAATTTTCAAGGTACTGGGCATGGAACAGTTGCCCGCTCTCAAGTATCCGACACGTCCGTGGCGCATAAATCGCAAGCGTCGTCGTTCCTCAGGCAAGAGTGGCCAGCCGGGCGATGACAAGGCTGATGCCGACGATAAGGTTACAGATGAAAAAGTGGCCAAGCTTGATAAGAGCGCATAAAGCGCACGTCATACAATTTAATATTAAATAAACTTCAATTAGCAGTTAGTATTTGTTGGGATATAGAATTTTACCAAAACTTTCAATGTAACAAAATATCTCATAATATATATATGAATTCAAGTTAAAAAAAAAATAACTTCAGATATAAAAGAAAAACAATGCATAACTTATCCTGTAATATGTGCACCAGATACACTTGTATCTCATTTTTCTTCGCATAATGTAATGCATATATTTGAATGAATTTAAATGTCAAATGCGAAATGAATTAAGATTACTCATTAGTTGTTCAATGTAAGGGAATATTCTCTTTAAATTACTATCAATATGAGTTGCAATTAGCTACTATAGCAATAAAATTCTACAAACTTAATAAAAATTAGATTACTTTTCTTCTATTTATTATATTACATTATAAAGAATAAACATTTTCTTTTCAATCAATACCAATTTTGATCTAATAGATCTCAAATGCACTGTAAGAAACGCAGCCGACCACGATTTGATTTATGGATATGAACGGCACAAGACTTCTCTATCGCAATCTTCGATGCTGTGTTGTTTTCGAATGTAGCGGGCTCAAAGGACGGAAGGAGTTATTGGCATTAAACGTACGAAGTTAAGACGTAGTATATTTAAACAACAAGCAATACGGAATTCTTGAAGGACTTCGCTTGTTTGTGATATCTACGTTGATAAAGAATATAGTATCAGATTGAACCATGAGTTGTATGGGTTCATCGCATCAAAATCTAGCCGGCCGCCGTCTAGGAATGAGCGAAAATGCTCCTTCTTGGAAGGGTACATGACCAGTGTTTTCTCTCTAACACAACTGTTTTTTATAACTCAAATCAGAATATTGATACAAATTGGAGTCATGTCCAAATATGTGTTGAAAATACCAAGATCCTGATAACCTCACATATACGTTTTAAAGGAGATTTAGTGGCGAGATATACAATGAAGTGGTTACTATACATAAAACCTTGAAATAACTAAAATTGATACTAAATATTTTAGTTTTTTGTTTTATTCAAAACATTGCATTATTATTTAAAACACACAAGAAGTAAACATAGTGACGTAAGTGTATTTGTAATTTTATTAGTTAATAACTAATTTTAGAGTAGGAAATGTGTTAATATAAAAAAAATCATACAAAACTCTCCCATTTCGATGATTTTAAAGACTTCTCCTCACTATTGCCAACAACATTGTCCAGTTTTGCATCGTGGCAGCCTGCGACAGCTGCTTTCGCCTGCAACTCCAACTGTGCGATGGCCTCCCAGTCGAATTCTTCATTGCTCAACATTTGCACCAACTCATCGTTTTGTTGTTCAGTCTTTTTGCCCTGTTCCAGATTGAGTTGTTGTGCCATTACGCGACACTCGGAACCGCTGCCTCGTAGAAATTCCTTGAGGATGCTTTGTTTCGTACCGCATAATTTACACTGCCACTTATTAGTTTTCTTCACAATATCCACCTGGTGTTAAAATTATTTAGATTTAAAATTATATGTATAAATATAGATTTATTGGAAAACATTCACCTGGTGGACGTGACATGAAAAACATTGTAGCACACGTATTTCTTGAGGCATTTGGATGAGTGCTTGTAACTTTAAGAAATCTTGGATTTAAATATTTTCGTATGACAAATATTTCAGTTTGGCGGGAAAAATAGATCAAAATTTCTACAACGTATTTTTGACTTAAACATTACAACTGAAAGCGAATTTTTATTTCAAATTTTGCGGCTACACACTTTAGTTTTATACGTTGGTAATATTAATTAACTGTATATAATTAAAAGCATTTACTGCAATTTTTAACTTTTCGTAAAATTTTACATGATTTTCATAAACAGAGTTGCCATATCAATAATTATGTTTTATTTAACGAAAATTATGCTTATAGTTGGGAATTAATTCACTATCCTTGTTTATACGGTACAATTACTTCATCCGAAGGGTGAATTGCACTTTAGTGGGTATCACAACGAAATAGTGATGAGGAGTAGGCATGTGCCGATATTTTGGTAACAGTTATTTTTTCACCGTTACTCAAAAGTAACTACAGTGATTGGTATTTGCCTGTTATTACGAATATCTCAGCTGTGATCAAAATAACTGTTATTTGGGTAACAGATATTTTTAACTGTTATTTAAATGTAGCCCATCAATAATGAGGAGTGATAGCGAAAGATAGCATGGAAACCATGCATAATTGTCTCACAATTACAAATATGTAATTATTTTTAAGATCTGTCAACTACAGACTAATTTATGTTCGTAGTATTTACAAAATTGTGGGTTGAGTTTATTGTTTTTAATACAGGAAGTACAGAAATAACATTATTAAACTTTTGAATCATATATCGCTTGACAATTTTTTTTTTATTTAATTTCGGCCGGTAAAGTCCAGCCCATTTTGACAAATTTTCATAATAATTTGTCATATTTTGAAAAAAGATTTCTCAGTGTGGCGAAGTATTTTAAAAAAATCAGTATTTTTTTGATATGATAATAGTATTTCTATTGACGCTTATGAATTAAACGTCGAATTAATGCTGTTATGAAACTGGCTTTTTTCATGATTAAAAATTTTCTAGCAAGTTAGAATAAAAGAAGAAAAATATATTATGCTCGAAAGTAAAAATGTTTATCCATTTCTCTCACTCGTTGTTTCATTCACACAATACGTGTGTGTCATAAGCCAGTGCATAAGCATAAGCTATGTCCGATTAGCTAAGCGTATATAAGTTATTTTTTGTATGAAAAATATTTTTAAGCGTTGGTAGCGATGCCAAAAAACACGGCTGTTAAAAAAAAAAAATTGAACTGTTGACAATTTGGTATTTATATCGATTCCGTCCCTGTTGTTAACGTGTGAAATTCGACAACTCTACTGACGGCAATTGCAGCCAACTTCATGGCAATTACACTTCAGTGGACATATAAAAAAGCAACAAAAACTTTTGTTCTTATCGAATTGTTCTTGGTGAATTCTTTTGGTTTTATTTGGCTCGGTTTTTTCACCATTATTATTGAAAAGTTATTATTGCCGTTATTAACAAAGTGATTACTTACGGAAAGTGTATAATAAAAACAAATTGAAAAAGAAACGAAAAAGAGTTGTTTTCAATATATGTGTCGTAATTGAATATGCAAGAATTCCAGCGATAGCAACGACGACGACGTCAAAGTCAAGAACTCCTCCGGTTCACCTCTCACTAACACTGCTAATCGGATTCTGAATTTGTTAGCATTAGGTAGCGCTGGCGGGCACAGCGAACAAACGTTGATAAACTGGAGGCGGACGGGCAGCAGCAACAGCAATTTTCGGCGCTAGCAAATTTGACCAACCTGAGTCTTTGCGATGAAGAATTTATTTTCAATATTAAATGTGACATCGAGCGCTATCTGAAGAAACGTCGCAGTAATTGGTGTGTGATTTATATATAAATTTATTAAATTATTTAATAATTAGTATAATTAATTAATTACGACAATAGTGTGCTTCTTCTCTGCTCATGCCTAAAAAAGTTTCCCATACGCATAATGACCTCTGTCGTTGATTGGTTTTTGCTTTATTCTGAATATATATCAAATTGTAATTTTTAATATGAACATTTAATCGTATTAAAATGCGAACTCATTCTTATTTTTCGGTTTTATTAATAGGATATTTTTAAAAATCATAATTTATATATAAATTCATGATATATATAAATCTATGTATCACGTATAAATCATATTTGAAATTGATAAAATTTTGTAGGCAATATTTTCGTACTAAAATAAGCGGGCAAAAGAAACCGGTTTTTATTCTTTGACGTAGATTTGTAACAGCTAAAGAATACAATTAAATTAATGTATGAAATTATTTCGTTTTCAAAAAAATAACTATCTACACCAAATCATTATTTTATAATTATGTGAGAGAATGAAATTGAGATAATAATCTGTAACAACAAAAATTTGCTAGTAGAACATTATTTTTAAAGCGATTCTATTTCATATATTACATATGGTACGAGAAATATATTTGTTCCTAATTAGTTCAGTTCGACGACTTGCTGGCATTGACATTGAAAAATGTTTTACACCAAAAATTAGACATTTTAAAAATTCATTAGTTTTAGTTCGTTTTTACGTTTACTTTCGGGCAATAACCTCACTGCCTTAATAGGTCATATTACATTTAACCAAGATACAAAAACTATCTAAAAAAAACACATAAAAAACATTACGATGAGGAACATAGCCTCCAAAAACACACCTCATATTACATTTAACCAGTTTACACGTGTATCACTTATACAATGTGCTATCACATATATATTGCTGTCTACTGAGTGTACTTACAGCAAGCAACATTTTTCACATTACCTAACCCAGTTTAACATTTTTTTTTAAATATCAATTTCAATAATTGAACTTATCATATTCATACTCAGAGACTCTTGCAAAAAAAAAATGCAACATAAATGAAACCAGGAAATGTATATCTAACCAACCACTGATCTCCTCAGATGTCGTGCTCAACTTTAATTACTTGTTTCTGTTGCTTCCTGTAATGTTGTTTTAACTCTATTCCCTCGCCTGAAGAGGCACTAACTACGAATATTGCAGACAACAAACCACTAATAAAATACATTTTTGGTCAGTGTTATATGACTCACAGACAAACTAGCTATATTTTAATATTAGATACATTATCGTAAAAATTAGATTACATTATCATAAAAAATTAGAAGTGTTCTCAAATTCACATTTGGTCGATATTTACATTTTTGACAATCAATAAAATCAAATAAATCCATTCAGCTTTTATTTGAATGAGTTGAATTCGATTGAATTTTTTATTCTAAAACACAAATTTGCTTAATTGATATTATCAATCGAATTCCAATCGAATTTTATATAAAATATGTAAATAAACAGTTTTGAATTCGATGTGTCAGTACAAAAATTTGTTTTGTTAATGAATTCAATCCGTTTGTTTTGACTTTACCTATTAACTGTTTGAAAAACACATTTTTAGTATTGTGACGTCGAATTCAAAACTGTTTTTTTACAAATTTTATATGAAATTTGATCGGATTTCGATCGAAAGCCGAAACATGCCGGTATATTTGATTTTGATAAAAGATAAACAATTCCAATACATTAATTGTGATTTTTATTAGATCTAGCTTTAAGTAGTATTTTACAAAATCAATAATAGCTGCGTTTTTTTCATAATATAAATTTGAGCTGGAACAAATTGAACCAGATAAATTTCGAGTGTAGCTATCCGGTTCAACTTATTGAAAATGTGTACTGACTAAAACGAAAATGGCGAAAATTACTGAAAAAAAATGACACAAAATAAACTTCAAAAATAAACAAAATATATTTTTTAAAAATTAGCTGGAATTTCCTTTTGTGACAACAACCAGAACTCCAACCGCCCAAAAATTATATAAAATTATATTGAACGTTAGAACCTTCGTTGAGGATCAGCGTCCACAAGAAAAAATGTGCGCCTGTGTTTTTGTTTTTTTGTGTGTGTTAGAGTCGCAGTCGTAGCTACCATTTGTGGTGCTGCAAGAACCATTTTCAATAGAACAGTGCATCCAATCATCAGTCCCACCTCTTGGTAAAATGACTGTGGTATTTTCAATCGCCTCTACTTCTTTTTTTTTAATTTATATAAATTTTAAAAATTTTTAAGTGTCATTCCAAAGACACACACCTTTCATATATTCAGAAGAAAGGTTTGTGTATTATTTCATTTGAGCCACATCGTTTTTTTCAAAAACACAGATGAATTATATAGAAATTAAGTATGTTATGTCCATAGCTAAAATATGGTTGAGTCGTGTTATTTAACATTTTCGTAGATCTTTAATTTAAGTATTGGTTGTCTTTAAACCAGGGATTGTAACCGCAATCGATATCAGTTTAAAAGCATTTCATTTTTAAAATCGAAAATGTTATAAAAAAAATATGATTTTAGAACATGTTTTGAAAAATATTTACAATCTCATTTTAAAATTTCATGCAAAAAACTGATATATTTATATGCCAACATTTTGGGAATTGTTGTTTTATTGCAGTTTTGGAAACCTCTTTATGAGTAGAATGGCCCTGCATAGTCATAAAGGTTTTTTTAACAGGCACGCTACAAAAGTAGAGCGACAGGGACAGCAAACGACGCCATATTTCTTGCCGCTCTTTTGACATTTCTCTTCAGTAAAGTTTGCCATTTCATGATGGAAAGATATACGAATTCGAATTTCGGTAGTAAATTTTAATAATTTCGACTCGTTGTTGGCTCGTATATCTTTTCATCATGAAATGGCAAACCTTACTGAAGAGAAATGTCAAAAGAGCGGCAAGAAATATGGCGTCGTTTGCTGTCCCTCTCTTTTGTAGCGTCGCTGTTAAAAAACCCTTAAAAAAAAACGTTTGTAGCGCTCTTATTGATAAACCCTTTATTTTTGGATATCGCGATACAAATTTGAAATAAAGCCAAATAAAATTTATTATCGTATATAAATAATTTTAATATTTCCTTTAGTGACTACTTTTTATTTTTAACTCCTTTTGTGGTAATGGTAGAAAATCTAAAAATTTGAATATTTGTTGATAACACTACACAACAAAATGAGAAAAAAAAGTTTGCGCAGTAAATTCCATTATTTTTGTATTATTGGAAATGACTCGCAGAATTTGAATATATCAATTAAAACATTTTCTACGGATAGGTTTACGAGATTTCGGGCAATAACTTATGTACTGAGCTTTCAAAAAGGTGGTCACATATATTTGTAAATATCTCGCGTTTAATAAAACCCATAAACGCAATTGTTATATCGAATGAAAGATAATCAAATATTCAATAAACATTTCTTACAATAGTTTGGACTTGGTTTACTGGTTTAAGAAAACTCTATAGAAGAACTCGAAAAATGTAAATTTTGTCGACCAAAATTTTATTAAAAAATGCATTTAAAAAATGGCGAAAAATTGAAAACGCAAGATAATGCACAGTTTGTAATATTACAAAATTAGCCTGTACATTTTTAAAGAAAATAATGTAAAAATAAAAGAAATCTATGGATACGTTTTGAGAAAAGAAAAAATTATGTGAAAGCATTACAATTGGGTATTAACAAAAAAAAAATGCATAATATGTTTATACCCAATACCCATGGGTTACAAGTTATAGAATATATGTGAGGATATTTTAGCGCCTCTTAGTAGGCGTGACTGGTATGAAAAAGTATATATTTTCTTGGTCAACATCACTTTCCCAGTCGATTTAGATATGACCGTCTGTCTGTCCGCCTATACACGATAACTTTAGAACTGCTATTCCGAATGATGTGAAATTTATTATCAATATATTTTAGTAGAATAGTAATTCGAAGTTCGAAAATGAGTCGATTTAGTCAACGTAATCTACTACATTCACAACGAGATATGGGTTTACTTTTTTGGATCACATATCTCGTTAAGTATTAAAGATAAAGTTATAAAATTTAAAGTTAATTACAAGCAATGGTCTATCAATAGGTGCTCAAAAAATAATCGTGATCCGCTCACATTTTTTTATTTTTATGCCTATTTGTATAGCACTCAATTATATTGTTTTCACATAACTTTTTTTATCCTCAAAGGTAACCCTATATTTTTGTCATTTATAGCTGAATTTCTTCGAAAGAGTGTGAACTAATTTTGAAAAATTAAAATTTGTGTATCATCTTACTTTCTCGATTTTTTTTTCCATTTGTTGAAATGAATTCTTTCTTAATTTTTTGTTGAATAAAAATGTTTTTTCAAGTTCTCCTTTCGAGTTCTCTTAAACTAATGAACCAATTTAAAAATGTTCTAAGAAATGTTTATTCGATATTCAATTAACTTTCATTGATCATATGTGTTACTCAGAACGCGAGATATTTGCAAATATATGTGACCACCTTTATAAAAGCTCGGTCCAAAAGTTATTGGCCTATATTTTGTAAACCTATCCAAAGAAACATTAAACCATATTTTCGGAATAAGGGCTTCATTTTACATAATACAAAAATAGCCTTGACTGCTGCGCAGAATGGCTGTTGTTTACTGAAATATGTCCACCTTTAAAGCAAAAATATAAAATTTAAATAAAATTTAAATTAATAATGTACTTCCAATGCATTTTTCCATCAAAGTAAAATACGGATCACCTAATAGTCTCAATTTTTATTAAACATGTAGCAAAAACATGCAAAACATCGTAACTACATTTTTCTTCAAATATTTCTGCATGTAATTAATAAAATATTGAACTACTCGATTTTGAGACGTTTTTTTCGACTCCTATGATATTTGCTTTTTGTTGGTTACGATCTTTTGACTGTAAGGTATCCATATGTTTTGAGCAAAATGCGTCATTCAAGTAAATGCGCTATTTTAAATCATGAATATAACGTAAGTCTTTTGATTAAAAATGTAAACATTACGTAAAATCAAAAAATTGATAAGGTCGCAAAAATGTGCATATCAAATTGCCAGAATATCGTTTCAAAAAGTTCTAATTAATTTTTTTTACATAATAATTTTGTAAAATTTTGTATCAGATCAATGTTGTTTTTGTTAAATCACATTCAATTTAAATCTAATTACCTAAGCGTAACTTGAGGAGGTTTATTGGGATATATCAAACACAATCGCAAATAAAAGTAAAACGTCATCGAATTTGATAATTGTTTTGCCACAAATAAATTACATTTCGTTTAATTTAATAAAAAAAAACATTCTGTCACTCGAATTTCTAACGTTTTTTACGAATTCGTTTTCGTTTAATTTTTAAAAGTCATCAGTTCCGTAAACTTTTCCTTGCAACAAAACCATTGCTTTAAATTCGAACTGATAACTTAAAATTAACAAAAATTAAATAAATTTGTATTTTTTAAATAATGAATACCATCTGTAGGGTGTGCAACCAGCTGACATGCAGAAATGCAATCAACAAACGTGCCACATCTGGAGAATTGGCTGCAGCAACTGCTAACACCGTTACCACCACGTTACTGCTTACTGCAGTAGTTCAAGAAGACGTTTTACATACAAGCGGAATTTCAGCAATACAGGCTGCTTATTTAATATTATTCGCTATTATGCCATTGCTGCGGGCACCATTAGAAAGAACAAAATATATTTTTTTAATTTTTTTTTGTTTTAAATTCCTTGCCATTAACAGCAGAATTATTTTTATTTTAATATTTTTATACATTTTGTTTTATTGCTTATAAAGTGACGAAACAATTGCTTCAGCACCCAGCGCCGCCGCCGCCTGTATATTGTACATTTTTCCCATTTGGTCTGCATGCTTCGTTAATTCGCAAGCATAAGAAACGCGTTTGTATTGTGGACTCCACGCTGCGTGTTTCTTAACCTGTTTCTGTTTTTCTTTGTGCCACTTGCAGAAGATCGAACGGTGTTTTTTCTATAATTTTTGTATTATTTTATTATTTTGTGTCTAGTGTATGCTCGTTGTGTACTGTAGGTTGACGCAAAACGAATTTTTGCAACAATTATCATTGCATAGTTTAAAATATATATTTATTAAATGTTGTATTTGTCATTGCAGCGTTTTGCTACTGCCACCGGTCAACAATTATCGTCGTTTTCTTATACATCAGACATGTGAGACATTTCGCCAGCAATACGATCTATTTACGTTTTCAATTGGCCAAGGACCATATCGACGCACTGTGATTTGCTTTCGCAATCAGCTGCTGGACCCAATTAAGTACACCGCAGCAGTAGCTGTCAGCGGTGTCGAAACGTGCGTTGATTTTTAATATTTAAATAATTAAAGTTTTTTTTATTAAAAATTGTTTTATTTTTTTTATTATTCTTCTTTATAGACGCAAACAGTCGTCACAAGTTAAGAGTTGGAGAAGCGAACGAAAAAACGAATATTCGTTAACAACAGCCGCTGCCGCCTGCGCAACAACAATATACACTAAAAAAGATTCTAACAGTCGTACAAAAATGGGAGTTGAACGTAATCTGAGCAATGATGCGACAAACTCAGCTGGGATCACACGTTGTAAGTAACTTTATATTTTAGATACAAAATATTTCATCAAATCAGGGTTCGCAAAGAACCGAAATCGGAACCTGTCAGGGACCGTTATAGAATCGGATCGGAACCGGTGCCTTTTCAATTTTTGGAAACGGAATCGGAACCGTTATTAAAAAAATGTTTGGAATCGGAACCCATATAATTTTTTTTTGTTGGAATCGCTACTTTAAAATTCATGAAAACAGAACCGAGACCGATTTTTCAATGGGTTTTAGTCCAGGGTAACCGCGGTAGATCAGTGGTTAGTGCGTTGGACTGCGAGCCAAAAGGTCCCCGCTTCAAGCCTGGACTGGGGCTAACAACATCTTTTCATAGAAACATTTTTCTATACCGCGCTACCTCTCGTCAGTAAATGGCAAACATACGAGGGTAAAACATTGCCTATGAAAAGCTCTCACCCGCCGTTCGGAGTTGGCAATAAACTGTAGGTCCCATCTCTTTGAGTAGAAATATAACACGCACAGCTCAAAATGGTGAAAGAGCTCGGACGAAGTTCTATACAGGACTGTAGCGCCAAACTATTATTTTTATTATTAGTCCCTGATTATAATAGTAAAAGAATTATGTGCCAATCGACTGAACCATTTCGTGAAATAATACGTTCTCCAAACTTGGTTTCCATTAAATTGATTGTGGCATTCGCTGTGTGGCTTGTGGCTCCTTCCTGTTGGAACCACATGTCCTCCAAGTCCATATCATCCAATTGTGTCCAAAAATATTCGGTTATCATTGAACGGTAGCGATTCCCATTCACAGTAACGTGCCGGTCTTGATCATCACGGAAGAAGTACGGCCCAATGACGCCGCCGGCCCATAAACCGCACCAAACCGTAAATTTTTCGGGATGCAATGATGACTCATAGAGTACGTGTGGATTGCTGTCTGACCAATAATGCATATTTTGTTTATTGACGAAGCCATTCAGCCAGAAATGAGCCTCATCGCTGAAGATGATTTTTCGATGAACATTCGAATCATTTTCAAGTTGTTGCTCAGCCCAATTCACGAACATACGACGCTTCTGGTCAAGCGGTTTCAGTTCTTGCGTCAATTTGATTTTGTAAGTATGTAGGCCAAGATATTTTCGCAAAATTCGCCACAAGGACGACACAGAGATGCCCAACGCTTGTGAGAGACACATTTCGGCTTTCTTCAATTGAAGCCTCAGCGGTAGCAATATTCTCGACACTACGGGCACTTCTTTGTCTCACTGGCACGGGAACATTTTGTACTGTGCCTGTGGATTCAAATTTATCCACTAGACGCTCAATTGTTGATCTGCTAGGACGATTATGACGACCATAAATTGGACGTAGCGCTCTTAACGTTGAGGCCACTGACTCCGAATTTCGGTAGTAAATTTTAATAATTTCGACTCGTTGTTGGCTCGTATATCATGAAATACAAACCTTACTGAAGAGAAATGTCAAAAGAGCACCAAGAAATATGGCGTCGTTTGCTGTCCCTGTCGCTCTACTTTTGTAGCGTCCAATTTGAAAAATCCTGTACTTATTTCTCATTTGAGTTAAATTTCTTTGATTTTATAAAATATACCGTGCACACGAATTTAATTTCGTTTTCTCAAAATACTGATCTTCGAACGAATTTTAATCGCTGAAGTTAAAGCAACTGTGTTGAATTGCTTTGAAGAACAAGGGCATGTTCTAATATTCCAATACGATCGGAATGTAATATTTAACCAACAAAAAAAATCGATATTTTGATATCAAAACAAAATATTTTGTGGGCCCAAATTGTCGATTTCGATAATTTATACTGATACGAAAACGATAAGATTTTCGCTAAAAAAGAATCTGTCTAGATTGATATCGTTGTTTTTGTCATTATAGATATCGATATGAAATGGTTTTTTATAACACAAATTTTATTTTGTGATAAACATTCTATAGAACACATAACTTTTTAATATTTTGAGTGAGAAAACGATAGCATTCTGAAGTATATTTCTTCAAAAATGAAACTAAAAAAATGGTTTTTATTAAAAACAGATTATAAGCTTATAACATTTTCTTTTAAAGATTGCCCCTACTTGAAATTATTTTTTTAATGCATAATATTGTAGCCGCGGTAGCTCAGTGGTTAGTGCGTTGGACTGCGAGCCGAAAGGTCCCCGGTTCAAGACTGGGCTGGGGCTAACAACATCTTTTCATAGAAACATTTTCTATACCGCGCTACCTCTCGTCAGTAAATGGCAAACCTACGAGAGTAAAACCATTGCCTATGAAAAAGCTCTCACCCGCCGTTCGGATTCGGCAATAAACTGTAGGTCCCACCACTTTGAGTACAAATATAACACGCACAGCTCAAAATGGTGAGAGAGCTCGGCCGAAGTTCTATACAGAACTGTAGCGCCAAACTATTATATTATTATTATAATATTTAAAAAAGGCAAATCTTGACAATTTTTGACCGTATTTATATTTACTTGAACACAGTTATAAGTTACTAGCTGGACCCGTGCACGATTCGTGCAAAGATTTTGTGAATGCAAGGATATGGAGCAGTTTTATTACTATAAAAAACATTTTTAGAATTTATATCAGGGACCCGTGCTTCGCTGTAGACGTTTTTTTATTGGTGTAATAAATGTAGTAACCAAAACAAAACTAATTCTCCGCTAAAACAACTTTTTTCATAGACAATTCTTTCACAGACTGTGCTTCCTTCCCGTAGAATTCTTCCCCGTAGAGTTTTTCACAGTAGAAGTTTTAGTGTGGTGAGATTTGGTGTGGTGAGTTTTAGTGTGGTGAATTTTAGTGTGAGTTTTAAGTGTAGTGAATTTTTTGTGGTGCGTTTTAGTGTGTTGAATTTGAGTGTGGTGAATTTTAGTGTGGTAAGTTTAAGTGTGGTAAATTTGAGTGTAGTGAATTTTGGTGCGGTGAGTTTTAGTGTGGTGAATTTTAGTGTTTTGATTTGTGGGTTTGCTTTTGTTTTTGTATTTTTTGCATTTATGTTTTGCTTTTGTTTTTGTGTAATTGCATTTATTTTTGCATTTATTTTTGAGTTTTTGTTGTTGTGTTTTTTGTTTCGTGTTTTATTGTATTTTTGCTTTTGTGTTTATGCTTTTATTTTTGTGTTTCTGCTTTTGTTATTTGTATTTGCTTTAAATTTTGCTTTTCCATCCTTTTTTTATTTTTCGGTTCTTTTTGAGTTATTGTTTAAGTTTTGTGCTTTTACTTTTGTTTTTGTGTTTTTGCTTTTGGGTTTTTTTTTTACCACGCTCTTTTGTCCAATCCCGCCTATATATAGCCTATGGCACTCTCCGGACTCCATAGTATCTTGGTGGAAAATTTCAGTGAAATCAGTTCAGCGATTTAGACGTGATGCTGGAACAAACAGACAGACAGACCGACGGACGGACCAAGAGATTTATATATATAGACAGATAACTATATTAAGTATTTAATACAAATTTGAGCACTTTAAATTCACTTTAGTATTATAGCAAAAATATAAACAGCATTTTCAAATTGCATATAAAAATGTCCAGGATTATTAAATCACCAATCCCTTTCGGAACGATTTGAATGGATTAAAGTCGAAATATTTTTATACATTTAACACATATTTTTCAATTACTAATGACGGCAATAAAAACGTATTGCGATATTAATATGCATTATTTTTATGATGATACTTTGATCAAATTAACACTAATTTAGTTAGCTTCATTTTATTAGTAACGTATTTTTGATACACAGTTAATTATTTGTATTAAAGCAGCTATTGTTGTTTCAAGTATCTCTGCAAACACTCTAATAATACAAAAAACAAAAACCAGTCCAGTCCTATCCCGTCAGTCACATCTACAGCTGACTACGAAAGTTATTTGCCAAAAACTAAAATAAAACATGAAACGCAAGTAATCATCAGCATGCAGCGTACACTGACTGACGGCAAGTTTCAAGGTCGACCTCATTTATGCCACCGCCAACAGCATTCCGTCTAGTTTTTCGAGTGCACCTCTCATTCTTTCGCACTCTTTTTCGTTTTACCAATTTTTTGTTTTGTTGGTGTTTGTTAATGAATCTTCGTTTTGTTTATTTGTTTACTGCTGTTTATTGCATAATTTCATATTAAATCCAATTAAATGCCGCTCATCTCTCCGAAATGAAGAGAGTACTCTGCCGACTGCCGTGTTGTTGTTGAAATTTCATATGAAGTGAAGATAGCGAAAGAGAGAGAAACTAAAATAATAATAAAAAACCAACAACAAAAAAACCCACCAAAATATTGAGGTCAGCACTAACGCATTTATGCCATTCGCATGTAAAATACATTCATTTTTAAATATACGTGATGTTTGCCATGCTGTGGAACAATCTTTTTTTTTTAAATATACAAATCGCAAATTGCAAATACTTTATTATGATTGGAGTTGATTAATTTCAATTTGTTGCAGTTAATTTATAAATTATTATATTGACATACATGGCAACATATTAAACAAACACATCAAGTGCTGACCATTTTTGTATTATTATTACATTTTTGGAAGTGTTTTATATACTATGTTTCAACTGTAGTTATTTATTTGGTATTGTTTTAATTAAGAATAAGGCTAGAGGAAGAATAAATGGAGATGAAACTGAAGAGAATAATTTGTTTGTGTTAGTTTTTTTTTATTGTATGTCGTTGTAGTGGTTAAAATAACGAAAAGCATTTCTATAAAAAAAAACTTTTAACATGTTGTAAATTGTAAAAATAATATTTATTCGATATAGATATTAAATCCATATTTTATTTTTTATAAACCGTCCATATCAAGTACCATTTTGGAGATAATATGCCAAATTACAAATGGGAGATAATTCCAATTATCACAAGCCACAGGTTTTTATGAATACCCTAAAATGAATTCCCCAAAATACGAAAATGTCCAAGCTTTTAGGGATTAATGCAAAAAATCCCAAAACCCCCAAAATACAAAATTCTAAATTTAAAAGAAACTTTTCCTCCTAGAATGCTGGACAATTCATGGACACTATTAATGTATATCAAATTTCTACGAACACTTCACAATTTTGCTTCGTCGTTAATTCTGCCAAAGACAATTTACCACGGACTCAAAATTCTACAGAAGATTTGCACTTCAAATTTAAAAACTTTCCTTGACAAAATCAAATTGTAGTAGCTATGAAATTATTAAAGAATTATCTAAAGAAATGATTATAATAAAAATCGGAGTTAAATTCAACAAAGATACAATATTTCTTTATGCAATTAACATGCTCTGAAATTAATTACTTGAATTATATAATTATTTTATTTCCCAGATTTTATTTCTCAAATTGTCGTTTTCGATAATATATAATGATATTCGGCACAATCAATTTTCAAATACTTTGAATTTATATATATATTGAATTTGTATCATTATATCGACGCCTCTTACGAAAACCCACACGTTTCAATTTGCTTACGAAAAACGACACTTTAAAAAAAAATTTCATTAAAACAAGCATACATTTATTTTATCCACGAAAAGAAGCATTAAATTGTTTTAGCCACGAAAAGAACTTCATTCACATTTTCTCCACAAACAGAAGCATAACTTTATATTTCCCACGAACAGAAACACATTTATATTGTATCTACGAACAAAAGCATATTTTTAATTTCACCACGAATAAAAGCATATAAGTATTTTCGATACAGATATCCCAATAGACAATTTTGTGGGTAAGAAGTCACACAATGTTGATGATGGAGGTGATATTGTATTATAACTAAATTTGTTGATTTTTCATTGAGGACATGGTTTCCAGGTGTGTCACTGGACATTATTTGCTGAAACTGTACCATGAAACTATTTTAATAGGCATAAATAAACATGCAGGTGCGATTTGGCTTGAACCCATTTTCGTCATTGGACTTTTTGTGTTCTATTCGTATTTGGCCAGAACCAATGCCACTTGCGTCATTGGACATTTTTTTTTGGAAAAATTTCCGACTTTGGGATTTGGCCAGAACTCACTTGCGTCATTGCACAATTTTAGGGAAAATTTTGTTCCTTTGGGATTTGTCCAGAACCCACTTGCGTCATTGGACTGAATGAAATGTCCATTGACGGAATCCCAAAGGAACACATTTTCCAAAAAAAAAAATCCAATGACGCTAGTGGGTTGTGGGCAAATCCCAAAAGCGGACATTTTTCCAAAGAAATGTCCAATGACGCAAATGGGTTCTGGCCAAATCCCAAAGGAACACATTTTTCAAATTAAGTTTGCTCTTGTGCACAAACAGTTACTTTGATAACTTTCTTCAATAAAAATATATATTTTTATTCTTGGGGAAATGATAGATGAGCTTTTTTTCATAACAAAATGTAAAAGTGTTTGTTTTCGTGGCGAACATAGAGTTCTACTTTATTTCGTGGCTATAAAACATATATGCTTCATTTCTTGGGTATAATAGAGATGTGGTTGTTTTCCTGGGGAAACTGAACTTGTGCTTCTTTTCGTAGTTTCGAAAAAGGTGCTGTTTTTCGTAAGCAAATTGAAACGTGTGGGTTTTCGTAAGAGGCGTCGATATTATTTAATTTTATTTCTATTTAAAAAATTTGAAATCTTTCTCTGAGAATGTTAAAAACTTTTTTTATTTAAATTGAAAATAACCCAAAAACTCTTTTTTCTGGTTACGAAACGCATAAAGACGAACATCGAAAGGTATTTCTAATCAGTTACAACTGTACGTTAACGTACTGTTATGCTTGATGCAAAACTGAGTGAATCCATTCAGAGTACGTTTCGTCGGTCCGTTGACGGATTTTGATTTTGTGCTTGGGAATTTTTGAAATTGATTATTTTGTTTTTAGGGAATTATCTGGTTGGGGATTATGATTTGGGGATTTTGATTTAATGATTATGATTTAGGAAATCTGATTTTGGGGATTTCGAGCCTAATCCAATACAATGACTACACCTTTTTCAATCATTTTAAATTCAGAAAAGATCAAATATATTTTATAAGAGTATAAAATTATTAATTGCAATTTGCAATACAGAATAACCAAATATAATTCATAATTCGTCATTTTGAAATCAAAATAATTAAATTAAGTGCATAAAGCGTTATTTGATATCCAGAAATATCAAATATAAATCAGAATATAACAAATTAAATTCAGAATACTTCAGTTGTAAATCAGACAACGTCAATAAAGTTAAGGGAAAATAAATGAAATTCAGATGTTATCATTACTTTTTTCTTTATTTCATTTTCAATTCATAAATATTGTATTTATATTTTTACATATTAAATTTATTCGCTGTAGCAATTTATTTGAGTATAAAAATTGACAATTTCTGATTTACTTTCGACTATCTATATATATATAAAAGAACAAGTCCTGATTGACTGACTGACTGATCGATCAACGCCCAGACCAAACCCTTAGACCTAGGAACAGGAAATTTGAACAGGGATTTTTTTTAAATTCGCCCCCTAAGGTACAAAAATGGGTGTGGCAAACTTGAATTTTTAAATGCAATAATTGTGTACATAAGATAGCCACAGTATTGAAATTTAGCCCATTGATGTATATTGTGGTTGTTTATCATTTTTCCAAATGTGGGCGGGATTAGATCACGGGGCGTGCCACCTCCCATATAACCAAAACATTAAAATCGAAACAAATGATCATATTAAACATTGTAATCTTCACGTAGAAAGTGAACGGGATTAGACAAAGGGAGTGGCACGTGAGCGGGCGACGTAGGCACTAAAAAGGGGCAAAAGGGCCGTAATTTAAAAAGATATAACTTTGCATTTACAAAAACTTATCACGGGAAACGCTGTGAACGGGTCCAGCTAGTTCTTTTATACAATTTATGCTTTATGCATTTAATTTAATTATTCTGATTTCAAAATGACAATTTTTAAATTATATTTGGTTATTCTGAATTATAATTGATGATTTCTGATTTACATTTGGCTATTCTGAAGTAAAAGTACGTGAGGAATTTATATATTATATTTCTGAATATAAATTGAAGTTTTCTGATTTACATTTGACTTTTCTGAAATACTATTGTCGCATTCTGTATTTCATTTGATTTTAAATTTACGATTTCTGAATTACATTTAGTTATTATAAATTACAACTGACGATTTTTAATGTACCTACATTTTGGCTATTCTGAATTACAATTATATGATGAATTTAATTTGATGTATTCTGAAATAAAATTGTTATTTTCTGCAAAATAATGTTGTTTTCTGAATTAAGTTTGATGATTTCTGCATTACAATTGCCGATTTCCAAATTAAATTTGACTTCTCTGAATTATAATTGACATATTCTTCATTTGATTATTCTGAAATACATTTGATGTTTTCCGTATTTCATTTGGTAATTCTGAATTCACATTTGCGATTTCTGATAACATTTGAATATTGTAAATTTTGAATTACATTTCATGATTCCGAATAACTATTAAAAAAAGTTGTAGTCATCTTTGATTAAAATGTTTAAAATACTTGATTTATTTAACTATATTGTAGAAGACTTTTTAGCATCATAATTCGATTATTTATATTTGCTTTAAAAGAAAAAATAACTGGTTTTATTATAATAACAAATAATTCAATATATAAATTAATTGTTTGCAGGCAGCAAATCTTCATCCGTTGATATTTATCGACCACCCGCTTTACGCTATCAAAACAACATCAACTCGAATGGCAGCGCCTCAACGAAAAATGATAGAAAAAACGACACGAACACCACAACAATATCAACCACCAACACCACAATAGCAGCACCAACAACGGTTTCATCAATCTCCTGTAATAGTTCTCCTACCCATGCTAATGAGAATCACATGTGTAATACAATGACCTCGCCAGACGACACCAGCAGCGGCAACAACAACAGCAGCAACAAAGTATTAACTAATACCACTGGCGCAGCAGCAGCTGCTGCCGGCAGCGGCGCTGATACGCAAAGGTAAATGAACATTTTAACAATTTACGAAATTCTCGTTTCTACATTTTGTTTTGTTATTTTTGCCTGTCTTTTATTCCCTATTTTCGTCAACTTTGCGTTGTGCTGCTCTACTCTGCTACCTGCTACGTGTAGTCCACAACAACAACAACAAAATGCTTTAACAGTCAACGCTAGTCGTCGCGAACGACGTCCAGATAGAGCGGTGTATGTGCCAAGGGCACGACGCAGTCAAACGACTCCGCCAGCAACGACACAGCAACAGCAGCAGCAGTCAACAACAACAAATACAAATCATGTTGGTGAGCAACAATTGCCAATTACTTTGGATGCAAATGTTTTAGTTGCGGCGTCACCGTCGTCGAAGTCAGACGAAGTGAGTAAAAACAATACAACTAAAAAATCCAAATCCAGCAGCACTAAAGAACGCAAAGAATCACGCACTACAACCACCAAAAAACAGACACAAATTAAGACTCCTGCAGTTGCTGTTGAGGATACAGCGCAAAAGAACACGCTTGTTCTGATCACACGTAACACAAATCAAACAGCAGACTCCAAAGACCTCTTTAACGTTACTTGTGATACTCATATACAGTGTGACAAAGAATTCAAGAATTCCAAGAATATATCAGACTGCAATAATCAATTGACTGTGGTGCAACCAGCCGATTTAGAACAGCAAAATTGTGCTAACATTGAAATGGCGAACGCCAATAATAAGAACAAAAAGGATAAATTCCCAAAAATGCATATTGAGGATGTGATGAGGGATGAGCGTGTTGTGCCCAAATGTGACATTGACGAGCAGGAGTTGCAAAGAGCATCCAAAGTACGTATTTCTCAAAATATAAATAAAACAATAAAAATAAGTTGTCAATTTTTCCTATTGTTGTCTGAATTTACTTGGATAAATAATATCTATAATATTTCAAAAAATATCTATAAATATATTAATATATAAAAAAAAAATTTAAATATCTACAATACAATACCTACAGATACCTACAAAAAGTTAACATTTTGAGAACCCAAAGATTTCTGCTTATTTTAACGCCCTTAATGTTTTCAATAAAATATGGAACTATAAACTAATTTCGAGGAACTAGTCCCTAAATATCTAATGAACATTAATATTTCCAGTAACGTTTAATGCAAATGACACTACTTTGAATTTCGGAAATGAATCGATTAGTAGAAATGAAATGGTATTACATGCTATATATACTTGATACATTTGTATACCCTACACAAGAGTGAAAGGATATATTCAGTTTGGTACGCCGTTTGTAACACCCAGGAAGCATCCCCGGTATGGAAAAGTATATATATTCTTGATCAGCATGACTTTCTGAGTCGATTTAGCGATGTCCTTCTGCCCCTCTGTCTGTCTGTTGAAATCACGATTACAAAAAGAAAATTAGAAGAGCTAGAACAATGAAACTTCTAATTTAGATTAGTTATATATCTACGCTTGACCTACCAGAAAATTGGCATGATCGGGACTTTGTGACCGGCGAACCGACCACTTATGTTCAAATATCTCATAAAATTTACATCTACGGATGAATTTTACTTTATACGAGCTAAAGTGAAATTTTTTCCCAAATATATATATTGCCTTTATGCTCAAATATATGAATATAATTTTTTCTCGTAAACTGATTCTCGAAAAAAAATCGAAATTCGGTATACCTACCTACTCAGTTGTACATATGTGTATCAAATGAAAGGAAATCCTTCAGCGATTTCAAGTTTGTAGGTATTTTCAGGATTTGTAAACCCTGGTGACCTATGCACCTTTTTAAGTGGTCACCGCACATATTATCACATATGCCTTAGACCGACTATAACTTACATAATTCTAACTAACTTAATCACACCTAACTATATCAATCTCCTTAGTTCAAAATTTCCCATGTGATCTAACCTTCCCAACTGGTTAATTCATATATTGCCCTTTATTATAAATATTAGCAAACATATGTGCGCTAAACAACAAGATGATTAAATCCCGATTATGCCAACGTAGGCTAGGGTAAGGCTAATACGAAACCACAAACTCTCCTTTTTCATAGAAAGATTGAAGATCGTTCTTTTTGGTTCTTATCCATTCCGAATGTTACAGTCTTTGTTGCGATTTTACGTATTTTTCCCAGATCCTTCTTTGACACCTCTTGTATGGAGTATGGTTCATAAAGAAGGCTTGTCCAAGAATATCAATATTCTTGGAAAATAGAAAAAAATGTATACAGTGCTACAGTTCGGCGAACACGCTTCGAAACGAAAAATGTTCGAGATTTAATTTCTGTACTTGTTTTCTCTTCTGGTTTTAGCCCTATGTTCCAAACATTGCTGTTGTATCCAGTAGCAAAGCTACAATTTATTGTTCGAACACAGTATTCACATGTTTGAGTGCAGTTCCGTGAAACTGACAAAAAAAACATCAAACGAGTCGTTCTTCCTATTTTAATTTTTGAATGATCCTCGCCGTCAGCACTCGCCGGCAAGGACAAGAAAAATAAAAATGATGAACCCATGGTTAAAGTATATACAGGTTAAGTCATCTTTCAAAATTCAGGCGCCATTTGATATTTTTCATCAAACCAGAATAGGGCCCCAGGACTTCAAAATGAAAATGAAATGAAATGAACCATCGTGTATTTAGAATTTAAAATAGTTAATTTGTGCAGTGAAATTTTAATAAAATAATGAACATTAAGTGCAAAAATCATAACCTTTTTTAACCATTTTAAAATGACAATTAATTTTTTTATTTTCAATATTTTTTTCTTGATATTCTCAACATTCTGTATGCCAACTATCTGTCTAGATGAGCTAACCTGTATATACTTCAACCATGGATGAACCAATAGCTTTGCTTTCTTTTGAAGTATATCTCCGAAATAAATGCAAATGTTGCTTCCTTTCGAGGCATTGCTCTCCACAGCAAAGGCATTTTCTCTCCACAGCAAAGCTATAAAGATTGATAGTTTGTGCTTTGCCTTATTTGATTTTAAACCATGGCTCATATGATACGAGATAGCTCGGCCTATTACTAACAGGGACTTTAAGTTGTTGTCTTTATTTTTTCTTAAATAAATTTGAAATAATTTATTTGTTATTGACGCTTATTTGAATTTGATGTTAGCATTTATGCGTTTTTCGCCTTAGGTCAAAATCTAAATTAGCTGGTATTTGATTCCTTAATTAATTTGTTATAATGTGTTTTATATCAGTTATTCAAAAGTATATCACTGTAAAAAATAAAATAGATATATATAAAACAAATGCTTAATCCGTTGTAAAATTGAAATAATATTATTGTTTTAATTAGGAAATCAATCGCAGCAACAGACGTATTATGAAACAAACGTTTGTCTCAGACGTACTTGAAATTCCTGAAAAAATTGATGCAATTGACCCAACGCAATCACACAGAGCAGCATTGCCCAGTTCACGGGCCACAGCAGATACCACAACGGACGAGGATGATGATGACGAGGACGATTGGGAGAATATGTTTGATGAGAGCGGCGAATGCTTAGATCCTAAAATACTGCAAGAGCTAACGGCGTCGGTGGGGAAGGTTAAAATTGAGCTGCCGAAAATGGATTATACTGTTAGTGTTGGCTATCTCAATATTATTTAAATAAAAAAAATAAAAATATGAATTAATTTATATAAATTGTGTACTGTAGGCTTACTTGACGAAACAGTCAATTCTGAACGATGAAGAATTTCCGCATGTCCTGGAGGTTTCTAACTTTCCGACAGAGTTCAAAAATCAAGACCTTCTAATGGTATTTTCGCAATATAAGGAATCTGGATTCGATATAAAGTGGGTGGATGACACACATGCATTGGCAGTTTTTAGCAGCTCACGAATTGGTATGTTTTAGTTTTTTCAATAAAACCACCCAAGCGCGCATTGCAGTGTTTGTTGTATTTGATCTTAGCTGCTGAAGTTCTAACAATGGGTCATCCATTTGTGGTTTTAAAACCGCTTGCCGAGGCAACGGTTGAATCTCGCCTGAAGGCAAAGAAATGCGCCACCTCGCTGCAACCATATCGTGCACGTCCCGAAACTTGTGCAGCCCTAGCACGTCGTTTGGTCACCGGTGCTTTGGGCGTTCGGCTGAAAACTGCTGCAGCCGAAAGGGAAAATGAAAAACGTGTTTTACGCGAAGCCAAAGGTAACATATTACAATAATTTTTTGCACCCTAACTAATTATACATTCTCGTTCCCACACACATATAGAACGCAAACTATTAGCAGCTAAACAACGCGACGAGGTCTGGGAGAGCTAAAGCGCCGAAGCTACCAACGCCAACCTGCCAAGTCTTTTAGTAACTATTTTTAGTGATATTTATTTCATTAGGTTGTTACCCTTCTCATTAATTGTACAATGTGTTTTATTTTTATAATATGTTTTGTAAACAACAATGATTATGCTGCACACTTTCTCACAAATTACTGAGAAATATTAATACTACTTATATTTAACAAAAAGATAAATCAAATTGTTATTCTTCGTTTGTAAGTGATATGTGGAATATTATGTTAAAACAGTACCCACTGCAATATGTGTACATGCAATAGATTATATATTTTAGTAGAATATGCACATCAAACATTTTTTATTATGCTCGTATTTTTTAATATATGCGCAAGCAAAAAAATTAAAGAAATTGTTAGAAATTTGCATATTTGTATTACGAATTATTTTATTTAAGTCGTGTATTAAGTAATGAAACAATAAATGTATTTTCATAATAATGCAATATATAATTGTGTTTGTTTTCAAGGTATATTTACTACACAGACATCAAGATTAATTGAATTGATATAAACAGTTCATAAATTAAAAGAATACTGTGCATTTCAATCTATATCAATAAAATTTCACAGTTGCGCCGCATATTCGCTTAGTAAGTGTGATCAAAGTTGGAAACAAATATTCTGAATTTTGAATTATTTTTAATTAAATTCGCTTAGTAAGTGTGATCAAAGTTGGAAATAAATATTCTGAATTTTGAAATATTCGAGGTATTTTCAAAAATTAATCAAAAAAATGTAACTAGGCGAACACATTTCACCTAGTATGTGCGTATCTCTCATTTCACGTAAAGGTATTGACATGAATGACCTTTTATAAAATCTAAGTATTTGGATGTCGTATATAGGGCCCTATTATGACTGGCGAAGCGAATGTAGTTGGCGAAGCGAACGTAAAATAGCTAACACAGCATCCTTTCGCCAGACTTCATTCGCCAGAAAAAAGGAAACTAAAGCGAACGTAAAAATCAGGAGAACGTTGAAATCATTCGCCTGAACTTCATTCGTCTGGCGAATGGATGCTGTGAAGCTTTATTCGTTCGTTCGCTTCGCCAGTCATAATAGGCCCCATAATTCCATATTTGTAACAAAAAATGAAAAAATAGTCCATAAAAGAGGAGAGCAAGAAAATATAGAAGTTATATTTCAAAACGATCATGAACTTTTAAAAAATATTTCGGGAACAATTTACCGATTTTCATAATAAAAAAAAAACACATAAATCGTTAGAACTTACTTTTTTCTGAAATAAAATCACTGAGCAATAAAAAATAGCACTAAAATCACAATCCTAATGCCATATTTACAAAATAATATGAAAAAAGTCGTTAATACAAAAATTTTAACAATTGAGAAATGTATCGTTAGGTGTATCGTGAAATGTAAATCGTTAGAACACAGTTGGAAACTCGAATATTACGCATTTAAATTAAAATGACTGCAGTCGTTTTCCATTTCGTGTAATTTTTATGAATGTTTTACATTGCGAATAAAAATTCCCCGCCAAATTAAAAAAAATATCAATGTAAATTCATTATCACTCATTAATTAAAAAGTTCAAAAGGGATTTTTTTCCTATGGTAGTCGGTTTTCAATTCGTGTGCTTTACTTGTCCCTCAGCAATTTAAATTTCAATTCGAACGGGTGGATCAACAAATTGAGATATACCAAAAATAAAATATATCGTAAGAGACAAAACACATACGTTGAAAATCCAATTAACAAGATTAAAAACATGGAGATGGCAACTATGTTCTAGGTTTCAGCCAGAGATGCATTTTCAGAAAATGTAAATGTATCTTCAAAAAATAAAAACGTACGATTTGAAATAAAAATGTACGAACAAATTTTGAACAATAAATTTTCCCATCGGATAAAAACTGACGACAAAAAAAAGGAGAGAAAGAAAAATTTTCAAAAGGTCCAAAATTTCCGAGTCAGATCCAAAATGTACAAACAAAAAAAAAGGACAGACAGAAAAATTTTCAAAAGGTACCAAATTTTTAAGTCAGATCCAAAATGTACAAAATGTTCCCGTCCGATCACAACTGACGACAAAAAAAATACATACGGAAAATTTTTAAAAGGTACAAAAAAATGTCGTCGTCCAAAAAATAAAAAAAAGGTAACTCATATAATAATTTTCGTACTTTTAAACAAAAACGTAATACAAAATTTAAAAAAAAAAAATATTTCGTACTTTCAAAATAAAAACGTACTCTAAATAGTACGAAAGTACGCACTTATGCTACTCTGTTTCTAGCATATTTGTCAGTGAATTAGTGAATTGTTTTTGGCCTGCATTGTTATTTAAAAATGAAGGAAATTGTGCAAAAATACAAATTTCCGTAGTTGGAAATTTCACCAAGCAGTAATGTGATTAAACAATGATACTAGAAAAATATAAAAAATTACTCAAAAATATAAATATTCATCAAATTTACTAAAAACCGCAGCAGCATTGAAACGAATAAAAAAAAGAAATAATAAAAGTAAACTTGTTGTTATTGTTGTAATTGGTTTCTTGTAAACGACGCGACGTCAAGTCAACTCCCGCTGTAAGCAGAGCTAAATACCAACAACAACAACGAAAAAGCAGCGATAAGAACTCCATCTCGTTTTTGTTCTCATTCCAAATACCACCTGTGCATATTGAGTGTGGCCATTGCGACGCCGGACAACCAACATGGCTGGTGGTGCAGCTACAACGATGGAAATTGAAGAATTTATTAATGGAGCGCTTGTGTCTTGGGTAAGTTTAGATTGTGCCTTTTTTTTGTTTTAAATAATCCATTTATGGACCATTTTAATCGACTGCTTAACAAGAGGTAATTTGTATTTCACAAGGCCAATGAAACAAAGTATCACTACAACGTACGTTTATAGTTTCTGGAATTGCAAAGTAGTTGGTGCTTAATTTGTTTCAATTGTACGCACCACATACTATGGTAACTGGTTTTTTTTTTCATATGTTTCCTTTTGGTCAAAAACAAGTTCTTTTTTGCCATGTAATTGTCAAAGAACCTGAGGTTTAATGAACACTATTTCGATCAGGTAATAAGCTAATTCTAAAATGATAAGCACAGGCACAATAATTAAGAATCGGTAATAAGCTTTTCAAAAAATAGTTTCGAATAGTTTTACTAACAGTGAAATGGTTCCTTTTTTGGTCATCTGTTTCAAACATGCAGAAGGTTTGTTACAAATGCTCGATTGTCTGTCACTGTTGAACTCACCATGAATCACAAAATTTTCATCATCGAATACAAAAAAATTTGCTCTTTGCAATCAATGAGGAGAAACATATTAAACTTAGTAACAATTTATCTTGGAAACAGCATAAATCATGTTTTCTTTTGGACTATACTTCTCTACAAATGAAAGTCAAAAATAGGAAAAGATAAAACATTCGTGATACATCTAAGATCAGTAAGCATCAAAGAATTCAGAACATGGCAGTCAAACAAATCTGTGGAGTCATCCAAGTTCAAACCATTTTGCACATAAATGCGCTTTATAATTAAGTTACTTCTTTCTGTTTACAAAAACCTGCACAGCATAAAATATGTCACGATTCAACTCTATATAACATCGACTTAGTTGTGACAAACGTATTTCTAGAAATTGTATCTATTCGGAACCATATAACAATCTATCTCTTGAATTTGAAAAAGTAACTATAGTCGGTACTTTAAACAGGGATTAACGAATATTTGTTAAATTTTATTAACAGATAATTATTAAACAGTGTAAATTGTATTTATTAAAGTTTTATGGGAATGGAGCATAACATTTATAATTGTTATAATTAATTTTAAATGAATAATGCATTTAACTTAAAAAATATAATCCGTACACTTTTATAAAAATACATCATATGACACTATCTTACCATTACTTTCATATTTATTTAAACCACCCCTTTTATTTAAGTTTAAACATACAATAATACAAGGTAGAGATTGGAAAATAAACTTCCCAGTTTCTAGATAGGTTATGTTTCATTTATACGAAACGAGGTTGTCTATGCCGTTCCAGGTGAGATATGGCCGCATGCTTCAAATTTGTGACTGGACTAAGCGTTGTATATCTCATTACTACGCATTAACCCAACACTGCGTTGGACAAGAACGTTCAATAAACTTGTATACAGGGTATATAGTTCATCCATGTCAATAATTCTGGGGTCATTTAATGACCCAAAAAAAAAAAAAAAAAAAAAAAAATGGCAAATTTTGCACCCAGAGAGAGCTTTTCATAGGCAATGTTTTACTCTCGTAGGTTTGCCATTTACTGCCGAGAGGTAGCGCGGTATAGAAAAATGTTTCTATGAAAAGCTGTTGTTAGCCCCATTCCAGGCTTAAACTGGGCACCTTTCGGCTCACACTACAACGCACTAACCTTGAGCTACCGACGCTACTGACTTTTTCTCTTTTAAAAATGTACGTTAAAATTTTTACTGTGTCTCTGATCAGTCGATGATCATTCATTAAAATGTTAAAAAAATGAAAGTAAAAACCATCGCAAAGCAACCAAATCTATTGGAATGTCACATAACTTTGTACATTACTGGCTCCAAAACCAAAACTCCCAATACCTCGATGAGCTGCACTTGAAAAGGCACTTGAAACGGCGTTCGATTTTTCATGCTTAGGGTATTCATTGTCTTCTTAGACTAACTTAACCTTTGTAATCCTTACTAACTACATTACATAAACTTTAAATATTTTCCAACTGACATTTGACATAATCCATGAAAGAAAATGGTTTGCTAACTGTACGGTAAACTCCGTTTCTTTCCGCGAATGTTGCCTATGCATCTATTAAAACCATTAACTACATTTCAGTTGGAATCATGTCTTCCTCATCCCGAAATTCTTTCGGGTTATTCATCACTGTTGGATGGCAAAATAATGCACAGTGTTTGGCTACAAATCGATCCGGAACCGCAAAACAATCCCACCGATATAACCGATAATGCCGGTGTTGCATTATGCATTGCTCGTGCGCGCAACTTTGAATGTATTATACGCAATTTGAAGTTACTGTTCGAGGAAGAATTCGGCCAAACAATACTAGTGTTACCTGACTCATTCACACTGGGCTATCATCCTGAGACTAAACATGGTCTGGAGCAAATGAAAATACTTTTGACTTTGCTGCTAGGTGCTGCTGTGCAATGTCCAAATAAAGAACTCTTTATTGGTCGCATCAAAGAGCTGGATGTGGAAACGCAACATGCGATCGTTGAGCTGATTAAGCAGGTCACAGACAATCATAGTTTGGTATTAACGGAGGAGTCTGTTGAGCTGTTAGCGCCAACCACAATGTATCAGCATATTTTGAGATTGACCAAAGAACGTGATAATATGTACATGAAATGGATAACGTCTATTTGTGCAGAGCCGGAATTGAATCTAACAGGAGGCGCTGAGAGCCAACTATCGCCGGCCACAGGTATGACGAATGCATCGCCGTCAGCGGCAAACTCTGATGCCAATCACATGGCCGTTGAGTTGGCTGACTTGAAGTCAAAGCTAAGAAAATTGCGACAAGAGCTGTAAGTTATACTCAATTTAAAATAAAATAAAACTAAAAATTTGACTGAAGCGATTGAAAAATTTAAAATATTAAAAACCACTAATTTAAACAAATAAATGTAGTATTCACTTGAAAAAAAACCCATTTCAAATTATTTATATTTTTACAAATACAGCGAGGAAAAGGCTGAAAGTCATCTGGAACTTAAGGAAGAGCTGGAGCACAAAAGTGCACAGCACGACAAACTACGTGCCGAGGTACATTAAATGTACAAGCAAAATTTACACCGCTTTAAATATGTTTTGTGCTAATTTCTAGAGTCAAGAATGGTATGCCGAGGCTAAGCGCTCCGCAGCCTACCGTGACGAGGTGGATGTTTTGCGTGAACGTGCTGAGCGCGCCGAACGCCTTGAAATCGAAGTGCAGAAATTTCGTGAGAAATTAACAGACGCAGAATTTTACAAAACGCGCGTAGAGGAGTTGAGGGAGGACAATCGCATGCTACTGGAAACAAAGTAATTTAATTACAATGAAAAATTTTGAAACTTTTAACGCACGTAAACAAATAATTACAGGGAAATGCTGGAGGATCAATTGCAGCGCTCGCGTAAACGCAGCGAACACGTTATGACGCTCGAATCGGAAATAATAAAATACAAACAAAAATTAAACGACATGGCGCTGGAGCGTGATGTCGATCGTTCCAAGTTGGAGGAGCTGTTGGAGGAAAATACGCAACTGCAACTGGTGGCGAAGAATCTAAATAGCACACAAGAGATCGACCGATCGTTTTCGGACAATGATGACGAATGCAATTCGGGTGACAATAGCCTATCGGAGCAGCTAACTAACAGTGCGCAGGTGAGTTTATATTCTAAGAGGTCTAGAAATTAGAAATAAAAAGAAATGATTTAAATTAGACGCGTGTGATAAAGCTGGAATTGGAAAATAGACGCTTGGTTGCCGCCTTAGATCAACTGAAAGAGTCTTCGTTCCACGAAACGACTAGTAAGATTCTGGAACTGGAGAAGGAGAAGAAAAAACTGTCACTCAAAACGGAACAAATGCAGGAGAATATTCAGCGACTGGTGCAGCAAAATAACGAACTGGAGAACGTTTTCAAAAACGCCCTCGACGAAAATAAAAAGCTGCAGCATAGCTTAGACAATCGCCAGAAATCATACGATAGACAGAGTCAGGAACGTGAGCTGGACCGCAGCAAAATGATCGAACTGGAAAAGCACGTTGAGACGCTTAATAAGGAAAAACAGCGCATACACACGCTCAACGAAAGCATACAACGGCGTGCTGATGACATGGAACGCATGCTGGACACGCGGGCACAGGAGCTGGAACAGTTTTCAGAAAAATCCAAATTGTTTGCAGTAAACGAACAAAAGTTGTACGAACTGCAGACGAAACTTAATACGCATGAGCGTGAAAACAGCAGTCTGCTGAAGGAAGTGTCCAAGCACAAGGAACATTTGGAAGTGAAATCAGTGCAGCTGGACGCAACTTGCAACCAACTGGATATGCAGACCAAAGAGGTGCAACGTCTTAATAAACTCCTCGAGGATATGGCGCAGGGGCAACTGAAAATCGCCGAACTGGAGAAACAAAATATCGATTTGATATCGCAGCGCGACATCGACATGGAGACGATTGTGACGCTGCAAAATGATCTAGTGAGCGGCACAATTGCAACCAATAAAGTCAAGCATAACCTGGAAAAATTGGGACTGGTGGTCGATCAAAGCGGCGACGACAATGCTGAGCTAAATGTGGAGCAGGTGGTAGAGAAATTAGTGCGTAATCCAGAGACTTTCAAGACAGTGCGCGAGATAATGCTTAATGTGTGCAAAGAACAAAACGGCAACGAAGGCGGCCTGCAAAATGCCACGTCCGACATGTGTGTTTTATGCCATCGCAAGGAGATCTTTACGGTGGAGAAAAATATCGAAATCTGCACAAACGAACCGCAAGAACTTAGCTTCGAGCACAAGGTGCGCCTCAATACCCAACGTGATACTGTCGAATTGACGCGACTCTCCGAGACCAATACACAGCTGAGTGCATTGAATACGGCGCTGCAATCGACGAACGAGCAACTGGAGGCAGAGAATGCTAGACTCAGCGTAGATGTAGCCACGCTGGGCTCGCAGATAACTTCACTTAACACACAACATGTCGCCCTACAGTTGGCCAACTCGCAATTAGCGGCTGACAAGGATTTGTTGCTGAAGCAGCTAGAAACCATTAGGCAAGAGCATAAAAATGTGCTGCACGATCAGGTGACGTTGCAGTGTTTACATGATCAACTCTCGGCCGAGTATGAATCACTGAACAAGGGCAAGGAACAGTTGCGTGTCGTGATACGCGATCTACGCAATGAGTCGCGAGAGTTGCGCGAGCGCATTGTGAATTTGGAAACGCAGCTGGAAGAGCTGAGCAGGCAAAATGGATCGATGAAATCCTGTGCAGAGGATTTGGCCATTTTGAGAACAGAACATTCGAAGCTGACTGATGATTTTCGTAATTTGTTTGCTACCAGCGATCGTTTTAAGAATGAGTATAAAAATATTCAGGTAATTCTTACAAGTTAAATTTCATTTATTTTCGAATGTATTGACTTTTTGCAACCATTTTATATTAGGAGCAATATAAAATGATACGTATGGAAAATAGTAAATTGAAATTACAAAATACCGAACTGTCTGGTGAGCTGAATGGCAAGAGCGATCAAGTGAAGCTTATGGAAATGGAGTACACAAAAGTGGCGCAAAGATGTGAGGTTTGTATCCAACTGTAATGACGTGTAGAACACTGTAAAAAATAAGTCTCGATTTTAAGATGCTGCTGCAAATGAATGCTGATCTTGACACTGATCGCAAAACATTAATGGACAATGTGTCGCAGCTGTTGTCGCAGTATCATGAGCTGCTCTCGCATTCGCTCGAGGATAAGCAACATTTCCACGAGGAAGAGAAAAGCTACACAGAACGCGTGCACAATCTAAGCCGACAAAAGGAGAAATTGGAAGAGAAGATAATGGAACATTATAAGAAATCTGAAAGCACTGTGCACAAAAAGTACCATCATCATCTTAGACAAACAAAATATTAGAATAAAATATATATTTTTCATACAGAAAACCATTTGCCAGCAGCCTTGTGCGTCGAGTGAAAAAAGCCAGTTCAGATTTAATGAATAAAGTTCCAAGTCGAGTAAGCATGAAGCGATTTATAATACTTTTTAAATCTTCTAAATATATTTCTTGTAGAATCGTCGTTCTTGGGTAGACGATTCGCGTTTAACTCAATCGCAATTTATGATAGGCTCTGAATCGGGTGGCAATGATTCAGATAATAGTGCCGAGGAGCCAATCTCCATTGCCTCAGACACGCATTTGCTGCAACGTAATATTCCAATGCGTCAAAGTCTGCAACGGTAAGTGGTGTTTAGTGGCATTAAACAGACAGAATTCACATAAGCACTAAAATTAGTCAATAATCAAACATTACACTTTTCCCACACATGCTTTTGTATTAACTATTAAGTGATTATATGGATTACGCACTGACACGTGGAGGGGTGGTGCGAAGTAGCTTGCAATCTCAGAAATGTACGGACCTGAGCAATTCTCGTAGAAATAGCGTGCACGGGTAATTATTGATTTTATTATTTTCAGTACGAAATTTTTGTGTGTACAGTCTTTTGTATATTAGTGATTGTTAACTGAACCGTTGGTTGGCCAATTCAAGAATTGATTATTTATAATCGCTACGATATCCGTTGTGAAATCAAGAACCGACAAGATATTTTTGAATAGCGATTATTTTATAGAATGTAATTCCGGATGCTGGAATTCACTACGACAGCTCATGTTAATTTTGGGCTTAACGTTCGGGTAATAGACAATTTTGAAATGTTGTTCGTGAGTTTATTTCTATTACAACGACGCTATATTTATTACATTGTTTATTGTATATATATATTTATCTATCTTGAAGAAAAAATATATATTTTACTAACAAAAGAAATAGAAAACCAATAACATATAAATTTGAATTATAAAAAAAATAATTATCTACTTACAGGACAATTCAAAATTTAGCTCGTTTTCGTCTCTAAAATCGAGAAATGTCTTCTTTGATAGTTGAGACTCAAGAACAATGCTTTATCTGATTCGATCTCAAATATATTGGAATAGTTTCCACTTGATGGAGCCACTCAAGTCTATCAACACAGGAGGGTTGTTACTTTGAGCTGTTTGCCGAGTGCAATCAACTCACTCAATTGGTGAGGGAATCGGTTTACATCCCAGGAGGAGGTGGGCCTAGACCTTATTCTGGCTTCACATCATAAACAATAAAAGTCCTTGCACCTCTTGGTAATTCCGACCACTGTATTGTTTCCGCTACGTTTTCGTATTCTAGTTTACATCGAAGAGGACTGAACTTTACTAAAAAGGAAAATGAATTGCGTTAAATGATGTCCGCTACTTTAAATGAAAACTGTGTTTTGCAAATAGAGACATAAACGCCGCGGTCTTAATGGTAAAAAATATTATTTTATTCGTAACTTCTAGAAAGTTAAGAATAAAACCCAAGGACCACTCTTAGTTTAATGAGACTTGTAGTATTGCAGTCAGGTCGAAAGAGTAAGCCTTGGCGTTCTAAGAAGACTAAAAGACATCGCATACAAGCAAGGAATCGATGTAATGCCATGACGAGAAGTTCTTCACGTAAAAAAGTCGTACTCTACCATAGAGGTAGTAATTTGGTCTTTTGTAAAAATTGTGAAGAATCAGACGACATCGTCTACTCCAGTTCTTATGAATGGTCAGGCATTTACTGACCCGTTTGATAAATCTAATCTATTGAAAGAGCTATTTGCAAACAATGCATTGCTCCCAGGCAGTAATCAAACACTACCCGTAGTCCACTTTGTTTATTCTTCTGTGACGGAGATACATTTTTGAACTCGAGCAGTTAAAAAGCATCCGGTTCAGATAGTATATCTGCCAATGTGTTGAAGAAGTGCATGTCAACGTTGGTTTGTCCTTTGCGTAACCTTTTTCAACGACTCATACACGACAGGAGTTTTCCATCTAGTGAAAGGACCAGATCCACGGGTGACTTAATGGCAGTCCTCTCTGAAAAGTGGAATAATTATAATCACCTTCGAGTTGCGATGGATGGTGTTTTTTTTTAGAACAATATTGTATCAATTCTGGAATCCCAGAGGGTTACGTCCTTTCCCCGCACCTAGAACCCAATCAATTCCTTTGCAGAGAACAGTAACATTTGTCGTTCATATTCGTTCTTTGGAGATTGAGAGCAAAAGACACTATGATTGATATTCTCAATATTGACCATAAAACAATCTCCGAGTGGGGTTTTGCCAATAACGTTGATTTTAATGCAAGCAAGAACCAGTATGGATGCTGTGAATATTGTGCAGTCAACTGCCCTTAACGTGTTGGGCATATTAATTCAAAGTGACATCCGTTAGAATAATCATATATTTGATGTCTTGAAGCGGCAGAGTGCCTTAGTTTTCCAAAAGGATACAAGACATACTTCACTCCTGCTTGCAGCCTAATATGGAATACAATTTGCAAATTTGAACAGGAGCTTCCAAATTCTTTGGAGTACCTGGACCAAATACAACAACGTGTGGTATATGTTATAGGAGATAAAACTATTTCATTCACAATTGGTTCTCTTGATTCTTGATTGATTCTTCTTCTGTCTTTCCGACATTTTTATACCCTACACTAAGAGTGAAAGGGTATATTCAGTTTGGTACGCCGTTTGTAACACCCAGAAGGAAGCATCTCCGGTATGGATCAGCATGACCTGAGTCGATTTAGCGATGTTCGTCTGTCCGTCTGTCTGTCCGTCTGTCTGTCTGTTGAAATCCCTACTACTTTTAAAATTGAAGAGCTAGATAAATGAAACTTATAACTTAGATTACTAATATACCTACGCTGTATGCGAGATCGTTCCATTGTGACCTATGATGCGACCACTTATGTTCAAATACCTCATATAAAATGTACATATAAAGATCAATTTTTATGTATACGTGCTTAGGTAAACTTTTTTGGTCAAATATATATTGATATCATGCTCAAATACATGATAATAATGTTTTCCGGCGAAAAGACTTGTGGTTCACAAAAAAAAATCGAAATTCGGTACACCTACCCATTTGTAAATATGGGTATCAAATGAATGGAAATTCTTCAGCGATTCAATGTTTGTAGTTATTTTCAGGATTCGTATACCCTGGTGACCTATATATCACTTTGAATGGTAACCACACATATGTGTAGGGTATTTATAGTCGGCTTAGACCGACTATAATTTTGATAATCCTAACTATCATAATAACACCTACTTTAAAATTTCCCATGTGATCTAACCTTCCCATCTGGTTGATATTGACGAATTCAAAACAAACATACAACGACTCTTTTTATTTTTCTCCATTATTTTTCTCCATTCCTTTAACCTATAATCTATATATATATCGTCGGTGTAGAACTAAAAGTCACCAACTACATTTTTAAAATGCCAATTATTCATTTACAAAATTATTTATATATCTTTCAATTTCTAACCGATGAGCTCAATATTTGTATCAAATGATAAGAAAATGTGAATCTATCTATTGGTATTTTAACATTAAAAATGTACCAATTACTTTTAGTAATAATATTTACAAATGGGTATGTGCACCCACAAGTCGTTTCGCGTGAGAACATTATTTTCATGTATTTGAGCATGAAGTCAATATATATTTGACCAAAAAAAGTTTACCTGAACACGTATACAGTAAAATTCACCAGTAGATGTGTTTTATATGATAAATTTGAACATAAGTGGTCGGTTCACAGGTCATAATGGACTGATCATGCCCATTTTCACTGATAGACAGCGTAGATATATAAGTAATCTAAATTAGGAGTTTCATTTATTTAGCTCTTCTAGTTTTTCTGTAATCGTGCTTTCAACAGACACACAGACGGACATCGCTAAATCGACTCAGGAGGTCATGCTGATAAAGAATATATATACTTTTCCATTCCGGACATGCTTCCTTCTGGGTGTTACAAACGGCGTACCAAACTGAATATACCCTTTCAGAGTAGGGTATAAAATCAAGTCCTGATTGGCTGACTGATCGATTAACGCCCAGCCCCAAACCCTTAGACCTACTAACGTGAAATTTGGACAGGGTGTTCATCTCCCGACGTAGGCGCGCACTAAGATGATATTTTTTGAAATTCGCTCCCTAAGGTATACAAATGGGGGTGGCAAACCTAAACTTTTAATTGCAAATATCTGTGTACTTAAGATAGCCACAGTCATGAAATTTGGCCAAGTGATGTATATTGTTGTTGTTTATCGTTCTCTTAAATGTAGGCGTGATTGGATAACGGGGCGTTGCACCTCCCATATAACCAGAACTTTAAAATTTCTATAACTGACATACTGAGAGTAGAGTTATAAAAATCGAAACAAATGTTCATATTTAAAACTCCAATCGTCACGTATAATTTGGACGAGATTGTACAAAGGGGCGTGTCACCTCTAATATAAATAAAACTTCAAAAATGCTATAACTCCAGACCTACACATTGTAATCTTCACGTAGAAAGTGAGCGGGTTGGACAAAGGGTGTAGTACGTGGGCGACAAAAAAAATGTCGACGTAAGAATGCTCTAAAAAGGGAATAGAGGTGCGTGAATATATCCACACTTTAAAAAGATCTACTTTTGCATTTACAAAAACTGCACGGGTCCAGCTATTTCTTTCATACAATCAACACTATGTGTTGGTTAAGTTAATCAATATTTTTATTAATCGCACAGCCCTAGTCAAAATGTATTAGAATCAAATTATAAAAAAAACTCGAATTGCGCAAAAATACCGAATAAGTATGAACCTATTTTAGAACAACAATTTCCATAATCCTTGTCTTTGGGGTACATTAAAAACGGTGATGGGCAATATTTTATCATTATTAATTTTTAATCAGACATTAAAATGTGTTTCTCGTTATTAATGAATTACATCCCAAAAATATACATATTAACATAACAGATTGGAGCCACCTGATGTCACCGGCAGCAGTTTAACGCTAGGCACTGCAGGCAGCCGTCGCACAGTGTATCTAATAGATGAAAACCAAAAAATTCCCGACAATCAAACGCACAATGATGCGTCTACTGCGTCCACAATTGGCGGCGCCAATTCAGCTGAACCACAAACGCCAACGAATCCAGCAGCTCATTCACAAACCGGCGATGCGCCAACTTCCACTTTCCTCATGTACAATCGCATAAATACCATGATTGGTGGAAACTCGACAACAACTAACGAACACAATGACGATTCAGCAGCAGCAGCTGCCGCAACGGGGGGTAGTATGCACGATGCGAGCGCAGATGCAACAAGCACAACCGCCGCTGCTGCAGACGATAAAACACAGCGAAAAGCACCTCGCGCAGAGGATAAAAGCAACAGTATTTGGTATGAATACGGTTGTGTTTAAGCTGATTTTAAATTTAAACTATATAGAGATATATGCTAGCCTATGCAAGAATGAATTTAATTGCCTTAAGTATTCTATAACATGGATTGTATTACATTACTGCCGTTCGCTCAAGTCTCGAATTGATTAAAATTGTGAAAGTCACATGTTTTATGCGCAAATAGTTCCATTTCATTTGCCTTATATGCAGAGTTTATTCGTAGTAATCGCGTAATTGTTATTTTTTAAGATACTGATTAAATTTAAGTCATACTTGTTTATATTATAAGTAACTCAGCTTAACTGCTGTCTGATAGCACTAAGCTATATATACAGGTTATAGTATTTTTCATAGTCTTGCTATTGATATTTTTGTAAAATTATTTATTATTTTTATTATTATTTTTGTATATTAAAAACAAACTTTTTGGTCTTTTACAACTTGCATCAATTTTGAAAATGTTGTACAGGCACTCAATTCTCGAATTTGTTCGACAAAGCACACTTTTTACTTTTGTTCGATTTGAATCAACGGAGAGATACTAAATTCTTCGTTTTCGAGGGACTATTGTAACCGTTGAACATTTTGACAGAAGTAAAAAATTGCAAATATAAGTTTTATTTGTGAATATAACTTTTTCATGATTGTCGCATGAAAATACCTCGTACCAACACGAGAATTATGTATCGGTTTAAAAGTTATCTAAAGGTATTACTAATGTTCAACGTTGTGTTGACTTTTATAGTATTTAAAACGCACGGAGAAGTTTAATAAATATGTACTGATTTTGTGCATAAATTCTAAAGTATTAGAGAAAAAACAGATTTAAAAAAAGTCAACATTTAAATAAGAATTAAACGACTTGTGATATTTCCAAAAGTCAGCATTCAGTTAATACAATTTATTATAAAAAGACAACTTTTTACATAACATTGCATATATGATTTAAGTTGAAAAAACACAAAATGTTGAACAAACGATTAGTTTTTAATTATTAAAATTATACATAACATAAAATACATTGCGAAGGACTTATTTATTTCACTTATATTATGTTTTTCTTATAATCGAATACATAAATACACATTTTGACATACAACAAATGTTTTATATCACTTATACGCGTAAATTAAATTGATGTCCGTTAACCACACAAGATCTACCCGGCACACTATACGTTGGCAGTGGCGAATAAACAAACTGCAATGAAAGAAAAAAAAGAAGTATGTATTAATGATTAAAATTCGCCATTGCATCTTGAGTCACCTACCTTTGGCGTTTTTTGCTGCGTAGACATGTATCCGACGCAGAACGATTTTGTCGTGTGGCTCCATAGCACCTCGCCGCATCTGCTGCTTGGATAGTAAAGCAAGGCGAGCGAGCCACCGTACAACTCCTGCTCGACCGGCAGAAACGGCGATTCTAGAAATTTTTGTTTAAATGTCCTGTGTAGACTGGTTACCGCACAGTCGGCGCTAAAGAGGTCCGTGCAAATTTCTTTGGCGAGAAAGGTTTTCATTAGATATTCACCATTGCCGGTGGTACAAGTGGCCACAGCCAATTCATCAGAGTCAGTGGCCCAACAGCCGGCACCATACGTTGCCGCCTGTCCCACACGACCGGGTACCTTAAGCAGTAGACCACCAGAGCTGCAACCGGATGCGCTATTACCCGCAGCATCAACACACACGGCGCCCACTGTGTCCAATGCACTGACCACAGGTACCACAGCGGTTGCTTCCTTTTTCGTAACATTCGAAATTTTCGATTTATAGTGATTGTACGAAAATTTAGCCTTCGACGATATCATATCGTTACAGTCGATCATGGTGCAACCTATTTCCTCTGCATACTTTTCGGCGCCAGCGCCCGCCATCACCATGGGCGGTATTCGTTCCATAGAAAGCATTTTTGACTGGCCATCGCAGAGCATGCGCGCCAGCTGTATCGGGTTGCGTACGGTGCTGACATTTGTGCAGGCACCAAAATGCAAATTGGCGCCGTTCATAATGGAGGCATCACACTGGACATGTCCATCCCAACAGAGATTCGAACCGAAGCCGGCGTTTGTATTACCACAGTTCTCCAGACGCATAATTGCCGCTTCACAGGCATCGATGGCAGATCCTCCGTTCTTGAGAATGTCTGTGGCTCGAATACACGCTTCTTTAATGACCCGTTGGTATTTTGTTTCATCGACACAATTTCCAGCACCTAACAGCAAAAAAATATATTAAGGCTTATAAGACGCAACTTTGTTTAGGTGTGACGCGACCAACCTGTGTGCACTGCAACAAATCCAGCCATTGTATTAAATTCTGCTTAAAATTTATAAATATTAATTATTTTGGAAGCAAAAATTCCATAGTTAGAAATATTGTCTGTCTGCCAAAATGCAAAATGTAAACAATTAAATTAAGTGTTGTAGGTTTAGTACCAGGTATTTGTTTATCTTTATTCGTGGCTGCCACCTTGTGGAAAATCAAGTTTGTTAATTTGGAACGATTAATGCATGGTTTCCATACCATCTTTCGCTATCACTCGCCATCACCATTTCGTTAAACAGAGATGAAATACAAATCAGTTCAAATCAGAAATATTAATGCTAGAATGAAACCAGTACATACAACACAATTTTATAGCAAGCGATATCCCCCGATGATATTGATATTGAGGGATAACGAGTGATAGCAAAAGTTCAAATGTTTTAACTTTTCCTATAAATCGATATCACTTTTCTAGCTTGCTATAACAAATATTTGTTTTTTTTTACATTTTTCTATTTCACATTGACATTAAAATTGTGATAAATTAATTGTCAAACAATTTTACAAATTTAAAATCAAACATTTGTGCATAAACTCTTCTTGAGTAATCGCTGTGCGCAGAGAGTCCGCAACTCACTGGAGCCCATCATCACTCTTTCTCCAGCGTCTCAACGGTTTCATCATTTCAATTTCTAATTTTAAAGTTCTAATTTTGTGGTGTCTCCCTTCAAAACAGTTATATTAGTGTCCACCATCTGGGATTTCCTTCTGGGCCAATCTCTTCATCATAGTAATGGACACTGCCTACTAATGTTCATATTTTGAAGAAAAATCTACATAATTGGATATTTCCAATGCAACAGCAGCAGAATGACTACACGTTCAATATATTTTTTTTTTAATTTGAATATTATTTTGAATATCAGTTTGTTCTAAAACAATATTATATTGTATTCACACATTTATAGCAAAAAAAAACACTGTGTGATATCGATTTGGGGATAACGAAAGATAGTATGGAAACCATGCATAACTTTCAGTTATAGTTTTTAGAAATATGTAGCAGATTAAACTATATAACGACACCTGCGAATTGGTTTACTCCATACGCATTTTTGGAAAAATGAAATTAGACATTAAATTTATTTAAAATATCCACATTTTTATTAAGCAGGAATGATAACTTCATATGCCATCAATAAAATTAAAAAGGCGAATGCCACGCCATTCTAAATGAATATGCATTTTTTGTATACTCTTTTTTGTTTTGGTTTTTCAAAAATTTAGTTTTTTTTTATTTTTAAGGGGAGGATCACGGTTACCAGATGAAATTCTCACACGAAATAACTTTTTCCCTCATACAATTCTCACAAAAATGAGGGCAAAATTCTCTCCATTTCCCACCAAATCTCACAAATTCCCACCGTACAGCTGCATTTTCGTCGTGTGGGAAATTTCCCACGTGTGAGAATTTTTTCCCACAAGGTCAGAAAATTCCCATAAGATGTATTTTTCCTGCCAAACTGGCACCACGGAGGAGTGTGACTATGGTACAATATTTAAAAGTACCATTTTTAAAATTTTGTTTTCCTTTGAGTTTCGTAATAAATTTGAAATACCAGATTTTTACACCCCCTCGTTTTTGACTTCTGGGGGTTTCCAGAGAGGAAGCGACAATATTTTATTGACTTATATTTATTTTGTGACAAATTTGTATCAACATCTGAAATTAGGGATGAATCGGCGTAGCCGGTTATTGGACTTTCAATCCCAACCACCAAGCTAATATAAATATTCTACATATAAATACGAAGTTTTATCAATCAATCTTATTTGTTGGTTTTTCGTTGAAAACTGTTGTTAAACTGTTGCTAGATGCTAATGAATATTCGTTGAAACAACTGCACGACAAGCCGTTTTTCTGTGAGTCTGTAGCCGATATACATTGGTGCGAACAGCAAACATGTTTGTCCATGATCCGGTCTTATGAAAATATTGTTCAAAATCACTCCTTATCAGTCAGTAATTGATTCAGAAAGAAAATGTTAAGTTTTTGATTACATGTTGATTTATTTTACAACTTTATTGAACATTTAAATAATTTTATTGACAAGATTAGATTAATATAACATATTTTAGTATAACAAAACCGTCATATTAGATATTCATTTTCCAGCATCATTCATATTTTTAGGCAAACTCAACAAAGAATTAATTAATTCTGAATTTCGTTTAGGCATTTGACCAGAAAAGCTATTTGAACCATAGTATTTGCAGGGATTATTGTAGGCCTGAGGATATTGCATTTGCGAAAGCAAGTTGAGCAATTCTCTGTTATACTAAAATAAAATATAATTAAAATATTATTGTAGCGTGATTCGATATAATTTCGATCGACTTTTAAAGGATATTTTTATTTAAATGATTTTGAATTCATTTTCTAAATAAAAATATTATTTTATAAATGATTTCAAACACCTTTCTTTGACTTTAACGAACGTTGAAATCGTTTGGAATCGATCGAAAAATGGAATATGTTTAATAATTTATTTATTTTACCTCTTTATCGAAAAATCTATCCTCATCAGGGGTTGGTAGAGCCATAGATAAGCTGATGAATAATCCAACGATGAAAGTTGTGAGCAAAAGTACCTGGTTAGCCATATTATTATTTTTAATTGTGATAAACAACTGTAAGGTGAACAGTAGATGAGTTTGTACTATGAGAAGATGCGAATACCAACTGACATAGAGCAACCACTTGTAGGTTTTTATATGAGATGAAGAAAACTCAGAACACAGCAGGATATGGCAAAGGCATTGACGAGCAGTGTCAATTTCAGGACAAATAAATCACAAACAGTTAAATTAAGCAAATATTTGTTATGTGTTATATTGGGTATTTTTATTATTTTGCCCTTTTGTTCTGTTGGTGACGTTAAATATTTATTTCTATTCTTGGAGAGCTGTTTGAAAAATATAAAACATAGTGTTTATATAATCATGCAAAGTAATATAATAAAACTCAATAACGTCAATTATAGTTTGGTATAAAATTGATTTTATTAATTTGGGGATTTACATATTTTATGTAAACAATATTATGATTTTAGATATAAATTTAATTTTATTTTTTTAGTTAATTCTAATATCTTAATTTTCTGATTACAATTCAATTTTTATTAAATATGATTTGTAATGAATATTAGTATTTTTGGGAATAATTTTTAATTATTTTAATAATTATGTGCATTTTGCGTAGTATTTTTTTTTTAGCAAAAAAAATATATATCTTTTTTATCTTTTAATTTTTGATTTTTTTAAATAAAAAATTAATGCTGAAATATTTATTAGGAACATTTGGGGAAAAAGGAAAAATTGGGTAATGTGAGGAATTGGAATTTTTTGAAATGTTATTGCATTTTTAGACAAAAACAACAACTGTCATGTGTAACATAATATGGCATCCACTTTTTCATCCACGATTTTAATAAAATTTGTATCTTCTTATTGCTTTTCGAGCACAAGTGAAAAATATATATTAAAAGTTTTCTAGAGTGGTGTGTTTTCTTTCAAAAAGTGTGCCATATGGACTAGAGATGAGCGCGTGCCTATTTTTATTTTCTGAAGCTGGAAGGGTTTTTTTTTAATTGGGGTAGAAACTACACCCAAAAAAATATTGTTGTACTATTAACTCTTTTTGTTGTACTATTAATTTCTCTTAAAAATATTTGCATTATGAAAACATTAATGTTGATTCTTATTAATTGAAACACATGTAGTCTTGTTGAATTACAACAGCATTTATAATGTTAAGATATTCATCTTGTTAATAAAAATAGATTTTTTTTGTCATTTTTAAGCATGTGACGATAAGCATGTCAAGATAAATACAGGTAACGAATAAAAAATATAATCGACTGATTCTGCTAACATATTTTATAAGTATTTGCATGTGTATGGAAGAATCAAGCCATTCAGCAACAATGGTCACAATATATTTTTTTTTACAAATTAACCAACGCTCAGGGGATGCCCCCTATTCATGCAATGCACAGTGTTGATCGTAAGAAGGGATGATAGGTTAAATGGATGGGGGAAAGATTGAGAAGTGTCGGTGAATGTTTGTTTTGAACTTGCCAATATCAAAAATGTCGGGAAAAACGGACGCAGGCAGATTGTTCCACAAACGTGTCGTACGACTGAAGAACGAATTCACTAATGCGTGGTTCTGTTGAGAGTCGAGTGGACTACGAAGGGGTGGTCTTGGTTTGATGCCCGAGTAGAACGAGAAAACACACGACCTGGTGGAATCAGGCCACGAATTTCACTCAAACACTTACCTATAAAACAGGCAAAAAATTCCCTCAAATCCCATTAAAATTTGTCAATAAGACAATTATTGATTTAATAGTATACAAAAAATAAATATTTTCATATAAACTCAAGGTAAATGTCATGGTATTTTGTAGTATTTAATGGTATTTTCCGATTAAAATAATAATTTATCCTATTGACTATTTTTAATAGTAAAAAACTATTATTTATGTAGTATTTTTTTCTGAGTGTGCTCAAGAGAACCAATATTTTCATCTCCTATTAAATATATCGCACGTTGTTGTATTCTGTCGAGGAACTCCAAGGAGGATTTTGAAGCTCCTGCCCAAATGTGCGAAAACATGTATCAACAATCAACAAAATGAATTTAAATTATCCAGAGGCAACGGCTGTTTCTAATAGTTAATACCCGTGTATTACGGGCACCCGCGAATAATCGAGAGCTCTGGTTTCATCACAACACTATTTTTTCCAATTTTTTCAATAAGTTCTAGAAATGATAATTATGCTTTTTATTCAATATAATAAATTGAAAGGATAGCGTTATTATTCCAACGAGAATTATTTTTTAAGTGACTTGATCTTCTTGTTAATATAAATATTTTTTCGTTTATATATAACAGAATGTCTCTCGATATTAACAACACTTTGTTGTGCGTCAATTTAAAATATTTGAAAGTTTTACAATACTATTGTTTTTCTATTAACAAGATAACTCTTTGGACGTAAATTAACAAGGTGTCTTGGTATATTAAATACATTTTTTTTTAATAGTACAAGATTTTTTTTGGGTGTATAAAAAAAATCTTTTATGGGCTCGTGCCAAATTTTGGAGGCAAGGGCACGACAACAACTAGCACGCACTGAGATTTGCACACACGAACTCAGATTTCACGAAAAAGCACGGCACGCGCCCATCTTTAATATGGACGTTTTCAATTAAATAAGTATATTTAAAATTAATTTATATTGCATCTTTAAAAAAAAAAAATTACAAAAGTAGTTTTGCAAATAATTTTGTGAAGTAGAAATTGCGATATTGGTTACGGTATTTTTTTTTTTTGAAAATGCGAAATCTAATTTAGGCAATTCTAATGAACGACGAGTAATTGCAAAGTTTTTTTAAATTTTAATATATTATTTCTAGTAGATATTTATGAATATTCACTATTTTTTCGTTCACATTCATTTTTTGCATTACCATATTTTTTTTTTGTTTTTTTCTTTATTATTTTTTTATAAATTCAGAATGTATTTATATTGTTTATGTTGTAAATAAACATAATGTAATACAGAAATAACAAATTATTTGTTTGCAAACTTCCTACATTTCGCACTTTACTCCAGAATTTTTCAAGAGATCCGAAACTGAACTGTTTTGATAAATCACCTAAAAATTAATTAAAAGATATATAAAATGTATTCTGTTAATACAAAAATTTGGTTCACGAACCACCCTTCACAAGAATTTAAAAAATATTTAAATTTACTTTACCCCATTATCCCCTAATAAAACCCATGCAGATATTATTTTTGCACATTTAAAAAAAAAATACGTTGATAAAATGACAGTATTTTTTCAATTTTAGTAAAAAAAAGAACATATATTTTAATTCATATTTTTTTAATTATTTAAGAAATTGGTAAAATTTCTTTATAGTAAGTAAAAAAGTTTAAAAATATATTTTAATTAATATTTTTGAAGTAGTCTTCGAATTTCAATTTGGCCTATGAAAAATTTTAGATTTTTGAAATAGCATCGAAAATCGAAATTTACACGAAAGCTCTGAAAAAAAAGCTAAGACACACACCCGAACAAAGCGAATTTTTAACGAAAAAAAATGTTCACAATTTTGAACATAACCAATTGCTTATTAAACACAGCTAAATCAGTTGTCAAACTCATTGACATATCAATAACAATTCTAAAAATTTTAGCACGTCATTAGTTTTGTAGGAAAAGTAATAATTGTGAAGAATTATATATATATTTGTATTTAATTTATCCAAATAATGGGTACGTGTTGAAATAAATTTCGTGTCGTCTTTGCCAAACATTTACGCAGCTATACAAGTGGATTTGATCGGACGTTTGCTAAAAACGAACGAAAGGAGTTGCTGGGTGCGTGAATACTCCCCCTGTTCGGTTTGAGTGCATCGCCCTGTTGGTTGGTTTTTGCATTCATATATATAAATGTTACATCGCTGAAATAGTTTTCTCGAAAATAAATTCATATTCGAATATTTTGATAGTTACAAACAACCGGATCATTTATGTGAATTTTGTACAGTGAAGTGCCAACAAATATGGAAAAGTTCCCATTGAAGGGTAATCGCGAAATTGCAGCTGAAGGAAATAATTACATTACTGCGTATCAATCAGTGTTGAAAAAGGTAACAACAAAAAAAGACCTATTCAATTTTAGGCAGCTAATGCATTAACAATGAGATATGGGATGGGTGTGAGTGTGAGGACAAACGAATTCAAGTACACTTGGAGCTTTATCACAGTGAGAAACACAATTGAATTTTAAGGGGCGGAGGCAAAATAATAATTCACTGGTTAGTTGTCTGAATAATAGTGAAACAGTTGACGAAAATGTAAATTAACCTAGCGTGTAGATATTAATAAAAATATAAAAAAAGATACTTAGTAAAAGGATTACGCACAAGTGTCGTAAATTGTTATCTTTGTTTTTATAATAAAATCGAGATATAGTAATGCTTGGTTTTCACTATGTCATTTTGTGTCATTTTCATGTTCGAAAATTTTTCAAATATGCTGTTTTTCGATATGGCAAAATTCTAACATGTTGGCATTTTGTTATCGACTGACATGGTCAATGAATATTTTAATTTTGGCCAGTTTATAACCAAATTTTAACTGATATAGCTTTGTTTTATAAGTAAAACTAACTGAATACATTTGATAAATTGCAAGTGATTTTTTAAAACTTTTTTAATTATTGTAATTTGTGTACGATGATGGTGATATTAATGTAAATATTAATTGCAGTGTAAATTGAAACATATTTCATTAAATGCTTTTAAATTTTTGAAGTTACTAATAAATTATATTTTATTAATTTGGTTTTTATGAAATTTTCAAAAATGCTTGTGTAACAGTCGTGATTTTGATAGAAAATTGGCATTCCAATGATTTTAATAAAAATATAAATGTAGAAAAATCAGCTGTCGATGCAGTTTACACTTTTTATTCTTTCGTCTGAAAACAATACTTATTATGTTCGTTGGAAAAATTAAGTTAACATTTTTGTATTGCTTAATATGCAGAGAAAGGTCGCTCATAATGTAGCTTGGCTGGCTCTGAAACAGCTGTATAATCTGCGCCACTCAATCAATTTTGACAATTGTTTGTTGGTAAATTTGTACTGACTGTACTAGAACTGCTTAGCACGACAATACAACATTTTGCATTTCTCAAAGAAAGTCTTAAAAAAAACAATTTTTATACTAAATGGCTCTCAAAAGTTATTTTACTTCAGGTTTTGACTTAAGGTTTTATGGCGGTACATGCTCTGAGTTCATATTTTCAATACCTCGGACCATAGCCATTTTCTTAAATATTTAATTTGTATTTTTAATAAAAAAATAGAAAATAAAATGATTTGAATAAAATAATTTTTTTCTTTAGTTTTTCCTAATTTTCCAAACAAAGACATTTTAAACCCGTAACCTTTAACGGTTTTGCAAATTGTTTTTTTTTATAGTTAAATTGATTTAATTTTATACTTATTAACTATTATATAATTATTATGTAACTATTAAAAAAAAAAAATAATAAATAAAAATGCCTATGAAATTACGTTAAAAATATTGTTTAAAACAAGTCATGCAAAAACTAATTTGCAAAAACTATTTAAATGAAATACGTTTTAATTTTAAAATTATCAGTAAATAAAAATTTACTGCACATTAATTTTATTGCTTACTTACTATTAACATAAATTTTGCGCTATCATCTAGTGATAAAAAAACCTTGAAAAGATATCATCTCTATATATATATTTTTTTTTTGCTTAAGTAAAATGTAGAAAATCTAATGAAACAAAAATTATTAGAGTAAACAAGAATTTTTAGCCTAACGATAACAGAATTCCAAGTATTACTTGCTATTCTTAATATATCCCCGTTATATGTAGCAGTAAAATTCACCAAATACATTTTTTCAATTTTTTTTTCAAAAAATACTGTTTTGTAAGTTCCATGATCTACCATTGGAATTTCCATCAATTTTGAATAGAACTCGAAACATAAGAATTTGAAATCGTTCACCCTAACTATAACTAATAAACGAAATAAAGTCGACTTTAAAGATAGTATCAGCTTTTTGACAATTAAATAATGTATGAGAAAATTGTCAAAAAAAGTTGCTACTATTTTTAAAGTCGACTTTATTGCATTTATTGGTTAGGCTGGATGTTTGTATACAACAAAAATTGTGGTTTTGCTTCCAATCTAAATTGTATAACCCCCTTATTTTGTAAAACGAAACGCTTTTCAAAAAACATCAGAAATTCACGTGACAGAATTTGTTTGTATTGAATGAATTCAAAACTACGTCGAAATAAACAAGTAAACACATTCAGTTTCGATTTATAAAATAAGTGGGTTAATATTTTATTTTATTGAATTCCCGAGACAACATTTCTGACATTTTTCAAGAATATTTAGGCATTTTTCTGGGAAACACACAGATAAATAGAATATTTTGAGAAGTGTGTAGCAGGTTGTAAATTTGTGGCATATTTATAGCGAATTCACGGCATATATGGAGAACGGGCAGAAAACAGACAGCTTGTGATACAAACTCCGCCTTTGTCTGTGTGAAAAAATGTTTAAAAACTGTTTCAACGCTGCCAAAATTTTTGTCTGGGATTAAATTAATTAATTAAATTTTTTGAATATAAAAAATTAAATCGAATTTAATCATTTCGACTATTACATGAATACTTTAACTTAAGTACTTTCGAAAATGTCTCATATCGTCACTAGTTTTATTAAATTTTTTCTGTTAATTTGTTTTACTCATCTATTATTATAACGCATATAAAATATCTTTTGATTTGGACAACTTACTGAATTATAAATACGGATTTGGGAGGCAATATCCTGACCAAAACGCAAATATTTCTGTTTTTAAGCTATAACTTTTTGTTAGCGCAAGATAAAATAGTAATGTAAAGGCATTAATTGTTTCTTTTCAAAGCACCTATCGATTGGCATCATTATTTAAAAATATTTTGCCAAACATTAAAATGCCATTTGGTATTTGCATGAAAAATGTTTGACAAATTATTTTTAAATTATGATGTCAATCGATAGGTGCTTTAAAACAAATAATTAATACCCTAACACCGCTATTTTATTATGCACCAATAAAAGATTATATCAAAAAAACAAAGAAATAGGAAGAATTAAAAATCTTGTCATGCCAAAAGGTTGAATCGTTTCGTTTTTTGCTATAACTCTTTATTGGTGAAAGATAAAATAGTGATGTACAGGCAATAATTGTTTGATTTTAAAGCACCTATCGATTGGCATCATTAAAAATTTTACTTGCAAATCGTCGTTGTAGAACGAAAATACACCAAATACATTTTCAAAATGCCAAATATTCATTTACAAAAATGTTTATATATCTGTCAATTTTTATTCGATGATCTCAATTTTTTTGACCACATGATAAGAAAATGTAAATCTATCAATTGATATTTCAACTTTAAAAATGCATCAATTACTTTTTATAATATTAACCAACAAACTCGAAATTTAAGTTTTTCATAAAAATGTATTTGAAAAGTCGAAAAGTCGTTCTACAACGACGAAATAATAAAAAATCAAAAACATATTTAAAATAATGATAATGAAAACAACATTTTTATGTTTGTATAAAATATATTCCGCAATTAAATGCCAACAATAAAAAAAGCAATGTTATCGTGTAGATTTTGAGATAAATAAATGTAAAATTTCTTTATTATTTTCATTAAAACCGCATCAATGGCGTATGGAGCATATTAATTCTTCGACTACTCACGATCATTTCTTTGCCATTTATTTAAATCAATTTATCTATATGAATTATAATCCGTTGAAATACATTGATACCACGCAATTGACTCAAACATTTTGTATTTATTAAACAATATTTGAAAGACCTATTAGACTCATTTGTTGTATTATGTTTTTTGGACGGATAGACTAACGGTCAACCTGCCGATTCCGCTGATCATCCGTTGGCAACTGATTTAATAAGTGGCACAGCACCCAATACAACAACGTCACTTACAGCAACGGATGACGATGAAATGATTGATATTACACCACGAACAAGTCCCAGCGAAGCTAATTCATCCACTTCCAATTCATTTACCAGAGCAGTCAGTGCAACCGGTTCTGAGATGGAACGCGAACGAGATCGTGAATTTTTTCGCTCAAGTCAACATGTTCCAACACATAGCGCCTTTGGTGATTCACTGGATGGTAAGTTATAAAATGGTGCAACACGCTAAAGGAAATTTGCAATTTTGAGTTGCTAGTTAAGTTGGTTGCTAGAACTATTTGCCTGTTTTGCTGACAAAAACAACTAAAATAATTAATGTAGCATAATTTATTAAAATGAGTCGTGTTTTTTTTCTACAAATAGAACAGCTTAATTGGTACCATTTTAGTGTATGCTACCTTATTAAGTAATTAACACGTGCTACTAATAAATATCGTAAACTTATACACTCGATGTTTACACGTTCTATTAGACAGACAACAATGTTATTTTGTTGATAAAAGAAAATTGTTTGCCTTAGCAGTTTGCGCATATTTTGATATCTTAAGTTTAGCGAAGATGATGTTATCTATGATTCGTATTTGACGCTGTGTTATTGCTAAACATTTGTGCGACGAATGTTTATTCGTTCTGCATGCCTGCTAAAATTGAACAAAAGAATCAAAAAAACAAAAATGCTGTTCCATAGCAGGTATTTCCAAGCGAGAAGCTGAAATAATAATTACGGTTTACGGATGAATAAGGCCGCTGATTGCAATGGTGAAAGCAACATTCAACTTGAATTATTACAATACAGCAAAAGCGCTAAAAGTACCTAATATTTTCTATATTAATTTATTTAATATTTCATTTTATTATATGCTATATTTAAACAATTTTTGCTATTTGCAGGAGGACTATTTTATGGAGCATCTGGTATGTTGATAAATGTAAAATTTAGACTTGTTACTAATATTAACCGGTATTCTTGCAGAGGCGCACGACGACATACCCGGCATTGGGCAGTACGATGATTTTCATACAATTGACTGGCAGCGTGACATAGCAAGAGATCGCATGCGGCATCGCTATATTGTTAAAAAGCGACAGGATTCGTTATGGGATTTGATTAAAGTAAGCGTTATATATTGAAGGTGCTCCAACTGAAGAATGTCCATTTTATAGGGTGCGCATGATGCCTGGTCCGGCTGGTTGTGTGTGTTATTTGTGGGTATTGCGGCTGGCTGTGTCGCTGGTGTGGTTGACATTGGCGCCAGCTGGATGTCCGATCTGAAGCATGGCATTTGTCCGCAGGCGTTTTGGTTTAATCGCGAACAGTGCTGTTGGCCCACCAAACAGTCGGTCTTCGAAGAGGGAAATTGTTCAACGGTATGTGTTTATTTTTTTTTTTTTCATATTTAATCTAGCATTGTTTAAAATGATAATTTTTTATCTAATAATTTTTTCCCAGAAATAGTTTTTTTAATTGATAGTTCTTTATTCATGAAAATTGTGCCTCGTGAATATTTTTCAATAAACTCTTTTACCACCAGAAATTTAAGTTTGTTTTTTACAGATTTCGACATTCCAAGAACAATGCTGTTTTCTTTTTATTGAACGAAGTCAATAAGTAAAACTCATCTTTTAGATACATAATATGCATAAAATCACACATATCAAGTATTAATGTCGAATTTGATCATGGTTCCTGGGAAAACTATTGAATTCTGGGCTTAAAAAGGCCCTTTTTTGTGTATTTATTTTTGAGTATTTACAGATGCGTACTATTCTTGTACTTATACTTTTCAGTTAGGTATTCTCATCAATTTTAATAGTGCTTCATTAAATTAATTACTATACGTCGTAATTGAGAGTAAAATAAATAAATTAATAAATATAAAAAAAATTAATTAACCATTTTTTTAACCACTTTTTTTTGTTGATATTTTGTAAATTATATATATTTTGTGGAACTTTATAATAATACTGTTATTAAACAAGCTGTCTGTTTTAAAAATTACCATGAATCTACCATAAAAATTCCATAAAATGTTACAACATGTTATACACTTCCACAAATATTCCATTTATCTATGTGTTTGCCAGAAATATTCCTGAAAAATGCCAGAAATTTTACCTCTGGTTTCCTCTTAAATTTCACGCACAATCACAATGTATACGAATTGAATAGAGCAGTTTAGAGCACATTTTGTGAGATTTCCGAACCGATAAGTTAAAGCACAAGAATAGCGCACAACTGGATGCTGAGAAATAAATACTCAAAAATTGACATTTTAAAGCACAAAAATTTGTCCTTTTTGACTCATATCACAGGAAATGTAAATGAAATTTATAAAATTGTCATTAATACTTGATGGGTGAGATTTTATTTATGTTTTGGATGTACTAAAAAATTGTGACTTTATATCCAACGCTTACCAAACAAAATATAGAAAGCCTAAAAACATGGTTTTTCATTATTGTCGAATATCCTTGAAACAGGAAGTGCAGGTGTGTCAAAATCCATAAGAATACGCAAATTTCATTTCTGGTGTCGAAAATTTTTGACATATTTGCGCACAGTGTAATGAATACGAATAATTTTCAAATATATCAAACACGAAGTAAGGACTGCGTCGAATAAAATTGTCCGCTACAAAAATGAAAAAATCTAGAAATCTAGTAATCGAATTTTTATAGAATAAAATATTTTATTTTGCAAATTATTTTTAGATTTAAAAAAAAATATAAAAAACCAGAAATTAATATTTTTTAATAAAAAGTTTTAATTTTTCCGGAACCCCTTCCATTAATGTTGTAATGGTAGTGTCCGACACCCTCACAGCTGCTGAAGACCACTTTCTTTTAAAGTCTTGAAGGTCTTTGGCCACTTTTTTTGTTGTCTTCATCTCCCTTTTTACTAAAGCCCAGTATCTCTCAATCGGCCTGAGTTCTGGACAGTTTGGTGGATTGGCTTCTCTAGCACCATGTATAAAATTCCTGCCCAGGTAGCTGAGAAAAGTCCGCTAAAACATAAGTTTCGTCGTCCATTATGCAGCAATCGAATTTTTTAAAAAATCTTGGTTCAGCTTTTTAGCTCGTTGTTTTGCGGTTTCATTCTTGACGGCATTTCTATCCGGAACTTTTTGGACCTTGTACGTCTTCAGCCCAGCTTCTTTCATAGTCGTGCGCACGAAAGATTCGGAGCAATCCGCCTTTCTCGCCAATTTCCTTCCGGATATGCTTGGATCTTTCTTTAAAATATTCACAACCTTCTTCGACTTTTCACGATCATGTGGGCCTCTTTTTTTGCCAGAACCTTTCTTCCGATCAATACTCAGGTCTTCCTTAAAGCGGTTGATAACGCGAGAAATGGTCTTAGGGTTAGCCCCTACCTGCTTGGCAATTTTTTTAAAAGACCAACTAGGTTGTTTTTGAAAAATTTTAATTATATTTTCTCGAACTTCCATTTTGTTTGCCATTTTCGCGTTAAATAAATGTTGTATTGACTATAACTGACACAAATTATTTTCTGCCATTTAATTCAGAGCTACTATGATAAAATTTTTTTAATTTGAATCTTGCAATAGCACATTATGGGAAGATATGTAACGGACAATTTTATTCGACGCAGTCCTTATTTTCGCCTTTTCTAAGTAAAACTAGAATGAATATTTATATATTTTTTTTATAACATCCAATCAATAACAAAAACATTCACATTTTTTATATTTATTATAAAAAAGCCCGAAAATGCTTCTAAATACTGGCATGGACCTAAGGCCATGTTTTTTAGAGCCCAAAAAAAAATCCTGATATTTAAGATAATTTTAAATTATTCTAAAATAATCATTCATATTTTGAGACATCTCGGAGATTCTCTCTCTTCAACGTGCCATAAATGATTCCATGTCGTACGTAGTGGACACGTATTATTTAGTCGAGACATCCGTGAGAATACCACCATGTTCAAGTAATTCCTTCAAATATGTATGTTTGTCTATTGAACTTACACTAATAAAATTAATTTTTATTTGATTTCAAATTCAAAACAAATATAAGATAGTCCGACAAAAAGTGAAAAATTTCGTTACACATGAACCAAATGATATAGGTCTGAAACTAGGGTCCATTTGGTCCCTAACTGCATTTAGATTTTTTTATTTCGCTATATCTATCAAAGGATTATAATTTTTGGAAAATTTATTTAAATACCGTTAAATGTCCCATGATGCCGTAATTGGTGTCAAATTAAAGAGGAGAGTCTTGGTATTTTATGAGAACATTTATTTTATCCTGTTAGGACGAAATGATGTCAATACTATCCTTTAAAACTGTATCCTTCAATATCCTTTTAATTTTCCTATGACACTTTTTTCCTATGATGCATTGTTTTTCCTCTGGAAATCGCGTAAAAGATCACAAACTAAAAAAGTGAATATTATACATAAAAGAGTCATATTTAGGAGCCCTCATAAATTAGACTCCAAAAAACGTCAAATTTCATAAAAATATATCAATGTTTTTATGAAATTTGACGTACTGTCGGAAATACATCGTCCGACAGTACATAACACATGAACCAAATGATTTAGGTCTGAAACTAGGGACCAAATGAAGTTAAACTGCGTTTAATAATAATAACAATTTTATGATTTTGTAAAAGGACGATTTTGTAAGAACGAAATAATGTTAATACCGTTCTTTTAAAACTATATCCTTCAATAACCTTTGAAATTGCCAATGAATAATTCCGAACAAAATATATGTTAAGGAGTGATAGCTTTAATTAGTTTACGAATAATAAAAATAAGAATTCTTTCACCAACAACAATTGAGAAATATTTACAAAAAGTGATTGGACATGTTTTACTAAACTTATCTTCGTTTCACATAGCACGTTTTGGAAATGAGCTCCTCAATTTAATACATCGCCCATCAGAATAAAAATTCGTTACACATCCAAAAATCAAACATATTCGAATAAGAGGTCTAAAATAAAGATATCCGTGTTTAAAGGTATTTAAATACATTTTCAAAAATCCTTTGAAAGTTAGATGTCCTTTTACACGAAAACGGGATCGCGAAATAAAAACTCCACAGTTTAACAGTTGAACTCCATTTCGTCCCTAGTTTCAGACCAATATCATTTGGTTCATGTGTAAGGTTCATGTAACGTTTTTGTGAAAATTGCAATTTTAAGTCGTTCTCACCCACTACATAGAATAAAAAAAAATATAATAATTCTATTGAAAAATAGTTTTACAAAACAACTTAAACGCAATTTGTCTTTAAATTTTCAAAACTAATTTTAATTACTAATAAATGATAATATTCCTACTTTTTAAGATAATAGATCTATACACGGAAAATTTTGATTTTTTTTACAAAAAAATATTTAATTTCAAAAGATATATGTTGTTTATCATGAACAGGCGCATTTTTTTTGTACTTTGACACCATCGTCCCAACGCAATTTTATAAACTTCGTTTTTTCAAATATTAACCCTTTTAATAACAAATTTTAAGATACCGCATGAACGCTTAAGAAAATTATTATACTCTCTCTTTCATATGAGGTCAGGTCCTACAAATTTGCCTCACATCCACCCATTAAACAGAATAATAAAAACAATATATGTTGTACTTTGTTTATTTTGTTTCTCGTTATCGAATGGGAAGATGGAAGAACATTTGCTGCATTGTGTAATCAAGAATATTATTTATGTTTATTCAGAGCATAGACCACACTAACTATCCAAATTACTAACTTTTTTTGTAATTGATCTACTTTTTAAAAAAATGCCATGTGAACATAATTTTGGTACTATCGTTATATAATCAATTTTCAATAAAAATACTTTTGCCTATAATTTGAAAATAATATTACCTCATATTTAAAGTATGGTTATTCTTATTGTATACTCAGTATTTTCCTATTACGTATTTTTCTATTTTTAGTAAAAACTACTTTTTTTCAGTAATGTATTTATTGTCGGAAACAGTATTGATAGGGCATATTTTAAAAATTAGAACCGATGAAAAAGTCATAATCATAAATAATTTTCGTAATTATCGTTAATTTTTATAAAAAACATTCAAAAATTGTCTAAAAAAAATTAAAATATTTCGAGTTTAGATTAAAAATTACTTTAAGAAGTATCGGATTATTAGTATTTGTAGTATTTACAGTAATTAGATTTTATTTCATTGATCAATATACATAAATAAAGCCATATATAAAATAATATACAAAATTTTAAAAAATTATATTTAATCTTTATGATTTATATTTTGCAGTGGAAAACTTGGCCGGAAATATTCGGACTTAGTCGCTCGGGCACTGGCCCCTACATCGTCTCCTACGCCTGGTACATTATCTGGGCTCTGCTATTTGCCTCGTTGAGTGCATCGTTGGTGCGCATGTTTGCGCCATACGCCTGCGGCTCTGGTATACCAGAAATCAAGACCATTCTCTCCGGCTTTATCATTCGTGGCTACCTGGGCAAATGGACGCTACTCATCAAATCTGTCGGTCTAATGCTGTCCGTATCCGCGGGTCTCACGCTGGGCAAAGAGGGTCCCATGGTGCATATTGCCAGCTGTATCGGCAATATATTCTCACATGTTTTCCCCAAGTACGGTCGCAACGAGGCCAAGAAACGTGAAATACTTTCTGCAGCTGCTGCGGCCGGTGTTTCGGTGGCTTTTGGTGCGCCAATTGGTGGCGTGCTCTTCTCGCTGGAAGAAGTTTCCTACTATTTTCCGTTGAAAACGCTGTGGCGCTCATTCTTCTGTGCGCTCATTGCTGCATTTGTGCTGCGTTCGCTGACACCGTTTGGCAATGAGCACTCTGTGCTTTTCTTTGTAGAGTACAATAAGCCGTGGATATTCTTTGAACTGCTGCCGTTTGTTTTTCTTGGCGTTATGGGCGTAAGTATTCTTGTGCTTGTACAATGGAATTACTATATGTTTTCAAATTTGCAGGGTGTCATTGGCACAATATTTATAAAGGCCAATCTGTGGTGGTGTCGCTTCAGAAAGTTCAGCAAACTTGGTCAATATCCAGTGATGGAAGTGCTCGTTGTTACGCTGGTCACAGGCATCATTTGTTATCCGAATCCTTTTACGCGCATGAATATGAACGAACTGATTTATTTGCTCTTCAGTCAGTGCTCACCGTCAGATGTCAGTAATCCGCTGTGGTAAGCGCTTCGAGCGTAGTTACAAGTTTTATTTAATTTTATGTTCTTTTTTTATGGCAGTGACTACAAACGCGTGAATATAACAAATGGCGCTGCTTCACTCATCGAAGTGACAGAGCCTGGCGCTGGCGTATATCGTGCGATATGGCTGTTGATATTGGCGTTCTTTCTTAAACTGGCACTCACTGTCTTCACCTTTGGCATGAAAGTGCCGGCTGGACTATTTATACCATCGCTATTGTTGGGCGCCATCATGGGTCGTATTGTGGGAATTGGTAAGTTAGACAGTTTTAATTTGCATTTTAAATTTTACAATACAAAATTTGTTAACAGACTATGATAAAATCGATGTCACAATACAAACAATTTCTTTTTAAACGAAATCAAATCGTTCAAGTCAAACAAGCGGATTGCAAATTTCCACCTTACCACATTTTCCATTTGCTCACATATTTTTGTAATTTTAATTTTTTCCATGTATCGATTTAATAACTACTGATCGCGAATCGGATTCGCGAACAGAAACGCAGCTTTGCAAATTTTTTAATGACTAATGAAGACAAATTTGTATCTCTTGAAATGGAAATATTTTAAATTAATTGCTTTTGATATATTCAAGATATTGTCTTGACGTGCAACGTATTTGATCCCGTCGAAACTCACGGTTTTTGCAGTTTTTGCATTTTTTGCTTTTGATCCTTTTTTCAACGCAAACAAATAAAAATACAAGAAGGTTATGGCCTTGCTACAACAAAAAACGATCCACTCTCAAAAAACTGAATGGTATCATGATTGGTATTAGAGATGGGCGCGTGCCGTGCTTTTTTCGTGTCACGCCCGAAAATCGTGCATGTCCTTGTCTCGCGCCCATTAAAGATTTTTACTTCCAGCATTAGAAAATAAAAATTTCGTGGTTTTTAGTTTCTACTTGAATTTAATAAACCCTTTACTTCCAGCATTAGCATCGTGATATTTTAACCAGGAACAAACACACTTTGAAATATCGGTGTCGGTTCCACACATTTTTTAATAACGGTTCCGATCCCGGTTCAAAAAATCGAAACGGTTCCAATTCCGGTTCTTTGCAGTCCCCGACAGGTTCCGTTTCCGGAAAGGTTTTGTTTCCGGAGAGGTTCCGATTCAATGAATAAAACAGTACCAAAGCTAATTTTTGAATTCTTTATAATAAGGGTCCATAAAGAACCGGTACCTGAAACGATTTAAAAATGTGTGGAACCGAAATCGGAACCCATATATTATTTTTTGGTTGGAACCGAAATCGGAACTGGAACCGCTTTTTTCTAAATCTTGGAACGAGAACCGGCATCGATATTCCAAGGGTTTGAGTAAAACTCTGGGACCGCAAAAAACCGGAATTGTAACCGGAACCGTGCTGATTTTTGAAACAGGAACCGGAAAATGAACCGCCATTAAGAAAATGTGTAGAACCGAAATCGGAACCGATATTCTAAAGGGCTTTAGTACCTTTTTTATAATATTATTTTTCAGGTTTTGCCTAGTTTTTCATGTGATTCCGTGCTTTTTTCGTGTTTTGTCGTACTTTTTCGTGTCTTTTTATATCCCGTATTTTATCGTGCGTGCCTTTAAATTTAGTCGTCGGGTTCGTGCGTGTCACCTATCGGCGTGCCCATGCGTGTCCGTGCTGTCAAAAACAGGCACGCGCCCATCTTAATTGGTAACATTACGGGAAACTACCTGACTGGGTATCACGCTCATAGGTTAGGTTTTATAAAGAACAACTGGTACAGGAACTGCAATGAACCTGATAAAGAGGAAACGCTGGAGCATCATTTTGCTTCTGTCTACACAAAGAAAACAAAGATGATTGTCACAAATATCACAGCCCTAAATATCAAGTTATTTACAAATTATTTAAATCGTCTTTGAGACAACCATCTCCCAAACATCCGATAAATACAATAAATATTGCTGGCAACCATGTTTCAAATTTACGATTATTTATAGCAACCATCAATTAAACATCTTACAAATAGGAAGATAGTTGTGGAATATTTGGAAAAGGTACTCCATTAGAATTCGCGGAGTCATTTTTATTGAATTAAAATAAAATGAATCAGATGTATTTTTATTGATTCTAGAATTGAAACAGTATCCTGGTCGCCATCGTCGAAACAGTCGATTTTATGGCTAAGCAGGCATCTACTGTTGGTGCTCCGATTATTTATAAATTTACTATTAAAGATGCGTTATAATGTATATATAATGAACTTTTCTCAGAATGGAATATAAAATTTCAAAATTTATCTTTACAGAAAGGTAGATTTTTTGGTAGTATTTTTGATTCTCTTCCAAAAAGTATGTGGCACTGGGGTTTGGGACTTCCACCTTGGGAAACTAAAATTATCAACCGACTTTTTGCTGGTCACTTATATGACAAAATGTATTTTGCTCAAATTGGTGTCCAAAATTCAAATTTATGCTTTTTCAATGTCCTCTTTACAAAAACATCTTTTCTAAATTTAAAATTTTACATAATTTTAACAGTTTAACTTCAATTTTTAAAATCTAAGAACGAACAAGTAATTTTCTCGTTTTTAAGTTTTATTAAAGAAGCAAAAATGGATTTTTAATTTTATGGTGTCATGATTATGACTTTTTTTAATCACTACTAACTTCCTCTAAGCAGTAGTATACTGCTGGAAGTCTTGTTGTTTTTCTAATTTGATACACCCTGGCTATATGTGTTATTTTCAACCCTGCCATTTTTTTTTAATGATCCAAAAAAAAAAAAAAAAAAAATTAAAATAAAATAAATCAAATGTATTTTATTTATTCCAGAATTAAAACAGTATCTTGGTTATACATCGCCATAGTCTTTATAAATCCTTTGAAGCTAAAATTGTACAACGACTTCGCGTATGAACAACATCCGCCGGACGATGCTGTCATCAAAGTAAATTCTGAAACGTAATAATTTTCCTTCACGTGTTGATAATTTCAATACCAGGGAATTTTATTTTCACTTTTACCATTAAAATGTAAGATTTGAGTTGACACTTTTTTACACCATTGGATTTACTTCATTGTTGTGAATAAATCGAGCGTAAGGAAAAAGTACGCCATTTTTCTTTTTTATGGTAGTCAAATGTCAAAATACATTAAAAGTGTTGCTGCAACTAAAATACTATCGCTTTAACAATTCCAATATGCAGGACATACAAATAAATGTGCAGCAAAAGTTTAAATAATTTGTAAACATCACATATTTTGCATTATTTGTGAGATGTTTCTTATAAACATCACGAAAAATGTCATATTTATGGTAGATTCACTGCAACTACTAGAGAAATAGGTAGCATTGCTGCAAATATTCACATCTTCAACAGATATTAATGCTTTTGTAGCAAAACTATTAATATTGTCTAAATATCACAAAAAGGGTCAAAAATTTGACTTGAATAATTTGCAACTGCAATGATGTTTAAGGCTCTAATACTTTTCAACCATCTTTCGTTTTCTTAGTGTAAAATTGGCTCGATTCCGTTCAGATACCGCCAGTTTTACTAGTCAAATTGACAAGAATTCCGCAAGTTTTTCTCGTGAAATATTTGGCAATGTCACAATCGCTTTTAACAGTCGCGAGTGAAAACTGTCCAGAATTTGCTAAGTTTTACTATTTTTTTTTTTACTATTTATCGAGTTTTACAATAACAGGAATTCTTGCACCATAATAGGCATTTCTTTCACCAAAATCATAGCTTTGTCATACCATTTTTCACAATAGTTTTTTTTTCTCAGCCCATATTATGTTTATTTGATATATTAAATATTCAAACGGAGTAAAATAACAAATGTTCTTAAAATTTCAGGTGTCGAACAATTGGCTTACAGTTATCCAAACCTTTGGTTCTTTGCGGGCGAATGTGTAACGGGTAACAATCTCATAACGCCGGGACTGTATGCCATGGTGGGCGCAGCAGCTGTGTTGGGCGGCGTGACACGCATGACCGTGTCGTTAGTAGTTATAATGTTTGAACTTACGGGTGGTGTGGGCTACATTGTACCCTTGATGGCCGCAGCAATGGCTTCCAAATGGGTGGGCGATGCACTGGGTAGACAGGTAGTTTTTAAATTGTTATCGTATTTTCAGTTTTATTTTAATTTTGTAATTAATGCTTTGGTAGGGTATTTATGATGCGCATATTGCGCTCAATGGGTATCCGTTCCTGGACAGTAAGGAGGAGTTCGCGCATACGACACTTGCAGCGGATGTTATGCAGCCAAAGTATGTTTTAGATACTGTAAAACCTTTTTCTGTATTCATTTTCATTTAATTGAATTTATTTTGATTTGATTGTCTTTTTTCACAGACGCAATGAACCACTTTCGGTTATTACGCAGGACTCCATGACAGTCGACGACGTCGAAGCCTTGCTAAAGGACACTGAGCACAACGGCTACCCAGTGGTGGTCTCTAAAGAAAATCAGTATTTGGTGGGCTTTGTATTGCGCAGAGATCTGAATTTGGCACTAGGTATTGCGCGCAATTTTTATTTAATTTTTTAATATTTAAATCGTGTTTGTTTTTAGGCAACGCTAAACGTCTGATCGAAGGCATAAGCGGTTCATCCATAGTGCTGTTCACATCTGCAACGTTTACGCAGAACTTGGGTCCGCCGCCGCTTAAACTAAAGAAGATTCTGGACATGGCGCCCATTACGGTGACAGATCAAACACCCATGGAAACGGTGGTGGACATGTTCCGCAAATTAGGGCTGCGCCAAACGTTGGTCACACACAATGGGTAAACAAAATGAATACCTACATTTTATTTTTACATTCGGAACTCTAAAATCTAATCTTTCTATAGCCGACTACTAGGCGTTATAACCAAGAAGGATGTGCTGCGGCACGTCAAACAAATGGATGACGAAGATCCCAACACTGTACTATTCAATTGAATGGAATGGCATGGCATAGAAGAACATTTCAAGCTAAATGGCCGAAATTATTATATATTATTATACATTATTGTAGGTTTATTTTTAGTGTTTCGTTTTGCGTTGTTCAGTAAGCCTTTTGTAAACGTAGACATCATCGTTGTATTTCGATACACTTTATTTATACTGCTGTGTTATTATTATGCGAGGTACTAACTAACAAACTATATTATTGAAAACGACTGTTGAAATTATTTTTATTTAGCAAATGTATTACACTGGAAAACAAACAATACGTGTGTGTGTGTTCTTAATTCTTTCCATTTTGCACAAACGATTTTAAATTAAATTATTCATTGCTTAATTTTAATTATTGAAAGTAGTAGTTTTATACAAAATATTAGTATTAAATTGAATTGTTGAAATGTATTTGCCTGGCATAACTGGCACAACTAAGCTCAACAAAACCATTGCTATTCAATTATTGTATTTTTCTATTTTTATTATGTATTATGTAGTATGTTCTGTATGGCAACTAATGTATGTTGAATGTTTTCCGTTTCATCTCAACAATTATAACTTATCTGAGTTGGGTTTAAGACTTCACACATTTGGAAAATTAAACCAATTAGAAGTAATTCTTGAAATAATCATTATTGTATATAAAATAACAACAAATATTGTCGTATGTATGTAAAAGAAATTATTGCTAATAAATTATACAAACATCAACAACTTTTAACCGCAATCAACGTAGAATATTTGAAATTCGCTGCCATACAAACCAGTAATAATCCAGAGGCTAAAACAACGCATGGGTTGAGTATCAGAAACATAAACTTTTTAATTAGGTTGTGCTGTATTTACCCATTTTCGCTGCATTTAATGAGATTGCCTTTGCCTTGCAAATCACCACTTATGACATTGTGCTGTCCGCTTTGTACACTGTATAATGGAAGCGGGGATTTATAAGTAATATCAGTGCATTCTAGAGACACCATAGATACCTGTAACACTCCAAAGCACCATCGTCGCCCGGACAATATATCATGTTGCCGTCTTGGGCGCATGCAATGGCATTCTTAAAGGGCAGTGGTATTTGTACTATAACATTTGCGGTGTCCTTTATTACGAAACACTTAAAAAATATTTATCAAGTACCAAATATGAAAAGTATTTCTTACCTCGTCGCTGTTACGAATATCATGGTAGTTGACTTGTCCGCTTAAATCTGCACTAATGACGATTGTGTGTCCGTCAATTGTTCGCTTCAACAGCGTTGTGATCATAAATAGATGACGTTTCAAAGGCGTCAATTCGAGATATGTTGTTTTAATGGGAGCCATGTGTGACGTGGAACAGTGATAGATGCCACCATCGTTGGTGCCAACTATAAAATCGGTTGCATTAATCGATAACAAGGCGGTTAATTCGTTAGATGCACTCTTTGGTGGCTCTATAAAGAAACTTAATAGGTACAATTTTAATATATATTTTTTAATAACTACTATAAAATAGGTCAAAAATACTTAATTTTGATAACACGTCCATAAAAAATGAGAAAAAAATATTTAATATGAATCATGCCAAAAGGACGAATGTGAATTTTTTAAAATTTGCGTTTTTTTACATTATTATTTTCGTCCGTGGTTTTCGTGGATATTTCTATGGCTACATATAGTCAAAAATAGACAAAATCAAAAATGCGAATATTTTTGTTTTTTCGTCATATATTTTTATGGGTACAATCTAAAATAGTGATGTAATGACGTTAATTGTTTGTTGTTAAAGCAGCTATCGATTGGCATACATTTTTAAAATTAATTCGCAAACAAAAATTCAAAATATTGAAAGTCTTAATATTGGTCAATTGGACAATTATTGATTTAATAGTATACAAAAAATAAATCTTTTCATATCGTCACTGTCATGCCAAAGGGGCGAATGTGCATTTATAAAAATGTTGGAACATCAAATTTTAAAGTTTGAAGTGTTTTAAAAATTAGGAAAATTTATATTTTTTTCAATTTTTTCTGTTATTTTGGTTTACTCATCTATTATTATAACGTATGTAAAATATCTTTAGATTTGGACAACCTACTAATTTATAAATACGGATTTTGTGAGACTATAATCTGATCAAAACGTAAATATTTTTGTTTTTTATGCTATAACTTTTTATTAGCACAAGATAAAATAGTAATGTAAAGGCATTAATTGTTTGATTTTGAAGCACCTATCTATTAGCATCATTAATTAAAAATATTTTGTCAAACATTAATTTGCCATTTGTTATTTGCAGGAAAAAATGTTTGGCAAAATATTGTTAAATAATGATGCGGTTCGATAGGTGCTTTAAAAACAAACAATAAATGCCTTTACACCACTATTTTATCTTATACCAATAACAAGTTATGGCGAAAAAACGAAAAGATTCGCCCCTTTTGGCATGACAAGATTTTCAATTTTTCAAATTCGTCCTTTTGGTTTTGCTTAAAAAAAAAACAATATATGCCTTTACACCACTATTTTATCTTATACCAATAACAAGTTATGGCGAAAAAACGAAAAGATTCGCCCTTTTGGCATGACAAGATTTTCAAATTTTCAAATTCGTCCTTTTGGTTTTGTCTTTTGTGGCTATAAATATCCAACAAAATGACACGCGATTTTGGCACAGCAAACTACATTCAAAAATGTAAAAAAACGCAAATGTCACAAATTGCACATTCACTCTTTTGGCATGGTAGTGACGATATAAACTCAATGGCAATGTCAAGGTGTATTAATTGGGAATATATTGTCGTAGTAGAACATAAAGTCACAGACTACATTTTCAAAATGTCAATTTTTCATTTACAAAAATCTTAATATATCTTTCAATTTTTGATCGATGAGCTCAATATTTATACCAAATGATAAGATAATGTAAATCTATCAATTGGTATTTCAAATTTAAAAATGTCTCAATATCTTTTTGTAATAATTACCAACAAAGTTGAAATTTAAGATTTTCATAAAAATGTATTTTGTGACTTTTAGGTCTACAACGATGATATATGGTTTCACTATAAACTAATTATATCTTTCAAGTGGTGGACATTATCTGCAACGCTTATTCGTGCTTTTGCCAATACATGTTCCACAATTTTTCGCAGAATTTCAGGTGTAATAGCTATTGTTTCATTGCGAATGTTGGTTTTTTGTAAAAATATTTAAAAAGTATGGAGTAAAAATATGGTGTGTTTACCATTCAAAGTGGTATATATGTCACCAGAGTATACGAATCCTGAAAATAACTACAATCATTGAATCGCTGAAGAATTTCCATTCATTTGATACCCATATTTACAAATGGGTAGGTGTACCGTCGTTTCGTTGGAAAACATTATCTTCATGTATTTGAGCAAAATGTCAATATATATTTGACCAAAAAAGTTTACCTAAGCACGTATACAGTAAAATTGATTTGTAGATGTAAATTTTATATGAGGTATTTGAACATAAGTAGTCGGTTATCAGGTCACAAAAGACCGAATCTGCCAATTTTCTTGTTCAGGCAGCTTAGATATATAAGTAATCTAAATCTAAAGTTTCATTTATCTAGCTCTTCAACTTGTTTTGTAATCGTGATTTCAACAGACAGATAGAAGGACAGACGGACAGACAGACGGACAAACGGACATCGCTAAATCGACTCAGGGGGTCATGCTGATCAAGAATAAATATACTTTTCCATACCGGAGATGCTTCCTTCTGAGTGTTACAAACGGCATACCAAACTGAATATACCCTTTCACTCTTAGTGTAGGGTATAAAAACTGCAAACAGATCGAGAGAAAAATCCGAATTCGTTATACGTTTAAGGTTTTCATACTAGGTTCAAAGTTTCTTGAAAAGGACTTTTGTAAAGTTCTGAAATTATTTAATCCATATTTAATCTAAAAACCGACTCAAAAGTACATTTTGAATGGAATTTTCATGCACAATTTCCATAATAGGAATTATGTATGAGATAGGAAAACTCATATGAAGTAGACATTATATTAAGTAGTATTATTATTAAACTTTTATTAAACTTACGACTTTTCCATAAGCATGCTGTTGCCAATAATCCAAACTACGACCCATCCATTAGCATGGCAAGTCAAAAGACGACTTTCCGTAGCCCAATCCATGGCCACGGCAGCTCCATGTTGTGAGTTTTCGCAAAATACATCATGCAGTTCAATACTACTGGCGGCAGTTCCATTTATTGTATATCGCCAAATATATATATCACCCGCCAACGTTGAACCGGCAAAAGTATTCTTATTGTACGTATTTGTGCACAGACTCTTTAGGCACGACTTTAGCGGAATATTTTTCAATTCAGTAAAAACCACAAAATTACCGTTCGGCACACGTTTTGGCACAAACAGTTTTAAACTTTGATTCAGATGCTCACACCAGTCATCGTGATGTCCGACTGTTGTTACGGCCAAGACGGGTGCGTTGTTTGTGTGCACAGCCAACCATGTGGCCAGCCCTTGAGCATTGTCCGATGACGGCGTACTAAGGCAAATCTTCTGATACGTTTGTATTAGAAATTCTTTGCCGAATGTCGATGGCTGATTGCTGCTGAAATTTTCCATCATTGGTGTTGGTCCGCGCAGCAGTTCAAGTTCTACCTTTGGATAAATTGTTCTTAGCCAAAATGCTAAACGACTTTCGTCCACAGTTGCTGCAACCTCATTAAAATTCTGTGTCTGTGTGGATAAATGTGCCATTCGATTGGTTTGCACGGCAGCGTCCTGCGATGCGGGCATAGAATCTGTTCCAATGCAGTTATCGACAAGTTTGCTGAGTTTATTACTTGTATGGGAGGATTTAAATTCGACAATTGATGAAGAAAAGTCATTTAATTCGTCCATGGTTAGTGCAAATCGACTTAAACTAACATGGTATCTATTTTCAAAATTTGTAGACATCGGTTTGTTTACCATACATGTTTAAGAATGTTGCCATGGAAATGCGAATGGGGTGGTTATACGTATATGGTGTGTAAAACAAGCTGCTAAATTATTTGTAATTTTTATTCAATAAAATTTACAAAAAGAGTTTGTACACACAGAGTAGAGATTTGTTGCGCCAACTAACTTATTCGGTTCTCTCAACCGCTTAGTCGGTTGTTAATGTCAAAATAAAAATATTTGTAGTTTGTACTGCAACCAATTTCGAGCTGTTTTAGAACTTAGTACGGATCGAAGACCATTAGGAGTGGAGTCTAATATTTCATGTGTATAGGCTAATATAGTAGTTCCGCCAGCAAATTTGTAAACCATTCGATTTAAGCGAATGAAGTTAGTTGATACAACTAACTTTTTCATTCTTCCAACCTCATGCCAAAAGAGAATTTTTCTGTGTGTAAGATTATAATCCAATTCTTCATTGAAGAAACACACATCCAAGTATTATTTTGTACTATCTGGCACAAAACCGTTTACAAATTTGAATTCTATCGATCCATATTAATCAAAATTCGATCTTTCAATACACAATATACGTCATTTCAATCGAATTCAATGCGTTAAAGTTCCGTGAACACTTACATTTTGTTCAAAGAGTATTTCCTAAAATGCTCGTATAAATGATTATGACCCTTACATCCTTACAAACTTAAATTGAGAAAATTCTAAATGAAATTAAAATTTCCATTTGAAATTGATAAAATTACAATTTTATTTTTAATATATTCTTTATTAATTACACAGTGCGACACAAAATTAAGTGACGGAGATTTTTTTTTAGCATCCTTGAGAAACCTGACGAAATTTCACCCAACAAACTTATGTCGTATCATGCCAGGTTTACGAGATATATGACCATAAAGGTCCTAAAGTGACCCCAATATTACCGCTGATTTATTAAGAAAACTGTAGTAGTTATGGATTTGTTGTTTGAGAACCAAATGTAGACACTATTCAAGGCTTCATATCTGTAGTACATATTAAATTTCTTCCCGTCCTTTTAATACCAATATTAAAGATTTTCAAAGGATCAAGCTACATAATCGACCAATTTCATATTAAGGAGTTACAAATGTATCATATTTTCCATGGAAAAATTATTAAGCATTAAAAAACATAAAAAGTGGCCAAAAAGTAGGTCTTTGCTGCACTGTGTTATTGAATCTTCTCTATTACAGAGACTAACAATAAGTATTCAAATCTTAATAATTAAACATTATAAATAATTCCACTTAAATAATTTGGAAAAGTTTTGTGGTTACGATACTCCTTAGAACAAGGTTACTACCCCCAAAAAAAATTCCCTCAAGTCCCATTAAAATTATTCAATAGGACAATTATTGATTTAATAGTATACAAAAAATAAATATTTTCATATAAACTCAATGGAAATGTCATGGTATTTTGTAGTATTTAATGGTATTTTCCGATTAAAATAATAATTTATCCTATTGACTATTTTTAATAGGTAAAAACTATTATTTATATAGTATTTTTTTCTGAGTGTATTTCATTTTTGTATTTTATTTTTTATTATTTTGAGTGCGAGAATAAAGTGGGAGAGCAGAGGCACAGACGGACGAGGTCTCTGCTCCCTGCTTTGGGTGGCCCAGACGAGCGAGGTCTAGGCTCACCACCCGTTCTGTTGGTTCAATAATATCCAATTAACCATATTTTGTGAGACATGATGTGTTTTTTTTGTGGCAAGTCTTGTTTGGTCGTGATCACTGCATGATCCTTCGAAGTCGGGTTTTATTTGTGTTATTTATCAACGATCGTGTCAACGGATTTGGATGATTTAAAAGTTTTTGTTGATAATTTTGCTTCATAAAGTTATAATCTTCTCTGAGCATTGGTATATCCAGGTTTCATTTCTGATATACCATGGAACTCCTGTTAATGTTCTAAGACTTTTAGACTGAGCCCTTTCTATGAGCTAAAGATTGCTTGAGGTTGATTTACCCCATAACTGAATACCATAAGTCCAGATGGGTTTTAAAATACTTTTGTACAGGAGTACTTTGTATTCCAGGCTTAGTGAAGATCGATAGTTAATAAACCAATGTAGTGAAAGTGCTTTTAATTTAAATTGTGTTTTTTTTTGCCTCAATATGTTTTCGCCATGTTAGTCTTCTATCAATGTGAATTCCAAGGTAGGTGACTTCATTAGATTGCGGTATTTGAATGTTATTAAGAATAAAAATGGAACATATGCCTATTCTAAGTTGTTCATTTATTTTTATCCGCCAATTCGACAACCATTTTTCTATGTCTCAAATGCTCCTGCAAATTTGTAGATGCCGTAACAGGGCACTGGTGGGAGCTCATTATTGCTGAATCATCGGCAAATGTTGACGTAACAAGACGACTATTTATTGGTATGTCAGACACAATATTTCAGAGCAATATGAAATTGTGATTTTCTATTTGAAATTGGGAAAATTCCTAATGAAATTGAGATTTTCCAATTTATATTGAGAAAATTCCAAATGAAATTGGGATTTTAAAATTGAATTTTTTTTAATGAAATTGATATTTTTCAATTTGAAATTAATAAAATTCCAAATGAAATTGAGATTTTTTCATTTGAAATTGAGAAAATTGCAAATTAAATTGAGATTTTCCATTTGAGAAAATTACAAATAAAATACAATAAATTGTTTCGGTTAAGCAATATTTTTTCAATATTCATCACAATTTAAATAAAATATAGTTTTAAATAAACTCTTAGCACTCGGTGATTTAAAAGTATACCTTGTTCAAAAATTAATTTAACAATAAGACATATATGCCAACTGAAAGTTACGCCACAAAATGAATTTTCTAAGTTTTAGATTACAAAAACTTATACAAACAATAAATGGTAACTAATTTTATTAAATTGTATGCATAGTGCATGATAATCTCTTAATTCCAATTTTATAGTTGCGCAGAAAAATATAAATTGCAACATATGGACTAAGCGTGATATACTTCAAGGCCAGAAGTATTTTCTAAATGCAGCCGTCAGCTACTCGGACAAAAAGGGTACAATTTATATATTAAGAGTTTATATATTTTAAGAATAGTGACAACAGTTTATTATTATAAAGACAAAGATGATGAGTGTGAATGCGAGGAAGAAGAGGAAGAAGTTGTCTGTGAAGAAGAGCAAAAGCTTCCAAAGGCTGGTGGTACTGGTGGAGGAGATGGCAAAGTGTCGCCGAAGCCCCCGCTTGTAGGACGTGTACACGCTGTTATCGGACCAGTTGTTGATGTGCAGTTTGATGAAGATATTCCCGATATACTTAATGCCATGGAAGTGTCTGATACTGTTGCTGGAAATCGATTGGTTTTAGAGGTACACTTATGAATACTGGATCCCGTACCACTTTTTTCTACATCTCACATGTGTCAAATCAAAGGTTTTCCATCATTTGGGCGGGAATACTGTGCGCACTGTTGCCATGGACAGCACTGAAGGCCTAAAAAGAGGCCAAAAGGTTGTAGACACCGGTTATCCTATACGAGTGCCCGTAGGAAGAGGTACGCTTGGACGTATTTTAAATGTTATCGGTGATCCGATTGATGAGCGTGGCCCAGTTAAAACGGATTTTTATTCATTTATACATGCGGAAGCACCAGAAATGGTCGACTTAAATGTAAATCCAACACTTTTAGAGACTGGCATTAAGGTGGGTAGATTTTTGTGTAGGCTTCAAATAATGTAAAATCTAACGATAAATAATACTATGTAGGTTATTGATTTATTGGCCCCATATGTAAAGGGTGGTAAAATTGGTCTTTTTGGTGGCGCAGGCGTTGGCAAAACTGTTCTGATCATGGAGCTCATCAATAATATAGCAAAAAAACATGGTGGTTACTCGGTTTTTGTTGGTGCCGGTGAACGAACACGCGAGGGTAACGATCTGTACATGGAGATGATTGAGTCCAAAGTTATATCGATCGATGATGATTCATCAAAAGTTGCTTTGGTTTATGGTCAAATGAATGAACCGCCCGGTGCAAGATCTCGCGTGGTCCTCACTGGTTTGACTATTGCGGAGTATTTCAGAGACTTGGAGGGACAAGATGTATTACTGTTTATCGATAACATATTTCGTTTCACACAGGCAGGCTCCGAAGTGTCGGCGTTGTTGGGCCGCATACCATCAGCTGTGGGATATCAACCGACTTTGGGAACTGATATGGGTATGTTGCATAAATAATAAGTGAAATATTGCTTACCGTTCTATAGTCTAACTGTTACCAAAGAGTATTTGATGGTGTTTATTGTAGCCGCGGTAGCTCAGTGGTTAGTCCGTTGGACTGTGAGCCGAAAGGTCCCCGGTTCAAGCCTGGACTTGGGCTAACAACATCTTTTCATAGAAAACATTTTTCTATACCGCGCTACCTCTCGGCAGTAAATGGCAAACCTACGACAGTAAAACCATTGCCTATGAAAAGCTCTCACCCGTCGTTCGGATTCGGCAATAAACTGTAGGTCCCACCACTTTGAGTACAAATATAACAAGCACAGCTCAAATGATGAGAGAGCTCGTCCGAAGTTCTATACAGGACTGTAGCGCCAAACTATTATTATTATTGAAAAAATAACCAGGTCCGTAGGTCAGTGATTATTGCGTTGTACTGTGAGGGGGGAGTTTGCGGGTTTCTAACACCCGCAACAACAAAAATATTCGTTAGGAAAAATGCCGCTAGGAATCAGCATTAAACTGTAGTTACCACCATTTGATTAAAAAAAATAATTCGAACACCCCAAATGGTGAGAATAGTTCGGTTCCTAAGTTCCGGAGCTGTTGCGCCAACGCTCTTAAGAAGCCGCCCTATTTATGCAGAGTAGAGAATGACTACTCTGCAAATTGAGACGTCAGGAAAAACAAATGCAGGGAGATCGTTCTACAAACGTATCGTGCAACTGAAGAACGAGTTTTATATGTAATCTGTTGAGAGTCCTGTTGAGAGTCCAGTTCGATGCACGAGTAGATACATTACCTGTATTAAATATGTTCATCCCCTATTAAATATATCGCGGGCCATGAATAGAATTTTGAAGCCCTGTATTCCATTTAAGGCCCAATATAGGTGATGCGTAAGTCAGCAGGAGTGTAGGATGTCTTACACTCATATATATTATCGTTCCAACGAGGTCCACATTGAATAGATATGCCAAGAACGTCAAGAGCGACTGACTCCAAAATATTCAATGCGCATATAATGAGGGGTGGGAGGGATGTATCCAAAACCAGAAATAGCGACGGGAATATGACGGAACCTTGCGGAACTTCAGAAATATGAGAGAGTACCAACTAGTATTGAACAACCCTGAAAAACTATATATCAATCGAGTAAAAGAATTTATTACGATCTTCATCACTTTGGAGAGCGCAGATCATATTACAATGGGTCGGCAATTGACAGGGTTAGAAGCCTTCGAAACTGGCTGAACGTTGGCAACCTTCCAACAAGATTCAAAAAAACTCTTGTCTATAGACGAGGGGACATGGGCTGATATCCGGCAGATACTATGACAAGGACAGACAGTTGTTAATTTCTATTTCGGTGCGTTGAATTATTTACAAACAATTCTGTAAAAAATTAACATTATCAAACGAGTCAATAAAAGCCTATTAATCAAAAATTTAAATTGTTTTTTTTTATCTGTTGCAGGTACCATGCAGGAACGCATTACTAGCACAAAAAATGGTTCCATTACCTCGGTGCAAGCGGTTTATGTGCCCGCAGATGATCTAACCGATCCAGCTCCAGCAGCAACATTTTCACATTTGGACGCAACCACTGTGTTGTCGCGTCAAACTGCTGAATTGGGAATCTATCCAGCCGTCGATGCACTCGATTCCACATCCAGAATTATGGATCCCCATGTAGTAGGCGAAGAACACTACAGTGTCGCCAGAGGAGTGCAGAAAACATTGCAAAACTATAAATCGTTACAAGTACTTTATTTTTTATTTGATATTTTTAACATTATAAATGATTTTTTTTCTCTTTAGGATATTATTGCAATTTTGGGCATGGATGAATTATCCGAAGATGATAAATTAGTTGTTTCCAGGGCAAGAAAAATGCAGCGTTTCTTGTCGCAACCATTTGCAGTGGCTGAAGTTTTTACAGGACAATTGGGAAAACTGGTACCGCTAGATAAAACTGTGGACGGTTTCAAACGGTTATTGAATGGAGACATGGACGATGTGCCGGAAATAGCATTTTACATGGTAGGAGACATGGATGATGTCATTGAGAAAGCTAAAATTCTAGCAACAAATATGAAAAATACTTAGTTTTTTGAATTCGTTTATTTCTTTTATTTTCATTAATATTTGTAAACATATTAAAATGGTTTATTTTAAAATTTAATTAATACAAAAATAAATAGATACATCCCAAGAAACATTTATACGGAGCCTACGACACACACGGAGTCACAATACCGTCATTGACGGCATGTTTACGGAGCATTGAGCAAGTGTCCGTCGTAGAATATACGATTACGCACCGTTAACGTACCGTCAAATCGGACGACTCTGTTAGAATTCCATTTTGCTCCGAATTTTTTAATAACTCCGTAAGATTGCCGTTTTGTTGTAGTCGTTTACGGTACCGTTGAAACGGAGAACTCGGTAATGTTACCGTTGAAACGGAGTACTCCGCAAATTTTCCGTTTATACTCCAACTCAACGGCACCGATTTTCTTCCGTTATTGGTGTACATTTCAATTCATTTGACTTTGTGAACATGAACAATAAGCTCGGAGGATTACAGTTGGTGAATGCCTCTCTCGAACACCAAACAAGATAAGTGAATAAAATATAAATGAAATACACATTTATTCAAAACTTCATTGCAGAATTTACATACATTTTCAGTTCCATATTTTGAGAATCTTCGATGCCTTCAAACGTTTTTCAATTCAAAAAGGACTATATCTAAGAGCTCCTGAAAATGTGGTAAAAAGTTTGCGGAAAATGTGCGATGCAAAATTGTCTTGGCTTTTTGGTGATAAACGTCCATCACTAAACATTGCACCCTACAAAGAGACTCATTCACGCCCTATGACAACTGCAATCCAGTTAAAGTGATAAAATGAATATTGTTTTGGTCTTTGTTGACACGAAATCGATGATGGAAATACAATGTGGAATTTCAGTAGATTACAAAATTATTAACACCAATTATGTTGTTTGGTAAAAATTGTATGTTTCATATTCAATTTTATTCATAATAAGTTTGTTTCTTGTAAAATAAAAATATGCAAGAGGTCATTTAGTATACATTGTATGGTATTAAAACGGTGTTTTTAATCTATTCATTCCGTTTTTCATACAGATCTACGGTACGTTAACGGACCGTCGAAACGCATTCTCAACGGACTCACTCCGTATTTTGTCCAGAATGGTGGTCCGTTAATGGACCGTCAAAACGTAATATCAACGGATGCACTCCGTATTTCATCCAGTTTGACGGTCCGTAAACGTACCGCCGAAACGTACTCTCGACGGACTCACTCCGTTTGTAATCCAGTATGACGGTCCGCTAACGTACCGTCGAAACGTACTCGGATTCGAAATCCGTTTCGATGTTCCTCTTTATTCGTTCATTGGACCGTTTTCGTATCCAGAAAACGGAATCGTATTTCGTATTGCTGTTCCGTATACGGCACCGTTAACGGACCGTTTTGTTTCTTGGGAATACTAATAAAATAATAATTATATATTTAGATTTTAGTTCAATCAGTGCTTGTTAATTTAAAATATAAAATTTAATAATACAGCATTTAATTCTAAAGTAAATATATACAAATCAAAAAATGTATAAATAACATATTACATTAGTTGTTTAAAAGGCAAAGGGATGCACTAGTGACTTCCACAGGGATTCTGAATATAAACTACCTTCCGTTCATAAAAAGTTTGATTTATTGAACAAATAATTTACATATCGCTCATTAAATACAAGAGTGTCATAACTCAAAAAAATCGATTTTGTAGAAAACACGTTTAAAATTTTCAATTGATTCTCACTTTGCATATAAAATGTATGGGACATATGAAATGACGTAACGGCATATTCTCTTCTCATAAAACATGATATAACAAATAATTCTGCATCATTTACTCAAAAATCGCAGTTTTTAAGTTATGACACTCTTGTAGTAAATGAGCGATATATTAAAATAGGATAAAAACAATGAGGATTAATGAATAAATAATAATTTTATGACTAACTTACTTTATGGACACCACTTGACATTTCATTATATATAGTTTAAAATTGAATGTAAATTGAATATAAATTGAATATAAAAGTGTTGTCAATTTGTAACTAGTTCAGGGTGAATTTGGGAGTGGTATTAACATTAGTCTTACATAAATTTGTAGTTTCAGATTACACTAAAAATAATTAATTATGTATAATAAAGACAAAATTTGTACAATACTCAATAATTTAACTGAAACAAGGAAAAAAACAGCTCATAAAGTGAGCATTAAACTAAAAGATAAAAATACTAAGAACATGTTTTTTATATTGAAAATCTACACACACTTTTTTACGATTCCATAGGATCCGTATTCTCCTTACGTTTCCGCTGATGTATAAGTTCGTGTCTATGCAAAGCTGTTGGCTGTGAAAAACTGCGTCCGCATTCTTTACATATATGCGGTTTTTCGCCGGTGTGTATTCTTTCGTGATACTTTCGTGTAATAGTTCTCAAAAATGTCTTCTCACAATACCGACACGCATAGTCTCTTCCTTGCTCATGGTCTATTCGTAAATGACGCCTGGATTTAAATGCACTTAGGCTGACATGGGAACACAAATGACACGGCCACGTACGCTCCAATGTATGCTCATTCATGTGGATGGCCAGTTCGCTGTACGTCATTTTACGTATGCCACATTGGGTACAAACGTAATTTTTAATACCCACGTGACGCATCAAATGCAAGTCAAGTCGATCTTTGGTGCTAAATCGACGATCACAATTCTCCTTAGTACAACCATAAGGTAACTCTGATTTATCTTTGTGTATGAAGCTATGTTTACTGAGACTTTTTTTGTACGGAAATACTTTTTTGCATATATCACATATAGGTAAATTCACAGCTTGCACTTTTTTGTGTTCGTTGTGCAAATGCGCAAATAATGTGCGTTCTCTTTTAAAAAATTTGTCGCATTCATGTTCCGTGCAGTGAAACAATTCAGTATTATTTTTTGCAGGTCGCTTTCTTTTCGTAGCTAGTGGAGCAGGTGCAGCTGTGTTGATATCACTACAACGTTTTAATTTGATGTACAGTGGTTTGAGTTTTGAGTTTGCAATACTTTCTTTGGTCTGTAATAAGACACGTGTAAATTTAGGTGAATATAAAGAAGCAAGTTTTAAAAAGCATGGAATATAAGTTTTGCAATATAAAGTTTATATTTATCCACATTTTTCTTAGTATGATTTTCTGATGGACTTCAAGATTTTAATCACAACAACATACGTTTTCTTAAATTTGTCTATAATTTTTGAGTTATTACTTAAAACAAAACTATGGACATTCTAATGATTTTCTGCATATTTTGGACTTAACTTTTTACAGATTTGAATTTTTGATCTGATTTATTTTGTATTTCATATTGAATGTTTGCGGTAATATTTTGAAATAAACTAAAGGGTTTTTTTTGTAGCGGTACAAAAGTTTTTTTTAAATAAAACAAAAACGGTTTTGGATATCAATGAAATTCTTTATTCCTATAAAAGTACGTTCGATGCCATTATGTATGGAACTCGATTTCTTTTGCATGGCCACCACGGGCACGCTTGCAAAAGTCCAGACGCCGAACCCAATTTTCGACGGTTTTCAAGCATAAATCGGCCGATACTGCTGCAACGTTCGATATTCGTACGAAGTTCATCAATCGTTGGCATAGACTTAACGTAGCCCCACAGGAAATAGTCTAACGGCGTCAAATAGCACGACCGAGGCGGCCAATCGACTGGACCATTTCGTGAGATAACACGTTCTCCAAACTTGGTTTCCAATAAATTGATTGTGGCATTCCCTGTGTGGCTTGTGGCGCCGTCCTGTTGGAACCACATGTCCTCCAAGTTCATATCATCCAATTGGGGCCAAAAATATTCGGTTATCATTGAACGGTAACACAGTAACGTGCCGGTCTTGATCATCACGGAAGAAGTACGGCCCAGCCCAATTCACGAACATACGACACTTCTGGCGGCTTCAGTGGCATGAAATGGCAAACCTTACTGAAGAGAAATGTCAAAAGAGCGGCAAAAAATATGTCCCGGTCGCTCTACTTTTGTAGCGTCCCTGTTGAAAAACCCTTTATTACGCCAGTGTTGAAATTATCGAACATACAACGCTTCTGGTGGTCAAGCGACTTCAGTGGCATGAAATGGCAAACATTACTGAAGAGAAATGTCAAAAGAGCGGCAGGAAATATGGTGTCGTTTGCTGTCCCTGTCGCTCTACTTTTGTAGCATCCCTGAAAAACCCTTTACATGCAAATCGGATTCAGATTGATCAAACGCAAAAAATATAAATTTTTAGGTCTACCTATTATTTATTGCATAGCATATGGATCCTATGACGACCATTTTCAATTAAATTTTTATTGCTTCAAGTATAAAAAGTATATCTCTAGATTTTCTTTTTTAATTAACTTTAAATCATTTTCTAAAATTATGGTTTTTAAAATTAATAATTTTTAGTAAACCGTTACAGTTTCATGGCTTGCCAAACACATAAATTGTTGATTTTTTATTACATTAATTTAAACTGTCAAAATTTTTCCAATTTTATTTCAACGAGTTTGAAATAACATTTTTGTATTATTGCACATACAATTATCTTTTAAATGATATGTGACACTTGTCATTACAGATATCGTCTAATTAGTAGATAGTAAAAGTATGCACACCTAGCCTAAAACACGCTCAACCCAAAAGTCGATGCCCACCCCAAATTTTTCAAAAACATTTTTTGGATATCTCTTCCGAGTATTTTAAGATCGAAATAAATACAAAATCGTTGGCAGATTTTTTAATTATTTTTCGCGGTTTTTTGTTTTTTTTTTTTATTTTTAATAATACCAACTAGCGCTTATTTTATTTCGGGTTTATAAAATTTCAATATTTTAAAAGAATGAATTGTATTTAATTCAAAAATGACAAAATTGGAAGTCCATCTTGAAGTCCATCGGAAAATCATACTAAGATTGCGGATAATTCTTTTTTTGTTGTGTTGTGTTATAACATGCTAGTCTTCAAATTTAGGCCCTCAAACAATTACCGACAGAAAATGACGAAATATATTTCCGAATAAGAAATCAAACAATTTCGTATTATCAATGATAACATTTTTTGGGGGAATAATATAGGTAAAATAAAATTTATATATTTCTAAATGTAATTTTGTTGTGGATCTAAATGGTGTATTTATTCTCTCAGAATAGTAGCGAATATATAATTATAGTGCAGAAAAAGTAGCCATTTAAGTCAGCAATTTTACTTACGTGTTGTTGCAACGCACTTTGTTGTTCTTGATGAGTAGTCAATGCAGTATTATTTATTTCACATTCAATGCTAGGAATATCGTTAGTCGCTGCTACAGGAGTTGGTCGTTCAGTTTCTGTGATGATTTCACTTGTCCTAGATGTAACTGCTAAACTTGGAACCCGTGGATGTTGCAATGCACTTGGTTTGGTTTGTTGAGTAGTCAAAGCTAATTCACTTTCTGTGCTAGTGATATCATTGATCGCTGATATGCATGGTGGGAATTCAATTTCCATGATATCAATATCCATGATATCAATATCCATGATATTTGTTATTGATTTATCTGCTTGCGATTTACATGGTAAACTTACAACCCGTTGATTTTTCAACAGACTTCGTTGCAATGACCTTGCCTTAGATACAGCTGATAGCGATTTAACTGCTAAACTTGAAGCTCGTGGATGTTGCAACTCACTCGTTTGTTTTTGTTGCATCGACAAAACTGTGTTGCTTATTTCACCATCTATACTAGGAATATCGTTGGTCGCTGCTACATCTGTTCGTGGTTGAATAGCGATGAGGGTATCACTTGTCCTAGATTTAACTGTTGGCAATTTATGTTCTGGTAATGTTCTTTCAACTGATGGTGATTCAACTGTTAATTTTCTTTTAACTGATGGTGATTCAACTGGTAATATTGGGAAGTTTGGTATCTTTACCATGGGTTCCAAAATCTTATTTTCGCCTCGTCCAAAATTGTGCACTGATGCTGAATCAATTACCTTGATATAGTTTTTTGGAACCTTCTCCACGCAAGTAGATTCCGTATCAGTTTCATTCGTTGGTTTCTCATTGTGCTCCAGAGACAATATGTAGATGAAATTTTTAAAAGATTTATAACACATTGCCTGAAATTGGTAAAACTCGTCGAGCTTTTTGTGGCAACTGTCGCAAAGGTACTTTGGAAGGCCATCCTGTGTTTCCACTGTCAGAAAGGAGCAGAGTATGAATTTCTTGGCCAATTCGGTGCTTTCAAAGAGATCGTGCTTTGGACTCAGTTTATCAATCAGTTTTAAACAAGCTCTACAGTATCTATCGACAAGAATATGTTTATTTAATTTCATGACTGGATCTTTATTATTGAATCTGAATGCAACAATTGCATTTCTTGTTATTTTTAATTCTGAATTTTGGCGTTCCTGAACAGTGTTGCAGTTGCAGAAATTTAAAATGTATTATACAAATATACAAAAATACTATTTGTAAAAAGCGTACTTTGGTTGAAACTTTTCTGCTAGAAGGAGTAATGCCTGGTTTTCACTATGTCATTTTGTGTCATATTTGTTTTCTTTACATTATGATTGCGACACATTTTTCTAGCGTCGCATAGAAAAATGTGTTGTATGATAAAGATGTTGACTGACAGGGATTGAACCCGGGACTTTTCGGATCGTAGTCCAATGCACCAGTGACTTTTTTGATTCGTAGTCCAACGCACTAACCAGATGAGCCACCGGCGCATCGTATGGACAATTCATCGTATGCACAGATTATCGTATCACAATTCATCGTATCACAATTCATCGTATGCACAATTAATCGTATGCACAATTCATCGTATGCACAATTCATCGTATCCACAATTATTGACTGCAGGTATAAATGTCGAGGCGTAAATATAAAACAGGCGAACATTTTACGACACCTTCCAGGAACTTCCTAAAAATCAAAAAACGGACCTGAAAAAACGGATTTTATATTTACAACAGTGTGCGTGGAAAAAATTCTTACGTAAATTGAAATTGATGCGTTGGATGTGAAAAAGTAAGTTTTGAGATATTTGCGTTTAAAGTTTTTGAATGTCCGTATCTCATAAAGTAATGAACCGATAATATTGCTTCAAAATTTCCAGTAAAATTTGAACTTTTAGTTTTATTATGCATCTTAAAAAATTGTTTTAAAGCTACTATTATTATATACAATAATTAATTAAAAAAAATGATTTATACGCCCTTATTGCATAAAACGAATAATACAATTTGGGCGTGTTGAGTTTTAGAACTATAATCATGAAAAAAAAAATATTATTGTGCATAGTCTAGAAATACTTATTGATATGAATGGATATAGGTTTAAATTACGGTCAAAATGGCTCAAAACTAAATTGACTCTGTTGAAAACTGACTCTGTAAAAAAATAAAAAAATATGAAAAAATATATATATATTTTTTTTGATAACGCCCTTATTGAATAAAACGACAACAAACTTTATGTAATTGGTTTGGGATACACAGGATGGTAGAAGGCACTGCTGGGATCATTCGGTGCGAATATTGCAAAAAGGGCGTTATGATGCTTAACGTTCTTATTCCTTCTTATTCCTCCTTATATATAAAAGTTTGTGGTTCGCCATGATTTGTACTAAAATATTTGGAAAAGATGCGGTGGTCGTTTCAGCATACCAAATGAACTCAGTTGTTAAAACTAAAAAGGGTTATAGGTCATTGGGGTAATCGGACCTTGAACATAATTATGTATTAATCATGACCTTTCATTTCAGTACCTACATGTTCAATAGGTAGGTGTACAAGTTTTCGATTTTTCTAGGGTACCACAGGTCCGACCGCGCCCTAGTTTAGTCTGGGACCCAAACAGAGGGTATAGTTTGAAGAAAAAAATATTTCACTTCATCCGGTTATGTAAAGTTCAGCCAATTTGTCTTTGTTTAGAGATTTTTTGGTAGGAGTAAAGAATTTTTTCTATACAAATCAAAAATAATAATAAAAAAAATTTATTTTTATAAAATTATTATTATTTTTGATATGTATAGAAAAAATTCGTTACTCCTACCAAAAAATCTGAAAATAAAAATAAAAGTTATATTTGACTTTTGAAAATAATTATCAAAACTAATTATTTTTGACCTTGATATATATTAATAAAACTTTTATTTATATTTCTCAAATATAATTTTTAAAAAATATTTTAAAATTTAGCAGTCCTATAATAAAAATAAATAATGATATAATGGTACACTTTGTTTTATAGTTCCATCATTTCTTACAATGACTTTTTACACATAAATTTGAACATAATAATTATTTTTGATCTCTGATTTTAGGAAGGTACACATATCTCAGTGCCATTTAGACACACAATTAAATTTGTATATCATATTAAAGGTGATCCATACCAACATATCGTTGAGGTCGCTGAATGCAGCCATTGAATTTGATTGAATATATCTACACGGATAAAAAAGATTTGTTTGAATATGATTGAATGTAATTAAAAAATAATACGAAAATACCATACATGTATGAGGAATGAAGTGTAATCTATATATATAAAACTCTTGGTCCGTCTGTCAGTCTGTCGGTCTGTCTGTCTGTTTGTTCCAGCATCACGTCTAAACCGCTAAACCGATTTAACTGAAATTGCCACAGGATACTAAGGAGTCCGGAGGGTGTCATAGGATATATATGGGCGGGATTGGGCAATGGGGCGTGGTACCTCCCATACAACCTAAACTTTCAAAACGACATACTCACCACGCTAAAACTCACCACACTAAGAATTCACCATACTAAAACTCACCAGATCAAAATTCATCACACTAAAACTCACCACACTAAAACTCAACACAATAAAGCTCACCACACTAAAACTCACCACACTAAAAATTCACCACACTAAAACTCACCACACTAAAATTCACCACACCAAAACTCACCACATTAAAACACACCACACTAAAACTCACCACACTAAAACTCACCGCAATAAAACTCACCACGCTAAAACTCACCACACTAAAAATTCACCATACTAAAAACTCACCACACCAAAACTCACCACACTAGAACTCACCACTCTAAAACTCACCGCACTAAAACTCACCACAATAAAACTCACCACACTAAAACTCACTACACTAAAAATTCACCACACTAAAACTCACCACACTAAAACTCACCACACCAAAACTCACCACACTAAAACAGACCACACTAAAACCCACCACACTAAAAATTCACTAAACTAAAAATTCAACACACTAAAACTCACCACATTATAACTAACTACACTAAAACTTCTTCTGGGAAAAACTCTACGGGGAAGAATTCTACGGGAAAGAAATCTACCGGGAACAATTCTACCGGGATGAGTTCTACCGGGAAGAGTTCTACCGGGAAGAATTCTACGGTAAAGCGTTCTATGGGGAAGAATTTTACGGCGAAGATTTCTACTGGGAAGAATTCTACGGCGAAATATTCTACTGTCTGAATTGTCTTTGAGAAAAGTTGTTTTGGCGGAGAATTATTATTTGGTTACTACATTTATAAAACCAATAGAAACTTCCACAACGAAGCACGGGCCCCTGATATAAAAATAATATTAATGTTTTTTTATATTAATAAAATCGCTTTATATCTATGAATTCACAAAATCTTGGCACGAGTCGTGCACGGGTCCAGCTAGTTAAATTATAATCGAAATTGAATTTATTTTTGCTCACGTGTAAACATTATTATACTGTCCAGCAGAATCTGTCAATTTTACAATAAATATGTTACAATTCCAACATACAATTTTAATTGCATTTGAATAAACTATTTCTTGGCAATTTACTTGGTTAAAACTATGTTTCGAAACACAGAAAATGCTAATCAAATCTAAATACAACGTATTTTCGCAACGCTCGTCTTAATTCCATAAGTTATCGACTGACGAAGTTGGCAACGTTGTGCAGCATTTTCTACCGACGCCATCGTTTGAACATATTGATGTTTAAAAACAAACAAAAAATAAATTGGATTTAAATAAGTGTATTCTTGCAACATTCTTCTTGTATACGAAGTTGGCACTCGTTGAGCAGAATTTTCTACCAACGTCTCTTTTGTCGTCGTTTGAAGTATGTATAGGGTCATTTTAAATATACTAATGTTTGAAAACAAACAAAAAATGAATTGTTGTATATAAAGTTGACACTCGTTGATCGGCATTTTCTGCGTACGTGTCTTTTGTTGTTCGTTGAGAAAACGTGTTCGCGTCGGTAATAATTTTGTTATTTGTAAATTAAATAAATATATAAATATATAAATTGTGTTACAAATAGTACAAATAGTAACAGAGTATAATATAGTGCAGTATATAATTTCTGAAACTAAAGTGAAAAAAACATAAATAAAAATCTTTATTTCGATTTTCAAACAGAATTTGGCATGTTTTTTTGCAAAAGCCTCCGTAAATTCCTTCCAATTAGAATTTCATGTGCATGTATAAAGATTTTTAATAAAAATAAATAAAAAAACGAGTTGGGAAAGTTAGGTCACATGGGTAAGTTCGGTCACATTGGACGGACTTTATTGTCGGTCGGGCCCGACTATGGAATACCCTACACCTTTGGTGGGGATATTTAATTGTATACCTTAATTTAAGTTATTAATTACGCCGAACCCACCACATTGGTATATTATTCACATATCAGAATTTACTTCTTATATACCCCTAATTAAAAAAATTGATATAAAAGTATAAAAAATACTAATAAAAAGAATTATAAAAATAAAAGTGGGCGGACCACGCCTATATTTAAGTTTTTTTAGTCTAATATTTCATAGATTTGATTTTAATAATTCACGGCTAAATTTTTATAAATTTTATAACTATATCTTGAATACTTTTCGAGTTATTAGTTCCTAAAGATTTATATAAAAGTGACTTGTCTGGGAGGTGGTCGTGGCCGTTGACAGATTTGGCTCATTTCCAAAGTCAGTTCCTGCTTTTGGCGATAACATATTAAAACGAAAATGAAACGAAAAATATTTAAATATGTTTCTATGCAAACATACTACTTTTTGTACTTTAACAACTGATATGTTTCACTGGAAACATATTTATATTCAGGTCGTTCAAAATCATGTTTTAATTTGAACATATTTATGTTTCGGTTCAAATATTTATTTTGTTTGGATGTACACCCAGAAAAAAATCATGGTAAATTAATAGTTTTTCAATAGAAAAACAACAATTTATACTATTAAAATTGGTCAATAGGAAGCGTACCATTAGTTTAATAATATTAAAATTTTTAATACAATATGATGTTGTACCATACATTATATTATGTATTCTTTTAATTACAATAGGCAAAACCTATAAATATTAAATGATACATATTTTTACTTTTATGGTATAGTCGAATTAAATTTTCCTAATAATTTATTAAAACAAAAATGGATTTTAGTTAATTTATTGTATATTTTATTTTGTTTATATGTCGAAATGGAAATTCATAAATCACACACATAAAAAGACACTTCTCCTTGCAAAAGATTATAACACATTTAATGTTCGCTTCAGTTTCCTATAATTGATTGTAATACTTGAGTCTGCATATATTTTTGAGTCCGTTGCCATAATAACAATTCGATGTATTATTTATTTTCTGTAATAAATGAAACAAAAAGTTTAAATATAATGAAATTACATTAAATACATTGAGTTCTTACCAATGATAAACGCGTCATAATGTCGATTATCACAAAAAATGCATGTGACCAATTTGAGCAAACACGCAGAATGACGCACAACACGAACATGTTTTTATTCGTTTTTATGTATTTTTTTGCCACCTTTACTATTATAGGAGGAAACCATTAAAATAATAGTATTTATTCTATTAAAAATAATAATATTGAAATATTTAAATTTATGGTTCTAAATTTTTCGAATACTGTCAAATTAATAAGAAAACTTTTGATTTAAAAAGAAAAAACTACTAATACATGAACCATAAGATCAATGGTCGTATCATTAAGTGCTTAATGGTACATTTTCTTCTGAGTGTAGTAATTATTATGTTTCCATCAGAACATACACTATTTTAAGAGCCAACATTAAAATGTTTACGTGATATTATAATGTATATCAGAGCTCATTACAACACTGTTCAAGTCTCAATACAACCCTGTTTACAAATGATTTATCAGTCAATTATATATTATGTTTACATAAAATTCCAAACATACATGTTAATGCCTGCAAAATTATGTTTGGAAGAGCCTTTTTTTTGCAGCGTGTAACGGTGTCTTAACGCCATCATCATACAATTTTTACCGAATTATATACTAATTTCATATACTTTAAAATTAATAAAAATAGTTTGGGAATATATACTATCTGCGTGTAGATATAACGGTTTTTTGACAAGTCCTTTTAAACAATCAACATTTTCGGAAATATGTTGCCTGCACATATACTTCAACGGGCAAAAATAAGTAAGAGTAAAAAAGGTTTATAACTAATTTATCTTTAAAATTGCATACCTAAATTTTTACGTTGGGCCTTGAAAACTTGTCTGCAGGTGTGCAAAATCAAAATAAAATTAAAAACTGCGAAATTTTGATGAAACATTATGTTAATTAATATGTCATATTGCACACATATATGTAAAGTAAATATATTAGTATTTGGTATTAGGAGGCTATGTGGCGAATATAAGGACAATCTGTATATAGGTTCTAAACATTTCTTTTTTTGAAAAATAAGAAAAAGATATAAAATAATAATATGACAAATAAAATTAAAATTTGATTAAATATATCTAAATAAGTATTAACTTTATCATCATGAAACTTTTACCAAATACATAAAAATTTAAATTACTTATAATTTATTAAAAAAAATAGGAATATATATTATGAAATGAGATAAAACGGTTTTAGAGTTTTTTTTGGAAAAAAATGCTGTCCTGCACAAATACTTCACCGGGCAAAAAATAAGTAAGGATCAAAAATAAGTAGAAATAACTCATATTTAAAACTTCTTACTTAAAATTTGACTTTGGACTGAAAACTTTTAAGCAGGGGGTCAGTTAAAAACTTTAACTTTGAACAGTGTTGGTAGATTGGTTAAATAATTTTTGGATAATTTTTTTTTAAAGATTTAGTTTTGTTATCTAAAAAAAATATAACAAAAGTACATGTTACTGAAGAAGAAAAATTATTACACACATTTGCGTATAGTCCAATTTTCCAAAAAAACTAAAAAAAAATGGAAAACAAAAAAATGTTCGACTTTACAATTTTATATTTACTAAACCACTTGAGATATTTAAAAACGGTTTTTAGTTTATGATTGATGTATTAATTGTTTATAAAAATCCCATAGAAATATTTTGATTATATGATAAAATGTACAATCAATGTATAAATATGTAAAGTAAAGTCTTCAACAATTATAAAAATATCAAGTTCAAGTCTATATCTTTAAAACTAAAAAAGATATTTTCTGCTCTAAGCACTTTTTTTTTAGATCTCAATGTAAACAACGGAAATTTTAAAATCGGATAACTTTTGGGCTTTTCACAATTTTTGAAAGATTTTTCATGAAAAATCTAAACTTTACTGATTTTTATCTCCATAATCATTAAAACTACTAACTCCAGTTTTAAAACTTAAGTTCCCTCAAGTTCTCACTTTACAAAATTTTTAAAATTTTTAAAATCGGTTGAGTGGTTCTGAAAATATTGAATTTCACCCGATTAAAGAGCGTTTGGGCACACTGTGCGTTGTTGAGAACGTTTTAACCCACATAAATTCTTGAATCAAAGCATAAATTGTTGGCATTAGACATTTTTTTTCTGTGTGTACATATATGTACATTAATTAATGCAAAATAACAATATTGGCAGACAAGTTTTAGCACAGTAATTCCAAATGGTCGCAATTTTCACAAACAATGTAAACAAATTTCTTTCATACTTTAAACCTTGCATATGCAGTACCGTTATATGACGATAAGTTCGATTTTATGGAAAATGAATAATGTTTCATGATATATGCATATTTAACTTTATCATATCAATATTTAACACATTTTCCTTATATCCGATCGAGTTGAAATTTGGATACGGTATTCGATGAGGCAAACATTATTGATTTTAGTTTCGGTTTCGGTTCCGGTTTAAGTTTGTAAAACGGAATAATTAAATAAATATCGATTTTGGTTACGGTTTCATTATTTTTATATAGTCCATATTTTGTTTATGTTTCTCTTTTTTTTAAATGTGTCATTTGCTAAACATTTGTTAAAAAAATGAAACTTGATAATGCAGATTACAAAAGTTCTAAAGACCAGGAAAATAAAAATAAACCGCCCTGAAAATAGCAACAAATATAAAAAAAAAATCACCCACATGCTCAACAACAAAGATACCTTAACTCCCGCCTCTAACTACTATCAAATTATGTATTTAATTCCCATTGAAACCTCGAAAGAAATGGACTGGACGTTTCTGGTCTCGTTGCGGTAATTATTAATATAGCTCTTGGATTTACAGTTGTTGTTATTGTCATGATTGTTGTCGTCAACATCGTTATCGTTGACGTTATGGCATGATTGAACAGCCACCATGTTTTCTGTGTGCTCAGCGACGCATCCAGCGAAAAGTTTTAACAATGTCAACAACCAGTGAACCCTCCAACGACCCTTTTATAAGTGACTTTTATAAGTGTTGCAGAAAAAGTTTTATTTAAATTTTATTTTTTAGGTACTGAATAAAAGGTCCCAAAACATAAGATAAGAAAAAACTTCATTTTGTAAGTTACTTTTTTTTCAAATTTTCAAATATTTTATCATTTCCCATATTCTGCTTTCGCTTTATTCGTCAGTTGACGTTTGTAGACACAAGTGCAAAAAACTGGTATGTAAAATTCTTTGAAAATTCTGCATAAATGAAGTGATTATATAAAAAAAAGACCCCAGGCCACAAAAAAAAAAACCAAAGTAAAAAAATTACGTGAGTGAAAAACTGAAACATATAAATGTAAGAATCGGCAAATCTAAAAACCAATTTCGACCAATTTAGATTTATATATTGGTCCTGAGGATGTCAATCCCGGTATCCCGAGATCATATTAGTCCCAAAAAACTGATCTTGGGACTCATTTACTGTGAGAATTGATAATTGGTTTGCTTCATATATAATTGACTCGGTTTCAAGAAATCCATAAAAGTTTAAATTCATTTTCATAAACTCAAAATCTATTCAATAACTATTTTTATGTTCGTTATGTATTGTGGCATATAATTTAAACATTGATATAATTTTTCGAACTTTACCTACATTGTATCAAACGATATTAAGTTAAAAATTTATTAAACAAAATCTCAAATTTATATAAAAACCATACATATATTGATTGCTAACTCCATTTAACCAAAAACGGCGTATGGAGTAAACCAGTGTGTGAAAAATCACGCAATATCCCACCCAGTGAAAAATCACATAAAATCACATGGAGTAAAATATCACACAAAACCACAAATTTTCATGAGAGACTCAAATTCACGCAATACTTACATATCCCACGTCTCGTAAAAATTTACTATTTAATATTTTTCTCCCAAAGTTGTCAACGTTGGGTAGAACTATCAAAAATATGAAAAAATCGGAGCTCATAAATAATTTTTTGTCGAAAAGTGCCGGTTTTACGCGAAATGGCCGATATGCAATCTGTTATTTTTGACATAGTACCTAGCGTCCGTGGTTCGATTGGTTTGTGAGTTGGACTTTGAGCCAAAGGGTCGCTGGTTCGACTCACCACGACTACAACATCAAAAAAATATAAGGCGGCAGTCAATGGAAAACCTACGAGAGTAAAACACTGCCTATGAAAAACAATGGACTTTATTTCGTTTATTGGTCTAAATTTATGACCAAAACCTGATGGAAAAATTTAAAAAACTATGCAAAAAAATATCATGCAAAAACATACATTTATTACAAAATATCAAGGATTGAAACCGTAACCGAAACCAAAACCTATTCATTTTGAAAACCAAATCCGTATCCGTTATATGAAAATCAGAAATAAACCGATATCCAAAACCGATATAAACGGTTTCGGTTTTATACAAACATAAACCAACCAATTATTTTTTTTTCTAGAATCTCTAAACGCACAAGACATGTTTACATAAATGTCATTAAATAAAATCTGGGGTTTCCAAAGTACAACTTCTTGTTGTTACAAAAATATTCTCATGTTTAAAAAAAAAAAAACAAAAATGTGCCTGAAATTTGTTATTCTTAATTCATTTGTTTGCCAGAAAATCGAATTCAACACAAAAAACACGGGCAACTCCCAGCACAAAGTAGGCAAAGCTACTTTTTTTATTTACTACGCTTTCGTAGTCCGTTTAATCACTTGTTTAGCGGCAAAAAGGTGTTTTGTTTCTGTTGCTACGCTAGTGTCGTTTGTTATGCACTGGAATTTAATATTTTTATATTTTTGTTCAATGTTAAATCGTGAAGTTTTTCTTAATTTTATTTCTATGTGCATTTAATGCACACAGATCTCATTTAATTTATGAAACAAAAACAGATATTTTTAATATATAAGCATTTTAATAGTGTACCTAAATTTGACTGTTATTGCTTTTCGTGTTTTTGTATATTTTGTTTCGCATATATTCTGCCTCTGCTTTGAAAGTGCAATAATAAAAAATGTGAACACAGTATCCAAGCTTGAGATCGATTTTTTGACGGAACATTTTTTATGCAGCAAGAAGTTTTTGTTGCCAACTGGAGGAGCTGTACTAGTATACAGTCATGTAGTGTGTGTCATGCGATGTATACAGGGTATTTTTGTGTGTTTCAATGTAAAAACCAAAGGAGACGGACTGTAGTATTTTTATTTATTTTCATTTTTGACAAATTCTTCACTATGTTCTGTATTTAATTGTTTAATGCTGTGTTAACTGAAACGGAAATGGAATAAAATCTATTATTTGCATTAAAAAATTACCAAGCGAAAAAATCCCCCAAAATATATTAACAAAAAAATAAAGTCAATCTCGTTGAATTGTTTTTTGAATTGTCCCGTCCGCATCACTAGATTTATAGTGTATTAGCTGGACGCGTGCACGACTCGTGCAAAGATTTTGTGAATGCAAGGATATGGTGTGATTTTAATAATATAAAGAATTCTTTTCCGTAGTGTTTTTCCAGTAGAAGTTTTAGTGTGGTGAGTTTTAGTGTGATGAATTTAGTCTGGGGAGTTTTAGTGTGGGGAGTTCCGGTGTGGTGAGTTTAGGTGTGGTGAGTTTATGTGTGCTAAGTTTATGTGTGGTGAGTTTTTGTGTGGTATTATTAAGTAAGATGAGTAACTTCAAATTTTAATCCAAATTTACATTTTGGGTAAAAATATTAACTAGAAATTTTAGTCAAATCTGTGGGATTTATGCCTGTCCTTATGATCTTATTAATTTTAATAGTTAAATACTATTCAAAATTACAATTAAATTTATGGTAACGATAAAAAGTTTAATTCATTATTATTGCTGCAACTTTTTCTGTACAAAATCAGGTTTTTTCAAAGGCTTTGAATTTTACGATTGGTCTAGTATTTTGTACCCGGGCTGCGCAACGGGGGTTTTATTTTTTTAAACCCATTTTTTAAGCATAACAGTTCATTTTAGTTTTTTTCCTTTTTTTGTCTTTGCTAATCTTTTGATTTTTCTTTTTTTTGCATCTGGTTCTCTTTTGATTTTGTTGTTGAAATTGATTTTTTTCTTTAATTTTTTTGTAGATTTGTGTTTAGATTTTTTAATTTTATTTTGTGCGTTTTTGGTTTTGTATTTTTGATATTTTTTGCGTTTTTAATTTTGTTTTTTTTTGCTTTTTTGTTTTTGATTTTGTGTATTTTTCTTTGGTTTTGTATTTATGCTCTTATTTTTTGTGTTTTTGCTTTTGTGTGTTTTGATTTTGATATTTATTTTGGTTTCGATTTTGTAATTTTGCTTTTGTTTTGAATATATTCTTTTAATTTTGGATTTTTGCTTATGTTTTTTGTGTTTTACTTTTGTTTTTGTGTTTTTGGTTTTGTGCATTTGTTTTTTATTTTGCTTCTGTTTTTGATTTTGTGTTTTTGATTTTATGTTTTTTTTTGGTTGTTCAGTTTGTGTTTTTGATTTTTTTTTTGCATTTTGCTTTTGTGTTTATGTTTGCGTTTTGTGTTTGCTTTTTAAAATATTTTGCTTTTTTTTTTTGGTTTTTTATGAGTTTGCTGTAGTTTTTGTGTTTTTGATTTTGTTTTGTGCTTTTAATTTTGTATTTGTGTTTTTGCTTTTGTAATACTTTTTATACCCTACACTAAGAGTGAAAGGGTATATTCAGTTTGGTACGCCGTTTGTAACACCCAGAAGAAAGCATCTCCGGTATGGAAAAGTATATATATTCTTGATCAGCATGACCTCCTGAGTCGATTTAGCGATGTCCGTCTGTCCGTCTGTCTGTCTGTCCGTCTGTCTGTCCGTCTGTCTGTCTGTCTGTTGAAATCCCTAAGACTTTTAAAATTGAAGAGCTAGATAAATGAAACTTATAACTTAGATTACTAATATACCTACGCTGTATGTGCGAAAAAATTGGCGAGATCGGTCCATGGTGACCTATGATCCGACCACTTATGTTCAAATACCACATATAAAATGTACATATAAAGATCAATTTTTATGTATACGTGCTTAGGTAAACTTTGTTGGTCAAATATATATTGACATCATGCTCAAATACATGATAATAATGTTTTCCGGCGAAAAGACTTGTGGTTCACAAAAAAAAAAATCGAAATTCGGTACACCTACCCATTTGTAAATATGGGTATCAAATGAATGGAAATTCTTCAGCGATTGAATGTTTGTAGTTATTTTCAGGATTCGTATACCCTGGTGACCTATATATCTCATTGAATGGTAACCACACATATGTGTAGGGTATTTATAGTCGGCTTAGACCGACTATAATTTTGATAATCCTAACTATCATAATTACACCTACTTTAAAATTTCCCATGTGATCTAACCTTCCCAACTGGTTTATATTTTTTTATGCATTTGTTTTAATTTTTTATTTTATTTTATTTTATTTTATATTCGTTTTTTGTATTTTGCATTTAAGTTATTTAAAGTATCCTCTAATAAAAATTGAGACAATTTATTTTTGTAGTTTATGCGTGACATACAGAAAGTCTTTATTAGAATCTCTTTTATATTTTTAATCTAGTTTGTCATATTGCTTAAAAACTTCACTTCCGAATCAAACAGCATATGCAGTGACGAGTACTGCATTCCAAAAAGAAACCGCCAGTTTGATTACTCTCTCAATTACCGGCATAACGTAAACTTTTGATTGCGCTTAAAGCTTTTTCATTAATGCATTATTTGTCGCTCTCATTTTTGTGCTCTCGGGCACAGTGCCAACAACAAACATAAAATGCGTTTGAATTGCTGGCAAATAAATTAAAAGCTCCAAAGACGATGAAGAGAAAGAACAAACGAAACAACGTAAAAGCTTTAATACAGACTTAGTTAGACTTTGGCCAGCGAAAGCTGTTGCAAAACAACAAAAACAACAAGAGAAGCTTAACAAGAGGTCCTCTGGGTGCTGCTGTTGGTGTCGATGCCAATGATGCTGCTGCTACCGCTATCGCTGCCAGTGCGACGGCTCATGTCAGATGAAAGCTCGCCGGAACCATTCAGTTCACTTTGCTGCGTTCGCAACGTTTGAGTGTCGCTTCGGAAAACCGTCGGAAATTTAGCGCAAATTAAATTGGACTTTAATTCATTTTTACTGCCTGCATAAGTGCAGGCACAGTCGAGTGAAGTTGTGTGAGTGAAAGTGTTAATGTGTGTGCGTGTGTTGCATACTACTACGTAGTGGTTTGGCTATAGTTTTACTATTTTTAATTTATTGTAAATTGTAGCACTTTCGACGGTGTGTTTGTGCATAGTTGGAAACTCAGTAAAACTTATCAAATATGGAACGGGGCGTGTACTCCTTTTTAGTCTAAAACTTAAAACCAAGGGGAAAAAACATACGCAAAGCGCAGAAAAATAATTAAATTTCTACAGTGTGGAGAAAAAAAACATTTTTTTAATACCAAATGGGACTCTTCTTCACTGCTTGCGAATGCTCTGCGACACAATAGAATGAATAACAACAACATGAAGTACAAGAACAACATCCGCACAGCATCTGCAGCTTTAACTCTCCATCTCTCGCGCACTCTCTTCCCATCCTGCACTGTTTGGCTTTGCAGCGCCTGAAAGCATGCTACATATTTTGTGTCTACATGTTTTAACTCTCGATGCTGGCTGCTATTGCGAATTTGTTGTATTTGTGGTTGTTGTTATTTTTTTCTATACAACTCCGTCGTCTTTGTCGTGCGTGGTGCTGCTGTGTAACAATAGTGCTAAAAATTTAAAAATTGTCAATATTTCAACGCAGAAAATAAAAAAAAAAACAAATTTTTTATGCAAAAAAAATAGAATAGTTGTTGGCTTGAAGCCTAAGTGCAGGCATTAGAAATGTGTTTGCCACACCCAAAAGTATGCAATGTTTTAGTGAAAAAGCGAACAAAGCAGAACTAGAAAACAAAAACCAAAAACAACGAAAAAGGAAACAGAAACAAAACAAACACCTACTGCAAAAACTGTGTCAATTAAAATGTTTAAAGTGATGAAATTGCACCAATTTATAAAAAAATATGTTCTATAAAACGACAAAAAATATTTTAAAAGCTAAAATAGTAGAAGCAAAAACAAAAGGATATAAATTTAAACAAATTAAAGAAATAAAGAAATAAAGATATAAAGAAATAAAGAAATAAAGAAATAAAGAAATAAAGAAATAAAGAAATAAAGAAATAAAGAAATAAAGAAATAAAGAAATAAAGAAATAAAGAAATAAAGAAATAAAGAAATAAAGAAATAAAGAAATAAAGAAATAAAGAAATAAAGAAATAAAGAAATAAAGAAATAAAGAAATAAAGAAATAAAGAAATAAAGAAATAAAGAAATAAAGAAACAAAGAAATAAAGAAATAAAGAAATAAAGAAATAAAGAAATAAAGAAAGAAAGAAATAAAGAAAAAAGAAATAAAGAAATAAAGAAATAAAGAAATAAAGAAAAAAAGAAAAAAAGAAATAAAAAAATAAAGAAATAAGAAATTAAGAAATAAAGAAATGATGAAATAAAGAAATAAAGAAATGAATAAATAAAGAAATAAATAAATAAATAAATAAATAAATAAATAAATAAATAAATAAATATATAAATAAATAAAATAGAAATAAAGAAACAAAAAAATAAAAAAATAAAGAAATAAAAAAATTAAAAAATAAAGAAATAAATAAAAAAAAGAAATAAAGGAATAAAGAAATAAAGAAATAAATAAATAAATAAATAAATAAATAAATAAATAAATAAATAAAGAAATAAACAAAGAAATAAATAAATAAAGAAATAAATAAAGACATAAAGAAACAAAGAAATAATGAACTAAAGAAATAAAAAATAAAAAAATAAAAAAATAAAAAAATAAAGAAATAAAGAAATAAAGAAATAAAGAAATAAAGAAATAAAGAAATAAAGAAATAAAGAAATAAAGAAATAAAGAAATAAAGAAATAAAGAAATAAAGAAATAAAGAAATAAAGAAATAAAGAAATAAAGCAATAAAGAAATAAAGAAATAAACAAATCAAAAAACAAAGAAACAAATAAATTAATAAAAAAATGAAGAAATAAAGAATAAAGAAATAAATAAAGAAAAAAAGAAAATAAAAAGAAATAAATAAATGAAGAAGAAAAGAAAAAAATAATAAAAAAACCTTAAAAATGTCTTAAAAATCAAGTTCGAAGTGCTTGAAACTAAAAAAAATAATTTCATTCATTTAGTCGCATGTTTCACAGAACAACTAAACTATTTGAGAAAAAAGAAAAAATCATTCTATTAAAAATTATTCTAGCCACAATCCCAGCAGCAGCCCTAATTTTTTGTGTAAAGGGTTTACAATTCAGGCGCCACATCAAAGTAACAAAATCAAAAGTTAAAAAGCCCTACAGCGGCATTAATTCGAATCGTAAAAACAGGATTGAAAGCCTAAAAATATGCACGTGTTTTTGCAATACGTGCGTCAACTCCTGCCGTTTCATTTTTATACATTTGCGCCGTGCTGTGTGCTCTCTTTCTCTTCCTGAAAAATTGTATGCTCTCCCCGCCATTTTAGTCTCTTGCTATGACTACTATAAATGCGACGGTTTTTGTGGTTTTCATTGATATAATAGTGTGTGTGTGTTGAGGTATGTCATGTGGCTGTGTGCGTGCCGTCAAAATATTTGAAACCAAAAATTCCATTCAAGTGCCAACGACTTTTGTGACTTTGTGCTCAACTAATTCAATGCGCAGCCAGTGGTGCGGATCACTGCAGTTTGTTAATGACCATCAGACATATTTCGAAAAAACAAAAATATTCTGGTTATTAGCTCTATTATTTGTACGCAGTTTATTAGGGAAATGCATGGAAATTCATAGAAATTCATAAAACAAAATTTTGAGAACAAAGTGATTTTCTAGTTGGTCTGCGTACAACCAAAATTAAAATAAAAAAGTTCATTTCAGTTTGTTATAAAATATGGGTTCTATAAAAAATAAAATGGTTTTTCAATTTTATTCATATTTCAACTGTTATCTCTACTAATTAGTACGAGTGCACGTATATTAAAATTTTAAGTACATATCTACTAATCATTGCAAAACTTAAAAGATACGCATGAGCAACATTTATTTAAATAGGGTTCAATATTTTAATATATCTTGATATGTTGAATATCAAATTTTTGTAAAAAAAATTCCTCGAAAATGTTGTACAACAAGAAGTGGGTTGAATGATGGAATGGCTGAGAACTACTGATCTATATTATATGTTTATGCTCCTTTATCATCCAGCATAATGCCTATGCCTACCATTTTGCTTACACCTTTTTGACTACTATACCCTACCTATACTTGCCATTTCCTTACCAATTTTGTTTTCATGCTATAGCAGGAAACACCAGGTTTTGTCCACATTCCCACCTAAAATGTTCCTATAAAATGTGATTTTAATGCGTACTAACAGTTTTTTGTCTGCGTGTTTCATTACATTTTCCTGGTTAAAATTTTGTCTGTTGAAAATATGTTTTTGAAAATAAAAGTTCGAAAATAAATTCAGAATATAGTAAAAATAATGCAGATGTAGTAATTTTTCTACACATATTTTGGGAAGCATTAATAATGACAAAAATGTATTAAATTTTTTTTTAGAAATGCTTTAAATTGTGTAGTGGTTTTCAATACAAAAAATCAACTACATCAATGTGATAAAAACAAATATAAAAATAATAGTTTGGCGCTGTATAGAACTTCGGCCGAGCTCTCTCCCCATTTTGAGCTGTGCGTGTTATAATTGTACTCAAAGTGGTGGGACCTACAGTTTAATGCCGAATCCGAACGGCGGGTGAGAGCTTTTCATAGGCAATGTTTTACTCTCGTATGCTTGCCATTTACTGCCGAGAGGTAGCGCGCGGTATATGTTTCTATGAAAAGATGTTGTTAGCCCCAGTCCAGGCTTGAACCGGGGACCTTTCGGCTCCAAAGAACATATACATTTGCTTTTTATTTTTATATTTTCACATTTTTATATACATACACTAAGAAAACAAAATGTTTATGAAAGTCTTACTGCAAATATCCTTTTAAATTTACGCCTTGTAGCAAATATCCAAACATCCCATAAGTTTCAGTAAAGTTGCAGCAAAACTATAAATATTTTTTAAATATACCTTATATGCAGATAGTTACGAGATGTTTGCCACAACAGCAATGAAAATAGAGATATTTACAGTTGACTGATAGAAAACATCCAGAGTTTTTTGGACATTTGCAGCAAAACTTTTGAGGTATTTTGACATTTGACTACCATAAAAAAGGAAAATGGCGTACTTTTTCCTTACGCTCGATTTATCCACAACAATGAAGTAAATCAAATGGTGTAAAAAAGTGCAAACTCAAATATTACATTTTAATGGTAAAAGTGAAAATAAAATATCCTGTGATTTAAATTAACAAAACGTGATGGAAAATATATAATAATATAATTAAAAATACATTTGATTAATATTCTTTCAATTCAATAAAAATGACTCCGCGAATGGAGTACCTTTTCTAAATATCCCTTACTATCCTCCTATTTGTAAGATGTTTAATTGATGGTTGCTATACACAATCGTAAATTTGAAAGATGGTTGCTAGCAATATTTATTGTATTTATCGGATGTTTGAGAGATGGTTGTCTCAAATACGATTTAAATAATTTGTAAATAACTTGATATTTAGGGCTGTGATATTTCTGGCAATCATCTTTGTTTTCTTAGTGTAGTTAATAGAATTTGTGAAGTTTTTATACCCTACACCTATGAGGTACAGGGTATATTAACTTTGTGCATATATTGTAACGCCCCTTAGGAGGTGTGTCCGGTATGAAAAAGTATATATATTCTTGATCATCATCACTACCCGAGTCCGCTTAGCCATGTCCGTCTGTCTGTCTGTCCGTCTTGCTGTCTTGCTGTCCGAATACAGAATAACTTGAGAAATACTGATTAGAATGCGACGAAATTTCGTCTCAATATATTTTAGCCAAAAGTAGGAACTGAGTTTGAAAATAAGCCAAATCGGTCAACGGACACGCCCACCTCCCATACAAGTCACTTTTTTATAACTCATTCGGAACTAATAACTCGAAAAGTATTCAAGGTATAATTATAAAATTTAAAAGGTATTGTTAAAATTCACCTATAAATATGTGGTCCAAAAATGGGCGTGATCCGCCCACTTTTTTTTTCATTATTTCCCGGGTTTTCATAGTGGAAATTTGATCCGTAAATTATTAAAATCAAATCTATGAAATATTAGCCTTTTAAAATTTGTTGTTTATACTTTTGTATAAATTTTTTAATTTATGGGGATATAAGACGTAAATTTCTGATATATGAATAATATTCTGAGGGTGGGGAGGTTCAGCATAATTAAAAACTTTAAAATTAAGGTATGCAATTAAATATCCCACATTAATTTCCCCACCAATGGTGTAGGGTATTCCATAGTCGAGCCCGACCGACTATAAAAGTCCGCCCCATGTGACCGAACTTACCCATGTGGCCTAACTTTCCCAACTCGTTTTTTTTATTATTTTTTGTTTTTTGAGTTTGGTTTGTTATTTTGTAGTACAGTAGTTTGTAGTACATATCTTTTACTTTTTTTGTTTGTTTTTTATTTTTCTTTTTTTATATATTTTCATTTCCTATTTTTCCTTAACTTTGACTTTTCGTTTGTAATTTTTGTATTTTATTTTATATCATTTTTATTTTTTTCTTTGCCTTTATTTTATTTTGCTTTCTTTTTCTTGTAATTTTTATTTATCGTTTCTGCTTTTATTATTCTCATTTTCCTCTTTTTTTCTATTATTGTTTATTTTTTTTATTTTTTTTTATTTTTCTTTTCTTTTCTCTCTTTTCTTTTCTTTTTTTTCTTTTCTATTCTTGTTTTTTCTTTTCTGTTATTTTCTTTTCTTTTCTTTTCTTTTCTTTTCTTTTCTTTTCTTTTCTTTTCATTTCTTTTCTTTTCTTTTCTTTTCTTTTCTTTTCTTTTCTTTTCTTTTCTTTTCTTTTCTTTTCTTTTCTTTTCTTTTCTTTTCTTTTCTTTTCTTCTCTTTTCTTTTCTTTTCTTTTCTTTTCTTTTCTTTTCTTTTCTTTTCCCTTCCTTTCTTTTCTTTGATTTTCCTTTCCTTTTTTCTTTTCTTTTCTTTTCTTTAGCTTTGTTTTTGTTTTACTTTTTATTTTCTCCTATTATTATAATTTTATTTAGCTTTTTATATTAATTTTTTTGAGGGTTGATTTTTTTTTTTTAGTTTTTAATTGCAATTGTTTTTCTTTTTATTAATTTTATTTTTGATTTTTTTTATATTTATACACAGAAAAATAAGTACATCATATTGATGAATTCCGTTCTTCAAACCATGATACATTGTATTGAAGAACCATTCATAATATTAATGACTAACGACATCAATGTTATGAATGCGATCATAAATATGACGAACGCTTGGTAACTGTCGAAAAGTGTTTTTCAATATGATAAATTGTATGTGAAGAATACGTTTTATCATATTAATGAACAAGAACCAGGGCTGGAAAATATCCGGAATTTTTTATAAAAAATCAACTCCACCGGATTTTTTTTGGTTTTTATTGGTTTTTATTGGATTTTTTTGAATTTTTTATAAATAAGATAGTTTCAATAGAATTTTTCGGGTTTAAAAATTATCCCTTCCCACCATTTCGCTGACCTTTGGTTAAAACATACTTTGTGGAAAAAATTCACCGTCCTGGATCTGTAGCGCATTTCCGTAACTCCATAACGATAATATTCGATATCGATATCTACCGACAATTGTCGCTTGCGATAGCGATCGTTATGAAAAAAGTGATTCCTAACTTTCAACGCATTTTATGTAAACAAATAAATTCGGAGAGATAAATATCATCGCGAACTGTGTACGGAATACCTCCTAACAATATTTGTCGATAATTGTAGTTAACGATATCGAATTTTGTCGATACGGAGTTTATTAATAAAAAGTTATGATTATAAAATATTTAAATATTTTTTGTTTCGAAGTATTTTTTTTTTTTTTTTGATTTTTTAGACATTTTTAAAATAGTTTTTAGCATTTTAGTTATAGCTTCCAGATCATAGTTTAAAAATTAAAATAGTCACAAATGAAAACTTGTTAGTATCTGTAATACTTTTTTAAATAAGGTCATTCAATCAAATTTGTATACTCAATTTTAAAACAAATTTTCATGATGGAATGTATAAAATAAATGGTATTTGATATATTTTTTTTTGTTATTCAAGTGTCCTTTAATTCACTATTTTGTTGCTGCTGAATAAATGTTATTTAATATACATATATCATTCGTATATGTGCTGAATTTCAATTCTTTATGGTCGCACTTAACTGATTTAAGTGCTTCTGTTTTAAATACCACGGTGCGTATGAGTTACACTTATTTATTTCCTCCACTCGCTACCTCCTGCTGCTTGAAGCGAAATAATGAAGTGTAAACGTTTAGAGTACGCTTCGTTTGATATCTACAGGGTGTATTGTGTGAAATTGAATACAAGTTGAAGTAGAATTATGCAAAAATAATATAACAACAATTTAAATGCGCACAGAGTATAATTAAAAATATGCTGAATACAAAGTATTCGCTGAAATCAGCGGAAATTTCTACAATTTCCTTGAGCGCTCTTTTTGCTATAGCAGCCTGTATTTCATATAAAAAATAAACAGTGGCGTCAAAGCAGAGACAGCTAAAAGTTTTGCATGCCTAAAATCACAAGTATTAATTGCAAAAGTTTTAAATTAGGGTTGGTGGTTGACACGGCAGCCGCAGCCGCCTGAAGGCACTTTGAAAATGTGACTGATTTTGTTGGCATTGACTGTTGCTACTTTTGGGCATATGAGTGATTTTGTCAGATGACACAGAGCAATACTCTGCGGTTTTAAAAATGAATTAATTAATGAATTCTTGAATTAATGAATTGATGAATTAAAAAATTTATGATTTAATGAATTAATAATTCATGAATTAATGAATTAATGAATTATGAATTAATAAATTATTGAATTAATGAATTATGAATTAATAAATTATTGAATTAATGAATTAATGAATTAATGAATTAATGAATTAATGAATTAATGAATTAATCAATTAATCAATTAATGAATTAATGAATTAATGAATTAATGAATTAAAGAATTAATGAATTAATGAATTAATCAATTAATGAATTAATGAATTAATGAATTAATCAATTAATCAATTAATGAATTAATGAATTAATGAATTAATGAATTAACGAATTAATGAATTAATGAATTAATGAATTAATGAATTAATGAATTAATGAATTAATGAATTAATGAATTAATGAATTAATGAATTAATGAATTAATGAATTAATGAATTAATGAATTAATGAATTAATGAATTAATGAATTAATGAATTAATGAATTAATGAATTAATGAATTAATGAATTAATGAATAATTGAATTAATGAATTAATGAATTAATGAATTAATGAATTAATGAATTAATGAATTAATGAATTAATGAATTAATGAATTAATGAATTAATGAATTAATGGATTAATGGATTAATGGATTAATGAATTAATAAATTAATGAATTAATGAATTAATGAATTAATGAATTAATGAATTAATGAATTAATGAATTAATGAATTAATGAATTAATGAATTAATGAATTAATGAATTAATGAATTAATGAATTAATGAATTAATGAATTAATGAATTAATGAATTAATGAATTAATGAATTAATGAATTCTTGAATTAATGAATTAATGAATTGATGAATTAAAAATTTATGATTTAATGAATTAATAATTCATGAATTAATGAATTATTACTGAATTAATGAATTAATGATTTAATGAATTATTGAATTAATGAATTAATGAATTAATGAATTAATGAATTAATTCATTAATGAATTAATGAATTAATGAATTAATGAATTAATGAATTAATGAATTAATGAATTAATGAATTAATGAATTAATGAATTAATGAATTAATGAATTAATGAATTAATGAATTAATGAATTAATGAATTAATGAATTAATGAATTAATGAATTAATGAATTAATGAATTAATGAATTAATGAATTAATGAATTAATGAATTAATGAATTAATGAATTAATGAATTAATGAATTAATGAATTAATGAATTAATGAATTAATGAATTAATGAATTAATGAATTAATGAATTAATGAATTAATGAATTAATGAATTAATGAATTAATGAATTAATGAATTATGAATTAATAAATTATTGAATTAATGAATTAATGAATTAATGAATTAATGAATTAATGAATTAATGAATTAATGAATTAATGATTTAATGAATTAATAATTCATGAATTAATGAATTAATGAATTAATGAATTAATGAATTATTAATGAATTAATGAATTAATGAATTATTGAATTAATGAATTAATGAATTAATGAATTAATGAATTAATGAATTAATGAATTAATGAATTAATGAATTAATGAATTAATGAATTAATGAATTAATGAATTAATGAATTAATGAATTAATGAATTAATGAATTAATGAATTAATGAATTAATGAATTAATGAATTATTGAATTAATGAATTAATGAATTAATGAATTAATGAATTAATGAATTAATGAATTAATGAAAATGAATTAATGAATTAATGAATTAATGAATTAATGAATTAATGAATTATGAATTAATAAATTATTGAATTAATGAATTAATGAATTAATGAATTAATGAATTAATGAATTAATGAATTAATGAATTAATGAATTAATGAATTAATGAATTAATGAATTAATGAATTAATGAATGAATGAATGAATTAATGAATTAATGAATTAATGTATGAATGAATGAATGAATGAATGAATGAATGAATTAATGAATTAATGAATGAATGAATTAATGAATTAATGAATTAATGAATTAATGAATTAATGAATTAATGAATTAATGAATTAATGAATTAATGAATTAATGAATTAATGAATTAATGAATTAATGAATTAATGAATTAATGAATTAATGAATTAATGAATTAATGAATTAATGAATTAATGAATTAATGAATTAATGAATTAATGAATTAATGAATTAATGAATTAAAGAATTAATGAATTAATGATGCAAAAATTAATGAATTAATGAATTGACGAATTAATGATTTAATGAATTGACGAATTAATGAATTAATGAATTCGAATGTTATGAATTGACGAAAGAATCAATAAATAAATTGGAATAATAAATTCATTGAATGAATGATAAAACAAATAAATAATAGGTAACAACTTCTCACTTCACACAACTTTGCGCAAATAATGTACACCAACTATTTAATCCTTAAAATGAATGAAAAAGCACACGAGCCAAAGCCGATACCCTTAGAATTATTATTAATGGCAACAACAAATTAATAGGTGTACAAAGAAACAAAAAAAACACCACCACATAAACATTGCCAAATGATTAGATATTCCAACGACGATTTGCTACACTTCCGGCGGAATCGCAAAGCACAGCAATGCTGTGTAGCAGGTAGGCGAAAATTGGCGGTCTGCTCTTCCACAGGAAGAAAACAAATGGCTTAAGCGACACGGCCTTCAGCGAAAGATGACGAAAAGAAGAAGGTGCTTATTGAATAGAAATAGACGGACTCAAAGTGGATGAGTTTGTATGTCTATCTATCTGTCGTTGAATTGATTACCACCACATGCAAAGCGCATTAGAGGCAGCCTGCCAACCGCAATCACTCGACCTCGACACGAAAGCAGAGAAAAAGGAAAAATAAAAATAGAAGAAATAGAAATGAAAAAAATGTAAAATATATAAAAAGTCACAAATACATTTTAAAGAATAAAAAAAATTAAAAAGAAATAAAAAAAGATCAAGAGCCGGAAAAAAGCAGGCACCAGATAAGCGGATTGTGGGAGTTATTGAGGCACTGTATGGCTTATTGACGGCATGACCGAGCGACCGACTGCCTTGGTGACTGTGTGAGTGACAGCTGCACACACACTTAGGTCACACACCCACACAGAGAGAGGACGAGCGCCCGCGGTGCGCAGCCCTGAGGTTGAGATGTTGTTGACAGCAGAAGTGGCAGCAGAAGCAGCAACAAAAGGCGCCAACAACAAAGGAAATTATTTATGTATGTGCAGGTGAACAACAACAACAACAAAAACATAACGACAATGACAGCAACAACAATAACAACAAAAACAGTGACAGTTTGACGTTGACAGCGTTGACATAATTGTTACGCTGAGGCGATTATTTCAATTGTCAGGATGCTGCGCTGAAGATGAAAAACGAAAGAAAAAAATTCAATTGAGTTGGGTGCGTGTTACTTATTGTTATTGGTGTTGCTGTCACCGGCGCCGCCATCTTAAGAACAGCTGCTTCTTGAAGGTGCAAATAAGCGTCATAAACCTCCACTCAAGACCTCTGACTGATTCGAGATGATGAATATTTCGTAGAAAGCGACCCACATAAGGCGACCTCTGCTGCGAACTGAGTTTTTATTCGAAAAATTTGTTTGGATTTCATTTATTTTTCTAATGATGTTGCTGTCAACGGTACCGAAGTACCGTTTGACGGACAAAGGGTTTGAACTTAGGCGACATCAATAAAAGGAAATGAAGGTTAGAAGATTTTAGCAGAATATGTAAATTTACATAAATAGAACAAAGTTATTCACGAATGACTCAATTAGAAAAATCGTTTGTTTCTTCAAGTTTTGATTTACTTGTATGCTGTGCCAAAATCTTGTGTGGTTTTGTTAGATATTTCTAACCCCAAAAGACAAAACCAAAAGGGCGAATTCGAAAAATTTAAAATGTCATGCCAAAAGGAAGAATCTTTCGTTTTTTTGTGCCACAACTTTTTATTGGTATAAGATAAAATAGTGGTGTTAAGACATTAATTGTTTGATTTTAAAGCACCATCATCATTATTTTTAAATATTTTTTTTAATTTTTATAATTGGCAAGAAAAATGTTCGGCAATTTTATTTTAAATAATGATGCCAATCGTTAGGTGCTTTGAAATAAAATAATTAATGCCTTTACATCACTATTTTATCTTGCACAAATAAAGAGTTATAGCAAAAAAACGAAACGATTAGCCCTTTTGGCATGACAAGAATTTTCTATTTTTTAAAATTTCTTCGTTTTTTTGTTATAATTCTACATTTGTGCAAGATAAAATAATGATCTAAAGGCATTCATTGTTTGTTTTTAAAGCACCTATCGACTAGCATCATTATTTAAAATAAAATTGCCAAACATTTTTCTTGCCAATTGTAAAAATTAAAAAAATATTTAACCAGTTGGGAAGGTTAGATCACATGGGAAATTTTAAAGTAGGTGTAATTATGATAGTTAGGATTATCAAAATTATAGTCGGTCTAAGCCGACTATAAATACCCTACACATATGTGTGGTTACCATTCAAAGTGATATATAGGTCACCAGGGTATACGAATCCTGAAAATAACTACAAACATTCAATCGCTGAAGAATTTCCATTCATTTGATACCCATATTTACAAATGGGTAGGTGTACCGAATTTCGATTTTTTTTTTTGTGAACCACAAGTCTTTTCGCCGGAAAACATTATTATCATGTATTTGAGCATGATGTCAATATATATTTGACCAACAAAGTTTACTTAAGCACGTATACATAAAAATTGATCTTTATATATACATTTTATATGTGGTATTTGAACATAAGTGGTCGGATCATAGGTCACCATGGACCGATCTCGCCAATTTTTTTTCGCACATACAGCGTAGGTATATTAGTAATCTAAGTTATAAGTTTCATTTATCTAGCTCTTCAATTTTAAAAGTCTTAGGGATTTCAACAGACAGACAGACAGACAGACGGACAGACAGACAGACGGACAGACAGACGGACAGACGGACATCGCTAAATCGACTCAGGAGGTCATGCTGATCAAGAATATATATACTTTTCCATACCGGAGATGCTTTCTTCTGGGTGTTACAAACGGCGTACCAAACTGAATATACCCTTTCACTCTTATGCCCGTAACTTCAACGAATAGATATCTACTGGTGCTTAGTTATCTATCGTGTAAGCAAAATTTCGTAACTTCAACGCATAGTTAAGGAGTAAAAACACCGGATAGGTAAGAGATATCTGTTCGGTACGAACACCAATAGATATCTACTCGTTGAAGTTACGGGCATTAGTGTAGGGTATAAAAATAATGATGATGGTGCTTTAAAATCAAACAATTAATCCCTTTACACCACTATTTTATCTTATACCAATAAAAAGTTATGGCAAAAAAAAAAACGAAAAGATTCGCCCTTTTGGCATGACATTTTCAATTTTTCGAATTCGCCCTTTTGGTTTTGTCTTTTGGGGTTAGAAATACCCAACAAAACCACACAAGATTTTGGCACAGCATATCGATTGGCGTCAATATTTAAAAAATATTTTTCCAAACATTTTTACTACAAATGACAAATGGCATATTCATGTTTTGCAAAACATTTTTAAATAATGATACCAATCGATAGGTTCTTTAAAAACAAACAATTGATGCCTTCACAGTACTATTTTATCTTGCGGTAATAAAAATGTATAGCATAAATAACAAAAATATTTGCGTTTTGGTCAGAATATAGCCTCACAAAATCAGTATTTATAATTCAGTAAGTTTTCCAAATCCGAAGATATTTTATATACGTAATAATAATTCATGAATATACCAAAATAATGGAAAAACTTAATATTACTAATTTTAAAGCACTTCAAACTTTAAAATTTGATTTACCAACATTTTTAAAAATGTACATTCGCCCACCCCAGACAAAATTTTAAGCATGAAATTGGTTCGAAACACGCAGGCAAACATGCTACCTATACGCATTGAAATCACATTTTATATGTAGCTTTGAGGTAGGCAAAGGTGGGAATGTGGTGGAAAAGCTGCTACTTCCCTGCTATAGCATGGAAATATAATTGGTAGGGAAATGGCAAGCATAGGTAGGGTATGGTAGCCAAACAGGTGTAGGGTAAGGTGGGCAAAATGGTAGGGAAGGAAGGGATCATAAACATATGATTTAAATCATGGGTGACCATCCATCCCGCCTTCAATCAAAACTTCTTGTTGTACAACAACACCGACACATTTTGTTTGTTGTATTTCCGCGAAAATCAATCGCTTCGATGATGTGTTGTTGGTTACGGATATTTCTGCTGCTTCACATTGTTATTGTGTCGCCTTGTTATTGTTATCGAAGTAAGCATTAACAAAACACGTTTTGTACAACAAGAAGATTATCTTGTGGGAGAAAATGGCAAAAAGAGCCAGTCGCTGATCACCTCCGGATGTAGATCAGTATGGATCGCGGTGATAATATTCACTTAACAAACTGACTTAACAAATCGACGGAATGAACACCGATTAAATAAAAAAACAAACGCACAAAAGACGCGGCGTAGCATATAAATTTGAAGCGTAACAAATAACTGCCAATAAATTGTAATACTGAAATTTTTTGATGGCAAATTTGATATTGTAAACAACATTTTCGATCGACAACTTGTTGATCAAGCTTTTAAAATTTCAAAACAGAAATAATGTAAACAAAATTTTTTCTCGACAACTTGTTGATCAAACTTTTAAAATTTTAAAACAAAAATTCTATACAATGTGTTTGCCTGCTACTCGCAGGCTATCTTTCCCTTAAAGTTTCCTACTACGAAGAAGCTTTTTAAAATTTCAAAACAGAAATTCCTATACAATGTGTTTGCCTGCTACTCGGAGGCTACCTTTCCCTTCCATATTCTAGCTATAAAGATGCCTTTTAAAACTTCAAAATCAAAACTTACAGAAAAATGCTTTTGTCTGCTAGGGGTAGGCTTGAACATACCAGTTTCCTGCGTAAATGCTGCTATGGGGAGCCTGCTTATTTGCAAATATTCAAAATGCCTGCTATGCAATGTGTATTTCCTACCATATTCCTGTGAGTTTTCCTCAAAACTACTACTATGATACCAGTTTCCATGCATATTTTTTTTCTGGGGCATTTAGCATGACAGTGACGCTATGTACCTATGAAAGGGCAAGACTTAGTGTGCAAGAACAAGAACAAGATTACCAATTTTTGCCTTGCTCTTGCAAATGATCATCATTAATTTTTCAACAAGTCCGAAATTGAACTGTTTTGGAAAATCGCTCAAAAATCAATTAGTTCATGAACCAGTCTATGCTCTTGGAATAGACTCTTTAAAAGAAATAAATAAAATGTATTTTTTTTTGGAGAAAAATCAAAACCTGTCCCACTTTACCGCAGGCTCACCTATAAATAAAGATATATAAAATACTTTAGCAGTTTTTTACATTTATGCCAAATTTTCATACTAAAAATTCATCGATTTTTCGTATTTCTGTTGTTTAGAATGACACCTACCATTCACAGCACCTACCATTCAAAGTTCGTTTGGCACAAGTTTTTTTTATGTAAACACATTAAATTTTATTTATAAAACATTTGAGCTGAAAGTATAACATCTTAGGGTGCGTATTGTCCGTTCTTATCAAAATGCATTGTTATAAAAAAAGAAGCTGAAGCATTTTGATTTTTTTTGGTTACCTTTTTATGTTGCCACAACACTCAGAAAAGAAAACTATAAAATTCATAGGCAATCCTATTGATTCAACGATTTTTTACTATTAAAATTAGTCAATGCGATTTTTCTTATTAATATTATAATGTGGGAACTATTAATATTATAGTGGCGTCTCACTATTGATTTCAATAGTTTTTACTATTACAAATTAATGTGATGTCTTATTAATATCGGAATGTCCCATTGAAAGAATAGTTTATCACATTAAAATATACCGACTTATCCTATTATATCAATATGATAAAATTATTAATTGTATTATTCAGACTATTGTTTTAAATATATTGCAACATAAAATCAATAGTAAAAATCATTAAAAAGTAATAAATAAAAGGATATAACTATAACATTTATATGGGAACATACTATTCAAATTATTGGATTAATCCTATTAATTCTATATGTTATTAGTATTATTGCAAAAATAAATAAATGCAACTGAAACAATAATATTTGTATTTCAATTTAATTAACAACGTTATATAAAATTTGATGCCAAATTATCCAAAAAGTGTACTTGCAAACGTGCATGACTTGAAGTTTTGTGCTGCCTTGCTTCGCTAATTTTTGATTGCGTACAACAAGATGCATACAACGAAGTCAATCTGGAAATTAATAAATTTAAAATTATATATTAGTTCCTAAAAAAATTATGTTCAACGATTTAAATCGTAACTCTATTTATATTATTTATGTATCCTATTAAAATAAAATGGCACAACTATAACGAAAATAATTTTCATCGAATGAAGTTGATATTTAATAATTAGTTCATATAAAAGCAATAGGAAATACATACAAAAACAGTAGTTTGTTATATACAACATATTGGTGCTATAGTTTATCCTATAAAGTATATATTTCATATTTTCTTCCTATAGAAACAATATGAAAGACATACAAAATCAATAGTTTGCATCATTTAACATAATGATTATATAGTTTATTCTATTAAAAGAAAACGACGAAACTGTAGCAATAATACTTTTCATCCTATGAACTTCGTTTTTAATAATTCTATCCTATATAAGCAATAAGATATACCTATAAAACTAATAGTACAATTAAAAAAACACATAGGAATATGTTATTATTAAAATTCATATTTAAAATGCACGAAAAGTTATAATTAATACAAGTTATAATTAATATAATAAAAGTTATAATTAATTAATATATAATTAATACAATTATATAAGAAAAGAATGCAAACATGTAAAGCTTACCTCGAATTCGAAGTTCGAATGATGCGCCAAATGACTTTAGCCCAGGGTACTGTGTCCAAAGTTGCTCACATACTTATCTGATAAATAAGCTTAATATTAAATATTTCAATAACTTTATTCCATATGGATAATTATTTATTTTTTCTTTAAGCAACATTGAATAAGTACTTTTTTGTATTTTTAATGGTTTTATCACATTAATAAAATAGTTTATTTAATGTGACTCAAACTATTAATAATCAATAGCATTTCACTATAAAATAAACTATTGAAACAATAGTAAAATTACTATTTTATCAATAACATGTTCTATTGTATTAATGTTGACCACCTTATTAGCTAAACAATAGTACAAATTACTATAAAAACTATTGAATTATTAGGAAAAACTATTGTTTCGTGTTCTTTAGAATCAACAGTCGTACAATTGGTTTTTTGTTTTCTGAGTGTATGTATCATACGTAGTCAGCTGAGTGCGGACTGTTGAGTGGCAGAGTTCCAACACCCATAAATATTTATTTTCCCCCAAAGGAAAGATATTTCCTCAATACACAGACATACAAATAAACTTATATAGACAGACAGAGAGACATACATGAAGACACTACTTCGGGGAAAATATTTCATGCGTATTCTTTCTTAACATCCTGAGATATCCTTGCAAAATGAAAACTTGAATATGTGGGTTACGTGCGTAACATCCATCCAACTAACCATCTATCCATCAGTCTGTCCCACCATTCATCCTTTTATTGATTTTCTTCAACTTCGCACTTAAAGCGTATCGTTACTTCATGCAGGTCCTGATTTTTTTTTTTGGTTCTCTTTTATATGAATGCCGTCCATTTAGTCATCATCGTTGTCAGCGTCATCATGATCTTGAGGTCGAAGCTTTGGCGAAAGCTGTTGGCTGTTGAGAGCGCACAGCACGCGACTCGGTGCGTGAGTTAGTGCAGTAAGTAAAGAGTGAGAGCAGCTGTCTACTAAAGACTTTCACTGATGCGTATTGATGTTATTTACGTTATTTTATAGTGAGAGTTGGTTTAGGGGGGGCAAAATACGGAAAATAATGACAAAATATTTGCCTATATTTTGTAATTTTTTTATTTTTGCAGTTGCTCTTAAGTTGAGGCTGTGATGTGTGTGTGAGAGAGAGAGCGGCGCCACCTTGCGGACAAAGCATTCAAGTGGAATGTCATGACAATGGCAGATTTATGGTTGCTCTTCCACCTCTCTCTACTCTTAGTGGTTGTTGCTGCTTTAATGAGCCTCTCTGCCTAATGCTGAAAAATGAGGCAGGCTTCATTCAGTTCTACGTAGTTTCAAGCATTGCTGCTCACTGCGGTTATAGTTGATGCTGCCGTTAGTTATGTTGTTGCTGTTATCAGTTGCTGTTGACACTGTATTTTATGTATTCATCAAGTATTTGTGCGGAATAATGTCTTGTGGGTGTTTGTCAGTCAAAATTGGGGCATGATAATGAAGTTAGGTGGTGCCCTATACTTATTTTTATGTTTCTGATTTTGCATACCGAACTAGAAATTTTTATTGGTACTTTTTGGGGTACAACTTCACTTAGAAGGCATTTTATGACATTCGAAGGTTTAAAATATTGAAGCAAATTTTTTTTTATGTGTTTCTTGTTTGTGGTAGTTATGATTTGTTTGACGTGCTTTCTTGATTGATTGAATTAGAATTGGAAATATAAAAATAACAGTGAAGTATAAAAGCAGTTCATGGAAGGTTTTATAGCCCTCTGGACCTGTTTTAATTTATGGGTTGATTTTTGATAGAAATTGAAAGCAGAACTAAAACCGATATTCAGTTAAAATCTTTTAATTTGAAAATCGATCAAAAAAAAAAAGGATTAACAAAATCAAAAAAAAGTAATTAAATAAAAAAAAAAATATATAAATATTAGATAGAGAAAATGTTATGTTTTAAGTTGGTACCGCAAAGAACTGGAACCGTTTCGATTTTTGGAGCCGGAACCGTTAATAAAAAATGTTTAGAACCGAAATCGCTATTAAAAAATCTTGGTACCAGAATCGACATTCCAAACTGTATTAGGCCCTGTCAGGGACCGGAAAGAACTGGAATTCGATTACACTACACAACAAAATGAGAAAAAAGTTTGCGCAGTCAATGACACTATTTTTGTATTATTGGAAATGATCCGCATAATTCAAATATATTAATTAAAAAACTTTCTATGAATAGGTTTACGAGATATCGGCATATAACTTTTGAACCGAGCTACCAAATAAGTGTCACATATAGTTGCAAATATTTCGCGTTTTAATCAACGGGTTTGATCAAATATATACCAAATAAAGATAAATTAAAATCCAATAAAAATGTCTCACAACATTTTGAAATTGCTTTACTGACTTGAGAGAATTCGATGGAAGAACTAGAAAAATGTAACTTTTTTTTACAAAAATTTAAATCAAAGATGCATTTAAAAAATTGGAAAAAAATCGAAAAAGTAAGACGATTCACAGTCTGAGATATTCTAAAATTAGCCTGTATCTTTTTAGAGAAAATGATGTTAAAAATCGAATAAAGAATCATATGAAAGCATTAGAATTGAGTGTTAACTAAAAAAATACAATTTTGTTTTTATACCCTACATCCATGGGTTACAGGATATCGTCACTATACTACATATCGTCACTATCGTGCCAAAGGGACGAATGTGTTATTTTTGATTTTTTTTTTTTTGGAATATCTACTAAGATCCACAGCACTCAGACAGACTATATCCATTGTACTGTGAAATGTATTCCCTACAATTTTGTGGTTAATATCACCACGAGCGCCCCCATGCCCAAGCCGGGATTCGAACCCGAGACCTTCAGAATGCAAGTCCAGCGCGCTACCACTGGACTGCTGAGGCCGGCAAATTTTTTTTTCACATTTTTTAATGTATTTTTCCTCAAGTATACTGTGACAAAATCGTGTGTGGTTTTGTTGGAAATTACTAACCACAAAAGACAAAATCAAAAGAGCGAATTCGAAAAATTGAAAATATTGTCATGCCAAAAGGGCGAATCTTTTCGTTTTTTTGCTATGATTCTTTATTGGTGTTAAATAAAATAGTGATGTGGTGACATTAATTGTTTGATTTTAAAGCACCTATCGATTGGCATCATTATTTTAAAATAATTTTTTGAATTTTTATCATTTGCAAGAAAAATGTTTGGCAACATATTTTTAAATAATGATGCCAAACGATAGCTGCTTTAAAAACAAACAATTAATGCCTTTACATCACTATTTTATCTTACGCAAATAAAGATTTATAACATAAAAAAGCAAAATATTTGCGCTTTGGTCAGGATATAGCCTCACAAAATCCGTATTTATAATTCAGTAAGTTGTACAAATCCAAAGATATTTTATATACGTTATAATAATTGATCACGCCTAGCCTGAAACACTTTCAACCCAAAAGTTGTGGGAGAACTTAAATGTTTTAAGAATATGTTTCGGACATCTCCCCCGAGTATTTTAAGACTAAAATAAAAAAAAATCTTAGGCAGGTTTTTTAAAATATCGCGGTTTCAATTTTTTTTGTGCGGTTTTTTGAAAATAACTTTTTTCTTTATTTTTTTTTTGCTCAAACTATTAACTTTAGCCACTAAAACAACCCATACAAATTTCACATAATTTGTCCACCGTTATGGGTCATAATTAGTGGTAACAAGTGCGAAAATATAGGTTTTTAGTCTACTTTTAGAAAATGTGACTAAAATTTTCAAATTGATTAGGTGTAATTCAATTATTTATGGTTTACTAAAAGTTGAACGTTTTTTCGACTAAATTTTCAAGAAAATTTGACTTTGATCCGCTATCAACTATTAGAGATAGCGGATTGGGGTTTAGTTTGATTGGTACATACATTTATGCACGTTAATAGACTATAATATATAGACTATAATTAATAGTATTTAAGTATTTATATAATGCTCAAAAAAGGACTATTTTTGAAAAAAACCTATATTTTCGCACTTGTTACCACTAATTATGACCCATAACGGTGGACAAATTATGTGAAATTTTTATGGGTTATTTTAGTGGCTAAAGTTAATAGTTTGAGCAAAAAAAAAAAAAAAGAAAAAAAGTTATTTTCAAAAAAATATTTTCAAAGAACCGCACAAATAAAATTGAAACCGCGAAATTTTAAAAAGCGCATTTCAGAAGGCGTGACCGGTATGAAAAAGTATACATTTTTTTGATCCGCATCACTTTTCGAGTCGATTTAGACATGACCGTCTGTTTGTTCGCCTATACACGATAACTTGATAAATTCTATTCCGAATGCCATGCAATTTAATTTCAATATATTTTAGTAGAAAAGTAATTTTAAGTTCGAAAATGAGGCAAATTAGTCAACGTACTCAACGATATCTCATACTAGATATGTGTTTACTTTTAGGATCCTATATCTCGTAAAGTATTCAAGGTAAAGGTATAAAATTTAAAATTAGATACAAACAAATCATCTGTCAAAAAATTGTTGTGATTGGCCCACATTTTTTCTTTTCTATTTTTATGCCTTTTTATATGGAAATCAATTACAATGCTTTCACATAATTTATTTTATACGCAAATATTACCCATATATTTTATTTATTATTGGTAGCTTAGTTTCTTCGAAAGAGAGTGAACTAATTTTGAAATATAACAAACTGTGCATTATCTTACATTCTCGATTTTTTACCATTTTTTAAAGGAATTTTTTAATTAAAATTTTTGTTGAAATAATACTTTTTTCAAGTTCTTCTATCGAGCTTTCTTAAACTAGTAAATGAATTTACAAATGTTGTGAGAAATGTTTATTTGATGTTTAAATACCTTTAATTTGATAAGACTCGTGACTTATGTGGAACGCGTAATATTTACAAATACATGTACCCCCTCTTTGAAAGCTCGGTTCAAAAATTATTGGCCGATATTTTGTAAACCTATCCAAAGAAACATATTTAAATCATATTTTCAGAATCAGGGAGTCCTTCTACATAATAGAATAATAGTCTTAAATGCTGCGCAGAATGGCTTTTGTGTTGTGTTATTGGACCCGGAATCGTTATTAAGAAATATGTGGAATCTGAATCGGAATCCATATTTTTTTTTACCATCTAAATAAAGTTTTTTTTTTGATCGAAAGAGGTTACAAAATAAGATATTAAATCCAGGAGGACATAACGCCTAAAATTTAATCAATCTATATATATAAAATTCTTGGTCCGTCTGTCAGTCTATCGGTCTGTCTGTCTGTCTGTTTGTTCCAGCATCACGTCTAAACCGCTGAACCGATTTAACTGAAATTTTGTAACAGGATACTATGGAGTCCGGAGGGTGTCTATAGGCTATAAATGGGCGCGATTGGACAAATGGGTGTGGTACCTCCCATACAACCTAAACATTCCAAACGACATAACACAGCACATACACAAGCTAAAAAGATGAAACAAAAAACTCAAAAACCCACCACAATGAAACTCCCCACACTAAAATTCACCACACTAAAATTCACCACACTAAAACTCACCACACTAAAACTCACCACACTAAAACTCACCACAATAAAATTCACCACACTGAAACTCACCACAATAAAATTCACCACACTAAAACTCACTACACTAAAACTCACCACACTAAAACTTACTACACTAAAACTCACCACACCAAAATTCACCTCACCTGAACTCACTACACTGAAACTCACCACTTTAAAACTCACCACACTAAAATTTCTACTGTGAAAAACTTTACGGGGAAGAATTCTACGGGAAAGAATTCTACCGGGAACAATTCTACCGGGATGAGTTCTACGGGAAGATTTCTACCGGGAAGAATTCTACCGGGATGAGTTCTACGGCAAAGCGTTCTATGGGGAAGAATTTTACATGGAGGATATCTACTGGTAAGAAATCTAGGGCTTTAGGGATTAATAAAATCGCTCCATATCCTTGCATTCACAAAATCTTGGCACGAGTCGTGCACGGGTCCAGCTAGTTTTGAATAAAATCTTATGCAATTTTTCAAAAACTAGAACTATACACAGTTATATAACTAAACCGATGGCCTGACTATGCAGTCAATATCGAAAAACGTGATTTATATAGAATGGATGTATGGGATGTCCATGGCAAAAAATGTTCTCGTTTTGTTGAGTAGTGTTATCTACAAAATAGGAAAATTTAAAAGTTTTTATAAAGTATGCGTTTTAAGTGAAGATTTTGCAATATACTGAGCAAAGCACAGACAGAATTTCATCTTTGCCAACAAAAAATATACCAAACAATGTCTGCCCTATAACCACCAAAAGAATTTGTCTGGAAATACATCGTACATGAATTTCGTTGTAATTGTTTCGTTTGAATAGCGAATCAGCAGACTAAAAATCATAACTGCCAAAACCGAAACGGAGACCTTTGCAAGTGAACCTCCGAATAACTGTAGCCAATTCATTCATTGCAATGTGCTTTGTTCTCACTCCCCGGTTCATTCTCCCCTGGTAGCGGTCATAAATCCCCGCCTGTTATTGTGTGTGCCGCAAGACTGCCTCACAGGATATTGCAATGTTCACAAATAAGCAAAATATTTTGCGCAGATATTCAGCAATTTCCGCACTATGCCAATGATGCCAAAAACAAATGGCAGAACAAAATATACAAAAAATGAAATAAAATAAAAATAATACAACATAAATCTTTGCGACGAATTCAGTTGGAAAGTTTATGCAGACGACGCGATAAGCGCAGGCCAATGACAGCTACGAAGCGCGCAGCTAAATAAAAATAACAAAAAATAAATGAAATAAATTTCAAAGAATTTTTGCAAAATAAACTAAAGTAAAATCTGATAAAAATGTTGAAATGAAAATGTTATGTTTTAATGTAGCGGAATTCGAGGGACTGTGCACGGCGGCCACTGATCAAGATGGCAGCCGGAAATTGACAAACTAAATAGCTGCAGGCTATTTTTTTTTAGCATGAATTTAAAGAATTCTTAAATTAAAAATAATAAATTTACATTTAAAGCTGAAATTAAGCGCTTCAAAGTGAATGGAATTTCATAGGTAAATTTAATTTTAGAACTGATGCGAAAAATTGAATAGTAAAAAAATCAACATTTTAAAAAATAATAAAAGTTAAAATTTCAATAGTAATAAAACACCAATTTTTACAAAAATTAAAATAAAATAATATAAATTAATTAATTTACAGTGTTACTGTACAATAATTTTCTCTACAATTGTTTTACTGCATAACAGTTACATTGTAGAAAATTTTACTGTAGAAGAGTTTTACTGCAGAATAGTTTTACTTTAGAACTGTTTTACTGTAGCACAGTTTTAGTGTAGAACTGTTTTATTGTAGAACTGTTTTACTGTAAAACTGTTTTACTATATAACAGGTTTACTGTATAACAGTTTTACTGTATAACAGTTTTACTGTATAACAGTTTTACTGTATAACAGTTTTACTGTATAACAGTTTTACTGTATAACAGTTTTACTGTATAACAGTTTTACTGTAGAACAGTTTTACTGTAGAACAGTTGTACTGTAAAACTGCTTTACTATAGAACTGTTTTACTGTATGACAGTTTTACTGTAGAACAGTTGTACTTGAAACTGCTTTACTATAGAACTGTTTTACTGTATGACAGTTTTATTGTAGAACTGGTTTACTGTAGAACAGTTTTACTGTAGACCATTTTTACTATATAAAAGTTTTACTGTAGATTTGCTTTACTGTAGATTTATTTTACTGTAAATTAGTTTTACTGTAGAAAAGATTTGCCGTTGAACAGTTGAGTAGAACAGTTTTACTGTAGAACAGTTTTACTGTAGAACAGTTGTACTGTAAAACTGTTTTACTGTAGAACATTTTTACTGTATAACAGTTTTTCTATAGATTTGTTTTACTGTAGAACAGTTTTACTGTATGAAAGTTTTACTGTATAAAAATTTTACTGTATAACAGTTTTACTGTATAACAGTTTTACTGTAGAGTATTAAACAGTTTTACCGATTTTCTCACAAACACCCTGTGCATCAATGCGACTCACTATGGGCTCCAAAAATGTGTGACATATTTGCGTTAGGCAGTTTCCTGCAAATTGATTTTGTGCGCTTCCAAAACAAACAAGAACAACGAACAAATCCTATTACAGCAAAAATCAAAATAACAACAATTTATTCTAATCGTTTTTCAGTTATTGATTTATGCAAAAAAGCGAAATATAAATTAAAATAAACAAAACAAAAATAAAACATTTTGCAACAACGTTGAAACAAAACAAGGACAACAAAGATGTTGTGCCTTTGAAAAATGTATTTAATTTAATTCAAATAAATAAACAGTGAATTAAGTGCGTTGCAAAATGTAAAAAATAATGTGAAAAATACAAAAAAAAACAAAAAATTAAAATAAAATTACACGTGGGCAACATTTTTAAATCGCATCGGATTTAAATTAAGTGCGTTATGTTGTTACTCTGTCAACAGGCCGAAGGATAAGTGGCAAAAGCACAAAAGTGCGACGAGCTAAAGGTGAAAAGTAAGTAATGATTTTTATGTTGTTGCTGTTGTTGTCATTGTCTTCTGTTGACATGAAAAAAATTTTAAAACTTTTTATGTATTTATTTTGTACTTTTTTCTTATATTGTGTTGACAGCAGCAGATTATTGAACTTATGTGTGGATTTATTTGTAACAACATGGATTTAAATTAAATTTAAGTTTGAGATAAATAAAAGATTTGAATAATATGGGCTTTTATTGAAATTTACAAAAATATTTAGGTAATTTTTTTGGTAGGGTAAAATGAATTTTAAGATTTTTTGAGTTTCAAACTACAAAATATGACTAACAAAAATTGCTATAGTACAAAAATTTATTAGCTGAGCAGCATAAGGTTTTAATGCACCACAGTATATTTGAATAACAGTATTACTGTATTTATATTTTACTCTATAACAGTTGAGTGATAATTTGATCTATACAAGTTTTGTTATATAACAGTTTTACATTATAACAGTTTTTCTTTATAAAAGTTTGACTGTATAACAGTTTTACTATGTAACAGATTAACTGTATACAATTTTTACTGTATAAAAGTTTCACTGTACAACAGTTTTACTGTACAAGAGTTTTACTGTGGGACAGCTTTACTGTAGAACAGTTTTACTGTAGAAGAGTTTCACTGTAGAAGAGTTTCACTGTAGAACAGTTGACTATTGAACTGGCTTACTGTATAACCGTTTTCTTTGTAACATTTTACTGCAAATCAAATTTACTAAAGAACAGTTTTACTGTGTAAAAGTTTTAATGTGTAACAGTTTATTATACAACAGTTTTATTGTAGAATCGTTGTACTGTAGAATAGTTTTACTGTTGAATCGTTTTATAGTATAATTGTTTTACTTTGTAACAGATTCACTGTATACCAGTTTTACTGTAACATATTTACTGTATAACAGTTTTATTATATAAAAGTTTTACTTTATAACTAATTTACTGTAAAACTGTTATACAGTATAACTGCTATATAGTAACACAGTTTGCAGTAAAATTGTTATATAGTTGAACTGTTTACAGTAAAATTGATAGGCAGTAATACTGTTATACAGAAAAACTGTATAACAGTTTTACTTTGTAACTGTTTATCTGTAGAACATTTTCACTTTATAAAAGTTTTACTGTACAACAGTTATACTGTAGGACAGTTTTATTGTATTTTTACGGAAGAACAGTTTTACTATTGAACTGGCTTACTGTATAATAGTTTTTCTTTGTGACCATTTTACTACAAATCAGATTTTCTATAGAACAGTTTTACTGTGAAAATGTTTTAATGTGTAACAGTTTTACAATATAACAGTTTTATTGTAGAATCATTGTACTGTAGAATAGTTTTACTGTAGAATTGTTTTATTATAAAATTATTTTAACTTGTAACATATTCACTGTATAACAGTTTTCATTTAACAGTTTTACTGTATAACAGTTTTATTGTATAACAGTTGTACTGTATAACAGTTTTACGGTAAACCAGTTTTCCTGTAAAATAGTTCTACAGTAAAACTGCTATATAGTAAAACAGTTTACATTAAAAGTGTTATATAGTTAAACTGTATACAGCAAAATAGATAAGCAGTAAAATTGTTATACAGTAAAACTGTTTAAAAGTAAACTTATTCTAGATTATACAACAGTATTTATTATATAATAGTTTGACTGTATAACAGTTTTACAGTATAAAAGTTTCACTGCATAAAAATTTCACTACTTTATTTTAGAAAAGTTTTTTAGGGGACTTTAGATTACCTAGAGTCAGCAAAAGTGTAAAATTTAAAAAACTATGGTAGAAGTTTACTAAAAATTACCGGTCACCATGAAATTAAAGAATATAGGTTAAACATTTTTACCCGTTTGCCCCTCTGTAACCAACCAAAAATAAGAAAAAATTAATACGGGATCAAAAAGTATATTTGAAAGCTAAAATATTGATACCTCTAGCCGAAAAGTAACCTTTACATGCTGTAAAGAAAGTACCACAACTATCTCAAAATGTTAATAAGTCAAAAATATTTAAAAGGGACATGGTTTCCTTATAAATAAAAAGATACAGATATTTATAGAAAATATGGTATGACCCCAAAAATCATAGGTATATTGAGTTCAAGTATTGGCAGGGGGACGCTTCGCTCGATTTGCCGTGTTAGAATAAGTATAGGCCTACGTCTGATTCGTAGGGGTTAGATTATATATTGGACTGCAGTGAGCTGATGCCCTCCAACACCCTTCAGAAATGAAGTAGGGGAGAGTGGTCTTTGTTATTATTCTGCTTTTTGGATTTTTGTGGGGCCATGAGAATTTCGAAAGTTTTTTTATTGCATGGCTACGTCTACATATTCATGGAGAAGGTCGTGGCTTAATTATTTGATTTATAAAAAAAATCATTAATAGGGTATGAAATGTTTTTTTTTTTGAATTTTTTAAAATACACTTTAAAAACTTGATTAGACCCTCCATAGTTTTTCCACTTTTTTTTGGAAGCTCCAAGGATTAAAATATATTTTATATAAAAGCACGTGGAAGCGTTTTTTTTTGGTGTGATGATCGGTTAAATGCACCTAAATTGTAAAATGATATTCGTAATTGTTGGAAAAACGTAAATCATAATTAAAATATAACAAAATGTTTAATTTAATCCATTTAAAGAAATCACCTTCAGCACAAAAAATGCACAGACATAATAAATAATTAAATGAATGACTGAAAGAATGGACCGGAAGTCAATGTGTGTAGAGTATAGAGTTTTAAATGTATATTTTATGCAAATTTTATCGAATTTCTTTGTTAACCTAGCTACAGGCAGAGGTAAAAAAGGAAAAAAATGTAATTTGAATATAAAATAAAATTGGCGTCTAGTGCGCTGGCAACAAGACAGCCGTTTGCAAATGCAGTCAGGCCGGCAGACAGAACAGGACAGGAGAGACAGACAGGAAATGAACTTGAATTTAAAATTCCAATAAAACAAAGCAACTCTATAAATATATACAAAAAAAGAGACATAAATAAGTGCATAATTTAGTGCATTTGAATTTGTTTTCCCAATTAAGTCAAGATTTATATGCAGACAAGTCGGATTGGACGGCACATAAAATATAAATTATATAAAAAATATATAGATAGACACAGTATATTTCTATGTTTACAAAAATGTTTAAAAATCTATAAATTGCATCCCATTTTATATAAACATTACAAAGATTGTGATTTAATTATAATTTGCAGTTTTAATTGTTCGAAATACCTATGATTCCTATTTCAAAACACTTAATTTCCAAAAGATTATTAATTTTACACTTTAAGCTTTAAGCTGCTTAGAAACTATACATTTCATTCAAATCAATATTATATATAATGGGAATTTCCTCAGAAACACATGATTCATTCATCATGCTATTGTACTAAATGTTACTCATACCACCCACTGCGCATTAAATTAAAGCTTCAGCATACGATAAGAATTTTCATATTCCCATAGAATTTCTGCACACAATTTTTAAGCTTATAAAAGGTTTTAAAAATAATTTGCACTCATTTATATAATAGCATTAAAAGTGTCGGTGGTATTGACAGACAATTTAAGCCACAATAAATAAATCACTCATACGACGTGTAATGCTAATTATCCATAAAACTGTGTTTTCATAAATATGTATTTAAAATTTTTAGATAACAATAATGTGAAATTGGTTTAAATTAGAGAAATCTAACATTTCATTTCAAAATTTTGTCATTATCCATATTTTTAAATAAACCATATGTTTATCGAATGAAATACTTTATTATAATCAAGGATTGAAACCTAAACGAATAACGGTTTCGATTTCGGGTTTTTCCGCGTTTCGGTTTTAGGCTTTTATTACGAAACGGTTTCGGATGACCGGTTCCAAAGTTACGGTTTTTGTATAAAATTTATTTTTTCCATAATTTTCAAATAATTTAACATTGTTAATATGTGTAAGTTATGTCATATTGTTATATTGGGGTAATGTGGGTAACGTAATTTAACAATGTTTGTTGTTATTTTAGTGAAAATATTGTGTTATATGAATTATTTAATTGATTTCGCCAATAAAAAAATTCAATCGTGACCACAAGTCAATGAAAAGTAACATTTTGACTGCATCTGAGATATGATCTGAATGGCAGAGGAGAGCCGAGAAGCGAACCTTTAATAAAAGCAAGAAGAATACATCGGTAAATGTTCTTAAACTTCATGAAAAGAAGAAGAATTATGTACAATTCCCATCCATAAAAACAAAGAAATTAAATTTCAACAATTCAGTGAACTGCAATATCTGCAAATAAATATCTGCCTTTATACTTGAAATGTTCGAACTTGCACTTTATTTTCCTTATTAGTTACTAATTTTGTCTTGTATCACCATTGTTTTTTGTTACCTTATTATAAGTATATATCTATATATATATATAAAACTCTTGGTCCGTCTGTCAGTCTGTCGGTCTGTCTGTTTGTTCCAGCATCACGTCTAAACCGCTGAACCGATTTAACTGACATTTTGCACCAGGATACTATGGAGTCATTGGATACGGAAGGTGTCATAGGATATATATGGGCGGGATTGGACAAGGGGGCGTGGCACCTCCCATACAACCTTAACTTTCAAAACGACATAACTCGGCACATACACAAGCTTAGAAGATGAAACAAAAAACTCAAATAAAAAAATAAAAAAAATACAAAAGCAAAAACACAAAAACAAAAGCAAAAATCAAATACAAAAACAAAAGTAAACGTAAAAGCACAAAACTTAAGCTATAACTCAAAAACAACAGAAAAAAAGGATAGAAAACAAAACCAAAATCAACCACACTAAAATTCACCACACTAAAATTCACCACACTAAAATTCACAACACTAAAACTCACCACACTAAAATTCACCACACTAAAACTCACCACCTTAAAATTTACCAGACTAATATTCACCACACTAAAGTTCACCACACAAAAACTCACCAGACTAAATTTCACCACACTAAAACTCACCACACTAAAATTCACCACACTAAAACTCACCACACTAAAACTCACCACACTAAAATTCACCACACTAAAACTCACCACACTAAAATTCACCACATTTAAATTGACCCACCTAAAGTGACCATACTAAAATTCACCACACTTAAATTCAACACACTAAAACACACGACAATAAAATTCACTACACTTAAACTCACCACACTAAAATTCAACACACTAAAACTCAGCACACTAAAACTCACCACACTAAAACTAACAACACTAAAACTTCTACTGGGAAAACTCTACGGGGAAGAATTCTACGGGAAAGAATTCTACTGGGAAGAATTCTACGGGCAAGCACAGTCTGAGAAAGAATTGTCTATGAGAAAAGTTATTTCGTAGAATAATTAGTATGATTTTAGTTACTATATTTATAAAACCAATAAAAAAAACGTCCACAGCGAAGCACGGGTCCTTGATATAAATAATAAAAATGTTATTTATATTAATAAAATTGCTCAATAACCTTGCATTCACATAATATTTGCACGTGTCGTGTACGGGTCCAGCTAGTTAATATATATGTCCGATATATATGTCCGAAATTTAGGTGTTTTGAAAAAATCAATCAATCAAACTCAGACTTATAAATGGCATGGCACTTGTCCCACCTTATTTTACTAATACAATAAATAAAAAAACAATATCATTCAAAATTTAATCATTTTTTAACAAAAAAATTGTACTCGGAGTTGCTGGTGTTTTGTTGTTAATTCGATTTACCGCTACACAAATTAATGAAAAAAAACAAATTTTAGACCAAAGACTCTTATTTGGATACAATGTTTCTCAAAGAACAACATGTGAATTTTTGTACAACAAAAAAAATTTTGTTTTGGGAACTCAAAATTTTATTAAATGACATTTAAACATGCCTTGTACTTAAGATCTTCTATATAAAATAAAATATGTTTTCCTGTTTCTTTTTGTACCGTTTTAAACCGGTATAAAACCGAAACCGCTTATTTCGGTTTTGGATATCGGTTTATTTCTGATTTTCCTATAACGGTTTCCGTTATGGTTTCGGTTTTAAAAATGAATCGGTTTCATACGGATATCGGTTTCGGTTACCATTTCAAATCTTGATTATAATTTGAAATTACTTATTTACATCTACTGTTGTCATTCTTTTAGGTTCAGTCTATTTGCTTGAATCATATTGAGCTCACTGAATGCACTGTATCAACATAATTTCTTTCTTGCTGTTGAAATAAAAAAATAATCGAGTTCGAATCGAGATAAACCTAATTATTACTACACAACAAAACGATAAAACTATTTGTAATGGACATCCCATATATCAGTTCAACATAATTCGATGTTGCTGATTTTGATAGCAAACTCAGTTTTTTTTTTATATTAGGTAACGTTTTTAAGAAAATTGATTTGGATTTGTTATTTTTTTTTAGAATATCTAACTTACTTACTTAAATGGCCCTTACAACCGTGGGTCGGTTTTGGCCGCTGAGATGAAGCCGCGCCAGTCGGATCTGCTTTGCGCGCGCTGACTCCAGTTAGAAATACCTAGCGTTGCCAGGTTGTCCTCAACTTGGTCTTTCCAACGCAGATTTGGACGCCCTCTTCTACGCAATACACCTTCGAGTTCCGATTCAAGCACCTTCTTGGCTGTAGTGTTTTCATCCATTCGTTCGACATGACCTAGCCAGCGAAGCCGCTGGATCTTGATGCGCTTGACTATATCAATGTTGTCGAATAACTCATATAGCTCATGGTTCATTCTGATTCGATACTCGTTAGCAAAGCAGATAGGGCCAAAGATTATACGGAGAATCTTTCTCTCGAAAGCTCCCAGTACTCTCTCATCAGTGGAGGCCAGCGTCCATGTTTCTGCACCATAAAGTAGGACGGGCATGATGAGTGACTTGTAGAGCGTTATTTTTGTACGGCGAGAAAGGGCTCTGCTTCTCAATTGCCTACTAAAAGTAGCACCTGTTGGCAAGAGTTATTCTCCGTTTGATCTCCAGGCTGACGTCGTTGTTGCTGTTTACGCTGGATCCCAGATAGACGAAGTCCTTCATAATGTCGAACTTGTGAGTGTCAAAATCAGCTTTTTGTCCAAGACGCACGGACTCCTTTCTGCTTGTTGACACAAGGAACTTCGTCTTGTCCTCGTTCACCGCTAGACCCATTCGACGCGACTCTTTCTCCAATATGAAGAATGCTGCGCTGACTGCTCGTGTGCTCCTGCCAATGATATCAATATCGTCGGCATATGCGAGTAGCATGGCACTTTTGTTGAGGATAGTGCCGCTTTGACGGAGTTCGGCAGCTCGAACTATTTTCTCCATCAATAAGTTAAAAAAGTCGCACGATAGGGAGTCACTCTGTCTGAAACCTCGTTCGGAATGAAATGGCTCGGAACTTTTCCTATTCTCACTGAGCAACGTGTGTTGCTCAGGGTCATCCTGCAAAGCCTTATAAGTTTCGCAGGTATACCGAACTCAGACATTGCGGCGTATAATCGTTCCCTTATCGGAGTATCGAAGGCGGCTTTATAGTCGACTAATAGGTGGTAGGTGTCGATCTGTTTTTCTGCGGTCTTTTCCTGGATTAGGCGCAATGTAAAAATCTGGTCTATGGTGGATTTTCCAGGTCTGAAGATAGTGGGATCCCCTTTCTTAAGGATTGGGCAGAGTACACTGAGGTTCCAGTCACTTGGCATGCTTTCATCCGACCATATTCTGCTTACGAGCTCGTGCATGCTCTCTATTAGCTCTTCGCCTCCGGTCTTAAACAATTCAGCAGGCCGTCAGCACCTGCAGCTTTGTTGTTTTTCAGCCGGGCAATGGCTGTTCTGACCTCGTCATGGTCGGGTGACGGAATCTCAACGTCGTCATCAAGTACTGGGGTTGCCGGGTCTACTTCTCTATCGGTGGAATTGCGGTCATCATCACCGGTCAGCAGTTTAGAGAAGTGATCCCTCCATATTTTCAGTGTGCTCTGGATATTTGTCACTAGATTCCCGTTCTCATCCGACAAGGATTGCGCTGGTTTCGCCATGTTGAAGCACTCAGACACGTTGCCTTGTGATAATCGCCCCCATAGTGTGGTGAATTTCAGTGTGATGAATTTAATTGCGGCGAGTTTTAGTGTGGTGAATTTGAGTGTGGTGAGTTATAGTGTGGTGAATTTTAGTGTGGTGAGTTTTAGTGTGATGAGTTTTAGTGTGGGGAATTTTAGTGTGGTGAATTTTATTGTGGTGAATTTTAGTGTGGTGAATTTTGGTGTGGTGAGTTTCATTATGCTGAGTTTCATTGTGGTGAGTTTAGTGTGGTGAGTTTAAGTGTAGTGAATTATAGTGTGGTGAATTTTAGTGTGGTGAATTTAATTGTGGTGAATTTAATTGTGGTGAGTTTAGTGTGATGAGTTTAAGTGTAGTTAATTTTAGTGTGGTGAATTTAATTGTGGTGAGTTTTAGTGTGATGACTTTGGGTGTGGTGAGTTTTATTGCAGTGAATTTTAGTGTGGTATGTTTAAGTGTGTTGAGTTTTAGTGTAGTGAACTTTAGTGTGGTAAGTTTTACTGTGGTGAGTTTTACTGTGATGAATTTTAGTGTGGTGAGTTTTAGTGTAGTGAATTTTAGTGTGGTGAATTTTTGTATTTGAGTTTTTTGTTTCATGCTTGTGCTACGGTAAGTGACATGTTATATCGTTTTGAATGTTTAGACTGTATCAGAGGTTTCACGCCCCTTCGTTTAAATCCGCCCATATGTAGCCTATCATTCCTTCCAGACTATACCGTATCTGTAGTAAAAATTTCAAGCAAATCGGATGAGTCGTTTAGATAGAGAAGGGGAACAAACAAACCAACAAAGGGATTTATTATATTAATAGGATTAGCCATTTGTGAAGATTAAATTATGCAATGGCCCGGGAAACGGAAAATAAGAAAAAATTAATGGAAGTAAATTAAATAGGAGTAAAATGAATTAACGCAGAATGAAAAGGAATTCAAATGTTTGCAAAATTATCAAAAATTCATAAAAGTTAATAACAATAATGTGTTTAAATATAATGAAGATGGGAGAAAATAAATGAAAATGAATGAAAATGAATGAAAATAAATAAAAATTATGAAAATAAATAAAAATTATGAAAATGAATTGAAAATGGTTGAAAATTAATTAAATAAATGAAAATGAATGAACGTGAATGAAAATGAATGTTAATCAATTTTAATTTATTCAATTAAAAATAATGAAAATGATAGAAATTTAATGAAATAAAATATAAATAAAAAATTAATGAAAATAAATCAAAATAAAGAAATTAAATTAAAATCAATAAAAATAACTGAAAATGAATCAAAATAACTGAAAATAAATGAAAATAAATAAAAAAAAAATTAAAAATAAATGATAATGAATGAAATGAAAATTAATTAAAATGAATCAAAATTAAGAAAAATTAATTAAAACGAATGTCTAAATAATACAAATTATGGAAAATTAATAAAATAAAATAAAATTTTAATTTTCCAAACAAAAGAAATTCATTTTTCTCAACACTACTAACCAAAACTGTTGCAAAATGTGTTATACTCCAACTCAATGAACGCCTTGAACCTATTTTACATGACCTTCAACTACAGCTTCACATTCAACATGACATTCTCGAGTACAAAAACCAAAAATATCTGCAAGATTAGCTAAGTTTATTGCATGCGTTTAACCCAAATTCAGTTCCCTCTTTCTATGTCTGTTCAACACGCATTTGTGCTTGTTCTTGCTCTGATTCTTGTTCTAGTTCAGACTCTTGTTTATGTTTATTTCATATGTGAAAACATTTTTAAATGCTTTCTGCGAATTTCACAAGAAAAGTGCTCCCCAGGTGGCACTTAAATGATGAGCACAACCAAAAACATTCAGAAACAACACACATCGCTTCCTTCGTGTACCTACCTCCCTCCCTCCCTTCGTTCATTCGTTATAGGGTATCCTTTCAAGCCTTTGCTGCCTTAATTAGACACGTAAAAGCAAAGCGTGCTCATGGTCCTTACTGCGTGTCGGCAGCCAATTCTCGACTTGGTTTTTGTTTTGTTTCGTTTCGCATCTACCCACAAATTCTCCCCCACCTGCCTTCATTTCAAAACCCTTCTCGGCAGTGTGACTGTCTTGCTCACCCCGTTGTTCACAGCATCCTGCAGATTGGCTTTAAACGTTTTGGCCTACTTTGGGTGACGACCTGGTTGCTTCATATGCGAAGCAGCAGAGCACCGGAAAATGCTATAACGTGTTTGCAGTGCACTCAATTTGGATGTGTGGTGTAAGGGTTCCAATACAGATACACATATGGGCATTACTTGGGGTTCCGACATTCGTACGCTTAAAACGTTAATATCTCAAAGCAAAATTAATAAATTCACTTTATTGTTTAGTAGTCTATAAATATTACTAAATGTCTGCAAATTAGAGAAGTCTATACGGTGGATCAAAACATATCAATTAAATAGTGGTCATTCCGGACGGGACAAAAATGGAAGTAAAGGGTTTTTCAATAAGAGCGCTACAAAAGTTTTTTTTCAAGGGTTCTTATTTCTTGGCGCTCTTTTGACATTTCTCTTCAGTAAGGTTTGCCATTTCATGATGGAAAGATATGCGAGCCAACAACGAGTCGAAATTATTAAAATTTACTACCGAAATTCGAATTCGTATATCTTTCCATCATGAAATGGCAAACCTTACTGAAGAGAAATGTCCAAAGAACGGGAAGAAATATGGCGTCGTTTGCTGTCCCTGTCGCTCTACTTTTGTAGCGTCCCTGTTAAAAAACACTTTATATGTAGAGATTAATTTGAAAATTCATAACAATCAGCAAATTTTGCGTACAAAATATTTTTTTTTATTATTTTATAAAATAGCTGAAATCATGTGCTTTCTTTGCACATTTACACTTTGCTCCTAAAATGTATAGTATGCAAAAGTATATATATTCTTGATCAGCATGACCTCCTGAGTTGTTAGCGATGTCCGTCTGTCTGTTTGTCCGTCTGTCTGTATGTCTGTCTGGTGAAATCCCTACTACTTTTAAAATTGAAGAGCTAGATAACGCTGTATGTGCGAAAAAATTAACGATATCGGTCCATTGTGACCTATGATCCGACCACTTATGTTCAAATACCTCATATAAAATTTACATCTACAGAACAATTTTACTGTATACGTTCTTAGGTAAACTTTTTTGGTCAAATATATACTGACATCATGCTCAAATACATGAAAATAATGTATTCCTGCGAAACGAGTTGTGGTTCCCAAAAAAAAAAAATCGAAATTCGGTACACCTACCCATTTGTAAATATGGGTATCAAATGAATGGAAATTCTTCAGCGATTGAATGTTTGTAGTTATTTTCAGGATTCGTATACCCTGGTGACCTATATATCTCATTGAATGGTAACCACACATATGTGTAGGGTATTTATAGTCGGCTTAGACCGACTATAATTTTAATAATCCTAACTATCATAATTACACCTACTTTAAAATTTCCCATGTGATCTAACCTTCCCAACTGGTTATATTTATTTTGACTTTTGCTACTCAAAGTTCCACACGTGACAAATTTCAATTAGCTGTTAAAAATGTTCTTCAAGTCTTGGAAATCGATATTTATATTTTTGAAAATTTCGAGAAAATTCTGCTTTATTCAATTATTTAAAAAATTTTGTTAGTTTATAGTTTTATTATCATATTAATATCTATCGTGGTTGACGTTTTTCTGCAAATGACATTTGAAAATATTCTACCAAAATATAAAAAAAATCTATTATTCTTTGAGAAGCGACGGTAGGTAGAATAATTATTATTTGTTTAATCCATAGACAACAAATTTTGAATGCTCAAAGTTGTTGTGAAACATTGGTTCGAAAGATTTTAAGAATGCTGCGAATTTTGATCTCCAAAAAATGACGAGAAACTGTTCTCAAAACTACACAAAATTTTATAACTCTATATACACCGCTTCTCAAAGACATGAAATAGATATGTGTTTCCCAGAAATAAGCCTTGAAATATATTTCAGAAAAATGCTAGAATTGTTTAATCGGGTATGTAGTATTTCAAATATCAGCTATAGCATCGGTAGGTCAGTGGTTAGTGTCGACAGGTCCCATAGCACAGGTTAGAATCTAGGCTGGGACTAAGAACATCTTGTCATAGAAAACGTTTTTCTATACAGTGCTACTTCTCGGTAGTCAATGGCAAACCTACGAGAGTTAAAAGATTGCGTTTGAAAAAGCTCCTTTAAAAAGCGCCTTATAAAAACCACCAGGAAATCGAGAATTGGGCCCCATGTACTAAACTCTCGTATTCATTTGAGAAATATCGCTTTTTATTATTAAATGACAAACAAATATTCAAGTATCAGAGACTTAATTCCCGAATTCGTGCGAGATATTTCAATATCACAATTAATAAAATGTTCCCTTGACTCTAAAATGAAATATATACTTTTTTTGGGTTCAGTGAGAATGTCGAAAATTGACAATTGACGCAGGCTAAAGTTTTTCAAGGGAATGTTGTTTCTGACCATAGATATTTTGATTGAAAAAAGTCGAATATAACATAAAAATTAAGAATTCTTGTATTATCCCTGGAATTTGATCGCAGAAAATATGTAGTATGGCCTTGAGGTTGGATTACAGACTCTCTAGAAGTTTTGTAAAGTTTTCATATGTTCCATATGTACTGAAATAAACTTCATGATTGGAACCCTATTTGTAAAACATACATGCATACATTTAAATTGGATAAATTATATTTAAAATAAAAAAAAAAAAACTATTCGGTGAATTGAAAAATATTAATAGTTTAAAAATATGTTTCAATTAAATTTTATGGATTTATTGGAATACATTGTAACCATTTCCATCATAAAAAATATGTTTGAATAAAAAGGTACCATAGATTCATTATATTTTTATAAAAACTATACCCAACAAACATATTGAGTGTTGAGTGTTACTTTCATATATCATCAATGAGGGCCAAACATCTGGAAAGAGAGCACAATTTTATGATGCCAAAAACTTTCATATCAATGACACTTTTATTACTCCTAAAACAATAATATTTGAGAACTAAATTAATGCTCAAAAAGACTCCCAATATCTGAGTAGAGGACACCATTATAAGAGCTCACAAACGCTCAAATTTTTGAGCATTTTAAATATTCCTAAAACATTCATATTTTTGACATAACACAATTACATTATTTTCAGAGGTTCCGGAGTGGAAATTTCGTTCTGGATAAGAAAAGTATCTGTTATGGAAATTCTAAAAATTAATCAGGTTGAGTTCAGCAATTGTTATCAGGAACTGATTTCAAACGTGAAGCACTTTTAAATGTATTTCCTGGTCTGGTATCCTGATCACCTGCCTTTAACCTGTTTTAATTTACAATGAAATTAGCTTCTAATATTATTTTTCAATAATGGTATTCATCTAATCGAATAAGTTTACCTTTTGTGTACACGCTGAAAAAAGGGCTCTCCCAAACATAATTTTGCAGGCATTACATATATCTTTGGAGCTCTATGCATACAAAAGTATTATTGCATTGCCAAACATTTTTATAATAACCGTCAAACATATTTTTGTTTTCTTCCAAACATATTTATGTAGAAAATGAATAATTTTCGGCGATCTTGCAAACATTTATATGTTTGAATGTGAAAATTTTTTATTTACATGCAAACATATTGATTCACGAACAGCCTCTATCTAGTGTTAACAGTAATTGACGGTATTAAACAAATTCATCCACCGAAAGAACCTTTGAACTATATGAAAAAGTGAGTGTTACTGAGTGCTAAAAGTAGGCAGCGTTGTTATTTAATTGTGATTTCGTAATGCCAAACATACATATAATTAAAGCGTTGTCATACTAATTATATTGACATTGGATGGGTTCAATAGCAGAAATTGCAAACATACATATAGTAATATCTGATGAAATACATCTGTTTCTACGAAACATAAATATAGTAAATACGCGATTAAAGCAATTTATGTTTAAATATCGTAGAATAATATTTCAATCTGAACAAAATACAATTGAATTACAGTGTAATTAGATTTCATTCCTAATATGTATATGGTAATTTCGAATTACGTTATAATTACATTCAAACATATTCAAACAAATCTTTTCTATCCGTGCATAATACACTGAAAAATGTGTCTGATTTATGACTCTAATATTAGAGAACTTCTAATATGCTGTGTAAAATTAATAAATTCCAAATATAGAAATGTTTATTTTTGCTGCGTATAATATTTAGGTGGTTCAGAGCCCAATTTAGGATTTACTTTTTTGAGCAATTTCCCTAAGTAGATAAATTTGTGTATTTTAGAATCTAAATTGAACTTAACACTTAACTGCAAAAATATGTATTTTTTATTTTACTTGACATGCTGCCGCATTTATTGTCCTTGGCACTCTAAGAAAATTTACTGTGAAACTTTTTCATTTTCGCTGCTACGCCAAAGTCTACTGATTGTTTACCTTGTGTCTTCCAAGTGTCTGTCTGTGTTTCTGCCTGTCTGTCTGCTATTTGTCCATGTTACGTCTGTCTGTCTTTCTAACTGTCTCTCTGTCTGTCTAATGCATCTGGCAAGTTTTGAGCGCGCGCGACAGTGACGACAGTGACATGTTATGAATTTTTAATGAGGGGTCTCAAAGGTCCTTGTGACTGACTTGTCGCAGTGTCTCTGTCAAGTCCTCTTTGTCTTTCTCCATTGCACATCATTGCTACGACTTCTTCTTCTTCTTGTTTTGCACCCAGTCTTCATCTATTTTTAATTTTTTTTTGCACGTTTTATTCGCACGCATAGCCACTGAAGGGAACAGAACGGAACAAAGTGTAACGTAACGGAAGGATGTGCGGAAGCAAGCCATTTATTATGCGTTTAGCCTTATTTGCAGCTATTTACAGTAGTGGCAGCATCTTCGTCTAATTAGAGCTTATTGTTGGCCATCGGAGGCAACGTGCCTCGCATCGATAGTTGCGACCGTCAACCTGGTGAACTCTGCTTGCCCCATAAACCCTACTCTATTGACTTTTGTTGGCATCATGTGCTACTGCTTCGTACGACTAATGACTCCTTGGGTTGATGGTCCCACTGGGAGCCTCTGGGAGTCTCTCAAAGTCTCTAGGAACCTCTACAGAGGTTGGCAAATGTAAATTTAGTGTGGAAATTAGTTTTTACTACATCGTCTGCATGTCTGTCAATATTGATTTAGGCAGCTGTGTTAATCTAATTTTGGCCAGGATTGAATTGTGATTGAAATGCGATTGACTGGCTTGTTTCATTCGTATTACATACAGCCTCCATTTGATTCATTAATTGAGCCATTAGTCGAGTGCGTCGAACATTTGGAGAAACTGTTGGTAAGTGATTTGCTTTGTAAAATCACAGGATGCAAATGTGTTGGCAATTACCAAGAAGACACGAAATGTTGTTGTTTGCCGAATTCATTAATAGTTATTGAAGATCTCTCTATCTGCAGAGTGCTTAAAAGCAGATCAGAATCAATTGGAAATTACATCTGGGAATTAATCAATTTACCACAATTATATTTTTTAATTTCGTAAGTCAATCGATGAAATAAATTTTTAATATATTTAAAAAAAAGAATTTTATAAACTATTTATTAATTCGTTAAAATGATTTTTAATTTTCGATATGAAACGCTATTGAAATTATAGTCAAAAAGGACATTTTTCTTAAAAATAATATTTGTTTATCAAATATGAGCAGTTTCTCGATATCAATTCGATATCAATAGAATATCTATAACGACAAAGCAATGATATCATTATGGATATGCTTATTTTAATTCGGTTCTTATAATCTGCAGAAATCAGAAGTTAATAAATTGTTATTCCTAACATAACTCAGCTAATTAATGATTTAAAAAATGTGGCTCTATTTTTATAGAATTTAAATTTAAATAATTTCTGTACAAATATTCTGTACAAAAATAATATTCAATCTAAAATTTATATATCGAACAGGGGGAATCAAATGAGAACCATGTTTATACAATTTGGCCTTGTACTTTTTTGAGTATGAGAAAAAGATAAAATGCGTAATGCTACTCCCTCGTGAGGAGAAAAATAAATGAGTAGTGATCACTCATGAGTAGTAAAGTTTTTACTCTCCGATGATTATCCATTTATGAGTAAAGAGTAAGTCGGTTTTTTTTCTCTTACTCACTCATGTCGTGTGTTGTAAAATTAAATGTGTGCTTTCTCACTTATGCGGATTATGCATGAGTGAGTCATTATGTGTATTCATTTATGTGACTTTCCGAACTCTGGTTAAATATAATATAGGCCTACACCATTTTGTTAGTTTTCAAATACATTTGTGTTTATTTTACTACATCATGTATTGAAAATTCATTTTCTACATATTGCACAAACTGTATTATTATTATTTTATTTTTTGCTTTTATTTAAATTATTTAAAATTCGTGCGGGCACACGACATACATATTACAAAAGGTCGTTCTTTGTGCATTTTTAAACAAATTTGTTGGCTAGATATAGCAGAAAGTGTTTTTTTGTTTGATTGTTTTTTGCACACAACGAATGACTGCCAAAGAAGTATAAAATAAACCTAAGCTTCTAACCGAAAGGAGTTAATGAGAGAAATCTACATAGTGATGCCAACTAATTGAGTTTCCGCTGAATATTTTTGATTTTATTTAAATAAATACGCGAAAATAACAGTTGTCAACTCTGTAGCATTGAGTACAAATATAATATGCAGATCGTAATCAAAAAATTTTACAGATATTAATATTCTTTCATATAATTTTACGATTCAATATATTTTTTTTTTTATTATAAAAAAAATAAAAATATATATTTTTGTAAATTGTCACAACAAAATAAAATATATACAGATTATAGTTAAATTAAAAGAATTTTTCTAAAAAAAAAAAATATCTCTACATATTTCAGGACGTTTAAATACAGCCTAACCAATAAACGAAATAATGTCGATTTTAAAGAAAGCATCAGCTTTTTGACAAATAAATATTAGAGAAAATTGTCGAAAAAGCTGATACTATCTTTGGAGTCGATTTTATTTCGTTTATTGGTTAGGCTGAAAATTTAGGTATTTTTTAATACAAATGCATTGAATTGTTGTACAAAAAAGCTGCCAGATTATGTAGTTATTTTACATTAAAACTCGAAATTTTTAATTTTTTTTTTGTGTTTTTCTTTTAAAATGTACAATAAAAAGATTAAATTCAGAGGCAACATATAAAAATTAAAAATATTTTAATTTTACAAAAAGACCATTTATCGTATTCGAACTAACCCCTCCTTCGCCACCATCCAAAACTATCATATTTGCAAAATTAATTTAAACCACAGCCTTAATTAAATTCTTTATTGTTGTTTAAACTATGTGGTTACGTGGTAAATTTTATATTGGCAACATAATCAATAACACGCAATTGCGACCTTGGCATATGCATGAAGTACGAGTACAGTTAAAATAGCTTAATTAACCTTTAACTGGTGGCAAAGTGGTGGCAAAGTGCTGGTAGAGTGGTGGCTGTATTTATAGAAAAACGTTACACATAACTACAACAAGATAAATTAACCTTTTTGCAGTTTAATAAAAGATCAACGCTAATGCGAAGTAAAGTTTAAGACCTATTTATAAAATGCAATGAACTGCAAAAATAAACACAGGCCTATATTTGAACCTTTGAACTTTTTATTTTTAACTTGCAGTGACACAGTATTGCAGTATATTGAAATAATAAAACTTTTGTATGAAGAAAAAAATAATGAATTAAATATTTTCCAACTTTTTGCAGGCTCTTTGAAAACAACTATAGCAACATCAAGTTACGATGACAACTGAAAATTATCTCGATTTGACCTATGAACGTGTCACCAAAGGCTCAAAACGTCCAATTAGACCAAAATTACTAAAACTAACCGATGTTGCGATACCGCATCGTAATCGCAAAAAGACCAAAGTCAAGGTAAGCATAGACAAAAAAAAACTCATTATAATCCATTCAACACCATTTTCTTATTTAGAAATTACACAAATTCAAATTTAAAATTTATTAATGAGGTATTAATTAAGCCACAAAAGCGTTGGATATTCAATACATTGTGTTTCCGAAATAATCTTTGTACGTAGCATCTGCCGAAAACTCTCCAATTTCCCTTTTTTTAACTCTATGCGCTTTTCTCGTAACATTACGTAAAGTTTACATTTCTATAGTATTCTATTTTTTTTTTGGTTGTTGTTAAAGTTACCTTTATGTTCAGACCCTCTTGCTATGTAATGCGAGTTGATCTGCTTTAATGTTCTTATAAAGCATTTACAGAGCCAATTTTCTTGTTGGCGCAAAGCATTTCGCTTGAATTCGCATTTTTAATTAATGTCGTTTACGACAGTCTGCATCGGGACGGAACATGGTTACTACAACGATGGAGATTTTAGTGGGTGGTTGGGTGGTTGGTTTGATGTTATCGGAACGACGTTTAGCGGAGTGCAAGACTGACAATATGCAGCAATATACGCGGTTGATATTCGTACAGTGGAGTAATAAAGTTTATTTTTTCCATTTCGTAAGTTTAATAAAATCAGTTTTCGTAAGTGCTCATCTCAGTTGGGTTTAATACAACCGTAGTGGTGCATTTATCATCATATTGTTCTATAGGTATTCTCAGTGATTTACGATCGCTTTTATCCAGTTTCAGATGATAGGTTTGGTTTTGGGAAACATGTAATGATTACGCAAATACGAAGAATTAAAGAGCGAAGCTATGTTTTGTAAAATAGTTTATCGAAAATCTGACTTTGAAATGTGTTTCATTTGCCAACGTTTTAGTTTATTGACAGGGATATATGAATGTCAATTTTCGGACGATTAAGTCTTTGTTTTATAATATCCTGTATAACTGTAGTTAATTTTGTCAAACTACGAAGAGTTTAGAGTTTAGATAAATTTGATAATTTGTAATTATTGTTTTGTATATTATTTCTCGTAAACTTAAGAAAATCGTATTTCGTGAATATTTATCTCAATTTGGCTAATTACTTTCTTGGATTGACTATTGTTTCGGTCGTTACGTATTAATATACGAGACTTTTAGTATAGTTAGCGTATTCACACTTTCAAGGTAATGGTACGATTTTGTACGAATACGACAGTTCGGCAATTGAACTGTGAGCACCACTTTTCTGCTTGTTAAAATTTTCGTCAAATAAATACAGCTGATTCTTATAAAATTAGTATTTTTTTTGAAATTATCATAAATATTACCCGATTTGAAAAGAAAAACAAATAAAGTAACATTTTATGTGCACTATTTGTTTTCAATTTCATAATTTTTCTTCATTTTACAAAATACGACACCAAAATACATGCCTCTGGGCTACTCTCAAATAAAACACTTGTGGTTTTTTACTTTTATACGAAATGCAACAACAAATTGACGTTTTTGTGTAATTGTGTCATATACTACATGGCACGAATACCAGACTAAAGTACGATGAACTGTGAATACGCTAAATTAAGCTTAAGTCAGTTCATTGCTTTAATATTGTGTATTTACTTTATATATCATATATTTGTATGTTGCATAAAATCGTAAATACAAAAAGGGTTTGTTGTATTATTACGATCAATTTGTTTCATATAAAGTTAGGTCGTATACGTATTTTAAGTAATTTACAAATATTTAGTAATTTAAAAGTTTCGAACGTCACAGGTTTTATTCAATAAATTTTTAGTGATAAATGATCAATTACGAAAAAATAAGTTTGTATTTACATCATGTGTAGTATGTTTTGTATTTTTAATTTCATAAACTTAATTTAATTTTATATTGTAAATCCAAATCTGTGTTTAAATGAACTATTACGAGCTTCTTTTGTAAGCAGCAATTTAGTTAAAAATTTATTATGTGACATTGTTAAACTTTATGGTGATTTTCGGGGGGTTTTGTATTTTTACGAACATTTTAGACATGAGAAATTAGAAAATTAATCGACAATACATATACGACATCTTGAAGAATTTAATCGTTTTTGTATGACTTACGAAGGATTGAGATTTTAATTTGACACAATTTAAGTAAATTTTATTTACAACAAATTTACAAACCGTTTTAACCGTTTACGATAAATTATACCAGTTACGAAAACTTTAGTAATTTGTATACGCTATGGTAATTAACGACTGTTTACGTATTCTAGAAGAATTTTTGTACTTTTCGTTAGTTTGAATTTGTAATAACGGATTTAATTTTCGTGTAGTCTACGAAAATTCTTAAGATATAAGAACTGAACGCATTTCGACCCACTGTGTCATGGTTGCAACTGGAAGGCGTTTCATATTTCAATTAGTGCTGTCGACCACGTGGTGCGGGTGCCAAGGTGAATTTCCCTTTTGTGCACCGCGTAGTCTCTGTCGTATGCCGGACAAAAAAGCAAAACGTGAATGGAAAATATTTGCATTTGGATTTTCATTTTTATGCGCATTTCGCAATTTTGTTTACACGTCGCTGACCATTGTATGATGATAAAATAATTACTCATCAATCTTTTTGTTTTTGTGCACTATTTTTTTCCTATTTTCCACTTATTTCTTTTGTGTTTTTCTCTCTTCCAGTCTAAGGACCGTTCGCAGTCCTCGGTGCGCGACCGCATCTATGACGACCCAGCCTACACGGACGACATCAGTCACCTGGCGAATCCAATGCGGCGCAGCAGCTGCTCCGGCAAATCAGAATCGCAGACCGCCACAACACCGACCAGAGGCAGCAGCTCGCTTGGCAAACGCAGCAAACTCACCAAAGAGTTCTTGCAGTACACGTCCAAACCAACTAAATCGCGCGCGACAGTCGCAAGCGATATTGTTACTGCTGCGGTTGCCGCATACGAACGCGAAGGCTCCAGCAGCTCCGATGAGCAGACGCCGCACGATGTGCCACAGGCGGGCAAACGTTTGGCGCGCAGCCTTGAACGCGCCGCAGCGGCCGCCAGCGACAAAAGCAACGATTCAAGCAACAAAAAGCGCGACAAACGTGAACGATCCAGCAAACAGCGTCGAAATCTGAGTCTCGACAATCAGCTGCACAGTCCGCGCAAACAGCAGTTGCAGCTACAGCAACAACAACAACAACAACCGCCGCCTGCACCGCGCTATCGCAGCAAAGAACGCAAGTCGCGCGGCAAGCTACAAAAACAATACAGCGACGGACCCAATGAAAACTGGACAGACTCATCGACCAAAGCAACGCCTGAGCGTGAGCAGTATTTGGAGGACGATGCAGCGGCGTTCGCTGTGCGCAGCGTCGGCGCCAAGGAGTCGCACGCGACACCATCAAAGCTGCAAATCGGAAGACGCTTTCTAAAGGGCGAAATCGGCATTAAAAGCTTCAACTATTATTTGCTTAAGGAAGGGCTGAAGAGCTCAAAACGTTTCGTTGAGAAGCAACGCAATACATTGACGGGCGGCAACGCGACAGGCGTCGGCGGGACCAAGAAGACTGTGAGTGTGTCGCGCAGTGAGGAAAATATTTACGAGGAGATTTTTTTCAAGGAGACGTTGGAGAAGAAGAAGCCAGCGCCAATTCCGAGTAGCATAAGTGCAAAACAGTTGCAGTTGCAGCAGCAACAACACAAACAGCAGCATTTTGAGGCTTTGCGTGTCGCTTCGCCACATGAGGACGCGCACGACTGGAACGCGGACTGCGCCCTCTGCATGCAGCAGTGCACGCAGCCAAACTGCGAGTATTGTCTGAATGTGTCGACAACATTGCAGCAGCAACAGAAACAACAACAGCAGCAACAACAAACAACCAAAAAGCAGCAACAATTAGACAGCCTGCGCGCCGCAGCTGCTTTTCTGAAGCAGTCACCTGCAGCTGCCGCCATACTGCGCGGCGATCACAATAAAAGCCAACAGCAACAAAATGGCAACAACAGCAGTCAGTTACCGGCTGCGCATATTCTAGAATTTCAATCCTACAATCCGAACAATCCGGGAGTCTATAAAATCGAAACGACGCCGGTCGCCATTACCGGCGAATACAACCCAATACTGCAGTTTCAGCAGCAGGCGCTCAGTGAGCAGCAACATTCGGCCCCACATCACAATCAGTCGCAGTCGCAGCAATTTTTGCACAAATTACCGCCTGCCGCGCACTCCTATGCTTTACCGCCTGCGCAGCAGCTGCCTAGCGGCGCCACCAAGCAGCATTACATACAGAGCAGCATGTTCAACAACAACAACAGCAACGCTACGACAGTGCCCAACTACGTCCACAGCAACAACACACGACATGCGTCACATTTGCTGCACGGCTTCGCTGGCATCGCGGAGCCGCTACCGCCGCCGCCGACACGCATCAGCGCCAAGTCTTCCTCCTCTAGCGACTCGCTGCAACAAAAGTACAATACAATGTCGCGGCTGCAAGACCACGTGCTGCTCGGGGATCCATTCTATGGCGGCTTTGAAGGCGGCCACATGCAACCACTGCTGTACGCAGCCAGCCGCCCGCTCGGTGGCTCTCAGATACTCGTCGACTCATACGAGCCGCCACAAATGTACAAGAGTGACTCACGTGCCTCCATCCTAAGCGAGTATTCGTTGCGCAGCAGCGATAACTCGCACGGTCGCTACCATCGCTATCGCGGCGCCAGACATGGCGCAACACGCGGCGAGATAAGCGATTCAAGTTTGGGCGACTCGTTGTTCTCGTCATATGGCGGCTCATCCTCGGCGGCAGCACTAGCGCAGCGACGCTACTTTGGCAGCTCCGAGAGCTGTCGCTTTGCGTTCGAGTGCCGTCGCTGCAGTTTGGACGGCGGTGGAGGTGGCAACACGGGCGATAAGTGCAGCTACTCGGACAACTGTCGCTACGAGTGTCGCAACTGTGACTGTTCCTCCAGCTACTTCAGCTCGGATTTTGATGAATTGTATGGGGGCGGCCAGCCGATAAGTAGCGGCGTGCCGCGCAAGACCGCTGCCGGTACTTTGCCCTCCAGCGGCGCAGATTACGCGCGTCAGCAAGAGCAGGTGCTGGATTCAAAGCAAAACAAATACGCACAGGATTTCTTCAAGCACGTGAATGACGTCAAGCGCAGCATCTGTCAGTCAGAGTTGCAACGCAGTGGCGTCGATGCTGTAGCGCCGCCGCCACCACCAAACAACCCAAACTTGCCGGTGACTGCTAACAGTATTCGCGCCAGTCCGCAACGCAATCGAAAAGCAGCGACAGCAACAACGTCCACATTGTTAACGCCCATTACGCCGACCGCAGCAGTAGCTGCCGACTGCGTTTATTCCACGATGCCGCTAACCAAGGAACGCCTGCGTCAGCAGAGTGCTACCCGACATGTCAGCAGTAACGAGCCGCCACTGCCGCAATCGCGCTGTCTACAACCGATACCGGCGCCGCGCAAAAGTTTGCAACAGTCCGCAGCCGAACTGAAGCCTGCGGCAACGCCCCGTGCGTCAGAGCGGCGCGAGTATCCGTCATTAGATCGTTTGGTGGCTGCAGCAACAGGCGCGATACCTAAAAACAATCAAAGCAATAACAAAAACAATAATAGCAGCAACAACAAACAAAGTCCACATCACAGCATTAAGCTGCGCATGACTGATCGTCCACTGGGGCTGCCCGAGGGCGACGCGACAGGTGAAACTCAAAAGCCGCACATGCCGAAAAGTGAGATCAGTGTAAAGCGCGAGAAGTATTTATTGCCCAGTGTTGACAGCAGCCATAGCGGAGGCAGCAGGCGACATCACGCGCGTGTCGCGTCCGCCACAAAGGCACGTGAGAATGCGACACGTCGCAGTGTGGCACCACCGCCGCCGCCTCCATCGCCGGCGACATATGCTGATCTGCAGGAGTTACGCGCAAACATGCAGGCGACGCAACAGGAAGCTGTTGACACCAACAAGAGCAGCAACAAAACAGTTGCCGCCGTCGCTGTCGCCTCAAACATGACGCCAGTTGAAACTACAACAAAGGAAACACGTGATGGCGTTGCAGCTGTTGCCAACGTGACCGTGGATGAGCAGCAGCAACAGCCACAATCAGCAACAATTGACAACAATAGTTGCGATAAAGTTGCACAAATTGAAACCGCAAACTATGCAGCAGCAACAATAACAGCAACATCAACGGAAGCTGCCACCATCGCTTCCGCATCCGGCAGCATTGTTTCCAACTTTATAAAAAGCGACAACGAATGCGAGGCCGACAACAGCAAAGACGACGGCACACACGACGACATGGCGAAGGCTGTCAAGGTGGCAAAGGCACCGAAACGCAACGAAGCCGAAGACGATGACGACGTATTTTATGATGCGCGCAGCGAGGCATCCGCAGGCACTGCGAACAGTGCTGCCAACTCAATAAATACGACGACTCTTGGTGCAGATAAAAACAAAGCGGACGGTAAAATCGAAGAAAGCGAGGCTAATAAAGGAGCTGCTCAAGGTGGTGCAGACGATGATAATGTTGGAGATGCTGCTGGAGGAGAAGTAGAAGAAGCAGCTACTGTGACAGCAACAGCAACAGAGGTGCAACGTGCCGCACGTCACACGCGACGCAAGGTGAGTCCAGCAACAAAGTTTTTTATTATGAAGCAGCAACCTTTTGTTCCGCAGCAGCAGTAGCAATTGTTGTAGTTGCTACTTTTGATTTTATTGTCAGAAGAAGTTTCAATTGTGGAAAATTAAAATTGCAACGGCAACAGCAACACCAATGGCAACTAGAGTGGAATGAAGTGCCTCTGAGTGGCAGTCATTCCTTTGGCGAACTAAAGTCCTTTTGATGCTACTTCAGCTCATTTGCTTTTTCTTCGTCGTCTTCCGTTTCTTCTTTTTAATATTCATCTGCTTTTGTCTTTTGTACTTGTGCAGTTTTGTTGCGCTTTTCTGCAGCCAACTTCTTCAGTCTGCTTCCGCATGCTTCAGAAGCAGATCAAGTTTCACAGGCAGTACGTCGACTACCTTCGGTCAAAAACGAATTATTTTTATTTTAAAATGTCATTTATTTCGTATTTTAGTATTTTAGTATTCGAGTATTTTAGTATTTTAGTATTTTAGTATTTTAGTATTTTAGTATTTTAGTATTTTAGTATTTTAGTATTTTAGTATTTTAGTATTTTAGTATTTTAGTATTTTAGTATTTTAGTATTTTAGTATTTTAGTATTTTAGTATTTTAGTATTTTAGTATTTTAGTATTTTAGTATTTTAGTATTTTAGTATTTTAGTATTTTAGTATTTTAGTATTTTAGTATTTTAGTATTTTAGTATTTTAGTATTTTAGTATTTTAGTATTTTAGTATTTTAGTATTTTAGTATTTTAGTATTTTAGTATTTTAGTATTTTAGTATTTTAGTATTTTAGTATTTTAGTATTTTAGTATTTTAGTATTTTAGTATTTTAGTATTTTAGTATTTTAGTATTTTAGTATTTTAGTATTTTAGTATTTTAGTATTTTAGTATTTTAGTATTTTAGTATTTTAATAATTAAATAATTAAATAATTAAATAATTAAATAATTAAATAATTAAATAATTAAATAATTAAATAATTAAATAATTAAATAATTAAATAATTAAATAATTAAATAATTAAATAATTAAATAATTAAATAATTAAATAATTAAATAATTAAATAATTAAATAATTAAATAATTAAATAATTAAATAATTAAATAATTAAATAATTAAATAATTAAATAATTAAATAATTAAATAATTAAATAATTAAATAATTAAATAATTAAATAATTAAATAATTAAATAATTAAATAATTAAATAATTAAATAATTAAATAATTAAATAATTAAATAATTAAATAATTAAATAATTAAATAATTACATAATTAAATAATTAAATAATTAAATAATTAAATAATTAAATAATTAAATAATTAAATAATTAAATAATTAAATAATTAAATAATTAAATAATTAAATAATTAAATAATTAAATAATTAAATAATTAAATAATTAAATAATTAAATAATTAAATAATTAAATAATTAAATAATTAAATAATTAAATAATTAAATAATTAAATAATTAAATAATTAAATAATTAAATAATTAAATAATTAAATAATTAAATAATTAAATAATTAAATAATTAAATAATTAAATAATTAAATAATTAAATAATTAAATAATTAAATAATTAAATAATTAAATAATTAAATAATTAAATAATTAAATAATTAAATAATTAAATAATTAAATAATTAAATAATTAAATAATTAAATAATTAAATAATTAAATAATTAAATAATTAAATAATTAAATAATTAAATAATTAAATAATTAAATAATTAAATAATTAAATAATTAAATAATTAAATAATTAAATAATTAAATAATTAAATAATTAAATAATTAAATAATTAAATAATTAAATAATTAAATAATTAAATAATTAAATAATTAAATAATTAAATAATTAAATAATTAAATAATTAAATAATTAAATAATTAAATAATTAAATAATTAAATAATTAAATAATTAAATAATTAAATAATTAAATAATTAAATAATTAAATAATTAAATAATTAAATAATTAAATAATTAAATAATTAAATAATTAAATAATTAAATAATTAAATAATTAAATAATTAAATAATTAAATAATTAAATAATTAAATAATTAAATAATTAAATAATTAAATAATTAAATAATTAAATAATTAAATAATTAAATAATTAAATAATTAAATAATTAAATAATTAAATAATTAAATAATTAAATAGTTAAATAATTAAATAATTAAATAATTAAATAATTAAATAATTAAATAATTAAATAATTAAATAATTAAATAATTAAATTATTAAATTATTAAATTATTAAATTATTAAATAATTAAATAATTAAATAATTAAATAATTAAATAATTAAATAATTAAATAATTAAATAATTAAATAATTAAATAATTAAATAATTAAATAATTAAATAATTAAATAATTAAATAATTAAATTATTAAATTATTAAATTATTAAATAATTAAATAATTAAATAATTAAATAATTAAATAATTAAATAATTAAATAATTAAATAATTAAATAATTAAATAATTAAATAATTAAATAATTAAATAATTAAATAATTAAATAATTAAATAATTAAATAATTAAATAATTAAATAATTAAATAATTAAATAATTAAATAATTAAATAATTAAATAATTAAATAATTAAATAATTAAATAATTAAATAATTAAATAATTAAATAATTAAATAATTAAATAATTAAATAATTAAATAATTAAATAATTAAATAATTAAATAATTAAATAATTAAATAATTAAATAATTAAATAATTAAATAATTAAATAATTAAATAATTAAATAATTAAATAATTAAATAATTAAATAATTAAATAATTAAATAATTAAATAATTAAATAATTAAATAATTAAATAATTAAATAATTAAATAATTAAATAATTAAATAATTAAATAATTAAATAATTAAATAATTAAATAATTAAATAATTAAATAATTAAATAATTAAATAATTAAATAATTAAATAATTAAATAATTAAATAATTAAATAATTAAATAATTAAATAATTAAATAATTAAATAATTAAATAATTAAATAATTAAATAATTAAATAATTAAATAATTAAATAATTAAATAATTAAATAATTAAATAATTAAATAATTAAATAATTAAATAATTAAATAATTAAATAATTAAATAATTAAATAATTAAATAATTAAATAATTAAATAATTAAATAATTAAATAATTAAATAATTAAATAATTAAATAATTAAATAATTAAATAATTAAATAATTAAATAATTAAATAATTAAATAATTAAATAATTAAATAATTAAATAATTAAATAATTAAATAATTAAATAATTAAATAATTAAATAATTAAATAATTAAATAATTAAATAATTAAATAATTAAATAATTAAATAATTAAATAATTAAATAATTAAATAATTAAATAATTAAATAATTAGATAATTAAATAATTAAATAATTAAATAATTAAATAATTAAATAATTAAATAATTAAATAATTAAATAATTAAATAATTAAATAATTAAATAATTAAATAATTAAATAATTAAATAATTAAATAATTAGATAATTAAATAATTAAATAATTAAATAATTAAATAATTAAATAATTAAATAATTAAATAATTAAATAATTAAATAATTAAATAATTAAATAATTAAATAATTAAATAATTAAATAATTAAATAATTAAATAATTAAATAATTAAATAATTAAATAATTAAATAATTAAATAATTAAATAATTAAATAATTAAATAATTAAATAATTAAATAATTAAATAATTAAATAATTAAATAATTAAATAATTAAATAATTAAATAATTAAATAATTAAATAATTAAATAATTAAATAATTAAATAATTAAATAATTAAATAATTAAATAATTAAATAATTAAATAATTAAATAATTAAATAATTAAATAATTAAATAATTAAATAATTAAATAATTAAATAATTAAATAATTAAATAATTAAATAATTAAATAATTAAATAATTAAATAATTAAATAATTAAATAATTAAATAATTAAATAATTAAATAATTAAATAATTAAATAATTAAATAATTAAATAATTAAATAATTAAATAATTAAATAATTAAATAATTAAATAATTAAATAATTAAATAATTAAATAATTAAATAATTAAATAATTAAATAATTAAATAATTAAATAATTAAATAATTAAATAATTAAATAATTAAATAATTAGATAATTAAATAATTAAATAATTAAATAATTAAATTATTAAATGATTTTATGTTTTATAATTCGCTGGTTGTATAATTTAATGACTCAATTAAATAAAACGAAGACAAAAATTAAAATGCCGCCTTTTTTCGCGTAGTAAAATCGCATAGAGCAAAGGACCCATGAAGAGGTTTTAATAAATGGCTGGCTGCGTGCATGCAAATGAAACGTTGCTCGTTTTCTTTAGAATTTTCACAAGGAGTTGAAGAGTTTTACACTGCGTCGGATAGCAGGACGTCTCGTCGGCAGACAGACACGGGAGCCAGAGACAAACTCAGCAGATTTGATTTTCTTTTTGTGTAATGAAACGGAATAAAATGTTTGCATATGCGGATTAAGGAGTATTGTACGAAGGATTCTTTTCTTGTGCAATGCACAAATATTAATCAAATAAATTTGGCTTCAAATGAAAAAAGAAAAAAAAAAACAATTTAAAGTAGCTGCAAATTCAAGTAGTCAATTTGAAATAAAGTTTTGCATTATTTTTGTCGCACTTCTGTGCGTTTGTCCTTCAAAGGATTAAATATGAAGTTTTTCAATTAAGTGAGGAAATTTATGATGTGCCATAAACCAGCGCAAAATTTATGGCAAAAGTGTAAATTGAAGGTCGTCGGCTGTTAGTCGATGAAGTTAAATAAAATTTTCAAAAAAAAAAATGAGAAAATCAAATTTATAAAACTTTTTTTTTTGTTACTTTTTTACTTTGCAGGATGACCAGGTGCGACAGCAACACAAGCGACAACAAAAAGCGCACAGAGACAGCAGTAGCAGCACCACCACAATCACGAGTAACAACACCACCCCCAACGACAACGACAACAGCAGCAGCAAACAAATTGTCGTTGAAAATGAAGAAATAAATTCCACAAAAGATGCAAATAAATCCAAGGATCAGTTGCCGTCAGCAATGTCTACAGTAACAACAACAATAGCAACAACAACTACTACAACACAGCCAGAGCAACAAGCAGTACAACGAAAGCGACGGCAACAGCAACCAGATGAAACGTCAACCATGCAGACCTTGCCTGCGGCTGCAATCAGTGCTGTTGCAGATGAAAATGTTGCTGATAAAAATCAAACAGCGTTGACATTGAACCTGCTGCCAGTTGAGAGCAGCAACATGCAATTAACACAGCAACATGCAGCAGAGCGTAAACAGCGCCACAAACAGGCAACAAGCGCCAAAAAACAGCAACAACCTGCAGCGCTTGTTGCTGCAGCGAGTTGCGACACATGTTGCGACAAAGTGGCAGCGACAGCGGATGAGCAGCAACAGCAGTCGCAGCAACAGAGAGCGAAAATGAGCAAAACAAAAACAACGTCAACCGCACAAATAACAACAACAGCTGCAGCTACTATAACGACAACAACAAAACCAACAACAACACCAACAACCACTGCTGGCTTGACAACGACAACAATGATGCTGACCATAAAAAGCAAAGAAAAAGCAATCAAAACAAAATGCGAAAAGCAAAGAGAGCAGCACGCTCCTGTTATAACAACAACAACTGCAACTATAGCAACAACAACACCAACAGCAACATTACCCAGACGCAGCATTACAGCAGCGACATGCGCAGACAGCATGTTGCCCACAACTCCAACAACATTCAACAATGTTGTGCTCCAGAAACATGTTGCCGAAGACAAAGAATTTGGCGCGCAAACGGCAAAATATGACGAGGTCATGCAGCAGCAGCAACACAAGGTCAGCAACATGTTGCTATTGCAACAGCAACTCAAAGACCAACAGGCAGCAGAGAAGGCACAACAGCAGCTAAATGAAACTGCGTTGACAAATGTCGCAGAAACATTGAATATAACAGCGAACAATGAAATAATTGCAACGACAACAATAGCTACCATTAAAACTACCACAGATACCATTGAAACTACAACGAATACAACAACGATAGCATCCACAACATCCACAGCCGCTTTGGCAACATCACCAGCGCACGCAACAACTGGCACAGCAACAATGTTGCCCAACACAACATTGGACCAAAAGCCATCGTCACAGCAGCAGCATCAGCATCCACAGACTCCGAGTCACACACTGAAGCAGCAGTCAAAGTCAACGAGCCCGACTTCGCTGCCGACGCCGTTTCCGATTACCACTCCGAGTGAGCGACAGACAACGACGACGACGGCTGTTGCGCGCTGCGTACCCAACACTGAAGTCAGTTGTGTTTCGGACGCGGCAGGTGTCGCTGTTGTAACGAGCTGCAGCGTCACAAGCAGGTACGCGCATGTAACGTTTTTTATACTGCTTTTATTTTTTTGAATTTTTCAAATATTGTTGATTTCCTCAAGACTCATGTTCTTGCAAAGACAATATAAAAAAAAAATTGATATTTCTTGCGTGTCTTGTGCTCGGCCCACTGTGTGGCATATGGTCGAAACGTGAGCGTGTGTTTGGGCCAAGAAAAAAAAGTGCGCGGCCTTAAAGTGTTAAACGTGCTGCTTGTTGCGAATTTTGTGGCAAAAATAGCGAAAAAAAAAAATTATTTTGCTAAAAAAAAGGCCGTGAAATTTCACATAGTGTTTTGTGTGTTTGTGGCATTGGAGCCTAAAAAGTGTTGTAATTGTGTTTTTTTTGAGAAAATAAAAAAATCTAAATTGCAGCTTTTAATTGTGCTAAAACAGTGTAAAAATATAAACAGTTTTTGTTTTAAAGGATTTCCAAAAATATTGAGATATCCGAAAAAAGGGTTAAACAAATATTTTTTTAAACAAATTTAACTTTTTGTTAAAATAAATCACAGCAACAATAGTTTCAACTGCAAAACAGTTTGAGAAAAACTCAAATAGTGGATAACAAAATAGAATTGTTCTAAATTAATAAATAATAGGTATGTCATATTTTATTCATGCTACATATGCCTTATTCAATACACTTTTTTCATATTTAATGTTTGTAAATGTGAATTTTATTTTGGATACCTACAATTGACATCAAATGGTATATTTTAAATTTTCCAAATATTTAAAATATGAAAATTTTTTAAAATTTAATTTTCCAATGTAAACACATTAATTTTAGCCTCAAATGGAACTCTTTGTGTGTGTCTGTGTTTTATTCAATATTGTTATTGTGAAGGTTCTTCAATTTGGCACAATGCTTTCTCAAAACAGTACAGATCTACTTAAAATACAACCCTCATTCCTATTATCGACCACCAACCCCATCCATGCCCAACTGCCAAAATCGATGCAATCAATCAAAAATATTTAGTTTGGCTGCTGTTTTGGTTTTTGCCATTTTTCCACGTTCTTTTGTTTCCTGTATATTTGCTTTATAAAGCTTTTTCCTGTTATTTTTCCAGTCAATCAGAATTTGTGACAAGTGAAAAAAAACAAAAAAAATAATAATAAAAATAGCAGATATTTAGAGTACGTGTTTGTCGCAAAAATATGTTAATCTTTTTACAATTTTTTTTTTTGTTAAAATAAAAAAACAAGCACGAATACAGTTTTTTTGTATATAATTTGATACACATTTTAATATGAATTTAAGTGAATTTAAAAGTTTTTCAATTAAGAATATAAGGTAAACAAAAACTGCATTTTGAATTTAAAAGTTAAAATAAATGGAAACGGAACTAACGCCGGCATAGTTTCATTTTTGTGAAATCTAAACCAAAAATTTAAGGAACTTGTTTGATGAGAAATATAAAATGAGAATGAGAAATGAGATAAAAATTATTTTCATGTTATGTTAATAATATTAAAAAATAGTTTTTATCTCGTTTTCATTCTCGTTTTATATTTGTTATCAAACGAGAAAAGGGCCCTGGCACCAAAACAATTTCTAATGGTAGAACCCGAAATGAAACAAGAATTGACAAAAGGAGTTCAAGTCCAGATTTTTTCGAGATTAAATTTTTGATGACATGTATTAGGTATTTAATTTACGCGTCGTTTGGTCTAAATTTTTTTAAATCTACCTGAAAAATATTAGTTTTTCCTTTGCAAACCCAACAATGCATGCGTATTTTATGTGATGAAATTTTTTTAAACTAAAAATCGAAAATTTAATTGCTTTTATTGCTTTTCCAGCAAAGTGAATAAATTGACTTAATCCTTTTTTTGCACCAAATCCTACGAGTGTCGAACTTGAAATGAAACAAAAATTAGAAAACGAGAACTGAACTGAATTGAAATTGAAATCATTGTTATTCTAAGGAATAAAATTGTTCGCTACAAAAATGAAAAAATCTAGAAATCTAGTAATCGAATTTTTATAGAATAAAATATTTTATTTTGCAAATTATTTTTAGATTTAAAAAAAATATAAAAAACCAGAAATTAATATTTTTTAATAAAAAGTTTTAATTTTTCCGGAACCCCTTCCATTAATGTTGTAATGGTAGTGTCCGACACCCTCACAGCTGCTGAAGACCACTTTCTTTTAAAGTCTTGAAGGTCTTTGGCCACTTTTTTTGTTGTCTTCATCTCCCTTTTTACTAAAGCCCAGTATCTCTCAATCGGCCTGAGTTTGGTGGATTGGCTTCTCTAGGCACCAAAATCACTGCATTTTGTTGGATCCACTCTAGGGCCGTTTTGATGTAGTGACATGAAGCGAGGTCAGGCCAAAAAAATGTGGACACTTCATGTTGGCGTAAAAATGGAAGCAATCTCTTTTGCAAGCATTCCTTCACATATATTTCGCTATTAATTGTACCCGATGTCACGAATGAGCTGCTCCTTTTTCCACAACTGCAAATTGCCTGCCAAACAAGGAATTTCTTTGGGAATTTTGTCATTGTTTTTGATTTGAATTTTTCAGCGACATTTCCTCGAGATTCGGCTGTATAAAATTCCTGCCCAGGCAGCTGAGAATAGTCCGCTAAAACATAAGTTTCGTCGTTCATTATGCAGAAATCGAATTTTTTAAAAAAATCTTGGTGTAGCTTTTTAGCTCGTTGTTTTGTGGTTTCATTCTTGACGGCATTTCTATCCGGAACTTTTTGGACCTTGTACGTCTTCAACCCAGTTTCTTTCTTAGTCTAGATTTAGTCTTAGATTCTGAGCAATCCGCCTTTCTCGCCAATTTCCTTCCGGATATGCTTGGATCTTTCATGTGGGCCTTTTTTTTACCAGAACCTTTCTTCCGATCAATACTCAGGTCTTCCTTAAAGCGGTTGATAACGCGAGAAATGGTCTTAGGGTTAGCCCCTACCTCCTTGGAAATTTTTATAAAAGACCAACTAGGTTGTTTTTGAAAAATTTTAATTATATTTTCTCGCACTTCCACTTCGTTTGCCATTTTCGCGTTAAATAAATTTTGTATTGACTATAACTGACACAAATTATTTTCTGCCATTTAATTCAGAGCTACTATGATCAAATTTTCTTAATTTGAATCTTGCAATAGCACATTATGGGAAGATATGTAACGGACAATTTTATTCGACGCAGTCCTTAACTATGATTGCGCGCAGCATATGAATGTTTGCAATCATAAATGTTCTCACTTTAATTGGCTGTTACGTTTATATGAAAATTTCGAACATTATTTTGGTATTAATTTCATAAAATATATTATATACTAGCTAGACCCGTTCACAGCTTCGCCCGTGCCAAGTTTTTGTAATTGTAAAACTATATAGTTTATAAAAGGGGATACATTTACGCCCCATTTTCCCTTTTTAGTGCAAGTCTACGTCGCTATTTTCCCGCCAACATTGAACATAGTGCCATGCCCCTTTTTCTAATCTCGCTCACATTCGACGTGGCTATTACTTAAACCACTTAAAAAATCCTAGATTTTTGGATTTATTTTATTTTATTGCTTTTTCGAATTATAACACAGGAAATATATTTGTGGTTTTCAGGGTACTATTTATGTTTTGAAAATTAAGGATTTGTTATGAAACACCAAATCGAAAATAATTATTTGAACCACTGATGGATGAAATCTCTGGTGATGATGGTAATGAAATGATTAATAAAAATTAATAAAACATAGCCAACATACATATTACCCAACTTAGGCCTTTATGTAGATCCAAATAATTTAATGATGTAGTCGCCGAAACCATGGATTTAATTCAAGTCAATTCAATGCCAATTTTTAAAGAGGTTGATATTGATTGAATCTAATAGGTTCTGTAGAGTTCTCGTGTTATAAAGAGCTGATTCAAAATAGATTTGATCAGGCACTTAGGCCGTTTCATTTACTCGTCCATATGACTAATTCAGTATATAGAAGAAAGTGGCTACCAGATCCAAGACGGTGAATTTTTCCACAAAGTATCTTTTGAACAGATGTTATTTAGGAGTTCTTGTCATCGAAAGGATGGGAAGTAATAACTAACCGATAAATCCTATTGAAATTATGTTATTTATAAATAAACAAATAAAAAATTCAATAAAATCCAAAATCCAATAAAAACCAAAAAAAGTGGAGTGGATTTAAAAAAACATCCGGATTGTTTCCAGCCCTGATTCTACGTGACAATTACATTGTTTAATATGATATTTTGTTTCAATTTTTTAACTCTGCTCTTAGTAGGTAAAGAGTAATAGCAATTTTTAGTTTTTTTTTGTATGGGAGGTGCCACGCCCCATTGACCAATCCGGTCCATATTCTACGTGATGATCGGAGTTTTAAATATGAACATTTTATAACTCTACTCTTAGTATATCAGGAGTTATAGCATTTTTAATGTTTTTGTGATATGAAAGGTGCAACGCCCCTTTATACAATCTCGCCCACATTCTACGTGACGATTCTAACTTTTTAATATGAACATTTGTTTCAATTTTCATAACTCTGGTTAGGAGTTATAGCATTTTTGAAGTTATGGTTATATGGGAAGTGCCACGCTCCTTTATCAAATTCCGCCCACATTTAGCAAAAATATAAACAACAACAAAATTCATTACTGAGCCCAATTTTATGACTGTGGCTATCTTACACAGATATTTTGAATTAAAAGTTCAGTTTTGCCACACCCATTTTTGTACCTTAGGAGGAGAATTTAAAAAAATCCTTTAGTGCTCTCACGTCTAGAAATCAACACCCTGTCCAAATTTCAAGTTCCTATGGTCAAATTTAGATTTTTTCGATTTTCCGGCTTTTCCTTTTTTCCGACATTTCTTTTTTTCCTAAACCTCTCTTGCATTGACACGCACAAAATACAAAAAGAATCAGGCAAATCCGTCGGTTCGTTTTCCCGTGATGCTCTGGCACACACAGGACATTTCATTTTTCTATATATAGATAGATTATATTATTATATACATATTTATTTTAAAAGTCTAGGGATTCAAAAAATATTCTTACAAACATCATATCGTCACTATCATGCCAAAGGGGCGAATGTGCAATTTTTGACATTTGCGTTTTTTTTACATTTTTGAATGTAGTTTTTCCTCAAGTATACTGTGCTAAAATCGCGTGTCGTTTTGTTGGATATATCTAGCCACAAAAGTCAAAACCAAAAGGGCGAATTTGAAAAATTAAAAATCTTGTCATGCCAAAAGGGCGAATCTTTCCTTTTTCGCCATAACTATTTATTGGTACGAGATAAAATAGTGTTGTAAAGGTATTTATTGTTTGTTTTTAAAGCACCTATCGCATCATTAATTAAAAATATTTTGTCAAGCATTAATTTGCCATTTGTTATTTGCAGGCAAAAATGTTTGGCATAATAATGATGCAGTTCGATAGGTGCTTTAAAAACAAACAATAAATGCCTTCACACTACTATTTTATCTCGTACCAATAAATAGTTATGGCGAAAAAAGAAAGATTCGCCCTTTTGGCATGACAAGATTTTCAATTTTTCCAATTTCTTCGTTTTTTTGCTATTTACATGGAAGAAATAATGCTTTTAAATCTTATTTTTTTTTTAAATCAGAATTAATTGTAGCGTACAAATAAGTCTCGTGACTATGGCGCCACCTAGTGCCTTTTCGCATCATTATATATTTTAAATTTTAGTTATTTCATTTCATTTTATTTTACTTTACATTAACATTATATTTTATTTAACCTTCTCCTACATGCATTCACATTTCACTAATGATTCCACCCTTGCATACTTGGAACACATGCTGTATTTAAATCAGGGCTAGGAACCGAAATTCTATTCTTTGCGAATCCAGTTCCGGTTCTATAAAAAAATAAAAAAAAGGTTCCGGTACCGGTTGTTCCGGTTTTTAAATTATTTTTTATTTCGGTTTCATTTCTGGTTCCGGTTCCATAAAAAAAAAATAAAAACGGTTTCAGTTCCGGTTCTATAAAAATGAAACGGTCCCGGTTCCAGTTCCGATTCCACCCGAGCCCTGATTTAAATCAATACAGTATCGAAAAATAGTCTACGAAATATAGACGCCTTAGTTGCAGCGTCTCGTGACTATGGCGCCGCCTAGTGCCTTCTCGCTTCAATACCGACATGCTTAGCATGGACACAATCCGTATCCTCATGCATAGATTTAGACCTATCATAGAATTGGTCTTGAAGATCCTGTCCTTAGTCGATACCAATGATACCGGTCACTTGATAGGTAGTTTTAGAGCAATTGACACTTTTTTCCCGTGGGGATGGCGTTATTCCAGCAAGGGGTGAATTAACACCTCATGCAGACCTTAAGACATATCACAGAACTGGTTTTCACTATCCTGTCTTAATCAGTACCAATGGTCCGTTCACAAAACATGACTACGAAGGGATCCTTTCGAAATATAGAAAAAAAAATGTCGAAACCTTAAAATGTCGAAATTAAAACGCCGAAACAATATTTGGCCGAATCACAAAATGTCGAAAAATATTTTAAAGCTAGAAAATGTCGACAAATTTTTTAAACTATAAATACAAAAACATTTTTTTATAGGATCAAAAAATGTCGAAAATTAAAATGCCGAAATATCAAAATGTTGAAATACAAATTTCAAATCCTATATGAGCAAGTCCACACCAAATCTCGTAGGATTTGCAACTCATTCTCTTCGATTTCAATGATAACTTTTGCATGGTGGTTCCTATTGAAATATCCCTTGATGCTAGAAACTTTGATAAGGTTTCGTTTTAAAACTAATAAAACAATCTTTTGGAAAATTCTTCTTAACATGAACATATGACCAATGGTCGTTATCCTTGAACTTCGAATTGTATGTCCTTAAAAAGGTTTCTCAGGTTTCGGCATTTTTATTTTCTACATTTTTGTCTTCGGTATTTTTAGTTTCGATATTTTAAATTTCGACTTATCGTACCAGACCCGACTACGAATTGTCTCCTTCCTACACATCTTTGAATTAGAACAGTTAGAAAAAGTTCTCTTTTCAGCAGTCACGTGATAGTTAATTTTAGAGCAATTGACACTGTTTTGTGCATGTAAATTAATCTAATTCCACAACTGAAATGTACTATCCATATGCAAATAGTAAATAATATATATACTTATACAAAAAGTAAGAAAATATTTGGTACGAACTCCTCGTACTTTCAAAATTAAAACAAACTCCTGGTGAACTGATGAACTTAAACATACCAAAGAGTCATTATCTTTACAATTACATATTAAGTTCTTAACTGTTATGTACCCTATATGTTCAATTATAGTAATACGTTTTAATTTTATAATCATATCACGTATACTTTACGAGTTATTGGTTTCTAAAATATTTTATGCGACTTGTATGGGCGGTGGTCGAATTGGCTTATTTCTATACTCAGAACTTCTTTTTGACTGCAATATATAAAAACAAAATTTCATCGCATGCTGACCAGTATTTCTCAAGTTTTCGTGTATACAGCAAGACAGACAAATTAAAAGACTACTTCTCCATACTGGCTACGCCTCCTATGTGACGTGGCAATATAAGCACAAACTGTATCTCATAGGTCAAAGGTATAAAAATACCCCAAGAATTGATTAAATGCAATAATTGCGGTCAATTCTTGTTTTTATTCGATTGTAAATGGGTAACAGCAACTCAGTTGTAGCCAAAAAAAGCATAATAGTTGAAGGGTTTGGTGAAAAATAGAGTTTTCTCTTCATTTATATTTGAAGTGTATACACTGAAAAACTAAATCATTAATACGAATTCTATAAGATAATTTGACTTATTTACAAATTTAGATAGTATGATTAGAAAATATACCCGATTTTACAGCAAACTCTCCAATTAGAACCTTAAGTGTAGGCACGCTTAAAATATCATTGACCTATATCTCGTAAACCAATGCATATAAAAATCTCATTTTCAGAATCAGCTGAATGTTTTATAATAATAATAATAATAATAATAATAATATAATATTTTGGCACTACAGTCCTATAAGAACTTAGGCTGAGCTCTCGCACCATTTTGAGCTGTGCGTGTTATATTTGTACTCAAAGTGGTGGGACCTACAGTTTATTGCCGAATCCGAACGGCGGGTGAGAGCCAGGCTTGAACCGGGGACCTTTCGGCTCGCAGTCCAACGCACTAACCACTGAGCTACCGCTGCTGAATGTTTTACATAGTATAAAAAGAGTATTGTTTGGTAGATGTTTATAAAATGTTTTGTCCCAGAATTGGATGTGTTTTTCTGTAGCTTTGGCTAAATCTAGCATATGATTTTTTTCCAATATAATGAAACCGATGCCATTTTCGGAATCAGCGTCACAATTTTAACTAAGAATTACTGCATTTTTTACTGCACCAACATTATTGTAATAATATATATCTAAGACTTTATTCAATATTGAAGTTTGAACTATTTTTCGTTATCAGACGGATAATATTTCAAAAAATAGTATGTGTTGGAGAATTTAGTTGTTATGAGACCCTAGCTCATTTTCAAAGATGAAGATTTTCTTCATAGATATTATGATAGTTTTCTGAATTTTTCTTCTGGTTCTAACTCATTAAAGGAATTAGAAAACTATTAAAAATAGTGGTTAATCGTTAAGATTCACACTTTAAGTGTTCAGCGTAAATCCTCCTTAGGATGTTCCCTATAATGGCTCCTTAGATAATATAAACGTACTATGTACCATTTCTCTACAAAATGACAAATTATATTGGTTATCTATTGAACCTTTTCGGAGCCCATAGCGTCTAACCCAGACGTGTAGGGGTATAAGAATATACAACACTTTTTATCAATAAACCATATATAAGCACAAAATAAAAAAAAATCCGAGTTCAATTAAAAAAGTTGCCATTTTCCGCACTGTGTAATATATTTTTAATTAGAAATAGAGAAAAATTGAAAAAAAAATCTATGAAATTGAACGTAAATGACGATATCTTAAGAAAAGGAAATGGTAGGATTTTGGTTCAAACAGATTTTTAAACTAGAAATGATGATTTTTTTTTTGGAGCACTCACACAGACTATATCCATTGTACTGTGAATGGTTAATATCACCACGAGCGCCCATGCCCAAGCCGGGATTCGAACCCGAGACCTTCAGAATGCAAGTCCAGCGCGCTACCTCTGGACTGCTGAGGCCGGCGAAGAAATGATGATGGTTACTGGTGATTGCTTCTAGATCACCGTGCACAGAACTGATCTGATCAAAACTTATTTATCTGTAATCAATCAGTAGCCACCTTACTGGGTTATACATATTACCGCGATTATGCATAACAATTATTGAAATTTAACTTAAGGCTATAACTCATTTTCAAAAGCATTTCAAAGTCGACTTTATAATTAAAATCTTCTTTTTGAAATTTTATTTTTTTGTGAAAATTGTCAAAAAAGTTTACTTTAGATTGTCTATGAATATGGACATATTTCGTATCAAACGTGAATACTCTGGTACTCTGTACTCTGGTTTCTTTAACAATGAAATACACCTTACTTATTTTCTACAAAATATTTTTTTTTTGTTACAAACTAAAAAAAAGAAATTGAAATACACAATTTTCAGCATTGGACAACATTTTAAAACATAACTTCTGAACCCTTTGAACTACCATTCTAATTTAAATTAAAAATAATAAATAAAATATCAGTCTTCAACATATAACCTTTTTAAAATGTTAAAAAACTTGCTTTTAAAATTTTGTTAAACCAATGTGGTATGAAAATTTTAAGCCAAATTTTTGGTAATTTTATTATCTTTAAAATGAGACCTTAGTATTTGATTTTGCTTCACTATTGCTACAGTTATGTTGAATTGATTAACAACACTTTTGTTTTTCAAATTTTAAAGCATCAAATCTCTAAAACCATCTGGGAAACTGAAATTTCAAATTTCATCAAAGCCAAAATTTTATTTTTTTTTTGTCGATTTAATATGACTCAATGTAAAATTTTCGATACATCTGTGTTTTTGTCGGAAATATGCAGATAATATTAATGAACAATAATTTAAATAATGATGTTTCGAATAAAGTTATTAAAAATTTTATTCGGAATAGGATAAATGACATTGCCATTGAGTTTATATAAAAAGATTTTTTTTGTTGTATACTATTAAATCAATAATTGTCCTCTTGACAAATTTTAATGGGATTTGAGGCAATTTTTTTCTGGGTGCAATGGACCTTCTTTATCGTTATTTTTCATTATATTAAAACTTGCGAGTATATTATCAAAAGTAAACATTAGAGTATGGTTAAATGAATCATTTTGTATTAATATAAAAAATACTCTCTACAACTTTTATTCACCAACACTTCGTCTACCTCAAAGTGCACTTGAATTATATTCTAGAAAAGAACAAAGTACAGATACACCATCCTTATGCATTACATCAACTTAAAGATCGCTATTAATCTAAGGCAGGAGGCAGAACTCCGCTCGTTTGCGAACACGCAAAGAGTCCATCTGGTGCCTGGTATCAAATGTGAATCCACATTGTTCATAAATGAGAAGAAGAATGAATTAATAAGTTAATAGACTTGATAATACCTACTTGAGAACGTGTAGCAAATAATAAAATGCGTCCTTAGTTGAAGAGAGGAGACTCAACACTGACTGGGAAACACTTAATCACGGAAAAATCACCAAAGCATCGTTTTTTATTGTCTGCCATTTTATGAAGTTGCGAACGAAAACTCGACCAAGTTAACAATCAGCAAATGAAAAGTGCTCGGAAAGCAGATTGAAATCAATTCAATACAAATGCGTGATAATGGGAAGAAGAGCTGAATGCATTAAAAAAAAATGAAAAAATATGTAAAAATAAGAGTAAAAAAATGATGATGAAGAACACGATGATGAAGAGCAGATGCAATTAATCATTGAAATCCATTGAGTGGGATTAACGGGCAGGCGACAACTAAAATATTCAACAGCCACAGAGAAGCCGCAGTGCAAATACGGAGAAGAAAAGGAAACAAGAAGTAGAATGAAAAATATTGTGCACGAAGCTAAGATAAATATGGAAGAGGAGCAAGCAAAATGGAACCAACACCTGCGTGCAAAAGAAAACACGTTAAACGTCGCTCTAGATTAAAATGAATGCAAAAAACAGTTGAATTCTACTAACTTAGAGTAGGAGGAGGTATGCAGCATAGGTGCTGCTATAAATGAGCGAGAGTGAGACGACGCTAGTTGTCAACTAAGAAAACGACTAATTACAATTGTCACAAACAGTCGGGCACAATGTAAACAACTGATAAATGCAAAAATAAATGTAGAGTAAAGTATGAGAAAAAGAAAAGAAAACAAACTGGAAACGCAAACAAAGTAATCGAAAAGTAATGCAAAATAAACAAATTAAGGGGGTACTACGAAATTACGACCAAATGAAATAATCCCAAAAAAAATAAAAAAAAAGTTATCAAGGAGATTGGTTTAGCCTTTTTTTTAAGAAAATTTCACATATTTTGAAATGTATTTTAAATGTTTTTCAAATTAATTTTTTTTTCAAAAATCCAAAATGTTCAACAAGGAGATTTGTTCAGTCTCTTAGAAGAGTCGCGTTTTGTATTTTTTTTCAAAAATCCAAAAAAGTCATCAAGCAGATTTGTTCAACCTCTTAGAAGAGTTGCATTTTGTCATTTTTTTCAAAAAAGTCATCAAGCAGATTTGTTCAGTCTCTTAGAAGAGACGCGTTTTGTCATTTTTTTTTCAAACATCCAAAATAGTCACCAAGGAGATTTGTTCAACCTCTTAGAAGAGTCGCATTTTGTCATTTTTTTCAAAAAAGTCATCAAGGAGATTGGTTCAGTCTCTTAGAAAAGTCGCGTTTTGTCATTTTTTTCAAACATCCAAAATAGTCACCAAGGAGATTTTTTCCGCCTCCTAGAAGAGTCACGTTTCGTAGGAAATGTCGGAAAATACTGAATGTAGGGTGCTCAAATTTTGTATTTTTGTTTCTAAACATAAGTAGTATCTTTGTCTCTGGGCGTTTGAAGTAATGTCCATTTATTCAATTTTTCAATTATTTTGTTTTTTTCTTTTGTTATTTTTAATAGTAGCCGCGGTAGCTCAGTGGTTAGTGCGTTGGACTGCGAGCCGAAAGGTCCCCGGTTCAAGCCTGGAATGGGGCTTACAACATCTTTTCATAGAAACATTTTTCTATACCGCGCTACCTATCGTCAGTAAATGGCAAACCTACGAGAGTAAAAACCATTGCTTATGAAAAAGCTCTCACCCGCCGTTTGGATTCGGCAATAAACGATAGGTCCCACCACTTTGAGTACAAATATAACACGCACAGCTCAAAATGGTGAGAGAGCTCGGCCGAAGTTCTACACAGGACTGTAGCGCCAAACTATTATATTATTATTTTTAATATTCCATCAAAAGACAAAAATGAAATCATTATTTCCCCTCTAGACACATAAAACTTCATTACATACATTGTATAGATTCGATTTGATCATGCAGTTTCCCAGTCTGTCATGTCTCGAAGCTCTTTCGAGAATTCTGAAGAATATAGCGTGTAATTTGGGTAATTTCGTGTATTTTGGGATTGTCTACATTTGTTTGTAGACAATGTGTAGACTATGTATACAATTGTATATATTGCCTAAATAAATTAAATTTTGTTCAATATGTTAATTGTTTTTATCATAAAATGCTCATATTAAAAATAATAATTATTTGTAGCATCATGAGTCTTGAATCTATGCAAACAATTGTATGTTTTGATTGAGGTAAATAATAAAATATATTATATTTTTATTATTTTCTTATTATTATATTTTTTCCCTGTAGGAAAAGCGCCTAGATCATAAGTAGTACTGAACTTCTTCTTAAAAACGAGGACTAGAGGACTTTTCTATGAGAGGAACCGATTATTTTAACATGGGCTTGTCATTGCGGGGAGTCAGTTGACTGTCATCTGCATTACTTTACTCTAGTTCCGAACTAGTTCCAGAACTAGTAATTTTTGTTCTAGTTCACTTCAGACTAGTTCTGGAACTAGAATTTTTTAGAATAATTCTTCTTTTCCCACGGGGCTATTATATTGTTTCAAATCGTTTAATTTTCAAACAAATATTTAAATTAATCCATTCCACACTGAATACACTATTATTTAGGACAAAAATAAATACTAAAGTATATATTATCATGTATTTAAATATTAGAAATACTAAAAATGACTTAACACCTGAATAAGTAATTTTTCTTATTTTTCCCAAAATATTACGTCACAGTTCATAATATTAACTAAATTTAATTAGAAACACATAATAGCACTTTTGTTAAAACGTTACGTATTAGATAAACGGCACTCGTAAGTTTGTAAAGTATTTGTTATAAAAATGAATTTTAATACCTACGAAGTTACTCAATATAAATCTCTACAAATATTTATGAATTGTATACATTGTCTACATGGTATACATTGTCTTCACGTATTTTAGAGATTGTCTACATGTAGACAATCGTGTAATCTACATTTGTAGACAATCTCGCCCAACCCTGGTTTTATCATACCATTCTCGTTGTATAGAATCCATTTGTTCGTGGAGTTTAATACATATTGAGGTTCTCTAACGGTTCAATTTTGAAATAATAATCGTAACGAGAAAACTTGATTTTCTTATCTGCACCCAGAAAAAATACTATATAAATAATAGTTTTTTACTATTAAAAATAGTCAAAAGGATAAATTATTATTTTAATCGGAAAATACCATTAAATACTAGAAAATACCATCACATTTCCATTGAGTTTATATGAAAAGATTTATTTTTTGATACTATTAAATCAATAATTGTCCTATTGACCAATTTTAATGGGATTTGAGGGTATTTTTTTCTGGGTGTGCATACGTCATATGTAACTTGATACAGTTCCGAAAATTTAATTTGATATAGATACGAGCATCCTAACCGAGTTCGAATGCAGTCTTCGACATTTCGAATCAGTCTCTAAATGATAACGAATTGAATGGCAGACTGGGTTATTGAAATATTTTAGCTTTATTTCTTTCTGTATTCCTCAAATGAAATAAAGACCAATGTTTAGATTTCAACAGATTTCATTTTAATTTTATTTCGCGTGATTTTTCATTCAATTTCATTTCCCCTTTTTGTTTTGATTTGCGATTATATCATAGATCGTTAGTACCTATTCCAACTTAGTTTTATTTATTTTGCAATACAAACCGCTACTTTAGCTTATTTTAATTTATTTTAATGTTGTGCTTTATTTAGTTGTGCTACATTTATAGAGATACAAAACGAAAATGTAAATATTTTGTAAATATACTCAATGACGTTTTATACCCTTCTGTATCTGTGTAGTTTATTTTTGATTTCAAATTCCTCGTCCAAACTACTGAAACACGTGGCTGTAATAAACTAGGTAACATTTTAAAATGTTTCACATAAAAACCATTCAACTGAAAATTGAAGTAATTAATAAAATCAAACGTTTTAATAGTTGCAGATATATGGGCGAATCAGTATTTTTTTAATATCACAAAAAAAGTTTTATTAAATTTAAACGAAACCACTGAATGCATATGCAAATGAAGAGCAAAAATTTATTGTAATAAACGTAAATAAAAATAATTCGTAGTAAATATAGGGATCAGTCGATTTAAATACAAATTACTGCAGCATTACCCAGAATAAAACTTATATGAACTGAGTTTTTCATATTGAATTTTTATATTTCCACATAAAAGTTTCAAGTATTATTTAAAAAAAGAACTTAAGGTAACTTATGCTTAATTTTCAAATGCTTTGTCCGCAGATCAGTATTGGGATATTAAACAAGTTCTTGAAAAAAATAATACACTTTCCTCACAAATTCATTAACATTTTTATATTTTTAAGTAATTATAATAACGATGCTAAAATGCGTTGTTAATTTTTCAAAAAACTTCCCAACCAACATTGCAGCAGGGTTTAAATTGCTCGAGCTATTTCAAAACTCTTGCTCTTTGCTTTGTAAATGATAAATATCAAAGAAAGCGTTCAAAGCATTTTACATCTTGAAGCATTGGTCAGGATTAACCAATAGCTTTCACAATTTATAAGAAAATCGTTTAAATGGAACAATATTAAGATAAAGAAGATAACGCAGATGAAGGAAAGAAGATGATAAAGAAGACATTGGTGAAGAATACCAAGGGTTTCAATCTTTTTTATTGTCCAATTGACATGCATTTCTATTTTTAATAAAAATCCCACATTTGAAGTTAGTTATTTTCGCATAAGCAAAATTAGTTGCAAAATTTATAAACTGATTTGAAATGCTCCTACATTTGGCAAGAAAACTGCATTAAAAGTTTAGGGGAACAATACCGAATACTTTAACTTTTTAACTTTAAACAATTTACGATTTGTTTTAGAAGCTAACATATTTAGTATGATATCTTATTGGTCCTTTAGACTTGTTTCGTTTTTTGTTGTATTAAAAAGTTTTTAAAACATCTATTTATATAATCATCATAAAATAATATAAAAAATATGTCTACATTAGTAGTAATATTAAAATTTAAACGCATTTAAACTGATAAATAGTATTTTTTTCGATTAAAATTCGATTAAAATTGAAATGAAATTTTTGAACAAAATCATTTTTTTTTTATTTTCAAAAATTTTTTAACTATAATATAAATAAAAGATCCACTAAGAATAATCTGTAACCACTTTTCTCATTAATAGTTTAAGAGATATAAGCCTTCAAAGATAGGAACAAATTGCATTCCATACATACACGCTGCAAAAAAGGGCTCTCCCAAACATAATTTTGCAGGCATTAACATGTATGTTTGGAATTTTATGTAAACATAATATTATAATTGACTGATAAATCATTTGTAAACAGGGCTGTATTGAGGCTTGAACAGTGTTGTAATGAGCTCTGACTTACATTATAATATCCCGGAAACATTTTAATGTTGGCCCTTAAAATAGTGTATGTTCTGATGGAAACATAATAATTACTACATCCAAATAAAATAAATATTTGAACCGAAACATAAATATGTTCAAAATAAAACAAGATTTTGAACGACCTGAATATAAAAATGTTCCCAGAGAAACATTTCAGTTGTTTCGGTACAAAAAGTAGTATGCTTGAATAGAAACATATTTAAATACTTTTGGAAAAAAATCCTGAAAATAAAATAAATAAAAATGTTTTTTTTTATTTATTTTTATTAAAAATCTTTAAACATGCATAGTGGAGAATTATAATAATAGAATTCATATACAAATTTTTAAATGCATAAATAAATAATTGGTTTAAAACTGCAAGTACAAGTGACAGCATCAATGAATGCACAATTGCACCAGCAGACACTAAACCAGACGATCCCGACTCGCTTTATATTTGGTACAGTTTCAGTTGGTATCAGTACAGCACATAGCGTAGGCAAGGAATTTCCGGAGGCTTTTGTAAAAAAAACATGCCAAATTCTGTTTGAAAATCGAAACACTGATTTTTATTTGTGGTTTTTTCACTTTAGTTTTAGAAATTATATACTGCACTATATTATACTCTGTTACTATTTGTACTTTTTAGAACACAATTTATATATTTATTTAATTTACAAATAACAAAATTATTACCGACGCGAACACGTTTTCTCAACGAACCACAAAAGACACGTACGCAGAAAATTCCGATCAACGAGTGTCAACTTTATATACAAGAATTAATTTTTTTGTCTGTTTTCAAACATCAGTATGTTTAAAATGACCCAATACATACTTCAAACGACGACAAAAGAGACGTAGGTAGAAAATTCTGCTCAACGAGTGTAAACTTCGTATACAAGAAGAATGTTGCAAGAATATACTTATTTAAATCCAATTTCTTTTTTGTTTGTTTGTAAACATCAATATGTTCAAACGATGGCGTCGGTAGAAAATGCTGCACTACGTTGCCAACTTCGTCAGTCGATAACTTATCGAATTAAGACGAGCGTTGCGAAATACGTTGTATTTAGATTTGATTAGCATTTTCTGTGTTTCGAAACATAGTTTTAATTAAGTAATTTGCCAATAAATATTTTATTCAAATGCAATTAAAATTTTATGTTGGTATTGTAACATATTTATGGTAAATTTGACAGATTCTGCTGGACAATATAATAATGTTTACACGTGAACAAAAATAAATTCAATTTCGATTATAATTTAATTACACTTCATTTCTAATACATGTATGGTAATTTCGTATTACTTTTTAATTACATTCAAACAAATCTTTTCTGTTCGTGTAACTATATGAAAATACATATTAGAACATAACTAAAATATCTTTGCATATCCTCTCAAATCCTTAAAATTATAATTCGGTTTTTACAAAATACTCCTTCTGAAGAAAAAGCAGCTTTCGGTTTGCACCGGTTTACAAGAAAATTGTAGTGGAATACTACCATTTTCGTTAGAAATTTATTAATTTGATTTTAAGTGTTTTCATTTCATTACTCAACACAGACGAATAAAACAAAGTTTATATTCATACAAATTTATATTCATAGTGTGTGACAAAATATAAAAATACTAAAATTCCATTAATTCATCCACATTTCGTAAAATTTCACGTCAAAAATTTCAATTTCAGTAATATATGTCACGTTGAAAATTGTATATCAATTAAACCTAGAGATATCCTTCATTCACACTAACTTTTTTCTAATCCCAATCAATGTAGGTAAAAACAATATATCATCCCGATATCGTTCCCAGATTAGGAGAAATTACATGGTAAAAATTAACATTTTATTTTCTACTTTCATACATATGTGCCTTTTTTGTAAATTTATTTAAAGGCCTGCAAACGATATCCTTCATTAACACTAACTTATTTCAGATCATTATTAATGTGGTCAAAAAAAAATAAACCATACCGATATCGGCTCCAGATTTTAAAAAATCACATGTCAAAAGTTTTCACAAAATTCTCGAAGTTTAAATATTTTTCCATAACTTTTGTGAATCAATAGAATCCATTTTGTAAAGCATTACTATACCTTGATATTTTTTTTATTAAGTAAAAAAAATCAACGAAATCTACCGATTTGTTTTGAAGTTATATAAATTAGTTCAAAAAAGTGATTTTTTGTTCACCGTGCGACACTATTAGTCAGGCAGTCAATGGCAAACCTACGAGAGTAAAACATTGCCTATGGAAAGCTCTTTCCGTTCGGATTCGGCACTAAGTAGGTCCCACCACTTTGAGTACAAATATAACACGCACAACTCAAATGGAGAGTGCTCGGCCTAAATTCTTCAGGACTTTAGAGCTATACGTAATAAACTTCAAAATTAAAATGCTATGCGAGCACTGATTTTTAAATAGCTAAAAACTCTTCCATACTAAATGGATCCCCTTCTTATATTTATACCCCACACCTATGAGATACAGGGTATATTAAGTTTGTGCATATATTGTAACGCCCCTTAGGAGGCGTGTCCGGTATGGAAAAGTATATATATTCTTTATCAGCATCACTACCCGAGTCCGTTAAGCCATGTCCGTCTGTCTGTCCATCTGTCCGTCTTGCTGTCTCGGTCCGGACCGACTATTAAAATCCGCCCCATGTGACCGAACTTTCCCAACTCGTTTTTATATAAAATGAACATTCTGCTGAACTTCCCTATTCGTTTCAAAGGCGGCTCTCAGAAGTTGTCACAAAATAGTTTGACTCATTACTGTTAGAATTCCGAAGTATGCTAAATTTAAATCGGTCGATTAAACACTTTTTATTGATTTTACAACACCGTGAAAAATGGACTAGATTTTTTTTTGCACAAAAATCCTTACACAAAAACCAAAGTGAATAAAATACAAAATTCAGTTTTCATGAAATAAAAACAAAATTTAAGAATTCAAAGTCATTATTATTGATTTGTAATATATACTAATTTATATTATCAAAAAAATCATTTTTTAAATAGATCAAATTCAGCAAAACATAGACATAAAAAGAATAAAAAAATTAATTAATTAAATTAGCTATCAAAAAAAAAAAAGAAATGGAGTAAAAATTCATCATTTACATAAAATGCCTGTGCTCCCAAACAATTTTAATCTCTTAAACACAAAATAACGTTTAATTAAATTTGCAAAAAAAAGGAAAAATTAAAAAAAGCAGCAAAAACGATTTTTGCATTTCGCTGCAACCTCTGCGATAAGCAACGAAATTTCAAAATATGTTATAAAATAAACGCCAAAATGAACGTAATAATAAATGCTATAAAAATGTTATAAAAAGGCAATTAAAAAAAATATGCAAATAAAAATTAAATTGCTTAAAATGCGTTGGTAACGTGCGCGATAAAAATACTGCGCTACAAATGGCGCTAGTGCTTAGTAGCTACCTAAAAGTAGACTATAAAAATATTATGCAATTTTATTTTCATTTTTGTTTTTCGAGTTTCACTTTTGCCGCGTTCGCAGAAACAGCAGCAATCCAGTCGAGTGAAGTTGGACGCACTTGATTTTTAAGCTTTTTGACCCGTAGCACTTCCGCATTCGCATCCGCCTGTCACATTTTGACGCAAAGAAATGCAACGCCATCTAGTGTGCTACGCAGTCAAACTGTGCGCTCAAAAGTATGCAATAAAAAGTAGAAGTCACGCAGTGTTTATGTTTTATTTTTCTCATTCTAAATCATTTTTTTTCTTTTGCCTCGAGTCTCAAAAAAGTTCTTTTTCATATTTTCCCCGTCACGTCAGTTGCCAGCTGTCGTTCGGCATCTGTCAAAGGTTTTGCTTCATAGTATCTATGCTGATTTAGAGCCGATATCTTTCGTATGCTAATCAGCTGTTACTGTTGTACTTTAAATAAATAAAAGAATAATCTTATATTCCTCATATCAAAGGATATCTATATAAAGCATGATATTTAATTTTTGCATTTTTTGTAAGTTGATATTTTTCAAATATTTTATCAATAGATACAGTTATAGGCACAAATTGTGATACAGATTTATTTTGCTTAAATAGTACCTACGTAAAATACGAGGTTATAGAAGCTGAACCAAGTTTAAGGTTTTAGTGACTCGTCTAGTCAGTGGCTCGTATGGTTGGACTACGAGCCGAAAAGTCCCTACGAGCCGGTTCGATCCCAGCGACTACCCAATATCAAAAAATATAAATTGTTTTTCTATACGACGCTATCTCCCGGCAATCAATGGCAAACCTACGAGCGTAAAACATTGTCTAAGAAAACCTCTTACCTCACAGTTCGGGTTCAGAATTAAAATGTAGGACACATCACTTTGAGTACAAATACATCACGCAATATGTCCGTCAATATCATTAAAATATAAAACATCATTGGATCGATTAGCATTTTTAATTTTTGTTGCTGAAAATTGATTGATTGATTCGAGTCGCGGATGAATAACGGAACCGTAGGAGTACGTTTAAAAGGCTCTAAAAATGCTGACCACAATCTTCGAATCGATTCCATTAACTTATTTAAAATATATATTGTTTAAATGGTTCATAGAAGATGCCCCAAGATTAACAGACTTTAACTATGATTTTTGGCATTTTAGTAATTAGAGTAGTTTTGAATTTTAAACAACTCTAACCTTTTGAAGAACTCATCGCTGTTAAATTTGCTGTGTGTTTGCATTTGTAGGTGAGAACAAAAGTGAAATTATAAAATAGTGCTAAACAAAATGAATATATTACACTCAATACAGGTGTATTCAGGTTGTGTAGCGCCTTTTTTAACATTATAGCGTGATTATTACACCGTGCTACAAAAATCAAAAAATTTTAGCACACTTAAAAAAATCGATATGTACGGGCCATTCCACACCAAATCGACCAAAAAAAAGTCAAATTTGAGATTTTACCTTTTCGATTTTAATGAAATTTTGGCAACTGATAAAGGGTATCAAGATATATATATATTTTTTTTGGAATATCTACTTTTTTTTTTTTTCCGACCACTACTTCCAGAGATACAGTGGCTCAAAGTTGGAAAAAAGGGCCAAAAATCACTTTTGTATGGTTGTTCATATTTAAATATCTCTTGAACTGAAAATGCTAGAAACTCCGATAATAACTCGTTTTAAAGCTAATAGAACAACATTTTAGGAAAATTAAGTTGTAACTTTTAAACGTTAACATGTGGCCCGTGGTCATTATCTTTGCACTTCAAAATTGTAGTCCTTAAAAAGGACCTCTTTTAAAATTCTGAAAAAAATCCTAAATTTTCGTCAATTTATTGTAAATGTTCATGCATTGTAAATGTTCATCAAGGGTACTTTTTAAGGACATCAATTTTGAAGTGCAAGGATAATGGCCACAGGCCACATGTTCACGTTCAGAGGTTACAACTTAATTTTTCTAAAAGCTTGTTCTACCATCAATGTACGAGCCATCAATGAAATTTCTGGCATTTCTAGTTCAAGAGATATTTAAATATGAACAACCATACAAAAGTGATTTTTGGCCCTTTTTTTCCAAATTTGAGCCACTGTATCTCTGGAAGTAGGGGACGAAAAAATTAGTTAGTGCATGTCTCGATACCCTTTATCAGTTCCCAAAATTTCATTGAAATCGAAGAAGGTGAGTTCCAACCGCTGGTCGATTTGATGTCGAATGGCCCGTACGTAAAACTAGAGACCAATCCAAGGATATGTGCGTTCACCGTTTTTCTGGATCAATTCGTTTGAGGTTTTAAATTGCATTTAAATCCAAGTGTGTACCTTCTTTTGAAATAATTAAAAAAAAAAATTTGTTGCGTCACTTTCAAAAACAATTGAATGCATCTTGTTGTAGAAATCCCATTGATTGTAAATTCGAAAACTGTTTCGCGATATCAATTCGCATTCGGGTTTTACTTGTATTTGAAGTGCAACTGCATATCAATTTTTAATATTTAGAAAATTTTATATTTTTTGCGTCACTTTTAAAAACCATCGGTGGGATGTTGTAGCAGAAACCTCATAGATGATGAATTCGAAAAACGACTCGAGATTACGATTCGCGAAATTACGTACACCCAGAAAGAAATACTATATAAATAATAGTTTTTACTATTAAAAATAGTCAATGGGATAAATTATTATTTTAATCGGAAAATACTATTAAATGCTAGAAAATACCATGACATTGCCATTGAGTTTATATGAAAAATTTTATTTTTTGTATACTATTAAGTCAATAATTGTCCTATTGACCAATTTTAATGGGATTTTAGGGAATTTTTTTCTGGGTGTATACAATAAATCCAATTGATGTTATATGGATGGTTTTAAAATCTAATGTTATTCACAACGAGTATTTTATGATTTTTTAAATACAAGTAAAGCCCGTTTACGAATTGATATCGCGAATCGGTTTTTGAATTCATCATATGTGAGGTTTCTGCAACAAGATCCCATCCATGATTTTTAAAAGTGACAAAAAAATATAAAAGTTTCTAAATATATATAAATAAAAGTGATATGCACTTCAAATGCATGTAAAATCCGTATATGAATTGATATCGCAAAGCGGTTTTCAATTCATCATTTTTAAGGTTTCTGCTACAAGATCCCATCCTTGGTTTTTAAAAGTGACGGAAAAAAAAATTCTAAATATTAAAAAGTGATATGCAGTTGCTCTTCAAATACAAGTAAAACCCAGATGTGAATTGATATCGCGAAGCGGTTTTCGAATTCACGATCAAGGGGGCTTCTACTACAAGATGCATACAATTTTTTTTGAAAGTGATGCAAAAAATATATTTTTTGAAATTATTTCACACTATGGTACACACTTGCATTTAAAATGCAATTTAAAACCGCGAACGAATTGATCCAGGAAAACGGTGCACGCACATATCCTTGGATTGGTCTCTAGTTTCACGTGGATTTTTTCCATTGTGAAAAGTAGGGTATTATCAGGGCTAACAATTTATGAACGAAAAAAACAGAAAATATGGAACAAAAAAAAACTTAAAATATGGATCTTATTTTAAGGATCAAAAAACTTAAAATATGCATCAAAAACTTGAAGGCTGATTCTTTTTTTTAATTATGTGTTATGAAATATTAACACCACGAGCGCCCATGCCCGAGCCGGGATTCGAACCCGACACCTTCAGAATGCAGCGCGCTACCTCTGGACTGCTGAGGCCGGCTAAAAAAGATAGATACACAATTTGTTTAATTTAATCATTTTGCCGTGTTATGAAATTTTTCCCTTCATACATTATGATGAAATAAAATTATTTTTCAAACAACATTTTATTTTTCCTTGGTTGAAATACAGGCGGAAAAATAATTAATGATGGAATTGATTGAATAATATTTTTCGTATGAGAACGAATGTCTTATACTGAACAATTATTTGTTTTAGCTAATTTCCAAAAACAAATGAACGCCATTAATCCTTTAATTTTTCTTCATGTAAAATGAGAATGTACATTCTATATCAAACAGTTCACTTTAACCATGCTTTTGCTTTGCACCCAACCAAATTTCATACAATTTACAATCTTTTGTCTCCTCTGATAACCACTGAATTCCAGATATAGTTTCCTGCAGTAAGATTGTTTGATTTTATCGAATGCAGTCCAAATATCTGTAAAAATTTTGAAATTGTAGTGGATATTTGTCAAAATTAAGACAAACGAGTCAGTTTATATCAAAAATATGAATTTACCCTAGGAGAAATTTATTTTTAGAAATTTACCCAATTAGGTTAGACATGATCATGGCCTGATCATTTTCGTCATGTAACTGATGGGGCATTGACAAGGGAAATTTTCAATGATCAGGTCTCTATCATGACCCTAGTACAGTTTCTACTAGTTTCTATGGTTAAATTCACATATATGGATTTTTGGCTATAAATTCTTATGTTTTTAAATATTGAATATGTAAATCCATGTAAAAGGTAGCTCTGATTACACACGATTTTTATCATTGACGACCCATACATCAATTCTAAATAATTTGATGGTGCTGAGTTTGATTGCATACTCAGTTTTTTCTATTACGTAACCATCAGTGTTCTCATTCTATTCCGATCGGAGTTCTACTCCATTTCATTTGTATTTTTTAAATCTACTCCTCTACTCCGGTAGTAGTATTTTATACTCCTTTCTCATTACTTTATACTCCCTTTTACTGAAATCTACTCCATTTTGCAAAAATTGCTTACATTTTTAATTTGATGAGAACAATTTCTTGCATCCCAAATAAATTGTTAATATTATAATTTTCCTAATAACTATTACCAATTATCTGTAAAACAAATGTAATTTTTAAGGCATGGAACTTTAAATTGTAGAAGAAATAATTAAATATACGTTTGTATCAACTTTTATAAATACAATTTTGAAAACACCAGGTATTTCATTTGATGTTCCAGATACACCCAAACTCTAGAATAGACCACCCTGTTTAAAGCAGCATTATAGAAAATCCATAAAACCAGGAATGAATAAAAATGTCGAAATTAACATATCTTTTAATTTACTCGAATCTAATACACTAAAGCATATTTCTACTCCCTTTCCTTCAAATTTACTAGTATATTTAATTTTCTACTCCTTTTACATCAAATCTATTCCATTTTGCAATATTTTCAATTCTACTCCTTTTTACTCATTTCTACTTCTTTTGCATTGCCAAAAATGTGAACAGTGGCAACCATTTTTGGAGAAAATTGTAAATATATTTTTAAACCGTTCTCACCCACTACTTAGAATAAACCAGTTGGGAAGGTTAGATCACATGGGAAATTTTAAAGTAGGTGTAATTATGATAGTTCGGATTATCAAAATTATAGTCGGTCTAAGCCAACTATAAATACCCTACACATATGTGTGGTTACCATTCAAAGTGATATATAGGTCACCAGGGTATACGAATCCTGAAAATAACTACAAACATTCAATCGCTGAAGAATTTCCATTCATTTGATACCCATATTTACATATGGGTAGGTGTACCGAATATCGATTTCTTTTTTGGTGAACCACAAGTCTTTTCGCCGGAAAACATTATTATCATGTATTTGAGCATGATGTCAATACATATTTGACCAAAAGAGTTTACCTAAGCACGTATACAGTAAAATTGATCTGTATATGTAAATTTTATATGAGGTATTTGAACATAAGTGGTCGGATCATAGGTCACAATGGACCGATCTCGCCAATTTTCGCACATACAGCGTAGGTATATTAGTAATCTAAGTTATAAGTTTCATTTATCTAGCTCTTCAATTTTAAAAGTCTTAGGGATTTCAACAGACAGACAGACGGACAGACAGACGGACAGACAGACAGACGGACAGACAGACGGACAGACGGACATCGCTAAATCGACTCAGGAGGTCATGCTGATCAAGAATATATATACTTTTCCATACCGGAGATGCTTCCTTCTGGGTGTTACAAACGGCGTACCAAACTGAATATACCCTTTCACTCTTAGTGTAGGGTATAAAAAAGATAAGTTCTGTGAAAAAATAGTTTAGCAACAAAACTTAAATGCAAATTTTCTTTTAAATGTCAGGACTAATTTTAATATACTAATGAATGCTAATATTCCAATAACTTTTTAGAATAATTTAATCTAAACTCGGAAATTTTTGATTTTTAAAATTTTTTTATAATTTAAGATTTAATAAGTACCAAAAAAAAGCCAAGCTTCCCATCAAAATTACTAACTTTTGTCTTATTAAAATATGCTCTGAAAACATAATTTTGATATGGTCAACTGGGGTGACTTTGACCCGAAAAACTGTATATGTCGATTTTGTAATAAAGTGTTTTTCAATAATAGCGCTACAAAAGTTTTTTTCAAGGGTTTTTCAACAGGGACGTTACAAAAGTAGAGCGACAGTGACAGCAAACGACGCCATATTTCTTGCTGCTCTTTTGACATTTCTCTTCGGTAAGGTTTACCATTTCATGATGGAAAGATATACGAGCCAACAACGAATAGAAATTATTAAAATTTACTACCGAAATTCGAATTCGTATATTCGTATATTTAATGGAATTTAACATATGTAGATAACACAAAATAATCAAGTAAAATAGTCAACTAATATGTAATATCAATTACAAAAAATAAATTATGACTTATTTATAATGAACACACCTCTTTTAGTAAAGGTTTTATTTTTTTTTTATATTTCTAAACAAATAATGGCCACATTCAGTTTGTACCCGCCTCAGTCTTGCAATTAAATCAACTGCATTATTATCAATTTAAATTATTTTGTCAATATCTGACAATAAATAAAAAACTAACAAAAATTCAACCGCGTTTATTTTTAAAATGGGAAAATATAGTATATATTTGGAAAAGAATGGAACAATAAACCCACAATTTCACATGAGTTAATTTAACATTATCTACACACGGTCGAATTATTTGATGTGGGTTTTAACCGGTTGAATGTGACCCCCATGCATAATTTGGGGCGACTTTAACTAGAGCCAAATTTACCCCAAAAACATTAATTTTAAGAACGATTAAATAAAATAAATAATTAAAAATAGTAATGGACTAAAATGACAATACATATATGGTTTATTAGAAAGAAAATATATTAATTTCTAACATAAACAATGTAACGTATTGATATCATACGTGTATTTTACATACTACATTGATTTTGTTCGTAAATAAAATTTATGCTTTTCAGCTACATTTACAAAGATATTTATATATTGGAATATGAGAGTTAAAAGTTAAGATAGAAAAGGCTCCAAAGAAAATTATTGTAAAAGGATTGAAATCTGTACGGCAATTGGATGCTGAGAAAATTTGATTGGCCAAAGTCACCTCCGGAAGTCTAAAGTCACCCCAGTTGATATTTATATCAATTTTCAAAAAAAAGAAACGAATGCCACTTATCTTAAAATATCATTACTTAGTATGTCTATTCTTATTGCATACTCAGTTTTTTCCTATTATGTAACGAATTGAGAAAAATGCGGATAAAAACATAAGTAAAATATACAAGTATTTTAAAATTAAACTGTTTTAACGGAAACTGTGTTGATAGAGCATATTTTAATCGATACAAAAAAGTTAGTAGTTCTCACTGTTAGATTGAACTATGTACTACATAACCATAAATCATTTTCTTATTTATCACTAGATACAAAATGCTAAAATAATCGCCCAAAAATAGTTTAAAAAAATAAATATTTTTCGAGTTTAGATTCAAATATCTTCAAAACCAATCGGAGTAATAGTATCCGTCGGTATACTGTAACTAGTCTTGACAATTGAAAGAGAAATTGCGTTTACAGTTTTTTTGGAAATCTTGTTCTGTAACTAACTGTATTTTTTTAATTGTAAAAAGTGGCTAAAAAATGGCCTAAAATATCGATAGCATTTTTTTTTAAACGTTACGCTGTCAAAATCAGAAATCGCGATTTTGAAAGAATTGATGTATACACCCAGAAAAAATACTATATAAATAATAGTTTTTTACTATTAAAAATATTCAATAGTATAAATTATTATTTTAATCGGAAAATACCATTAAATACTAGAAAATACCATGACGTTGCTATTGAGTTTATATGAAAATTTTTATTTTTTTGCATACTATTAAATCAATAATTGTCCTATTGACCAATTTTAATGGGATTTGAGGGAATTTTTTTCTGGGTGTAGGAAGTCCATGGCTAACATTTTTTCTCGTTTTGTTGAGTTTCTGATTTCATATACATATATAAAGAGTATTTATGAACCATTTTCTCGGATGTGTTTTTTTTTCATTTCTATTCTCTAGATTCTTCTTGTAAACCTTTTAGAGCACTTTAACCTTAAGAACTTTAAACTTTTGATATATTCATTTCACTATGAAAGAGTCCTCAAAGTGCTTTAAATTATTTCTGTTGCTTTGTTCATATTTCAAGATAGTTTCATCTACATCATTTTATTGAAATTTTGTCAAATTTCCAGTTGATTTAATTTGCAATTCACACATTTCACTCCGTTGCCCGTTGTGACTTGCAACAAGTTGTAACACAAATCGACCAGCAGGCAGGCAGGCAGGCTGTCATCCTTTTTAATGCCTGCCCAAAGGATCATGTTTTTGCATGCTTACTGCATGTCTCACACTATTGATCGCTCACATTCGTGTGTCTGACTGTTTTCGTTCAGTTCATGAATGAGGCAAAAGTCCTTTTTGGTCCAGGTTGCGAGCAGCATGCTGCGGTGGAGGTGGGGGTAGGAGCGGTGAATTTCTTTTCAAAACATAGCCCTGGGTTTGCGCATTTCTCGCATATACTTTATATCCTGTTTTTCTTGTCCCTACAACATGCGTTATTGTTGTGCCTTGAATGAAATAGAGGCATGTTAAGGCAAAGACAACCTACGCACACACATACAACATATATCCTTAATATGCACATAATAACCTTGTATGTATTTATGTCCGTCTGTCTGTCTGTATTTGTGTGTATTTGTAACCTTAGCGTTTGAGCATGTGTGAAGTATAGCATATTCAATTTGTTATTTATTTATTTCCTTTTTATTTCTTATTTTTTTAGACATCTTCGAATTAAATGAAACATGAATTTATTGAATATTCGGTTCTTGTTTATTTATGCCACACTTTAACGTAATCAAACACAAACCCTAATCCATAAAGCGACAAAACCCCAGCCTTTGAGTTGAAATTCTTTTGTGCGGTTTCAAACGTGTAACAGAGGGGAGTTTTTTTTTTTGGTTGGTGACAAAGGCTTCGCTATTGGTATCCTTGCAGTAACTAGGACACTTGGATGAAATTAAATTTGAAATTCGTTTGAATTTTTGGGTTTTGTGTTTTTTTTTAAGATTTTCAGTCTTTGTCAGTAAATGAAATGTGTTAAGCAGCTTTAAAGAGTTTTGCGTGAAATACTGGGAATGAATCAAACATAAAATGGTTGTGATGACTGTTAAAATTAATATTCTAATATTAAAATATTGCTAAAATTGAAATTTTTAATAATTTATTTTAGAAAATATAAAAAACACTGCATATGTATTTTAAAATAAATGAATAAATGCGTGCAGTGAAGAAATATGTTTGTTGCAATGATTTTTTGTTTATTGTTCTATAGATAAGTTGATTTTTGCTGTTAAATTCAATTTGAGGTAAATATAAATGATTACAATAAATTTGTCATCAAATTTGAAAATAAAACAATTTTTAAGTTTTATATTTGTGAGTATTTTAATTGAATTGTTGTAATAAAAATGGAATTTAATTTTTTGACATTTTTAAATAATGATACCGTCGATAGGTACTTTAAAAACAAACAATGATTGCCTTCACATCATTATTTTATTTTGCACCAATGAAGAGTAAAAAATTCGAAAATTTGAAAATCTTGTCATGCCAATACATATGGCGAATCTTTTAATTTTTTTGTTATAACTCTTTATTGATGCAAAATAACATAGTGGTGTAAAAGAATTAATTGTTCGTTTTCAATGCACCTACCGATTCACATCATTATTTAAAAATAATTTGACAAACATTTTTCTTGCCAATGATAAAAATTCAAAAAAATCATTTTAATTTAATGACGTCAATCGCTAGGTGCTTGAAAAGAAACAATTAATGCCTCTACACCAGTATTTTATCTTGTACCAATAAATAGTTATAGCAAAAAAAAAAAAAAAAAAAATCTTGTCATGCCAAAAGGGGCGAATCTTTTGTTTTTTTATACCCTACACCTATGAGGTACAGGGTATATTAACTTTGTGCATATATTGTAACGCCCCTTAGGAGGCGTGTCCGGTATGGAAAAGTATATATATTCTTGATCAGCATCACTACCCGAGTCCGTTTAGCCATGTCCGTCTGTCTGTATGTCTGTCTGTCTGTCTGTCTGTCTGTCTGTCTGTCTGTCTGTCTGTCTGTCTGTCTGTCTGTCTGTCTGTCCGTCTGTCCGTCTTGCTGTCTTGCTGTCTTGCTGTCCGAATACAGAATAACTTGAGAAATACTAATCAGAATGCGATGAAATTTCGTCTCAATATATTTTAGCTAAAAGTAGGAACTGAGTTTGAAAATTAGCCAAATCGGTCAACGGACACGCCCACCTCCCATACAAGTCAATTTTATATAACTCTTTCTGGACTAATAACTCGAAAAGTATTCAATATATAGTTATAAAATTTAAAACGTATTGTTAGAATTTACCTAAAAATATGTGGTCAAAAAATGGGCGTGATCCGCCCACTTTTTTTTTTCGTTATTTCCCGGGTTTTCATAGTGGAAATTTGATCCGTAAATTATTAAAATCAAATCTATGAGATATTTGCCTTTCAAAATTTTAAATATAGGCGTGGTCCGCCCAATTACATTTTTCAAAATTTTTATACCCTACACCTATAAGGTACAGGGTATATTAACTTTGCGCATATATTGTAACGCCCCTTAGGAGGCGTGTCCGGTATAGAAAAGTATATATATTCTTGATCAGCATCACTACCCGAGTCCGTTTAGCCATGTCCGTCTGTCTGTCTGTCTGTCTGTCTGTCTGTCTGTCTGTCCGTCTTGCTGTCCGAATACAGAATAACTTGAGAAATACTAATCAGAATGCGATAAAATTTCGTCTCAATATATTTTATCTAAAAGTAGGAACTGAGTTTGAAAATGAGCCAAATCGGTCAACGGACACGCCCACCTCCCATACAAGTCACTTTTATATAACTCTTTCGGAACTAATAACTCGAAAAGTATTCAAGGTATAGTTATAAAATTTGAAACGTATTGTTAGAATTCACCTAAAAATATGTGGTCCAAAAATGGGCGTGATCCGCCTACTTTTTTTTTCATTATTTCCGGGTTTTCATAGCGGAAATTTGATCCGTAAATTATTAAAATAAAATCTATGAAATATTAGCCTTTCAAAATTTTAAATATAGGCGTGGTCCGCCCAATTACATTTTTCAATTTTTTTTTTAGTTTTTTTATACTTTATATAATTTTTTTAATTTATGGGGATATAAGACGTAAATTTCTGATATATGAATAATATTCTGAGGGTTAATATCCCTACCAAAGGTGTAGGGTATTCCATAGTCGGGCCCGACCGACTATAAAAATCCGCCCCATGTGACCGAACTTACCTAACTTTCCCAACTCGTTTTTCCTATATAAATTTTTATTGGTGCAAAATAAAATAGTGGTGTTAAGGCATTACAGAATTCTATGGGGAAGTCCAGTCCGAGGAAGAATTATCTTTGAGAAAAGTTGATTTGGCGGAGATTTTTTTTTACCGTTACTACATTAATAATACCAATAAAAAAATATCGACAGCGAAGCACGGGCCCTTGCTATATTCGATAAAATTCTTAAAAATTATGACAATTAAATTTTATATTAATATTATTATAATGTTATATGTTAAAAGTTATTTTCCAAAAATGTTTATTATTTTCTTATAAAAAAGTTTATTGGCATAAAATCATCTTAAACTAATTCATTTATCTATACTAACTGTATGCATGATCAAAATATAATCATATTTATTATAATGAAAATATGAATTTAAAAAAAAACGATGATTGTTTCTGCTTTTTTTTCATAATTTTTTGTTCCGGATCAAAGCAATTGTGAAAAAAACGATGTTGCTCAAATGAAATAATACACAAACCTTTCTTCTTAATATATGAAAGGTTTGTGTCTTTGGAATGACACTTAAAAATTTTAATATTTTAAATAGATTAAAAAAAACGAAGCAGCGGCGATTATCGTGGTTAAATTACCACGTTCATTTTACCAAGAGTTGGGAGTGATGGTTGGATGCACTGTTCTATTGAAAATGGTTCTTGCAGCACCACAAATGGTAGCTACGACACACACAAAAAAATAAAAACACAAGCGCAAAAAACACAGGTGGACGTTGAGGATAACGAAGGTCCTCCGACAGGAAGGCTCCCGACGTCCAACATAATTTGATATAATTTTTTGAGTGGTTAGAGTTCTGGTTGTCGTCACAAAAGGAAATTCCAGCTAGTTTTCAAAAAATATATTTTGTTTATCAAAAATTTTGAAGTTTATTTTCTGTCAATTTTTGTCAGCAACATTCAGCAATTTTCGCCGTAATCGTTTTAGCCAGTACACATTTTCAATAAGTTGAGCCGGATAGCTACACCAGAAATTTATCTGGTTCAAATGTTGTTTTTGTCTGCATATAAAATTTGTTCCAGCTCAAATTTAAATGAAGTATGAAAAAAACGCAGCTAATGTTATTTCTAAAATGAGTTGGTTCTGATACAAATTTAGTTTTAAAACTTGATGTTCCGCAGTGTAGTAAAATATGCTTGTTGCAAGAAACTGTGATATATAATTGTTGCGATTTGTTGATTTTTGAAAACACTTGTTGGTTTTAAATACATAATAATATGCTTAATAATAAGCTTATTTCAATAAGCACTATAGTGCTATATGATTGTTGCGTAAAACAAACAAAAAAAAAAATGATTGAAAAATGATTAGTATAATTTTTGATGAATTTTGTCAATACATTTGTTTTCTTTTAACATAAAACCATGTTTAAATAGTTTTAAAATTTCTCAGATTTATTTCAAAATTTTTCTTAATTTTATACATAAATAATAACAGTGCTACAGAGACAATGATTACTGAAATCATGTTATGATCTGGTTTCATTAAACATATGCACACGCTGCAAAAAAATGATTCTCCCATATATAATTTTGCAGACATTACATATATCTTTGGAGCTTTATGCAAACAAACATTATTATAATAATAATATAATAATAATGCCAAACATTATTATAATAAGAGCCAAACATATTTTTGTTTTTGTTCAAACATATTTATTTATCAGAATAAATAGTTTTCGGCGTTCTTGCAAACATATATATGTTTGAATGTGAAAAACAATTTATTATTTGGAAACATATTGATGTTTTCATTTCATATTAATATAAATAAAAAGTAAATTTAGTGCTAATAATTTTTTTACACAATATTCATTTTTGCACTTTTTTTAAATTATTTTTTTTTATTTATTATATTATATAATTAACAGCTATTTCTCGGCAGTAAATGACAAACCTCCGAGAGTAAAAACATTGCCTATGAAAAGCTCTCACCCGCCGTTCGGATTGAAAGCGTAATTAACTTCCACTTTGTGAACTATCTAGAGCGAAACGAATTACTTACACCCAGATAAAAATACTATATAAATAATAGTTTTTTCCTATTAAAAATAGTCAATAGGATAAATTATTATTTTAATCGGAAAATACCATTAAATACTAGAAAATACCATGACATTGCCATTGATTTTATATGAAAAGATTTATTTTTTGTATACTATTAAATCAATAATTGTCCTATTGACCAATTTTAATGGGATTTGAGGGAATTTTTTTTTGGGTGTAGTGACCGACAATATGGTTTCCGTAGGATCAGATCCACCGGTGACTTGATGGCGGTCCTCTCTGAAAAGTGGAATAATTGTATTCATCTTTTCGGGGAAAGTAAGGTTGTTGCTCTGGATATTTCCAAGGCTTTTGAACGAGTGTGGCATAAAGCCCTCGTCTCAAAATTAATTGCATATGGTGTCAGTGAATCTTTTATTCGATGGATATCGAGTTTTCTCCAGGGTCGTTCAATAGGAGTTGCGATGGATGGTGTGTTCTCCGAATAACATTTCATCAATTCTGGAGTTCCGCAGGGTTCCGTCCTATCCCCGTCCCTATTTCTGGTATTTATTAATGACCTTCTGTCATTGACCCAGAACCCAATTCATTCCTTTGCAGATGACTGTAACATTTGTCATTCATATTCGTTCTACAAGCGCTTTTTGGAGATTGAGAGTAAAAGACGCACTATGAATGACACACTCAACAAGGACCTTACATCAATCTCCGAGTGGGGTCTTGCAAATAGAGTTGATTTTAATGCAAGCAAGACCCAATGTTGTCTGTTATCTCGCAAAAGAATGGATTCACCCCTCCCTCCCCTCAATATGGGTGCTGTGGATATTGTGCAGTCAGCTGCTCTTGACGTTCTGGGCATATCAATTCAATGTGATCTCCGTTGGAATGACCACATATATGATGTGTCGAAAGAAGCGGCCAATTGCTTCGGTTTTCTGAAACGGTGTAAGACATACTTCACACCTGCTGACTTGCGCACTGTCTACACTACCTATATTCGGCCTAAGATGGAATACAACTCGCACATATGGGCAGGGGCTTCTAAATCTTCTTTGGAGTTCCTGGACCGAATCCAACAACGTGCAATATATTTAATAGGGGATGAAAATATTTCATACTCTATAGGCTCTCTTGAGCACCGAAGGACCGTTGGTTGTGTAAGCCTGTTTTATAGGTATTACAATGGTAAGTGTTCGAGGGAGATACATGGCCTGATTTCACCAGGTCGTCTGTTCTCTCGTTCTACTCGGGCATCGAACTGTAGTGCTAAACTATTATAATTGGCGGTACTTAAACAAATTCATCCACCAAAAAGAACTTTTGAACTAAATAAAAAGTATGAATGTGATTTTTAAAAGTAGACAGCGTTGTTATTTATTTATAATGCCAAACATAAATATGATTAAAGCGTTGTCATACCAATTCTATTATTTTTAAATTCGTTATCACCCACGAATAACCAAATACGTATAATTAAAGGGCTTTTTTAACGTTGAATGTGTTAAATAGCCGAAATTATAAACATATAGTAATATCTGATGAAATATATGTGTTTCTACAGAAACATTAATATAGTAAATTCATATAAATCTGCGATTAATGCAAGTTATGTTTAAAGTATAATAATATTTCAATCTGAATTAAATAATTATACAGTTGTATTTAGATTTTACTCCTAATATATACATGGTGATTTCGAATTACGTTATAATTGCATTCAAACATATTCAAACAAATCTTTTCTATTCGTGCAGTTAAGCAAAATGTGAATATTACAAAAACAATAACAAGTAACTGTAATTGCAATAGTTTTCAATATGTTAGTCGATATATTATTATTATTATTATTATTGGTGTTGCTAACATTGGTAGAATTTGATAAAAATTATCCTTTGAATTTATTTTAGGATCTGAAATCATTTCTTGAAATTTATTGATTACCACAGATATATGAAACATCTTTGATTGCTCCCTAGTAGAAATTTTGGTAGGGCATGGTCATGAAGTGATCATGTCATTATTTCAGATAATCGGGATATGACGAGGCCCATAATGTCCTTGGAACGCAGTGTCCTGATCATGTATTGACCTCATGTCATGATCGGGCAATGCCCCATTTTAATATATACCCGACAATTTCCTTGTCTGAGCCCGAGCATAATAGGGTTTCTCTCATTAATCTCGATCATTGCCTGATGCTAATTTCATTATGAGGTACAAATAATGTAGCTATGATCGGGAGCATTGAATGTTTAGATAATGTAAACCCTGCTTTGGTAAGCATGATAAGGGCATGCAAAGGCAATGATCATATTTTCTCCAATAGGGCTTACCCAACGAAAACCCGATCATTTCCTGATGGCGCATCGGGCAAATTTCTACTAGGGCTGTAGTAATTTTATAATTGTAGATTTTAATTCAAATAATTATAAAATAAACAATTATTCATTCAAATTCATTGCATTAAATATATTTATTGAATTCCTGACAACAATTAAGACAATAATGACTGAAATCATCAGATTTCTAAAAACATTTTTTGATAAACAAAATATGATTGTTGCAACAAAAAAAAAAACTATAATTGCGGGATTATAATGTGAATAATTAGTTAGTGCTTAGACAATTAATTATTTTTCATAGAATACATAAATAAATATTGAATTGAATGAAACAACATGTGGCTATCTGAATTTATCTTTCAAATATTGTATATTGTTATCGCAATAAATGATTTGAATGGTGTTATTCTTAGAAATCATTAATTTCTCTGTAAATCTCTGAATTTTTGGAATTTCACAATTTTGAATTCAGCTATTCTATCATATAGAATATTACTTCAAACATAACACAATCATTTATTTATTGTCTTTATACATTAACGTGAACATATAATTTAAACTGCATACCAAGTTATATAAAATATAATTGCAATATATTCCAAATATTTGCGTCGCATAAATTGTAAAAAAAATACAACTTAAATTTATGAGTTCCAGTTGATATCCATTTTTGTAATTGCAAATATTGAAAGTATGTAAGATACATTTTAATTAAATTGCAATATTTCTGAAAATTTCATTGTTCTATTTTTAAGTAATTCAGTTTTTAATTAAATTAATAGCAAGTTTCCTCTGATTTTCATATAAAGTTCTTGTAAAATGAACCATAGAAATGCTATGTAGACATTTTGTAAAATAATTTTAATGCTTTCTATTTTTTTTTTTTTTGTTGATTTTCTTTTGTTTTGCATTAACTCCCAAAATAAATAAAATATTATTCTGCTTAAAGTAACAGCTAGATTCTATTGAAACACCCACATAAAAAATACGCCTTGTTTTCTGTTCACAATTAATATAGATAGTAGTAGAACCAGCTCTTCCTATCTATGTTTGTAAATGTCTGCATGAAAATGTCTATATTTATTTTGCTGTATATCTATGTTGCTGCTGCTGTCCATCATGTTGTTACAATGAATGAAATGTGGCAAACTCTTTGTTTTCGTAATTCAGAGACATGGATAAACATGGCTGTACAATGGAAATATGCAGGTTCATATCAGGTTGAACGTTACAGTATGAATGAGGGTAAAGAAAGCAAAAAAAAAAAAATTATCGATACCGCAAAAAGATAATGGTAATGCAAAAAATGTTAATCAAACTAAATGCATTCAAAAATTTATACATTTTATACTTTTGAAATTGAATAGCATCAATTATTATTAAAGAATTTCAATACAACAATAGTTTGAAATTTAAATTGGGATTACATTTGAGATTTTCCAACAAATATTTCAAATTTAGAACTAAATATCTGGAAAAATTATTGCAATATAAACATTTCTTTAAATATTAAAAGTTCACTTAACCTTTTAAGAAAAAAGCATTATCGAGTTATAATAAATATACCGGAGACAAAATTTTAAGGCTGGCTAGGGAAAGAAACCCCAGACAAAATTTTTGGCAGGGTCGAGGCAGTTCACAAACATTTCCTCGACATATATCAAACAGACAAAGGCGGAGTCTGTAGCACAAGCTGTCTGTTTTCTGCCCGTACCCAACATATGCAGAGAAACTGCAAAAAAATTCCACAAAATTTAACAACCTGCTATACAATTCCCAAAATATTCCAGTTATCTGCGTGTTCTAAGTGAAATATGTCCAAATAAGTGTGTTAAATAAGTCCAAAATATTCCTAAAAATGTATGATATTTTGTCTCGGGTTCGAAAATATCCCGAGACAAAATTTCTAGCATTTTTCAGGTATATTTCGGGCATATTTCCGGCAAATATACAGATAAATCTGAAAGTGTATAGCAGGTTGTAATATTTTGTGGTATTTAAATGGCAGATACACGGGATATTTTGGGTACGGACAGAAAACAGACAACTTGTGATATAAACTCAGCTGTTGTCTGTTTGAAATATGTCTAATAAATGTTTCTAAACTGCCTCGACCTTGCTAAAAATGTTTTCTGGGGAAACTGCTTTGAGCGTGCCAAATATTTTGGCTTGGGAATTAGTTAAATGAATTTATAATTAGAAAAGATACTTTCCGGGGCAAAATTTTTGACAGGGTCAAAACGGTTAAGAAACATATTTTAGAAATATTTCAAGCAGGCAAAGGCGGAGTTTGTAGCAAAAGCTTATTCTTTTCTTCCCATTTCCCAAATAAGCTGGTAATCTGTCTTTAAAATTCCGTAATATTTGATAATCTGTCATACGCTTCCACAAACATCCAATTATCTGCGTGTTTGCTGAAGTATGTCGGATATATTCCTAAACATTTACAGAATAATAAAATATACCCGAGACATATACCCGGCAGATAATAGGCGGGAAACACATAGCTAAACGCAGCAGCTTTCAAGCTGATTATCAACAGATAATCAACAGGTAATCAACAGTTTTCGACATGTATCCGGCAGACAAAGACGGAGTTTGCGTCAAAACCTGCTTATTGTCTGCCCTAGAACAAAACGGAATATGACAGCTTCTTATGCATGAAGACAACTTCTTATGCAGTATAGTCTGCTTCACCATACCAAAAAACTGCCAATTATCTGTCTAACATATGTACATCGAAAAATAATAGTTCACAAAAATTGAATTTTAATTGAATTAAATACGTTATGTGGCAGCATTTCAATTTATTTATTTCATGGTGGATCGCAAGTAGACAGAGTCATTTTATAATTTGCTACATATGATATGGAATATGAAACTATAAACTAAGTACTAGAGATGGGCGCGTGCCTGTTTTTGATGGCACGGACACGCACGGGCACGCCGATAGGTGACACGCACGAGCACGAGCCCGACGAGTAAAATTACAGACACGCTCGAGAAGCACGATAAAACACGGGGTTTTAAAAACACGAAGAAACACGGAAAAACAACACAAAACACGGAAAAACACGACAAAACACGAAAAATCACAGAAAACCATGAAAAAGCAAGCAAAACGTGAAAAATAATACCGGAACCGTTTAGATTTTTGGAACCAGAATCGTCATTAAAAATGTGTTGAACGGGAACTGGAATCGAAACGTATATATTTATTTCTGGTTGGAATCGGTGCCGCCATTTTAAAAATATCGGAACCAGAACCGGAACAGATATTATAGTCCCTGTCAGGGAACGCAAAGAACCGAAACCGTTATAAAAAAAATGCATGGAACCGGAATTGAAATCCATTTTATGTGTTGGTTGAAAGCGGAATCGAAACCACAATTTAAAAAATCTTTAAAAATAATAAATAATTCAAAAATTAAGTTTTTTACTGTTTTATTCTCTTAAATCCATAAGTAAAACTAAAACAACAGATTTTTAAGAAAAGGCTAAAATATCACAAAATTTTTATTTTTTGAAGCTGGAAGGGTTTTTTAAATTGGGGTAGAAACTATAAAAACAAATCTTTAATGGGCGCGTTCCTGATTTTGGAGGCACGGATACGCACGGGAACGACAGCAACTAGCACGCACGGAGATTTGCACGCACGAACTCAGATTTTCGGACGTGACACGAAAAAAGCACGGTACGCGCCCATCTCTACTAAGTACCATCTAATTTCTGCAACAAGCATTCAAATTGCATTGAGATACATTTTATTCCAAAATAGCTACATTTATTATACACTAAATGAGAATTATTCAGATGGCATATTTGCTAAACAGGCATTATCTCCGAATTTCAAATAGAATGCCTAACTAGGAGTCAAAAGCCAAAAATGTCGAAATCCGTGCAACTTTTGAATTTGCTGCATGGAATGCAATACGTTCTGCGATCAAATTTTGCATAGTTTAATGCGCCAGCTTCAAGATTCCGAAAGACCAAACAGCCAACCAACCAACCGAACGACCGACCGAGCGAACGTACGCCATGCGCCATATTTTCTACGCTGTTTCCGGTCATGCCGGCAGCACTCATGACTTAAATGGCGACACTTAAAGTGGCAGCATAGAGTTGCCATACGAAGGAAGCGAACGAATTGCGGCTTCATGCAGTTGGTTAGCTTGACTGGCAGGACGGTGGCGGGAGGAAGGAAGGAAGCGGGGTGGCAAGTTAGACGTTGCACTAAAATGTGTTTGTGTGACCTGAGCTTATGTCTCACTCACACACATACACACCAGGAATCCAAATATGGAAGTCTGAGGGGGGCTGCTTTTGTTGCTTAGATTTCCGTCTTTAAGGAGGGTTTTAACTGCAGGTTCACGTTGTGCAAATAAATACTTTAATTGCAATTGTGGTGTAGTTTTTGTTATTACTACTACCTACTGTTGCAGTTGTTGTAAAACTTTAGTAGCACTTCAACTAATTGCAAAAACAACGAGAATGAAATTAAATAAAAAAAAACATTTCAGCTGCTGCTTTTTGTGAATTAAATTGAGAGCATTTTAAATTTAATCTTTTTTTTTAATGCAAATCAATTAATGCAGATTGCACAAAAGTCATATGAAAATCTATTCTGAAAGATTTTTAAGACATTCTAAAATATTTGAAATCCTTACTAAAATTTCTACAAAAAATATAATTCATTTGGTATTTACAACAATATTTCTATTGTAAGTTTAAAATTTTTGTAAAATGACAAAGCGACCAGTTTTGATTAAAACTAAATAAAATGTGCATTACCAATTTTTCGAGTTATTCAAATATAAAATATACCGTCATTATGCAATTGAAATTATATGAAAATTTCAATTCGATCAACTCTGCATTTTTCTTTTCCAGAATTCGATTTAGCAATACAAAATACAAAATATTTAAATTGATTTCAAGTTCTGTAAACCAAATTCAATGCGAATTTTGTTTAACGTAGGGTTGTGCGATTATCAATTAATCAAATTCTTGATTAATCAGAATCTTAATTAATTCAAATATAAAGAATTTTATTCAACAAAATTTATAAATTTATTTTTAAAATAAATAAAAAATAATAGAACCATATCGTCGTCGTTCAGTGAAAAGTCACCAAGTCCAAAAGTTTAGTATTGATTTTAAAGATATAAATTACCTTAACAAATCAGAATATTTTTGGATACTAATAGTACTAAGCATGTAGTATAGATAACACATTCCGCTACAAAGTGCAAAAAAAATAGTTCGGACAAAACACTTGATCGTTATTGGCTTCTTTTCTTTATCGTTCTGTGAAAAATCACTAAGTCTCATATAAACCGTAATAAAGCTCCAGTTTATCCAAATAATTGTATCTGATATCAGTTTGGAGATGAAAGAACTGCTTAATATCTATCATTTAATCTAAAAATCGTTAAAATCCGACCATTTTTGTGGACTCGGCACCGTTTTATTCAGATTTTGACCATTGCCGTTCAGTGAAAAATCACTAAAAAAATCCCATACATATAAACAGTAATAGTGTTCCAGTTTATTCATTTTGCATTGGAAATGAAAGTACTGAATAATATCTATCTACAAAAATGGTTGAAATCAGACCAATTTTGTGGATTCGGCACCATTTTAATAATATTTCGAACATTGCCGTTCAATGAAAAGTTACTAAGTCCCATATAAACTGTATCAGTGCTCCAGTTTATCCAAATAATTGTATCGGATTTGAGTTTGTATTGAAGATGAAAGAACTGCATAATATCTATCATTTAATTAAAAAATTGTTCAAATCCGACCATTTTTGTGCAATCGGTACCGTTTTAATCATATTTCGACGATTGCCGTTCAGTGAAAAATCACTAAGCCCTTTATAAATTAGACTGATTTTTTACGCCGCTATAATGGTAATATTATTTTTTTTTTAAATAAGGAATGTTCATGTAGATCTTATTCTATTGTTTAAGTCCAAAATAGATTTGATCGGCCCCTTTTTAAGTGCTAATTGTGGACTTGAGTACTTTTCACTAAACTGAATTTTTAAATATTTGGAATTAGTGATTTTTCATTTTTAAAAATGAGTTCGTTTTTATTATAGTGGCATATATATATATCAGAGACGGGACTAATTCATTATTTTTCAAATTAAATTTGTTCATGAATTGAAATTGTTTTCAAATAATTTCATTTCTATTTATTTAAATGGCATTTGAAAAAAGTATTTTAATTCGAAAAATATTTCATTTGAATGTAGTAAACAAATTCCAATTCAAAAAAATTTGAAGTGAAATACTTTTATTCAATTCAATTCAAATTTTAAAAATTGGCATTGATCAATTTCAATTCAACAAACATGAATTGGAATTGATCAATTCTATTTAAAATACAAAAGCATTGATATTGAAGTGGCACGCACCACTTTTCGGCTTGAATGTTTTTCAATGGCACAGAATTGCATCCAGGTGCATCATAGGATATTTTTCGGTAAATCTGTTGCACCCGGTCCAGCATATTTGAATCTGTTTTAAGGGGCATAGATTCACATCTAGGTGGATCATTCGACGTTTTTGGTTGAATCTGCACCAATTAGCCACAGATTCTTTTTTTGGGTGAATCCCTTCATGTGGGAACAGATACGCATCTAGGTCCATCATTGATACATATATCCAAAACCCACAGCGTCATTGGACATTTTTTTGGACAAATTGATTCCATTGGGATTTGGCCAGAACCTAACTGCGTCATTGGACATTTTTCTAAGACAAATTGGTTCCATTGGGATTTTGCCAGAACCCAACTGCGTCATTGGACATTTTTTTTTGACAAATTGGTTCCATTGGGATTTGGCAAGAACCCGTTTGTGTCATTGGACATTTTTTTTTGGACAAATAGGATCCATTGAACCCACAGGATCCATTGATCCACAGAACCCAACTGCGTATAGGACATTTTTTTTTTTTGACAAATTGGTTCCATTGGGATTTGGCCAGAACCTAACTGCGTCATTGGAAATTTTTTTGGACAAATGGGTTCCATTGGGATTTGGCAAGAACCCGTTTGTGTCATTGGACATTTTTCTGGACAAATTGGTTCCATTGGGATTTGGGTAGAACCAAACTGCATCATTGGACATTTTTTTTAGACAAATTGGTTCGATTGGGATTTGGCAAGAACCCGTTTGTGTCTTTGGACATTTTTTTGGACAAATTGGTTCCATTGGGATTTGGCCAGAACCCAACTGCGTCATTGGAGATTTTTTTGGACAAATTGGTTCCATTGGGATTTGGCAAGAACCCGTTTGTGTCATTGGCCATTTTTTTGACAAATTGGTTCCATTGGGATTTTGCCAGAACCCAACTGCGTCATTGGACATTTTTTTAAAAAAAAATTCCAAAGATACATCAGGATGTGAATCTGTATACATTGGAACAAATTCCACCAAAAATGTCCAATATTACATCGTAGTGCGAATTTCACATGGAAATTATCACCACTTGAACTTTTATTACAGGGCGCTCTACTAAAATATTCAAATTAATTCAATTCAAATCAATTCAATTCATACATTTTTTGATGGCATTGAGTATTTCTAAGCAATAATTTGAATTGAGTATTTATAATTTAAAATTTTTTAATTTGAAATACTTTGCTCAATTTATTTCAAAACAAATTTGAATTGAAATAAAATTTCAAACTTATTTATATTTTTTTTGAAGTGAATTACTTTGCTTCAATTCTAATTTTTTATTTTTGAGATAGAATTTGTTTTGCTCAATTCAATTCAAAATCAATTCTCAATTACAAAGTCCCGTCTCTGATATATATCTCGTTTTTTTTCGAAAAATGGAATTAATGACTTTTTACTGAACGACAAAGATATAATAAAATATTGTTAACATTTTTGCGACGCTAAAGGTGATTTATCAAAAATTCTGATTAATCAAAATGCAGATTACTCAAAATGATGATTAATCAAAATACTTTTTTATCAATTTATCACAATTTTGATTAATCAGAATCCTAATTAATTGATTAATCAATGGTATCACAAATTGATTAATCAAATAACTTGAATAATCGATTAATCGCCATAGTTTAATGGTATATTTCAAATGTCGATCGAAAGTAAATACCTAAATTTAAACGCATATTACCGCTTTGCTCCGATGGACATAAATACGACTTTTTTTTCTAAAGATCAAAATTACTAAATTTGCTTTGTTTACCGGATATGGCCATACCGGGTATGCCCATATTAACATCAACAAGAAAGGAACCAACATTTAAAAAAAATGAGACAGATTTCTAATATTTTTCAGGAATATTTCCGGCATATTTCGGTCAAAGTTAAATGGAGTATTTATGAATTGTATAGTAGGTAAAATTTTGTGGAATTTTAATGCCAGATTCATGGCAACGAGAACAAAAAAAAACAGACAGCTTGTGATATAAACTCTGCCTTGTCGGTTTGAAATATATCGAAAAATGTTTATTAACCCTTTCAGTGCATAGTTTTTATTTTAAACCGGCCTCAACAGTCGAGAGGTAGCGCGCTGGACTTGCATTCTGAAGGTCTTGGGTTCGAATCCCGGCTTGTGCATGGGCGCTCGTGGTGATATTAACCACAAAATAGTAGGGAATAGATTTCACAGTACAATGAATATAGTATGTCTGAGTGCTGTGGATTTTAGTAGATATTACAAAAAAAAACCTTCAAAAGTTTTTTTTTTTGGGATCATTTTAAGCTCAATAACATAAATTCACTATAAGTTAATAAAATATATATATTTTTAGTTAATTTTTTTGGAATGTTATCTTATGGTATATTTTTAATAAAAAATAATAAAAATAGTGTACATTTTTAAATTTAAACATATATTAAATTTAATTCATTTGACACTGAATACACTAATATTTAATAAATTACTAACAAACAAGTATAAAAAACTATATATTTTAAATATAATAAATACTAAAAATGAATTAACACCTGAATATGCAATTTTACTTATTTTGACCGAAACATCCCCTCACAGTTTATAAGTATATCTCTGATCAACTAAATTTATTTAGCAGCACATAATAGATATCATAAACTAACAGTTAACTTGTTTCTGTCAAAATATTATAGCCGAGTGTATTTCAAAAATGTCTTTGAAAAAGTGTTATCATATGGCATCAAATTACTGAAAGGGTTAACAGCCTCGACCCGAGGAAAAATGTTGACTAGGGAAGTAAGGTTTCTGACAAAAAAAAATGTATGGTATTTTCCAGGAATATTTCCATCATATTTCCGGCAAACACACAGATAAATGGAATTTTTTGGCATGTGTATAGCTAGTATTAAAATTTTGAGGAATTTTTATGGCAGATTTTGAGCTCAAAATGGTTAGAGATCTCAGCCTAAGTGCTTATAGGACAGTATTATTAATTATCACTGCCTTCAAGAATGGCTTGACATTTTCAAGACATATTCTCGACCAGTTTTTCAGCATATTCAGAAGAAAATAAATTCTACGCTGTGAACAATCTGAGAAAACTGCTCCAGAATGTAGGCAAGGTTTACTAAGAGTTGGTTTTTCATAATATAACATATATTTTCCATGAGTTTGGCATCTAGAGATGGGGAAAGCTGGTCCAGCGTGTTAAATTTTTTCATGTTTTGCGTATTATTTTGAGAGGATATGTTTCAATACCGGGGAAGGATTAGTAGTGTCGTTATTTCCCTTTTCAGTCTGTTTAGTTTTGCTTTGCGCAATCGTAAAGTCGGGGACATCTTCACAATGACTATGTCCTGCTTGATTGTGAATGTATAACCTTCAAGGAGGGGCGGGGAAAAAGAGTCCGCCCTAATTGAAGTGAAATGTCTTTATCTGCTCGCAGACTAAACTTAGATTATTTTAGCAAAACAATATTAAAAAAAATATATTCAACGATATTGGCTAAAAATCGTTTCAATTGTAAGAATAAATTGAATACTTTTATAAATTCGTTTAATAAAATTAATAAATAACTATTTGGTTATAATAAAACTTTAAACTATTTGCGAAGAAAATAGCTCCACAACAATGTTTAAATTGAATTAATCTTGTGTTCAAGACAGACACATCACACACACAAAATAACTATTCTGTGGTTGTCTTTGGCAAATGTTTGTTGAATGCAATTCTGTGCCATTGGATGGATGGCTTAGTAACATTGAAGAGGTTTTGGTTTTGGGCATGAACAACGTGCCATTGCCATTTTACGAAATCGTTTGGAAAATAATGAGAATATGCACTAGGCCCATGTTATTTCGAGGAAAACGTTTTGTAATGTTGTTTTCGAATGCCAAATGAATGAATGCGATACATATGCCCGGTTGGAAAGACGATCACATTTTTATTTGCAATTTCCAATCGAAGATATTAATATTTGCATCAAATGAAGCAAATAAGCCAAAACTCGTATGGGTTTTTCAACTTTTGAAATTAATGAACTGATTTATTGGACATAAAATTTTATAAAATTGGTGTCAGGAAAAATATATATATCGTCACTATCATGCCAAAGGAGCGTTTTTTTCATTTTTTTAATGTAGTTTTTCCTCATGTATACTGTGCCAAAATCGTGTGTAGTTTTGTTGTATATTTCTAGCCCCAAAAGACAAAACCAAAAGGACGAATTCGAAAAATTGCAAATGTTGTCATGCCAAAAGAGCGAATCTTTTCGTTTTTTTGCCTTAACTTTTAATTAGTATAAGATAAATTAGTGGTGTAAAGACATTAATTGTTTGTTTTTAAAGCACCTATCGATCATCATCATTGTATTTAAATATTTTTTTAAATTTTAATCAAAAAAGTTTGGACATTTTTTTTAAAATAATAAGGTCAATCGATAGGTGCTTTTAAAACAAAAAATAAATGCCTTTACTCGACTATTTTATCTTGCACAAATAAAGAGTTATAGCAAATAAATGAAAAGATTCGCCCTTTTGGCATGACAAAATTATCAATTTTTTCAATTCCTTGGTTATTTTTGCTATAACTCTTTATTAATTCAAGATAAAATAGTCGAGTACAGGTATTAATTCTTTGTTTTTAAAGCACCTATCTATTGGCATCATTATTTAAAAATATTTTGCCAAACATTTTTACTGCAAATAAAAAATGGAATTATAATGTTTGGCAAAATATTTTTAAATAATGATGCCAATCGATAGGTGCTTTAAAAACAAACAATTAATACCTTTGAACCGCTATTTTATCTTGCGCAAATAAAGAGTTATAGCAGAAAAAACAAAAATATTTGCGTTTTGGTCAGTATATAGCCCCACAAAGTCCGTATTTATAATTCAGTCAGTTTACTAAATCCAAAGATATTTTATATACGTTATAACAATTGATGAGTAAACCAAAATAACAGAAAAAATTGAAAAAAAAACTAAATTTTACTAATTTTTAAAGCACTTCAAAATTTAAAATTTGATTTCCCAACATGCAAATTCGCCCCTTTGGCATGACAGTGACGATATGATTAGATTTATATTAAGAATAACATCAAATTCTACCAATAGTATTATATAATATCAGTATATACAAATAAAAACAACATTTTCAGTAGAAATTCAAAAAGTTCAAAGTTTTATTCAAGAACACAATTTTCAAGTTCATGTCAGAACTTTTCATATGAAAATCATAAAAATGTTTTCATGAATTAAACAGTAAAAATATATTTGTTATTTGACTTAGTTAAATGTCGAAACCCCTATTTTTTTCAGGTGATAATAATTTCGAATCAAACTGAAAAAAAAAATTAAAACACTGAATAGTAAAATTTATTTACATAATTTGAATTTATATTGAGAAAAGATCGATTGAATTTAGTAATGTCAAAATCTATATAGGAAAATAAATGGTGAACCTGCTATGTGTCGATTTTTGCACTTCCAAACTTCTCCATTTTGTATGCAATTTGTAAATGGTAAAATATTCTATACCGCGATTTTCGCATGGGGTTTATTTAGATTTGGGTGTTTGTGTGTGCAGTAAGGTTTAAAGGTGTTTGTGCAATGTTATGCATGTATTAGCGGTAAAATGTTGCCAACCTGTTCGCACACAGAGCATCGGCAAGAGCTTGCCTCAGGCTAATGCCAAGTGCAAGGTTGAAATTGTTTGGTTTTGGCAAACGAATAGTGCTGCATACTTTAAGGCGTACAGACAGACAGACAGACAGACAGACAGACAGACAGACAGACAGACAGGAATTAAACGTTATATTCATTTGTTACTATTAAAAAGAAATTCGTCCAAACAAAAATTGCAATTAATTCTATATCAAAAGCAGATCAGTACAAAAAAAAACAGCCACAGATATTTAATATTTTTGTCATTTTTAATTAAACACAGAAAGAAGCTGCTGATGAAATTGTTTTCAAAAGCACTAAAGATTACAAAGAAGCCAAATGTAAAATATTATCTTGGAAAATTGATACACGTTGCTGTTGTTAATGTTTGCAAGGATAATTTGCATTAATTATAAATGGAAATTTAATTCGAACGAAGCATAGAAGATGCAGCGCAAAAGCAGTATGTATTATGCGCATGTATGCGATTTAGTATTTCAGATAAACTGTAGAGAAAGCCAGAGATGGTGACACCGATATAGGCAAAGGGAGAGAGAGAACCAGATTGTCAAAATGTGCATTCTTTGCACCCAGCAGAAAGTAACAGAGTATTAAATAAATGTAATTTACAAGTAAAACATAGTTATATTTGTTTTTATTTAAATATATTTATATTTTTTTTTAATTATATTAACAAACTATTATTTCATTCCCGGGCTACGCAGCGTTTTTTAACCTATTTTTTAAGCATAGCTGTTCATTTTTTTTTGTTTGTTTTGGTTTATGTTTTTACTCTTATTTTTTTAATTATGTATTAGCCTTTTGAGTTTTTCTATTCTCTTGATTTTTTTTTTCTTTTTTGCAAATGTTTGGTTTGCGATTGTTTTTACATTTTTTTTATCTTGTTTTTCCTTCTCTTTTTCTTTTTGCTTTTGGTTTTGTTTTTGCTTTTGTTTCTGAATTTGATTTTATGTTTTTTCTTTTGTATTTTCGAGATTCCCTTGTGTTCCATTTTGTTATTCTATTTCTGGCTTTGCGGTTTTACTTTTTTTTTTGTTGGTTTTGATTTTTTTAATCAATGCTTTTGTGTTTTAGTTGTTTTGCTTTTGTTATTGGATTTTTCAATTTTTGATTTTTTTGTTGCTATGTTATGTTTTTTCTTTTGTATTTTCGAGATTGCCTTGTGTTCCATTTTGTTATTCTATTTCTGGCTTTGCGTTTTTTTTTTTTTTTTTTTTTGGTTTTGATTTTTTTAATCAATGCTTTTGTGTTTTAGTTGTTTTGTTTTTGTTATTGGATTTTTCAATTTTTGATTTTGTTTTTATTTTTGCTTTTTCTATTGGTTTTTTTTGTTTTTTGCGCTTTTGCATTTGTTTTTGTATTGTTTGTTTTTTTTTGATTTGTTTATTTTTTTTTTGCTTTTCTTTGTTTTTTTGCTCTTGTGTTTTTAAATTTTGATTTTTTGCATGTATTTATGTTTTTTCTTTGTTTTTGTGTTTGTTTTGGTTTTTTTTGTGTATTTGTTTTACTGCTTTTGTTTTTTGTGTTTATGATATTGCTTTTCTTTTGTATTTACGGTTTGTTTTTTTTTGCTATTGTGTTTTTGCTTATTTTTTATTATTTGGTTTATTTTTGCTTTTGCTATTGTGTTTTTGCTTATTTTTTGTTATTTGGTTTTCTTTTGTTTTTGTGTTTTTTTATTTTGTAATTTTTGTTTTTGAGTTTTTTTTTTGGGACAAGTGCAAGGTTATGCATTCCGCCCTTATGTAGCCTATGTCACCCTACGGATTCCATTGGATCCAAGTGTAAAATTTCAGTCAAATCGGTTTAGCCGTGATGCTGGAACAAACATACGAACAGATCGACCGACAAACGGACCAAGAGTTCTATATAAATACAAGATATTATTAAAAATAGTTAATAATTTTTAATTTGTAATATGCCATTCGAAAGATAAAAACTTTTCAATCAGAAAGTGTCAAAAATATAAAAGTTTTTGTAAACATTACTTCGATCGGTCTAAGGGTATCTTAGGGGACCGCTTGGTTTCATATAAATGTGGCTGAATTAGGACAGTTGATACACGGATAGAAAAGATTTGTTTGAATATGCTCGAATGTAATTATAATGTAATTCGAAATCACTATATAATTATTGGGAGTAATATCTAATTACATTATAATTGAATTGTATTATTATTTTGTTCAAAAAAGGAACAACAGATGGGAAAACGAAAGGGAAAAAACGAATATTGTGTAAAGAAGATATTAGCACTAAATTTACTATTTTTACATTAAAATTAAATGTAAACATAAATATGTTTACATGTAAATAAAATGTGTTTCACATTCAAACATATATATGTTTGCAATAACGCCGAAAATTATTTGTTCTAAACAATAATACTTTTGTTTACATAAGCTACAAAGATATATGTAATGCCTGCAAAATTATGTTTGGGAGAGCCCTTTTTTTTGCAGCGTGTATAAGTTTATAATTTTAAAATGTATTTGATGATATATAAAACGACGATATTGTAGAAATCAACAAATTTGTATGACATGTTGACGAATAAAAACTTATCAAACTCTTTTCACAAAGACGTTGTAAAACTGGGTGCTTTGAATGGATTAGACTAAAACGGGATCTTAAATTAGATAGCTGAAATATTCATTAAATTTTCAATCACTTTTTCATGGCTGAAAGGCTAGAAGCTAAATTTAAAAACATTATGCATTTTCTACTTTTATACAAATCTAATGCATTTTTTCTACATATTTCATTTACCTGATGAAACACTAATCGCTTTCAATCACTAAATGCAAGAGAAATTCGATCGAGGCAAAAAGTTAATGTGAATGTCGACCAAGGCTCATTTAGCACAAAAATGTAAAAAATGCACTTTTCATTTGTCTTATGTATTTTCATTTATAGATCAATCATATTTTGATCGATTTCAGTTTTTAATATTATCTTGTTATGCGGAGAATCGATTATTATTTGAACGTATAATATAAATAAAAATATAATAGAGGAAAAACATTGTTTAAAAAAATAACTTTTAAATTTAAAAATGTTGATAAATTTTAGAGTATCTTCGTGGCTTTCAAATTAGCCAACGCTTCGTGTTGATCGTATAAAATTTATGGTTAAGAAAGGGTGAGAAAATGTAATAGTGTCGGTGCATGTTTTGCTTGATTTTACCAATGTCAAAATTATTCCACAAACGTATGGTTAGACAGAAGAACGAAATTTTGATATAATGATTGGTTCTGTTGAGAGCCGAGTGAAGTGCGTTACCAAAAATAGAACGAAAGAACACACAACCAGATGAAATCCATCCATTAATTGTAATATCTATAAAACAGGCTTTCACAGCCAACGGTTTTAATCGGTGCTCAAGAGAAACAATAGATGATAAAATACTTTCGTCCCGGAAACTGCAAAGAATATTTAATATGTTCGTTCTTATTCCGAATACAGGTGGGGTAAGAAGTGCGTAAGTCAAAAGAAGTGAATTGTACGTCAAGAGCAGCTGGCTCTTGGTTATTGGGTAAGTCTTGCTTAGAAATCTATTCTATTAGCAGGACCATCACTCGGATGTTATTCACTCTCAAGCGCTAAAGAGTCAGGGCGCTTGTTGAATCCATATTTATAAAATATATTACTGTCATCGACAAAGGAATAGATACGGTTTTAGATCAAAACCAATAGGTCATTTATAAAAACCAGAAAAGATGAAGGGACTTACCGGAACCTGTGATTTTCCTGAATTGTTTGAATGTTGTTCTAAGAGAACATCATCCGTCGCCAGTCCTATTGTACGACATTGGAGAAAATTATATTTCTATCGAGTGATTGATTTAACGATAAAAGTGCACATTCTTTACTAGTTCGCACTTAAAATAAGATTTTGAGGGTGTTGATGTTCAGCAAAAACCATTTTTTCGACAAAAACAAAAATGTTCGAACAATAACGAAAAAATTTTTTTTTTAAACTTGGGCGAAAAAAACAACGTAAAGAACGAAATAACCATTTCGAAAAAAAAAAATTTACTAAAATGTTTCGACGGCAAAAACAGTGCAATCACCATTTAAAATAAAAAAAATATTTGACGGAAACAAATTTAAAAAAATATTTTTGTTCAAAAATATTTTCGACAAACAACATATTTTTGACAATGTTCGAAAAATTTTGAAAAAAAAATGTAAAAAATTTTGAACGATTAAAACAATGCAATTTTCGAAAAAAACAATTTCCAAAAGAAAAAATTATAAAATTTAATTTAAAAAATCGATAAATTCGATAAATTTTTTTGACAATGTTCGAAAAATTTGTAAAAACATTTTGAACGATTAAAACAATGCAATTTTCGAAAAAAAAAACAATTTCCAAAAGAAAAAATTATAATATTTAAAATTTAATTGAAAAAATCGATAAATTCGATAAACAAAATTTTTCTGACAATGTTCGAAAAATTTCGAAAAAAAATTGTAAAAAATTTTGAACGATTAAAACAATGCAATTTTTGAAAAAAAACAATTTCCAAAAGAAAAAAATATAAAATTTAAAATTTAATTTAAAAAATCGATAAATTCGATAAACAAAATTTTTTTGACAATGTTCGAAAAATTTCGAAAAAAAATTTGTAAAAAAATTTTGAACGATTAAAACAATGCAATTTTCAAAAAAAAAACAATTTCCAAAAGAAAAAATTTTAAAATTTAAAATTTAATTTAAAAAAATATTTCTCAAAAATTTCAAAAAAAATGTTACAAAAATGTTTGAACGCCAATGATATCTCCATTTTCCAAAAAAAAACAAAAATTTTTAAAAAATTACAAAAAAATATTATCCAAAAAAACATTTTGTCAAAAAAAAATATATATTAGAAAAAAAGAACAATGTTCGAAAATGTTCGAAAACAAATTTTGAACGATTAAAAAACGCAATTTTCGAAAAAAAAAAACATTTTTGAAAGAAAGATGTTTGTCAAAAACAACAATGTTCGAAAACTCAAAAAAAAAGTTACAAAAACAATGCAATCACAATTTTCCAAAACAAAGTTCGAAAAAAACAAGAATTTTCGAAAAATTTCAAAAAAAATGTTGTAAAAAAAAATATTCGAAAAAAAATATTGTTCGAAAATTATCGAAAATAAATTTTGGAACGATTAAAACAACGCCAATTTTTAAAAGAAAAAATTATAAAATTTAAAATGCGATTCACCTGATAAATTGCAGATGATTTACCCAAAAAAGTTTCAATGACGCTCTTGGGTTCTTCTTTAATCCGACTGAACAGTCTAATATTTTGCAATTAACAATTACTATTTTAATTGTTAGATGCAATTAATGTAGTAATTTTAATTGTTAGTTTTTAGTTGTGGAATAAATATAATTCGGCCCATACCTGCTCTATACATCCAATAACCACGCCTGGATGCCAAAAAGCCATCTTTTTTTTGTTCTCCTATTATTTTCCTTGAATTCCCTTGAAATGAGACCTATTGAATTTTCGGTATACTAACTAAAGATCTTAAAAATAAAGCTTTTCATATAACTCTCAACCAAAGACCTTTATTTTATTTTATTAAAAATATCTCTTAACCAAAGACTTTTATATTATTTGAAAAATAATATCTCTCAGTGAAAACCCAAGTTGAAATAAAGGTTATAAGTTTATCAGGTCTCTGATTTTAACACTTTACACTATCTGACATTTAGATTTCAATGAATCGTTTTTTTTTAACTGCCTAACAAACGATATTAAACCTGATCACTTAAAACCAAAAAAGAATAAAGTAGTTGCAATAACATTGAAAACAAATGTAGGCTTTTGTGTATTTGTAGAGTATGTCTGCATCAACAAATGCAAATCAATGCAATCAGACTTAAAATCACTAACATCTGTTTGGATTTTCCGCAAAATTTCAGCATAATTTATAACCTTTTATTTTCTTTTAAATTGACCAATAGAGGAAACAAACAAATATCGGTTAAGAATGTACCGTAAATATAGCGCGTTATGTAAGCTTCCGAGAATGCGGCCAATAAATATGCCAGCAGCAGCCACAGCAGCAACAACAACAGTAACGGCAATAGCAACAGCATAAACAAGACCAAGAACAACATCTATAAACAAATGACCCTGAGCTTGAGTGAAGTGGAATTTCTTGCAGGCGCAAAACTCATGCCGGGTGTAAAAGTAAAAATAAAAATTAAAACAACAAAAACAACAAAAACACTTGGCAACAAAAAGCAGCAACACAATTGTATTAACAACAATAACTGTAGCAAAAGCACACAGTGCAGGCATTAATTTGTTAATGCGCACCATTAAAGCCACATTACAAACAGGCAACAACTTTGTAACAAAAAATGTAATATACCACAACAACTAATTTCTAATTAGCTGCTTCTGAAAAAGATTTTACATAAAAATCTATTTTATTTATATATATTTTAAAACACATTTTAAACCTTAATTGTAAACAAATTTAAATACTTCAAATACTTGCATTTCAAGAGACAAAAATGTATAAGAAACCAAATTTTGGATGCAGTTAGCAGACAGATGTACCTTACAGTTGTCAAAAAATGTGTGTACTAAAAAAAAAGGAGAGTGTCACTTTTTTAATCGAAAGTTTAAGGTACAACCTTGGCAATTTTAACAGAAAAATGAATACACCCAGAAAAAAATTCCTTCAAATCCCATTAAAATTGATCATTAGGACAATTATTGATTTAATAGTATACAAAAAATAAATCTGTTCATATAAACTCAATGGCAATGTCATAGTATTTTCTAGTACTTAATGGTATTTTCCGATTAAAAAAATAATTTATCCTATTGACTATTTTTAATAGTAAACGAGTTGGGAAAGTTAGATCACATGGGTAAGTTCGGTCACATGGGGCGGACTTTTATAGTCCGTCGAGCCCAACTATGGAATAGCCTACACTCTTGGTGAATATATTAGTGCTATAATTTGGTGGGATCATTTTTAATAATTTTCGACTAAAATTTCCACTACAAAAAATCGGTAAAAAATGAAAAAAATTCAAATGTGGGCGGATCACGCCCGTTGACCGGTTTTGCTCAAATCCAAATTCCGAACCATTTTTTTGCTTAAACGTATTGAAACCAAATTTCATTACATTCTGACCATTATTTTTCAAGTTATCTTGTATCCATTCAGACAGCAAGACAGACAGACAGACGGACAGACAGACGGACAGACAGACGGACATGGCTCGGGTAGTGATGGTGATCAAGAATATATATACTTTTCCATACCGGACACCCCTCCTAAGGCGCGTTACAATATATGCACAAAGTTAATATACCCTGTACCTTATAGGTGTAGAGTATAAAAACTATTATTTATATAGTATTTTTTTCTGGGTGTACAATTTTATATTTATACTAGTATTTCGTACCCGTGCATTTTTAAATCCATTTTTATTAAGTATAGCTTTTAATATTTGTTTTTCCCGCTATTTTTTGTTTTTCTCGTTTTTTGTTTTTGTTTTTGGTTTTGCATTTTGCATTTTGCTTTTTATTTTTGTTTTGATTTTGTGTTTTTGATTTTGTTTTGAGTATTTGCGTTTATTTTTGTATTTTTGCTTTTGTTTTGCATTTTTGTGTTTTCGAGTGTTTGATTTTGTACCTTTGTTTTTTGATTTTGATTTTGCTTTTGTGTTTTTGCTTCTGTTTTATGATTTTATTTTTGCCTTTGTTTTATTTTCGGTTTTATTTTTGTGTTTTTACTATTGTTTGTGTTTTTGATTAATGTTTTTCTTTTTCTTTTTGTTTGTTTTTGTTTTTTTTTTTTGAGATTTTGCATATGTTTTGGTGTATTTTTTTATTAAATTGATGTTGTTTTTGCTTTTGTTGTATTTGTGTTTTTGATTTTTTTTTATTTAAGTTTTTTGTTTTATGTTCGTAGCTGGTGTAAGTGCCAAGTTATATCGTTTTGAAAGTTTAGGTTGTATGGGAGGTGCTACGCCTCTTTGTTCAAACTCGCCCATATATAGCCTATGTGCAAAATTTTAGTCAAATCGGTTCAGCGGTTTAGAGGTGATGCTGGAACAAACATACTGACAGACGGACGGACGGACTAAGAGTTTTATATAAGAGTCATTCCATATCAAATCAACCAAGTGTTTGGCAGGACCATCTCAGAATTTAATGAAATTTTGAAGTATAGTGAAACAACAAAAAAATGAAGATATTGGAGAATTTTCAGCTTCCCAAATGGTGGGGTTTCAGAAATTTGATGGTTTACAATTGGAAAAAACTGTATAAAAATCACAAAGGTGATGCTAATCAATTGAACGTAACTTAAGCTATAATATAATAGTTTGGCGCTACAGTCCTGTATAGAACTTAGGTCGAGCTCTCTCACCATTTCGAGTTGTGCGTGTTATATTTGTACTCAAAGTGGTGGGACCTACACAGTTTATTGCCGAATCCGAACGGCGGTTGAGAGCTTTTCATAGGCAATGTTTTTACTCTCGTAGGTTTGCCATTTACTGCCGAGAGGTAGTAAATGAAAAGATGTTGTTAGCCCCAGTCCAGGCTTGAACCGGGGACCTTTCGGCTCGCAGTCCAACGCACTAACCTCTGAGCTACCGCGGCTACTACAGTTGAACTATAGTGAACCAAAATAAAACACAAAGATCTCATTTTAAATCTCATATAAATGCCAAAAAGATATCATACAATATCCTTACTTTGTTGCTTTAATAACGGTCAGTTTTAAACAAAGTATATTTCAATGTGGAAAGATATACGAGCCAACAACGAGTCGAAATTATTAATTCGAAATTCGAATTCGTATATCTTTCCATCATGAAATGGCAAACCTTACTGAAGAGAAATGTCAAAAGAGCGGCAAGAAATATGGCGTCGTTTGCTGTCCCTGTAGCTTTACTGTTGTAGCGTTCCTGTTAAAAAAAACCCTCTATGTTCAAGGTTGAGTTTTTATCTATTATTTATGATTTGAACTAGCGTGATATAATCACGAGTTTAGAAGTTATGTATAAAAATGTTGTAGAATGTTGAAAACTTTGTATGAAAATTTATTTCAAAATTTTATTTGTTATTTTATAAAATACATGTTCAGTAACAAATTATTCTGCTCTACACTTATTTTGGTCTAGTTAAACTTGCAACATTTAATAGATCTATTTTTGTGGCTGATTCTGAAAATGGCATCAGTTTTGTCAAATTCAATCCTGTTTTTGAGATATTGCCCATTTCTAAAAGTATAGAAAAATTGTCTATATCTCAAAAACTAATCTTCGGCATCAGCGCCTTAAATGTATTTAAAAAAGACTACAACCTTATCAACACCAAAATGATGGTAGGGCAGAATCATTTTTTACTGAGAATGTATGTTATAAAATAACAAAAAAAAAATATTGAAATATAATAAAAACAAAATTGCGAACTTGATGGCCAGCAACTACACCTGTGTCCATTGCCAGTCAGAAGAATATTCTGACTAGGAGTAAAATGCACAATTTTTTTTCGTATTTTCTTTAAATAACTACTGAGATGTTTTTAATTTGAACTTTTTTTTTCTTCTTTTTATTTTATCTTGCATTACCATTATTATTTTTTTAAATTATTATAATTTTTTATTCTTAATATATTTGACTTTGTTATGAAAAAAAAAACAGACAAAATTGCAAATGAAAAAGAAAAACAAAAATAGCATTTAGGTATAAAATTTGAAGTATCCCACTTTACTCCAATATTTTTCCACAAATCCGAAATTGAGGTGTTTTGAAAATTATCAATTAAAATGCATATAAATGGTATTCTCTTAAAACAAAAAGTTGCAAAAAATGAAAAGATAAAAAATTAAAGATTACAAATTAAAATTTAAAAAATGAACTTTTTTTTGGAAAGTTATCGGATAGTTAAAGTCGCAATATCGAAACGCAGGGCATATTATTATTTTTGTATTTAATGTTATAAAAATAAATTTAAATAATTTAAATTTGCTGTAACTTAAGAAAATTATACACAAATAACATAAATTAACTGATTTGAAAAGTAAAACCCACAGAGTCTGCTGAGAAAATGTTGCACCAACCTATTGCTCTGACCAAATGTTGCAGCAACATGTTGCCGCAACTCAGTTAAACAACTTCAAACTACCCAGTATAAGTGTCGCTCTAATACTGCGCTCTGGCAACATGTTGCACGCAACATATTTCACAATGCCACATGTTGCACAACACAACAGCACTATGCGCTGCGAAAGTGCAAGTAATGCGCGTAAAGTGCTGCAAAAAGTGCAAAAGCAACAACTAGTTTTTGCTGCTATGCTGCTGCTGTTGCTGCAAAAGTGAACAACTTTGACCAGCAGCAACGGCAGCAATAACAATAGGTAACAACAATAACAACATTGGCCAACAACAAGTGCAAGTGGCTTAAATCTCATTGGCTTTGTGGCTAAAACTGGTTTGCCTGCTTTTTATAGCCAAGCTAACTTAATGGTAAAATTAGTTACTATTTGTTGCAGTTGCTGTTTAAATTGTTGGTTTTGTCTTTAATGCATTAATGCATGTTGTTGCTGTTGCTGTTGTTATTGCTGTTGTTGCTATTGTTTCTGTTGCTATATTGATGACGCTTTAAATTTAATGCCACATTTATATAAATTTTATTGACTTCACTGGAATCTCTCAAATGATTTGCAATTAAACTGGGCCGGAGGGTGTCTTCGCGGCGGGGCCTACGTATTATTGCAACAAAAACAACAACTGAATGCAAATAATATTTATGTCTTCAGTCTTCAGATGGCGCGCAATTTATTGCTGTATAAAATTTTAATAGGCGCAGCCATAAACCCGTGTCCATGTCGACCGTAGTTGAAGGCAGAGCAACAAAAAAAAAAATAAAACATTTATTGTATTTTCACAAAACATTTTCATGAGTTTTTTTTTTATTTAATGTGCTCTCGAATGCAGAAGTTATTACTGATCAAATCAAACATTGCGTGTTGTGGTACGATTTCTAATCTACTCAAATGTGATTTTTTCCACTTTTACATATGTTTTCTGTTAGTCATATAAGAAAGGTCGCATTTAGTGGAAAACAGTCATTATAATCTTTCCAACTTTCGAAAAATTTTAAATTCCTTGTTAAACGATTTCCAATGCCGGTTTTCGATCGAATTCCAATCGAATTTCATATAAAATTTGTAAAAAACGGTTTTGAGTTCGATGTCACAATTAAATAATTGTTTTTCATTCAAATTGAAATCGTTCGATGGAAAGCAAAGCAAACGGAATGAATTCAACTGAAAAATAAATGTTTGTACTCAGCCATCGAATTCAAAAAGTATGTTTACATATTTTATATGAAATTCTATTGGATTTTGATAGAAAGTCGAAACATGGCCGATATATTTCAATTTATATATTAAACGAATTTTATTAGAAACTAGTAGAAAACCGTGTTATAAATGTAGTAACCAAAAGACAAATAAGGACTGCGTCGAATAAAATTGTCCGCTACAAAAATGAAAAAATCTTGAAATCTAGTAATCGAATTTTTATAGAATAAAATATTTTATTTTACAAATTATTTTTAGATTTAAAAAAAAATATATTAAAAAACAGAAATTAATATTTTTTAATAAAAAGTTTTAATTTTTCCGGAACCCCTTCCATTAATGTTATAATGGTAGTGTCCGACACCCTCACAGCTGCTGAAGACCACTTTCTTTTAAAGTCTTGAAGGTCTTTGGACACTTTTTTGTTGTCTTCATCTCCCTTTTTACTAAAGCCCAGTATCTCTCAATCGGCCTGAGATCTGGACAGTTTGGTGGATTGGCTTCTCTAGGCTGAATTTTGTTGGATCCACTCTAAGGCCGTTTTGCTGTAGTGACATGAAGCGAGGTCAGGCCAAAAAAATGTGGACACTTCATGTTGGCGTCAAAATGGAAGCAATCTCTTTTGCAAGCATTCCTTCACATATATTTCGCTATTAATTGTACCCGATGTCACGAATGAGCTGCTCCTTTTTCCACAACTGCAAATTGCCTGCCAAACAAGGAACTTCTTTGGGAATTTTGTCATTTTTTTTATTTGAATTTTTCAGCGACATTTACTCGAGAATCGACTGTATAAAATTCCTGCCCAGGTAGCTGAGAGAAGTCCGCTAAAACATAAGTTTCGTCGTCCATTATGCAGCAATAGAATTTTTTTAAAAAAATCTTGGTTTAGCTTTTTAGCTCGTTGTTTTGCGGTTTCATTCTTGACGGCATTTCTATCCGGAACTTTTTGGACCTTGTACGTCTTCAGCCCAGCTTCTTTCTTAGTCCTGCGCACGAAAGATTCTGAACAATCCGCCTTTCCCGCCAATTTCCTTCCGGATATGCTTGGATCTTTCTTTAAAATATTCACAACCTTCTTCGACTGGCCTCTTTTTTGGCCAGAACCTTTCTTCCGATCAATACTCAGGTCTTCCTTAAAGCGGTTGATAACGCGCGAAATGGTCTTAGGGTTAGCCCATACCTCCTTGGCAATTTTTTTAAAAGACCAACTATGTTGTTTTTGAAAAATTTTAATTATATTTTCTCGCACTTCCACTTCGTTTGCCATTTTCGCGTTAAATAAATTTTGTATTGACTACAACTGACACAAATTATTTTCTGCCATTTAATTCAGAGCTACTATGATCAATTTTTTTTTAATCTTATTATCCAAAACAATTCTTCTCAAGACTTTTCTTCCCCGTGAGTTCAGGTGTGATGAGTTCAGGTGTGGTGAATTCAAGTGTGGTGAGTTCAGGTGTAATTAGTTGAGGTGAATTTGTAGTGGTGAGTTCAGATGTGGTGAGTTCAGGTGTGGTGAGCTCAGGTGTGGTGAGTTCAGTTGTGGTGAATTCAGGTGGGGTGAGTTCAGGTGTAATGAGTTGAGTTGAAGTGAATTTGAAGAATTTGTAATAAATGACGACTACATAAAGGGTTTTTCAATAAGAGCACTACAAAAGTTTTTTTTTTTAAATAAAACAAAAACGGTTTTAGATATTTTTATTCCTGTAAAAGTACGTTCGATGCCATTATGTATGGAACTCGATTTCTTTTGCATGGCCACCACGGGCACGCTTGCAGAGGTCCAGACGCTGAACCCAATTTTCGATGGTTTTCAAGCATAAATCGGCCGATACTGCTGCAATTTTACGTTCGATATTCGTACGAAGTTCATCAATCGTCGCTGGCTTGTTGGCATAGACCATAAACTTGACGTAGCCCCACAGAAAATAATCTAACGGCGTCAAATCGCACGATCGAGGCGGCCAATCGACTGGACCATTTCGTGAGATAAACCGTTATCCAAACTTGGTTTCCAATAAATTGATTGTGGCATTCGCTGTGTGGCTTGTGGCGCCGTCCTGTTGGAACAACATGACCTCCAAGTCCAGCGATTCCCATTCACATTGATTATCACGGAAGAAGTACCGCCCAATGACGCCGCCGGCCCATAAACCGCACCAACCGTAATTTTATCAGGATGCAATGACGACTCATGGAGTACGTGTGGATTGCTGTCTGACCAATAATGCATATTTTGTTTATTGACGAAGCCATTCAGCCAGAAATGAGCCTCATCGCTGAAGATGATTTCTCGATGAAAATTCGAATCATTTTCAAGTTGTTGCTCAGCCCAATTCACGAACATACGACGCTTCTGGTGGTCAAGCGGCTTCAGTTCTTGCGTCAATTTGATTTTGTATGGATGTAGGCCAAGATCTTTTCGCAAAATTCGCCACAAGGACGTCACAGAGATGCCCAACGCTTGAGAAAGATGTGTGAGAGACTCATTTGGGCTATCTTCAACTGAAGCCTCAGCGGTAGAAATATTCCTGACACTACGGGCACTTCTTTGTCTCACTGGCACGGGAACATTTTGTAATTTCGACTCGTTGTTGGCTCGTATATCTTTCTATCATGAAATGGCAAACCTTACTGAAGAGAGCCTTACTCAAAAGAGCGTGCATGAAATATGGCGTCATTTGCTGTCCCTGTCGCTCTACTTTTGTAGAGTCCCATTTGAAAAACCCTGTATATCGGTTTTCGATATCGGTTTATTTCCAATTTTTGTATAACGATTCAGATGTGTTGAGTTCAGGTGTGGTGAGTTCAGGTGTGTTGAGTTCAGTTGTGGTGAGTTTCGGTGTGCTGTGTGTAGTATCATTGAAATCTTTGTAATAAATGTCGATTGCATATATCGGTTTTCAATATCGGTTTATTTCTGATTTTTATATAACGGTTTCGCTTTTAAAAATGAAACGATTTTAAACGAAAACGAATAATACTTGAATTAAAAGATATCCTTATATTTTATATTTTTTTTGTTGTTTTCTATAAATATTTCCAAAACGTTACCAAAAGCCGACAAAAGCCAGAATTATGGTGTTACTTCGAAATATATGTAATGCGACCATATATGGTATACAACATCACACACTGTCAGCATTCCTGGCACACATACACACACACACACATACACACATTGACTCAAACACACACACCATCGTAAGTATGTCGATTCATGTCCCGACAGCTACCAGAGTTTTTTTTCATTTATGCACAATTTCCATTTATAATGGAATAAAGCATATATGTAATAAAATTAAAATAAGTAAAAACTTCTTTAAAATATTACAAAACATTGCAAAATCACGATGAGTTGTTACACAATGACTCATTTTGTAAAGTGATTTTATATTTTGTTTATTCTTTGTTTTATTTAATATGTTTGCTGTTCTTTTTTTACTCATTCCTCTCAAAGTTAATAAATTAAAAATACATATTTCAATAGAATAAAGAAATTATATGCTGTAGAAAACTGCCAAAAACATTATAAAGCAAAAATACTGCGCACTTTTTGCATAAATTATAAAGCAAAATGTTGTTGTATTTAAAGTTTTTGTTCGAAATATATTTAATAGTGTTTTTTTTTTTTTTCAATTTATTATTAAACATTTTATGCATTTTTAAAGTAAAACTTTTCAATTTCTGTTGTTGACAGTCTGCAGATTCAAATACAAACATTTTTGGTTATTAGTTCTGCGCACAAAAAATATTCAAATTCAATTATTTCATTATTTTATTTTAGTTGAAGTTGTCAAATTTGTGTACACGCAGGGAAAAAAATGACTCTCCCAAACATGAAGAACTCTGCAAACATAAAATATATTTGGAACATGTGCCATGTGTTAACATATATTATGTTTGCTTCTGAACATGGAAATGGAAATACAAAAAATTCTTTGTCTAAACATATTATATTTGACTCTAAATATAACATATATTTGGATGAGAACATAAATATGCTTCTCCTAAAAATATATTATATTAACCGCAAACATATTATGTTTGCTGTTAATAATATTTTATTTATATACAATAAAAAGTTCTGTTTGGTAAAAAATATTTTTATTTGCATCTAAATATAATTATTTTATTAGAAACAAAAACAATTTTTCTGGAAACAAAACATTTTTATTTGTTGATGCGTACCTGGAACAAAAACCGCAAACATATTATGTTTGCTGTTAATAACATTTTATTTATATACAATAAAAAGTTCTGTTTGGGTAAAACATATTTATATTTGCATCTAATTATAATAATTTTATTAGAAACAAAAACCATTTTTCCGGAAACAAAAACATTTTTATTTGTTGATGCGTACCTGGAACAATTTCGAAATAATTGAAATGCAATATAAATCAAAATTATTTAAGAACCGTTTACGGTTTTATTTTTTTAATATCAAAATTTTCAAGAACTGTGTTCAAGTGACTTGAATAAAAATTGCTTTAAATGAAAATCGTATAATATAAATATTGCCGTATATAAATTGATGCATTTTAAATACTCAAAAGGATTAATTTAAAACAGTGAACTTTTAAATTGTGAATCTGTCCAATATAAGCTGGGTAAAAAGAAATTTATATGACTTTTATTTTATTAAATTTAAAATATTGGTTCAAAAAAAAAAACAGCTAATAAAAAACACACGTTTTTATCACATAGTTCTTGGAAATACATCTCGACCCAACAGTGCTCAATAAATTTACGCACTTTTTGCGTCATAACTTAGATTTCCTATTCATTGTGTTACCTATACCAAAATAAAAGAAAAACCAAAAAGAAATATTAAAAAAAAAACCAAATTCTCAGCTACATTAACAGATATGTTTAATGATATCCATTTTGAAAACTTTACGGCATCCGTTACAGAGCTCGTCCGACATCCGATGCAAAAGTTTTACTTCGATGGCTTTATTGTGTTTTTAGGTGTGTGTGTGTGGGTGTCACAAAGCCACACATGTGTGTATGTAGTAGTAGTATTTTATTCACACACACTCCCACATGATTTTAGTGCACATTTTTTGCTACTTCTTTTTATTCTGTGTTGTTTTTAATTTTATACTTTTATCTGATTTCTCTTCTATTTCACTTACTTCTCGCTTTTATTATTTGTTTTCGTGTTGATTTTATGATATTTTATTATTGTTCTTGTTCGAGTAGTTGTTCTTGTTGTTCTTTGTAAATCTATCCATTCTTTATTGCGTTGTTTTTGCATCCGATTTAGTTATTTTTCCATCATACGGCACAAAAAGCTTTCCTCTGTTTTATGCTTTTCAGGAGTTTTCGGTTTTTATGCATTTCTTTATTTTTTTTTTTTGGTTTTCTTGGCTTTCCTTTCATTTTCCTCTAAAGTAAAATCATTCAGCTACAAACTCTGCAAATTCATAAAACAAATCTTATGAAAAACTTTTTTTCCTTCTTGTTTGCACTTTCGTTTTATACGACTTTATTTGAGTGCAACAAAGATTATGGCACTCAGAATTAATATAAATCTTCATTAGTAAAAATCTTTTCGTAAAGTGCGTTAAACATTTTTGTCGTATCTATTTGTTGTACAAAATCTGGTAATGAAAGTCTTTAATAACTACATCCTAAAAGTGCTGTTTTAATGAAAAATGTTTTTTAAATAACTACAGTGCTATGTGATATACGCTCTAATGCAATTATATTTTGTTTTTACAACATTGATGTAGTTGTTATGGTTAGGAATACATCTGAAATGTCTGTATTTATATACAAAATTTTACTACATTTGTATTAAAAAAAACTACTTTGTTTTTATACATCCACTAGTATGTAGATATATTTCTACAGCTGCATTCATTTTTACTACATTTTGTATTAAATTTAATTTAATAAAATTGTAGTAAGATATTAAATCTGCAACTATATACAAACTAAAAGAACTAAAAGAACTTAAAGAACTAACAGAACTAGAAGAATTAAAAGAACTAAAAGAACTAAAAGAACTAATAGAAATAAAAGAACTAAAAGAACTAAAAAAACTAAAAGAACTAAAAGAACTAAAAGAACTAAAAGAACTAAGAGAACTAAAAGAACTAAAAGAACTAAAAGAACTAAAAGAACTAAGAGAACTAAAAGAACTTAAAGAACTTAAAGAACTAAAAGAACTAAAAGAACTAAAAGAACTAAAAGAACTAAAAGAACTAAAAGAACTAAAAGAACTAAAAGAACTTAAAGAACTAAAAGAACTAAAAGAACTAAAAGAACTAAAAGAACTAAAAGAACTATAAGAACTAAAAGAACTAAAAGAACTATAAGAACTAAAAGAACTAAAAGAACTAAAAGAACTAAAAGAACTAAAAGAACTAAAAGAACTAAAAGAACTAAAAGAACTAAAAGAACTAAAATAACTAAAAGAACTAAAAGAACTAAACGAACTAAAAGAACTAAAAGAACTAAAAGAACTAAATGAACTTAAAGAACTAAAAGAACTAAAAGAACTAAAAGAACTAAAAGAACTAAAAGAACTAAAAGAACTAAAAGAACTAAAAGAACTAAAAGAACTAAAAGAACTAAAAGATATAAAAGATCTAAAAGAACTAACAGAACTAAAAGAACTAAAAGAACTAAAAGAACTAAAAGAACTAAAAGAACTAAAAGAACTAAAAGAACTAAAAGAACTAAAAGAACTAAAAGAACTAAAAGAACTAAAAGAACTAAAAGAACTAAAAGAACTAAAAGAACTAAAAGAACTAAAAGAACTAAAAGAATTAAAAGAACTAAAAGAACTAAAAGAACTAAAAGAACTAAAAGTACTAAAATAACTAAAAGAACTAAAAGAACTTAAAGAACTAAAAGAACTAAAAGAACTAAAAGAACTAAAAGAACTTAAAGAACTTAAAGAACTTAAAGAACTAAAAGAACTAAAAGAACTAAAAGAACTAAAAGAACTAAAAGAACTAAAAGAACTAAAAGAACTAAAAGAACTAAAAGAACTAAAATAACTAAAAGAACTAAAAGAACTTAAAGAACTAAAAGAACTAAAAGAACTATAAGAACTAAAAGAACTAAAAGAACTAAAAGAACTTAAAGAACTTAAAGAACTAAAAGAACTAAAAGAACTAAAAGAACTAAAAGAACTAAAAGAACTAAAAGAACTAAAAGAACTAAAATAACTAAAAGAACTAAACACAGAAAAAAAAATTCTTCAATATGATGAATTTATTCATAAATATTATGAATTTTTTCACCAACTACCAGTTTCATCATATTGATACCACCGTTCATTAAATGACATATTAATGAATGTATTCATTATATATATGAACAAAATATTCAATGCAATGAATTTGAATTGTCATATTGATGAATTTGTTCATAATATTTTTTCAATTTTTTTTTTTTTTTATAAAATAAATCAAAAAAAAAGTGTTGTAAAAATTTTATTTAAAAAATAACAGAAAAAAATTTTATAAAAATTATCAGAAAAAAAAAATTTTAGGGAAGAAAAATAGTGACGAAAAAACATTTTTTCAAAAAAAATTTTTTGTTCGAAAAAACATTTTTTCAAAAAAAAAATTTTTTTTCGAAAAAAAAAATTGTTCGAAAAAAAATTAGTTCGAAAAAAAATTTCTTCGAAAAAAAAATTTATTCGAAAAAAAAAAATTGGTTCGAAAAAAAAAAATTGTTCGAAAAAAATATTTTTTTCAAAAATATATTTTTTATAAATATAACTTTTTATTAATAAAAAGTAGTAATTATAATAAATATATTATAAAACATTTTACTAATTTATGCATGTCGAGCAAGCATTATATAAGAAATAACATACAAGAACTACGTGAGAACTAAGAAGTACGGCAAAAAATGAACGAAAAAAAAATATTTTGGTAGAAATTTGGTTTAATGAACAGCGTTCTTCAATATGATGAACATATATGTTGTATTTTATGTTTTGGTTCATTAATATGATGAAACGTATTCTTCACATACAATCATCATATTGAAGAACACTTTTTCGACAGTTACCAAGCGTTCTTCATATTTATGATAGCATTCATAACATTGATAACGTTAGTCATTAATAGTATGAATGGTTCTTCAATACAATGAATCATGGTTTGAAGAACGGAATTCATCAATATGATGTACATTTTTTTTTCTGTGAAATAACATATGTATATAAACATAATATTGCGGTGAGTGTATACACAGAAAAAAAAATCGACGTCAATACAACAACCATAAATAATTGTGTACCATTAACTGGTTTAGCAACGAATTATTCTGTATTTGGCAAACACATTCTCTAAAAATGTGATTTACTTACAAAAATATACCAATTAGGGACTTTGCATAAATAGCAAACTTTTTAATTGATATGGTCGACGTTTTAGAAGTATTTTTATTATCTTCATAGTTTTTATAAGTCTCATTCAGGTAATTAAAAAAGAATGTTATAAATTCTTATGAAAGTACATAACATATACTTTTATGATGATGAAGTTGGAAGCATATTCAAATATGCAACCATTTTTGACGACACACTTAGAAGATGATCAACCTCTATATGTGCATATATTGGCATATACCAAATAGGAATAATATGCGAGCAACTAAACGCGCAAACAAAAATTCCATCGTTTGCTTGTTGCCGGCGTTCATTCGCTGCAAGCTCGCATAGTGACGCCGCGCCGTGTCGTGTGCTTACCAACGGCGAATATTAATGCAATTAATTCAATAGTCGTTTCAGCAAATTACTTAATTGTATCGATGTAACTTTTTGTTTTTTTATATTAAATATTTAATCAATACAATTAATTCCATAGTCGTTTCAGCAAATAAATTAATCGGATTGATGTAATTTTTTTGTTTATTTTCTGGTAATTTATTAATTAATATGATTAAATATTTAATCAATTCAATTACAGGTCGTATCGGCGATGAATCAATTAAATATTAATTGTACTGATCAATTTTGTTGCTATATTTACACATATATTGTTTTCTGTGTAGCAGGTTAACTCATTTTGTGGAATCCTTGGACAAAATGGTTGGTAGGCTCTGGGCACTTTTGAAATATGTTTTAAACAAAAATAACAAAAAAATGCCGGTTTATATTTATGTTTATTTTATGTACGACTCAAAATATGCACGCTTTACATATTCAAAATTTCTCAATACGTAATTTAGGACACGGTCAAGGTAGTTTAAAAAAACCTTTTTTCGAAAGATTTCAAGCAGACGGTAGAAGAAGGTAAAGTTTGTATCAAAAATTGTCTGTTTTCTGCGCTTTCCCTTTGATAATCTGCCATAAACATTCCACCAACTTCAGTTAAACTGTGTGTTTGCTGAATATATGATGGAAATATTCCTGCAAAATTACAGAAATTTTGTCTCGAGATAAAATTTCTGACAATTTATTAGTATTTTTTGGGTAATATTTTCGGTGAACACACTGTTATTTGGAAGATTTTAGAAAGCGTATAGCAGATTCTTAAATTTTGTATAATTTAAAGGTAGATTCTCGGTATATTTTTGATACGTCATTGACTGCTTTAAAACTATGGAAAAATGTTTCTAAGTATTTCTACACTTCCGAAATATTCCCAAATATAACAAAAAAATGTTGGGTATTTTTTGTCTATTTTTGTATTATTTTTTATAGATATAATACCCATTAAAGACCCATAACCATAACCTCCAGTAACAGCATACAACATACTTTTCGAAGTGATTTCTTATAATTTAATTAGCATTTAATTAAAATGCTCCTCATTGCTATTTTATTCAATCATATTTGACATTTCTTTATAATATGCTTAGGATGCCTCGGCCTCCGTATGGCATACAATTCAATTTCCTATATTTTCTTTGCCAGCTGCTTTCAGCATCAACTGCCGCAAAACTCAATCTGTTGCTGAATCCGGCATTTTGATTAAATTTTTATTTCCGTCTAGTAGCAGCTGCGCTGAACCAGCTACTTAAATGGCAAAAAAAGAAGAGTTTTTTCTTTTGGAAAATTATAAATTTACCTATAGGTTATATTAACCTAAGGCTACCCTACTGCATACAGCCTATGCCTCAAAGCCTTTGTTTCGCACGCTCTTTATCTGTAGCACAAAAATGCCATTGCTAAATACTTTAATCTTTTGGCATGTTTTGGGATATTTGCTGGTTAAGCAGCCGCTGTCTTTTTTTGCCTTTTTTCCCTACTTTTTTATGTTCTTCACACATTTCTGTGTATTTTTTCTTATTTCTTCTTTTTTTGCCACTGTTTATTTGTGTTTCGTATGGCACAATAGTAGAAATTATTCTTCTAAACAATTCGTTGGTTTTGCCTCCCACTGTTGCCAATTCTCGCATTGTTTTGTGGTAGCAATTTTTCGCACATTTGCGCTCAATTGTTTTTAACCCGAAACCCTGAAAAAGGAGGGGGACAGTAGAATTTGGTGCCTTTTGTATTACGGTTGCTTATTGTATTCGTGCTGTTGGCACTTAGCACTGTTTTGTTTTATACTTCTTGGTCTTGTAAGTTTTATATTTCTCCATCGTCGACTTGGCTCATATCTTTAAACCATTATCAGCCATTTTGCAGACAGCTTGAGCAAAAGCAATTTTCATTATTTAAATCGTTGTAAATGACTAAAGTTCTATGGTTGTCGGTCTATCTGTTTGCGCCGCTGACTATTTGTCTGCCTGTCAGTTCATAAACACGCCGTATAACTAGAGACAACTCAACAGTCTGGCAACGCTGTCTGTTGAGCACTACGAGTGCAGCAAATTGTGCGACGATTTTCACAAATTTTGCAAATTTTATGCGTAATTGACGATATATTTATGGCGTTTTAATTGTTTTCCAAAGAGTATGTATTATGATTTAATAAAAAGTATTTTAAATACTTTTATTTAAATATTTTTAATATTTGTTGCATGTGACAACACCTTGACGTATGCGTTACATTTTGTCTATTTTAATGTTGCTCATACGTCATGCTGTGATTTCACTTCTGTTCATTGTAAATGTTAAAAATGTGACAAATGCTTTAAAGTTTTATATTCTTTAACAATTTAGTGCTGCACAAGAATTATTTTCAAGTGTTCTTTAAATAATAAAACCCATTTAAAACATTAACACAAAAAGAACACAAGACATTTTCTTTAATTACTTTTGGTCTGTTTGTTGGTTTATTTTACTTTTTATTTTCCCTTTTAAAGTATATAAATATTTAAACAGCGGTGTTAAGTATCGTGGGTTTTGTCTTATACAAAAAATTAATTAAATTGCCTTCAATTTTTGCACTTTGTGCACTAAAATCTCGGGCAGTCGCGCTTTTGTCAACCGCTTAAATTTAAAAATACTGCAGAAGATGTAGTGTGGTTTAAAGAAATGGTTTAGGAGTATTTAGAGTATTTAAAGTTTGCAAATCATTCTTGCAAAAGAATAATGTAGTAAGTTTTACTACATTTATCTATTTTTTTTAGTTCTACTACATTATTTTTGTTTTGTGTTTATTATTTGATATGATTTTACTACACAATGTAGTAAAATCATAGCGTAGTAATTTTTACTACATTTATGTATTTGTTTTGAAGAAATTTTAGTTCTACTACATTATTTTATTTTGTTTTTATTATTTGATATGATTTTACTACACAATGTATTAGAAATTCAATTTCTACATATTCCAGTAACTGTATAAAGTATTTGTTTTGTTAACGGAACACGTTGATGGTGAAATCTAAATAAAAAAGAATTTTATATTTGCTACATATGAAAAGCAAATATTCCCCATGATCCTTCTATTCCTCATTAAGAGCATTTATTTGATATTTATGAAAGGCTTTTTTTTACTGAATACATTTTAGTGATGCATTTAAAAAAAATGGAGACTTTAATAAAAATGAATGCAGATGTAGTATTTTTTATGACATTTATATGAATTCAGAATGTAGTAAAAAATATAAATGCAGACATAGTAATTTATCTACATTTTCAAACGTATGCATTTAATTTAGTTATTTTCTACGCAAATATAATTCAGTAAATTATGTGGGTATTTTCAATAAGTAAAACACTAAATGTAGTTATTTCAATGTAACAAATGTAGTAAAAACAAATACAAATGATTTGTAAAGGGTTTTTCAATAAGAGCGCTACAAAATAAAACAAAAACGGTTTTGGATATCAATGAAATTCTTTTTTCCTGTAAAAGTACGTTCAATGCCTTATGTATGGAACTCGATTTATTTTGCATGGCCACCACGGGCACGCTTGCAGAAGTCCAGACGCTGAACCCAATTTTCGCCGGTTTTCAAGCATAAATCGGCCGATACTGCTGCAATTTCACGTTCGATATTCGTACGAAGTTCATCAATCGAGCTGGCTTGTTGGCATAGACTATAAACTGGACGTAGCCCCACAGGAAATAGTCTAACGGCGTGAGATAACACGTTCTCCAAACTTGGTTTCCAATAAATTGATTGTGGCATTCGCTGTGTGGCTTGTGGCGCCCTCCTGTTGGAACTACATGTCCTCCAAGTCCATATCATCCTATTGGGGCCAAAAATATTCGGTTATCATTTAACGGTAGCGATTCCCATTCACAGTAACGTGCCGGTCTTGATCATCACGGAAGAAGTACGGCCCAAAGACGCCGCCGGCCCATAAACCGCACCAAACCGTAATTTTTTCGGAATGCAATGATGACTCATGGAGTACGTGTGGATTGCTGTCTGACCAATAATGCATATCTGTTTATTGACGAAGCCATTCAGCCAGAAATGAGCCTCATCGCTGAAGATGATTTTTCGATGAAAATCCGAATCATTTCCAAGTTGTTGCTCAGCCCAATTCACGAACATACGACGCTTCTGGTGGTCAAGCGGCTTCAGTTCTTGCGTCAATTTGATTTTGTAAGGATGTAGCCCAAGATCTTTTCGCAAAATTCGCCACAAGGACGTCACAGAGATGCCCAACGCTTGAGAACGACGTGTGAGAGACACATTTGGGCTTTCTTCAACTGAAGCCTCAGCAGCAGCAATATTCTCGACACTACGGGCACTTCTTTGTCTCACTGGCACGGGAACATTTTGTACTGTGAAGTCCTGTGCATTCAAGTTTTTCCACTAGACGCTCAATTGTTGATCTGCTAGGATGATTATGACGACCATAAATTGGACGTAGCGCTCTTAACGTTGAGGCCACTAACTCCGAATTTCGGTAGTAAATTTTAATAATTTCGACTCGTATATCTTTCCATCATGAAATGGCAAACCTTACTGAAGAGAAATGTCAAAAGAGCGGCAAGAAATATGGCGTTGTTTGCTGTCCCTGTCGCTCTACTTTTGTAGCGTCCCATTTGAAAAACCCTTTATATTAGTTATGTTATTTTAAGAATATATTTATTCATTTTTAGTACAGTATTTGATTTGATGTTTGGTATTCAAAAAAATCACAATTGAAAACTACAAAATGTCGAGTTGCATTTGAAATTTATATGCACAAAATTAACTGAGTGAATTTCAAGAACTTATCTTTGAATTTAATTTAAGGAAATACCACTATCATAAACATATCCTACTCAGTTCGTCATATTTTTGGAAAATGCCAATTTATTTTCGACAATCCCTCATTAGCATTGCATCCAAACATCATGGTAAAGTTGCCAGAATAGCAACACATAAGCAGTGTGTATCAAAAACTAACGAAAACACATGAATACTCATCATATAGACTCATCATTTGTGTATTATTATTGCATTAATTTGCATCAAACAATAGAATCATTTGCAAAATATTCGCTGATTTACTTTGGTCGGTGTTGGCACACATTATGATGGTCTCTATTCTACCAAACGAATGTGTATGAAATACATTTGATTCCCAACTCAACTATAAATATTTCTAAAATTTTTGAACTTAGCCTTCCTTGTTGGAGATTAATAGAAATTTCATTTTCAAATAATTTTTTTTTTTAGAATTTCATTCAAATGTTTTCATAGAAACAATTTAGAATCTATTACGAAATACAAAAATTTATTTTTCAATTGAATTAAAATAGCTTGCTTTAAAAAATAAATGTTTGTATGGAGATTTTTGCACAAAACCGTTTGAAATTCTATCGAAAGCACGATAATGGTAGCATTTTACACAAAAAGAAAATGTCATCAATAGTCGGGATTCATCATATTGATGAGTTCATTCATTGTATTAAAATCGTATTTTTTTAATGTTTTCTTATAAGATTTATGATGTTTAATTGCTAAATATGCAAAGACTCCATTTAATCATATTAATGAACAAGTGTACATCATTTTGAAGAATTTTATTCTTCAAACCATATTAATTTACATATCATAAATGTTATAATAGTTATTAATACATAAATGTGTTTTATATTTGATGTAAAAAAATATTGAAAATGAAAAACATTAAAAAAATACAATTTTAATTCAATGAATGAATTCATCAATATGATGAATCGTTCATCAATATGATGAATCGTTCATCAATATGATGAATCGTTCATCAATATGATGGTTGTTGCTGATTTTTTGTGTGTATATGAAAATTCGCCCTAAAGACCAACAATACGCATTTTTGTTAAAATTCGAAATTCACAAAATTTTTTCGAAATTTTCTATAAACCATTCCATTCTATAAAACCTTCAATTTTATTGCAGAGTTGTATTAGTTCTAGTTTATAACATATTTTCGACATTTCATCACATACATCTGATAGTAGTAAATCTTGGGTTCGAACACAAAAGAATGCAATCGACACAAACGTAAATATTATAATCTACAACCAGTTCACAGAAAAAAAAAATGTACATCATATTGATGAATTCCGTTCTTCAAACCATGATTCATTGTATTGAAGAACCATTCATAATATTAATGACTAACGCCATCAATGTTATGAATGCTATCATAAATATGAAAAACGCTTGGTAACTGTCGAAAAAGTGTTCTTCAATATGATGACTGTATGTGAAGAATACGTTTAATCATATTAATGAACCAAGACATAAAATACAACATATATGTTCATCATATTGAAGAACGCTGTTCATTAAACCAAATTTCTACCATAATATTTTTTTTTCGTTCATTTTTTGTCGTACTTCTTAGTTCTCACGTAGTTCTTGTATGTTATTTCTTATATAATGCTTGCTCGACATGCATAAATTAGTAAAATGTTTTATAATATATTTATTATAATTACTACTTTTTATTAATAAAAAGTTATATTTATAAAAATATATTTTTGAAAAAAATATTTTTTTCGAACAATTTTTTTTTTCGAACCAATTTTTTTTTTCGAATAAATTTTTTTTTTCGAACTAATTTTTTTCGAACAATTTTTTTTTCGAACAATTTTTTTTTTCGAAAAAAAAATTTTTTTCGAACCAATTTTTTTTTCGAACAATTTTTTTTTCGAACAAACATTTTTTTTTTGAAAAAATGTTTTTTCGGAACTATTTTTCTTCCCTAAATTTTTTTTTTCTGATAATTTTTATAAATTTTTTCTGTTATTTTTTAAATGAAATATTTACAACACTTTTTTTTGATTTATTTTATTAAAAAAAAAAAAAAATTAAAAAAAAATATTATGAACAAATTCATCAATATGACAATTCAAATTCATTGTATTGAATATTTTGTTCATATATATAATGAATGTATTCATTAATATGTCATTTAATGAACGGTGATATCAATATGATGAAATGGTAGTTGGTGAAAAAATTCATAATATTTATGAATAAATTCATCATATTGAAGAATTTTTTTTTCTGTGTTAGTTTTGACTAAAAGAAACTATTGTTGTTTGTATTTGTTTGAAGTTCATGCGCACACATGACGGACATACTGCAAAGTGTACAGGTACCAACGAATCCCAGGTAAACTCAATCAATTGCATAAAACGCTTTCAAAGCAGAATATAAAACAAATAATTTTTTAGTATTCGGTACAAATGAAAAGCCACTCTTAAATGCTTGTTATTCTTTGTAGTCGTTAGAACGATGATAATGACAAAGGCTGCAAATTTAGTCGTGCTTTCAACTTCATCATCGGTATAAAATATGTGTTGTAAACATTTAGAAGTATTTTTTTGAACAAATTTTGAGAGAATGAATTGTGAAATGTAGTCCAAATGATATCAAGATATTTGTGAACGTAAAAATAAGTAAAAAAATGTAGTTCTGTTCAGTACAATTGTAGAACATTTTGAATAAATATGCAGTAAATTCCTGTAGTTGGTTTCCGTACGTACGTACAGATTATAATAAAATTAAAAGCATATGTAGTAATATATCTACATATTTAAGGACATATAATAAATAAAGACAAAATTTAGTTATTTTAATACAAATTTTATATAGAATGCAGTCAAATTATGTTTTCTTTTTCAATCAAAAACAACTACATTAATTTATTAAAAAGAAATACAATGTGCTTTTGAACGTAAATCAAATACATATTGTTACGAAAATTCAGTCTACGGAAAACTGTCCTACAAGTTCGTTCCTCTGGATTGTGTACAATATAAAAACAATCTCTTATATTTGGTTTAAATTATAATAAATAACTTTATTAATTCACTTTAATAAACAACTTTACTAATAACAAATTCTAAAAACTGGTACTTGTCTACTATGTAATTTGACATTTATCACACGAGCTGCACTCGACCACTTTACAATCACTACTAAAGTGCTGCGCCTCAGATGCGTCGGCCTTATATACTGCAGGCATTAGTTCGACACGTTGCGACAAGCTTCGACTTGTTTCTAGAACTGTAAATTTTATAGAAATTTAAAACAATAAGAAACAAAACTAACTTAACAAAAGTTATAAAACAATTTATTTTAAAGTAATTTATCGAATGAAAAAATATGTTGAAAATATTTAAATGGAAATAATTTGAATGAATGATCAAATAATATTAAAAAGTTAAAGTAGATTAATAATATAAACAACAAATATTAAATAATAAGATTCCAACAAGAACCTTCTACTCGTTTCGTGAATCACGCACGCTATTGGCATCTCATTCGCACGCATGTGTTTTAATGTGTTGATCTTCCATCTCTATCTCGCACATTGCTCAGTACGCTGAATGATCTTCCGTCTCTTTCTAACACATTGCTTAGTGCGCTGAATCGTCTTGCGTCTCATTTATTATTGCCGAATGCTTCCACTATGGGGCAAATTACATCTTTTTGTAACAATTTATATTTATTTTTAAAGACATTTTTATTTATTTTTAATGCAGTGTTTTTTTCGGTGTATAAACAAAATTTCATATACTTTGAGTAACAAAATACCTAAGTTTGAAGACATACATTATTATTTTTGAAGCTTCTTAATAACAGAACCACATGATATTTGTGAGGTCGGGATCACTCTTTTGATCAATTTGAATTTGTTCCGGAGTCCATTTTTCATCGGGCAAAACATTTAGCAAACGAATGTCAATTATGTTTTCTTTTCCTTCCGCTCTTGAACAATGTCTGCATTCTAGTTTACATGGGCATCGTGACAGAGCATCTGCATTTCCATGATTTCCTCCTTTACGATGTTCGATTGAGAAATCGTAGCTCTGCAATCGCTCTATCCAACGTGAACTCCATGGACTCTCAGATGGTTCCACCACGCCATTTGTGTGCATTTCTTCAACCAAATGTGATACTTCGTCTCTTTTCGCAAGTGGTACCCTTCTTGGTGCTTGACGAATTGGGTTAGAATCACCAGTGTCTATTCGATGTTTTACAATGGAAGTTCTGCCATCCTTTTGGCCCTTTTCAGCAAATATACACCGATATTTGTCAATTTGCTGTTGCACTTGACTCTTTTCTTTGGCAGTCAAATCCTTCGTCCACTCATTTATAAACCTGTGAGTAGATTGTTTTGGACCATTCCACACAAATCGACTAAAAAAAGTCAAATTTGAGATTTTTACCTTTTTGCTTTAAAAAAAAATTCACACACTGATAATGAGTATCGAGATATGCATTGATCATTTTTTTTTTTAATTTTCAGACCACTACTTCCAGAGATACAGTGGTTCAAATTTTTTAAAAAATGGAAAAAAATTACATTTGTACAGTTTTTCATATTGTTCAGTTGTTCATCTGAACAATAAATGATAGAAACGCAGTTGAGGTCTCTCAACAAGTTTTATAAAAATTTAAGTCGTAACTTTTAAACTTGAACACATTTCAAATTTGATGTACTTAACAAGAACCCTTTTTAAAAATCTGAAAAAACTTATTTGATTTCAGATTTTGTTCATGCCAAATTTCAAGACGATATTTTCATGGCATCATTTTTGAAAAAATAATTATATAAATAAATAAATAAATAAATATATAAATTTTTACTTATTTTTTATATTGAAAAAAAAAATGTTTTTTTCTACAGTAAAAGTCGGACTACGTGATAAAGTTTAGAAGTTGCAGCTTAAATTCTCAAAAACTTGTTCTATTAGATTTAAAACGAGCCTTTTTTTCTTTGGAATATCTACTAAGATCCACAGCGCTCAGACATACTATATCCATTGTACTGCGAAATCTATACCCAACGATTTCTGGTTAATATCACCACGAGCGCCCATGCCCAAGCCGGTATTCGAACCCGAGACCTTTAGAATGCAAGTCCAGCGCGCATACATCTAAGTAATAAGAGCTTTTTTTTGTAATTCTCACTATGGAATTCACATTTTTCAGTTGGAATAGTTAAAAATACCACTATTTATATTTTTTTATTTTATTATATATTTTTATAGAACTAGTATGAAGAATGTCATTTAATGAAAATAAAAGCAAATGTCAAGTTGTAAAAGAATTCCTGCTGTATTTAAACATAAATCAAATTACTATTCAAATTATTTGCATTAAAAAGAACCTTTAAATCGACATTTCAAAAGGCTATATGCACTTTTATTATATGTAATAATATAATATACATAAAATTCACTCACTGAACGTTTTAGTTCTTGTGCCAAACAACTTTTAAATGAAATAAAACCAATGACTACACTTCATACCATCAACATGCCATAAACAGCAGCAATAGCAGAGCCGGTTTCCACGAAATGGCTTCGAATCGGTCTCGATTCTTAGTAAGTCATCCATATTTGTCGCCAGCTACCGACCAACCAACCTGACATTATATAACATTATAAAATGTTATTATTGCGACATTTTCAATGAATATTTTTGCGGACAACTTGAATCGTTGCCAAGTATCTGCACCATGGCTGCCATAAGTTTGGCAAAACTTTTTGCAATTAAAAGAAAAATAAAATCAAAAAAATATTCACGATCAACTGTCCAACCACATCTTCCAAGTGTGGCTACGTGGACGGCGTGATTTCGACAGGTTTTTCCTGTGTTGTCGCTGTTTATCAATAACAGCGAATGACTCTAAACTGCCTACATAACGTGAAAATTGAAAGTGCTGTTCATTAAGTGCACAGATACATTCGCAGATACAGACACTCGGCGTCTTAAGGAAACACTTTCCCATGTTAGGCGTCACACTCACAGACACAGTAACTTTCAATGTCTGCCTGCCTGCCTTTTGTTTGGCTTGTTTTATCTATTTGCGAAAATTACACCAGTTATTCCACACTGACCACTTAAATTTCCTGCCTTATTTTCCTCATCAAAACATGTTTGTCGCTAACTATTATTTCGATTACAACATCATAGGCATCGGTTTAATCATAACTATTATCATTATATGTTGTTGATTGGTTTTAGGCGGTGTGACAACTTGGTACAGCGAAATAAGTTGTGTTTGCAGCGATATTTTGCAATTGATCTAACAGAAATATAACGAAAATTCATTAATATTTGCTACACCGAAAATAATACTGTACTAAGAAGACAGACAAATGCTTTTTCATCAAACACATATGGCTCGTTTACTTTAAAAAAATGCGTTTTCTGAGTTATCACTCTTCAAGTAAATGAGCTATATATATATTTGATTTACGACGAAAATAATTTGTTTTTTACTATATTGATGTAGTTGTTTTTATATGGAAATAAATTACGTAAATTTACTGCTTTTCTACATTTGTATTAGAAATAACTACTTTTCTGTACTTATTTTAATCCTTTGTTTTACATTTCATATTTACATTTCGCATATTGTCACTAGCAGGACCCGTGCACGACTCGTGCAAACATTTTGTGAATGCAAGAATATGGAGCAATTTTATTAATATAAAATACATTTTTATTATTTATATCACTTCGCCTTGGACGTTTTTTTATTGGTTTTATAAATGTAGTAACTAAAACAAAATTAATTCTCCGCCAAACAACTTTTCTCAAAGACAATTCTTTCTCAGACTATGCTTCCCCGTAGAATTCTTCGCCGTAAAAATCTTCCCCGTAGAACTCTTCTCCATAGAACGCTTTCCCGAAGAATTCTTCCACGTAGAATTCTTTCCCGTGGTGAATTTTATTGTGGTGAGTTTTAGTGTGGTGAGTTTTAGCGTGTTGAATTTTAGTGTGGTGAGTTTTAGTGTGGTAAGTTTTAGTGTGGTAAGTTTTAGTGTGGTGAATTTTATTGTGGTGAGTTTTATTGTGGTGAGTTTAAGTGTGGTAAATTTAATTGTGGTGAATTTTATTGTGGTGAGTTTTAGTGTGTTGAGTTTAATTGTGGTGAATTTTAGTGTGGTGAGTTTTATTGCAGAGAATTTTAGTGTGGTGAGTTTTTATGTGGTAAGTTTTAGTGTGATGAATTTTTGTGTGGTGAATTTTGGTGTGGTGAGTTTAGTTGTGGTGAGTTTTATTGTGGTGAGTTTAAGTGTGGTAAATTTAATTTTGGTGAATTTTATTGTGATGAGTATTAGTGTGTTGAGTTTAATTGTGGTGAATTTTTGTGTGGTGATTTTTATTGTAGAGTATTTTAGTGTGGTGAGTTTTTATGTGATAAGTTTTAGTGTGATGAATTTTAGTGTGGTGAATTTTGGTGTGGTGAGTTTAGTTGTGGTGAGTTTTAGTGTTGTGAGTTTTAATGTGGTGAATTTCGTTATGCTGAATTTTGGTGTGGTGAGTTTAAACAATTTGGGGTGGCTTGATATCACTATAATAACTGTTGAAATACACCATCTTGAAAATGTACCTTATATGTGGGGGTGCCAAGCCCAGTTGTCCAATTCCACCCACATTCGGCGAGACCGTTTAGAATGGTTAAATATTTCATTTAATTTGCTATACCAACGGGTTATATGGGAGGTGCCACGTCCAGTCCACCAATCTCACCGAGATATGCTATATCTCAGCACAGACCCAACAAACATATTGTGTCTAAATTTTATTTAATTTGGTTCAGCCGACATAAGGACTGCGTCGAATAAAATTGTCCGCTACAAAAATGAAAAAATCTAGAAATCTAGTAATCGAATTTTTATAGAATAAAATATTTTATTTTGCAAATTATTTTTAGATTTAAAAAAAAATATAAAAAACCAGAAATAAATTTTGTATTGACTATAACTGACACAAATTATTTTCTGCCATTTAATTCAGAGCTACTACGATCAAATTATTTTTTTAATTTGAATCTTGCAATAGCACATTATGGGAAGATATGTAACGGACAATTTTATTCGACGCAGTCCTTACATAAAAAAAAAAATATTCGACAAAAACAGTTGTTTGAAAATTTGGAAAAAAAAACTGTAAAAAAAAAATCTAGAACAAAAACACTGTCGAAAAGAAAATTTTGCTTTTGTTTTTGATTTGTTTTTCCTTTAGTTTATCTTTTGGTTTTATGTTACTGCTTTGGTTTGGTGCTTTTTCTTTTGTGCTTTTGCTTTTAAATATTTTTGTATTTGAATTTTTTGTTTCATGTTTGTAGATGCTGTAAGTGCCAAGTTGTATCGTTTTGAAAGTTTAGGTTGTATCGGAGGTGCCACGCCCCTTTGTACAATCCCGCTTATATATAGTCTATCATTCCTTTCATGTTCTACCGAATATGTGGTAAAAATTTCAAGAAAATCGGATAAGCCGTTTAGACGGAGATGCGGAGCAAACCAACAATCGAACAGATTTATTATATTAATAGGATAATTGTTATATATATTCGTAGAAAGTATGTAAAACAAATATATTTGCCTTCAACACGTTTCTTTCAATGGGTTCGGTTTGCTTGGATTTCGTTCGTAAGAACTGTAAAAAAGCAGAAAACATAAATATTCTATAGTGTGTGAAATACGTAGAAAATGATTTTCTAATGCATTGTGTAGCAGAATCCAGTCAAATAAATACAAATGCACTTAAAAATAAGTAAATATAGTAGAAATACTATGAGGAAATTTAGTTTATCTGTGAATTTTTAAAAAATATAAAAATAATAGGTACAATGAAAATATATTCATATTAAAAATTTCCTTTTGTGTGAATTTTTAACAGATTCACACAGAAATATTCCATTAGAAACATGTTGAGGAAATTCGGATTTCAAATTCTTTGTTTAACAAAATATTTTGTATTTTGTGTTATCCATATAAATAATTTGTGGTTCGTTCGCATCTTTACTTATTCCGATTAATTTAACATGATCGTTTTCATGTAAACAACATCAACAAGTTTCGTAATAAATAATTGTGAAACTTTCGAAATTCATTTTAAAATGATTTCACTGCAAAACTATTACCTAGAAATTAGATATGTACATTCATTTCATGTTTAAAAATCTGTGAACGAAAATTCCACAAGGAATTTAAGTAGTCTGAAATCATGAGATCGAAATTCCACTATTTTTCAGTGAACAAATCTATGAAAGTATTTGTGCAGTCGAGAAAATAAGTTCATGGAGTTTAATCCACAGTTTTAAATGAATACCTATTTATACCTATTTATGAACTTGAAAAGTTGTAAAAGCTACTAAGCCCCCCTTGAATATCCTTTATGCAGATAATTTGGAGTAATTATACAGCAAATTGCTACAATAGATCTAGTGCTATAACAGTCGCATTCAATACTTTAAGAACGACTGTGCAGCAACAATTTTGCGTGTTCTATTTGTTTTTTAATAATCAATAAATTAACCCCTGAAAATCCAGTTGAATAAAGTTTGTTTACTTTTTTGACAACTAAGTAATTTGCATTCTTGATATCCATATGAGAAATTCTTGAATTTTAATAGTATTTTATTGATATTAGTCAAATTCTACTATTTATCTTTCTAACCGAATTCTTCTCGAGTTTTAGAATTTTATTTCCCTCCGTGTATAGTGTTATATATTATTTCTATGGGAAGTGGGTGTGGCACTTATCTAACCACGCCCATTTTTTGTGGATACGTTATTATTTCAAGAATGTTTCTCTACACCACATTTTAAGTCTTTAACTTTAAAATTTGATTTATGTCCAGTTAGATTGTGAAATTATCACACTGTGCGTCGGCGCAAACCGTGTGACGTCAGACGTTTTGCGCTTTACAAAATTCAAAAAGCCAGTCACACGGGCGTGCGTGACTACTTTCGTCAATTATCGAGATACAATATCTGACTGGAACTTTTAATAGGTCACCACTAGTCGGTTCGCGATCAAAACATCAATTTTGTGTATTTTTTTATAAAGTGTAAGAGTTCTTACAAAAAAAAGTTAATTTTAGTCGGTATAAAGTAAAATTCATTAGTAATTGTTTCATTACTCTAGTGCTTATAGTTTTCGTGTAATTTTACATGCAGAGATACACCGTCGGATTACCAAACAGAATATGCCCTTTCATTCTTTGTGTAGGTTATAAAAATGAAATTGTATTATAAAATGTTTGTTAAATTAAAAGTTATATTAAACTGAAGTGAAGTGAATCTAAATTGACATTATTTTATAATTTCGTTGAGGTTACATAATAAAAAGAAAAAGTCTTTAAGATCTTTTACATTTTTTTTTGTAATTTAATTAGAGCGCATTAGTAATGACGGCGTTTCGTGTTGAATGGAATCTTCGGGAGACTTTGGGACTGGTGCAAATGTGAACGAACGCAAATTTGACGTTAGAGTGGGTGTAAAATAACGACTCAACGCACAAAACCACTCAATGTATGAAACACAATCAATGAAACGAATACCAAAACCATACGCATTACCACATTTTATGTGTCACATATCCAAGTCAAATTACATCTAAATAAACCGCAACATTCTTTGTATGTTCAGTAATTAGGGAAAATATATAAATTGTTATTTGCATTGTGAGTGTATTTAATTTATTTAAGTATGCTACAAGTTTGATTGATTTAGTGATTAATTTGAAAATAATTCATATCAATAAAAAAAATAAGTCAAAGTCAAAAAATTGAGAAACTCACCGAATGCCACACATAGTTCCGACCAAATTGACGGCAATTTAAGAGACTACGTTAATTAAAAACTTTTGACGCAATCAAAACCACGCACAAACAAGTCTAAATTCCACGCTGACATAAATTCGAAATGAAAATTGAATTTCAAAAAAAATATTTTTTTTTTCTTGGCCAAAGTTACAACTATACGCGGTCCACGCACGTTAATGAGCAGCGCGGACCTTTTATGGCTGTCGTCTGTATGATTTTTTATTTTTGGTAACTTTGAATTCTATGCTGGTCTTTTTTGATTTTTTTTGGTTTAAAATAAAATAATAAAATACATTTTTCATGAATTTTAATGAAAGCGAATTGTGTCGAAAAGTTTTTTTTTTCTTTTGCGGAAACTTTTCGTTTAAACTGAATTTAACCGTAGGCCGTAGCTGTTATGGCCAAGCGCAAAATCAAACATGTGTCAGATAAAAGCCTAAAAGAGGAAACAAGTATAAAATAATAAAAGAATATTTTAAGCGCTTAATTTGATTTTCTTATGAAGTTGTAACAATTCGCTTTATTGCGGTGCTACATAAATATAGAATTATTTAAGCGAAAAGTTTAGCAAAAAGTTTTTATTTTCAATGTCTTTGAAATTATTTAAATTATTTTGCATTAAATACAAATATTACTTAAATTTAAAATTTCACAATATTCCAAATATTTTGCAATATTATGCGCCACATTTGTTAATTAAAAACTCAATTTTCACATATGAATTCGCATTTTGCATGTTAATGTTGTCACTCACTGCGTCGTACAATTTATGCCCGATGTTGGCAATGAAAATACCGAAATTGCTCAGTAAACACATCACATCCGATGCACGAACTGCTCCAGTGAAAGTTCATTAAAATTTGGAACTTGCTGCATTTGCTGTTGTATTTTAATTAACAAACATTCACATTTTCTTCATAAATGTTCTGATTTTCGCACAAATTCATATATTTGTCATACATGAATAGTTCAAAATTTCAAGCATTATCTAAACAAATTCTACTTATATTGGCAATGATTAATATTGGAATAGGATTTACACAAACGAATATCGTTTTTTCATTAAATTTTATATCTTTGGATTTGCACAATTTACTGAATTATAAATATGGATTTTGTGAGGCTTTATCCTGACCAAAACCAAATATTTTTGTTTTTTATGCTATAACTTTTTATTTGCGCAAGATAAAATAGTAATGTAGAGGCATTAATTGTTTGTTTTTAAAACACCTATTAATTAGCATCAATATTTAAAAATATTTTGTCAAACATTAATTTGCCATTTGTTATTTGCAAGAAAAATGTTTTGCAAAATATTTTTAACTAATGATGCCAATCGATAGGTGCTTTACAAACACACAATTAATGCCTTTACATAACTATTTTATCTTGCACTAATAAAGAATTATAGCAAAAAAACGAAGAAATTTGAAAAATTGAAAATCTTGTCATGCCAAAAGGGCGAATCTTTTCGTTTTTTTGCTATAACTTTTTACTGGTGTAAGATAAAATAGTGATATAAAGGTATTAATTGTTTGATTTTAAATCACCTACCGATTGGCATCATTATTTAAAAATAATTTGCCAAACATTTTTCTGGTAGATGATAGAAATTAAAAAAAAACATTTTAAAATAATGATGACGATCGATAGGTGCTTTAAAATCAAACAATTAATGCCTTTACATAACTATTTTATCTTGCACCAATAAATAGTTATAGCAAAAAACGAAAAGATTCGCCCTTTTGACATGACAAAATTTTAAATTTTTCAAATTCGCCCTTTTGGTTTTGTCTTTTATGACTAGAAATATCCAACAAAACCACACGCGATTTTGGAACAGTATACTTGAGGAAAAAATACATTCAACAATGTAATTAAACGCAAATGTCAAAAATTACACATTCGCCCCTATGGCATGATAGTGACGATATGTATTTATTTTAAAGACGTTATATTTATTTTTAATACAGTATTTTTTTGGGTGTACGGATAATTTTGTTTTAAGCCTACAACACTCAAGTTATTAAAATGTGTTATCTACAGTGTTTTTTATTTATTTGTTTATTTATTTATTTATTTATTTATTTATTTGTTTGTTTTATTTTTTCTGTTTAAATAAAACATTTATTTCATTGTTTAACACACCTTTACTTCGAAACATTACAGCTGAATTATGTGCATTTTAACATTCGAATGAGTGTTAATGAGTGATAGTGAACGACGAGAACCGATTACTAACCAACTGTAAAACGAGCATTCATGTAGTTGTCAGTTACAATTTTGTATATACACTGCCACAATGTAATATTCACTCGAATGCACAAATATATGAATTATTCACAACTGATTTTATAAGCCTGTTCTTTTTCAAAATAATGTGTTGTCTTAAATATGAAATTTAAAGAGTGCTGTGCAAAAACAAAGTAAGAAGAATTATATAATTATAGATTTAATTTGTCATACTTCAAATACTGTTATTTAGTTTTGAAAACAAATATATGTTATGCATTAAATATTAGATACAGCTTAAAATATATATTTTTTGTGTTTGACTGGTCCTTATTTTGGTTATATTCATTCAAATTTCATTGGGTTTATTTCAAAAGTAGCGTCGGTTGCTCAGATGTTTAGTGCATTGGACAACGATCTGATTCGCTGCTCGAATACATCTCACCCTATCTATATCTACTATTTCCATTTACAAACACTACACACGAGTACAGTTGTGCACGGGTCTCGCTCGTAAATACATAATGCATTCAAAATAAATGGAATTGTAGTATTTTACAATATATATTTATTAATTTTACATAACTATCAAATATAATAAAATAACTAAATTTTTTACATTTCTCATGTAGTACCTAAATATCCTACAAACCATTTGACGATAATTTTTAAATTCGATATAATAATGATAAATTTTATATATAAAAATAAAAGTATTTAAAAAGTTAATTTCGTGTTCTTTATAATTTTTGTCAAAAAAATAAAATTTTCTGAACAAATAAAATTTGTTTATCGAAAATAAATCCATTTATGATACCATCTCGATATCTACAGGGTTTTTCAATAAGAGCGCTACAAAAGTTTTTTTAAAGGGTTTTGCAACAGAAACGCTACAAAAGTAGAGCGACAGGGACAGCAAACGACGCCATATTTCTTGACGCTCTTTTGACATTTCTCTTTAGTAAGGTCTACCATTTCATGATGGAAAGATATACGAGCCAACAACGAGTCGAAATTATTAAAATTTACTACCGAAATTCGAATTCGTATATCTTTCCATTAAGAAATGGTAAACCTTACTGAAGAGAAATGTCAAAATGTCCCATAATGTGCTATTGCAAGATTCAAATTAAAAAAATTTGATCATAGTAGCTCTGAATTAAATGGCAGAAAATAATTTGTGTCAGTTATAGTCAATACAAAATTTATTTAACGCGAAAATGGCAAACGAAGTGGAAGTGCGAAGTGAAAATATAATTAAAATTTTTCAAAAAAAACCTAGTTGGTCTTTTAAAAAAATTGCCAAGGAGGTAGGGGCTAACCCTAAGACCATTTCTCGCGTTATCAACCGCTTTAAGGAAGACCTGAGTATTGATCGGAAGAAAGGTTCTGGTAAAAAAAGGCCCACATGATCGTGAAAAGTCGAAGAAGGTTGTGAATATTTTAAAGAAAGATCCAAGCATATCCGGAAGGAAATTGGCGAGAAAGGCGGATTGCTCAGAATCTTTCGTGCGCAGGACTAAGAAAGAAGCTGGGCTGAAGACGTACAAGGTCCAAAAAGTTCCGGATAGAAATGCCGTCAAGAATGAAACCGCAAAACAACGAGCTAAAAAGCTGAATCAAGATTTTTTTTAAAAATTCGATTGCTGCGTAATGGACGACGAAACTTATGTTTTAGCGGACTTTTCTCAGCTACCTGGGCAGGAATTTTATACAGCCGATTCTCGAGGAAATGTCGCTGAAAAATTCAAATCAAAAAAAATGACAAAATTCCAAAGGAAATTCCTTCTTTGGCAGGCAATTTGCAGTTGTGGAAAAAGGAGCAGCTCATTCGTGACATCGGGTACAATTAATAGCGAAATATATGCGAAGGAATGCTTGCAAAAGAGATTGCTTCCATTTTTACGCCAACATGAAGTGTCCACATTTTTTTGGCCTGACCTCGCTTCATGTCACTACAGCAAAACGGCCCTAGAGTGGATCCAACAAAATGCAGTGATTTTGGTGCCTAGAGAAGCCAATCCACCAAACTGTCCAGAACTCAGGCCGATTGAGAGATACTGGGCTTTAGTAAAAAGAGAGATGAAGACAACAAAAAAGTGGCCAAAGACGTTCAAGACTTTAAAAGAAAGTGGTCTTCAGCAGCTGTGAGGGTGTCGGACACTACCATTACCACATTAATGGAAGGGGTTCCGGAAAAATTAAAACTTTTTATTAAAAAATATTAATTTCTGGTTTTTTATATTTTTTTTAAATCTAAAAATAATTTGCAAAATAAAATATTTTATTCTATAAAAATTCGATTACTAGATTTCTAGATTTTTTCATTTTTGTAGCGGACAATTGTATTCGACGCAGTCCTTATTACAATTTCTACTTAATACATTATTTTGTTTGCTATATATTAATGCATAAATTTAAAAAATGTATTGTTTTGGAAAAAATTATATATAATTAAATTAAAAAAAAATGTATTTTAGCTAATATTAGTTTTATCTGTACTGCGCGGATTTACATATTCACGCCATGCTCATAAAATATTTTCCTTTTAAAACTACTAAAGATGACAAATAAATTTTGACGAAAATCATAATAAAATGTTGTATGATGCGTCTGACAATTGACAGAAATCTGGAGCACATTTGCGCAAGCAGGCAGCATCGTTAGATGTGTCGCTGTCATTGGCACACAAACACACGGACACACGGACACACGCGAGCACACATACGCACTTTCGGTTCAGTTCGGCTCGGCTCGGCTACATGTGTGCGAGACAATCTCATGACAGTGTAATTTATAGAAATGTAAGAATGGCAGCATTAGAGTCATCACTTATGCGTGCTGACACATATACTATGTATGTTCGACGGAACGCACAAAAGGCATCTGTACACACACACGACACATACCAACCAACCAACAAATATGAGCAACATCAATCTGCTGCAAGTGAAGCTGTATTTGTATCTACTTCATCACAAATATTGTGACAAGTTGTTAGTGCGTCTGTGTGAGAGACATGTTACATGTATTTGTTATAATATGATAAATGCATTATTTCGAAAAGATCTGTGCACTGAAAAAAAAAATATTCAATATGTTGATTTTATTCATAAATATTATACATTTTTTCACCAACTAACAGATTCATCATATTCACCGAAAAAAATAATGTAGTAAATTATACTACATAATGTCTTTATTTTGAAAAAATAATAATGAATTCATAACATTGGTGTTTTGTAGTTTTCAATATTATGAATTGTTATTCAATGAAACATAGTTTAAACGAGTTGGCAAAGTTAGGTCACATGGGGCGGATTTTTATAGTCGGTCGGGCCCGACTATGGAATACCCTACACCTTTGGTGGGGATATTAATGTGGGATATTTAATTGCATACCTTAATTTTAAAGTTTTTAATTATGCTGAACCTCCCTCAGAATATTATTCATATATTAGAAATTTACGTCTTATATCCCCATAAATTAAAACATTTATACAAAAGTATAAACAACTAAAAAAAAAATTGAAAAATATAATTGGGCGGACCACGCCTATATTTAAAATTTTGAAAGGCTAATACTTCATAGATTTGATTTTAATAATTCACTATGAAAAACCCGGGAAATAATGAAAAAAAAAGTGGGCGGATCACGCCCATTTTTGGACCACATATTTTTGTATGAATTATAACAATACGTTTTAAATTTTATAACTATATCTTGAATACTTTTCGAGTTATTAGTTCCGAAAGAGTTATATAAAAGTGACTTGTATGGGAGGTGGGCGTGCCCGTTGACCGATTTGGCTCATTTTCAAACTCAGTTCCTACTTTTGGCTAAAATAAATTGAGACGAAATTTCATCACATTCTGATCAGTATTTCTCAAGTTATTCTGTATTCGGACAGCAAGACAGCAAGACGGACAGACATACAGACAGACGGACATGGCTAAACGGACTCGGGTAGTGATGCTGATCAAGACTATATATACTTTTCCATACCGGACACGCCTCCTAAGGGGCGTTACAATATTTGCACAAAGTTAATATACCCTGTACCTCATAGGTGTAGGGTATAAAAACGAAATTTATCAATACGAAGAAGTTTTTTTCTGTGTGGATATTAATACAAAATTTTGGTGAAATATTAATAAATTTAATCAAACAAAAGTCGGAGAATAATCTGACTTTTTCGATATAGTGCACACCGACACAATTATGAAACTGGTTAATTGAGATATATATAAGTTTTTTTTTTAATTTAAGCATTATACTTTTATCTACAGATAACTTTTTCAAAGTGGCATTACATTGATTCAAACCCTCATCTTGTCTCGAACAATTCTCGAAGTAGCTTTGATGAAAAAAATCGATCTCAATCATATATCGAATCAAATATTTAAAGATTTTATAAATTTTAATGTTTCGAAGTGGTTAAGAGAAGAGAAGAACACTTCTTATTATATCGATTCAAATTTTTATAAATTTTCGATATCGAATTTATTTCTAGAGTGTAATGGTACGAGTTTCGGATCGATATAACTTTAATTTGTCGGTTTGACATCTGTCGACCGTTTTGATGGTACTTTTCATATAATATCCATATGAGAACTGGCTTCGATATCGTAAAAATTCTTCGGTATCTTGCAACATTTTCGTTGCGATATCGAAATGGATAGAAAACTTTTATTTCCATTAAGATGTATTTCAAATGATATGAATTAACGTTATAAAATTAATGTACCATTAAACTAATAATGCCAATATTGGAATTTATTTTTCGAATTAGACAATTATCAGGTGGTATCGGAAGTAACCACCATTCGGCCATTGAAACTAAATAATATTTCATATTAACTTTTGTATAAATTTGTTTAAAAAAACTAAATAGAAATTCAAATTACAAATCCATAATATGTAATTTATTAGAAATATAAAATTTCAAAGTAAAATATGTTAAAGAAGTGCTTTTTGACCCATCCCAGATAAAAATTGCTTAACTTTGATGAATTATGGTTTGAATTCAGTCCTTAGTATTAAGGATTATTACACCCAAAAAAAGAATGCATTCTACAAACAATCTTCGTGCTGTTTTAACTCTTTTCAGACTAAAAACAATCTAGTTAGTTTAAAAAAAGTACGCACAAACGTCCGCACAAACTTAAACTTAAATTTAAATTAAATTTATCGTTCTTTTTTTACACTAAATATAATGCTTTTAGCCCGAAATAACTTAAAATATAAAAAAAGAATGCTCTAACTTAATTTTCATAACGCATTCTTTTTTTCTGTGTACATATGTACAAATGTTTAACAACGGCTACATGTCTTCAATTTAACCGGTAATTTTTCGCTCACGAGATATACTTGTTCACACTGAAATTCCAAGTGAAATGCTGCGTCTCAGATGCGTTGTTCTTTTATACTTCAGCATCAAACTCTAGAAGTTTCCACAAACTTCTACACTTCAAAAGAAACATCATTGCTCGTATGCGCACAGGCAGTTTCTGAAAATTTCCACAAAATTCTACATTAAACTGAATTCCGTAATACCGACAGGATATTTCACCACTTTTGAACTTCTTTCTTTGTCTCTTTATTTCTCACCGTCTCAAGCTTTAAATTATCTTCGTTCGCGTTACTCTTTTAAACTGCAGCACCAAATTCTAAAAGTTTCCACAAACTTCTACACTTTAAGAGATTTATCATTGCTCGTAAGTGCACAGGCAGATCTGGAAGTTTCCGCAAAATTCAAGATTAATCTGAATTTCGTTGTTACTTTCTTTCTCACCGTCTCAATGCATTATACTGCAGCACTAAATTCTAGAAGTTTCCAAAAACTTCTACCTTTCAAGAGAATCATCATTGCTCGTAAGCGCACAGGCAGATTTTAGAAATTTCCACAAAATTCTACATTAATCTGAATTCCGTAATGCAGACAGGATATTTTACCACTTTTGCACTTCATTCTTTGTCCCTTTCTTTCGCACCGTCTCAATGCATTAAATTATCTTCCCACGCTTTCAAATACATAGCCTCAGTAGGGTGAATTATCTTGCGTCTCATGTACTTTATTTTATTGCTTGCATATTCAACAAATATTTTTTGATATTTGTCTTGTCTATATGTTTTCATTTCATTGTGTCTTTTTGTTCGCTTTTACGATAACCACATATATTCGTTTTTTATGGTTTACTAACAAGGTTGGTTAATACTACTTTTGTGAGCCACAAATGCAGGAATAATCGAATTGTATTCTGGGAAAGAATTCATTCACGTTCACTGTCATCGTTGTATCCTTCTTCGTCCAGACACTTCCGTCCGCATTCATCTACAAACGCAATGAGAATTAAAAAATCTCATCACAGCAGCTGGAGCATGAAATGACATTGATATCAATACAAGCATAACGAAGATTAAGCTAATTAAAATTATAATAAGTTATTTCTGTTATTTATATACGCAAAGAAAGCAAACAAAAAAGTTTACAAATCGTTTGCAGCAAAATGATTTGTTTTGCAACGTGCTTCAACTTTCCTCCCAAAAGTTTACATGTGTGCTGTAAAAAGATAATTTATACTAAACGAATGTTCGTTTGCCCTGCTGCTCCAACTTTGTTCGAAAAAATTTACATGTTTGCTGTGAAAAAAAAAATTATTTATTCAGAACTAAAGTTCATTTGCCCTGAATGGGACTAATGCTTATAACATTTATTTTAAACGTAAATTTCTTTTTGTGACAAACGAAAAACTTAAAGCAAAAATTCACTTAAAATATTGCATACTTCTAGGAGAAACTTATTTACAGGTATTTTCAAACTGTAAGATTCTGTGAGCAAAATTCTCAAACTGTATATGCAAACTGTAACATTTAAAACTGTACCATTCAAACAAATGCTCGTAATGTAATTCTCAACTTCTTTTTCAGACACATTTTTGTATAAAACCCAAATAATAAACGATAGTAATGTTGGCAGCTAGCTCATGGTAGTTTTTAGATATAACTATTGATTGTTCAGGAACACAAGAGAATTCTAAACAGAGGACGGGCGACGATAAAAATGAAAAAAAAAACACAAATGATTAAATTAAAAAACCTAATTAGAATAAATAAAAATAATTAAAAGAAATAAAAGAAATAGAAAATTTAATAAATAAACAAATAAATAAATAAATAAATAAATAAATAAAAATCTAAATATAAAATATTTTATTATTTTTTTTATAATATTTTTTTTTTTTACTTTTTTACTAAAAAATACAAACGACAAACTCGTTTGATACCAACAATATTATCTGCCCGCAAAATAAACAAAAACCATGTTCTTTTGTCTAATTTAAAGTTTGTGAGAAACGTTTTTTCTTTGAGTGTAGCATATTTTAATGATACAATTTTATAAACAATAAATATATTTCCGATGTAATATTTTAGCATTTATGAAAGAGTTTTTTTTTTTTCAATTATTAAAGGCACAAATCCATTTCAAATGGGTAAAATTAAACATACCCTAAACTAACCTATAACTCTTTAATAATGCTTAGCTAAGCTCTATAACTACGTAATCTTCACGCTATCATACTTATTTATCCAACACACTTTTTAGACCCTTAAAGTTCTTTTTCTGCCATATTACCTTTTGTGGCTCCAATAATCCTCTAACCTTAAAATACACACAAAAGAACCTCTGACATTAACACTCTGACACGAAATTCTCAATGAATTCCCCACGGCATGAAATATATGGCAATTTTTTTTGTGTCTCAGCATAATAATCAATCTATAATTTTATAAGATTTCCTCATGCAACTTTTGCGCTCATCAATTATAAACATAAAAGAAAACCTCCAATCGAACAAGTTTTTTATTTTCTTATTTGTTCGCGTATTTTTGTTTTTTTCTACATCCCCCCCCCATAACATGCTATGCCTCATCATGCGCATGTAATTCAATTTTACCCTCATTTTTCTGATCGCAAGATATTATAATTTCATGAATACGCGTAACGCGATAACATCAATTATAATGCTTGTTCTTAGCTACCTTCCCACGTACTTCCCTCCAACACTCCGCGTTACGAAACAAAACCTATAGGCCTTGAACCATCCACCCACTACACTGCCCAAATTAACACTCCACACACATAACCCCCCGACAAGAAATAACACTCGAAATCACTTACTCACCAACCTGTCATCGACGGTGCCGAAATGTTTTCTTTTGCCACCGAGAAGACAAAGCAGCCAGGTATATCCGGGGTTCTATTTAGCCAACGTCAAGATAGGTATGCCAAAAGTTGTGTCGTTCTGTATCGAAGGCATTTTTTGCACTTGTTTATTTTAGAAATTTAGCTTAAAATATTTGCAAATTATTCATACATGTAGGAGGTTTAGTATGTTCATTTCTTAGGATTGTCGACCTATTTTTCATTTCGTTTCAAGTTGAATTGCTCATGTGTTTTGCTTTAAGAGCTTAGTTCAGTTTTGCTATTTTATCAAAGACATGCTCAGAATTATTCGTATAATGTATGATATTTTTTTTGTCTACCTTAAGAGTTTCACGCTCAGATTTATTTGAGAGTGTTTTTTTTATTTGTTCAATTTAAGAGTAATACTCATTAAAAATTTAATAATGTTAGCTAGAAATATAGCTATTATTTTCATTTTTGTTTCTGACTTAAATTTTGTAAGTGCTTTATTTATGATTGCTAGAATTTGTTGAGCATTTCTCAGAAATTATTAGCAAAAATCAACATTTTGCAAAATTGTTTAATTAGGTATATCTCCTTTTCGAAACTCTTGAAAATGTTGGGTTAAAGTGGGAAATGTTAAACAGCTAAACAGGTATTCATTACATATTAGGAAAGCTACAAGTTCGAATTCTTTTATCGAAGTTAGTTCGAGAACGTTTTGATACATCTTAGGGAAAACATAAAATTTAAATAAACTTTAAATAATTCTTAAACATTATAGAGGCTTGTAAAACCATTTCATATATTTATTAATATCTCCAACATACATTTAACTTTTAGTTCATTATAGCAAATATGCCTTTTATTAATAACGCAAACATCAGAATTCCGTATTTTTTTTTAACCAACTCTTTGTTGACCCAACAAAAGGACAACGTGCACAATTCCAATGAATTCATAACCAAACGCATTCCATATTCCTCATCGATTTCTTTTTTTTGTTTGCCCTGTTTTCAATACATTTCACTCCTTTACGACAAAAGTCAATAGAGAATGAGATAAAAGCAGGAAATTCAGCATAAAAAGGCAAAGAAATCAATATCAATACAAATGTTTGAGAATGATTCCGGAAATATGCCAATTCGTTTGGACCCGATACTGCGCTTATTCGCCATCCCGCTTTTAAACCCTCCTACATGTCATTTTATCGCAGCAGGCAAACTATAGCTTGATGTTATTATTATTTTTTTGTTGTTGTTGTTGTTGTTATTGTTATGTTGAGAAAATGTCATAAATGAAAATTTCATTACTGGCTCCCCATATACCTACCTCACTGTGTTATTCATCGGTTTAATTCTGCTGCTGCCTTTGTTGTGTTTTTTCTTTTTTTTTTTTCTGTCTGGAATGACATTTACTCACAATGGCAGCACTGTTGCTGCTACTTTTAATAGGAAAGTTGCACAAAAAACCTGCTGTAGTTGAAGTGGACAAAATGTTGAACCTTTGAAAGGTAGTAAACGTGAGGTTATTCCTTGAACATGCCAACTGGAAGGCGTCCCCGTCTGCGCCACTCGTATAATTGAAACTCTTTAAACGTTCGATGACATTGCGATGTCCATGTTGCTGGTACATTGTAGCATTTTCGTTGCACTGAGGGTTTGAATCACGAGATTTTTACTTTAAGGTTTAAAGTCCGTGCAGTTAACTTCGTCGCGAACTTAGCGGATACACAAACCATAGAAATTTAACAGTGCTCTGTTTAGCTAATGTTAACCAAAGTAAAGGGGCTCTTTAGGTCAAAATTCACAAAATCTGAAATACCGTCCGATATCAAAATCAGTAGCATTAAATAGGTAATTGAATTATTTTCAAAACCTATTATGACTCGTTAATGCACTATCATAAATGTGGAACCAATTAAGTGAGTTTTCAGCCGTATGTGTACCCTTTAAACCAAAATTCCCGAACTCTGAAATATCTGCTGGTATCAGAATTAGTATCGTTAGAAAGGTTATTGAATTATCTTTAAAACTTATTGTGACTCGTTAACGCTCTATGAAAACTGTGGAACCAGTGACCATATAAGTGAACTTTGACATGTGACCTTGAATTTTAGGTCAAAATTACCGAACTCAGAAATACCGGCCGATATCAAAATTTGTATCATTAAAGAGGTAATTGAATTACCTTCAAAACGTATTGAGACTCGTTAACGCACTGTCATAAATGTGGAACCAGTGTCTAATTAAGTGACTTTTCAGTCGTATGGGTACACACATATCTCAAACAAACTGGAGAATTGGGTCTCTGGAAATAAAAACTTTTCTTATATTGATATGAATTACAGTTTTTATCGAGAACTGTTCTGAACAAATGAAATTTGTCTTTAGAAAATTTGAACATTTTTGACATTGATTCAATATCTATAACGACATCGTTCGAGATTGAATTCAGTATATATAGCAGATTTCTTTTCGATATCATTACGAGATCAATGCGAGTAGTTAGAGATATCACAAGATATTGTATACGTTCTCATAACGATATCAAACGACAAATTGTATGATATCGATGCCATCTGTTGGAGTTTTATCGGAAGCAGTAAATTTTCGAAATCGGAACGATATCGATGAAAAACAGTTCGAGATTGCTTAGAAAAATATTGCGATATCGATGTGATAAATGTTTAAATATCGTATATTGTTCTTAAATTGGAATGTACGTGAACATTTAAAAAGAAGCGATAAAATTACGAAATCGAATTTTTTGATCGAAGTTAGTTTCGGGAAAGCTTCGAGGCATCGAAGGTTTCAGAGACATGGCATGGTTTTATGGAGACATATAGAGGTTGTATCAGCTCATTTTTTATTTTTCCCATACGCAAAATATGCGGGAAATTTGACTTTAAAATTAAAAATTTCAAAACCTGCTATATGCTTTATTAAATTTTCATAATATGAATATATAAGTGTATATATAAGTGTATATATAAGTGTATATATAAGTGCATATATAAGTATATATATAAGTGTATAATAAGTGTATATATATTACATAAGTGGGTTTGCGTAAAATATGCCTCAAAGATTCCAGAAAAATTATAGAAATTTTTTTTCAAGTATGAGGTACTGTTTAAATTCATTTGTCAATAAAATAAACCAATTTTAAACTTTTAGCACAAATTCCAAATATACCCCCTTCTACACAAATTGACTCAGTTATTGCCAATTATATAATTGGATACGAAAGCATCATTTTTTCATTCAATTAATTTACCTACAATCATTTTAAATATAAATGAATAAAAACAAGAACAAAAAATATATATTTTTTACACGCAATACGAATATTTTGAAACACCTAAAATGGTGATTTTTCAGAAAAATTGGGTAATTTTTAGCCAATACAAAACGTATCAAACTTGATCGAAAGCTGGAGCCGTATATAAATTTAATATTCATGATTCTACTTTTATCTTATAAGTCATAGGCAGCTCATATTCATCATGTCAACTTTTGGGGTTATAAGAAGGTAAAAATAAAATGATTAATTCATGAACATACCATGATGAGTTCGAACAAAGAAAGAGGAAATATTTTGAAATAATAGATAAATTTAATGAAAATTTATTGTTGAAATATTGAATATTAAAAAATAATAATAAAACTTTTTCCCAAATCGATATAAAATAATAGACCTATTAAAGACAATATACCTTACCTTTAATATAATGTCATAAGCTAAATTAATTTATTTCAACCTCTAGAAATATATCAAAGTAGAAGTACACGCAGATAAATAATATGATTGCAACATGATCGCTACAACCATGCTATGATCTTTACAATCATAGATGCTTGTCACAATCAAAGTATAGTATTTTCAATTTTATTTCAACAATAATAAGAATGGCATTGTTTCTCTGTCTTCATGTTGGTCTCTCTCTTCAATGTTGGCCATGTTGGCGAACAGACGAGTTTTTTTGTAGTTGTCGTGACGAAGTTTTTTTAATATATAAAACTACATCATTATTAAAAATAAATACATATCCGAAAGTTCACGCGTTAATTTGTATTTTATTAATATGCAGACAACAATATTATGTTTGTTTGTAATCATAATATGGTCACTGACAAACATAGTATGGTTGTGTGAAATCATAATATGGTCTCTATAATCATAGTATGGTTGTGCGAAATCTGGATATGGTCACTGATAACCATAGCATGGTTGTGATATGGACTCTGTATCGTTGTAATATGATCGCTGAATATGGTCACTGACAACCACAGTATGGTTGTGTAGAATGATAATATGGTCACTACAACCATAGTATCGTTGTAATAAATCTGAATATGGCCTCTGACAACCATAGCATGGTTGTATGGAATCATAATATGGTCTATGTATCGTTGTAATATGGTCACTGACAACCACAGTATGGTTGTGTGGAATGATAATATGGTCACTTCAACCACAGTATGGTTGTGTGGAATGATAATATGGTCACTTCAACCATAGTATCGTTGTAATTAATCTGAATATGGCCTCTGACAACCATTGTATGGTTGTGTGGAATCATATTATGGTCACTGAAAACCATACTATGGTTGGGATAATTCGATATATGTTCAGTGAGGACCACAGTATAGTTGTGTGAAATTCGAATACAGTCACTGAGGATCATATTAAGGTTGACGATATTTTCATTGAGTATCATAGTATATGATTGCCTTCAACAATAACTCCAATCATAGTATAATGTCCTTTAAATATGATCACCACAATCATGTTTTTTCTCTGCGTGTTTACTATGTAATATGCATATCGTCGGTGATATTGCAAAACTGAATTTTACAGAAAAAACACAACTATTTTCAGTCTTAATTCTGCACTTACTTCATACAAAATTAAGTATGTCATAACTTAAATTGGCATTTATCTAATTTATCCGATCAACATATCATTAAAAACCCGATTATATCACAAAATTAGTCGTAATTTTCACATGCAGTTTGGCGGTTTTGCAGTATTACCGACGATATATTTATTAATTTGAAATATGTATTTGTTTAAAATTTATCTAAAATAATTGTAGTACTGCTCAGCTTGGAACCCTTCAAAATGTTCACAACCATTTATTCATCTTTTTCCCTATTGTTTTCTCAACTTTAATGTTTTGTATAAATTGAATTGAACTAAATTACAATCGTTGGATATTGACATCGATTTTGTGTCGCGTCGATGTATGTGCGCCACATTGTGGTTTGTGTTCGAAAAAGTGTCGTGATATGAAATGTCAGAATATGGCAGAAGAATGAACCAAAAAAAAAAAGGAAAACTAAAACTTTTCCCTATAGAAATTTTGACCATTTGAGCGCACGGTATTGGTTGCTACCAATGGCTGTCAGTAGCCCTGTGTGTCGTGTTGCCAACGTAAGTGTCTGGAAATTTAATTGAATTGTTTGATTAACAAAAGTGTTGTTGGCTGCTGCTACTGCAACATATTGCAATATATTTTTGACATTTTTGTGTACATTTTTTTAGCATTTCTATACCGAAAAACCATATGTTAAAAATTCAATTTTTTATACGAAATTTCAGTTATATTACATTTACAAATTGTAACTGACTGACAATTCTGTGAATTGTTAAGCACAAATTCAACTGTAAAAATATTTACACTTGAACATATAACAAAAAAAAAGTTGAACAGAGTTCATTGCCACAATACGTATTTGAATTTCGGCTAAAAACGGCAACAAAAAGTCAGTAAAAAGTCAGTAAAAAGTCAGCCCACATTCAGCGAAAAAATAATACAGAACACAAAGCCAACAAAAAGCATAAAAAATCGGCACTTTGTGTCAATAAACGTATTGAAAGCCACGAACAAAATAAAAGATCAACGGGCAACAAAACATTTTTGCCAAAATATTTTCATTAAAAAACAAAAACTGCTCTATACGCTGAGTAAGAAAAAGTACTATAAAAAAACATTTCCTAACTAACAAAAAAATCTTTAAAAGAAAAACAATAAAAAAAGTAGGCTTAAGTATTACTTTTTGAGTGGCAATCGCCCACCTGTTCCCACTCTAACCATATTTAGCGTCCATAATATTTTATTATCTCTTAGTTCGTTGTTGAATTTGGCTCATTTCTTGTTTCACTCTGCCAGTCTATTGCTTCTGTTGTGGTCCATTTATTCGATTCGATTTTCTTCCGCCCCACATCATAATCGTAACTTTGCGTTTAAAAATGACATTTCGAAAAAGTAGCTGTTAAAGTTTTGACATTTCTGAGCGCGCGCGCTGTCAAAATGTGGGAAGTTTTATGTAAATATTTTGGCGGAGTTTTTATTTTGTAGATTCGGTGTTTGTGCGGAAACAAAAAGTACTAATAATGATATAGTATTTTGAGCTGGTCTTTAAAATTAAGTATATGTTATTACCAGACTACTTAGATAAACTAATTAATTGATGACTATAATTAACGTGGTTTTATTAGTTACTACAAAATGGCTTAACATGTTTTGAAAAATAAATCTTATTCTTTATAGAGTTCAGTTAATGTTAAGTTTATCTTCGTTTCGTTGTAGATTAACAACCAGAAGAAAAAATCCAGAAAAACTTCATCAATTTGTTTTCTTTAATGCATTTATCATTATTCTTCGTATGCTGAATAAATAAAATCAGAAGAACTTAAAATGTTAAAGTTAACGGGTACTTTTATGCTCCATACTAAAGCCACAGTTTCTCAAAAATTTGAGAAATTTTTGGATTAATTTTCAGTTTTTAAGTTCTGTACGCTATGAAAATGAACTTGCAGGCAGCATATTAATGTTTGTAATCATAAATATAATGATTTAAATTCGCTGTTACTTTCATATCAACATTTTTAAATTTATTTTAGTATGCATTTCAATATTTATTATTATACTAGCTGGACCCGTGCACGACTCGTGCCAAGATTTTGTGAATTAAAAGATATGGACCGATTTTATTAATATAAAAAACAATTTTATTATTTATATCAGGGGTCCGTGCTTGGCTGTGAAAGTTTTTTTATTGGTTTTATAAATGTGGTAACCAAATAATAATTCTCCGCCAAAACAACTTTTCTCAAAAACAGTTTTTTCTCAGACTGCCCCGTAAAATTCTTCACCCTACAACGCTTTCCAGTAGAATTCTTCACGGTAGAAATCCCGCTAGAATTCTTCCCGGAAGAAATCTTCCCGTAGAACTCATCCCGGTAGAATTCTTTCCCGTAGAATTCTTCTTCTTCTTCACAGTAGATATTTTAGTGTGGTGAGTTTTAATGTAGTGAGTTTCAGTGTGGTGAGTTTAGGTGAGGTGAATTTTGGTGTGGTGAGTTTTAGTGCTGTAAGTTTTAGTGTGGTGAGTTTTAGTGTGGTGAGTTTTAGTGTGGTGAATTTTATTGTGGTGAATTTTATTGTGATGATTTTTAGTGTGGTAAGTTTTAGTGTGGTGAGTTTTAGTGTGGTGAATTTTAGTGTGGTGAATTTTAGTGTGGTGAGTTTTAGTGTGGTGAGTTTCATTGCGGTGAGCGTCCTAGAGGGTCGAAAGTAGGCGCATTTTATAGAAATATATTTCAGCAGAAATCGCTGCAAATTTCATATAATTCGATTGAACGGTTCCTCAGAAATCGGGTTTTCAATTTCGATTTTTAAAAAATTTCTTTAAATGGCTATAACTCGTAAACGGAGCGTCCTAGAGGGTCGAAAGTAGGCGCATTGTACAGAAATATATTTCAGCAGAAATTTCGGTTTTTAATAAATTTCTTTAAATGGCTATAACTCCTAAACGGAGCGTCCTAGAGGGTCGAAAGTAGGCGCATTTTATAGAAATATATTTCAGCAGAAATCGCTGCAAATTTCATATAATTCGATTGAGCGGTTCCTCAGAAATGGGGTTTTGAATTTTGATTTTTAAAAAATTTCTTTAAATGGCTCTAACTCCTAAGCGGAGCGTCCTAGAGGGTCGAAAGTAGGCGCATTTTACAGAAATATATTTCAGCAGAAATCGCTGCAAATTTCATATAATTCGATTGAGCGGTTCCTCAGAAATCGGGTTTTGAATTTCGATTTTTTAAAAATTTCTTTAAATGGCTATAACTCCTAAACGGAGCGTCCTAAAGGGTCGAAAGTAGGCGCATTTTATAGAAATATATTTCAGCAGAAATCACTTTCGATTTCGATTTTTATAAAACTTTCTTTAAATGGCTATAACTCGTAAACGGAGCGTCCTAGAGGGTCGAAAGTAGGCGCATTTTATAGAAATATATTTCAGCAGAAATCGCTGCAAATTTCATATAATTCGATTGAGCGGTTCCTCAGAAATCGGGTTTTGAATTTCGATTTTTTAAAAATCTCTTTAAATGGCTATAACTCCTAAACGGAGCGTCCTAAAGGGTCGAAAGTAGGCGCATTTTATAGAAATATATTTCAGCAGAAATCACTTTCGATTTCGATTTTTATAAAACTTTCTTTAAATGGCTATAACTCGTAAACGGTGCGTCCTAGAGGGTCGAAAGTAGGCGCATTTTATAGAAATATATTTCAGCAGAAATCGCTGCAAATTTCATATAATTCGATTGAGCGGTTCCTCAGAAATCGGGTTTTGTATTTCGATGTTTATAAAAATTCCTTTAAATGGCTATAACTCCTAAACGGAGCGTCCTAGAGGGTCGAAAGTAGGCGCATTTTATAGAAATATATTTCAGCAGAAATCGCTGCAAATTTCATATAATTCGATTGAGCGGTTCCTCAGAAATCGGGTTTTGAATTTCGATGTTTATAAAAATTACTTTAAATGGCTATAACTCCTAAACGGAGCGTCCTAGAGGGTCGATAGTAGGCGCATTTTATAGAAATGTATTTCAGCAAAAATCACTGCTAGATTGAGCAGTTCCTCAGAAATCGGGTTTTGAATTTCGATTTTTAAAAAATTTCTTTAAATGGCTATAACTCGTAAACGGAGCGTCCTAGAGGGTCGAAAGTAGGCGCATTTTATAGAAATATATTTCCGCAGAAATTTCGGTTTTTAAAAAATTTCTTTAAATGGCTATAACTCCTAAACGGAGCGTCCTAGAGGGTCGAAAGTAGGCGCATTTTATATAAATATATTTCAGCAGAAATCGCTGCAAATGTCATATAATTCGATTGAGCGGTTCCTCAGAAATCGGGTTTTGAATTTCGATTTTTAAAAAATTTCTTTAAATGGCTATAACTCCTAAACGGAGTGTCCTAGAGGGTCGAAAGTAGGCGCATTTTATAGAAATATATTTCAGCAGAAATCACTGCAAATTTCATATAATTCGATTGAGCGGTTCCTCAGAAATCGGGTTTTGAATTTCGATTTTTAAAAAATTTCTTTAAATGGCTATAACTCGTAAACGGAGCGTACTAGAGGGTCGAAAGTAGGCGCATTTTATAGAAATACATTTCAGCAGAAATCGCTGCAAATTTCATATAATTCGATTGAGCGGTTCCTCAGAAATCGGGTTTTGAATTTCGATTTTTAAAAAAATGGCTATAACTCGTAAACGGAGCGTCCTAGAGGGTCGAAAGTAGGCGCATTTTATAGAAATATATTTCAGCAGAAATCACTGCAAATTTCATATAATTCGATTGAGCGGTTCCTCAGAAATCGGGTTTTGAATTTCGATTTTTAAAAAATTTCTTTAAATGGCTATAACTCGTAAACGGAGCGTACTAGAGGGTCGAAAGTAGGCGCATTTTATAGAAATACATTTCAGCAGAAATCGCTGCAAATTTCATATAATTCGATTGAGCGGTTCCTCAGAAATCGGGTTTTGAATTTCGATTTTTAAAAAATTTCTTTAAATGGCTATAACTCGTAAACGGAGCGTACTAGAGGGTCGAAAGTAGGCGCATTTTATAGAAATATATTTCAGCAGAAATCACTTTCGATTTCGATTTTTATAAAACTTTCTTTAAATGGCTATAACTCGTAAACGGAGCGTCCTAGAGGGTCGAAAGTAGGCGCATTTTATAGAAATATATTTCAGCAGAAATCGCTGCAAATTTCATATAATTCGATTGAGCGGTTCCTCAGAAATCGGGTTTTGAATTTCGATTTTTTAAAAATCTCTTTAAATGGCTATAACTCCTAAACGGAGCGTCCTAAAGGGTCGAAAGTAGGCGCATTTTATAGAAATATATTTCAGCAGAAATCACTTTCGATTTCGATTTTTATAAAACTTTCTTTAAATGGCTATAACTCGTAAACGGTGCGTCCTAGAGGGTCGAAAGTAGGCGCATTTTATAGAAATATATTTCAGCAGAAATCGCTGCAAATTTCATATAATTCGATTGAGCGGTTCCTCAGAAATCGGGTTTTGTATTTCGATGTTTATAAAAATTCCTTTAAATGGCTATAACTCCTAAACGGAGCGTCCTAGAGGGTCGAAAGTAGGCGCATTTTATAGAAATATATTTCAGCAGAAATCGCTGCAAATTTCATATAATTCGATTGAGCGGTTCCTCAGAAATCGGGTTTTGAATTTCGATGTTTATAAAAATTACTTTAAATGGCTATAACTCCTAAACGGAGCGTCCTAGAGGGTCGATAGTAGGCGCATTTTATAGAAATGTATTTCAGCAAAAATCACTGCTAGATTGAGCAGTTCCTCAGAAATCGGGTTTTGAATTTCGATTTTTAAAAAATTTCTTTAAATGGCTATAACTCGTAAACGGAGCGTCCTAGAGGGTCGAAAGTAGGCGCATTTTATAGAAATATATTTCCGCAGAAATTTCGGTTTTTAAAAAATTTCTTTAAATGGCTATAACTCCTAAACGGAGCGTCCTAGAGGGTCGAAAGTAGGCGCATTTTATATAAATATATTTCAGCAGAAATCGCTGCAAATGTCATATAATTCGATTGAGCGGTTCCTCAGAAATCGGGTTTTGAATTTCGATTTTTAAAAAATTTCTTTAAATGGCTATAACTCCTAAACGGAGTGTCCTAGAGGGTCGAAAGTAGGCGCATTTTATAGAAATATATTTCAGCAGAAATCACTGCAAATTTCATATAATTCGATTGAGCGGTTCCTCAGAAATCGGGTTTTGAATTTCGATTTTTAAAAAATTTCTTTAAATGGCTATAACTCGTAAACGGAGCGTACTAGAGGGTCGAAAGTAGGCGCATTTTATAGAAATACATTTCAGCAGAAATCGCTGCAAATTTCATATAATTCGATTGAGCGGTTCCTCAGAAATCGGGTTTTGAATTTCGATTTTTAAAAAAATGGCTATAACTCGTAAACGGAGCGTCCTAGAGGGTCGAAAGTAGGCGCATTTTATAGAAATATATTTCAGCAGAAATCACTGCAAATTTCATATAATTCGATTGAGCGGTTCCTCAGAAATCGGGTTTTGAATTTCGATTTTTAAAAAATTTCTTTAAATGGCTATAACTCGTAAACGGAGCGTACTAGAGGGTCGAAAGTAGGCGCATTTTATAGAAATACATTTCAGCAGAAATCGCTGCAAATTTCATATAATTCGATTGAGCGGTTCCTCAGAAATCGGGTTTTGAATTTCGATTTTTAAAAAATTTCTTTAAATGGCTATAACTCGTAAACGGAGCGTACTAGAGGGTCGAAAGTAGGCGCATTTTATAGAAATACATTTCAGCAGAAATCGCTGCAAATTTCATATAATTCGATTGAGCGGTTCCTCAGAAATCGGGTTTTGAATTTCGATTTTTAAAAAAATGGCTATAACTCGTAAACGGAGCGTCCTAGAGGGTCGAAAGTAGGCGCATTTTATAGAAATATATTTCAGCAGAAATCACTGCAAATTTCATATAATTCGATTGAGCGGTTCCTCAGAAATCGGGTTTTGAATTTCGATTTTTAAAAAATTTCTTTAAATGGCTATAACTCGTAAACGGAGCATCCTAGAGGGTCGAAAGTAGGCGCATTTTATAGAAATATATTTCCGCAGAAATTTCGGTTTTTAAAAAATTTCTTTAAATGGCTATAACTCCTAAACGGAGCGTCCTAGAGGGTCGAAAGTAGGCGCATTTTATAGAAATATATTTCAGCAGAAATTTCTTTAAATGGTTATAACTCGTAAACGGAGCGTCCTAGAGGGTCGAAAGTAGGCGCATTTTATAGAAATATATTTCAGCAGAAATCACAGCAAATTTCATATAATTCGATTGAGCGGTTTTTTTTATAGAAATATATTTCCGCAGAAATTTCGGTTTTTAAAAAATTTCTTTAAATGGCTATAACTCCTAAACGGAGCGTCCTAGAGGGTCGAAAGTAGGCGCATTTTATAGAAATATATTTCAGCAGAAATCGCTGCAAATTTCATATAATTCGATTGAGCGGTTCCTCAGAAATCGGGTTTTGAATTTCGATTTTTAAAAAATTTCTTTAAATGGCTATAACTCCTAAACGGAGCGTCCTAGAGGGTCGAAAGTAGGCGCATTTTATAGAAATACATTTCAGCAGAAATCGCTGCAAATTTCATATAATTCGATTGAGCGGTTCCTCAGAAATCGGGTTTTGAATTTCGATTTTTAAAAAATTTCTTTAAATGGCTATAACTCGTAAACGGAGCGTACTAGAGGGTCGAAAGTAGGCGCATTTTATAGAAATACATTTCAGCAGAAATCGCTGCAAATTTCATATAATTCGATTGAGCGGTTCCTCAGAAATCGGGTTTTGAATTTCGATTTTTAAAAAATTTCTTTAAATGGCTATAACTCGTAAACGGAGCGTACTAGAGGGTCGAAAGTAGGCGCATTTTATAGAAATACATTTCAGCAGAAATCGCTGCAAATTTCATATAATTCGATTGAGCGGTTCCTCAGAAATCGGGTTTTGAATTTCGATTTTTAAAAAAATGGCTATAACTCGTAAACGGAGCGTCCTAGAGGGTCGAAAGTAGGCGCATTTTATAGAAATATATTTCAGCAGAAATCACTGCAAATTTCATATAATTCGATTGAGCGGTTCCTCAGAAATCGGGTTTTGAATTTCTATTTTTTAAAAATTTCTTTAAATGGCTTTAACTCCTAAACGGCGCGTCCTAGAGGGTCGAAAGTAGACGCATTTTATAGAAATATATTTCAGCAGAAATCACTGCAAATTTCATATAATTCGATAGAGCGGTTCCTCAGAAATCGGGTTTTGAATTTCGATTTTTTAAAAATTTCTTTAAATGGCTATAACTCGTAAACGGAGCGTCCTAGAGGGTCGAAAGTAGGCGCATTGTACAGATATATATTTCAGCAGAAATTTCGGTTTTTAATAAATTTCTTTAAATGGCTATAACTCCTAAACGGAGCGTCCTAGAGGGTCGAAAGTAGGCGCATTTTATAGAAATATATTTCAGCAGAAATATATTTCTATAAAATTCATATAATTCGATTGAGCGGTTCCTCAGAAATCGGGTTTTGAATTTCGATTTTTTAAAAATTTCTTTAAATGGCTATAACTCGTAAACGGAACGTCCTAGAGGGTCGAAAGTAGGCGCATTTTATAGAAATATATTTCAGCAGAAATCACTGCAAATTTCATATAATTCGATAGAGCGGTTCCTCAGAAATCGGGTTTTGAATTTCGATTTTTTAAAAATTTCTTTAAATGGCTATAACTCGTAAACGGAGCGTCCTAGAGGGTCGAAAGTAGGCGCATTTTATAGAAATACATTTCAGCAGAAATCGCTGCAAATTTCTTATAATTCGCGCATTTTATAGAAATATATTTCAGCAGAAATCACTGCAAATTTCATATAATTCGATAGAGCGGTTCCTCAGAAATCGGGTTTTGAATTTCGATTTTTTAAAAATTTCTTTAAATGGCTATAACTCGTAAACGGAGCGTCCTAGAGGGTCGAAAGTAGGCGCATTTTATAGAAATACATTTCAGCAGAAATCGCTGCAAATTTCATATAATTCGCGCATTTTATAGAAATATATTTCAGCAGAAATCACTGCAAATTTCATATAATTCGATAGAGCGGTTCCTCAGAAATCGGGTTTTGAATTTCGATTTTTTAAAAATTTCTTTAAATGGCTATAACTCGTAAACGGAGCGTCCTAGAGGGTCGAAAGTAGGCGCATTTTATAGAAATACATTTCAGCAGAAATCGCTGCAAATTTCATATAATTCGCGCATTTTATAGAAATATATTTCAGCAGAAATCGCTGCAAATTTCATATAATTCGATTGAGCGGTTCCTCAGAAATCGGGTTTTAAATTTCGATTTTAAAAAAAAATGGCTATAACTCGTAAACGGAGCGTCCTAGAGGGTCGAAAGTAGGCACATTTTATAGAAATATATTTCAGCAGAAATCACTGCAAATTTCATATAATTCGATTGAGCGGTTCCTCAGAAATCGGGTTTTGAATTTCGATTTTTAAAAAATTTCTTTAAATGGCTATAACTCGTAAACGGAGCGTCCTAGAGGGTCGAAAGTAGGCGCATTTTATAGAAATATATTTCAGCAGAAATCACTGCAAATTTCATATAATTCGATTGAGCGGTTCCTCAGAAATCGGGTTTTGAATTTCGATTTTTGAAAAATTTCTTTAAATGGCTAAAAAAACTCGTAAACGGATCATCCTAGAGGGTCGAAAGTAGGCGCATTTTATAGAAGTATATTTCAGCAGAAATTTCGATTTTTAATAAAAATTCTTTAAATGGCTATAACTCCTAAACGAAGCGTCCTAGAGGGTCGAAAAGATATGGACCGATTTTATTAATATAAAAAACAATTTTATTATTTATATCAGGGGTCCGTGCTTAGCTGTGAAAGTTTTTTTATTGGTTTTATAAATGTAGTAGCCAAATAATAATTCTCCGCCAAAACAACTTTTCTCAAAAACAATTTTTTCTCAGACTGCCCCGTAAAATTCTTCCCCCTACAACGCTCTCCAGTAGAATTCTTTCCGGTAGAAATCTTCCCGTAGAACTCATCCCGGTAGAATTCTTCCCGGAAGAAATCTTCCCGTAGAATTGTTCCCAATAGAATTCTTTCCCGTAGAATTCTTCCCCGTAGAGTTCTTCACAGTAGATATTTTAGTGTGGTGAGTTTTAATGTGGTGAGTTTCAGTGTGGTGAGTTTAGGTGAGGTGAATTTTGGTGTGGTGAGTTTTAGTGCGGTAAGTTTTAGTGTGGTGAGTTTTAGTGTGGTGAGTTTTAGTGTTGTGAATTTTATTGTGGTGAATTTTATTGTGGTGATTTTTAGTGTGGTAAGTTTTAGTGTGGTGAGTTTTAGTGTGGTGAATTTTAGTGTGGTGAATTTTAGTGTGGTGAGTTTTAGTGTGATGAGTTTCATTGCGGTGAGTTTTAATGTGGTGTGGTTGCTTTTGTATAATTTTTTTTGTATTTAAGTTTTTTGTTTCATTTTTTTAGCTTGTGTTTGTGCTGAATTATGTCGTTTGAAATGTTTAGGTTGTATGGGAGGTACCACGCACCTTTGTCCAATCGCGCCCATATATAGCCTATGACACCCTCCGGACTCCATAGTATCCTGTTACAAAATTTCAGTTAAATCGGTTCAGTGGTTTAGACGTGATGCTGGAACAAACAAACAGACAGACAGACAGACAGACAGACAGACAGACAGACAGACAGACAGACAGACAGACAGACAGACTGACAGACAGACAGACAGACGGACCAAGAGTTTTATATATATAGATAATTTTACTAACATATTTATTTTAAAAATCTAGAAATTCAAAATATATTGTTGCAAACATAATATGTTGCCAGCAAAATAAATTTAACAAATAAAAAACATAGTCAAAACTAACGATCAAAAATATTAACTGTTTTCTACACACTGCACAAAAGCCCTCCCAAAGTGATGTAATGAAAGTTGAATATAATTCAATGAGCTCTAAATGACATTATGATTGTATACATAAATATTCAAAAATATATATATGAAGACATTTAAATGTTTTCTCCTATAATTGTGTAAGTTCATATAAAATAATAATTATTATTACATCCAAAAAGAGAATATTTGAACCGGAGCATTAATATATTCAAAAGCAAACATGTTTTGGAACGATCTAAAAATATATGCACGACCTGAATATAAAAAAATGGATGCATAACTACAAGGGTTTCCAATCCCGAAGCGTTTGGCAATCCCGGGACTTTCGGGATTAGAAAAATAATCCTGGGATATATCCCGGATTATGTCCCGAATGATTGAAATTTGTATTACAGGTACCAAATAAGTAAATTTTACACATTAAGTCGGATCGGCAATATTTTCCCATAGTTGTAAAAGCTCTTAATTTATATAGTGCTGCTAGAGTTTATCACAAAAAATTTGAGTCGGAAAATAATTTCCTGGACTTGAGTCTTGCAGATGAAGTTAAAAACACTTTAAATAAATATTTTATCATCTAAATAAAGCTGTTTTGGATCGGAGTAGGCATAAAAAATTAGAGATTGAATCTATTATTGTCTTATGTTCGCGCATCGTCTTTGAAGTTTAAAAAGAACAAAAATTTTACATTTTCTCAAGTAAAACCTGTCACAAATATAATTGTGTTATACATTCGTTGTAGTTCTGAATCCAAATATGTTAACGATCAATTTCTGTGACGTATAGTAAAAAAAATCCTAAAGTCTGCCAATAATTAAATCTTTACTGATTACATTATATTGTTCATGTTTTATGGGCGTTCGTGCATTGCAACTGAAGGTAAAAGAATAACTTTAAAAAATAATTTTATGGTTATGGTTTTAAGGTTCCAAAAATTAGAGTTCAAATCTATTAATGTGCTCCTAAAATATCATAAATTGGGTTTAAATTGAGTTTAAAACACCAAAAAAATCGTAATTTTATTTCATAAAACCGGAATATTATTCAAGAGGATATTAATACAGGGTTTTTCAAATGGGACGCTACAAAAGTAGAGCGACAGGGACAGCAACGACGCCATATTTCTTGCCGCTCTTTTGACATTTCTGTTCAGTAAGGTTTGCCATTTCATGATGGAAAGATATACGAATTCGAAATTTGGTAGTAAATTTTAATAATTTCAAATCGTTGTTGGCTCGTATAACTTTCCATCATGAAATGGCAAACCTTACTGAAGAGAAATGTCAAAAGAGCGACAAGAAATATGGCGTTGTTTGCTGCCCCTGTCGCTCTACTTTTCTAGCGTGCCTGTTGAAAAAAGACTGCAAATTTAAAATTTAATTGTTTTAATATTTTCTACACGTTATTTTGATTGGCAATCCCGGCATTTTCGGTACTAATATTCTCCGGGATCCAGGGATCCCGAAATTTCCTAAGCCCTAATAACTACGATACTTCGTTTCTCGTAGGCAGAAATTTCCGTTAAGTGAATTCCAATTTCGTCTATCCACAACTTACCGAACGCAGGACATGTGTTTGCAAGCAACACTTCATTTTACTTACATTTGTTTCTGTTAGTTTCTAAACATAATTATGGTTAAATAAACTAATTTTGCTGTTAGCATAATTTAATCTCAAATAATGTTCTAAACACATGGTAATTTAGAATAACTTTACAATAACATTGAAATACTCAGTAGGAAATTTGACTAGTTCTGAACTAGTATTGAACTACATCTCAGGAACCAGTACAAAATCAGGAACCAGACTCAATCTTTCCTATGCAAATAACCGATTACTTTAATATGGGCTTGTCATTGCCGGGAGTCAATTGACTCTCTTCTGCACTACTTTACTCTAGTTCTGTACTAGCTCTTTATAACTAGTTCTCAAAGTAGGATTTTTTGTACTAGTTCCAAAACTAATTATTTTAGACCAGTCGTATAACTATATATTTTAGAGTAGTTCCAGATGTAGTTATTTAGTACTAGTTATTTACACATAGTACTAAACTAAGCTTTTAATCCTAATTAATTCCATATAAAATGTTTTTTAAATTCATATTTATTCAAATCAAATCATTAATAATAAATAATAGTTTGGCCTGTATAGAACTTCGGCCGAGCTCTCTCTCACCATTTGAGCTGTGCGTGTTATATTTGTACTCAAAGTGGTGGGACCTGGAAATATATTTCCGCAGAAATTTCGGTTTTTAAAAAATTTCTTTAAATGGCTATAACTCCTAAACGGAGCGTCCTAGAGGGTCGAAAGTAGGCGCATTTTATAGAAATATATTTCAGCAGAAATTTCTTTAAATGGTTATAACTCGTAAACGGAGCGTCCTAGAGGGTCGAAAGTAGGCGCATTTTATAGAAATATATTTCAGCAGAAATCACAGCAAATTTCATATAATTCGATTGAGCGGTTCCTCAGAAATCGGGTTTTGAATTTCGATTTTTAAAAAATTTCTTTAAATGGCTATAACTCGTAAACGGAGCGTCCTAGAGGGTCGAAAGTAGGCGCATTTTATAGAAATATATTTCCGCAGAAATTTCGGTTTTTAAAAAATTTCTTTAAATGGCTATAACTCCTAAACGGAGCGTCCTAGAGGGTCGAAAGTAGGCGCATTTTATAGAAATATATTTCAGCAGAAATCGCTGCAAATTTCATATAATTCGATTGAACGGTTCCTCAGAAATCGGGTTTTGAATTTCGATTTTTAAAAAATGTCTTTAAATGGCTATAACTCCTAAACGGAGCGTCCTAGAGGGTCGAAAGTAGGCGCATTTTATAGAAATATATTTCAGCAGAAATCGCTGCAAATTTCATATAATTCGATTGAGCGGTTCCTCAGAAATCGGGTTTTGAATTTCGATTTTTAAAAAATTTCTTTAAATGGCTATAACTCGTAAACGGAGCGTACTAGAGGGTCGAAAGTAGGCGCATTTTATAGAAATACATTTCAGCAGAAATCGCTGCAAATTTCATATAATTCGATTGAGCGGTTCCTCAGAAATCGGGTTTTGAATTTCGATTTTTAAAAAATTTCTTTAAATGGCTATAACTCGTAAACGGAGCGTACTAGAGGGTCGAAAGTAGGCGCATTTTATAGAAATACATTTCAGCAGAAATCGCTGCAAATTTCATATAATTCGATTGAGCGGTTCCTCAGAAATCGGGTTTTGAATTTCGATTTTTAAAAAATTTCTTTAAATGGCTATAACTCGTAAACGGAGCGTACTAGAGGGTCGAAAGTAGGCGCATTTTATAGAAATACATTTCAGCAGAAATCGCTGCAAATTTCATATAATTCGATTGAGCGGTTCCTCAGAAATCGGGTTTTGAATTTCGATTTTTAAAAAAATGGCTATAACTCGTAAACGGAGCGTCCTAGAGGGTCGAAAGTAGGCGCATTTTATAGAAATATATTTCAGCAGAAATCACTGCAAATTTCATATAATTCGATTGAGCGGTTCCTCAGAAATCGGGTTTTGAATTTCTATTTTTTAAAAATTTCTTTAAATGGCTTTAACTCCTAAACGGCGCGTCCTAGAGGGTCGAAAGTAGACGCATTTTATAGAAATATATTTCAGCAGAAATCACTGCAAATTTCATATAATTCGATAGAGCGGTTCCTCAGAAATCGGGTTTTGAATTTCGATTTTTTAAAAATTTCTTTAAATGGCTATAACTCGTAAACGGAGCGTCCTAGAGGGTCGAAAGTAGGCGCATTGTACAGATATATATTTCAGCAGAAATTTCGGTTTTTAATAAATTTCTTTAAATGGCTATAACTCCTAAACGGAGCGTCCTAGAGGGTCGAAAGTAGGCGCATTTTATAGAAATATATTTCAGCAGAAATATATTTCTATAAAATTCATATAATTCGATTGAGCGGTTCCTCAGAAATCGGGTTTTGAATTTCGATTTTTTAAAAATTTCTTTAAATGGCTATAACTCGTAAACGGAACGTCCTAGAGGGTCGAAAGTAGGCGCATTTTATAGAAATATATTTCAGCAGAAATCACTGCAAATTTCATATAATTCGATAGAGCGGTTCCTCAGAAATCGGGTTTTGAATTTCGATTTTTTAAAAATTTCTTTAAATGGCTATAACTCGTAAACGGAGCGTCCTAGAGGGTCGAAAGTAGGCGCATTTTATAGAAATACATTTCAGCAGAAATCGCTGCAAATTTCTTATAATTCGCGCATTTTATAGAAATATATTTCAGCAGAAATCACTGCAAATTTTATATAATTCGATAGAGCGGTTCCTCAGAAATCGGGTTTTGAATTTCGATTTTTTAAAAATTTCTTTAAATGGCTATAACTCGTAAACGGAGCGTCCTAGAGGGTCGAAAGTAGGCGCATTTTATAGAAATACATTTCAGCAGAAATCGCTGCAAATTTCATATAATTCGCGCATTTTATAGAAATATATTTCAGCAGAAATCGCTGCAAATTTCATATAATTCGATTGAGCGGTTCCTCAGAAATCGGGTTTTAAATTTCGATTTTAAAAAAAAATGGCTATAACTCGTAAACGGAGCGTCCTAGAGGGTCGAAAGTAGGCACATTTTATAGAAATATATTTCAGCAGAAATCACTGCAAATTTCATATAATTCGATTGAGCGGTTCCTCAGAAATCGGGTTTTGAATTTCGATTTTTGAAAAATTTCTTTAAATGGCTAAAAAAACTCGTAAACGGATCATCCTAGAGGGTCGAAAGTAGGCGCATTTTATAGAAGTATATTTCAGCAGAAATTTCGATTTTTAATAAAAATTCTTTAAATGGCTATAACTCCTAAACGAAGCGTCCTAGAGGGTCGAAAAGATATGGACCGATTTTATTAATATAAAAAACAATTTTATTATTTATATCAGGGGTCCGTGCTTAGCTGTGAAAGTTTTTTTATTGGTTTTATAAATGTAGTAGCCAAATAATAATTCTCCGCCAAAACAACTTTTCTCAAAAACAATTTTTTCTCAGACTGCCCCGTAAAATTCTTCCCCCTACAACGCTCTCCAGTAGAATTCTTTCCGGTAGAAATCTTCCCGTAGAACTCATCCCGGTAGAATTCTTCCCGGAAGAAATCTTCCCGTAGAATTGTTCCCAATAGAATTCTTTCCCGTAGAATTCTTCCCCGTAGAGTTCTTCACAGTAGATATTTTAGTGTGGTGAGTTTTAATGTGGTGAGTTTCAGTGTGGTGAGTTTAGGTGAGGTGAATTTTGGTGTGGTGAGTTTTAGTGCGGTAAGTTTTAGTGTGGTGAGTTTTAGTGTGGTGAGTTTTAGTGTTGTGAATTTTATTGTGGTGAATTTTATTGTGGTGATTTTTAGTGTGGTAAGTTTTAGTGTGGTGAGTTTTAGTGTGGTGAATTTTAGTGTGGTGAATTTTAGTGTGGTGAGTTTTAGTGTGATGAGTTTCATTGCGGTGAGTTTTAATGTGGTGTGGTTGCTTTTGTATAATTTTTTTTGTATTTAAGTTTTTTGTTTCATTTTTTTAGCTTGTGTTTGTGCTGAATTATGTCGTTTGAAATGTTTAGGTTGTATGGGAGGTACCACGCACCTTTGTCCAATCGCGCCCATATATAGCCTATGACACCCTCCGGACTCCATAGTATCCTGTTACAAAATTTCAGTTAAATCGGTTCAGTGGTTTAGACGTGATGCTGGAACAAACAAACAGACAGACAGACAGACAGACAGACAGACAGACAGACAGACAGACAGACAGACAGACAGACAGACAGACAGACAGACAGACAGACAGACTGACAGACAGACAGACAGACGGACCAAGAGTTTTATATATATAGATAATTTTACTAACATATTTATTTTAAAAATCTAGAAATTCAAAATATATTGTTGCAAACATAATATGTTGCCAGCAAAATAAATTTAACAAATAAAAAACATAGTCAAAACTAACGATCAAAAATATTAACTGTTTTCTACACACTGCACAAAAGCCCTCCCAAAGTGATGTAATGAAAGTTGAATATAATTCAATGAGCTCTAAATGACATTATGATTGTATACATAAATATTCAAAAATATATATATGAAGACATTTAAATGTTTTCTCCTATAATTGTGTAAGTTCATATAAAATAATAATTATTATTACATCCAAAAAGAGAATATTTGAACCGGAGCATTAATATATTCAAAAGCAAACATGTTTTGGAACGATCTAAAAATATATGCACGACCTGAATATAAAAAAATGGATGCATAACTACAAGGGTTTCCAATCCCGAAGCGTTTGGCAATCCCGGGACTTTCGGGATTAGAAAAATAATCCTGGGATATATCCCGGATTATGTCCCGAATGATTGAAATTTGTATTACAGGTACCAAATAAGTAAATTTTACACATTAAGTCGGATCGGCAATATTTTCCCATAGTTGTAAAAGCTCTTAATTTATATAGTGCTGCTAGAGTTTATCACAAAAAATTTGAGTCGGAAAATAATTTCCTGGACTTGAGTCTTGCAGATGAAGTTAAAAACACTTTAAATAAATATTTTATCATCTAAATAAAGCTGTTTTGGATCGGAGTAGGCATAAAAAATTAGAGATTGAATCTATTATTGTCTTATGTTCGCGCATCGTCTTTGAAGTTTAAAAAGAACAAAAATTTTACATTTTCTCAAGTAAAACCTGTCACAAATATAATTGTGTTATACATTCGTTGTAGTTCTGAATCCAAATATGTTAACGATCAATTTCTGTGACGTATAGTAAAAAAAATCCTAAAGTCTGCCAATAATTAAATCTTTACTGATTACATTATATTGTTCATGTTTTATGGGCGTTCGTGCATTGCAACTGAAGGTAAAAGAATAACTTTAAAAAATAATTTTATGGTTATGGTTTTAAGGTTCCAAAAATTAGAGTTCAAATCTATTAATGTGCTCCTAAAATATCATAAATTGGGTTTAAATTGAGTTTAAAACACCAAAAAAATCGTAATTTTATTTCATAAAACCGGAATATTATTCAAGAGGATATTAATACAGGGTTTTTCAAATGGGACGCTACAAAAGTAGAGCGACAGGGACAGCAACGACGCCATATTTCTTGCCGCTCTTTTGACATTTCTGTTCAGTAAGGTTTGCCATTTCATGATGGAAAGATATACGAATTCGAAATTTGGTAGTAAATTTTAATAATTTCAAATCGTTGTTGGCTCGTATAACTTTCCATCATGAAATGGCAAACCTTACTGAAGAGAAATGTCAAAAGAGCGACAAGAAATATGGCGTTGTTTGCTGCCCCTGTCGCTCTACTTTTCTAGCGTGCCTGTTGAAAAAAGACTGCAAATTTAAAATTTAATTGTTTTAATATTTTCTACACGTTATTTTGATTGGCAATCCCGGCATTTTCGGTACTAATATTCTCCGGGATCCAGGGATCCCGAAATTTCCTAAGCCCTAATAACTACGATACTTCGTTTCTCGTAGGCAGAAATTTCCGTTAAGTGAATTCCAATTTCGTCTATCCACAACTTACCGAACGCAGGACATGTGTTTGCAAGCAACACTTCATTTTACTTACATTTGTTTCTGTTAGTTTCTAAACATAATTATGGTTAAATAAACTAATTTTGCTGTTAGCATAATTTAATCTCAAATAATGTTCTAAACACATGGTAATTTAGAATAACTTTACAATAACATTGAAATACTCAGTAGGAAATTTGACTAGTTCTGAACTAGTATTGAACTACATCTCAGGAACCAGTACAAAATCAGGAACCAGACTCAATCTTTCCTATGCAAATAACCGATTACTTTAATATGGGCTTGTCATTGCCGGGAGTCAATTGACTCTCTTCTGCACTACTTTACTCTAGTTCTGTACTAGCTCTTTATAACTAGTTCTCAAAGTAGGATTTTTTGTACTAGTTCCAAAACTAATTATTTTAGACCAGTCGTATAACTATATATTTTAGAGTAGTTCCAGATGTAGTTATTTAGTACTAGTTATTTACACATAGTACTAAACTAAGCTTTTAATCCTAATTAATTCCATATAAAATGTTTTTTAAATTCATATTTATTCAAATCAAATCATTAATAATAAATAATAGTTTGGCCTGTATAGAACTTCGGCCGAGCTCTCTCTCACCATTTGAGCTGTGCGTGTTATATTTGTACTCAAAGTGGTGGGACCTACAGTTTATTGCCGAATCCGAACGGCGGGTGAGAGCTTTTCATAGGCAATGTTTTACTCTCGTAGGTTTGCCATTTACTGCCGAGAGGTAGCGCGGTATAGAAAAATGTTTCTATGAAAAGATGTTGTTAGCCCCAGTCCAGGCTTGAACCGGGGACCTTTCGGCTCGCAGTCCAACGCACTAACCACTGAGCTACCGCGCTCATTATCATGGCAAAATTCTGTCACCACACAATCTGTCATCACGAAGTCTGTCATAAATTAACCCTTTAGTCTACAAGATAGAAATGTCACGTTTTTTATTTTGACTAAAGATTACAAATAATTTTCCCGTCGGTTTCCATTAAATGTCACTTGACTTATCGTAGCTTTTAAACGAATCCCGTTCAAACTATCACAATACGCACAAAGTTTTTGGACTAAATTTAATTTAAAATATGATGGGGTTAGAGTAATGCCGATTAAAGGGTTAATCAGCCACCAATGGGTCCATTGACTGATTCCGTGCTGAACACAATAAATAAATATAATTTCCTAATAATATATATTTCTTTATGTATATTCCATTAATACAACAGTGTATTTTTTTCTGGTTCATTTTGAAGTAGTACGAGAACTAGATCTCCGGTGAAAAATTCTAGTAAAATCTTTGAGAATTGTTTCTGGAAAAAATTATCTCTGGAAAAGAATTATCAAAAGAAAGAGTAGTCCGGGATAGAATTTACCAGGGATGAATTGTCTTTGGGAAAAACTATTTTTGAAGCGATATTTATAGCTCGAAAAACGGGACTTCACACGAACCCCTGGAACAAACTAAATTTAATAAACAAAAGGAAGTCAATACAGAGTTATCATGTGTAGTGCGTTCTATGTCCATTCCCATGAACGGTCGTATGAAACCAAGCAAAAACTATTGATGACCCCAAAAAAATTTACTAGCCCATACTAAGTAAGTACGGCCGGTATGCAGAGGTTAGATCAATTGTTGACTGAAACCTTGTAACTTATTCTGAATTAAAAGAGGGGGTGGGTCTATGACGTCGGTCGGTTAGCAAGGGTTTGATATATTTTAGTTCTGAGTAGACGCCTTCTCAAAGCCTTCTAAATTCAAGGGACCCTACTTGTTCTGTCGTTCAGCATATAGATAAATCGCAAAAAATTAAAAGTGAGATTTTTCTATTTTATGAAATGTTCGACTCACTCACGAAAAAATTGCACTCACTCACGGTATTTTTTGATCTACTCACACTCACTCACAATCACGTGAGCAAAATTAGGATTTAATCACAATCACGCGTGATCACACATGCCCATCTCTAATATATACCAATGCTGAATCGAACTTTTGTATCTTGTTTTTTTTCGCATTTGGAGTATGCAGAAATTAATTTTGAACAAAATCATATACAAACCTATTGAAAGATATGTTTTATTGTTTTGAACCGTACACAAATATTGTCCTTCCACAAATTTCCATTATTTGGTGTTTTTGGCGAAAAATAGCACAAATATTACACAAAAATTCTTATATTTTGTCTCGAGTTGTTAATAATAAAGTGATTTTTTTATCCAAACAACTTTTATGTCACTTTAGAACCGTTTTCTCAATAGGGTTTGCAAAAGAAATCACATATGTTCAATATGTTTATTTTTTAATTTGTATAAAAAGCCCCTATTAAAAATATGTTAAGGTGCAGTTCTTAAAGTTCCACATAATTTCAGATAAGCTAAACGAACCAACGTTTGAATACTGTTATTATTTCAATTTCAATTTCAGACTTAAATTCTGAAATATAACAAATAAATTTAGTATATGCATCTTAAAAATATTCTTTAACTAAAATAAATAAAATCAAAATAAATATAGAATAAATTCTGTCATTGTTTAGTTCTGAGAATAAAAAACTGTTTGCTATTCGAAATGGTCACCCCACACTTTTGATATAAATTATAAAGCGCCAGTAGTCTCGGACATCTGATAGCAAAACAAACAACTACAAAGTATTTGAATACATTTGAACGACTAGATAAACCGAAACTTGGATGAAAGGGAAATGAAAAAGGTTTCAGCTGCTGCATAGAGTTTTAGGTGGGTGGCGGCCGGCTGTGGTGACACTGACCATGAAACGACCAAATGTTCCACAAAAACACCAAAACCACAAACAACGTCAAAGCATGTAGATAACATAAATTATAATTTATCATAGTTTATTACATAGTATGTGATAATTTGAATACAAAACTACGTTTATATTAATGATGAAGACTGCAAATTGAGTTGAGTTCAGTTGAGCTGAGCTGAGATGTGTTGGTTGTGTGAACACGAACACGTTGTGTTAACGAAATTTGGTAGTTAGTTTAAATTTAGTGGGAATTGTGTGGGATTTTATGATGTTGAGCAATGGTCTAAAAAATTCAACATGTGGTCGATGAAGATGGTCGAAAAATATATAAATTTATCGTAATAAATGAACATAATCAAAATATGAAATATAATTTAAAATATTTCTATTCTCAGTGCTTGTAACATTCCAGGCAAACTTTCAATTATAAAAAAGTTGAAATTAAAAAAAAGTAGACATATTCTAGAGTACAGTAACGATTCTCAACGAATGTTCCACTATAAATCATACTAAAACAATACAAAACCAGTTGGGAAGGTTAGATCACATGGGAAATTTTAAAGTAGGTGTTATTATGATAGTTAGGATTACCAAAATTATAGTCTGTCTAAGCCGACTATAAATACCCTACACATATGTGTGGTTACCATTCAAAGTGGTCTATTGGTCACCAGGGTATACGAATCCTAAAAATAATTACAAACTTTCAATCGCTGAAGAATTTCCATTCATTTGATACCCATATTTACAAATAGGTAGGTGTACTGAATTTCGACATTTTTTTTTTGGGAGCCATAAGTCGTTTCGCCGGAACACATTATTTTCATGTATTTGAGCATGATGTCAATATATATTTGACCAAAAAAGTTTACCTAAGCTCGTATAGAGTAAAATTGATCTGTAGATGTAAATTTTATACGAGGTATTTGAACATAAGTGGTCGGTTCTCAGGTCACAATATAATGATCATGCAAATTTTCTTGTTCAGACAGCTTAGATATATAAGTATCTAACTCTAAGTTTCATTGCTCTAGCTCTTCTACTTTTTTTGTAATCGTGATTTCAACAGACAGACATAAGAACAGAGAGACATCGCTAAATCGACTCAGGAGGTCATGCTGATCAAGAATATATCGTCACTATCATGCCAAAGGGGGCGAATGTGCAATTTTTGACATTTGCGTTTTTTACATTTTTGAATGTAGTTTTTCCTCAAGTATACTGTGCTAAAATCGCGTGTCGTTTTGTTGGATAGATCTAGCCACAAAAGTCAAAACCAAAAGGGCGAATTTGAAAAATTGATCGCCATAACTATTTATTGGTACTGGATAAAATAGTAGTGTGAAGGCATTTATTGTTTGTTTTTAAAGCATCTATCGACAAGATTTTCAATTTTTCCAATTTCTTCGTTTTTTTTGCTATAACTTTTTATTCGTGCAAGATAAAATAGTGGTTTAAAGGTATTAATTGTCTGTTTTTAAAGCACCTATCGATTGGCATCATTATTTAAATTTGCCAAAAAAAATTCCTTCAAATAATTAATGGCAAATTAATGTTTGGCAAGATATAATGTTAAATAATGATGCCAATAGATAGGTGCTTTAAAACAAAATAATTAATTATTTTACATCACTATTTTATTTTGAGCTAATAAAAAGTTATAGCATAAAAAACAAAAATATTTGCGTCTTGGTCAGGATATAGCCTCACAAAATTCGTATTTATAATTCAGTAAATTCTCCAAAGCCAAAGATATTTTATATACGTTATAATAATTCATGAATAAACCAAAATAATAGAAAAAAATTGAAAAAAAACAAAAAAAATTCTAATTTTTAAAGCACTTCAAACTTTAAAATTTGTTTTCCCAACATTTTTTAAAATGCACATTCGCCCCTTTGGCATGACAGTGACGATATATACTTTTCCATACCGGAGATGCTTCCTTCTGGGTGTTACAAACGGCGTACCAAACTAAATATACTCTTTCACTCTTAGTGTAGGGTATAAATATGAGGAAGAAAAACCATAATATAAATTCATGTAATGTAACCCAGCATAAAATTCCTCAGCACTGAAGAATTCATGGTTGAAATCAATCTTAAATATTTAGGACTGAACAATTCAGACCAGTAGTCATGCCTGAATTATATGTATTATTCGGACATGACTCCTTAGTACTAAAGTCAGTTTTAAAGTACTGAAATTATTCAGACCTGAAAACTGAGAACTGAATTCGGGGCATAATTTTAATAATTACGCATGTCTGAATTGTTGCCAATGTATGCAAAAAAAGAAATTGAACAGTTCGTTTAAAAATTCATAGCTGAGTACTTCGATGATTATTTAAAAAAAGTATTATGCAATTTCATAAATATATATATATATATATATATATTTATATATATATTTATAAGAAAATTAGAAGAGAAGGGCTCAGTTAATTTTCAGGCATTTGGAGGAATTATCAGACTATCTGATTCTTTAAAATATTGATCTGTAGAATGAGTTCTGCAATAACTCGATTTTTTTTAAAAATCAATAAAAGAAAAACCATTAATAGAGTGAAAAGCACATTGCCGAAGAATCTGTTCTAGAATATATGAAATTGAAAACGTTACAAATAAGTGTAACAATTTCCTCTAAGTCAATTTATCCGTTATATGTAATATGTACATAACTTTAAATATAAAATGTTAACTGTTTAAATATAAAATTATAACTGTCTTCAAATTATAAAAAATCATATTTACTTCAAATATTTTTATTTGTTACTAAGGTGAAATTTAAAATTTGCCTTCAATGTGATTAAAATATTTTAAGTACCTGTTAAAAGAAATGGGTGTATTGTACAAAACAGCAATAAAACTTACAAAATCGCATTTAATCTCACATAACATTTAATTAAAAATTTTCTACTCATTCACATAACAAACGCACTGCTGTCACTGTGATTATGCGGCCAGTGTTGCCATCTAGTGCATATTATTGCATTCCCACTTTAATTGCGTAACTGGCACAAATGGCTTTAAAAGCAAACAACGGTCAAGCAAAGTAATTTCGAACAGTGAACGGAAACGTCACCTGAAATGCATTAATATCGGTGACTATGTTGCTGTTTACCGTTGAAAGAACAAATATGGGTTCAAAACAAAAAGAATTTGAAATGTTCATAAAATATATTGGAACTATTTAAAGTGGTTCTATTCAAAATTAAAAATTTATCAACATGAAAAGTGCATAAAATGTGTGTATTTCTCAATATACATTATGAAAATTCGTACATTGTAAAGTTTTGTAAAGTTGCAAAATATGTAAAAAGGTTGTAAATTTACACAACTTTGAGAACTTTAGAAAACTACACTCTGAATATATCCCATAAAATACTATTTTATAAATTACTAAAAAAATGGTCAATAGAACAGGTATTAATTTAATAGTTTACAAAAACTGAAAATGTTCATATAAACTGAAAAATAATTTCATAATTAGAGTATTCACAATTTCATGGTATATGTACGACATTGTACGGATACGACAATTGAACTATGAGCACCATTTTTCTGCTTGTTAAAATATTGTGTCATATAAATGCAGCTGATTCTAATAATATTAGGATTTTTTGAAATTATCATAAATATTTCTCGATTTGAAAAGGAAAATAAATAAATTAACATTTAATGTGCACTAATAATCTACAATTACACAATTTTCCTTCATTTCACAAAATACGAAACCAAAAAACATGCCTCAGGGCTACTCTCAAATACAACACTTTTGGTATTTCACTTTTATAAGGGATGCAACAACAAATTGACGTTTCTGTGTTATTGTATCGTATATATACTACATGGTACGAATACCATACTAAAATACGATGAACTGTGAATACGATAAATGTAAATTAAGGTTAGCTTAGGCTTTGGAACAGGTTTCTTCGTAAATGAGTGATCATGCAGGTTTAGCATAGTTAACCCTGATCAGTATTATGTCAGGTGGCTTTAGCATAGTTTGTCTTATGGTATACTGATCAGGGACGGATGTGATATATTGCTAAAGTTAACAAATATCCACGCGGGTTAATCAGTGGTGTAGTTTCAATGCCTTTCGTTTTTATTTTTAAATAACTCTTGCAATTTTGTAAGTGAGTTCAATATAACACAAATATAATACGAATATAACACGTGTTGTACCTTACATTACCCATATATGTAAATCAAAAGTGTAAACTTTCAAAACTTAGTTTTAAAAATATCATGAATTTGGTTTAAATTTTGTGATTTTCTAGTACATATGGTTCTTTTAATTTGAGCAAAATATTAGATACGTTGGTTATCCGGTTACCGAGTACCAATCATACTTCTGGAATATAGTCACTATTTCTATCATATTTAATTCATTTTGTCGTACCGGTCAAAAGACAAATACTTTAGGAGTATTGTTTAGAGTGGTATGCATTAATTGAGGAATTAGAATACTAACCAAAAGTCAGTCTCAATCTTGATAAAATATACTTCAAAACGTTATCTTTCAAATGATCAATGTGGGACTAATTAAACTGTAGTCCTAAAAGCTTCATATGTTGAATTTCTAATAAAAAAATGTAGATATAAAAATTCTCTTCTTTAAAACGATTTTCATAAAAGCGAAAAGAAGCATGAGTTCAGTTTCACCACGAAAACTATCACATTTTTATTATATCCAAGAATGGAAGCACATCATTATTTTAGCCCCGAAACGAATCATAATTTTATTTTTGTCAAGAAAAGAAATACGTTTACATGCAAATTTGTCATCAGACAAATGACTAAATGACTCAGTTGGGCTTCGATCAAATTCAAATGGAAGAAATATTTCCAAAAAAAAAATTGAAATTAATTTTCAAAATTAATGCCAATCGATAGGTGCTTTAAAAACAAACAATTCATGCTTTAGATCAATATTCTATATTGTACCCATACAAAGTTATGGCAAAAAAATGAAAAGATTCGCAATTTTGGCATGACAAGTTTTTCAAAAAATATTTGCAAAAAATTGGTAGAATTGGTAAAATGTCAATCGTTAGATTCACCCCCTTTTGACATGACTGAATTTAGTACCAAACCACATTCGCCCATTTGGCATGACAGTGACAATAAATGCTTTTATTTGTGACGAAATTTAAAATGTGCTTTTGTTCGTAGTGCAAATATAAATGTGTTTCTATTCCTAAGTTAAAGTTATTTTTTGAGAATTAGATCCATTTCATGGCTAAAATAATTGAATGCTTCTTTTCGTGGATAAAACAAACTTATGCTTGTTTATATGAAACATATTCTTTTAACGTGATGTTTTTCGTAAGCATATTTAAACGTGTAGGTTATCGTAAGAGACGTCGATATGTACTTTTATGAATTCTGCATTTATTTTTTTTTTATTTATTTATTTATTTATTTATTTTTTTTTTTTTTTTTAATAAAGAATGCTAAAATTAGTAAATACCTGAAATAGTAAAATTCATAAAAAAATTATTTTACATTGGTCTTATCTTTCTAGATATAAGAAAGGCATTTACATTAAAAACATTTTTCATATTTTTATTTTTCAATTCAAAAACATTTCGCTAATATTCCCCTATATCAGTTCTTAAAATAAAGCAACTCTGACTAATGTATTTTTAAATCGCTACAGTGTGTATTTAAGTGCTTTAGCTTGCTGGAAAAAGTAATTATAATACTTATGCTATAAATAAAATCTTCTCATAATAAATATGATATTTACATATTTAATCAGTAGCATACTTTCAGGCGCTGCGACCTATATTAACCGCAAAATAGCAAACATTTTATTTTAGACTTCAGTTACTCCGTAGTATTTGTTTGGCGTTTTATTTATTTCCTTTTATATTTTTTTTTTCTTTATTTTTTTTCGCAATATTGGTTTCTTTTTTTGTTTTTTGTGCTGATTGATCATTACATTATTACAACAAAAACTCATCGTTTGTGTATTGAATGCATAAAGAAAACTTTCGACTGTGGTAATTAAAGAAACATTCATCATAAAATGCGTGAGTAATGAGGCATGAGAGAAATAAATGAATGAAAGACATGAAAAAATAATTAGCAACATTTTGTTGGCAAAGTTTTGCATTCATAATTAATGAATCTATCAGCAAAATTCTGCATTCTATACAAAAATAAGGAATTTTATTAAAAAAGCATTGTAAAAAAATGAAATAGCAAAGCATATAATAGAATATCTTATTTAAATAGTATTTTTATTTTTTTATTTTTAATAAGTTAGAAAAATAGAATTTGCACACTTATCGAAAATGAGCTCAAACCGCAGCCCTGGCACCGACTCAAAAGTCATTGACACACACTATCTGTCTGTCTGTCGCCCTGCACTCAGTGCTTTTATATTATTAAACTGCAGCATCATCTTTGTCAGCAATATCTTAATCAACATAATCCCAATCATCATCATCATCATCAACCTCATCACCAGCAGCTTTTATCCATCACCAACAGGCAAACAGTCAGCCTCCTGCCATTCTTACACTTAAAATAATCACTGCGTATTTTTACGAAAAGGTTTTTCTTAAATTTCATATTCGTATAATATACGAACATTTGTTTTCACATTCTCAATCATTATATAGTTTTTTTCTTTCGTCAGATTAGTACAATGTTTTGAAATAAAATAGAAACAACATTATTTATATTTTGATTATTACACTAAATAAGTATTTTTACACAAAATATGTATATTGTACTTTTACACAAAATATGTATATTGTATTTTTACACAAAATATGTATTTTGTATTTTTACACAATATATGTATTTTGTATTTTTACATAAAATACGTATTTTGCATTTTTACACAAAATATGTATTTTGTATTTTTACACAAACCATGTATTTTGTATTTGTACACAAAATATGTATTTTGAATTTTTAGACAAAATATGTATTTTGTATTTTTACACAAAATATTTATTTTGTATTTTTACACAAAATATGTATTTTGTATTTTTACACAAAATATGTATTTTGTATTTTTACACAAAATATGTATTTTGTATTTTTACACAAAATATGTATTTTGTATTTTTACACAAAATGTATATTTTTATTTTCACACAATATATGTATTATGTATTTTTACACAAAATATGTATTTTATATTTTTACACAATATATGTATTTTGTATTTTTTTCAAATAATATGTATTTTGTATTTTTACACAATACATGTATTTTGTATTTTTTCAAAAAATATGTATTTTGTATTTTTACACAAAATGTGTATTTTGTATTTTTACACAAAATATGTATTTTGTATTTTTACACAAAATGTATATTTTGTATATTCACTCAATAAATGTATTTTGTATTTTTACACAAAATATGTATTTTGTATTTTTACACAAAATATGTATTTTGTATTTTTACACAAAATATATATTTTGTATTTTCACTCAATATATGTATTTTGTATTTTTACACAATATATATATTTTGTATTTTCACACAATTTATGCATTTTGTATTTTTACACAAAATATGTATTATGTATTTTTACACAATATATGTATTTTGTATTTTTCAAAAAATATGTATTTTGTAATTTTACACAAAATATGTATTTTGTATTATTACACAAAATATGTATTTTGTATTTTTACAAAATAAATTTTACTTAATAATTGTGGATCATAAATAATTTTCACGTATGATATTCGTAAAATATAAGTAAAATATTATTTATTAATATTTATAAGTAATATTTTACTATATACAAACTTAATGATTTCGTAAATCATCTTTACGACCGATTTTTTAAATATATAAAAATGTATTCTTACTATTTACGAATTCGTTGATTTCTAAAGATACAGCAAAGGCCGTACAAACGTTACGTACGAATAAATTTTGTAAAATATACCGAATGATTTTCATAAAATATACCAACAAATTCATATTTATATTTAGTTTATTCATTACACAAACTCACAAATATTCTTTGTAAACATATTTTGTAACTTTATGAATGTTGTTCTGTATAGTCGCCTAAGAATTATATTTCTTTTAGGAAATACGACAAAATAACTACAGGGCGAGGAAATGCTTTCACAATACGAATATTAATCGTAATCATATTCTACATCCGTATGAACGTTACGTACTATGTACGAATTATTTTCGTAAAATATACCGAATGATTTTCATAAAATATACCAACAAATTCCTACTTATATTCAGTTTATTCACTACACCAACACACAAATATTCTTTGTAAACATATTTTGTAACTTTACGAATGCTGTACTGAATACTTTTTCTGTCGTAAATCATTGTATCGCATATATATTTACTCTAAAAATATACGTTGACATTTTTTCTTTATAAATTAAATATATTTTTTTTCTGTGTAGAAAAAGTGCAATCAGCATAATCATAAAATGTAATCGTCAGCCAAGTGTGCTTGTGCCTATTCTCTGTTTGCCGTTCTCTTCTGTTCTGTTCTGTCCCGTACGGTTCCGTTTTATTCCACTGTGCCGAGCATTTGTAGCTCCTTAGTCCATGCGACTTTCAGTGGTTCTTCAGCATGTTCCCTATGCAGCTATTGCTGGTCTTAATTCTCCATAGATACGGCTGATGAGGATGCGGATGCAAAAGTGTCTCTCACGCTGCATATTCATTGAGCTGTCGGCTGACATCAGTCTATAAGTCAGTCTGTAAGTCGCCACGTAAAGTCTGTCCAGAGCCTTGTGCATGCAAATGAATCCTCCGCCTGTGTGTTGACAAGATTATGATTAGTTTCGGAACAGGTTCTTAAATGTTGGTTGGAACACCAAAGGATGCCAGTTATTTGATGATCTAAGAGTGGAAAATAGTTATTTAATTTAATTTCAATAAACTTAAACTAAAGTTCAAAAGGTTTTTAAATTTTCGTAAATGATTCAAATAACATTATCACATGTTTATAGCGGTATTCTAGTAGAATTTGTATTAGGATTATTAAAAAAACTAATCACTACAACTAATCATAACCCAAAGAGTTACATGACGAACATGATCTGGCCATGATTATGTCTACCCTCCAAAATTAAATTTTAAGACTCATTACTATTTTTTTCTGAGTGTACACATTTATTTTATTTGAAGAAAATGACATTAAGGGTATTCATTTCACATCGTATCGCCAGCGTATATGCTTATTTCGTAAAAATTGTACACTATAAAGTTTATGATTTTACGACATACGCATATACGCAGTAAATAATTGCTGATAAAAATGATTTAATTAAAATTGTCGTTGATTTCTGGTAAATTATTCTATTCAACTAATAGATTAACTATTATGTGGTCAAGATAATATATTTGGCAGGTTACTGGTAGTATAGTGACAGATTTCTGGGAAAAGTGCAGTTTTCAAGCAGATTTTACGCAGGGCACAGTCTGTAGTTTTTTTCATGCGAAACAACAGCTTTCTTACAGCAGGAAATCTGTATGTTTAAAAAGTTGTACATGTCACGGCAGATTTATGGAATATTTTTCTTTACATTCCACATATTAACCTCTATATTTCTTCATCTTCCTATAAAATACCTTTAGGCTGTCTTTTTGTACTAGAACAGATAACAGCCAGGTTTTGATACGAACTGCGCCTTTGTATGCCAGAATGCGTCAATCAAAGAAATTCATTGGGTCGGTCCTATGACCTAAGAAGATTTAAAGAATACATTAAACTATCGAAGGAAAACCTCAGAATTCTAACAGCACTTCTTACAGGTCACTGCCGGCTTGCTAAACATCTGACTAGTATGGGTATACAAACGAGAAGTACATGTAGATTCTGTCTAGAAGACGATGAAGATCCAGAACACATTTCGGAAACATGTCCTGCGCTAACGCTTACAAGAATGCAAATATTTGAGAATCGACAACCAAGTACGAGCGATATTAGAAAGATAAACCCTAACCATATAATCAGGTTCTTAACTGAGATATGCTGGACGGACATCCTATAGAACTATTAGAATCAGAACCCACTATAAATAGTATAGAGAGATGCCACAGCTAAGAATGTCTTCAGTTATGGTATCAAGCGGGGCATAATATATCTATCTATTCAGGTCACAGTGTATTACCCCAAAGCAATAATATTATTGCCAGAATATATACCTGTCGAAATAAAGTATTTGCCTGCCTGTTATCTGCCAGATATTTTGTATGGGTTCCCGATACAACATTTCTGGCATTTTTCTGAAATATTTGGTGCATATTCTTGACAAACACACAGGTAATTGGAAGATTTTGAGCATAATATAGCAGGTTATCAAATTTTGTGGAATTTTTAAGGCAGATTCCCGGAATATTTTTGACATAAATACAAAATGGGTAGCTTTTGATAAAAACTCTGTCTTTGTATGTTTGAAATCTCTTGAAAACTGTATTTAATTTGCCTTGAATGGCAAAATTTGTGTCTGGTTTTGGTTTTAAGTGTATATTTTAAACGTTTTCATTTAATCTAAAAAAATTTGATATCATTAGACTTACAAAAAATGGTTACCAGAACATAAATATTGCCGAAGGAAGAACATCAAAGTAAGAACTACGTACCCGTACAAAATATTAATATTATAACTTATTATATATATTGGATTTCCTTTCTTTGATATCCAATCATATTTTGTATTTTTATACATTTCCTAAAATCTATATGGCAAACACTTTGGTTTGTCCCTAAGTAGAAAATATATTTGCTCAAATAAATATATAAGAAAAACCATAAATTTCTGCATTTTTAATTAATTTTGAATTTTGGAAAATACGCCTTTTTGCGCAAACACAAACCATAAATATTTTCACTTAAACTCAATAGAAATTTAATTGTATTTTGTAATATTTAAGGGTATTTAACGATTAAAATAATAATTTATTCTATTGATTAATTTTAATAGTAAAAAATCTTAATTATTAATTTACCATAACACGGTATTTTTCTGAGTGTGTTATATTTATTATGGAAGTGGGAGCTTATGCGAGAAATTTCTCTCTCAATTTTCGTTCGATTCTGTCACGAGAACAAAATCATTCTTGCAACAATCCTCAATTTTCAAAATTCCTAATAATAATAGTTTGGCGCTACAGTCCTGTATAGAACTTCGGCCGAGCTCTCTCACCATTTTGAGCTGTGCGTGTTATATTTGTACTCAAAGTGGTGGGACCTACAGTTTATTGCCGAATCCGAACGGCGGGTGAGAGCTTTTTCATAGGCAATGGTTTTACTCTCGTAGGTTTGCCATTTACTGACGAGAGGTAGCGCGGTATAGAAAAATGTTTCTATGAAAAGATGTTGTTAGCCCCAGTCCAGACTTGAACCGGGGCCCTTTCGGCTCGCAGTCCAACGCACTAACCACTGAGCTACCCCGGCTTTGTATATGGGTCTCGGTATCCGGAAATCCCAAAACTATCAAAAAATCTAGAGAACCCAAAACATGTTCGTCTTTTTCTCAATAAAACCTAAATGAAATTAGAAATTATAGATATTTTATGCATATCCCATTTTTAGATATTTTGTTTAATTCACAGCGCCTATTAGTAAAGAACATTTTGACTATTAAATAATAAAAATTTATCCAATCTCTAATTGTGCCCCACAACGCAACTCGTAGACTGTATCGCCTCAAAGTGTCAAACGAAACCACTAGCAACTAAAGTAATCAGTTGGCAAAATAAACCGATAACAAATTGACTTGTTATTAACATTTTGAATGGTGCACTCAGTCAGGCAGACACGGGCCTCCAGTACGAACAGAGTAGGTAGTACATGGGACCCTCATCAAAAGGTATTGCATTAAGTACATCAGAACAAGGCTGAGTGCATAATGTAAATGCTCTTGACTTGATGCGGATTTGTTACACTTGAATGGAACAGACTCCTCGAGCCACCTGTCGATGAGCATGTTCATCATGTGCGCCATGCTCCAAACATAATCTCGAACAAAGTGAAAATCACTCAACAAAAATGTTATTTAAATGTAGCTATAAAATTATTTTTTTTTACATTACTATAGAATACTTGATAAAAATAGTATGTAGAAATTACTCTATTTTTATTGTGCTACATTTTATTTAAAGCTAAAACCTATTTCAAAAAAAAAAGTTCAATAATTATAAAAATAAATACTTCAAACAATGTATTTTTTTGCAGTCTACCTTTTGCATATACACTGCACTCTTTTTTCGCCTACTTCTCGTTTTGCATAAATTAAAATCACAAAATGTAGGCTTTGAGGCAAATACCACCATTTTGTTGCTGTTCTGAATGGAGCCTTGCAAATGCATATTTATTCTGCTCTCCATCGATTCAGTTGTCAAACATTGAAAATCCATTTGTTGGATAGCAGAAAATTGTGTTCCATCAAATAGAAGCCACATTTGGGAGAGAGTGCAGTATGTAGTAAAAAAAAAGTAGTGCACTTTTGGGAATGTGTACCGCCCGAATGCGGTAGCAATCGACTGTGTACAGCTATAAAAAAGTTGTTGGAAGTTGTATTTTTTTTTTTTTTTTTGTATTTCTTACTTAAACGTGCACACAATTTGTAGCTATTAAATGTCTAAACATGTTGAGACTCATTTTGGTGTTTTTTTTCTCATGTTTGAAAAATTATTAATGTGCATTTCGAGAAAAGTTCTTAAAATCTTTTTTCATAAACTCATGGAGCATGGAATATATGATATTAGGAAATTTTCTATGAAATAATACATACTTAAAAATGCGTGTTTTAGAGAAAACTTAAAACAGACAAGTATTATATTTTGATATTATATTAATACAGTGAAGAAAGGCATGAGTTCAACTTTACCCTAGTATAACCACAGGTAATGTCATTATTTCAGATAGTCGGGATCTGCCGAGGTCAAAATGAGGTTACAAATCGGTTGTACGAAATTCTTGTATTTTACGTTATAGTCACACACAGAATAGAAATTTGTTGCGCTAACCAACTCTTTGCCCAACCAACTTATTCGGTTCTCTCAACTGCTTAGTCGGTTGTTATTGTCAAAATTAAATCAGTTGTAGTTTGTACTGTAACCAATTTCGAACTGTTTTAGAACAATTTAGTACAGATTTAGAAGGATTGGGAGTGTGTATAGACAAACCCTAGTAGAAATTTGCCCGATGCGTCATCGAAAATGATCGGGTTTTCGTTGGGTAAGCCCTATTAGAGAAAATATGATCATTACCTTTGCATGCGCTTATCATGCTCACCATAGCAGGGTTTACATTATATAAACAGTCAATGTTCCCGATCATAGCCACATTATTTGTTCCTCATAACGAAATTAGCACCAGGCAATGATCGAGATTAATGAGAAAAACCCTATTGTGCTCGGACTCAGACAAGGCAATTGTCGGGTAAATATAAAAATGGGGAATTGCCCGATCAGTACATGATCATGGCCTGAGGTCAATACATGATCACTGCGTTACAAGGACAGTATGGGCCTCGTCATATCCCGATTATCTCAAATAATGACATGATCACTACATGACCATGGCCCTACCAAAATTTCTACTAGGGAATATATTAAGTGTATAGGCACATATCGATTGGCATCATTTAAAACTTTTGTCAAACATTTTTCTGGCAAATAACAAATGGTAAATTAATATTTGGAAAATAATGATGCCAATCGATAGGTGCTTGGAAAACAAATAATAAATTTCTTTACATAACTATTTTATTTTGCACTAATAAAGAGTTAGAGCAAATAAAACGTAATGATTTGCCCTTTTGACATGACAAGATTTTCAATTTTTAGAATTTATTCGTTTTTTTTGCTATAACTCTTTATTAGTGCACAATAAAATTATAGTTTTAAGGTATTAATTGTCTGTTTTTAAAGCACCTATCGATTGGCATCATTATTTAAAAATATTTTGTCAAAAGTTTTTCTGGCAAATAACAATTGACAATTTAATATTTGAAAAAATATTTTTAAATAATGATATGTGCTTTAAAAATAAACAATTAATGCCTTTCAAACATTATTTTATATTTCTGTGGGCCCAATGCATAACAGCATAACTCGACTTATGTCGTTATGTCGTATGTGCCACCATCGTATTCCCGGTATTCGAGTTAATATTGTGTCAAATTTTGGTGATATTCTCTTCTTTAGTTCAAAAGTTATAAGGGAAAAACATAACAGCATAACTCGTTTTGCCGCATTTTACATATGAAATAACGACACAACTAGACTTATATTGTTATTACACACTCGAAAGTTTAACTGTCTGACTAAAATTCCAAAGAAATCATAACATATCTCGACTTGTGTTGTTATTCCAAATTTTAAAATTATGTTTTTTATAAAAAATTTCGACTTATGTCGTTATTCCAAATTTGAAAATCGTTTTTCTTATAACATAATTCGAGTTAGTCGTTATTCTAAAATAATTTGCTGTTATTCATGGAACATATCTCTATTTATGTTGCTTTTCCAAAATTAATTTTATTAAAGGTTATAAAATAAGTTGACATATGCCGTTATTCCAAAAACAAAATATATACTAATTTACGACATATGTTGTTATTCATTGATAAAAATTTGAAAATTGTTCTTTAATCAATTAATACTATTAAAAGATTTAATTTATATTAATATAATTACTTAAGAACAGTTAAAAAATATTTTTTTATAGTTTTGGTATTTGCATTTTTGATACTGTATTTTTATACCCTACACCTATGAGGTACAGGGTATATTAACTTTGTGCATATATTGTAACGCCCCTTAGGAGGCGTGTCCGGTATGGAAAAGTATATATATTCTTGATCAGCATCACTATCCGAGTCCGTTTAGCCATGTCCGTCTGTCTGTCCGTCTTGCTGTCTTGCTGTCCGAATACAGAATAACTTGAGAAATACTGATCAGAATGCGATGAAATTTCGTCTCAATATATTTTAGCCAAAAGTAGGAACTGAGTTTGAAAAAAACGCCCACCTCCCATACAAGTCACTTTTATATAACTCTTTAGGAACTAATAACTCGAAAAGTATTCAAGATATTGTTATAAAATTTATAACTTATTGTTATAGTTCATACAAAAATATGTGGTCCAAAAATGGGTGTGATCCGCCCACCTTTTTTTTCATTATTTCCCGGGTTTTCATAGTGGAAATTTGAACCGTAAATTATTAAAATCAAATCTATGAAATATTATCCTTACAAAATTTTTGAATATAGGCGTGCTCCACCCATTTACATTTTTCTATTTTTTTTTTGTATTAGTTTTTTTTTATACTTTTATATCAATTTTTTAAATTAAAAACTTTAAAATTAAGATATACAATTAAATATCCCACAAATGGTGTAGGGTATTCCATAGTAAGGCCCGACCGACTATAAAAGTCCGTCCCATGTGACCTAATTTTCCCAACTCGTTTTTGCTGTTGTTAATGTTTTAGGTTTGTATTTTGCAATAATTGTTAGCATTATTTTTGCATTTCATTTGAATTTGATAATGTTTTAGATTTTGATTTGTACTTTTTCTTTTGACTTAATTTGGATATGATTATGATGTTGTTTAGAAAATGTATTTTGCATGGGAGGAGGCACGACTGCTATCCCAATTTTACCCATATATATAGTCTATGTTACCTCTGAACACTATAGCGTATAAATTTAACTCAAATCGAACTCGAACCAATAGTCAGATAGACAAGGGGAATTTCAGTTATATACGATAATATAAAATAAAATGGCACAGCAGTTCCGTAGAATCTAGGCCGAGCTCTTTCTAACCATTTAAGCTGAACATGTTAAATTTGTACTCAAATGGTAGGTCCTACAGTTTAAAGCAGTAATGGTCACAAATATCACAGCCCTGAACTTGAACTTACTTGGAAATTATTAAAATTATACTTCAGAAAAACATCTTTAAAATATGAAACAAATTCCACAATATATTTGACTAAATTCGTATTAATTGAAAATACGAGGAATTGAGGAATACTTGGAAAAGGTACTCCATTATAATTCGCTAGGTAAATTTTATTTAACTGAAATTAAAGCAGTTTTCTGGTTGTACTTCGTCTTTGCATAGGCTTCCCCGCCGAAATTGTCAATGACGTGAGATTTTGTCGCAACATTTAAAGTTATTAAGTGCGAATAATGAAAGAACTTTTTATATACGCCCAAAAATCTCCTAAACTAGTAGTTTTTCTAAAAATATACCTCGAGTCATTTCATATATTTGCAGTGAGTATATTGTAGCTCGATTGGTTAGTGCGTTGGACAACGAGCGAAAAGTCACGGGTTCGATGTCAACGTCTTTTTCAAAGAAAACATTAGCAAACCTGTGAGAGTAAACTATGAATAAATTTTTACCACGCCGTTCGGATCCGGCGTTAAACTGTAGGTTCCACCACTATGAGTACGGCTTAAGTTCTTCAAGACGGTAGCGCAAAACTATTATATTGTAAATAAAGCAATTTTATTTAGAGGTGTGTTAAACATCCTGTCTTATTTAAAATATAACAAGAGTTTTGTTGATGGTCAATACTTCTGGTATATTTGTACAACTGCTACAAGGCATACATTCAAAATTATATGATGTGTTTCATATATTTGTTGTTATTTTAAAACATCTTAATAGAACTTATACACGAAGTCAAAATTATAGAATGGAAACTGTAAATTAGATTGACTTAAAAAGAATATATCAGAATAATATGTTAAAACCCATGTTTTTATGATAAACCAAAATGATTGATCGCAAATATTCCAAATAATGTTTGTTAAAATATATGGGAATTGACAGTTAAAAAGTTGAATAGTTTCAGAGTCGGAAATTCCTTGAGTATTCACAATGTCATAGTCACACATTTAACGCATATTATATAATAGTTATCCAAAAATTTTAATAAAATGTAGTTAATGATATGGTTTTCTTTTTGCAAAGTAATGTTAATATTTTTTGTTTTGTAACATTACCCTTGTTAAAGAAACATAAATCGAACCAATATTTAGTATGGTAAAACAACATAAATTTAGCATATTCGAAATTATCGATTCGGCATAACAACATAAGTCGACATATGTTGCTCGTTTTATTTTTTTGCTTTGTGTAATAACAACATAACTTGACTTATGCACATGAAATACCAATATTTCAATTTGGAATAACAACATTTAATACTAATTTCGCTATAAGTATTAGAATAATAAACAATTTATAAAACTAGTATTTTTAACAAAATATACTACTAATATGTGAGATATTTGCAGTGGTAAACCTTAAAAATCTTAATACCATTTTATGCTATAATTAGTTAAACCTTTAAAATGCTCTCCTGAAAAGTAGTAAAAAATGACTTATGTTGTTATGGCTTGAGACCACAGATTTATTAAGCATAAAAGTTATAGCATAAAAAAACAAAAATATTGGAGTTTTGGTCAGGATATAGCGTCACAAAAGCCGCTTTTATAATTCAGTCAGTCATCCAAATCAAAAGATATTTTATATACGTTATAATAATTGATGAATAAACCAAAATAACAGAAAATTGAAAAAAAACTGTATTTTACTAATTATTAAAACACTTCAAACACTTAAACTTTAAAATTGGATTTCCCAACATTTTTAAAAATTCGCCCCTTTGGCATGACAGTGACAATATGATCATTTCATAAGTTGTATAAAACGTCAAACTCATATACTGCATTTGAAATTAGATAACGTAATTAAAGAAATGATAGTTTAGAACCATCATATTACAATTAGCGGAAAGTTTAATGTTTTTTTGAAAACTATTTTTCACTATTTATTTTTTAATCCAAATAGCGGATGAGAAGAGATTAAAATTAAGATTTCAATTTTTTTTTTTGTAAAACGTAATAGAAAAACGGACATCCATCAGAGCACCAGGGAATTTTATAGAATTGATGTATGGGATGTCCATAGGAAAAATAGTGAAAAATAAAGAATGAAAATCTAAAATATTTAAAATGAAATATTTAAATTAAATTTTAATGTTTACCGAAAATATTACATCGTCGTTGTAGAACTAAAAGTCACCAACTACATTTTCAAAATGCCAATTGTTCACTTACAAAAATCTTAACATTCATCTTTCAATTTTAGATCGATGAGCTGAATATTTGTACCAAATGATAAGAAAATGTAAATCTATCAATTGGTATTTCAACTTTAAAAATATATCAATTACTTTTTGTAATAATTACCAACAAAGTTGAAATTTAAGTTTTTCATAAAAATGTATTTGGTGACTTTTAGTTCTACAACGACGATATAAGCTAAGCAATTCAATTTCAAACTAGAAACCTTAAATAAAATTCTTACGAAACAACACAAAAAAAACACATAACCTCAGCAAATGACATTAATTCTATCACCAAAACCACATATGTCAATCGAATGCAAAGTTCTTTAATTCCTCTATGGATTGCATGAAAGGCAGAGATTTATCAAAGAATGTCCAGTCAATTTTAATAAACGTTTCAAATGTGAATGTTTGACAGAGGAAGTTACAGAGGACACTGCTCATGTTCAATGAAATCGATATAAATGAAAATTGCCGCATATCAAATATTTGGAAATTGTCCAATAAGAGTCTTAAAATTAGCACTGTACATAAATAGAACCAGCAATGTATATATGAATCAACTTAAACCATGTGGCTACTTGTGGCATTGAAAAAGGTTTTACGTGCTACTGAAATCTGACATTTTGCGGTGCCACTGTACGAGCGCATTCAATTTTATGCCACATGCTGCTTGTTTATGGCATTAAATGATTTAATGATGGTGCAAATTGGCGGTACCTGCGGTGCCTTATTACTTAGTATAGTTTCCTATTTAATCTCAGAGCTTTGGCTAGCCCTTGGCATGGTCTCAAGAGTCAAATTAAACTGTTGATTGTTAGCAAATCTCTTTAAAGGGTTTTGTATTAATAAATAATGAGATCGTATAGAAAAAAATACTTTATTTGAAAGAAATTCAAAGAAAATGTGCTGCTTTATTTAACATCTTTAAAAAAGAAAACATGGCAAATCCTTTTACCTAATTTTTTCAGACTTTATTATGTTTGTCATTCTACGAACCGTTTAAAAGTCCTTGACTGTGTCTTTTTAACTTTTTAATTATGAAAAAATAATGAGCTCTTTTTTAAGGGAAATGTTGTTGCTATTTTTTCTTTTTTGCTTTACACAGAATGTTTATTGATAAAACTTTTTAAGATGCATCTCTTTTTAACACTTGCAAAACAAACATTTTGTAAATAAAAAACGTTGTTGATTATATTTGACATTTTCTTTTTTGTTTTTACTTTTTCGTTCTGCTGTAATTTACTTAATTTGTTTGTTTAATCTAATTTAATTATAATTAAATTTAATTGAAGTTCATTTTAATTATATTTATAAATTTAAGGGTTTTAATTATACTACTCAAAAGATTTTCTAATGGGCATCACATACATCAATTCTATGTAATTCCATGGTGGTTGTTTTGACCTCAACTTTGTTTTTTCCTATAAAAAAAAAAACTTTCTAAAAAATTCCAATCTGTATTTTAAGCCACTACTTGTCCTCTGCCCATAATTTGGGTATATTTTTTAATAAAAAATACCTATTTGGAAAATATCAATGTTTTACTCTCGTATACATATTACATCATTACCTCATATTTAAATATTCTTGCATACAAGAATATATATTCTTAGTTATATTTTGATACCTAAGAAATGAACCTCTGCATATCAAGAGTAATTGCTCTTTGTTACTTTAAAACATATCGACAGACAGACACACTAACAAACAGATGGCTATGACAGACGGACAAGGGAAAAACAATGCACAATAGCGAATAATACAGAGAAATAATAATAACAATAATAGTTTGGCGCTACAGTCCTGTATAGAACTTCGGCCGAGCTCTCTCACCACTTTGAGCTGTGCGTGTTATATTTGTACTCAAAGTGGTGGGACCTACAGTTTATTGCCGAATCCGAACGGCGGGTGAGAGCTTTTCATAGGCAATGGTTTTACTCTCGTAGGTTTGCCATTTACTGCCGAGAGGTAGCGCGGTATAGAAAAAGGTTTCTATGAAAAGATGTTGTTAGCCACAGTCCAGGCTTGAACCGGGGACCTTTCGGCTCGCAGTCCAGCGCACTAACCACTGAGCTACCGCGTCTACAAGAGAAAGCCAGATCGAAAAAACAACAGTTATACAAACACGTGTTCTTTAAATGTTACGAAGAAAATATCAACAACATTTTGAATACCTAAAATATTAGTCAGAGGTGAATATCAAGAAAAATTGCTATTAGTTACTTTTATGACAATTAAGTAGATCTGTTTCTTAAAATACAGAATATTTCCATATTGCTGTATTTCACTCCGTACACATCTTGATTTCGTCTGGATTTTCGAAGATTTTACTCTTCGTGTAGAGGTTGTTTTAATTTGTTTACATTTGATCTGGCAAATATACTTGAAACCCACTGTATGTATTTACCGCCCTTTAAGCCCGTAGCCACCCAATAGGAAATAGCATCATTACGTAGTCGATTACTGCCTAATTATTATCGAATCGTAATGCGTCGGAATCTCAATACTTAATTCTGTTTACTTTTACACAGCCATGTCTGTCTAGGGCAGGAATGCATTCACTGTAGATTACGAAGTAATGCTATGAAGGAGCCACCACCCATTACACACCACATCCAAAGTAAAAAGAAATCGAATGTAACCTATGTATATATAGATTACTATTTAAAACATCATTATTTACATCATTATTTCGTAACCAAACATTCGCAAGGGTTCTTCCATTTCAGCATTACTTTTACGCAATCGTAATAAAGATTGGTCGCTTTACACATTACTTTGTAGGCAGTAGTAATAAGGGGTGGTCTGAGTATGGTTATAAAAACGGTTTTCCTATATCAATTCATTTAAAAGTTTTAGTCCCATTTGAAATGGTACTATGAGATATTTTTAAAATCAATTCAAATTTATTAAATACAACTAAATGCTTTAAACGGAAAAAAACCTTTAAAGAATTGTTACAGACAAAATTTAATACATGTGTATTTTATGTTTTAGCGTACTTTAAGAATATATAGGATTTTCTCATGTGTGCAGCCAAAAGTTGAATTTTGTCGTACGGTGTTATCGGTTCTGGTACCAAGATTTTTAAAATGGCGATTCCGGTTCTGATGCTGGTGCCAACCAACTAAATTAAATGAGTTCCGATTTCACATATTTTTTAACAATAGTTCAGGTTCCAAAAACTCGATTCCGGTTCTTCGCGGTCCCTGCTTCTAACAAATTTTTACAAAATCCTAAATAAGGGTTTTGATTTTTTTTTTCAAGTTTTCAATTAACTTCATTTATAAAATTTTTATGATTTGACCTTTATGTTCGAAGCTCGATTTTATAGATATAGACTTTTTTTTAATTTTCGCAGAACCTACGTCATTGGACTTTTTTGTAGTTGGTTATTTGAAAAGTCTTAAAAGGATCCAATTTGTCAAAAAATATTCAATGACGCAGATCTTACTTGAACTTTACAGTGCTCAATGATTTCCTTTTCCGTCTATAAAAGTTATACAGGGTGGTCCGCTTTGGGGTGAAAATATTTTAGGGACTGATTCCTTGGTTCATTTCATGAAAAAAATTGTTCTGGAGTCAGGGTCTATTTGGAACACCCAATGATATACAGGGTGTTTTCAAAATGTCCTTTACAAAAATTGATACAACCGTATACTTAATTATAACTTCTACAATGTTAGCCCAGAGCAAAAATATTACATTCATCTTGAAGATAACCGATTATAGTTTCTAGTAAAAATTGAATATTGGCATTTTATGTGGTGTGCTAGGAGATTTTTCTCATCAAAGTGAAAAAAAATAAATATTTTATTACAACTTTTTTTATAAAACTCAATTTTTCTCGAAATTTTTATCTAGTATTTTATTTATCTTTTTTTAATATTTGAATGTATCATAGACAGGGGTAGAAACCGGAACTATAAAAAGAACGTTTGGCAATCGTTCCGAAATTGTTCCGTTCCGGAACGAACGAAAAGCAAAAGTTCCGAGCGCAAACGTTTCAGTCGGAACTTTTGCTCAAAAGTTCCGGCTCAAAAGTTCCGATCGGAACTTTTGCATACAAAAAACGTTTGAATCGTTCCTATCGCCATAGGCACACAACCTGGTGCGTCATTGGAACTTTTTCGGGTGAATCGCTTCCTGTTGGCCTAGATACGGATCCTGGTGCGTCATTGGAACTTTTTCGGGTGGACCGCTTCCTGTGGGCCTAGATGCACAACCTGGTGCGTCATTGGAACTTTTTTGGGTGAATCGCTTCCTGTGGGCCTAGTTACGAATCCTGCTGCGTCATTGGAACTTTTTCGGATGAATCGCTTCCTGTGGGCCTAGATACACAACCTTGTGCGTCATTGAAACTTCTTCGGGTGAATCGTTTCCTCTGGGCCTAGATAAGCATCCTGGTGCGTCATTGGAACTTTTTTGGGCAAATCTCTTACTGTGGGCCTAGATACGGATCCTGGTGCATCATTGGAACTTTTTAGGTTGAATCGCCCGAAAAAGTTCCAATGATGCACCTGGATGCGTATCTACGCCCACAGGAAGAGATTCACCCAAAAAAGTTCCAATGACGCACCAGATTGTGTATCTAGGCCCACAGGAACAGATTCACCCAAAAAAGTACCAATGACGCACCAGAATCCGTATCTAGGCCCACAGGAAGCGATGTACCCGAAAAAGTACCAATGACGCACCTGGATGCGTATCTAGGCCCACAGGAAGCGATTCACCCAAAAAAGTTCCAATGACGCACCAGGATCCGTATCTAGGCCCACAGGAAGCGATTCACCCGAAAAAGTTCCAATGACGCATCTGGATGCGTATCTAGGCCCACAGGGAGCGATTTACCCAAAAAAGTTCCAGCGACGCACCTAGATGTGAATTCATACCCATTGGAACTTTTAAACGGAACGAATCAATCGTTCTTCATCGGAACGTTCTTTGTCGGAACGATTCAAACGTTTTTTGTATGCAAAAGTTCCGAGCGGAACTTTTGAGCCGGAACTTTTGAGCAAAAGTTCCGATAGAAACGTTTGCGCTCGGAACTTTATCTTTTCGTTCGTTCCGTTCCCAACCACTGATCATAGAATAATAAACAATTTCTTCATACACTATTTTTATTTTGCACTTACCGTTTTCCCTGCGGAGCACTCCTTGTTTCGCTCTCAAAATTCTCAAATTCCTCAAAATACCATTTTATTATAAAAAAACAATATGCAGTTTTTAATGAATTCTTTTTTATGTATTTATTTTACAAAATGTTCATTGGGAATAATTGTTAAAAATTGGTTGTTCATATTCAAATATCTCCTGAACGAGAAAAGCTGGTCTCGCATTAAAGCTAATAAAACAAACTTTTTGAATAACAAATCGTAACTTCTCAACTTGAACATGTGGCCAATAGTCATTATCTTGTACTTCAAATTTGATATCCTTTAAAAGGACCCTTTTTAAAATTCAGAAAAAATATTAAATTTTGTTTCATTTAATATAAATGTTCATGCCAAATTTCAAAATGGTATTTTGATGGCATCATAATTTAAAAAAATAAATTTTTATTTATTTTTAACATAGTTTTTTTGTAGACTCACGAATTTTTGATATTTTAATATTCATATATTTGAAGTAAAAAAGTTATCTTTTCATTTTAGTAGTCATTTCATTTGAAAGTCATTGTTTTTGGCCGGGAATATCCCAAAATCAATTTATGATTTGAAAATACATAATCCAAATAAAAAAGAATTAATTTTGTATGCGCCATGTATTTACTGCAACTCTCTCTTAAAAGTTAATATTATTTTTCAAAATCCGCTGAACGAAAATCCTGGCTACGGGACTGCAGAGGCCTATATATAGCATTTCTCTTGTTTTACCTATTGAAATCAATAATAATCCTAATACTTTTCACATGAGACAAATACAAATATTTATTAAGATATAATATAACTGTATATGCGAGCCGAAAGGTCCCCGGTTCCAGCCTGGACTGGGGCTAACAACATCTTTTCATAGAAACATTTTTCTATACCGCGCTACCTCTCGGCAGTTAATGGCAAACCTACGAGAGTAAACATTGCCTATGAAAAGCTCTCACCCGCCGTTCGGATTCGGCAATAAACTGTAGGTCCCACCACTTTGAGTACAAATATAACACGCACAGCTCAATATGGTGAGAGAGCTCGGCCTAAGTTCTTATAGGACTGTAGTGCCAAACTATTATAATTATATTATTATGTGAATCTTTAAAGATACCTACTTATATAAAAATATCTGTTATAATAAATGTATAACTTAATTTTCAACACTCATTGTATATTTAATATTATGTTTCTATTAATACCTGCATCAAGTGTAAATGGCCAACAAAATGTTATTGTTATTTCTTGATTGATATCATATTATCTGAAACATAATAACAATATGACGCTTCAATGAACAAAGTGGCAGCCATTTCCAGTGAACCCAGCAAACAAAAGTCTTAAAGTCTTTTGTGAATCAGCAACACCGTTTTAAATGCCACAGTATAACCAATGAATAGCTTTTGATAGGAATTTATAGCTTTATTTAGGGATAATTTAAAATAATTATCAATTTTCTAGTTTTAATTATATATTGTTTATGGGTTTTGAGCAGGAAAACGGTGTTAATAATTGTTTCGATTTAGGTTCTCGCTGTTGTTTCGGTTACGGTACTTAGTTAATGTTTTAAATTGAACTATTTTCGATAAATAGACAATATTCTACGATTTCGGTTTCAAATTTGGTTTTCTTTTCGGTTTATTTTTGCGAATTATTAAATAATTTAAAAAAATACCGAATTATTTACAACAACAACAACAAAAAAAACGGATAATCCTCGCCTGACTTTGACAGATATAAAAGTTATTTAAATTAAGTCAAACATGGTAATGAAACTGCCTTAATCGATTGTCACACCCAATTCATTTATATTTTTATAAATAACTGTAGCCGAAACTGATATCTGTTTATTCCCGTTTCATTTTGAAACCGTAACAAACCATCAGTCAATAATTAAAAATAAACCTATATCCAAAATCGATACAAATGTTTTTTATTATCCGGTTTTAAACGATTTTTAAAATAGTATACAAAATAAATGAAATTTTTAAATAATTATATTTTTTTTTTAAGTATAAATAACATTTTAAGGTTACTGGTTTGTAGTTCTTTGACAGAAAAATAAAATTTATCAATATAATGAATTTATTCGTAAATATTATGTATTTTTTCACCAACTATCAGATTCATAATATTGAGACCACGGTTCATTAAATGACATATTAATGAATACATTCATTATATATATGAAGTTATTCGCAATTTCATCAATCAAATTCTAGAATTATCGTTTTAACATTATGAATTTGAACATATTGAACTAACATTATGAATTATGAATTTGGTACACTTTTCTCAGTTTAAACTTGAACCGTAAATAGTTGTTAAAGTTGCAAAGTGATACTACACATGTCTTCAAGGTCATTTGGTAGACCATTATTAAACACATAGCTGGATTTATCAGAATAACGAAAACTGCTCATATGTGGGATATGTTCAAATTGTGTTTTCGCACCGCACCTAAGTCAAAATTCACACAAACATACATATAAAAGTATCATATAATGAACATGGCCTAAATATGACACGTCACATTTATATAATAACGTAATAAAACAGTAGATAAATTCATGTCATCTACAATGACAATGTGTTGAGTGATCCATAGAGGGTGTTAACGTGCGATTGTCATTTACCACTCAATAAGTTTCGTAGGACATATAACAAAGAATGAGCATTTGGGCAAATAACAGAAATGGCCATGAGTTACACTTGAGAAATGCCACTTGAAAAGTATACTTAAAAATTCCAAGTGCGCACACTTATTGGTGGTTCAAGTCCTTGCTAATAATCAGCCCGTGAGACCACTTGAAGTCATTAGAGAACCTATCAAAATGTCACGTTCCACAGAATATCTAATTATATAATTTTACTTTGTACTTTAGATTTTTCATTATTTTATTTTCTATTATTCTCTTCCTACAGTGAAACTACGAAACCATCCACAGTAATCATAGCCTCAGAAATCGAGCTGCCGCAGCCGAAACGTCCGCCACTTTACCGCCAAGACTACTCTTGCCTGGATTCAAGTGAGGCCTTTTCGGACGACAGTCATCTGACGCGTGACTCTTGCCGCGACTCACAGAACGACGAGTTATCCTCCTCGACGCAGGACAAAATCGACGTCACCAATTTACCGCTGCCCGCCTTACCGCCCAAAAAGCGGCAACGTCAACGTGCACGCGCTAGTCCCTCAAAGTATCAGAGTTATAAACAACCGCCAGAGGTTGTGCTAGACGCCGCCGTCGAGCCGACAAATGCTGGCGGCGACGCACGACACTTAACCGCATTCCAGCAATACGCGGCCAAACGGCGTGAAAGTCTGGAGTCTTCAACGCGCTGCTTCAACGAGAAACTAGAAGCGCGTCGCATGCATTATCATAGTGGAAGCGGTGCCGGTGGCGCTGGAGCCACCGGCATGCACAAGCCCACCTATTTGTTTGGTGAGAATTATTATGGTGGAGGCGGAGGAACACAAAATGTCGCCTCCGGGCGAAAACCCGGACGCGCTCTAACAAACGAAGAAATCTTTCTCAACAAGTCTGGCTGGGTGCAGGTCAACTCGAAGCGTCTGAACGACGAGAACACACCGGGCAGCTATAACGCTCGTCGCGCCAACTTCGGACGCTACGAGCAACAACAAAATGGTAGTCGCGACGGCAGCTCCAACACCAACATCGGCGGCGGTATACGCAACACCATACGCGTCATTCAAATCGACAATACACGTCGACGCGTTGACGTCGCCGCCGCACGTCAAGCGACGCTGCAGCATCAGCACTCGTTTGCTGCGCCGAGCGCCTACACGATTCCAAAGATTAGCGGCAGCAAAATCGAGGAGTTGATTTCGCGCAACGAAGCGCGTCGCAGCAACAGCACGGCGACACAACGTGGCGGTGCTTATATGCTGCGACCGGGCTATAAAATCATCGACCCTCAAATCGCGACGCTGCTCAACGAGCGCCCGGGATTTCTGCCCGTGCGCAACTACGCCGATGCCGATTCGCCGCCACCCATAACGCCTATACTCTCGCCACCACCCGCATTTCAAGACACGAAGGCGAAATTCAGCGAGCGTCGTTTGCATATCAATGCCGCCGAACGCTTGAGCACGGGGCATCAGCTGCTCGCGGGACCCGCACTGCACTCGAGTCACCACATGAGCAATGGCAACAATGGCGCCAAGGGCATGGTGTTTTCGCGCAGTTTCGAGTATGACAATCGCAAGCCGACGCCTACCGACGTCTACGTCGAGACGTTTTCACGCAGTTTCGATGGCAATCTATCGGAGCGGCCAGTGCCGACGCGCGATCGTTCGCCGAACTTCAGCACGCTGACCGGCTGCTCACCGAACTATCTGTCTAAGAAGGATGGTGGCGGTAGCGGTGGTGGTAGCAGCGGCAGTCTGCGTAGTCGCGACAATTCGCCAAAGTATCAGCAACAGATGCAGCAGCAACAGCAACAACAACAACCACAGTCGACTGCCTATTTGAACACTTCCGTGAAGGAGGCACCACCCGCATACAGTATTGCCAGCTCTAAATACGGCGGTTCAAGTGGTGGCGGCACAAAGTCAGAAAAATTATTCGAGCGCAGCAAAAGCAGCAACGTTTTGGGGCGTTCGCGCAAAGCGCAGTTTAGTCGTGTCAGCAGCAGTGGTGGCGCGAGTGGTGGCGGCGGTGGTGCAACAGGTGGTATTTCAGGTGGCGCACACGTCAGCCAGGAACCGCGATTGCCATATGCGGTGGGTTTGTCGCGGTTTCGCAGTTTCGACACGAGCATAAGCCAGCGTCTGAACTCTTGCGATAGCGGTGCACGTTCAGGTGAGTTGGAATTTTGGAAGGAGTAATAAGAAGACATACATATTAGGATTATTTATTTGCGATAGTAAGTTTACGTCTCCATTGTGTCTCCAATGTGTTTCCACTTAAATGTCTTAATGAACGTTGTGTTTCCTCTTATATGACCTATATAAGTTACCTATGTAGGTATTATTCTTTCCTATTTCCTAATTTTTGTTTTTTTTACAAATTAACCAACGCTCAGGGGATACCCCCTATCCATGCAAAGCACAGTGTTGATCGTAAGAATGACAATATGTTAAAAGGAGGGGGGGAAAGGTAGCGTAGTGTGGGTAAATTTTTTTTTTTTTGAACTTGCCAATATCGGGAAAAACGGACGCAGGGAGATTGTTCCACAAACGTATCATGCGACTGAAGAACGAATTCTGTCTATAATGCGTGGTTCTGTTGAGAACCGAGGGGTGGGCTTAGTTTGACGCCCGTGTATAAATAGTGAATACACGACCTAGTGTAATCAGGCCATGTATGTCCCTCGAACACTTACCGTTGTAATACCTTTACAACAGGCTTATACACCCAACGGTCTTTCGGTGCTCAAGAGAAACAATAGACGAAGAAATATTTTCATCCCCTATTAAATATATCGCACGTTGTTGAATTTGGTCCAGGAAGGATTTTGAAGCCCCTGCCCAAATGTGAGAATTGAATTCCATTTAGTGTAGACAGTGCGTAAGTCAGCAGGAGTGAAGTAGGCTTTACACCATTTTAAAAAACCGAGGCACTTGGCCGCTTCTTTCGACACATTAAATATGTGGTCATTCCAACGGAGATCACATTGAATTGATATGCCCAGAACGTCAAGAGCAGCTGACTCCGCAATATCCACAGAGCCCATATTGATGGGAGGGAAGAATCCATTCTTCTGTGAGATAGCAGACAACATTGGGTCTCGCTAACATTAAAATCTACTCTATTTGCAACACCACACTCGGAGATTTATTTAAGATCATTATTGAGTGTTTCATTCATAGTGCATCTTTTACTCTCAATCTCCAAAGAGTTTGGGCGCTTATTGAACGAGTATGAATGACAAATGTTACTGTCATCTGCAAAGGAATAAATTTGGTTCTGGGAAGGTCATTGATAAATACCAGAAATTGGGACGGGGATAGAGCGGAACCCTGCGGAACTCCAGAATTGATGGAATGTTGTTCCGAAAGAACACCATCCATCACAACTCGTATAGCACGACCCAGAAGAAAACTCGATATCCATCGAGTAAAAGATTTACCTACACCATATGCAATTAGTTTTGAAACGAGGGCTTTATGCCACACTTTATGCCTTGGAAATATCGAGTGCAACAGGCTTACACTCCCCGAAAAGGTGAACACAATTATTCCACTTTTCGGAGAGGACCGCCATCCGCCTGTCACCTGTGAACCTGGTCTTACGGAAACCGTATTGTCTGTCACTGAGCAATTCGTTGTGCTCAAGATAGTTCATAAGGTGGAAGTTAATTACGCTCTCCATTTCCTTGGAGAGTGCAGAGCATATCGCAATGGGTCGGTAATTGGCAGGGTTCGTAGCCTCGCTCTTTTTCGGCTGGACATTGGCAACCTTCCAACAAGATGGGAAAACTCCTGTCGTGTAGGAGATGTTGAAAAGGTTACGCAACGGACAAGCCAGTGTTGACGCGCACTTCTTCAACTCATGGGCAGATATGCCATCTGGCCCAGATGCTTTGTTAATGTTGAGGTTTTCTAAAACCGATTTTTTTTCTCCCCAATTACTTTGAGAAGCCTTGATTGAATACTTTTGATTTTCAATTCTAATAATTATATTCATTTTTTTTTTAATAATCAAATATACCCTTATTATAAACATTTTCAAAACTATCTAAAGCTCTTTCTCAACAAAAAATATAAAAACACAAACTTCACATAAACTCTCAACTCACATTTCTTTCATGCCAATGACAAACATTTCTGAAACTTCCGTCTCCGTGCACAAAAAATATCGCTACTTTCAAATGCAACGACAACGGAAAAGTGTTTGTCTGCTACCAGTCGAAATCGCCTCCATTATTCTACCATCTTTGTCAATTCCTACAAAGAATAACATTGGTCCTTGAAATGGTTATTACAAATGAAAATCATTGAGAAATGTTGTAAATGCAAGTGTACCACGAACATGTACAATTGCATTCAATATGCAAATTGATAGGAATCGATTTTTGTATTCCGTGCATTGTCCTTGCCGCAATAAATACTGTACAACAATTTTGCAACATTGGACGATAGATGAATAAGTGCTGCATAGTCTGCTGTTAGCTGTATCAGGTTTCACTGTGCATGTGAAACCTGAAACCCTTTGCGAAACTATTGTATTCATCTACTGGAAAATGTTCGAAATTATTACTATTATGCAGTGTCTCACAAAATCAGCGCTTGGGAATATCACGGGAACAATGAAATGAGGTAGTATTATTCAGATAGTTGGTGAGAGTGTCATCAGACAGTTGTCAATAAATATCTTTTTCAATGATTGAATGTAGACAATGAAGATTTCTGTGTAGTAGGGTTGAACAGTGAGTGCAAAATGGTATAAGACTAAAATGAAGATGTTGAAGTAATGTCCCAACCATTCGATGTTTCGATACTTCAAAGTTCTGTCTTATATAGTATTCATGAAGCATTAGTTTAGTAGTTGTCGGATCGACTTTCTAACATTTTACAATAATCATAGGATATGGGATTAGAGTGACTAATTTCACCACGTGCAAAATAACCGTAACGGGATTCAATCCCAAAAAATACAGAATGCGTAAGTCTTCTTATCAGATTTTCGTCCCGAAATTTTAATGTCGTATATCCATAGAATTTTTTTAGTATATACGACAAAACTTCGGCCAGACGAGATGTCCTACTAATTCCTGTATACCCTCTTCCTCCACAAACTTCTGTCTAATACGGCCAGTTTATATTAGTTCTAACGTTCCAGATTATATTTTCTTTGAATTATCTATTAAGATTCACAGTTGTACAATTAGATAAATACGTTTGGCTCTGCTTAACTCTGGTTTACTGTAGCCCTTTTAATTCACTTAAGACATAAAAAGTGTACAGTATTTCTCCAATAAACTTCTATACCTTCATTATATATTTGTTCCACAATGTGTCTTATTTGGAATAAACACATCGACAGGGTAATATCGTTTTAAACCATCAGTTTTGAGCATAATAATCACCAAAAATAATCGGAAAATTCGATATTTAGACGTAAGAAAAAACTAAATTCCTCCACAACCTTCCGGTACATTCACTATAAATTGGTAACATAATTTCATACTTATATTCTTTGGATTATCTAATAAGATTCACAGTTGCCCAACTGGGTAAATCCGTTTTACTCTGATTTACCCTTGCCCTACTATTTTACGGTTTAGACATAAGAAGTATACAGGGTTTCTACAAGAAATATCTGTCTGATGCAGTCATTATACAGTTCCATAATTTGCCTAATTTGGAATATCTGACCATATACGCTTAGTTTTGTGGATAATTTTACCACGTTATTTTTTACCCTACACTAAAAGTGAAAGGGTATATTCAGTTTGGTACGCCGTTTGTAACACCCATAAGGAAGCATCTCCGGTATGGAAAAGTATATATATTCTTGATCAGCATGACCTCCTGAGTCGATTTAGCGATGTCCGCTTGTCTGTATGTCTGTCTGTCTGTCCGTCTGTCGGTCTGTCGGTCTGTCGGTCTGTCGGTCTGTCGGTCTGTCGGTCTGTCCGTCTGTCTGTCCCTCTGTCTGTCTGTTGAAATCACGATTACAGAAAGAATAGAAGAGCTAGAGCAATGAAACATTAGATTTAGATTACTTATATATCTAAGCTGTCTGAACATTGGCATGATCGGTCTATTGTGACCTGAGAACCGACCACTTATGTTCAAATACCTCGTATAAAATTTATATCTACAGATCAATTTTACTGTATACGTGCTTAGGAAAACTTTTTTGGTCAAATATATATTGACTCATGCTCAAATACATGAAAATAATGGTTTACGGCGAAACTACTTGTGGTTCCAAAAAAAAAATCGGAATTCGGTACATCTACCCATTTGTAAATATGGGTATCAAATGAATGGAAATTCTTCAGCGATTGAAAGTTTGTAGTTATTTTCAGGATTCGTATACCCTGGTGACCTATATATCACTTTTAATGGTAACCACACATATACCATATCGGCTTAGACCGACTATAATTTTGATAATCCTAACTATCATACTAAAACCTACTTTAAAATTTCCCATGTGTTCTAACCTTCCCAACTGTTTTTTTTTCTAAAACATATGGAATGTTTCAATCTTCTTATCAGATGTCCCACTACCTCTTTTTAGACGTATGACTGTACCACAACTTTCTGGTCACATACATTAGTTCCATAATTCCACACTATTTTTCTTTGGATTAGCTACTAAGGTCCAGTGCTTTTCAAAAGGGTAAATTGCTTTAACTGTGGTCCAATAAATTCGCTGTTTAGTAGCATCGGTAGCTCAAGATTAGTGCGTTGTACTGCGAGCCGAAACGTCTCAGATTCAAGCCCGGACTGGGGCTAATAACATCTTTTTATAGAAACATTTTTATATACCCCGCTACCTCTCGGCAATAAATGGCAAACCTACGAGAGTAAAACATTGCATATGAAAAGCTCTCACCGGCCGTTCGGATTCGGCATTAAACTGTAGGCCCCACCACTTTCAGTACAAATATAACACGCACAGCTCAAAATGGTGAGAGAACTCGGCCTAAGTTCTTATAGGACTGTAGCACCAAACTATTATTATTAGATATAATAAGTACACAGTCTTCCCCACAAAATTCGGTCTGATAAAATCACTAGATAAGTTCGACTATTTATTTTATTTTGAATATCAGAAGACGCTTTAACTTACCGCACAAATATAACCAACGTTATTCGATTTGGCACAAAGTTTACCTAAGAATTCCCACATATATTGGCAAACAATACACCTGAAATTTGTACACTTAGCACACAGCAATTTGTCAACATTGTCAACAACAGCAACACCACCAAGTATAGCAATAACTTCCTGCAGAATACACCGAACAATGCCTTCGCCCTTGTTACTTAGTGTCGAGGACGAGGTTATTTGGTTGACTACATAAGCGGATCATAGGCAACTTTTAATTATTTATTATAATCCCAAAAACAAGCAATTTTGCAAATTGAAATTCATTGCAACAGAAGAAAAGCGTTCTTATTGTACATAATTAATTGAGAGTAGATTAAAATAGCACAATACCGGCGGCGAATTAGGACATGAGGCGACTACCGTCGGCCAAAGCAAACTTAATGATACTTTAATCACATTTTAATTTTGACTCATTAATTAAACAGCGCATTGAAGGTAGAACAATTATAATTTACCAAATTAGAAAAACACAACAAAACGGACGGGGTGTGTAAGGGACTAATTATGGATATTTTTCATAGACTGAAGACTATTATTATCTGTTTTTAAGTCGGAGTAGATAAATATTTGAAAATATAAGTAACCTGTCTATACTAAAATCGGAATACTGTAGAAAAAGGTGTGGTAAACATACGGGGTGTATAAGGGACTAATTAAGGATATTTTTATAGACTGAAGAAGACCAGACAATTGAATGGTATTACTGTCTGTTTTTAAGTCGGAGTAGACAAATATTTGAAAATATAGTGTTACTCGTCTATAGTAAAATCGGAATACTTTGGGAAATGTTGGAAAAGGTGTGGTAAATAGGACAGTTCATAAAATATACCCCAATTTTGGAAATACTTTGAATAAGATGTATATCATAGCAAAAGCGTTCAGTATAATAAATATTTCTCTTAGTATTATAGGCCACATTTTCAGGAATTAGTTTAAGGATATCTTTAGATATATCATATTTTTCGTTTATTAATATTTATAGGAAGATTTTCACGATAATCATTCTCAGAAAATGCTCTTTTATTGTTTTCTTCATTTCAGATCTGTCCAACGATGAACTGGACAACGAGGACGATGATGGTTCCACGGAATTCCTTACCGCAAACTATCACAATCCATCGCCATTCAAAACTCAGCGTCAACGTTCGCTCACCCCCGATCGCAATGATTCACACAGTTCATCGAGTTCACTGCGCAAGCAACGTTCGCTAACGCCCGAATCACGTTCGTTGACGCCCGAGGATAGACGGAAAAAGGGCTCCTCACAAGGTTCACTAATGGGATCGCGTCAGAATAGTAGTTCACGCAGCAATACATTGGAGCGCAAGCAGAAGTACGACGAGAAATCACAGAATATATCACGTAGTTCTTCGAGTTCCAGCTATAGTGGTCGCGGTGATCATGAGCCGCTGCCAGCGCATGCGGGTCACGTAAGTGCAGTTGGTGGTAATGTTATGGGATCCGGTGTTATTACGCAACATCGCAGAGCAATGGGACGTTCGGCAAGCTCGAAACAAGCGGAAGAGCAACGCATCAGAAGATCGAGGTAAGAATCATTTACTTCTTCTTTTGTTGAATGCGGTATATAAATGTTTCTTCGCCTTTTGCTTTTCTAAGACTAGCAGACAATTGAATGGTATTGAAATCATGTTTGCTATTTGAAATCGTATCTATTGTAATTATAATGTTGGTATTTAAATGAATGACATTTCGTATATGTTAAATGGAAAGAAATTCTTATATCGTTGTTCATATTACTTAATCTAAGAAATAGAGATTTTCGACCCAAAACGATTTTAAACGTCTTTACGCGACCAGGATTCGAATTCGTAATTACTAAGAAGATATATTAAACTGTTTCTTTAATACCATTACCTAAAACTGAGAGGATATGAACACGAGTTAATATCCATCGAAAATAGCGAAAGTATGTTATTGGTGCATGTTATCTCCTTTGTCTATTTAGCAATGTCGCATGTCTGTCTGTCCCTCTGTTGATATCGGCATTATTTACTTACTTACATTGCCTTTACAACCATGGGTCGGCTTTGGCCACTAAGATGAAGCCGCGCCATTCGCTTCTGCTTTGCGCGCACTGACTCCAGTTAGAATTACCAATTAGAATCCTCAACCAACACAGATTTGGACGCCCTCTTTTACGCTGTCCACCTTCGAGTTTCGATTCAAGCACCTTCTTGGCTGGAGTGTTTTCATCCATTCGTTCGACATGACCTTGCCAGCGAAACCGCTGAATCTTGATGCGCTTGACTATATCAATGTTGTCGAATAACTCATACAGCTCTTGGTTCATTCTGATTCGATACTCGTTAGCAAAGCAGATAGGGTCAAAGATTTTACGGAGAATCTTTCTCTCGAACACTCCCAGTACTCCCTCCTCAGTGGAGGCCAGCGTCTATGTATCTGCACCATAAAGTAGGACGGGCATGATGAGTGACTTGTAGAGCGTTATTTTTGTTCGGCGAGAGAGGGCTCTAATTCTCAATTGCCTACTAAGCCCAAAGTAACACCTGTTGGCAAAAGTTATTCTTCGTTTAATTTCCAGGCTAACGTCGTTGTTGCTGTTGATGCTGGATCCCACATAGACGAAGTCCTTCACAATGTCAAACTTGTGGGTGTCAAAATTAGCTTTTTGTCCAAGACGCACGGACTCTTTTTTGTTTGTTGACACAAGGAACTTCGTCTTGTCCTTTTTCATCGCTAGACCTGATCAACTTGTGTTGCTCAGGGTCATCCTGCAAAGCCTTATAAGTTTCGCAGTTATACTGAACTCAGACATGGTGGCGTATAGGCGACTTTACTGGAAGGCAAAATACCCAAATCTTAAAACAAGGAATACAACTTTTTTACAAATCAATCAATGCTCAGGGGATGCCCATTCTGTATGTAATGCACAGTGTTGGTCATTTTTTTTATTAGTTTGTCAATACAGTCCTGAAGAACTGAGGCCTAAAATTAGTGTCGGCGGATTGGAAAGGAATAACTGACGCAGGGAAATTGTTCCATAAAAGTTTCGAGCGACTGAAGAACGATTTTGTTTAACCCTAGTAAAAATGTGCTCTATTAGTCGGGTTATGACAAGGTACAAATGCAATGATCAGTTCCGTTCAGAACCTTAGAACAATTTCTAATCTGCAATGTGTGGTTCTTTTCAGAGTCGAATGAACTATGAAAAGGTAGGCTTTTTTCGATCCCCAAATAGAACAAGATAATATACGACCTGGTGGAATTAAGCCAAGTATTTTCTTGGAATACTGTAATAGCTATAAACAAGTTTGCATCACTTACAGTCGGTCCTCAAGAGTATCAATTGAACAATATTGACTGTTGTATTCGGTCCAGTTACTGTCTACTTGGGACACGGGTGACTTCACTTGTTGCTGCTGCTAGCTGGAGCATCTTTCGTTAGTGGTTGCTTCGCTGTATTTCGCTGCTTAGCAGTTGCTGTTGCCAATGGGCACCGATGAAACAATGTAAAAATTATTTCTCTCCTTGAGACACTACTTTGTCTTTTTTGAGACAATGCAAAAGTTCAATAAAAACGCGTGCTTGTTTTAAATTTAAGTTCAAACGTAATAAGTTCAAAAATTAATTTTAAATTCTTAGTTTTAAGTAATTCTACGTCGTTCAAATGTGAACGTTGTGCTGCTGAAAATGTTAAAAGTGAAGTGAGTGCCCAATCGCACCACGAGTCAAATGTCACCTTTGACGTTGGTTCTTTCGCTCATCTGTGCGGGTGTATACGTGTGCCTGTCATGCGTTAGAGACTTTTTGGGCAGAGTTGCCAACCACTCCAATGATTCGCCTTATGTTGGTATAATGCGGCGTTCACATCAGTTTATATTAAATTTACATTCGCGGCGCGAACAGTTACATTAAAACAGATTTTAAAACCTCGGTGCAATGTATTATATCTAAAGCCGAATATATATGGTGTAGACAGTGCGAAAGTCAGCAGGAGTAAAGTAGCTTTTTCCGCTTCTCTCGACACTTAAAATAAATGATCGTTCCAACGGAAGGGATGAATGAATCCTTTCGTTATGTGAGATAACAGAGAGCATGCGATTTTGTTTGCGTTAAAATCTAATATAATTGGTAGACCTCAATCCGAGATTATTTTAGGAGTTATGGAGTGTATCATTCCAAGTTCAAATGACGTTTGAGATTTCAAAAAACGTGGTCGGTTCATGGGCGACCTACGATCTACCTATTTTCGCACATATAATAGTTTATGCGGAATAGTTTGGCGCAATAGTTCTGAAGAGCGCTCCCACCATTGAGTTGTGCATGTTATATTTATACTCAAAGTGGTCGGACATACAATTGGGAATGTTTTACTCCCGTTGGTTTGCCATGGACCGACCGGTACCGGGTATAGACATATGTTTTTCTTGTTATTTCCAGCTCAGTTTTGAACCTGTGCTACGGACATTTTGGCTCGCAGTCCAACGCACTTACCACTGAGCTACCGACGCTTTAGCACATATACCACATATAAAATTAGAATCTTTCGGATTTCATTATCTTAATTCCTAATTACATCAGTTTTCAAATTTCCTCATGTCTATTTATTATATTTATTTGCAGGTCCCTCCAGCTCAGCGAACGCTCACCCAATCGTGCACACAAAATGGTCGTGTGCGTGAGTCAGCCACACGCGGGCGTCAACCAGACGCCCATCTACCAACAGTCAAGCATGCGGGGCACTAGTCACAATGGCGGCCACAACGCATTCCCGCCCACAATACGCACGAGCAGTCACACGCAGCCACTGCTTCTGAATAGCAATGGTGGTCGCGCGCTGCGTGGCAACGTGGACATCGACAAAAGTCGCTCATTCGATTTCGATTACGGCAACTACAATAGCGCCAACAGCGTCAGCAACATCAACAGCAGTGGTGGCGGCGGCGGTGTTGGTGGTGGTGCCGGCGGCAGCAGCAACAATCAGAATGTGCCTACGCGTCTGGATTTCGACAAGAGTCGCTCGTTCGATGACGATTACAGGGAACAAAGCAATAACAACAACAGTTTGGCGGCAGTTGGCAGCACGGCTAGCAACACTGTTGGCAACACTGGCGGCAGCATGCGTTACTTGCATGCGAATGATTCGACGGGCGCCGTCAGCACAACACGTATACGACGCACTTCGCCCAGCTCAACTGCGGGTGCAACTGCAAGCAACGGCGGTGGTGGCTCGCATTCGCCACAATCATCAGGCTCGTCTTGCAATAATCTGCATCTGCCGCGTCAGTCGACAAGTCCGCAGAACTATGGCACGCGACTGTGCGATCACGAGCTCACATACGACATGCTACGCAAGTCGCTCGATCGCTCGCCGATCATGGATTTTAGACGCGCCGACAGCGGCAGCGGTGACTATGAGCTGCCGACGGTGCAGGCGCTAAAGAACCGCGAGACAATCAATGCGGGCGGCAACAGCGAGTTAAATTTTCTCAATAATGAGGCGCGCATCTACGATCATCCGACGACGATCAAGCAACGTGGCGGTCAGAGTCCCAACGAGCGACAGGCGCATCGCGAGAGCTCACGTGACAGTGCAACACCCGAATCGGGCAGTGAGTATAAATCGCTGCTGAGCGGTGAGGAGCGGCTGCGCGCGGAGTATTTGTACAGGCAGCAGCAACAACAGCAACAGCAGCAACAAAGAGGCGGCAATCGTGGCAGGTATTAGCGACAGGCGCGTTGAGCGCGAACATTTGAAAATGAAGAGCGCCCCTCCAATTTCACCATTACTCACCACACCAAAACAATGACTATAATTACTAAACTTAGTGAACTCGACACTTTTCTATAAAAATAAAACCAAAAATATTAAAATATTGAAAAAGAAAGTTAAACGTAGCGCTAAAACAACTGTTATAAAATATTATAAAACTTAAGCTTATATAAAAAAATTAAATTGAAAAAAAATGTAGTGATTATACTTAAAGTCAACTAAAAATGCTTTAAACTCCAAATCCACCACACCTGAAATATAAATATATATATTATAACCAAGTACATGTGTATGTTAACAAATGCAAATGCAATTTATAACTGTGAAAAAAAAACCTAACAATAAATTTATTTAATGCAAGAAATAAAATAAAAAACGTAGTTTGCAACAAACTTAATCACCTCTGTAGTTAATGCCTTTCACAAACTCAACACCAACATCACTAACTCACCACAGCCAACACTCTAAATTGCTCATTGTTCAACCAACTCACCATTACTAACCAACACTCTCTTCTACGTAAAATCAGCACGCTTTTGCTTTGGTAATCCACAAACGTCAAAGTGACAGCAACCGCAAGTTGTGTAGTGTTGGATTCTCTATTACTCCTTGTGCACCTATATTATTTGATTTGGTGGCGTTTAAATTAAAAATATAAGTTTTACTTAATATTGTTTGTATTTCTACTGCACTGCAGAGCGTTAACACGTCCCCAGAAAGTGACAGATCGAAAGAAAGAGAGTGTCAAAGAAAAAGAAACTCACCATAGTCGCGAAAAGTGCGCCAAATATATTTTAAAATTTTCTTAATCTCGTTTTCAGTAAACAAAATACAGCAAAAGCAATTAATGCCACAACAACAACATCAACAACAACAAAAACAACACCATCAGCAACAACAACAAATACTTCTAAACCAAAAACATATGCCACAGAACGCAATAAATCTACGCGCTCTTCATGCTCATTTTGGCCCCACTGTGGTGCCTGCGGTCAACTAAATAACTTTGACAGCCCCACATTGAAACGTCAGAATTCATTACGTCAACAATATGGCGGTAATCGCGTCGTTGTGCCATTACGTCGCGACGTAACACGCTCCGTTAAACAAACCGTCGTCGCGTCCGCTGACTGCGTTGATGACATTGTCAACATCAGCGGAAGAAATGCCGTCCCAACGTCAGTGTCAACTGTCAGTGTCAATGTTAATGTTCCGAACAACAGTAAAACTTTAAACTTATCTAATAAATGGACGCTTTTGCATGCCGGTGATGCGCCTACAACGAAACCTAAACCCTTACATGAGTTTGACAGTTCTTTGACAGCGCAAACAGCTGTCAATAGTGTGATGCAAGTTGTACCGCTGTCGGCGGCAACATCATCCGTGTTTCTAGGCGATTGTGAGATGCCCATAACACGGAACACAGCAGATAGCCGCCAAAGGACGGGCAGAACACTCGACAGAAGCGACAGGAATAATAACCACGATGATGATAACGCAATGACGTGGGGAGTAGAAGAAAATAAAACGAGGTGTGTATTCGAAGTGATTATTAAAATAATATTTTCATTCATTCGCCATAATACGATATGACAGCTAAAATATATTTTGTACATGGCAGAATTTTCTCTTAACGTTTCTACTTAAACTTAAACGATATATGATTTTAAGTACTAAAAACTATTTACGAATGATAAGTCTTTATAAAATATGTTTTATTCCATCATTTCATAAATTTATTTTCAGTTGTATACAGAAAAAAAAATCATCAATATGATGAATTTATTCATAAATATTATGAATTTTTCACCAACCACCAGATTCATCATATTGATACCACCGTTCATTAAATGACATATTGATGAATATATTCATTATATATATGAAATTATTCGTACTATCGTACATCATAGTGAAGAAAGAAATATTCAATACAATCGTCATATTGATGAATTTGTTCATAATACTTATGAATATAATATGTTTTACGAATTTTTCAAAAAAAAAAGCGTTGTTATAAAAATGTTATTTAAAAATAACAGAAAAAAAAATTCAAAAAAAAATATGCGAAAAAAAAATTGTTTTCCAAAAAAAAAATTGAAAAAAAAAATTTGTGAAATAAAAATTTTATCAAAAAAATAAATTTTTGAGAAAAATAAATTTTATCAAAAAAAAAAAAATTTAACAATTTTTTTTTTTAATATATTTTTTATAAATATAACTTTTTATTAATAAAAAGTTGTAATTACAAATAAAAATATTATAAAACATTTTATTAATTTATGCAAGCATTATATAAGAAATAACATACAAGAACTACTTGAGAACTGAGAAATACGGCAAAAAATGAACGAAAAATAAATATTTCGATTGAAATTTCGTTTGATGTACAACAGTCTTCAATATGATGTAAAATATTTTATGTTTTTGTTCATTAATATGATGAAACTTATTCTCCACATACATTTCATATTATTGAAGAACACTTTTTCGACAGTTCGACCAAGCGTTCATCATATTTAAGATCGCATTAATAACATTGATGTCGTTAGTCATTAATATTATGAATGGTTCTTCAATACAATGAACCATGGTTTGAAGAACGGAATTCATCAATATGATTTACATTTTTTTCTGTGTAATCAGGGACCGGAAAAAATCGAAAATTTTAACAACCGTTATTTTAAAAATCTTGGAACCAGAACCGGAACCAATATTTCAATGGGTTTAAGTCTCTTTCAGCGAGCGCAAAGAACCGGAATCGGAACCGCTTCGATTTTAGGAACCAGAATCGGAATCTTTTTTTAAAAAATATGTGGATTCGGCAATGAAACCTATATAATTCTTCTTGGTTGAAACCGGAGCCGCAATTTTAAAAATCTTGCAACCAGATCCGATATTCCAATGGGTTTATTTAAAAACGAGTTGGGAAAGTTAGGTCACATGGGTAAGGTCGGTCACATGGGGCGGATTTTTATAGTCGGTCGGGCCCGACTATGAAATACCCTACACCTTTGGTGGGGATATTTACCCTCAGAATATTATTCATATATCAGAAATTTACGTCTTATATCCCCATAAATTAAAAAATTATATAAAAAACTAAAAAAAAATTGAAAAATGTAATTGGGCGGACCACGCCTATATTTAAAATTTTGAAAGGCTAATATTTCATAGATTTGATTTTAATAATTTACGGATCAAATTTCAACTATGAAAACCCGGATAATAATGAAAAAAAAAAGTGGGCGGATCACGCCCATTTTTGGACCACATATTTTTAGGTGAATTCTAACAATATGTTTTAAATTTTATAACTATACCTTGCATACTTTTCGAGTTATTAGTTCCGAAATAGTTATATAAAAGTGACTTGTATGGGAGGTGGGCGTGTCCGTTGACCGATTTGGCTCATTTTCAAACTCAGTTCCTACTTTTGGCTAAAATATATTGAGACGAAATTTCATCGCATTCTGATCAGTATTTCTCAAGTTATTCTGTATTCGGACAGCAAGACAGCAAGACGGACAGACAGACGGACATGGCTAAACGGACTCGGGTAGTGATGCTGATCAAGAATATATATACTTTTCCATACCGGACACGCCTCCTAAGGGGCGTTACAATATATGCACAAAGTTAATATACCCTGTACCTCATAGGTGTAGGGTATAATAAAGAATATTCTTTTACCCTAATATAGTAAACCTTCCATGACGAAAACCTACGAATATGTAATGCAAAAGATATTCAAATTCTAAATTTGGTTTATATCAGAACTGAAATTATATTCTCTATGGTTTCTGTATCGATTCCATGAAAAACGGTACTAGTTTTGGTAATGCTCTTCAAATTCATGTTTATAAGTTCCACATCCAAAAAATAAAAATAAACAGCATGATTTCAATTCCAGTTCAATATCATGGTTCCACTTCCAAATCCGGTTCTACAAACCGGTTCCGATTTCAAAATAGAACACAATAAAACTATGTACTTTACCAGAACAAAATATTATGTTCTGTTTTTTCAGGCAACCTTAATTAATATTTCTAAAGCTTTTTTAAGCACTGAAATTAAACTTAGGGACAAATTTTGATTTTTGTATAAGGGTGTCCTATACGTAACCAAAGATACATTTATAATCTTATTAAACTAACAACATTTTTTAAAGAGTTCAGTCAGAATTTCCTCGGCATTTTCAAAAATGTAAACATCGATTTCCTAGTAATTCTAGACATTTTTTGACAGCTAATTTAAATCTGGCATGTTCGTAACTTTGAGTTCCAAAAGTCTAAATAAATATCAAAAAAATATATAAACCATAAAAAACTCTGCATCACTTTTTATTTCGTAATAATGATTATTAATATTTTCAGATATAATATTATTTTTAGCAAAAAATTGTAGTGCAAATTTTCATACAGAACACCCGGAATTATTCTGTGATTTATTACGAAAAAACTATAAACTTTAGGTACAAAGTGACATACACAAAAATAAAGTAAATTATCTCAGCTCTCTCTCTAAACTATCCAAAAAAAAAATTGGTACGCAAAAAGTAAGGGAGACCGGGGCTAAGTCGACACTTTTTTTTCAATGCTAATTTTGACCACCATATCAATAACATAGGACAAAAATAATAATACAGTTGGATAGATTGATTCATTAGCTAAAAATGTTCCATAAAATGTAAAGATCTACAATATTTGGTTTCCACGAAACAAATGCAAATGCGACCCAACCTCAAAACTACTTCTGAAAATAGGCTGGGGTAAAGTCGACACTACCCACTTTTTCCGCGAATGCACATTTTTGCTGATGTCTTTCAAATTGATTGAATTATATATTCCCCGATAAAACTATTCCTGCTGTTTTATTCTGGTCCCGCGAAATTGTTTGACCATTATTCATATTATTCACATTGTATCTATTTTTGCAATAACTCTTAAATCATGGACAACTGATTGATAAGTCTCCTTATATTGTAAGAATGGAATTTTTTGTAAAACCCATAGAACAAAAAGTTTCATAAATTGTATTTTCGCGGAATATACTTTGACCAAACGCTTGTGTGTCGACTTTACCCCACGAGACTTAGCCTAATGTTATTGGCAATAAAATGAGAATTGAATGGAAAAATAATATAAAAATGAACACGATATGATAAGTAAACCCCTTACAACATAAAACTCATTCAAACTTAAAGTTTTTATATAAATATTTATATAAATATTGATCTTTATCAGTTGCCGAAATTTCATTGAATTAAAATCTCAATTTTTACTTTTTTGGTCGATTTGGTATGGAATAGCTCATGTATCTTTGTATTGAAAAAATATTTATTTTGAGTACTTCTAAAATCAGTCTGTGATGATGTATATCAAATTCGTGGTACACTGTAATTCTTGGTCATAAATACAAAAACAATGTCTTCTTTAGACTAGTTAAATATCGCATAAAATATCGCATCAAATACCTCGTTTAATGAAATTATTTGTAACTTACAAAACTTGGTTTCATTCAACATTTCAGAAATATGCACCCGAAATTTATATATTTCAGAATTTCGTAAACATTTTAAAATACCTAACAAGTGGCAACGCCACAGACCGCACTCGAATTTAACTGCTTTCGACGAACTATGAAATTTCATAAACAATTCCATATTTATTAACACCATAGTGCAAATCATAGCCAGAAGCACCAGCAGCTCTATAAGGGTTGCACAAGTCCCTCATCGTTTGTCTCTGTTTTGCAGATGCTTGAAGTCGACTGCAGCAAGACGACAAACATCTATGACAAGGCTCAACTACAACTGCAGCGACAACAAGAACAATAACCGTTATAGCAACAACAACAACAACAGCAGCAGCAACGGCAGCCATATTGCAAGTAAAAACACCCGCACAGCGACAACTACATCGGTCGCAACTGTAACAGACGAGGTCTGGCAACAACGAGAAAAACCACAAAAACAACAGCAGCAGAGACCACGCAGCATTTCGCTCCCAGATATTTTGCAGCTAACTGAGTGAGTAAAGAGCGTAATTAAAACTAATTACAACAAAAACAACCAAAATTGAAATTGGGTCCTTTTCAAATCGTTGCCTGTTGTGTTTCGTAGCAATTGTCAAAACTGCGACAACAACAACATCAAATAAATGGCTTAAAAAGCTAAATGCATTTGCTGCATCTCATATGGTTGCCACATTTTCTTTTTTTTAATTTTTTAATGTTTATGTTTAAAAATTTCAATTTATTATTTTTTATTTATGAACATTTTTAATATTTTAATATTTTAATATTTTAATATTTTAATATTTTAATATTTTAATATTTTAATATTTTAATATTTTAATATTTTAATATTTTAATATTTTAATATTTTAATATTTTAATATTTTAATATTTTAATATTTTAATATTTTAATATTTTAATATTTTAATATTTTAATATTTTAATATTTTAATATTTTAATATTTTAATATTTTAATATTTTAATATTTTAATATTTTAATATTTTAATATTTTAATATTTTAATATTTTAATATTTTAATATTTTAATATTTTAATATTTTAATATTTTAATATTTTAATATTTTAATATTTTAATATTTTAATATTTTAATATTTTAATATTTTAATATTTTAATATTTTAATATTTTAATATTTTAATATTTTAATATTTTAATATTTTAATATTTTAATATTTTAATATTTTAATATTTTAATATTTTAATATTTTAATATTTTAATATTTTAATATTTTAATATTTTAATATTTTAATATTTTAATATTTTAATATTTTAATATTTTAATATTTTAATATTTTAATATTTTAATATTTTAATATTTTAATATTTTAATATTTTAATATTTTAATATTTTAATATTTTAATATTTTAATATTTTAATATTTTAATATTTTAATATTTTAATATTTTAATATTTTAATATTTTAATATTTTAATATTTTAATATTTTAATATTTTAATATTTTAATATTTTAATATTTTTATATTTTTATATTTTTATATTTTAATATTTTAATATTTTAATATTTTAATATTTTAATATTTTTATATTTTTATATTTTTATATTTTTATATTTTTATATTTTTATATTTTAATATTTTAATTAATATGGCAACGCTTTTATTGAAACACTGAATCCTTGAGTGATTGTAAAATATTTAAAGCATTGTCGGATGCCATTTCAGTTAATGTTGTTTTTTTTATTGTCATTTTGGCTATTGTTGCATTCTGTTAACGATCCGCATTCTGTAGAGGCGGAGTAGCTTAGAACAATAACAATTACAACAACACCAACGACAATGCCAACAAAGTCTTCGGAATAATTTAGCTCTTTGCACAGCACGAGCTAAACCAGCACACAAACTCACACGGACTCATTGACTCTCATACTGGCTCACTCACTCATACAGAGCACTTGAAGGAAAAGTTTTGGACATTCGTAACTTCCGATTGTCCTCGTCGACCTCACGCAGCAACGTTCTATGTCATATTTCTCACTCTTCAGCTGCCTCCCCCTCTAGAAATAAAGTACACAGAGAAAATATGGTTATTATATGATTATAACAAACAACTATTCTCCTAGAATTTACAATATGATTGCAATAATTGTTGCAATAATTACTAAATTTAGGAAATTATTGTTACATTCAAAAATAATTTCATAAATCATTGTTATGATTGCATATTTTGATTAGAATATTAAGAGATTAAAGCAAAAAAAGTATTGCTTTAATGTATGATTGCTAGAACCATATTATGATTGATGGCAAAAGAAATACCATGACTGCCACAATCATGCAAATACTAAATGCAAGATTAGCAAGTTATTTCAATAATCGATAAAATATTTAGAAATAGCATCAAGTAAGGAATATGATTAAGTCTATTATGTACCTCTTTCGGCATTATCGTCGCAATCACATTTAACGATAGACATAATCATAAACATACGATTCTCTTGAACACCAACAATCGCGAGTTTTTCTTTGCGTGTGCTGCTGCTCTGCAAATTAAACTATTTCCTGTCCTTGTCTGTGGCCGAAAGTTACGAGATTCGTAAGTGATTCACGGAATTGTTGCAAATTACTTCTTATCAAGCAGCACGAGATGTCATGAATGTCGACTGGATTGCGCTGATTATAATGGCGAGAACGGCAACAGCTGCTGCTACAACGACGAGGACAAAAACGACAACGACGACAAGAACCACAGAGGCGGCAGCAGCAAAAACAACTGCGAAAGGACAATGACAACGAGTGCCATTTCCGGCGGATGTTAAATTTATAATCCGTATGCTTGGCAGTGTCATGGATCGTTTGTGTGTGTGTGTGTTGCATACCCAGTAGACAATTTTAATAAATTGCTTTTTAAATGTAATGTCTAATTACCCCCCTTTAAACCCGCTTTATGTGCCATAAAGTTTACATATTAGCATTTGAATGTTTTTGTGATTTAAACACTGTGTTAAGACTGTTTTATATTGGACTTCATTCGTCTTCGTCTGAAAACGGATTTTCGTTCTAATTACTGTCGACTCATTGGGAAATTACAGAATTCAATTCTAAACAAAGCAATACCAAATACACGCAAAGAAAAAAATCAATTCTACAAAGCGAACTTTTAGTAAAATATTTAGTTTGTCTTATAATTATCTTTAAAAATATACATTCTTTATTTACAACTCAGCAATTTTAATTTTTAATAATTTTAAATCTTCTTATTTCCAAATTTACCAAAAACTTTACCTGCATCACGACGTAAAGTGCTTGCGTAGCAATACCACTTTGAAATTAATTTTTCCTACTCAAAAAACTCATTAATCCCCGTTGAGAAAATAGAAAAAGAACAGAATAAAAATATATTTTTTTATTAAACTTAATTTTCAAAACTGTCCTGGATGCGGTTTTCAAAGGCAACAGAATTTAACTATTTGTGTAGATGTTATGCTAATGTTGACTTATTATCTGACGCTAATAATAACGTCAACGACGTAACATTTATTACGTTTCTACGTATGCACTCAGACAAAAAAGCCATGCGAACTTAAAAAATTACAAAAACACAGTTTAAAACATTCTCAACAAATAATTTTGCATTTATGTAAATTTACGAAATTTGTTCACACAAAATTTTGATATATTTAAGAAACTAGACCAAGACATTTTTTTTACAAAGTACGAATAAAATTTTGTATACTTACAATTTTTAGGAATAACATTCGTATATTTTACAAAATTTATTACTATTAGAATAAATTGGTATTCAGATAAAAATTCACATTTCGTAATCATTTTGTAAAATAGTTCTTACAAATACCAAACTCGTACTCAAAAAAAAAAAAAATCCGTGCATGCAAATGAACATACGTAAAGTTACGGAATTTGTATGCGCAAAATATTCACAAATTTTACGAAATTAGATTTAGAAATATTTCTACAAAATACGATTAAAATTAGGTATATTTACAATATTTTGAGTTATACTCCTCATATATTCTACGTAAATTATTAGTATATAAATGAACATTAGCATTACGTAATCATTTTGTAAAATAGTTTTTAAAAAATACAAAACTCAAATAATGTAAAATATATAATACTCAGAAAAAACACATACAAACTCAAAATTTACAAAATACTCAATCAAGTAATTTGACAAATAAACTTGCAAAAAGTTACGAAATTTGTCACACAAACTATTCGTATATTTTACGAAATTAGATCAGGGCATTTTTCTTATAAACTTGAGATATAATATTCGTTTATTTCACAAAATTTATTAGTATTAGAATGAATTGGTATTCAGTTAAAACTTCACATTTCGTAATCATTTTGTAAAATAGTTTTTAAAAAATACAAAACTCGTAGGTACATAAAAAATCCCATGCATCTCAAAAAGTTATGAAAATACTCGTTTAAATACTCCAACAAATAATTTGGCAAATGAAAATACGTAAAGTTACGAAATTTGTATACGCAAAATATTCATATATTTTATGAAATTAGATTTAGAAATATTTCTACAATTTACGAATAAAATTAGGTGTATTTACAATATTTTATGGAATAATGTTCATATATTCTTCGTAAATTATTAGTCTTAGAATGAAATTAGTATATGAATGAACATTCACATTTCGTAAGCAGTTTGTAAAATAGTTGTTTAAAAATACAAAACTCAAATAATGTAAAATATATAATAGAATGTATCGTTATTTGTATTCAGAAAAACCCACACAAACTAAAAAAAGTTTCTAAAATACTCAAATAAATAATTTGGCAAATAAACTCACGTAAAGTTACGAAATTTGTCATAATATCCGTATATTTTACGAAATTAGATCAAGGCATTGAGATGTAATATTCGTTTATTTTACAAAATTTATTAGTATTAGAATGAATTGGTATTAAAATAAAAAGTTACTTTTCGTAATCATTTGGTAGTTTTTAAAAAATACAAAAATCGAATAATGTGAAATATAAAACAGAATACCCTGTATATTCTGTTTTCTTTGGGTCCGCTTTGGGGTGCAAACATTTTGGAGATTGATTCCTTGGTTCATTTCATGAAAAAAATTGTTTTAGAGTTATGGTGTATTTGGAACACGCAATGATATACAGGGTGTTTTCAAAATTTACTTCACAAAAATGTATACAACCGTATAATTATAATTATAACGTCTACAATTTATAGCCCAATTCAAAAATAGTACATTCATTTTAAAGATAATCGATCATACTTTCTATTAAAATTTTAATATTGACATTTTATGTAGTGCGCTAGGAGATTTTTCTCATCAAAGTAAACAAAATAAATAATTTATTTCAACTTTTTTTTAATAAAACTCCGTTTTTCTCACAATTTGTATATATTATTTTATTAATCTTTCTTTATTATTTGCATTTATCATAGTGTAATAAACAATTTTTTCATACACAATTTTTATCTCGCACTTACCATTGTCCTTGTGGAGCAGTCCTTGAAGTGCTCTCAAAATTTTTAAATTTCTTAAAATACAATGTATAGTATTTTTGATTAGTTTCATTTTAAAATTTTTTTTTCATTACGCAAATTCATAATATGTATCTTCGTAAACTTACGAAATACTATTAAATCAAATTTATGCATTTCGTAGTTAAGCGCATACCATTTTTTTGAGTGTAGTACTATGTGTGCCAGTATCTACCGCAAAAGTTCCATCCACTCATAGTTTAGAAGTTGTGACAAAAATGCAAAAAATCAAATATGACGGCACAACTTTTAGGAAAACTTTTGCGTTCACTGATTTGAAGGAAATTAAAAAAAATCTATACATATAAAATCAAAAACTTTTTGCTAAACAGACTACACAAGTAAGTGTAAAATACTTGAAGTTCATGATGTGCTCAATGGAGTCAACTATGGAACTTCATGGAAAATGCTAAAATGACAGCAAATAATTTTAAGTCGTTGCGCTTAATGTCAACATTAATGCGATAAACGTAATAGAAAATAAAAATGACTGTTGCATATTTCAAGACGGTACAAATGAAGCACTTTGACTTGAAAACTTCACACAATGCAGCAAGTTGATTAAGGCATAAAATGACAGCTGTCACTGCACACGTCTGACAGTTAGTTCTATGCACTGTCATTCAATGTGCAAAAGTGGCGGCAGACAAAAGAGACACGTTTTGAATGTCATCTCTCATGAGATACATTCTGAATTTTTGAAGTATGTATTTTAATATCATGCGACTGAAGTTTATGCCATTTATATTTAAATGTTTTATATTTTATTTTTATATTCTACATATACACAAAAGGCTTTGTCCGCAACCCTCATCAAAAATATATTTAGGAAAAGCTCCTGTCCAAACAAGACACACATTTTAACACATTTAAACTAAATTTGATATGAAATCAATAGAACAGAGTTTTGATGGTCATTTAATAGTAGCACAGCTGTTGTTCATACTATTTGGCAATATACAAAAAAGAATATTACAATTTTGTCAGTTGTCATGTAAAAAATTGTTCAGAAAATACTAAAAAATGAATAGCAAAATACGAAAGTTTTTTTATTATATTTGATTTAAAAAAAAAAGGTTTCTAAAATTAAAAGTAATCTAAAATATAAAAACAAAACATTTATATTTAGATATTAGGTCAAGCAAATATCTAAATAAATAACTAAAATATAAATGTCAAGTTAATAAATGTGTATTTAACTGAAATGTTTTGAATATTATAGCGTTTGCGAGTCTTTGATTAAATCAGACATTGTAATCTCATCCAAAGTGATATGCAGGCTCAGATTTTGATGATCTAAAAATACCTTAAAAATGACCATTAAAATTAGGCTAAAAACGATGGAAAAATACTTTAAATATTACCTAAAAATTATTTATAGGAAAGCATAAATAACCGAGTTTTAGCTAATACAGCTTATATACTGCACAGAAAAAAAATTCTTCAATATGATGAATTTATTCATAAATATTATGAATGTTTGCACCAACTACCAGATTCATCATATTGATACCACCGTTTATTAAATGACATATTAATCAATGCATTCATTGTATAGTTTTTCAAATGGGACGCTACAAAAGTAAAGCGACAGGGACAGCAAACGTCGCCATATTTCTGGCTGCTCTTTTGACATTTCTCTTCAATAAGGTTTGTCATTTCATGATGGAAAGATATACGAGCCAACAACGAGTCGAAATTATTAAAATTTACTACCAAAATTCGGAGTCAGTGGCCTTAACGTTAAGAGCGCTACGTCCAATTTATGATCGTCATAATCGTCCTGGCAGATCAACAATTGAGCGTCTAGTGGAAAAATTTGAATCCACAGGCACAGTACAAAATGTTCCCGTGCCAGTGAGACAAAGAAGTGCCCGTAGTGTCGAGAATATTGCTGCCGCTGAGGCTTCAGTTGAAGAAAGCCTAAATGTGTCTCTCACACGTCGTTCTCAAGCGTTGGGCATCTCTGTGACGTCCTTGTGGCGAATTTTGCGAAAAGATCTTGGCCTACATCCTTACAAAATCAAATTGACGTAAGAACTGAAGCCGCTTGACCACCAGAAGCGTCGTATGTTCGTGAATTAGACTGAGCAACAACTTGAAAATGATTCGGATTTTCATCGAAAAATCATCTTCAGCGATGAGGCTCATTTCTGGCTGAATGGATTCGTCAATAAACAAAATATGCGTAACTGGTCAGACAGCAATCCACACGTACTCCATGAATCATCATTGCATCCCGAAAAAATTACGGTTTGGTGCGGTTTATGGGCCGGAGGCGTCATTGGGCCGTACTTCTTCCGTGATGATCAAGACCGGCACGTTACTGTGAATGGGAATCGTTGGACTTGGAGGACATGTGGTTCCAACAGGACGGCGCCACAAGCCACACAGCGAATGCCACAATCAATTTATTGGAAACCAAGTTTGGAGAACGTGTTATCTCACGAAATGGTCCAGTCGATTGGCCGCCTCGGTCGTGCGATTTGACGCCGTTAGACTATTTCCTGTGGGGCTACGTCAAGTCTATGGTCTATGCCAACAAGCCAGCGACGATTGATGAACTTCGTACGAATATCGAACGTGAAATTGCAGCAGTATCGGCCGATTTATGCTTGAAAACCGTCGAAAATTGGGTTCAGCGTCTGGACCTCTGCAAGCGTGCCCGTGGTGGCCATGCAAAAGAAATCGAGTTCCATACATAATGGCATCGAACGTACTTTTGCAGGAATAAAGAATTTCATTGATATCCAAAACCGTTTTGCTCTTATTGAAAAACCCTTTATATATGAACAAAATATTCAATACAATGAATTTGAATTGTCATATTGATGAATTTGTTCATAATATTTATTCAAAAAAAAAAATTATAAAATAATTCGAAAAAAAAAGTGTTGTAAAAATTGTATTTAAAAAATAACAGTACAAAAATTTAAAAAAAAATATTAACCGAACAACTTTTTTTTTCGAAAAAAAATTGTCCCCATAAAAAATTCGTTAAAAATGTTCCGAAAATAAAATTTTACTTCAAGTATTTTCATATCTAAATTATATCTAAATTTTATCATAAATTTATTAACTTGCGACGACATATTTTTGATTTCAACTCCACTGCAGTGTTGAAAATAATAATGACTGAAATAGTAGTAAAAATTAAGACCAAAAATGTCTAATTTTCGTTTTAAATCTACTTCAGTATTGCTTAATATCAAGAAAAATTTACGAAATTCTACAAATATGACCTAAAATTTTAATTAATTAAAAAATTACCTTACGACAAAAAAAAAGCCAAAAAATGAACATGTCATCCAAATCGGGGCCGTGGTGATATGCATTTTAAAGTATTTCAACTTTATTTATAATAAAATCTAAAAAAACAACGTACATATACTTATCATGTCATCAATTCGGATAATCTGGCTCAGACGATGGCCAAACAATCCCAGCAGGAAATGTCACCAATGATTCCTTTATGTCAGGTCAGAAACATCGATGACCGATAGCATTTTTGCACTGCAAAGCATTGATGACATTTTCATACAAATGTCTACTGATTCATGCATGATGTGGCATTAACACTGCCATGCACGTCATTCATCAATGAAGACAAAAATGATTGTCATACATATTTTTTTATTATTTTATTTATATTTTATTTAATTTATATTTTTTAATTTATATTTTTTTATTTATCTTATTTTCTTTGTTATTTCAATATTATCATTTTCTTCTTTTCTCGGTTGGAATGGAATGTTGTACTTGCTAATGTCAATAACGTAATTCACTAACGGCCATCATCTATCAAGATTACTACTACTTATTATATCGCTTTTATATAAATTGGACCCTCAATTATATGGCAGGTTGACATCGAACACAAATTTTCGGTTTTACGCGTAAATGCTGCCCCTAGACGTATGTTGTATGCATTTCACAACGTAAATGCTGCATAACTTTAGGGGCATGTGACGTGAATGTTAATTTTAATCAATGACGTCATCAATGACAGATTTTCACAATGTCATTAATATATGTATATATGACATATGGTGTATGACGTCTTTAATGCAATGTCATTTATGAAATTGTTGCAGACTGTAGACATATTCATCAATGACAAATTTTCTAATGTCCTCGATACATCATCATGAGGTCATTTCCTGCTGGGTTTAGATAAGTTGAGCGATAAAACTTAGTTTTTTTTAATGTGAATAACTTTTACCATTTCCATTCTGTGTCCTTCCAAAAAGAGGTGTTTTTATGAAAAAATTAAAAATTTAAAACAACGTATTATATGTTAATTTATATATTAATTTCATGTTAAAAACTTTATCATTGATACAAAATTTTATTGAAAAAAGTGTTTCTCTTATATAAGTTTCTCTTATTATAAGAACATCTCTACTAAATTAAAGTAGTGTATTTAGAAAAAATAGAACTCATTTTGAAAAAATTAGTTAGATTCACAGGTCACAATTGACTGATTATGCCCATTTTAGCATAGCTATTTAAGTAATCTAAATTAGGAGTTTCATTGATCTAGCTCTTCTAGTTTTTCTGTAATCATGATTTCAACAGATAGATGGACAGTCAGACACACAGACGGGCAGACGGACATTACCAAGAAGGTAGGAGAGACTATGCTGATCAAGAATCTATAAACATTTTCATACATTATGCCATCTTCTGGGTGTTACAAACGGCTTACCAATCTGAATGTACCCTCGCAATCTTAGTGTTTTGCACAAAAAGGTTTCTTTTTAAGACTAACATTTCAAATCTAAATTTGACTGCAAAATGCGATTTACCAAATCAGATGGAGCAAATCAGACTTCAGTTTTGCGATAAGTGATCCCGAATCATCAAAAATTCGAAATTTTGGATATATCGGAAGATTGGATAATTATGTGGAATATATGTTGTACTCAGCAACAAACTATGAATTGTGCAGTTATCATTTGTTTGCCACAATCATATCGTACAACAATTTTATAAGTAATTTGTTTATCATATTTTAATTTTAATTTTCTTATTTAATCTTCTCAACTTAAACGTTTACCTTGTATACTACATATAGGAAAGCGAAAAATAAATGTCCTTCAACTGGTATCAATCCCGAGCTGCTGCAACCTTGTCAAGCAAATTGGAAATAAAATGACCCACAATTTACCAGTGACACAAATACACTCCGAGCTAATGTATTTCAAAGTTATGTTGTTGTTGTAATTGTCGTTGTTGTTGTATGAAGACATGCATACAGTTTATTTTGTGCAGATACAAACTGTTTATAATTCCCAAATGGTTTGAGAACTTCATGTACGTTGAATGTGGAAAAATTGTCAATAGAAGTGACGCTGTTGTATTTCATAATACTAAATGTTCACATGTCTGTCCCTATAAACGTCTTGCTGTTTGTGTCTCTGACTGTGTCAAGCAGTACAAATGTAAAAACTAACGATACGAGGCAACCCAGAGCACCCATACTCTGAACGGTCTATTGTTGGAGTGTGGCATTGCCACATGATGCGTGTGTTGTATACCGTACCAAACCAAACAAGGAAGAAAGGAGGAAGTCAATGCTTTTTTTATATGTGTTTTCAAAGTTCTGCTGTTGCTATTTTCTTTGGTATTTCTTTTGAAGTTCGTTGTTACATGTGTTGCGACGGTTGGATCGGTCGTTTGTTTAAATGCGCCCCCTGCGGGCAAACGTTCCAACTAAGCACAACAACTGCTGTCGCTTTTCCCCACTGTAAAACACTCCAAATACAGATAAGAATTTGCACAGCATGTGAAATTTTATTTATACGTTAAATCCTTTTGTTTTTCTTCTTTTTTTAGAAAAGATTAAAGAGTTTTTATTTAGTTTTGTTGGGTTTCATTTAATTTTTTATTAAAAAATAATGCCACATTCTGTTCAAAACCAAACAAATACATTTAGTACTCGAACCTATTTGTCTCCGCCTAACCTCACATTAATCCTTGCCTCCGTTCTGCATTTTACTCACATCAAGCAGCAAACAGCAAAACTTTGACCCGGCTTTGTCGAAACACAAAAAAAGCAACATGGCGCCGCGCTACAGGCAGCCATTTTTAAGTTGAATTTGCCAACATTTACCGCTATGTATTTTTTTTTTTTTGATTTTAATATTCTGTTAAATTTGAAACCTCTCCCGACACGCTTCAACTATCGTCGTGAAAGTTATTTTTATTTTTGCTCTGCTATTTTTAATACTTTTTACTATGCGATCTCGTTGTCGTCCCATATAAAGTTTTTACTGTTTTGTTATTTCGATATGTTTTCCTTCCAAACTTTGCAATATTTCACTTTTTCGCATGTAGCGCTGTGCAGCATCCTAAGGTTACGAGCTGCGACCTGCTGCGGGCGGCTTCTCGCTGCATCGCATTGCAATTTAATTCCACACGATTCCCATTTTATTGCACAAGTGTCGTCGTTGTCGTGGCAAGGTTACATCGTCGTTCTTAACCTCGGTACAAGAATCCCGTTGGCTTCTTCGGTGTTTTATGCATTTGCTAAACGAACTGAGCAGAGTTGCCATGTGTGCGCATAAAGTACACACGAGGGATCATCATCTAAAATAACAAAAAAAAAAGAGTTGATTAAAAAGTGAAATTGGCCAGGGCTGTAAATCATCAAAATCAATTAATTGGTATTTACTATATACAGTTGATAAAAAACATAGGATTTTATTTTAAAGATTTTATAAATCTGTATTAAAATTATTTATTTTCACTACTCGGGAAGCAATCTAAATAACCAATGTGTCATATTACACACTAACAAATGTGGAAGAGTGACAATTGTAACTAATAGAAATATTCATTCAAACTGAACCAACTACCAGATTTATGGAATATTTTTGGAATTCTATTTGAAATTGGCTGTCGTCTCAGGCTGATAATTGAGTTTTTATATATTTTTTAGAACAGGGTGTTTGGTTCATCGATGTTAATAATTCAGGGAGTCATTCTATAACTCAAAATAATAAAAAAAATATATAAAAAAATCTAATTTTGCACCCAGTTGAAGATACAGAGTGTTTAATAAAAACTGAATATCAATTTTTCACTCATATTTTAGACAATTAAATTATCTTTCCAATGATAAACCTCTTCGAATCTCATGATTTCTTCTGATATTAAAATGAACGTAAAGTTGAAATTTCTAAAAATAAAAATATTTCGTTACCGATCACCTCATATATTCAGACATACAGACAGACATACATACATTTGGGTAATATTTGAAATTTGAGCGCCACCTAATGCTTTTTCGCTTCACTAGCTACATGTTTAGCATGGACACGATACGTCTCCTCATGTAAACCTTTGGACCTATCACATAACTGGCCTTCAAGATCCTGTTCTTAGTCGGTACCAATGGTACCGGTCACGTGATAGGTAATTTTAGAGCAATTGACACCTTTTTCCCGCAGGGTATTAGTAGCATCGATAGCTTAGATGGTCAATGCATTGAACTATGAATCGAGTCGCCGTTTTGCATCATCGCTGGTTTGATCCCAGCGGCTCCAACAACGCGACTAATCTATGAAAATCTGCCGAAATCTGCTAATTTCCTTCTTGAAGGCTGCTGTGTTTACCTTCCTGTTGCCTGCCTGTTGCATGTTGTATATTTTATACGAGGTTTTATAATTTTTTATTTTTTTTTAAAGTTAAATGTTGTTTATTATTTCAACCTTTTATTAAAAATTTAATTTATGCTGCTATTTAATATATTTATAAAAATCATTTTCTTCAACATAAATATATTTTTTGCATAATTATAATCTTTAAAATTAAGGTATGCAATTAAATATCCCACATTAATATCCCCATCAAAGGTGTAGGGTATTCCATAGTCGGGCCCGACCGACTATAAAAATCCGCCCCATGTGACCGAACTTACCCATGTGACCTAATTTTCCCAACTTGTTGTATTATGTAAAATAACTCCCTAATTCCGAAAATATGGTTTAAAAATGTTTCTTTGGATAGGTTTAAAAAATATTGGCCAATAACTTTTGAACCAAGCTTTCAAAAAGGAGTTACATATATTTCTAAATATTTTGCGTTCCAAATAAGTCAGGAGTCATACCAAATGAAAGGTAATTAAACATCCAATTAACATTTCGCACTACATTTATAATGAAATAACTAGTTTAAAAGAACTCGATAGATGAACTTAATAAAAGTATTTTTTTCAACAAAAGTTTTAATTAAAAAATGCATTTAAAAAATTGTAGAAAATCAAGAAAGTTACTGCACAAACACAGTTTGTAATATTTCAAAATTAGTCCACACTTTTTCGAAGAAACTGAGCTATCAATGACAAAAATATATGAGTAATATTTACGGATAAAATATATTATGTGAAAGCATTATAATTGATTGCTATATAAAGAGGCATAAAAATAAAAAAAATAAAAAATATGGGCGCGTCATTTTGAGCACGTATTGATAGATGATTGTTTGTAATTAATTTTAAATTTTATAACTTTATCTTGAATTTTTAACGAGATATGGGATCCTAAAAAGTAAACCTATATCTTGTATGGGATGTAAGTTGACTAATTTGATTCATTTTCGAACTAAAAATTACTTTTCTACTAGAATATATTGGGAATAGTATTTATCAAGATATCGTGTATAGGCGAACAGACAGACGGCCATGTATAAATCAAACGAAAAGTGATGCTGATCAAGGAAATATATACTTTTCATACGCCTTCTAAGATGCGCTAAAATATCCTAATATACATAGTTTAACCTGTAACCCATGGGTGTATAAAAACACAAAATGGGATTTTTTTAGTTTACACCCAATGATTTTTTCTAACCACAAAATGTATCCATAGATTTCTTTTATTTTTACGTCGTTTTCTTTAAAAAGGTGCAAGCTAAATTAAATATCACAGACTGTGAATCATCTCACTTTTTTGATTTTTTCCAATTTTTAAATGCATCTTAGATTTAAAATTTTGTCTATAAAAATTAATATTTTCGAGTTCTTCTATAGAATTCTCTCAAACCTATCAACCAATTTCAAAATGATGTGAGAAACATTTATTGGATTTTGAATTATCTTTTATTTGGTACTAAATTTGATCAAACGCGAAATATTTGCAAATATATGTGACCACTTATTTGAAAGCTCGGTTCAAAAGTTATTGGCCGATATCTCGGAAACCTATCCATAGACATTTTTTTAATTAATATATTCGAATTCTGCGGGTCATTGCCAATAATACAAAAATGGTGCCATTTACTGCGAAAACTTTTTACTCATTTTGTTGTGTAGTGTTATCAGGGAAGCCTGAGATAAAGTGGGACATTTGATTTTTCTTCAAAAAAGTACATTTAAATATTTTTTAAAATTCTTTCCAATAGTCTATTCCATAGACTGGTTCGTGATCTAACTTTTTGCACAACAGAATAGCATTTATATAATTTTTGGGGGATTTTTCAAAACAGCTCAATTTCGTTCTTGTTGAAAAATATTGGGGTAAAGTGAGAATTTTTTAAAATTTTATAACAAAATGCCTTTTAGACTCTCTTTTTCATGTTTTGGTTTTTTCATAGCAAATTCATATAATAAGGTAACAAAATACGAATGAAATAAAAAAATAAGATGAAAAAGGTTTAAATTCATAAAATCTCAGAAGTTATGTTAAAAATATACGAAAAAAATTGTACATTTAATCCTAGATAGAATATTCTTAGTGAAAAGGAGACAGGAGTATTTGCTGGTCGTCCACTTCGCACATTTCAATTATAGAGATCTTTTGCAGATATCGCATTACACCGAATTGTTGAAATTTAAGTTCTTCGGCATTATAGGCATGCAAATTCTACAAAATTCTTCTTTTTATGATGAAGTTGTAAAATATTTACCGATGTATTATTTTTCTCCTATAAGGGTTCGCTTCTCCGCATTCTTCTGCAATTCAGATCTTATCTCAGGTTAAGTTAAAATGTTACTTTTCATTGGTTTGTGGCCACGATTGAAGTTTTTTTCTTGTCTAAACCATATAATACAATATTTTTACTAAAATAACAAAAAACGAGTTGGGAAAGTTAGGTCACATGGGTAAGTTCGGTCACATGGGGCGGATTTTTATAGTCGGTCGGGCCCGACTATGGAATACCCTACACCTTTGGTGGGGATATTAACCCTCAGAATATCATTCATATACCAGAAATTTACGTCTTATATCCCCATAAATTAAAAAATTATATAAAGTATAAAAAACAAAAAAAAAAAATTAAAAATGTAATTGGGCGGACCACGCCTATATTTAAAATTTTGAAAGGCTAATATTTCATAGATTTGATTTTAATAATTTACGGATCAAATTTCCACTATGAAAACCCGGGAAATCATGAAAAAAAATGTGGGCGGATCACGCCCATTTTTGGGCCACATATTTTTAGGTGAATTCTAAGAATACGTTTTAAATTTTATAACTATACATTGAATACTTTTCGAGTTATTAGTCCCGAAAGAGTTATATAAATTTGACTTGTATGGGAGGTGGGCGTGTCCGTTGACCGATTTGGCTCATTTTCAAACTCGGTTCCTACTTTTGGCTAAAATATATTGAGACGAAATTTCATCGCATTCTGATCAGTATTTCTCAAGTTATTCTGTATTCGGACAGCAAGACAGCAAGACAGCAAGACAGCAAGACGGCAAGACAGCAAGACAGCAAGACGGACAGACAGACAGACGGACATGGCTAAACGGACTCGGGTAGTGATGCTGATCAAGAATATATATGCTTTTCCATACCGGACACGCCTCCTAAGGTGCGTTACAATATATGCACAAAGTTAATATACCCTGTACCTCATAGGTGTAGGGTATAAAAATCGTTGAATCAATAGGAATTCCTATGAATTTTATAGTTTTCTTTTCTGAGTGTAGTGGCAACATAAAAAGGTAACCAAAAAAAATCAAAATGCTTTAGCTTCTTTTTTTATAACAATGCATTTTGATAAGAACGGACAATACGCACCCTAAGATGTTATACTTTCAGCTCAAATGTTTTATAAATAAAATTTAATGTGTTTACATAAAAAAAACTTGTGCCAAACGAACTTTGAATGGTAGGTGCTGTGAATGGTAGGTGTCATTCTAAACAACAGAAATACGAAAAATCGATGAATTTTTAGTATGAAAATTTGGCATAAATGTAAAAAACTGCTAAAGTATTTTATATATCTTTATTTATAGGTGAGCCTGCGGTAAAGTGGGACAGGTTTTGATTTTTCTCCAAAAAAAAATACATTTTATTTATTTCTTTTAAAGAGTCTATTCCAAGAGCATAGACTGATTCATGAACTAATTGATTTTTGAGCGATTTTCCAAAACAGTTCAATTTCGGACTTGTTGAAAAATTAACGAGTTGGGAAAGTTAAGTCACATGGGTAAGTTCGGTCACATGGGGCGGATTTTTATAGTCGGTCGGGCCCGACTATGGAATTCCCTACTCCTTTGGTGGGGATATTAACCCTCAGAATATTATTCATATATCAGAAATATACGTCTTATATCCCCATAAATTACAAAAAATTATATAAAGTGTAAAAAACAAAAAAAAATAAATTTAAAAAATGTAATTGGGCGGACCACGCCTATATTTAAAATTTTGAAAGGCTAATATTTCATAGATTTGAATTTAATAATTTACGGATCAAATTTCCACTATGAAAACCCGGGAAATAATGAAAAAAAAAGTGGGCGGATCACGCCCATTTTTGGACCACATATTTTTAGGTGAATTCTAACAATACGTTTTAAATTTTATAACTATACCTTGAATACTTTTCGAGTTATTAGTTCCGAAAAAGTTATATAAAATTGACTTGTATGGGAGGTGGGCGTGTCCGTTGACCGATTTGGCTCATTTTCAAACTCAGTTCCTACTTTTGGATAAAATATATTGAGACGAAATTTCATCGCATTCTGATCAGTATTTCTCAAGTTATTCTGTATTCGGACAGCAAGACAGCAAGACAGCAAGACAGCAAGACAGCAAGACAGCAAGACGGACAGACAGACAGACAGACAGACAGACAGACAGACAGACAGACAGACAGACAGACGGACATGGCTAAACGGACTCGGGTAGTGATGCTGATCAAGAATATATATACTTTTCCTTACCGGACACGCCTCCTAAGGGGCGTTACAATATATGCACAAAGTTAATATACCCTGTACCTCATAGGTGTAGGGTATAAACATTGCTTAAATTATGTTTCCCACTTGACGCTAGAATGGGTTTCCCACTTTACGCATACCACAATTTGATCATCACCATTTAAGCAATGTTAAATAATTTTCAAAATGCGTTTGTATTTCAAAAGATATACGATCATTTTAAACACACCTTCTTAATTAAAAACTTTCAAAAATATTTTTTTTTCACTTGTTCTCGAAATGCAGTAAAAATGATGAATCTGATTACAACCTTGGATGAAAAAGTTGATGCCATTTTAAGAAGCACTTGACAATTGTTTTTATTTCTGTGCAAAACATGTCTAAAAAAATTTCCCCACATTACTCCCTGTCCCACTTTACCCTAGGTTCCCCTACAATACAAAAAAAAAAATTTATAGTTCCACTTATTTCAATTGCAAAGAAATCAAATTTTCAACCGCATTAAAAAAAAATATCTGCCTCATTTTTTTTTTGTCTGCACTGAACCCACATTGGTTCCAGTTTGTATACATTGTATGATACTTCAGTCTTAATAGATCACTCGAGATGTGCGAAAATGTGAGGTATTTACCCATCGTTCATGTTTGCAAATGAGTACCTACTAACTTTTCGTTCCCTTCGATTAACTTGACACCAATTTTGAGAACATAAACTCTGTTTTCCGTTTTATGACGGCACACAAACTGAATAAAAAAAAATTATGCATGTGCACTCCAGAGGCTTTTATAGATTTTCCATCAAAAGTTAAGGTTTCCTATAATATGAAACTGATGTTGAACCCTTGAAGCAGCAGAAACAGTGGCGTCAATGAAATTTCGCTGATTTACGATCGAAGCGCAATGGGAATTCTCAAGTAGTAGCAGCAGCCCAGTAATGTGGCAGGTTTTACCCAAGTCTGTGGTTTCGTGGTATCATAAAAGTTTTGCAAAGTATTGGCAACACTTAAAAACCTCATGTTTCGTTATTTTTAATTGAATGCTATATATAAAAAAAATTAAAACATTATTTTTAAAATTTTCTTCCACTTAATACTGAGCTGTGTGGTAACATTTCTCACTTCAATATTCATCTGAAAATAGTTTCCGGTTCCGCAAAACCGGCACATTGCACTGTGCTGGTCACTCGCACTCACTGGCTCATTATTTATGCATCGTTCATTGCTCGCTCGCTGTTGTCGCGTCGTCTCTGTCTCACCTGCTCCACTTTCGCCATGTTTACTCAGTCGACACTCGCTGAAAGTAGTAGTCATTATTATTTTAAATGTCAACGCGACCGACCGACCGCCCGACCGACCATCCGACCCACTGACTGACTGACTACGTTTCAATGCGCAAAAAGTACCGTTGCAAAAACTGCGCCTACACGAGACACACAATGAATTTCTTCCCATTCAGACACAAACAAAGGCGAAGGACTATAAGCACTTCTATTCAAGTTCGTTAACCTGAATTGTCTAAGAGAAATTTGAAGAAGAAAACTACTTTTTACCTAAAAAATTTTACTTAATTTAAGTTTCTAAAATGAGATAATTGATAATAAGGGGATTCATATCAATGGCGTAAAATTCTTAAATTATATTAATTTCGTAAATAGTAGAAAATTACGCAAAATTTCAAAGAGATTATTTTACGAGCAACTTATAAATTTATTTATCGGTTTTTAGTTGGAAAACACGTAAATATATTTTAATAAATATGTTGTTATATCTTTTCGTTAGTTGTCAGTCAGTAGAACTCTTTTTACAACAAATTTTTGTTTATTAAATTTTGTTGCAGTCCAATTATATTTGAAATTAAATTGCACCAAAAGTTTTTAAAAAAAGATTACACGAAAGATTACACATGCTAAGTCGTTCAAGGCAAACTAGGCGTAAATTTATATTTAACTAAATTTATATTCTACGAGATTATAAATACCCTTAACACACGTATTTTTAACAAACATATTTTTAATATTTTTTAAAATTGAAAAAATGTTTTGGTTGATGAATTTGTTTTAACATATTAATAAAAATCTGTAATGAAAAAATTGTGTTCGTAAATTATTATGATTCAGTTATTGTACACTCAGAAAAAGTTATTAAATTAAATACATAACAACACAATAATTTTGACACCTGAAATTAAAGTTTTGTATTCTTTGGAACATTAACGTTCTAATAACAATGACATTTAAAGGTTTTTCTCTACACATCTTGTTTTACGTATATTGTACAAAAACATTGTTAGATTGTTTGGAATGCGTTGGATATATAGTCACAGTTTTTTTTTTTAAATACAAAACATGCATAAAAATTCACTCAACGAGTACTTAAAAATGGCTTTGACAGTTCCTGAGATATGAGTCAAAAAGTAACAATTTTTTTGCTCATGAAAGGCACATTTTTGGTATTTTTGCTAAGTATCCAATTGTGCACCATTCTTGTGCTTTAATTTTACGGTCTCATCAATTTTTTGTAAACTGTTCTAATCAATTATTTGATTAATCATATTGTTATAAAAATTCAGTCTACGGAAAACTGTTCTACGAGTTCGTATCTCTGGATTGTGTACAAAATAAAAACACTCTTATGTTTGGTTTATATTATAACAATTAACTTTATTAATTCACATTAACTAACTACTTTACTAATTATAAATTCTAGCAACTGCCGCATGTCCACTATTTAACTTGACATTTATCACACGAGATGCACTCGACCACTTTACAATCACTACTGAAGTGCTGTACCTCAGATGCGGCTCCCTTATATACTGCATGCATCAGTTCGACACGTTTCGACAAGCTTCAACTTGTTTCGAGAACCTTCTACTCGTTTCGTGAATGACGCATGCTATTGGCATCGCATTCGCACTCATGTGTAGATCTTCCATCTCTTTCTCGCACATTGCTCAGTACGCTGAATGATCTTCCGTCTCTTTCTAACACATTGCTTAGTGCGCTGAATTGTCTTGCGTCTCATTTATTATTGTTGAATGCTTGCGCAGTGGGGCAAATTACCTCTGTTCGTAACAATATTTTTCAATTAACCCAAAATACAATTATTTAACAGTTAAAATACAGGAATGGGCTATCCTAGATCCCGAGAAATAAATACTCACAATTAGGATAAATTTATGCATTTTTAAAATCGACATTAATACGTGTGGGTTATTTTGTATCTGGAACCGACGCTTTTCCCAACGCTTTTCTAAAGGGTTTTTCAATAAGAGCGCTACAAAATAAAACAAAATAAAACAAAAACGGTTTTGGATATCAATGAAATTCTTTTTTCCTGTTAAAGTACGTTCAATGCCATTATGTATGGAACTCGATTTCTTTTGCATGGCCACCACGGGCACGCTTGCAGAAGTCCAGACGCTGAACCCAATTTTCGACAGTTTTCAAGCCGCTCTTGATCATCACGGAAGTAGTACGGCCCAATGACGCCGCCGGCCCATAAACCGCACCAAACCGTAATTTTTTCGGGATGCAATGATGACTCATAGAGTATGTGTGGATTGATGTCTGACCAATAATGCATATTTTGTTTATTGACAGAAATGAGCCTCATCGCTGAAGATGATTTTTCGATGAAAATCCGAATTATTTTCAAGTTGTTGCTCAGCCCAATTCACGAACATACGACGCTTCTGGTGGTCAAGCGGCTTCAGTTCTTGAGTCAATTTTATTTTGTAAGGATGTAGGCCAAGATCTTTTCGCAAAATTCGCCACAAGGAAATCACAGAGATGTCCAACGCTTGAGAATGGCGTGTGAGAGACACATTTGGGCTTTCTTCAACTGAGGCTCGTATATCTTTCCATCATGAAATGGCAAACCTTACTGAAGAGAAATGTCAAAAGAACGGCAAGAAATATGGCGTCGTTTGCTGTCCCTGTCGCTCTACTTTTGTAGCGTCCCTGTATAACCCCCCCTTTTGCGAACATTTTTTAATGACGGTTTCGATTTCGGTTCCAAAAATTGAAACGGTTCCCGTTACAAGTTTGGTTCTTTACCCTTGGAATATGGGTTCCGATTCCGTTTCACACATTTAATTAAACCTTCTTTACGGTCTCTTATAAATAATTTAAAAATTAATGTTGGTATTTTTTTATTCTCTGAATCGGAACCTCTCCGGAATTGTAACCTGTCGGAGACCGCAAAGAAGCGGAATCGGAACCGGAACCGTTATTAAAAAATGTGTGGAACCAAAGTGTGTTTGTTCTTTGTTAAAATACCACGAAACTTTTATTGCCTGATGCTGGAAGTGAAGGGTTTTTTTAACTTGGTGTAGTAAAAAATCTTTAATGGGCGTGCCTGATTTTAGAGGTACTGACACGACAACAACTAGCACGTCCGGAGATTTGCACGCACGATCTCAGATTTTCGGGCGTGACACGCAAAAAGCACGGCACGCTCCCATCTCTAATTGCTGGACTTATTAATGAATGCAATTAATATTGGTTGCTTTATTTACGTCGATTATTTTACCAGTGTTCTAATTGTAGAAATTTTAACAAAACTAGAATCGTAGCCGCGGTAGCTCAGTGGTTAGTGCGTTGGACTGCGAGCCGAAAGGTCCCCGGTTCAAACCTGGACTGGGGCTAACAACATCTTTCCATAGAAACATTTTTCAATACCGCGCTACCTCTCGGCAGTAAATGGCAAACCCACGAGAGTAAAACATTGCCTATGAAAAGCTCTCACCCGACGTTCGGATTCGGCAATAAACTGTAGGTCCCACCACTTTGAGTACAAATATAACACGCACAGCTCAAATGGTGAGAGAGCTCGGCCGAAGTCCTATACAGGACTGTAGCGCCAAACTATTATTTATATTATTATAGAATCGATATGATTGTTTTTTTCGTAATTTTAGAAAGGTACATTTTTATGAATTCTTAAATATATGTCCACTTTTATTGGAATTCTTCCTTACATTATTTAAAAGTAAATTGCAATATATGTATCTAGTAACCGTAGCCGTAATTCACGTATACAGAAATAAACTATATCACTCACTATATATCGAACACAAATGTTTCCCTGGATTGACAATTTACACAAAAGAAAATTCCACAGTTTCCGGCAGTGTAACTGTCCTTTTACAATACCCGTCAATCGATAACATCGTTTAAATAATAAAACAAATAAAAATTTAAAATTAAAAAATCCAGCTATATTGCGTTGTGGCATAAAATACCACAACGTAATATGCAACAAATGATACGCGTGATAGGTGCGGTTCTGGCGGAAGTTCGCATGTGATGTGATGGGCTCGCCATGGCAGGACATAGTATGTGGGTCTGTTGAAATGAAATTTGCATTTATTTACGTAACACAAAATTCCACAAATAATATTGTACATACGTTTTATATGTTTTTAATTAGAAAAATTGTTTGATATTCGATTTTCATAAAAATTACCAAATATTTCTATTTAGTAATCAAATGTATTTTTTTTAGAAATTTATTGCTTATTTGAACTTGTGTTTTTTAGTATAGTTATAGATCTCGTGGAATGTATTTTTTCAGAAGCATTTGTGTGTGCATTATATTGTGTGGGGTTATTTTATCGAATATCACAACGAAAACCGATGAGACGAGTGGCAGAACGGATTTTTAGAAATATTTAACTAGCAATAAACATCCATATTTTAGTTAAGCTCAGGAAATAAGACGGACAATTTAATGTGAAAAATATGATTCGAAATATGATTGATTTTAATTCGAATTAAAGCTCACTTTATATGCTCATTAATGTCTCCAACTGAAATAAGTTGTATTGGGTCCTACAGTTTATTGCCGAATCCTAACGGCCCAAACGGAGTTAAGCTTATTCAAGGCAATATTTAGACTTCTGAGAGATAGCGCCGAAAGAGCTTTTTTTATTTCAATACGTTGACAATCCCCAGCGAAGATTTTAACCTGGCTACTCAAAATTTCGATTCGCAACCCAATGCACTAATCAACTGAGCCACCGACGCTACTCAATTTCAAAAGTATCAAATTCACAAATATCATTGAAATAATAATTTGAAAAGTTATGTTCTTCAGAAATGTTCATTTATAAACATTTGGTATTCAAAGTTGAATTGAAGAACTAGGTAACTGCTTTAACAAAATTTACAACTTACTTTTTTCTTGCACACAGAAAAAAATTCGCTCAAATCCCATTAAAATTGGTCAATAGGACAATTATTGATTTAATAGTATAAAAAAAATAAATCTTTTCATATAAACTCAATGGCAATGTCATGGTATTTCCTAGTATTTAATAGTATTTTCCAATTAAAATAATAATTTGTCCTATTGACTATTTTTAATAGTAAAAAACTATTACTTATATAGTATTTTTTTCTGGGTGTGCAAGTTCCATAATCTTAACAATTTGATGTCTTTTTTTGTCTTTTGAGTCATCCTAATGTGGTTAAATACCTTGCCATCATTTCAGTTATGTATATATTAAGATTTTTACAAAAATTGTACTTATTAGTTTCCTAAAATTTTAATAGTAACAAAATGTATATAATTTTAAAACATAAATAAAATTTTTAAACTTAAATAAAAAGAAAAGTAATTAAATTAAACGATGTTTTACCAACTATTACCTCAAAAAACAATTCAAATTATACTCATTTTAAACACCCAGAAAAAATACCTCAAATCCCATTAAAATTGGTCAATAGGACAATTATTGGTTTAATAGTATACAAAAAACCAATCTTTTCATGTAAACTCAATGGCAATGTCATGGTATTTTCTAGTTTTTAATGGTATTTTCCGATTAAAATAATTATTTATCCTATTGACTATTTTTTAATAGTAAATAACTATTATTTATATAGTATTTTTTCTGGGTAAATGTATATAGTGTTTAAAAGAGATCTTCCATTCATACAATTGATGTCGTTGGTCATTAATATTAAGAATAGTTCTTCAATACAATGAATCATGGTTTGAAGAACGAAATTCATCAATATGAACATTTTTTTACTGTGTAGTTAAGGTTTCAAATATTAATATAATATAATACTTTACCACATTCAGAAACCCTGCTATGAATTGAATTAATATTTTCAATAAATAAATTTATAAAGATTACAGCAAAAAATTTAAATAACTGCATGTCATTTTATTAAAAATTATTTTCCACCAGCGGCTATAATTAAATCCTTCAACAATACGCACCACACATCTATCAAATATTTTAATTATACTCTGCGAGGCCACACAAAAAAATGCACTTATTTAATTTATTTTTGGTTTTTTTTTTGCGTAATTTGGTATGCGCAAATATACTTATATTATTATATATAAAAATATACAACTGAGTAGTAGGGATTCGAGTTTCTTTTTACACCCATAATAGAGATTTGTTGACCCAAGCAACATATTCGGTTATCTCAATCGATTGTCGGTTCTTATGGTCAAATGTTTGGACTACAAGCTATTTCGGACAGTTTTAGAACAACTCTTCTGATGGTTCTAAATCTGTACTAAATTGTTCTAAAACAGTTCGAAATTGGTTGCTGTTCAAACTACAACTCTTTTCATTTTTACAATAACAACCGACTAAGCGATTGAGAGAACTGAATAAGATGGTTGGGCAAAGAGTTGGTTGGCGCAACAAATCTCTATTCTGAGTGTAGTTAAAACTCATTTTTAGAAGCGAATTTAAGTACGAAATTGTTATGCGAGTTGGTCCCCTGAATTGAAAAATCGACATGAGACGAAATTTTATGGTTATGTTTAATGATTAAGATGATTGGACATTTTTTTTTCTAATTTTATGACTTTTTTAAATAACACACAAGAACTACTTCAGAACTGAAAATTACGGCAAAAAATGAACGAAAAAAAAATATTTTGATAGAAATTTGGTTTAATGAACGGGTTTCTTCAATATGAAGAACATATATGTTGTATTTTATATTTTGGTTCATTAATATTGTTACGAAAATTCAGTCTACGGAAAACTGTTCTATAAGTTCGTATCTCTGGATTGTGTACAAAATAAAAACACTCTTAAGTTTGGTTTAAATTACAACAATTAACTTTATTAATTCACATTAACTAACAACTTTACTAATTATAAATTCTAACAACTGCCGCATGTCCACAATTTAACTTGACATTTATCACACGAGATGCACTCGAACACTTTACAATCACTACTGAAGTGCTGTACCTCAGATGCGGCTCCCTTATATACTGCATGCATCAGTTCGATACGTTTTGACAAGCTTCGACTTGTTTCGAGAACCTTCTACTCGTTTCGTGAATGACGCATGCTATTGGCATCTCATTCGCACTCATGTGTTTTAATGTGCTGATCTTCCATCTCTTTCTCGCACATTGCTCAGTACGCTGAATGATCTACCGTCTCTTTCTAACACATTGCTTAGTGCGCTGAATTGTCATGCGTCTCATTTATTATTGTTGAATGCTTGCACAGTGGGGCAAATTACCTCTTTTCGTAACAATATGATGAAACGTATTCTTCACATACAGTTTACATTGAAGAACACTTTTTCGACAGTTACCAAGCGTTCTTCATATTTATGATAGCATTCATAACAATAATGGCGTTAGTCATAAATATTATGAATGGTTCTTCAATACAATGAATCATGGTTTGAAGAACGGAATTCATCAATATGATGTACATTTTTTTTTCTGTATACAGTCATAGTCCCACTAAATATGCAGAATAAATATATGGGATATTCGTAGGATTTCTCGTTTTGTTGAGTAGTGTATTTGACAGAAACAAAAATCCGTTAATTTAGGTATACGTAGATATAGGTGTTTGGTTATGTTAGATGTAAGTCAGAGTCAATAATTTTCAAAATATTAGTAAAAACTTATGAGAAAAAAGAACCATTTTCGAGTATTTATTTATCGAAATACAGATGAGAGAACATTCTTAAACTTTTAAGTTTCATTGATTTCAGAACTGTTTTATTTAATTAATGTTTTCGGAAACAAAATTTCAAATTTGGCTGAATTCTTATCCTATCCTATCCCAGTATACCATTCTCGATATTGTTAAGAGATCAGTGCGAGGAGAATTCACAAGATATCGGATAAATTCTCGTAGCGATATCGAGCGTCAAATTGGACCTACATGATAGATAGATGTCCATACGTTCTGTAGAAGTTTTCTCGATACGAACAAAATTTTCAAAATCAGAATTATATAGAAAAAAGAAATGATCAAAGTTCGAGAATGCGATATTTATGTGATAAATGTTTATATATCGTATCTTGTTGTCAAAGAATTAGAATTTACGAGATATTTTTAAAACTAGAAATTAGAAGGAGATCGAACTTCTTTATCGAAGTTATTTGAAAAAGCTTCAAAGCATCGAAGGTTTCTGACAGACTGGGGTACATCATATCCTATACATATAATCAGTGACAAAAATCCTTTGGAATATCGTTTTCGGGTATGGTTCCAAGATTTTTAAAATAGCGATTCTTGTTGCAATACGGTAAGGTCTGAAAGGAATGATAGGATATATTTTAATTCCAAATTACATCGATAAAGGGCGTAAATGGCGAATTTCCATATCTCTGTAACCAGCAATTTAGACAAAATTTAAAACAGTTTATTGAAAACTGGTAAACATAGGCTAAAAATTAGTTCTGAATTTCAGCACCAGAGAGCGCTAATTTTTACAAGTCTTTAACCTCTGATACCATTTGGACCATATTTAAAATTGTGATTCTGTGTTAAATATTAATTAATATAAACTATAAAGTAGTTCTAAATGTAACCGCCAGATGACGTAAAGGCCCAAAATCGATATCTCTGTAATCGCAGACCAAATCTAAATGAAATTTTGTACAGTGACATTTTTCAAAATCCCGGTTAACATAGGCTAAACAGTAGTTCTGAATTTCACAATCAGAGGGCGTTAATTTTAATAACTCTGTAACAACTGAATCGATTTGGACCAAATTTAATACAGTGATAATTAATTAAATATCGATTCATTTAAACTATAAATTAGTTTCATTTGTTTTTTTTTTTTGTATTATTCAAATATGTCATTTTGTGTACCTACTTCTTTGGTTTTAATGGGACTATTATAGTATTCAAAGAAATTTAGTAAAAATTTATAATACAGAGAATTTTTTGATTTTGTAAATGAGTGTAATTCAATAAAAATAGTGCACAAATGTAGGCAGGATACAGCAGCAAGACCGCAGGATGTCCATACAGACCCTCAAAAGCAGGTTGCTGACTGAGGATGAAAAGTATACAGAGCGTGTCAGCAAACATTATGCTTTCCAATGAAGCGTTAAATGCATTGAAATGTTGAAAATTTAAACGTTAAAAACAGGATGAATAATATTTGCCAATCAGTCGGCAGTAACTGCTTTATTTCGTACAACCGTAATTACTGATATTTACATTTATCTGTTGCAATCCACATATAATAATTGCCTTTTACTATTCGCTTTTTGTTTTTCAATTTAATGATTTGCAATGCCAGAGCACTTTTGTACAATTTGGTATCAACTCTGGGTTCTAAACCCGGAATTCTAAAGAATGTATACCGCAAATTCTGAACATTTTAACAGATTATACAAAATGATTTCAAATCAAAACTGTGACCAATTTTAGTCCCAATTTGATTACAAATGGGTTACAGCAAATTGTAGGTTAGTTTGTGTATTTTCTGTCTCACTACACAAATTGAATTTTCGTAATGCCCTTATTTAAAATACCGATACCTGTCTCCTGTCTCGAAAATGTCAGTTTTGTTAGCTCCATGGATAATTAATAAAATAAGAGCATAAAAATGATTTTAAATTTATTTTCGACTAATTGTTTAATATTTCTTTTTCAGATATGTAATCTGTTCTTGAAAAATATGAATTAATTATAAATAAACTTTCATTAAATATGAGAAAATACAATTTTTTAAATTAATTACATTATTATTTTAAATGTAATTATTTCAAATTTCCCGTGATTCCCAATTGGCACTTTTATTCGAACCCCTGATATTTTGCGCTGTACATGTCCTTGAACTCTATCTGTGCAATTATTATGGGAGGCAAAAAATCCATTTAAAGTCCTTCATAACTTTCGAATATAATTCATATGAAACGAGATCATTATCAGGCGCTGAGTTCTACAAATTGAAGTACCAAACATTTGGCCGCGGAAGTTTTTATTAACTTTGGAAACAACTTTTACGGAATTTTGCTTTAGAATTAATTAATTAATTTAAATTTATATATTTTATAATAATTGTATGTTAAACTAAAACAATAGTTTTAATTAAATTTGGATTTTTTATATTAAAATTTTGTTACTAACTTATAGCATAGTTTTAGGCATTTAGTAAAATTAGCGCGTGTTTAGCGCATGCCCAAACCCTATTTTGACAGTGTCTTTTTCGAACTTCGATGATTTTTATACCCTACACCAAAGACTATAAGACGTGCGACTTCGCAAAAAAAATATTCAACATAGCAAAATCCTGTTTTTTATGATATTTTTTGGTACACGGATTGTGTACATGAGCTCTGCCGCATCTCTGCTTGCATTGTTGTTGTTTCACCGTGTAAAATTTTCGACAACACAAAACAGCTGTTTATTAATTCAGATGCTGAAATTTTGTGAAATTTGCCAAAATTTACACATTTTTTGCAACCGAACTACTCAAATGCAGAAGTTTTGAGTTACACGTAATGAGTCTAAAAATTAGTACTATTTTTTTAAAACTATGCCTAAAATTCATAGTTTAAGGGAAAAGTGAAAAAATAATTAACATTTTCTGAAAAAATTGTAAAATTTACGAGAAAAAAATAGCAATTTGGTGAATAAAACCAGTGTGTCCCCCTTTTCATTAGTTTAGGGAAAAAGGGACAAAACTTTTGCAAATATTACAATATTAAAATAAATTTATTATATATTATGTTTATCTTAATATTTATATTATAAATCGTTTTTATAATGAAATTATGTGTATGTTTATATCGCTGTAAATACCAAATATGGAACAATATTGCGCTTAAATATAATGAGGACGTTAAATAAAATAAACTAAAATTGTGAATTTACTTACGGCCGGTTGAATACAGTTATCAGTTAAAAACAATCTGACAAATAAATTTAATTTTTTGTTTTAATATCAATATTGAAATTGTCAGATTAACTAATCGATTCCATCGCTAACTCATGGTTAAAAGTTGTATGCATCCGGGCATTAAGCAATTAACAGTCCGATAACCCCTTTCCGTAGAGATATTTTAAAATTTTGTCCTAGTTGACAATTTCGTACGCTTGTTATGCCAAATATAGCTCTTCATCATGCCTGACAACGATATCATCCATAATTCGTATCAAAATCGGTTGAAAATTGTACTCACACGATCAATTTTTGAATGAAACTAAATATATATAAACTAAAACGTTGTTTACGTATGTTTTGAGTATTTTTATGTTGTCAGAAAATTAATTTGTTATTAAATTTCTGTTTGGCGCAAACATCAAAAGCAGTGGTGAATATGTTGAATATAAAGGGGGAAAAATGTCTAAAATGAGAAAATCTGTGGCATTATTGTCCAAGTTGAATAAAAGTTGTCCAAATTGCGACTGCGACGCACACTAACAACACGATTTTTACATCTACATTGACGGAGTTTCATGTCTTGTGGTCTATGCCCTACACTAAGAGTGAAAGGGTATATTCAGTGCAAAAAAATGGCGAGATCGGTCCATTGTGACCTATGATCCGACCACTTATGTTCAAATACCTCATATAAAATGTACATATAAAGATCAATTTTTATGTATACGTGCTTAGGTAAACTTTTTTGGTCAAATATATATTGACATCATGCTCAAATACATGATAATAATGTTTTCCGGCGAAAAGACTTGTGGTTCACAAAAAAAAAAATCGAAATTCGGTACACCTACACATTTGTAAATATGGATATCAAATGAATGGAAATTCTTCAGCTATTGAAAGTTTGTAGTTATTTTCAGGATTCGTATACCCTGGTGACCTATATATCACTTTGAATGGTAACCACACGTATGTGTAGGGTATTTATAGTCGGCTATATTTTTGATAATCCTAACTATCATAATTACACCTACTTTAAAATTTCCCATGTGATCTAACCTTCCCAACTGGTTTGAGTTACATTTTCTACTTTACAGATAAAAAATTGTATTAATAAAAAAAATATTTGTTAAACATGTTTTCCAGTACCTCATACCTATAACTTTGTCGAATAAACCGTCGATTTATATGCGAGAATTCTGATAATTTTAGAAAAAATATACATTTTATATAAGATATAAAAAGTTTGAACCCTTTATTACTATTATTCTGTATAATTTAATTTTTATTAAATTGAATTTATTTATTCACATAAAATAGGCAAATTTTAAACGAATAGTTGAAATTAAATTCAAAAATTAATTAATTAAATGTTTTCTAAAAAATTCTAGTATTTTATTCGATTCAATTATATATGTCGTCACCTGCAGCATATATTTTACAATTAGGCTTTACGAAAGCCAGGTTTCTTTGCTCCATAACCAAAAATATTTTTCAACAATGATGGAGCTGGTGATGTGGAATCCATATGGCCGGATTTTCACACAAATGTGTCCGAACGATAAACTAAAAGGAAACACAGTTGAATGTTTTTCGTAGTTGATAGCGCAAACCAATCCGTAGACTTTTTCAGTGTGTATTGCTCTATATTCAAATAGAATTTCACCTGCGTCAAAACAAATGTTTAATAATATGTTTGCTTTGGCTATGGGAAATTTTCAAAAAGTGGTGTATGCAGCAATACAAGGTTAAAATGGTGAATTTAAATCAAGTAGATAATGGATATCTCAGATTTAATACGAGTTATCAACAATGGACAACGGAATTGGAAAGAGAATATAAATCCAATTCCTAACTCTATTCACCTAAAAATTAAAAATATATAACAAAAATGTATGCACTCAGACAAAAACATGGTAAAATAATAGTATTTCAATCAGAGAGAATACATTTTTAATAAAGATTCCTTCCGAGTTTGCTGGCGTCGCTGCCGAAAACATTGGTTATGTGGAAGTGCAATTTTACAGATTAAAATTAACAGAGGGAAACACTGCACAAAACAGAATTTATCTGCGTATAAATTGCAACCAAACTTACCCAGATATATTGCAAACCAATGCCATATAAATTTTAATTATTTTTCTGGCCAAAAATGTGCCAAAAAACATCAGAATATTGATTTGAAAATGTGTCTGTTGACAACATTTTCATTTTCATTTCCACATAACCAATGTTTGAATTTATTGACAAAAGTGGCAGCGAAACCACCATACTGGGTGTACTCTCTTTTTCAATAGAAAAACAATAATTTATTGGTCAATAGGATCGTCCTATTGGTTCAGTAACATTGAAAATATTAATACAATATGTTGTCGTACCATAAATTTTAAAATGTACTATTTTAATTACAATTAGCTAGATGTATAAATATTAAATGATACGTATTATTAATTTTAAGGTGTAGTCGAACAACATTTTACAAATTTTAGTTATTTTATTGTACAATTTATTGTATTTAAATGCCGAATTCAAAATTCGTATTTTTTCTGGGTGTAAATGGACATTTCGGATTGCAAAAGGTTAATGTTCGCTTCAGTTTCCAATAATTGATTATAATATTTCAATCTGCATTTATTTTTGAGTCTATCGCCATAGTAGAAGTTCGATGTATTATTTATTTTCTGTAATAAATAAAAAAAAGTTTAATATAATAAATTTAAAAAAAAAACATTTAGTCCATTAAACATTGAAAATAATAATATTTAAATATTAAAATTTATGGTACTAAATTATTCGAATACTATCAAATTAATTAGAAAACTCTTTTGATTTAAAAAGAAAAAAACTGTAAACATATGAACCATACTATTAATTGTCGTACAATTAAGTACTTAATGGAACATTTTCTTCTGAGTGTAGAGATTGAATTTTAATTTGAATTTTAATTTTAATTTAATGTTTAAAAAATAACTACGTTGCATGCGAAATAAAACAAATTTCACATCAAATATTCAGCCAAGGGCACCTTCCGCAGGCCAACAAATGAAATAATATAACAAAGACATAAAGATACGCAAGACAGAAAAAGGACAATGAAATAATAATTTGTAGCGCGTTGACATTTTGTTTTTGTGCTCTACATTCAGTCATAAATTAAGTGGAATGTGCAAAAATATCTGTGACTATGTATAAAATTTTTACATATACCAGCACAAACTTGAAAAAAAAAGAAATATTAATTACATTTTTAAGGATGTGTGCGAGTTCAACTAAATTGCTATTCGATATCCACTCGATAACCGGTAATTTTTAAAGTCCGTAATAAATCGATTATCATATGTTTGCTGTCATCTAATTTAGTTTGCTCGAAAATGTGCTAAATTGAAAAGTAAACACTGCATTACCAACAAAATTTAGTTTAGTCAGCATTTAGTCCAACTCGCACACACTAAATTGTTTTCATTGCAGATTCTAATTAATTTTTAAATATTTATCATTTACATTATAATATTTTTTATATAATTCTTCTTAAAAAAAAATCATGAAAACAGATAAAGCTTAAGTTTAATAAATTAATCAAGCTCTTGAGCCAATAGAGGGTCCCAAATGTTTAAAAAAAAAAAAATTTTATTAGGACAATAACAAATGCTCCTAAAATTTACTTTTTTTTATTTTAATTTAATAAAAATAAATAAAAAAAACGAATACAAAAAAATATAAATTTTCCTTTAAAAAAACCCCCGTGATTATATTAAAGTGATTCATGTCAACGTACTAAATCTCGTAAATAATGGAATATTCGGAATTTACTATATGTAAAAATTTACATAAAATTATATATGAAAACTTGAATATCCTAAATTTAATTGTCGGTTTTATATTTAAATCACTCAAATATAATTTTCATAAATATCAAATTCATTTTCAATCTTTAGTTGTCAAAATGGGTATTGAAAGGAAAATAAACGTGCAGATATATAAAATATAAAAATTTCTGAAACTTTACTAATATTTTTAGTAATCTTTATAATACTTGTATCTGGCAATGCCATTAAGTTAAATGCATTTCAGTGATGCCGCTTTCAGAGTTTGTACATTTTAATTAACACGTCGATAAAAATATTACTTATCCTGTTTTTTTACACTATTCACTCTAAGTAAAATTTACTATAATAAATGTAGGAAACCGGTTTCCTCTTATTAATGTAGTAAATTCCAACGAAAGTGTAAAAATAAAATTTACACATAAAAGTATGTAAAATTAGTACATATCTGTAGTGTGTGTAAAAAAATACACACAAAATATTCACATAATGCGTGTTAAAAAAAGCACAACAGAACGGGAAGTTTTTTAAGGTTAATATTATTAGAAAACTTTATATCATATCAGTAAATGTGAAAAAAATTCTTTAAACAAAATGAAAAAGTTCACAACTGTTTAACGAATGTCCGCAAACATGAATGTACATGTTGGGAGATGTCATTTCAATTGCACACAAATTGCATATTTATTTTAATTAATATATGCAAGTTTTCTTGTCTGTAGAGTATTCTAAAATGGCGCAAACAAGAGCGTTCGTGTTAGCTAATGATCTTGTTACACATATATGTGTATGTGCTAGACGTCATTTTTACACACTTAAATGTGTTTATATACAAAACATTGCAGAATCTGTAAATTTACCATTTCAAAAGTGCGATTCAGCTCAAAATAGTTCATTTGTGTAAAATAACATATTTTTCATGAAAAACACGTCAAATGTTTATTTTTACGGACGTATTAGTTTTTTATTTGAAAAATGAGTTAATTAACTGTAATAAATTAGATTTCTTAGAGTGTTTTTCACACGAATAAAAAAATCTAATATGAATTATTTGGACACTGAATTGAATTATTTGGAAAATGGACACGGTATACTGAAAAACAAAATGTGTCTTTCTTTTGGCGAATTATTAATTTTTGCAGGTCTTTTGAGGTTGTTGGACCAATCTAATACTTCTTCATTTCTTTGTCCATTTTTATACGTTTTTACACGATATTCTCTGGAACATATCTACCGAATAAAAACATTTTCATTTTCTAAAATATATATGAGAAGTTTTCCAATAAATTATTAAGTGAAATATGTACATAGTATTTCAATATTTACTAATTTAATAAAAATATTTACATATGTTCTTATTTTAATAAACCTTTGAAATGTATCTGTGGCATATATGCCAAATAATTATATTTTTTAATGAAAGTTTAATATAAATACGGAATTTGTTTAGATATTAAATGCCTGAAGTATTTTATTTATTATTTTGTAAATGAGATAGCCCGATTTTTTGAGGGATTTGTGGTTGACATATAAGTGGAGTAATTTATAAGAAAAATTAAAAAAAGCAATTGTTAAAAATCTATATTAAGATTAATCTTACTTGAATACATAAATTCGATGTATTCTATTCTTGTTTTATAGGTAATAACCAGGGCAAGTTTTTTTTTTACTTTTTTCCAAAAAAATTAATTAATTTTTTGTGACATTTGCCTGCCAACTATATTTTGTGCCAAAAAAAACTTACCCTGGTAGTTACATTATTAAAAGTTTTTAACTTTTCGAATACAAAAAACATTTTTTTCATGAAAAAAATGAACAAATTAAAATAAATGATTTTTAAATTCATAACTGAAAATTATTTCTGTATGTTTAAAAATTTTGTAATTTATATATTACCAAACATATAGATATGGTAACACTGCTGTACTTGTCGAGTTCTCTCTCGCTAGCTGTCAGTTGAGTTTCGTTCAATTGTTTTTGTTTTGTGCGCTCTCTCATTTCGATTCGTGTTTCCCAGAATTTCTTTCGTTCAGTCATTCGTTTGTTTATCAACGCGTCGGACGTGGTCGGACTGTTGAATCCGCGACAATTGGAATAAAAATAAATTTTGTAAATGCAGCAGCATTTTAACTGCAACAAAAAAAAAATCATACCGGCTGCAATTAAGAAACTAATATATATTTTGAATAATTGTGCACTTTTGAAAATTCAGTCAATAACAATAAGTGTCTTGTGAGAAGTAGCGAGAAAAAACATATAAGTGCAAAAAAGTGAATTTTTCATGTCCTTTGATGTCACATAGAAAAAGTAACAAAAACAAGTCAAAAATATTTCATAATGCATTCAGTTGCATATAAACTTATGCAATTTAATCAATAGTGTTCTTTTACTGAATAATTTGTTAATTCTCAAAAATAAAACCCACACAAAAAGTGTCGAATTTAAGTGCAAAAAACCAACAACGACGACGACGAAAAAGTCAAATGTCAACTCTTATCAATACCAACAACAACAAAAACAGCGCGCGCATCATCGACGACGCCTCCTGCTCCATGTTGGGCGTTGCTGTGGTGGTGGTGGGCAGCGGCAGCCACGAGGAGGATAATGGCATCGCGTCCACCTCAGCGTTGGCTCACTTCATGGAAGGTGACGGTGGCTCTGTGACTGCGACAGCCGCTGCTCTGCTGTTGCAGGATAATGCCGCCAGCGACAGTGGACGCGAGTCGGTCAACGAATTTGATACGTCGCTCGATCCGGCGGAGACGCAGCTCAGCAAAAAACCCTGCACGGCTGAATTTTATGCCAGCAGCGGTTCCCAAACCAAGTGGTATTTGAAACATGACGATATTTGCGAACCACCGACAGCGCCGCCTGGCAAAGATGACGAAGACGACCGCATCATCGTAGGTGGCAACAACAATGTACAGATTGTCACTGTTGCCGGCGAACGACGCAGTTGGCATTTGGCACAGAGCAACGAGAATTTATTGTAAGTTTTTTTTTTTAATTTCAAAAGTAATTTGGCTTGGTTTTTGAATTTTTAGCATTGATTGGCAGAAATATTTCAATTTTTCGGAATATTCAACGTCGAATCTAAAAAGTTTTTTGCAAATCAAATTTTAATATTTAGTTGGTGGTTTTGTATTTGTAACAAATGTTGGTAACATCGAATAATATATAAATTTTTTAAATGTATTTAACTAATTCGAATATGTCAACGGTAAATATATAAATTAACGCGAGACTTGACACGAACGCACTTAATTATGGCTTTGCGTTAACTATTAATATTTTTATTCATTTAAATCACTTAAAATCAACGCCCAAGACAATTTAATTAAAAAAACATAACATTTTTATAAATAATTTATTTTATTGACAAATAACAAAAAGATAGAACAAACAAATTTCACTTAAAAATATATAAATAAATTTATGAGTTGCGTGTAAAATATTCTAATACAATTTTTGTGTAAATTTGTACTTTTTACGCAATATCCAGTATTTTTAAGTTTTTTTATATGGTTGATAGGCATACCCATAGATAGTATCAAGCAATAAAGTGCATTTATCAGTTTTTGAATAAAATGTTTTTTAAATTCTATTAATTCTAGAACTATCCAATATTTATGTTTTTTTTTTATAAAAAGAGACTAATTTAAAAATTTAATTTTCAATGATTTTTAATAAATTCAACATTTTGGCTTCATTCCAATTGCTGTTTACTTCATTTGCTATTAAAAATAAAATAAATCGAATTTTGATAAATGAATTAAACAATGAATATCATGCAAAATAAATAGAATAAAAAAAGCAATCCATAACAATTGTTTGTTTGGTATTTGTATTTTTAGTAACAGGTTTAAAAAAATGTAAAGATTGGTTTGTATTTGTTTGGTTCAACATACTTCCTATAAATGTACATATCGTCGTTGTAGAACTAAAAGTCACCAACTACAATTTTATGAAAATCTTCAATTTCAACTTTGTTGGTAATTATTACAAAAAGTTAATGATGCATATTTTAAGTTGAAACATAAATTGAAAGATCCACATTTTCCACATTTTTTATTGGTACAGATATTGAGCTCATCGATCAGAAATTGACAGATACATCAAGATTTTTGTAAATGAAGCATTGGTATTTTGAAAATGTAGTTGTTGACTTTTACTTCTACAACGACGATATATAGTTTAAAATTATTTTGATATTGCAGAAAATTATAGAAAACAAATAATAATAACATTTTTCAATTTGATTTCTTTTGTCGGTATATCAAATTCAAAATCAAATTGATACAGTAGTTATGTATAATGTTTAGAATATAGTTTTGGAATCTTTAATAAATTCTAATTAATTAATTAATTGGAACAATTAATTTTTGTTTTTGTATTGAATTGATAGAATTACTTTAAATATTTTTATTTAAACTAAATGGTTCCCTCTCCGAGCTACGTTTTCAAAGCAGTGATGCCAACTGTAGGAGAATTCCCCAATTTGTGGGGAATTTTAGTCTTATAGCCGTATTCTGGCATTTTCATGACAAAGTCTAGTCATTAAAATTTTATCATTCATCGTGTCATGCCTTTGTTATAAATAATTGTTACTGTATTCTACTTTAAACGTGACAAATTGAAACTCAACCCAGTGGTGAACAGCTTTTTTCAATATTGACTGTCAAAAAATTAAAATTCAAATGTAAACAATTTTTAAATTTAAATATTCGAACATATTTCACGTTATATTTCCGCACAAAAGTGATTTACGCGAAGTGCATTGTGTTAATAGTGAGTTTCGGTCGTTTCTGCAAGGCGCAAATATAATTACAAATGGGTAAAACAAATTTGAATTCCAAATACATCAGACTGAGTTTTCCATCTGGAAGTCGCAGAAAATCGAACCGCGACAAAAATCCGTTGATATATTTGCATCTCAAAGTGAAGATATAGTGCAATTCAATAAAGTGCATAACTAAAAACTAGTAAAAAAAACACATATTGTAAGGAATAAACTCCTTGTCATCTCCTATTTAGGTGGTAACAAATTTCATAACAATTGTCACTGTTTTTATTGTCACTTTGCTGCTAGAATACCATTTCGTGCCAATTGTCACTCACCTCATTTTAGTCATTGCTTTGTCATTGTCATTGCTCGTTAGAATAAGGCTATTAGTGGGTAATCGGGGAATGGTCCACTTTTGGCGGGGAATTTTAAATTAGGATCTATTACATATTCTACGTTTTTAAAGATTGGAATATAGGGGCATATTCCAACTTTTGATCGAATTTCATATGAAAATTTTAAATCAAACGTTTTTACTTTTAGATTCGATAAATGAATTTAAACAGCATGCTTTGACCTCAACGTTTTCAATTCGTTTGGAAAATAATAAATTCAAAATCGTTTGTTTAGAATTTTGCAGATAAAATTGGATTCGAACGAAAACTAGAACATACCTCTATATTCCAATCATGTGAAAGATCATAATTTGGCTTCTACTTAACACAATCTATTAAATACGTTTTCTAGATCTAGATAAATTCCTTTAACATTTTTTTAATGTGTCTGATGTTGTTTTTAAATTTTTATTTGCATAAATTGTCCTTTTTCAGTACTATTTTAAACCAAGTTTATGATACATTTTTTCAGTCACATTATAGTCAATATTTCACATATATTTAAAATTTCATATTAACTGATTACTAATTGTCTATCTATCCGTCTGTAAAATTTGAAGAAATTCGGACATTTTGATTTGGAACTAGAGACTTTTGAAATACTTATTAAAGCTAAGTTTAAACTTTCACTAAAAAACTGGACCTTATTTACTAAATATAGCACCACTTGGCAATAAGAAATAATTTTCTGAATTTATAATGGCTGAAAAATGTCATTCGAAAATTAGAGAAATCAAGAAATAAAAAACATATTAAATGAATAACATATTGCGTAATATTTGTTCTATAGATTATTTCGATTTTTATTAAAAATGTAGTAAAAACTGTGTATTTAAATAACATTTATGCGGGGAATTTTATAGTTAATTGGGGAATTTTGCTAAGAATATCGGGGAAAATAAAAATATGAGTTGGCATCACTGGTCAAAAGTGTTTTTTTTTTTTTGTAAAACAATTCGCAAGACGGTGCACTCGCGTTTCTTTGGTCCTAACTTTGCATGTGTTGTGTTATTGCTTACTGCAATAACTTATGTACTTGTGTAACGATAAATTGAACTCAACAACAAGATGACGTCTTCTGCTGCATTCACTTCAACCCTAATGCAAACATATGCGAATTCAACAACACAGCATCGAAATTTGCGATCGCTTTTTTTCGCGAAAATACAACAAACAAAATTCGTGTGTGAATTGAACAATAATAAGATTTTATAGCGGACGGTATTGCTATACCCTCGATAGAAATCATTAAAATTTAATTGTCAATCACCTTATGTGATATATAAAAATATTAAAATCTATGACATCCTCATTTTAAACCATTAAATAAACTTAATGCAACAAAATAACGAAATATAGATGTGCTCGCTTTAGGACAATTTTCATTAATGAGTTAATAAAATGGTTTGTTGCCTTTTACTAAATTTTACTTCAATTGAACGTAATTTATAAAAGTCTTAGTTAAAAGATTTAGCTGTTTAATCATTTTAATATTGAATAAATTCTAATACAAAATTTAAAAGTAATTTCATTTTAAATCTCAACAGTTTGCAACTCCCTAAAATAAATGTAGTAAATTTATTTTCTATACTAACACCAAACTTTACAAACTGTAATTCAAATAATATCCACCGAAAAATTACAATTCTTCTCCCGTAAAAGCAACAGCTTGCCTTTTTCTTGACAAATCCTCCAGTTATATACTTCGTTGCCTTTGTAGGGTTGCTGTTCGATGCACACCCCTGAAATCGTTATTTGTAACCGTTTATAATTCGAAATTATGCTCGCGTTGTGGCTTCAATTTCAGTGGTGGTTGTTTGTGTTGCTGCTGATGGTGGTGGTGGTGCTGCCGGAGCCGAATCCGCCGCTGCCGTTGTGTTGTGCTGTGTCCTTCTGGCAGTGGTTGCCTGTTTGTGTTTTCTCGTTATTTATGATCTGTCGCGTGCTGCACAACCCGCACACATCCCTTTCACTTGGATGACACTTCTGAGCTGCGCTCTTGAACATCTGTTTGCCAATTTATTTAACGTATCATGTCACGTTGGCTGGACATATTGTGTGATAATACTCGAATATCTGCTATGTATATTTGGTACTATTTTAATATTGCAGATCATTGTTGAAACTTGAAATTTTCTTTGTGCGACACTTTGAACTGAAGAAGATCAATTTTTTTAGCTTAAACATTAATTATAGTAATTAAAAATAAATAAATTGATTTATAATGATTATGCGCTAAGACGATTTTTTTTTAATTCGAGTGTTCTGCTTTTGGCTGTATTCTCTAACTCGTAATTTTTTTCAGAAAATTGCATTCAAAATTATATACACCTCATGATACACTTTAAAAAAGAGATTGAATTTAGAAATTCCATTTAGAATTCAAAAGACATCAATTTTAATTCAGAAATTCCATTTGAAATACAAAAGACATCAATTGTAATTCAGAAATTCCATTTGAAATTCAAAATACATCAATTGTAATTCAGAAAATCCATTTTATATTCAATAGGCACCAATACTAATATAGAAATTCCATTTGAAATACAAAAGACATCAATTGTAATTGAGAAATTCCATTTTAAATTCAAAAGATATCAATTATAATTCAGAAATTCCATTTGAAATTCAAAAGACATCAATGCTAATTCAGAAATTCCATTTGAGATTCAAAAGACATCAATGGTAATTCAGAAATTCTATTTGAGATTCAAAAGACATCAATTGTAATCCATAAAATTTGGAATTCAGAAAATATCAATTGAAATTCAGAACTTTCCATTTGAAATTCAAATCAATAGTACCTAGAACATTTTTCTAGAACATTTATTGGATTTAACAATTTTCGTTTATATTAAATTACTTTTCCCAATACTTAAAGCTGTCGCTAGAAGCATATTAAATTTAATTCGTTATGGTTTCAGTTTCGATTTCTATAACGCCCAGAAAATGTACAAATATTGTGACTTTTATAATTTTGGCACTGGCGCCGCCTCTCAGTCCTACCTACTGCTGATAAAACTAGCAACAATAAATATTGTTTTTTTTTTGTTTCAAACTTTTGGTAAACGGCGTACCACCCTTCAGTTCGAGAATACAATACAACAAAATCAATTCTCTTCACAGTAGATTTTTGTAGTGTACGTTATCTCGACTGCGTTGCCCTTTGGCGGAAACACTTGTTAAATGTCTTGTTTATTGATTTAATTGTCTGTGAGATATTTGCTGTTATGCGTTATATTGTTGACAGCAAAAACAGCAATAACAGCGGCGGCAGCAGGTTTAATTTAATTTATTGGCTTTTCAACTAAATGGTGGCCACTTGCGGCGGTGACTTCAATGAATGCCAACTCAAGTCGAAGGGTTGCAAAAGTCACTTCCAATTGATTTGGCAGATCATTCAAGCATATCACATATAATTTTGATGCATTAAGAATAAACTGCTGCTTTTATCTAAAAGAAACAAATTTAATAATAACATTTTTTATTTTTCAGACATTAAAACGTCATAAAAACCACTGACTGCTGCCATATTTTAAATATTAAAAATTCAATTAATTTGCCAGCAACATAAGTTTAAAGTTTTCGCAAAAGTTTTTCAAAAAATCAACTGTGTCAGCCACAGACATTAACTAGCCACTGGGATGCATAAAGTATTTACTTGCGACGCATTATTTACGCCTTCACCTGCCATTAGTAGTAACGGAGCCGCATGACTACGCGCAAAAATTAAGTTTTTCAGCATTTTCTGCACGTACGAAATGTAACAATTTAGCTGCAAATACAAACAAAAAATACAACTTTTTCAACGACTCAAAAACAGACAGCCAACAGAAAGTGAAACGCCAAAAATTTCAAAAATGCAATGTGAATTCTTTGAATGTCAGGCGCTCTAGTCACTCTGTCAGTTACACAGTCGAAAAGTCACGCAGTCAGTCAGTCAGTCACTGAGTCAAAAAATGCCACAATTTCACGTTGTTTCAATCATGTTTTACGTGCTGTGCATGTCGCACCACCACCCAATTTGATGACAACATCCTATTTTGGGCAGCTGTTTTTTATTTTTTGCTACTGTATTGAATTAATTTAAAATTTTAATTTTTCTTTACACTTTCTGCAACTTTTACTTTCCTCCCAATGCCATAAAAACGTTTAATGCTTATGTAATACATTTTGTTGCTGGCCAAAATTAATTGACTTTGTGCTGTAATCCTTTTACTTGGTATTATGTGGTATGGTTTACCTGATTTCGTCCTTAACAATGCATTTTACAGCAATTACTTTGTCATGTTGTGCTATACTTTACAGGAAGCTTAATTCCTCGGTGGTAGCTGGTAGCAGCAATGATGGCGAACGTCTGGAGCGGAGCATAAGCCCTCGAGGCATCTGAGCAACGGCTTTGGCGCCTTTTAATCCAATGAAAAACGCCACAAAATTGCAGAAGAAGCACAAAACCGTACTTGTTCAACAAGAAAAGTCCTGCCATCAAACGACAAACATTCTACTCCTACGAAATGGTTTGATGCTGCTGGTGCTATTGTTGCTGCTGGTTGTCAGCGTCATTGTGCCTGCATTGCCAGCGAAGCACTGGCAGCTAGATGTTGCAGCTTCCTTCCTCGTGTCGGAGCGCCGCGCGTCTGTTGATTCTGTAACTACACCTGCAATCGCAGCTACATTGTTGTCATTCATTTATTTCAGCTAGCTGCCTCACTCGCAGACGCATCACTTAGATTAAGCCCTGCATTGTTTTGACTTTTGAAACACTGCGAAAAACATTTTTAAAATGTTTATAACGACCTCCGTCACCTGAAACTAACTTTGTCATCTCGAGAGTTTATAAAATTTTTTTGCTTCTTTTATTTACAACAAAAATGCCAGTAATATTATAATTTGTATTCAAATAATTTCCGAAAAAAGCAGTTGACTGTCGGAATTAAGTATATTTCATGATTTCAAAATTGTCCTGATAAAAATAAAAACAATTATGATAAGAATCATTAAATTTCTGTAAATAATTGATCAATGATTCACCGAGACAAAATGTCTTGCTTGTTTCAGAAATATTTCCGGCATATTTGTAAAATTTGGTGGAATTTTATTGGAAAATTTATGACATATTTTGGGAACAGGCAGAAAACAAAATCGCTATTCTTTGTTTGGAATATGTCTAAAAATGTTTTTAAACTGCCTCGACGCTACCAAAAATTGTGTCTGTGTTCACTAGATATATTTGACAAACAGCCAATAAATGAAATAAAGTCGACTTTAAAGATAGTATCAGCTTTTTGACAAATAAATATATGAGAAAATTGTCGAAAAAGCTGATACTATTTTTAAAGTCGACTTTTTTTGTTTATTGGTTAGGCTGAAACAAAATAATAAATTATAAATTTTTATATATATTTTTGGGTTGAAAAATTAACTTTCCTTAGGGTGACGGACTTTACGTACATTTACGTTAAACAAATTTCACTTGTTTTCGAATTCATTTTCTATTGAAATTAAAATGTTCTCAACAAAATTGAATTCAATTTCTATTTGCACGATACAAATGCGACTGAAAAATTTAAATTTTTTATTGAACACTTTAGTTTTCAAATTTTAATATCGAATTTATCTTCACTTGTATTAAAATTTCAATTCGGTTGACATTTTCTTATTGTACCATAAAAATTTAATAATTTCCAACGAATACTTTTCGTTACACTTTTCTAAAACGATTTCTATTCGAATTTTGTTGTTAAATATTTGATTTTTCATCGTAAATGATGAAATATGTCCGATAGATAACTGACCAACGGTTTTGGTCCGATTCTAAATAATAATAAATAATTTGAATGAATTATAGTTTGTGCATGGATGACATACTCAGGATCCTTGCATTATAATTAGTAAATCAAAAGGAATTCAATTAAAATATCATCATTGTAGAACGAAAAGTCACCAAATACATTTTTATGAAGAACTTAAATTTCGAGTTTATTGATTAATATTATAAAAAGTAATTGATGCATTTTTAAAGTTGAAATGAGATAAAAAATTGAGATCATTGATTAAAAATTGGCAGATATATAAAGATTTTTATAAATGAATATTTGGCTTTTTAAAATGTATTAGATGACTTTTTGTTCTACAACGACGATAAGTTTCATATTTGATTTTCCATCGATAGTAAATATCATAAAATGCACGATTTTCATATATTATTCAATCGTTTTGATCATAATAACAGCATGGAAATAACCTCTACCAAATTATTTTTTTTAAGTGTTATAGACCCTAATCTCAATAATTAGGATATCATATTGTTGATGTCATATTGATGATTTTATAACCTTTTTATATTTTGGCGATCTGTAACTTCGAAACGACATAGTCTTAAAATAGTTTGTTTGTTTAGTTTCGTGATTTATGTTCATAATACTAATTTTTTAAAATTCTGCTTGTATATGAAATACATAATATAATATTTGAAAAATTTCTCCCAGTGTAACGTTTAACATACTAATTACTCCACATTGCCTCCCTATATAAAATGTGTCTTTCACTGTGTAGAACACTAAAATCTACAAAGACTAATGACCGAAAAAATGTTGGTTAAAAAACCAAGACAAAATAGATGTAACAATAACAAAAATTAACAAAAGATGTTGAAATTTTTTGAAAGAACAATAATTTCAAAACAAAGTAGACTGTATTACAAAATATATTTAATAATTTAGTTATTGTAGAAAGGCTCATTAAAAATACCTTTTAAATAACGTACAATTCTTGGCATTTTTTAGTATATAAAAAAAAACCAACATTTTATCAGCAAACTAAAGGGTTTTTCAATAAGAGCGCTACAAAAGTTTTTTTCAAGGGTTTTTCAACAGGGACGCTACAAAAGTAGAGCGACAGGGCAGCAAACGACGACATATTTCTTGCCGCTCTTTTGACATTTCTCTTCAGTAAGGTTATCTTCAGTAAGATATACGAGCCAACAACGAGTCGAAATTATTAAAATTTACTACCGAAATTCGAATTCGTATATCTTTCCATCATGAAATGGCAAACCTTACTGATGAGAAATGTCAAAAAAGCGGCAAGAAATATGGCGTCGTTTGCTGTCCCTGTCGCTCTACTTTTGTAGCGTCCCTGTTGAAAAACCCTTACTTAAATAGTTAAAACTATTATCTGGTTTGGCTCAAGTGCGCCACCACTTGAATCGCAAATTCCGCAAATATTTTATTTTCTACATTAATTAGTGAATGCTTCTACTTTAGCTAGAATGTAATTAATTTAATTATGTTTATAAAATGTGATTAAGTAGTAGAATTTTTCGTTTTTACTCTTTTACCACTTGTGCTGGTAACAATTCGTTAGTTATTTATACTGCCTGCCGGATGCTAACCTATCGATTTCTAGTAAGAATAAAAAATTGCTTTGTATCCTTTAAAGTGACTTAAAATTTATGCAAAGTGTTGTCTGGTAATTACTTCACTTTTATGGTACTTTTTTATGTTTTGTCTACTTGTGATATATTTTCTGGACGTTCTTTCTAATTCATTCTTGTTAATTTATCAACTATTGTCGCTACCCTCTGTTTATACATTATTCAGTTTAAGTTTTCTTTGTTTTATTTCAAGGATTCATTTGATACATCCTGCAAATCGGAGCAACAAGTTTCACATTCTGTTTTTAATGCGCTCCATTTCTATAACCACTAATTTAGTTGAATGTGATTAGGGTTCTAATTACTTTTTATAGTTATACGGTTGAAGAATTAAATGATAGAAGGGAGTATTGACTAGTTGTTATTTGATATCTGGATAAAAGTTATCATTCATTTGAAACTTTTGTATTTAATTTCATGTTTCATTTTCGGATATCCCATTTTCATTTGATTTTTTTTTTTAACATAGTTTGAATAGAACCAATTCAATTTAAGTCCGATTTGTTGACTAATCTATCGGAAATTCATTCGATCTTTAGTTATTCAGTTATGTTCAATATATATATAAAATATATAACAATGTTCTTATATTACTGGCCGTTATTTTAACCGATCTATCGTATACTATCGAATATGTTCTGAAATTCACTTCGATTTTAATACGTTTATTTAATAACCGAATTCTGTAACAGCTAAGTAGTTCTATTTTATTTGAAATTCTAATAAGTACTCGTTATAAAGAAGTTACAAGTCGTAATTATTTCTACAATTATTTTCTCTATTCTCTCTTGAAGCTAAATATTTAATTTGTTTGGCATGTTTTAGACTTCAAAACAAAATGTTCTATATTTTTTCTCAAACCTCTTCTAGAACAACTTCCTGATATAAAACTTGTCACTGTCTGTGGTATTAATTGATAAACATTTCAGTATTGACATATTTTCACGAGTGCCTCGTTATGTTTTTCTTTACTCTTCCTTGCTATCTTTGCCTAACATGACCTCTTTTCTTTGTACTCAGTGTACTATATCAATTATTGACAGACGATAAATATATCGTTCGTAGCATTCTATTATCAAGGTTTTAGCCGACTTGTGCCAAGCTCTGGATAGTACCTACGTGACGTTATTTCTCGTTGTGGTATCCGAGTATTTTAAGTTATTAAGCAATATTTTGTTTGTTTGTTTATCTAGTTACAGAAGATAACTATTATTCTTTGATACTCTTAGAACATTTTTGTACCAGAATAGTACAATTTTTGTATCTGCTTTAGTACAGTATGATTTTTTTTATTATAGAAAATTAAAATGTTTAGTGCGATAGTTTGACAAATTTATATTATTGAAGTGTTTCTTGTAAATCTGAGTTTTAAATATAATCACAGTATATAATCTGTAAAAATATATATCATTCAGTTAACCGAACGACATATTAGCGATATATTTTATAGATTAATCAATTTTAAAGATACCACTGTGTTAAGGTATTCGATAAAATACAATCTATCTATACCATTTACAAATGTATTTCAGAAAAGATCAATTGAAATTCCGAAATTCCATTTGAAATTCAAAAGACCTCAATTGAAATTCAGAAATTCCATTTGAAATTCAAAAGACATCACTTGAAATTCAGAAATTCCATTTGAAATTCAAAAGACATCAATTGAAATTCAGAAATTCCATTTGGAATTCAAAATACATCAATTGAAATTCAGAAATTCCATTTGAAATTCAAAAGACATCAAGAGAAATTTCGAAATTCCATTTGAAATTCAAAAGACATCAATTGAAATTCAGAAATTCCATTAGAAATTCAAAAGACACCAATTGAAATTCAGAAATTTCATTTGAAATTCAAAAGACATCACTTGAAATTCAGAAATTTCATTTGAAATTCAAAAGACATCACTTGAAATTCAGAAATTCCATTTGAAATTCAAAAGACATCAATTGAAATTCAGAAAATCCATTTGAAATTCAAAAGACATCAATTGAAATTCCGAAATTCCATTTGAAATTCAAAAGACATCAATTTAAATTCAGAATTTCCATTTGGTATTCAAAAGACATCAATTGAAATTCCGAAATTCCATTTGAAATTCAAAAGACATCACTTGAAATTCAGAAATTCCATTTGAAATTCAAAAGACATCAATTGAAATTCCGAAATTCCATTTGAAATTCAAAAGACATCAATTGAAATTCAGAAATCCATTTGAAATTCAGAAATTTCATTTGAAATTCAAAACACATCAATTGAAATTCCGAAATTCCATTTGAAATTAAAAAGACCTCAATTGAAATTCAGAATTTTCATTTGAAATTCAAAAGACATCAATTGAAATTCAGAAATTCCATTTGAAATTCAAAAGACATCAATTGAAATTCAGAAATTCCATTTGAAATTCAAAAGACATCAATTGAAATTCAAAAATGTCCATTTGAAATTAGAAAATCTCATTTGATAATCAGAAATTTCCATTTGAAATTCAGAAAATTTCCATTTGAAATTTGCCATTTGATATTCAGAAAATTTCCATTTGAAATTCAGAGATATCCATTTGAAATCAAGAAATTTTCCATTTGTAATTCAGAAATTTACATTTGAAATTCAGAAGTTTTCATTTGAAATTCCGAAATTTTCATTTGAAATTTATATCGAAATTTCTGAAATTTAAATGGAACTTTCTGAATTTTGTTTAGCGTGATCGTAATGCGATATAATTTCGATACACACATTTATTGTTTTATTTTTTTTTATTTATATATCATATTTTCCTCGTAACTCTTTACTAATTACAACTTTTTTTATGATAACCCAGGCAATTTCAACTCTTCTATAACAGAAAAAACCGCACAATTAGCTAAAGTTAGCAACTACTTTCATTTGCGAAAATTTCCCTCTCGGATTTGCATTTAAAATTAAACACTTGTTAATTGCAGTTAGTTATTATGTATTGTTATGCAAAGTGAGTGAGAAAATTGTCATCGTTTGTCAAGCAAATCGTGGCAAAAGTAAGAGTCATACACAAAACAAGTGCAGCAATTATATGCAGTAGCAGCATGCATATCTACCGGCAAAAATATGCAAATACTTTCCACATCATCAACATGCACAGAGGCACATATAAAATGTGCATTTTTCACCATTTGCGATAATACTTACTCGACTGACGACCGACTGACTGGCTGACTGACTCATTGCTTGATTGATTGAGTTTTGCTCAATACGTCGAATTAACCATATTTGCTGTAAATATGCGGAAATTGTGTTATACACTATGCTATAAAAAGTATTTACTTGATTTTCAACTATACTAAATCTACGAAAATTATTGGAATTCGAAAATACAAAAACTTTTCACTTTGTACTCAGCGTGATGGGACCTACAGTTTAATGTCGAAACGTAACGGTTTTCTTAGACAATGTTTTTTTTTTACTCTCGTAGTTTTGCCATTGCCTGGTTCTTCTGTAATATTTAACCGGTCCTAAGTACCATTTTTATATGAAACCTACCGGCAGGGCTGGCATATTTTCTCAATCCAGATGAATGTTTTTGGATTTTGTCCACCTAAAAATTCGTGATTTTTTTTACTTGTTTTGTTTTTTGTGGATTTTATTGATTTTCGTAAATTTTTCGGGAATATTTCTTTTTTTTTTAATACGCATTATATCTTAGGAAATATATTTGTGATTGTCAGAGTACGATTTATTTTTGAAAATTTAAGAATTGGTTATAAACCGCCAAATTGAAAACAATTATTTGGATCACAGCTCTGGTTATGTCAATAATGAAATGATTCAAAATTTTAAATGTAAATAAGATTTTAAAAAAATAATATTTAGTGGTCAACAATAAATAGTTTCAACGCTCAACAACATATTAGCCAACATAGGCCTTTATTTAGAGCAAGGCCAGCACTTTGGATTTAATTCAACCCGAATCTATTCCAACTTCCAAAGAGGTAGACATGGATTGAATTTTTTAGATTCTAAATCTTTTAGATTCTTGTTATAAAGAAGAAATTCAAAATGATTGTTCCTCAAAGTATGTTTCAACCAAAGCTTATTTACTAATTCTGGGCAGCGAAGGGACAGGATGTAATACTTAAAGAACCGATAAATCCTATTGAAATTATATTATTTACAAAAAAACAAAAAAAATCAAATAAAACCAAAAAAAAAAAAAAATGCAATTAAATCCAATAAAATCTAAATAAAAAATCCGATGGATTGGATTTTATCCACCCCTGCCTTTACACCTGCTTTAAAACCTTTACACCTATCACAGAAATGTTCTTCAAGTTCCTGTTCTTAGTCAAGTGAAATTCAAAAGACATCAATTGAAATTCAGAAAATCCATTTGAAATTCAAAAGACATCAATTGAAATTCAGAAATTTCATTTGAAATTCAAAAGACATCACTTGAAATTCAGAAATTCCATTTGAAATTCAAAAGACATCTATTTAAATTCAGAAATTCTATTTAAAATTCAAAAGACATCAATAGAAATTCATAAATTCCATTTGAAATTCAAAAGACATCAATTGAAATTCAGAAATTTCATTTGAAATTCAAAAGACATAACTTGAAATTCAGAAATTCCATTTGAAATTCAAAAGACACCGATTTAAATTCAGAAATACTATTTAAAATTCAAAAGACATCAATTAAAATTCAGAAATTCAATTTCAAATTCAGAAGACATCACTTGAAATTCGGAAATTCCATTTGAAATTCAACAAACATCACTTGAAATTCGGAAATTCTATTTGAAATTCAAATTCAAAAGACATCACTTGAAATTCGGAAATTCCATTTGAAATTCAACAAACATCACTTGAAATTCAGAAATTCTATTGGAAATTCAACAAAAATCAATTGAAATTCAGAAATTCCATTTGAAATTCAAAAGAGATCAATTGTAATTCAGAAATTTACATTTGAAATTTAATTGATGTATTTCTGAATTTCAATTGAAATTTTCTGATATTACATTTGTATATGATAGAGTTTACATCTTAGCTTTACAAAAGTAATTCCGAGACAAAATATTTCATAGGTTATTTACAGTATATCGGCAGATTTCTGGCAAAAAGCTCTGTTTTCTGGCAGATTTGCCGCAGGGCACATGTAGATGTTTTTCATCAGCAGGTTTTACGCAGTCAATCGGTCTGTAACGTGCGCAAACAGACTTATGGAATGTTTTTGGAATTCTATTTGAAATAACTGTAAAATTATAACATGTTTTCAGCAGAATAGCAGTTGTTGGCAGACAATATCTCTATCTGAGATATTGTAATGTTCAATGTTTTAATATTTGAATGTTACTTAATTCGGTTTATTGTATATTCATTCTCCTATATAATCTATGTCGTTTGGTAAAATTTACTCTTATTTGCTAATTAAATATATAAATTTAGTCCATTCAAACCAGATTCCATGGCCAGGTTTCTACCGTTTTCATTCACAGAATTGGATGGAAATTGATAGATTTTATACACATTTCCCACTTGACCTATACAACTTCTTAAAATATCTGCTTTTCATAACAATGAAATGCTTGTTTGCCTGCCAGGTTTCTTCCATATTCCTACCGAAAAGGTATTTACGAAAACACTCTTTGATTACAGTTGTTCCACAAGACATTAATACGTTTCTCATTTTATGTAACCTATACCATGTTTAAAAGTAGCAATTAAAACCTGTCAAAGTAAGCGATAGTTATCACAGCAACCATAGTTTATGATTCTCCCAACAACGTCGCACACATTTGCGCCCTATTTTATCTCTCAACTATTCGCTGTAATCATTGTCTTGTTAGCACTTACTTTTTACTGTACGCCTTGCTTCATTGCTACCAAAGACAACAACAGTTCGCTAGGTTGCCTCCATCATAACTTAACTAGTTTATAAATTATATAACTCTTAAAAGATGGTGGTTCTATAAAAATGCACAGAATTTCAAGTGGCTGACAACCAGTTTTAATAACTACGCGTTTATTTTGCAAATATTTTGTTGTTGGTTTTCATAATTATACATCTTGTAGAACGATGTTGTTACAGGTGCAGAATTAAAAAAAAAAAAAACAATAAAACAATTAAAAAAAAAAAACCTTTAATAGTCAGTTACCCTACAACTTGCGGCCAGAGTTAATAATTTTTGCGTCAACATGGTGTATTGTGGGTCTGTTGAAAACCATATGGTGTAGGCTACCTTCAAATCGGTCAGTGAGTGATTAAGTATTTTTGTTTCTTTTGTCAGTGCTTTTGTTTTAGAATTTATTGTATATTCCGGTAAAAGGTTTCATCCATAAAGTATGATTATTGTCATCATTTTAATGTGGTTTCAGGTTCATTGTGCGGATCATGGTTTTCTTAGTATTATAGGTAACTAATGCCTATTTGAAAACTTGCTCAACTTCTTTATTTTGTGAATACTACATGTTAGTTGCCCTTAAAAATTGTGCTCAAAATTTGGATAAACCTTGAATTTGATTTAAAATTTAAAAATAATTAAAATATCAGTAAATAAGAATTAAATATATTTTAATTAAAACTTTTGTAATATGGCGATTAAATATTTTTGAATATTTGTAAAAAATCATTTATTTGAAACTTGTTTGCTTTTCCTTGTTCCCACCATAATTCATTAATGTTTTAATAAAACAATTTTTAATTTCACATAAATCGACTATCGTCAAATAATATCTGACACTAATGCCCCATATTTTGATAACTATTTCGGTTTTTCTTTGCGTGTGAAAATTAGTGACATGTTTATCCGCGCGTCAGAATCGCATTCGTTGTCTTTACCACCGAAAATCAGCCACGTTCCAAAAGATTCTTCGTCGCTTTCGTGTGAAATGGGAAATTTTTCGAATTTTCCACACATGCTGCACATATGGTTTTTGGGTGACTTTTGTGTGCTTTTTTTGGGTGTTTGTCACAAAAATTTGACAAAGAAAATATTTCAAATAGCATTTGTATTTTATATAAACTGTAGTAAATTAAGATAAAACTCTCAAAAATGTTTTCGAAATCTGCATTTTGTATAGCTCTATAGTTTTGTTAAATATTTCTCTACAAAGTTTTTACTGCACTTAAAAACATCACAACTTAGTCACTAACTTTCACGGAAACTCATATAAAATGCACTGTTTCGTTATTTATAGCAAGTAGCGCCATCAGTAGAAATTCATCTACTGCTTGTACCGTGTTTCTTCGTACTATTTTTTTCTTCTTTCTCTATGCGAAAAATAGTTTATTTTTGTATTTAAACTTTTGCGCACATTTAATGGACTGCTGTTTTTTTTAAATTTCAATACAAAATTAACAGCATCCAGCGATGTTGTTCTGTTTTCCATTGAAATAACACAAATAACTGCAAATATTTTCGCAGCAATCATAATAACTCGCCTAATAGCAATGATAATGATGATGCTAATGAAAGTACTGATGGTTGCAATTATAATTTTCTCAAAATACGAAATAAACAAAACTCGAACTAGTTACGTACGACGTTGTCTGGAACGTGAACTCTCAAATAATGATATCATAAATATATTTTTAATGAGAAATTTTCTCTTTTTATAGTGTATCTAAGGTATACTACCAATCTGTGTATTTGTCCGTCTGTCTGTCTGTCTGTCTGTCTGTGTCTTGTCGTATCTCCTATAGTTACTATGTGCGTATTTTGCAAATGCAGCATGAAAATATGAAAATAAATAATAGACAAACAAATATAAAATTGGAGCAATGCCAACTGAGAATATAATTTGCTGTTTTACGTTTCACAAATTGTTATATTTGGCGCGTGAGACTTTTGTACCACCCCAAACCAGACGGTTTCTCGTTTTTCCGCCGAACATCGTTTTCCATCATTTGCCTGAGTTATTTTCTATTGACCATGCACTTGTTTCTTGGGAGAATACATAAAAATTTTAAATACTTTAGTCTTTTCTTTTTAAATAAAGTTTTTAGTTTTAATTTATTCGTCGTTGTTTTTAGACGAATAATATCGATACCTTCCAGTCAGAATATTGTTACCAGTACTTCAATATATTTTTAAATAGCAAAATTGAAAACCTCTTATTACGTAAATACTTTCAAAAATTAAAGTTTCAATTTTGAAGCGTTATTTTCGTCTCTTTTTTAATTTTGTTGATTGATTAGATTATGTAGTATATTCTAAATTAAAATTCATAATTTAATAATCATGGAAATAATCTACAAAACCAAAATTTCCGAAATGGTATTGAAATCGTTCTGAAGTAAATTTCACTTTTCTACAAAACGACATCCCATGTATCATTTCTATATGATTCGCAGGTGCGGATTTTTACTGCGTACTCAGTTTTTTTGCTATTACGTCTCGTTTTATCGAAATTTTAGAATACAAAACTTTTTGAAACAATTACTAGTTTTTGTTTATTTAAAAAAAAAAATAAAATAGATAGAAAAAAAGTTAGTAATTTTAGATTCTAAATGCTCAGAAATAAATCAAACATTGTCTACAAAAAATCACAAAAGTTCGTGCTTAGATCCAATTATGTCAATAACTTATCGGAATATTAGCATATTAATATATTAAAATTAGTAAAGGCAATTAAAAATAATATAATAATATAATAGTTTGGCGCTACAGTCCTGTTTCGAACTTCGGCCGAGCCATTTTGAGCTGTGCGTGTTATATTTGTACTCAAAGTGGTGGGACCTACAGTTTATTGCCGAATCTGAACGGCGGGTGAGAGCTTTTCATAGGCAATGTTTTACTCTCGTAGGTTTGCCATTTACTGCCGAGAGGTAGCGCGGTTTAGAAAAATTTTTCTATGAAAAGATGTTGTTAGCCCCCAGTCCAGGCTCGAACCGGGGACCTTTCAGCTCGCAGTCCAACGCACTAACCACTGAGCTACCGCGGCTACAAAAGTCTAAAATTTCGATTGTAATTTTTTTTAAACATTACTTACACAGAAAAAAAAATATGAAACCATTATTCATTAATATTATGAATTTTTTCATCAACTACCAGATTCAGCATATTGATACCACCGTTCATAAATAGACATATTGATGAATACATTCATTATATATATGAAATTATTCGTACTATCGAACATCATAGTAAAGAACGAAATATTCAATACAATGAATATGAAACGTCATATTGATGAATTTGTTAATAATATTTATGAACATAATTTTTTTTACGAATTTTTCAAAAAAAAAAAAAAAAATATTAGAAAATAATTCGAAAAAAAAGTGTTGTTGTACAAATTTTATTTAAAAAATAACAGAAAATTTTAAAATTAAAAAAAAAATCGAAAAAAAAACGTTCAAACAAACATTTTTTTAAATAAAACTTTTTATTAATAAAAAGTTGTAATTATAAATAAATATATTTTAAAACATTATAAAAGAAATAACATACAAGAACTACTTAAGAACTGAGAAGTACGACAAATAATGAACGAAAAATAAATATTTTGATTGAAATTTGGTTTGATGTACAAGATTCATCAATATGAAGTAAAATATGTTGTATTTTATGTTTTCGTTCATTAATATGATGAAACGTATTCTTCACATACAGTTACCAGTTTCGACAGTTACCAAGCGTTCATCATATTTATGATCGCATTCATAACATTAATGTCGTTAGTCATTAATATTGTGAATAGTTCAATGAATACAATGAATCATGGTTTGAAGAACAGCATTCATCAATATAATGTACATTTTTTTTTCTGTGTAGTAGTAAAAAAAAAACTGAGTAATCACACACAAAAAATTATCACCAAAAATTTCGCCAACTACCAATATTCATCATATTGATGATTTCATTCATTGAACTAAAATCGTATTTTTAAATGTTTTTCATTTTCAATATTTTTTTTTTAACATCAAATTTCAAACACAAATATGTATCCATTTACACATTTATGCATTTATAATTCTTATACGAGTTATTATATTTAATTGCTAATTATGCGAAGACTCCATTTCATCATATTAATGAATAATGTACATCATATTGATGAATTTTGCTCATCAAACCACATTAATGAAATATCATAAATCTGTAAATGGAGACAATTTTGTTTTTTTAATTTGATGTTATAAAAAATATTAAAAGTGAAAAACATTGAAAAAAAAAACGATTTTAGTTCAATGAATGAAATCATCAATATGATGAATACTGGTAGTTGGTGATATTTTTTGTGTGCAGTCATCATCACAACCCTCGAATTGTAAAAATTGGAGGATGTCCATAGGAATAATCGTTTTAAATAGTGCTATGAATCTGATAAACCAAATTATTTAGTACACCCAGAAAAAAATACTATATAAATAATAGTTTTTTACTATTAAAAATAGTCAATAGGATAAATTATTATTTTAATCGGAAAATACCATTAAATACTAGAAAATACCATGACATTGCCATTGAGTTTATATTTTTTTTTTTTGGAATATCTACTAAGATCCACAGCACTCAGACAGACTATATCCATTGTACTGTGAAATCTATTCCCTACAATTTTGTGGTTAATATCACCACGAGTGCCCATGCCCAAGCCGGGATTCGAACCCGAGACCTTCAGAATGCAAGTCCAGCGCGCTACCTATAGACTGCTGAGGCCGGCTTTGAGTTTATATGAAAAGATTTATTTTTTGTATACTATTAAATTAATAATTATCCCATTGACCAATTTTAATGGTATTTGAGCGAATTTTTTTCTGGGTGTAATGACCAAAGAATTTGTTCTTCATTTTTTATTGAAAATTAATTTATCTAAATTTAAAAATTATTACCAGCACTTAACAAGAAAACATCCAAAAGTTTTCTTTAAAATATGTTTTATATTAAAATTTCTCACGACTTCGAGTTTATTAAAACAAACCTGATTTATATGACTAGTTTTGTGTCAAAAATACATAAATATTTTATGGTGATTAAGAAACTAAAGTTTATTTTAGTTTTAGAATTTTTTTATACTAATTCACAAACTCGTTAACTTTTACTTTTCAATCCAAAAGTCGATGATTTGCTGATTGCCATAATGCGTTACCATAAACACGAACTGCTCAAAATCAATTTCAAAGTCATAAAAACTCGTTAATTTTATATGTTTCGGAGGCTTTAAAACAAATATTGAAAAATGGATATTTATTTTTACGCGTATTTTTATGTGCCATGAACATCATCAACCGACCCGACCGACCATAAATAGAAATGTTTACGCATTTCCAGCAACCCATCAGTTTTCTATGGATGCTGCATCAGATGCATTTGTCATGCGTGCATTTCGTACGTCAGTCGAACTGTCATTTAGTCCATAGCACTAGTCACTTTTTGAAATTTCGCTTTTTTTTGTTTGTTTTGTTTTGTGTTTTTTTTTTCTTTTCGAAATATTTTAGAAAATACCATAAGACTAAAACCACATAGCATAGAAAGTGAAATTCATCTTTAAAGAATGCAGAGCAGACAAACAGATATACGGAAACATTTTTAAAATCTAATTTCCGAGATAAAATGTCTGTGTCTTTCAAACGCATTGTTTGGCATGATGCATACATCTCTAGTCTGTCTAAATTTTGTTGTTTTACCTTTGATTTTGTGGGCTCTAATTTTCTTTTTTGTTCCAGGGTGTAATATAAACTTTTGTCTCTAGCCGTTGATTGAAGCATCAGCTTCTTTAACTGATTAATGCAACCGCCTGCCGCATCTTCGTGATGGCGTGGTTGTCGGACACGCCGCGTGGATTGATTTCTAAGTTATTACAATTGTTTGAATATTTATAGACACTGAACATGTTTGAAAAATTATTGATATTACACAGCAATAAGAGGCTGGCTTTTTCGTTTTGAGTGGTAAAAACTATGCATTTTGAAAGTATTTAATACATTTTTAATTGGCTTCGACATGCATGCAGCAGAAACTGAAGCAACAAAAACCCCGGCAAATGTTTCCATATAACCAACTAATTAATGGCTTTGCATGATTAATATGCCGCCGATTTAATTAATTTTATGTAACCTGCATGCGGTTTATTTTAAATTTTTATTTTAAGTTTGGCGATTTCATCTGCGCATGGCTCCTCCACATGTTGTCTGATATTCAATTAATTTTGACTAATTTGACAATTTAATCAACGGCATCATGACACTGTTTCGCATCAACAAATTAAACAGTTTACATCAATCAGTCTATAACACTACTCAACAAAACGATAAACAATTTTTGCCATGGACAACCTATATATCAATTCTATATAATTCGCAACTACTGATTTTGACTGCATACTCAGTTTTTTTCTATTATATAACGTTTTTAAGAAATTTGCTCTTGAATTTTCAGGCCCTCTTCAGCCACTTTTTAGAATTAAAAAAATGCAGACCCTTTACACCGATAAATATACCGATAAATACTATTATTCCGATAGGTCTTTAAGATATTTGAATCTAAACTCGGAAAATATTGATTTTGATCGAGTATTGATTTTGAGAGGGCATATTTGAAACAGTATAACGGGTGGAAAAAAGTTAATAATTTTGATCGTTAGTTGGAACTATGTTTTGAATAAACATACATTATTTTTAAGAGTATCACTAAATTTTAAATACTAAAAAAATAATCCAAAAAGAGTCTAAACAAATCATAATTTTTCATATTTAGATCCAACTAAATTGAAAATATATCGTAGTATTAGCATTTTTGGGTATATTAAAATTAGTCTTCATAATTAGATGAAAAAATCATTTAACATTTTTTGAAAAACTGGTTTTGTTAAGTACTTTAAAAATGACTAAAAAGGGCCTTTATCAAAATCGTCACGTATTATCGACTTGCTGATTTTGATGGGTATTTTAAAAAAAGTAGAACTGATGAACAAAAGTTCGAGATTTTGAATGTTAGTTTGAACTATAAACTGGATAACCATATATCATTTTTGTGTTTTTCTGTAGATCCTAAATGCCAAAATAAAAAAAATGGTCAAAAATAGTATAAAAACAAATTTTGAGTTTGGATTCAAATAATTTAAAAACCTATTTGAGTATTAGCATTAATTTATATATTTAAATTAGTCTGGACAATTGAAAGAAAAATTGCGTTTAAAGTTTTTTGAAAAACTAGTTTCGTAACTAGTTATGTAATTTTTCACGCATTGTATTGCAGTCTAACCATCAAACTTGAAAACCCATTTTCGCACGAATCTTTTGTTAAACCTTGGTTTAAATATATTTTTTAACAAATGCAAAAATAAGTAAATCAACATGCTCATTATTCAAAGTTCGTTCTTGCATTAAAACTTTGCCAAAATTCAACTGTAACCTCCAGCTATTTTAAGGCTCCAGTTACCTACCATCAAAATTCAACAGTTTACTCTAGGATGCAGTTAAATGAAACGAACTATAACTACTTCAAAACACGTACATAGTGGGCTCAAAAAGCAGAGTATACCTCATTTAGACTAAGTAGAGCTTGTTACCAATTCGTTCTGCATTTTGACCATATTATAACTAAAGTCAGTGCCGCCTTTTATTGGTAATTTATATGAGTTCCAAAAACAAATACCATGCATTGTAGAGACTTTCGTTTTTTTTATTTTTGTTGTCGGTTTTTTTTTATATTTTTTGTTTAGTTTGCAAAGCAGAACTAATTATTTATTTTTGTAACGTATCTCTCGTAGTGACTGAGTGAGTGAGTTAGTGACAAAGTCGCTCTGCGTCCAAGACCTGTCTTAATTATGGAACTTTAATTTATTATTTGCTGATGTTTTCATTGCTGGCGAGCCAATGTTGTGCTGTCCACATCGTCATCATCAACATGAACAACATCACCAATAGCAACTTCAACATCAACTATATCTTGTTTGGGTCTTTTGATGCTGTCATCATTTTCGTTTTAAGTCTTTGAATTCAAGTCTAAACAAAGATTTTTGTTGATTTTTAAGCTTTTAATTAGAAAACGTTAAAAGAAGAAGAAACACTTGGAAAAATAATTCATTTGTTTTAATAACTTTATTTTAATTAAAATTTGTAGATCAAGTGAAACTTAAATTTCATTAAACTATACCATTTTCAATTAAATTTGCAAGTTTTTCATTTGAAATTCGAACAAAAATTCAAATAGAATTGTGATTTTTCATTTCAAATTTAGTAAATTACAAATGAAATTAAAGTTTTCCCTTTTAAATTGAGAAAATTACAAATAAAATTGAGATTTTACATTTTAAATTGAGAAAATTTTGTTTAAAAGGATATTTTCCAAATTCAAATTAAGGCTTTTCATTTGAAAATGAGATAATTCTACATTTAATTTTTATTGATATTGTTATATAACCAATGAAATGAAATTCAAATGGAAAATCTGAATTTGTTTTTGCAATTTTTCAAAATACAAAATATTTTTCCAATTTCAAAATATGTGAAATAAAATTTTCATTTCCCATTTGAAATTGAGAAAATAAATAAATTGAATTAGAGAACATTACACATAAAATTGAAAACAAAATAAAATTTTTTTTTTCAAATTTTCCAATTTCAAATTTATTAATTTAATTTAAAATTCTGATTTCCCATTTGCAATAAAAAAAAAATTACTACTCCATTTGGAAATGAGAAAATAAAAAGTTTAATTGAAATTTTCCATTTGAAATTTAGCAATTCCATTTGAAAAGGAGATTTTCTATTTGATATTGAAATAAAGATAAATGAAAAGGAATTCAATTGGAAATTTGAATTTTATTGCATTTTTCCCATTCAAATGTAAAAATATCAAATAACATTAGGATATACCATTTGAAATTCAGAAAATTACAAACGAAAATGAGATTTTTCCATTTGAAAATATCAGATTTCCTAACAAAAATGAGATATTCCATTTGAAAATCCAATTGAGATATTCCATGTGGAATGGAAAGTAATCCAAATGACATTTCCCATTGGAAATAAACAAATTTCCAAATTAAATTGAGGCTTTTTATTATAAATGATAAAAATTATAAAAGTAATTAAATTTTTTTAATTGAAATTAATTGAAAATTACAATTAAAATGGAATTGAAATGGGAAAGACATCTTTTTTTTTAAGTTTCTCAATTTAAAATGAAAAATCTCAATTTGAATGTTTTCCCATTTAAAATGGAATATCGAAATTTCATTTGCAATTTTCTCAATTTCGAAATTTTCGAAATTTCATTTGCAATTTTCTCAATTTCAAATGCAAAAAATCTCAATTTCATTCAGAATTTTCTCAAATTCAACTGGAAATGGTATACGTATTATATATTTCACGATTTTTGGTAAATCTCTTCTTGTTATAGTTTTACTATATTTTCTGATATATTCAAACGCATTCTGCTTTGTTATTTACCCGTCTTTTTAATCGTAATTTATTTATTCTAACATCTAAATATTTTCTTATTAAATTCGAAATATAACGCTATAGTACTACAAATATTTTCAAGCATTAATTTCTTATTTCTGCAAATTTTATTTATTTCGTTCTAGAGTGCATTGCATTTTGCACTGTAACTTAAAAGTTGTTGAAATTTATTGTCTGAGCGCTGCCGCCGCCACATTCCGTAGTATCACGAACTGTAGCTGATGGTGTTAAATTTTTCTGAAAATAGTTTTTTTTTTTTTATTGTTATTGTTGCTGAGTATTAATTCGCTTGAAAATGTATTTGCGCAAAAAATGTATTTGTCACTGAAATACTGTAAATAATTTGATTTAGAAATAGTTCTGTTACATGAGTCTGACTAATTGTACACGCAAAATAAAAAAAAAACAATTATAAATGAATGTCATAATGAATACCATTTATTACAAAAATGATTGAAATCTGAAACTTTATAATGATTACATTTTAAGATTAGAACAGTAAATGATGGTCATAAAGGTGATATCATGAACTAACGAATAACGAGCATAAACATCATAAAGACGACGATACGAGTGAGGAATGTCGATCATGTTTCTTTATCGACATTTAGCGTATTCACAGTTCGTCGTATTTTAGTATGGTATTCGTACCATGTAGTATATATACGACACACTAACAAATAAACGTCAATTTGTTGTTGCATCCCTTATAAAAGAGAAATACCACCAGTGTTGTATTTGAGAGTACCCCTGAGGCATGTTTTTTAGTGTCGTATTTTGTGAAATGAAGATTAATTGTGAAATTGAAGATAAATAGTACGCACAAAATGTTAATTTATTTGTTTTTATTTTTAACTAGAGGCATATTTATGATAACTTGAAAAAATTCAAAATTTATAAGCATCAGCTGCATTTATTTGACGAAACATTTGAACAAGCAAAAAAGTGGTGGTCACAGTTTAAATGGCATACTCTCGTATTCATACAATGTCGTACCAATACCAGAACTGTGAATACGCTAAATATTGCTTACACATAAAACATGTTGCTCTAATTAACAATCATGGGTTTTCTCACCTCGAACTCAAACTTGCATCTCCAAAATCTTAAGGAGACGTATCAATTTTGTTAAATTTTGATTAGATTTCAACAGCATTTATTAGAAATTACGAGCCTACATTTTAACGTTATGAAATATTAACTTTATATATCGTCGATGATACTGCAATACCGCTTATCTACAATTTCGAATACTGCTTACAAAATGAATTTTACAGAAGAAAGAAAAACTGTTTTGTATCGCTATTCTGAACTTACTTCATGCAAAATTAAATATGTCATATATTTAACTGATCAAAATATCAATTAAAATCGAATTATAAGACAAATTTAGGCGATATTTTCACATGTAGTTGAGCGGTATTACAGTATCATCGACGATATACTTTTATATATGTTACAAACCCATATGTTTATAATATAAATCTATATAATTTATATAATATAAATCTATATAATTTATATAATATAAATCTATATAATTTATATAATATTAGCTGGACCCGTACACGACTCGTGCAAATATTATGTGAATGCAAGGTTATTGAGCAATTTTATTAATATAAAAAACATTTTTATTATTTATATCAGTGCTTCGCTGTGGACGTTTTTTTATTGGTTTTATGAATGTAGTAACCAAAACCATACTAATTATCCGATAAAACAACTTTTCTCATAGACAATTCTTTCTCAGACTGTGCTTTCCCGTAGAATTCTTCGCAGTAGAATTCATTCCCGTAGAATTCATCCCCGTAGAGTTTTTTCCAGTAGAAGTTTTAGTGTGGTTAGTTTTAGCGTGGTGAGTTTTAGTGTGATGAGTTTTAGTGTGGTGAATTTTAGTGTGGTAAGTTTAAGTGTAGTGAATTTTATTGTTGTGTGTTTTAGTGTGTTGAATTTAAGTGTGGTGAATTTTAGTGTTGTCAGTTTAAGTGGGTCAATTTGAATGTGGTGAATTTTAGTGTGGTGAGTTTTAGTGTGGTGAGTTTTAGTGTGATGAATTTTGGTGTGGTGAATTTTAGTGTGGTGAATTTTAGTGTGGTTGATTTTGTTTTCTATCCTTTTTTTATTTTTTTATTGTTTTTGAGTTATAGCTTAAGTTTTGTGCTTTTACTTTTGATTTTGTATTTGATTTTTGCTTTTGTTTTTGTGTTTTTGCTTTTGTATTTTTTTTTTGTATTTGAGTTTTTTGTTTCATCTTTTTAGATTGTGTATGTGCTGAGTTATGTCGTTTTGAAAGTTTAGGTTGTATGGGAGGTGCCACGCCCCTTCGTCCAATACCGCCCATATATAGCCTATGACACCTTTCGGACTCCATAGTATCCTGGTGCAAAATTTCAGTTAAATCGGTTGAGCGGTTTAGACGTGATGCTGGAACAAACAGACTGACCGACAGACTGACAGACAGACGGACCAAGAGTTTTATATATATAGATAAATATAAATATAAATCTATACACATCGAAATTGTGTTTTTGAAAAAAGGTTTTTGTTCAATTTTATCTCTGGAACATATTTTCAAACATAAAAACCATAAAAAAAGTCGCTTCTTTTATTTGCATCTCTTTAGAAATGATTTCATCATAATTTTCACTGAACCAAAAAAAGTATATCTCCTCTAACTTTAATTGCATGTCATATCATTACTATTTATTAATAAATTTTCTTTCTTTTTTTCTATTTACAGGTAAGTTTTCAACTACTACAAAATCTGACAAACTCCACGTATGTATTGAGATCATTAAGTACCACAGCTTATCTAGATTACAACTCCGTACAAAATGTTACCCCATACTTAACCTCTTGGTACAATGATCACGCACGTTGGTTGCCCGGCTTTGTCTGAGATGTCAACTTCTTTTTCTGATGATTTAATAATAGCATTTATGCTCAATCTCCCTTCCCAGCACCGAAAAGTAATTAGAACTTTTCTGCTGCAACGTATTTCTTGTGCACATCGCCGTGTATTTCTCATGCATTCGACCCAAAAACTTCAATTTCTGTTTCTTATCAGATGGAATATGCATTAAACATAAGCAAAACAAAACATAAAAATAATAATCTTGACACTATAACGAGAACAAAATAAATTTCATGGGTGTGTAAATGTAGCTTTGTTCAAATGCCTTACCTTGTGGTACATATCTTATTTAAATACTATACCGAATAAATATATATCGTACCATAAATATTTGTGTGGTTATAGTTTATCATAAATTCCCGTTGCTGCTCATTCATGTTGGTTTTGTTGTGATTTAAGCCAAACACAAATTCACAAATTCATTTCCGAGCAACTCCTGCTTGGTTTATATTATTTTTTCTTTTCAACATCAAATTCTTCTTGTGCTGCATAAATATGTATCTTGAATTATGTAATACAGCTTGGCCGCCTCAGTCAGTTGTTCTGGCTTGTAATCAGAATTTTAATGAATAATGTTCGCAGTCTCCGAAAATGTGTGTGTGTGGAACATAAATGAAATTAAGGAATACAACACAGCACAAAGTCTGTCTGAAGTTTGTTTCGGACTTAACTCTGGAATACTTAACTATAATAAACTAAAAGAGCCAGCAGACTGGCTAACCAAAAAAATATATATATAACCCAGGGTGAGGAAGTAAATCGAGACACACACGCACAGAAATCAACTCCGCGCCATCCCTAGTCATTGTCTCTTTTTGTCACTACACTTAGAAAAAGAAATACTAAACAATATTTTGTTTTAAAATAATTGGGCCATAGAATAAACAAAAATACTCATGGTAGAAATTGTCCGAGTATTAACATGAACAACATATGGTCATGGTTATCACGATTGGAAATCGTTTAGGGTTATTTTACAACTGTCGCTGTTCCGAACACAGTCAACTAGGGTAAGCCTAATTTTAAGTCCACTTAAGGCAATCTGTTCCATTCTTTACGAATTAACCTTATCTAAATCGTACTTAATGTAATTTGATCTGACACTTATCAACAATATGCATCGAATGAAATAAGGTTAGGATGAGGTAAAATTAAGTAGCCTGATCAGGCAACCTGATAAAATAGCTTTACGTTTTAAAACAGCAACTTACCTGATCATTGTCTTTTTTTTTAAGTCAGGCAAGCTAGAATGGCAAAAATTATACATTATGAACATAAATATGTTTGAACGAAGACAAAAATATGTTTGGCAATGCAATAATACTTTTGTTTCCATAAAGCTCCAAAGATATGCCTGCAAAGTTATGTTTGGGAGTGCCCTTTTTGCAGTGCATACCATTTTAAGTTTATTTCAAAATAATATTAATTATTCTACCATTAATTTAATAATTGTACCCTTATAAGATTTTTTGCGTGTACCACTTACTTGTCATTTTATGTTCTTCTCAACATGGGTCATACTTTTCGGTTCACTTAAGACACAAAGTTTTTTCTTTGCTGTTTTATATCAGTTTTTTTTTTTAGTATGGGGTTCACTGTGTCTTCTTGTATAGCTGTGATACCTGTTTTCTTTTTGGTTTTTATTTTTTTTTTTTTTTTATTTTTGTAAATTGGTTTAAATAATTGCGTTCTCAAATTGCTTTTCATATTTTTTTTACAAAAAAAATGTACACTTCCGAAATATTTAAGCATACTTATTTTACTCAATTTTAACTTTTAGTTTATCTTTTTTTTTGTGACATCCTTATTAAATAATGGTTTTCGATTTAATCTTTACATACACCCAGATAAAAAATACTTCAAATTGGTCAATAGGACAATTATTAATTTAATAGTATGCAAAAATAAATCTTTTCATATAAACTCAATGGCAATGTCATGGTATTTTCTAGTATTTAATAGTATTTTCCGATTAAAATAATAATTTATCCTATTAACTATTTTTAATAGTAAAAAACTATTATTTATCTAGTATTTTTCTGTGTGTAGGGAGGGGCATCATCTAATACATCATCTATATACTAACCTATATAAAAATCTAAAGATGAGCATTTTTGTTACACAGTATTGTACAATGCACATAATGTCAAGGTTTCCATAATAATAATAATATAATCATTACCTTCGTTATGATATTTGTAGTAAACTATTATTGGTTCAACGCTAGATTCTGTATTATCAATATATATTTCAAGATCTTCGCCATTATTAGATTGTTTTATATTTATTCAGTGTCTTATCAATTAATAGTATATTTTATTAGCTTTGTATAATATATTTTCTGAGTCGTATGATTGTCCGAGTATTAGATTAATTTTTAGTTTTATAGAATAATATGAAAATAAATTAAAATTGCTTTGAAGATTTATTGACATCATTTTTAGAGTAACATTGGAGTAAAAAAGAATGTTATTGATATTTATGCAGTATTGTTAAAGTAATCTATAAAATATATCACAAAGACTGTGAACAGACCTGTAGTCAGAGCCCCGTCCCGACGTTCTTTTTTGTTTGTTTTAATTTAACAGAGTTTGTAAAATATTTGAAAGCATTCAGTTTTAAAAGAATATTCTCTTTGGGAATAAAAGAAAAAACAAATTTTTTTCAATTTGTTTTTATTCCAAAATTTGTATCATTCCTATCATTTTTGTCGTTAAAGTATAAAGTGGAGTTTCAAATTGTTTTGGGCCGGGAATATGCCCTAGTAAATTTATGATTTAAAAGTATTTTCATTTACAAAATCTGACGCATATCTATAGGCAATTCTGAACTACCGCTTAATTTAATGTACAGCCTTTTAATAACTATTTTCATATGAAAACTTTTTAAAAAACGTAAATAAATTTGAACTCTACAATAAACATAATTTCTAGGACATTTACATTTACTTATTTTTTTCGTAATTTTTAATTTCGTAAAATACACGTATAATTCGTAGAATACACAAAACATTTGTAGTTTTTTTTTTTTTTTCAAAATATTTTTTACGAACGATTCGTATATATGACGAATCAATATTCGTATATATAAAATAACAACAAAATTACAATTATTTCGTTTAAATTAAAAAACTTTCGTTTTATTATACAATTTTTTTACGAAAGAATAATATATTTTAAACTTTCATAAATTTTGAGGCTATATGCAGAATTTTACGAAACATTCGTGTTTTTTACGAATCATTAGTAAAAACAGAAATCCGTTGGGTCAAATAACAACTTGGAGCTGCATTTTATTTTAATTGGTATCGCGGTCGCAAGCAGATAGTTATAAAATACAAACACTTTTAAAATTATCGTATTCACAGTTTCATGGTATTGGTACGACATTGTACGAATACGACAGTACTATGAGCACCACTTTTCTGCTTGTTAAAATATTTTGTCATATAAATGCAGCTGATTCTAATAAAATTAAGATTTTTTAAATTATCATAAATATTCCTCGATTTGAAATGAAAAGGAAATTAACATTTTATATGCACTATTTATCTTCCATTTCACAATTTTCCTTTATGTCACAAAATACGACACCAAAAAACATGCCTCAGGGCTACTCTCAAATACAACACTGGTGGTATTTCACTTTTATAAGGGATGCAACAACAAATTGACGTGTCTGTGTTATTGTATCGTATATATATACTGCATGCTACGAATATACTAAAATACGATGAACTGTGAATACGCTAAATGTGTTCTGTGTGAGTTCTGTGTGAGTTCTGTTTGTGTCAAAAGTGCAAAAGTGTCAACTCAGCATAATATTTCATACGTGAGTATTTGTGTATTCGCAAAATATTTACGGAAGTTCTTTCGTGTATTTTACGAAATATTTCGTGTATAAATTTCACGAATTTTTTCGTAAAATACACGAACGATTTCGTGTATTTTAAGCAGATTTTATTTTGAATGTTGGCTAGTTTTGACTAAAACCGTTTGGTGATAATTTTTAAATTCGATATAATAATGATAAATTTTAAATACAAAACTCAAAGTATTTGTAAATTTAATTGCGTGATCTTTATTATTTTTGTTATGAAGTTTATCGAAAATAAATTCATTTATGATATCATCTCGATATCTATAACGACAAAACAACAATCTCATTTTAGTTAGGTTCGTTTTTATCGAAAACCCTATCGTTTTCGTATCATTGTAGATTATCGAAAACGACAATTTGTGGCTATAAATGATATCGTTTCGATTATCGTTTGGTTTGCTGGGTAGTTACGGACCTAAGAAGTTAAATAATATTTTAATTATTTTATCGAAATTAAAAACACTACTCAATACGATTTTTCCAATGAACATCTCATACATCATTTCTATATAATTCGCGGCTGCGGATTTGGACTATGTATTGCCTCACTTCATTGGTCTTTTAACTGTTCGGGATATGACAAGGAAAAATTCCATGATAACTCCACGATCATGGCCTTAAAATAAAGTCTACTAGCAAGCCAATCTGTTACCTTTTTAACATGATCTGGCCATAATCATGTCTAACGTAAATTTTATTATGGTAAATGTAATATGGTAAATTATTCTTACAAACAGGGAAAAATTATGGTTTGCAGCAAACATATTATGTTACACGTTACACACATGAATTTCCAGATTTTTAAAATAAATATGTTAATAACAAATTATAATCATAAGTCATGAAATGAATACCAAAATAATTTCAAAAATTTTGAATTAAAAGTAAAATCCCGTTAAAGACATCATATTTACGATTGCAAATATATTTTGTTTGCTGCAAACAACTTTTTTCTCTGCGTGTAGCTCTACGAACTCACTGACAAACTCGATTTTGTTAAAATTAGTATTAATTTATTTTACGACACATTTTAATTATAAATTATTAACACATCTAATTACATAAAATAGTCTCACGTAATTAATATCGCATAATATGTAAATTATACATAATAAATATTTTCCACAATGCAATTCAACACGCTGTTAATTCAACGAGGAAATGCAAACTTTTCTCCTATTTCACTTGCGGGTCTTCGCGCACTCGATGCGCTGTGATTCCAAACTATCATATTTTGAGTAACCAACCTCCAGTTACTTGCACAACCCGTACATGCTACATGGCTGCCTTAAATCGATCAGCTTTCATGATTTTCCCAACCAGTCATGGAGGCACTTTTCTTTGTGCTTTCTTGCTCCACCCATTGGAGGCGCACAAAACTATTGTCTTATCAAACAAAAACCATTAATACAAAAAAATCATGTATTATATAATTTATTAACACATTACAAACATTTAGTAATAAATCATTTCATCGAGTATTGTTCGACAATATACAAATGAAATGTATTACAAACTTTTGCTCAATTGCAACGTTTTACAAAACTTTAATTCCAACTTCCGTTTAATTATAAATAAATCAAAAATTATGTATTTAAAAAATATGTTAAATAAATTTTAACATTTTTAACCTTATCATTAAAACCGCACACAATAACTACAATGAAATTAATAATTATAATTAAATGAAGAGTTATTAACATGAGTGAAATGTACGGATTATATTCAATTGTTCAATTTTAAAACCAACAAAAAAAAAAAAAAAAAATATGTTGCACATTTCAGCAAAAAAAGTATGCACGCTGAAAAGTACAACCAAATATAAATATAGTTAAAATTATTTTAATTAAATTCCATGCATAATATATGAATGAAAGGAGCATTAACATTATTTATTATGCGAATTTTTGAGTTAACTAAAATTGTTTTCAAAGTTTTTTTTTTTTTGCAAAACTTCTATAGTATTGTACGTATTATTTTGAAATTTTAATTGAAATATATAAAAAACGAATTTGACAGCAAAAAATTCAGTTTGCAGTCGAAATTACAACCCACGAATTATATAGAAATGATGGGATGTGCACACTCAAAATAATTTCTAGGACATTTTACGAAATATTTTTTCGTAATTTTTAATTTTGGAAAATATACGAATAATTCGTAGAATACACGAAACATTTCTAATATCTATTTTTTCCCAAATTATTTTTTACGAACGTTTCGTTCATATTACGAACCAATATTCGTAAAATTAAAACAACAATAATATTAAGAATATTTCGTTTAAATTACGAAACTTTCGTTATATTATTTTCTATTAAATTTTTTTTTACGAAAGAATTACATATTTTACATATTACAAATAAATTACTAAACTTTCCTAAATTGTAAGGCTATATGTAGAATTTTACGAATCTGTTTGTGCTAAAAGTGCAAAATTATCAAATCAGTGCATAATGTTTCAGATTTTTATGAATGAATCCTCAATTTCATCAAAAGTTTTTTTTTACGAAATATATTATTTAATTGATATCGCGGACGCAAATAGATAGTTATAAATACAAAGAGGTTTAAAATGTGTTCTGTGTTAGTTCTGTATGTGTCAAAAATATCATATTTCATATTTTTATGAATCGGCATTTTCAACGTCATTTTTTTTAACAAAGAATTCATGTATTTTACGAATGTTTCGTAAAATATTTCAAATGTTTCAAAATATACGATTTCTTTCGTAAAATGTACGAATATATTCGTAAAAAGGTACACACATATTCAATAAATAGCAATAAATTTTATGAATCGTCATTTTCAACGTCATTTCTTTTAACAAAGAATTCATGTATTTTACGAATGTTTCGTAACATATTTCAAATGTTTCATAAATCTACGAATACTTTCGTAAAATGTACGAATATATTCGTAAAAAGCTACACACATATTCAATAAATTACGAATCTTTCGTATTATGTACGAGTTGCTTTCGTTGATAAAATTTACGAATAGTTTCGTAGAATAAACAATTAATATTCGTATTTTTATCATAAATTTACGAAAGTTTTTTTGTGTATTTTACGAAATAGTTCGTGGATAAATTTAACGAATTTTTTAGTAAAATACACGAAAGATTTCGTGTATTTTAAGCAGATTTTATTTTGAGTGCACGTTTTAAATGTGTTAATTATGGCGCAGAATTTATATTTAATAAGGATTTTAATATAGTTATTTTTGTAAAATTAAAGTCTATTCCGAAATTTACTTAATACCCAGATTATTTTATTAAACCGTCAACATTTCAACAAAAAATCCTTAAATTGATAAAACTCTCTATGCCATATAATTAATCTGATTATGCTGAAATGCTCACAACTTCAAGACATTAATCCTATTAAAGTGTTGACATTTTTAGAGATTGTTATTTTTACAGTCACAAGTAAATGTCAAACAAACATATATTATATTACTGTTCATTTGCGGACCTGTTCCTATTATTAAAATAAAACAATAACTCGACAGTTATATGATAATGTTATTTAACAAAATAAAACAAAAAACAAAATTCAATAAAAATAATAATAGTTACAACAAAAAAAAAAAAAAAGAAATACTGCCACGTCAAGCAATGAAATTATCTATCAAATCGTAAGGCCATAAAATAGTGCTGCTTGATATCAGCAACATTTATTTATTTAGTACATATAGTCTTAAAATATTTTCATTCATACTGACTTGTAAACATTTTAGTGTAAATATAAACAACATGTGTTTAGTTTTTGACGTAACGTTTTTAATTTCTTTGGCATTTCATAGTACATGACAGCAAAAATTAACGGTTGATAAGTTCGGATACAATAACTGCAACAAAAACTGTGACTAAATATTACGTGATAATATGATGTACGTTATGTGCACGCGTTGAAAAAAACGTGATTGTTAATATTATGCTAAGGAGAATAATGTCATCATGGTTATAGCAATAATATCGAGAGAGTTATATTTTGGGCTCAATCGTATTTATCTGCAGGATCGCTCTCTTTCTGTTTGAGTTGATCATTCACATGTTTGGCACAATTGTTATTGGAAACATGTTATTATTTCAATTACACGGAAAGAAATGTTCTCATAAATGCGTATAATACATGATTTATCATGATATCCAGCCAAGAATAAGTAATCATAATGCTTTAGTTTTTATTCATAATATATGATTATAGTAAAAAAAAACAATTAGCGCGGTATAGAAAAATGTTTCTATGAAAGATGTTGTTAGCCCCAGTCCAGGCTTGAACCGGGACCTTTCGGCTCGCAGTCCAACGCATTAACCACTGAGCTACTGCGGCTACAATTAGTATGATTAATTGAATAAAATTATGCGTAAATTTACTCATGTTGTATTTATAATATATTCATAAGTCATGAGTAATTGGTATTTTTTTTTTTTTTTTTTTTTTTTTTTTTTGGAATATCTACTAAGATCCACAGCACTCAGACAGACTATATCCATTGTACTGTGAAATCTATTCCCTACGAATTTGTGGTTAATATCACCACGAGCGCCCATGCCCAAGCCGGGATTCGAACCCGAGACCTTCAGAATGCAAGTCCAGCGCGCTACCTCTGGACTGCTGAGGCCGGCGAGTAATTGGTATAGGTTCATACATTGTACCAAATAGCCGTAGCCAAAATCCCGTAGCGTGCAGATGAAGAAACAAACCCAAATCCAGTGATAAATATCGCATTTGAAAATATAATAACTCAATGGGAAAGGAACATTAGGAAAGAAAGGAACATAAAACCAGTTGGGAAGGCTTGATCACATTGGAAATTTTATAGTAGGTTTTATTATGATGGGTATAGGAATCCTGAAATAAACTACAAACTTTCATTCGCTGAAGAATTTCCATTCATTTGATACCCATTTTTACAAATGGGTAGGTGTACCGAATTTTGAAACAACAAGTCGTTTCGCCCGGAAAACATTATTTTCATGTATTTTAGCATGATGTCAATATATATTTGATTAAGAAAGTTCAGTTAAAATCGAAAAAGTAAAATTCTATTGTAGATGTAAATTTTATATGAGGTATTTGAACTTAAGTGGACCGTTCTCAGGTCACAATAGACCGATCATGCCAATTTTCTTGTTCAGACAAGATGCTTCCTTCTGGGTGTTACAAACGGCGTACCGCATATTCAGTTTGGTACGCCGTTTGTAACACCCAGAAGGGAGCATCTTGTCTGAACAAGAAAATTGGCATGATCGGTCTATTGTGACCTTTCAGGTATAAAAAAAGGAAAAAACATCACTTAAATTTTTTTTGTTTTCAAATTACTTATTTTTAACTTAGTTTACTCACTTAAATATTTTGTGAGTGTACTATTTTGTGAGTCACTTAAAATACACGAAATCATTCGTGTATTTTACGAAATCCATGAAATATTTCGTAAAATACACGAAAGAACTTTTGTAAATTTTTGATAAAATTACGAATAATAATTGTTTATTTTACGAAACTATTCGTAGATTTTATCAACGAAAGCCATTCGTACATATTACGAAAGTTTCGTAATTTATTCTATATTTGTTTATCTTTTTACGAATATATTCGTACATTTTACGAAAGTATTCGTTCTTTTGACGACTGCATTCGTACATTTATGAAACATATAAAACATTTTACGAATCTTTCGTAAAATACACGAATACTTTGTTAAAAGAAACTGACGATGAAAATGACAATTCATAATTTAGTAATATATACGAATCGTTCGTAAAAAATAATTTGGGAAAGAAATAGAAATTATAAATGTTTCCTGTATTCTACGAATTATATATGGGAAAATCCCCATATAAAAAGTATTTTTTTTTAAAATTCGACTTTTTTCAAAAACACCAATTTTACAAGAGTTACGCTAAAAAGGTGTAAAATGGTGCAATTTACGTTTATTCACAGTTAATACATCATTGTTCCCCAGTATTTGAATTAATCGTATTGTAAAGTGAAAAATAATTTATCTAAATCGAAATATTTAACTTCAACATGGCCGTATTCTTCCGAGCCAAATTTAATACGAATTATAAATGAATGTAAATGTTCTTATCTTCAATATCAATGATATGGAATATGTTACAATTTTGTCATTATAAATATACGTGAAATATTTGATAAATTTGAGGTGGGGCACAAAAATTTAATTTTTCATGTTTCTTTGGTTAAATAAGAATTATAAGAAAAGTGCAAACCTAATATAAAAAAAATATCTACATATCTGCTATGATTCATTACCTATCATTAGACGGTAATTTTATGTCGATGTCATATAGTTGGTTTTTGGCCATAAACTTGGAATTTTTTCCCAATGTAAACTGGCATGAATTACGCATTAAGAACATTTGTATGCAATATTTAACGCAAGTGCTGAATAAGTATTCATAATTTCGCATGTTATGATTAATAATAATTTTTTCAAAATTTATAAATCCTATTCATAATAAATACATAGTGATTTACAGTTTTTTATGCATGAACTTTGCGCTTTTTTTGTAGTATTATACATAATTCATGAATATAACTCATACATAAGAACATTAGAAAAAAAAATGTGTTTTTTATCCTCAAATGTTACAGATATATATTTGTCATTTATAGCTCAATTTCTTTGAAAGAGTGTGAACTAATTTTGAAAAATTTAAATTTGTGTATCATCTTACTTTCTCGATTTTTTTTCATTTTTTTAAATGATTTTTTTCTTAAATTGTTGTTGAAAAAAAAATGTTTTTTCAAGTTGTCCTTTCGAGTTCTCTTAAACTAATGATCCAATTTAAAAATGTTCTTGTTTATTCGATATTCAATTATCTTTCATTCGATACAACATTTGATCATATGTGTTATTTAGAACGCGAGATATTTGCAAATATATGCGACCACCTTTATGAAAGCTCGGTCCAAAAGTTATTGGCCCATATTTTGTAAACCTATCCAAAGAAACAGTATTAAACAATATTTTCGGAATAAGGGTGTCATTATCCATAATACAAAAATAACCTTGACTGCTGCGCAGAATGTCTGTTGTGTAGTGTAATCATACAATTGGGCTAACAATTATCATTAGATTGACACAATCATTAACTTATTATAAATATTATTATATTCTAATACTTAATTTCAATCATAACATGATTTCTTAAATTCTTATATGAATGGTTTCAAAAATCAACTATAATGCTGTGCAAACATTACAATTATAATTCTTAGATTTTAGTTTTCTAATATTTATATTCTTGAAACTTATATAAATTTTAATTTCTTTTCAAAAAGTTTCTTTTGAAAGCCCTCTTCTTGGGCGCCACTTAGTAGCTACTTTACGCATTGATCCCTGCTTTAGACCACGTTTTGACGTGACGGTCGCCACCTGCTGTTAATGCTTTCTTGTTAACTGTTTGTTTTGTGCCCACTTTGGTGGCAACCATTTAACAGTTCATTAAGTTTAACAATTGTTTAGAAAATACTGATGCCTATCCTGAGGTTTTTTTTTTATGTTATTTTTGTAGGTTTTGGTTGGTATTTAAAATAATATCTATTCATAATTTCTAAAATTAATATTGTGTATTCATGCTTTTTGAATAACATTTAATCGGAAACTTTTTCTTTATAAGTCGTTGAAAATTACGATTGCATTCCAGAAGTAAAAGATTTAAATCTAAAATTGTTTTTTAAGTCTTTTGGTTAACCTTATAAAAATCTATTAAGAAATCAATTAAGAAATAAAAGAGAAATGTAATTTAAAACATTAATTGATACAAATATTTAGCCTTTTCCATAGTAAAAATTTACCCTATTAGGAGAGACCTATCAGATCATATCCAGATTAGGTTGATCAGTGCAATTTAACGGGGGGAACTAGAGACAAAAACCAACATACATTAATGGGTTAAATGGTATTGAACTATGGTATATTATAAAATTTAGAAATAAACTAAAAATAAAAAACGAAATTCCAAATCGTTCAGAAATTTTTCATATATTCTGTGAACCTATTATAGAAATTATGAAAAAGTAGTTGGTGCATCTAAAACAACTATATATTTATATATTTACTTAAATTCTTTTATTTTAAATCCGAACTTCATGTTCATTTTTCCTACCTTGGTTCTTTTCTTCATTTCAGTGAGTACCCGACACAACGTCCATTTAAATTCCAAAAGCCTAAACACTTAACAGTTGTTTGTATAGGAAAAATAACCTATTTAACTTTAGTTTCCCCCCAACTTTGAGCTGCATAGAATTTTAATGCCTGATAACACGCCTTGAACTAAAAAAAAAAAACAAATAGAAAGAAAATAAAACTTAATACCAAGTCATTAGACTTAAAAAGGCAAAGAGAAAGAATAATTGTCTCTGTTGTGTGGCACTTTGACCATAACTGTGGAAAATTATAACAACTACAGAAAAATGAAAGTAAAACTAAAAAAAACCGAAGTAGATACTAATAGGCACAACGGAAATAAAAGCAACCGTATTTGGAACCATAGAAAACCCCTCGACTAAACCACAAATAAATTTTGAACTACAACAAAAGAGTTTATTTCTTCACGAAACTGATTAAAGAAATGTCAGCTCAAACATCCGATCCGAGTAGTAGGATATATAATAAAATATAATTATGGTATATGCCAGACGATTATTAGAGAGATAGATAGATAACAATGGTGTCTTTTGACTGACAATGAACTTAGTGGTTTTGACAAGATATTGTGCTGCACTCCGCACGTCTACTACAAGTCTCTAAAATTATAATGATTAGTCAAACTCAGTCAGTCAGTTAAGTTAAGACGACTGCGACGGGTGGTTTTGTATTACGACCTTTGATATTGTGCGACAAAAAAGAAGCCGCAAGTTATTTTGTATTCATTGAATTTTTCAGCTCTGTCTGAGCTTTGAGAAAAGAAAATATGCAATTTATCAAAAATGTTGTAGGTATATTTATATTCAAGTAAAATAATATTTTCTTAACATTTAACATGGTAATACTTTAATATTTATTAACTACGAATAACCTACAAAAGAACCGCAATTTCTTATGAAGTTAACCATACTGTTGTTGGTTTCGAAAGCGTGTTTTTTCCAGAAGTTTCGGTTTGAGATTGAAGTTCTAAATATAAAGGCGCATATTCATAGACAATTCAGAGTCGACTTAAATGTTAATGTCGTCTTTTTGACAATTTTCACAAAAAATAAAATGTCAAAAAGCTGAATTTAATTTTAAAGTTGACTTTAAATTGTTCATGAATATGCGCCAATGGTTTTTAATATAATAGTTGTGTTTTTTTCATAATTTAAATTTGAGCTGGAACAAATTTTGTACGCAAAACAAAACAATTTGAGCCAGATAAATCAAATTTGTTTTTGTTTTGCGTACAAAATTTGTTCCGGCTCAAATTTAAATTATGAAAAAAACACAGCTAATATAGAGGACCAAAATTATGTTGAAATGGTATATTTTAAAAAGTAAAACAGAAAATAGTTAGTAATTTTGATAGTTAGTTTAGATTATGTTCTGTAAAACTATAAATCATTTTTCTAGTTTATTAATTGATTCTAAATGCCAAAAATCATTTAAAAATAGACTAAAAATCAATTTTTTAGTACAGATTCATCTATATATTTAAATTATTCTTGATAATTACAAATAACTGCGTTTAAAGTTTTTTTTTTGAAACTTGTTCGTAAAATACGGTATTTTAATTAAAATAAGAGCTCGAAAAGAGTACCTTTGCAATTATCACAGAAAAAAAATGTACATCATATTGCTGAATTCCATTTTTCAAACCATTATTCATTGTTTTACAATTTTACATACAATTTTATTATACAATTTAAAATTGGAAAATTTCGCATTTCTCAGAATCCGTATTATATTGTAAAAGCTAAAAACGATTAAGCAACATAACTTAGAATACAATATTTATTTTTTGTAAGTTTAAAAAATACCTCAATAAATGTATAAAGCATCACAATTGCCGACAATAAAGTAATAACTCACGTATGTTTTATGTATCGCAATTTTTACGTTGCCCTAGATTTGTAATTGTGTAACTGAAAATAAATGACACTAAACAAATGACAAACATTCCTAAAATTAGTTATTCAAATTCTACTTTGACATAGTTTATAAAATCTATACACAATAGAAAGACATAATTGAAGAACGTCAGACCCATAAATCGGCTGCACATGCCGACGATGACGTTACACCAGCCACAACTGCACCTCTACCAACTACCAGTACTACCTCCATTTCTGCGACGACCTCCCTCCACTTGTAACATAACCTACACCTACTGCAGAACCACTCTACTCTGTCTTAATTCACTATCATTTGGTGGCACCTACACACGCGCCAATGCCGCCGCCGCACAGTGGTTGCTTTTCGAAGAAGGTGGCAAAAATCAATTTGTTGATTTTTATCGATTTAAAAATTAATAAGCTGGATTGATTCTATAACTTTTGAAAGTTCCTATATTTTTAAACAATATTTCTAGTTATTCGAAAATAACTCACGAATTTTAATCTCGATCAAAAAGGAAAATTTAATTACCTCGATGTATCATCGAGGTAATTAAACTCTTTGCAAAAATCTACAAAGTCGTAAAATTACATCGATATATGTTCGAATTTCTTAATCTTTTCACGTCAGAAATATAAATATAACATTTTAATTCGATTTTGTGGGCATTGAAATATGATTTATATCCTAAAATTATTTTTAAATCATGCGTTATATCAAAATAAACTTGAAATTACGCAATGAGATTTAGGTGTCGGTTGTGGTACACTTACGTTTCTCTTTAACGTAATTGTATCAATCTCAAAAACTAATTTTTCTATTGCAAAGTAATTCATGCACAGAAAAAATAATCGACGTAAATACAGCAACCGATATTAATTGCATTCATTATTCAATCCAGCATTTAATGCAAATATTTACTTTTCTTCGTTATAAACTGATATATAAAATTGAGCAGTATATATCAAAAGAAAGCGTTAATATTCACACAGAAAAGAGACTTGTGGCGCCAAACAACTCTTTGCCAACTTATTCGGTTCTCCTAACAGCTTAGTCGTTTCTTAGGCAAAACTAAAAGAATTGTAACAAAATTTCGAACAGTTTTAGAACCATATAGAGTGTGTATAGGCAAATATTTTAAGCGCCAACCGAATATGCCGGTTATGTCAACAAATTTTTAGAAATTTTGTTTTTAACCGAATGAATTTGGTTGTTACAACAAACATTTTCGTTGCTTCATGTCAAACAATAATTTACTGTGTGTAGCAACTGATCTTAATTGAAAACATAAGAAATAATATCCAATTATCTAATTATTTAGGGTGTGTGCGAATACGACTAAATGCTAACTAAACTAAATTGAACGGGGTTTCTTTCAATCTCCATTCTGTAACCGGTAATTATCCATAATCAATCGATTATCTTATGTCTGTTTGTTGTCATTTAATTAAGTTCAATTACTTGGATCGAAAATTTGTTAAATTGAAAAGTTAACACTGCATTACCGACAAAATTTGATTTAGACAACAATGTACTCGAATTCGCACATAACTTTAATTGAATATACTACACTACCAAACTGTTTTACCGACTTTACAACCTACACTGTTCTACCGACATTATTAGTACTGGCTCGATGTAACGTGGTTCGTTTCGTTTTTAAGCATATAGCGTATTCACAGTTCATCGTATGTTGATCGTATACATAAAACTGTGAATACGCTAATGTTCTTAATTTTACTTTGTTATTTAACTTTGCTATTTCTTTTAAATAAACAGCTGTTTGTTGCTCGAAGTTTGAAGCACGTGCTGAAACAGTGGGGGATTAAATAAATGTTTGCTTAGCTGTTGGAGTTAATTAGTTGTAGTAGTTACATTAAATAATAACGTTATATAAGTTTTTTGATGCCCTATGTCCCCTATAGGGATCCAAGGAACTGAAGAAGAAGATATAAATTAAGGGTTTGTGCGAGTTTGTCTAATTTTGAAGACTAATCTAAATTGTCGGTTTTCAGTCGATCGTTATTCGCTAATTGGTAATCTGTAATCAATCGCATAATCATCAGATTATTTGTTGTCATTCAATTTAGACAAATTTTGATTGCTCAAAAATTTGCCAAGTTGAATATCGATAAATTTAGTTTAGATTTAAAATTTAGACAAACTCACACACACCATTAATAGTAAACACTGCATTACCGACAAATTTAAAATTGTCTTAGGAATCAGTTGTTTTTAATGAATAATAATAATAATATTCAGTTCTTACTCAATCAATTAATTTACTTAATCAATTAAAATTTCATTGTATTGACATTATTTTTTATATTTTGTATATTTATAACATATTTTTCTGAAATCACAAACTGAATTTAAAGAAAAACACGGAACATAAATATTCAATTCCTTAAAAAGTTATAAATTTTTGAATTTACGAATATTAACCACTGTGCGCCACCACCAAAAGCATTCATCCAACACGTTACCAACACCAGAGTCAATGGTAATGGCTGCCTCATCAAGTCTTTTGTAAAAATATACGAAGTTAGTGTCAGAAATATTAACATCTGCGATGAAACAAAAACAAACGTCATTTGAACGCAGAGAATGGTTAGAATTCTGACAGAAGAGCCGACAGAAAAAAAGTCGTCGTCATCATCATAATGTTGTTTTTGTGGGAGACGTCAAATCAAGTCGACTTTACTGATGTCTGTTCTGTCTTTTTGTCTGTTAAACTTGTGCGCGTTTCTAGACAAAGCAACAAATTTAATTTATAGAGGAAGAAGGTATGACAGGATGTTATAAAGACCAAATTTAAAAATAAAAAAACAGTTCAACAAACTTACAAATCGCAGCAGTCTCGCAAAGAATCAGAATTTTAGTCGAGTGATGGACGCCATGCAACACCCACCAGAAATGCACGAAACAATTGTATGAGACTTACTTAAAAAAAAATAATATGGATTGTGCAGTTTTGTGCAATTCTTGGTCCAATTATGGGAAATTTGCATATTGCGAAAAATAAAGAAATTTTAAATTTGAAAAAAGAATTAAATTGTATGCAAAAGGAAGAATTTGGTATATAAAGAAATGCTTTAATATTCCAAAAAAGCATAAAATAAAAAATAAATCCATTACTCAAACTAATATCCCGAGACAAAATATCTGGCATTTTTAGGAATATTTCGGGCATATTTCCGATAGACACACAGATAAATGGAATCCCGAAACAAAATTTCTGGGATTTTTAAGAAATATTGTGGGTATACTTCCGGCAAACACAGAGATAAATGGAAAAATTTTGGAAGTGTATAGCAGGTTGTAAAATCTTTATGGAATTTTAATGGCAGATTCACGGCATTGTTTGGGAACGAACAGAAAACAGACAACTTGTGATACAAAATACGCCTTTGTCTGTTAGAAAAATGTTCCTAAACTGGCTATACCCTGCCGAAAATTTTGTCTGGGGATATTTTGGTAGAGTATAGCAGGTTGTAAAATCCGCAGACACATTTTTCGGCAGGGTCGAGGCAGTTTAAAACCACTTTTTCGACATAATTCAAACAGACAAAGGCGGAGTTTGTATCACAAGCTGTTTATTTTCTGCCCGTTCCCAAAATATCCCAAAAAAATTCCATATAATTTTACAATCTGCTTGTACACTTTCCAAAATGCCGGAATTATTCCTGAAAAATTAAAAAAATGTTGACCCGGGATGTCGTGAAATTTTAATGGCAGATTCACGGTATATTTAGGGGAACGGGCTGAAAACAGACAGCTTGTGATACAAACTCCGCGTATGTATGTCGAAAGAATGTTTCTAAACTGCCTCGACTCCACCAAAAATCTTTTCTGGTAATCTTGAGACAAAATGTCTGTCATTTTTTTGGAATATTTTGGGCATATTTCCGACAAACACACAGATAAATTGAATTTTTTGTGAAGTGTATAGCAGGTTGTAAATTTTAATGACAGATTCATGGCATATTTTGGAAACGAGCAGAAAACAGATAGCATGTTATACAAATTGCGCATTTGTATGTTTGAAATATGTCGAATAAATGTTTTTAAATTGCCTCGATCGTGCCAAAAATCTTGTCTGGGCATGTATTTCAAAATGTTAAAATACTCAGTACAAATGTTTTAAATTCTAATATAAAGACATCATATCTTAAATGGAACGACTTTTATAATACATAAAATTGGGGTCTTTCCGCGTTTTTTTTTCAATTAAATGCCATATTTAGTCAGAATGCAACTTCCTTCAACTTTCACACCACACCATACAAGAGTTCAACAAACTATGAAAATTCGAAAACAAAACCCAAATGTTTAAATGTGTTTAATTACCGAATGAGCACACAGTGACTAAGCTGGGTTGTTATGCCATGCCATACCATATCATACTATACTATACCATATACCATACCACAAGGGCAACCAACCATCTTGAATTTGTAATTAATTAAGAAATGCAAGCAGAAATTATATGTAGAGCCCACTCCAGCACTTCACTTCATGTCATTTCACTCCACTGCAGTCTCCACTGCCACTTCCTACTACATACTACACTCCACTTTTACCGTCAGCACTGTGCATACCGCGGTAGGCAGGCTGCCAGGCAGTCAGACCCTAATATGTTTACAAAAGTGCGTCTTGATGCACATTTCTAATTTGCTTATGCATAAAACGTATCAAAAACCTACTTCAAAAACCATGTACCAACGTGAGTGTAGCCCAAGGTATAGACATACTATACAAATGTAGGTATATTTATATAATGCACGTGCCTCATGCACTTCCAGTGTCATAAAAGTGGTAGTAGCGGCCGGAATTCTATATAAAAGTTGCACCAAACAACCTATTTTGACGGAGGTATTGGTTGGTTGGTGGAAGGCCATTGCGGCGCCGCAACAGGAATCTCACTGACGACAACGACGGTAACACTTTTTGGCTGGCATGTAACCTGGGAGGTGTTAGAATGCGGCAACTCCATAGGGTTCCATTTGGTAAGAGTTGCCACACATAAAAACATAAAAAAAAATAGCTACTTGTATGTGATATATAAAGGTATTTGATAACATCCCAGCAAACCAAACGATAATTTTACGATATAGAAACGATATCATTTATAGGCTCAAATTGTCGTTTTCGATAATCTATAATGATACGAAAACGATAGGGTTTTCGATAAAAATGATCCTGTCTAAAACGATATCGTTTTTTTTTTTATCGTTATAGACATCAAGATGATATCGTAAATGGATTTATTTTCGATAAAAAAATTTAATTTGTTCAGAAAATTTAATTTTTTGATAAAAATTATAAAGAACACGCAGAGTTTTATATCTAAAATATATCATTTTTATATCGAATTTAAAAATTGTCATCAAATGGTTTGCAGGGATATTATTATTGAATTTTATCCATTCGTATAGTTCTTAGTTGTGGCACAATAACAAAAATATCCAATGGGGTACAAAGGTAGGTCAATAAGTCCATTCAATTTGAAAAATTTGCCAAAAAGTATCCCAAATTTTTAAATAGATCTGTCAAATAGTTTTGTTGGGGCCGCCATTTCAACATGCTCTTACGAGAGTGGAAAAAACCCCCCTGTTCGTTCCCAAAATATGCCATGCATCTGCCATCAAATTCCACAAAAATGTACAACCTGCTTACACTTCCCAAAATATTCCATTTATCTGTGTGTTTGTTAGAAATAGGCCTGAAATATTCCAGAAAAATGCCAGAAATTATGTCTCAGGAACCATCACGATATCTCTTCAGCATTGATTGGAACGATCCACCGCTCGTTTACTCAATTTCAGTGCGGTGACGTCAAACGTTTTGGTCGCCCAGTTGAGTTCACCATACCAGAAATGGTCGATAAAATCCACGACATGATATTATACAATCGGTGAGTGAAGGTGCATGAAATTGAAGAGGCTAGGCTTATCACATGAATCATTGATTTCAGTTTGCATAAATATTTGGATTTGATGATGCTCTCCGCAAGATGATTGTCGAAAACAGACGTAATCGTTTTCCCACTTGAAAGGCGATGTTTGGCGATGGTTTTCCGAGGTTTTGCGCTGTTTCGTAACGTTCGGACGAAACCTCGATTCATCCCAACTCACCAGAAACCAAGGACCAAAGTCAAAACAGTGGACTTATCGAGGCGAATCAAATGCGAAGTAGAACAAGGTAGGCCTATCGGCCATCAAGGTAATGGCGACAGGTTTCTTGGGATGTGCACGGTGTCTCCCACATCGATTACTTTGAAAAGGGCAAAACGATTACCGGTGCATATAACGCAGATCGGTTGGATCGATTCGACGACGATTTGAAGCAAAAGATCGCATTTGGCAACGAAAAATTTCTCTTCCACCAGGACAACGTACCGGCGCACAAGTTCGCATTCACGATGGCAATATTACATGTATTAGCTCAGTGGAAAATATCATCAGTGACTCCTCTATGCTTCACCAATGTCAGGTCATGACCGGTAGCATTCATGCATGCATGACGTGCCATTAACTTTGTCATACACGTCATTCATAGATACAGCATCGAAGACATTTCATCCGATGAATGAAAAACCGGTATATGAAAAACCTTTGACAATTTGATGAAACATTTATGACTTGTCTTAGTGAACTATATTAATGATATTTTAATTGACAAGATGTTCAATGTCCTTTATGAAATAGTTGTAGACATTTTCATCAATGACAAATTATCCAATATTCTCGATTCGTCATTGTCATTGACCTTGTCGTCAATGATGTCATTTATCGCTGGGAGGTTATGAATTGCTCCCTCATCCTGCATTGTTTCCAGATTTATTTAGTGTCCTGCTACTATTTTTGGTTTCCAAACATGAAGAAATCGCTCGCCGGAAGTGATTTGGGTTGAATGAACAAGTTATCGATGAAACAAACGTCTATTTTGAGATCCTTGAGAAATCGTATTATTTGGGTAGCATCAAAAAATTGGAAAAACGTTCGACGAAGTGTATTCAGCTAAAAGAAGGCATAATTTTCTTCTTAGCCGAAAAGAGTGTTCCTTTTTTCAAAAAAGGGACTTACTAAACCTCTCTCGTATGTTTGGCAGCACTAATGATTGCAGTAATTATGCAATTAATATATGCATGATTGTAAAACTGTCAAATCATCCAAAAATATGGAGAGTAAGCAAGTTACATCTCTCTATAATATCGTCTCAGTCATGTTACACGATTTACACTATCATAAAAACATATCTCTCATCCATATTTTTCTCTGCTTTGCTCAGTACCTATTAGGAATACCAATTCCGGAATTTGAGCTTCAATAGTCCCAAAATGTATTATAAAATTCATTTGAAAATATCATCTTGTTGAATTCGACACCCAATTTAAACTTTGTACTCTAACGAGATTCTATCATATATTTGTCACTACTGACATGTCAGAGGTCAAGATATTAAATTTATTGATACCATTCGATTCATTTATTGAACACATTCTATATTGGATATCATGTGATACACATCTATGTTTTAAAATTATGTATCTACTATTTGTTTTGAAGGCTTTTCGACACTGTTGAAACCCTGTCACTTCGGATATGCAGTCTGTCGACACCAGCCAGTTAGTCATTCGGATGAAAACTTTGTTTATGTCTGGCTTTGTCAGGCGTTAGTTCTGTTGCTGTGTTCGGTGGAGTTCTTGTTGTTGTTGATGATGATGTGTCCCACACTGACATTGCACTCATTGCCCCTCTCTCCATTTTTTGTGTTGTGCGTTCGCTTTTATTTGTATAGCTCGTCTCAATATCCCCGTGTTGCATTTCAGACATTCATTCATTATTTTGAGTTTTTTCAGGTCCTTATTATTTGTTTTCTTTTAGTATGTTGAAGTTATATGAAAGAAGAAGCCCTTGTTGATATTTTCTATTTGAAAATTCATTTTTTATGCAGAAATGTAAAATGCAATTCTTATTACACAGACTCTTTTTATTATGGGGTTTATCACCCTTGTCTGCAGACAAAATACATACATTTTATTTCTGTTGATGATTTCAATACTGACTATGGAGTCAATGCATCATATTTAAAATTTCACCCGTACAAAATATACGAAACATTGCTTCGCTTTGTGATTTAAAAGTAAACTGCAATAATTAAATTTTTCATTCTGAATTTTTGATTAAAACTGCACACACACAAAATTCTTATAATGCAGCTATAGTTGACGCCAGTGCCATGGTAACCATAAATGTATGGAATTTCTTCTCTCAAACATCTACATGTTATGCAGGCGCATAACCGCAAGGATGCCTTAAGAATATCTCTGTGAAACACACACACACAAAATTTTATTGTCTTTGCTCGTCCTGTTCTTAATAGGTTTTGAAGCAACAATTCTTGAATTATATTGAAAAATGAAACTTTTTACGGTTCTTTTAATGGTTGGTTTAACCGTTTCATGTTGTTTTAATAGGGTGCTATACTGATAAATGTCAACTAGTTTCTAGCAGGTTTTAAAAGCAGCATTTTGTACGCATTTGTCGTATGCCGAAAATATTAATCACCAAAATTCCCATATAAATTAGCCATTTGAATATCAATAAAATTATTGCCACCGAAACTAATGAACTCTACCATAAATAAACCCCTTAACCACATGTGCGCTGATACCAAATTATTATAAATTTCCGATAATATACAATATTTTCCATAATAACTATCATAATAATGGTCATAAAAGTACCCGCATATTTAGATCATCATTGTCGGTTGGCCTGTCCATTGTGTGTCTGTATTTTTATTGCTCTTGGTTTTAATGTTGCTACTACTGTCAGTAACAATGTCTTTGAATAACCCATAAAAATAATAACAATGAGCATCAAAAAATCGGTAAATGGTTAATATTTTATATGTTGATTTGACAGATGTTTCGTTTTCTATAATTCAATCGTGCGTTCTTCTTTTAATTCACTTTTTGTAATCAAAAACAAAATTTTCCAGCAACCACCCGCATTTCAAGAAAGGTTGTACATGATACTATATAGTATCCGAAAATCAGCATGATTCCTAGAAAAGTTTCAATTCGTTTTCTTCGGTTCTTCTTACTGTCTACTTTCAGAATTTTTCTATTGTTACTCTGTTATCTGCACATCTATTTTATAATGACTCATATTTCATTTATACATCCATTAAATTTTATTTAATTTATGTTTTCTCAACATAATTAAGATGCTACAGATTGTATGTGCCGGTAGTATGTTCCTGCCATGTGGTGGGTCTCTTCAATCAAAGTCCGTCCTTTTGCCGCTTTTCTGCCATCTACCGTCTTTGACACCTCCATTGACACCACTTGTTTTGTGCTTGATTTATGGCAACATGCAATTATTTGGCAATTGCTATGTCAATGCCATGCTGTCAATAACCATTGTTGGCCCAACATTAATGGCACATTTTAGCCGCTTTTGTTTGGTGCAATCAATGAATCAATTCCCAGAATTCGCTGTAAGACGTAATTTTTGCATTGAACCTACATCTATTTCTTGTGCTATTTGATGACACTTGGCTGCCGAGTTCATCTGGCATTGACAATAAAAGTGTTTTTGCCATGTTTAAGGGCTCTCTCTTGGCGGCACTTGTTTCAGCGAAATGACCAGATAATGGCGAAAAGGTACTTTCACGAAATTGCAAACAAGTCGGTCGTCCGGACAACTTGTGTGTTTTTTATGGTTCAATTGTACGCAGCAAAGAACAAATGATTATGAGATGATTGCGATAAACAATTATAACTGCAGCAATAAAAGTATAATTGCACATTTTATAGTTGTTTATCATAATTAGTAATTTTTCAGAATTCTTTCTGGTAACTTGGTATATCTTTGAATTGAATAGTCAATGATTGTGACAAATAAAAAGTATGATGGTAGTGGTTAGAACAATTGATTGGTTTGTAATAATGCTTGCTGCAATCATGTGCATGATTGGGAAATTCAAAAAATTATATATTACACAGCGAACTATTATTAAAATCAACATGTTTTTACATATATTACACAACGAACTATGTTTGAGATCAACATGTTTCTTCCGTAGAAGCATAAAATATGTTTCTCTTTAATTTTTTTTAAACAATCTTGGTTTTTTTAATACGTGTGCACAGTTCTAACCATGGGTAGGACATAAAATGCTGAGTAATAATTATTTACATTTTGTTTTTCTACAAGACGCCGATAAATGGCATTACACTTAATATGTTCATTAATATTAATGATTACATGATTTTCAACTTGACTCTAACATGTAAATAATTGCAAATTTTAAAAACAAAGAGATTTTAATGCGAAATATGTTTGAAATCAACATGTTTCTCTTCCGATGTAATTGCTTTAAACAGTTTACACATTTTCAACAAACATATAAACATATTTCTCTTTAACATGTTAGGCATCATTATATTTGTGTAGTTATTAACATTTTCTTCTAACAATATTATAATTAAACAATTATAATATTCATGTAATGTAATTATAATAGTTAATGATGAATGATATCCAGTACAACGGTATGCTTAATAGTAATGATTACATGATTGTCAACATGGCTTTTACATGAAAATGATTCAAAATAACAGAAATAAAGAGATTTGGGTGTGGTTTGGATTGAGATGATCAATGAAAATATAATCATCACCAACTACCAGATTCATCATATTGATATCACCGTTCATTAAATGACATATTGATGAATGCATTCACTATATATATGAAATTATTCGTACTATCGAACATCATAGTGAAGAACAAAATATTCAATACAATGAATTTGAATCGTCATATTGATGAATTTGTTCATAATATTTATGAATAAATTTTTTTATTACGAATTTTTCAAAAAAAAAAAATTTAGAAAATAATTCGAAAAAAAGTGTTGTTGTAAACATTTTATTTAAAAAATACCAGAAAAAATATTAAAAAAAAAAAATTAATCGAAAAAAAATGTTTCCAAAAAATATAATTTCAAAAAATATTTTTTTTTTGAAAAAAAAAATTTTTCGTAAAAAAGAATTTCAAACTATTTTTTTTTTTTTAATATATATTTTATAAATAACATTCACAATATTGATATCGTTAATAATAATAATAGTTGGCACTGAAAGTGGTGGGACCTACAGTTTATTGCCGAATCCGAACGGCGGGTGAGAGCTTTTCAAAAGCAATGGTTTTACTCTCGTAGGTTTGGCTACCGTTAGTCATTAATATTATGAATGGCTCTTCAATAATTCATCAATATGATGTACATTTTTTTTCTGTAAACACGTTCCTCTCTTCACATATTTACTTTAATCAAGCTTTTCTCTTTAATTCTCTTTAACATTTTAGATCTAATCATAATTATTGTCTTTGCATGTGAGTCGCACATAAAATGCTGTGTAATAATTATAAAAATTTTTCTTTTTACAAGACGTCGATAGTCTGCGTTGTACTAAATCTTATTTATTTAATAATTGAGTCTTCCGTGTACTTTGCCAGTTTCTGCTTTGTTTCAACCATTCTCATGTGCTTCATTCCACTTACATTTTATGCATATTTTCTTTTTTTATGAATTTATGTTAATTGTTTTTCAAAATGACCCACTTACGCGTTGTGCCCACTCTCATAAGAACCCGCTAAGCACTACGCCCACTAACTGGGTGCATGTCTGTCTTCTGTGTCTGTCTGTCTAACTATCTTTGTGTCTTTGTGAATCAGACTGTGCTGCACATTATATCTCAATTTTAATTCATTCATTAAATTGCATACATGATGCATTTGTCTCGCTTTCATTGTTTGTATTCTTTTTTCCCCGTTTAATTTACGTTCATTGACACGTTTGTGATTTTTTTCACACTTTACACTCTGTGCTGTAATCTGCCATGCGTCATGCTGCATGACAAAACCGACATAGAGACGTTGCAATTGTGACATTTGTCACATATTAAATTTATGTTGTTTTTTTTTGTATCGTTTTTTTTTACATGTCATTGGCATGCACACGTTTCGCTGACATTTTACGTTTCAATTTTTTTATTTATTGAAATTGATAAGAAGAGTGAATTAAACTCGACGTCATTGAAGTAACTGCGTTTTATTTAAATCTAATTAAATTATGGCAGGTCAGCACAAAAATTGTTTAATGAATTCAATTACACAGTGTGACACTCTGAACGAGACATGGTTTTTCGAGTTGAGCTACACTGTATGTCATTCGTTAAGCTATCGTTACGAGATCAATGCGAGATGGCGGAGAATTTACACGATAACATCGGACAATTTTTTATAGCAATATCGAGAGTCAAATCTGCAGATCCATGCGGTGGGTCTGTCAATGTTTTCTCAATACTAAACATTTACGATATCGAAAAGAAACTAATTAAAATTCGAAATTATTTCGAAAAATATTGTGATATCGATGTGATTGATAAATGTTTAAATATCGTATATTGTCATAATATTTTCGAAACGGTCTTCAGATATCGTACAGATTTATCGAAATTATATCAAAACAAAAATTATTTCAACTTTAGAAAAGAGTTCAATATCGAAAAACAGTTTTTAATACCTAACTAAAATTTTGCATTATCAACTTATCTCAGTATGACCGAAAATAGTTTCAATAGACTTAGAATTTCTATGTTATAAAAATTTCGAGTTTTTCTTTTTGCGTGCTAAAAAAAAGTTATTCACATCAAAGTCAAATTTTTTTTTACTCACGCACAAAAGAAAAAGTTTTATCATTATTCCAGGGAATTGTATTATTTCGAAGAAAAAATGCATTCACTTTGTATTTGGACAGTTATACATTTTTCCAGTCAGACCCAATAGCCGTTTAAGAACTTGTCCCAATATACCAGAAAATGGACTCATTCGACTCGGACATCAAAGTCAAATTTGGTATGTTCAGACTAAGTTGCACATTAGACTGACAATGTCTTTGTATGAAAAAATTTGTATAGAATTTGATTTAAAAGGTAAACCCCTAAAAATGCTCTATAGGATGAGAAAATCGATGTGGAGAATTTTCTGCAAAATCCGAATATGGGAAATGAACGCGTCAGTAGCACAATTTTTTTTTGTACCCATTGTCCTGAAAATTCTCCACATCGACTTTCTCATCCAATAGAGCAATTTTAGAAGTGGGCCTTTTCTCGATTTGAAATCAGTCGATTGTACATTCTAGGGTTACAGATAAGAATCGATATATTAAAGAGTACCAATTTTTTCTTGTAGACGAAGTGTTTACGAATACGAAAAAAATTAAATTTTGAATGAAATCTAATTTCAGATTTGTTTCAGACAGGAGGCTTTCGGGTCGTAATATACTCTGGCACTATAATCAAGTTTGACTCAAACAAACAAATATGAATTTGTATCTATTCTCATCTTCTTAAAGCTTGTCTTTATTATTTGTTTATAATTCGTTTTTAATTATTTAGACCAATAAAGAGATTTGGTTAATTACAGCCTTATTCTAGCGAGCAATGACAATTGTTATCAATAACAATTGATACAAATGACAATTGATTCTGACTTTTACGTCAATAAACATAGAAAATAAAATTGACAGAATACGAAATTGTGACAATTGTGACAAAACGCACTATTGTGACCGATTTTAATTTGTGACTCTTACCAAAATAGGGCTATAAGACAAACTTTTCTGTTTCAAAGTCACTGAGTTTTTTTTTTTTTTTTGGAATATCTACTAAGATCCACGGCACTCAGACAGACTATATCCATTGTACTGTGAAATCTATTCCCTACAATTTTGTGGTTAATATCACCACGAGCGCCCATGCCCAAGCCGATTCGAACCCGAGACCTTCAGAATGCAAGTCCAGCGCGTTACCTCTGGACTGCTGAGGACGGCTAAGTCACTGAGTTTAGTTTACTCCTATTCTCTACCGATATTTTTGTTTCGACCTTGATCAAAAAATTGTATTTTCATTTTGCTAAACTCTGGTCATAAATGTATTGGCTTTGTTAGATAGTGTTAACCCTTCATCGGCATTATCTAAACTTATTGCATATGGACATTTCATGGGGTTCCGGATGGGACATTCGTACGCTTAAAACTATTTGGTTTTTTTTTTGTGCATATATATCTGCAAACATTTTAGAATTCTATACAGTAGATCAAAAGATATAAATAAAATAGCTGAAATCATGTGCTTTCTTTGTATATTTACACTTTGTTTCTAACGTTTATAGTTTTTTCATCATAAATCACAGAAAACTTCCGAACGGGAAAATATTGAAATTATCAGTAAGATTTTTATTCTAAAAATACTTTTTTCGTACAATATATATTTTTTAAATTATCTCTGAACATAGCTGAAACAATTTACTTTATTTTTGTATATGTGCACTTTGTTCCTAAAGTTTACAGTTATTTCGTAATAAATCGCAGAATAATTCCGGACGTTCCGTATGGAAATTTGCACTACGATTTTTTGCTAAAAATAATTTTGTATATGACAATATTAATAATCATTATTACGAAATGAAAAGTGATGTACTATTTTATTTTTTTTTCCTTTTTTAAATTTCTTTTCAAATATTTAGATTCAGATATTTATGATTCCAAATCAAATCCTTCTTTATTTCAAAGATTTGAGCATTTTGAATTTTTCGTCAATGATGTCATTTCCTATTGGGTTATTGATCATTGTACATTCAATTCTTGGAAAAGTTCTTTAAAAATCCAAATTCTATTAAAACATCGCGGAAAAATAAAGAATTATGAATATATTTATGTTTTAAGAAAATAATATATATGTACCAATGAAAAGACAACACCGACACTATCTATAGCTCGTGTCAATGGATGGCATGTCAGACGATAAAATCAACTTTTATTACATTCTCGCATAAAATCATCACAGTGATAGAGAGGTTTTGCAGACTCATAAATTAAAATGAGTCCAACTCTGTTGGTACGAACAGCATTCCATATTGATATCCGAGTTTTAACTGATTTCGCACTTGAGAGGTACCAAGTTTTATATGTCTCCCTATATAATTTCTAGGGTGCTTAAGAAGACAACAATAACATCTGGGTTGTTATAATAAAAATGAGCATTTTATGTTTGTATCCTTTCCGGCATGTCGAACCAGACTCACTACACAATTGAATTAATTTTGAAGTGTTGCGAATTTCAAGTCATGTTGGAGCTTTAGCTATTAAGAGATTGAAGTAGAATTTATGACGTAGCAACGATTTATGACGTAACAATAATAAAACATTACCTTGAGTTGAAGCAACACAAAAATAGTTATTTCTATGCATTTTCTGTCTCGCTGTATGAATTGTCAGTCTGTTTCTGTGCTGATATCGAAAATGTCATTTCTGATGTAATAAATCGAATTTCGCCTCAAGTGCTCCATTATTCAAGCACTCGAGATTGAATGCCGCCGCCACCGCCTCATAACTAAATCCAAACAAAGTGCTGCCAACAACAACGACCCCAAAATTTCACCTCTTCGTTTGTGGTACTGCTCCGGCTGGTGGCATATAGTATGTCCCCAGACCTCGATGCCAAGGCATCGCTTCGACATCGGTCCCATGCGGTTCAACCGGCAGCTAAGGACATATTTCAGTAGAAGTATTTGAAATTCTATGCTGTTTATCGTTGGGTTCATAAATTTGTTTACATTTGCATGAAATCGAAGTATACGACGAGTTTTTTTTTCTTTTTTTTTTAATATTTATTTGTTTGTCTGGTAACCCCTTCTTTGTCGATTCTTTTCGTACGTAACGTTACGTTACGTTAACGCTTGTTATCGTAACGCCCACAACAGCGTGACTTGCACTGACATTTTTATGGCATTCTGACTGACTGACGGTCTGTTCGATTTTTCTTAACGTAATTGAATTCGATTTATTTTATTTACTGCCTCTTGTTCTCTGTTTACTTTAGTTTTTATCATATTATGCAATGCGACAACATAAGAGTTCGTTGCACTTGGTTCAAAGTGTGAAAATTTGAATTAGTAACCGGCAGGGACTGAAACTGAAATTGATACTACTTTTTCAAACAGTCTCTAAATGTCTACACCATTTACAAATGTAATTCAAAAAAGATCAAAATTCATAAATTCCATTTGAAATTCAAAAGACATCACTTGAAATTTTAGAAATTCCATTTGAAATTCAAAAGACATCAATTGAAATTCAAAAATTCCATTTGAAACTCAAAAGACATCACTTGAAATTCAGAAATTCCATTTGAAACTCAAAAGACATCACTTGAAATTCAGAAATTCCATTTGAAAATCATAAAATTTCATTTGATATTTAGAAATTTCGATTTGAAATTCAGATAATTACATTAGAGATTCAGAAATATATATTTTAAATTCAGAAATTTGGTATTTCTGAAATTTCTGAATAAAATAGTCAATTTAAATTCTAAAATAGTAAAATGTACGTCAGAATCATCTAAATTAGTCAAATTAATATTATAAAAGGACATATTAAATACAAAGGGGGGAAATCTTTTTCAGAAATGGTCATACAAAATTTCTAAAGACTTTTTTTTATTTGTTTCATTTCGATTTCGATGCACAAGACGAAATTCGATATTGTGATCGATATCAACTTGATATTATCGTATTAGAGATCGATACTCAAAAATTTCACTCGTGCTCCTCACTAATTTTGAGCCGAAATCAACAACTATTTCCATTTAAATTCGCATTTAAATACAAAAGGAGGCAGCTTGAATTGGTAAAATATATATTAGCATAACCTAAATTAGCCAAATTAATAAAGATTTTGTTTGTTTCATTTTTTAAAATTGTCAATTTTGACTATCAATTTTCGATTTTGATTCGAAAGACGAAATTGTGATCGACATTATCATATTAGAGATCGATACTCAAAAATTTCACTTCAGCATAAAGCGACAAAATTTGCATTTAAATACAAAAGGAGACAGCTTAAATTCAAAGTTGTGAAATATCATTTCAAAAAAAAAACAAAATTTATTTAAAATAGTCGATTTTAATACTGAAATGGTAAAATGTACATCAGAATCACCTAATTTGCAAAATAAATATTTAAAAGGGACATATTTAATACGAAGTGGGAAACTTTATTCAGAAATGTTTCAGTTTTTAAAATTGTCAATTCTGACTATCAAATTTGCTATTTCGATTCGCAATTCAAGACGAAATTCGATATTGTGATCGATATTACCTCGATATTATCATTTTCGAGATCGATACTCCACAATTTGACTCGTGCGCCTTAATAATTATGAGCATAAATCGATAAAATATAGCATTACCTAAATAGCATTACCTAAATTTTGTCCACATAGTCAACCGGATGACCTATAAGCTGTTTACGACTGCTTACTTTAAAGTATGGCGCAAAGTTTTAAAAATAACTTCTTAAAACTTTAAGATCCCCAATGCTTACAGACCGCCCCAAAACTTCGTTCTTTCCTTTGCGTATTTTTAAAAATGTGCTCGTAATCCACCCCAATTTTCACTTCTAACTCTTTAACATAGTATTTAAAACCGTTACCTATATTGTAAACGGTTTTATAATAGGACTTATTCCTCAATTTTTCCATTGATTATAAATCCAACCCATTGTATTGTTATTTTCTGTATAACTACAGCATAAAGCACGTATAAGAGAAATATGAATTTAAATTTGGTTGTGTAAAAATTGCAATATATACAAACAAATTCTTGGAATAACAACTACTCTGCAGAAACTACCAATGTATCGTATATTTTAAATGCATTTTTTTTCTTCTAAACAATTTTAACAGAATCTGATTTTCTATTCACAACATTGGTATTCGTGATGAAACTGATTTCTGAAAATCTTGTTAGCAAATGTTCTGTTCTAATTATTGTAAATACTCTTCGTATTGTTGTGGTTGTCGTAATTCTCGTTTCTGCTCCATTATAAACCAGAATTTGCCATCCACACACTTCGTAACAAACCAGCAATGAAAAAAGAAAAAGAAATAATGAAAGACGGTCGGACAGAGTAACATGGCCACAACCAACAATTTCATATACCTCATTTCCCATTTTTTGCACTGATCATCATTATACTTTTTCATACTCATTATTAGCACCATTATAATCATTATCATTAGTATTAACATTTGTTGTTTGTTTCTGAATCAACAGCGGCGTGATTAACTGGTGAGGTTCTACTTATAGCTGCCCCATTAGAAAAAGTTTAGAATTTAATTCCATACCGGAATCTCAAATAATTATTTTTTCAGAATTAGAATTCTTCTCGTTAGTTTTAACATTTTCCGATCGAAACAGTTAAGAAATTAATTAAAAATAAGCTTTTCAAAGAGTAAAATGTAAATTACAGCTTAAAAAGATGCATAATTAATTGATAAATGACTGGAAGTTTAACAATTTTTTTTAGTGATTCTTTAAAAATTATCAAGATGTCCAAGATTAGGTGATATTTACGATACTTATACACACAGAAAACTGATTTGTTTCGGCAACCAACTAAATTGCTCTACCGAATCATTCGGTTGCGGCAATAACTGAGATAGTAGTTGCAACTACCTTTGGCAGAATGAAAAATGTAAATATGAGGTTACGACAACCGAACGTTCAGTTGTGCGGGCTAACATTTAGGTTGAGGTAAAATAAGGTACGTTTATTTTAATGTCATGAGGTTACAACAAATGTATTTCGATTGCAACACTGAAACGTTGGTTCAATTAATCTCATGCCAAAAGAGGATTTTTCTGTGTGTAGGTATCATAAGCATATTATATTCATTATTACCAAAGCTCCCTGATAAAGAATGCAACAGTGTTCCACTAATTCTAATACAATTATACAATAATCGGGCATGTTTCAGCTTTCGATCTAATTCCATTCGAATTACTTATGAAATTTGTAAACAAACGGTTTTGAATTTTGCGTCTGAATATAAAATATATATATATTTCTAATGAATTCAAATCGTTCAAATCAAAGAAACGGATTGAATTCATTTGAATAGACCACCCATTCGTAGTTTACTCGGCTCTCAACAGAACCACGCATTACAGAGAGAAGTCGTTCTTCAATCGCAAGATACGTTTGTGGAACAATCCCCTGCGTCTGTTTTTCTCGACATCTTTGGTATTGCCAAGTTCAAAGCCAATATCCTACCTCCCAATAACCTATAATCTTTTCATTCGATCATCACTGTGCATTGCATGAATAGGGAGCATCCCCTGAGCGTTGGTTAATATGTAAAAATATTGAAAAAATGTACTTCTTGAGTTGCAGAGATTAAGTTCTTGTTTTTCGTTTACACAGTGCACACCTCTTGATTCATTTGAGAAGTTTTCCCTCCGTGTATTTTGAATACAAATTATAGTTTTCAATAGTGTAGATTTAGTATCTGTTCCAGCGGCTTTAACAGCAACAAAAACACCTTAAGCCATAATAACTAATTCGTAATTGTAGTCGAGCACTATCCAATGATTTCTTGAATATGAGAATCAGGATGGATGGATGGATGAATGGTTTCAGATGATTCGCTTTTTAACTTGGACGATGGACGGTTGTTTGCTTTGGTCGGCTAACTGACTGATGGCTTGACTGTCTGTCCGCCGTCTGAGTAACTCAGTATAATGTGGTGCCCCAGTCAAAATGAGGCCATTCTATGTGACTAAGCATTCAAGATGATGATGCTGCTCTTCATCGATATTCAAGTATATTCCGGAGGGCATTCGATATGAGCCCCCTCGTATGCTGTTTCACATGTCCGTGTTAAATTGGAAATTGTTAAATAAGCAAATGAGCCATTGATGCGGTATATGTTGAACTCAAAAAGAATCTCACAAACCCAGAAAGAGTTAAGAGATATGATGTTATCCTTGCTGATTGGTGTCTGATGATTTCAGAATATGTTAAACGAATCTCTTATACTTTTAACTATTTAATTTTAAACTATAGTGTGGAAAACATACGAGAATTGGTTGACTTGCATCTCAAAATGGATTAAAAAGTCTAATTAAGGCAGTCTCGTATTATTTGCACTGTTAAATTGTTTTATTTTCCTGAAAATACATTTTTATATTTTACCATTAAAGCGCTTTCAAGAAGTCGCCCCCAAATTTCTTTAAAAATGCCGCCGCAGCACTTGCAAGAATTTCACAAATGCGTGGTCTGTTGCTTTTACGCACCGTCTGCAAAAATATTTTTTAACAGCGGTTCTGGCATCATCTAGAGTAACGCGCCGCACCGCACTGCGTCGGAGCCAATTTAAAGTTCCCCCCACTTAACACTTGGGTAAATGTTTGTCTGCCATGGCCTTTGCATAAATATTCAGCTGCTGTTGCATTTTTTCACAGTACTTATATGTTTTACCATCTTTTATGATCCTATGTAAACAAAAAAAAAAAACAAAAGGATACAAAAAATATAACTTAGGAAGAATATTTTACAGACAGCGTCGTTCTGGTGGCAGGTTACAAAAACTTGGCACCGTAACAAAGCCAATAAAAGTCGGCCGTGAATCTTTGTCAAATATTTATAAGAGTACCAAAAGAGGATCTACCTTTTTTACAGCAATATCTTTAGCTTTCAGTTAGAGTTTTTAGTTAAACTTTGCAAATAAACTGTATTGCATATAGATGGACATACTTTTTCAGCGTATTCAGTAGAAAATAAACTCTACCTTCGGAACAACCAGTGACAACTGCTTTGGATTGTAGGCTGGGTTTTCTACGAGTTGGCTTTTCACAATTTCACACAAATTTTTGATGAGATTTCCATCCGGAGATTGGGAACGCCAATTCATCGTTTTAATTTTTCTAAGTATTGCGTTTATTCATGTCCGATGTTGAGAGAGGTTTTGATGTCCTGAAAGGATGCAGTTCCATTTACCTCATTCAATGGCTATTTATTAGTATTAATATTGTCGTTATTTCCCTTATCAGTCAGTTTAATTTTGCCTTTGCTCAATCGTAAGGTCGGGGACATCCTCCAGATCACTTTGTCCTGCTTAGTTGTGGTTGTCCATTTTCCCATTCTGGAAGGTCATAAACGTTTTTGATTGTCTGTATCGCTAAACCTACTTTAGGACGTACTTCGTCGACTTTTTAATAACTTAAGCGGAGCATAATTTTGGATCCTCGGGTGTGTTCACAAAAAGTGTGCATTATACCTCGTGGCTTTTACATAATACATATTGACAAAAGTCTTCTCACTATAACAATACAAGTAATACAGGAATAAATTATTTTTTTAGTGTTAGCCTATTGCAGGAACAATCGCATTAATAAGAAAAACTGGATCAAATATTTTGTATTCCACATAAAAAACCTCTTTTGGCATGAGGTTAATTGACCCAACGTTTCAGTGTTGCAACCGAAATACATTTGTTGTAACCTCATGTCATTAAAATGAACGTACCATATTTTACTACAACCGAACTGTTAGACCGCGCAACTTCACGTTCGGTTGCCGTAACCCTATGTTTTCATTTTTCATTCTGCCAAAATCGTCGTTCGTGCATTTGTTACTGCAACCGACTAGGAGGTTGCGACAACCTAATGGTCACCGACTGAAGGTTGTAACAACTTTATGATTACCCTTTTGGAAGTTTCCTTTTGGAAGTCGCCACCGATTTAGAGCTTTCACCTTCGAGCGCTGTCATTTTTCGCCGAACTCAATTTAGGTTGAGCCGCAAACAAACACAACGGCTCGGTCTACAGAGTTTTGAGCTCTTACGCTTACTCCGAGCACCACAACATTTCGATTGTCTCTCTCTTTTTGTAATTTTGCTTTAGATGCATATTTATTGTTCTATATTTAGTAACACATGCATAAAATGGAGGCTGCCATCACCTCATGACCACAGACTAGGAAGTCGCCACAACCGAATAAAGAGTTTGGACAATTTAGTTGGTTGCAGCAACAAATCAGTTTTCTGTGTGTACCTTTCTTGTTGAACACACTGTATATCCAATATGTGCTGATTAAATGTAATGCGTATATATCTAAGAAATCTATTAGAAAAATACTCAAATGCTGCATGCTCATTTTTGAATATAACAAATAATCTACTTTTAACTGTAATTTCACGTATAATATAAAAATTCACACATCTTTGTTGTACTGGTCTCCCGCTTTTTGGGAATTCCCGCTTTTTGTTATCGAATTCGCCACACTCCATTCGAAACCCTAACGCAACACCTTCAAATAAAACAATACTAAATTAAGTCCAACTAAACGTGAGGAAACACAAAAGGACTCGTATATTTGTACAACAAAAATTACACAGTTCTGCTGGTTATGCCAGCCGAGCCGAATATCCTTTGCACATGTCTTTGGAAATATTTTTGCGCACACTATATATTGTTTGGGCTCTCAAGAATTTATTGACATTTAGGCTGAGACGTTGAGCCATTTAAATCCTTGGATTAAGCAATTTTAGCCGCCGTATGTGGTTACTTTGCAAAATAAAAGAATAACAAAAAATATAAACAAAGGTATTCACGACGCCGCATGAGTTTCCATTATTATTATTTTTTTATATATTTTTGTTGCACTTTTGTCTGCTTTGTTTTGTTACTTTTTGTTGGCTTTGTTTTGTGGCCATTGTTTTATATAGCTGCCAACTGTAGTAAATGCTGCATCCTCCACGGCAGGTAAAACAGCAGAAATTAATTTATTTCCTTTTTGCAAAATACCTGTTTTTCTCCCATGCGCTGCTGCGAATCCTGTACCTGTTGCAGCTGCGTATGCCGCCAATTTTGCCACTCATTTAAATGTTTCTTATCAGCATTTAATGTTTTCTCGCTCTCCTTCTCGTTCTCCTCCTCTCCCCCCGAACGCTTAATTCGATTTCTTATTCATGAGCACTTGTTGTCGTCTTCGTTGTCGTCGGCAGCATTACAAGGCTTTATGTGACTCTGGGCTCTTATGCCATGGCATGTCTGCCCCAATAATGTGACCGATGGACCGACCGACCGACCGAGCGGCACAAAATGTGATACATGTCCTTGAGCATTTATTGTGCTGGAATTATGCGAAGGCCATGTCGTGAAGTCTGAATTGTATTTCATTCATTGAATGCTCCAAGTCTTTAGTTAGTGAATTCTATAGATTTTTTTGTTGAGAAGACTTGAAGTGGAACTATGTGGTATATTTATAGACTGCTCAAGACAAAGATTATTTATTGTATATTATTTTAAATTACATCGTTATAGAGTTAACATTCTTTATTTCATATATTTTTTCATATAATTCAAAGGTGCCGATTCGAGGTGCCGATTCTGTTTGCCCCCCTAAAAAGTTAATACTATATATCGTTTATTGGTTAGGTTGTATATTTTATTGACTTTTATTTTAATAAAAAAAGGCTTCGCATTATTTCGTACCATTTGAGCTGTGCGTGATTTATTTGTATTTAAATTATTTTGAAGAAAATTTAATCTTTTTACAATTTAGTAATTTCCATTTAAGGAATTCCCAAACAGCACGTTCCTACTTTATACTCCCAAACAGTTTAACACTCATAGTAACACCTACATGGCAAACAATTAAATATTCGGAATATCAAGACGTGTGGTTCTACACGTATGTAGATGATTTTAATACATCAAAATTTCACACTTGTTTCACGCTTCTTCCTGCTTGCTTGTCAGTCAGTTCATTTGTTCCGTTTTACCCGTGAGAATTTCCCGCTTCTTTGTGTGAAATATGCCAGTTGCAATATAAGGTTTTTCCATTTAAAGTCAAATTGAAAAAGGAGAATTAAGAAACCTTTTCGAAAACAAACAAATATTTTATTTAATGTACATTAAGTGGTATTTTGTTAATATAATCTTTATTTAATTTACGGAAATTTTTACATTTAGATATTATTAATCTCTATTCTACCTAATTATAAAAAATATATAGTATTATTTTCAGGATTTGTTAAACCTTAATAATGTTTTTTATAAACCTGCTTTATGATCTATATCCAGTATGCCATTCGTTTTAATGCGAGATGTAGGATTCACATGAATTCACTCGATAACGGAAACTTCTCGTAGTGATATCGAAAATCAATTTGGGCCATCTTCCCACTATGCCATTCCTTTTGATGACTTTACGAGATGCTAGCAAATTTACACTTTTTCGTCACGATATTGTGCTACATGGTAGATATACCTCCCAATCTGCTATATATCGAAACTCTTCGATGATCGAAGTTTTCTCGTACTAACATCGATAAAAATGTTCGAACTAGTTGTTTCATCACTACTCATTTTTTAAAATGTTCGTGCCATAAATTGTATGACAAGATACGATATTTTAACATTTTTCACATCGATATCGCCATGCTTATCGAATAAATCTCGATATCTTTGCACTATTTGATGCGATATCAATCCAGAATCGTTTTTATTCACTGCGATACAACGCTTTCTTGCATTTTACACGTTTTAAAGTTCGAATTGGTACAAGATCTGATTCGATATCGTACGAATTCTCCGACATATCGGCAGACTACTGAGTATATATACTATAGTTATTGATGGTTTCTTTCGGAGTGCTCTCAGTACGAGTGATTTTACAATATCTGTATCAAAATGACAAATGTTTGAATGCCTTATCTTAATTTTCCTTAAATTTAAATGTAAAATCAATAAATCTACTTTTTTATCGAAATTAGTTCGAGAAAGCTTTAAGGCATAGAAGGTTTCCGATCCATATTGTAGACTAGGATAGTAGGTAGATTTAGATGCGTTCTTTCGGAGTTTTCTTGGTACGAGAAATAAGAAAGAATGTACTAAAAAAAAATAACACTACTCAACAAAACGAGAAAAATTTTCCATGGATTTTTCATACATCAATTCTCAGTTTTTTTCTATTACCTAACGTTTTTAAGAAAATGGCTCTCGAATATTCAGCCACTTTTTAGAATTAAAAAATACAGACCCTTACACAACCAGTTTTCCAAAAAACTGTAAACGCAACTTTTCTTTCAATTGTCAATTACAATATACCGATAAAAACTATTATTCCGATAGGTAGTTAAGATATTGGAATTTAAACACGAAAAATAATGATTTTTTAAAGATATTTTGGACGATTTTTGAGCATTGCGAATCGCATGATAAATAAGAAAAAGATATATGATTATGCCGAGCATAGTTCAAACTAATGATGAAAATTAATGACTTTTTTGTAACCGTTCTCATTTTTAAAATATGCTCTATCAACCCAATTTCCGTCAAAAACTGTTAACATTTAAAATGCTTCTATACTCTGCATACAAATTACTGAAAATAACCGTTTTAACCGAATTTTTTTCTCAAAAACGCTACGTAATAGCAGAAAACTGAGTATGCAATAAGAATAAGCATACTTTAAATATGAAGTAATGATATTTTGAGATTAGGGGCATTAATATTTTTGTTGAAAGTTGATTGTATAAAAGAGTACCAAACTTAAGTTCTCAGGGAATATTTTAAAAAGTGGATCAATTAGAAAAAAGTTCGTAGTTAGTTTGGACTATACACTAGATAAACATACATCATTTTTTGTGTATCATTAAATCCTAAATGGTAAAAACAAACTCTAAAAAAGAAAATTTTCCCAGTTCAGATACAATTATCTTAAAAATGTATTGGAATATTTGCATTCATTAGTATATTAAAATTAGTCTGGAAAATTTAAAGAAAAAATGCGTTTAAGTTTTTTTGTTAAATTATTTTTCAATAGAAATATATTTTTTATTCTAAGTAGTTTGTGAGAACGGCTTAAAAATACAATTGTAATTTTGTCAAAAACTTAACGCAATAGAAAAAAAACTGAGTATGCAGTCAAACTCAGCACCTGCGAATTATATAGAATTGATATATGGTATGTCCATGGTGTTGGGTAGTGTAATTACAAGCGATGATACTACAAAATTTAACTTTTTATTTAAATTATTCAAGGTAGCTTCAAGTCATCGCAGGTCTCCGAGACATTAGAGATTGGGTAATAAGTAGAATAGTTTTTTTTTAATCAAAAAGGTTTCATGATTTTAATTTTTATCTTGTGTATTCTTCAATAAAAATGCCTTTCTAGTTCTGTTTTAGTTAAGTGTTGAGAAAATGAGAAAATTTTGAATATTCGGTACTTATTATGGATAATACTTACTTCCTTAAATAAGAAGCACTTGTATTGCAAGTGGGTTTATCTTTTATACTTTGAAATATAATAATTTTATAGGGTTTTACAATTTAAAAACTTCCCCGATACATTATGTTGTATCTATGATTTTTTTTTATATTTCATAAGAGCCTACAGCATAATATTTTTACTGCATTCAAACATCATACAACAGGAAGCAACTTCGTTCTTGTCTATGTTTCCGGCGCGCAAATTACACTAACAATCGACACCTGTGATTCAAGGACTAGAAAAAACCGTACGCACGCACACAAGTAGGGACTTAAGGAGCGACTTCCTTCCATATTCAGCCTGCACCCAGAACATATCGGATTACAACTTGGTTTTCAAATGATAACAAGAACGGCTGATTTCGGTAATCTGAAGCATTAGAACAAGAAAATATTTTCGCACGGGAAACTATTTGACAAACATAAGTAAAGCTGTGCAATTTACTGCAGTAGACAGTTGAGAATTAAAATAATACAGAGAAGTCTGTCTTTGGACAAACATAGCTCCAGATTTGACTAACTCTATGGCATCCGGTTTTGCTGGAATGTTTTCTAAATTCATAGTAAATCAATTAAATTAGTTCTCCTACGCACAGATGCTTCTAATTAATGTGACCCCGTCTAACAACTTCCAAAGAAAACACATTAAACTCTAAAATATGTTGCGCGATGGCACAGATTTTTCGGCATCGACAGCTGTTGCACGAAGATTTCGGGAATTGGTTGCTGGCTCTACCACCGTGTAGCAAACTCTTTGAATACAATTCTCAATTTTCGCCTACTATTTTAGAGTGTCTGACAAGTGTTTGTAATATTCTCGATATTTGCTGTTCTGCATTTCTCGCTTTTTACCATATTTCTACTACTACTACTATTTACTACTCACAGCATGCATCCAGTCGATACAACACGTCGTACCTACCTTGTATCTAGGTAACTTCTTTGTGTACTTTGTATCCACTTAATAACGTTTTTTATTGTTTTCAACGCACACGCCACAAAATTGTTCAAACATCTCGAGTGGCACAAACAGCATATGGACGGACTCTTGACGATACTTTATATCTGTCTGTCCAAAGCGACAGACGGTACCCACCGACCGAGACAAAAAGAAAAACACCGGCTACATATTTTTTTTTTTGTAAGCCGCTGGGCAGATGTTTTCAATTTTTCTTTTCTCTGTCACTCTTTTCTCTGCTTTTTTGATAATCTCGAATTTTTTGTGGTTCTTTTTGTCCTTCAATTTTCAAAATTGAGCTCAAGTCCCAAGTAGTTGTTCTCTGAACACGGTATTGAATACTACGACGAGTATCTTGAGTAAAGATTTTTAATTTTGAGTTTTTTTTTCATGCTCGATTGTCGACACTTTTACCTGAGATATTTTACTTTGCGTACTTCATATTGGTCTTTGTTCATGTTGGAAATGGAAGGATCGTGCTCAAGGGTGTATTTTGCAATTCTTGTTCATCTTTTCGATATAATTATTGTTCTTGTCAGTTGGAATCTCAGCATGACCCAAGTTCAATGTTTTAGGTAGTTACCTACTACGCAAATTTAAAATACGGTATAAAAAATTCTTCTATTTTAAAGACAAAGCTATCTTACAGAAAAATTAAAAAATAAATTTCCTACAAAGTACAACCCACATTTTAGATAATTGTGACAATTAAAATACTTTTAACCGCTGTTTTATAATTAATCCTTATGACCTTTAATAAAGATCCTCATTCCAAATCATACTCGTTGCTGCCAACTGGAAATAATCTACCCAGAGTCCTATTCCTTGAATAGAATTAGTCAAGGCCAGGAAGATGCCCATCAATGGCTTAACTCCCACCACATTAGACCATCGGAATGATGTCCCCACATTCCACCTATCCTCACCTCCCAGCTAATCCTTTTCCGCTCCCACTTTCTCTCTACTCTAGGCTGTATAAAGGTAACCATGTCAACCATGTGGGTAACATACTAGCACTTCCCGGATACCTGGTGATCTACGAACTTAGCCAGCGAACCCGTATATCGTGGATTTCTATACGGCGGACGTTCTTTCTTCACTATTCGTGATACTCGAAATGGCCAACAAAACATGACAAACATTTTTAAAACGTGAGCTAGTCAGACAAACGAATATCGCCCCTACATACTGACGATTTATGTGGTAATATCCCTATATTGACGCGACGTTTTTTTTTCCACAACTAGGGGATTCAATATAGACAACAAAATAATACAAACACTTTTCAGACCGAACATAATCAGGCAATGACTATCGCCCCAACCCACGACAATGATTCAGATATCCCTTTTTTTAACTAGTGACGTTCTGATCTTCGGAAGCCTATACATAGACAGTGCGAACAAAGATTCAAATCCTTTCAATTTTAGCATCTAGCGGATTCAAAAACGTACAACGACACTAATGCCTAGCGTGTCGTTGTACGTTTTTGAATCCGATATACTCAAATCGGTACCCGCGAATTTTCGCTGAAGGTGCCGTAGTTCGGTGAGATTATAAAATAAAAATAGCTCTAGAGATCAGCTAATCTCCCTGATCACGACACGACATTCGATGGCGCCCGATGGAGTAAGGTTTTTATTGGGAGTTCTTGACCAGAACCATCGCTAAAGTTGGCAAACTATAGGAAAACTCTAAGACTCAAAGTGATTTCTACGACCGCGCTAGCACTACGACATCAGTTCAGGATATAAATTTCAGATTTTTCTATAACTGTTTCAGTTTTAAAAAATGACGCGGTTTTAAACAGATATCGGTTTCCGAATGCAGTATAATATGCTGTATATTATACAGTTTTATATATTTTGTGATATCACGTTAATTTATTTACTATACAGTTTTATATATTTTGTGACATCACGTTAATTTATTTACTCAATTTATTATGATTTTGAAAAACAAATGATTTCCGAATTCTGCCTTCAAATAATTTAACACAAACAATCATTGCAAATTGTATAGATTTACTATTATTTCGTACCCGGGATGCGCATCGGGAGTTTTTTTTTTTCATTTTTGTTTTTTATTTAATTATGATTTAACTTTTGTGTTTTTGCCGTTTTTGCTATTTTTTTGATTTTTTTTTTGCATTTTTATTTTTTGTTTTTGAGATTGACTTTGTGTTTTGTTTTTGCTTTCAGTTCTGATTTTGCATTTTCCTTTTGACTTTTTGCTTTTGTTTTCGCTTTAGTGTTTTTGATTTTGCTTTTTATTTAGATTTTTGCTATTCTTTTGATTTTGTTTAATTTTGTTTCTGTTTTTCATGTTAACTTTGTGTTTTGCTTTTAGTTTTGATTTTGCATGTTCCTTATGAGTTTTTGCTTTTTTTTTCGTTTTAGTGTTTTTGTTTTTGGTTTCGTGTTTTTTTTTATTTTGTTTCCGTGTATTGATTTTGTGTTTTTGCTTTTATTTTTGTTTTGTATTTTTTTGAACTGTTTTATGTTTTTGTTATTTGTTTTGTTTTTAGTTTTGCTTTTGTATTTGTGTTTTTGCTTTTGTTTTTGATTTTTTTTGCGTTTGTTTCTGTTTAAGATTTTTGTTTGTCTTTGATTCTACTTTTTTTTTGTGTTTTTTTGTGCTTTTGAACTTTTGTTTTTTTTGTATTTGAGTTTTTTCTTTCATGTTCGTTGCTATTGTAAGTGCCGAGCTATATCGTTTTGAAAGTGTAGTTTGTATGGGAGGTGTCACGCCCCGTTGTCCAATCCCGCCCAAATATAGCCTATGTTACGCTTCGCTCTCCATACTCCTCGTGCAAAATTTCATTCATCGCTTCCGATGTTTAGACGTGATGCTGAAAGAAACAGTCAGCCGGACCAAGAGTTTTATATAAATAGATTTTGACTTGGTTCCGAATTGTTTATTCTTAAGTATCTCATAGGATAAAGCTACATTTTAAAAAATTAGAAATAGATTAGAAATTATAGAAAATAAACTTGTTCGGCTCCATGGTGCGCATTAACCGCCCTCTTAAAAGACATATATATTTTAAATGTTTAGTTGTAAATAGACACTCAATGAATATAACTGTCAAATATAATTTCAAAGATTGCTCTTGGGACGGGACCAAGAACTAAAATACCTCGCCGCCCCCATATCTTATGCAACCTCACTTAAGATCCAAGCTACCTTTAAAAAGGTCAGAGGTTATTTTTAGTAGATACGAATAATGTCTGCGTAATGGAGCACATAAATCTCATTCTATCGGGGTTAAATTTTACCGCGTCTTGAGTCGCAGGCCTATAAATGACAACTAAGGCGTGTGTGTAACAAAAACAAAAAGCACTCGGCACAGCAGCTGTTGTCAGATGCTCAATGAGCCTACGGCAGCTCCTTTGTCAATCGTACACAGGACTCAAATTGATGAAGAAGGAATTGATGAAGAAAATGCAGAAAGAAGAGCGAAAAAAAAACATGCTGATGATGAAAATCACAGAATCTCTTGGCAGAGTCTGTACACATTGTCCTGTGTTTAGTAACTAAGTGTATGTTTTTGTTTTCTTCCTTTCTTACCTGGTACAAGAACTCACATTGAATGAAACACAACTCGAGCTCAACTTAAAAGTAACTCAAACGCAACTCAAATGCAACTCAAACTCAACTCAATGCTTCGTTTGAAACGCACAAAGACTCAATGAATCCTGCTTCGATGACGCTGTGCGTGTTTTGTGTTTCGCATTTTAGTCGAATTTTCAACAGCATTTCAAACGTACGCCGGGTCCTGCACAACATCAGCGCTTCGTGTGTTTTTAAATTTAGAAAGAAAATAAAATAACGAGAAATGTGTCATATTTAAGCGTCGCAATTTAAGTGAAATATTAAAAAATAAAAACAAATAAATCTTGCCAGTTATTATTATTGTTATTATGGTCACATATCGGGAGCCTTTAATTTCACGGCAATTACGTCTGACACGGTTTCGTTCCACTGATACCGAAGCAACAGCCGCAGCAGCAACAGCAGAGTCAGCGATAACAACATCGCCCCAAAAAACTTTAGCAAAAATAATTATTTTAACACCTGATGCCATGAAACAGCGACGACGCAAAGGTTCCTACAATGTCAGCGCCATGGCGGCAACTCTAGCAACTACCGCTGCCGCCACCACTGCATCAACAACTGCGTCATCAGCATCATCAACATCGTCGTCGTCATCAGCATCATCAACAACGCCATCAAAGTCAGCTCCAGCATCGCAAGCAACTACGCCGTGTAAACAACGGTGAGTCGTCCGTCGCGACATTAATTGGATACGTGATGGACAAGCGCTGCCGGAGCTTAAACAAGGCGCCTTATAACATTTACACATTGCACTGGATATCAGCATGTGTAATAATCTACACGAAAACCTTTTACATAATAAAAACCCTCTGCCCTCTGTCATAACGAACCACATCATAATTGCTTAATGAACGAGCGACCGGCATCACCGCCAAGTAGTTTAATTTTTCGATATTTCCGTTTAATGTCTCTTCATCGGAAATGCATTTTCGAAGATATTATTTGAAACTCCATTTTAAGTCGTTAATAATGACAAGTTTGCGCCCAATTTAATCAACAAATTCAAAGTGCACTTGAGCTCACACTTTAGGTGGCTTTGATGTTTTTCCTTCAGATACAAACAGCTCCACGAACTCTCCACAAATACCATCATTTTAATTTATATTAAAAATTCAGATTTCTCTCACTGTCCATTGTACAAATCCTTTCATTCTTAAATATATTTTTTGATTTATTTAATTTATTGATATTTGATCTAAAATATCAAAATTCATTTCGAGATACCCTATTAGAAATTATTCTAGGCCTTGCCATAACCCGACCAATTACAACTCCAACACGATTAGTTAATTTCTAGGTAACGGAAATAAATTTTTCACAAGAAACGCGAAAAAACGAATTATGTTTCCCGGGAATCCCGGTTACATATAATTCTGAGCCAGCCTTTATTTCGGACTTTTAATAACCCAGTACTAACCCGTTCGTTTCGATATCGGTAGGAGGTCAATGCTAAAATAAGTAGAATTTACACAATATTGGACAGTTTCTCGTAGCGTTATCGGGCGTCAAATTGGACTACATGGTCGGTGCATTCTGTCGGAGTTTTATGATTTCGAATCGGAACGATGTCGAAGAAAAAGGATACATTATAGAGAGAATTCGTTCTTTAGTCGCACGATACGTTTGTGGAACATCTACCTGCGTATGTTTTTCCCGATATTTTTGATATTGGCAAGTTCAAAACAAACATCCACCGACACTACTCCATCTTTCCCCCTTCCCTTTAACCATCCCTTCTTACGATCAACACTGAGCATTGCATGCACAGAACTAAATAATTGACGTAAATATAGCAACCTATATTAATTGCATTCATGAATCAATCCAGCAATGAAATTCACTAATTTAATTAAAATATTTGCTATTTTTTGTTAAATCAGCAATTCCGTAATATGAATATTTGTACGTCAGTGCAGCAATTTTTTTTTGCTAAAACTGCACAAATATTCATATTAGCGAACGCAATTGCTTATATAACGAATAATGACAAATGGTTTCATTAAATTAGTAAATTTAATTGCTGGATTGATTAATGAATGCAATTAATATCGGTTGCTATATTTACGTTGATTATTTTTTCTCTGTATATAGGGGACATCACCTGACCGTTGGTTAATTTGTAAAATGTTGCGATATGGATACAATAAATGTTTATATATCATATTTTTTCAAAGAATTTGAATTTACGAGAAATTTTAAAAATTAGAATCGATAAAGCAAAGAGATTGAACTTTTTATCAACATTGTTTTCTCGAATTCAATGCATCGAGGATCTCCGAGCCAAGGGAATTTACGATATTTGATTTTGGGAAAGAGGTTTTTTTGAAACTTTTTGTATCTTGCTTGAGCCCGCTACATTATCGTGAGATGAATTCTTTTTTTAACGGATTGATTTGATGAATATTTTGTGAAAAAGGTTTTTTGAAACATTTTGTATCTTGCTTAGATCCGCTACATTATCGTGAGATGAATTCTTTTTCAATGGATTGATTTAATGAATATGCTGCAAATGTCACAATATATGAACATCGTTCTTTCAATACTCAAAAAAGAATTGACGTCATTTGTTATCAGTATAGTTTTGTTCATAAAATCCTAGAGCATATCTATAGATGACTCTGACTTCACTAAAATAAAATTTGTAATAATTTTCTTAGTAAACAAATTCTGTTAATTTGTAAACTTTTTGCATTTCCTTATTCCCGGAATAAAAAATGAAATTTCGTGAGAAACGGGAAATTCCAAAATTTCCCTTGAATGATCCATCTAAAGTCCACACAAACATGGCAAATTTTCTACTAGGGTTTTAGATAATTCAATTCCCTATTTGAAATTTACTCTATTAGGGTATACATAATAATGTTCTGATCATGATCGTCATGTAACTGATCGGGTTTTTACAACGAAAAATGCAATGATCAGTTCCCTGTAATGACCCTATTAAAATTCCTACTAGGGATGATCATTTATGTCTGTATAATTGATAAAATTTTATTTAAATACCTAAATTATTAATTCTTTTATAATATCTCCGATTGTTTATAATCAAAAATTGACATAGATTTTGGTTTGATGAGCAATTTCATAAAATTAAAAAAGAGTTTTTGAACAACTATTTATTGTTTATTTTCATCATCAATTAATTCCTTTGTTTTCATCAACTTGTTCATCATAACAATCATCATATTGCTTCATTTGTGAAGAAGTATTTCTAAAAAGTGTAAAAAATTTTAAATTATCAAGAAATCCAAATCAATTTTTAAAAAATACTCTAAAATATTATACAAAACGTTTAAAAATGGTAATACCTGATATTACCACCTGTTTTTTGCCTGAATTGTTTTCATTTCCTTATCATACATCATTTCCTTTAAATAAATTATTTTCTTTTTAACCCAGACACGCACACAGAGAACAAACAAAAGAATATTGCTTCACGCATCAAATACTTAATCCGTTTTTTGTCCGTTCATTTGTATTCAACTGCTGGAAATCTTTCAAAAAAAAATGGAAAACTATTCATTCTACTACATTGTTTGTTATCATGCATTCACCAAACTCTGACTGTGCATCCTTGTGAATATCCTGCAGTTTTGCCCTACGGAATTTCCCAGAATTTTCGGTATCGGTTGCTTTAATGCGCTCGTTCACTCACATCCTGTAACGTAAAACCTATTCGCTATGCAATATTTGTACTTAACCTATATCTTTTGAGCATAACTATTCCACTTTTTCTCTACTTCCTAAATATCTTCATTTTCTGAAGGTCTTTACTACATCGCTGCAGCTATTTCTCTACATTCCTTATAATATTTGCATAATAACACGTAGTTTTGACACATTTTCCGGGAAGGTTATCAGATTTTTACAATCGTAACACTTTTCTATATTATTTATGACCACGACGCCGACGTTACACGATTTTCACACGCAAATATTGTGCAAAAAAAAAAAGGTAACCTTTTAAAAACTTTTATAACCTCTTCCACGTTCGGTCAGCGCTTGTAAAATAAAACAAATATTTGTTTAACGCACGCAGTTTTTATGAAGTGTCATTAAACATTTATTGAACTGTCATAAAAATCATTATTTCTTTCAATAGGTAGCCAGCAGCTCGTCTTGTCTGTCTATAAAATGTACGTCGTATTTATTTAGAGTGTTTTGCATTGTATATAATTTTTGCACAAGTTGTGCTAATATTATAAGTGGTTTTTATGACCCTTTTTGTGTGTTGTGTGCGAATCTGAACGCAAAACAAGCCTTTCTCCCTTTATTTGTTCGGGAGTTTCTCAGAACATTTACGCATTAGTTTTACTTAATTGTTATTTAATTGAACTTTAACTCGCAATTTCTATATATTTATTTAAAACCTTTATTTTTTCGTTTTTGCAGATTTTCGGCGAATTCAACAATAGCTGCATCGGCAACAGCGACGACATCGACAACAAATGACGGCATCCGAGTCATTGGCATCAGAACTGGTGTTTATAATGGAGACTTAAAACCAAATGCATATTCCTCGAATTTGGTAAGTTTTGCAACGTTATAAAACGAAGATTTATTTGCTGTAGAATCGGAAATACATCTTATAGATATTCCTATATTTTATACTCAATACCATTATAATCAATTCGATGTTTTTTACTTACAACGATCAGAAACGTAGTTTAAAGACATTCTATAATGTATACTATGTATTATCCAATTTTTAAGACATCTCTTTATTTAATACTCAATACCATTATAAACAAATTTAAAGTCAACTCTATATTTTATACTCAATACCAGTTCAAAGTATTTCCCAAGTAGTATTTCCAAAGTATTTCTCAGAATCCAGTCAGTTTAGTCGAGGAACTCGAAAGAGATGTCACGAACTTTCCGACCAGACATTCAAGTAATAATTCCTACCAGTATCCTGCCAGTTTAACTAGTCAATTGTCGAGTAACTCGAACGCGGTGTCACGTAGGGATGTGCATCTGAAAATAATATCGATGTTTTCGTCGATATAATACATCGACTCGTTTCATCGATATTTTTCGATGTATCGAACAAAAACATTGATGTTTTTGATGTATCGAATGATAAATTATTAGGTAAACAATTTACATTTTGATGAAGATTGTAAATGTCAAATAACCAAAGTAAAAAGTTTAAAATAAATAAATGTTTGACTTGAAACATTTCTTATTATGTAAAATAATTAAGGCGTTGGAAATCAAAAATATCTAAGTCCATGTTATGTCATTTTGAGACAAACACGAAAACCATGTATGAAGCAAATGGTTATTTAAAGTGCTTGATTTCAAATATAATAATTTCAAATAAATAATTAAATTTAGCTAGTTCCGATTAGCAAATGTGAATTTAACAGTGATTGGATATATCGAAAAAATACATCGATGTATCGAATAGATTATGAGGCTTATATTGCATCGGAAAACATGGATCTATCGAAGCAAAATATCGAGTGTTTACAAAACATGTTGGACATTCCTAATGTCACGTGCTTTCTGACCAGACACTAGCCATTAAAACTCTTCAGTTTCTGTGCATTTCCTTCCCAGTAACCGACCAGTTCTTGACTAGTTTTACTGGCTAGTATATACTCTTCAAATTCATAATAGAAAATTATCAGTATTTGAGCTGCCTAGTAAATTATTGCATGGGTTTATACACAACCCTAGTAGAACCGATCATTACATATTTTTTTTTTTGTCATAACCCGCCCCGTTACATGTCGAACATGACCTCGCCATGATGATATCTATCCAAATTGCGTAAATTTCTACTAGGGAATACTATTACCAAATACTATTTGAAATTCAACTATGTATTATACTTACTACACAGACGTACAAATGGTCATATTAGCAAACGTAGTTGCTGATTTAACAAATAAGTACAAAAGTTTTCATTAAATTAGTGAATTTCATTGCTGGATTGATTAATAAATGCAATTAATATCGGTTGCTATATTTACATCGATTATTTATTTCTGTGTAGCATTAGAAACACATTTAAAAGACATCCCTATATTATATTTTTTCTCAATACCACCATAGAATAATTTAAGAATCTTTATCATTTTTTCTAAAATGTATTTTATAAAAAAAAAATCACAATTTATAGCCTTTCATTTTAAAATTTAAATAACGCATAAATTCTCTACACTATTTGCTTTTTTTTGTGTTTCGTTTATTGTTGTACAATTTATAAACCTACTATAAATTTTATTAATTAAATTCTGCGGTATTACAATTTTGTGCATATTTACTCGACCATATAATATTTTTTTTTGGTAGTACATGTGCCATGATTACAGCATTAATAAATAAAATAGTTCAAAAATAATAATAATAATAAAAAAATGCTATATTTACATAATATGCTTGCATTAAAATTTAACACAATTGTTTTTCTAGCATATACTATTTGTCGACTTTAACTGATTTATTTCAATTTAATTACAGGGTTTAACTATTATTTTAGCAAATTAAATGTGACATAATTTTAGGCGTTTTATGTGTTTTAAATATTTGCCTAAATGCTGTTTATAAATACAACATGTTTTAGTTTAAAAATGTATTTTATCAGTAAGTGCTGCTTGCCTAATATTAATGCGTATTTTTCACACACACACAATTTATATTTTCATCATATACTCTGTGTGGTGTAAATTTAAATTCCATTTTCTCTGATGTAAATTTAAATGCCTACCTCAATTCGTTGCACATTGCAAAATAATTAGAACGTAAAATAAGCACTTGAAATACATTCGGAGTTTTTATTTTCTTGGCATTCGTTGGGGGGTCTCACACATACTATGTGTTTGAAAATATTTCGACATTCCAGCTAAATTAGATTTCATTGCGTCGATTAGGACTGCAACAGGTTGTGCTGTTTTTTCCGTAGATTTCTTATTTCATTATAATTGCAACAGCACCATGCGTTAATTTGTTTTCTGATTTGAAATTGTACTACGCAATACTATGGAAAGGGTTTTTTTTAAATCATTTATTTCAGAAGTTTTGTATTAGGGATAAATGTTTCTAATTGGCTGGAAAAATGTGTATTTAATATATCCCGTGACACAAAATGTCTGGCATTTTTCAGGAATATTTCCTGCAAACACACAGAAAAATGGTATATTTTATGAAGTTGTAAAATTTTGTAAAAATTGAATGACATATTATGGGGACAGACAGAAAACAAGACAGCTTGTGATACAAACTTCGTCTTTATCTGCTTGAAATCTTTCGAAAAATGTTTCTAAAATGCCTCGACCTACCTAAAATATTGTCTGGGGATAAATATTATTTATACAACCCAAGACAAAATCTGGCATTTTCAAGAATATTTCCGGCAAACACACATAAAAAATAATATTTTGGGAAGAGTGTAGCAGGTTGTACATTTTTTTTAAATTTTAATGTCAGATTGACTGCATATTTTGGGAACGGTCAGCAAACAGGCAGCTTGTGATACAAAATTCGCCATTGTCTGTTTGAAATATGCCGACAAAATGTTTCTAAACTGCTTCGACTCTGCTAAAATAAAAATTTTGTCTGTGTAAATTACGTTTATATTTTTTATATCTTGAAGCCTTTAAAAATTGGAATGATCCGGGAACTGAACAGGGTAAACGAAAAATATTTTTCGGGTTCTGATTTTGACAGCATACTCAATTTTCCTAATACATATCGTTTTTTTTCTTAAGTAGACCAATGTTAGTAATTTGGACGTTAGCTTGGGCTATGCTCTGAATAACCATAAATCATTTTCTTGTTTATCATTAGATTCTAAATGTTAAAAAAATAATAATAAAATTTAACAAAAAATCGAAAAATATAACGATCAGTTCAGTTTTTATTCTAAAAAGTCGTTAAAAAGGGTATTCAATTTCGATATTCGAATTTTAATAGGAAAAACTGAGAAATTACATGCGAATTTTGTAAAAATAATGTTTGGAATGTTAATAGGAATAATTGTTTCGAGTAGTTTTATCGATAAATGAAATTCGAAATATTTCAAAACTGAATTTCTGTCAGAAGCATACATTTTTTCTATACAAATAAATAAAATTAGTTTATTGAAAATAAAAACTTATACATTATTGTTTCGATATCAAAATATAAATATATTTTTTAAATATATAATTTATTCTCCATTTTAAATAAATGCAATTTTTTGTTATAACGTGCCATGCTAAAAATGTTTCTCTTATTTATTATAAATCGTTTTCTTTTGATAATGACAACTACTTAACTGGTTTTTTTGTCGGTTTTCTTCATAAATTGCTGCTGTTTTGCGAATGACATTGAACTTCTGCGTTCATCACCAATTGCCCATTAAGCACCGCCATTAACTTACCAACAATTAATGGTTTAACCTTAAGAAAATATTTTCTCATACATGTATTTTTTCTTTTCTTTGATTAACAAAATGATTTTTACTTGTTTATTTTCACATATTATACTCTATAAATTTTGTGTACAAATTGTGCGTGTAATTAGAGCATATTGTCGTTCATGTAACTATAATCATTAAATCACGTGTTGTGGCATTATGAGGCAAGGCCAATAATAACTTGTAACAACTATTTTATTTAATCTTGGTAAACCAACGTTCATTACTCTTTGAAAATTTGCTCAGTCAAATAAAAAAAAACAAAAGTTCAAATTAGTAGCAGAGCAAAAAAAAAGGCAACAACTTTTAAAGAGCAGCATACTTTAATGTTTGTGGCAAACGTGTAACACATGATTAAAGCACTACTGTCCCTCAAATCTCGTTTTCCATTTTTGTTAATCATTGGCATAATTGATACATGTTTAGAGTCTGGCACACTTTTTACTGTTAAACACACTTTTGTTCTAGCCATCATTCGTTTCTTCATTGAATAATTTGTCACAATCATATACTAATCATAACATAATTTCAGTTACCATGTTATGAATCGAATAGTCATATTTAAAATAGAAATTTATTATGATCATCAACTATAATCTTAGCAATCATAATATTCTCAGTTCTGTAACTGTCATATTTTTGCCACAATCATATTCAGTTTCAACAATGTTAGTAATTATAATTGTACTTCTGCAATTCCTTATATCTTTGCCATAATTTAATTTTCTCTGCGTGTGTTTTCTAAACATGTTGCCACTGTTATAATAAATTATACTCGGAATTGCCTATTAACACTCGACAAACATTAAAGAGCAATGAACTGCCATTCCTCGGAATATAAATTTATACCCTGTTATATATACACCTAGTTTACTAGGGGCCTATTTGCTGTTGTTTCAAGAACCTAGGTCACGTCGAGTTGCCACCCTTTTTGTTGGCACCTAAGTACGTACTACATATTGCGCTTCAGAGCAACCGCTTCGTGTCGTATAAAGTGTTGCCAGCATCAAAAAACAAACATCAACGGTTGGACGAACCGTAATAAAATGTAGTGGGTGGAGCTGCTGTTTTTCCGAACGAAAAAAACTTAACCTAAAGTCAACAAAATGTTATGTTTTACATTTATATTATTTAAAATTTATTTTTCTCGTTGTCTTCGCTGCATTTGTTTCTTCTATTTTTAGTGTTTTATATTGTGCATTGTTTACTTTAACTATAACAAATAGATATAACAACAAAATAGTTCAAGCACCTCTTGTTTTCAACTGTATCTCGTGTCTTCTCCATGTGATGCACTAATGATGACATGAGCTACACATGCCATATGTAATAAATTTCATCGTTTTCTTGATTTTTTGTATATATTTTATTTCGTATTATTTGATATGCTTTTAAAATGTAGTTGCTCTCAAAATGGCAGCAATAAAAGAAGTACCAACTATAAATCAAAACAGCAACAGCAAGAAACATGACATTTTCCATAGAGTCCTGTCCTGTGCTGTCTTTCGTTTGATGTTTGCGTCCTTTCTTCCGTTTCTGGAACCCAAGTGTTTGTGATTTCTTATCGCATTCCACATGTGATGCTCCTTCTGCAGTTGTCACGCATCTCTCTTCGTCTTTTCCACGGAAATGAAAAAAAAATATCAAGTTACACAAAGCTGTGTTGTTTCCCATTCATAGAAATTTCTCTGATGATGCTGCTGCTGCTCTGCTCGTTTGACTTTTACGGTAGGTTATCGGAAGCATTTGGAGCAGCTGCCTGCAGAATGTCTATTGTTATTATTTTTTTTTTCAATTTTCTATGACATTGAATACTATTTGCCGTCATAGAACTAATACATTTGCTTGCCATTGTTGTCGCTGATATTGCCTGACGTATCAATATTTACACGCAATAAACATGTTTGCTACAAACATAGTATGATTGCAATCATAAATATTATTAACATAATTCACAATAATTGCCAAGTATAGCGTTTGATTTTAATAATAGAATTTTTATAGTTTTTCATTTATTATTGATAAATTCCTACAAGTTGTTTGCAATCATATTATATTCTCGTAAAACATGCGTCGTTCAATGTTTTCAAATGCATTTGCTAGTAGACTATTTGGTTACCATGCTTTTGATGTGCTTTCCTTGAATTATAATATTATATTTAAACACAGGGCAATAACGTGCTTGCCGCAAACATAATATGGTTACGAACATATTTGGTTGCAACAATAACAACCTAGTTTAACAATTCGATTTTTATAACAACTATTTTGATAAAAGGTGTTACATTTTGAATAATTCATTCAATTAAAAAAATAAACAGTCTCGTTCTTTGCTTGCAATCATATTATATTTGCTGTAAAACATATGTTATTCAAGGTCTTTAAATGCATTTTCCAGTACAATTTGGTTACTATGCTTTTGTTGTACTTTCCATGAATTATACTATTATATTTAAACACATGCTAATAGCGTGTTTGCAGCAAACATAATAATGTTACGAACATAATTGTTTGCAACAATAAAAAAACAGTTTAACCTAGTTTGATATTTATAACAATTATTTTTATATAAGGTATTACATATTGAATGCCACACTCATTTAAAAAAAAACGGTCATGTTCAATGGGTGCAAACATATTATATTTTCTGTTTTTTTTTTTTTTTTATTTTCGCTGTGTGTATAAATTCATTTTGTCCGCTTTTATTACTATATGTACGTTTGATGATTTTATTTATGTTTTTTACTATAAAATTCTACAAATTTTTATAGCCATTTTATTAAATTCTTTATTGTTATTTTTGAAATTAATAAATTCAGCTACTTTATGTTTATATAATAAAAAAATGCTTTTTACTGCTTTTATCTGTAGGATGTTTTTCATTTTGTTGCATTTTATTTCATTTTATTTTTCTCATATTTCCGTTTTGTCTTTCCTGTCTCTGCCTATTGCATTCCAATGTCGAACGTATTGTCCTTAAAACCCGTAACTAAACAAAACCGGAAATGCATTCTTCCTTTGTAGGCATTTCTTGAACCCTCTAAGAAAAACTCCTTTTTCTTCTATTCGTCCCACATACCTGTCTTGTGTGTGCATATATTTGCATAGTCTTTAAGGATGCGAGTTATTCCTCAAGACATACTCGACAGCTATATGTCTTAGGTACTTGCCCTAGACAATCAAATCAATAACATGTGTAAACATTGTGGCATTTAGACTTTAGTAGAATTATGTTAATTTGTTTGGTTTTCTCGGTTTTAAGTGCTTCAAAAGTTATCCTTCTAATCAATCAACATTTTAGTAACGCATTGTTAAGTTTCGATATATATTGCTATTTTTAGAAACTGTCTAAACGAAATGTATTTGTCTTTTTTTAATCTATAATAAATTTTAAAAGCGGTATTTACAATCTGAACTTACATAAAAAAATCGATTTACAATATTTACATTCGATTTACAATGATTTCGAATGTTTATTACAATTACCTTGAACTCACACTGGATAACTGGTTTTGAAGATCAATTTCTCTGTGTTAGTTTAACTCCACTTATTTTCTTTTTTTTAGTTTCGCTTACACTTAGTTCAACCGATCACTGTTAGGACCAGTTTTTCAGTCTTATTTTCAAATTAAACTTAGTTTAAACTGATGCCATTTTCTCTATAGTCAACATACCATACATATTTAAAATATAATTTGAACTGACTAAAGATTGTCCGTGTTTCTGTAACATTTCAGTCACATTTTCAAATTAAACTTAGTTTAAACTGATGCCATTTTCCCTATAGTCAGCATATCATAAATATATAAAATATAATTTGAACTGACTAAAGATTGTCCGTGTTTCTGTAACATTTCAGACACATTTTTAAATTAAACTTAGTTTAAACTGATGCCATTTTCTCTATAGTCAACATACCATACATATTTAAAATATAATTTGAACTGACTAAAGATTGTCCGTGTTTCTGTAAAATTGAACGACATTATTTATTTTTGTTTTGGAACTTGAGACTTTTCAAAACGGTGTCAAAGTGTAAACTAAGTTTAAACTGCACTGAAAAACTCTATCTAAATTAAACTAAATTTAAACTTGGTTTAAACTAACACTAAATAAACTTCTCTAAATTAAATTCATTTATTTATTAAATTCTATATTAAATTTGACACTTAGTCTAACAAATCCGCACACATACAAAAATACTACAAATGCTTTGACACTTTGTTATCTAAACGAAGAGCACATCAATTTGCACTTATTCTATATGAGAAAAAAAACTATTAATATTATGGTAGTCGCCTGCTTGTTGACTTACGACCAACCAACATGTTTGCTGCATACTTTGCTGCTACGTGTTGTTGGTGGTTGGTTGGTATGTCTTCCAAATGTTCGAACGGTGCAAATTCTTGTATATTGTTTGTTGTACAACACCAATCATGTTGCAGAACACACAGCTGTCACCCAGTTGTGCCAAAGCAATAGCTGACCGAGAAACCGCAGTGCAACTGCAAGAACGAACGACCCACCGACCGACCGGGTAGAGTGCAACAGACGTAGGTTAAAAACTCATATTTCAGGTCTCCAGTCATAGCATCAATTGCACCAATACCACCACCAGCAGCAGCACCACAACCAACGACTCCAACAAGTCATTAACATGGTACTGGGACCAAGAAATTGTTTGTGATACTTGTACGAAATAAGACAAAAACTCGTACCGCGCATAGTGAGTAATGGTTCAGTCATGCGTGGCGCTCAAAGAATTACAATATAATGAAAGAAAACAAATTATAAAAAAAAAGACCGTGGGTAAAACAGGGATATTTGCCAATATGTTAAATAAATATATAAAATTCATTCATTCATGCAGGTTACCAAGAAGTAACGTAGATAAAAATTATGCTTTTATGCAGAAATTTGAGAACTTTGTATTGTTGGGGTTGCGTTTTGTAGTATGCTTTGGCAATACAACACCTACTTGTAATATTGAATCCTATAATAATAAAATGAATATCAATACAATAGAAATTAGCTAGACGTGTGTGAGTCTCTGTAGTAATACCACCGCGGTTTGGATTTAAATGTCAATGTAATCCGATGATAATTACCTCTCTAATAATAATAATAATAATGATTGTGCATAATCTTGCTTTAGCTGCGCGCGTTAATTCACACAATTAAAAAGTAGGGTTTATGACTTCATTATGAAATAGCTTTAAACAATTTTACACAGCCTTTTTAAAGCCTTTTTTTTGTATAGGTACTTCTACTTTGAATTAAGCATAGCTAATACCAACTCGAAGAAATGACATAACATACGTGATTACGCTTCGTTGTAATGTGTACCATAAAATTAAAAAAAATACCTCTTTTATCACTTGCACTTAAAAACCAACAAACAAATATATAAAAAAGGCTTTAAATGCAATTTAAACCTATCAAATGCGCAGGAATGACATTGGCAATAAACACTTTGTTGTTGAGCCAAAATTAATGACTTTTTTCTTGTAAAATACCTAGAGTGTACAAAAAAAAAAGAAATATAATAAACGAAGACTGCAACATAAAGCTATCGCAACAAGCAATTTCATGTTTGAATGCACACATAAAAATTGTCTGTTATAGTCATAGCCAAACCCTATAATGCCCTATCATACTATGGCATACCATTCCATATGCCTGCCTCCTGTTTTTTTTTATTATCGTCTGGCACTCAAATGAAGTTGTCTTGTTGTACAATTTCATTGACATCGCCGAATACCGAATGCCGTGGCACCACGTTTCGACTTCTTCTCGTTGGCCAGAATATGTTGAACACTGTTGATTACCTAATTTTTAAAGCAAACATAAATTGACCATTTCAATAGACCCCGCTTTGTCGTACCCAACCCACCAACCAACCAAGGAGGTTTTCTACGGCTCTTGTTTCTTGGTAGATTCTTGCCCACCATAAAAAAAACCACATACGTACTTTCGACAGCGATAAGCTTTATTAGACAACTAACTATTTCTGTGGTCAGTGGTCGGTCGGGTTCTTTTTTGTTCGTTTTATTCCATTTTTTTCTTTTTGCTGAAAAGCCGGCTGTTCAAGATATGGTGTGAACAAAAGTACAAGTGCTCTAAATATTTTATGCTATCTCTAGATGTTTAAAAATAAATTATTTAACTCACTTTTTATTCTAAAATAAGCATTTTATATGATACAATCTTTAGATATCAAACGAATTAAGTGATTATGCTGCGTATTGTCACGTAGGATTTTTGATATAAGGTTATTTGTCAGTAGGGTGTAATTAATTGTTGTAATATGAATTTTAAGTTGTCAAGAAAAATGTTTCTAATTACATTTGGAGAATTTAGTACAATTTTAAATTAATTAGCTTCAGTTTTTCAGTTATATTTTCAAATAGAACTTAGTAGAACCACGACTATAGTCAACATATCACACATATTAACTAATCAAATTAACTAATTGTCTTTTTCTCTACACGGAGGGAAATAAACTTCTAAAACTAGAGAGGAATTCGGTTCGAATGAAAAATAGCAGCATTTCAATAATAGCAATAAAATGCTACTAAAATTCTAGAATTTATTATTTGAATATTAAGAAGTAAATTACTTAGTTATCAAAAATTAAACAAGATTTATTCTTCTGGATTTTGCGAAGTTAATTTATTTGAATAAAAACCAAAAGAAGACGCAAATTGTTGCTGCATTCAGAACAAGAATAAGTGTTCCTGTATCTTTTTGTTCCATAAATCTTGTTGCGTCTGTAATGTTCGCCCGTATGCTTTGTTTTGCGATGTCCGTCTGTCGTCACCATGTTTGTGAGTGTTACTGTCTTTCGATATGTTGATAGTAACTAAGAGCAATTATTCTAGATATACAGAGATTAGGTTCTTAGGTATCAACAAAAATTAACTAGGAGCAATTATTTTAGATATGCAGAGATTATGTTCTTAAGTATCAAAAAAGTAAGTAAGAGCAATTATTCTTGATCTATCAAATAATAGATACACGAAGAAATAGATGGCGATGGCAGACGAACAACGCAAAACAAAGCACACTAGCGAATAGTACAGACAAATCAATATCGAAAAAACAACTGTTATACGAACACGTGTTCTTTAAATTTTGGGAATAAAACAACAACAAAAACATTTTTGATACCTATGACATTAACCTCTGCATTATCAAGAATAATTGCGCTTAGTTATTTTTTTGAGAACTAAGTGGATATATTTCTTAAAATTCAGAATATTTCCGTTTAGCTGTGTATCATATTTCTTGATTACTTATATATTTCTTGATTACTTCTGGATTTTAGAAGTTTTACCCTGAATAAGTTTAATTATTTATGTGGAAAAGTTTGAACTCAGTTAAAACTAGCATTGTAAAACTAGAACTGGATCCAATACCCCGAATTTTGTGATTATGCTATAAACGAAATGAGAGGCATAATGAGGCATAAAATTAAAATGTGACTACAATAAAACTCGTCATAAGTTTCTAGCTTTTTAATATCACTATTGAATTTCCAAATATGTTTGAGACAATTTCAGTTAAAAAGATTAACTAAAATTACATATTTAAGGTGTAAAACTGCTCTATATTTTCTTAACTTTTGAACATTATTTATGTATAACTGGAACTATAATCGGAACAAAAATCGAGTAATTGTGGACTCTCTGGAATATGAATGATTTAAGAGAATTTAAAATGATTTTGGGCTCTTAAACCCAGGTTTCCAAAAATGAATCTTTCAGGTACTCCAATATAAATCTTTTAGGAGTATTAAAAGTCTCATGAATGTGAAGGTTTTTGGGCTCAATCGTACACTCTACCCAGATTTGGGATGACATATATGGGAATAAAACTCAAAAATAGGAGTCATAAATAATTTAAAATAGTAAATACAAAATCTAAATGAAAAAAGCAAAGTGAAATAAAATCAAAAATAAAAGCAATACATATACCAGAGTATTTAGCTTTCGTGCAAATATGAAAATAACAATGGTTGAAAAAAAGTATAGATAAATAATATATAATAATGTCATACAATATATTTTAATAGACCACACACAGTACTCTTTCTACATTATATAATTTAATGTCTTCTTATCTACGTCAATGTCTCAATGAGACAAAACACTTCAATTTGTTTTTCAATTAATATGTTAACTATTTAATTAACTCGTTCTATTGTAGTTATTTAAATACAAGAAATGCGACGACCTTCGAAAAACAAATTATATTCAGCATACTCGCACATATCATTTCCATTGAGTAACATTTACTCATGTAATTCATATGAACAACATATATAATAAAATTAGAACTTAATTACGTTATGTTGGCATTGCAAAACAATAAAATATGATTTACAGCAAAACAATGAAACAACTTTTGACGTCTAAATGGCTGTCACAACCAACCCATTTTTACTTATCTAACCTAACCACCCATCCTATCGTCCACGGTGACGTATTAAAAACGATAAAATGTAAAGTGTTGACTTGCAAATTACAACGTAGTTCAATATTGAAAGCCAGCCAACCGGCGAGTGAGTGAGTTCTTTATCTAATCTCAGCAGGTGTTAAAACACCCCCGCCATAAACACCTCCCCAACTTATTGATGACCCTTTTGCTAATATTTTTTTTTTGTTCACATTAATCAATGGTTATTCAATATTGAAAGTCAATCTAGCGGCCGTCCGTCATTCAAACGGCAAGAACTCTTTAGCATTTTTGAAATTCTCCTGCAATCAGTTAAAATTTATCGCTTCACTCGTGGGCACCGTCGCTGTTTAGACGCGTTCGTGTGTGAAATTTAAGCCAAACATGACATGATCAATATTCAGTCAATTTGCTAAAGTGTTTAATCTAAAAAAAAGTGAAAAAAAATCCGACTTACTACATGATGAATGAATCAGTGAAAAATCTAATTTTGCCCATCATCAAGGATACCTACGGCATTATCAAGTTTTGGGAGTTCGATACGGGACCACCGCATAGTGCAGAAACACGTTCAAGTGTGAGTTAAACTAACTCGTACTCGAGTAACCGCATTAATTGAACTTGATCGGTTTACCGTATAACCCTATTAGAAATTTAGCCTGTTAGAAGTAGACAGAAGTATTAGGGTGGACATGATCGTGACCTAATCGTGTTGCTAATGTGATTTATTAGGTTATAACAGTTGAGAAATTATATATTCAGTTCCCGATCATGGCCTCTAGAATAATGTCTACTAGGGAATTATGTAAAATTATCGCTCATTCAAGAATTCGTTTTATATTACAAAATTTCGACACTTCTATCGTAATAACGCAAAGTTTAAGTGTTACTAAAATTAAAACCAATAAATATTTTTATTATCTGTCTATAGATAAAAGGTGCCGTGGTGGTTTCCTTTGTTGAACTAAAAACTTTTTTCCAAATGTTTTAACCATTGTTTTGGGCTTAGTCACTGTGATTTGTTTTTTGTCTGTATTTTTTTCCATTATACTATAAATTATATAAATATATTTCAGTCGACTATTGTTATCTCGCATTTTTTCCAAATAATTAATAAAGTCGTCATAATAACCATTCATCATTAATGTGGTTTTTTTTTTTTGATACTCTGCCGCAAAAATATATTTTTTGCTGATAACATGCTGAATTTGTTTACTTTTTCGTTTATACATTAATTAAATGTTAAATGTTTGTTGTTTATTTTAAATCATTTTATTTTTTAAATTTCTTATCAATCATTCGTATTTTTTTGTTTTGCCTATTTCGACGTTTTGTTTCTAAGGGTTTAAAATATAATTTCTACTCGAAATAGTAAAAAAATCCAGTAAATTTTTTGCAGATAATTTTAGTTCTGATACGTTTACTTTATACATTTTACATTGAAATGGAAAATATTATTTAATGCGCATTACAATTAAAAACTCGATTTCTGACAGACCCTTTTTGATTGAAATGAAAAGTTTCGTTTGGGAAAATTTAAATATAAAATATTGTGTTTGACCAAAATTTCAATTTATAATGCAAATTTAAAATCCAATACCACTATTTTAATATGCATTAAAAAAACATAATTGTTTATATCATGTCAAAGAGCGTCACATGTTTATGATTGTTCTAAGCTTGTTAACATGATTAAAGCAATAATGTCGAGAGAGAAACTTGTTAAGCCTATCCTATTTCGCTCTCGAATCTCTTGCTTTCTGGTTTTACTAATCATTGATACATTTGAGAATCATACACATAGTAATAGCATGATTTCGGATTTTTTTTTTTTGCCATCAATCACTATCAATCATTCCATTGTTCTAGCATTCATACATCATTGGATATTTTATTTTGGCACAATCATTAAATAAATATTCTAAATATAGAATTCAATCATAACTTGACATAGCTCTACAACATTTAACTGATTTTTAAGTGCATTTGTATTTATTTGACTACACAATGTATTAGTATCTATAACAATGATATTTGAATAAGATTTTATATAATAACAAAATGTAGTAAAAATAAATACAAATCTAGTAATGTATATACTTATTTCAGGACATATAAATAAATAAAAAGATGCCCACTACAAGTATCTATAATAATGCTATTTAAATTAAATTTGTTTTTAAATAAGTAACAAATGTAGTAAAATTAAATGTATCCACTTATTTCAGGACATATAAATAAAAGGTTTTTTAACAGGGACGCTACAAAAGTAGAGAGACAGGGAGAGCAAACGACGCCATATTTCTTGTCGCTCTTTTGACATTTCTCTTCAGTAAGGTTTGCCAAGATATACCAATTTGAATTTCGGTAGTAAATTTTAATAATTTCGACTCGTTGTTGGCTCGTATATCTTTCCATCATGAAATGGCAAACCTTACTGAAGAGAAATGTCGAAAGAGCGGCAAGAAATATGGCGTCGTTTGCTGTCCCTGTCGCTCTACTTTTGTAGCGTCCCTGTTGAAAAACCTTTGAAAAAAACTTTTGTATCGCTCTTATTGAAAAACCCTTTGAATAAAAAATGAAGTTATTTTTAATACAAATGTAGTAAATTGTATAAAAAAATGCAACCAATACGGAAACAATATCGACCAATGTAGTAAAAACAATTACATTTGCTTTTCTACGTAAATCAAATACATATATACTTATTTATTTTAAATACATTTGTCACAGTGTAAAGAGTTTGTTTTATTTTTAATTTTAATTCCATTAATTTAATATGAGCAAAAAAATCGAAAAACATATTTGTTTAATGAGAAATGACTGATTATAATAAATATTACATTTGAGTTTTTTAAATACCATAAAATTAATATTATCAGCATTATAAACGATATCGTGCAAGCAATAATTTTATTTTTTTTAAATCCCCAAAAGTTTATTCATCTTGAAAAATGTACACTATTCATTTTTGAAATTTTAATTAAATTTTTCATTATTTCCACCTCTTGCAGGCGCATCAACTACGCGCCGTTTCTAGTCCTTCGCTCACCGATACCTCACAGGATGCTTTCGCTGCAACAGCGGGCAGCACGTTGCCCACAAGCACCGCTGCAATGCTCTCAACCACAAATGAGTTTGGTGAGAGCCAAGGAGTCAGTGGCTCATCGTCCTGCAATACGCTCTCCGCAACAACCACAGCGTCGGCGACGACGACTGCCAATCAAAATGTCGGTGTGTTGCAGAAATTCAAAAGAACCTTTTCAAATTTCAATAAAAGCCAGCCATCAAGCACAGTGCTGCAAGTAGCCGCATCGAGCAGCACGCAGTTGTCAACAGCAACAGCAGCAGCACAGACAACAACAGCAGCAATGCAGCTGAGCAACAGCAGCAGCAACATTACCACTGACCACAATGCAAAGGATATGGCGACGTCAACCAGCGGCACCGTTTCCGCCACCATCACCACCACAGCTGACCAGACATCCAGCAAATATCGCTTCGGCCCACTTATCTGGCGCTCGTCCAAGGAGCGCCGCAAAACCAAGTACAACCGTCGCGACAAATGCAACAGCGGCGACTCTGGCATTCAAATCGAGCTGGAGAACGACGAGCAATTTGGGCGCGTGCTGTGTGGCAGCGCTACACATGCGGTAAGTTTTACATTGTCCATCGCATGAAGCTTCCATGGTATTTTATGCCTTGCTTCTCTTACCTTAGAACGATTCATTTGCGCTCAAGGCGCGCATACGTCGTGCCAACTCAGCGAAGGCAACAACCAATGGCAGCAGCACTGTTACCACGAGCAACACAGCCAGCACCACGAGTACCACCGCCGCCGCGTTGAGCGCCAAGGCGAAGATACTGAAGAAAATGGATGCCTACGATTGCCGCGTGGCACCCGCCTCGAAGCCGGCGCGGTCGCTGAGTCAGCCCAGTGGACTGGATCGTTTGGGCCCAACGAGTAGTCAAGGTTAGTTAATTACTTTGAAATCTGTCACATAAATACTTGTTGCAAGCATAGTAATATTTAGAAAAAATTGCGTTTTGATGTAAATACAATTTTTATATTTACAGCAAATAGTTCATTTTGTATTTTGATATTTGAATTAAAAGACTTCATACTTAAATTTTACATATATTGGCGCTTAAATTAAATACGCTTGCAGCAAGTATAGTGTTTTAGTTGTCACAAGCATTTTAATATTTGGCGCAAATATGCAAAAAATATAGATTTCATTTTGATTTGAATACAACAGCTTTTTTATATTGTTTTGTATGAAGTATAATTCTTAATTTTATGTTTATTAGCACATGCAATAATTATGCTTGCAGCAAATACATAGTTTTACAAATTACTTTACAAAAATCTGTGTACATCTGAGAATAATTGTTTAAAATGTCCAGAACATCTTAATCTAACGCTCGTTTTGTATTAAATGTATTTATAAAATCTGCATATATTTACGCCGAAAATAATTATGCTTGCAGCTACTATATAGTTTTACAATGAACTTTACAAAATCTTTATATATCTGACGATTTTCGAACGATAAGTTTAATATTTGTTTCAAATGATCAGAGCATCTTAATCTATCAAACGGCATTTGAACTTTAAAAATTAACCTCCTATTTGTATAGTATTAATCACTATTTCCTATTAGAATTATCATTAGTTTCTTGCTGCAAAAAACCTCAATTCTCATGTATTCTTCTCTCTTTATTTTTGCAGATCTCGATGAAAGCGACACGGATAGTGTTTCATCTTCGCATCCGGATTGCAATGAAGGTAGGTCTTCGTGTCATTATCATCTTTGATGCATATTAAAGTTTCTGTCTCTGCGTTTTGTTCTGTGACTCTCGTCTGTCTATGCGTGTAATTAAATTCCAACTGATTAGATTCATGCTGAGGTCGTCGAGTATTCATTGACAAAGTGTCTCGCATTCGATGGAAGACACCACCGCAACGATGAGTTCAGCGTATAGTTTATCAGTTGTTCAAATTGTTTTGATACCCTACACAACTGAGGCAAATATGAGGGACAAAAGTTTTCATATTTTTATGCATAAAACACATAAATCTTTAAGAAGTTGTAGAGTATTTGAGTAGTAGAATCAGATTTAGTTAGAAGCATATTTTCAGAAATAGTTTTTTATACTTTAAATTATACGAAATTTATATTTAATATTTTTAAAAACTTGCAAAACAATTAGTATTATTTAGTTCTAAAAGGGTTTATTGAGTTTGAATTAAGATTTTTGAGTTTTGCTCATTTTTACGTGCAAAGTATTCTATTTCTTGTGATATTTTTAATATCAGCTAGAAATATAAGATTGAAATATATATAGCTGATTAAAAACAAGTTCAATATATTTTTAAAAGTCGCTAGTGCTAGCATTTACCTTTTAGAATTCAAATTTTTCTTGTTCATAGCCGTTTTCGATTGACTCTAGCGCTCTTAATGTTGAATTGCTTCTATCTTAATGACTTTTAATTGACGCAGTAACTCGTGGCGACCTCTCCACTTAAGTCTGCGTAAATTTTGCCAACCATTTACAACTGACTTAGGTCATGTCTGGCAGCGCGCTTGCATAGTAAATTACATTAAAAATAACTAATTTTTATATTTATTCTTCTGCAGCTCATCACCATCACCACCATCATCACCAATATCACCATCATCGTCCCACATACGCCGAGGTTCTGTATCATTTTACACCCGCAAGTCCGCAGGAGCTGGCGCTCGCACGTGGCGCACTTGTCGAGGTGCTGCACAAAGAGATCGGTCCCTGGTGGTACGGACGCATCAAGAGTGATGCAGTGGTCGAGACACTTTTTGAACCACAGCTCGGTTGGTTTCCCAAGGACTTTGTGCGCATTTTGCAGTTTCCCGAAACCGATGGCTTATATACGGCAGCATCACAGCAGCAGCAACATCAACGCAATGCCGCCGCCGCACGCGTCAAGCTAACTTCGCCCTCAATGGATGAGACGCTGATTGCGGCAGCCACTTCGACAATGGATACAAGTGGCAGCGGCATCAGCAACACCAGCAGCAATAGCAATAATGTCACGACTATAATTATCGATCCGGCATCCGAGACAAATACACCTGTCAAGCGCGCCAATAGCTCAGTCTATTGTCAATCAGCCGGCGAGGAAGAAGATGAAGAGGAGGACGATGAGCATTTAGTGGCGCATGATGCGGCGCAGAAGCAGCAGCAGCAAGAGTCAGAATCGATGCACTCATCGCAGAGCGCTAGTGCTGGCCTGGACAATACGGCGGATATACAGCGCAATAGCGCCGTCAAGGAGTTGTACGATACGGAACTGAACTACGTCAAGATGTTGACCTCCATATGCAGAGGGTGAGTTTGGTGATAATTTTAATTTGTATTTTTTCATTTTTTATTATTTGTTTATATAATTATTTATGCATTTTTAAAGAATTAATCTGTTCTTTTATTTATAAATATTTGCATTTAATTATTTATTTACTCATTTATGAATTTAATATTTATTTATAATTTTTTTATAGATTTATATATTTGTTAATTTTACCATTTAATCATTTGTTTATTTGGGCACTAGTTCATATATGAATTTATGTTTTTTTATTCATATGATAATTTATTCATATATGAATGTATTAATTTATGAATTTATTCATATATGAAATTATTCATATATGCATTTTTTCATGTATGAATTTATTCATTTATGAATTTATTCATTTATGAATTTATTCATTTATGAATTTATTCATTTATGAATTTATTCATACATGAATTTATTCAAATATGAATTTATTCATACATAAATTTATTCATTTATGAATTTATTCATATATGAATTTATTCATATTTGAATTTATTCATATATGAAGTTATTCATTTATGAATTTATTCATTTATGAATTTATACATTTATGAATTTATTCATTTATGAATTTATTCATTTATGAATTTATTCATTTATGAATTTATTCATTTATGAATTTATACATTTATGAATTTATTCATTTATGAGTTTATTCATTTATGAATTTATTCATTTATGAATATATGTATTTATTCAAATATGAATTTATTCATTTATGAATTCATTTATTATATAATTCATATATGAATTTATTCATTTATTCCTTTTACAATTGCATTTATTCATTTATGAATTGTTTTTTTTTCAGTTATTTGCTGGCCATGAGCAAGCGCATCGACATCTTTACGCCAGACAGCATCCGCCTCATCTTCTCCAATATCGAAGACATCTTCAAGTTTCAGCAGCAGTTCCTCGAGGCGCTGCGTCGTGGCATTGCTCAGCAGCGCGTTGCTCAAATTTTTCTCGATCACGTAAGTTTATTTTGTAAAATGAATTTATACAATTTTTACTTACATCAATTTCTTTTTAACAGCAAGCAGGCTTTCTCGTCTACTCCACCTACTGCAACGCATATCCGCGCGCATTGCTCGAACTGGAGACCTACGGACGCAACAAAGACGCCAAAACCATACTCGAAAAGTAAGTTCAACATTTGCCTCAGCACCTTATAGCACTTAATTAATATTTGTCCCTTTTCCCTACATTAGTTGCCGCCTTGCCGAAAGTCTACCCGAGCTGCCGCTCTCCGCGCATCTGCTGGCGCCCATACAGCGCATCTGTCGCTATCCGCTGCATCTGACGGAGCTCATAAAGAACTCTTGCACGAAGAACGAAACCGCCGACACAGTTGACGCTGCATCGGCGACACACGACACCAAAGAGGCGCTAGAGCTTGCGCTAAAGGCGATGAAAAATGTGACGGAGGCCGTCAATGAAGGTAACATTTTATAGTCTACTTTATAATGTAGACAGTTTTTAATTTAGTTATTTGTTTTATAGGCAAACGCCACAGCGAACACTTGGCGCGTCATCAGTCCAACTTTGAGAACTTCTCCGGTCCGCCGCTGCACACACACAGCACGCGCTACTTCATGCAGCTGGACGCGACACGCGTCTCGCCCAATCTCTGGAACAACACCTACACCTTGTTCCTCTTCGATCATCAGCTGATCTACTGCAAGAAGGACATTTTAAAGCGACAGCACTTCATCTACAAGGGCCGCATCTTTCTCGACAGCTGTCGCATTCTGAATCTGCCCGATGGCAAAATCTTTGGTGCCACCGTCAAAAATGCGTTGCGCATCTACTGCGATACGCGCAACAAATGGTTTGACTTTAGTTTTCGCTCGGTGAATCGCAAGCGTCGTTTCCTCAGCACGCTGGCGCTTGAGCGTCAATTCTGTGGCAAGAGCCTCTTTATCTCTGAGCTGGTGGGCGCTGAGGAAGCTGCTGCAGCCGCGGCGGCCGATGAGCGTGAGCTGTCCGATCGTGAATATCATTCGGATTATGAGTCGTCAATGACGACAATGGTCGCTGGTCTGCATGGTGGCGAGGGCACCTACAGCAGTCTGAATCTGCACTGCAAGGAGAGTAATGTCTACGAGGTGGCGACGAATGGCGGCAGCAGCTCGCTGCCTGACTCGCCCGCCAAGCTGCACAAGTACTGCGACACTTTGCCCAAGAAATCGCCGCGACAGTCCGCTGCGAATGGCGGCGCTGCAACAATTGTCACAACGACAACCAATGCCGCCGCTACAGCTAAAGATGCTGCTGCTTATGATGCTGCATACAACACGAGCTCGCTGGGACGCCGCAAGCTGGGCAACTGGTTCCGCAAGTCGAAGAGCACCAACTCGACGCCCAATCAGTCGCCCACGCATCAGCCGCTGGTGCTGGGCGCCTTGATGCCGCTGCACACGGACAGCTCGTCGTCGTCGCAGAGCAGTCCGGCGCTGGGCCATGGTGTGCCGCAGCAGCTAATGTCGACGAGTGTCTCGTCCTAAAGCATTTCGAACTCATACATGCTAAGAATCTCGTCAAGCGTCAATTATGCAAATACTGTAAAATGTTGTTTAGAACATGTAAAAATTATGTTTTTTCTTTAAGTTTTTGTTTTTCTGTAAAATTTATTCTAAGTTAAAAGCACAAAATTTAATTTTCATTTGAATTAAGCGTTACTTTTAGTCACTTTGAACAAACAAACCGGCAGCTTAGTGTTTAGTCCAACTGTATATTATTGAAATTTATTTATAAAAAAATACTGTTTTCTTTTCTTTAAATATTTAACTATCTATTTTGTTTTTATTTATTAATACTTTTTATGCTTAAACTTAATTTATGTTGATTTTTGTTGAATGCAACTTTTTAAAAGCAAACAAACAAAAAATTGTCGTTAAGCAATAATTACTGTTAATTGATAAAATTAATTAATCACTAAGCAAACAAGTTAATTATGTTAATTTTATTAACTTAAAACCTATGGAGCGTAACATATATAAATATATTTTTTATTATTAATGATTAATGTTAAAAATAATGTGAACTTTTCAAAGTTTCAACTATAAGTCTGCAGCGTACATAAACAAATATTTAAAAATATTGCAAAACAAACAAGAAAACCAACAAAGTGTTTGAAAACATTCAAAGCATATGATATAAAATTAAGTTAGTCGTTTAAGCAAATAAAGCAAAACTCACAATTTTAATTTTTTCCATTCGTTTTATTTTATTTTTCGCTTTTGATTTGCGCGCACACATTTTGACAATAACAAAAGCAACCAATTGTGGCCAAAGAAATTTAGTTTTTTACACATTTGCTTTATTTCGTTTTATTTTAAATAATACAAAATAAGCAAATTCAAAATGCACCTATTTGAAGAAAAACAAAAATACAGCAAACTATCCCACAGCATAAATCGTTAACAGTTAATAGTGTGATTAACTCTACACAACACACAATTGAAAAATACATAGCACTTAAAATGCATCTAGTACTAAGCAGTTGATATAAATTAACAAGTTGAAAAATAATCTAAGCAGTCAGTTTTATTAATTGAAAATGGAAACAAAAATCAATGAAACTATTTTCACAGCAATATAAAGGAAATAATAAAGCACAAATATAAACAATAAAATGCAACAAAAATAATAATATTTAAATTTAACAAAAGTTGAAAAATATGCATTACATACAATGCAACTAAAATAAAGCATATTTAAAAATATTACATTTAATTGAAAGTTTCCATTTGTTTATAACAAAAATAAATGCATATTTTGTAGAGATTTCCCTTTCTTTCCCTTTCCATTAACTATTTTCATTTTCTCTGAGCTTACAACATATACCTATATTCTAAGTTTGCTGCAGCTTGATTTCATGGTTTTATTTTAATCAGCCTTATCATGAATAACACTACTAAACAAAACGGGAAAAAATTATTGACGTGCACATCCCATACATCAATTCTATATAATTCGCGGTTGCGGATTTTGACTGCGTACTCTGTTTTTTCTATTTTATCTAAACATTAGAAAATTGGTATCGAAATTTGTGACCCTTTCCAGCCACTTTTTAGAATACAAAAAATACAGTCCCGTACACAAATCGTCACTATCATGCCAAAGGGGCGAATGTGCAATTTATGACATTTGCGTTTTTTTATATTTTTGAATGTAGTTTTCTCCTCAAGTATACTGTGTTAAAATAGCGTGTCATTTTGTTGTATATTTCTAGCCACAAAAGTCAAAACCAAAAGGGCGAATTTGAAAAATTAAAAATCTTGTCATGCCAAAAGGGCGAATATTTTCGTTTTTTCGCCATAACTTTTTATTGGTACAAGATAGAATAGTAGTGTAAAGGCATTTATGGTTCGTTTTTAAAGCACCTATTTATTGGCGTATTATTTAAAAATATGTTGCCCAACATTAATTTGCCATTTGTTATTTGCAGGAAAAAATGTTAAGCAAATTATTTTTAATTACTGATACAGACCGATATGTTCTTTAAAAACGAACAATAAATGCCTTTACACTACTATTCTATCTTGTACCAATAAAAAGTTATGGCGCAAATACGAAAAGATTCGCCCTTTTAGCATGACAAGATTTTCAATTTTTTCCAATTTCTTCGTTTTTTTGCTATTACTTTTATTTTTTTTATGCTATAAATTTTTATTGGTGCAAGATAAAATAGTAGTGTAAAGGTATTAATTTGTTTGTTTTTAAAGCACCTATCGATTGGCATCATTATTTAAAAAATATTTTGCCAAACATTTTTTCCTGCAAAAAACAAATGGCAAATTAATGTTTGGCAAAATATTTTTAAATAATGACGCCAATAGATAAGTGTTTCAAAATAAACAATTAATGCCTTTACATTACTATTTTATCTTGCGCTAATAAAAAGTTAGAGCATAAAAAAAATATATTTGCGTTTTGGTCAAAAAAAATATATTTGCGTTTGGCTCACAAAATTCGTATTTATAATTCAGTAAGTTGCCAAATCCATAAATATTTTATAGACCTTATAATAATTGATGAATAAACCAAAATAACAGACATAATTGAACAAAATCTAAATTTTGCTCATTTTTGAAGCACTTTAAATTTTAAAATTTGATTTCCCAACATTTTCAAAATGCACATTCGCCCCTTTGGCATGACAGTGACGAAATAGTTTTCCAGAAATCTATGAACGCAATTTTTCATTCAAATTTTAGTATATGTTTTTAAGATATTTTCCAATAAACATTCGCCCTTGAATTAAATAGGTTTGCAAGTTTTCAAGTATTTTTCTAGATTTATTGTGAGGAGAAACGTAATTTAAAAAGTGCTAAAATATTGCATTCTCCATTCAAAAATGTCTTCTTACTATCCATCGTATTTATCAAATTATCATTCAATGTAAAACTTACTTAAAATATACACGAATCCAAACCAGAATTTTTTTATTTCTTTAGACTATTTTTGTATGATTTTTTTAGCATTTCGGATCTAATTATAAATAAGAAAATGATTCGAGGTTATGTAGTGATTAGTTCAAACTAACGATAAAAAATACTAAAATTTGTTCACATCTGTTTTAATTTTTAAAATATTCCCTATCAACACAGTTTGCGTCAAAAATGTAAAAGTTTAAAATGCTTTTATATCTAAAAGGCTACTTAATAGAAAAAAAAACTTAGTATATAATAAGAACAAGCATACTTTATTTATATAGTAATATTATTTTCAGTTTACGGGCATAAGTTTTTTTATTGAAAATTGAGTATATAAAATAGTTCCACGTTAATAGGGCATATTTTAAAAAGTAGAGCATATGGAAAAATGTTAGAAATATCATAGTTTGAACTATGCTCTGTATAACCCTAAATCCATTTCTTGTTTTTCATTCATTTCTAAATTAAAAATTTGTAAGAACTGCTATTTTGCAGTAAATTATACACTGAGCTAAAAATTTTATTAATTACACTGCCCTACACTCATTTTGATGCAGAAAAGTTGCAGCAAATATTGAATGCATTTGTGGTGCTGATTCCGAAAATGGTATCAGTATTGTTAAATTGGCTCTAGTTTTTGAGATATAGCCCATGTTTCAATTTCCCATTTGTTGGTCTTCTCTTATTTTTAAAATTCCAACAGAAGAAAGTAATGAAATTGTCTTTTCGGTATTAGATGCAGAAAATATCGCGCTACAATACAAAAATTTGCTTTTATGCGTGAAAAAATTTATTTGCGAGATATAAGCAAATAAATTTAAATTTGTTCAAAAAGTTAAAAATGTTGGTAATAAAATACGTTATTACTTAGTGGACAAAAATGTTTAAAATTATTTGTATGCACTTTTATGTAGGGCCATGTATCCCCTTTAAAATTCCGTTTAAGAAAATAAATAACAACTCTTGGTTAAATTTAATAAATACAAAATTTTTTTACTACTTAAATTTAAATCGGCAAAATTTACATAATCATTATGTAAATTTAAAAAAAAAGAAGCCTTTATTTAATCTACTAATTACAACTTTTTAACTACAAGTCGTAATTTATTTTCTTAAATGTGGGTTTAAAGAGAATACATGGAGCTATATAACTGGGTATAAAAATCATTTAGCATTTTTGTCCGTTTTTTATTCATAACATTTTTAATTTTTAGAAAAGCTTTGAACTTCTTTTGCTTATATCTCGCAAACAAATTTTTTCACGCATAAAAGCAAATTTTTGTATTATAGCGCGATGTTTTCTGCGTCTAATATGTCATTATTTTCTTTTGTTTGAATTTTTAAAATAAAAGACTACTAAAATAAAGGGAAATTAAACCAGTTGGGAAGGTTAGATCACATGGGAAATTTTAAAGTAGGTGTAATTATGATAGTTAGGATTATCAAAATTATAGTCGGTCTAAGCCGACTATAAATACCCTACACATATGTGTAGTTACCATTCAAAGTGATATATAGGTCACCAGGGTATACGAATCCTGAAAATAACTACAAACATTCAATCGCTGAAGAATTTCCATTGATTTGATACCCATATTTACAAATGAGTAGATGTACCGAATTTCGATTTTTTTTGTGAACCACAAAACTTTATTATCATGTATTTGAGCATGATGTCAATATATATTTGACCAAAAAAGTTTACCTAAGCACGTATACATAAAAATTGATCTTTATATGTACATTTTATATGAGGTATTTGAACATAAGTGGTCGGATCATAGGTCACAATGGACCGATCTCGCCAATTTTTTCGCACATACAGCGTAGGTATATTAGTAATCAAAGTTATAAGTTTCATTTATCTAGCTCTTCATTTTTAAAAGTAGTAGGGATTTCAACAGACAGACAGACAGACGGACAGACAGACGGACATCGCTAAATCGACTCAGGAGGTCATGCTGATCAAGAATATATATACTTTTCCATACCGGAGATGCTTCCTTCTGGGTGTTACAAACGGCGTACCAAACTGAATATACCCTTTCACTCTTAGTGTACGGTATAAAAATGAGCTATATCTCAAAAACTAGGGCCAATTTGACAAAACGGATGCCATTTTCGGAATAAGCGCAACAAAAGCATCCAATATTTTCTGCAACTTTCAGTGCACCATGTCAAATTTTAATTTTGTCGGTCAGTGTTATAATTATTATTTAAAACCAATTCAAGCGAAAATTGGTTTTAATTTAAACAAATTGAGTTTAATTGAGGGGCAGCATTTACGCATTAAATTGAAATTTGTATTCGATGTCACCGTCACCCTGTTCGACATATAATTCTTAGACTGTTTTGAGGGACAGCTTTTTATATAAGACACATAATATGCAATAGTAATGTTGATAGATGATTATCGTTTGTAAAATAGGTAATAGGCCTTAGGCTTATCAACTGCGTCGTTTCAAACGAGAACAGAACTTATTCTCATTTTACTTAAATTAAAAGCAAATTAAAATTATATGTATTAACATTTTAAAATATTTCATTCAACATTTTTTAGCGAAATATATATTAATGCTTTTAAATTAAGTGCATTTAACTTTGGATGTAAATCGTTTCCGTTTTCACTTAAATAAAGCGAAAAATCACTCAATTTGTTTAAGCTCAGTGTATGTAAAATATATTATTTAACATACACTTACGGAAACTGTATTGATAAAGCATATTTTAAAATTAGAATCGATGCGAATTCATATTCGTTTGAATTTCAAACCTTGATTTAAACATGATTTTTATTTCAATTGCATAGTTTAACAGAAGGAGATTAAAATTGCCATTAATGTACAAGATATTCTGATTTAAAATGGAAACATTTAGCATTCTCAAATTTTACAGTAATAATGTATGGGATATTCTTATGATATATTTCACTTGTTTTGTAGATTAGTATAATTGAAAATAAGATAGTTTTTCCAAATAAAGTCAAAATATTATAAAATGACAAAAATGTAATGCAAAATTTATGTTTTAGAAATAATGTATTAATCTAAAAATTACTATAATTGTTCTTGCATCAATTTTTTTCATCGGTTTCCAAAATGTCATCAAATTAATTCAACATTTTTTTTTTTATATTTTTGATAAATCGAAAGTAGATAAATCTAGGTTTTTAAAATTGATATAATAACGGCCAGTTGCATTCAAATTGAACTGTTACTTGAATTCATTATAAGAACCTTGAATTAGTACTGTGACAATTTGGAATCCGAAAAAAAAAGAAATATTTTACAGACATTAAAATGATTCGTTTAAAATCATTTAATTTTTATTTGATCATTTAATTTTGGTGTGATGAACAGCATTCTTTAATATGAAGTACATATATGTTGAATTTTATGTTTTTGTTCACAATTCATCATACTGAAGAACACTTTTTCGACAGTTATCAAGCGTTCATCATATTTATGATCGCATTCATAACATTGATGTCATTAGTCAATAATATTACGAATGGTTCTTCAATACTATGAATCATGGTTTGAAGAACAGATTTCATCAATATGATTTACATTTTTTTCTGTGCAGGGTATATTCAGTTTGGTAATCCGTCTGTAACACCCGGAAGGATTACCCAGAAGGATTACGATTACAGAAAAACTAGCCAGATCAACGAATCTCCTAATATAGATTACTTTAATACCTACCATATCTGGTATTGAAAATGGATATGATTGTTCGATTATGACCTATTAACCGACCACTTACTCACAGAGAAAATTGTTTAGTGATGATTCCTGAATAAGACGTTCATAAAATACATTTTTTTCTAATTTTCTTATTATATACATGCATTATGTATAATAGGTACTAAAAAAAATTGCAAATTTTATGCATAAGAAAATTGAAAATCACTGTGTATTTATTATGAATACGATTCATAAATTTTACAAATTTTATTAATAACAGAGTGCAGCAAAATCCCACTTTTTTTTGGTGCCAGAGATTTGACAATTTTTTTAGAGTCCATGAGAAACCTGACGAAATTTCACCCAACAAACTTATGTCCTATCACGTCAGGTTTACGAGATATATGACTATAAAGGTCCTAAAGTATATTGCGGTCACTTTAGGACCTTTATAGTTGATTTATTGAGAAAACAGTAGTACTTATGGATTTGTTGTCTGAGAACCAAATGTTGAATGTAAATGTACTGTTTTTATGTGCTTAATATTTAATATTGGCACTTTAACTACTGAGATTTTTTGAAAATCTTTAATATTGATGGTTTAAGGACGAGATAGAAAATTAAAATGTACTACAGAAAAAATCCTTAGGTGAATGTCTACATTTAGTTATCAGTCAAGAAATCCATATCTAATTCCGTTTTCCAGAAATCATACTATGAAAATTGAGGATTTACAAGATATTTACTAGATATTGATAGAGCATAATTTTATAGTATGATAAAATTTTGGACATATTCAGTATATTAAAAACAAAGACCAATCCTTGGCACCGCTAAAGGATCATACGATTGTAGGCTACGAAGAACTTTAGTATATTGCAGTTTCATATAAAATAAAAATATACTTTGCAATGCTCAGTATTAGACAAACTATAGCTCGTACAGCTTTGACATATTTGGTTTTTTTTATGTTTTTTATGCTGAATATTTTTCCATAGACAATATTATACATTTGCAACTCCTTAATATGAAATTAGTCGATTATGTAGATTGATCCTTTGAAAATCATTAATATTGGTATTAAAAGGACGAGATAGACATTTTATATGTACCACAGATATGAAGCCTTGGATAGTGTCTATATTTGGTTCTCAGACAACAAATCCATAAATACTACAGTTTTCTCAATAAATCAACGGTAATATTGTGGTCACTTTAGGACCTGCATGGTCATATATTTCGGAAACCTGACGTGATAAAACATAAGATTGTTCGGTGAAATTTCGTCAGGTTACTCAAGGATTCTAAAAAAATTGTGAAATCTCCGTCACTAAATTTAGTGTCGCACTGTGCAATCATTACAGGCGAAATTATGAATATTTACTCATCAGTTGTCTTTCTATCATTTTTTTGTCATACACGTTATAGTTATTTCAGTCCTCTATAGTTTTAGTCAAAGTCTCAAAAAAATTATATATTATTTAAATTTTAAAAATACAAATCTAATCGAATAAATATGTTTGAGGCAAAAATAAAATAAAAAATCAATGAAATCAACGTGCAACAAATTAGTTTTAACTTTCCCAAATCTAATTTATTTTCATTCACATCGCATTTTTATCAATTGATAGTTTTGACCATTTCAGACATACCTATCTTTATATGTGTACCAAGAAGACTTTAACTACTGAATTTACTAATTTTAAAGCGTATTGAAATATGTAGAAATTAAAATATGCCAAACTATTATACGTTATATAAATTGGTAATATATAACATGAGTAAATTTAATCAGTCAATGACATAGCCAAATTAATAAATACCCAACTGACAGCATTAATTATAACAGTTTAAAATTAATATAAAATTTAATTCCAGTAAAAAATAAGAGTAAAACCAATATTTTAAATTTAAGTAACCATTTGCACTTTATAATAAATTGCGATACCCTCTTAAAGTAAGTTGGGTATTAAAGAAATAATTTTATTAATACTAATTATACTCAGTAAATAGTTTTCTAATATTTAGGAAAGTTTATTTGAAATAGCGTCTGTTTTAATTTATTCATGTATATTAAGAAAATGATTTCTTATTTTAAAGACATTTTTTTCTTAACGCAATTTCATGTTTAATTTCCTTATAATTAGAAAACTGAGTATATTTAAAAATGCCAAAAATTAAAAATAAAACACATTAAACTTAATTGAAATAGTATTTGCCAAAATCGTTGCATCCATAAATTGTAACAGATAATGTTTAGTTCTTAAACAAACACTTAAAACTCTATGTAATTTAACCTTAAGTTATGTTAAACAATATCCGTAGAAATTATAGTGTTAAACGCTGAATGAAAATGAAAAAATACAACTATGTTAAAAATATTTATAAATTTATGAACTATTTAATAGTTTATTTATATAAGTAACTATATTAAAAACTATTTTAGTTAAGTTGGTTATATTGAACAGAAAAGAAACTTGTAGCTAAATATGCAATATGCATGTACCTACTATATTATTCGAACTGGAATTAGTAACATGAAACATAATGTCTGCTGTATATTATAATATACGACTGAGAAAAATAGTTAATAAAATATTAAACAAATATTGCAGTTTTATTTATTTTGAAGTGTATTTTTATAAAGTTTCTAAATATTTATATAGATTTTTGTTTCTAAATGTGTTTATGTAAAAAATATAATACATATGAGTCGTTCCATATCAAATCAACCGAGTAATTGGCAGCACCATCTCAGAATTTGATGTAATTTGGATGTATAGTGAAACAAGATAAACTAAGAAATTTTCCAAATTTCAGCTTGGTGTGGTTTCAGAGATTTGGTGGTTTAAAATTTGAAAAATCTGTATAAAAATCACAAAGGTGGTGTTTATCAATTGAACGTAAATAAAGCTGTAGTAAGCCAAAATAAAACACAAAAGTCTCATTTTAAAGATAATAAAATTTCCAAAAAGATATCTTACAATATCCACACCATGTTGCTTTAATAGTGGTCAGTTTTAAACAAAGTATATTTCAAAAGGACATATCTCAAAAAGCAACCTTTTCAAAAATTTTATAATAATATATGTTCAAGGTTGACTTTTTATCTAATATTTAAAATTTGAACTAGAGTGGTAAAATCGTGGGTTCAGAAGTTATGTGGGCCATTCCACACCAAATCGACCAGCGGTTGGAACTCATCTTCTTCGATTTTAATGAAATTTTGGCAACTGATAAAGGGTATCGAGACATGCACTAAACAATGTCCTTTTTAAGGACCACCATTTTGAAGTGCAAGGATAATGACCACGAGTCACATGTTACCGTATGGAAATTACAACTTAATTTTTCTAAAAGCTTGTTCTATTAGCTTTAAAACGAGCCATTAACGGAGTTTCTAGGATTTCTAGTTCAAGAGATATTTAAATATGAACAACAGTACAAAAGTGATTTTTGGTACTTTTTTTCCAACTTTGAACCACTGTATCTCTGGAAGTAGTGGTCGGAAAAAATAAAAAAAGTTGTTTAGTGCATGTCTCCATACCCTTTATCAGTTGCCAAAAGTTCATTAAGGTCGAAAAGGTAAAATCTCATATTTGACTTTTTTTGGTCGATTTGGTGTGGAATGGCCCATGTATAAAAATGTAGTAGAATGTTGAAAATTTTGTATGAAAAATTTGTTAATTTTTATATTTCAATATTTTTTTGTTATTTTAGTTTTTTATACTTTTATATAAATTTTTTAATTTATGGGGATATAAGACGTAAATTTCTGATATATGAATAATATTCTGGGGATGGGGAGGCATAATTAAAAACTTTAAAATTAAGGTACGCAATTAAATATTAATATCCTCACCAAAGGTGTAGGGTATTCCATAGTCGGGCCCGACCGACTATAAAAATCCGACCCATGTGACCGAACTTACCCATGTGACCTAACTTTCCCAACTCGTTGTTGCTGATTCTGAAAATGGCATCAGTTTAGTCAAATTTAATCCCGTTTTTGAGATAAAGCCCATTTCAAAACTTTTGGAAAAATGGGCTATATCTCAAAAACTAGAGAACATTTGACATAAGTGATGATGTCATTTTCGGAATAGTCTACAAAAAAATACTATAAAATGTGGCAAGTTTAAATAGACCAAAATGAGTGTAGGGCAGAATAACTTTTTACTGAGCATATATCGTCACTGTCATTCCAAATTTATGGCCAAAAACCAACTATATGACATCGACAACAAATTACCGTCTAATGAAAGGTAATGAATCATAGCAGATATGCATATAATTTGTTTTTATATTTGGTTTGTACTTTTCTTATAATTCCAATTTAACCAAAGAAACATTAAAAGAAGTATTAAATTTGGACCATGTTGAAGTTAGGTATTTCGATTTAGATAAATTATTTTTCACTTTAGAATACGATTAACACGCGATATTTTATTTTCCAATACTGGGGAACAATGATGTATTAATTGACAATAAACGTGATTTGCCCCATTTTGCACCTTTTTAGCGTAGCTCTTGTAAAATTGGAGTTTTTTGAAAAAAGTCAAATTTTTTAAAAATTTACTTTTTATATGGGGATCATAGGGATTTTCCCCATAGAATTAAAACAAAATTATATATATATATATTTTATAATCTTCTTTCTAAAACCCAAGGAATCAGTCCATAAAGTATTTGCATCTTGAAGCCGACCACCCTATAACATTTTCTGTCAACAATATTGTTCGCCTTCATAAAAATTTATAAGTTCACCATGTTTATTTTTATTTTTTTTATTTCTCATTTTAATATAGAAACACATCCTTAAATACATTACTGTAAAAAATAAAAAAAAATAATAATCTGAAAACTTTTTATAATTTTGGCCATAAACATTGATTTTTTTCCCAATGTGCAAAGGGGCGAATGTGCATTTTTAAAAATTTTGGGAAATTAAATTTTAAAGTTTGAAGTGCTTTAAAAATTAGAAAATTTATATTTTCTGTTATTTTAGTTTATTCGTCAATTATTATAACGTATATAACATATCTTTAGATTTGGACAACCTACTGAATTATAAATACGGATTTTGTGAGGCTATATCCAGATCAAAACTCAAATATTTTTGTTTTTTATGCCATTACTTTTTATTAGCGAAAGATAAAATAGTAATGTAGAGGCATTAATTGTTTGTTTTTAAAGCACATATCTATTGGCATAATTAATTAAAAATATTTTGTCAAACATAAATTTGCCATTTGTTATTTGCAGGAAAATATGTTTGACAAAATATTTTTAAATAATGATGCAGTTCGATAGGTGCTTTAAAAACAAACAATTAATACCTTTACACCACTATTTTATCTTACACCAATAAAATTGAAAATCTTGTCATGCCAAAAGGGCGAATCTTTTCGTTTTTTTGCTATAACTCTTTAATGGTACTTGTCCTTGATATAAGGAAATTTTCCTAAAAATTAGGAAGTTTTTTCCTTAACGATATTTCAAGTACATTTTCCTTATTATGAGGAAGCTTTTTTCTTAGTGTGTCAACATCTAGAAAACCTTTTTCTATTCGTTGCTACCTCTCGGCAGTCTCGCCACAATATTTATCATTTTGAATAAACTATTTTCAATAAATAAAACTCAATTTTAGGTGAGTAAGACATTTTTTATTTTAAAAATATTTTAAAAGATATTTAAAATATATTTAATTGTTTATAACGAACAAATTGGCTTCAAATTATCTAAAAATATTTTTTGTTAGTTTTCGATCTTGAATGAGATATTCAAAATATTGCTTTTAAAAAGATTTTCGTTTAAAAAAGATACCGTAATACGTTACTTTGTTACAATTGAGATATTTATACTTTACACCGACGCCATCTCCGCTTAATTAAATTTTAGTGTTTTCCCTTTTGGTCGGTCCAACAGGAAATGTGCTGTACTTATTATTAAACAATGGCAACACTGTCTCAACAACTCACCAACAAGAGAACGGCAACAACTACGACAAGCACAACAACAACACGACCAAAAAAATGCTGAAATCTTGTTTCGTTTGTCAATTTCTGAATTGTGCAGTGTTCATCGGGTCGGTTTCGCTTTTGTGTTCGCATTCTTTTGTTTAATTCGGTAGGTTTTAGTGCGTCAATTTATTTGAAATTTATACTAATTTATTGTGCAGAAATCAAGCTGTCCGTGTGTCTAAATATTTTTGCAATTGCAAAGCGCGAAAATTAAAATTTTTATAAAATACTGACTTCCGTTTCATTGCTGGCGGAACTGGAAGAAGACGCGACCATTGACGCCATACATAGCGATAGGTGCAAGCGAGATGGCAATAGTGTTGGTGAACAGTGACTAAACTGCTATGTGAATTTTGTGCGGAATATTGTGGGAAAATTATACGGAAGTTGTTAAAAAATTGTTTGGGGAGGGTGGAAAAATACTGCGGGTTTGTAATGAAGCTGCGCAATTTAATAAATTATAATTGAAAAGGAATTTCCGCTGGTGCAGTCGTCCGTGGTTGTTTTTGACAGTTCACAGTGTTGTTTCTTTCAGTGGCTGTGTTGATTTTGAAAGACGGGATAAATGTGTAATAGGACAGACATATACGGCCTAATCAATTAACCAAATAGACGACTTTAAACATAGTATCAGCATTTTTGACAATTTTCTCATATATTTATTTGTCTAAAAACCGCTACTAGCTTTTAAGTCGACTTTGTTTCGTTTTTTGGTTAGGCTTATGGATTTTTTATAAAGTTGTTCGGCTGACGTTCACTTTACCAAGTGGGAAAAAAATAAATTTCCATGCCCTTTCAAATGGACTGACTGTGAAGAAAATTAATGAAACTTCTGCACGCCATTTAAAACCCTATAATTGTCGAAAACCGTCTAATGTCACATTTCATTTTTTGAAATTGGCCTTTATGTGTATACTAAGAATTTCAATTGTTTTGGAAACAGTCACTAAAACAGTACAAATATCGAAAACCTTATAAGGAAATGAACAAATCAATATTTTTACTATCCTTGTTCAAGTAAAATTAATAAAATATTTTATCGAAATAATAGCTGCGTTTTTTTTCATAGTTCAACTGAGCGAGTGAACTCAAATGTTAAAAAAACGCTTATACTAAAATTAATATTTCCACTATTTTAAAATAGATGATGCCACAATGTTTCTGAGCATCAAACATTTTAAATGAAGCCAGGGATCGCAGACAAAATTTTGGTTGTTGCGTTAAAATCTTATTTTCTGAAAAAATTAAAAAAGCGACTAAATATAAACGTGATAAATGGTTACAATTATTTTCATTTGAATATTTTTCATACCACATTATTTTTTCGTGTTCTTAGTTAAACCAATTCCAATTACTAGCCCTGATTGCAGCAGAATTTAAAAAGCTATCAATAAAATAGATTAAGGCGACATCAATTGAACAGTAGCACACCTCAGAAAACTCTTAAGCTAATTTGACAACCACAAATTGTTCAGTTCAAATGAATTGAACCAGCTGCCTTGTTGGTTAACTTGTTGTTTTTTTTTTACGTATAAAATTTTAAGTGAAGTTCAATTTTAACCAGTTCATGTATGAAAAAACGCAGCTAATATAAGTATATATCGTCGGTGATACTGCTAAACCGCCTATCTACATTTTGGAATACCTCTTACAAAATGAATTTTACAGAAGAAACAAAACTATTTTCATTCTCAATTCTGCATTTCATACAAAATAAAGTATGTCGTAACCTATAATGACATATATCTTATTTATCCGATCAACATATCATTAAAAACCCGTTCATAACACAAATTTAGGCATAATTTTCACATGCAGTTAGGCGGTTTTGCAGTATCACCTACGATATGATATATGAAATATAATCGATATAGAATGCCTTTTAACATTGGAAGTGCTTTAATTTTTGTATTTATTATTAAATGACGTAATGACGCAAGTTACCAATTAGCTGTATAAGATGTTGCATATGAGTTGTTTAGTCAGTAATTTAGTCAAATTCGCACACACCCTAAGGTACGATATAACTTTGGTATCTACCGACCGTTTTGAAGATTTTAACTTAAGCTAAAGGAATTTTACGTATTTGTATGAAAAGTGTTAATATAGATATTTAGGAAAGAAAATTTCAAATTGGAAAAAATCCCTCTACTTTAGGAATTTTGTAATAAAATGGCAACACTTGTACAACTGGCTTCGCTGTCAAACTGACTGAAGCAACAGACAGCGATTTTTGGTTATTTTTGTTTTGAAGAAGAAATAAAAGAAAAAATTAGAAAAACTAGTGGAAACGCTAAAATAGTAAAAAATAGTGCGTGTCTCATTTCCTTTTCCTTTGTTTATTTGAGTTTTTGTTTAAATTTTGAATGCGCCGTAAATTAACTACAAAACATTTTGCTACCACAGACAAACGCAGTAGCAGCAACAGCAGGAAGGAAGTCTTGAAACAACGCAGCACCGTGACCAACGAGACGCCGCTGTGGCAAAGCAAAACTCATTGAAAATGGTCGGCGGTGGTGGCGGCGGCGGCAACAAAGTGGTAGCCACACTGCGCGCCGATGGCAAAGTGTATCCGACGGAGGGCTGCATGAATAACTTTGCCAATTTGATAAACTACAAAATCGTAAGTAGACGCAACCACTGTTGGAGGAAGTTTAATTGTAACCTTTTCTATTCTCCCAGCGCACAGAGGGTGAACTGAACAAGTCACTCAATACGCTCAGCGTGACAACGACCGTGGTGGATCTCGGAAAGCAGCTGCTGCAATATGCGCGTGACAGCGATGTAAACGGCGTTAAGACGATGTTGTCGCGCGGTGCGCCTTTTACATCGGACTGGGTAAGTGTAAACAAACTGTGCAACAGGTGAAGCAACAATGTTGACGTTTTTCCCTTCTACTCTTTCTCCTCCTTCTATAGCTTGGCATGTCCGCGCTGCATTTCGCTGCCATGAACAATCAGTTTGAAATTTGCGACATGCTGCTCAAGGGCGGCATCAACAAAGACTCCAAGACGAAGGTCGATCGCACGCCGTTACATTTGGCCTGTTTCTATGGCCATGCGCGCATTGTGGAACTGTTGCTGTCCAAGAAATGCGCCGTCAATCCTAGCGATATGGTTGGTTATAGTAAATTTGGCTGGAATTTATTTAATTTGTATTTTTTTTTAATAGCTTCGCATGACACCCATACATTGGGCTGTCGAAAAGCGTCACAAGTCTATTGTGCGCATGCTCATCATGCACAACGCAGACGTCACACTGTCGTCCAAGTTTGGCAAGACACCGATCGCCTTGGCAGTGCTGACGGAACAGGCCGACCTGCTGCAGGAACTGGAGGCCGCGCGGCAGACGCAAGTCAGTCGAAAGTACAACGAGGAACATGAGGTAAGCGACGTCGTGCGTAGTAATTAAAATTATATTTCCAAAGTAACATATTGCAAAACATAGTTTGAATCTATATAATAACATTTAGTGACTATGTATATCGATGCGTAGAATTAAATTGAAAGGGTGTGTGCGATTTTTAATAAATTGCTATCTAAACTAAATTTATCGGATTTTTATTCGATATCCATTCGTTAACCGATACTTGTTGAAGTTCTTAATTAATCGATTTTCATATGTCTATTTGCTGTCATTCAATTTAGTCTGCTCAATTTAGTTTGCTAAATTGTAAAGTCGAACACTGTATTACCGACAAAATTTAGTTTAGTCAAATTGGTACACACCCTAGGTATAGAAATCTTTGTTGAAATCTATATTAAAGCTTGAAAAATTCTATTCATGTGTCATACGACAAGGAATGGAATTCTATGCGTTTATTCGTGGCGAAATCTGTATTTTGTATTACTTGGCTTAATTATTTATAATGGAAAATAAAATACTTTAGTTTTAAGAAGGATTATAAATAATTAAACGTATATCCGTTAAATTTTTCAGTTACAGAAACTATGAGGCATATTCAAATTAAGCATTGTGTGCGAATTCGGCTTTTTGTTCGACTTCCATTCGGTAACCGGTAATTGATAAAGCCCGTAATCAATCGATTATCATATGTATGTTTGCTCGAAAATTTGCTAAATTGAATAGTAAACACTGCATTACTGACACAATTTAGGGTGTGTGCGCATTTAACTAAATTGGTGACTTAACTAAAATATGTCGGTAATGCAGTGTTTACTTTTTAATTCACCAAATTTTCGAGCAGACTAAATTGAAATAAATTAGATGACGGCAAACTTAAATATGATAATGGATTGATTACGAACTTTAACAATTATCGGTTACCGTAATGTGAGCCAATAAATCTCATTCAATTTAGTTTAGTCAGCAATTTAGGTTATGTGGGAGTTCGACTAAATTACTAGAAAACTTTCCAATGTGTTAGTATTTAGAAGTAATAAAAATATTTTCTAAAAATGATGATTACAACCAAAATTAAAAATGTATTATATCGTTAAACTTAAATCACGCGATTGAATAAATGCCCATCTTTTGAATCAATGTTCAAATAATGGCAAATTTTCGAGCAAGCTAAATTAAACTAAATTGGATTACAGCAAACAGACATATGATAATCGATTTATTACGGATTTCAATTACCGGTTACCGAATGGCTATCGAATGAAAACCCGTACAATTTAGTCGAACTCACACACACCCTAAAATTATTTGAAAATTGATTCAAAATTTGGACGTTTATTCAATCGTGCGATTCAGGTTTTACCACAAACAGGTACTAGGAAAAATGCAAATATTGAAGTATTTTATATATTGTGTGGCACATTTTGTACTAAAACTATTTAATATTATTTTTTCCATTGTACGCAAAACGCTTGACCGCCTATTAACGTTTCTTGTGTTTTGTTTCATTTTGTTTTATTTCGTTTTATCTAAACAAAAAAACCTGCTTAGAAGGAGAGCGTTAAATTCAAAGTATGTATTTCACTTAAACATAACAAACAGATTAGAAAAAAAACACACACAAAAATTCCATTTTGGCACAAAAACATTAAAATTTCCAAATTCTAAATTTAAACAGTAGCAATTATTTCGAATTAAATGCGATTTCTATGCTGCATTAAAACATTAATTCATGCCATCTCAAATGCACTTTTAGAAAGAAACCTCTGAGGCGGTCAACTCCATCATGGGCATCAGCGGCGATGTTATCGAGGAACCCGATGCCATACGCAAAATCGACTTGGACTTGGATGAAGAGTTTCGCACAGATGCCGAGTATGCAGAGTCAAAAATCAGCAACTTGGATAATATAAAAGGTTTTTTTTTGTAATTTATTTTAATATATTTTATATATTTTTTTATAATTTTACAGAGACTGGCATCTTTGACAATTCGACAATTAATCTGCTCAAGAGTCATGGCATTTCAATGATGCAGGATGACGAGGACGATGCCTCCAAGAATTTACTAAATACGGCGCTGCAGAACGGGCGACAGTTGGTGCTGTCCGAGGGCGGCAAATTGTTGCTGAACGAGACAAAGAAAACGCAAAGCAATCATATCAACAACAACAACAATAATAATCTGCTTAGCAGTAATAACAACAATAACAACAACAATGCAATTGTGCCTGTGCGCATGAAGAACGATGCACCGTCGCATGCGGTGCCGCATGTCAACCTAAGCAACAAAATGCGCCCGAATATCATATCGAAGGCCAAAGACAATCCGGGCATGGGCAAAAATAAGGTGCGTGTTTTGTGTGCAATGGGAGATTGTACGAATTAATTGAACTTGTTTGAACTTTCAGAATATACGTATCATCTCCTTGAATGACTTTAAGAAACTCTACGGCAACTCGAATATTAAGGCCATGCAGAAGATACCCGCCGCGCTGGCAAAGTGCGTAAAACCCACTTGAAAACTTTATTAACTATTTAGACTAATGTTTCTTTTATTGCTACAGCTCGCGCCTGGTCAAGCAGCTGGTGGACGATGGCAAGGTGGATGCGAACGTCGATGCGTTGGCGCGCAAGATGTACGTGAACGTTCGGCAGGCGCAGGCGGAAAAGGTTGGGCCCAACTGCTTGCAATAAAAGTGTTGTTGTAACAGAGACAAAAAAGTGCTTTTTATTTTTTAATATGTTAAAAGTTAAATTTTTATTTGAGATCATTTTAAAAATAAAAAATATTTTTTATTTTATTTATAATTAGTATATTTTATCTTTTAAATAATATTTATAATTTTTTAAAACAACTTGTTTTAATTTTTTTCTTATTTCTTCTTCCATTTACAGCTGAAAGCCAACGCTGAGCTTAACGCCATGGACGCTGAGCTGGACGACTTCGATCCCATGTCCAATATCATACAGGTCGGCGCCTCGGACAGCGAGCCGGACGCCTCCGATTACGATCAGACGACGGCCGTCAAACAGACGCTGCCCGTGCGCTTTATACCTGCCAAGCGTGTGGAACACATTGGTCCTGTGCAAATGCGTCATGTGCCGCCCGCGGCAACGCCGCATCTCAAGCAAGTTGCAGCCGCTAGCAAAACCGCGTCTGCGGAATCAGTGGCCAAGACTTCAACGGCGGCGACAACAACAACTGCCACATCAACTGCAGCATCGGCGGCAGCAACAGCTGCCACAGCATCGGCAACATCTGCTGTCATACCGCTGTTGACCACCTCGGAGATCTGTCGCCAACTGCTGGAGCTGCGCAAACAAAACGAAGAGCTGCGTCGCAAATTCGACTTGGCGCAAAAGGAAAAGGAGGAGATGCGTCAGCGCTTGGAGCGCCTGGAGGAGCTACTGCTGGTCGAGAAGACCGACGACGACTATATAGAGTCCTAGTGCCGCCAGTGCGGCACCAGCAGCAGCTTCAGCTATGCCACGCATTTCACTTAATTTAACTTACGTTTAGTTTGTCATTAAGTTCGTGCCTAACTAATTCAATTTGCTTAATATTTTCTTCATGTTTTCCACATACAAAAAAAAACACAATCATCATCCTCTTCCGCCTCATTTACTCCCAGTAGTCGGTGTTCGTTGTACATAAATTTACACTAAAAATTGTTTATTTCAACACAAAAATTTATAGTTTCTAAAATGTATTTTATAACCTTTCGCTGAATTCACAAATTTTATTTAATTTCGTTATTTTTAAAACTTTTTACTACCCATTTACTGCCCATCTAATTTCCGTTTAATTGCATTAATCGCTTTTTCATTATTTTAACGCATTTCACTATACTAAGCGTTAATGTTTTCAGAAATCTAAATGAAATTGTTTCAAATTTTAAACGTAAGAAGTGCACAGAAATCACTGCATTGTCCAGTAGTCGTCGCAATAATAATGCGTATTCTGTAAGTTGAATAAATTTCGTTCATTCGAATTCTGTAATAGCAATCGTCATTTTAGTGCGTCGACAACTTTCAGTGCTTTGACAAACACACACCACATATTTGCCGTTGAATATTGAACATTTTAATCATTATTAATTTGTAAAACTTAGTAATAACTGTTAGCGTTAGTTTAGCGTGCTAAGTGAGATAACGTATAACATTTGTTAAGCCTTAAAGATTTTTGTATTTTTCTATTAAAACAGAAATACTTATGTAGTACGTAGTAGTTAAGAGAATTTACGCAAAATGTTAAATCGAATAATATATATAAAATATATATTATTTTAAGATGCATTTGTTATATTTCATAATTCGTATTTTATATAAAGTATATATATATGAATAACATATAACGTGTTTTTTTTATTATAATTCTTACGAGAAAACTAATAAAGATGCTTTTAAAATATAAATGTATTAAATTTAAAATGGATTAATCAATTAAATATTTCTTCAATAGAAAACTGCATCGAAATGCTATGATGCACTCAAGTCAATAAATTATTAAATCCAATAGATGTCTTAATTTTATATCCACTTTAGTTATAATGGCCCGATATGCGTTGAAAATGAGAGCTCTACGCCGACAAGGACATAGTCAGACGCATTATGATCCACCCAGCGAATGGATGAAAACTAGCTAAAAAGGTGTTCAATTCTGTACCCGGTGGTGGTCAACGTAGGAGTGGGCGTCCGAATCGCCGGTGGAGCAACCAAGTGCAAGTTAACCTGACGATTCTTGGAGTGTAAAATGGAGTCAACGCATCGCAGACGCAACTGACTGGGCATAATTGCTGCGAAAAGACCCGTCATGGTTGTAGTGGGCTGGGTTGTAGTAAGTTAAGTTATTACTATATGTTTTTAATATTCCATTTTGTCTCATAATTTCCAAAAAACTTATATTATTTTTAAGGTTAATGAATAACTTGATTTTCAACCGTTTCGATGTTTAATTCATTATGAGGCCTATCATGACTGGCGAAGTGAATAAAGCTTCACAGCTTCCATTCGCCAGAAGAATGAAGTTCAGGCGAATGATTTCTACGTTCGCATGATTTTTACGTTCGGCGAATGGAAGCTGTGATAGCTCTTTTACGTTCGCTTCGCCAACTACATTCGCTTCGCCAGTCATGATAGGACCCTATGAAAACAAAAATACAAAGACACAGAAAGTTCGCTATATAGAATAACTGATACCTCTTCCAAAAATTACAAAAATGTAGGAATTGATTTAGTACAATGAGTTTGAGGGGGATTTGCTGTGGATAATGCCGGTTTTTCGTTTCAAACTTCATTAAATGAAATAGGGGAGTTGCAAAATCAATTTTGAAAAAAAAAATTTAATTATTTGCATACAACTAAAAAAAGCCACGAAAATGTCCGGAACCCGGAAAAAGTAAAAAATAAAAAATTGTTTATAAATTATTTTTGGAGACAACTTTTTTCAGAGTACCTAAAGGTTTAGGTCATAAAAATTCCTCTGTGAAATTTTTATTATCACGCCGCTTGAGTTGACAGGTGTTTGATTTTTAAGAGGTACCACGTGACCTTGAGGTCACTTTTTTAATTTTTGGTCTAATTTTCGCATCATGTGAATTTTATTTTGCTCCAACTACTTCGTAGTAATTAAAAAAACCATCGAGTGATCGATTTTAGTTAATGTTTGATATATGGAGGCGGGCGGCAATTTTTTTGTTTTTCGACACTATCTGCCTTTTTTTTACTGACCTTATAAAGTAAATTTCTACCAAAGTTGTATTAAAAACTACTACAGCATTTATGATTAGGACGGTCGGTGAGTAAATTTAAAATTTAAAAATAATTTAGTTAAATTTATCCACTTTTTATTTATTTTATATACATTTTTTTTTTTTGGGAATAATGTAGTCGTTCTGTTCCTACATTTAAACTGCATTATCTAGTAATTTAGTACTCTAGGCAGCACCATCTAGAGCCAAATTTTGCTCAGCACCAATTTCGTCCGCGAATTTTGATGCATATTTGTGTAAACTAAAAAGATTTTTTATTAGCATTATAAGATAAATAAAATCATGTACATAATTATTATTTTGTTTTCATATATTTGGAAATTCCAATTACGTTCGTAATTTTTGCCATGCACATAATTGATTGTTAAATATTTTTATTATGTATGTCATTAATAACACAACAAACAACTTTGGCGCCAATCATGATTGATTTAATCATGTATGCCATTGAAATTGTTCTCTGTGTACATGTTTTGATGTACCTGTTTATCAATATTACATATCGGTATGGTTGACAGGTTAGTTCATCTGGATAGAATACTGAGAATGTCGAGAAGAAAAATAATGAAAATAAAACAATTATGGTAATTTTAAAATTTATTTTAAGTTTTTGATTTTTGCACTTAATTTTCAATATTTTATTTAAATTTCACTGCACAAATTATCTATTTTACATTTTTAATACACTGTGGTTCATGTTGAAGTCATAGAGAACTTTAAAATGTTGAGATTTTAAGATTTTAAAATTTAGAGTTTTTGTTAATTTTGTGAACTTGTAAACAAAGCATTGATGTTCCTTTTTTAATGTTTCGTAAACAAATGTTGAGCTTTTCTGTTTATTATTCTGATCAACAAATAAAAATATATGATCAGATGATAAAAACCGACTACTTCAAGATCATAATTTGAAGATAAAATTGATTTTATGAATTAATTCGACTATAAATTTGTTGAATAATTTTATTTATTTAATTACTATTTAATATAAATCAAACGTGTTTAATAACGTACACCGTACTTCATAATCTTTCAATGTGTTAGTAAATCTCGATTGATTAAAACAATACGGAATATTGACGAACGCGGTTGAAATTTGATTAAATTGTTTGTTGTATTAATGTACAAGTTCATTGCATTTACGTCACATTTGGTTCTGTGTAGCTTTCAGATCACGCTTGCTGTTTAAAACTCTGCTTCAGCCGCCATCGTGTTATTTTTGTGCTTCAGCCGCCGGCAATTATTGCTCGGCACAGGTCTCTGTAGTCGAGTCGTTTTTGACGTAATTTATTTTGTTTCCCAATTCTAAACACAACAAATTTTGACATTACGTTTTGGCGTTTGCTTCGTTACCAGCGACGCGTTGAAATGTCACAGAACAAAACGACGTCGGCAGCGACGACGACACGTGTTGTTGAAGATCGACATTTAACGTGAGCAACTCTTTCAAAATGGTAAAGAAAAAACTAAAATATAAAATTATATAGTAAAATAATTAATTAACTGTTATTTTTATTATACGCAGCGTAAAAATAAACACGATGAATTACCGGGGTTTCCCTCAATGGAGAGCCAGCCGGGCGCAGACGTCGACACCAAGGCGCTGCAAAAGTCCAATAACAAATCCAAGAAAAGTGGTGGCTTCCAATCGATGGGTCTGTCGCAGGAGATACTTCGAGGCATCACAAAGCGCGGTTACCGCGTTCCGACACCAATTCAACGAAAGGTAATTAATTGGCTTTAACCGTAAATAAAATGTTATTTCAAATCTCAATCTTCAGACCATTCCGCTGATTCTCGAGGGTCGCGATGTAGTGGCCATGGCTAAAACAGGTTCTGGCAAGACTGCCTGTTTTTTGATTCCGCTCTTCGAGAAGCTAAAGCGTCGCGAACCCACGAAGGGTGCGCGTGCGCTCATTCTATCGCCCACTCGTGAGCTGGCTGTGCAGACGTACAAGTTCATCAAGGAGCTGGGCAAATTTATGGAGCTGAAGACGATTCTGGTGCTGGGCGGTGACTCCATGGACTCGCAGTTCTCTGCGATTCACACTTGCCCCGATGTAATTGTCGCCACGCCAGGACGCTTTTTGCATTTGTGCGTCGAAATGGATTTGAAGTTGGGATCAGTTCGTGAGTTTTTAAATTAGTTTTTATGATTTTCTTTAAATAATATTTTTTTGTTTAATACTACAGAATATGTGGTCTTTGATGAGGCTGATCGTTTGTTCGAAATGGGTTTCGGAGAGCAGCTGAACGACACGCTGGCTCGTTTGCCTTCCACTCGACAGATGGTAATGTTCAGTGCTACGCTGCCCAAGCTGCTGGTTGATTTTGCCAGAGCTGGTCTAAGCGATCCGGTGCTGATGCGTTTGGGTAGGTTTGGATTCTTTTTTTTTTAAGTTCTTGAAACATATTAATACATTTTACCTCACAGATGTCGAGTCAAAGCTGCCCGACGCCCTGGCTCTGAGGTTCCTGTACTGTCGGCCTGATGATCGGTACACGGCGCTTGTGGTGCTCCTGAAGTACGTTATACCAAAGAGCGCACAGACCGTCGTCTTTGCCGGGACGCAGCATCACGTGGAGCTGATTTCTTTCGTATGTGATTTTCAATTTAATTTTTCGTTTATTTATCCTTTATTACAAGTGTTCCTTTTTGTTAATGATTCTGTATTCATTGTTCATGAATTCATTAATTTTTTCATTCATTATGTTTTTGATATTTTTCATAAATGCTTTTATTTATTCTTTAATTTATATTATTTATTTAGAAATTTAATATAATATTTTTTTATTTTTAATATTATAATTAAAATTAATATATTTATTTGTAGATTTTAGACGGAGCAGGCATTTCCAACACATCCATCTACTCCAGCTTGGATCCGTCGGCGCGTAAAATCAACACCGCCAAATTCGTCAACAAGAAGGTGTCCGTCCTCATTGTCACCGATGTGGCCGCACGCGGTATCGACATCCCCAGTCTTGACTACGTGGTCAATCTGCATTTCCCCGGAAAACCCAAATTGTTTGTGCATCGCGTAGGTCGTTGTGCGCGTGCCGGTCGCACTGGTACCGCTTACTCCATATTTTCCACCGATGATACCGCACATTTGTTGGATTTGCATCTGTTTCTCAATCGTCCGTTTCAAATTAACGATAACAAATCGATTGGCACCGTGCCACAGGATTTGCTGGAGGAGGAACATCTCACCGTGACAGAGATCAAAAATAGTCATCACATCGTAAGTAAAAAAAAACGCAGACAATTTTGAATTTTTACACATTTATTTGATTATCATAAAAACTCTTTCAGACCGGTGTTTTGCGCACCAGTGAGAATGCTTACAAGAAATATCTATCCTCACGCTCAGTCGCCTCCACGGATGCCAATGCGCGCGTCAAAAAAATGAAATTCTTCGCACTAAAGCCGCTGGAAGACTTTTTGCATGCGGCGCCCGCTTTGATGCAATCTGCGCTGGTCAAGGGCACCGATGGCATAGAGTCCAATGCGGAAATCGCGGCGGAAGAACGCAAATTGCAAGATGAAAAACACGATCTACTCGTGGCGATGCGCAATTTCCGACCACCAGGCGTAAGTAGCTGCAGTTTTTAATATTTTAAAAATGTTCTTTATAAAAAATTCTACGTTGTAGACCATTTTTGAGCTCAATTGCACACAAAAGTCTGTGCCCTACACGGTCATGAAGGAGAAGCGTTCGCATCACGCGGAGGTCATCGCAAAATATCGCACGCAAATGCAGGAACTGGACAAGGCGGAGGACAGCAAACAGGAGGAGTTGAACGAGCAGCAGGATGTGCGTTAAATTGCAATAGAAAATATGTTTTATTTGCTAATCAAATTTTCAAAATTTTAGGCTGATAACGTTGATGACGACGAAATCAAGAGCGCCTTCAAAAAGGTGGTGGCGCCCAAAAAACGTCACAACATGGACGAGCTGTACAAGAACAAAGCCAAAAAGAAGAAGAAATCACACGAGAAGGACACTGAGAACTTTGTGCCCTATCAGTCGGCCGACAAACACACTGAGGATGGTCTCTCTATCAACTCGTTCGAGCGCCATGCTATGAGTGCCGAGTTCTCGGTCATCGATCGCGAGACCAACGAAGTGCGACACAAACCCGGCATGAAGAAGTGGGATCGCATAAAGAAGAAGATGGTCTCTGTGCAGGATCCGCGCAATGGCAAAATACGCACAGAGTCGGGTGCCTGGATTCCAGCCTCGTTCAAGACGGGTCGCTACACTGACTGGAAGGCGAAATCGAAGATCGAGGAGCAACTGGCCGCTGAGGCTGGCAGCGATGATGATGGCTTTAAGCCGCTGTCGCACGACAAACGCTACCCAGTCAGTCGGCATGCGCGTCACAACGCCAAGGTGGAGGCCAAGAAGCGCATGGGCGGCAGCGACAAGGAGATTCGTCATCCGGAACAGATTGTCAAGCAGCGCATGCGGCTTGAGTTTATCAAGAAACGTCATGCGGACAATGCTGAGCGCAAGGTCGAGAATCGCAAGCGTAGCATGCGCAAGAATCAGCGGCCGAAGGCAGGCGGTGGTGGCAAGGGTGCTGGTGGTAGACCGGCTTCCGGTGGTAAAGGTGGTGCTGGCGCTAAAGGAGGTAGAGGCGGCGGCGGCGGAGGTGGCGGCAGAAAACGCAAATGAATGCTGCAACATATTTTCTAAACTAAAACTTATTTTTAAATTACAATTTTATTTCGCTTTTATGTAAATAATTGAGCATTTGCTAAGTTTTTAAATTTAGCAAACTTAATAAAGATACAACTAGAAAACGAGGAAATGTTTTATTTAATTATACGTAGCTAATTATTCAGTCAACATTACAGATGTGCGATTAATCGATTACTCAAAGTGTTTGATTATTCAATATTCGAAATATTCAAAAAACTGATCAATTTCAAATTGCATTTTGGTATTTTCGGACATGATCCAACTTTCGTCAAATTTCTTATAAAACATTTTTTAAATGCAATTTCTCAGTACAAAAATTTCTTTTCTAAATTCAGTAAAATCGTTTAATTACTAATTTCGTTATGGCGTTTGGGTAAAAACTATTTTCAGTAAATTATATGTAAAATATAATTATACCCTGTGAAAGGGTATATTCAGTTTGGTACGCCGTTTGTAACACCCAGAAGGAAGCATCTCCGGTATGGAAAAGTATATATATTCTTGATCATCATGACCTCCTGAGTCGATTTAGCGATGTCCGTCCGTTCGTCTGTCTGTCCGTCTGTCTGTCTGTTGAAATCCCTACTACTTTTAAAATTGAAGAGCTACTACTTTTAAAATTGAATGAAACTTATAACTTAGATTACTAATATACCTACGCTGTATGTGCGAAAAAATTGGCGAGATCGGTCTATTGTGACCTATGATCGGACCACTTATGTTCAAATACCTCATATAAAATTTACATCTACGAATCAATTTTACTGTATACGTGCTTAGGTAAACTTTTTTGGTCAAATATATATTGACATTATGCTCAAATACATGAAAATAATGTTTTCCTACGAAACGACTTGTGGTTCCCAAAAAAAAAAATCGAAATTCGGTACACCTACCCATTTGTATATATGGGTATCAAATGAAAGAAAATTCTTCAGGGATGTAAAGTGTGTAGTTATTTTCAGGATTCGAATACCCTGGTGACCTATATACCACTTTGAATGGGAACCACACATATGTGTAGGGTATTTATAGTCGGCTTAGACCGACTATAATTTTGATAATCCTAACTATCATAATTACACCTACTTTAAAATTTCCCATGTGATCTAACCTTCCCAACTGGTTTTAATTTTATATCGTCGTTGTAGAACGAAAAGTCACCAAATACATGTTTATGAAAAACTTAAATTTCGAGTTTGTTGATTAATATTATAAAAAGTATTTGATGCATTTTTAAAGTTGAAATATCAATAGATAGATTAACATTTTCTTATCATGTGGTAAACAAATTGAGATCATCGATTAAAAATTGACAGAAATATAAAGATTTTTGTAAATGAGTATTTGGCATTTTGAAAATGTATTTGGTGACTTTTCGTTCTACAACGACGATATGTAAAATATATTTTTAAACTTTATTTTCGAGTTTAGATTCAAAAATTCTTAAAAAAATATCGGAATATTAGTATTTGTGAATATATTGTGTTACACTTTTTTAAAAAACTTGTTTTATAGAGCACTGTATTTTTTTATTCTAAAAAGTGTCTGAAAAGGACATGAAATTTCGATAGAATTTTTCTTAAAAACGTTACGTTATAGAAAAAATCAGAGTATACAGTCAAAATCATCAGTCGTGAATTATATAGAATTGATGTACATCCCCATGGAAAAATATTAAAAATTATAAAATATTTATAAAAATGTCTCAAATCAATATATCTAAATAAAAAATACTAAAGAATAAGCTATTTCTATTAAAATTAAAGCTTTCAAATAAGTATTTAAGGCTTTTAATAATATTTCCCAAGAGAAAAAATATTTGAACTTTTAAAAGTATTTTTATTATGACGCAATAAAGTAATTTCTTGTAAGGTAAAAACAAATCTCCAAGCTCAATAAATTGAAAATATTTTAAATTCCATTCCCATGCCCTGCCTCAAAAATAAACTTTTAATTGCACGAGAATGAATTACCTACATTTTGTGAAGTGTGTAAAATTGTATTGGCAACTCGAGCAGTCAATGTAAATAAATATTTGTGTATAGTTTGTATTTTTCTTAATTCTCTTAAATATACAAATGTCTACATACAATTTTCATACTATTAAAACAATTGTTGCTACATTGAGAAAAAAAATGTTTACCATATTTAAAAATTCAAAGTATTTGTGTTTAATTTTAACTTAAAATTTCAAAGATATACTTTAATTTAGATTCGTATTTGTACCTACCTAGTGTCAATTTTTATTTTATAAAAATTAATCAATTAATACAAATTTTGAAAAATCAGAATACTGATTACATATTATTTTCTGTTTAATCAGGTTTCTGATTAATTGATTCTGATCAGAAATTTTATTAATATAAAATTTAACTTGAATTAACAAAATTAAAAATAAAGTTTATTTTGTAAATTGTACAAATCTTTGAATAAAAAATGATACTTTTAAAATTTATAGCGCACATTTTTTTTCTCGGTGTAGATTCTCCACAACAGCAATGAAGGTAGCCTCTGCTCTCCTTATATGCGCCCCCCAATCATTGGATGAATACGTTTCATTATAACTTTGATGACGGAACGTCCACCCGTTCACCGACTGAACGGCTGTCGTCCAAAAAAAAAAATACAAAAGTGTTCCCCAGTAATTGCGTCGTTTAAACAAAAACAATGCATAAACAAATTCCGATGCTGCTTCTATATTAAGTGCGAATTGAGTACAACATTCCTTAAATTCCAAATTAATTCGCATTCGACTCGCTGGGATCGTGCTGTGCATTAAAGAAGCAGACGGACTGACCTGACCGAATGACTTAATAATTTTAATTGCATTATAAATTTAATTTATCGTGATTTTATAATTTCAAATTCTATTTTATCTATTTTTATCTATTTATATATTTTTTAATTATAATTCAAATTTTAACCCAATTTTATAAGTCGGCTCTTTGTTCGAGATATTAAAAAAACATTATTACTATTATTAAACAATATTCTTTTTTTTAATATTCTAAATATCATAAATAACATTCACTATTAAAACCTATTTTAATAATATAACTAACAAGTATTAATATTCTAAAATTAATATAATACAAAGAAAATAAAATGTTTGAAAGTATTACAGCCGTAAACATAATATTACTTGCAAATCAAATATTTGACACTTTTTGGAATATTTAAAAATATTAATAGTTTTGCTGCAAATGCATTACATATTGAATATGTAATGCAATGTTACCTAATCCATTAGTTGCAGTAAATATAAGACAAATAAGAAATTGTTTGTGGTGATGATGGATAACATCTCTTAAGTAAGACAAAATATGTGATGTTTACAAACTACTTGCATTTTGCTAAGAGTTTATTTGTATTTACTGAATATTGTAATTGTTGTAACATGCATTTTTATTTTTGCGAAGTATTTATTTTTGCGAAGAACACTAACATAAACATTCTTTTTTCTTAGTGCATGCATCTTGTATGTATTACACAGCCCACTGCTATTGTGAACATGGTGCGAACCATATGAAATAATCTCTACCTGAGAAATATCAACAACAATGCAACATGTTTTGAAAGGCATTGAAAAACGCTCTTTTGCGCGATGTGTTTATCTGCTGTTTATAATTCTCGTTTGGTTCTTTACAATGACTTGTTAAGTAGTGCTTGCCATGCCAGTTAAAGTTATCGCTTCTCGGCCTTATGGCTAAGATCAAAGTGTAGTATCTGTTCTTATCAGCTTAACATCTGATAGATCCTCCATCGGAGGACAACAAATGTTAAACTGATTTTTGGAATCAGACGGAGTGCTAGGGGCTTGCTCCACCTCTGTCACGGGTTGGCCCGGTATTGCAGTACCGCCGGGATTTCGGCCCAATTTAAAAATACATTTAGTAAAACATTCCAAATGATGATTAAATTTTATTAATTAGTTTGGTTTAATTAGTTTAATTATAAATTCAAATAAGTGTGACGAAATTTTTCGTTAAATTTTTTAAAATTGATATAAATACTTCCCAACATTGTTGCTAAACCCACCAAATCGAAACAAGAAAACCCGCATTTAAACCCACCGTTTTAATACAATTTTAAAATTGTATACAGGATTTGTTCACAATAACAAATAACGTATGAATATCACAATAATGTATTTTATTTTACTTGACAAACATGATCTGGCCATTAATATGTATTTCTTAACCCTTCTGCACAAATTGGGTCAAAACGACCCCTTTTTTCTGGAAAATAACGATTTAAGGTATTTAAAAATATTTTTGTTGAGTGTATAAAATATGTATTTTTTTTTGTTATTTTATATATTCATTTTTATTTTAAGTAAGTAAAGAAAATTAATTTAATAAAAGACAGTTGGTTTTTTATCTAATTTTATTTGCATATAAATTTAAATAGAAAACAGGAATAAGAAATAATTAAAAATTTAAGGACAACAAAATTATTCAGACAAAACTGTCTGCCATGTCTCGAAGCACTTAGAAATCCGAAAAAAACATGCAATTCTTTGTTTCATCGGTTCAAGTTTTTCCTGTTTCTCGATTATTCTTAATTTAATTCAAACATATCGTCATTTTAAAAGTCCAACTACATTTTAAAAATTTTATAATAGGTTTACAAAAATAGTTTTGTATGCGACGGTTTCTAATCTTGTAGACCGACATTGTCATACATTTATGAGAGTTTTTGTAAAAATTCTTCTGGCGAGTCTTACCACCTCGACAAAATGCATATTGAAGAAAATGCTTTTCTTATTTTATTTAAATACCAAGTTCTTACCGAATAGAAAACATAACGAAATGCACTAAATCCTGAAATGTATTGGGTCCGAATACTTCTTTATACAATCGAACCGTTAGCAACTTCGGTCCAAAAACCTACAATCACCTCTGTATTGCTGTTCAAGGAAAAGTTATACAATATAAAAAGTATAATTTCAATTAAATTTAATAAAATAAAAACCCGCTAAATTATAAAAAAACTCTGTATCGAAACAAAAAACACACCAAAAACCCACTGTCCACCGTAAAATTTTTTCGCGTTTTATTTTTTAAAACCCACCAGATTTAGCGGGAAACCCACCAAGTTGGCACCACTGCTTCCCAATAAACATTCATGTTGTATAAGCAAATAGTTATAAGGTTTAGAAATTAACTTACTAATAAATAAATTCCAATAATACGAAAATATTTATATAAAATTTAATGATCTCAATTTTAATGAATTTTATCGAATCTATTTGTGAAACTATTATAAGAAAATGTTTTGAAATAAATAAATAAATAAATAAATAAATAAAGAAATAAATAAATAAGTATTATTATCCAAACATTATTTTTAAAATCCTTATACAATAACACTAGGGATGTTAATCCCGGACTATTTTTCAATCCCGAAATTTCGGGACTAAAAAATTTGAATCCCGGGATCCCGGGATTAGTCCCGGGATTTAAAAAAATAATAGCAAAGACATAAAATAACCATATCTGTGTTTAAATATTAAACAATTATAATGCTTAAGTCAAACAAAAATCATATATTCAAATGCATCTGTTTTCAGGTTGGGTATTCAAATATGGTATACTAAATCCGCGATATATAAACCCCAGTTGATCATCAAACATTTTTTTAATACTTTTTATTTAAAATTTATTTTTTAGTACAAATATAAGAAAATTAAAATTTTGAATGAACAACACAATTTGTTATTGGGATATTGGTTTTTTGTGGAAAACAATATTTTATAAAAAAAAAATATAATTTTAAAAAAATAAATAGTTTTACAAATTTTGAAATATTTGAACATTTAATTTCAAAATTATTTAAGTTGTATGTGATTTAACCGGTTATTGCAACCAAATCTCAAACGACGAAGTTGACTTGTTCATGGGCAATAATTTTTATTCAATGGCTGTTTAGTCTTTTTATAAAAAAAAGTTTGTTTTTAAATGCAGTGAAAAATGCAAAAATAATAAATTGCATTTTTCTCCAAAACATTACGTATACGGAAAAAACTAAAAACGCAGTTCGAATCAGTACATTAAAATTATATAGGCATGATATGAGAAAATGATTGCCGAACAGTGTTATTAGTCGAAAGTGACGTAATTTTTAAAAATGTGTGAATTTGTTCAAAGTCAAAAAGCATGTAATTCATTATTATTTACGTCAGTGTTTTAAGATTTTAGTCCATTAAATCCAAGGATTGACACCGTAGCCGAAACCGAAACCGATATCCGTTTAAAACCGATATCCATTTAAAATCGAAACCGTAATCGAAACCGTTATACGAAAATCAGAAATAAACCGTTTCGGTTTTATACCAGTTTAAAACGGTTTTTAAAAAAGCATAAAAAGAAACAGGAAAACATATTTTATTTTATATAGAAGATCTTAAGTACAAGGCATGTTTAATGTCATTTAATAAAATTTTGAATTCCCAAAATAAAATTTTTTTCTTGTACAATTTTCGGCGAGCTAGACTAAGCTTATGTCCAATAGTGCAATGTTAAGTTATTTGAAAAATATGGAATTAAAAGAAATTTTATACAAAAACCGAAATCAAAACCGAAACCGTAACTTGGAACCGGTATACTGAAACCGTTTCGTAATAAAAACCTAAAACCGAAACCAAAACGCGGAAAAAACCGAAATCGAAACCGTTATTCATTTAGGTTTCAAACCTTGATTAAATATTAGATTTACTTTTTCACAAAATGTGTACACAAACATTGAAAGACTTTTGAATAAACTATTAAAAATTGATCTACTAGCGTTTTTTGTAATCCCGAAAATCCCGGGATTTAACGATGATCCCGGGATGAGTTTTTCGGGACTGATTTGACTCAAATCCCGGGATCCCGGGATTCCGGGATTGACATCCCTAAATAACACGTATTTTAAATTGTTTTGAAATAACCGTACTTCCAAAAATGTACCGTGACATTTTGAGAATACTTGAAAAATCCTTACGTATTTTTTTTATACCCTACACTAAGAGTGAAAGGGTATATTCAGTTTGGTACGCCGTTTGTAACACCCAGAAGGAAGCATCTCCGGTATGGAAAAGTATATATATTCTTGATCAGCATGACCTCCTGAGTCGATTTAGCGATGTCCGTCTGTCTGTCCGTCTGTCTGTCCGTCTGTCTGTCCGTCTGTCTGTCTGTCTGTCTGTTGAAATCCCTACTACTTTTAGAATTGAAGATCTAGATAAATGAAACTTATAACTTAGATTACTAATATACCTACGCTGTATGTGCGAGATCGGTCCATTGTGACCTATGATCCGACCACTTATGTTCAAATACCTCATATAAAATGTACATATAAAGATCAATTTTTATGTATACGTGCTTAGGTAAACTTTTTTGGTCAAATATATATTGACATCATGCTCAAATACATGATAATAATGTTTTCCGGCGAAAAGACTTGTGGTTCACAAAAAAAAAATCGAAATTCGGTACACCTACCCATTTGTAAATATGGGTATCAAATGAATGGAAATTCTTCAGCGATTGAATGTTTGTAGTTATTTTCAGGATTCGTATACCCTGGTGACCTATATATCACTTTGAATGGTAACCACACATATGTGTAGGGTATTTATAGTCGGCTTAGACCGACTATAACTTTGATAATCCTAACTATCATAATTACACCTACTTTAAAATTTCCCATGTGATCTAACCTTCCCAACTGGTTTTTCTTCAAAACATTTATACGAACAATTTCTAAGATTATGGAACTGTATCTTTTTCCGCAATGAAGGAAAGAAAATTAATCAAAAATCTTGCACAATTTGTTTATGTGTCTGTCAGACCAAAGAAACGCGCAATCAACCACTTGTCAGCCAACATTATTTTACATCATACCGGATGTTGAAACTTGCAGGGCAGAGTATAAAACATTTAACATACTCAAATGAAATTTTTCGATTTCACAGTTCTCGAAGATGCACACAATGAAATAAACATTTCGACAGCCAAAATTTGATTCAGAATACGTTTGTAATTATTTTGTATTGAAAAAACATTGATTTTTTCATTAATACACAACTTTATAAATCACATTAATGTTCTCAACTTCAAACAGTACGTAGAATGCATTTCCGAATACAATTTGATTTAAAAACGAATGGCATCATTCATTATAAAAAAAAATATTTGTGTTCAACTCCAGACGAATCAAGTATCCAATTAAAAATGTATCAAAATGGGCTGCATAATTTCAAAAATCGTCTCGAGTAGATAAGTATTATTTGCATATATTTAATTAAAACGATCCATAATTTGCAGCAATCCCGGCAGCTGGCATATGTGGATTGTATCTCTGAAATGGACAAAATTAATAAAGCCTCAAACAGTTGTGGCTGACTGACTAATTCAAATATTGAACAATGCATTGGCTTTGTTTCCCTCAGAATTCCAGAAAAAAAAACCTTCTAATTACGAATTTTGCTAATTAAGTTAGGAATTTTAATTATTGGTTGAGTTGACATGATGAATGTTATTCATATAATTAGCTATTTTTAATATAGAAATAATTAAATCGTTTTCATTACAGCATTATATAATACACATACATATTACGTAGTATTGGTATTCCGATCTTCAAGAAAGTTATTGTTCATCCTCCAACATATTTATGATAAATTTAATATCTATACGCAAAATGAGGATTATTTTTTATTAGATTTAGTTTTGGTTCTAAAAATGTATGAGAACATTGTGAATATAACTTGCACAGTGTTACGAAATATCGTACCTATTAGTATTTGTATCATTGTTTGCACCTTGTTTGCACAGAATGTTTATTATACCCTACACTAAGAGTGAAAGGGTATATTCAGTTTGGTACGCCGTTTGTAACACCCAGAAGGAAGCATCTCCGGTATGGAAAAGTATATATATTCTTGATCAGCATGACCTCCTGAGTCGATTTAGCGATGTCCGTCTGTCCGTCTGTCTGTCCGTCTGTCTGTCTGTCTGTCTGTCTGTCTGTCTGTCTGTCTGTCTGTCCGTCTGTCTGTCCGTCTGTCTGTTGAAATCCCTACTACTTTTAAAATTGAAGAGCTAGATAAATGAAACTTATAACTTTGATTACTAATATACCTACGCTGTATGTGCGAAAAAATTGGCGAGATCGGTTCATTGTGACCTATGATCCGACCACTTATGTTCAAATACCTCATATAAAATGTACATATAAAGATCAATTTTTATGTATACGTGCTTAGGTAAACTTTTTTGGTCAAATATATATTGACATCATGCTCAAGTACGTGATAATAATGTTTTCCGTCGAAAAGACCTGTGGTTCATTAAAAAAAAAATCGAAATTCGGTATACCTACCCATTTGTAAATATGGATATCAAATGAATGGAAATTTTTCAGCGATTGAATGTTTGTAGTTATTTTCAGGATTCGTATACCCTGGTGACCTATATATCACTTTGAATGGTAACCACACATATGTGTAGGGTATTTATAGTCGGCTTAGACCGACTATAATTTTGATAATCCTAACTATCATAATTACACCTACTTTAAAATTTCCCATGTGATCTAACCTTCCCAACTGGTTAGTGTGTTCCAATATACAGTAAATACAAATATACTTGCAGCAAAAGTGTAAGTAACTTGTAAACATCGCATACTTTGCATTACTTAAGAGATGTTTCCGATGAACACCACGAAATATTTCATATTTGTAGTAGATTCACTTATTCCATAAATATAAATGGATAAATATAAATTCATAAATATAAATGCTAATATGTTAAAAATATCACAAAAATACCAAATAATTTTCAAGTAAAATAATGTTTAGGGCTGTAATACGTTTCAAACATTTTTGTTTTAGTGCATGTTTTTTTGAATTTGCTATTTGAGGGAAAATATCGTCGTCGTTCAGTGAAAAGTCCATTTTAAAGAAAATATCGAGATAAGTATGCGACTATAATAAAAACGGACTCTTCTTTACGTTACAAAAGTCCTTTGAGTCCTACATCTTACCGAAACCGAAGATATTTAAATGAAAAAATCACTAACTCCAAATATTTAAAAATTCAGTTAAGTGAAAAGTACTCAAGTTCACATTTAGCCCTTAAAAAGAGTTCGATCACATCTATTTTGGACTTAAACTATAGAAGAAGATCTACATGGACATTCCTTATCAAAAAATAATATAATATTACCATAAAAAATAGGTCAAATTTTTAAAGGATTTTTTCACTGAACGGCAATCCTCAAAATCTAAATATAAAACCGTGCAGAGTCCACAAAAATTGTCGGATTTAAACGATTTTTGGATTAAATTAAAGTTATTATGCCGTTCTTTCATCTCCAATTCAAATGGAAATCAGATACAATTATTTGAATAAACTGAAGCACAGTTACTGTTTATATGGGAGTTGCTATATCCAAACGTTACTGTGTCTACAAAAATGGTCGGATCTAAACGATTTTTGGATTAAGTGATAGATTTTATGCAGTTCGTTATTTGGGTTTTTGTGTGGTCATTGGGGTACTGAAGATCTTACATGGCTGCATTCACCCATTTATGTAGAAAGACATGGCATGTTCTTTTTAAATATTTTGATATACCTTTTTTTGGAAAATAGGGTGTTCTAAAAAGTGAGTTTTTAATTTTTAGTGGGGTCGGGGTGACTATTGTGGGGTGTTTTTTTGTTTGTTTGTGTGTGAAACTCCATTTCCTGCATGAGATTTTTTTTGTAAAGTACACAATAAAATTTTGTTTTTACCCTCTTTCTTTCTTTCTTTCTTTCTTTCTTTCTTTCTTTCTTTATTTTTTGGGGATCCTAGGGACAAGGGTCAAATTTTTGTTGAAGTTATATTTTATATTTTTTATTCCAAAGACGATGCACTTTGTTTTTTTTTCTTCTGTATGTGTTGTCCGGTAATGTACAGTAATACCTTCTTTTTTTTTGAAAAGAATCAACTAACATTTGGAAGTGGAATGTGTTGTCTATACTACAAGCTTAGTACTATTTGAATCCAAAAATATTCTGATTTCTTATGGTAATTTATAGTTTAAAAGCATTTATCTCAATACTAAATTAGTGCACACAGAAAACTGATTTGTTGCGGCAACCAACTAAATTGCCCTACCGAATTATTCGGTTGCAGAAACTAACCTCCTAGTCAGCACGAATGAGATTGTGCTAGCCTCCTAGTCAAATAGCATGAGGTTGTGCCAACCTCCTATTCAGCAAGCTGAGGTTGTTTAAACCTCCTAGTCAGAAAGCATGCCGAAACCTCGAATTGGAATTTAATTTGAGAACTTTGTTTTTCTATATAGAATATTTATTTATGTAAAGTTTTCTATATGTATTTTTGTTGTGTAAATATGTAACGCACACAATTTCAAAAAATATATCTATTAATTCCTGTTCCCTGCACACAGAAAAGAAAGTGTGTAAATGTAACTAAAATGTTAATCAATCCAATTAATTTTTAATTGAAACTCAGCCGATGTAACTTTTAGTAGCATTGAATTGAAGCATTCGTAATAATGAGAATATGTTAATTGGAGAAACTTTAATTAATTTTTTTGAAATCCAGAAGAAAAAAAACAGTGATGCAATTTAAGAAAATGAATAAATCAAAAGTAACAAATAAAAGTAGTTAATACTATTAAAGTTTTAGTTGTATTGAAATTATATTAAATTTATTCCTATTAATATTTTAATTAAAAAATGTGTTAATACAATTAATTAATTAGTAAATACATTCATATTTTTAATTGGAATAAGATTTTGTTTGCTATTAATATCAATTGTTATATATACGTACAATATTTTTTTTTTGTGTGAAAAATAAAAACAGTATGAAGACACATTTAATATTTTATTGCATCATAATTAAACAAAATAAAAAACTATTTATAATGCCACATATGGTCACATATTTTTATTATATTAAACAGCAATTTGTATTGAATTCATTCATTATTTTATTAATATTCATATAATTATTTCGCATTTTTACTTAATTAATGAATTTCCTATTGTTTGCCACTTGTGAAAATTTTTGACGTCTATTTATTTCTGCATGTATCCATAATTTTTGGCAAGAAACTGGCAACCGAACTGCTGATAGACATGAGGTTGCCGTTTGTTATTTATTTTGTTGATACAATAACGTACTCAGTTGCGGTAACAAATGCACAAACGTCAAATTTTGGCAGAATGAAAAATGTAATCATGAGGTTACGACAACCGAACGAGCAGTTGCGCGGACTAATATTTCGGTTAGAGTAAAAAATGGTACGTTCATTTTAATGACATGAGGTTACAACAAATGTATTTCGGTTGCAACACTGAAACGTTGGTTCAATTAACCTCATGCCAAAAGAGGATTTTTCTGTGTGTGACTTTTCACTGAACGACGACGATATGTTTTCTTTTTGGAAAAAATATAGAGATGAAATAAATATTTTTTTTAACATTCTTAATAACGGTTCCAGTTAAAATGATAATGGTTCTGTAATTTCTGTTCTAATTTAATTTTCATAACCATTGCTTGAAACTGGAACCAGAAGCTACAATATTTTTGGAACTCAAAATGTAACTGAAACTGGAAATGAAACTAAAAAAAGAATTTTATATCAGGTATCGGAACCTCTTTTTATACCCTACACTTAGAGTTAAAGGGTATATTCAGTTTGGTACGCCGCTTGTAACACCCTGAAAAAAGCATCTCCGGTATGGAAAAGTATATATATTCTTGATCAGCATGACCTCCTGAGTCGATTTAGCGATGTCCGTCTGTCGCCTGTCTGTCCGTCTGTCCTTCTGTCTGTCTGTTGAAATCACGATTACAGAAAAAGTTGAAGAGCTAGAGCAATGAAACTTTAGATATAGATTACTTATATATCTAAGCTGTCTGAACAAGAAAATTGTTAGTTCTCAGGTCTATTGTGACCTGAGAACTGACCGCTTATGTTCAAATACCTCATATAAAATTTACATCTGCAAATCAATTTTACTGTATACGTGCTTAGGTAATCTTTTTGGTCAAATATATATTGACATCATGCTCAAATACATGAAAATAATTTTTTCCCACGAATCGACTTGTGGTTCCCAAAAAAAAAAAATCGAAACTCGGTACACCTACCCATTTGTAAATATGGGTATCAAATGAAAGAAAATTCTTCAAAGGTGGAAAGTTTGTAGTTATTTTCAGGATTCGTATACCATGGTGACCTATATACCACTTTGAATGGTTACCACACATATGTGTAGGGTATTTATAGTCGGCTTAGACCGACTATAATTTTGAAAATCCCATGTGATCTAACCTTCCCAACTGGTTTTATTTATTTTTGATGAAATCGGAACTTAAACTGCACATTAAAACATTTCTGTTCCGAGCCCTGGTTAAAAATGATTTCTTTTAATTTAAAAATAGTATTGCAGTGTATGAATAAACTATGAGATTTTGATGTTATAAGATTAGATACGGTTATAACTTCAACAACGATTTTTAAAGACTTTTAACCACGGATTGAAATTTAAACCTATAACGGTTTTGATTTTGATTTTCTTACTCGTTTCGATTTCAATACCGAAATCGGATTTAAGTTTTATAGTAAACGGTTTCGCTTTTTCTATTAAAGTTACTTTTTGTTCATATTATCAATATCTTGAAAAAAAAAAATCGAATTATTGTACACTCAGAAGAAAATGTACCATTAAGTACTCAATGGTACGACCATTGATCTTATGGTTCATGAATTAATAGTTTTTTCTTTTTAAATCAAAAGTTTTCTAATTAATTTGATAGTATTCGAAAAATTCTGTACCATAAATCTAAATATTTCAATATTATTATATTTAATAGAATAAATACTATTGTTTTAATGGTTTCCTCCTATAAAAATAAACGTGGCATAAAAAACATAAACACGAATATAAACTTGGTCCTTTTGTACGTCATTCTGCGTGTTTGTGTTTGCTCAAAATGGTCGCATGCATTTTTTGTAAAAATCACATAATTAAACGCGACATTGGTAAGGACTTAATGTATTTAATGTAAATTCATTGTATTTAATCGTTTTCTATTTATTACAGATAATTAATAATAAATCGAACTACGGACTCTAAATGCAGACTCAAGTAAAGGAAACTGAAGCGAACATTTTGCAACGAGAAGTGTCCATTTATGTGTCTGATTTTTTAAAAGTGAATTTCAGTTTCGACATTTAATTCAAATAAATTATACAGTAAATTAACTAAAATCCACTTTTGTTTTAATAAATTATTAGAAAAATGTAATTCGACTATACTATAAAATTAATAATACGTATCATTAAATATTTATAGGTTTTGCTTATTGTAATTAAAGGAGCACATTATAAAATTTATGGTACAACAAATTATTGTATTAACAGTTCCAATATTACCAAATTAATGGGACGCATCCTATTGACCAATTTTAACAGTATAAATTATTGTTTTTCTATTGAAATACTATTAATTTACCATGTTTTTTTTCTGGGTGTATTAATAAAAAAAATTATAAAAATAGATAAATATAAAAAATGTTGACTAAAATGGAATTATTTAGTTTGTTGTTCATACTTTTTTAAGAACCGTTTTAAAACTGATATAAAGTTGAAACAGTTTATAGCGTTTTTGAAATCGGTAAATTTCTGAATTGGTACAGTTACGGTTTTGGGTTTAAAAATGTTACGGTTTCGAGTGCTTTACTTTTATTAGGTTTTCAATTTTTTTAAATCCGTGATTTCGAATTGGAATTGTTCTCGGATAAATTATACTACTGCATACCAACTACTCCACACCCCACACCATCCAATGAATGGTTCAGGCAGTGAGCATTTTCGTCGCGTCGCGTCTCGTCGTATTCAATTTATTTATTATGTGTCAGAATGGAAGTTGAATTGCGGTTGAATACAACTCGACGAATGCACCATGAAGTTGGATGTGATATGAGCGCGTGATGACTGATGCTGTTACTGCGCTTCTGCATCTTCCTCTTTGTCGTTTCCCATTTTAAATTGTTCATTCATGTTTTTTTTTTCCATAAAACCCCCATGCACATTTTTATTGTTGTAGTTCTCATTTGTATTGTTTTCTTTGTTAAGCGTCCTACCTACCATCGAAATAAGAACTGTCAGTATCTGGGATGCATGCGACTAAGTGCATCCAAAAGATACAAGATTCACGCGTTTGTGTTGCTTTTATATCAATTTTCGTAAATTTTTTGTTTTTGTAGTAGTTGTTTATTTTTGTACAGAAGTTCCAAAATACATCCGGAAATAACGTATTAATCTTGTGTTTTCAATTGCAACTTCATTTTCCAATGTTATTTCTCTGGGATCTCCATAGTCTGTAGAATTCGTTTCAGTATATTGTTATCTTTAAATGTTGTTTTTGTGCGCGATTTTTCACACATAATTGAGAACTATATACAAAGTATTCTAATTAAGACAGACAATTTGGAAAATAAAGAATATTTCTTTAAATCGGATTTAAAGTCACTTTCTTAAATTGTTTTATTTAATAAATATATATTTTTTTTATGAATAATTTTTGAGAATAAAATATAATTAAGTTTTCAATAACAACCCGTTCAGATTTACAATAACACGATTTGCAACTAGGTTTTTCATAAGTGTCAGATTAGGTTACCTGAAATAATGAATTGAATCAGATTTCTTCGTAAAGGATGGATCAGGTTGTTTTAATTAGATTTAAATGTAGGTTTATGAAAGCCGATTCGATCAGGATTATAACAGTTGTCCTTTGGTAGAGACGCCTTAACGAACGGCTGTGAAATGAGGCTAACCTTAGCAAATTTTTTCGGTGGTACCGACTCAATTTCAGTTTATAAATAAAAAGAAATTTAGTTTATTATAAGAATTATACAAATTTTTCTATTAAATTCTTTTGTATTTATTTGAATTTGGAACCATTTCAGTTTTAAAACGGAAACCGATTATTAGCAATACGTCGATATCCAAAGGAGACAGAAAACGATTCCAAAATCGAAAGCGTTATTTCTTAGGTTTCAATTTTTGGTTTTAAGTAGTGTTCCAAAATAATTCTAACCCAGATTTTTGGTCAAAAGTTTTACTTTTTACTTTTAATTACATGGTTCAAATGACAAATATATTAACTACCAAGGCATTTCCAACGATATATCGTCACTGTCATGCCAAAGGGGAATGTACATTTTTAAAAATGTTGGGAAATCAAATTTTAAAGTTTGAAGTGCTTTAAAAATTAGAAAAAATTTTGTTTTATTTCAATTTTTTCTATTATTTTGGTTTATTCATGAATTATTATAAAGTACATAAAATATCTTTGGATTTGGACAATTTACTGAATTATAAATACGAATTTTGTGAGGCTATATCCCGACGAAAACGCAAATATTTTTGTTTTTATTGCTATAACTTTTTATTAGCTCAAAATAAAATAGTGATGTTGAGGAATTAATTGTTTGTTTTTAAAGCACCTATCTATTGGCATCATTATTTAAAAATATTTTGCCAAACATTAATTTGCCATTTGTTATTTGAAGGAAATTTTTGTTGGCATATTTAAATAATGATACTAATCGATAGGTGCTTAAAAAACAGACAATTAATACCTTTAAACTACTATTTTATCTTGCACGAATAAAAAGTTATTGCAAAAAAACGATGAAATTGAAAAAATTGAAAATCTTGTCATGCCAAAAGGCGAATCTTTCCTTTTTCGCCATAACTATTTATTGGTACGAGATAAAATAGTAGTATGTAGGCATTTATTGTTTGTTTTTAAAGCACCTATCGATCTGCATCATTAATTAAAAATATTTTGTCAAACATTAATTTGCTATTTGTTATTTGCAGGAAAAAATGTTTGGCAAAATATTTTTAAATAATGATGAAGTTCGATAGGTTCTTTAAAAACAAACAATAAATGCCTTCACACTACTATTTTATCTCGTACCAATAAATAGTTATGGCGACAAAGGAAAGATTCGCCCTTTCGGCATGGCAAGATTTTCATGCCAAGTTTTTGATTCTTTTAAAGTAGTCGTGAAAATAACCAAAAAATGAATCAAATAACTTTTTGATTATTTCTAATCGTAATCGAAATTATTGATTACGACTACAAAGAATCGTAATCAAAATTTTTGATTACGACTACTAAAGAATCGTAATCGTTTAGTAGTCATTACAACTTTTACTTTTACAGCTCTGGAATCAGGCCATGTATTTTCCTCGAACTTTGCCGTTGTAATACATATAGTACAGGCTTACACACATAACGATTCTTCGGTGCTCAAGAGAACCAATAGAAGATGAAATATTTTGGTCCCCTTTTAAATATATCGCACATTGTTGTATTCGGTCCAGGAACTCCAAAGAGGACATTGAAGATGAAAACATTAGACTTAATAATTCAAAAGAATTTAAAAAATATTTAAATATACTTTTTTTGGAGGAAATTAAAACGTTCCTACTTTACCCCAGGCAATGGTAATGTTAGACTTTCGATTTTGGTCTTACATTTAAACCATTTGTACACCTTCGTTACTAATGTAGGAAATATAAACACTATTAGCATATACATTGGAATATGATAGGGGAAAAAATTAAATTTTATCAAAATTTTAAAGTGTGTGATATTTCTCAATATTTTTGTTGAATGGAATAATTGTTCGTAGCAGCGGTAGCTCAGTGGTTAGTGCGTTGGACTGCGAGCCGAAAGGTCCCCGGTTCAAGCCTGGACTGGGGCTAACAACATCTTTTCATAGAAACATTTTTCTATACCGCGCTACCTCTCGTCAGTAAATGGCAAACCTACGAGAGTAAAATCATTGCCTATGAAAAGCTCTCACCCGCCGTTCGGATTCGGCAATAAACTGTAGGTCCCACCACTTTGAGTACAAATATAACACGCACAGCTCAAAATGGTGCGAGAGATCGTCCGAAGTTCTATACAGGACTGTAGCGCCAAACTATTATTATTATAATAACAGTTCCGTTAAAAAATTGTCTCGGGAAATCATTGTCCGGGGGATGAATATGTCGGGGAATAACTTTACTTAACCCATATTTGCAGTTGAAAAATGTTAGTATTTATTTTTGTTTTAGTATGTGTATGAAAATAAACTTAAAAAAATTAATTAATACATTTTGAGTGCAAAACTTAATGTTTGATCCACGATATTTCCATTAAAACATATGTACAAAAAATGTGCAGTACAAAAATTACCTAAACTCAAATCAACGACCTCTGCTTAAATTTATTACTCATCCTCACAGCCCTACATCTCGTTACAATAACGATCAGAATTAATTTCCAAACAGCTCTAAATTGATTTGGAACGTGTGATGATAGTGCAAACGTGCCTTAGGGATGTATTTATCAGCGGATTCCTATTAAGATAGTGCTTTGATTAGAAATAAACATGTGAAGACAAAAACATTGGTACACTTTAACAAATTTTCCGACATTCACTTTATATATGAATCAACGTCGTCAGACACATCCAAACGACAAGTATTGAAAACAACAAATTCTGATGGAGATATTTTCATACATTTCCCCCCAACTGACTAAAAATAAACCCTCCAAATAATTTCCAAAAATCATTTTTGAACGCACAAGTGCACTTTGGAGTAGGCGGACCCCCGAAAAAATGCTTTGATCTGCACTGCTCGGAAGCATAACACTCGGCAACATGTTGTGATCTGATCACAGCAACGTCGTCTACATTGGGGCAACCTATAGAGGCAGCCTCGCTGATAATGCATTCTATGGAATTTTTGCGGTTTTGCATTTTCTTTTGTTATTTGGCGTTAAAAATTAAATTTTATTTTTAAATTTTTACGTTTACCCTGTTCTGTGATGACTCCACAGTCTGCAGCTTTGTCTTCGTCCAGTATCATTTGATGGTTCCCCTAGGAAACATACATAAAAATGTGGCACGATCATTTTATGCTGCATCCGAACGAACCGAACATGTGCAGCATTCTTTTGGTTGTTTTGAAGTTAATAGCGTTGCTTTTAAGGGTCTCTGTTGTCGTTTTGGGGGGGTTCAACGTCGTGTCTCGACTGCGTCCAGATTTGTCACATAAATTAATCGTTTGGTAAATGATTTCACACATTTTGTTCGATGCCATTTTTAGAGTTTTAATACTAAAATATAGCAACATCGGTGGCACATGTGTGCCTGACTGGCTGGCCACTCAATTGAATGGGTTGAGTGTTCAAGTAGCAAAAGTTGGGATGTATTAATGCCACTCAATGCAATGAGAAATTCAACCCTTTAACGCGTTTTGTGACGCCTTTGGAATTATTTTAAGTAGTTAAGTGTTTAAGTAGGTGCCGTACCAGAACCAGAAACACTTAGGCGACAATACCGAGAATATTTATGTTTATTAGCAGCAAGGCTTTGCAACTGCATTCATTTTATTTTCTATAAAAACTAAAGTATTTCAATAAAACAAGTCATTTTATGCGTTACTGCTAGCTAATGTACTTTATCGTTTGTAGGGTGTACACTTGTATGAAAGTTGTAGGGGAAAGTTTGGAACACTACAAATATTACAAATGGATGTGAATCCTAAACGGTCCATCGTAGAGGGTTAAAATGTTGGAATTTTTAGGGCAAACTAAATATAAGTAATTGGAATAAAAATCAAATGAATCAACTTAGTAGGATTCCAGAAATCTCATATTATATTGTCGTTGTAGAACGAAAAGTCACCAAATACATTTTCATGAAAAACTTAATTTTCGAGTTGGTTGAATAATATTATAAAAAGTAAATGATGCATTTTTAAAGTTGCAAAAGCAATTATTAGATTTACATTTTCTTATCATGTGGTAAAAAAATGGTCATCATCGATTAAAAATTGACAGATTTATAAATGTTTTTGTAAATGAATATTTGGCATTTTGAAAATGAATTTAGTGACTTTGCGTTCTACTACGACGATATTCAAATGGTTGTAAATTCTAAAGGAATTATTTACGGATTACTTCCTGAGAAAATCACATAAGTGACACAGTGGTTTCCGAGAAATCGGCCGATTCATCAACGATTTCTTTAAACGCAGAACGGAGCGTCCATGAGGAGTCAAAGTGGAAGCATTTTATAGATATGAATTATGGGTTTATATGCTGAGAAAATCATTTAATTGGCCCCAAAGGTTTCCGAGAAATCGGCCGATTCATCAACGATTTCTTTAAACGCTCATATCTTTTGAACGGATCGTCCTAGAGGTGTCAAAGTGATTGATTTAATTTCCTAGTAGAAATTGTAATAAGGTCATGACAAGGAACTGATCATGGAATTTATCCGATAAGTTACATGAAGAACATGACGAATTTCTACTAGGGTTATGGGTTTATTTATGCATTTTATAGATATGAATTATAGAATTATTTACCGGAAAAATCATTTAATTGGCCCCACTGGTTTCCGAGAAATCGGCCGATTTATCAACGATTTCTTTAAACGCTCATATTTTTTTAAACAGAGCGTCCTAAGGGGTAAAAGTGGGCGCATTTTATGGATATAAATTATGGGTTTATTTACTGATTAAATAATGCAATTGGCCCCTATGGATTCCAAGAAATCGGCCGATTCATCAATGATTTCTTTAAACGCTCATATTTTTTGAACGGAGCTTCCTAGAGGGGTCAAAGAGGGCGCATTTTATAGATGGGTTTATTTACTGAGAAAACCATTTAATTGGCCCCTGTAATTTCCGAGAAATCGGCCGATTTATCAACGTTTTCTTTCAACGGTCATAGCGGTCCTAAATATGAGTTATGGGCTTATTTACTGAAAAAATCATTTAATTGGTTCGAGTGGTTGCCGAGAAATCGGGGTCAAAGTGAAAAATCATTTAAAACTTTCACCGATGGTGCCCATTTTTAATACTGGATAGATCTGCCATGTCTCGGAGGCCTTCGGTGACTGAAGTTTTTTCAAACTAAATTCTACATTAAAGTTCGAACTCGTAGCTAAATCGCTTCTAATTTTCTTAATTTCTAGCACATTCAAATTTACGGATGAGATACGATATTTACACATTTATCACATCGATATCGCAATATTTTTCGAAGTAGAATCTAACTTTGATTATTTTTTCTTCGATATCGGTCCGATTTCGAACAATTTCTCGTACCGAGAAAACTGCGATAAAACGTATCGATATCTACTGTAGCGTGTGACCTAAAATGAAAAATAAAAATAAAAAAAAAATTAGGAACACTTGAAAACATAAATAAAATAAAGTAAAATGATACTCTGATACTTACCCTAAATCCAAAAAAAAACTGCACCTGAAAAGAAAAAAGGAAATTAGTAGTGAAAAAAGTACTTACCTGCAAACCCTGATCCAAAACACCAAATCTGAAAAAGAAAAATTACAATTAATTGCGCTTAAAATTTAAATCATGAAAACGAAAGCCATCTTTAGGTGCAAAGAAATGTGCAAAAAGAACGATGCAAAATATATGATGCTAGAGTGGCATGAAATTAGCTCAGCCAAATTAATAAAGAAAAGCGAGATGCAACATGTACAAAAAGCTTTTGTAGATACTCACCATGTCAATTTTGTTATTGTTTCCCTTGCCCGTTTCTTCGTCGCTTATGCAGCAGTGAAATGCATAAAATCACTTTGCGGAAATTTTTACAGCGATCAGTTGTTAAAACTGGAAAAAAATTAAAATCATTTTTTTTTATAAAATTCAGTAAAATAAAGTAAAAAAAATCAGTAAAGTAAAAGTTGATATTTTTACAAGGAGATATTTTTACAAGGAAGGACTAGGAGGCAGTGATATTGGGAAAAAGGAAAATTAAGGTAATATAAAATAAAGTGGAAAATAGTTAATTGTGAAATGATAAAAAAAAAATAAAATTTGAATAGTGAGAAATTGTGAATAATAAAATTAAATTAAAATTAGGTCAATTACCGGAAAACGCGCAGTCGATACCACCGAGAGTCACGGGAGTCGCTGGAGGCAACAGCAGAAAACCACAGCTAAGTGTCAATTTTTTGTTGCAAAAATATATATATCCCGAACACAAAAAACTCCATCGGGAACGACTGCGCTCCAAATTCGTATGGATGCCTGCAAAATTCCAACAAAAAACTGTCTACCAGGAAAACGTCCTAAGAAACCCTGCAAAGAAAAATTTAAATAAAACAAAAAACGAATTAATAAATAAAATAAATGAAAATTTTTCAAAAAATTATAAAGGAATAAAAAGTTATGAATAAATAAATAAAACAACCTACCTATATAAAAAAAAACCTACCGTAGAAAAAAGAACTGAAAATAAAAATTTAATAAAATGTTAAATTTTTCATAAAGAAAAATACTTACCCATAGTAAAAAAACCTGAAACGAAAAGAAATTTGTTAAATACCTAAAAAGAAAATTATTCAAATATCTGCAAAGAAAATAAAATTATAAAAAAAAAAAAAAACCCTGAAAAGAGATTAAAATGTTAAATGTAAATTAAGATTTTTGTTAAAACCTGAAAAGAAAAAGGAATTTAAAATTTTTTGTTAAAATCTGAAAAGAGAAAAAGAAACCTGAAAAGAAAAAAGGAATTTAAAATTTTTTGTTAAAATCTGAAAAGAGAAAAAGAAACCTGAAAAGAAAAAGAATTTATAAGTTCATAAAAATCTGAAAAGAAACCTGAAAAGAAAAAGAATTTAAAAATGTTTGTCAAAAATCTGAAAAGAAAAAAAGAAACCTGAAAAGAAAAAGAATTTATATTAGTATTAAAATTTTGAAGAGAATTAAAATAAGTTAAAAGTAGAAAAGAAAGTTGTTTGTTAAAACCTGAAAAGAAATAAAATTTAAGAAAAAATTAGAAAAGAAAAACCTGAAAAGAAATAAATTTATAAGTTGATAAAAAAATATAAAAAAAAACAGTATTAATGTAAATTTTAGAAAAACCCTGTAAAGAGATTAAGAAAGGAGTAGAATAAAATAATAAAAAAATTTAAATATATATTACCCTGACCATGTCTATCCCATCATATCCGCGGTAGAGACCTTTGTCCACGACCCCATCCCCTCCAGAGAGCTCTTTTGAGGTAGGGAATTCGAATGTCCAGAGGTGAAAAGAATCCTCAACAAACAAATAGAACCTGGCCAAAATATATATGAGAAAATATATGTATTTTCATTAATTTTGAAATTATAAAATCTTACAATTTCAAAATACTCACCTTAAGTTCACTTAAGTACGTTTTGCGTGGCACCAATCGTTGCAGTCGGTTGTTGTTGAAGTCCCTTCTTAGTCTTTATTTGTTTCGTTTGATGTAGTACACTGTGAATAAATAAATAAAATTGATTAATATTAAATAAGTAAAGATATAAAAATATAAATGTAAATGTTTAAGAATTCTTTTGTCGAGCAACAATAAAATCAAAGCATGCGTAAATAATTAAAATTTTACATTTGTTAAAAATAAAATATTAAAATTTGTATAAATTACCCAGAATGATTTGATGTTTTTTTTTGTGTATGAATTGGTCGGACGATACAGCAATACTCACCTTTATTTTGCTTGTTTTTTTTTGTATTTGCATTTTTCTTTTTTTCACTTGCGATTTAGGTATATATTTGATTTTTTTTTTTGTTTAGTTAAATTTTTTTGTGTTAACAATTTTTTTTTATACACAACCTTTTTTTTTTGAAGTGCACTGTGGTGTTTGTTTTCTTTTTGTTTAATTTCCACTTTATTTAAAACACCAAATTTATATTCACTTTATTGTTTTCTTTTTGTAATTATTGTTTATTTTATCTTCACTTCACTTTTGGTTCACTTTATATCCCGTTTATATTGCACAATTCACTTTATTTACGCACTTTGTTATTATTGTGCAGCCGGCTGCCATTATTATTTTTTTGTTTTTGTTAGTGATGTAGGCGGGTGGTTATATATATAAAAAAAGGTACCCGGATATCTACCACTATTCGTACCTTTTAAAGGGCACACACACTGACAGTACGAAAATAGTCCGTGAATAGTCCGACTATTTTCAAAGGCGAATTTAATTTTTTTTTATGGTTAGCAAATAAAATATGTTGTGCTAATTGCAAAATTAGGGGCGAAATGACGATGACCAAGATGGCGAAATTTGGCAACGACAATTTTAGTGTATTTTGAGAATATTTTTTTTATGTTTTAGTATTTTTTTTGTGTGATTATATGTATATATATAAAATGTTTTATGTATATATGTATAATTATATATGTCTAGTTTTCGGCGGAAGCTGAAAATTAGATTATTGTTCGCCCCTCGCCTTGTCATGTCGGTTGAGAACCTCCCTGAGACCGCACGCTAGCCGGTGCAAGCCATGACAGGGACGATAACCTGGGGGTTTGCAACACTACCTACAATTTAGGTCCAATTTGAGGAATGATATCGTTGCGAGAACGGGTCCGATATCTTGTGATTTCTCTATCTAATGGCATGGCATACAGGGCATACTGGGTTCATTGCTCTATCTCTTCTAGTTTCTCTGTAATTGCGATTTGAAAAGTCAGAGAGACGGGCATCGCTGTGCTTTCTTTATTATTTTAGGCGTAAATAAATACTTTACAGAAATTCTAAATACATTAGTAACATTTTGCAATATTGTGCATTTTCCAAAACATTTTTTTTATTTATAAATGCTTAAATTCACAGTAAACATAATTATAAATTAATAATATCGTTATTAATGGCCAGTTATTAATGGCCAGAAACAAAAAAGCAAAAAATCATGCAGTCTAAAGCCTGAACTTAGGACACGAGCTTGACTATAATATATGTTATTGGAATAGCCGTTGTTGGGTTGACCTTCTGTCATTGTGCATTTGGGTTGTACAGACGCATTTTCATTTAACGGCTGTCATGCAAATCGTTGCATTTAAAGATGAGTACAAAATAAAAAAAAGACAGGACAAAAGCGCTTAATAGATAAATATTTTATAGTAGAATTCAAAATTATACCGCATGAAACAATAGTTTATTTACATTATGGCAAATAATATTGTAATCAATTTTAAATCTACCATTACTATAATTTATATATGTCAACAAGACAAATATTGTGTGGTTGCACAGGGTAAAAATATATACTGAACAATGGGGTGCGTATATAGTAAGTGCCCTCGCACAAAATGTGACCTAAATTAGCGACAGGGCGACAGGGAGCGATACAAAGACGTAGAACACACACAAGAATATCATTGAATTACCTACCAAAAATATATTTTTGAAGAGGAAAACAAGGATTTTCACTGGAATTATTAGCGCGGATTATACGACATTCGAATGTGGGATATGAGAATACCTAGACTGCATGTTGAGTATACACCCATGTTTTGAATCTTTTTTTGATAGTTCTTGGAAATTTAATTAAGACTAGACAGCACTGAAAGTATCTGTGTCTAAACATGATCGATGATTAGTTGTCTTTTTTTATAAAATTTTACTTTTTATTGATTTTGCTGTCATTTAAAAAAATGTATTCATTAATTCATTCAATTACCCACCATAACCATAGAGTATCCTGCTGTTACACGACACATCCCGCACATCCCTTGTACCAAACCAAGAAATAATAGAAAAAAGCAAATAAATGCCATAGAGTGTGAAAGTCATCTGGTTAAAGTCGAACCCCTGTTTTTAGTCATTTTCCTACTGTTAACTCAGAGGGTAACAAATTAAAAATGCGCCTTCAAATAATAATTATAAATCCACAATATCAATCAACCTCTGTAACGTTATAGACTCTGTAGAGTACAGACAGAGAGACAGTCGTGACTTATGCCCGCATGTCCTGAAATAACAAATGGCACGAGACCAAATTCGAGTCCAACCCCCCGAGCAACAGTCGCATGTGTTGTGTTTCAGTTTTTGTTGTTTTTGAAATATCATCCACAACGTCATTGCATCCTTACCGTCATCATCATCTGCCGGATACTTATTTCGACACCTTCCAAAAATATCCTTATATCGCATATTCATAGAGCAAACACGAAAATATGTTCATTTTTTGGGTTGAGCCATTTTGAAATGCGTCAGCTTGCAGCGTATTAATTGTGCAGAGTTCCGGCACCCAAAATGAAGTGGTTTCAAGAGTGCACTTCGCCAGTTGTTTGGCTCCCTTTGGTGTACGTCTGTTTGAAATATCCTTAGGATAGGCTGAGACTCGTTCTCTTAATATTGCCAGAGCATGTGTAAATAATTTTCGAATAAGTGCTATTTTCAGAGTTTGAGTGCTAGAGAGTCTTGAGATGCTGAAACACAGTGCGGCGGTGATAAATTGGATCCAACTATAGTTATATATTAACTATACTGAATATAGAGGTCCGATCTAATCAGGAAAGTTGAAAAAAGCTGAAAATTTGTTATTGATGAATTTTTAAAAAGTAGTATATAATTCCATCCATTGTTGACATCTAGTATAGAAATTCGGAAGGAAAATTTCAGTTATATTTGTAGACCGAATTAAGGTCTGAAGAGATCTGACATTTTCTGTTGGGATTCTACAAAAGTCTAAACTTTTATCAGTTCCAAAAATAACGTTTATTGTAAAATTATTACCATTTTTTTGAAGAAATGAAATAACAGTGATATTGATTAGAAAAGATTAAAAACCCATGCCCCATTGGCCCGTAATGATACCACTAGTATTTAAGCTTTTTATTAAATATACGACTAAAATTTATTGCATAATATCCGAACACGATATTATATAAGAACGAGTTGGGAAAGTTAGGTCACATGGGTAAGTTCGGTCACATGGGGCGAATTTTTATAGTCGGTACGGGCCCGACTATGGAATACCCTACACCTTTGGTGGGGATATTAACCCTCAGAATGTTATACATATATCAGAAATTTACGTCTTATATCCCCATAAATTAAAAAAAATTTTAAAATAAAAAAAAATTAAAAAATTTGAAAAATATAATTGGGCGGACCACGCCTATATTTAAAATTTTGAAAGGCTAATATTTCATAGATTTGATTTTAATAATTTACGGATCAAATTTCCACTATGAAAACCCGGGAAATAATGAAAAAAAAAAGTGGGCGGATCACGCCCATTTTTGGACCACATATTTTTAGGTGAATTCTAACAATACGTTTTAAATTTTATAACTATACCTTGAATACTTTTCGAGTTATTAGTTTCGAAAGAGTTATATAAAAGTGACTTGTATGGGAGGTGGGCGTGTCCGTTGTCCGATTTTGCTCATTTTCAAACTCAGTTCCTACTTTTGGCTAAACTATATTGAGACGAAATTTCATCGCATTCTGATCAGTATTTCTCAAGTTATTCTGTATTCGGACAGCAAGACAGCAAGACAGCAAGACAGCAAGACAGCAAGACGGACAGACAGACAGACGGACATGGCTAAACGCACTCGGGTAGTGATGCTGATCAAGAATATATATACTTTTCCATACCGGACACGCCTCCTAAGGGGCGTTACAATATATGCACAAAGTTAATATACCCTGTACCTCATAGGTGTAGGGTATAATTATTTATCACAGTCTGCCATTTGATTCGATATCGCTTCGAGACTATTTCGAGATGTCGAGAAATTCATTCGATCTCGTTTGCGATTTCGTATCTGTATTTTGCTTCGAAAAATATTGCGATATTGATGTGATAGATGTGTAAATATCGTATCTTGTCCTTAAATTTGAATGTGCGAGAAATTTTGAAAATTAGAAACGATTTAGCTTTGAGTTCGAACTTTGATATCGAATATAGTTCGAGAAAGCTTTGAAGCATCGAAGGCCTCCGAGACATGGCAGACTGGGTTCTTCTTAAATTTTATTTTACGAAATATTTAAAAAAATTGCAGTGATGAACCAACGAGATCAAACTTTTTTTTATCGAAGATAGTTCTTTTGTTAAACCCTTCTAAAATCGGCATGGGTGGTTATTTATACATGTAATTTTTTTATATATTTTATGAGGTGTGCTGAATAAAAATGTGTTAACGGTCAATTTCTATTGTGTATGTTTTTTTAAATAAAAAATCCTAAACGCTAGTATTTTTTACATATTGTTTGAAGTTTTTTTTGGAGTTATTGAGTTTAATGGTCCTAGAATTGACCACAAACTATTTCAGTAAAAAAAATCAAAAAGTAAATCAAAGAAAATTACGACTATTTTTGGGTGTTATCAACTTCAAGGACGTTGCGCAGTCAGAAAATTTGTTTTAAAAATGATGAAATTTTGGGAGGGCGTTAATTGATTTGAAATCTAATTTTTTGAGCCTATTCTGACCCAAAACACACTTTTTTACCCAAAACATAAATTTATATTTCATAAAGAGGATTTTTTTTACTGAAATTGTTTGATGGAAATTCTAGGACCATTATTTAACTTTTAAGACCAATAACGCCAACAAAACCACAAACATGTCATGAGTAAAAAATTGTATAATTGTCACAGCACCAGCATTTAGGATTTTTTTTTTAAATTTTACATGATAGAAATTGACCGTTACACATCGGGCTGAGTGTATGGAAAAGGCGCGCGTCGATGTTTTTTGTACGTGACTTTTGAACTAAAAAAGATTTTGACAAAATTGTTTTGAAAACTAGACACTTCAGGGAATATATATATTTTAGTTTTAAACTTGTTTCATGAGTACCCTACATGTAATTGAAAGGCAGAGTTGATATTGAAATAGGAATTCCTAGTTTTTCAACAAATTATTATTTAATTATATTAATTTATATAATTTTCTTATTTCTGGTATAATCAGTTACATTTTGTTCATTAATTAAGGAATTATTCAACAAAATGTGAAATACGACTAAAATTCTCACTATAAAAAACCTGGAAATAATGTAAATAAAAAAATGTAGACGGATCACACCAATTTTTGGAAAAAATATTTTTGGGTAAATTCTAACAATACGTTTTTAATTTTGTAATGATATCTTCAGTACTTTTCGAGTTATATGTTCCTAAACAGTAAAATAAAAGTATCTTGTATGGGAGATGGGCGTGTCCGCTGAACGATTTGGCTCATTTCCGTACTCAAAACCATTTTTTGGGAAAAACATATTGGAACAAAATTTCATCGGATTCCGACTAGTATTTCTCAAGTTACCGTGTAACAGATAGACAGACGGATAGACAGACTGACTGACATGGCTAAACGGACTCGGGTCGTGATGCAGATCAAGAATATATATAAACTTTTCCATAAAGGCAAGTATCCTAAGTAGCGTTACCATATATACCATTAATATACCATGTACCTCATAAGAGTAGTGTATAATTAAAAGTATTAATTTGTCTATTTTTTAAAAAGACGCTTTTTCAAATCGATTTTTGTTATCTCTACGGGGCGTTTCGGGCCCAAGTTTTTATACTAGCATATGACTAAATATCTGTAGTTATCGATCATAGTGTCTTTTGCATTAGCCACGATTAGCCACAAAGGTTGCATTCTATTTACAAAATTTTTTTCGTAATCTATATAGTATATAAAAGAACAAGTCCTGATTGACTGACTGACTGATCGATCAACGCCCAGACCAAACCCTTAGACCCAGGAACATGAAATTTGGACAGGGGGTTCATCTCCCGACATAGGCGCGCACTAAGGCGGGATTTTTTGAAATTCGCACCATAAGGTACAAAAAGGGGCGTGGCAACCTTGAATTTTTAAATGCAAATATCTGTGTACATAAGGTAGCCACAGTATTGAAATTTAGCCCAATGATGTATATTGTGGTTGTTTAACATTTTTCCAAATGTGGGCAGGATTAGACCACGGGGCGTGGCACCTCCCATATAACCAACACTTTAAAATTGCTATAAATCCTGACATACTAATAGTAGAGTTATAAAAATCGAACCAAATGTTCATATTTAAAATTCCAATCGTCACGTAAAATATGGGCGAGATTGGTCCACGGGGCGTGGCACCTCCTATATAACCAAAACATTAAAATTGCTATAACTCCTGACATACTAAGAGTAGAGTTATAAAAATCGAACCAAATGTTCATATTTAAAATTCCAATCGTCACGTAAAATATGGGCGAGATTGGTCCACGGGGCGTGGCACCTCCTATATAACCAAAACATTAAAATTGCTATAACTCCTGACATACTAAGAGTGTAGTTATAAAAATCGAATCAAATGTTCATATTTAAAACTCCAATAGCCACGTAGAATGTGGGCGGGATTGGACCACGGGGCGTGGCACCTCCCATATAACCAAAACATTAAAATTAATATGACTCCTGACCTATGAGCAGAGTAGTAAAAATCGAAACAAATGATCATAATAAACATTGTAATCTTCACGTAGAAAGTGAACGGGATTGGACATAGGGAGTGGCACGTGAGTGGGCGACGTAGGCACTAAAAAGGGGGCAAAAGGGACGTAATTTAAAAAGATATAATTTTGCATTTACAAGAACTTATCACGGGCAACGCTGTGAACGGGTCCAGCTAGTATTGTCTACTTTTGTCGCCGAATGTCGAACTTAAAAATTAAAATTTTTAGTATTTTTTTAAAGTGAATAAGAAATACATAATTTTTGCTATAATATGTGAAAATTTTAATGCAATAACTTAACAAGATGTAATTTAAATTAAATTTTAAAAAAAGTATTCAACAAAATATTAAAATTAACAAAAAATCAAAAATATCTATTTTATGATCGCACAAAAAAAAATTCAAATTGATGAAATTTTTGTTTCGGCCCAAATGCGCGCCTTCGATCCACTGTGCGTTAACAAATTTGTATTCAGCACACCTAAAAATATATAAAAAAATAACATATAAAAATAATACCATGATGATTTTAGATCGGTTTAACCAGAGAAAATGTTGATTTTTTTGTACTTTTTCAACTTCAAGGACGATGCGAGAGCATAAGATTTTATTCAAAATTGATGAAATTTGAGGAGCACATTAATAGTAAAATATAAAATTTTTTATAGATGATAAAAAAATAAAAACATGATTTTTAAGAAATATTTTGTTGTATATTCTAGCAGCTCAATGTAACTTTTAAGCCCTATTACAATTTTAGGAAAAAATGTTCATGCGCCCTAGTCAATTGCGATCAAATTGTAAAACATTTTTATGATTTTCTTCAATAAACATTCATTGAAACATTTATGTTTATAAAAGTATTTCTGGGTAATATGAAAAAACATCACTTACAAAATGATGTTTGATCATGGTCACACTTCTTCCTGGCATATCCTTAAATGCAATAACAAAATAAATGATATATTTAATTTACATGATTCCTAATTTCTGTAAGTCTGTGAAGTTTAATTTCAAAATTTTGAAAAAAATTAAGTCAAAAATATTCGGGGTAATGTTTGGATATACTTAAATTTAGTTTATTTTATATAGTGTTTCTATTAATATGAGCAGCACTGTACTCACTTGCAGTAGGTACTACAGGAGATAGTTAAATAAAATTGGGGATGATTTTTTATTTTACAAAAGTACAGTTTAGCTAAGCGGCTGAAAGTGCATCATTACTTAAATGCGTTTGTGTGTACGTATTCAAATAAACATTTTTAATTTTGACCGATGCCAAATTTCTTAATGAGACAGCGTATAAGTTATCTAAATTAAAAGTTTCCAGCTCTTCTAGTTTTTCTGTAATCGTGATTTCAACAGACATACAGACGGGCATCGCTAAATGGACTCAGGAGATCATGCTGATCAAAAATATAATATTTTTCCATATTGGCTATTCTTCCTTCTGGGTGTTACAAACAGCGTACCAAACTGAATATTCTCTTTCACTCTTAGTGTTGGGTATATATATATATATCGGTCTTTTTATTTCTGATTTTATTAATTCGTTTATGGTTTCATTTTTGAAAATTATACGGTTTTAAAGGCATATCGATTAAGGTTTCGGTTAAGGTTTCGGTTATGTTGCTTTTCGGGTTATAAATAAATTCAAAATAATGCTGGTCAATTAAATTAAAAAATAATCATGAATCATGATCAGTCAAATTTTTGAAATCAAATTCCAAAGAATTTTTATTAGGTTGGCCTCGTATCAAAGATACTCAATATGATGAAGTGATTCCATTAATGAATTCAAATTGCTGTTAATTGAATTATAATTTTTTTTTTGTTTACAGACAGGCCACCACTATTGACTCTAATAAATCGAAGGAAAATTCAAGTTCAAAGCCCTGTATTGTGTAATTTTTGAAAACAACCCAAGCGTGGATCATGTCAATCAATCGACCCAACCAGTCATTATAGACAGATCGTAAATGCGTTTTAATGAACGCACGTGATCTTTTCGACTTCCGCAGGCTGGTCTTTGACAGTCGTCGGCTTTTCTCATTTTCCAACACCACCATTCACTCACTCGCCTTTCTCGGTATCTGTTTAAATACGATATATTTTGTTTTTATTATTTTTGTATTTTTTTTTAAATTAGACTGCATGACAGACAAAGGATGACTTAAGTGGCAGCAGGCAACCGTTTGTTTATCAGATTCAACAAAGTCGAAATGCACAGAATAAATATTTTAAAAACAAAACAAAGTCCTTCCTTCGATTCATTCACTCCCGAGAATTTCCATATTCAGTCACACAACTTGCACTCGAACACATGCCTTGGCCATAACCTTGTCAACATGGTTTGTATTGTTGATACGTTATATCAAAAATAAAGTGCCGCACTGAACCCTTACTCAACTATCGTATGCAAGAAACCGAGAAAATTTATACAGAACTGTTACTTGAGATCCTTGAAGAGACTAAGTTGATTATTTTTCGGTGTGGTTTTTCGATTAATGCGGCTACGTTGATGGTTGCCATGCATGAAATTTTATTTCCGTCTTTGCTTCGTACCTTTTTTTGGAATTTCGTATCCGTGGGTGTTAAAACGATACAGCATTAAGGCAATAGATGTGTAATGGCTTTAAATTTGATGACGATACAGCGCAGTGTACAGTGGAAATAGACGTTGATACGTTAAATAGAGTTTAATGCAGGTGTTGAAGTTTTCAGCAGATATCCAGACACCATAAGTCCAGTTTTTTGATAACATTTTCAAATTAAACTTGGTTAAAACTAGACGTCATTTTGCCTTTACTTAACATATCACAAATAATTAAAATGTCAAAATTTAACGACATTTGGCAGTTTTGAATTATAAACTATAATAATAATAGTTTGGCGCTACAGTCCTATAAGAACTTAGGCCTAACTCTCAACATTTTGAGCTGTGCGTGTTATATTTGTACTCAAAGTGGTGGTACCTACAGTTCAATGCTAAATCCGAACGGCGGGTGAGAGCTTTTCATAGTCAATGTTTTACTCACGTAGGTTTGCCATTTACTGCCGAGAGGTAGAGCGATATAGAAAAATGTATTCTATGAAAAGATGTTGTTAGCCCCAGTTCAGGCTTGAACCTGGGACCTTTAGGCTCACAGTTCAACGCACTAACCTCTCAGCTGCCTACACTTACAGCCAGATATTGTATCTCGATGTGACTGAGTCCTCTCACATGTGAGTACTCTCACATCGTCTAAAAAGTTGTATTTCATATCTTCACACATTCCGCCCGTTGGCTCTTACGTTGACTTTGTTCCCTCTTACGTTCTATGAAACCGCTGTAAACATCCAAACATTTAGCGTTACCAACAATCAAACTTGATCCAAAATAAATAAAAATTTAGTCGAAATTACCAAATTTTTGAATCTGGCATTACTAAAATCTATATTATTTAAGCAAATACGCAAACCATTCATTTTTTTGCTATGATTTGGGTTTGGAAAATAGAAAAACATAGCTTTTCAGTAAACAAAAAACAGCTGTACTGAGAAAAATGTCAAATATTTGTTTGTGTGATTTTCTTCATTTTTGCATTTTTTTTCTAATTTGCTTTGTAAACTTATTTTTTGGATGAAAAGAAATGTGTAGTGTATTCAAAAATTATTTGAAATTGTTCTGTATCCTTTTTAGGTGCAATTAGTGCTTTTTTTTGTGAAAAATTTAGAAAACGGAGCCAAAAAAGCTGCCGTCTAATTTGACACAATATTCGTGCGGTTGAGTTTTATGAAATACAAATTATTTCTTTACGTCGGCGCTTACCGTGTGACGTCAGACGTTTTGGGCTTTACAAAATACAAAAAGTCAGTCACACGGGCGTGCGTGACTACTTTCGTCAATTATCGAGATACAATATCTGGCTGTTAGTTTTAGATTTTCTTAAAAAAATATATAGTTTGCTAAATAATATTATCGAGATTTATTGATAATATTAACGAAATCTTAGTTATTTTGCTAAGAATCTTATAGATGTTTTAAAACTGTGAAAGGTTAGGTAAATTTTGATGTAGGGAAATTGTGATTGTTGATGTAATGATGTTAGTACGAAATTATAAAAGTTATTGTCGGTCTAAGCCGACTATAAATACCCTACACATATGGGCATTTCCATAAAACGTTCACCATGACTGAAAAACTCAAAATGCTCAAATCTTTGAAATAACGATGGATTTGGAATCTTAAATAACGGAATCTAAATATTTGTTTATTTGTAGAAATAAAGCACATGATTTCAGCTATATTCAAAATATCGATATGAACCTCAAAATGCACTTCCGTTTTGTCCAGTCCGGAACGACAACTATTTAATTTATATCTTTTGATCTACCGCATAGAATTCTCTAAATTTTTGCATATGTTTAGTCCTATTTAAATTTCATTTCGTTAATTAATTTTCATTTAATTTTCCGTCTGGAAATGTGTCTGTCTGTGATAATGTGTGCGATTACCGTTTCAAGTTACCAGGTTACCAGGATTTACGAATCCAGAATATAACTGAAAGAATTTCCTTTCATTTGTGGTCCCATATGTCAGAATGGGTAGGAATATCGATTTTTTTAGGGCACTAAAAGTCGGTTCATGATTATTAAGACATTATTTTGAAAAAATGAAAAAAAATGCCGATATAAAGCAAAATCGCAAGTCAGTAGTTATTTCTATCTCAAATATAATTAGTAAATTAATGCTCTATTCGTTTCCCTGTTTTGAACAGACGACCAAACAAAAAGAGATGCATAAAACCGATTTTCGGGCTCAGGAGGAGATATAAAATATATATTTTCGCTTTCCTTTTTAGTTTTCTGTACAAAGATTAAAGAAATGTTTCTAATCATTTCTAATATTAAACATTTAAATAGTAGTTTAAAAAAGCCATATTTTTCTATTTACAATTTTGCTTCGCAGTAGTTTTATGAATCTATTTAGAGTAAATAATCGAAAACGAAATACAGAAATCAAAACAATTTCAATACAGTTTGTGTTCATTTCGATGAATATGTTGTAAAATTAAATCAATCGTCATATTTCAGTATAGCTTAAAATACTTATATAGTTTCATAATATTGAATTGCAATTTGGAGTCATTTAGCTCCACTTTATTTGTTTTTTTATTGAAAATGAATCATAACTTTTATTATCTACATCCGCTTGGCAATTTTGGCAGTTTCGCGACCACGACCAGACGTTTCTTTTACGTAGGATCAGCCCTAATAATACCAAACTCAAAACGCCACTCACGACTGTGACATAAAAGTGAACAGCAACGTAAAACGTTGACTGACTTACGAATTGAGTCATCATAAAAAAGGGGTCGGTAATTTTTTCTCTATTTAAAAACATAATTTTCAGGGTCGACTTGAAATGGTTTTCCTCGACGGCAGGATAGCGAAAGAAAACGAAAGTGTCGTAAAAACGTAGGGAAATTCGATATCACTAAAGCGTGCTGCTGCTGCCTCAGTAGGTGGTGTTGTGTGTACGGCATGAATAATGGTAACGAAGGTAACCTAAACCAAGAGGCAACATTAATTAAGCCATTTAAAAAAAAAGGCAAATTTAACATATTTTTTTATATAGCACGTAGGTGGCGTCGGCAGCAGAAGTTGTAGGTTTGGTTGCTGGAATATTAAATACTTTTTAAACGCATTAAGTTCTTGTTGGTAGGGTTCATTTTTTACGTTCATAAAAAATAATGCTAAATATAATAATTTTAGGTTTTCGCAAAAAAAAAAACATGTCCTGCCAACGGCATGACAAACATTAATTAGTGTCGCAACACTTAGCCAACTTTTGAGCCACAATCATGTCACATTATCCTTTGCAAGGATTCACACGATTCTAGTTTACATGACCATGACCAATGAAGCAGTCTTTGCTAAGAGCTCACGTACGTTTACATGTGCCCGAAGGTGAACGAAGTGGGATGAAAGAAATTAAGTTACCACACGCAGAAAAAAAACTTGATTTTTATTATCATATCCATGATTGTGGCAATCGTTTTAAAATCAATAAAGTAAATATAGCAACATCCTCGACAATTGGAACAAACTTTTGTGACACCAGTGTTGCAAATTAGTGTTCTTTAGTTCCAAAGCGGTGGTTAAGAAAATGTGTTAAACATACCCATTTTAAACATAAATGTTGCTAATAAGTGACAATGTTGTGATTAATAAGTCAAACAATCTTATAATGGAACATATACAATAATGGACGGAGTTACTTCATTGTTATTATTTGAAGAAATAGTGGCAAATTATTAAATGTACCTATAATATGATCGTAAAGACTTATATTATTATGCCATAGCATATGGGTATTTTCTGGGGTTACGGACGGGACATTCGTACGCTTAAAACTTTTATATCTCAAAGGAAAATCATTGATTTTAGTTGATTTTTTTTATGCAAGTAGTATTTAAATAGGACTAAATATACACACAAAAAAATAATTGCTTGACGTGCAGTTGTTTCAACGAATATTCATTTGCATCTACCAAATTTAGTCAGTTTCAACTGAAATTCATTTGTGGTAAACAATAGTATGAAGCGTAACCAACTATTAGTTGAAGCAACTGCAACTTTGATTGGGGAAACAAACTTTTTATCCATTTTCAATTTTTTTGTTTCCATTGCCACGGCAACTAAATTCAAAATGAGACCTAACCAATATTTAGTTGACTTAATAGATAGCTATATAACATTAAGTTGTAGCAACCAATATTTATTTGATTCAACTGTGAAATCAGTTGTCTTGCATAATAGCGATGCCAAAGCAGGACATCACCAGTCGCGCAAGCTTGACATTTTTCACTCGTTTTGTTTTGCGGACAGCGCGTGCCACGTCTTAGTCTTAAACAATATTTGGAATTGTTTTAAGGCGATTTCAGATTTTTTCACTATTTTTTTGCGTGCGTGCCACGTCTTAAACAAAATTTGGAATTGTTTTAAGGCTTGTACGTTTTTACTGTTCGGTTTTTTCATGCTCAAATATACTTTCTTCCACTAGAGACATAGGCGCATAATCATAAACAATTTAAAGTCGACTTTAAAATTAATATCAGCTTTTTGACATTTTATTCTATGTGAAAATTGTCAAAAAAGCCGAATTTAATTTTAAACTCAACTTTAAATTGTCTATGATTATGCGCCATACTATTCTACAGTGTACTTCCTATTGTGTTTCTATATGTTGTATTTATATATGCAGCCCTAGCGCTCCAATGTGTTGCAAACACGAAGTCAGCAGCACAACGAATCGTCGGCAATGTTCGATCTCGGGAACGCTGTTGTGACGCTGACTTCGTGTTTGCAACACGTTGGAGCGCTAGGTAAAATGGCCGATTTCTTATAATTAAATTGGCTACCACAACTAAACAAATTGGTTGTGTCAATTGTATTCATTAGTTGTGTGAACTGATACGCGGTGTTGCAACAACTGAATCAGTCGAATGTTGACAGAACTAAATACATCGGTTGGCAAAAAAAGACGGTTGCCCCAATTGATTCGTTCTTTGGGTGTACGCAAAAAAAAGAGGATTCTATATGGTAACTCAAAAAATTTAAATGAAATAGTTTTCGTTTCGGACGAGACAAAAACGGTAGTCAATGTCGAGGTTCATATGGATATTCCAAAAAGTCAGCGAATTTTGCGTTCAAATTATTTTTTTGAATTATTTTGTAAAATAGCTGAAATCATGTGCTTTATTTTTATATTTACACATTGTTTCCAAACTTCTTCATAATAAATCACAGACAAATTCCAAACAGGACATTCCGGACAGGACAACATTTTTTTCATTTTCTAAAAATACTTTTTGCGCACAAATTATTTTTTTGGATAATTTTGAAAGATAGTTGAGATAATTTACTTTGTTTTTGTGTATACGCACTTTGTTTCTAAAGTTTATAGTTTTTCCATACTAACCCTGCAGTGTAACGGACTAGTTGAATACTAGAATTGGTCTAGTTCTCCGTATACACTCAACTAGCCCGAATTCGACCCCATTTTCATACAATGAACTGTAATTTTTTCAATGCTCATGTCCTACGATGTGTCAATTGTCCCCTCTTGCATTACATTTAAGTAGTTTTTAAACTAGCTTCTTGTAACCAGTCTATAGACTAATTTTTTACAGTCAGTCTATAAACTAGTTTCTTTAATCCCTCTCTAAACTGGTTACTATTTACCAGTTGAAACACTAGAGCTGTAAGCTATTCGACGACAATTGACATAGTCAAGCGCATCAAAATCTATGTTTTCGCTGCCTAGGTCATGTGGACCGAATGGATGAAATTGCTTTAGTCAAGAAAGCTTGTAAAATGAGACTTGATGGTAGACAGCGTAGGAGAGAGCGATTGGCTCGGCTTGTTATCAGCAGCCAAGCCACGGTTGTAAGGGTTTTTCAAATAGGTAAATGTTAAATTGTACAAGTCCATGGCGGAAAGAAATAAAACAAATCGCACGATGCAACCCACAATAAAAAGATGTTTCCTGCAAAATAGATAAATGAAATATAATTTGTATTTCATAATTTATTTTGTTTTTGACAATTTCGACACGTTCCTCTACGAAGAAATTTTTGAACTGTTTTTCTTTGCATCCATTTTAACTAGCTACCGAACTAGAAACATCGTTACTAATATGAATACTACATATTTATGCTACTAGTTTAGATTTCCCTGCAGGGAAATCACAGAATAATTCCGGGTGTTCTGTATGAAAATTTGAACTATGATTTTTTCTTTCTAAAATTAATTGTATATCTGAAAATATTAATAATCATTATTACGAAATAAAATGTGATGTACGATTCGAATATCCAGAGGTTTTATTAAGGTTTATATTTTTTTTTCCTTTTTGAGAAATTTTTTATTATATTTTTATTTACACTTTTGGTACTCAAAGTTACGGACGTGACAGATTTAAATTAACTGACAAAAATGTCTAGAATTACTAGAAAATCGAAGTTTACATTTTGGAAAATGCCGAGGAAATTCTACTTTAGAAACAGAAGATTCAACTCTTTAAAAATGTTGTTAGTTATGATAATAAATGTATCTTTTTGGTTACGTGCGGGACAATAGGACATCCTTATACATACAAAAATCAAAATTTGTCCCTAAGTTTAATCTCAATGCTTTAGAAATTTTCATTAAAATTGTCTGAAAAAACAGAAAATAATATTTTGTATCTGTAATTCTTTGAAACTATTTAATTTAATTACTCAAAGTACATGAAAAATTGGTATACATAAAAGTTGTATAGAAACGTAAATTTATATTTATTTTTTTATACGTTATCGTTAACGGAATATAATTTTCTTTTCAGATATTTAGATTCACATATTTAAGATTCAAATCCATCGTTATTTCAAAGATTTGAGCATTTTGAATTTTTTGATCGTGGTTGACGTTTTTCTGGAAACCCTAGTAGAAGTTTGCCCGATGCGCCATCGGGAAATGATCGGGTTTTCATTGGGTAAGCCCTATTAGAAAAAATATGATCATTGCATTTGCATGCCCTTATCATGCTTTCCATAGCAGGGTTTACATTATCTAAACAGTCAATGTTCCCGATCATAGCTACATTCTTTGTTCCTCATAACGAAATTAGCACCAGGCAATGATCGAGATTAATGAGAAAAACCCTATTGTGCTCGGGCTCAGACAAGGCAATTGTCGGGTAAATATTAAAATGGGGAATTGCCCGATCAGTACATGATCACGGCCTGAGGTCAATACATGATCAGGACACTGCGTTACAAGGACATTATGGGCCTCATCATATCCCGATCATCTCAAATAATGACATGATCACTTCATGACCATGGTCCTTCAAATATTTCTACTAGGTAATGCCCATATATTTGTGATTGTGTATCTTATAAAAGCTGTGTTAGTACACGACAGACATTTAAGTATGTGGCACTGCTTAGGATCTTTGTTATTTTAATTTTTACCCAAACTTGTTTCACAGTTCGAATTACAGTTCAAGTTCCAAATAGGTGCACCGGTACTTAAATGGATCCAAATTTGTGACAACTAAGCTCCACCCCGTGGCTTTTTAATTGGGAATTGAGTGGCAAATAAGTATATTTCGCATGGTTTATAACATGTGGCCAACACTTTAGTTGCCAAAAGTTGTTATTAATGAAACTTTTCTCCAATATCTCCCACTTTCCAAATTTCCTGAGCATTGGCATGATTGATACAAGTAGTGTCAATATGTATGTATGTATGATTTAAGCCATTAATTTCTGCAATTGTAATATTTTTCCATCATCATGTCATAGTCCCTTTTTTCTCTCTGTGCATCCAGTCGTCGCTCATTGTTTGTCATTCTGTAGTCGCATTATAGACCGTAACAATTGTGCGACATATTCATTCATTTATTTAATTAACTCTCGGCTGCCTGTTGTTAAAAAAAAATTACACTCTGACCATTGATTCTGCCGAAAGGTCCTTTCTGGTCCGCGTGTTTATAGACTTCGTGTGTGCTACAGGCTCTTTTTGGAAATGTTTTCATATTTTATGAACATTTTTGTTCACATTCATCTTCATTTCGGTTGCGTGCTCACTCAACGAAACACACACCAACAAGTGCAAAAATGTCAAGAATTCCATGCCGTCGTACTCTCTATTTTGGGCGTTGTCCTTTATACTTAAAACACCCGATACCCTGCAACAGTACTAACATAAATACTGCTCATAGTCCATAATTCTTGGGATTTATTTTTTTACGTTTTAGACCACACAGAATAATATTGCGTAAGCCGACAATTGTATGTCAGACACTTATTACGAAAATCATTTCATAAACAATAAGACAGACGGGGGTATTAAATAACTTTTTTGAAATAATCATAAAATGTCTGATTTTACTATATCGTCGTAAAACCAACTACAGACATTTTTATTTCATAAAAACTTACTGCCCCTTTTTGTATTTCGAAACGAAAAACTAGTAGACAAAATTTAAAACAATTTTTAAAGTTTTCAAGTAACATGAAATACAAATTCGTGTGATAAAATGTCAAATTAACGATACGTCACACAGTGGGCCCAAACGATCTTGAATCGGGTGAAATTCAGTTTTTTCGGAATGACTCCATCGATTTTAAAAATTGAAAAAAGTGTTGTTTAGAGAATTCTTGAAAAAACTTAAGTTTTAAAATTGGAGATAGTTTCTTTAATGGTTATGGAGATAAAAATCAGTAAAGTTGAGATTTATTTTCAAGAAAAATCTTTCAAAAATTTAGATTTTTTTAAAGTAATGCTTGTCTACTTTTCTGCAATCCTTTCATTTCAACCAACTGTAATTGGTTTATTTTTCGATATATTGTAGCTTTTTTATCATTAAATATTACTCAAGATAATGAAAAGCAATTTACAATTTATGCGTTCAATTTTTAAGAAGTTCAAAAACAATTTGGGCTTCAGTCTTCTGCCATTTACCTCGCTCGCGGGTTATCAAGTTAAATAAATCAATGAATTATTTATTGGGCATAAAACATTTTGTTGCATATCTTTTCCCCACACACATATATTATAACTTTATACTTAAATGAACAAAACGATGAACGTTTCGATGCAACCAACCAACATCCACCAATTGTGTCATAAATTATAATTGGTCTGCGTACCATGTGTACGACGACGCCGACGCCGACGACATCATGAGGGACATTTGTTATACAATCATCGATGCATTCGCCGCCAAAGAAATGAATGTTCGTTCGTAGTCATCGAACAGTATCGAATTTCTTAAATATCATTTGGAAAAACAAAAGAAGCAGAATGGGAACTGAAGCAATTTCTCATTGTGTGGACCGCCGTCGCACGACCAGCAGCAAAACAACTGACCATGAAACAACTGATATGGGTGCCTTTATTCAAAAAGCAAGAAAAAAAGGAACCCAATTTCTCGACTGCAATTAACGATGTTCTATGGGTCAACAACAACTGGTTTCACACACTCACGCCTCGCCCAGTTCGGCACCCACCGCATCAGTCATCCATGGACACAGAAACATGATGTATCAAAGAAATTCTAATAAAATTCATTTTCCTTTTTATTTAGGATCCTTGTTAAGCTGCGTTTCACTTCACTGCAAACATTTTATGACTATTGTTGTTTTTATTGAAAGCATTTGTTGTTTTTATTGATAGAAATTGTATCTTTTATGATTATTACTGTGAAGAATACAATTTCAGGCCTCATTTCGAATAGGTACTTCGTGTCACTTTCTTTTGATTAAATTTGTTTGAATTGTTTCTCATTGAAACTTTTGACGTTATTTAGCTGATAAATTAGTTACAATCAATTTATGTAATGGTTTCTTTTTTTTAATTCACATTTCAAGCAACATAATTCAATTAAATTCAACTTTTGTGTGACAAAAAAAAAACTCACACATGTGGGTCGTCTTTGATGTTACTTTAATTATGAGAAACGAAATTAAAATTGAAGAAAAACATAACAAAAACTTCAAAATATGTTGCATTGAAGGTTTATTTTACAGATGGCAAGTTTAGAGTATATGCCTGGCGGCAGTTCAATGAACTTGTTGCATTATCTAACTATCCATCTAATGTGTGACAGCTGTCAGTTGCTTGACATGAGTTGTCAATGACATTACTTGCTTTTTACAAAAGTACCCTATACGATTTATGAAATTCGAGTGGGTACCAGGATAGTAATGCTTTGTATGTGCCATGCAAACAATTTGACGATCCTTTTTTATTCGATTAAAATTATCAATTTTCAATATAAAACTCAATATACAAATATTGCAATTGAATTGTGTTCCTTATATATATATATATATATATATATATATATATATATATATATATATATATATATATATATATATATATATATATATATATATATATATATATATATATATATATATATATATATATATATATATATATATATATATATATATATATCGGTGTATCGTTTTTGATATGTTGAAATTTATGGAAATTCCTATCATTTTCGAATCGTTTTAGACAATCAAATATAAACAATATCCGTACGAAAAGTGGAAACTTCAATATTATATTTAAAATATATTTGTGAATATATTAATCCTAAATATTGAATAATAACAAAGATCTTAGTGTAATTTTCCGATGGATTCAAATTACCTCAAGTTTTTGAGTTATTACGTAAAAAAATATATAACATTTTTTGTGTGTTTCTACACATTTTGAACTTTAAATTTTTACAGGTAATGAATTTCTACAAAGTTATGACCAGTTATGACCAGTCAAATAAAAATTTTAAGGATTGCGGATAATTTACTTTGTAATCATTTGAGGATTATTTTATAATTTAATAGAAATTTACCCTAATACGGAAGACATGATCATGGCCAGATGTTTGTCATGTAACTGATCGGGTTCTGTCAAGCTCAAAATACAGTGATCAGTTCGCGATCATTAGTCTAGTACAATTTTTACTAGGGTATTGTACTAGAGTTATAATTTTTATGTATTTATTAATGAAATTGACTGACGTTTAGAAAATTTGATTTTTAGAATTTTAAATGAATTATTTGTTATATACAAAACTGTTATATCGATCAACCTATCCATAACATGATAAGTCGACATTGCATTTTTTTTTTATAGTTTCTCAATTTAAAAAGAAACCTTATTTCCAGCTTTATAAAATAAAAATTCTGTGGTATTTTAACCTTTTTTTAAAAATCAAACAGTATCAAACATAATTTTTGAATTATTTATTACAGGGACCTTTTGGAATATCGGTTCCGGTTCGTGTTCCAAGAATTTTAAAATTGTGGTTACGATTCCGCTTCAAACCAAAAAATTAAATGGGTTTCGGTTCCGGTTCCATACATTTTTTAATAACGGTTCCGATTCCGGTTCTTTGCGTTCCCTAACAGGAACTATAATATCTGTACCGGTTCTGGTTCCGATAGCGGTTCCGATTCCAACAAGAAAAAAATATATGGCGATTCCTTTTCCGATTTCATACATTTTGTTAATAACGATTCCGGTTCCAGAAATCTAAACGTTTCTGGTATTATTTTTCACGCTTCGCCTATTTTTTCATGTTTTTTTCGTGTTTCTTCGAAAACGGAAAATATTGTCATGCCAAAGGACGAATCTTTTCGTTTTTTGACATAACTTTTTTTGGTACACAAAAGGGCTCTCCCCAACAAAATTTGGCAGGCATTACATATATCTTTGGAGTTTTATAATTGTTATAATATTAGCCAAACATATCGAGGGCTTATATTCAATACTGCCTATCTACAATTTTGACGAAAATGAGTTTTTGATGCAGAAATCTTCGCTGATCACCCCTACATCTATGACATTAATTTAGAACCAAAAAATATTTCTATTACTATTATATTTTCATTTTAATAATTTGTCTATCTACATGAATGATTTTCTATGAATGCAATAGTATCTATCTACAACACATTTTCTTAAAAGTTTATAATGACTATAAATAAGAGATGCAGGTATGGAGAAGTATATATATTCTTCATAAGCATAATTTTATAAGTCAATTTCCTCATGTCCATCCGTCGTCTGGAAATATTGCTTGTATGGTATTTCCAGACAAGATATTTAATGCTATTTTTAAAGAAAGTTACCAGATTGTTAAGGACTCGTAAGATATTTATGGGGTCAATACATCCATATCCTCCGAAATAGGATATTAGTTGAAATATTTAGGATAACATTAATGATTTGAAAATAGCGGTAAAAGAGTTAACTGTTTTTTTTTTAAATTTAATCTTTAAAAAACGTCGGGTTAGATTACGGAATATTAAGACCTTTAACCATCATATACCTCGTGAATCGAAAATGGTAGGACACAAATTAGTCGGTAAATTTTGTTTAGGTTAGACCAGGATATAAAAAAATTAACAAATCGCTGATTCCAAGAATATTTTCTGATCTATCTCCACTACAATATTGTGCAATATGCTCTATCTGCTCGTTTTTTCAAAGACATTGATCTCATTTGAATAGCAATAATCTCTATCTACCATAGCACGACAAATATCGCGAAATTGCAGATTTTTTTTTAATTGTATCATTTAAAGACTACTTTTATTTAATATTGTAGAAGAAATATAGATCGCCACTTTTATGGTTTGCGATTTAATCAGTTTTTTCGCTCTCCTGAAAATCTGTGTTTTTGTAGATAGACTGTATTGAATATAAGCCCTCGATATATTTGTTTTCGTTTAAACATATTTATGTTTAGAATGAATAATTTTCGGCGTTATTGCAAAAATATATATTTATATCATCGTTGTAGAACTAAATGCCACGAAATACATTTTTTTTATTATAAAAATTAATTGATATATTTTTAAAGTTGGCATACCAATTGATAGATTCACATTTCTTATCATTTGGTACAAATATTGAGCTCATCGTTCAAAAATTGACAGATATATAAAGTTTTTTGTAAATGAATAATTGTCATTTTGAAAATGTAGTTGGTAACTTTTAGTTCTACAACGACGATATGTTTAAATGTGAAAAACACCTTATTTACATGTAAACATATTGATGTTTACAATTGATATTAATATAAAAAAGTAAATTTAGTACTAATAATTTTTTTACACTATATTCTTTTTTTCCCTTTTTTTAAATAACATTTTTTTTATTTATATTATATAATTATAAACTTGAACTATTTTTTTATTACACATCTTTTATTTATACTTAATAATTTTATTTCGATCTGTGAATTTCGGCTTAATTGGATATTTCACAAACAGCCACGTAACAGTAACAGTGATTGCCGGTACTTAACAAATTCATCCGCCAAAATAACTTTTGAACTATATGAAAAGTGTCACATTGTTATTTAATTGTTGTTATATAAGCATTGTTATTTAATTGTGATTTCGTAATGCCAAACATAAATATAATTAAAGCGTTGTCATAATAATTCTATTATTTTTAAATTCGTTGTCATCAAGAATAAACAAATACATATAATACAAAGAACCTTTTTTGACGTTGAATGTGTTAAATAGCACAAATATTCATATAGTAATATCTGATGAAATATATCTGTTTCTACAGAAACATAAATATAGTAAATTTATACAAATGCGCGATTTAAGCAATTCATGATAAATATCGTATACTAATATTTTAATCTAAACAAAATAATTATACAATTCAATTATAATGTAATTAGATTTTACTCCTAATATTTATATGATGATTTCGAATTACGTTCTAGTTACATTTGAAGCAATTAATTGTTTGTTTTTTAAAGCACCTTTCGATTGGCGAATTTTTATTATTTGTTTGACAAATTATTTTTAAAACAAACAATCACTATTTTATCTTCACTATTTTATCTTGTATCTGTAAAAAGTTATGGCAAACAAACGAAAAGATTGAGATGAGAAGATTTTCAATTTTTTAAATTCGCCCATTTGGTTTTGTCTTTCGTGTCTAGAAATATCCAACAAATATGGCACATTATCCTTGACCAAAAACTACTTTCAAAAATGTAAAAAATATATAAATGTCAAAAATTACACATGCGCCCCTTTGTCATGATAGTGACTATAATAACAACCATATTAATGTTAAATTATAATGAAAATAATTAGAATGGAATTGTATGACTTTGAAGAGCTTAATATAGTAGACGCGATCATATTGCAAGCACATATTTTTGACTACTCGCATTATTTCATTGCTTGAAATTGTAAAATCTTTATTAATCTCTACTTTACAACATTCATGCCTTCTGAAATTCGAATTATGTTCTATGTATAATAATGAAACTACTTCAACTGAATTGCCATAAAGATTAACAATACAACAAAGCCAGATTTAGACTTGACTCCATAGTTAAATCAGCAACAACACCCACTATCGTCCATTTCAATTTCAAGACAATTTCCAAATCAAATCGTACAAACGGTCGGTCAAGTTGGGAACCAAACAACCCAACCCGCGCGCCGATCGCAGACATTCCTAGAATTATTTTGAGGTTGATTTCAGGCCAGTATCTAATTTAAAGAATGTTGAACTCACGCCACAGCCTCAATGGAAAAACATAAATTGCATCGTTAGCAGGGAGCTGGGAGCTGACGAGCTAGCTGCGCTGTGCAGATAGATGCCAGTTGCAGCTGTACAGAAGCTGGACCCGAAGAAACTAAGCCGGGAGGGAGTGCAACAAGTAATCAACACTCGCCGATCTTAAGACGCAAGATGCGGGGTTTATTTATATGAGATTTTTTCTAATTTCTCAGTCCGAAGGAGGTACTCGTCTTATCTTCAAGTATCTGCTAGATTGAGACGATCCACACAATACACAATGCAACAATCAACGCAATGAAGACGGACAGACGGACAGACGCACAGACGATCGGATAGACTGCTGGTTGATTGTACTCTAAGACGGGCACATATAACAATTGATCAATTTGTTGAGGAATGCGTCTAAGCATCACTTAAAAACACATTATTCAATTTAGCTACAAAAGTATCTGCGTATCTGCTGGATACCAGCCAGCAGTCCCAGTGTTTGTTGCCGCTCAAAGGCGACAACTTTGCCGTTCTTTCGTCGTTCGTTCTTCAGTCACTCATGAGATACAGAAGAGATTAACTGCGTATTATACACTTTGGTTTTAGGCATTTTGCTGGATTGTAATGTTACGTTTTATAGCTCAAGGATATGGGTTTTGTCTAATGATTGTCGTTGGTTTTTTTCCTCAGTGCATCTCTTATGTTATTCTAGAAATTCAATTGAGAACGCAACTTATTGTGTGGGAGTTCAGTTGATTGGAGTGTTGAGTACTTGTGGCTCAAATTACATGGAGTCTTATCTGCGTTTTCCTTGTAGATAGAATAACTTTTTTTTTATATTTATGAAATTGTAATCAAAAGAACTCTGCACATACTCAACATTTTAGACATTTTTGAAGGGTCTTTTCTAGTAAAAATTATAAAGCAATAAAAAAATGCAAAACATGTTTTCATATTTTGTTAATAAATCTATATTTTATAGGTTCTGACAATTAAAATTGGTTTTAAACAGATATCGGTTCCGAATCTGGTTCCAAGATTTTAAAAAACCGGTTCCGATTTCGATTCCAACCAAAAAAATATATATATATCGACCAAAAAAAGTCTAATTTGAGATTTTACCTTTTCGATCTTAATGAACTTTTGGCAACTGATAAAGGGTATCGAGACATGCACTAAACTATTTTCTTTTATTTTTTCCGACCACTACTTCCAGAGATACAGTGGCTCAAAGTTGGAAAAAAAGTGCCAAAAATCACTTTTGTACTGTTGTTCATATTTAAATATCTCTTGAACTAGAAATGCTAGAAACTCCGTTAATGGAAATAATAGAAAATGATTTTTTAAAATATGATGCCATCAAAATAAAAACTTAGGATTTTTTCAGAATTTTAAAAAGGGTCCTTTTTAAGGACCACAATTTTGAAGTGCAAGGATAATGACCACGGGCCACATGTTACCGATTGGAAATTACAACTTAATTTTTCTAAAAGTTGTTCTATTAGCTTTAAAACGAGCCATTAACCGAGTTTCTAACATTTCTAGTTCAAGAGATATTTAAATATGAACAACAGTACAAAAGTGATTTTTGGCACTTTTTTTCCAACTTTGAGCCACTGTATCTTTGAAGTAGTGGTCGGAAAAAATAAAAAAAAATTGTTTAGTGCATATCTCGATACCCTTATCAGTTGCCAAAATTTCATTGAAATCGAAGAAGGTGAGTTCCAACCGCTGGTCGATTTGGTGTGGAATGGCCCATATATGGGTTCCGATTCCTCACATTTTTTTAATAATGGTTCCGATTTCGGTTCCAAAAATCGAAAATATTCAATATGACGTAATAAAGTCATTTTCTGTCGAAAAGCGCCCGGTTTGACGTGAAATGGCCCATATATTTCACGCCTCCGTAGGGGCGTTACAATATCTACAATAACTTAATATACCTATACCCCATTGGTGAAAATTATCGTTATATAAAAACCAGAGATCAGAAAAAAACTATTAACCTTTATTTCCATTTGGTTTTTCACTGAGAGATATTACTTTTCAAAAACTTCTTTGGTTGAGATATAATTTTTATTTCAAAAACTAAAGGCCTTGAGAGTTATATGAAAACCTTTATTTTAAAGTTTTTTGGTTAATGGTTGTTATTAGACAGAAAATTCAATTGGTCTCATTTATAGGGAATTTGTTGATATTGCAGAAATTGATTGGAGAAACATAAAAAAATGTTGTTGGAAAATTTCGAACATTGAGTAGTTGTTATTGTCGTCCAAAAAAATTTTTATTAAACCTTTTTTGTTCGAAAATTGTAGAACTTTTGTCGAATATTTATTTTTTGGAAAATTGTGATTTTGACCATTGCGTTGTTATTGTCTTCCCAACTTTGCTTAAACACATTTTTGTTATTTTTGTGGATATTTTTGGAACATGGTGATTTCGACCTTTACGTTGTTATTGTCGTCCACATTTCATTTTTCCAAATATTTGGAACATTGTTGTTTTAGTCGAATAAAATTTTTGATGGAATTGAACACTGCACTATGGGACAGAAGCTTAGTCTAGCTCGCCGAAAATCGGAAAATAATGTTTGTTGTAGAAAGTTTAAAAATATGTCATTTTATTAATAATTTATGAGAACCTAGAGAACAAATAAAAAATGATACACCCTAGTGAAAAAATTCTTCTGTAGGCTTGCTTAAAGTCTAAAAATTAAAACATGTGCTTTTTATTAAGAAATAAAAATGGGTTACATTAAAACTGTCGTAACTCTTTCAATATGTACTCCACATGCAGACTGTTAGTTTTATATTATTGGGAATTGAGAGAACTATCAGCTTATGTTTCAAAAATTTCAAATGGTTATTCGTGTTTTTTCTGATTATTTTTCAAAAACATTAAACAAAAATTACATATTTTTTATACTAAAGTAGACATGGTAAAAAAAGCTTCCAAATAAATCTTTTTACAGGCATAATGTCTAAAATGTCTTCTTTAAACATACCTGCCTTAGTTTGCCATACGTCATTTAAAATGAGTTTAAGTGATGAGAAATATACGAAAATCGTAAAATAATTTAAAAAAAATTTGTCAGTTTTGCCTTTTCTGTCATTATATACTGGTTCATATTTGGTATGGTAGTTAAGAATTGTGATATGTACCACAGTACCTAATATTATCAGAATATCTCTTACGATGGTCAAGTTATATAGTTTAAAAAGAATGGTAGGCGTGGCAGTTGACCAATCACGCCCATATTAAGAATGGTCATGTGCAATTACAGTATGTATCTAAATACCAATTATAAACAAAATATCTCATTCCAAACAAAAGTTATAGTCGTTTTACCATTTCAGTTATATGACAGGTGGGCATGGCAATGGACCATTCTTGATAATTTTCAAATAGAAATCTATTCATAGAACATGTATACTTAGTGTAAAGTTTCGTTAAGATTGGAGCAAAAGTTTCCAAATAAATCTTGCATTCTGAAGGTCTCGGGTTCGAATCCCGGCTTGGGCATGGGCGCTCGTGGTGATATTAACCACAAAATTGTAGGGAATAGATTTCACAGTACAATGGATATAGTCTGTCTGAGTGCTGTGGATATTAGTAGATATTCCAAAAAAAAAAAAAAAAAAATATGGCGAGCTAGAATTGACATCTGTCCCACAGTGCACTGTGTTGTTTTTATCGCCCAAAAAGATTTTTTTTACAATTTTTATTTCGAAATTTTTTATGATATATTTAAAAAATTAATTTAAATTTATTAAATTAAAATTTCACAAAACTAATACTAATTTCACAGAATGCAAACAAAAGATGTAAACGAATTGTTATGCGACAAGCATTTTCATATTCATACTCAGTGATGTCTCCGCTTTGAAGCACATCCAACTTTTTTCGAATGTTTGACCAAAAATTTATGGGAGCCAGGTGTAAAGTGGGAAATGGGATATTGTGGAAAATCGCAATTTTTTACACTGTTATTGCATTTTTAGACAAAAACCAGTTGGGAAGGTTAGATCAGAAATTTTGAAGTAGTTTTGATAATTGGTGTGATTAAGTTAGTTAGAATTATGTAAGTTATAGTCGGTCTAAGCCGACTATAAATACCCCACACATATGTGATAATGTGTGCGGTGACCACTTAAAAATGTAAATAGGTCACCAGGGTTTACAAATCCTGAAAATACCAGTAAACTTGAAATCGCTGAAAGATTTCCTTTCATTTGATACCCACATGTACTAATGGGTAGGTATACCAAATTTCGATTTTTTCCGAGAACACACTATTTTCATATATTTGAGCATAAAGGCAATATATATTTGGCAAAAAAAGTTCACTTAAGCTCTTATAAAGTAAAATTCATCCGTAGATGTTAATTTTATGAGGTATTTAAACATAAGTGATCGGTTCGCAGGTTACAAAGGTCCGATCATACCAATTTTCTTGTTGGTACAACGTAGATATATAAGTAATCTAAATTAGAAGTTTCTTTGATCTAGCTCTTCTAATTTTTCTGTAATCGTGAACAGACAGACGTGAACAGACAAACGGACATCGCTAAATCGACTGAAGAGGTTATGCTGTTCAAGAATATATATACTTTTCCATACCGGGGATGCTGCCTTCTGGGTGTTACAAACGGCGTACCAAACCCTTTTACTGTATACCCTTTTACTCTGAGTGTAGGGTATAAAAAGTACTGGTATGTGTTACTTAATACTTAATTGCTTTTCGAGAACAAGTAAAAAATATATTAAAAAGTTTTCTAGACTGACTCTAAAAAAATATATTTGAAATAATCGTATATTGCATATTTAGAAAAATACAAACGTGATTTGCAAATAATTGAACGTAGCTTAAATGATGCTAAGTCAAGTAGAAATTGCTATATTGGTTGGGGTAATGTGGGAACCATTTTTATTTTTTGAAACGGAGGATTGCACACTTTTTTAATTTTATTATATGAGTATTCCAACAAACACAAAGGTGTCATTTTAAAGATAATTAAATTGTCAAAAAGATGTCTTGCAATTTCCATACCATCTTGTTTTAATAGTGGTCTGTTTTAAACAAAGTATGTTTCAAAAGGACATAACTCAAAAAGTAAACCTTTTATAATTTTTTAATTAATATAAGTTCAAGGTTGACTTTTTATCCATTATTTAAGATTTTAACTAGAGTGGTAAAATTCGTTTAGAAGTTATGTATAAAAATGTTGTAGAATGTTGAAAATTGTACTTTAACTACACCAAAATGAGTGTAGGACAGAATAATTTTTCACTGAACATGTATGTAAATGTTGTTATAAAGACTTTGTTAATTATTTTAAAATACTACATCTTTAATAATTTATATTCTATCATTGATTTTTACATAACTTGTGAAAATATTTTATTCTTCGAATCGTTTCTGTTTTTCAATAAAGAACATCTTTTGTATTTAAATTCAATTGCCCTAGTTTTATTTGGTCCTGGTAATTTATATTACAATAGTCATAAAATAACAAAAAACCAGTTGGGAAGGTTAGATCACATGGGAAATTTTAAAGTAGGTGTAATTATGATAGTTAGGATTATCAAAATTATAGTCGGTCTAAGCCGACTATAAATACCCTACACATATGTGTGGTTACCATTTAAATTGATATATAGGTCACCAGGGTATACGAATCCTAAAAATAACTACAAACATTCAATCGCTGAAGAATTTCCATTCATTTGATACCCATATTTACAAATGGGTAGGTGTACCGAATTTCGATTTTTTTTTTGTGAACCATAAGTCTTTTCGCCGGAAAACATTATTATCATGTATTTGAGCATGATGTCAATATATATTTGTCCAAAAAAGTTTACCTAAGCACGTATACATAAAAATTGATCTTTATATGTACATTTTATATGAGGTATTTGAACATAAGTGGTCGGATCATAGGTCACAATGGACCGATCTCGCCAATACGCACATTCAGCGTAGGTATATTAGTAATCTAAGTTATAAGTTTCATTTATCTAGCTCTTCAATTTTAAAAGTAGTAGGGATTTCAACAGACAGACAGACAGACAGACGGACAGACAGACGGACAGACGGACATCGACTCAGGAGGTCATGCTGATCAAGAATATATATACTTTTCCATACCGGAGATGCTTCCTTCTGGGTGTTACAAACGGCATACCAAACTGAATATACCCTTTCACTCTTAGTGTAGGGTATAAAAAATATTGAAATATAAAAAAAACAAATTTTCCATACAAAATTTTCAACAACTTTTTTTATATATATGTTCTGAATCCGAGTGGTAAAATACTCTTGTTTAAATCTTAAATAATGGATAAAAAGTCAACTTGAACATATTGTTACGAAAATTCAGTACACGGAAAACTGGTCTACGAGTTCGTATCGCTGGATTGTGTACAAAATAAAAACGCACTTATATTTGGTTTTAACTAGTATTATTTGAACTAGTATTAATTAACTTTATTAATTTAAATAACAACTTAAAGAATAATCACTTATATCAACTGCTGAATTACTACAATTTATCTTTACAATATTAAATCACAACTTTACTAATAACAAATTCTAACAACTGCTGCATGTCCACAATTCAACTTGACATTTATCACACGAGATGCCCTCGACCACTTTACAATCACTACTGAAGTGCTGTACCTCAGATGCGGCTCCCTTATATACTGCATGCATCAGTTCGACACGTTTCGACACTCTTCGACTTGTTTCGAGAACCTTTTACTCGTTTCGTGAATGACGCATGCTATTGACATCTCATTCGCACTCATGTGTTTTAATGTGCTGATCTTCCATCACTTTCTCGCACATTGCTCAGTACGCTGAATGATCTTCCGTCTCTTTCTAACACATTGCTTAGTGCGCTGAATTGTCTTCGGTCTCATTTATTATTGTTGAATGCTTGCAAAGTGGGCCAAATTACCTCTTTTCGTAACAATATATTAATTTAAAAATTATGAAAAGGTTGCTTTTGGAGATATATCCTTTTGAAATATACTTTGTTTAAAACAGACTACCATTAAAGCAATATGGTATGGATATTGTAAGACATCTTTTTGAACATTTTATTATCTTTATAATGAGACATTTATAATGAGACAATGTTTTCGGTTAATTTGATATGGAATGACTCATGTTGTTTCTGATACATTTTTTTCCTTCACGTTAATTTTTTGCATTACAATAATTTTTTTGTTCATTATAAACATGAAATAATACAGAAATAACAAATTATTTGCCTATTTGTAAAATTTTTAACGTTTCCCACTTTACCCCAGGATTTTTCAAGAAGTCCGAAAATGGACTGTTATGAAAAAAGAACAAGGTCAGTGTTTTCACTCACCCCATTCTACCATTCATAAATGATTATTTCTTGTACACTTGTTAATACCTTAATTCTTTAGTCATAGTTATTTAAAGTCGGAAGTATTTCTTATATGGTTAATAACTATTTATTCCTTAGTTTATGCACAATTATTCAAAAATGTACTTATCCGTTTCTTCCACTGGAGATTTCATTTGATACTTTGAAACCAAATTTTTTTTGAACGTCAATCAAAGTTTTCATAAATTTGTATAGTATTTGTATAGTATTTGAAATCGAATAATACAAAAGTCACACTTTTTATACTATTCATTGTAACACCATAATCCACTTACATATATTGCGCAACAATATTAAATGTTTCCCGCATAATCCAATAAATCTATAAAAATTTATTTTCAGTCTAGTTTTTTTTCTTTTATTTTATATAAATTTTTGGGTGTAACACACTCCAGGGGTTCTACATATAAAAATATGCTTTATCATGTACCTACCACGTAAGTCGACACTGCAGAACATATCAATAAACAAGGCTGAAATTCCATATTCTGCATATGCTTTGTGCATCATCATCATTCCTTCACATTGATTTCATCGATGATGTCGATTTTATGTCACACTGTTCAATGGTGTGACATGGTGTGGTGGCAATTGTGATACCGAGTATAAGCATCGACTTTAATACAGTTAAATGGTTTTTGCACACCACTTTGTGTGTTTGCGAAAATATTTTGAGTACTCTGTGACATAAAACAAACCGAAGAGTTCAACCACTGACAACAGCACGAGTTCCATACTTTTCCAATGGGGGTGGGAATTTGTGTTGTCAACGGGGCCAACCATAAAGTGTAAATTGTTGTGGTGAAATGTACTATGTTGGAGTTATTGTAATGACCAAATTTATCGCAGAAACATGACAAATGTACTGGGTAGTCTAGCAAAAAAAAAAACGATTTGAATAATACGCGGCTTTTTATTATATAGTTCAGTTAAATGTAGCTCTCCGTAAATATTTTATAATAGAACTGTTCAGTAATGTTAAAATTATAAAGTTAGATATAATAACTATATTTAACGTTATATAAAAAACGAGTGAAAAATAAATGCTCTGCACTACGAAGGGTTGATTTTGATTCGATGCCCGAGTAGAACGAGAGAACACACGACCTGGTGGAATCAAATCATCTATTTCCCCGAGAACTTCATCGAATTTCCTCGAACACATTACTTATAGAACTGTCTTACAAACCCTACGGTTCTACGGTGCTCAAGAGAAGCATTAAAGGATGAAACATGTCTATTAAATATACGGTCCAGGAACTCGTCGACATTGTCACTACCTAACATAACAAAAGAGGATTTTGAAACCCTTGCTAAAATCTAAAATCAAATATATGATTGTTCCCATGAAGGACACATTGACATGCCTAGGTCTTCAATTGATATGCCCAAGAGCAGCTGACTCCGGAATATCCATAGCGCCTATATTGACGGAAGGGAGGTATGGATCCATTCGTTTGTGAGATAACAGACAATATTAGGTCTTGCTTGCATTAAAATCAACTATATTTGTATGATCACACTCGGAGATCGTTTTAAGCTGATCTCCAAAGAGTTTGAGCGCCTATTCAACGAATATGAATGAGAAATGTTACGGTCGCCTGCAATGCTATGGATTGGGTTCTACTTCAAAGACATGAGGTTATTAATAAAAACCTGAAATAAGGCGTCATTAAGACGGAACCTTGCTGAATAGATGAAATGCTGTTCTGAAAGAACATCGAGCCTGACACTGTTTACTCTCGGAGGTTTTACAATACCTGTCGAGAGGTAGCGCGGTAAAAAATAAGTTTATTCTATGAAAAGTTGTTGTAGTAACCTTTTCAACATCTCCTACATGACAGGAGTTTTTCCATCTTGTTGGAAGGTTGCCAATGTCCAGCTAGTTCCGAAAAAGGGCGAGGCTACGAACCCTGCCAATTACCGACCCATTGCAATATGCTCTGCGCTCTCCAAGGTATTGGAAAGCGTAATTAACTTCCACTTTGTGAACTATCTAGAGCGAAACGAATTACTTAGTGACCGACAATATGATTTCCGTAGGACCAGATCCACAGGTGACTTGATGGCGGTCCTCTCTGAAAAGTGGAATAATTGTGTTCATCTTTTCGGGGAAAGTAATGTTGTTGCTCTGGATATTTCCAAGGCTTTTGATCGAGTGTGGCATAAAGCCCTCGTATCAAAACTAATTGCATATGGTGTCGGTAATTCTTTTACTCGATGGATATCGAGTTTTCTCCAGGGTCGTTCAATACGAATTGCGATGGATGGTGTGTTCTCAGAACAACATTCCATCAATTTTGGAGTTCCGCAGGGTTCCGTCCTATCCCCGTCCCTTTTTCTGGTTTTTATCAATGACCTTCTGTCATTGACCCAGAACTCAATTCATTCCTTTGCAGATGATAGCAACATTTGTCATTCATATTCGTTCAACAAGCGCCTATGGAGATTGAGAGTAAAAGACGCACTATGAATGACACACTCAAAAATGACCTTAAAATAATCTCCAAGTGGGGTCTTGCAAATAGAGTTGATTTTAATGCAAGCAAGACCCAATGTGGTCTGTTATCTCACAAAAGAATGGATTCACCCCTCCCTCCTCTCAATATGGGTGCTGTGGATATTGCGCAGTCAGCTTTTCTTGACGTTCTGGGTATACTTATCAATTCAATGTGACCTTCGTTGGAATGATCACATATTTGATGTGTCGAAAGAAGCGGCCAAGTGCCTCGGTTTTCTGAAACGGTGTAAGAAATACTTCACTCCTGCTGACTTACGCACTGTCTACACTACCTATACTCCACTTTGGAGTTCCTGGACCGAATACAACAACGTGCGATATATTTAATAGGGGATGATAATATTTCATCATCTATTGGTTCTCTTGAGCACCGAAGGACCGTCGGGTGTTTAAGCCTGTTTTATAGGTATTACTATGGTAAGTGTTCTAAGGAAATACAGGAACTGATTCCACCAGGTCGTGTGTTCTCTCGTTCTACTCGGGCATCGAACGAAGCCCACCCCTTCGTAGTCCACTCGGCTCTCAATAGAACCACGCATTACAGAGAGAATTCGTTCTTCAGTCGCACGATACGTTTGTGGAACAATCTACCTGCGTCTGTTTTTCCCGATATTTTTGATATTGGCAAGTTCAAAACAAACATCCACCGACACTACTCCATCTTCCCTCCCTCCCAATAACCTATTATCCTTTCTTCGATCAACACTGTGCATTGCATGAATAGGGAGCATCCCCTGAGCGTTGGTTAATATGTAGAAAAAAAAAAGTATTTTCGGAACCACTCAGCCGATTTTAAAAATTTCAAAAGTGCTGTACAGAGATAACTTGAGAGAACTTTAGTTTTAAAATTGGAGTTTGTATCTTTAATGGTTATGGAGATAAAATTCAGTAAAGTTGAAATTTTGTTCATGAAATATTTTTCAAAAATTGTAAAAAATCCAAAAGTTATACAGTTTTTAAAATTTTTTTGTTTATAGAAAGCTTGCATTGAGATTTAAAGAAATTGTGCTTACTTGAGAAAATATCTTGTTTAGTTTTAAAGATTCCATTTTTGAAGACTTTTCTTTACATATTTATACATAGATTGTACATTTTATCATGAAATCAAAATATTTGTATAGAACTTTTATGAAAAATTAACACATAAATAATAACCTGAAAACCCTTTTTAAATATCTCAAGTGGTTTAGTAAATATAAAATTGTAAAGTCGAACGTTTTTTTTTTTGTTTTCCATTTTTTTAGTTTTTTTGGTAAATTGGACTTATACGCAAATCTCCGTAATATTTTTTTTCTTCAGTAACATGTACTTTTCTTATATTTTTTTGATAGATAACATTACTGAAAATCTTTTAAACGATAAAAATTATTCAAAATATATTTAACCCATCTGGCAACACTGGTCAAAGTTAAAGTTTAAAATTTTTTAATTATTTTACTTTGGCCCTCTGCAGAAAAGTTTTCAAAGTCCAAAGTCAAAATTTAAGTAATAAATTTTAATGACGAATTATTTCCGTGTATTTTTGACACTAACTTATTTTTTGCCCGGCGAAGTATATGTGCAGGAGAAAAATATAAAATACTTATTTTTTTTAAGCGACTTGGATTAAAACCGTTATATCTGACTTTATAATATATATATTCTTAAAAATGTTTTAATAAGGCATAAGTACATTGAAATATATTTAGTAAACGTTTCATGATGATAAGGTTAATACTTATTTAGATATAATAATTCAAATTTAAAGTTTTTTTTTTCCATATTATTATTTTATATATTTTTCTTCTTTTTCAAAAAAAAGTGTTCAGAAACTATATACAGATTGTCCTTATATTCGCCACATAGATTCCTGAAAATTTCTTCTATTCAATGATATCAAACACTTATATATTTACTTTTCATATGTGTACAATATGACATAGGTTTATTTTATAATCATGTCAAGTTTTACGGAAATATTCCAATACTTCTGCCTTACTAACAAATTTTCATGAGAGCTCTTCCAATATATTATTTTAAGAAAACGTAGTTCTATATCTTAACTAATAGCAATTGTTCTCATCCGTGTTCAACACTTACACTTGTCTCCAATAATGCATCCTTAATACTGAATCATAAATTTTAAAACTGACCCCATGTGTTTTCCGATAGCTGACGCGCGATACTGTCTCGGAAATACGGATGCTTTATGTAATGAGCTTCCGTTCCGTTTGGACCATCAAATGAGCAATTTATTTCATTTGATCAGATCGTTGAACTCGCTCGTCACAGTGACATTATAATTAAGAAGCAGTATCAACAAGAAGCATAGAAATTAAACAATAAACACAATTATTTATATTGCAAACATCTATATGTAGTTCGCATCTGATAATCTTAAGGGCACATTATAAATGTGTTCGACGCGTGTCGTTACGCATTCCATTCATTGTCATCCACCCACTTCACAACCGTCGATATTTCTGCTTTACCAAATATTATTCTAAAACACCCCATCTTTCGCTAAAATCACTATAGCGGAGTCTTTAAAAGAAGTGTACTCGTCGACATAGCCCCGACCGCACAGTTTGTATGTTTTGCCAATATTTATACCGTTTCCTTTCCCTCCCCCTCACGGAAAAATGAACAAAAAGCAGACATTTTTGCAACTGACTCTATTTGGCGGCACTTCGCAGTCTGCCAAATATCACTGTAATCTGTCTTCATCTGCATCCATAGTCGGCTCTATATGTCGTCCTTGTTGTTGGCAGTGATTGCAATTGCACGATAAGGGTTGTGGTTATGGTGCCAGGAACATTGAGTGAGGCATGTTTAACTGGGTTTCCAGCCCCCCGGATCTATACATTCCCTTCGTTCTAGTACAGTTTAGTAGTGTTGCAATGACGAGGACATTGCAACTCTTTGGAAAAGCAAAAAAATAAATATAAAATTTGGGGGATACAAAATCAAAATACATTCAGTACTTTCGTCCATTGTATGAGTCATCATGCTTATTTCACGGATGTCTGCTGTCTGCGAACGGAAATGTCTGAATGTCAAATGATTTTATTCGATTTGTGTTGCAGATACTATAATTTTTTCATTTTGATTAAGTAGCTCTTAAAGTTTTTCTTAAAAATTAACAATGTACGAATTTGATACTATTAAACTATTAAAAAATGAGACCCGATTTTGATGAAACTTTTAAAGACAGATTTTCTCCATATATTTTTTGAATAACATTATTTTATTTTATGATTTGCCATGTCAGGATCTTTTGAAAAACCTCTAATAGCAAAACGTTGTTTTAACTGTCCATGCAATGTATTCATATTTGTAGATCAAGTTAATGGTCCTACTCAGGCTTTTAGGCACCAATAGGGATTTTAAATTTGTACTCACCTAATATTCAATACCCATTTCCAAAGTAGACATTTCTACAAAGTTTCATCGGGAAATTAAAGGGTTTCTTTGGGTAAACACTATAGAAAAAACATGAACAGTGGCTGGTCATGCCATTATCATTTTCACCAAAGTAAGCTTTAAGGGTTCTGATTATTTAATTTGTTCCTTGTCAGAATCCGATCTGTTACAAGACCATCTTTATCAGACGTTTAAATTATGTCTACCCTAATGTGGTAAATTTCTGATAGGGTGCAGCATCTAAACAGTTAATGGTCCCGATCAGGGCTACATTATTTGATAAATTTTCAATGGACCAAGTTGGTCTATATGATGCATTCGCCACCCTAACCTAGCCAATCAGACAATGATATGAATAATTGAGGATTCCTATTTTTACATTAACAGCGCAACTATCAGATTTATTTACCATTATTATTCACATATTTAAAATTTATTTGTCGTATTTAATTATGAAAAAAATGTCGACTCTAGGGTCCTTCAATACTAGTAAAAAACGCAATAAGAAACTTCCCAGCAGGACTTACTCATGGTCCTTGAATATATATATATATATATATATATATATATATATATATATATATATATATAACAATCATATTGTGGTTCCTGTACATATGGGTACTCAAATGAAAGAACATTCTTTCAAGATTGCGCAAGTTTGTAGTCATTTTTAGAATTCGTAAACCATATTGACCTCTGGACCACTTATCATGGTAACTGGACCACTATAATGGTAACGGCTTAGTCTGACTAAACTTTCATAAATCTTACAAACTTACCACACCAACTACCACAATTGCCTAGTTCCAAATTTCCCATGTGACCTAGCCTTTCTTACTGTTTCTTTTTTTTACTATTATTTGAAACCATTTTTTGAAATCATAAAGTATTGACATTTTTACAGACCATTTCAATTTTAATTATTTGGTCAAAATTCAAAGGTTTTCAGTCTTTAATTGAAATAAATAAAAAATATAATTATTTTATAAAAAATAAGTTAATTATTCTCCAAAGAATATTTTTTTTAATACTATGCAACTGGTGCGCTACTGTACTTTATTTCCACATAATAGAAAGAGCGTTGCACAACACTAACAACAAATAAAACAGAGCGAACGAACCATGCGAACAAAGAGTAATGCAGAATAATAAAAACAAAACAAACGATGAACAATTCAATTGAAATCCACCACCATTTTGAAGAATAGAAGAATGAAGGGTATTGAAATATTGAAGAGAGCGCATTGTAAGAGAGCGTCTGTATTCAGCACTGATTTTTGAACGAAAATAAAAATTACGGATTCAGCAAACATTTTTGAACGAAGACTAAGAGTTGAGTTAGTTTTAACCAAGGATTGAAACCGTAACCGAAACCGATATCCGTTTAAAGCCGTTTCATTTTTAAAACCGTAACCGAAACCGTTATACGAAAATCAGAAATAAATCGATATCCAAAACCGAAATAAACGGTTTCGGTTTTATACCGGTTTAAAACGGTTTTAAGAAAAAGCATAAAAAAACATATTTTATTTTATACAGAAGATCTTTAGTACAAGGCATGTTTTTAATAAAATTTTGAGTTCCCAAAATAATTTTTTTTTTGCTGTACAAAAATTAACATTTTGTTTTTTGAGAAACATTGTTTCCAAATAACAATCTTTGGTCTAAAATTTGTATTTTTCATTAATTTGTGTAGCGGTAAATCGAATTAACAACAAAACACCAGCAACTCCAAGCACAATTTTTTTAGTTAAAAAATGATTAAATTTTGAATGATATTGTTTTTTTATTTATTGCATTAGTAAAATAAAGTGGGACATGTTTTGAAAAGTTCATTTCAATAATTTTTAAATTCTTTTAAAGGATCTATTCAATAAAATACCATTTATAAATCTGAGTTTGATTGATTTTTGAATGATTTTTTCAAATCCTTAATATATATGTCCGAAATTTAGGGACATATATATTAAGGATACTTATCAAAAGGTAACAAAAAAACAATGGTGATACAAGAAAAAATTAGTAACTAATACGGAAAATAAAGTGCAAGTTCGAACATTTCAAGTATAAAAGGCAGATATTTATTTGCAGATATTGCAGTTCGCTGAATTGTTGAAATTTAATTTCTTTGGTTTTATAGATGGAAATTGTACATAATTCTTCTTCTTTTCATGAAGTTTAAGAACATTTACCGATGTATTCTTCTCGCTTTTGTTTAAGGTTTGCTTCTTTGCTCTCCTCTGCAATTCAGATCATATCTCAGGTGAAGTCAAAATGTTACTTTTCATTGACTTGTGGTCACGATTGAATTTTTTTCTTGGCGAAATCAATTAAATAATTCATATAATACAATATGTTCACTAAAATAACAACGAACATTGTTAAATTACGTTTCCCACTTTACCCCAACATCACAATTTGAACATAATTTAGCACAATATAAACAATGTTAAATTATTTCAAAATTATGGAAAAAAAGAAATTTTATACAAAAACCGAAATCAAAACCGAAACCGTAACTTGGAACCGGTATACCGAAACCGTTTCGTAATAAAAACCTAAAACCGAAACCGTAACCGAAACGCGGAAAAAATCGAAACCGTTATTCGTTTAGGTTTCAATCCTTGGTTTTAACGAACATTTTTTTTAAATCAGCCAACAGGATGTAAAGTTTATAATATTTTAAAACTAATTTTTCGTTTTTAAATTTTTGTCCACAAGAACACCCTGTTGCATGGACTAAAATTAGGGATGCAACGAATGTAAATAATTTTAATTATTAAAAAAAAGAATAGAAAAAATAATTTGTTTTTTTTTTTTTTAATTTACTTTACATCACATGATATTGCGTCCGTTTGGCTCGAAAACTCTACTTTAAAAAAATTTATATATTTTTGTTTTACTTAATAACACAAAATCTTTATGCAATATTCAAGAACTGAGTATGAGGTCCTGATTAGAATCTTGAAGACCATCAGAATATTTCGTTGTGCTGTGTAATTGCACTATTAATAAAACATATTTATATATATTTTAGTTTATCGTTAAAATATATTTGTCAACATCTCTAGATTAAGACGATTGCGTGCTCATTGGTGAACTGAAATCGTACATAACATATTAAATTGATTCACAATTCAATAAATAGAAAATAGCATTCAAAATTGTTACGTTTTATAATTTTTTTCATATAAACTAAAACAGCCGCAAAGATGCGGATGTGACAACGCGGATGTCAAAAAAATGCGTATGGTCCGCGTTTGAGGATTCGAAGCTCCGTAGCATCCCTAATTAAAATGTTCAAATTTCGACTGTTTGCGTATTTTCGACGTATATATCGCAATCGATATTAATTGCATTCATTAATCAATCCACCATTGAAATTCACTAATTTAATGAAAACATTTCGTTAAATCAGCAAATCCGTTTTTTTGCTGGATTGGCGTACAAATATTTATATTAACAAACGAAATTTCTGATTTAACGAAGAAGAGAAAATGTTTTCATTAAATTAGTCATTGCATTGCTGCATTGATTAATGAATGCAATTAATATGGGTTGCTATATTTACGTCGATTATATTTTTCTGTGTGGTTTTACGCAAATGTGATTCAAAACATGACGCCATTCAAAGTGGGTACCAAAAACTCCTGATTTTACCATTATCACAAAATTATTTCATTTTAATGTAGAATATTCAAATTTTTTATTCTTATTATATTTTAAATCAAATAATTTAATTCTATAGCAGATTTTTTGAGCCCTTTCAAACAGAATATAGTTTACTATGTAATAAGTTATTATTTTTAAAATGTCGACGTTTTAAACGAAAAATTTTAATTTTAAAAGAAATTTGAAAATATTGAAAATATATAATGTTAAAGAATATTTAGTAATATTTGTTTTTAATTGTATTTTTATACAATTTTGCTAATTAATCAAAACAAAAAAACAAAAATTCGTATTTCAAATATTCTACGAACTTAGTTTGTAAGTTAAAATAAGTTTAAACAACCCGAGTGGAAATTTAGTTCAGGATGCGATCATTGTCTGATCAGACTGCTTGATATCAAATAGGGTGATGATCAGGAATTCAGATCAGTGCCTGATTCAAAACGTGACGATATTCAAAGTTGATAGCCTGCAGTCCCTTCAAATAAGATCACCAGAACCATGTTTTTTCGCTGCGTGCGATAAGGCTAAATTCTTCTGAAACTTCTTTTACCAAACTCTAGGCCTTTCAAACAAAAAAACATTTATTTTTTCTAAGGTTGAAATTATTTATGATAGAATTGGTTGGATCAGACTTATATAGAACCTTAAAGATACACAAGGAGGGACAGCCTTGTCACCCGATATAACCCAATACATCCATTGGTATACTCACATAGTAAAATAAATTGTATTCGGGGAGCTGGACAATAAATTTCCCTTGTAAATATGCGGTAGTGAGCAGAACTTTTTAAATGATTATAATAAGCGATAAATAAAAGTACGATTCATAAATTTTAAATGTTTGGATAGAAGTGCATTTGTGTTCTTTTTAAAAATAATTATTGAGCAAATCAGTTGCATTTGGTAGGAACTATTTGCATTCATAAACATGTGCAAATTTTTCCAAATTTTATATATCAATAATTTATTTGATATTTTTAAAAGTAATAATAAATATATGTATAATATCAAAGATCAAATTATATATATATATTTGTATTTTGCTAAAAGCGTGGGGATAAAAAAGGATAATTTTTATTACATTTTAAATGTCTTGTAACATAATTTATTAATATGCTCCTTTTTTTATAATTAAAAAAAATATATTCTTTATTTTAAAAAATTCAAGATTTTTAAAAATTTAAAAAACGGATGATTTATAAATTAAAAATGTTTGGATAGAAGTGCATTTATTTTTATCTATATTTAATATTAAAAATTTTAATTTCTCAAATTTTATTTTAAATAATTCAATATTATACAAAAGACATTTCCAGTTTTCAATCGAAATTGATGTTAAATATCAATTGGATTAATTTTGTTTTTTTACTGTTTCCGAATTCGATTTTCAGTTTTAAAAAATACATTCTACTTTACCTTTGTTTTGAGAAATTTGAATTTCGATCAAAAACATAGCTACGTGATATCGTCGTTGTAGAACGAAAATGCCAAATATTCATTTACAAAAATCTTTATATATCTGTCAATTTTTAATCGCTGATCTCAATTTTAAGATTCTAAGAAAATTTTAATTGATATTTCAACATTAAAAATGCATCAATTACTTTTTATAATATTAATCTACAAACCCGAAATTTAAGTTTTTTATAAACATGTATTTGGTGGAAATGTATATAGTTGGAATATATTGAACAGTTTCTATTAAATATCCGATTCATAAGAATTCGAAATTAAATCATTCTCGTCAAAGCACGCGACACGAAAACCGTATTTATCATATTTTCAACAAAAAAAAATTAGATATTTTTCACGCAAAAATAAAGTTAATTTTCTCAATTAATGTAGTTAGCCATGACTTAAAAAAAAAAAATTCTTTTCATAACTGTTTTTTTTTTTTTAATTAGTTGGCCATGCCTTTTGGGAGAATTTAATTCAAAATTTAACCGAGTGGAAATTTAGTTCAAGAAATTTTCTTATTAGTGCCTTATTTAAAATGCTTTTTCAGTTTGCTATCCTTTTCAGGTTTCCTAACCAATCATTCGAGAATTATTTAAATTCTTCTGAAACTCCTTTTACTATCTTCTTTATTAGAACACTTTTGTTAACCGAATTTTATTATTAACATAAAATATAACTAAGTTATTTTTATAAAATTCCGATGAGATTATAATAACATTAATTTAAATAGGCTTTATATCTGATTTCTTTGTAAAGGATGCATTCCATCCCGTTACCTTACGTAGATTTGAAAGTAGGTTTACGCTAATCGTCCCTGATCAGGATTATGTCAATTAGTCTTTGGTAAAGACGCCTTATTGTACTCTGATTATACGAATAAAGTCACAATCTTTTCTCTAGACAAATATATTATGATGATAGCTTTTACTGATTCTAACTCCTAAAAAAATCTGACTTCAATTGAGGAGTCTATTTCCAAAACAAGCTTTATCCATTTTCAGAAAAAAAACCACACTTTCTGACAAAAGTTTTTTTATAAAATGTCCGCATTTTATAAATATTCACAGTTTCGTGGTATTGATACGATGTTGTTTGTATAACTGCACTGAATCTTTGAGCATCGTTTATGTCATATGAATAGCTCATTTAAACAATACGCATTCACTGCTTAAAATTATTTTAATGCATTTTAAATTCAATATCATTAGCGTCGGTAGCTCATCTGGTTAGTGCGTTGGACTACGAGCGCAAAAGTCGTTAGTGCGTTAAACTACGAGCCGAAAGGTTCTCGGTTCAATCCTCGGCGACTGCCAACCTCTTTTTCATAGAAAACATTTTTCTATGCGATGCACCTCTCGGCAGTAAATGGCAAACCAACGAGAGTAGAACATTGCCTATTAAAAGCTCTCACCTGCCGTTCGGATTCGGCAATAAACTGTTTCATTACAAATATAACACGTCCCAGTTTTTCTAGATCAATTCGTAAAGTGTTTTATTTGCATTTGAAAAGAAAGGGCATCAAATTTTTTGTCGAACATTTGAAAAATGTTGTATGTACTTCATAACTGAGACATCACTTAGTAGGTCCGATATCAAGTCGTATACAGATTTTATTTGTATTTAATAAATTTATATATATTTTTTTTTCAAATATATCATAACACCTTTTCAAATGGGAATAAAACAGTTAATCGAATTGATATTGGGAAACCTTTTTCATATCCATACTCAGCGAGATCGCAGCTACAAATATTATGAATATGTGATAAATATTTGGAATTCAAATGCAAATAAAAACCGTAAACTAATTAATCTAGAAAAACTGTGTAATGATCCCTAGTTTCTAGTACTTACCGATTTTTTCATATGTGCACAATAGTATCAGACGGTGTTATCATTGTATAGTACAATAATTTTAAATTTTTATTTTGTCTATCTATATATATAAAACTCTTGGTCCGTCCGTCTGTCAGTCTGTCGGTCGGTCTGTCTGTCTGTCTGTCTGTCTGTCTGTCTGTCTGTCTGTCTGTCTGCCTGTCTGTTTGTTCCAGCATCACGTCTAAACCGCTGAACCGATTTAACTGAAATTTTGCACCAGTATACTATGGAGTCCGGAGGGTGTCATAGGCTATATATAGGCGGGATTGGACAAAGGGGCGTGTCACCTCCCATACAACCTAAACTTTCAAAAAGACATAACTCGGCACATACACAAGCAAAGAAGATGAAACAAAAAACTCAAATACACAAAAAAAATACAAAAGCAAAAACACAAAAACAAAAGCAAAAATCAAATACAAAATCAAAAGTAAAAGTAAAAGCACAAAACTTAAGCTATAACTCAAAAACAACAAAAAAATAAAAAAGGATAGAAAACAAAATCAAACACACTAAAATTCACCACACTCAAACTCAGCACACCAAAATTCACCACACTAAAACTCACCACACTAAAATTCAGCACACTAAAACTCACCATACTTAAAATTTACCAGACTAATATTCACCACACTAAAATTCACCACACAAAAACTCATCACACTAAATTTCACCACACTAAAGTTCACTACACTAAAATTCACCACACTAAAACTCACAACACTAAAATTCAACACACTAAAACTCACCACACTAAATTTCACCACACTAAAACTCACCACACTAAAATTCACCACATTCAAATTGAACCACTTAAACTAACCACACTAAAATTCACCACACTTAAATTCAACACACTAAAACACACAACAATAAAATTCACTACACTTAAACTCACCACACTAAAATTCACCACGCTAAAACTAACCACACTAAATTTTCTGCTGGGAAAAACTCTACGGGGAAGAATTCTACTGGGAAGAATTCTACGGGGAAGCACAGTCTGAGAATGAATTGTCTATGAGAAAAGTGGTTTTATCGGATAATTAGTATGGTTTTGGTTACTACATTTATAACACCAATAAAAAAACGTCCAGCGAAGTACGGGTCCCTGATATAAATAATAAAAATGTTATTTATATTAATAAAATTGCTCAATAACCTTGCATTCACATAATATTTGCACGAGTCGTGGACGGGTCCAGCTAGTATATTAATATAAAAAATCTGTCATGTCAAAGATGTCAATCGACCATCACACGTTTATGTTTATTTACTATATAAAATATATAAAAATGTTGAAAAGTTAAAATTTTCACTCAGTTAATTTTCACACATTCACATTGTTAGTCATGACTAAAGAAATATTTATATATTTTTTTAAATAGTTGGCCATGTTTTATTTCAACATTTTTATTATGTGTGTTCATACACAGAAAAAAAAATCTTCAATATGATGAATTTATTCATAAATATTATGAATTTTTTCACCAACTACCAGATTCATCATATTGATACCACCGTTCATTAAATGACATATTAATGAATGCATTCATTATATATATGAACAAAATATTCAATACAATGAATTGTCATATTGATGAATTTGTTCATAATATTTTTTTTTTTATTAAATAATTCGAAAAAAAAGTTTTGTAAAATTTTTATTTAAAAAAAACCTTACAAAAATTTAAAAAATATTATCCGAAAAAAAAATGTCAGACAAAAAAAAATAGTTCCCAAAAAAAATTTGTTCGAAAAAAAAAATTGTTTTCGAAAAAAAAAATATATTTTTTAAAAAAATATAACTTTTTATTAATAAAAAGTTGTAATTTTAAATTAAAAATTGTAGCCGCGGTAGCTCTGTGGTTAGTGCATTGGACTACGAGCCGAAAGATCCACGGTTCAAGCCTGGACTGGGGCTAACAATATCTTTTCATAGAAACATTTTTTTATACCGCGCTAAATCTCGTCAGTAAATGGCAAACCTACGAGAGTAAAACCATTGCCTATGAAAAGCTCTCACCCGCCGTTCGGATTTGGAAATAAACTGTAGGTCCCACCACTTTGAGTACAAATATAACACGCACAGCTCAAAATGGTGAGAGAGCTCGGCCTAAGTTCTTATAGAACTGTAGTGCCCAATTATTATTATATTCATTATTTTGAAATTTTTGATGAAATCATTGTTTGACCAGGCTTCCCTAATTTCAAATAAAGTAATGATCAGGATCCCACATCAGTGCCTGATTCAAAATATGAGGCTACTTGAAGTTGCTGCTATACTGATCAGGTTGCCTGCGAATATTCGGCAACTACGTACGTTCGTCGTCCATTATGTAGCTCTTGAATTTTTCAAAAAATAAAGCACTTTTTAATTATTTTTTGCACGATGTTTTTCCCCAGTGTATTTCACCACATTCCTGCCTGCAACTTTTATAACATTCAACGTCTTCAGTCCATCTTATGTTTCGATCCAAACAAACTTCTTTTTAAGCCAGTAAATAATGTGATGGGTAATTTTTTCGTATTAATATTGACAGTCTTCCAAGTCATTAAAGAATTACCTTATGTAAGATTGGACAATTTTAATTAATTTAAATGGTAGAAAACCCAGTTTTTGTTGTCGGCATTTTCTCAGGTAGTTTTAAACCATTAGGTGTTAATGAATGCACAGCGGGACACCATTGACGACATGGGCATCAATGATGAATAGAGGACATTGGAAAATATGTCATTAAGGACATTTTAAACATTTTGACAATTGATAAATTTATCTTAATGTAGCTTTCTAAGACAAGTCATAAATAACTCATCAAATTACCATTTTTTTTATAAAATACATGACAATCACCTTATAAAATGTGTTTGATGCTGTCTGTATCTATGAATGACGTATATGCCATAAACGAGCACGTCATGCATCCATTGTAGGACATTTGTATGAAAAAGTCATCGATGATCCTGACCTGACATACGTCAAGCGTAGAAGAATCACTGATGACATTTTCCACTGGATACCTGAAGTCATTTGTAGAAGAATTTATTGAAATCATGGCCAGTAATATGTATTTTAAAAGTAAAACGTATATATAATTAAACCGAGCATTCATATTTGATGCTACGGCTCGAAAGGTCACACCAGATACTTTAGTTACTCCACATGTTTGCAGAGAATTTAAACGAATTCCATTAGAACCGATAGCGATTTTAGATATAGAATACATGCTGAACATCACAATATTAAATATTGTATTAAATATTTAACTGATATGATTAAACAGTTTGATCTAGATTATATTCATGTTGTGTGCTTAGGCGCTATGAAAAGTTTTTTAAATGTCTGGATAAAAGTAAAATAATCAGAATTATATTTTGGGAGCTACTAAAATTAATTTATGAACTTTAAACATTTTGTTTTTGAAAGTCAGGTTCCTCGTGATTTTTTTCGGTTTAAAGCTACTGATTTTCGACAGTTTTTACTGTACACTGGACCAATTGTTTTAAGGGGAATATTTGATAAAGATAGCACAGGTATATGAATTTTATTACAACCATCAAATTGTATATTAAACAATAAATGTGCATCTGAACTCCTTGAAGATTTCATACGAAAAATTCCGATTTCATACAATGAAAATATGCTCTCTTTCAATGTTCACCGTTTAACCTATCTCGCTGCGGAATCATTAGAATTTGGATCATTGGAATCATTTAGTGCAATCAAATTTCAAAATCAACTAAAAAGATTACTAAAAAATATAATTTAATAACAGTTTTAATAAATTATTACACATTTTGGAACTTTTTCACAATTAAATAAAATTATATAAACTTAATGGCGCTTAATCATTGACAATTTAACTTCAACTTTGAATATAAAATCAATTTTTAGACAATTTATTCTATACAAAATTTGTCAAAAAAAGTCGATTTAGTTTTAAATTCGACTTTAAATTGTCTTTGATTATGCTCCAACAATACTTTCTTTTTATTCTATAGATAGCAACTCATCTTATACAGTGAATAATGAGTAGAACTAAGTAATACGCATCCAAACCGGACAGGATTACAATATTTGATTTCAAAGGTACAAAGAAAGCAGTACAACCCAGCGTATAGTTTTCCAAGAATCCTTCTCAAAAACCAAAAGTCGCAATTCCTGAATCTAAAGCTGGACTGGTTATATTGAGACAAAAAGTATACAACGCACAGTGTGCCCAAACGCTCTTAAATCGGGTGAAATTCAGTATTGTCGGAACCACTCAATCGATTTTAAAAATTTAAAAAGTGTTGTACCGAGAGAACTTTATATTTAATAGTTATGGAGATAAAAATCAGTAAAGTTGAAAATTTTTTCATGAAAAATCTTTCTAAAATTGTAAAAAATCCAAAAGTTATCCGATTTTTAAAATTCTTTTGTTTATGGAAAGTTTACATTGAGATCTAAAAAAATGTGCTTACATGAGAAATCAAAATATGTGTATGGGACTATTATAAACAAGAAACACATAAATCATAAACTGAAAACCATTTTAAAATATCTCAAGTGGTCTAGTAAATATAAAATTGTAAAGTCGACATTTTTTTTTATTTTCCATTTTTTCATTTTTTTTGGAAAGTTTTACTTTTACGGAAATCTCCGTAAGTATTTTTTTCCTTCAGTAACATGTACTTTTGTTATATTTTTTTGATAGATAACATTACTGAGAATCTTTTAAATGATAAAACGTATCCAAATTATATTTAACCAATCTGGCAACACTGGTCAAAGTTCAAGTTTTTTAATTTTTTTTTTTTGACTTTGACCCCCTGCAGAAAAGTTTTTAAAGTCGAAAGTCAAATTTTAAGTAAGCAGTTTTAAGGATGATTTATTTCTACGTATTTTTGAACCTTACTTATTTGCGCTGCGAAGTATATGTGCAGGGCAAAAGGTTTTTAATAACATCTCGAGTATATTATACTATTACGACTTACAATCCGATTTTTTCAGAATGTTCAGATTAGCATTCTTTGTACAGGATAGATCAGGTTACGTGGATTGCCCTATTCGATTCTGATGAGGTTCTTTTAGGTGGCCTTTGGTAGGGATACCTTCTCGTATTCTGATCAGGGACGGATGCGAAAAAGGGCTAACGTTAACAAATTTCCACTCGGGAGTGCGCACAAAAAAATTTGTAACATAGAAAAAACAAAAAATTTAGTAAGCCGTGAATACAAATTATACGAAATTTTGTTTGTATTATGCCTCAGTTTATTGTAATTTAAAAAAAAAAAATTAATTACTAAAAAAAATTAAAGTTTTGAACATTTTCAGAAATCGCCTCCATCAAACCATTTATGGTAATTTCATTTATGGAAGCTTCAGTCCACATAATCTTAAATTCATGTGTGTCCTTTGATTTGTGTCTGTGATTAGTGATGCTATTATAAAAACTCAATTTTAGTTTTATAAATCCTACCATATATATGTTATTTTGATTTTCGTAAAAAAATATTTTTACCGTGGACAATGAAAATGTTATAAATTATTTATTAAATGTAGTAATTTAATGGCGAGTATACATAATTCTATTGGAATATTTAATTAGTTAAAGAACTAATAAAATATTCAAAATAGAGTTTAAAAAGTATTATTGTGAAACTTTACTTTATAGGGCCGGTTTCCGACTCCTTGGAATAACCCATAAATCGAAATACGACAGAGGTCATAACTGGTTTTTGTATTATTACAAAGTTGGCGGGGAAACAAAAAAAAAAATTTTTTCACACGATGCAAAAACCAGATCTTAAAAAAACAAAAAATGACCTGGAAATTTGTATCGCTTGAAAATTTTCTGTACACTGAATGTAAAGGATTTTCAATATTTTATTATTTTCATTTTGCAACTCCTCTTTTCCAGGAATTTGAGTTTTTAAAAAAAACAGTTTTCAATAGATACCATGTGACCATGAGGTATTTTTTTTTTATTTTCAGGTCTGGTTTCTGCATCGCACGACAATTTTTTTTTGCCCCGCCCACATCGTTATATTTCAAAAACAACTTAGATCTCGGTCTGTTTTCGATTTTTAGTCAGTTTCTGGGGTTCGAGCGGTAAAATAATTTTTTTTCGTCACGATCCCCCATTTAAAAGTTCGTGACAATTTTTTTTTATGAATATAAAGTAATGTTCAGCCGTATTATTAAATATTTCATTTTGTAAAGCCAGAATTGTATATAATTTTTTAGTACCAAAGTGCAAATATCCCTACTCCGTTATTGTAAGGTAAATGAAACACCCTCTGAAATCACGCAATCCATTAATTACCCTAGACACCAACCACTGTAAGTTTTAAAGTGTTTCCACAAATCACCAGCATTTTTCTTTAACGAAGGAATGTTTCACTTAGAGAATCTTAACTGCTCTCTTTTGCGGAATTGAATTGAGACGAAAGAGAATGCGAAGTTGAGAACAAAAAGAAAACAAAAAGAGTAAAGTGGTTTTTGTTGTTTTACAAACCTCGCTCTGGCGCAGCATTTCAAATTCCTTTCATTCAGTCATTCGTTTGTTTAACAGCGCTCCGGTTGTGCGTTGTGCCGCGGCAATTAAAAATAGTGAATATATGTAAAAAAAAAAGAATTCAAGTTCCAAAGAAGATTTTATTGCAAAAATGCATAATGAAAATTTCAATATTGAGAAATTAAAAACTGTGCAGTGACAAAGAAACAGACAAAAGAAAAATCAAAGTGCAAAGATTTTTTGCACCACACGCAAAAGGGAAACGTGAAAATAAAATAGGCGAGGTCTGCTCCTGCGACGCTGTGATTCGAGTCGACGCGTAGCGTAGCCGCGATTTTTTGTGCAACGTCAATCCAACTGATAAAGATAGTGCGTTGGATTTTTGTTAACAACAAATAAAATTTATTAATAGTGAAAGTGACGAGCACAAGATAAACAAAAATAATAACGAAAAAAAAATACAACGTTCGAATCAATTACAACCAATAAAATTTATAGAAAAACAAGTGTGTGATGTTTTCGAAATATTAAACAAAATTGTAGCTAAATAACAACAACACTAATTTTATTTACTATATTGTTTTTCAAAACAAAGTGAAAGTTTTTCGAATTGCATAAAGTGCTAAATTAAAAATACTATATTTTTAATTTAAACAAATACAATAACAACATTGTGGATTAACCCGAAATACTGGATACTTTTGGCGCCCATTTCAACTATCGAATTTCATTTGTGGAATATTTCTAGAAAAAAGGTATGATTTATTTTTTCCCCTGTCTTTTTTTAATTCCTTTTAAAAATCAAACATTCCATTTCGCCTCCTCGAATTTTGCATTTTGTTGTGCACAAAAAACAGGGTCTGCGAAGGGCGCCGCTCCCTTTTTTTGCTCCTTTTATACGTTTCCATTTGGCGTATCGTTCTCTGTTCTGCTTTCTGACAAAATTCGCAACTCAGTTTCGCTAGTATGTCTGGGTTGTTGTTGCGGTTTTAAAGTACTTTATTCATACTTTTTATTAATTTAAAAATTACTCAATGAATTCAATTTAAAACTGAATTTGAAACTACTCCCCTGATTACATAAAACAAATCGAAGTGAAATTCGACAAAAAAAAAAATTCAGAAATTAGAGTGACATTTATTTCAATCAATATTGTCAAGATAAGGAACTGATTATATGGTTTGTCTGGGAATGATCATGTCTACCCTAATAGGGTAAATTTTTAGTCGGAATGCTTATTTACTAGGGATAGGACAAAATCCAATTATTCTTTCAGACAAATCAATATCGACACTTTATTCATCATTCATTGATATAAAGTTATTGAAATATTAGCACCTGGTTGCATAAAACTTTTAACTATGAGTTAAAGTTAATCGATAGATATCGGCTAGTTAATGTGACAATTTCAATATTGAAATAAAAACAAATAATAAAATTTATCTGTCAGATTGATTTTAACTGATATTTAAAAGTTGTATGCAACCGGCCGTAATATTATTATACATAAATTGAAAAATAATTAGTTATTACTTCGTCACTGTATTTGAATTTTTTGAAATTATAATTACAATTAATTATGTACATTTAATCTCGCTTAAATCAAAAGTGATATAAAAAAACTAAAAGTAAAGTTTTACTAACAAATAAAGAGCTCATTTAATTCTTTCTGTTAATATTGTCATTTATAAAAAATATAGAAAAATATTTATGTTTGTGGAAGTTTTTCCAATTGGGAGAGATCTCAAGATTTCAGCCAAATCAAAATGGGTGTTTTTATTTAAATTCGAGTTAGAAGATTATATAATAAAATAATAATTTTAAACTTATTTAGAAAAAAAATGTGAACCAGAAACATATAATACGTTCAATTCCTTATATAATAGATACCACTAATATCTATTTTGCGACTTTAATGACCTAGATATGATAATCTCAATAAAAATGTGTGTTCTTCTCTAAAATTGAACTTATTGTTTTATGTATTCAAAGACACTGATCAAGAAAAAATATGTAAAAGCTAGTCGATTTGATTTGGCATTGGAATTTTTGTAATTTGTCAAAATTAGAATTTCATTAAATACATTATATAATAACCACTAGTTGCTTATTTTGCCTTTATTAAAAGAAATAAAGTAGGAGCATTAAAAAATAATATAAATAGAATATGCAAACAAACATATTTGAATTTTAATAAATGCTTCTTTAAAAAAAAGTAATAAGCACGTTTTACTTATTTTTTTGATAAGTTAATTTTTTAAAATTCATAACTTGAGCAACCAATTTTTATTGTATTAAGTGAATTTAGCACTATAGATAATTAATTTTATAGATAATTATTATCTTATTTTTGTTATATGTGTTTTTGAATTATGATATATAGAATTATAAATATTATATTTATTAAAATTTATTTAAAAAATATATTTCCTTGTTTATATTTTAATATATTGGCACAAAATCATAGACAATTTAAAGTCAACATTTGAATTTAAATCAGCTTTTTTATATAAATTTAAAGAAATTTGAAAAAATTCTATTCTAATTTTAAAATCGACTTTAAATTGTCTATAATTATGCGCCGTTCAGTCTAACTATAAACGAAATAAAGTCCACTAAAAACAGTATCAGCTTTTTTTGACAATTTTCTCTTATATTTATTTGTCAAAAAGCTGCTACTATCTTTAAAGTGACTGATATTTTATTTCGTTTATTGGTTAGGTTGATGGACGCATACCCATAGACAATTTAAAGTGAACTTTAAAATTAGTATCAATATTTTTGACAAATTTCGTGTAGAATTAAATTTTCTATGATTATGCTCCATTGTGTTTAATATAATAAAAATTTATTTAAAGTATAAAAAATATAAATATTAAATTTATAAACATAAAATTGCCGAATAAAAAAAGAATTGAAAAATGTTAAAAATCTTTATGTTGTATAAACTACATATTTAAAACTGCCTTTTTCATTATTACACTTTTTTTTGCATTGCTTTATTAAAACAATAACAACCCTGACCTTTTAGCTAGATTCACACCCTGTGATTTTTTTCTTTGCCATTTCTCATTTTGCATTTTTTTTTTGTTTTTGCTTTCTGCCTGCTCTTTGTGAATTTGTTTGTTTGTGCTCATTTTCTATTTGATCCTGTTTTGTATTTCGCTAGTTTGCGCGCTTCTCTTTTTTTTCACTTCTCAGTTTTGTTGCCTGCAAATTTTTGTATGGTGCGAACAAAGTCCATTTGGTGCAAAAGTGTTGCCAGATTGTATACATTTCAGTATTATTTAAAGTTTATATAGCTATTATAACTTTTAATTATAATTTTAATGAATTAATAATATATATAATTTAGTCTACTGCGCACTATGAAATATTATTGTTTTTTTTTTGCGATATATTTGCGCTCTTTAATTGAAATTCATTGTGTGGCACATTCTTCAAACATCGATATTGCTACTGTTACTGCACATGTTATCGATATTTGATGATTGTCTACGTTGTCCGCATTACTAATGCATTACAATATCATTTTCTATTCTACTCCATGTTTTCTTGAATATACGCCAAACCTCAATCAACGCCAATGTGTCAAGCTTATCAGTCGCCATTGCAGCTGCATTGTTTGCCTCTATTATTTAATGGTATAGAAAAGAAAAAGAAAACAAATGAGAAAAAATATCAGAAATAGAAATAAATCGAATACAAATGTGACCGATTGATCGAGCGGCAGCGCTCGTTCGTTCGGTCATTGATTCGCGGAAGAGTCTAAGAAAAAATAAAACCTGTTACACTGTGCATAATTTCTTAAATTAGAAAAATATTTCTTTATTTAGTATATATAAAAAAATAATTGAAATTTTTTATATTTTCCTCATTGTCTGGTCATTTAGTCTTATTTCACATTCATTCATAAATCCATAAATGTTCCTAAAATGCCTGATCATTAGGCTGTTTCATCAGTGCCTGATACAAAACGTGACGCTATTTGAAGTTGCAATTCTGATCAGGCTTCATATTCTTAACCTTATCATTTGAGGAACATTTAAATTCTCATCAATTTCTCAGGATTTTATCGTATTCTGATCAGGGACGGATGTAAAATAGCGGATGTAAAATATCTAATCTTAACTAATGTCCAACCGAACGAGTTTCGTCGTAAAGGATAGATCAGAGCTCTAATCACGTATGACGATAATCGTCTAACGATATCGTTTAGACGATAGACCTACTAAAGCAAAAACGTTATCGTTTTATGACTATCGTTTCAACGACGATCGTTTTAAAGTTACGTGATGAGAGCACAGGTTGCCTTGAGGTCTGTGTTGAAGACCTTTGTATTTGAAAACTACTTGTACTACTTTCATATATTTTAAAATATAGAACAAGAAAATCACAACTCAAATAAAACCCAGGTATTTTAGAAGAAAAATGTATTTAAATAAAATTAATACCAATTTGAGCAGTTATGTTGTTGACACTTTCACCGCGCTGCACTTTATTGTAGCTGTACAAATATTGAACTATAAATAGTTTGTTTTTGTTCAATATTCAAACATATATATTTTTTTCATTTTCGTTTTACGCCCCATGTTAATTGCATTTGAACAATGATAAGGCCTTTATTAGTTAGTTTGGTCTTTATGACTGTTTATAAAATTTATGAGTCTCTCGCATAGCAATGTTTATAATGCAAATATACAGCCAACATGTTCATTTTATTTCATTTCATTTGGTTTTTCCTTTTGCAATTCATAAAAACGAACATTCAGATAAAAGTTCAAATTTTCGTAGATTTAATGACGCCGCATAAACAAGACAGACGCGATCTTTCAGATTGAAATCTGTTTAAAAATGCATTTCATTTTGAACATATTTCAAATAACGCGCAGCAAACAACAAATATGAGCAAAATAAACAAAAAGCTGTACAAAAAAACGAAATAAATAAAAACTGTAGAAAAACATGAAAATAAACAGCCGAAAAAGGGCACGAGATACTTACAACAACATCGCCAAACTCGGCGGTAACTATCGAAATAAGAACGTCGTGCCGCCGCTCGCACAGCCTAAACAAAGTTCCTTCATTATATTAAATGCTGTTTCCCGAAATCAGACCTTTTTTGGGCCTTGGCAATTGTTAGTGTAGTCAACCAGCCAGCCAGCTAGTCAGCCAGCGCAACGTATTTCTGGGTAGCTGAGGTGTCAAGTGACGCGCAACAACAACAATAACAACTTGAAGATACAATGCCGTATCCGTAAGATACAAATTCGACTTGGCTGGCTGTGTATCTAAAGGTAGGCAGCAGTCAAGCACCAACAAACTACTACTACAGATAGAAAACTTTATTTTTTTTTTATTATTATTTCCATCTACGTATTTGACTATTTGCTTGTTATTATTATTGTATCTACTAATTTATAATGTATCTACGTATCTGCGTAAGTGTTTATTTGAATGCTCAAGTGCTAATCAATTTTGTTAAAATACCTTGGCTCGCAGTAAATTCGATGTTTTCTTGATTGAACGACGAATATCGACGAACGTTGTTTTTACCAATCAATGGAAAAATGTGTTAGATACTTTGCTAACTGCCACAAAAATCTAGGTCAATTTGTGTCAGTTGACTGCTTGCGATGCAGATTCTCTTTTTTTTTTCAATGTTCACCCAAAGTATACTCCTTGCTTCTTATTTATTCCGAATAAATTCTAATAAATTCGAAATTGATTTTTTTATTTAATCCTATTAAATATTTAATGCAATAGCAATGTCTTAAAGAGAAGTTGTGTCCTAAGTTATAGAATTCTTTGAAGTTCATTCAGTCAACAGACTTAATGAGCATTTTCCAAATGTATCAACCGTTGAGTAATAATGTGACGTATCTTTGACCTAACGTTCCTTGGACAATGACTAAAAATGTAGCTAATATAGTTTACGAGCAGTTTTTCTTTATTCAGTTTTGGGAAAATGTGAAAAATGTTATGTGTTACACGAGACAATATTACTGAAAATGTGAAAAATGTTATGTGTTACACGAGACAATATTATTGACATGTCTTGGAAATATTTCTTGCATATTTTCGACAAAAACGGAGATAAATTTAAGTTTGTGGGAAGCCTATGGCGGGATTCACGGTCGATATATCGTCAGCAGAGAATTAGTTTGCTCCATTTACCATTTACTTGGTTGCGAGAAAAACGATAAAGTTTACATTAATTTTTCTCAAATAATTTTTTTTTGTTCTTGCTCCATATCCAGTTTAGACTAATCATTTTAGGTTTTCTTTCACGTGGAGCAAAAAAGTGTGTCTTTTGAAATCACGGAAACAATAGAACTTAACGAACTCGAACGATAGAATTTGATACGAAATACGGATAACGAAATTAAAAAGAGAATATATAAGACACAGAAATTGCATTCACTAAAAAGTGGCGTATGGAGCTAAACAAATTGTCACTTGACGATATATAAAATCGATAACCGATAATTGGATATTTCGACCGACTTGAAATATCATCGAATTTCCTTTATTAAAATTTTCGAGTACCGATCAGATATTATTTTCTATCGTTCCATTGGGAATTTTGTTGGCACATATTTACATACGGATTTTTGCAAATTTTAATCAGTTTTGTGTGTATTATTTTTAACTGCGCAGCAACATACGCTGCACACTTGTTGGCAGTAAAAATGTTGTTACCCCAAGTGAACAACAGCAACCGTAACAAAAACTTGTGTAAACAACTTTTTATACCTACCTAAACAAGCTAAAAAGAACAAATAAAAAATAAAATTAAAAAATCTGAACAAAAAAAAAAAAAGAAACAGATCAACCAAGTAACTCATACCAGTGCAACTGCCAACCAGGTGGCAGCACTTGCCGCGCGCTCTCCACCGCCAACATACATCGCAGCCCGTTACAAGCATAAAAGACGTTGCAAAAAATATGAACAAAAATAAAAACAAAAAAATTAAAAATAAATAAAAAACAAAAATCCAAATTTTAAACAAGTCGTTGAACTTTTTCAAGAACAGCAACGTCAAGTTTTTGATTAACTTCGTTACTAAATTTTCATTTTCATTTCATTGCGATTTTTGAGCGTAACGCTTGTTGTTAACCCGTTATTCTAGTTGTTGTTGTTGCTTTTTCTAGTAGTATCTCTCGTTGTTATTTCGAGTTAATGTATTGAAATTTAAACACGTAATTTAGTTGTCATTCAGTTTTAATTTATTTTGAGTTTTTTTTGTTGTGTTTATTAAAAAATCGACGCGCAGAATTTTTTTTATTTTATTGGTGGCAAGAAAATACGAGCATTTCCGGTATTTTGTTGTTATATTGTATTAAGGGGAGAATTTCATGTTTACGTCAATTTTTGGTTGCTTTATTTTTTTTAAGCATCAGTTGTTTAAATTCACAAATATACAGATTGAATTAAGAAATGAGCAGATTGAATTCGGATATGAGCATGGATTTAATCCACACTAGTCAAACTGAATTCGTAAAGTAGCAAATTAAATTCAGAATAGTTGAATTTAATAAGAAAAACTATAGAAAGGGGGACAGTTATATTTGGAAAGGCGTAAATTGCATTTCGAACTTCACAATAGTATAATTGAATTCAGAAAGAATACACCTTTAGAAACAATTTCAATAAATAATAAATTTCATTTGCTCCTCTCTAAAACCATTCCAAATTCAAATATGATTTAAATATTTTTTATTTTCTGAATTCAATTTGAATATCTGAAATTTTTGAAATGATTTTTCTTAATTATTGACAAATTCAATTCAGAAAAAGAGTACATCGAATTTAGGAAGTCGCAAATTGAACTCTGAAATAAGAAAGTTTTCCCCTTCAAAATCAATTTGATTACACTAGACAACAAATTAACCCCTTTTGTATTTCCCACGATCTTAGTGTGAATCTAATCACGACTTCATACTCAGTTTTTTTCAGATTGCCTCAAGTTTATAGTTATTATGAAATACAAATATATGACAGTTTTCGTGTTTTTGTACATATTTTGGGCTTTAATATTTTACAGATTTGAGTTATCGATTCAATTCCTTTTATATTCCTTTAAGAATACTTCAGCTAATATTTTAAATTAAAGTTCATAAAATTCGGATTAATATGGCCGAAGTTATGACCAATAGGTGGTCATAACTTTCGTCAGATCAATACGAAGTTCATGTGGTTTATTTCAAAATATTAGCTGAAGTATTCTCAATGGAATATAAAATAATTTGGATCGATAACTCAAAGCTGCAAAAATTAAAAACCAAAATATGTAGAATAACACTAAAATTGCCATATATTTGTTTTACGTAATATCTCAAAAACTTGAGACAATATGAAGAAAAAACTGAGCCCTAGTAGAAATTTGCCCGATGCGCCATGATCGGGTTTTCGTTGGGTAAGTCCTATTAGAGAAAATATGATCATTGCCTTTGCGTGCCCTTATCATGATGGTAAGCATGGTAAGCATGACAGGGTTTGCATTATCTAAATAGTCCATGTTCCCGATCATAGCTACATTATTTGTTCCTCATAACAAAATGACATCAGACAATGATTGAGATTTAATGAGAGAAACCCTATTATACTCGGGCTCTGACAAGGCAATTGTCGGGTAAATAATAAAATGGGGAATTGCCCGATCAGTACATGATCATGGCCTGAGGTCAGTGCATGATCAGGACACTGCGTTACAAGGACATTATGGGCCTCGTCATATCCCGATCATCTCAAATAATGACATGATTACTTCATGACCATGGCCCTACTAAAATTTCTACTAGGGAGTATGAGGTAGTGATTAGAATCTTGACGTCCATCGGAAAATCATACTTAGATCGCGCATATTTTTTTTTTTGTTGTGCTGTGTTATTATTAATCTCAATAGTTATTTTCTGAATTCAGTGTGACTATTAAAAATTTATTATTTTCTTTGCATTAAAATTTGATTTAAAATTATCCCTTTAGTGAGTATAATTTGTTCCTTTGTAATTACAATTTTACTATTTTAAATAATTTCTTCTAAATTATCTATCTTAAATTAATAAATATTTCGAAACAAAACGTAATTCCGACATTTCATGAGTCTCTAATTAATTAATAAGTAAATATAATTAAGTAAGGCACATATTGAATTCTAAAAAATGTTTTACAAATTCGACTAATTACATTTCGAATACATAAAATTCAAAATAAATTAAATTCAGAATGCAAAGTTCATACTAAGAATCCATTTGATTAATAGTTCCTTTCCGAATTTAATTTCCTACTATTCTTGGAAATTAATTTGTGAATTATCTCGTTTCATTTTACATTTTCTTGATTCTATTTTTTCCCATCAAATTTCCATTTTACAATTCTCAGTTGGCTATCTGAAATTAATAAAGCTTCTGTCACAAAACTCTAATTGGACACTACTTGTACCTAATTCCGACACTGATTATTATATTCATAAAGCATCTTTTTTTTTTTTTTTTTTTTTTTTTTTTTGGAATATCTACTAAGATCCACAGCACTCAGACAGACTATATCCATTGTACTGTGAAATCTATTCCCTACAATTTTGTGGTTAATATCACCACGAGCGCCCATGCCCAAGCCGGGATTCGAACCCGAGACCTTCAGAATGCAAGTCCATCGCGCTACCTCTGGACTGCTAAGGCCGGCATCAATGTTACATGTTATAATGATATAAATATTTTTAACCGTTGTTTTTACTATTTTTGTCAAAATTGTGGAGACACTTAAAATGATTTGAAATTGTTTATCTAGTTGTGACATAGTTGTGACATGCTTTATAAATTTAATTTGCAAAATTCTTCGAGACACAATTGTAACAGCTATGACTGGTTCTTCGTCGATTAACTTTATTATATTAATGTATTTGTTTTAAAATAATGTAGCAGTGCTTCAGTTACATTTTTAGTTTATAAATACATTTGTATTTATTTGACTTGATTTTACTACACAATGTTTTAAAAATTCAATTTAATTTTTGCGGAAACTGTACACAGATAAAACAAATTATTACATTTCCACACTTTTTCACACGTTAACTTTTTAGTTAAAATAAATACTTTTTATTTAAACATAAATTAAATACTTTTTACTTAATTTTATTTTAATACGAAATAAAATTTGAAGTAAATACAGTTTATTACTGAGGTACAAAATACTGTAGAAATAAACGATGAAGTAGTAAATTATTACATATTTTTGATAAGGCTAAAAAAATACCTACAGAATGTATTAAACATAATTGTAGATGTAACAATTGTTCACATATTTCTGGACGTTTAAATAAATACAAAATAATGGTTTTTCAAATACAAACCTAGTAAAACAGTACAGATAGCAATTTAAATATATATAAAATGTAGTAAAAATAAATACATATGTATGAATTTTACATATATGATGAAGTTACATAAAATGCAGAATGTAGTAAACAAAAATGTAGATGTAGTCTTTTTTTTACATATTTCTGTCGTATAATTAAATACAAAATTAAGTTATTTCAAATACAGACCTAATAAATGAGATAACTTTTAAAATTAATGGTGATGTAGTATTTTCCTACATATTAAAACAATTTAAATAAATACACTATGTAGTAAAAATAATTGAATATGTATACATTTAAAAATTTTATTATTAGTAATAAAAACAACATTATTAAAACATTGAAAGTGTGAACAAAACTTAAATAAATACATAATGTAGTAAATTGTAGTAACTGTATATGTATTTTTTCGCATATCTCAGAAGATTGAAATAAATACAAAATGCGGTTATTTTAAATACAAACCAGGTAAAACACTAAAGTTGGTTTCAAATTGCGATTCCCGAATAAGGTGAAAATTAAAAGAGTAAAACATTCAAAAAAATGTTTTTATTGTTGTTCAAATTTATTTCAATAGAAATTATTTTAATATCTGACGTAATAACTAAATTACATTAAATACTATGAAAACTTTATATTTATACAAATATATTTTTTTAATCTGCCATTTAATAGAGTCGACAAAATTTATGCATTGTTCAAATAAATTTCATTTTATTTTTATCATTTACTTAGTCCCATTTTCAGAAACAGTTCATTGCGACGGGGTAAGCAATACTTTTTCCATTGATTACCATGAAGTTTACTTTGTAACCATGCGCTTCCGCTTTCTTGCTTTCAAACGTTTTTCTTTTGCTTCCCGCTTTATGTGCCGAACACGTTTTACATGTTTTTCGGCTATAAGTATTTTTTTTTCACTCTTTCAAAATTTTATTGTTGTTTATTTTATTAATAATAATAATAATAATCTGGCGCATTGGCACCTGCAGCTCTCCATTCATCTCCCTTCCACATCCATGTGTTTCGCTGTCTCTTGTATGTCTGTCAAAATATCTGATAACAATCCATCATAGCGCAATAATCTGGCCATTAAAAGATACATTTGTCTTTGTATAGTTAGTTTTCTATTTTCTTTCAACATGTGCCGGTCTGTAGCTGTCTGTCTGTCTGTCCATCGATTTGTCTATTTATTAACTGTTGGTTGTTGCATTATTTATTTGCGCATTTTGACCATTTGTAATATGTGTGCTCGCACCTCTGCTGCGCGCGATATGTATCTGACAGATGTCTCGCTCTTTATGTGTATCCGCCAGATACTTTCACTTTTTGCTGCTTTTAAAAGTTGTGCTGCGTTGCTGCGCCTTATTTTTGTGTCGCACGCAAATTTCCATCATATAATGTTTTAAATTGTTTGCATCCACGTGAGGTTATCGTTCGCACGGTAGCTTTTTTTTTACTTTGAGATACATATTTTTTTTATTTATTTTTAAGATAACAGAGTATTTGGCGTTATCTTTGTAATGAAATAATATAAAATATTAAACAGAACATTGTTCAAATTTTTTTTTTACTCGACATAGCTATAATCGACATCTATAATTTTCCTAATAGATACAAAAGTATCTGTGCAATGTAGCTGTGCACACACTTGAGTAATTTTGCAATCTAATCACTCTATTAAATTAACTAATTATTCCATACTGTACCTACTCAGATACGAGTTGTTTCCGTTGAGTTTTAAGATGTATCTACACATGGAATGCCGTTTATCTATGCATCTACAGCGTCGTCATGAACACATATGTCTAATAAACGTTAAATTCTCACTGCTAATGCTGTTTTTAATACCAGCATTTGCATTATTCACACTTTGCATTTGCTTAAATTGACTATAAAATTTTGAATATTTTCTGCTTTAATATTATCTTCATCTCTTAATGCCCACAACGATTGCAGCTTCTTTCTGCCAGATATTTTGTGAGTGTTTTTTTTTTTTTTTACATGAGAATTGGGACAAATGCCGCTGCAGCGCACACTTTGACACAGATACCACAGACTGGCAGGCGATAGAAAGAATCTTTAAAATACAGCTGGAAAATAGAAGAAGAAATCAGAGTTCGGATTTGCACGCACGCCCGCGCCCGTGCCCTTAAGTAAATGAGAAGCAAATTTGTTTACGCATACTCTGCACTCGGGCACCACATTTTTTTTACAACACATCCCGTCGCAACGAGTGATGCTTTGCACTATTCTCGGTACCTGCCCTCGTGCGGGCTACGAAACTAAAAACTGCAGCCCGCGCAGACGTGGAATGAGAAAATAGAGAAACATATCGCGCAAGTGCTATGGTATTTATTTCGCGGGGCAACTCCGTGCAACAGCGAAAACCGACTGCCCCGGGCAGCACGCGGGGCAGTTTCTCACAGCCAGTTAATTTTTTCTTGTATGACATTCTTATGTGGCGCATGAGTACGGCACTGTTATAATATACTGTGCAATGTTTTAATAATTTTTAAATAAAACTGTCGTTAATACAGAAAAGTTTGGCAATACTCAAATACACTTTTAATCGAAGTTTTAATTTGGTTTATAAAAATTGTATAATTTAGTACAAGTTTTTCAGTGCAAGTTTAAACTTAGTGTACATTTTTACAAATGAGGATCTACATTATTTTTCGAAGCCTATCATGTAGCTTTTTTATTAAAATAGATTTTTGCACATAATAATTTTTGTATTTTAATAAAAATGTTGATTAAGATTTTATGTTAAATTTATTTTTCTGTTCAACGAACAATTAAAAGATACAATTTTTATAAACCAAAATAAAACTGCGATTAAAAGTGTATTTGAGTATTGCCAAACTTCTGTACTATCAATAGTTTTATATAAAAATTATTAAAACATTGCGCAGTCTAGTAAAACAGTGCCAATAAAATTTACTGGCTGTGAAAAATGCGCGTGCTGCCAAGGGCAGTCTGTTTTCGCTGTTGCACGGAGTTGCCCCGCGAAATAAATACCATAGCACTTGCGCGATATGCTTCTCTATTTTCTCATTCCACGTCTGCGCGGGCTGCAGTTTTTAGTTTCGTAGCACGCACGAGGGCAGGTACCGAGAATAATGTAAAGCATCACTCGTTGCGACGGGATGTGTTGTAAAAAAAATGTGATGCCTGAGTGCAGTGTCTGCGTAAAACAAATTTGCTCGTCAGGGTATGAAGAAAGGGGCATGTGCGGGCGCACGCACACGGGCATTTCCGATCTCTGGAAGAAACACAAAATTTCAAAACATAAAAAGACAAATTTATAATTTATAAGCGAAACTCATGTTTACAGCTGTTTAAAGCTGACCCCTCTCATTTACGAACTTTAGCTTTTCACAAAATTGCTGTCACACTTAGTGCTCTATGTATCTGTGCATCTTTCGGATGTACCTTTTTTTACAAAATTGATAAATGCTTTTAAAATATATATTTTTTAAATTGCTGTTGACTTACAATTTAGCGTTTAATCATTTAAAGCTCTTTTACTCGCAGCTGCATAGCTGCAGATACTGTAGCTCGAACTAAATTGCTTTTTTGTATCTTATAGATACAAAATGTATTTGGCATGTTGGTCTGCTGTTTTAAGCCACATATTTTATGTTTGTTTTGCATTTTGATTTCGTATTTTGTTGCTGTTGTGTATTTTAATTCCAATGGAATTCTGTGCTATTGAGAGTTCAAGGCAAAAGTCGAATTTAAAACGCCTTTCAGTTTTATTCCACCGAATTTTGTCTGTTTCTCATCTTATGAGCTGCACAAAGCTTTAGCTCAATTAACGTATTGTTTGCTTGCTTTGCGTTCAAGTGTACCCAGCATTAATCTAAGTTTTTTTTTGTAATTTTATTTTCTAGATTTTCTGCTCTGAAAATTTGTATCTATTAGTTTGGCGTGTAACAACTAATGACGTAATGAAACAGCGTTTATGTTTACTTTGCTGAATTTGTTTGTTTACAGGGTTTTGTCTATATTTATAGAGTGTAGATACATTTGCTATCACTTGCTATCAGTGTTAATATTTTCGTATTTATCGCTATTTTAATTTTAAATGTGTCTTTACTGTTACTAGCACAATCTAATGCTTATCCATTATAATAACTTTAAATATACTGCATCTAGATATAGTATCTTAAGTATTAAGTAGCACAAATATTGCTTCTACTACAATCTAATAGGACAGTTGTACAATGTCCTATTAGATTGTAGTAGAAGCAATATTTGTAGAACAAGTATACATTGTCCTATTAGATTGTATGAAAATAAATACACAGAAATAAATATACCGAAAAAATAATATAGTTAAATTTAATACATTTTGTATTTGTTATGAAAAATGTATTTCTACTATATGTCATTAATTTGTATGTGCAAATATATTTATTTAACATACATTTTATTTACTACACAATGCACTACAAATTCGTTTTCTACATATTGCACACCGAAAAAATACTGTCTTCAAAATAAATAAAAATGTATTTAAAATTAATACATATGTCTTTGATTTACGTTCAAAAGCAAATGTATCAGTTTTTACTACATTGATGTAGTTGTAGTTGGAAAATAACTACATAATTTCAATGCATTTCTATACAAAACTGTAATACATTTGTTTGAAATAACTAGACTTCGTCTTTATTTATACGTCCTAAACATGCTGAGATATTACTAAAGGGTTTTTAATAAGAGCCGCTACAAAATAAATAAAACTAAATAAAACAAAAACGGTTTTGGATATCAATGAAATTCTTTATTCCTGTAAAAGTATGTTCTATGCCATTATGTATGGAACTCGATTTCTTTTGCATGGCCACCACGGGCACGAATTCCAGACGCTAAACCCAATTTTCGACGGCTTTCAAGCATACATCGGCCGATACTGCTGCAATTTCACGTTCGATATTCGTACGAAGTTCATCAATCGTCGCTGGCTTGTTGGCTTAGACCATAGACTTGACGTAGCCCCACAGGAAATAGTCTAACGGCGTCAAATCGCACGACCGAGGCGCCCAATCGACTGGACCATTTCGTGAGATAACACGTTCTCCAAACTTGGTTTCCAATAAATTGATTGTGGCATTCGCTTTGTGGCGCCGTCCTGTTGGAACTACATGTCCTCCAAGTCCATATCATTCAATTTGGGGCCAAAAATATTCGGTTATCATTGAACGGTAGCGATTCTCATTCACAGTAACGTGCCCGTCTTGATCATCACGGAAGAAGTACGGCCCAATGACGCCGCCGGCCCATAAACCGCACCAAACCGTAATTTTTTCGGGATGCAATGATGACTCATGGAGTACGTGTGAATTGCTGTCTGACCAATAACGCATATTTGTTTATTGACGAAGCCATTCAGCCAGAAATTAGCCTCATCGCTGAAGATGATTTTTCGAATTTTTACTACCGATAATAATTTCTTGTTTGGCTCGAATATCTTTCCATCATGAAATGGCAAACCTTACTGAAGAGAAATGTCAAAAGAGCGGCAAGAAATATGGCGTCGTTTGCTGTCTCTGTCGCTCTACTTTTGTAGCGTCCCTGTTGAAAAACTCTTTATATACTGAATTAGTCATTAGTCATAAAGATTGGCTTGAATTAAATCCATAGTTTCGGAGACTACATCAAGCTATTTATATCATTAAATTATTTGCATCTACATAAAGACCTATTTTGGGTAATATAATATATTAATTATCAACTTCTCCAGATTTGGTGGTTTTTATCCAATTCTTAAATTTCAAAAAATAAATCTTACTCTGAAAACCACAAATAAATTTCTTAAGTTATAATTCGAAAAATTTACAAAAATCAATAAAATCCAAAAAAAGTAAAAAAATCATGGATTTTTTTAAGTGGATGAAATGGAATGGTTAACCCTGCCCTGGTTCATATACGATCAGAGTAAGAAATTGCATTTATATCGGATAAATTCTTCGTCATCTCGCGCCATTTTCGTTGCGATATCGAAACGAATGATATACTTCGTCTTCCCTACTCGATTTATTTTTTAATCTTGGAACCAGAACCGATACAGATATTCCAAAGGGTTTTAGTCCATGTCAGGGACCGCAAACAACCGGAATCGGAAGCGTTTATATATTTAGAATACACCCAGAAAAAAATACTATATAAATAATAGTTTTTTACTATTAAAAATAGTCAATAGGATAAATTATTATTTTAATCGGAAAATACCATTAAATACTAGAAAATACCATGACATTGCCATTGAGTTTATATGAGAAGATTTATTTTTTGTATACTATTAAATCAATAATTGTCATATTGACCAATTTCAATGGGATTTTAGGGAATTTTTCTGGGTGTAGGAATCTGAATCGAAACCCATACATTGATTTGTTTTGGTTGCAATCTGAACCGGAACCGCTATTCCAAAGGGTTTTAGTCCCTGATTTTAAGTTTATTTCTTTCTCTCAATAATGACGATTGTAATACATGCATGTAAAACATTTATCAACGTTTCCTTATATAGTTTTTGTTATTTTCTATATATTTCCAGTTTATATTTAGCCTAATTTTGCAATTATGTTTAATACTCATTTTATTTGGCGTACTTGTCGCTCGTATATCCTCTAAATTAAATTTTTAATTGCACTAGATTCGAATGTGAGTGGTTGGTACCAACTATATACGACTTTTTGCCTTTTACGTGCGCCTAATTAAAAAATGGTTAATTGCAGAGCCTCGAGTGATATAATGCCAATTGTGTTAAACTTATGCAGTGGAACACAACACAGCAGCTAATTTACTGTGTGCCTGATGCCTGATGTTGGAAAACAAATAGTAAAACGTGTTAAAAGCAAACGCATTCATGGTAAACGCACTAAAAATAACTACTACGTGTGTTGGAAACCTAAAAGAAAAAGAAATATTTCAAACGGAGCTTGCTTAATTAAGTAATCTATATATTTTTATTTTATATTTTATTTTTTCGTTTTAATTTTTTTGCATATGAAAAGCGTTAACAATTGCCACAGCTAGTAGTAGCAGCAAAATTAGATTTATGCCAGCTAAAAGTAGTTCAGATATTTTTGTATCTATTAAATTTGCCATTTTTGCTACCAACTCCACCGGACACGTACTATGTACGCTGTTTGGTTTCTTGGTTTCTGTGTGATTTTTTTTCAACTTGGTTTTGTTGGCTTTATTAAAATGCCAACAACGTTAACTAGTTTAAAACATTAAATTGTTTTGTTATGAATTTTTAAATCACTCGTTTTATTATTGGCATTCACTTTAGTGTTTTTTTCTTAGCCATGCTTTATTTTTAGTTGTTATCTAATGTAGGAAAAAAACCGGAAATTAGGAAAAGATAATTTTGTTTTATTCGAAGTCGAAACGTTTTAATTTTTACTGTAAATCGCAGTTTTATAATATTTTTGACACGGTATTATTATTCAGTTATATTTTTTTATTCAATTAAATAAAATTGGTTTAAACTATTTTTGAATTTTTTTTTTGTTTATTAAGAGTTGTTATGTCATTTAAAAGTGCCCTAAGCAGCTTGTTTTAAATTTAAAATTTTAGCGATTACATGATACGTAATCGCTTAATAATATTAAATTTCGTTAAAAAAAAGCTCACAATCGCTTCTACAACTTTTTATTAAGAGCAAGACTTACAAGGAAAAGTGCAAGCACAAGACTAACCTTGAAAGAAATAAGCAAGAACACGAAACCACGAAAGAACAAGAACGACCGAACCACACAGAACAACCGAAATCACGAACCATAGCAAATGCAGGAACAAGACATGTACACTTAGAGGAAAAACACATTTTAAAATCAAGCACAGTCATAGTTGTTTTTAAAATTTTCAACTTTTGATCATACAACCATGTTTTAACAATGCAAAATTTTAATACTAGGTTGAAATACATCGAATCAAAAATTACAGCTTTAAATTAAAAATGCATTTCCAATTTTAAGTTGCAACAATCTAATATCAAGATTGCACCAACTTTGATTTAAGATTATATCAACTTAAAAAAAAACGAGTTGGGAAAGTTAGGTCACATGGGTAAGTTCGGTCACATGGGGCGGATTTTTATAGTCGGTCGGGCCCGACTATGGAATACCCTACACCTTTGGTGGAGATATTAATGAGGAATATTTAATTGTATACCTTAATTTTAAATTTTTAATTATGCTGAACCTCAGAATATTATTCATATATCAGAAATTTACGTCTTACATCCCCATAAATTAAAAAATTTATATAAAGTATAAAAAACTAAAAAAAAAATTGAAAAATATAATTGGGCGGACCACGCCTATATTTAAAATTTTGAAAGGCTAATATTTCATAGATTTGATTTTAATAATTTACGGATCAAATTTTTACAATGAAAACCCGGGATATAATGAAAAAAAAAAGTGGGCGGATCACGCCCATTTTTGGACCACATATTTTTAGGTAAATTCTAACAATACGTTTTAAATTTTATAACTATACCTTGAATACTTTTCGAAATATTAGTTTCGAAAGAGTTATATAAAAGTGACTTGTATGGGAGGTGGGCGTGTCCGTTGACCGATTTCAAACTCATTTTCAAACTCAGTTCCTACTTTTGGCTAAAATATATTGAGACGAAATTTCATCGCATTCTGATCAGTATTTCTCAAGTTATTCTGTATTCGGACAGCAAGACAGCAAGACAGCAAGACAGCAAGACGGACAGACAGACAGACAGACAGACAGACAGACAGACAGACGGACTCGGGTAGTGATGCTGATCAAGAATATATATACTTTTCCATACCGGACACGCCTCCTAAGGGGCGTTACAATATATGCACAAAGTAAATATACCCTGTACCTCATAGGTGTAGGGTATAAAAAAAATGAAACGCGTTCTCATTTCAATCTTAAATCAACGTTGTTCGTTGGTGAATTAAAAAATATCAACCTTACTCGACTTTCATGACGGCTTTTGCTTGATTTAAGGTTGTTTTTGCTTGATTTTACAATGTTTTCCCTGAGTGTACATTTTGTGTTTGCTCTTGTTTGTTCTAGTCAGAAAAGGACATCCAAATTATTTCTAGAAATTAACCATAAACAAATTGAGTAGTTTGGAACTGATTGACTCTCCGCAATTCTCAATACTTTGGACCTTGGAAAGGGAGATGTTTGGGATCTGATCATTCTATATTTACCTTGTACCAAGTAGAAAACTAGGGTAATGATACTAGGGTAATGATAACGAACTCATCATTGCATTTTTACTTCGTCACAACCCCATCCATTACATCACCAATATGATCAGATCATGAGCATGTCTTCTCTAAACGGATACATTTTCCTTAATGCTGAATTCTAATAATAGCTGCGTTCCCGTGGTTTTTGATCCTGATCCGTAGATCATTTTCATCATAGACCACAAGACATGAAACTCCGTCAATGTAGATGTAAAAATCGTTTTGTTAGTGTGCGTCGCAGTCGCAATTTGGACAACTTTTTATTCAACTTAGACAACTTTTATTCAACTTGGACAATAATGCCACAGATTTTTTCATTTTAGACATTTTTCCCCCTTTATATTCAACATATTCACCACTGCTTTTGATGTTTGCGCCAAACAGAAATTTAATAACAAATTAATTTTCTGACAACATAAAAATACTCAAAACATACGTAAACAACGTTTTAGTTTATATATATTTAGTTTCATTCAAAAATTGATCGTGTGAGTACAATTTTCAACCGATTTTGATACGAATTATGGATGATATCGTTGTCAGGCATGATGAAGAGCTATATTTGGCTGAACAAGCGTACGAAATTGTCAACTAGGACAAAATTTTAAAATATCTCTACGGAAAGGGGTTATCGGACTGTTAGTTGCTTAATGCCCGGATGCATACAACTTTTAACCATGAGTTAGCGATGGAAATCGATTAGTTAATCTGACAATTTCAATATTGATATTAAAACAAAAAATTAAATTTATTTGTCAGATTGTTTTTAACTGATAACTGTATTCAACCGGCCGTAAGTAAATTCACAATTTTAGTTTATTTTATTTAACGTCCTCATTATATTTAAGCGCAATATTGTTCCATATTTGGTATTTACAGCGATATAAACATACACATAATTTCATTATAAAAACGATTTATAATATAAATATTAAGATAAACATAATATATAATAAATTTATTTTAATATTGTAATATTTGCTAAAGTTTTGTCCCTTTTTCTCTAAACTAATGAAAAGGGGGACACACTGGTTTTATTCACCAAATTGCTATTTTTTTCTCGTAAATTTTACAATTTTTTCAGAAAATGATAATTATTTTTTCACTTTTCCCTTAGACTATGAATTTTAGGCATAGTTTTAAAAAAATAGTACGAATTTTTAGAATCATTACGTGTAACTCAAAACTTCTGCATTTGAGTAGTTCGGTTGCAAAAAATGTGTAAATTTTGGCAAATTTCACAAAATTTTCAGCATCTGAATTAATAAACAGCTGTTTTGTGTTGTCGAAAATTTTACACGGTGAAACAACAACAATGCAAGCAGAGATGCGGCAGAGCTCATGTACACAATCCGTGTACCAAAAAATATCATAAAAAACAGGATTTTGCTATGTTGAATATGTTTTTTGCGAAGTCGCACGTCTTATAGTCTTTGATTTTCATATACAAAACCAAAACAAACAATTAGAACCAGGTTCGTTTTTGGATCAATTACTGATCTGGTACTGTACGTATCAAAAGTAAATTTGTTTGTGGTGATGTTATGCTATTGTGAATAGCACTTAAAAAAAAGAAGAAATCGTTTTGAAAAGAAAGGGCAGATGAAAACAGTGCTGGCAAATTTAGTAAAATAGAACCGATGGCGTTCCCGTGAAACAGATCTGGATCAAGTACCACGGGAACGCAGCTAATCTTAACGGACATAATCCAATTAAGTTTTAGTAACAATTATGAATTTGACTATTTCTCAGCACCATTATTGCAATTACTAATTTAGCATCCGTAAATTTAATTCCCTCAAGAATGCCATCCAAACACATGAGAAAAGATTTTTCACAAATTAATTGCAATTTAATACAATGCATTAATGCTCATAGCAATGAGTAAACAAAAAAAAAACTATAAATAATTTACAACAATAGCAGCTTGTGGGTGAGCAAAAAAAAAAAAAAAAATACGAAATAAAAAAAGACAAATGGCAGCATGAGAAATTTAAATATTTATGTAAATGCTCGTAAGTCAAACCGAGATGAAACAGAGAACAAACGGACGGAAATTGCATTTTCAATGTCTCGTACTTTGCCCATTCAATATGCGAGACCATGCATGCTACACACCCAAACTAAACAATTAGATAAATTTATGGAAAGCAAAGAACAATAATAAAAATTACACACAGATTAAAAAAATTAATAGGAATTTAATTTATAATCTTAGGGCTTAGTATTAAAAACTGAAAACAATAAGAATGAATTAGAATAAATGGGAACAAATAATTTTCGTTCGTACCTAGATTTAAAAATTATACCCGTATTTAAATTATATGGTCTCTTTATAGTTTGTTATTTGAATTTTGAGTATTAAAAAAGATTGCAAATACTTAAAAGTTATTTTAGGTATTCATTAAATTTGAATTTTTATGAACAATATTATATTATTCTACGTAAATGCATAAATAGTAAATATTTGGTTCATAAAATAATATAAAATGATACACAAGGAATAGAAATTTGTTGGGCAAACCAACTTATTCGGTTCTCTCAACCGCTTAGGAGGTTGTTATTGTCAAAACTAACATAGTTTTAGTTTGGACTACAACCAATTTCGAACTACTTAGAACAATTTGATACATATTTGGAACCATTGGCAGTGTTTATGGGCTAATATGGCATAAGACAATTCGATTTAACCGAATGAAGTTAATTGGTACAACTAACTTTTTCTTTCTTCCAACCTCATGCCAAAAGAGGATTATTCTGTGTGTAGTTATTCAGCATTTGTTCATTCATAATCGTTTTGGTCTTTCAATATTTGAATTGAAAAATAAAAATTTAAACACATGAATTATATAAAACAAAAACGAAGACGAGTTGAACAAGTCAAAAATTCTGTCACTGCACACAGAATAGACATATTCGGTTATCTCAACCGCCTTTTGGACAATAACAACTGTCGTTATTGTCGAAAATAAGTGTTGTAGTTCGGACTACAACCACTTTCGAACATTTTTAGAACAAATGGGAGTGTGTATAGGCTAAATTTCAAGCGCCAAACGTATATGGAAGTTCCGCCAACAAATGGGAAGACAATTCGTTTTAACCGAATGAAGTTGGGTGTTGCAAATAACTTTTTCATGCCTCATGCCAAAAGAGGATTTTCCTGTGAATTCGTTTTTAATTATAAGGGGGAAATATAAAAATCTGGAATATCAAAAAAACAAATTCTGTCGAATTGAAATTTGAAAATTCATATTTATTATGTCTCGTTTAAATAAAAAGTACTTGTCATTTATTCCCCTGAGGGTATTCACAACTGCGCTGATTGATAAGAGTGAGAGCGTGATAGTCAGAACGGAGGCTGCTAAGACATGTTGTCGTTTCAGTCATTCTTTCATGCATTCATTGAGCAAGACATTCTTTACATCATTAATTTTTTTCCATTCATAAGTGCTTGAATCAGCAAGCGGCAGCGGCGACTATCTTCGATTGAAAGGAAGTTGATTGTAAGCATTCAATTAAAATATAATGGAATGTGATCTTGGCGCATAATTTGCATCTCATGAATTTAAAAATATAATTGAAGCAAATCAAAAATCAAGTAACAACGACGGCGACGACGACGACGAAGTGTTACACGAACTCGAGGAGTTATAACTACTTGTTATGGTATCGAAATGGTACCGGAAATGAGTTGAATGATTAATTAACGTAAAGTTACTAAAAGACGTTACATATAATTTTGGACATGTTTGGACTATGTAGTTGCGCTTGTAAAATATGTTGATTTGTAGGAAATTCAAACGAAATAGGTAGAGCAAAAAAGAAGGCCAAAAGCGGCGGACTTTTGTAGTAAGTGTTATGTAATTAAAAAAAAAAAATAAAACCTGTTATTGTATTCTGTAGAATTTAACAATTTCTCAACGTAAACAACTTAATATAACTAAAACTGAAAGTATTTTTCAATATTAGTTTAAATTTAAATTGCATTAAAAAAATATTCGACCATATTCCAGATTTCGATCAAATTCTAAACGAATTTATTATAAAATTTCTCAATACAAAAAAAATATATTTTTCAAACAAATTCAAATCGTTCAAGTTAAAGAAAATTCATTTGAAAAACAAATGTTCAAAACAGTTTCTTTACAAATTTTATATGAAATTCGATTGGAATTCGATCGAAAGCTGGAACATGACTGATTATTTGAAAATATTGTGGGTCTTACAGCATATTTTATTGTAATGTCTGGCGTACTTTGATAATTATTTGTAGGCCGTTTTTATTGTTCAATGTGGCGCCGATATCAATGAGGCTGTTACTCATATTGTTACTACTATTTATGACAATTCTTAAGAATTGATAGTCAATTTTAAAAATATAAATAAATGGAATTACGATATTAAAAATAAAGAAATTTTCCTATAATGAAGAAGAATATTAAAAAAATGCATAAAGAATAACAAAAGATTAATGTAAAACATAACTTCATAATTTACAGATAATAATGCAAATAACTCTGATATACAAAAGTACTTTTTAAATCAAAACAAAGAACTCTTGATATATAAAAATACTTTTTAAATCAAAACAATTCGAATATACAAATAATATAAATTAAAAAAAAAAAAACAAAATATATAAAAATAAATGAATTTTAAAAATAAAAATATTTAAAAAAATTAAAAACTATGTGAGGGGAGCCTGGGGTAAAGTGGGACACGATTTGATTTTCCTCCAATTTGAATAATTTATTAAATTCTTTTGAAGGGTCTATTCCATAGACTGGTTCATGATCTAACTTTTTGCATTTACCATTTATATGCCTTTTAATTGTTTTTGAGCGATTTTTCAAAACAGCTCAATTTCAATTTCAGACTTGTTGAAAAATGTTGGGGTAAAGTGGGAAACTTTCAAATTTTTACTTAAATGCTATTTTGTCTTTCTTTGTCATATTGTGTTTTTCCACAACTAAGTCAAATATATTAAGGTTTAAAATATAAAATAAAGTAATAAAAAACGAGTTGGGAAAGTTAGGTCACATGGGTAAGTTCGGTCACATGGGGCGGATTTTTATAGTCGGTCGGGCCCGACTATGGAACCCTACACTTTTGGTGGGGATATTAACCCTCAGAATATTATTCATATATCAGAAATTTACGTCTTATATCCCCATAAATTAAAAAAATTATATAAAGTATAAAAAACTAAAAAAAAATAAATTTTAAAAATGTAATTGGGCGGACCACGCCTATATTTAAAATTTTGAAAGGCTAATATTTCATATATTTGATTTTAATAATTTACGGATCAAATTTCCACTATGAAAACCCGGGAAATAGTGAAAAAAAAGTGGGCGGATCATGCCCATTTTTGGACAACATATTTTTAGGTGAATTCTAACAATACGTTTTAAATTTTATAACTATACCTTGAATACTTTTCGAGTTATTAGTACCGAAAGAGTTATATAAAAGTGACTTGTATGGGAGGTGGGCGTGTCCGTTGACCGATTTGGCTCATTTTCAAACTCAGTTCCTACTTTTGGATAAAATATATTGAGACGAAATTTCATCGCATTCTAATCAGTATTTCTCAAGTTATTCTGTATTCGGACAGCAAGACAGCAAGACGGACAGACAGACAGACGGACATGGCTAAACGGACTCGGGTAGTGATGCTGATCAAGAATATATATACTTTTCCATACCGGACACGCCTCCTAAGGGGCGTTACAATATCTGCACAAACTTAATATACCCTGTACATTATAGGTGTAGGGTATAAAGATTGATAGTAATAATAGAAAATGAAAAATGTTTAAAATTATAGTTATGTTAGGAACTTACGAAAAAAAATTGTGCATTTACTCAAAGTAGTTGCTGGTCGTCAAGTTCGCACATGCCGTTTGCAAATTAGACATCAGCAATTTGTTTTAAAACATGTACTGTCGTCAACGTTATGTATGCAAATCAAATGAATGTGTTGCTCACAACAACAACAAACCATGTACTGTCAAAACAAAACACAACCAAAACAAAACTGCAGTGAATAGGTCTATGATGATGTGCAATAAAAATTCTAATACTGAAATAAACTGCTTATGAGACACCGAGTACTTTGTGCATTTTACGAAATTTTTTTTGATCATTCTTACTCTAAGAAATTTTCATAAATATTGAAATATATAAAAAAATCAAAAGATATAAGAATATTTTATATATTTCATATTAAGTTTTTTATTTATCAAACAACATTTTTCATTATTTAATTTTTTTTTCATTATTTAATTTAATAAAAAAAAATGTGTTGGATATATTGCTTTTCGAGTAAAGCGTTTTTGAAAAAATAATGTAAAATATATGTAAAAAAAAATTATTGTTGTTTTCAATGTTCGTCTTCTCACTTGCTGACCCACTGTATTCGTTGCATGTTCAGTGACAGTATTGTCGTTTGATTTTGTTTTTCAAAATATTGATTGTTTTGAATAGCTTAATGTTTTGACAGCACTTGACACCAATGAAACAAATACTGCAGTGAATTGAAGTCGACCGAGAGACTTCACCATAATACTGTCGACTGTCAATTGCAAAATGCATTCAAAACTGCAGTAGTGCATATTTACAGAGGAAAGTTCTAAAACCTTTCTGCAGATATAGAAGATCACTGACATTTTTTTCTTTGGCATTTTAATCTTGCGAATCATACAAAATTCTTTTTCTTCTTCTGATGAAGATGTATTCTTTTTGCTCCTGTGAATGGTTCGTTTCTTGGCTTTCTTCTAAAATTTAGACCGTATCTTAGGTGAAGTCAAAAAGTAGCTTTTTATTGGTTGTGACCACGATTGAAGTTTTTTCATGGCTAAACCAATTAAATAATTCATATAACACAAAATTAAACTAACTAAAATTACCACTAAAATTACAACCAACATTGCTTAAATAACGTTTCCCACTTTACCCTAGAACATGTTTCCCATTATACCCCAATATCGCAATTTGAACAAACATTAGCATCATTTAAGTAATTTTAAATATTTGTTACGTTTGTATTTCAAAAGATATGGAATATACGATCATCAAGACGGTATGTCTTAATTAAAAACGATAAAATTCTCACTTTTAGATAGCCAATCACCATCAAAAAACTTTGAAAAACATTTCTTTTTTCAAAAAAAAATAAAAAATAATTAATAAAAAAAAGGAAGAATAAAAAGAATAAAAAAGAAAAAATAACAAAAATATAAAAATAATAAATAAAAATAATAAAATAATAATAAAACAAAATATTAATAAATAATTAAAAACTAAAAGTTAAAACCACAAATTAATAAAAACAAAAAAAAAATGTTTGCTTTGCTCAATTTAAAACACCACATAAAATAAACCAGAGAACCCATTGAATTGAATTAACATAAAATTATCTACGTAGCATGCGCCAGTTCCTCCAATGTATTATAAATAGAAATTACTAACAAGTGTTTTTGTTTTTATTGCAAACACAACTGATTAATTATAATAATGTTGGTGTGAACTTTTAATCATTGTCAGGCAGACAAAACTATTATTGAAACAAGTGTCTGGTTGAGCTTAATGGCAACATTTTATAGTGTAATCATTTCAAAAGATTTGTTTGCATGAAAACTAAAAATATAAATTGTGTTTAGTTGTATTTTTGGTTTTCTAGTATTTTCTTAGTACACGCAGAAAAAAAATGAGTTTGCAGCAAACATAAATTTAATGACTTTAATTGGCTGTAATATTTATTTAAAAAGTTGTCAAATTATTATGTTGTTCATTTCGTAATTTATGATTATTTATTATTATTAAAATAATTGTTTTAAAAATTTGGAAATTCAAATTTTACTTGTCACATAATATGTTTGCTGCATAATATATATTTTTCACTGCGTGTAACAAAAACTGTTATTGCATTTTCAACTATTTTTCTATTTTTCTATTAAACCAACTACTTAATAAACCAAAAACGTCGTCGTTCGTTCTAACCAACCGTCAATTGTAATGCAACAAATTGTTCCGGCATTTAGGCGGCTCCCATACCCACTTTAGGCCTGCATATCCTGGTTTGAGAAAAACAGAACCCAACACTATTTAAACTGTAATTTTGTGTAAATCAATGCCGTAAATTATGCAATTTGTCGACAATTTTGGCTGCGATTCTAATAATGCTGCCTGCTTCGTTGAGTGAGTGAGGACGACTCACTGCGTCTGACAGACAGACATCACTATTACTTGAAAACGTGCTGACAATTTAAAACTTTTATCGGCGGTACACACAGCATGTTCCGCATTCTTGCCGCCACCGTTAGCACGCGAGCGGTATTTTTCTGTTGCAATTAATCAATGTTTTTTTTTTCTTAATTTTTTTTGTATCTGTATTTGTTTTATTTTTATTTTGTTTCTTTTTTTCGTAATTTTCTCGTTTTTGTATTTTCAGTTATTCGTATTCAATGCGGTTTTCTGTTTTATTTTTAAAAACACAATAGGCATTTAGTAGTGCTTTTAATTTCAGACAAATTGTTTTTCAATTGTTCAACTTGGTAATTACTAAATACCATGCTGTGTAGTTGAACAACATTATCATCATTATTAGCTATAATTAGCTACTGCTGAAATTAAACATTTAGCAATTTACGAACGCTTTTGTTTCATAATATAGAATATCAACAGTCAAAACTATATGTACTAAGTATATCGAAATTTTTTGTTTGGTATATATGTGAAATATTTATTTTTTAAGTAAATTTCTACTATACACGAATTTTCTACAATTTGCAAATTTAATCAACAACATTTTTTTTTATTATACACAGATAAAAAATAGATGTAAATAAATAATTATAAATTAATGCAACTAATATCGGTTGCTATATTTACGTCGATTATTTTTTCTGTGTATAATTTGTTCAATAAAAAAAAATTATCAATTTTTTTTTTAAGTGATGTTTGTTGTACTTTTTATAAACCGACAACGACATTACTGCCAACGAACGCCGAGCGGCACATTTGTTGTAGTTTTCAATGTTCGTTTTCTCACTTGTTACTCGTTGCGGTCAATCACTGCACTCACTGTTATTGTTGAATTGGGCAGCGACAGTAGTGTCATTTGATTTTTGTTTTTAAAAACATTGAATGTCTGAAAAAAATGTGTTGACACTACTTGACATCGATGAAACAAATACTGCACTCAGAAACAAATTTTATGAAATCCAATTAAAATTTGTTAATAAAAGAGGTTTTTTTTTTGATTAAATAGTATTGAAAAAAGAATTATTTTCATACAAACTAAAAAATAATTTTATAGTATTTAATGAGATTTACCGATTGAATTAATAGTTTATCTTATTGACTAATTTCAATAGTAAACATGCTGATTATGGAATCCGGCGGATTTGTTGCGACGGGAATATATCAAAATTTTCTAATATTTTAATTATTCAAAACGCCGGTAGCAAAGTGAACGGATTCTGAATAAAATATTTTATTATTGAAAACGCAAACAATCCGATGTTCATATAAATTTTATCACTTTGAAGCCGCATTGAAATTAAGGGGAATTCGAAATGAAATTAATTATATTTGTATTTATTGTGGATTTATAATGGTGTAGTGTTCAATAATTTACCATATCATATCCTACATAACTCCTAGTCCCACCTTCGCGTTGGTGAACACCGTTAACTGAGCAAACAGCTGAAGATCGGGTATTAACCTGGAGGTATCATCAGGGATAACGAAACAGGGATTTTGGACCTACAAAAAGGAGGTTTTGCTAAGACAGACACCAACCCGAAAAAATGGTGACAACCCACGCAAATGTATAATAGACCATGATTTACGAATATACACCTGAAACATCCGAACTATTTTGATGTACATGAAAAAGACGACTGACATCACCGCAATCTAGGAAATGCGATGTTTAAAACCTGTTATCTATTACAGGTGTCATACGGAGAGGTACGAATTTGGTTGGCCATTTGTAATCGGAAACACACTGCACCATCTTGTCTGCAGGTTCACACCGTGAACATTATAATAATCCGTATCAATTCATAATCATTCTTCATTAGACTAAAATCAAAGAGGTCTTCTACGAGCGCTTCTACGAAGCCTATGAATGCTGCCTCCGATACCCATTGACATCCACAATTTCGAAGCCATAAAGGACTTCGTCTACCGAGGAACCAGCATCAACAGGAATAAAATATCATTCTTGAACAGCAGGTGCTAAAATTGGGCTCAGTAGGCAATTGAAGGAGGGAGGCTGCTCTCATGTCAGTTATCCTCTATGTCCTCGAGGCATGGACGCTTGCTAACACCGATGGGAAATATTATATAGAAAATCTATGACCCGAAACTATTGAAAACGAGTACAGAATCAGATGAAATGACAAATTGCATGAGCTCTACGCCGACATGTCATGTGCATAGCGCACCTGCTGGCTTGGATATGTCGAGCATACAGATAAAAATGCTCCAGCAAAAAAAGTGTTCAATTCTGCACCCGGCGGTGTTCAACGGAGGATAGGGCGTCCGAAACTCCGGTGGAGCTTGAAGTGCTTATCTGTCGCCAGTGAGCGCACTAGGGTGGCGTAATAACTGAGACGAAATCTTTCATGGGTTGTAATGGCCAAAAAATTAAGTATTTATTAAAAATGTATGAATATGTTTTGAATTTATTTATTATTTGACACTTCACAAATGTCAACTGATATTCGGAGTACTTTTTGCGGATCTCAACTCGCACGGATTCAATAATAAATTTTCTCCGAAAAAGTGAGTCGAGTGCGGATCGTATAGACTCCCGCCGCAACAAATCCGCCGGATTCCATAATCAGCATGAAAACTACCAAATTTATGGTATCTGAATGTGCAGTGAAGTGTAGTCGCTGGAGAGACTTCACTATATATACCGTAGACTGCCATTGCAAAATACACTTAATACTGTAGAGTGCAGTAGTTCATATTTTGCGGAGGAAACTTCAAATTTATACGTTAAATAAAAATTAGGCTCAAGAATTGAGACAAAAATATTTAACGGTCCATTAACATTATTTCAGATCTGCAATATATATATGCAGTATATGAATACTTTACTTAAACTCATAAATTTGAAGAAAACAACATTTATTCCATTTTTTTTTATTAACATTTTAAAAATTTTACGAAAAATTTAAACGGTCACCACAAAAACACCTTCTCGCGTAGAGGTTCTTCCAAAAATCATTACAGAACACGTCAAACGCAACGTTTCCCTTGCGGCATACAACTTGCCCGACGCCAACTACTGCGAATATTCTCCGAAACGTACATCGAGCGACGCTCGTAACCTATGGGAATGCGTGGCCGTGGAATTACGCTATATGTTCTCGGACAAACGTTGCGACTACGATATTTGTACATCTCAACCTGAGAAATTAATTAGAATGCGCGCAGCACTTACTGCATAAATGAAAATGCAAAAAAAAAAAACAAACAAAATGTCTGCACAAATTTACACAACACTTTGGTGCAACTGAATACTCACTTTCGGATCGAATACGAACTGCTCGTGCGGCATCATACGTTTCCATGAACGTGCGCCCGCACGCAGAATGTGTCGGAAGCTGTATTTCGGGTGGCAGCTCTTGAAGTGCCGCAAATAGTTGAGGTACGGATTGCGGGTGAGCGTTCGTGGTTGATTGGCGAAAACGTGAGCGAAATTCGGTACACGAGTGCGTCCGAAATGCAGCGCCATCTGCGGGTCGGGTGGCTGGTGGCGGCTGACGTCGAGTGGGTGGTTTGGATTGATTGGCTGGCTGTTGTGGCTGCCCAATGCTATTGCCAAAAATTCAAAACAAACGCAACGAGTGACAATTTCAAAGAATCACGAAATTCGTTAAATAAAATGTAAACGAATATTTTTAGCAGATTTCTCATAGTTATCTGACAGAGGAGGTTTTTGGTTGTTATTATTTTGAGTGTTTTTATTTTTTTTTTATTGTACTTATTTTGAAATGTCTGAGTTTCTATTTCTGATTATATTTTAAGGCGATTCATTTCACTTTGTATCCCAGTAGTAAATTTGGTCAGGCCTTGCCAGTAGAAGGCCTGCTATAACCACTTCTTAGCATGCTGAATACACATTCTGCCAACTGAAGCTAGTGCACTTCCAACACACCTTCTAGAGAATCAGCGCCAATCGATTTGGAGACTATTTCTAATATTTTTCAAATACAAAAGCGAAGCACTGCTTGCTCACCTTCTAATGGAATGCTAACAGAAATGAGTCAAACTATTTTGTGAGATATTCTGAGAGCCGTTCTTTGAGAAACGAATAGGGAAGTCCTGTAAAAATGTTCATTTCATATAAAAAAAGAAGAAAGGAAATCATTTAGTCGGGAAGGGGTTCCACCTGCTTGAGAATCAGTGCTAGCTAGCATAGATTCTTACGTCTGAAATTTACTACTGGGTGTGTTTGGGTATTTCGTAAAACATATAATTCGTATAATTTTTTTTTTTTAAAAGTCTAGCGTTCGTTTCAAGCTCATTTGATGAAAAACCCTAAAATATTTACAAAATATAAAAATTCAGCTTTAATATTTTTTATTTTCAAAATCAATATATTTAAAGCATAGCTCTTGAAAAATACTTTCTAAAGCAGTTATTTAAGTTTAAAATTGAGCCACTCTTATAAAAGTTATAAATAATTCAAATCTAGCCTAAGTAGTAAAAGTAAAAATATTTGGATCCCTCCATATTTCGAAAACCCGTCATAGAGGTTATCCGATTTAACAGGTTTAATTGAGCTCTACTTATAGTACAAATTGAGGAAGTTTCATACAATTCGGACTCAAATAATTTTTAGGCGTTGGTACGATTGACTAATTTTTACTCATATAAAAAAAAAACGTTTTCTCGTGAACCCCGGCTTAAATATATTTAACATATTTGTGCATAACTGAAAGGAAATTATCGCACTGGTTCAAGTTTGAACTTATTATCACAATTCCGACACCCGGGTGAGCTCTGAAACACTTTATGCGGTTCAATGTTCTTTTAAGTAATGAAATACCACGTTTTAAAAGTTTTGGTTGTTAAATAGGTATTATTCTTTTTAAATTAATATTTATATTATATTAGGGCCATTCCACACCAAATCGACCAGCGGTTGTAACTCACCTTCTTCGATTTCAATGAAATTTTGCCAACTGATAAAGGGTATCGAGACATTTAGAAAATAATTTTTTAAAATATGATACCATCAAAATACCATCTTGAAATTTTGTATGAACATTTATAATAAATTGACGAAAATTTAGGATTTTTTTCAGAATTTTAAAAAGGGTCCTTTTTAAGGACCACAATTTTGAAGTGCAAGGATAATGACCACGGGCCACATGTTACCGTTTGGAAATTACAACTTAAAAAGCATTTCTAGTTCAAGAGATATTTAAATATGAACAACAGTACAAAAGTGATTTTGGGCACTTTTTTTCCAACTTTGAGCCACTGTATCTCTGGAAGTAGTGGTCGGAAAAAATAAAAAAAAATTGTTCAGTGCATGTCTCGATACCCTTTATCAGTTGCCAAAAGTTCATTAAGATCGAAAAGGTAAAATCTCAAATTTGACTTTTTTTGGTCGATTTGGTGTGGAATGGCCCATTATTTATTTATTTATTTTTTTAATTTATTTCCTTTAGTTATACTTTTTCTTTTATTTTAATTATTTTTTTTATTTATATTTTTTTTATATATGTCTTAATTTGAATGTATTTAAAATGAAAAACCAACAGTTATTTTATTTAAATTTTAGTATAGTTTTATTTTTTATTTTTTATTTTATTTTCATTTTATTTAAATTGCTCTTTTTTTAATTTATATTTTTCTTTTAATACACTCTGAAAAAATTCCTCTAAAAATTGGTCAATAGGACAGTTATTGATTCAATAGTATACAAAAAAGAAATATTTTCATATAAACACAAAAACAACTTTATAGTTTTCAATAGTATTTTGTAGTATTTTATGGGATTTATCTATTAAAATAATAATTTATCCTATTGACTAATTTCAATAGCAAAAAAACTATTGATTTTAAACCAACTTTTTTTTAATATTTTATTTTTTTTAATTTGAATTTTATTTATATATTTTTTATTACAATAATTTTGTTTTTATTTTTTAATATTAAATTTTTTCATTTCATTTTTCTTTTTTAGTTTTCCAAGTCAAATTTAAATATATTTTTAATATACAACATTTTATCACTTAAATTTGTAGGTATTTGATTTATTTATAAACAAATACACTATATAAAAAGAATTGATTAATGTTTCAAAAATAAATCAAGCCGCAGCAACTTTTGTTTTTTATGGCCCTTCCGCAATTCTTCGGCGTATTTTTTTATTGTGGATGAGTAGCTCTTTAAAAATAACAACCATGTCCAAGGTTTTTTATAAACATATTTTTGTTGTTTTTGCCATTGGTTTTTGAAATACGATTTTTTTTTAACTTGAAATTGTTCTGTGTGCTAAATTTTGTACGTATATTTGTCTAACATCCGAAAAGTAACCCAAACACTTTGGCGCAAAAATAAACATAATTTTAGGCGCTCAACAGTATGCGCCATTTAAATTGTTTATAGGCAAAAGTGCGAAAAAATAAATATTTTGTTGTTGTTTTTTTAATTGTTATTAGAATTTCAGTTTATTTGGGTTCATATTTTTATTTTAATGCTTGTTTGTTTTCTAATATGTATTAATTGCGGCACTAATTAAACGACTTGTTTATGGAATTTAAATGTAACCTGTTAAATGTATTTTTTATTAAATGTGTTTTTAAAGATGCATAAATTAAAATTTATGATTTTTTCAAAAATTTGCATTGCAATTGAATTCAAATTGAATAAAATTAAATACAAAATATAAAAATTGCATAAATTAGTAGGTTATATAAACCAACTTTTCATGTCGTTCGCACTTGTCAGCTGATATTGTCGTTGTTGTGACGTCATACTGACGTAGAATCATTTGGTTGTATTTTATCGATTAATTTACAGAAACCAGTTGCTAATCAATTATAATAATTTAAATATAAATTTAAAATTATTTTTTATAATTTTTAGATTCGTATACAATATTTTTAAATATTAGAAATATTTTTTACGATAGAAAATCCAGAAATGCAAAGAAAACAAAAAACCATTACAATCATGTTAGAACGGTACCATTTAATGATTCAAATTTCCATTGTTGGTGAATTCTAATTTGGCGCGTGTTCGACATTGGCTGAACTTGCGACATTGGCAAATGTTCGAGAAAACTATATTGAATGACAGCAAACACACTTATAATTATCGATAAATTATCGATTTTACTGTATTCCGTTAATCGAATAGTGATCTCCCAAAACTACCACATTCAGAAAAAAATAATACTAAAAAATCAAAATATATATTTTATTCAGGGCTGGAAAAAATCCGGATTTTTGAAAATATCAACTCCACCGGATTTTTTTTTTGATTTTTACTGGTTTTTTTTTTGATTTTTATTGATTTTTTTTTGATGTTTTATAAATAAAATAATTTCAAAAGCCTTTATTAGATTTTCAAGTAATTCTTTCCCACTTTTTCGCTGCCGAGAACTGCTGTATAACCTTTAGTTAAGACATACTTTGTGTAAAAAATTCACCATTTTGGATCTGGAAGCCGTTTTCTTACATATCGGCCATTCCACGTCTAACCGGGCGCTTTTCAACAAAAAAATGACTTTATGAGCTCCGATGTTTTTGAAATTACAGACATAAAAATTATTTATAAAAATAGTGTTTTTTTCTGGCAGTTGTATCCCTTAATAAATTCAAAAATTTCGTCGATTTTCTACATTTTGCATTTAGTTAAACTATTGTAGCACTTGAAGCATAAGCTCAATATTAAACGAGTTGGGAAAGTTAGGTCACATGGGTAAGTTCGGTCACATGGGGCGGATTTTTATATTCGGTCGGGCCCGACTATGGAATACCCTACACCTTTGGTGGAGATATTAATGAGGAATATTTAATTGTATACCTTAATTTTAAATTTTTAATTATGCTGAACCTCAGAATATTATTCATATATCAGAAATTTACGTCTTATATCCCCATAAATCAAAAAAAAATATATAAAGTATAAAAAACTAAAAAAAAAATTGAAAAATATAATTGGGCGGACCACGCCTATATTTAAAATTTTGATAGGCTAATATTTCATAGATTTGATTTTAATAATTTACGGATCAAATTTTTACAATGAAAACCCGGGATATAATGAAAAAAAAAAGTGGGCGGATCACGCCCATTTTTGGACCACATATTTTTAGGTAAATTCTAACAATACGTTTTAAATTTTATAACTATACCTTGAATACTTTTCGAAATATTAGTTTCGAAAGAGTTATATAAAAGTGACTTGTATGGGAGGTGGGCGTGTCCGTTGACCGATTTTGCTCATTTTCAAGCTCAGTTCCTACTTTTGGCTAAAATATATTGAGACGAAATTTCATCGCATTCTGATCAGTATTTCTCAAGTTATTCTATATTCGGACAGCAAGACAGCAAGACGGACAGACAGACAGACAGACAGACGGACAGACGGACATGGCTAAACGGACTCGGGTAGTGATGCTGATCAAGAATATATATACTTTTCCATACCGGACACGCCTCCTAAGGGGCGTTACAATATATGCACAAAGTTAATATACCCTGTACCTCATAGGTGTAGGGTATAAAAATTTGGTCTCATTTGAAAGAGAATACATTGCTCTTTCTAATGGTTTGCTCGTTTTTAAAACATCTAATACAAACATAATAAGAAATGATGGTCCGAATGTTATAAAACCGATTTTGGTGGTCAGCACTTACCTTTTTAAATCTTTTTTTACACTATCACAAATCTACAGCAATAGTGCACCAACACTGGAAAATTTAGAGTGGGACCTTAACGCTTACTATTTAAAATTTTTTTCTCCAAAGTATCATTTTTTTCTGACGTTTGAACGGTTTCCATATTGAACTTATGGTTCACGTGCTACAGTAATTTAACTGAATGCAAAATGTTGAATTTCAACGAAATTTTTTTAATTTATTAAGGGGTACCAAAATTATCAAAAAAAAGAAAAATTTTATAAAACATGAAAAATGTATAAAATATAAAACAAGAACAAAACTGTATTTTGAATTATATAACATGATTTTGGGAATCATAATTTATAATTATAAAAAATATACAAATGGCAATCATATTTAAAAAATAACTTTTTCACAATTATAAGCTATTCTAATCATAAAATGTAATCAAAATTTTAGAAATATTGGGAACGAAAATGATCTTAACAATCAAACTATTACAGTTTTCTCATTCGTTTCGGTTACGGTTTTAAGTTTTCTAACGAAACGAATTTCTAACGCCGCGCATTTCTAATGAAACGGATTTCTAACGAAACGGTTTTCTAACGAAACCGATTCCAATTACATTTTCGATTGTTGTATTAATGTTACTTTTAATCGATATTTTTCAATATCTAGGACCAAATACCAAATTATTATACAAAAATTACCTAAAAACATGAATTATAATTTTAATAAAAAATAATGGATAATAGAGATTAATAGTTTTTTTTTAATATATATACTTTTGGTTTGTTGTATACTTTTATAAAAAAAAATAGTTTATATCCGTTTACTTGCTGATTGTTGTATCACGATTTCGGATTAAAAAAAAATTTAACGGTTTTAAACGGTTATCGTTTACGTTTTCAATCCATGCTTTTAACTTTATTTAAATTTTTTATGCAAATCATGTAAAATTGTATTGCCTCAGAACAGCGCAATATGATAAAAAATATTTTCCATCAACGACTTTTCATTATTTGTAAATTGAAACCACCGCTGAAAGGCATCAAATCAAAACCGCCGCCACCGCTGCAGCATAACATTTTCTTTCAACAACCTCCTTCCTCCACTGGCCTGTGGTTTCAATGGTCTTCAATTACAAATCAATGCAAGATGTGTGCAAAATCATTGTGCAACGCGGCACCAACTTCGGTGCTCTTTCAATGCGTTGCGTTTCAACTAAAATGGTAACTTTCGTGTCATTGATAGCTTTCGCGTGTTACGTTGATTTTTTTGTCAACGATGTTGTTGTCTTTGTTTTCGTCATAGTCATCTTTCAGTCATCGTTCGTTGTCTTTCAAGCGTTGAATGGTTGCATGCGCGCGTGCAGCAAGCATAACTTCAATTAAATCTTTTTGAAGACCGCCTGTAGAAGTGATATCATCAGTGATGCATTTTCAAAATATTCAAATGGGTTAAAAAATAAAATTGGATAAAATTGAGTAATTTTTTGTTTGTTTTTATTATTGGGTAATTAATCCGATCCGGGTATGTGCACCAAACCCCTCGTTTGAAATCGTTTTTAAATGCAATGTTTTTGACATATTGGTTTATCAAATTTTTAACAAACTTTTAAATAGGTTAAAATAAATATACACGAAAAATGCAACACTGAGTGATATGTAGAAGACAGTCGTAGCCAGTGTTCACACTTTTCGCCAATGCAAAAGGAGTTGATTTTAAAAATTTTGGGAGTAGAAATGAGTAAAAGGGAGTAGAATTAAAATATTGCAAAATGGAGTAGATTTGATGTAAAGGAATAGAAAATAAATATACGAGTAAATTTGAAGGAAAGAGAGTAGAAATATGCTTTAGTGTATAATACACTAAAGCATATTTCTACTCCCTTCAAGTAAATTAAGTAAAGTAAATCAAGCAAATTAAAAGATATGATAGTTTTAAAATTTGTATTCATTTCTGCAATTTTTTGCAAAAGGCAGTAGATTTCAGTAAAAGGGAGTAGAAAATTATGAGATAGGAGTAGAAAATGTTACTACCGGAGTAGAGGCGTAGATTTAAAAAATACAAATGAATTGGAGTAGATCTACTCCGATTGGAGAAGAACACTAGTTGGTCTATTGTCTTATATTTTTTTTCACTTTATCTCTTTCGTTTATTGGTGGCTAAAAATAGAAAAAATAACAAGTTTCGTTGGTATTTACCATATATTGTTGCTAATTTTTGTGTGGGTTTAGTTGGTGGTTTTGATTTGAAACCTATTACTAAATATAAGACGCATCCAGATTTTATTTATTTTTTATAATATTTTTAAATATTTGTTTATCTTGCAAATATGTATAAATTAATGGTTTAACAATTTATGTATTTTTATCTCTTTTCAGGTTTGTTTTTCAGTTCACAAAAATAGTAATATCCACAATTTCCATGCAAGAATGCGCTTGAGCTGAACGGAAACATGTTCTCTACCACATTTGGTTTGACTCTTAATTTTTATATATAAGACAACCCAGAGGTGTAAGTCCGTTTATTTTAGCATTCATGAGTTTACTAAGTTGCCTGTCCTTTTAGAAACACGATAAGTAAAAAACTACGGGCTAGATTTTAATGAAAATTGGCTGGAAATATGTGTAATACTAATAGTAAGCTTAAGTTCAGAAATAAACGAAATCGCTTGACAAATACGCTCACCTTACATAAGAGTTATATAACTCTCACGCCTAGCCTGAAACACTTTCAACCCAAAAGTCGTGGGAGAACTTAAATCTTTTAAGAATATGTTTTGGACATCTCCCCCGAGTATTTTAAGACTAAAATAAAAAAAATCATAGGCAGGTTTTTTAAAATATCGCGGTTTTAATTTTTTTTGTGCGGTTTTTTGAAAATAATTTTTTTTCTTTTTTTTTTTGCTCAAACTATTAACTTTTGTCACTAAAATAACCCATAAAAATTAGCAGATTTAGTTGTTAAATTTTAAACATATACATCCTAATCAATAAACGAAATAAAATCGACTTTAAAGACAGTAAATATATAGGAAAATTGTAAAAAAACTGATACTATTTTAAAAATACTCTTTATTTCATTTAATGGTTAGGCTGTTAATGTATTGCAGATTAAGTTATTAAATTTTAAACAAATAAAGTTTCTACTTTTTCCTATATAGTATTTTTTTTTATAATACTGATTATCTTAACTTTTTTCTGCATCGGCAAAATTTTTTAAATCGGTATCTATAAAAAGTAACTACTATACGTTTCTCTTAATTACTCACAAACAACAAACATTGTTTGTTTTATATAAACATGCTTTTATAATATAATTAAAAAACAATTTTTACCGCGCACAGTAAAGCCTCCATAATTTGCATAGTACCTCGTAAAAAAACGTATTTTGACTGCTTTTTGTTTTTCAGCTCCATTTCAATAATAAAAATAATGTTGAAAATCATGCATGAAAATGTTGGACCGTGCAAAATACCGAAACAACATTTGTAACGCACACGCAAATATAATTAAATTAACTGCAGTATGCGATTTTTCATTTTTTTTTATTTATTTTAATTATAAAATTTTTGTTGCTCGTAACAATGTTTTTTAAATATTTTGTTTTTCATACATGGTTAATCAGTGTTTTTCACCTGACGATTTTAAATAGTTTTAAATTTCTCTTGTGTGTTTTTTTTTATAAAAAGAAAAAGTTTCTTAAACAGTTCATTAATTTTATGAACTCTAAATATTTTAATGGCATCGTTTTTCTCAGCAGCAATTTTCAGTTTAAATTTATTTTATTTTTTTATATATTTTTTGTTTTATTTTAGTTGTTAAACGATCGTAAACTTGACACTAGAGATCGTGACTTTCAATTACAACACGATTTTGTAGGGTGCTGGTGGCACATATTCGATAGATTTGATTGGAAATTTTAATTTATCTACTATAGATTGTTTTAACGTTGTTTAAATAAAAAAAAAATGGGTTTGGTCTGCAAACATAACAATATTTGAGTAACAGTTAAAATATTAATTATAATAAATGATTTAAATAAATGTTTGAAATAACTAAAACAATTTTGAATGCTAACATAATCAAATTCCAACAATTCATTTGTTAAGTTCACACATATAACATGTTTGGATGAATAACTGTCCACAAGCATAAACATATTTGAGTATTAGTAAAAATATTAAATATAATAAATGTTTGAAATAACTAAATCCATTTTGAATTCCAACATAATCAAATTCCAGCAATTCATTTGTTAATTTCACCCATATGATATGTTTCGATGAATTACTGTCTACAAGCATAAACACATTTGAGTATCAGTAAAAATATTAATTATAATGTATGGTTGAAATAAAAGTTTCCAATAATTAAAACCATTTTTAATGCTAACAGAATGTTTGAAATAACTAAAACAATTTTGAATGCTAACATAATCAAATTCCAAAAAAATAATTTGTTAAGTTCACACATATAATATGTTTGGATGAATAACAAGCATGAACATATTTGAGTATCAGTAAAAATATTAATTATAATGAATGGTTGAAATAAAAGTTTCCAATAATTAAAACCATTTTTAATGCGAACAGAATCAAATTACAGCAATTAATTTGTTAAGTTCACACATATAATGTGTTTGGATGAAATACTGTCTACAAACATAAATATATTTGAGTATCAGTAAAAATATTAATTATACTGAATGGTTAAATAAAAGTTTCCAATAATTAAAACCATTTTTAATGCGAACAGAATCAAATTACAGCAATTCATTTAAGTTCACACATATAATATGTTTGGATGAATTACTATCTACAAACATAAATATATTTGAGTATCAGTAAAAATATTAATTATAATGAATGGTTGAAATAAAAGTTTCCAATAATTAAAACCATTTTTAATGCGAACAGAATCAAATTACAGCAATTCATTTGTTAAGTTCACACATATAATATGTTTGGATGAATAACTGTCTACAAGCATAAACATATTTGAGTATCAGTAAAAATATTAATTATAATGAATGGTTGAAATAAAAGTTTCCAATAAATAAATCCATTTTTAATGCGAACAGAATGAAATTCTATTTAATATTTATTTAACTTCATTCGTTTAATATGTTCGCAACAATTATAATATAATCCATAATCCAATAAACAAACAAAAATCTACCTTTAACACAGTATTAGCTTTTAAACAAATAATTTTGTGGAAAAATGGTTTAAAAAGCTTGTAATATTTTTAAGTTTAGGCTGACTGTGATTGTTATTTAGTTTCTTTGCTGGTTTTAACAAAAATTCTTTAGTTTAATACTATAACAATTTATATATCATTTTTAGATGATTTTATGCAATTGCCTTTCAGTTAAGTTAGAGAAAAGACTACTTTAAGATAATTTTAAGGCATCTTTTTTTATACAATTAAGACATTATTCAGCCAAAACAAAAAGGTATCTTTCTGACGATAAACTAAAGACATCATTCAGATATTATTTGTCTCTTTGTTTGTACTATAGCATTTTATATACTTTTCAATCATTTTTAGATGATTTTGTCCAATTGTCTTTCAGTGAAAAGACTACTGTTAGAAATTTTAAGGCATCTTCTTGTATACAATTAAGACTTAATGCAGCCAAAACAAAAAGGTATCTTGCAGACGATGAACTAAAGATAACATTCAGATATTATTTGACTCTTTGTTTTTGTCAATAGGTACCAAATGATTGTGGAAATTATAATATAAATTTGTAATCAAAATGTTTTTTATATACTTTATAAATACTTATCCGAATGCCTTTCATTTGCTGAAAATACTATTTTTAGTTAATAACTTTAGGACATATTTTTGCATACCATTAGGACATCATTCAGACAAAGCAAAAATACATATTTCGTTCGATAAACTAAATACATCATTCAGATATTATTTCTCTGTTAGTTTTGGTCAATAAGTACCCAATTATTGTGGATATTATTTAATAAATTAACTAAAACCGTGTAAATATGTTAGACAACTTGATGTCTATCATATGTTTGTTATAAACATATAGTCATTTAATCGAAATGTTGAAATCTATTTATAATAATTAGTAGTTTACTATAATATATCAAGTTGCTATGTAGATTCATAATATGTTTGAATTATTCACAAACTTGTCTACTTTATAGTTTTATTTTTCATTCAAATTTAAATATTTTTGATTGAAGACGTAGCAGAAATTGCAAATAAATTGACTTATTAATTTATGAATATGCGTAATTCTGATAAATGGCGAAATTATTCACAATTAACAGTTAATTATTATTAATTGAGTGAAAATTTGCAAACATTATACATTTCTAAATGTGATTGATGTATAATATAGCCCAACCAATAAACGAAACAAAGCCGATTTTAAAAATAGTATCAATTCTTTTATCAATTTTTGGCAATTATTAATTTGTCAAAAAGCAGATGCTATCTTTAAAGTCGATTATTATCCGCCAATATGTTTAATAAAAAACTGTCAAACATAAAAATCTAATATTTATTAAAACAATTAAGAGTTTTATAAACTTAGATAACAAAAAAAAGCTAGCAGAATTCAATTCCAAAAACAAATTTGTTAACTGCACACATGAATTATGTTTACAGAAAACATGATATAATAACAGAAATGTAAATGGTTGCAACACAAATTCCCTACACACAGAAAAATCCTCTTTTGGCATGAGGTTGGAAGAATGAAAAAGTTAGTTGTAACAACTAACTTCATTCCGTTCAATCGAATGGTTTACAAATTTGCTGACGGAACTGCCATTTTAGCCTATACACTTGAAATATTAGTCTAAACACACTCCGAATGGCTCTAAATCTGTACTAAATTGTTCTAAAACAGTTCGAAATTGCTTGTAGTACAAACTACAACTCTTTAATTTTTAACAAACAATAAGAACCGACTATGCGGTTGAGAGAATCGAATAAGTTGGTTGGCGCTCAAATCGCTATTCTGTGTGTAGTTTAATATGCAAATTGCTCTCAACATATTGTTATTTTATATATTTACTTAAATATTTATTAAACATTCTTATGGTAGTAACAGAACGTTAATATAATAATTTTAAAACGTAAAAGTTAAATATTTGTGAATATTAAAAATAAAATGAATCAATAAATCAATTAAAAAATCTAAAAACGAACAGATTGAAATTCTTGAAAACATTTTGTGCAAATTATTCTGTCAGCCATATGTTTGCTGTAAACAATTTTTTATTATATAACTTTAAAAATTTTATTTATTTAAAAATGTCTCCTTTAATTATCAGCTGTCTTAATTAAAAATATCATGAAACCTCACTCACTCAACTCAAGTCGTTTTGTCCCTCCAACTTCTGTCATTTTCAACCACATTCAAATCGAGCAATAATTTCCCAAAAGAATTAAAAGCTGTGCCAAGTGCGCTCTTCAGTAAAAGCCATCATTCAATTTAATTGAAAATCTTCATTCAAATTAAGTACCAACTAACGAATGAACGAAATGCTGCCAAGTGGCCCAGTCCAACAGTACAGCCCACCAGTGCAGCTCCTGCTGATTACTACAGAGTCTAAAGAAATTCAGAAAATTAATTTCAATAATTGCTTTCTTAATTAATTGGAAGTCAGAATGGAACGTGAGCAGTTGTTGCATATTGTCGGACATATTGACGGACCAACGCTCAGATATGTAGATACTCGGACAGTGCAGATATATTTTTGGGGGGGCTCAGTTATTGCAGCAACAATAAAAATGTTTGTTTTGATTTTTTAAAAGTTAAAATTCCATTTATTTTCCCATGAAATTCTGAGAAAATTCAATTTCAACTCTCTCGCGAAACAACCTTGGATCTTCTATTTATTTGGCCTTATTTTTAATAATTATTGCACATTTTTGTGCCACTCAAAGTTATTTTGTTTTCACATGCGCGTGCACAAAAACACTTTCACATTTCTGTTTAATTGTGTAACGAAATAACTAACTGTTGTTTGTGTGGTGTAGATATCTCGAAATAACATGGAAATTTATACAAATAACCATAATAATAATGATGATGATGATTCCCGAACAATGACTCTCATTGTTCGTTGGCATTTGCTTTGTTCAGTTATTTATTTTTTATATATTTCCTCTACACTTGTTTTATGTAGCTTCATTTGATTTGTGTATTTGACGCTAGGGGGCGTCTTATTTGATATTATCAGAGACGCGTTCGACCTCTAAATTCACTCTTAATTCAACTTATTCGATTCATTAATCACTTTGCAAATATCAAATAAGTTATATTACAATTTAATTTATTCCACCATTTTTAGTCATTTTAGAACTAAATGCTAACTTACCGGTTCCAGTCTACGAAATACTTTTTTTTTAAACATTTATCACAAACTTTTCCAAACATGATGTCGACTCAAATTTTTGATACCTTCGCCTAGTAGAAATTGTGTGATCATGATCAGGAAATGATCATGGTATTTTTACCTTTCCATAATCCGACCAGTTACGTGATACACACAGAATAGAGATTTGTTGCGCCAACCAACTCATAGACCAATTAATTTTTTCAGTTCTCTCAACCGCTTAGTCGTTTGTTATTCTCAGAATTAAAAGAGTTGTTGTTTGTACTGTAACCAATTTCGAACTGTTTTAGAACAATGTAGTACAGATTTAGAACCATTAGCAGTGTGTATAGACTAATATTGCATGTGTATGTCAGTTCCGCCAGCAAATTTGTAAACCATTCGATTTAACCGAATGAAGTTGGTACAATTAACTTCAAGATATATTGAATTAATTATTCCAACCTCATGCCAAAAGATAACTTTACTGTGTGTACATATAACATCGCAACAATCAAGAAAAATATGATACTAACAATTATGTTTTTTGCTGCGCCAACCAACTATTCGGTTCTCTCAACCTCTTAGTCTGTTTTTATAGTCAAAACTAAAATAGCTATAGTTTGTACTACAACCATTTTTAGAACCATTTCGAACAGTTTGAGAACAATTTGGAGTGTGTATAGGCTAATATTTCAAGCATCAATCGAATGTGTCATTTCCGCCAACAAATTTGTAGGAAATACGTTTTAACCGAATGAAGTGTGCTGTTGGTGCAACTAACATCTACGTTCTTCCAACCTCATGCCAAAAGATAATTATTCTGTGTGTACTTTGTATATTGTCTGAAAATCAAATATCTTTTGAACCTAATTAATTCTCACATTTTTATTTTTTATGCATCTCACAACATTCCAGACACTTGGAATTTGGCTATTGGCATTTGACTAATGGGATCATGGATCATAAAGAATCATAAATTGATGGCGCATGTTATAACAACGCAGCAGCAACAACTATTGCTTGCAGCAATTGCTGCCACTGGTCGCCGCCGCCGTTTGCATTCAATCATTCGATGTTTCTATGGAAACAAAAAACATTATAACTGCAACTGAAGTGAGAAATATGTTCCCCACATAAATACGAATCGCTAGCTCAACGGAACTTCAATTTAATAATTCAATATATCTTGAATGCGCCCAGCAGGCAGGCAGACAGTGAGCAAAACAGACAGGCAGACAGCCAGACGGACGCATAGGCCAGAGGACGGCTGCAGTTGCTCAGTGTATTGTTACGGATGGTGCTGCCGCTGATGGGCAACATACAGACCGAGCAAAACATGTCGATAGACATTCGAACAGACAGTCAGTTGTACAGATGGATGGCAATATATTCGACTGACTGACTGACTGGTAGCTTTGACAGACACATGCCATTCATCTTTTTGTGTTTTTTCACTCGCACCCACTCGTATTTTCTTTTTTTTTATTTGAAGAAAATTAAAAACCATTTTTCTACGACTCTTCAACATCATTATCATCAACATCATTGCATGACTGTAGTCCGTATGGTTGTTTGGGAGAAATCGACCCTAAGTTCAGCTGCCGCCTACCTGCAATCGGATGGTTATGAGGTTCTTGTCGCACTCTTGACTGATAGCAGCCTCCATTTCGGAGTGTAGGCTGTAAAGTGTTTAATGAGTTGAACCAAGTTGATGAGGATTGCTATGTAATGATTGAGGGCGCGGCATCTGAATTCTTTTGTTTGCATATCTAGTAATATTTCTGACACGCGTTGCATGTCCAAATGTTTGAGATATGAACAAAATGTCAAGATTTTCGAATCTTAATGAATTTGAACACTTACATTGGAAACCTTTTTGAAGTGCATTAAAATTGTCAGGGTTGTCATAGTATTAATTAATTTTATGTTTGAAGAAATTCCATTTTTTTTTGAAAGCTAATTTTAATGGTTTTTGAAAATGGTTTCACGGCTTTCAAAATTTTTTCGAAACAAATTTTTTGTTTAAGGAAATAACTGTATAAAATAGTTTTTTATGTCTTGCGAACATCAAAAATGTCAAAATTCCATTTAATATAAACAACATTTTTCTATCCGACGTTACCTCTCGACAGAGAATGAAAAACCTCCGAGACTAAACACCGCCCATGAAAAAGGTTTCACCCCGCCGTTCGGATTCGGCATTAAACTGTAGGTCCCACCACTTTGCGTACAAAAACACGCACAGCTCAAGTGGTAAGAGAGCTCCGTCCTAAGTTCTTGTAGGACTGTAGCGCCAAACTATTATTATTATGAACAATTTTTATATGTTTAGAATATATCGTTTTTTTTTAACCAATTTATACAACTTAATTTCTAAATATTTTGAGTTTCATTTCGAATATTTATTATTATTTTCTTAAATTATTGGGGTATTCTACAATGTTTTAATTGTACAATGTTTTAATTTTTTTTTATTTCTTGGTACATGCAAAGTTTTTAAAACCCCTATTTTACATACACAGAAAAAAAAAATCTTCAATATGATGAATTTTTCATAAATATTATTAATTTTTTCACCAACTACCAGGTTCATCATATTGGTACCACCGTTCATTAAATGACATATTAATGAATGTATTAATTATATATATGAACAAAATATTCAATATAATGAATTTGAATTGTCATATTGAAGAATTTGTTCATAATATTTTTTAAAAATTTTATTTTTTTTATGAAATAATTAAAAAAAAAAAATTGTTGTAAAAATTTTATTTAAAAAATAACAGTAAAAAAATTAAAAAAAAAATATCCGATAAAAAAAATTTCGAAAAAAGTTTGTTCGAAAATTTTTTTTTTTCCTTTTTTGACAACAGATAAAGGGCATCGAGATGTGCATCGACCATTTTTTTTTATATTTTTCCGGACACTATCTCCAGAGATACAGTGCAAAGTTAAAAAAAAATTTCAAAGGTCTCTTTTGTGTTTTTTTATATCTTTGTTATTTTTTAATATCTTTATCTTCGTATTCTATTATGTTTACTAGTTAGTGCGTCGGACAGCGAGCCGAAAGGTTTTTTTTTTGTTTTCGATATTTTTAGGTTTCGGCATTTTTATTTTCTACATTTTTGCTGTCGGTATTTTTAGTTTCGATATTCTAAATTTCGACTTATCGTACCTCCCAAAAATTGAAAATCTTGTCATGCCAAAAGGGAGAAACTTTCATTTTTATTGGTATAAGATTAAATAATGGTGTAAATGCATTTATTATTTGTTTTCAAAGCACCTATTGATCTGCATTATTATTTAAAAATTATTTTACCAAACATTTTTTTCCTGCAAATAACAAATGGCAAATTAATGTTTGACAAAATATTTTTAATTAATGATGCAGATCGATAGCTGCTTTAAAAACAAACAATAAATGCCTCTACATCACTATTTTATCTTGTACCATTAAAGAGTTATAGCAAAAAATGAAAAGATTCGCCCTTTTGGCATGACAAGATTTTCAATTTTTCCAATTTCTTCGTTTTTTTGCTATAATTTTTTATTGGTGCAATATCTAATAGTGGTGTTGAGGTATTAATTGTTTGTTTTTAAAGCCCCTATCGAACTGCATCATTATTTAAAAATATTTTGTCAGTCATTTTTTCCTGCAAATAACAAATGGCAAATTAATGTTTGACAAAATATTTTTAATTAATGATGCAGATCATAGGTGCTTTAAAAACAAACAATTAATGCTTCTACATTACTATTTTATCTTGCGCTATTAAAAAGTTATATCATAAAAAACAAAAATATTTGCGTTTTGATCAGGATATAGCCTCCCAAAATCCGTATTTATAATTCAGTAGGTTGTCCAAATCTAAAGATATTTTATATACGTTATAATAATTGACGAATAAATTAAAATAACAGAAAAAAATTAAAGAAAATATAAATTTTTCTAATTTTTAAAGCACATCAAACTTTAAAATTTGATTTCCCAACATTTCGAAAAAAAAATTTTGTTCCAAAAAAAATTTTTGTTCGAAAAAAATTTTTTTTTTCAAAAATATATTTTTTATAAATATAACTTTTTATTAATAAAAAGTTGGAATTATAATAAATATATTATAAAACATTTTACTAATTTATGCATGTCGAGCAAGCATTATATAAGAAATAACACACAAGAACTACTTGAGAACTAAGAAGTACGGCAAACAATGAACGAAAAAAAAACATTTTGATACAAATTTGGTTTAATGAACAGAGTTCTTCAATATGAAGAACTAATATGTTGTATTTTATATTGTGGTTCATTAATATGATGAAACGTATTCTTCACATACAGCTCATCATATGGAAGAACACTTTTTCGACAGTTACCAAGCGTTCTTCATATTTATGAAAGCATTCATAACATTGATGGCGTTAGTCATTAATATTATGAATGGCTCTTCAATACAATGAATCATGGTTTGAAGAACGGAATTCATCAATATGATGTATTTTTTTTTTTCTGTGTAATACTCATCTAAAAATAATATTAGTGTTACTCAATTTGATTGCTTAATCATCTTGTCAGTTTCAATTGCAAAACAAATAAAACTTTAACAAAAATAAAAAACTTTTACAAAAATAAAAAAAAAATTAACAAAAACTATTTTATAGCGGTCTCGCTTATTCCATCCACTTGTCAACAACACCTCATAAAAAATCGTTCCACAAAAAAAAAAAATAAAAAATAATAAAAAAAAACAAAATAAATATGAACTGTCATCAACATCACTAACCGTCTGTCATACAACGCCATCGGAAACGTCATTAGAATCTATATCCGGCGGCGTATTGTAAAAAAACACACACACACAAGCAAATAAATCTTCCTAACAACGTAATAAATATGTTTGAGAATACAATGCACATAATTAAATTCCGAAATTATAATAATAAAATAAAGGGCATAAAGAGCAAATATTGAATTTAGGAGTAACAAGAAATGTAATTAAAAAATAAACTAAAACCATATCGGAAGTATTAAATGAATAGAATTCTACACTGAGTTAAAAATGTATTAAAATTAAATGAAATTGTCTGAAATTAAAACAAATGAAGTTAAAAAACATCTTAAAACAATTTCATTTAAGTTTTAAATAATTGTTTATAACACAAAATTTTAAACAATTTTATTAAATTAAAAGTTAAAACAATTGTTATTAATTTTTTTTTTTTGTAAAAAATAAAAATATAGTTTTATATATTTATTTTTTAATTTATATTTTTATGTTTATTTTATTATTTCAATTTTATTTTCTTCTGTTGTCGTTTGGAATGACATGTGTGCTTTCTAAAGCCTACACAGAAAAAACTAATCGTTTTAAATATAGCAACCGATATTACTTGCATTCATTAATCAATCCAGCAATTAAATTCACTAATTTAATGAAAACAGTTGCGTTATATAAGCAATTGTGTTCATTAATATGAATAATTGTACGTCAATTCAGTAAATAATTTAGTCGGCTCAGTTTTAGAAAATATAATAGCTAAAACTGCGCCGACTAATTAATTTGCTGTATTTACGTACAAATATTCATATGAACTAACGATATTGCTGATTTAACGAAGAATAGCAAATGTTTTCATTAAATTAATGAATGTAATTAATATCGGTTGCTATATTTATGTCGATTATTTTTTTCTGTGTATAACCTACTATCATTATCTATCATCATTACTACTGCTTATGCTCGTAACTTCAACGAGTAGATTCTATTGGTATTCGTACCGAACAGATGTCTTTTACCTATCCAGTTTTTACTCCATAACTATGCGTTGAAGTTACGAAATTTTGTTTACACGATTGATAAGGCAGCAGTAGATATATAATATTCGTTGAAGTTACGGGCGTTATTATTCATGTGGTCCCTCAAAAAGGGGCTATGAATAATATGGCAGGGTGACATCGAACACAAAATTTCAGTTTAACGCGTAAATGCTGCCCCCTAGATGTATGTTGTATGCATTTCAAATTGCATTTAACACCGTAAATGCTGCATACTTTTAGGCACATGTCACGAAATTTCGAATTTCAAACCAAAATGATTAAATTGAAAATAATTTCGTTTAATTTTAAAACATTGGCGCATAATCAGAGATAATTTAAAGTCGACTTTAAAAATAAATTCGACTTTTTTGACAAATTTTGTATAACATAAATTGTCAAAATGATGATCTTAAATTTAAAGTCGACTTTAAATTGTCTCTGATAATGCGCCATTATGTTTAATTTAAGTTCTAAATATTTGTTGTTAATTTAAATGTATGGAAATTAAAGTTCTAAATATTTGTTGTTAATTTTAAAGTATAGAAATGAAAATATTGGTTAAAATTTGCTTTTTTCGTGTCACGCCCGAAAATATGAGTTTGTGCGTGTAAATATCCGTGCGTGCTACTTATTGTCGTTTTACTTATGGATTTACAGGGGCAAAAACCCTTTGAAATGTCGGTTCCGGTTCCAAGATTTTTAAAGTTGTGGTTTTAATAACGGTTCCGATTCCGGTTTTTTAAAAGCGGTTCCGATTCCAACTAGATAAAATTATAGGGGTTCCGATTCCAGTTCCTGTTTCTCCCATTTTTTATAACGATTCCGGTTCCAAAAATCTAAACGGTTCCGGTATTATTTTCACATTTCGCCTGCCTTTTCATGTTTTTCCGTGCTTTTTTTTTTTTCGTGTTTTTCCGTGTTTCTTCTCGTGTCTTTTTAAATCCGGTGCTTTATAGTGCTTATCGTGAGTGCCTGTAAATTAGGTCGTCTGGCTCGTGCCCTTGCGTGTCACCTAACGGTGTGCCCGTGCGTCTCCCTGCAATCAAAACAGGCAGTTCAAATATTCAAAAAACCTTTGCGACATATTTTAGCTTTTGATTTCAGAATTCGATTTCTTAATACCATATTTAAATATGAAAAATTAATCATTAATTAATGATGAAAAATTAATCATTTTAATGAAAAAATCATAACGTTAACACGTAACGTATAGTAAAAAAATTTGTTCATTAATATGATTTTAGATCTGTTCATCGAAAATAAAAATTGTAAATACCTCTACTAAAATAGGAATATTGTTTTTTTTAGATTGTTTGGATTTTATCTAAACAAAACCCCTATCATATTCGTATCATTAATAATAATCGAAAACTATAATTTGAATTTCATTTGATAACAAAATTTGTAATAAATACTTCAAAAAATATTGTAAATATCTAAATAAATAAATATCTCAATAAATAGCTAAATAAATAAATAACTTAATATTTATATAAAGCCCTATTGATAGTCTTCACACGTTTGTTTGCTACCTTGATATTCAAACACTAAACGTCCTTCACACTCAAAGTATTGACTGTAATTGAATTAATCTAATCTTGCTTTGGATATTTTTGTATTTTCGTTTTTCTTTGCACCTATTTTAATTGTATTTTATTTTAAGGTTTTAATCTAATCAAATGAGTTTTATGTCTTATCATACCACATGAGTTACTTAGTCTAGAGGGTAAAAGTTGCATAGTCAAAGGGTTGCTATTGCTGACTTCTCCAATTTTTTTTTTGCTGTGTTGTAAATAGAACCGGCACTAGTACAAGTTTATCTTTATTTAGATAACCTTGATTATCATTTTTTTTATATGTAGACATACGTTTAAAATCATGTAACAAACTGGATTGTTGAAAAACATCACAAAGTCGTGATAAGTTCTAATATACGCTGAGTTTATTAAAAAAAAAAATTGCAAAATGAATTATTATGAATTATTTAAATTTTATGAATTTTTCGTATTTTATGTCATATTTAAATTTGAGGTAATATTACCCTAGTTGAAATTCACTATTTTAGAGTAGACATGATCACGACCTGATCATGTTGGTCTTGTAACTGTTCGGGGTTATGACAAGGTAACAATTCAGTGATCAGTTCCCGAATATCGCTCTGAAATTATTTCTATTAGGGTTAATTACATATGGTCAAATTTCATAACGTTACGCTAAATTAGTAAATTTTGAATTTTAGTTTTATTACTGTGGTATTGTTTAGTATTTCTACAATGACTCCTATGAAAATTAGCACGTTTTTAGTATTTGCTACAGTTAACAAATGCTTGCAGCAAACATTATAAAATTACTTTCAGTTTTAATATGCTTTAGTTATTGATTATAATTATTTTTAAATAACTCGTACGTTTGCTGAAACTCAGAATGTTTGTGACAACCAACGCTAAGCACAACATCTCTTATACGTTTGCTTCAAACACAATTGTTGTTTGCGACGCTTGTTTTCTGCAAACACTATAAAATATCGCAAATTATTTGATCAACTTACAATCCTGTTACTTTAAGCAATTGGTATTTGTTTGCAACAAACATTGTTTGGTTGGCTTTGAATCAAGGTAACCATTTTTGAGTTTTCCAAATGTTTTTGTTGTTGATTATATAACACAACTCAGAATGTTTATGCCAACCAACTGTACGCATAGCACAATAGAAAGTAGTTTTTATATGTTTGCATTAAACATATTTGTTATATGCTATATTTGAACGGTTTTCCTCATACAATATATACAAAAAGATATATTGAACAGACAACTTTGCACGTTTCACTGCTTAACCCAATTAGTAATTGCTTGCAGCAAACATTGCATTATGACATTTTATTACGGAAATACGCCGCTATATTAAACTAAATGAAATAAATGCCGCAACAAAACCATTTAAGCAACTTAAACCATATTGAGTTAATACATTTTATTTATTTTAATTTATAAATGTCATCATCATCTCTATTTTTAAAACATTGTGCAAATATTTAAATAAAATGTATTTACACAATTATTAAAATAATTTAGAATGTGCCTCATGCTTATCTTTCTAGTATTTTAGTTCGAGATGTCAAAAGTATTTCAATGTCATGCTCATTAAGTAAAGTTTGAATCCGTTTGAATCAAATGATGTCATCATTTCCGTGCTGCACAATTTCATTCATTTCATGTTGCTCATTTCGCAAAATGCTTAAAATAGTTTGTTATTAATCATGGATTTTAAACTATTCAAATCGTTTAATAATAAAATATATGCGAACTAGTTTTTTTTTGTTTTGTGAAAAAAACAGTTAAACAGTGATCAATAGATCACCACATTTGCATATATAATCTATAGAAAAAACAGTTCAATGTTTGACCTAGAGTAGTGCCAATGTGCCAAACACTAGGTCAACCTACACCATATAGTTTTTACATAATGTTTTTAACATTTATTTCACGTTTCTTGCAACGTTTTTGTTTGTCTGCGCGGTTTCTTGTTTTATTTATTTTTTTACTTTTTCGTTTCACTAATATCTTTGTTAATTAAGTCTTCTTTTCGACATTTCGAATAATTGTAATCTGTTTAAACGTTACACGGTCTACAAGATATGCAATGAAGCGAAAAGACATATTATACATTAATTAATTTAGTATCGCAAATGGACTCTAGTTGATCGCACGTTTTTTATAAAAAATTGTTACAAAAATATTTTATTTCGTTTAACAGTTAAAAGGTTTTTGTTATGCAGTAAAATTAATAATTACTATTTATATATTTTTTGAATTTTTCATTTTAAAAAGACCTTCATCACTATCAATTGTTTGACATTATGGCAAGGTTTTTACTAGTGACACTGGGTTGTTTTTGGATTATTTTTAACACAAAATATGTTAACTCATTATCTGTGGACTTCATTGTTTACACGCAGCAAACAAATATGATTGTGGCAAAAAATTTAACATTAGAAATTATAATATAACTGCGGAGATCATTTTCATATTAATAAAATACATTTATCATTTCTGCATTGACTTCTGCAATCATGTCATGTTAGATGTTCATGTGTGTGGCAAACAAGACATTCAAAACAATATTATGATTCGTATGATTAATAAACAAGCATGTCAAAATGAAGTAAAAGTTGTTAGAGAGATAATTATGATTGATGTTATTACGTTCCGCTCTCGAAATTATAACTTCAATTGTTTTATACGATTGTCACAAACATAAATCAAGTAAACATATTAATAACAATCATTTTTTGTTTGCGTGTAACTAATAATATCAATATTCCACAATAATGTAATTAATATGTGTCTCAAACATATCGAAATAGTAGTATGATTGAGGTTGTCATGTTACTCTTACGAAATGTTTGCTTCAACTAAGTCAAATGATTGTCAATATCATCAACACATGATAGTCTTCGAAAATACTATCAATATTCGTTCGAGAGATTATAGTGATTGAGGTTATCATGTTCCTGTCTCAAAACGATTGCTTCAACTATATCAAACGAATGTCACAAATATAAACATGATAACCTATGTAGCCGCGGTAGCTCAGTGGTTAGTGCGTTGGACTGCGAGCCGAAAGGTCCCCGGTTCAAGCCTGGACTGGGGCTAACAACATCTTTTCATAGAAACATTTTTCTATACCGCGCTACCTCTCGTCAGTAAATGGCAAACCTACGAGAGTAAAACATTGCCTATGAAAAGCTCTCACCCGCCGTTCGGATTCGGCAATAAACTGTAGGTCCCACCACTTTGAGTACATATATAACACGCACAGCTCAAAATGGTGAGAGAGCTCGGCCGAAGTTCTATACAGGACTGTAGCGCCAAACTATTATATATTATATTAACCTACATCATTTTTTTGCGTGTATCGTTTCTTATATTTTTCTGTTTTCTCATAATTTTCGCTAGCATTATATTATCTGCAATTATTTTAAAATTATGTAATTATTTTTTCATTATCTGTTTAAAATACTACTACATAATTCCCAGAACAATTCTTTTGCAATATATATATATTTTTAATTTGGCGGCAAGTTCTAATTTTCAGCAATTGTTTTGTCATTAAATACAGCATAATGATACCAGCTCATTATCATCGGTTTTAAAAATTATCCGTAAAACTTTACTTACCACAAAGTGTCCTGCCTTCAACACACCGCCGCCTTCTTTGACATAATTGACTTGACGTTTAGTTAATGACAGTCGGACTGTATTGCTGACTGACAAATTGCTGTTGTGGATCTGGCGGCAACAAGTTGCTGTTGATCGTGTTGCACCTGTTATTATTTTTGTACAGATTTAAACGGTGGTTAGTTGCTGTCAGCTACCTTTTTAAATAATTTATTTCCGTTGCAATTAAATAAAAAAAAGGAATACTACATTTTCAACGTTTTGTTTTTACAGCATTTTTGTGTTAAAATTGTGCGATTGTTTAATAATTATGTGAATATTCGTGTAATTCATAAATATTTTTTGTATATGATATAATAAAGTGTTTTATAATATTTAATTAAAAAACGTTTAATTATAAAACATAATATGTTATTATAATTTATACAATGCACCCAGAAATAATTCCCTCAAACCCCCTTTAAATTTGCCAATAGAACAAATATTGATTTAATAGTATACATAACATAAATCATTTCATATAAACTCAATGGCAATGTCATGGTATTTTCTTGTATTTAATGGTATTTTTCGATTAAAATAATAATTTATCCTATTGACTATTTTTAATAGTAAAAAACTATTATTCATATAGTATTTTTTTCTGGGTGTGGATAAAGTGTAGTTTTTAATGTTTTATTCGATTTTTAAGTTTTTGGCTACAACTTTTAATATAGTCGCAAATTTAATTAAACAATTTTATTAGGCCTTCAGTTTACTCCATATAAGGAGTATATTTAACGTAAACTATTTTACAAAATCATTGTTCATAGTTATTATACCCTACACCTATGAGGTACAGGGTATATTTATTATAATATTATTTTATTATTATTTTTATAATAATATTTTTTAACTTCTTCATTATAAGTGACTGAAAATTGGCATAATATTAATATCATTAATAAATAAATTCATTTACATTGATGATTGATTCCAATAAACAGCTTTTGAATACGAAAAAGTATAAATTGAATGTCATCATTATGACGAACGACCGAATATAAATCTTTTATAATGTAAATCATTTTAATCATTTTAATGTAAAATTCATCATATAAACGAACAGTTCATCGTTTTAACGTAAAATTCATCATATTAATGAACAAACTGGCCAGGATTGCTTTGTATGAGTACTGAAAATTATGAATTTGTATAAAATATCTTCACTATGATTGGCGTAAATTTCATATAATGTATTAATGAACAATTTAATAATATTAATAATTTATTCAAGTCAACACAGAACAGTTCTTGAATATTATTAATGTGTTTATGATATAAAAATTGTGCACAAAAAGCATTCATTTAATGCCATCATTTGATGAACGACTAAAAATTCATCATATTATGAACAAGTTCATAATATTGATGTTTGTTTCATATAAACATTGATAACTGTTAAAACATTGTTCATCACTATGATGAACAAGGGAAATCTTGCGAAAAATCGTTATATCGATGAAGATATTCATAGCTTTGATGATTGATTCATATAAACACTGTACAGTTTATGAATATAATGAATTTGTTTATAATATGAAGATTTTTTACTAAAATAAGCATACATTTATTGCCATTATTATGATGAACGATCGTTCATTATTAAAAAATGCATGCAATTAGTGATGAATTGATGAAGGATGCCTTGATGCATAAAATCAATGAATAGTTCTTGAATATTATGAATGTGTTTATAATATAAAAATTGTACACAGAAAGCATATATTTAATGTCATCATTTGATGAACGACTAAAAATTCATCATATTAACGAAGAATTCATCATTTAATGAACAAGTTCATAATATTGATGTTTGTTTCAGATAAACATTGAACAGTTATTGATAAAACATTGTTCATCACTATGATGAACAACGGCAATCTTGCGAAAAATCATTATATCAATGAACATATTCATAAATTTTCATATTGATTCATATAAACACTGTACAGTTTATGAATATAATGAATTTGTTAATAATATGAAGATTTTTCACTAAAATAAGCATACATTTATTGCCATTCTTATGATGAACGATCGTTTATTATTAAAAATGCATCCAATTAGTGATGAATTGATGAGGGATGCCTTGATGCATAAAATCAATGAATAGTTCTTGAATATTCTTTTTCTAAAAAATGTACAAACATCAATGAACGATCGTTCATCTTTTTGTTTCAACTAGTTGAAATAAAACATGAAAATGAAAACATTAAAAAATATTGAAATGACATCGGAACGTTAGTCAACGTCAATAAAGCAATACGAACATGCACAAAACTCGTATTAGTAGTAAGAGCAGTTTTATTTTTACTACTTTTTTACTTTGTCATAAAAAAGAAGGTGAAAATTTTCACTAACAGAGCATGTCGTCGCGTATCGTCGTTGTGAAGTGCTGCTAATGCGCAGATACTCAACCAACGGGGCAGCTACGAGTATCTATAAAATACATTAATGTTACTTACCCACTCTATATACTGGAAATTGAAACACTTTAAACGACTCCAGTTGCGGTTGTGAACAGGAAAAACTTTGCCTAATGCGAAGTGAAAAGTAAACTGACTTCGAATCATATATGCGGTACGAAGGAAAAACCAAACCGGACGAGATCGAAGGAAAACTGCGTGAAATAGAAAACGTCGTCGCAGACCAAATTTGTAGCAGGCAGGAACCAGCTAACCAACCATCCAACCGCATTCCGTGCATATATTTGCGATTAAATGCGGTTGACAACAACATGTACGCGTGCTGCCAACCAATTGAGTTGAGATTTGTTGTAAAGATTTCTTAATTACGAATTTCCTTTAACTGTTTTAAATTTGCACACAGAAACATAAAAGATGATTGTGACAAATAAAATCTTAACTTGTTATGTTTTCTGACATTTTTCAAAATAATGTTTGTTACAAAATTATTTTATGCTTGCTGGATTCATGTAATTATTAAATAGAATAGTAAATGTTTGTGGCAACCAAAGTCTAATGATGTATATGATTCCTATAACCATATTATTATTTAAAATTATGATTCATCATGCTATTATTGTGTTTATGTTTGTCAGCTTGCCTCAAATAAATCCATAATACGAAAATCTAGTCATCAATCATACAATAACGATTTATTATGATTGAAGTCAGCATGTTTTTCTACCTAAATTTTTAGATAATTGTGGCAAACAAAATCTTAACTTGTTATGTTTTCTGAGATTTTTCAAAATTATTTTTGTTACAAAATTATTTTATGCTTACTGGATTCATGTAATTATTAAATATAATAGTAAATGTTTGTGGCAACCAAAGTCTAATGATGTATATGATTCCTATAACCATATTATTATATAAAGTATTGATTCATCATGATATTATTGTGTTTATGTTTGTCAGCTTTCCTCAAATATATCCATAATATGAAAATCTAGTTAAAGATTTATTATGATTGAAGTCAGCATGTTTTTATACCGAAATTTATTCCTACAAACATGTTAGTCTATTGCCACAATATTAACCATCTCTGCGTTTGTTCTCAGCACATTTTTTATAAATTAAAATAAAATATGCACTCAATTAAGTGCATTTTTCAACATACTTGTCTTTTTTTTTCTGTTTTACAAGCTGTTTAAAACTCAATCTTATCTGTTGTTAAATTCATCATTATCATCAGTTGCCAAAAAAAATAAATTGCCTTGCAAAATATTTGCGTATATTGTTGTGAGATGCAAACAACAAGTTTTGATAAGATAACACAAATTGAAAGTAGCTCAAAATATTCTATACTTGTCAAAAGAATTGTTTTTATATTTGAAATTTCATTTATTTTGTGTATATTTTGTCTATTCACAAACAAGTTATATTTGTCATGTTAATAAATGGCACCATCTCCATCAACATTCCATTTCAACATATTGACATTTATCATTAGTTAATGATTTTAATTGTTTTAAACACATCTACATTAAGAAGTATACTTGAATTGACCAGTTTTCTATTGTATATCTTCTCATTCACTTTTGAAATTAGACGATTTTTTTTATTGATTTAAACTTTTATTGATTCTTAATTAAGTTAATATTTAGTTAGTAAGTGTCGTTATTTAATCATAATTTTTATTGCTAATATTATTATTACACACACCCAGAAAAAAATTCGCTCAAATACCATTAAAATTGGTCAATGGGACAATTATTGATTTAATAGTATACTAAAAATAAATCTTTTCATATAAACTCAATGGCAATGTCATGGTATTTTCTAGTATTTAATGGTATTTTCCGATTAAAATAATAAATTATCCTATTGACTATTTTTAATAGTAAAAAACTATTATTTATATAGTATTTTTTTCTGGGTGCATAAATCCAAATAAATACGACATCATTTCAATGTTACATATGACATTCATATGTAGTTTCCATAATAAAGTCACATCTGAGTTTTATAATAATAATATCGTTGTCAAAAGCATCAATTCTTTTGGCAATAAGTTTGCAGAATAGGAATGTTATTTGTAATGACCATATTTGGGATAGCAGTTTCATTCTGTTATCAGTGCAAAAAATATAATAGTCATAATACGAATTGTTTCATGTTTCTGGCTATAAACAGAGATAATATATTAGCTGCAAACATAATATGCATATATTTTTGAATTTTTTTAAATATTGACGCATGGTCACAATCAATTCATATGGTATAATAAAATTATTACAAAATTATTGAAAAAAACATGGGAAAAATGATTACCACATTTAGATTTCAATTACAATATACTTGCTGGAAACATATATATCATTTACGGTAAACGATAAGTTGGTTGGGGAGAGTTTTAGTTTATTTTGGTATTTTTAATTTCTTATTAAAATTTTATAAATTATAATTTATAAATTATAAACATCAACGCGATAATATAATAAATTTCATTTTTCTCTTTTTCTTACAGGTAAGCATCTGGAATTATACTGCAGACCTCTCTGATTATATTGTAAGCATATGCTATGTTTAAATTATGTTTCTTAGATATGAGGTTATTTTGAGTTTTCCTTGTTCTGCATATAATAACGATCAATTGTTGGTTGTCACTGCCATTTATTTGTTGGTTGTTACAACCACTTTGACATTCTTTGAACACCAAAAATATACACACCGAAAAAGTTTGGCCAACCAACTAATTCGGTTCTCTCAACCGCTTAGTCGGTTGTTATTGTCAAAATAAAAATAATTGTAGTTTGTACTGCAACCAAGTTTTTTAACTGTTTTAGAACATTTTAGTACAGATTTGGAACCATTAGGAGTGCGTATAGACTAATATTTCTTGTGTATAGGCTAATATGGCAGTTCTGCCAGCAAATTTCTAAACCATTCGATTTAACCGAATGAAGTTAGTTGGTACAACTAACTTTTTTATTTTTCCAACCTCATGCCAAAAAAGGATTTTCTGTGTGTATAGCTAAAATTAATGTAAGTGTAAGTTAAAATTAATGTATTCAACATTTTATATTTATACAGTCTATTTTGAATTAATTCAACTATTATTCATAGTTTTTTAGTTTTACTATATTTTATAAATTTGCACTTTTTGCATGCAATAATATAATTCATTTTTCCATCTGCTCACATCACAACATCATCACCTACAAATTTATTCCAATTCCTTGGTACAATGCAGTCATTTTGTACAGCAATATTTGAATGCTGCTCTTCGAAAGTTTATGCAATTTATTTTTGCTGTATTTTCACAAGTGCTGCTTTTTAATTGCACTCGTTTCATTGCAGTATTTTATAAACTTTTCGTTTGTATTATATTTTCATTTCTTTTATTTATATTTTTCATGTATTTTTTTTTCTTTTCTGTGAAGGTCTTTTTTTTAGTTTAGAGTCTGACTAAAAGTTTTTATACTAATTGCTCCTCTATCTGCTATAGCAACTCTTTGGACTACTTCACACAGAACATAAAGTGGTTGCTACAACCAACCCATAGAACAATTTTCATATTCAGTTCTCGTAAATATTAAATAGGTTTCTTATAGACAAAAACTTCATGGTTGTAGTATTTACTATTTGATATATACATTCATATTGGTTTGTGTCTATGATATGCTTTGTTGTGACAAACGAATATGACTTATTTCTCAGCAACTTGTTTTCAAAAGAATTTTAATTAAAATTTAAAAAGCACATAACTTAAAAAAGTAATAAAAAATTTAGATAAAATATTGCATTTTACTATTCGTTTAATTATTTCTCTACAGTTTTATTAACGTATTACCAATATTTTACTGTGAAAATAAAAAAAAACAGATTTATTATACTGACAGCAACAATTTAAATTTCCATGCCTTTGTAAAAATATTTTTTGCACAGCAATAATAACTGCAATTTTTTTTGTAGTTCTTTTTCGTTTTTAAAGGCAACCGTATTTGAAAAAAAAGTAGTGAAAAATACACTGCGCAATAGAATGTTTTTCATTTTGTTTGTTTAACTTCATTTGCAATTCAATGCAGTTGAAAGTTAAACTACTGAGTACCACACAGCAGCTGCGGTTAGAATCAAATTACGTAAACGCAATTCTTATCTTTTTCATCTCTGCTTTTAACTATATATTTTTTTGCTATAATGAAATATAAACTGTTTGGAAAAACTGTGGTCGGCAATTTGCAGGTTTGTAAAATAATTTTTAATAGTTACAAAAAAGTAACGAAAATATAATTTATTTCAATTACACTTGTTATCCCCTATTTATTTTACGTTTTACTTATTACACATACAGAAAAATACCATTTTATGCATTGGTTGTTATAACCAAATTCATTCTGTTGTCACAAAATTTCTACAAATGAAACAGTCACAATCGGTTGTCACAGCAAAGTATTCAATTACTCAGTAAACAATTTTTTAATAATTAAAAAAAACCTTGAAATAGCGTTGTGGAAAAAGTTTCTTTATAATAAGAAAATGTTTGTTATTTTAAAGAAAAAAGTTTACTAATAATTAGAGAAAAGTTCGCTTTTTGATTGTTTAACTGTCTTGAAAATTTAAACACATTCGATCGATTTGATTAGGAACTATAGACATTGATATGTAATATTTGTAAAAATTTAAACTAAGTTTAAACTGACACTGAAAAACTGGCGCTAAGTCCGTCCAATGGATTGTTTGTATTTAAATTATTTTGATTTGTGCTAATTACATTTTTGATTATAATATTGGCTAGGGTCGATCGATCTGCACAAAAACTTGTCAAGGAGGTATACAGAATCTAAAATCGAATAGCATTAAAGATTTTATAAACACGTTTTGGAATAGTGATGGTCATAATGTTATCATTATTCATTAAATTAGTATCAACACCATTCGAGAAACTAGGAAAGTATATTGACAACAGCCTATTTTGTAAATTTTATGATTGCAAGATTTATATTTTTGCTGCAAATGTTTTTAACAGTTGCGCGAAGAGAAAAAGCGTTAGTTGAGTTAGTTGTGGCAGCAAATTTGTTTGCTATGTATTTTGTTTTTAGTATTCAAGACATATTATAAATTATTATACCCTACACTAAGAGTGAAAGGGTATATTCAGTTTGGTACGCCGTTTGTAACACCCAGAAGAAAGCATCTCCGGTATGGAAAAGTATATATATTCTTGATCAGCATGACCTCCTGAGTCGATTTAGCGATGTCCGTCTGTCCGTCTGTCTGTCTGTCCGTCTGTCTGTCCGTCTGTCTGTTGAAATCCCTAAGGCTTTTAAAATTGAAGAGCTAGATAAATGAAACTTATAACTTAGATTACTAATATACCTACGCTGTATGTGCGAAAAAATTGGCGAGATCGGTCCATTGTGACCTATGATCCGACCACTTATGTTCAAATACCACATATAAAATGTACATATAAAGATCAATTTTTATGTATACGTGCTTAGGTAAACTTTGTTGGTCAAATATATATTGACATCATGCTCAAATACATGATAATAATGTTTTCCGGCGAAAAGACTTGTGGTTCACAAAAAAAAAATCGAAATTCGGTACACCTACCCATTTGTAAATATGGGTATCAAATGAATGGAAATTCTTCAGCGATTGAATGTTTGTAGTTTTTTTCAGGATTCGTATACCCTGGTGACCTATATATCACTTTGAATGGTAACCACACATATGTGTAGGGTATTCATAGTCGGCTTAGACCGACTATAATTTTGATAATCCTAACTATCATAATTACACCTACTTTAAAATTTCCCATGTGATCTAACCTTCCCAACTGGTTTTCATTAATTTTCTTATATTTTATATTATTCTTGAGTTATAATTGCAACTTATCATATAATGTATGATTAGTAGCAAAATATGTTCGCTGCAAACGCATTTAACATTTACGAGAATCAAGTAAGTTTGTTACGCATTGGTTGAGTTGTTTGTGATAACAAATTTGTGTATTTTTTTAACATTCTTTTTATATTTTATATTATTCTTGAGTTATAATTGCAACAAATGAATTTAAAATTCATAATAATTGATCTTTGCTAGAACATAATATAATTATGCACAATTAAAAATACAAAATGACAACAAAAACCCACAAACGTTGCATAAGCCACCGTCTGTCGGTCTGTCTGGTGGCAACAAAGACAGACTCTGTGACATTAAACAACTTTCATTATGTAAGCAACAAACTAGCTGCACTTGACACAATAAATACAATAAATACTTGCGATAAATACCTGCTATTGAGTTACCAAACAAAGTGTTGTTGCCACGTTGTGCAAAGTCTCTTATAGTTCGATTGTGCAAAATTAAACAAAATACTATGTTGTGCTGTGTTATCTTTTAACATTTTAGTTATTTCAGTGGCACATAACTGTAGATAAAATGAAGCTATTACGAAAAATTTGTACAAAGAAATATAAATGAAGACCCTCTCTACCCACCAGTCTGTCATGTCTCGGAGAACTTCTATGTCTCGAAACATTCTTGATCTAACTTTTGATAAAACAAAAATTCGATCTATTAGTTTTATGGCTTCTAATTTTTAAATGTTCTTGTATATTAAAATTATGATTTTTACGCTAAGAACAAATATGTTTGTGGAATGATTGTGGCAAAAAAGAAAATGATAACAATCATAATTAAATTTCTTAGGTTATACATGGTTGACATAATTATTAAATATATTTTTTTTTAATAATTGCAGTGATTTTTTTATTAGGATTAATGACTATGATTCCAATAGTTTTTTTTTCCAGAAATAAAAATATATGTGAGGTATGATTGCTAGAACAATATTATGATTGGTAGTAATAATACCTTGTTTCCTATAATCTATTAATAACTATGCGTATATTTATCAAATTGTTTAAATTATGACAATGATAAAAGAGATGATTGAAATATGATTCAAAATATAAAAATTGTCTGTCTATATTAATGCTTAAATTATGTTAAACAATTGTAACAAACATAAACCATTTTTCTGTCTTTATTCTCGCAAAAAATTGCGGTGTTGTTCTAATTGTGTGGGGTATATATTTTTTTTTGTCTAAATTGATACCAAATTATGGACTATTTGGTGCAGAAACTTAAGCCCAGTTAAGAATAGAAGTGGTAAACCTTTGAACTATTTATAGAATTTAAAATTTAAATAGCAACTCTCACAAATCAAAAGGCAATCTATGTTTATTATAAAATATAACACGTACCGCCACAACTAGAACAGAATAAAAAAATATAAAAATTATTCCGTGGTGCAAAAATAAAAGTAGAATTAGAAAACTGAATGAAAAATGCATAACTGTTCATGCAAATTATATTTTTCCATGCAGCCAACAACAACGTCGACTATCTCAACAAATTCTTTAGAATTTCAACGCCATTTCAGGCCCCCCACATCATTAATAGAAAATTGTATGTACATTTTTTATAAAATTATGACAAACTATTTGAACGTGATGTTGTTTGTGGGGTAAAAGAAACAGCTGTAATGCATCATTAAATTTGGATGATATTATCATGATATATAACACTGTGTTACAGTCAAAATATATTTTATACATGACATTGATTCTCTAGTTGAGCTAAGAAGATCTCGCTTAGAAGAAATTTGCCCTATAAGCGACGTAAATATAGCAACCGAAATTAATTGCATTCATTAATCAATCCAGCAATAAAATTTACTAATTTAATGGTCAGCAATTACGTTTGCGTTAAATCAGCAATTTCGTTTGCTAATATGACTATTTGTACGTCAATGCAGCAAATTAATTAGTTGCTTTTAGAAAAAAAAAACTACGCCGACTAAATTATTAGCTGCATTAATGTACAAAAGTCATATTAGAAAACGTAATTGCAGATTTAACAAAGCATTGCAAATATTTTCATTAAATTAGTAAAATTCATTGCTGGCTGGATTGATTAATGAATGCAATTAATATCGATTGCTATATTTACGTCGATTATTTTTTCCTGTGTAGGATAGACATGGTCATGTTGATCATTTATCTTACTGGATTATGACAAAACAATAATTCCCCATAAATATCTATTAGGGTCCGTAACAAAAACTTCTTATACACCCTCAAAATTTCTTTTAAAGGGCCAAAACCCTTTCGTAGATTCGTTAATATATCTGTTGTTCATGCATGCAGTACATATTGGATTTATGTTTTTTTTTTTATTTTAGTTTAAAATTGATCTATATCACCTGTCTATATCAAATATTGATCTTTAATACCATATATTGAGGATGTTTTAGAAATTCTTGGTACGCAATTATTCTTCTCCTAATTAGCTCTTTAATACAAATGTTAAAAGTATATTAAATTTGTAACATCATTTTAACGGTGGATTGGTGGTGTAGAAAAACTTCTTCAAAGTTACATCAATCAAAGTTCAATCAACTTTTGTAATGGAAATTAAAAATATTTTGCATTAGCGCATATAACATTTGACATAAAGAGAAAGAAGTAGAAAAAATTGTAGTGTGCTTTGCAAAATGCATTTTATTTACAAATAACTTACACAACTACTCAATAGCAAAACACTTGAAAAATTACGTTCAACCACAAGTGCAAACTCAAGTGCAAACGTCATTGCATGACTGACACCGCTTGACAGCAACGGTTTTCGATTATTTTGAAAGTTTGCATAATAAGTTTTATGAATGGTGCAAAATATTATAGAATTTTGACCTTTTTCTTGCTTCAACTTCCCACATACTAAATTATTTTAAAATTTAAAAATCAAACATTTTTCCCATCGTCACAGCTGCCGGGCCGGGCCCCACCCTTCTTAAGCGCGACTTCATTTGTCGTCGCCTCATTAAATCTTTTTAGTTGCGCCTTCGCGTTTCACACTAAACTCACTCTAATCTTGTTCAACAGCTGCGCGTATTCCATGGAAATGAGTTTGTTTATCTATGAATCATTTTTTGAAATTTCCCAGCACCAAATACGAGCCCCCACCCACCCGCACTGCACAACTCATTATTGGCAACACACACTACATATTGGAGACTCAACTTGTTTTTGTTTTAATACAAACAAACATCATTTCATTTTCAGTCGTTGTCGTCGTCTGTGTTATTAGCCACTTTTGGTGTTTTTACCGTCTGAAAAATGAGTTCATTTGGTTGGTGCTTAACCCACGCATGCGCCACGAGTGCTTTTAAGTGCAGCTTTTTATGGCCAACCGCAGCACCTCTCATGTCACTTCTAAGCACAGATTAGCTTTTCAATTTGTTTTTAATGCGCTCTTCTTCAATAGATTTGAAATTTTAATGAAATTAAAAAAAAAAAAAAAAACTGAAATATATTTGATGGGATTTAAAGATTTTTTATAGATAAAAATAGTATAGATTATTTATACTTCAAAAACTTTGAAGATACCTTGGAGTCTTAATAATGCGGTTTTGAATTTGCCTGTCCGTCGTTTAGTCCATCTGTAAACACGATAACTCCAAAAATATTATATCCTATTGAATGGAATTTGAGATGAATATTTTTGAGAGTAATATTATGGCTATGTTCGAAAAAAAGCGAAATCCAACAAGTCTATCCCATACAAATCGCCTATATATTACTTTTGAAGGACCTATAATTCGTAATGTTCTAATTCGTGGAATAAAAAAACCATTTCAATTCATGTTTTAATAATTTTATTCAAAATTACAAAATAAATTGAATTTTTAATGAAATTAGTCAAAAAATGTTTTTGATTTCGTTGAAATTATGTAAAACAGTTAAAAAAAGATCTACTCTATGCCACATAATGCAAATTTAAAACCTTTTAAATTTGAAAAATAAAATCTAACAGTAATTAAGTCCACGTAAAATTAAAATTCAAAGAATATGATGGAACAAAGGGCTTATTTCATGTTTTTATAAATCCTTTAGAAAAGTCCCATTTTCAAGAACACCTAACACAAGAAGAAAAAACTGAATATACCCTTTCACTCTTAGTGCAGAGTATAAAAAAGCATAAAACAACATTTTGAATGGATAGAAAAGTTGACAACTTTTTAAGTGGTTGCCGCAAATATTGCGCTTTTTTTATTGTTGGACGCTTAATATTCGATGTTACCTAAAGAAATAAGCAAATTTAGGGTACAATCTACTGTATTTCTTTTGTTATACTTAAAAGGCTTTGTTAATTTGTTCTTTTATTCTTTTTATATTCGACACTTGTTTAACTTTGTTCAAGTGTCGAATGAAACATAAATTTGTGTGGGATTTTTACGTTTTTTTTTTGTTTCTTAACAATAGCTCTTAACCTTTTTTTATGCACTTTATGTGTAGGTATGATAACGAAATTAGCCTTGACAGTTTTTACGGTCCTTTTTTTTGGCATACTTTGAAATTCGTTTAGATTAAAAATGAGAACATGAAGATTTTTATATTTTTTAAAATCAAACACTTTGATTTTTTAATTAAATTAATTTATTAATTTGTATTTATTATTTGTTCAATTCCACGAATATATAACAACAAATTAAAAATGTTTGCATTTTAAAGAAATTCGTCTTTACAGAAAAAATAATCGACGTAAATATAGCAATTGCATTCATTAATCAATGCAGCAATGATATTCACTAATTTAATGAAAACTTTTGCTATTCTTCGTTAAATCAGCAATTATATGACTATTTGTACGTCCAGGTAGTTTAGTCGGCGCAGTTTCAGCAATTTTATTTGCTAAAACTGCGCTAAATTATTTGCTGCATTAACGTACAAATATTCATATTAGCAAACGTAATTGCTGATTTAACGAAGAATAGCAAATGTTTTCATGATTTTGCATCTTTAAATAATCTTTTCTCCGTTTTTGTCGTCTTCTTAAATTGCTGCCCTTTCATAATACCTCCCTTCTACTTACTGCCATCATTCTGCTTAATTTAGCACTCAACACTTAATCCACATATATTTATTTATCATCCCACAATAAATAATAAAGACCATTAAGTTAATAAAAGTAATAAAAAGTTATACTTTGTAGTTCTGTACTTCAATTATAGCTCCACTTTGCAATGCCTTATTCAGCAATCTCTGGATATCTCGCATCCCAACCACCATTTTCCAACAGACACTCAATGCATACAAATTTCTCTCAATTGGTTCTACAAACCTCCTCTGGTGGGTGTTTGTTTCAACGAGTTTGACTTGAAGTTTTCACCAAACATTTGGCATAAATCAACCCAACTTTATCATGCATCCACAAGTTATGTTGAGTCGAAGTGGAAGAGAAATAGAATTACTCGTCTTTCTGTTTTTTATTCATTACTTTTCGTTAAAACTTTTTGATATATTGCGGTTTTCCTTATTTTTTTTTTAAATTTATATTTGCTACTGTAGCAAAACACAAATTTTCTTTTGCTAAACTTGCGGAAATATTAACATATTCATCTGTATTCTTGGGTATTTTTTTTACGTTACCTACTTTTTGCATTATTCATGCTTAAACTTTTGATTTTATGATAATTTAATAATAATTTTTTAAAAACAATTTTCTTGATTGTACTCAAATTTTATTGTTGCTCTAGATTTTGATAATATGTATTTAATTTTTGTGCACCTCGAAAAAACCAAATGATAAAACAATGTGGAGGCTATATTATAGCTCTTAATTTGAGATTATTTTATTTTAAAATATCATAAGAAGTGTTTTAGCTGTTGTTTTTTTGCTTTTGTGTTTTTGCTTTTGTTTTTGTGTTTTGCTTTTGTTTTTGCTTTCGTGTTTTACTTTTATTTGTGTTTTAGCTTTTGTTTTTGTGCTTTTGTTTTTGTGTTTTTATTTTTGTTCTTCAGTTTTTGCTTTTGTTTTGTTTTTGTGTTTTTGCTTTTGTGTTTTTGTTTTTGATTTTGTGTTTTCGTTTTAATTTTTGTTTTTGTATTGTTTTTGTGCTTTTGTTTTTGTGTTTTTATTTTTGTTCTTGAGTTTTTGCTTTTGTGTTTTGCTTTTGTGTTTTGCTTTTATTTTTGTGTCTTTGCTTTGTGTCTTTGATTTTGTTTTTGTTGTTTTTGCTTTTAGTTTATGTTTTTGCGTTTGTGTTTTTTTTTTGGTGCCTGCTTTTAATTTGTGTCTTTGCTTTTGTTTTTGTATTTTTGATTTTGTTTTTGCTTTTATGTTTTTGCGTTTGTGTTTTTGCTTTTGTTATAATGTTTTTGCTTTAGCTTTTGTTTTTGTGTCTGTGATTTTGTTTTTGTGTTTTTACTTTTGTTTTCGAGTTTTACCCTTTGTTTTCGTTTTTTTGTTTTTGTTTTTATTTTTGCCTTTTTGTGTTTTTGCGTCTTTGTGGTTTTGTATTTGTGTTTTTGCTTTTGTGTTTTTGCTTTGTGTTTTTGGTTTGTGATTTGCTTTTATTTAAGTATTTTCAAAACGGTAAACGATTTTTGTATACTATAGCAAAGGTACTTTTGATCGAGATTAACATTTTGATCAGTTAGGCTTTCGGTTTTGTTTTTGCTATTTTTTTATTTAAATCTTTTAAACATTATTTCGTACATGTTTTTGTGAATTTTTATTGATTATTCATCCAACAACATATAATATTTAAATTACATTATTTTTTTTTACATTTTTCAACTACCTATATTTATAATTTAATTCAACGATCCATCCATCCATCTACATGGCTGGCTGGTTAACAGATGATGAGTGTCTGTCTGGAGTGACTGACTGACTAGCTAACTGACTGACTGACTGAATAACTACATGACTGACTGTGTGAAGAATGAGTCCAAAAGTCGTCGACGGCTGTGGTCGTTCGTCTCAGTCTATAAAATGCTGACGTCTGTTTCCTCTTCAAAATGAAACATTTTTTTTTTTTTCACAAACTTCTCTATCTACTGATTGTTGTTGCCGGACTTTTAGGTGAATTTATTTAGTTTGTTGGTTGTTGTGGCTGCTTTTCCAACAAACTCAATAAATTCACACATTTTTTTCGTTTTTACATAGTACAACATCAGCAGCATCAAAAAAAAAACAATAAAACTCACACCAGCAAATTTTGTTATAGGGTCTCAATTTGTTGTGGGGTCCAAAGTTCCATTTGCATTCTAAAGGGTTAAGGAGGCAGTGAGCGGCAAGGGTGGCAGTGTGAGAGAAAGAGTGCAATGGTATTTTTGCAAATAGTAAAAACTATACCTAGTAAATTTTCACAGCATTTTCATTGTGCTCTTTTTGTTGTTTTTATTTGTTGTTCAGTTTGTGAGTTCAGTTGCTGTTATTTTAGTTGTTGTTATTTTTGCTCTGTTCTGCAATTTGCTCTGGGGTGCTTAACGGAGCGTGCACTGTACTGCACTCAATTGCTCCCCAATAGTCACAGTCTCTTATTTTCCCCTCTACCTGGCACAGTGGGTCGGTTATCATTTAGACATTCCCTGGGGTTCCGGACGGGACGAGATATTAAAACTTTAATATCTCGAATGAAAATTAATGAATTTACTTGATTTGTGCATGTAGTATTTAAATAGGACTAAACATCTGCAAAAATTATAGAATTCTATACGTATAAATAAAATAATTGGCGTTCCGGATGGAAGTAAATATCGAGGTTCATATGGATATTCCAAAAAGTCAGCAAATTTTGCGTACAAATGTTTTTTTTCGAAATATTTGAAAAATAGTTGAAATAACGTGCTTTCTTTGTGTATTTACACTTTGTTCCTAAAGTTTATAATTTTTTTATAATAAATCACAGAAAAATTCCGGAAAAATTTCCGTATATAAATTATCAGTACGACTTTTGTATATGTGCACTTTCTTTCTTAAGCTTACAGTTATTTCATAATAAATCGCAGAATAATTCCGGACGTTCCGTATAGAAATTTGCACTTAACGGAAGAGAAATTTTTTTTTCAGATATTTAGATTCAGATATTTAAGATTCCAAATCCATCGTTATTTCAAAAATTTTAGCATTTTGAATTTTTCGGTCGTGGTTGACGTTTTTCTGAAAATGCCCATATGTAATACAACGATATACATGAGATATAAACTTAAAATTCATATTATATTTGTTAGATGTTAAATTGGTTGCTATACGTAATACCAAATTTGAAAGATATTTGCCAGCAATATTTATCGTATTTGTCGGATGTTTGTCTGAAAGACGATCTAAATAATTTGTAAATAACTTGAAATTTAGGTCTGGTATATCTTTGTTTTCTTAGTGGGTCAAGTTTTTGCACTTAGAAAAAAAAACATTGTCAAGTGCTTCTTAATATGGCATCAACTTTTGCATCTATGGTTTTAATAAAGTTAATTTTTTTTTTTGCATTTTGAGAACAAGTGAAAAAAAATGTTTTAGAATGTTTTTTTAGAGTGCTGATGTTTGCTATGAAAAAGTGAGAATTTTATCGTGTTTAATTCAGACGGTAGGTTGAAAATGATCGCATAATGTATATATTTTGAAATACAAACGGGTTCTGCACATAATTTAACATTGCTTAAATGGTGCCAAGTTATGTTCAAATTGCGATATTGTGGTAAAGTTGAAAACATTTTCTGGGGTAATGTGGGAATCGTAATTTAAGCAATGTTTGTTGTAATTTTAGTAAAAATATTGTATTATATGAATAATTTAATTGGTTAAGCCAAGAAAAAACATCAATTGTGGACACCAAAAAATGAAAAGCAACATTTTGACTTCACCTGATATAAAATCTAAATTGCAGAAGAATTATTTTTTCCCCCTGCATTAGCATTCTCTATTTATTACCTTATTATATTTTTTATCCTTAATATATTTAATTGTGTTGTAAAAAAACCAAACATGAAAAAGAAATACTAAAATAGGTAGGTAAAAATAGGTTAGGTAAAAATTTTAAACTTTTCCACTTTACCCTAACATTTTGCAACAAGTCCGAAATTGAGTTATTTTGAAATATCGCTCAAAAATCAATTAAAAGGCATATAAATGTTAATGCAAAAAGTTAGATCACGAACCCGTCTATGAAATAGACTCTTTAAAAGAATTTAAAAATTATTCAAATGAACTTTTTTTTGGAGGAAAATCAAAACGTGTCCTACTTTACCCTAGGCTCCCGTAATTACAAAAAAGCGCACCTAAATGTGAAATCTGTCCCACTGTGTGTCGGTCACATACAACACATCTCTATTTTCTAGTGCTGTTGTTGTTTAGACTGCACTTGACTGGCTCCCTATTTAAGGCACTAATATGTTTTAAATATTGTTTTTTTTTATTGAGTTTTGTTGGTTTGATTTAAAAATTACTCACACACTACGTAGGGCGTCTTCTCACACACAACAACAGCAACTGAAATGTCAAGTTTGTTGTTGGTTTAGTTTTTTTTTTTTTGCTATTGTTGCTGCTGATTTCCTTTGGCTCGCTCTCACGGTGTCATGATTCTTCTCAATGCGACGGACGGCTCGGCTCAGTTCTGTCATGCATTGGCAGCCATTGTTTTTGTTGCCTAATTATGCGCTTGGGAGTCGTTTTTTTGTGGTTGCAGGCACTTCCTGCACACGCATCGTCGTCCCTGCGCTCCAGTGTATCCAACGTTGCATAACACAGAGACCGGCGGCAGTTGTAACTAGTTGTCCGGATGCACAAAAAGCCAACCAGACATAGATAGAGAGAGAGAGGCAGACAGAGGGATGGAGTGAAAGAGATTTGTGTTGTACGATGTGATTGATTTGTTGACAATCAACGTATGACTCAACCACTTGACTTGTTGTTGGTTGATGCTGTCAACAACGAAAATCCGGAGAACAATGCCTAGATTATAAAATGGAAAACTGCCAAAATACATAATAAAATACGAAAAATGCAATGTAATTAAATTAATTTAAAAACAAATGACGCATATTTATAAAAAAAAGTTTGTTCTTCTTTAACCTTGTCATAGCCCGACTGTTATGATCAACATAATCTGGCCATAGTATTTTTTTCCTTTATAGGACAGTTACATGAAAAATTTGACTGGTCCAACATAATCTGTTCATAGTTGTTTTTTACATAATAGGACAGTCACATGAAAAATGTTATGATCATTTGTACAAGGTTAGTTGACAAAATGACAACAAATTCTTGCTCTGGAAAATTCATCGCCAAGACAATTCTTCTTCCTCGAGAATAGTCCCGGGAAAAATTTTCTTGGGAAAGTATTGTCCGGTGAATAACAACTTATATTAAATGTAATAGAATTGTTGCAATCTGTAATTATGTGACTACTGTCATTTGTCCTTCAATTCAATCAATCAATCAATAATTTAAACAAGCCAAACAAAAACATCTTGGTGTACAACAGCACCCAGAAAATTGGTTTGTTTTATTTCCGCAAAAAACTCGAGCACGAGCTTCGATGCTGTGTTGCTGGATTACCATATGTTTGTGGTTGCACTTGCGAAAGGAATGAACTGAACTCAGCAAAAGACGTGTTTTGCGTTGTATTTGATTTACCGCTACACAAGTGAGCGAAGAATGCAATAACAAAACACATGCAAATTCGGACCAAAGAAATAAGAGATCGCCTTTCTGCGAAATTATGAATTTTTCAACTTATATTTTTAATAGTATTCAAAATATCATCTCTCGTTAAATGCCATCTCTATTAATAAGAATAACACAAAGTCTGTCTTTCTTTGCAACTCATCGTGTTTTTTTCTATTTCGATCATCTTGAAATTTTTATGTTATTCCTTTTGGCATAAATAAAAAAATGTAAAAACTACTTGACTTCAGACAGTTGAAGAAGTCTTTTTAAAAGCAACCAACTAAAAAATTGTTACCCTGTGTATAAATATTGAATGCAGTTTTTTGTTTCAATAGATCTGCGAAATATTAAATATCAATCAGTAAAGGACCCTTCGCATGCTATAACAAAAAAAAGAGTCCTTTGTGTAAGGCTATCTGCGTGATGCAACAAACGAAAAGAAGGGACAACAAATGATATTGCATTTCATAAACTCAAGGACGTTGTTATAAATTTTAATATTTTTCATTATTTTTTAGCTACCCTCTTTTTGCATTTTCAGCTCTTTGTAATATTAAAAAAAGAAAAATCAATTTTTAGATTGACAACTGTTGTTTTTTTATAAATATTTCGAATATTTTTAAATAAAATGTAATAAAATCTCCAGAGTGCTTTATATTTATAATTCAACTATTGTATTTCTTCAAAGAAAAAAAATTCTTCAATTTGATGAATTTATTCATAAATATTATGAATTTTTTCACCAACTACCATATTCATCACATTGATACCATCGTTAATTAAATGACATATTAATGAATGCATTTATATATGAAAAAAATATTCAATACAATGAATTTGAATTGTCATATTGATGAATTTGTTCATAATATTTTTTCAAAAAAAAAAAAAATTATAAAATGTTGTAAAAAATTTATTATAAAAAACAGATGAAAAACAGAGAAAAAAATTATCCGAAAAAACATTTTTCGGACAAAAAAACAAAAATTGTCAAAAAAACTTTTTATTTCGAAAAGTTTTTTTTGATGAAATTTTTTTTTTCCAAATTTTTTTTATCGAAATATTTTGTTTTTTTTTCGAAAAAATTTTTTTACGATCATTTTTTTTTTTGACAATTTTTTTTTTCGGAATTTTTTTTTTTTGAACAATTTTTTTTTGTCCGAAAAATGTTTTTTCGGATAATTTTTTTCTATGTATAAAATGTGACAACAAATAATGAAAAACCAAGCAATTGTACAAAAACTATGTATGGCAATAAAATAAATCCAATTAAAAATTTAATTTCACAGTTCTAATATATTATTACCTACTTAAGCCAATTATAGCGCCAACAACAACGTTAATTGGATTAAGTATATCCAGAAATTTAAATTACAAAAAATCACAGATATGAACATTAAAAATTGTGCCAAGGTCATGAACGGGAACTAATCATTGTATTTTTTACCCTATCATGTCATCATGTATTCCCTAATAGGGTCGATTTCCACTAGGGTATACATATTTACATATTTATTATACATTTTTACATTATCAATTGTCAAATTAATTGAATTACATCATGAATTTTAACAAAATATTACTGTAATACTTATTTGTTATTATAAACATATTTCTATATGTGTATATGTTTTTTAATCTATAGTATACGCAGAGAAAAAATATATTTTTAATTATTATGGTTGTGGCAATCATATAACATAGTTGACGCAAATGCGAGAGATAAACACTAAACGACTAAATCATATCCACTCTCTTATCTGTCTCTTTTTGTTTTTTTTTTTGTTAATCATTGACATAGTAATTGCATGTTTGCAGTAAACATGATATTATTACTAACATACTAGAAATTATAGATACTACATACTAATCTTAAAATTTAAACAATATAAGATTTCATAAATCATTACATGATTAGCATAATCATTACCATATGATAATTCATTATCATGACTATCAACCATAATCTCAGCAATCACATTATGTCTGCTGCTGTTAGAATTTGTTTGTCTCAAGTATGCTATAAATATTACTAATTTTCTTTTCGTTTAGACCACAATTTTAAGAGTTGAAATTGTTGTCATAAATATTTTGTTATTTAATATTTTACAATATATATAAAAAAAAAAAAACAATATTATCAATGAGTGCAAAGTCCGATTAATTCAAATAAAGCAATAATTTAATACTTTGTTGAATATTTTAAATTCCGTTTTTTACTAGTTCACTAGTAATAATTTGTTATACACAAAAGACAGACATAATCTGTACATTATTCGTAAGCATTTTTATAGACATAATATGCCGCTAGTTTCTTTAAGTAATATTTTTTTTTTGTTGGTTTCTGATGATAATGCGATTCTGTTACACACGCCGTAATCACCTCCAGACTTTGGATTTCCTTTTCGAATTTATTTTAATGAATGGCGACTTATTATTCAAATATTTATTTTAATGCTTATGCGTTTTATTAATTTTATTCATAAAAGTGCAACAGGTTTCATGACTGTTCTTCATTCAGAGAATTTATTCTAATATTAAAATCATTTTGTAGTTACTTTATTTATTTTATTCAGTTAAAATGTAGCTAAATTGAGTTATGATGCAATAAATACATTTAATTGTAAACTGAATATCGATTATTTCGATATATACGGAGGGAAAAAAACTTCTAAAACTGGCGAGGAATTCGGATCGAATGAAAAATAGCAGAATTTCACTAATATCTATAAAACGCTACTAAAATTCTAGAATTTATCATCTGAATATTAAGAAAGCAAATTACTTAGTTATCAAAAAGTAAACAAGATTTATTCTACTGCATTCTGAGAAGTTAATTTATTGACTATTAAAAACCAAAAGGAACACGACAAATTGTTGGTGTACCCATTCTTCGCAAAAGGAACACGTGTTCATGTAACTGTTGTTGTTTTCATAGTTCCTGCGTTGTCTGTAATATTCGCTCGTATGCTTTGTTTTGCGATGTCCGTCTCTCATAAATAACTAAGAGCATTTATTCTAGATAAGAAGATCATGTTCTTAGGTCAGGTTCTTAGATGTTACTTATGAAGCTAACATAAAGCGTGATTTTGCTCTTGTAACTGGTCGGGATGTAATATGGTAAAAATTCAATGATCAGTTCCCGTTTAGGAGGTTAGTTTAATTTCTTTGGATAAAAATCGATTTTTTAATAGCTTTTTAATAGAAAATAAAAATATATAATATAGGCCTCGGCCTTATATATTGCCATAAATAAAATTCTACCGAACAAAAATTTTAATATGTAATATAAATAATTACAAAAATTCTTGTTTGAAATGTAAAATTAATATTTAAATTTTCAACGGAAATTTAAATTTAACAAATCGATGCCCCTTACGAAAAGCAAGCAACACCTTCGAAATTTGTATACATAAATTTTCAAACAAATATTTTAAACGTTTTAGTTTTCTTTGAGATCGTTTAAATGTTAATTATAAAAATTTTTAAAATGGAAACTGTTCAATCATTTTTGTAAATTTCGCAACACCAAAAATATTTGGGTCAACAATTTTACATTGTTTGTCTCTTTGTTATGTGATGGCTTAAGAAAATAACGTTCCATCATATTTAATTAGTTTTGAAAAACCGCCGCAATTCATTGAGCGTATAAACCAAAAGTCGTTGCTTTTAACTGTCTTCTTCCGTTTTATGGTTTTTACTTTTTACCTCTGCGATTTGGCCATTGGTTGCTGCTTCGAGTTGATTTTATTTTTTGTTTGATTATATTCCAATATTTATCTGATAATTCGTATGACAAACGGAAACAAACGAACTCCGTACTTTGATGTCGTCGACGTTCGGTTCGGTTCAAGTCAAGAAGTGTTGCGTCATGGCTCAAGGCCGTTAAAACGATGCGCTTCGCTGAATTTCTAATACTTCTTTTTGTTATTGTTAGAATTGTTTTTGTTGTAATTAAGCATGTGGCGTTTGTTGTGTAGTGGTCGGTCGCGTCGCGTCGTCTAGATGTCTGTCTGTCCTTCAGTCTGTGAGAAATTGTCACCGAACCTACTAAAGTAGTTGTTTTCTATTGTGTGGGGGTTCAAATGCTGGTGGGCTGAAAATTGAGTCATTTTTGAAAATGTATGGAATATTTTTGTTATATTTTTCTTGTTTTTTATTTTTTTAATTTTATTTTTTATTTTTTTAATTTTATTTTTTTTACACTTTTTAATATTACTTTTTTTATTTTAATAATATATTAATATTTTAATAATATATTCGTTTTTTATTATTTATTCGTCTTTTTTTATTTACATCTTTTATTTATTTTATTTTACATTATTTGATTGTTTTTTATTTATTTTATATATTTTTTTCTTATTTAAGTTTTTTTCTAATTATTTTATTTGTATTTTTATTTTTTTATACTTTGTTTTATAATTTATAAAAAATAAACTTTATTTAGGTTTTATTTTTGTATTTTGACATTTTAATAAAATGTAGACAGTTATTTCTTCGTATGCGTTTTTTAATTATTTTATTTATTATTATTATTTTAAATATATTTTTTTTATTATTTTTTATTTTTTTTATTATTTTTTATTTTTTTTTATTATTTTTTATTTTTTTTTATTATTTTTTAAAGTTTTTAGTTTTTTTTACTTTATTTTATAATTTAAAATTTTTTTTTTAATTTTTATTTTTTTATTTATTATTTTTTAAAGTATTTTTTTTTTACTTTGTTTTATAATTTAAAACTTTTATTTTTTTTTAATTTATTATTTTAAAGTTTTTTTTTTTACTTTGTTTTATAATTTAAAACTTTTATTTTTTTTTATGTATTATTTTCAAAGTTTTTATTTGTTTTTAAGACATTTTTTTATTTTGACATTTTAATAAAATGTAGATTATTTTTTTTTAGGTATGCGTTTTTTTATTATTTTATTTATAACTTTTTTTAATTATTTTTTTATTATTTTTTTTATTATTTTTTATTATTTTTTTATTATTTGTTTATTATTTTTTATTATTTTTTTATTATTTTTTATTATTTTTTTATTATTTTTTATTATTTTTTTATTATTTTTTATTATTTTTTTATTATTTTTTTATTATTTTTATTTGTGTTTTTTTTTTATATTTATTTTTTATATATTATTATTTTTTATTTATTATTTTTAAAGTTTTTAGTTTTACTTTGTTTTATAATTTCAAATTTTATTTTTATTATTTTTTTGATTTTTTTGATTTTTATTTAGAAAACGCATTAAAAAAATGTATAAATAAATTTTAAGAAAAACCTATAATTATTAAATATTTTAAATTTTATTTTTATAATTGTATATTATATATAATTTTATTTTTATAATTGTATATTTTATATAATTTTATTTTTTCAGCTTTTTTGAAATTTTATTAATATTTTTTTATTTTTTATTTCTAAATTTGTATTTATATATTTTTGAATTTTTATTTATTTTATATATATTGTTATTTCTTTTTTTAATTAAAACTAATTTTTATTTAAAATTTTTAAATATTTGCATTATTTTTATTAATTTTTATTATTAATATAATTTATTTTAGTCAGTTTTTATAATATATTCTTGTTTTGTATTGCTTAAATAGAAATTTAAACGTGTCCTCGAAATAAATAAAAACAGTTGTCAATCCAGCTACTGTTCCCACAACCGACCGTATTTAGCCTTACAAAGTTTACTAAACCAAGCCGCTCGTTTCAATTTGTGTCAAGGTTCTAAACTGTCTATAGGTCTATTCAAATGAACCAACATTAAAAACACTATCTATCCATATGTCGAACCAACCAAAAATAAGAAAAGTTCAATGTCCTGCTGTCAAAAACGTCAACAACCTACCTACCGCACAAAACGACAAAAAACCATACAACCCTCAACTGAGAAATAAATAAATTTAATTTAATTAAGTTCGTGAGCATTTATTTGATATTTACCACATCTGTAACACACAGCATACTACAAAAATCTCAATCATATAATTGAACACTTCAGAACCATTAATATGTTTTTTTGTTTTAGAACGCGTCATACTGCGTCCAAACATCGAAACAATTTCGCGGTCATTTTATTATTAACTGCATGTTTTTTTTTATAGAAATACAACATATAACTTAGAGAGGGGCGTTGGGGACAAGAGATGCCTTCTAAAAATATATGGATTTTTCATTTTGTGAAATTCTATAATTCGATCGACATTGGAAATTTTTTTTGTTGGCAAGTTTGCCAAATTTTCGGACAGATTTTTCATTATTTATTTTTGCGTTTTCAATTATTGTATTTTATCTAAAAATATATATTTAATACAATTAGTTAATATTGTTTATTTAGTCATTATATATTTTTATTTAGTACTTTTCAAATAAAATGTGGCAAACAAAAGTGCGCGGTTTTACAAAATGGATTTACTACGCAATAATTGAAAAATTTCAGGAAAGAAAAAAAAGGCAAGGAAAAAGAAAATCAATGATCCGTTCCAGATCTTGGCGCTAATATAAATTCTAATTGGGATTTGCCTCTATTGTTTGAGTTTTGAGGTATCGTACAACCAAATAAGTAGGGAGTTAATGGGTTTTTACTCTATAATAATTTTATATGGTTTGATTTATATTATATGCCAATTGCTATGAAAAATGCATGAATCATTTTTATGCTTATATTAATGTCATAATTCTCCTGCGTCTTTACATGAGTTCTACAGTTTTAACTCCGAATTGTACGAATCCTTTTAATATATTTTATTATTGATCCGCATCCCTAATATAAATTCGAAATTAATAAAAATATTACTGAAAATTTTATTACAAATCAATATTGCTGACAAACAAAATTGCCTCAACAATATATCGTCGTGTAAAACTGGAGTAAAATCAAAAAACCCATTTTAGAAATTAAATTTCATTGACAATTTTGGCATCAAAAGATGTTCTCATCTTTACCCTAGTGGAAATTTGCGCGATGCGCCATCGGGAAATGATCGGGGTTTCGTCAGGTAACCCCTATTAGAGCAAATTTGATCATTGCCTTGTCATGCCCTTATCATGCTCACCATAGCAGGGTTTACATTATCTAAACAGCCAATGGTCCCGATCAAAGCTACATTAGTTGTTCCTCATAAAGAAATTTTCATCGGGCAATGATCAGGTTTCAATGAGGTATGATATTTTATTTCATCGGGTATTTGTAGTGCTTTCGTATGCTCATGTTTTAACAAGGCAATGGTCAGATAAATAATGATATGGGGAATTACCCGATCAGTACATGATCATTGCCTGAGGTGAGTACATGATCAGGACACTGCGTTACAAGGACATCGTGGGCCTCGTCATATCCCGATCATCTCAAATAATGACATGATCAGTTCATGAGCATGGCCCTAACAAAATTTCTACTAGTAGAGGCAAAAATTAGAATAGAATTTCAACTTTTTAAACGGCTTTCTTTTGACTTTGTTTCATTCGAAATATTTCTCACATAAAAACTCGTCCTTAAATCGATATATTTTCGCGTTAATTGCCCATTTCCAAATTTTCATAGAACTGATGAAAACCCCGTTAAGTTAGCAAAAGCACAAACCACATTCGTTAGAAATCACAAAACGTTGAACATTCGTTTGATTTCAAAAAAGTTATATTTTTAAATTTCTGCGATGTCAAAGTTTCTAACTGCCTCGTTCTGTATTTCGAAATGAAATACGCTATTAGGCGAATCTTACGAAAATATCATTTCTGTACCTATACTCAGATGACAATAACTAAACACCCAAGAATTTCAGATTATACACAATTTGACCCTAAAGTTTGTACTATAAAGTACCACAAAAGCGCTGTGAATAAGATGCATGGAGGTGCATAAATAAAACATAATTCATTCTTGATATTTAAGATTATTCAAATTCTGACACTAAAGTTTTCATTAAGAAGTATCGCAAAAGTGACATTTTAAGTGACCAAGACACTGGAAATTAAAAAAAAAAACATAGTTCGTTTAAAAGTCGTACCTTCCATATATCATTTGATACGAATACGAATTTTGATTCTGAAGTTTGTACTATAAGTAATGACAAAAGTCTTATTTTTAAATGAGCACTGTGTTCAAGTTTTTGATGGTGTAGGAATGAAAATGAATTTGTTGAAAAAGTAATTTCTACACCTATCCAACAATGCAATTCTCCAGATATTTCAGATTATTATAATGTTCACTATAAAGAACCACATAAATGATATTTTAAGTGACCGTTGCGACCAAGATTCTAGAGGTGCACGAATAAAACACAGTTCGTTGCAAAGATAATTTTCTAATAGGGTAAATTTTCGACTAGGATACACTCAAAATAAAAAGTCTGTAACAGTAGCAAAAAGGGTTGCCAAAATAGCAAAAATGCTTGCTGAAAAGAGGAATTTGATTAATTTGATTTTGCTAAAAAAGCAAGTGACACTTTGTTGTTTCAGCTAACTTTTTTTATGCTATTAGAGCAGACATTTTTAGCTGTTTTAAGTAATTATTTTTTTTAATTTGTTATATACTTTTACTTATATATTTATATATTATAAATTTTCTTTATTTTATTCTTCTTTATTTTTACTTTTCCCCTCGTGTATTCACATGTAACTATTTTACTCTTGCATGTGTGCATTATTATTACGTAGAAGAAATTTCTGTTTTAAATAAATATGTTGTCGAATACGAATCTACGAAAAATGTCTCGTGACTATGGCGCCATCTACACCATTTACAAATGAAATTCAAAAAAGACCATTTGAATTTCAAAAGACATTAATTGAAATTCAGAAATTCCATTTACAATTCAAAAGACATCAATTGATTTTCAGAAATTCCATTTGAAATTTAATAGACATCACTTGAAATTCAGAAACAATATTTGAAATTCAAAAGACACCAATTGAAATTCAGAAATTCCATGTGAAATTCAAAAGACATCAATTGAAATTCAGAAATTCCATTTGAAATTCAAAAGACATAGTTTGAAATTCAGAAATTTCCATTTGAAATTCAAAAGACATCAATTGAAATTTAGAAATACTAATTGAAATTCAAAGACACCAATTGAAATTCAGAAATTCCATATGAAATTCAAAAGACATCACTGGAAATTCAGAAATTCCATTTGAAATTCAAAAGACACCAATTGAAATTCAGAAATTCCATTTGTAAATCAAAAGACACCAATTGAAATTCAGAAATTCCATTTACAATTCAAAAGACATCAATTGATATTCAGAAATTCCATTTGAAATTCAAAAGACACCAAATGAAATTCAGAAATTCCATTTGAAATTCAAAAGACATCTAGTGAAATTCGGAAATTTCCATTTGAAATTCTGAAATTTCCATTCGAAAGTCAGAAATTTCCATTTAAATTTCAAATGAATATTTAAATTTAAAATTAAATATTAATGGTATTTTGTAGCAATTTCACTAATATCAATCATCTTCTTCAAATTTAAAAAATAATTTCGCTGGTTTGTTATTGTTTAACTTTCAAAAATTAAAACAAAAAAAAAATAAATAAAGAAATAACAAAATTACCAAATTTTTATTGCAAATATTTGTGGTTATTTAATGATGTAAAATATTTGGAATGCCATTGTGTTGTGTGTGTATGAAAAGCACACAAAAAAAACAATAATTAATAATTAATTATTTCAAGTGCCTGTTGGCATAAACTACAAATAAACAAAAAAATAGCGCCATCTAGCGGCATAGCAAATGTTTGGATGCTTTCGCGCTGCGTGCGATGGTTACTACTCACACAAATATTTTTATTCTATTTTTTGTATAATTTTTTTCATATAATTTTTTTATTACATTTTTCACTTTTTGTCTATTTTTTCATATATGTTTTACCACATATTTTTTCATATATTTCCTCACATATTTTATTAAAATTTTTGTTTTACTCATCGCGCACGTGTTGCTGATAAAGCGGCCGCCGAAGATACTCACTCGCACTAGTACCCAGTACCACCCGCTGGGTCTCGCAGTATCTCAAGGTTGTTTCAAAGAATTTTCACTTCACATAATTGCAAAGTTTGTTTGTTGTATTGTTTGGCATTGCATCGTTTGGTGGTATTGTGTGGTATGCCCAACAGTTGGCGCCACTCGTTGCCTACAACTGCTGCTACAACTGCTGCCTGCCGTTGGTGGTGCCGATGCCGTTGCTACCGCCGCAACTCGCGGTTTGGGTCATTGAGTTCATGCGCTTGTGGTTCAATTCTTTTAATAGGTTTGTTTACTCTGCAAGAATTTAAATATTATTTTAGACAGACAGACTTCGAGATTTCGACAGCTTGCCTAGCGATAAGTTGCGCAGATTTCAGCATAAATTATTCGTCAGCAATACACAACACGCTCAAAGATAACTCAGGATTTAGATATTTTTTCAAGTGTTTATTATTTTCACTTTTGTGCCGCTTTATAGAAAGAAAACAGTGTCTGGAGTTTTTTAATCTTTATGCAGCGAAAATGATTTTGAAATAATACAAATTAAAGAATTCGAAAACGGTACCCAATCATTATATCCCTAGTAGAAATTTACCCTAATAGGGTATACTAGACTGACAATGACTTTGTATGAAAAAAAAAATCATCGAGTTTAATTTTGAAGATCACCCCCTAAAAATGCTCTATTGTTATCCGATTTTTTTTTTATTTATAGTTTCTTGAAAAGCTAATAAAATTTTCCAACTGATAACTTACCCACTATTTTAGTTTAATGGGTTTGAGAGACATAATTTCAATACTATTTTGAAATGATCGATTTAGGTACACTCAAAATAAAAAGTCTGCTATTAATAGCAAACTCTGACTGCTAAATTTTAGCACACTTTAATTTGCATTTACAGCATACTTTTATCTGCAATAGCAAACTGTTTGCTGGGAATCTTAGTTCTGCTAGTCATCAAGATCGTGCTAGTGTCATTGGTGTGCATATTGATAGTGTAGCTAACCTGCACTAGATGGCGCCTTAGTCACGAGACGCTGCAGCTAAATGTGTCTATAATTCGTAGTCTCTTATTCGACAACATGTTTTTTTAAAGGAGATATTTCTTATACGTAATAATAATGCACGCATGCAAGAGTGAAATAAAGGTAAAATAAAAATATGAGATAAATAAAAATAAATATAATAAAAAATAATAATATAAAAATAAAAAAAGTATATCAGAAATAAAAGAATATTAAAATACAAAAAAAAAAAATATTTTTTATTTTCTTTTTTTATGAATTGGAGTTAACAGCAAAAGATTTGTTAAAATAGCTAAAATTGTCTGCTCTAATAGCATAAAAAAAGTTCACTGAAACAGCTTTCCTCTTTTCAGCAAACATTTTTGCTACATTTGGCAACCTTTTCTGCTACTGTTACAGACTTTTTATTTTGAGTGTACGAAAACGCCTACTTTGAGGTCGGCGGGTCCATTTCCCATATTCGGATCTCACTGAAAATTCTTCACATCGATTTTCTTATCCTCTCGATTCGAAATCATGATTTTCCATTGTCAGTCTAATGGTATACATGGCATACGGATAGGAAAATTGGTTATCTTCATAAATTCCGCCAAATGGATCTAAAGTCTTGATCCCTCGACCTCTAAGAACCGTCAAAAACAGGGTTAAATGAGTTGATATATTTATCAAAACGGCTGTCCAGAGCAAAACTAAAATGTTAGCTCTCGATATGGTTCTATTACTTCGAAATTAATAAACTCAAAGATGCATCAATTGAAAATATTTAAATTTCAGATGGCAAGTTATGAATGTCGATGCAATTTCAAATGGAGAGCTATGAATTTCATTGCATATTTTATGAATTTCAAATGCAAAATTATGAATATGAATTGATGTATGCTGAAAATCCAATAGAAAATTCAAATTACAGCTGATGTTTTGAATTTCAAATAGAATTTCTAAGTTGAAATTGATCTTTTTTGAATTACACTGGGAAATAGTGTAGTTTAAACTGTGTTTAATTTAAATATGTGACTGAGAAACTTGATCTTAATGTGTTTTAAAGCTTTTTTTTTAATTTCTTTGAAATTTTTGAAATTTTAAGGGCCATTTTCACAATATTCAGTTAAATGTTTCAATTCAATATATGCTTTGGGTAACTCTAAGTTAAAGTGGCAGTTAGTGCTTAACCGAAGAGGATGAAAACGGCTATAAGTGTTGTATATATTGTCTACTGGGTTATTGCATTACAGTTCATTGTAAACATTTATTGCCTGCCACTATGCGCCGCACATTGCCAATTAATATTTCCAATTCAATAAATATTAATAATAACAAAACCATTTATTACAACAACAAAAACTCGTAGTCAACATAAACAAAAACTACAAAAACAAATTACAGAACCATGAGCTCAAAACACAAATTTAAGACGAATTTTTCCAAATTTATTTTTTGTTTTCTGTTTGGTGTTTATTATTGTTGCTGCTGGAATAATAATTACAAAAATAATAAAAATAACAACAAAAGTATCAATCAAAAAATATTTAACATCGAACATGAATAAAACGCAGTTAAATGTTTTTGTTGTAACCACAACGTCATTGTTGCTGTTACCTTCAACTGGCAACATTTTTTTACTTTGTTAATGATTTTGATTTGAACCTTTTTTTATAGTTTATTCTGTGATTTGTGTTGTGACCAATTAACAAAGGTAACGAGAAGTTATTAATGTTGAGTTTTACGTTGTGCTTTAAAGCTTTTTGGCATTTTAGTTACACTTGTAGCAAAGTTCATTAAATGCTTTATTCGAATTTGTATGTTTTTAATTTTTTTATTACCACATTTTGAATACTCTTAACTTTTATGATTCTGAACGCACTAATTGTTGCCAGTGTCAGGCGGAAGATTTTTTCTCATATTAGCTACAACCTATTTTTACCTTTCTTACCCTGCCTTGACTCGGTTGAGCTCATTATGCAGAAGACCCCTTTTAAAACGTACCCCCATTCCATTACAACAACACCCCATGACAGCGTCTAAAGCTGCTAAGGTCACTCCTCACCGTGTCGAGTGATGTGACTGACGACAATTAAGCGCTCATTAAAATTAATTATTTAATGTGCACATCGAGGACGTCGTATACGACCCAGTTACACTATTACACGGTGGAAAAAACTACTAAAATACAGATGGAATCAAATAAATTCGAGTCGAATTTCTCTGTGGTTTATTTTCTTTCGTGTATTTCCGTTTCCGTACCCTTAAAATGTCTCATTTGAATACTACAAACTTTGGCCAGAAAGGAGAGGGTTTCAAAAATGTAAACAAGAGATATTATTCTTGGTATTCATTTTTTTCATAATTAAGAAATTGAGTTTTTTTTAATATTATAATTAATATTAATTTGATGATGAAATTATTTTTGATAAAATCGTGACGAATTTCTCTTCAGTTTTAGCAGTTTATTTACCTTCGTCTATTATACAGCTTAATGAAAACTTCTTGGTTTCAAGAAATATAGCTAATTGATTAAATAAGTGCATATATTCTTGATATGCAGAGGTTAATATCTCGGGTATCAAAAATGTAAACAAGTGATATTATTCTTGGTATTCATTGTTTTAATAATTAAGAAATTGTTTTTTTTTTTAATACTATAATTAATATTAATTTTATGAAGAATATTTTTTGATAAAATCAGAACGAATTTCTCTGCAGTTTTAGCAGTTTATTTTCCTTCGTGTATTTCTGTCTCCGTTCGCAGTGCCTTTTGAAATGTCTCTCTTTGCGCGCGGCCGCATAGAAATTTCTTTTAAATTCTACAAAATTTGGCCAGAAATGAATCAATATAAAACAATGAATGTCCGTGAATCCAAAACTTTTAAAATCCACAAGGATACAAGGAGTATACAGAGTGTTATACAACTTAATGAAAAACTTCTTAAATTTAAGAAACAGTGCTACTTGGTTATCATAAAAAATAAAACAAAGAAAACTATGCAGCAATTAATGTCTTGGCTATCAATAAATATTCTTGATATGCAGAGGTTAATATCTTGGGTATCAAAAATGTAAACAAGATATATTATTCTTGGTATTCATTGTTTTAATAATTAAGAAATTGTTTTTTTTTTTAATACTATAATTAATATTAATTTTATGAAGAATACTTTTTGATAAAATCAGGACTAATTTCTCTGCAGTTTTAGCAGTTTATTTTCCTTCGTGTATTTCCATCTCAGTTCGCAGTGCCTTTTGAAATGTCTCTCTTTGCGCGCGGCCGCGTAGAAATTTCTTTTAAATTCTACAAAATTTGGCCAGAAATGAATCAATATAAAACATTGAATGTCCGTGAATCCAAAACTTTTAAAATCCACAAGGATACAAGATGTATACAGAGTGATATACAGCTTAATGGAAAACTTCTTGATTTTAAGAAACAGTGCTACTTGGTTATCAAAAAAAAAAAATAAAACAAAGTAATCTATGCAGCAATTAATGTCTTGGCTATCAATAAAGTAATCAAGATCATTTACTTCTGAGTCTTATTTTTAATAATTAAGAAATTTGCTTTCTAAATATTAAGAAGATATATTCTAGAATTTATCTTCAGTTTTATTTTGCTCCATGTATTTACATCTTCGCTCGCAGCGCCCTTTTTAAATTGTTACACATGGCGCGCGGCGCCCATTGAATTTCCTTTGATCCCCACAAACCCTGGCAGCAAATGAGTCACTAGAAAATATTGTCTGTATGTCATTGAGTCCGTCCATCCGTAAGTCACTCAGTTAATGTCTAGTTATCGTAATACATTTAACTTTATTGTGCACACTAGAAAAACTAATTGACGCCTGAATCATAAGTTTATTTTTAAAAGCATATAGAATAAAATAAAAGAATTCTCAGGAAATCACAAATTGAATATATTATAGAAAAAACATGCATACAATTCACGGAATTGTTTATAGAAGTGAGAAGATCTTAATTGAACTCTGAAGACGATAAGAATAAAATAGAAATGTCAATCGAAATTCTTTTCAAAAGTTTCCTTTTGATCGTAGCAAAGTTTTGTATCATTTAAAGTGAAATCAAACAAATACATTTTAGTAACATTAATCAATTAATTTAATATTTTGTAATATATGAAACCAACTAAGTCACATAGATTTAATTGGTTTTAAATTATTACTACCATTACGGAATAGAAAATATTTATTTTTAATATGAAATATATTAAATAAATAAGATTTATGAATTTTTGGAATTTTGAATTTTAGATTTTTAAATAAAATAAAACCAACCTTAACAAATTATGTGACGTAAAGTTTAAAATAAATATTACTCAATCTGCATTTTTAATTATTTTTTTTAATCAATTTTTTTTACCTTTCTTTGCAGTTTTCTTTAAAAATCATCAGCATGCAAGCTGAAACCAACATCATATCTCCAACAACAACGCCCACTCATAAGATTAACTAACTGAATCACAACACTCGAAAAATGACTTAACTAAATGCCAATTAATTCTAAATTTAAAATATAACAAAAATCTAAACAAATCAAAAAAAAAATCATTAAAATGCTTCAAATAAAAGGTTGTGAATTATAGGAAACATGGCTTAAATGCAAAACAATCACTGTCATTTTTCGCACGTGCAACAACAACAACAAAAAATCACACTTAACAAAAACTCTGCATTATTCTCTTATTCACACCACGCAAAATACTCAGCAGCTGTTTAAACTAAATAGTTAGAGAGCGAAATAAAAAAAACACAAAATGAATTCAGTCATCTCCGCATTTAAAACAAAGAAGAACGCGTCTGGTGGCAACGCTTCCTCTACAAACGCAGCCGTCGTCGCCGCCGCCGCTGCTGTTGCAAGCAACGGCGATAAACTTAATGGCGGCAGCATTCTGCACATCACCAGCTCCGCCTCCAATCATCATCTGCACCATCATCACGCCAGCAAAAAGTCCATAAACTCGCAGGACAACGGCTATCAGTATCTGCGCCACATACGCGAAATCGATTCGGCGACCAAAATGTTGTCGCCCGTCGCCGTAACAGACGAGCTGCTCGAACAGGAGCTACTGTCATTTCGGCCACCCAGCGTTGATGTTGTCGACCATGCGGTGGCGGCACCGGCCACAATGTTGCCGCCAATGCAGAACGCAAGCGATGCAGCCAACAGTGCCGACTACAACATGAACGGCGATGCCAAATGTTTGTCAGCAGTCGCCGCCATTTCCATGGACAACGGCAACTGCAGCGAACACATAAATGGTCATCGACTTAATGTTGCCGTCAGTACGACAAAACAGTTGGCAGACACCGAAGCCGACGAGGAGGAAACAGTCGCCTGCAGCAACAGCAGTGAGAACGCAAAAACAAATGGCGCAGATGCAGCCGTCGCCGCCGCCAGTCCGGCAAAGAGTCTGAGCTCCAGCATAGGCAGCAATTCTAGCAGCAGTTCGAGCATAAGTCAGAGCAGTTCGTCAACGTCTTCGTCATCATCTTCTTCGTCGTCCTCCTCCTCATCGAGTTGTGATGTCACAACAATTGTTGCTTCGCCACCCAGCACAACACCGACGCTGTCCAGTTCGCCCAGTGCACCTGCGACGTCGACTACATTGTCGTCGTCGTCATCATCGTCCGAGAGCAACAACATTTTTCTCCCACATCTGGCCAACAGCGGCATTACGTTGCCCATCATCATGCCAAACGGCAGCAGCGGCTTAGCGTCTATGCCGCCGTCCAGCAATTCAGCGGCTACAACGCCGAAGCATGCGCGCTACTCGAAGCCACGCCTGAGTTTGAGTCGCTTCATCAATCATTCGATGCCCTCGGTGCATGGACGGCCACAGCTGAGCACTGTGCCGGGTGCTGCAGGTTGCGGCGTCGGTGTGGGTGGTGCAGCGCCGGCGAATGGTGCGACGACGAATCCACCAAAGCGGCTGTCGACGCATCAGCGCAATTTGAGTCTGGATTTTCGGTGAGTTGATACTTCTTAAATCGTGATTTGAGCAATTCGGATAATAGAATTAAAATTCAAAAACAGCACAGTGGATAAAATGCTCACTTCAATAAGTTGTTATCCATAGACATGGATATTGTTTAATGATATTTTAATTTATGCTAAATTTTTGACATCTATTGAATTTTGTATTTAGTACAATGTATTTTAAAACCTTTGGCGGATAAGAATTAAAAATTGAATATGATTATTTCGCCGACTGCCACATAAAAATATTACAAAAGAATTCTTAGATATTCGGATAAAGTACATAATTTCCAATGATACATTAATATCAATCATATGTATTTTTCAACACAAATTATATTGTAGATAATTTGGATAATGCGTATTTTCGTTTTAAATTGTTGTAATTTATCATTTTAAGTATGTATTAAAAACAAATGTTAATAGATGAAAAATGTTTAATATTCCATATAAAACAAAAAATGTACAAAAAATATATTTTATCCATGTTAATTAAGTTTCAGATATTCGGAAATTGTCTTAACTTATCCAGCAACTAATGTATAACATCAAATATTCCTTTATATATTTTTATAACTGCAAATGACCTTGCGGATAATATGGATAATGCGCATTTTCAATTTAAAGTATTGTAATTAACCGTTTTATGAATTAGAAACAAGTTAAATATGTGGAAATGTTTATCCGCACTGTGTATTATTGGTTATGCAATAATAAAGGTGCAAACAAAATATATTTTATCAATGCGAAATCAGTTTCAGATATTCGGATAATGTGTAAAATTATCCAGCAACTCATGTATAACAACAAATATGCAATCAAATATTTTTTTTCAATGCAAATTACTCTACGGATAATTTGGATAATGCGTACTTTGGGTTTTATTTATCTAATTTATCAATTTATGAACAAACAAATCGTCAACAAATATATTTTAGCACTGCAACAAAAGTTTATGATATTCGGATAATGTGTATAATTATTTAGTAACGGATATTTAACAAGAATCTTGCAAAATTATATTTTTTTAATGCAAATTACCTTCGGGATACATTGGATAATGCTTTTTTCGCTTTTAATTACTGCAATTAATTTTTGTTTCAATCAGGAAACCGTTCTGTATGTTAAAATATTTATTAGCACTGTGAATAATTTGCAATAATTCCATGTAAAACACAAATGTAATGATATTTTTGTATGAATGCTATATGAGTTGCGGATATTCGGATAATGCATATAATTATTCAGCAACACATCTATATCAAGAATAAGCATATTTATTTATTTATGAATACAAATTAACTTCTGGATAATTTGGATAATGCTTTTTTTTACTTTTAATTACTGAAATTAATCATAGTTTCAATTATGTAACACTTAAATATGTAAAATGTGTTTATCTGAACTAACTAAAAAGTCTAAAAACTTTATTAAAAAAACCTCAACATTTCCGCACACTGTTCAAAGTTCATTAACATTGCGAATGGTTCCCTTGAGTCCTACGTTGGCGTGTTTCTTAATTATATTCTCTTGTGCGCGCCGTTTCATGTCATTTGAAAGCAACTTTACATTTCACTGTTTATCCTGTCGACGCAGATAATTGCGAACAGCTTGCTGTAAACTTTTCCGAACTGATTTCATCATCAATCAGTAATCATTAAAACGATTCGTCGTCCGTCGTTCAGTTCTCTGCTTTTTCTTGCTGGCACTCGACACTTTGTCTACGTTATCCGTCTGCTCAAACATATCGCATCATCAATTTTATCCTGATCACCGGCCGCAGTTGGAGGAGCAGCTGCTGCTGCTGATTCTGCTACTGTTGGCATGCCTGATTTTGCTGCAACTTACTTGCAATCTGTACATTTATTGCTGGCATCGTAAATACCAAGTTACACAAGTTAAAACTGACTTTTTTTATTTGCGCTTTCAGCAAGGATCACGTTGTAAGCGGCAAGGATAAGGCGCGGTTTTATTGATACTTTTATTTTTTTTTCTTTTCATTGCGGTTTATGGTTGGTGTGCAAAATAATTAATGCGTTTATTTTATTTATCAATTCTGTGGCTGATTTAAGTTTATTTTTAAGTTTTCTACACTGAAAAATGTTTATAATAACGACGAACATATTTATTGAAATGCAACCTACTATAAATCTCATAATATTAGTTAACAAATTCATAAATACTATGAATAACTTATAAGTAGTATGAATAATTCATAAATACTATGAGTAATTCATGAATACTATGAGCTATTCATAAATACTATGAATGGTTCATATATATTGAAACTCAACCTACTACACATTTCATAATATTAATTAACAAATTCATAAATACTATGAGTAATATATAAGTAGTATGTATAATTCATAAATACTACGGATAATTCATAAATTCTATGAATAGTTCATAAATAATATGAATAATTAATAAATTCGATGAATAATTTATAAATACTATGAATGACTCATCAATACTATGAATAATTCAAAAATACTATGTATAATTTATAAATATTTACTATAAATAATTCAAAAATACTATGAATAACTCATAAACACTATGCATGTTTAAAAAATATTATGAATAAGTTAGTTTTATAAATTTTTCACAATAATCGGCTGCTGATTTTGACTGAATACCACTATCACATCTTAAAATACAAAAACTCAAAAATTACATTTCCATATTTGTTCTTCTAATCATAATTATAATTATCGTACTTTACAAATTCCCGCAGTTAATTAAGTCTGTCGACTCAAATTGTTAACATTAACCTCTCTGAGGAATTCTCCACACAAGTTACAACAAATTTCAAATTTAAATTAATTTGTTGTACGCAAATTTGCTCCAGATTTCGAGAGTATTCTCTAAACATGCTTTATGCACTTTAAGTTGATGTTGCTTGTGCAGCCGAGTAGAGCAGAGCAGCAAATGTAATTACGAAAATGTGCGAATAAACAAAATTTTGTATTCTGTATTTCTGACCAAACTCAATCGATTGCTAAGGGTACCAACTCAGCAAAAACACGACTAAAACAATGCATGAGCTGCCAAAATAGAGTCTTTACTACATCTGTTCTTGATGTTTATCGAAAAGTCCAAACATTTTTTAATTCAGCCATACTGTAACGAGTTTCAGATATACCCAAAAACTATTTTAAATGTAAATACGTGATTGGTAGATCTGTCTGTATCAATTTTTACTTTATCACTTAAAACACACAAAATTGGTTTTTGGTTGTACTAAACTCAGGTACCTCTATAAAAATATGCAAATTATATTATTTTGTAGCACTCTGGTATTTATTTTAGTCGAGAAATAGTTACAAAACATCTTATGTTAAACTTTTTAAATATTTATGTGTTCCGTCTCATTGGTATGAGTGATTAGTAGGTGGTATGCCTTTTTAACGCCTTTTTAACTTCAGTGTGGCATGAACCACAAGTTACCACTTACATAATAGGGCTATTGTTCAACACAATTTCACGGCACAAGTGTTTTTCAATTAACGCAAATTAATGCCCGCCCTGCTGCTATCCTTTTTCGAAATTCCTTAACTCATTTGCTATAAAACCAGCAACCAAACCAAACTGAGCCACCACTTTCTGTTTGTGTGTATCACATAAATGTTTGAGATTGCCCCAAATACCACACACACAAAACTTCAGCATGCTATGCCTTTGTAGCCTAAATTCTGCCAGGTTTTACCAAAAATACCAGTACTCCCTAGTTGTTCCGCCTGCTTCTCATTTATGTGCCAAGTTTTTCTTGGTCATTTCAGCCAACCTGCTGTCGCTGCAATGAATAGGCTTTTGTTGGCTTCACACTGCCTTGTTCAGTTCTATTCGTTCATGCTTCACAGGATATTTGCAATTTGCTGTTCATGGCTCTGTCTCAATGTCCTGGCAACATCATTTCGATGTCGATATCATTCTGGTGAATGTCTATCTGTGTTGTTTGTTTTGTTTTCTTATGCAAATTAACATTGAGACTTGTTAGCCACAGTTAAAAACGACAACTACATCTAACACAATATTGTCGGGTATTTTGCCAAATGATGCGGCATTTGATTTGGAATTTTGATTAATGCTCTTGACATAACGTTTTGTGTGGCCTCTGCTCTATGTAGATAACAAATACATATTGTTGATTTAATGAAATTAATATATTTTCTCTCGTATTGTTTAACAATATTTTCTATGTATATTATAGAAATTTCATTAGTCAACTCTACAGACAAAAATGTATTAAGGTTGTTCATTTTCAATGGCAGATACATAAAACAAAATTATTTTTACAAATGCATATTTATATTATTCTTGTTGTTCTTTTAATTTGGATTGGATTTCCAGTTTTTTTCCGATAACCTAACGTTTTAAGAAAATTGTGTTCCAAGTTTTTTTTGACCTTTTCATCCACTTCTTAGAATAAAAAAATACTGAACTGTTGAAAATTAGCATGTCAAATAAATTTTTATTTTAATTCTCCGGACTATTTTTTTTAATATACTAAAGACTGCTAATATTTCATTCGTTTTTAAGATAAATCAATCTAAACTTGAACATTTTTTGCTTTTTAGTCCATTTTTAAATCATTTTTTTATCATTTAATATCTAATGAGAAGCAAGAAATTTATTTATGATTATCCAGAGAATAGTTTAAAGTAACGATGAAAATTATGAACTTTTTTACATCGGTTTTCTTTTTTAAAATATGCCATAATTTATTTTGACGAATTATTGTTATATAACAATGTGTTTATTTTTATTTTTTACTGTTCAACTTTTCATTTTTGATTAATATTTGCACTCAATTTATTATTTTGTTAAGAAAATATATCATTTTTTGTCAATTAATTACAAAATTTTCAAAATATATATAATTTTTTAATATAAAACAATTTGTTTTGTATTATTAACTAAACAATTTGTTATTTTCACAAAATAAATTGTTGTATTAATTAAATATTTTGTTAATTTATTTAAATAATTTATTAATTGAAATTTAAAACCAAATCATAATTTCAAATAATAATAATAATAGTTTGGCGCTACAGTCCTGTATAGAACTTCGGCCGAGCTCTCTCACCATTTTGAGATGTGCGTGTTATATTTGTACTCAAAGTGGTGGGACCTACAGTTTATTGCCGAATCCGAACGGCGGATGAGAACATTTCGTAGGCAATGGTTTTACTCTCGTAGGTTTGCCATTTACTGACGAGAGGTACCGCGGTATAGAAAAATGTGTCTATGAAAAGATGTTGTTAGCCCCAGTCCAGGCTTGAACCGGGGACCTTTCGGCTCGCAGTCCAACGCACTAACCACTGAGCTACCGCTGCTCAAATACACTTTTTTTAAATATGAACTACACCATAACGTCACATTCGACATTCAATTCTCCACGTTATTTGCATACGACATCCTTCATAGTTTATCTTCTTAGTCACTCCACTAAATCAATAAACTGCAGTGACTGACATTGGTATTAAAGAAAACCTACCCTAATAAATATCGTCAATGTACTTCATGCCTTTATACGTTAAGGTAAAACCCATTAAAAACCTTTTAATCGATGAAATGACTGCAGCTACACTCAGAAAAAGTTTTTTTCTGAAATTCATCTGACAATCAGTTTTTATTGATAACAGAAATTGAATAAACATAGTGTCATAGAAATAAAAGTCTGGAACAGCAAAAACTATTTCGATCGGAAATTGGAACATGCTGGAATATTTAACTTTATTTTTTTTATGTGTCCATCTGTCATGTGGAAACTTTTAGTTTTCGATGTTCAATGTCGTTCGATTTCGTAAAATGGTTGAACACTTTTTCGTTAATTCATCAAATTGATGAATATAGGTTTTGATGTCTTTAGTAAAAAGAAGAATGAATTGTTCTCAATACTATAATTCGGTTTCAATTACGAAATTCTTCTGATATTTACCTTTGTTATATATGTTTTCCATTTATTTCCTCTTTTTCTAAATATTTCCTTTTTATTCATTTTTTTTTCGTTGAATTAAATAACATTTTGGTTACTTACACAGTAAAAATAATTGACGTAAATATATCAACCGATACTAATTGCATTTATTAATCAATTCAGCGATTAAATTCACTAATTCAATGAAAACATTTGCTATTTTCGTTATATAAGCAAAAGCGTTCGCAAATATGAATCTTTTGTACGTCAATGCAGCAAATAATTTAGTCGGCGCAGTTTTAGCAAATATAATTGCTGAAAATGCGTCGACTAATTAATTTGCTGCATTGACGTACACATATTCCTATCAGCAAACGGAATTGTTGATTTAACGAAAAATAGCAAATTTTTTCATTAAATTAGTGAAATTTATTGCAGGATTGATTAATGAATGCAATTAATATCGATTGCTTTATTTAAGTCGATTATTTTTTTTGTGTAGTGCGCAACATAACTTCTTATGTCATAAAGTGTTTTTTAAGAAAAAATAATATTGTCATAAATTCTTCATAAATCTAATTGTACCTATTATTTTTGCTGTATGGATTTCTCTGTCATCTAAGTTGTATGATAGGAAACTTAGTTCTTGTCTGCTGCGAGATAGCGCCCTTTTTGTTTTCGATACGACGTGTAGTAGAACCCGTGAATCATCAACTAACGTACTAAACAACAGAGCCAACGACGATAATAATTTCAATAGTATTTAGTGCTTGTCGCTAGTACTTTGTGATAAACTTTTAAACTATTTTTGTAGAATAATATAACCTACTCATTTGAATAGCAAAAACTATTATTTGTATGATATTTTTTCTGAATGTACATAATACAAGAAAACAAGCACATTTAAGTGCAAAACACGCAGTTCTTTTCGCAAAGAGCAACAACACGTGACCGCAGCGAACTGTGTGATGAGGTGAACAGCTTTATATATATTTTTTTGTACCTTACCCCATTGGTTAGGACGGCGCGACGCCAAGACACTTAATTGCTGCATGGACGTTGTGGGGCCAGCGGGCTAATGTCAGGCGTGTTCTTCAACTACATGACCGACCGACGGACGCTAGGCATTGAAAATGAGCAACAAAAACTACAAATAATACAAAATTTAAATGTAAACAAATATACAACAAATATATAGAAAAATAACAAAGTCAGTTTATGTACGTTATGTAGCCGCCTTTCACAAGGATATTCGACGAACCCTTTGACAGTACTATTTATCTAAATTATTTTGATTGGCATTGAGTCATCATGGTATCGAGTGGCACCGAATGAATGTCACAAGCGCCGTCATACAGTCGTCTAAGTGTCGGCCGACAGTCGGTCTCTGTTTAGCATCGCCGTCTAGTATCGTGACCATACAATGTAATTTTATTTTTACCAATTCCAGTCAATGTTTGTCCGATACAAGATTGCCATGTAATTATTTCAAAAATAATACATTTTTTCCCATGATTCGTACGTATAACAAACAAATTCATTAAAATGATGAATTATTGTTCATTTGTGACAATATTCATCATATGCATCAAATTAATATTAATACTATGAGTCGTTCAACAATAATAAATATTTTCATCAAAAAGATGCATTTTTTAACAATGAACAATTATTCATCATTTTAATGAATTTGTTTGTTATTAAAATGATGCTTTATTGTGCATTGCTGACAATATTCATCATATGCATCAAATTAATATTAATACTATGAATCGTTAAACAATTATAAATTTGTTCATCAAAAAGATGAATTTTTTAACAATGAACGTTCAACATATTGATGTAATTATTATTTTTGCTGCGATTTTTTTCTTGTTTGAAAAAAACCAAATTCTGAAAATATTTTGAAATTTTGTAAATTCCATAAATGTTATTCTTTTGCACAAACTTCATTAAAAAGATGTAATGTACACTATTCATTAATTTTACACCATCATCATTTTAATGTAATTTTCATTTTCTGTATGAGAATTAAAATACCACATATTCAATCAATATTCTGCTGGAATACATAACGCTCTAATATTCTTGAATTAATTAAAAATAAATTCTGAACATATTTTAGAAATAGTATTATTCAGAAATAGTATTATTTGGTAACCATGTTTCTACCATCGACTACATGCGACTCCCCACTCGACTCTTTATCATTTACAATTAATATTGCAGAACTCCAAAGATTGCTGTAGTTTGTGGCCAGACATTTAACAGTTTGCGTGACTGTGTTTCAGTGTAAAACTGTGGTAATTTAGCGAAATGTTGAAATTTGCTTAAATACAAACATCCGGTCTTTGATGCTTAAAACAACACGAACGTTTTTACTATATGTACATTTTGTTGCAAATTTGTTATACTTGATTCAAGTTACACGCAGAAAAAGGGGAACATGTTGTTATGATTATGGCAATCATTAAACATGATTAAACCAACAATATCGTGAGTAGCACATGATGAACTTAAACATATTGCGCTCTAGTATTGTTTATTTGCTGATTTTTCTAATCATCGACATGATTGAAACATGTTGACAATCAAAAAAAATAGTAAATGTATACTTGTGAGTTCGGCCTAAGTTATTCAGGACTGTAGCGCCAAACTATTATTATATTATACTTGTAATTGTTATCAATCATTATTATTTTTTTTCTTTTTTATTCTCGCAATCATTAACCTTTCTAATTACAAAATTCAATCAGAAAATGATTTCAGGGTCAAGGAAAAATCAATTTCATAAATAGTTAATTATTACTATGCTTGTAGTAAAAATACTGTAGTATGTTTTGGTTGCCACAAAAATATTTTCCTCTGCGTGTACCATATGAATTTGTCATTTTAATCAACTCTGAATGCTTGACAAATTGTGACAATAAATAAATATTTTTGTCATTTAAATTTCTTAAATAATTATAGTGACTTTTTCACTTTAGCAGTAACACACTGTCAAGACTATGATAAATATTACTGCTGACAACATTATTTAATGCTTTTTAGTGCGCAGTCAATCGCAGCAATAATATTAAAATTTTATTGACGTGCTGTCGAATTGTATGTGTGCTTTTTTTTATTGATTTTATAAAAAAAAAAAAAAACAAAAATCATCAGTCTTTACTACAAAAGTCTGTCAATCTCAATAAACGCTTACACACAGCTTTAACTACAATAGAACTTTTATATTTATAGCGACACAAATCGGAGACTTTTCAATTTTCATCAAAATATCCTGCAGCAGGAAATTCTTGTGTATCTGATCTGACATTGACAGTATTCAACGCAGTTTTACGACTACTAAATTTTTATTTTTTATTACCTTTCATAACAAAAAGTGAGAAAATGTTTAACGATTATGAAAGAATATCTTCTTCATGTATTTGATCGCGCACCTACCTTGTCTGTCTGTCGGATTGTGTCATGAATTAATGTTCGCTCATTTTATGATTATTGCAAACACAACTTGAGAAAATATTATCAACTCATCTCACAAACGACATAGATGGCTTTTGTGATTACTTTTCTGATGATTATAATGATGTTGAAGACGACGACAACGAAGACGGCGCAATATCTAATTGATGTTTCCATAAAATAATTTTTCAAAATTATTATTAACATGCATAAATATGAAATTATGTGTTTTTTAATTGCAAACAGACGCCACACGAGATACAATTAAACAGTAAAGAAAAACATATATAATTCGTTATTTTATAAAAAATAAAAATTAAAAGTTTCGATGCTCAATGAAGACTTTTACGAATTAATAAAACTATGTAGATCTTTTTCATGGGCGCTTTATACTCTCCGAGGTTTGCCATTGTCTTCGGAGACTACCTCTCTAAAAACATTTTTGAATGTTATATATGCTGAGTGTCCCATCAACCCAGATTTGAACCTGTGCGTGCTACGGGACCTTTCGGTTCACAATCCATGTTTATATTGTTTAAAATATCTGGTGTTATGTTATATTTAAATAATTTGTAATTTTTAAAAAATAGAAATTTAAAGTTACCTTTCGCTGCTCTATCGCGACATTTACGAATTAATTACATCAGAAAATCATTTATATATTTAAGGTACGCTAAAAAATAAAATACACGTGTATCCCAGTTGTTCTAGATCAATTCGTTAAAGGGTATTATTTGCATTTGAAAAGCAAGTGCATATCTAATTTTTGTTGGTCGAACATTTGAAAAAAAGTTGGATGCACTTAATAGCTAAGACATCACTGAGTATGAATATGAAAATGGTTGTCCGACATCAATTCGTTTGCAGCTTTTATTTGCATTTAATATATTTGAATTGATTTTTAAAATATCTCAAAGTACCATTTCAAATGGTAATAAAAACTTTATTTGAATTTATATTGGAAAACCGTTTTTATATCAAATTCCGAGAGATTTCAGCTACAAAATTGAAAATATGATATGCATTTGCACATCAAATGCTAATAAAAACCGTAAACAAATTGATCTAATAAAACTGGATACACACCAGATAATGATCCCTAGTTTCACGTACTGGTCGATTTTTTCACGTGTGCAAAATAGTCTCGGACGCTGTAATAAACGAATAGAGAATTGAGAATTTGGAATAGGTCTCATCCATTCTTTCGCTTATAAAGTAAATGTGTAATGGGATAAATCCTAATACAATTTCCAAGTTCAGACAGTAATTAGTTTTTTTTTTTGGAATATCTACTAAGATCCACAGCACTCAGACAGACTATATCCACTGTACTGTGAAATCTATTCCCTACAATTTTGTGGTTAATATCACCACGAGCGCCCATGCCAAAGTCGGGATTCGAACCCGAGACCTTCAGAATGCAAGTCCAGCGCTCTACCTCTGGACTGCCGAGGCCGGCAATTAGTTAGTAATGACTCCCTATTCGGTAGTGCGATATAGAAAATCATTTTTTCTATTTTAAAGATGTTGAGTGTTCCAGTCCGGATTTGAACCTTTATCTTTACTAATTAAAAATTCTAACAACTGCTGCATGTCCACAATTTAACTTGTCATTGATCGCACACGAAATACATTCGACCACTTTCCAATCACCAGTTCGACACGTAAATATACCAACTGAGATTAATTGAAATAATTAATTCTATTAATATAATTAATTGGATAAACGAATTATTTAATAGTATAAATTCTTTCTGGGTTGGAGTATATGCTAATATGTAGCATACACACCAACCGACAGTTTTACAATCACTACACAGTTTAACAGCCACTACACATTTTTACATTCACTACACAGTATTACAGGTATTGTTGTACCGATTTTATTTTACATTGGTTCATCGCAACGCTTTGGTTATTTGGTTCTTCGGATAGTTTTTCCTTTGATATTCTTCTCTCCTATTTGTGTTTCCCTTTCATTATATATAGTTCTATTGATAAAATAAAAAAAAAATAAAATAAAAATATAAATAAATGAAATTGAAATACATATAAGATAAATAAAAAATAAATAAAAACATAATTTTCATCGAGTTTTTAAAAATAAATTAATTAAAAATACTTGAAGATGGTTCGAATACAGAAAATAAATTTGTTATAATTTTCAATTTATTGAATTTAACTTAATAGATCTAAGGCTATGAGATTTGAGTGAAGATGGCAAAACATAGTAGTAATAGAAAAAATAATAAATAAGCTTAATCAACCAATAGGGGCTATTTGTCGATACAATTAAATGTCGTATCGACGATGAAATAATTAAAAATTAATTGTATTGATAATTTTGTTTGATATATTTACACATATATTTTTTTCTGTGTTCGCACTCAATTGTTTTAATGCACTGATTAATACTGTCAGTTTTACACGTATTCAATATCAAATTATAATACATATAAATATGATATTTTTTTATATCAGTTTTGGTAATTTTAATGTTAGACGAGTTTCGTAAAGAATAATAAAAACGTGTTTTATTACAATTTGTTTCGCTCCTTAAAAATGTTAAAAGAAAAGTGAAAAAAAAATGCTTTCCGCATCCTTGCCGCTTCCATGAATATGTATGCCGATTCATATGTGCTTGCATATACTCGTATGTCTTCCAAAACATCTTCAACATAGTCTCAAATTTTATTTTCATCTTTTGCTACACTCCTTCAACTACTTACTTAAGACATACCATAACAAAACTGAAGCATTTCATTCCGTTGTTACTACTATTATGATTATTTTCAAGTACATTATTCTCCACTTGCCAATTATAATGCCTCAAATTGAGAACGAACGCGTCTCCTCGTGTTCGGTTTTTGTTTCGTTTTAATTTATTTCTCTTATATATTTTTGCATCTGCTCAGCCCCAGCAGCCAACATTGCATAAATTCGACTTCAGCTGTCGAGTTGTGCTCCAGAAAAAAAGTGAAAATAATATGGCTGGTGTGCTCCAAGTGGATAAAAGAATAACTTAACGACATGGCAGAGCACAGAGTTATCCGCAAATTTATTGTCTGTGTTTTTTTTTTTTATTTTATTATATTGCAACAGCTTCTTCAACATGTTCTTAACACATACTACGTGCATAAATTTTGTAGAACAGCACCTCTCCAATGTGCACAAGTTGTAGGAATTTATTGTATGCACTTTTTCTCCTCAGGGATTATTTTGTAATTTAAATAGTGCACATTTTTGTGCAATTATGCTGTACTGTGTTTATTTATTATAAAAAAATATTTAATTTATTTATTACGCACACATTTTGTAATAAAAGAAAATTTGCAACGCTTGTACAACCATTATAGAGCCATTAATTTTAATTTAGCTTCGAGCAGAATATGTGTAAAAGCATTTGATTTAAATTATCTTTAAATAACAATTTATTATAATAAAGAACTTTTAAAATTTGTCTACAGTAAAAACATAACTTCAGTAATATTTGCATCAACATTCAAAATTCATTTGAAATGTTGCACGCCCAAAATCACACTATGCATGATGGTTTCATATTAAAAATACAGCAAACTTTTTGTCATTTTTACACCAATGAAATGAATTCCCATAAATCATATTCTATTGCCGCACACAACAACGTCAGTCATTATGCAAATAAATTCAAATTGTTTGCCAAATATTTATGAGTTTTCAACGCTTTTGCAAACGATTCCCACTGGAGCAATATTTGCACACAATAAATATTTATAAAGCGGTTGGCTTAACCTTGCCAAACGTTGACCCAAACGTTATAAAAACTAATGTTTTGGAAAAATACACATGATATATAGATTTATTTTATTTTTTTTTACATTAACAATAAATAATTTCCAGTCATTAGCTGCATTAAATTCAGTTTTGAACCACGCTTCATTCTAAAGTGTTTATGAGGGTGCTAACACTGAGATAAAAAATCATTTTTAATATAAAAATTCACACTTGAAATGGAAAAATTTAATGTGTTACATTTTATTTAAAATTCCACACATTTAAATCATAGCCGTTTTTCATCAAACTATTTTTTATTCATATCACTAGCACATAGTTCATAGGAACTAATTTGCTTTTTGCAAATAGTAATATTTGAAAAAGTAGAACTGTTGGCAAAAAGTTACTAATTTTAAACGTTAGTTTGAACTATGTTCTGAATAATCACAAATTATTTTTTGGTTTTTTATTAAATCCTAAATGCTAAAAAAATATTTCAAAAATAGTCTAATAAAATACAAATTTTCTGTGTTTGATTTTAAATATCTTTACTAGTTTGGCGGGTACTGTATTTTATTTATTATAAGAAGTGACTGAAAAGGACCTACATTTTTGATTGCTTTTTTCTTAAAAATTAGTTGAAAAATTTGAACTATTGGAAAAAATGTTAGTAATTTTTCATAGTTCAAACTATGTTCTGTATAACCATTAATCACTGAAAAAAAAATATTATAAAAAAAATAAAAAATGTCATTGTTTAGTTCCAAATATCTTCAAAAAGTTTAGGGATATTAACATTCATTTGTATATTAAAATTATTACAAGAAAAAATGTTTTTAAAGTTTTTAGGAAGTACTGTATTTTATTTGTTAAAAGATGTGGCTGAAATGGACTTATTCGTGTTTAGATTCAAATATCTTAAAATCATATAGGAATATTTGGATTCATTCGTATATTAAAATTAGTCTTGAAAGTTATAATTATAATTTTGTTTAAAGAATTGGGGAAAACTACCCAGCTAACGCCAGAGTTCAAGGTACACTCAGACTCCCGTGTCTTGAATCTAAGATGAATGTTTTGATTTCGTTTCACAAGTGTCTTAGTACAATTTATTTTTTGTTCTTTCAAAAATTAAATGCCAAACACTTTGTCAAACAAAATTAAATATTATAAATTGTAAAGATAAAAATAACGTGGTTATACTTTATTCCATTTATTCCCGCTGACACTGAATTCAAGCAGTACAGATGAAGTTGTGCAAACAATGTGCAGCTTATATAAAAGCATTTCCTGATTATTTTTAGGCTCCCTGCTAGATTGTTTTTAGGCTCCGATACAAGACTCCTAAAAGAGCCTTCTAGCTACGATCAGGTCTGAATGACGCATTTTTATCAGAAAATGTGTATTTCAATACTCTTTTCTGAATGAGACATGAGCGCTCAGGCTCAGGCAAAAGATTGTGAAAACAATCTTTTCGGTGTTCTTGCGTTGGCTGGGTAGTTTAGTGAAGTATTGTATTTTGTCTATTATAAGAAGTGACTGAAAAAATTTTAAAATTTCATAAAAACTTTAGAAAAAAACTGAGTATACAACAAATATCAGCACCTGTGAATTATATAGAATTGATGTATGGGATGTCTATAGGAAATAGTAACCATTAGCTGTATAAAAAGGCTTGATAAAGCTCTTACAAAGGCATTTCTTACAGATAGCTGTAGTATAACACTTTTAGTTAAAATTGCAACTATTATAAAGCTAACATCAATAAATAGCTATTAAAGACCTTAACCTGCTACAATAAAGCCTATTCACATCTATTGTATAGCTAGCTGCAACGATCCTGCTGTTTAATTACGCCACAAAGTTTGTATAAGGGTTTGAAAGAGGTTAGATAGTTGCTTATACGTTTTGTATAAGTTGGACAAGCTCTTTTACAACTCTTAAGCATCAATATTATACAGCTAATATGTTATTTGAAATTATTAACCGACTCTTTTTTATAAAGTTATCATTTTAAAATTATCAAATCATTTTAAAATTTTGTGTAAATTCAAAATTAAAAGAAAAAACTTTAAAATAAAAGTTTTTAATATTTTGTATAAATTCTTTAAAATTTTATTTTCTCGGTGTTGTAAACTGCAAACACCCTCTTTTTCCTGTGTGTGACCGTTATCATTAATTTAATTGACATTTTGTGGTGCTGATAAATCAATGCCAGGCACCATGCTCCACCCAACCCTTAGTAGTACTAATTCGTATACTACTCATACCGACGCCACCTTTAATCACTCGTCCTATTTCATGTTTATCCACTTAACATCCGTGTCACCCCTGGTTTTATCATATGCCATGGTTTTATCAGCAACCAAAGGAAGGGTGCGCGTTAAATTCTTTAAGTATAGCTTTAATTTTCCAGCACTTTTCCAGAACTCTTTGCACAGCACTGTTTGTGACTTGCCACACCTTGCCGCACCATCTGAATGACTGCTGTGTTGGATGAATGGATGGTTGTGCAACATGTTCTGTACTTACGTTGCCACACCTTGTGGTAGGCATGCCAGATAACCGCGTGGTTGTCTGTGGGTTTTCTTTTTCTGTACTCCTGCACAATTTATTCCCCTTGGTGTTTTGTATTTTGCTACCCTTGTTTTTACCACATTCTTTGTTGTAAAGGAATTTTATATCACACATGTTATATATTTTATGCTGCTTTTTTTTCGCTACTAACTTTGCGAATTGCTTAAAATAACCTAATTTAGGCGCAACCATAAACAAAGGCTTTTTAACTTGAAAAATCTATTTTTTTACGTTTGACCTTTTTGGCAATTTAAATATTACTTTATTTTGTCTGCCAAAAACGGTCGAGACAAGTCTGTGCCTATTTATCTGTCTCTTTGTAGTCTAGGCAAAACTAATCGATTTTCTATTAGAGCTTTTTACAATTTTTCAGGCATTTGCTCTCAATTTCTCCTGCTCTGAACTGCATAAATATTTTGATTATAAAAGTTATTCAACCTCCCGGCAATGTCTGTAATTCAAATTTTATTTTATTTGATTTTATTTTATCTACCTCCAGCACTATTAGCTTTCAATAACCTTAAATATATTGCATTGTTTTTTTCGTTATGTTATGCCCAACCTTTCTCAACTTTTATCCGCTAATCTTGAGAGCATTCAAACGACATTATTGGCATCATCATTTTGTCCATCATCATCATCATCAGCCGTATTAATATTGTCATCATCATCATGAGCAGCAGCAGTTGTTGCCCCGTTCTATATATTTTCCGCTTTCTTTACGTTTTATTTTCCATATTAAGCACAATTTCAGTTCCCTTCCGCCGCTCTGCACTTCCCCGCTGTTCGCCTTTTACCTAGCTGCCTTTTTTTCCTAGCATGCATCACAAAGTTCAATGGCATTCGTTGGCACTGACAGCAAAACTTCGTTGAATGGGTGTTTTTTTTTTCTTAATGCTCCCAGCGACGATGCACTCGTTGCTCTGGCGCATTGGCTCCCTTTTTGGCTGGTTGGTGCACTCCACACCCCTTCTTGTGAAGACGTTGTGAAATTCAGGGTTTGGTTTTTATTTTAGTAATCATTTTTTATTACTTATATTCATATTTTTAATATTTTAACATGTTTTAGTTATTCTTAAAAAATGTTCATTATAAACTAAGATTTGATTTGCTCCATACGCCATTTTTAGGTGAATGGAGTTAGAAATTGAATTTTTTTGATTTATATACCTTATTTTTAATGTAGTAATCATATTTTATTACTTAACTTCATATTTTTAAAATTTTAACATGTTTTAGTTATTTTTAAAAATATTTTATTGTAAAATAAGATTTGATTTGCTCCATACGCCATTTTTAGGTGAATGGAGTTAGGATTTGAATTCATCTGATTTATATACCTTCCTTTTAATTGCGTTATCCGTTTTTGGATATCTCGTATACAATCTGAGATATTCAACATTTTGATTATATATTAATTTTCAAATTTTAAACATTTGGAAAATCACGGGACTTTCGGGATTGGAAAAAAAAATCCAAATAAGGAAAGTTTATACACACAGCTTTGTCAAAAACAATAACGTGATAACAAACATTTATCATCAAGGTCTATTAAAAAATGAAAATATACTAACGGCTGCAAATTTAGAATTTAGTAGTTTCCATTTTTTCTACCTTATTTTTATTGACTATCCCGGGATTTTCGGTACTCATTTTTTCTGGGATCCCGAAATTTGTGGATCCCGGTATTGGAAGCCCTACAAGGTACTGATGACATTTACACACCGTATAATTTCGACTAGGAATATGCTGTAAATCTACTACTTTTTATTGGTTTTAAAATGCGCACCACCCTGTTATTTTTGTCACCACTCGCAGAGCAGCTGTTTCTTTATTTCGCACGTATTTTACGCTCGTACGCCGGGTGTTAAAATAAAACAAAAAATATCCCTAATATACAAAATTTTCATTTTCTGTATCATCACTACTTCCCTATAGACAGGGTTTCTTCGCCCACTTTTCGCCCCGCTTATAACCGCAGACTCTCTGGACATAGCACGTTCGAGTGTCTGAATTCAGTGTATTTTTTTTTTTTTCGAAATGAACGCCATGTGGTTTTTCTTGGCACTTAATTTCCATTTCGTCCATAAGATTTTTTCTTTTCGAATTTCGCATTTAAATGTCATACTTTTTTTACGTATTATCACTGTTTTCGTTTTTCATTTTTCATTTTCAATTTTGTTAATTTCTTCGAGTAAATTGCTAAAAGCTTTTATTATAATATTTAAATTTTGGCATAACTTTCAAAATTTCAAAATTCAATTTCCTTGCAATTTCCGCAACAACTACTAAATTCTGTACTGCTTTTAATATTCTTGTGACTACAACAATCTTCCCAAGTGCCCCCAAAAGCTTAACTTGTGCTCTATAAGCTCAGCAAACTCACCGCAAAGTCACTGCAGTTCCGTTCCGACGTAGCAACTTTACTCTCAAGCTGAACTTTCACTAAAACTTAACTTTTTCTTTGGCTTTTTGTTGTCGTTTGTAATGGCTGCTATTTTATTTCGTAAAAAAAAAATAATAAATGGTTGTTTGAACGCGCTTCTTCATCTCTATGTTTTGTTATCGTCCAAAAGCACCAAACACATTTCGCTTAATTGCAGCAATTTATTAAATTTGAAATTAAGTAGCTCAACAATAGAAAAAAAATGGTATAAAATAGAATAAACATATTTGATTAACTTGGCCAGTAGTCAAAATAATACGTTGCAAACATTAGTTGATTTTCAAATAAAATATATAATTAATTATGTACTACACAGAAAAATATTCAACGTGAATATAACAACTGAGATTAATTGATGCACAATAATTAATTCCATTAATAAAATTAAATGGATAAACGTATTATTTAATAGTATAAATAAAATCCTTTCTGGGTTGGAGTATATGCTAATATGTAGCATACACACCAAACGACAGTTTTACAATCAACACACAGTTTTACAACCACTACACAATTTTACATTCACTACACAGTATTACAGGTACTGTTGTATCGATCGCATTTTACATTGGTTCATCGCAACATGGTGCTTGTCGGGTCGTTTTTCCGTACATCATGTGTATATTATGACTTTGATATTCTACTCTCTTATTTGTGTTTAACATTTCCATTTCATTATATATAGCTCTACTGGTGAAGTGAACGTGGTTTAAACTTCAAACTAGTTCGTGAGTAACATAAAAATAGCAAATTAAAAAATATAAATAAATAAAATAAAATTGAAATACTTGTAATAAGATAAATAAAAAAAAATTCATCATGCGTGTATGAAATTTAATTGTATTGATTAAATATTTGATTATATTAATTAATAAAGTAATTTCTCAAAAATTAAAGGCAACATTAATTAATGTAATTAAATATTTTTAAATTAAATGTCGTATCGGCGATGAAATAATTAAAAATTAATTGTATTGATCATTTTTTTTTTGTTATATTTACACATATTTTTTTTCTGTGTACCGAAATAACAGAAACAGCATAATTTCTATGTTTTATAAAATATTATGTGTCTTTCCATAGGTGCTGATTTTGACTGCATTTTGAGTTGTATTCTTATTACATAACATAACGTTTTTAATAAAATTTTATTCGAAATTTTTTACCATTAATTACAATTTAAAAATACAGTGTTGCAAAAACCCGTTTTCCTTTAATTGCAATTTTGCTTTTAATCGTCAAGACTAATTTTAATATAATAATAAATTCAAATATTCCCATAAGTTTTTTAGATATTCGGGTCGAAACACAAAAAATGTGTTTTCTTTAGACTATTTTTGTATTATTTTTTATCATTTAGAATATAATAATAAACAAGAAAACGATTTATGTTTATACAGAACATAGTTCAAACTAACTATTAAAATTACTAACTTTTTTCCATCGATTCTACTTACGTAATATGAAGAATCTGAGTCCTGTATAAGAATATGACTATTTTAAATATAAAGTAATGGTGTTTTCAAAGTATTTGCATACTTTTTAACGAATTTTGATTGTTTATTTAAATAGACAGTTTAAACTATATTTTGTTTAATAATAAACCAAAATCAGTACCTATGAATTGTATAGAACTACTGTGGGAAATATTCATAGCAACATTTTTTCTCATTTTTGTTTCTTCAGTAGTATAGTATTTCTATATTTTTAAAACATATTTATTTATAAACATGAGTTATGTTGTTTTTAATTACCCACAACTAATGCGCTCTCATAAACATATCAATGATCAGTATATTTCAGAGAGTGAAAGATTTGAGAGAGAAATATGTCTGAGTCCAACATGTTTCACTCGCGACACAATAGCTGCAATCATGTTGCATGATTTCGACAATCGTACAACATGATTGATACTCTTTAAAATGCTGCTAGCAACCAATTTGTTCTCAATTTTCCTTATTTTATCATTGAATGCTTACGTTGAATTTTCCGAATAATATAAAATCATTATATAAGTACTTACACCAGCGCTACTTTTGAAAGGCTTATTATGTTAACTGTAAAAAATAATATTTGGTAATTATTAAGTAAATATTTCATAAAGCCATCATTCATTGCAACATTAAATCCCGAGCCGGCAACATTTAATGATGCGCGCAAGGTGCTCTCTTTTGGATTTTAATTTTTGATGTTTCTTTGATGCATTACCAAGCCGTTTAATTGACTGCAACTACTTTCTTAAAGCCGAGTTAATGACTTAACAATTTGTTAAGCTGGCGTTTTTTCAAGCTCATATGTTTTTTGAATGCTTAAATTACCAATATATGTTTTTATTATTTGTATGTGGTAAATAAAAAAATAAAGAAATAATGCACTTACCGTAAAAAAGAAACAAATTAATTATATGCATATAAAACGACTGCATATCATCATCGTCAACATCAAAGTCCAACTTATAGGGTTATTGAACGAACTCCAACCAGTTCAAATTACGTGAAATCGTTGCTGGTTGGGTTTTCCAAATTGCAATTGTTGTGATTTGTTTGTCAATTTGACATAGTTTTTTTGTTTTGTTATTTTAACCGTATTATTATCATTTGTACAAGATGTTTTCAATTTGAAATAAAATATAGAGAGACATCAAGTTGTGAATAATGAGTCTAAAGTAGTTGCATTGGAAAGCTATTTGGCCTTTCGACAGCGCATAATGCTAATAATAACATTTGAATGGCATCTGTTGAAAATCTGTTCGGGTTTCTATAGCGAATTAATTAAAGACCATGTTAATTGGGGCTCATTGAAAAATGGAAAGACGTTCGAGGTTTGTTTGGAATATGATTTTTTTTTTTAATTGGTTCGATTTTATATATTTTCATGTTTGGCAGACAACAATGTTGACTTTAATGTGTTTTACTATTGGTAAATTTAAATGTTTAGCTTAAGGCAATTTAAATAATAAAGATTTAAATGTGTTTATACATCTTACAATATTTTCAAGTATAATATAAGACTATATAAATAAATAAATAAATAAATAAATACAAAATAAGACATCAATAGAGAAAAATCAGGATAATTTGGACAGCTCAAATCAAGTTTTGTCCATCGAGAAATTTCAATTTTATGCTTTTTTACGAAAAAATTTTCTTCTATATTTTTTAGTTTTTAAATTTATTTCATTTTATTTTACTACATTTTGCAGTAACTCGCATGTATTTAATTGCTGCTCATTTTGAGTACACTTCATATGAACTTTTTTAATTTATTCACGACCTTAGTATGAAATTCGATGAGCTTCAAGATTCTAATCAAGTCTATTGCATACTTAGTTTTTTTGATTTTGCCCAAAATTTTTGAGTTATTACGTAAAACAAACAAAAAAAGGCATTTCTCATGTTTTTTTTATGTATTTTGATCTAGGAATTTTTAACGATTTTAGTTTTATATCTGATTTCTTTTGTATTTCATTGAGAATACTTCAGTGAATATTTTGAAATAATTCCAGTGAAATTTGTGTTGATCTGAATAAAGTTATGACCAGTCAAACTAAAAAATATAAATATGATAATATTTTTTTATTTATTTACATATTTTATGAAATTTAAATAAATGCAGAATGTTGTGAAAAAAAAACATATTTTGTACTTGTTTAACAATTTTTATGAAAATAAATACCACCAGAAAGTAGTCAAAATAAATAACATCATAATGTAGTAAAAATAAATACGTATTGTAGTAAAAGAATGTAGTAAAGTATTTACATATTTCATGATGTATGAAAAATGTAGTTATTTGCAATGAAAAAGTGATGAACTTTTGGGATTTTTTAATTATTGAGGTAAGGGATTTCGCTTGAGATTTTTTAGTTCAGCGAGGGATTTTTTAATTCATGAGGTATTTTTTTAGCACACGTCTTTTTTATTATTTGGCGTATATTTTTTGATATTATTTGGTTTAAATTTATGGTTTTTGTCCGCAAAAACCCCACTAAAACTATAAATTCGTGTGTAATAAAACTTTTAATTGCGATATCTTGAATTATTGCTATACAAAATTTCCATGTTTTTTTTTTTAATATTGCAAAAATAAGTAGCAGATTTTATAAAAGTAGTTGATTCGAAAATATTAAATTAACTATGAAATTATTATATAAAATGATAAAATTAAAGTTATTGAGACCCAAATATTATAAAGTTTTTAATTATTTGATGCAAACAAGGTTCAGACAAAACAATAGATGTCATTTACGAACGCAAAATGAAACTAAAGTTCCTTTAAGTTTCTAAGAAAATATGTAATGAATATTTATTTGAGATATTTAATATTAAACTTATTAACGAACTTGTTTGTATTAAATCCCTATTTTAAAGGTTTTTTTTTATAAATATGAAATTTTTTTGAGGGATTTTTAATGTCTGAGGGATTTTTTTATTGCTGAGGGATTTTATTTTTTGGGAAAAAGCAATTTTTTGAGGGATTTTACGTTGGCATGTATGAAACCAATCAGTTAACAATTTCTGCAAGAACAAGATTGACCTTCTGATGCAAGAACAAGCACCGACCACCATGCAAAAACAATAGAAAGACACCACTTTCATTTGATTACCACTAATTAAAGCACAATTTATTTCGAACTCTTATAAATTGGAAGTTGTAAATCTCTACAGTTTATAAATTAAATCTTGAATAACATCTAGGTTTTAAAACTAAACAGCAGTGATGATAAAAAAAAATTGAAGACTTGCATGAACAAGATCGACCTATCGGTGCAAGCACACGAACCAACCGAAAAGTGTAAGAATGACATTTGATCATCACTTATTAAAAGGGCATGTACAATTTCGAGCACATATGGTACGGTACAGTGTTATAAATCTTTACATTTTTCAAATTAAATCTTGAAAAACATTTACTATATATATATATATATATATATATATATTTCACAAAAACTATTTAGAGTTTAGTTTGCAAAAAGTTTCAAAGAACAACAAAAACTGCAATTCATGTGACATGTTTCGGTATCAGCTGTGTTTTATATTCTACCCGATTAATGTAGTTTGACAACTTTTCTAAGAGCCTTAAAAACTACAAATTAATTGAAAAGGTTGCAACTTTCAAACAGCATAAAATCTTTGTGGCATAATACATAAATCCGACAAATCAAAACCAAAATTGTAAAAAATATATATTAAATTTTATTTGCGGTTAATGACTTCTGCAGTGACAGACGAACGCTCAGGGCAAGACGGACCTAAGACCACTTGCGCAACGAATGACAAAGAAAGTGAGAGACAGTAGGACGTAAAAGAGAAAGGATACCATTTTTGGCAGCTGAAAATTACACCAGCAGCTGCTGCAGGATAGGATTAGCTGCACAAGGTGAATAAATAAATAAATGTTGCGTCGAAAGGTTGTAATAAATTAATACGAAAGTGATTTGCAGCAGGCAGCAAGTCTGACAGCCAGACAGGCAGTGAATTTGACAGACCGAAAGGCAGAAAGAGACAACGAGACAAACTGGCCAAATGCCAAGAAGTGCAAGAAAAGGACAACATAGAAGGACGCTGAAAAAGAGCCAGACTGAAAAAATTTTTTTTTTATAATTTATTTTTTGGCTGCATTTTAAGGAACTTCGCATGACTTTTTGTAAACACATCAAAATTTAATCAATTCCAGTCACAACAGGGTCGCTGGCATTTAATGATTCGCAAAATACAAAATTTAAATAAATAACGCAAAATATTACGCGATCATTAAGCAGACGGATTGTGTTTTCGACGGTGTCATGCATTTATTTTTATTTGGAGCACATTTCAATTAAAAATTTAACGCACTCGCGATCAAAGTTCGGAATTTTTTGTTTTTATCAAATACTTATCGTCATTATTAAAATTTTATCAAGTGTCGAATGAAATTAAATAATAACTAATTGAGTAATTATGCAATTTTACGATGTTATAAAATGGATTTAATATAATGAGCACCTTTTCTTATCTTAGAGTATCTGTATACTAAGTATTGCTTATAGTCTGATTTTAAGTACGACGGGACTTGGTAGAAATTTGCCCTATTGGGGTAGACGTAATCATGTTGATAACGTAACTGGTCAGTTCCCGATCATGGTCTTAGAACAATTTTTACTAGAGGGAGGTGGGCGTAATTTTAAAGCAAGTTGTACTCTCAGGAGTTTGAAATTATCTGCACACAGAATAGAGTTTTGTTGCGCCAACCAACTCTTTACCCAACCAACTTTTTCGGTTCTCTCAACCGCTTAGTCGGTTGTTATTGTGTTGTAGTTTATCCTGCAACCAATTGCGAACTGTTTTAGAACATTTTAGTACAGTTTTAGAACCATTAGGAGTATGTATAGACTAATACTTCAAGTGTATAGGCTAATATGGCAGTTCCGCCATCAAATTAGTAAACCATTCGATTTAAACGAACGAAGTCAGTTGGTACAACAAACTTTTGCATTCTTCCAACCTCATGCCAAAAGAGGATTTTTCTGTGTGTACCGAGATGAATTGCCGAAGAGAAAAACATTTTATCTATTTAATGCTGATGACAGCCGCGTGATTCGAACCCGGCATGTTCCACCTTGTAGTTCAGCGCACTAATTACTATGCCACACCCAGAAAAAAATACTATATAAATAATAGTTTTTACTATTAAAAATTGTCAATAGAATAAATTATTATTTTAATCGGAAAATACCATTAAATACTAAAAAAATATCATTGAGTTTATATGAAAAGATTTATTTTTTATATACTATTAAATCAATAATTGTCCCATTGACCAATTTTAATGGGATTTGAGAGAATTTTTTCTGGGTGCATGGACTTTACAAAATTGCATTTCATATATTTAAAAATATATTTTTGTTGTCGAAGTAAAAATCATCAAAACATTTTGTATATTTTTCAAATTGAAGTAATTTAAAATCTAAAATTTATAGAATACAACAATTTTAACTTTTAAAAACTTTTTTATATCGACACAAACAATTGACTTGTACTACAAGTGCTCTAGTTTCGCCTCAATAATTTTACTGCGCATGTAGAACAATTTGATTTAAACACAAAATTGCATTAAATTGCACACTATATTATTAAGTTAGTGGTTGTGTTTTAGAGATTTATTATATTTGATACGAAATTTAACAATTTTAATTTGCAATCAAAAACTACGCTACCTTTGGACTACTTCTATATTTTTGCATTAGTTCTAAAACTGACGTCAAATTTATCAGTGAATTTAACAGGCATTGTCTGTCGTTATTTTGTACAGTATTGTTGTGTTGTCTGTTTTTGTGTTGCATGTTTTTATGCTGCATTTTCTAGATACTTAATGCAGCGTCATGTACGCGTCGAAGTCGCGTCGTCGTCTTCTCTTCGTATCTGCGCAATCTAAGCACGTTTATCTGCTGTGCGGCTGGGTATTTTTTTATTGTGCAAATTCCCTGCTGAAACGTGGCCGGTCGGTCGTTCGTCGTTTGCAACGAAACGACAACACATCCAATGACCTTCAGCGAGCTTTGCTATTTTTATAAACGAAAGTTCAAACTAGTTTCCGAAAATAAAGCCATAAAATACAGCGTTATTTTATGACATTCACCAAGCTTGACGTTGGTTTTTTTTCAACTGGGTTTGTTAGTGTGGTTGCCACCACCCTCGTAGCTATTTGAGAGTCGTGGGATTTAAAGATTAAATAACAAATTTTAAAAAAAGTTAATTAACACCGTTGTAAATATAAAAAATAACATATCTAATAAAACTTTAATAGATATCTATTTTAAACGGCTTCATTTTTAATTTCAACGCCAAAACCGTTTACCAAAAATTCAAATAATCTGCTGCAATTACTTGCCACAAGCATATTATAATCATATTTCTCTGCGTGCATTGATTGTTAGTTAGTTGGTTGTATTTCTGAAGTATTTTGCATGTGCTCTGCATGAAAAATCAAAAAGATTTATTTATTGACACAATTTACAGCTGCATCTCTCACTCGCACGCACTCATGCGCTCTCTTTCACATTGTGTGCGTTCGTCCAACTTCTGTACCGCTCAAAACCATTTGCACGAGCAGCCAATTGTAGAAATGACCGACCGACGCTTTGGAATTTTGCTTTATTTTGATTGTTGTTGTTGCAATTATTATCATTGCTGTGACTTAACGTCAACGGCAAAATTCCAACTAACATTTTGCATTTGTCAACAGCAAATTGCGAAACAACAACAGCTAAAACAACAACAACGCGTGTAAATAGGTGCGAAGGTTCAATGAACAGGTGAGGCCAGCGACGAATAACAAAGAAGTCCACAGAAGAGAAAACTAAATTAGAATAAAAACAAACAGCAGAGAATAAGAAAAAAAAAAAACAAAAAAGTGATACGAATTACACAATTCTGCTGAGTGAACACAGGCAGGGTAAACATATGTTTTGCAGCAAACATAAAATATTTGCCACATAGGTACATGAATATTCTAATGTTTATAAATAGTTTGGTAATCATAATTTAAACTATCGGCATTAAATGATGTTCAAAATTACTCTAAAAACGAACTAAACCATTGTTGGGACAGCCACCTATGTTCAAACAATAAATATATTGTAATTGTAATTTGTAATTAAAATATGTTTGTGAGAATAAATGTTATTATAATATAAATGTGACACCACGCAAAGACCGTGAAACAAAAAACTCAAATACAAAATAAAATATATTACAAAACAAAAATATAAAATCAAAAACACAAAATCAAAAACGCAAAATTAAAAACACAAAAACAAAAGCAAAATACATACCCAAAACAAAAGCAAAAACACAAATAAAACAAGGAAAAAATCATAAACAAAAAAAACAAAAGCAAACACAGCAAAATTACAAAAAAAAAAAAATTTAATTTAAAATCAAAAAACAAAAAAAAGCAAAAACACAAAATCAAAAACACAAAAGCAAAAACACAAAAACAAAAGCAATATCAATAGCACAAACACAAAAGGTAAACACAAAAACTAAAGCAAACACACAAAAACAAAAGCTAAAACACTAAAACAAAAGCAATAACACAAAAGCTAAATACATACACAAAAAAACAAAAAAAGGAACGCACAATTAAAGCAAAAGTACAAAAAAACTAAATTAAAATGAAAAATACAAAAGGAAAAGCACGAAATCAAAAACACAAAATCAATAACACAAAAGAATAAAAAAAAGTAAAATGAAAAATAAAAAATTAAAAATCAAAAAACAAAAAAAAGCAAAAACACAAAATCAAAAACACAAAAGCAAAAACACAAAAGCAATATCAATAGCACAAACACAAAAGGTTAACACAAAAACTAATGCAAACACACAAAAACAAAAGCTAAAACACTAAAACAAAAGCAATAACACAAAAGCTAAATACATACACAAAAAAACCAAAAAAGGAACGCACAATTAAAGCAAAAGTACAAATAACTAAATTATAATGAAAAATACAAAAGGAAAAGCACGAAATCAAAAACACAAAATCAATAACACAAAAGAATAAAAAAAAGTAAAATCAAAAATTAAAAATGAAAAAACAAAAAAAAAGCAAAAACACAAAAGCAAAAATACAAAAAAAAAAAAGAAAAATCAATAGGACAAATAAAAAAACAAAAGAAAAAACTAAAACAAAAGCATTAACAGAAAAGAAAAATACGTACACAAAAACAATATCAAAATACATACACAACACAAAAGCATAAACACAATTCAAAAGCAAAAGCACCAAACAAAAGCAAAATCATAAACACAAAAAAGAAAACAAAAGCAAACACAAAAACAAAAGCAGATACGCACAATCTAAAGCAAAAGTACAAAAAGTTAAATTAAAAGGCAAAATACAAAAGCAAAGACGCAAAATCAAAAACACAAAAGCACAAACACTAAATAGATCTTAAAAATATAATTGAAAGCAAAAACAAAAACAAACAAATATAAAACGCAAAACAAAAACTGGAAAAAAACAAAATGCTCTTTTATTTTAAATCCTTATTTAGAATAAACTCAATTTTAATATTAAAATTAATAATAAACCCTTTAAAGTCAAGTTTTTCAATCACATTTTGAAATTAAACGTAGTTTAAACTAGATTTCGTCTATAGTCAACATATGCTAAATATTTTAAATGTCATTTAAACTGATTATCAATTATCTATCTGCCTGTAAAAAGATAATCTGCTATTATGAATAGGAACTATAGACGTTTAAACTTCTATAAATATTTGAATTGAAATTCAAAAAATTTGACTTTTGTTTATAGATTTTTTGAATTTTTTTTATAATCTATACTAAAAGTTAAATGGCATATTAAATTTGGTCATCCATCTGTAATACTCAGAAGGAACCGTGGGCGATATGATTGATCAGGGTCTGTTCATTTGTCTGTTGATAGCACGCTTACGGAGAAAACCAGAAGAGCTAGAGCAATGAAACTTGGACGCTAAAGTACTTGTATACTCAGGCTGTTGCGTATTTGGTCTATTGTGATCTTTGATTCGCCCTTTAAAATTTCTCATGTGAACTAATCATAATTTCAACAATTTGTATAATGCTGTTTACGAACACTTAGTTGTAATGCATTTCATATACATTATAAGCGAATAAAATAAAATATAAAAAAAAACATTTTATTTAACAAATTGTTATAACATGAAAACCACACAAAATTGCTATATAATATTCATAAATCTTGTTACTGATACCAGCTACTGTTGTTATGCAAAATTGCAATCAATACTCTCAAGAGACTCACCTCAACCAGCTTTTTTATTTTTCATTTTCTTTTTGTGCTTTTGCATATTTTTGCATTTCCAGGTTATAAGCAAATAAAAAAAACACTGCTAAGCTTTAAAAGTATCTGTTTTTTTAAATCTGCGTATTTTTAAAAAGATTGACTAAATTTAAACTAAAGACAAAAGCTTTTGTCATGTGATCTTACTAAAAAGCAACTGTGAATTATGTATTGAAAGTGAATAAAAATAATGTACTAAGTTTAAACACTTGGAAAAAGAAACAGTTTTCTGTTTTAGGAATATTATTCGAAAATATCTATGGTTTAGAGACGATTAAAAACGAAAATCTTGGCTCTTCGCTCAATATTGTGTAAATTAAAAGTCGCACAAATCCGAAGAAATATAAACAGAATGTGTTTCCATGAAAATCTCACACGGATACGTACAAAAGAGTTGGGAAAGGGCAACGACTAGGTAATATACTGTGGAATGTATACAGAAAAGTGTATCTTATACATATTCAGATCAAAGGATACACAGTATAAGATTAGGATATGCTTGTGTGCGTGTGTGTGAGAGTATAAAGGATACTTGAAGGATGTAAGATTGTGTCAGGCTGTTTCCATTCTGCCAGATTTAACACGAGCAATGAAAACTAGTCGCGTGTATAGGGTGAATGAAAGGAAAATCTTAGGGAAGGAACAGACTTGAAAAATGTCACAAAGTGTCAACTACGAGGTGTAGTAACAAACAATAAAATGAAAACAAAGTTAAGATAAAAATGGTATATAATACGAACAAAGTGGGGAGAAAACAATGTGCAAAAAAAAAAAAACTGAAGGCCATGATGTTTGAAGGGAATGCTACTGTTACTGGAGCCTAAGGTAGTTTTTTAGAAAAACAGATACTAAAAAGAAGAAGTACAAAGCTATAGCAGAAACACGTGCGCAAACAAAATTCACTTTCAGCTCAACTAACAAAAAAAAAAGGTGAACATCGAATGAGAAAAAAGTGTTGACAGTGAACAGGAAGACGATGAAATTTATTTTAATAGATGAGTCGGAATAATGGGAGCAAGACGAGGATGTGCGGCAACATTTTAGAGTTGTTGAGATTAAGGCAACATTGTCGCATATAGTGAAACATGTTTAAATGTAGTTTTTAATAGATGATTAAATAATAAAAAAATTTAGATACATTTTAATAAAATTCATTTTAAACTCTTCATATTAAATTAATTTATATTAAAAAATAAATTTAAAAAAATAAATATATATTAAAAATATAATTAAAAAATAAATTATTAATGACAACATGTTTTAAAACAGGGGAGTCCAGCAATTGGATCAATTCGCCCGCAACAAAGAAGTTCTTTTAAACAATCAGAAGATGTTTTATTTTTTGTAAAACGTTTCTTTGGTCCGAACTGTTTTGTTATTCTTCGAACACTTGTGTAGCGGTACGAGCAATACAACAAACACACACAGCTTTTTCTGCTGCGCTCAATTTTGTGCAACAACAAAAACATGCAAATACAACAACACAGCATTGAAGCTCGCGATTGAGTTTTTCGCAGTGAATACAACAAATCAAATTCGTAAGTGTTGTACAACAAGACATTTTTGTTTGGGGGCGAGATGAATGGGCCATCTCTGTTTTAAAAAGTATAATATTTATTTCCAATCGTATTACATATAAAATATGTAAGCAAAGGTTTTGAATTCGATGGCTCTGTTCACAAATTTTTTTTTTTTTTCAATGAATTCAATCCGTTTGTTTTGACTTCACCGATTTGAATTTGTTTGAAAAACACATTTTTTATTGTGATATCGAATTCAAAACTGTTTGTTTACAAAATTATATGAAATTCGGTCAGAATTCGATCGAAAGTCGGCACATGGACGATAGTAGAACTATTAGAAAAAGTAGACCTTTTTGAACGTGACTTGAACTATGCTCTGGATAACCATACATCATATTCTAGTTTATCATTGAATCCTAGATGCTAAAAACATATTTAAAATTAAGTGAAATAAAAACAAAATTTTCGAACTTTAGGATGAAATATCTTAAAAACGTATTGGAATATTAATTCATTAGTATATTAAATTAATTTTGACAATTACAAGAAAATTACTTTTAAAGTTTTTTGGAAAACTTGTTTTGTAAACTACTGTTTTTTTCTAAGAAGTGGCTGAAAAGGTCCTATCATTTCCAAAGTAATTTTCTCAAAAACGTTACGTTATAGGAAAAAACAGAATGCATAGGAATATCCATAGGGATAAGTTCACCAGTTTTTAAGCGTAATTTTGAATAATTGAATCACCAATATATAATCTCTCACGTTTGGTAATAATATAGAAAAATTAGTTGTAGCAACCAAATAATAAAGAAAAATTTCAACAAAATGATTGATAAAACTGCATCATCGGTTGTCACTCCAAATAATAGCACATACACACACCAAATTTTGCTAAAATGTTTTTAGTACCAACCGCAACTATTAGACAAAAAAAAAAAAAAAAAAAAAATTTAGACAAAAATAAACGATTTAACATTTGAGAGAATCGAATAAGTTGACTTCGGCATTGAGTTGGTTGCCACAATATATATGCAACATGTTGCTTGCTCAGCAAGCCATGTCATGCAACATGTTGCATTCGAAAACCTGTTTGTCATGTTTAAAAATAGCTCGTTGCGAGTGGCTTTTGTGACCAAATCAAAGCAGTAATTAGTAGTGTTGCAAATGAATTTAATTAGCTGTTTAGGCGACCAACTAAAAGAGTAACAACCAAACTTGATTTTTTTTTTCGTACCATACCATTTACGGTTACTGTTACTGTCTGCCTTGACGTACCAAGAAAACATAGTAGGTAATAACAAAAAGAAAAAACTATTTTTAGAAAAATAGTTGAACCAAAGTCTGCCTTCGACCCACAAAGCGCTTCATTAGTTTTGCAGCGAAAATAAATAAACAACAAACAAACACAAAAAACATGGTTTAGACTTTGGTTTTTTTTTATGGCAGCACCCACTACCAATGTTGTCACTCACTTGTTGGCATGAACAAATAAAATATTACAACAGAAATCATATAGACTTTTTGCTTATGGCTGGCTCGAAGACATTTGTTGCTATATGTTCAAACATATTTGAACATGACGTCGTCGTCGTCGTCGTCGTCGTCTTGGTCGCCGTTAATAAGCTGAAAAGTACGAAATGTCAATCAATGAATGAAAATAAATGTTGGCCATAATGAAGCATACTACGACGCGTTGTTGCCAACAACGGTAACGTGTTGTTGGGAAAGCTATGCAGCCGTTTGTGTGGGTCGAACAACCGAAAAGTTGTTAAATCAGCTTATAAAAATTAAATTAAAAAAACTTTTAATATATGTTAGACTCAAAAACATTTTTAGATTTAAAGAAATATTTAATATTTGTATGATTTATAATCTAAAATTAATAAAAAATCTTTAAAAGATGGTGTCTATACATCAAAGCTGTATATAATTCGCTGATTAAAAAGCTGCTGTTTGTCACTGCATACTCAGTTTTTAAGTAAATTCAATCGACATTTTATTACCGTATTGGGTATGTCTTGAAAAATTAAAAAAAGTTAGAAAAATGTTATTAATTTAGATCGTTAGTTCGGTCTATGTTCTGAATAACATAGACCGTTTAATTTTTTATTATAAGATCACAAATAACAAAGGAAAAAATAATTCAAAAAAATATTTAAAAAATTTGAAGTTTAGATGCTAATATTTTGAAAACTTATTGAATTAATGGCTTTCCTTTGTATATTCAAATTAGTCTTGGCAATTAAAAGAAAAATTACATTTAATTTTTTTATGAAAAACATGTATTGCAGTGTATAGTATTTTATTATTCTAAGAATTGTCAAAAAAAAGTCTAACATTTCAAATTCAATTTTCTTAAAAACGTAATGCAATAGAAAAAACTGGGTATGCAGCCAAAATCAACATCCGTGAATTATGTAGAAATGTAAGTATGTGTTGTCCATAGGAAAAATTATCTTGAGTAAATTCATGAAAAAAATCCCATACAATAAAACTGAACAATAATTTGATAGTCAGGGAAATTCTGAATAATTATTACCACAAATTATTATTGAGAAAAAACAAGCTTTGTATTAAAATTAAATACAATGATTTTTTTCTCCCAAAAATAATCTGCGGAAATATTTATTCAGAATTGACTTAAGTATTGAGTTGTATTTCCCGATTAAATATTAATTTATCATTTTTTTAATAGTAGAATACTATTAAATGTATAGTATTTTTTTTACACTTCTTCGAAATTGTCACTTCCCCGAAATGGAAATGTCCTTTTCGGGGAAATGTCCATTTCGGAGTAGTGGCAATTTCGAGGAAGTGTCCATTTAGGGGAAGTGGCCATTTTGGGAAAATGTCTATTCGGGGAAATGGCCGTTCGGGGAAATGTCCTATCGGGGAAATGTCTTTCGGGGAAATATCCATTCGGGGAAGTTTCGCCTTCGGAAAAATGGCTTCGGGGAAATGGCTTTTGGAGAAGTGTCCTGCTACGGTTTAACTATCCGACCCTGCACTATCCGACCAGAAAATAGCCAACTCTTAAACTCTTCGGTGTCTGTGCATTGCCCTACCCTAGTAACGGACCAGTTTTTGACTAGTTTTTTAGGCAGGGATATAATCATCGAATCCCTACCGGTAACCTATCCGTTTTTGATTAGTATTACTGGTGGGGATATACTCTTCAAATCGCTACCAATAACCGACAAGGTTTCGAGAAACTACGAAGAACTTAGCAGTATTTGAGCTGCCTAGTAAATTGTTCGTTTCATGCAAAATATCGATCGTATTTTACGTTATTTCTTGATTTCCTTAGTCTGTCTGTGCACAGCATTTGAGGTGACTGTATGTTTGTCGAGTGTCACCTACCTTTGTCCTTGTATTCAATGGTTGGTACTTGAAGGTGTAGTGCATTGAGATGCAACTTTTTATACAACTTTTTGAATTACATACACGTTTTACAAGTAGTAGTAAAAAAGTAGTAGTAAAAAAATAAACAAGTAGTAGTAAAGGCAGTAGTAAAAAAGTCATACAAGTAGTAATACAAATTGTAGTAAAAGTAGTTTTAAGTCGTCCTGTTTAATACTAAACCGTAATAGTCTCGTTTTTTCTCAATCCAGTGTACATTTTATATTATTTTGTAAAATTTTTACTTTGTATTTTTTTTTTTTGCTTTTTTTCAGTTTTTCTAAAGAAAAACTCTACAAAATGTATTTCTCACTTACGTTGCTACCTCAAATATTTGCTCTTGGCCAACATTACATGTGTAGTCAAGACCTACAGTTTCCGCTTCAACTCTTTGTGTTGAAATTTAACTAGAAAAATATTTATGCTATGTATTTAATTTTTTCCTTTTTTTTCATTTTTTTTTTTACTGTAATTTTTTGCTTTTTAATATTTTTTTTCTTTTTGTTCGTTCTTTTTGCTGCTGCCTCATATTATTTGACCATTTTTCCTTTTCATCCTGCAATAAATTTTCTTTTTAAGGACATTTTAGTCCTATGTCTGTCCTCCGTCTGTCGGTGCATGTTCTCCGCTTTCTTCGCGTGCGTGATTTATTTCGTGTCCATAAAAAAGCGCTCGTCGTTACAGCCATATTTCGCCGTCTGTTTAGTTCATATTTTATTTGTTAGTTTGTCTTTCATCTTCTTTTGTATTTCGGCGATGGCATTAGTCACGTCGCAAGGCTGTTTCTTGTTGAGTCCTTCGTCGCTCGTTCAAGGAAACATTGCGCCCGAGTTTGCAATGAAGTTGATTGTGGTTCCATGCTTCCCACTTAATTTGCAACTTATTTGGCTTGTTTGCCAAAGTAATGTAGTTCTGCTCATTTGAGTTGGGCAACAAAGTTTAAGCGCAAATTTTCTTCATTAATTTGGCTGCTAATCTGCACCAAACTTGTTGTTTGAGCCAAAACAAATCGGATTTGATGCAGTTGCAGTAACGAGTTTTTGTTTTTATTTTTAATTGAATAAATAACTACAGTATTTATAGTTGTAATTGAGATTCTTTTATTTAAAATTTTAAAAAAAGAAACAATTTTATTTGAGATTTATTTTGCATATTTAAATGGAAAAAAAGCCTCAATTTTAATTGGAAAATTCAATTTCTATGGAATTTTCTGAATTTGAAATTGAATGTACCCAACTTTTAATGCAAAATCTTGATTTCAGTTAAAAATTTCACATTTTAAAAAGAAAAACCTCAATTTTTAATCCTCTCAATTCATAATTGAAAATGTTGTAAAATTCTGTAAAATAAAATGTTTTTCAAAGCCTTCAAACAGCCTACAGTTTTGTGATTTAAAAACAGCCTTAATTTAAAAACCATGTTCGTCTCAAGAACCCCAAATGTAGTCAAGGTCAGTCGACGCATTACGTGTTTAATGCATTATTGAAAGCATTTAAGTGACAATTATTTAACAGAAATCAAGAGTAAAATAAGACTCACAAAAAAGGCTGTAATTAAGACAGCAACACTTGAGTTTTTCTGTTTCTTTTTGCTAAAATCCCCCTCAATTTTAGAGGTGACGACTTGCCTGTTAAATAGTCATTTATTTATATAGTCCCAATTGTGCGAATTAAAAAAGTATTTTTTTGCACTTTTTGCAACCTTTTTAATGAGCTCTCAAATTAACGTGTTGTCAACAATAATTGCAACAACAGAAAATAAAAACATATGTGTGACATTATAACCGAACAACGACGACGTCATGTCGATGATGTCAGTTTTTAAAATTTTGTTATTTTTGACAATTATTAGTTGCATTGCGTCATTGGAGAGGTTTATTAGCTGTTATCAAATGCATATTTTAAGGATTTTGTTTTTAAATACAACTCTGAAGAACTTGGGACGAGCCTCCATCAAATGTTGGACCGTACAGTTTAATACTAAATCGGGGGTGAGATGTTTTTTCAAGGCAATGTTATACTCTGGAATGTTTAACATTTTCTGCCGAGGAACAACAACGCCGATTAGTAAAAAAAACTTGACAGCTAAAAAACATATTTTCGAAAGATTTTAAGCAGACAAACGCGAAATTTGTCTGTCTGCCTGGTTTCAGAATATGCCGGAAAACTGCCTTTAAAAATTAATAATTTCCCGTTTTTTTTTTGCATTTTTAGCAATATTTTCCGCAAACACACAGTTAAATGGATGTTTGTAGCAAGCGACAACATTTTTGATTGGGTTAAAGAAGTTTAGAAATATTTTTTCGATATATTTGATAATCTGTTATTGACGGAAATATGCCGAAAATCTTCATAAAAAATGCAAGAAATTTTGTCTCGGGAGATTATTCAATTTTTATAAAATTTTAAAGGCAGAATCCCGAAATATTTTGGAAACGAAAAGAATACAGACAACTTTTGATACAAACTACGCCTTTGTCTGCTTAAAATCTTTCGTAAATATGTTACAAAACTGCCTTCAGGTGCCAGAAATGTTGTCCTTTGACTGTGCCATACCACAAACTTCAATTTATCGATGTGTATTTTCCTGAAATATTCCTGAACAAATAAAGAAATTTTGTCTCGAGTGCCGTAGACAAAATTTTGGCAGTTCAGACATTTTTTTTTTTAGAATGATTTGAAACAGACAAAGGCGTAGTTTGTATCTAAAACTGTTTATTTTCTGCCCATTCCCAAAATATGCTGTGAATCTGCCATCCAAATTCCACAAAAGTTGACAACATGCTATACACAGACATTTTGTCTCTGGTTGGAATCAACAAATGTTTAGCTTAGCTTGTTTCTGGCAAACAAGAGCGGAGTTTGTATCAAAATCAGCATGTTGTCTGCACTAGACCATACGGCAGACGGCAGCTTATGGGAAGGTAAAAGAATGTATAGTGATATATATTAAATGTAATCTACCATGAGGCAGCAATAATAAATATGCAATTGACTGCTGATAAATACCATCGAAAACCTGCTACAAGATTTCAAATAGTATTCCAAAAAATCTGCCATAAATCTGCCGCGGCACGTTCAAATTTTGAACATGACGATTACGTTAAGGCTGGTGTTATTATTTAAAAAATAAAAAACAAACTGTCGGTGTAAAATCTGTGAGTAAACTGCGCATTTGCCGGAAATCTGTACCAGTAACCTGCCGAATATTTTGTCTCGGTAGTATTTTTTATTTTTTAATGTGTGGTTTTAATTTATTTATATCTTGTTTTATTTTATTTTTATTTATTTTTTTTTTAGTTAAAGTTATTTTCTTTCTTTCTTTATTTTTTTCTTTATTTTCTTCTTTTATTTATTTCTTTTATATATTTAGTTAGTTATTTATTTAATTACTTAATTATTTTTGTATTTAGTTGTTTGATTGTTTGTTTATTTATTTATTTATTTACTTATTTATTTACTTATTAATTTTTTTATTTATTTATTTATTTATTTATTTATTTATTTATTTATTTATTTATTTATTTATTTATTTATTTATTTATTAATTTATTTATTTAATAATTTATCAATTTATTAATTTATATATTTATTATTTAAATAGCTTTTCGCCAATTTTCTATTTGTGTTTTACAAGTTTTCAACACAAACAATTAATTGCATAATTAAAATTCCAAAAAATTGCAATATTTTCCGTGTTTTTTATTCACCGGCACGTTTGCAAATTTAAAAAATATCTATTCATCTGAAAAAAAAACTGTATTTTTTTTTTGTTTAAACAGCGTGTGAATCACAAACAAATATCTGCGAGTTGCAAAAATAAAACTATTTGTATTATCACGCTATAGCAGCGCATAAAGTCGTCTGTAGTTCTATCTCACTCACTATTTGTTTCTGTTGCTATTTCACTCCCACTTCTGGTGCATTTAGTCAACTGTTGCTTATCTGACATTTGGGATTTTTTATTTTAAATGCAATTATTTCATTTAATTTAATCAATTGGAAATTATTTTTGTTATTATTTTTAATGCAAATAATGCCAGCGGTGAACTCCCCCAAAAATTGCATATTTAACACAAAATACATTTAAAATCATTTGCAATTTAATTGATGTTAATTTATTTTTATTTATATATATTTTTTTAATTCTTTGCATTATCGCCTTTAATGCAGCGTATGCGTCAGTACTTTAAGGGACCCCCTCAACATTGCACCTGCACCATTTACTGTCGTCTTTATTGATCAGTTCTAAGGCGCCCTTTCGTAATTTGAGCTTTTTATAGACATTTTTCTGAATTTTATTTTTACATTTTTCTAATTTGTTTTCTTTACATTTTTCATTCAAGTTAATAGCGGCAATTTTCGCATTAGCTCTGTAAGCTGTGCGCCCAGGTGCAACACAGCTGTGAATTACTTATTTTATATATTTTATATATTTTACTGAGAAAAATCACTGCATTTTTATTTATAATGCAAGTTATTTTTAATGCCCTCACTCACTCGAGAACCTGTTGACTGTTAATTTGCATTTTGGTTTGTTGAATATTATGAATTCATTTATATTTATAAATAAATTAAATTCTTATATATTACAAATTAAATTAATTTTTTATATAAATTTAATTTTATATTGAAATGTAGTTTTTGTAAAAAATAATTTGCATTCTAATAATTAAAAAAAATAATATAACGGTAAATCAAGCTTTATTAGCTTTAAACTTTACTATCAAAAAATTTGATGAAGATATATTTCGAGAAGATTATGGTAATAAAAAGCTTTATAGACCAGCAAGTTATTTTGTGTAAAAGGATTTTACTCGAGCATAAGCAAAATGTAATATAAAAGCTCATAAAAACATGTGCAAAAGCTTTAAATACAAAATTAAAAAGCGCAAAAGCTTTAGTTTAGAAGAATATATTTTCCAAAAGCTGTATGTTCAAAAACTTCATGGAAAAAAGCTTTATACACAAACAAGTTTATTTTGTAAAAACTTTATACAACAATAAGTTTTATGTATAGAAGCTTTACTAAAATATTAAATAAAAGGTTTTTGTGTCAAGCTTAATTTTAAGGATTTCTGTGAAAAGGCTTTATTTTTTGTTTATTGTGTAAAAAAATGCATTATTTTGGCTTTTTGATTTATTTGAAATTGTTGTTTGTGTGAAAATCTTTCTATTGAGCTTTTTGTGTAAAAGATTTCTATTGAGCTTTTTGTGTAAATTCTTTCTATTAAAATTTTTGTGTTAAAAGCTTTCTATTAGCTTTTTGTGTTAAAAGCTTTTTATCCGTAAAAAGCTTTCTACTAAGCTTTTAATGTTAAAATCTTTCTACTAAGCTTTTAGTGTAAAAAGCTTAATGTTAAGTTTTTGTGTTCAGAAATCTTTATTTTAAGCTTGTAGTTAAAAATAGCTTTATCTGTAAAAAGCTTTCTAAAAAGTTTTTTCTGTAAAAATCTTTCTACTAAACTTTTGGTGTAAAAAGCTTTCTACTAAGCTTTTGGTGTAAAAACTGTAAGTTTTTGTGTTTAAAAATCATTATTTTAAGCTTGTTGTGAAAATAGCTTTATTTTTATGCTTTTTTGTACAAAAGATTTATTTAAAAGTTTAAAATGTGTTTTTAATTTTTTACATATACACTATATATTTATAAAGTGCAATGTTTTCTGTAAAAACTATTTTATACTATTTGAAAAAATTGCTTTTTTACTTTTGTTAATACAAAACCAAACAACAACAAATCGAGTCATCATTATTTAACTTTTTTGCGCACGTTTTGACAGGCAGGTATTTATCTGATAAGCGCCTTCATATCATTGTGTTTGCGTGTTTTTATTTATATAATATAAAAATGCTTTAGAAAATAATATAATATATATGCCATAATAACAATGAAAACCACCACAACAAAAATAAAAGAAAATAACGACGATATCAGCGCTTATCAATTTTCGATCCGTGAGTATCGCTCGTGACAGAGTATTTTTGTTAACAATCATTATTAGGCTCACGCTAGTCTCAAACGTACGTCACCATTGCCATTTAGCGCCGCTATATTAAAAAAAAATTTTCATTTTCATATGACTCTTTTTTATGCATTTTTTGACTCACACTTTTGGGCGATTCCAATTTTCAAACTGATTCATTTTCTTATCAGAGAAATGTGTTGGTTTTTTGTTTTTAATTTATTATCTTTTGTAATTATTTTCGAATAATTTTTGATATATTTTAATTTCTATACACATTAAAAATTACAGAATTCAATTTTTTCAATTCTAAATTAACGTATTTCAATCAAATAAAAACTTTTAAATTAATCAATCGAATTTTGTTGTCAAATATTTTAATTTCATTCAAATGTGATAATTTTAAAATATATTTTAATTTTTTTAGTTTTCATTTTTCTCTTCATGAAATTATCTTAAGCATTAACTTATTTAATTTAATTGAATTATAACTGATTTAAATGTTGTATATATAAATTACAATATACCCTCCCGTATTTAATTTTGGCATTTATTTCAAGCTCCTTCCTTGGCACACAATTTTCGAATTTGGTGCTCTACTTCTTTTTTTTTATTACTGTTTTGTTTTGTTCTCTTACTCTGGCTTTCTCCATCACTTCCGCTTTTCTTTTTTAATATCTTTTGTGTGCTGTCAATAAAAGCTTACACGCTTTTGGGCGCGGCGTTCACATTTAAGGGTTTCTGGTGGGGTTTTAGGCGGTAAATTCTGGAAAAGACGCCCCCCCCCCAAATGAATGTTTGTGGTGCTGATAAAATAAAACGCGATTTTGTGGGCGCCATACATAAAAATATACCAAAGACACGCGTAGTCGTTGTTCGTGAAAAAGAGTCAATTTTGCCGCCAAATACTTCCCCAAAGTATGGTCGTTATTCAAGGCTTAAAAGGCTTTTACTTCACAACCATTATGTGGTAATTGAGGTGTTCTGTGTCTATTTTAGGACTTTATTGCTGGCACATGCACCATTCTTTATTAGAAAAACTAAAATTAGAATATGACAATGTTGTGGTTAGTGGTTGTCTGCGCATCACACAAACCTGTTGCAATGAAATCATTTGCCAATTTTTTTAAGGTGTTTTTATTAAAATACAAAGTAGTTGCAATGTTGCGGTCAACTTTTGTACATGGTTTGCAACATGTTGTAGTTCTTTAAAAAGATTGTGCAAACATGTTGCGCTGATTGGAAATATGCTTGCGTAAACATGTTTCGATGTTTTAAGCACACAATTTTATTTTATTTTGGAAAAATGGTTATTTTAAGTATTTTTATAATTTGTTTGATCCGAACATGTTTGATTCGAACATGTTTGATTCGAACATGTTGCATCCGAACATGTTGCATTCGAACATGTTTGTTTCGAACATGTTTGAATCGAACATATTTATTTCATTTATAGCGTTTAATTTAAAATTTTAAAGTCAAAATATATTTTATTTCTATTTATTTTTATTATAAATATATATATATATTTTTTTATTCCACAAACACACGTCGTTTTTTCTATAAAATACTTCTTCCTATGTAGTCATTTAAATTAATGTTTATTGTCATTAATTTTTATTGTTATTTCTCAGCGTTAAACTGCAATGAAATGAATTGATTTATTTTATTGTTATTAGTTAAAATCACGTATTTCGATTTTTACTTATTTCATTTTATCGTTTTATTTTTTGCTATTCTTTTTCTTATGTTGCTGCGCGCTCTAATAGAATAAAGTTCATTGCATCACCTTCACTTTGCGAGCAGCCAATAGAAATCCTTAATTAAATCAAATAAAATCATGTTGCGCATACGTCATGCCGAACGCGTATTAAGAGCCATGCTTCCGTCTAATTTTGTCTTCATTTCAAAATAGCATTTCGAATTGTTTCCGTTTTTTTAATTTGGTTTTAGTTTATTTTTATATTTTGAAGGTTTCTTTTTATATTTGTTTAATAGTTATATTGAATTCTTTTTTTTTATTTATTTATATTTTTTGTGGGATATTTACTTTGTTTTTATAATACATTTTGCATTACTATTTTTTGTTCTTATTTTATTATTATTTTTTATTCTCTTCTAATTTATTTTATTATTATTTTTGTTTTGTTTTTATTATTTTTTGGTTTTATTTATATTCGTTTTTTTGTTTGTTTTTATTCCTTTTTGTTGCTATGTTTTAGTTATGTTTGATTTTCTTTCCATTTTTCGTTTTAATTTTGTATCTCTTTTATATTTTTTCGTTGTTTTTTACGGGTTTTGTTGCTCTCATTTTTATTTTATTTTGTAATTTTTCAATTTATTGTAATTTGTATTTGTTGTTATTTTTGTATTTGTTTGTTTTTATATTTATTTTATTGTATTTATATATTTTTTATATGTTTTTATTTTTAGCTTTATTTATTAATTTTAATTTTTTTTACATTTCTTTGTTTTTTTTCTTTTTTATCTTTGTTTGCGTTTACATTTTTTTTGTTTTTTTTATGTTTTTGTAAAGGTTTTAAATTTATTTATTTAGTTTTTAGTTTTATTTTTTGATTGTTTTTAATTTTTATTAGAAAATTGAAGCACACAGCCAACCTTCTGATTGAGCGCTCTGTCGCCCTTCGCCCCCGCAACAGCACTCTCTTCGACACCCAACACTCCGTCAGTCTCTCAGCAACACAGCGCTTGCTTTGTTTGTGGCCCGTGGTGAGTTGCTGCGACTGTGTAGTGTGTTTTGTAAAAAAAACCACAACAAAAGTTGGCGCCGCTGCTATGTTGAAGTTGAATGTGTTGGCAACATGTTGCTTGAATTGTTTTGTTGAATTTGAAAACGCCATCGTAGACCGACCTCGTCGTTGTTTAGTGGTTTTTCAACAATTGACAACGTCGTTGTTTTTATTCGTCGTCGTCGTCGCAATACCAGCTGATTTTTTTTATATTCATTTCTAAGCAGTTTTAAATTAAAATAATTTTTGACTTTTTGTGCGCTGTTTAAAGTCGCCAACTAACGTCGCAGTGCAATTTTTGCAAGTGTGTTGTTTTTATCATATATTATCATATATATAAATTGAAAATTATTTTTTTGTGCAAATTTTCAACAAACATATTGTGGCCTACAAATGTTGCTATTAATGCAACGCATTGATTTTTCAAATTAAATATATTTATTGTATAGTTTTAAAGATAAACAAAAAGAAATTTAAACAATTTTTAGTAAATTAATTTGTGTGTTTTTATTTTGTGTTTTTGCAGATCGATGGGCATTTTGTTGCCGCCCGTCTCGCAAGTGACGAATACACGCATAAATTTGACGCAACATCATCGCAATCGCAGTTTGGACAGCGCGCTGCAGCGCATACCCGAGGTAAGTTTTATTTGTGAACTTATTTTATTTTTTATTATAATTTAGTAAAATTTATTGTTTTCAATATTTTAAGTACAACTTCTATTAGACTTATTCAACTAATCATCGTCAATAGCAAGTGCTTTTGCACTAAGCCACACTGTTTGTTTCGTTCGCACTCATGCACACAGACCCACTGTTGTGTGTTGCTCATCGTTTTGGGCTGCCACTGTTTCGCTTATTCTTCTTCTTTTATTTTATACTCTGGCAGTTTCGTCTGACGTCTTGTGTCTTTTTTTTTCTTTGTGCCATTGAAACTGATAACAAATTTATTATTGACTGTATTCCAAATAATATTTATTATGTTAATTTCTGCAAATTATTTTAAATACTTTTTACTTGGTTCTACTGATTCTACAGCATTTATGTTGCTTTAATTGTAACAAATTTGATTTTTTCTCTTTATTTGTACAATTTTATTTTTTCTGTTTTCTTTTTTCTCTCCAGTTGACTGACTAACTCTGACTATATTGTTGGCGTCAATTGAAGGCGACCTACATAAATATTTTGCCCTCTACAATTAACTACTTAGCTATTTTTGATTTATTCTATGTAATGTTTGACTTTTTTTTTAATTGTACATATTTATTAGAAAAAATTAGATTTAATATAATAAAAAAATATATATTTTGAAACGTTAATTGAATTAGTTTGTTTATCCTCTTTAAGTTTGAGTTTTTTTTATTTTATTTATTTGATTTGTTTTTTTGCTATGTATTCTAATTTTTGTTTGTGTTTTTTTTGTATTTTTTTGTTTTTAATAATTTATTTATTTTATTTTGTTTTTTTTTATATTTTAATTTATATTTTGTCTTTATTATTATATTATTTTTGTTTATTTAGTTTTTTTAATTTATTTTTTAATTTTTGGTTTATTTTTTTGTTTATTTTTGTTATTTTGTTTGTTTATTTTTTATAATTTTTTAATTTTATTTGTATTTTTATTTTTTTATTTATATATTTATGATTTTATTATTTTTTGTATTGTATTTTTATTTTGTTTTAATTTTTTTTTGTATTAAATATATATTTTTTTATTTCGTTAAATAATTTGTTTTTTTTTTGTTTTTATTTTTATTATTTGTTTTTGTTAATATTATTTTTTTATTATTAATTTTCAATTTACATATTTTGTTTTATATTTTTAATATTTTTTTTTGTATTTTTTTATTTTTTTTTAATATATATTTTTTTATTTTTTTTTTGTGAATTTCCAATTTTTAAATATTTTTATTTATTTTCAAATTAAATAATATATTAAAAAAAATCCTTTTCATTTAACCCACAGGTCGAGGTCTCTTCACCCAATGCTGAGCCCGAGAACACCTTCTGCACCCCTTCCATACTGGGCACAACAATGTGCTCCAAGATTGTCACCTCCGCGACTGCCAGCATAACTGCCGCGCCACCCGTCACACCAGCCGCAACAGCGTCCACAACATTGTCCACAGAGGCCGCCGCATCTGCTTCAACGTCTGCCCACAGCAGTAGCAGCAACGAACACGTCCTGCAACAGGTCTCCACCACTGAGCCCACATTGGGCGCCATGTCTTTGCTGCCACTAGCAGTTAACGCGGACATTAACACTGGCAGCAGCAGCATAACTGGTGGGTTTTAAATTTGTTAAACCTAAAACAAATTTAAATTTTTATTTAACTCTTTTATGTTTCCAGTTGAACCTACGCCTATACTGCGCCCACGTCCTACAACCAGCGAGTTAACTGCTGCGTCTTCTGCCTCCACAACAACAAACACAGTTGCCATAACAGCCGCGTCCTTGGCATCAGCAGCAGCTGCTGGTGCCGCCGCTGGCACTGCCAGCATTTTGTGCGGCGGCAACAGCATAAATAACAGCAAAAAGCGCGAGGATCTGACCAGTTTGGGTTCCGATGATTCAGGTTAGTAACCATTTTAACCATAATAATACACTCAAAAATAATGCTATACAATTAATTGCTGTTTACTATTATAAATACTTTAAAAATATGTTTTTTTTACATTTTTATTTGAATTTTTGAATTTTCTAAATGGTTTTAACATTTGCTTCCAATTGTGGTTCCATATTTCAGACATCTTCCGATATATAGCGTAATTATTGATATTTTTTAAATTATGTATAATTTTGATCAGACACAATTTTTATTGTTTGTAGAACCTGTTTGCTGGGTTATCAATCTTCCGGTCTTCCGGTCTTTCTGTTATTCTTTTTTTTTTTTTTTCAAAAAATCTCAAAAATAAAAACAAAACAATAAAAACACAACTGCAACTGCCAATTCCATCTTTTTTAAACTTCCAACTTTCTCTCTCTCTCGCACCAACCCAACCACAGGCATTATTTGCGGTGGCTCCGACTCCGATCAACTGTCGCTGAATCGCATACGTCACTCGCACGAATCCCTCGATTCCGGAGAAATGGACGCCGAGGAGGAGTGCATCGAGATTCTGGACACAACATCAATGGATGAGGAGTACGGCATGCTACAGTCGGACCTCTGCTTCTACCAGTCGCCGGACAGCGACTGCCACACACTGCGTCCATCGCGCAAGAAGTCCTCAAATGTGACAGGCGGCTGCGGTGAAGGCCTGAACACTGATGCCGACACCGCCGCCAACATTACAGAGCATGAACTAGAAATGGAGCGCATGCGCTATCGCGAGATGAACATGTCAGCTGCCGCCATCTGCAAGGAACGCCTGGGCGTCGATGCAGTGGATGCAGAAGTGGCGGAAAACGTGCCGGAGCAGCTGCAAACACTGACACCCACTGCAGAGACGGCTGCAACGACTGATGGCGTCAACGTCACGCCCAACGCCAAGAAACCCGCCGACAGCTCTGCCACCAATGCTGTCCTCGAAACCACCAAGAACGAGGTGCTCTTCAAGAATTTCTTTGGCGCCACCAAAAACGCCATCTTTCGCACGGCGCAGAGCATTATCGAGAATCACGAAAAGAAGAATGCAGCGAAAAACATCAAAGGCGAGGAAGCGAGCGCCGTGTCTGGCCTCAGTACAGCCGCCGCAGCAACGACGCCTTTGACTCCGCCACCCGAGCTGCAAATTGTCAAATCGCCAACTGATGTCGCCAAGAAAAAAGAGTTTTTCGGCCTAATTACATCGAATGCCAGCAAAAAGGCGGCTGCAGCAGCTGCTGCCAAATCGCCTACTGAAGCGACCGCCGCCACTAGCGTCACTGCTACGCCCTCAACCGCTGTGGAGAAGACGCTGCAGTTGTCGCTGCCACCCGCGCCACTCGCCAAGTCCAGCTCGATTTCGTCGCTGCACAAGCTCAAGGTGCCCGGCATGGTCAAGTGCTTCATCAAGGAGAAGCCGGCGACGACAGCAGGTGGCGGCGACAGTCGCCTCGAAGGTGCCGAGTCGAAGGGACCCAGCGGACTGCTGCGTTTCTTCGAGTCACCCGTTTTCAATATACACTTTGCCGTCCACTATCTTTTCTACTCGAAGGAGCCGGGCGTGTTGAGCTTCATCGGCAACAAGATCTTCAGCTTCGCCGACCAGCAGGTCGACCTATACATACCACAGCTGATCGTTATGTACATACAGATGGACGAGCTGGCCGAGGTGCTGGATCCGTATCTGACGATACGCTGCCGCAAATCAGTCGACTTCTCGCTCAAGTGTCTCTGGCTGCTGGAGGCCTATAACTACAACTATCAGCTGGAGACACAGGGCAGCCGCAAGTCGCAGCTGGCGCTCATGCGCGAAATATTCTCCAAGCGCGAGCGCAAACTGCTCGGCAAGGCAGACGCGCAGGCTTTGGAGGCGGTTCCTTCGCCGCTGTCCAAGAAAACGCATCATCGCTCGCAGTCCGATGCCACCGTCTTGTTGACAGACTCTACGCGTCGTTGTCCCAGCGCAAGCTCGCTGAGCATATCGCAGCGCCTGTATCAACAGCCACCGTACACGACGGCCACGCTGCTCGCAGTGACACCGGCCAAGCTGTGCCTGGGCGACTTAACTTCCGGACGCGCCTTCGACAACGGCTGCAGTTGCTTTGAGACGGTGCGCGGCCAGGTCAACGGACTGCTTGGCCAGAAGACAGTCTGCAGTTGTGGCGCACCTAAGACTGCGCCGCAGAAGGAATTCATGCGCGCACTCATGAACGTCGGCAAGAATCTGACTTCGCTGCCGTCGAAGGCGGAGAAGACGTCGGCGCTGCGCATGTTCTTGAACCTCATCAACAAGAATCTGCCGGCGCGCGTCTGGCTGCCGCTATACTCGCATATTCCACACCATGTGGTGCGCATCACAGAGGAAAAGACTGCGGTGTTGAACTCCAAGGACAAGACACCCTACATAATCTACGTCGAGGTGCTGGAGGTGCCCGACATCTACACGTCGCCGGTCATCGCCAAACTGATGCCGTCGTTGCGTCACACCAAGAGCGAAGAGCATCTGGAGGGCTCTGCGTGCGGTCAACGCAATCATGCGAGTTGCAGTCGCACATCCAGCTGCAGCAGTCACGGCGCTAATGGCGGTGCTGCTGCGGCGGCGACAAGCAGTCGTCGCAAGAAGGAGAAACTTGTCTCCGAGTGCTCGAATGTCTCTGAGGCGACGGCGGTGGCGCCTTCCACGAGTGTGGGTTCAGAGGCGGCTGCTGCAGCGCCTGTGTCGCTCACACTGGCCGGTCTGCATTTAACCGAGGACGATGTCTGGTCGCAGGAGGACGACGAAATCACGGCGCAATACTTGAATCTGCGCTGCAAGCTGAGCGAACGAGATGCCATATCACAGATGTCCATGGATTCGTGCGATTCAAGGGATCAAGGTGAGTGATTGATTTTTAACAACCAAATTGAAAAATTATCTTTTTGATTTTACTATGAACATACTTGACACTTGAATATAATTGTCGATCAAATTTTAAATACTCTTTAAAAAATACAAATTAGTTTTAATGAAATACAAAGCAATGTTTATAAAATACAAAAGATGCAAATGTGACTACTTTTGTATTGAATATATGAAATAATCCAAATAGTTTCATATTTAAAATTTAATTTATAATACAGTCCACTGATTTGTATGATCGAGACTAATTGCATTTTAAAAATATATTAAATTAAATATTGTGAAAAAATAAATTTAAAACAAACATTTAAAATGTATTTTATAATTATTACTTTTGCAGGTATTCCAGTGTTATTTAATATTGGTGACGTGCGCACGCGTCACTGCAACAACTTGACTTGTGAAAACACAAAATCATTCAGCAACGATCCCGAGGATCCCTCGGCCGCAGCGCTAAAGGTGAGTTTAATAATTTCATATATTAAAATTTAATTCTTTGAAATGTTACTTTATTAGTTATTTATAATATAAAGCGAATCGTGTGATTGCCAGACGATTTGAAACTAGTCACTTCGCCCAAAAATTGGTATAACGCACCTATTTGTGTCTTTGTTCAAAATTTTTGATTTTATGTTTCAGAGAAGTATTTCAAATTAAAGCAATTGATTCGGCGCAATTCTTCCCATTTACGTGTTCACTTTTGTCGAAGTTTTCTTCGTAATTAATTCAATAATAATGAAGTCACTCGTTTTTTGGCATATTTGTACTTATTTTTTAATGAAATTTACTATTGGTGAAAATTAAAACATTAAGCCAAATTATTCAAATATATAGTTTTTAAAATCTGCTAAATTCTGTTAAATGTTAACATTTATAATATTTTATATATTTACAACAAAAAAAACAAAATATTCCAAAAATGTTTAAAAACGTTTTCAATAATGCTTGCAGAACATTTACAAAACACTTTGAAAATGTTTACAAAACACTTACAAAATGTTAATTGAATACTTACAAAATGCTTACAAAAAGTATGTAAAATAAAACATTTTTAACAAAATAATATAAAATATTTAAAAATGAAAAGTCAATTCAATCAAATGTTTACAAAAGATGTAGAAAATATCTTGCAAACATTTTAAATGATCCTTATAAAATTTTATATAGAACAAAATTATTTGAAACATTTACAAATATTTTTTAGAAAATATTTACAAAAATTATTTCATTCATTCGATTTCAAAATGATTATGAAACACTAACAAAAAATATAATAAAAACAATTAAAAACAACGTCAAGCATTTTAAAATATCTTAACACATACAACATCTTTACAAAACATTTGCCAAAAGTTTATAAATCTTTTATTTGCAAACATTTTTCCAAACCACTTTTAAAATGTGAAATAAGTGTTCATAAAAATACTTATAAAATATTTATAAGTTTTAAAAATGTTTACAAAATAATATAAAACATTTAAAATAGCATAAACATTTTTCAAATTGTCTTACAAAAAGTTTACAAAACATGTACAAAAATCTGCAAACATTTTTAAAAGCACTTATGAAATATGAACAAAGAACTCTATAAAACACTTACCAAATGTTTATTAACACTTACAAAAATCTTTACAAAACAAAAATAATATAAAACATTTAAAAATTGACTTAAAGCATTAATAACAATGTTTACAAAAACCTTACAAAACATTTAGAATCAATGTTTAAACATTTTCAATAATGATTTTAACATCTGAACAAAGTACTCACAAAATCTTTATAAAACACAGAAGACATTAAAAAATTATATAACATATTTATAAACATAATTAAAAGAGTTTACAAATATATTTTACAAAATAAATATAAAACAAATTGATTACAAAAGATTTAAAAAATGTTTTCAAAATGATTAAAGAAATACTTTATATTTTTTATACAAAATTTAGATTTTATCAAGACCAATGTATTGCATTTTTGTTTTCTTTAAAATATTTTTTATTTAATAAAATTTTAATTGGTTTAGGTAGTAGCAAGATTTCATTCAATTAAAAAAATAAAACATAAATATTTTTTTAATTTTCAGGAACCTTGGGACGAAAAGGAGAAACAAATTCGCGAGTCTTCGCCTTATGGTCATCTGGCCAACTGGCGGCTGCTCTCGGCGATTGTCAAGTGCGGCGATGATTTGCGACAGGAGCTGATGGCCACGCAGCTGCTACAGGTACGCATATCATAAACTCCATTCACATTAAAATTATGTAATTCATATATTTATTTTTACATCCATTAGATGTTTAAAATCATCTGGCAGGAGGAAAACACCGATCTCTGGGTGCGGCCCTATAAAATTGTATGCCTGTCCAATGACAGCGGTCTCATCGAACCGATATTGAATACAGTGTCGCTGCATCAAATCAAAAAGAACTCGAATAAGAGTCTGCGCGATTATTTCATCGATGAGTACGGCGAGGCGACAGGCGAACGGTTTCGTTTGGCACAAAAGAACTTTGTTCAGAGTTGTGCGGCGTACTGCTTGATTTCGTATCTGTTGCAGGTTAAAGACAGGTAAGAATTTGTATAGAAATGCATACAAATAATGAATGTTTACAAAAACATTTTATTAAAATGCTTGCAAAATGTTTACAAACAATATTTAGTATTATACAAAAATTGCTGACCAAATATTTATCATTTTCCGCAAACTATTTTGGACTGTGATAATAAAATATTTGAAAACATATTAAATGTTTGCAAATTTACAATTTGTTTAGGTTATTGTTTACAAAACACTTACAAAATGCTTTCAAACATATACTTCAATGTTTATGTATAATATATAAGTAAATATTTGAAGTTATTTAAATCTTTTTTTTAAATAATGATTTTTCTGTTTAATAAATGCTTTAACAAATATTTACTAAATGCTTACAAACGATTTACAGAACATCTATAAAAAATATTTTAAGTTATTTCATTTATTTCTCAACAATATATGCAAAACGGTTAAAAGAAAAAAAATCATATTTACAAAACACTTACAAAATACTTACGAACTATATTAAATACTTCAATATAGCATTAAGTTTATTCTAATAATTCTTAACAGTAATACATAACAGCAGTTAGATTTGAAAACACTTATTTAATGTTTGTAAATTTACATTTTGTAGTTACAAAATGTTTAAAATTCGATTACAAAATGCTTACTAACTATTTATTAAATGATAAAATGCATTTTAGAATTTTTAAAGGTATTTCAATATATTTTTAATGTAAATACTTAATGTTTACTAAATGCTTACGAACTATTAAAGAAACACCTACAAAAGTCTTACAAAACATTTACGAACTATATAAAAATACATCTAATTATTTTTAATTTGTTATTTAATATTTATTATTATAACAACTTATAAAATTTTTCAATATTTATGAAACATTTACAAAATATTTACAAAATGCTTACAAATCAAATTTAGAAACAATCTACAAAACATCCGAAAATTATACATTTCAGTTATTTAAATTAATTATTAACAAACATGTACGCAAAACGATTAAAAGACTAAGAGAAAATGCTGAATATTTACAAAACACTTACAAAATACTTACACAATACTTATGAACTATGTAAAAATACAATGAATAAGTTTTAATTTATTTTTATTAAATCTCAATCATAATACATAATAACAGCTTAGTCAGATTTTTCAATATTTACTAAACACTTACAAAATATTTACAAAATGCTTACAAATCAAGTACTTCTTTTGATCATTGCAGACACAACGGCAACATACTGCTGCATTCCGATGGACACATCATACACATTGATTTTGGTTTCATACTCAGCATATCGCCGAAGAATTTAGGTAAATATTTCCTACTTGTCACAAACATTTGTAGTTGTTTAATAAAGCGTTTATTGTTTTATTTTTCTGTAGGCTTTGAACAGTCACCCTTTAAGTTGACCGCCGAATTTGTCGATGTAATGGGTGGCACTGCCTCCGAGCACTGGCGTGAATTTAATCGACTGCTGTTGCACGGCATGATGACTGCGCGCAAGCACATGGATCGCATTATAAATTTTGTTGAAATTATGCGCAGCAGTAAGTTTTACATATAACTATTATACATTTTTCTTTTTCTATATAAAATTTATATATTTTTTTACAATTTTATAATATTTCTAATTGTTTGTACTGTTTGCACAGATGCGCAATTGCCTTGCTTCAAGAATGGTTGCTCCGGCACCGTGCAGAATCTCCGCAAACGTTTCCACATGAATCTGACCGAGCAGGAAATGGAGCGCAAGGTTGAGCAGCTGGTGCAGGACTCGCTGAAGAGTCTCTCCACCAAACTATACGATGGCTATCAGTACTATACGAATGGCATATTGTGAGAAAGGTTTTTTATGAAAATCTAAGCAGCAGCGCCCGCCGTCGCCGCCCCAGTAACACCAATGTCACCAACCATCAACAATGTCATCGAGAAAAGTATCATCATCATTATCGTGGACTGAAAATTTAGCAAACAACAGAACTAAAACAAAAAATGATTGAAAACAAAAATTATATAAAAAGTAAAATAATCTTTTAAGTGTTTGTCATGTGCAAAATTGTCAAATGTGTCTGTGTGTGTGTGCGTATCATGCAATGTTTAAGTGTTGCGTAGCGTTGCAACAATTTATTTTTAAATAATATTTAACATAATTTAAATATTAATGTAAACGTTAATTATAAACACATGTAACTATTATAATAAAAACAAAAAACACAATTTTAAATGTAAATGTTAAACGCAAGCAACTATTATACACATATTCTTAAATTACATATATAATATATATTTACTTTACTGTATACAATATGCAAATAATTAAATTGCTAAACCACAAAAAGAAGAAAAACAAAATACAAAAAACAAAAAAAATGAAGAAAATCATATAAAATAAATTATACTCGTAACTCTTAATGTAAACTAATTGATGGCACACAGCATGCTGTTGAATATTTTTAGTCTGTAGGCACTTAGTATGTAATAACTAAAGTTTGTAGTAAACGAAATTTCCAATGTGTAACATTTTGTGTTTGTGTGTGTGAGTGTGTTGCGCAATGCAAACTGCTACAAAAGATAAAAGCGCTTTTTTCTAATAAAAAGCAGCGCATACAAAATAAAAATCATCAAAAAAAAATCAAACAAAAAAAAAAAAAAAGTATGCCTAAAATGTAATTTCAAATAATGTTTTATTGAAAGAAACATGCAAAGAAAACCACACTGCATTTGCGCGTGTAAAATTGTATAGATTAACATTAACTAAATTAAATTAATCTAAAATTTATAGATTTAAATTTATATTATCTAACACTAAATGTAACTAGTTATGCTGTAAGTTTTTCTACATTCGTTTCAAAAAAAAACAAGAAAGTAACTTAAATTAAAACAAAAAAGCAGCAAAGTGTGCGCGCAGTAATTGCATTAATTTTAAACTATTTTAATAAGTCTTGTATACAGCAGTTTTCTAAACAAACAAACAAACAAACAAACAAACGAAACGAAAAAAAGATATATTCAATTATAATGCGTCGTTTATAGCAACGCAAAAAGTTGCTGCAGTGTAACTTTGTAAATGCGAGCGAAATAAATTTTAATAATTTACATAATATAATTTCAACTTTGTTTTTATTTTTAATTTAGTTTTTATGAATTTTTTTTTCGATTATTTAATAAATATTTACGAAAAAATATAACTATTATTTAAATATATATTTTTTTTATTTAAATTTTTTTGAGCAAGGCATAAAATATTATTATTTTCTTTAATACCAAATGCAACATTTTGAAAACATTGTTTTTTAAATTTTTGTTATATTTTGTAGCAAACTGTTACACATTTTCACTTTCGTTTATTTATATTACATCAATGTCCAGTCCATATACAGGGTGTTCGGTTCATCGAGGTGAATAATTAATTCATGGGGTCATTCTGTGACTCAAAAAAATAAGAAAATGTAAAATAAAAATATGTCTAATTCTGCACCCAGTTTAAGATACAGGGTGTTTAAGAGGTGCATATTACTGACATAACCTTGTCAAGTATATTTGTTACAAAGTATTATCTATTGATAAATGAATAACAATTGTTAGATCATGTTTTAGAAAATTAAATTACCTTTTCTATTGTATATCACATCTTCGAACCCCATAATTTATTCCTTTTTAAAGAGGTACGTAAAGTTGAAATTTACAAAAATAAAAATACAAAGTTTTACTTTGTCATTGGTTTTCTCAACATTTCATCACCCAATTTTTTCTAATTTATAATGATGGACCAGTTAATTCCCAGTACTTTCTAACCAATTACAGTGATTTTAAACTGGTAAATAATCCTGCAGAAATAATTAAACAGTGGCGGGTCTTGTGATTTAGTGGTTGAAATTTAAAAAAAAAATCAAATATAATTTAAAACATTTATTATAATTGTAAGAATTAACTTGTTACTTAGCAGAACATATTTTCTGATTATATTTCCAAAGATAATAGTTTTTTCTTTAATTTCTACCATCAAATCACAAGACCCGCCACTGTTTAATTATTTCTGCAGGATAACTTGCCAGTTCGACATGTTTTGAGAATCTTCTAAACTTACGTGAATGCTATTTGCATCTCATTCATACTCATGTGTTTTAATGCGCTGATCTTCTACTTATCTTTCTCGCACATTGCCTCAATGCGCTGAATGATCTTCCGTCTCTTTCTAACACATTGCTTAGTTCAGTGTCTTGTGTCCCATTTATTCTTGTTGACCGCTTGCACTATGGGGCAAATTACCTCTTTTCGTAACAATATCTAAAACACTTAAAGTGTCAGGACATTCAGCCTTTTCGATTAGGAACTAAAGACGTTTTAAAAAGAAGGTAATGTTTAAACTAAGTTTAAACTTGCACTGATAAACTGGACCTCATAAATTCCAATTTCTGTCGCAATCTTATATATAAAATAACCTCAGGTTTTTAAAGTACATTTTTTGACTTTAGTGGTTAATATTATAAAATATATTTGATGCATTTTAAAAACTCAATTTTTGAATCGAAAGCTTTTCAAATTCCCATTCAATTGTTACTAATATTATGGTCATCGCGTTCAGAAATATACAAATTTAAAGGTTTTTTGTATTTTTTTCATTTTGAACTGTGGTGGTTGTTTAAAAAGAATTTTTAAACTAAATCTTGCCACAAATCACATAAATCCACTTAAATATAACAATTTCACTTTTTACATAAAAATTTATTTACAAAAATTCGCTATTCTGGCAAAACTTCTTAATTTAAATATTTTGAATTATTTTTATTATAAGAATTTAGAATAATTTTAATCCAAATTTTGATTTACTTTTATTCTAATGTTAGTTTTTATTTGTGGATGTTGTTGAACTGAATGCTTTGAACAAATGCCAGAACACGAACAATAAAGTAACTCATAAACTGTAAAAATGAACTTTAAAAAATTTACTCACTCAATTTTATATTTGCAGAAATGTCATTTCATATTATAGTTTACTTGAAAAGCAGTTAATTTTATATTAAAATATTACAAAAAAAAATTACAGATTTATAAAGATTTTTGATTTGTCAAATTAATGGATATGTCAAAACTAAGTCGAGTAGAGATTTACCCTATTATAAGGAAGACATCGTCACTGTCATGCAAAATCGAAAAGCACCTATCGATTGTCATCATTACTTAAAAATATTTTTCCAAACATTTTTAAAGTTATGGCAAAAGAATGAAAATATTCGCCCTTTTGGTTTTGTCTTTTGTGGCTAGAAATATCCAACAAAACCACACATGATTTAGGCACAGTATACTTGAGGAAAAACTACATTCAAAATGTAAAAAAAAACGCAAATGTCAAAAATTACACATTCGCCCCTTTGGCATGATAGTGACGACATGATAATGGTCACATAAGTCTAACAAATGTTACTGATCAGGTTATGGATAGGTTTTTAAGCGGCATCTGATCATTTTGATGCCGATCAAAAACCTATTACAATTTATACTAGGGCAATTACCTTAGTTTTGATTTAAAATTTCATTGAAAAATTCAAAATATATAAATTTATAAATAGTTTTGACTAAAATAAAATTTTGTATACATTTTTAAGAACCCGATATTAAACCGTAATAGTTTATATCAATTTTGGATATCGAGTTATTTCAAATTTCTGTATAATGGTTTCTGTATTAAAATGAAACTGGTTTCGGTCACTTTTTCAATACGTGCTCAAAACACAAATATTTTTCATATTTTGATATTTTGATACTTCTTCATTTTTATAATTCTTTTTAGTTAATTCGCAAAAATTTTTAAAAATAAAAAAAAATTCTAATATAAAATTTTGTAATATTTTAAACATTTATAATATTTTGAAAACTATAAAAATTTGAAATAATTTTAATCAGACATTTTTTTAATTACTATATTTTAATGTTTGTTTTCGATTTGTGGGTGTTGTGGAACAAAATGCTTTGACCAAAGTCAGAACACGAACCATAAACATTCTCACGAACATAAAACATGTCGCATTCGAAGCGACAACGACATTGCTACACTTGTCAAAATTAAAAAACATCAAGTTATATGGATATAAATATTTTGACTACGGCACACGGTGAACAAAATGATGAAATTTTTGAACAAAACGCCATTTTATTATTTTTAAATTTTCAAATTTCTTTTTTACTGTTACATACATAAAATACCCATTAAGAATAATCTGTAACCCTTTTTCTTATAACATTAACAGATTAAGAGATATGAGCCTTCAAAGTTAGGAATTTGAATTCCATACAAAAATATATGGAAATACATATTGGAACATAACTAAAATATCCTTGCATATCCTCTCAAATCTTTAAAATTGTATTTAGGCTTTTACAAAATACACATTCTGAAAAAAAAGTAGCTTCCGGTTTGCTCCGGTTTACAAGAAAATTGTTGTGAAATACTACCATTTTCATTAGAAATTTACTTATTTGATTTCAAGCGTTTAGTGTAATAATTTTATATCAATTAAACCTACAGATATCCTTCACACTCGCAAATCACAATTAATATGGTGAAAAAAAAAAATTCAGTGCGATATCTTTCCCGGATTAAGAGAAATTACGTGCCAAAAATTACCTTTTTTTTATTCTAAGTTCATACATTTGTGCCTTTTTGTAAATTTATTCCAAGGACAGTAAGCGATATCCTCTGTTCGCATTATCTTTTCTCTAATCACAATCAATGTGGTAAAAAATAAAAAAAATATATCATTCCGATATCGTTCCCGGATTAGGAGAATTTACATGGCACAAATTACCATTTTTTATACATTTGTTCCTCTTTTTGTAAATTTATACCAAGAACTGCAAGCGATATCCTTCATTCTCAATAACTTCTTTCTAATCACAATCAATGTGGTAAAAAACGAAAAATATATCATCCCGATATCGTTCCCGGATTATGAGAAATTCACTTGGCAAAAATTACCATTTTTCATACATTTGTTCCTTTTTGTAAATTTATTCTAAGGGCTGAAAACGATATCCTCGTTCGCACTAACTTTTTTCTAGTCATAATCAATGTGATAAAAAAATCAAAAAAATATGATCCCGACATCTTCCCCGGATTAGAAGAAATTACATGGCAAAAAAAAACAGTTTTATTCTAATTTTTTTGTAAATTTATTTCAAGGACTGCAAACGATATCCTTCGTTCGCACTAACTTTTTTTTTAATCACAATCAATGTGGTAAAAAATATTACCCTGATATCGTTCCCGGATTAGGAGAAATTACATAGCAAAAATTATCATTTTATTTCCTAATTTCATACATATGTACCTTTTTTGTAAATTTATTTTAAGGACTGCAAACGATACCCTTCATTAACAGAAACTTATTTTAGATCACTATCAATATGGTCAAAAATAAAAAATAAATCATACCGATATCGGCTCCAGATTTTAAAAAATCACATGTCAAAAATCCACAAAATTCTCGAAGTTAAATTATTTTTACATAACTTTTGTGAATCAATAGAAGACATTTTGTAAAGAATAACTTTACCCTGATATTTTTTTATTAAGTAAAAAAAAATCAACGAAATCTGCCGATTTGTTTTGAAGTTATATAATTTTGTTCAAAAAAAGTTCTTTTTTGTTAACCGTGCGGCACGACTACATGACGACTTGACGACAATTGTCGCTGAATTGAATTCTAATTTGACAGGCGACAACCGATATATTTATTAGTTTTGAGAATTGTTTGTGCATTTTTTGTGTTATTTATGCTGATAAATAATTAAAATGAATAAATTTAAGAATGAATTTATATAATCCATGGTGTTTAATCGATATAACATTTAAAATGAAGTGAGAAAAGGATTGTCGTGGTGGCGTTGAATGTAATCAAGTAGCTCACAAGATGATTGTCGAGAAGAACTAGTTGTCGTCGTGTCGCTGTCGCGGTCTATGTGTTCAAAGCATAATGAACTCACCTAACCCTTGGGCGTATTTATAAATTTTGAATTATTTTAGTTTTAAAGATTTTTTGTTTTTTTTTAATTTAAATTTTGTCAGTACACGAACCAGAAATGCACCCTCGAACGAACTTAACACAATATTTGTCTCTATATTTTCTATATTACATTTGAATTTTTAGTTTAAAATACAAAACTAATTGGTATAATATATAATTGAAATATTAAGGGTGTGTGCGAATTCGACTAAATTGCCGACTAAATTAAATTTAACGGCTTTTCATTCGGTAACCGGTAATTGTTAAAGTCCATAATCGAGCGATTGTCATATCTCTGTTTACTAGCATCCAATTTAGTTCAATTTAGTCTGCTCGAAAATTTGCTAAATTGAAAAGTCAAACAAAATATAGTTCAGTAATTTAGTCAGCAATTTTGTCGAATTCGCACACACCCTAAGTTATGAAAAAAGTCAGCACATCAAACGCATATAATGCGAATTCCATTTACTTCAATGATTATAAAACGAAATATATTTCATTTGAAATACCGATGAGTTTTCTATATTTTTAATTATTTTTATTTAATGAATTTTTGAGATGTGTTGGGTTTTGTGGACTGTAGAAAAAGTCAGTACACTATTTCAATATTTTCCTTATTACATTTCTTTTTTTTTCGCAAAAACACAAAATTGTATTTATTATTATTTAATGACCTTTGTTTGTTTGGTACACCCAGAAAAAATACTATATAAATAATGGTTTTTTACTATTAAAAATAGTCAATAGGATAAATTATTGTTTTAATCAGAAAATACCATTAAGTACTAGAAAATACCATGACATTGCCATTGAGTTTATATGAAAAGATTTATTTTTTGTATACTATTAAATCAATAATTGTCCCATTGACCAATTCTAATGGGATTTTAGGGAATTTTTTTCTGGGTGTATATTTTCCAAACAAAAAATGATTACATTTGATTTTTAGTTTATTCGCATCGAATTTGTTATATAATGTTAAAATTCTTAATTGAAAATTTTGGAATTATGTGTCATGCTCCAGATTTTGATTGAATTGAATTCTGTTCGAATTTCATATTAAATTTATAAACAAATGGATTTGAATTCGATGTCACAATAGAAAATTTGAATTGAAATCGTTCAAATTAAAGCAAACGGATTTAATTGATTTATAAAAGATATTTAGTACTGAGACATCAAATTTAATCGAAGGCTGGAACATGGCTCATATGAGTTTTAAAGATGTGTCGTCAGTAAAAAAGCATCGATCGTCTGAAAAATTTTAGCCTATGGCATCACATTTTATTTTGATGTTACATTATTCTGAAAATATTGTTTATATTTCATTTCGTTTTGCCGTTTTTTAAATTTAAGTCTGAATCACACGATTGAATAAACAATCAACTTTTGAATCAATTTTCAAATAACTTTGATATCAATCGTGGGATTGCCCAATTTTTGTATGGAAAATCAGACAATCAAACGATTGATATTAAAATTGTTTTGAAAATTGACTCAAAAGTTGATTGTTTATTCAATCGTGTGATTCAGGCTTTAGTTTTCAAATTTTAAAATACCGTTTTGCTGTATTTTTTTTTAATTTTATTTTGCATGTTTTTTTTTTTTTAAATCAATTTAAATTAAATGGAAAAAGAAAAAATGCTCTGCAAATATTTGCAAAATATTTTAGGGAATATTAAACTAGTCTAGTCGAAAAAAATTATATAGTTATTATAAATATTATTAAAAAAATATAAAACTAGCTTAAAGCGCTCAAAACTAAATTAATGCAAAGTTGTCGTAATTTTAAATTTTCTTCCTTCCAACTCATCGTGTCAGCGTTTTGTAAATAATTCAAATACAAATATAAGAGATTAATGCTAGTTAGATTAAAGTTTAATAAAAACTAAACTAATTAAATCATTTACAATTGAAAAACAAAACAAAAAAACAAAACATTTTCAGCAATTCGCAATTAATGCAAGGCAACGCAAAGCCCAACAATTAAATTTGTCAAACTAATGAATGTTACCGTTAAAGTTTCGTACATACGACGGATATGATAGGTGTGAGGTTAGGAATCTCTCTCTAAGGCAGATTATTAAAGTTTTGAAAATATTAATAAATGTGCGGTGTGTATGTGTTATAGATAGAAATTTAAGCGAACAAAAGAAACTTCCAAATTAAGTGTTGCGCGTTTCCAGTACGAAATTAAAGCAGTCAAAATGTAGTTGAGAAAAAAATTAACTTTGAGAAATTACCTTTGAGAAATGCCAAATGTTATGTAAAATTAAAAAAAAAAAAAACAAAAAGAAGATAATTCAAAAATAAAAGAGTATTTTGTCCACCAAATGTTTTCGAAAATAATATCATTTTATCACACACTACATACTCTCATCACATAATTACTAAACATAATTTATGAATTTAATCATTGCGCCTTCATCAAATACATAACATAATCAATCCATCAACTTACTAAAACTTACATCAAATAAATATTCGCAAATTTACTGTGGGACAAAATGCGCTATATTGTGGCGCACTTTTAAGCAGAAAAAAATTCAGCGAATTTTATTTAAAATGCCTTAAATGCCGCATTTAGTGATTGCACTAAATCGTTGACATCATTAATGGTTTCCCGAAAAGTTGCACACAATATAGACGTCATTTTTGTCTCTCAATATATAGTCTAATCAATTTTTATATCAAATATTCATAGCTATCAAAAGAACATACGAAACTTTATAAATTTTTGCGCTTCATCTGACTTGTTGTAAGTTTAATCAGCTTTTTTATCAATCATACCAAACGAAAATAATAATAACCATATTTTATTCATTCCCTAACTCAACCAATACATATTGCATTCAGTGCCAAACTCTATGAAAAATCTTACAAATATTTACAAAATACCCAAAAAATAAAGAAATCATGTAATTATTAGTAATAAATAAATCAAAATTAATATTAAAATGTTATTGCTTCTTATAATAAATAAAAATAAACTCCTGTTAATACAACATAACAAAAAACCCGAAACTTGAATTAAATCAAATTATCAAAATAGGCATAAAAAGTTTTTAAATTATATTTTAATTTCATGAACCTTATAAGATATTCGATGATACGTTTTAATGAAATAAATAGATGGTGTTACTAAATAAAATAAATTGAATATCTATTAATGTGGCCTAGTTTTTCTTAGAAAGTTTTTTAAAACTGAGAATAAGTTTCAAAATCCATTTTTGGATATATTCAATTTTAACTCAGCCATCATCAGTTGGATTTATAATGTAATATAACTCATTGATATGCGGATGAGAGGCTCATTCCATTTTTAAGTTTAAATTTATTTTAAATTTGTTTACCATAAATGAAATTCTTGTAACTGAATTCTAAAACTTTTTAAAGTTTTATAAATTTTATTTCCTATTTTTGTTTAACGGATTCAGTTTCAAAAATAAAACGATTTCAAATCGATATCGAACTACGATCGGAAGCTGGAACAAATCCGATAATCATTTTATGTAGAAAACATACGATATTTCATTAAAATATAAAAACAAAATTATTTAGTTTGGCGTTTAAAATTTCTGTAATTAGTATGGACAAATTATGTCTTAAAGATGTCTTTAAGTTATCATTTAAATGTTATCGATATCCGAAAGTTGTCTGAAATGTTATTGAAGGTGCCTTTTTGATTTATCTAAATGAACGATCGGAAGCTGGAACATATCCGCTTAAAATATGAAAGCAAATTTGTTTTGTTTGGCGTTTAAAATTTCAGTAATTCGTATGGACAAATTATGTCTTAAAGATGTCTTTAAGTTATCATTTAAATGTTATCGATATCCGAAAGTTGTCTGAAATGTTATTGATTGACCGGAAGGTGCCTTTTGATTTGTCCGATTTGAACGATCGGAAGCTGGAACATACCCGATCATCATTTTATGTGTAGAACAACTTCGAGATTTCAATGAAAATATGAAAATAAAATTGATTAGTTTGACGAGCACTTCGTTGTTTTAAATTTTCTATTATATTTTTTTAAAGTTTTAAAGAGTTCACGACCACTGATTTAGTTACTAATTTTAATAGTTATCATTAATAAATAACAAGATGTCATAAGATCTTAAAATATCTATTTATTCAGATTCAGTGAACTCGAATTACAATAAATCATCTGAGTAGAGTTACTCAGAAATGGGTTTTATAAAGAAGTGAGCAACTCATTGTATTTGAAGTAGTTTAATTTTAACCGAATTTAAAAATAATTTGCAGCTTTAAAGCCAAATTTTAAAAGAAGGCCTTTATTTGCTTTAGCTGTAATAATTACGTTATATGCATAATTAAGAATTTAGTTAGTTGAAAATATTGTTTAAACAAAATCTATTCTGAACCAGATTCTGGTGCCATAGAATTGATAATTTTGTAATGTGTAGTTTTTATATGCAAAACAAAAATAAGTTGATCAATTTAATTAAATGACTATGTATAATTAATATGAATATCATTGAAGTATGTATGACAAAACGGTAGTGGCAAAATATACAAAATTAAGAAATATTTTGAAGAGCGGCCTATTTTTCGTATGATGAGTGTTGCATTTTTATAATAAATTTATTCATAAGTTAAATTAAGTTAAATTTCATTAAGTGAATCCATTAAAAATCAATGCACATTAATTGAATCAAAATCGATAAAATAAATCTCGATATTAATACATGTCATGTAAATTTGAAGAAATTAACAAAGAAGAAAGTGTGAAAATTTATATTAATTTTATATTTTTTAAACAATTGTTTTTCATAGAATTTCCATTATTTGATTATTAAATGCCATCAAATTGAACACGGTCAGTTTAAGAGGTTTGTGTATTTCTTAAAATCAAATTGAATTTTGCACGTCTAGTAGGCAGTTAAGGCACTTTGAAAATTTGTAATATTTAATTTTGTTACAAATTCTCAAATATATAAAAAAAATCAAAAATTGAAATCATCTTGAAGTAATTTAATAATAACAAAAAAAAAAAACAATTAAATTAATGCATATTTGATTATTTATACTTGTAAATAATGGAATTTATTATAAAATAAAACACGATATTATGAAAAAAAAAACGACAGCATTTTTATTTAATTACTAGCAGGGCCCTGTGCTTAACTGTGTTCTCAAAGACAATTCTTCCACGGAGTGGATCCATTGCTCTGTAGAGCAATGGTTCCCAACATTTTTGGTGTCGCGACCGCTTTTTTAACTCCATATCTATCCTGCGACCCCTTTATAATTATAAAATAGAGATTTTTTGTTTACACTGTTCTACAAATTAAGGGTTGTTGGATTCCACCGACATGAAACTTATAATTTCTAGTAGATTTTGGCCTCCTGATTCTGGCTGCGTACTCAGTATTTACCCAAGTAGAACATTATACGAAATGATACCTAAAAGGACGTCTTTATAATGTTCACTTATTTGCATTCTCAAAAAGCTATCGAAAAGGTGAATTTCTAACAAGTCTGATTTGCATCGATGCCAGTATTCCGTAACGTACCTAAAAAGTTATCGGAAAGGCGAATGTAGAACAAGTCCATTTTCTATCGTTTGGTAGGCTCTGTAACGATGTCTAGAAAATGTTTGTTTACATTAAGATTTTCAAACTGACAATGAAAATTTCAAAAATTAATTTAATAAATTTATTTCATCATTTTGTGCGTGAACAAAATACAGCCGATTTGAAAAAGTGCATTACGGACAACTGCACCCAGAAAAAAATCATGGTAAATTGATAGTATTTCAATAGAAAAACAATAATTTATACCATTAAAATTGGTCAATAGGATGCGTCCCATCAGTTCAGTATTATTGAAACTCTTAATACAATGTGTGGTTGTACCATACATTTTATAATGTGATATTGTAATTTCAATAAGAAAGACCTATACAAATTTAATGATACGTACCATTAATTTTATGGTATAGTCGAATTTCATTTTCCTAATAATTTATTAAAACAAAAATGTATTTTAGTTAATTTATTGTTATATTATTATTGTTATATTGATATTCACTTTTACAACACACACATAAAAAGACACTTCTTGCTGCAAAAGGTTATAACACATTTAATGTTTGGTTTGGTTTCCAATAATTGATTGTAGTACTTGAGTCTGCAGTTATTTTTGAGTCCATTGCGTTCTGTAATAAATAAAAATATAAATAAATATGTAAATATAATTTATTTTCATTAAATACATTGAGTCCTTACCAATGTCGCGTTTAATAATGTGGAATATTACAAAAAAATACATGCGACCATTTTGAGTAAATACACAGAATGACGTACAAAACGAACATGTTTGTATTCGTTTTTGTGTTTTTTTACACCACGTTTATTATTATAGGAGGAAACCATTAAAACAACAGTATTTATTCTATTTAAAATATTAATATAGAAATATTTAAATTTATGGTACTGTATTTTTAAAATACTATTGAATTAATTAGAAAACTTTTGATTTAAAAAAAAAAAACTATTATTACATGAACCATAAGAACAATGGTCGTACCAAAAAGTACTTAATGGTACATTTTCTTCTGAGTGTATGCGTGTGTACTTTTCCCAGGGACAACATAATATGTCATAATAATGTCAAAAACATATTCTAAATAAATTTTATATGTGAATCGAACTTTTGAGTTTAAAGTATTTCATGCTAGACGTGACTGATGAAAATATAAAACAAAGGATGCCTGTTTTAATAAACACTGCTTCTGTAGTTTTCATCCGATTTTTTTTATTTATAGTTTATTGAAAAGCTAATAAAATTTTCCAATAGATGACATACCCACATTTTTAGTTTATTGCGTTTGAGAGACATCATTTCAATTCAATTTTGAAATTGTTAATTTAGGAACGAAAACGCCTATTTTGAGGTCCCGGCGGGTCCATTTCCCATATTCGGATTTCGCTGAAAATTCTCCACATCGATTTTATGATCCAATAGAGCATTTCTAGGGGGTGACCTCCTCTCGATTCGAAATCATGATTTTCCATTGTCAGTCTAATGTACATATTGTGTCAAAATTTTATTCGATTCGGTTCAGCCGTTTTGACGTCTATTCGTAACATACATACAGCCACACAAACATTCACAAATATGTAGTAGATTTAAAAACAATTAATTATTTTTATTTATTAATTTATTTTTAAATTTCGTATATTTATATAGCGCTCACAGAAATATAACTAATTAATTATAAAATTTACATAGTCCATGAATTATTTGGATAACTCCACTTCCTATCAACCACTCGATCATCGTGTATCATCGATATGAACCGTGCCCCAAGTCACTGCAAATCCTTATTGACATTACAAACAATAAATTGAATTCCAAAGTGTTGCAGAATATTGTCACGTAACTCTTATCGCAAAAGTAAATAAACGTACAACTTAGCACAAATTGGTCATTTGTTACACTGTGCAACAAATATCTTTAAACTGTTTCAGTTTTATATCTAATATTTGAATACAAACAATTTACTTTATAGTTTTTATTTTTGAGAATTTAGAAATCAAACAAATCAATAATTTTAAAACAAACCCAAGAAACACAGAAACGACTCTAGCCATAAATACGGTAATAGATACCGATATTAATTTATGAAAATACAAAAAACATGCAAAATATCGGAACGTTACGGACACTCATTCCTCCCTAGTAAATAAGGACAATGTTTAATATATACATGACATTTTTTGGGTCAAACTAAAAGTTTCCTACAACGCAATCTATTTTAAAAGTGTCTGCCCTAAACACTGTTCAGATTTCGGAAAAAACTTACGTTACATGTGTTTGCCCCAAAAATTGTAGAGCTTTCCACAAAAGATACATCACTTTAACATATGAACCTATTCACGAGTCTTTGGCACAATATTTGTAGTGTTCATAAAATTCAGTTGAAGCAAAAGATTTATTTTGGCTGCTAATCATGCGACTGAATTTTCAAACACTACAAATATTTGTGGGAAACACTATAAATATATGTGCGTAACACTGCATATGTTTGTGAGAAACACTACAAATGTTTCGGTGAAACACTTCAAACTTTTGTTTTATTGTTATTGCGTCGGGGTAATGCACTACGTGACCGGCTTGATACTATAACTGATGATCAAAAATTTGTTGAAAACACTATAAATATTTGGGGGAAACACTTATTAAATTTAGGCATTTGGGACAAATACTTAATTTCTTGACCGAAACATTAATATTATTTATGAAAAACAAATTCGAACTTTGAATTGTTTGCCAGAAATATTATACACAGAAAAAAACTCATCAGTATGATAAATTTATTCATAAATATTATGTATTTTTTCACCAACTACCAGATTCATCATATTGTTACCACCGTTCATTAAATGACATGTTGATGAATACATTCATTATATATATGAAACTATCGAACATCATAGTGAAAAAGGAAATAAAATTTGTATATAAAATAATTCGAAAAAAAGTGTTGTAAAATTACTAAATATTAATAAAAAATAAATATATTATAAAACATTTAACTAATTTATGCATGTCGAGCAAGCATTATAAGAAATAACATACAAGAACTACTTAAGAACTAAGAAGTACGCCAAAAAATGAACGAAAAATTAATATTTTGATTGAAATTTGGTTTAATGAACAGCATTCTTCAATATGAAGAACATATATGTTATATTTTATATTTTGGTACATTAATGTGATGAAACGTATTCTTCATATACAGTTCATCATATTGAAGAACACTTCATCTACAGTTACCAAGCTTTCATCATATTTATGATCGCATTCAAAACATTGATCTCGATAATCATTATTATGAATGATTCTTCAATACAATGAATCATAGTTTGAAGAACGGAATTCATCAATATGCAGTACATTTATTCTGTGTACATAATGCATAAAATCGGCATCAGATCCTTTAATTATTTTACAACACTGAAAGTTACAAAATTTATAGATTGCAAACGATTAATACATGAACCACAAAATCAATGGTCGTACCATTAAGTACTTAATGGGACATTTTCTTCGGAGTGTACTGATGAAAAATTGTATAATATTTATGCAATCAACAAAAAAAAACAAAAATTGGTAAAACGGACAGTTATTGATTTAATAGTATACAAAAATAGTATTTTCATATGAACTCAAAAATAATTTAATAGTATTTTGTAGTATTTAATGGTATTTTCAGATTAAAATAATAATGTACCCTATTAACTAATTTTTAAAAGTAAAAATTATTAATTAAAATATAAAATAAAATTGTTCCCTAGTGTTGAATGCATGATTCCATTGAATCCATTGATTACTAAGTCAGTTCTAGCAACAACAACGCTCACCCCCACTTTAGAGCATATTTTAGTGAGGAATAATTCCAAATATATGTTCTATGAATAATATGTAGATCAATTTTGAACGTGCTCTGATAAGAGACGACTGTAAGACAAACCACGCCGACGATCGGCTCATCAGACTGTGCAAACACCGCACTTGAAGCGATAAAAGATAAAAATGAAAAAAAATATTAAAATTTTGCTATATAGCTACATAATTAAAAGTCAATAACTTCTTAACGGGAAAACTGCTACCAACGGCTGCGATAGCAGCAGATCGTTAAATTCACGGCCAACACAGAGAAATAAAAGACTTGGCCCTGCAACTGTTCTACAATTAGTCGGGTGTTAGACGCTACATAGGACGGGTGGTAATAAAATTAGAAATTGTTCCGCAAAAAGGAAAACAAACTACAACTACAAAAAACATTCCAGTGCTAAAATTAAAACTTGTCTTAAATACCAAGAACCAAAATTTAAATAATCAGTAATTAACTGCATAACAAGACGAAATGTCACAGTGTTTTAGTTTATGTGAGGTGGCTGCCAATAATGGTAAAAACGGCAAACCGATTTGGTTAATTGTGAAAGGTGTTGTTTATGATATGAGCAAATTTGTGAAAGAAGTAGGTTGTAAAAAAACTGAATGCAAAGAAGGAAATTAACATTTATACATTTTGAATTTATTATCGGCACTTTGTAGCATCCGGGTGGTGAGGAATCAATCTTGGAATATGCCGGCAGGGATGCGACCAAAGCTTTCAATGATGTTGGTCACTCCACAGATGCCATAAGAGAGATGAAATTGTATAAAATTGGTGTGGTGGCGACGTGTAGTGAGGTGAGGACAAATAAAATAATTACACCGTGGTACAGTAATATAATAAGTAATGAACAAGTCCTCTTACATATGCCGAACTTAAATTTATTTAAAATAAGGCCACGAATATAAACATACCCAGAGTACCGCCGGACCCTAAATAATATCATTTTTTTTGATGTGGGTACGCAAATTGAAGGTAATGTCGCTAAAAATTCAAATTTAATTTGATAGTTAGGCTCCGATAGGACACAAATGATTAACAATGCATTTCAATATTTTGAAGCGAATGCTCCATTATACAATTCTGACGTCTGAGGACGGATAATATTCGCTGAATATTTTAAGTTTGCCTCTTTACGTTTTATCGCCATTTTTAATTTATATCCCATAACCAAACCCTTTACGGTATTTTCATTAGAAGCAGCTATTCGGAGCCCTGGAATATAAACATTTAAATTATATTTTAAAATAGGTCATACGTGATGTTTTTTTTTAAGGTGTTAGTTATGAAATGAACCACAATCCAGACTGCTATGAATTTATTTGAATTATTTATTTCAAAAATGATTTTTAGAAAAACGCGTATTTTATGTTACGGTCATTTATAAATCACAAATTGGAATGAATGTTATTAATTTTTAAAACAAAAAAACTAAAACAATCTACAGAGCATTTTTACTATAACCGTAGGTGAACCGCAGCATGTCCCATTGAAATTTACAAATATAGTTAGGGCCAGTTTTTCAGTGCTAGTTGAACTTTGTTTGTGGTTTAAACTTCGTTTAAAATCAAAATCGATTTTTTCAGTGAACTTTAACCGTCGTTTAAACTTAGTTTAAACGACCGATGCTGATGGTTTAAACTACGTTTAAACTTTCAAAGTTTTTGACATGAATTTTTTTCACAACACTATTTTCACTGTTTTCTGTCGCTGCGCTGTTTCACAAATTATTATTAATTTATCTATTTTTGCACACTATGCATTAAAAAAAAGTCTCACGTGCACTTTAGTTGCTTTAAATTAAAAATACATTAATTTTATTTTTCTGAAACAATTTTTTTATTTATTTAATTTTGAATGACATTTATCAGAAGTCAAAATCGAGAGAATTATTTGTCATTTGCCTGTGGTGCCATATGTATTGTCATGGTCTGTGTTCATTTTAAACTATCACTGAAAAACTGCTAACAAAATTAAACGACGTTTAATTTAATGAGAAGATTAATTAAACGGAGTTTAAACTACGTTTAAACGAGCACTGAAAAACTGGCCCTTAGTGATTTCTTTTCTTCAATGACGAAATCTGAAAAATATTAAATTTACAAGTTTCTATTCCAAATGATACATGTTTTTTCAAAGAATCGTATGCACTATTTGACTAAAAAAAAACACAATATTACATGGCACGAGATAGTAGACAAAAAAGAACCTCTCCCGTTGAAATGAATCACATGAATTTTGCTCACATGTGCATGTAAAACAAAGGAGGCGTGATTAAAAACTGTCAATATTGAAAGTCATCAGTGCGTTGCTATCACTAACCAGCCACTCTTTGCAGACGGCCGCAAAACTAGCAACAGCAGCAGAAACTACGATGACGACGACGAGTAAAACGAATGCAGCCTTGGACAAACAAATCGAAAGTCAGCAGAGTTGCACACGTGCGCAAAAGAAACGCATAAAGTTCTTCTTTTGTTTCTAACTTCGTTCCACACGAATCCCAACGAATTTGTATAAATAAAAATAAATTAGTTTAGGTAGCATTTAAAATTATTTAGAATATTATATTTTCGAAACATTGTTGTGCGGCGCAACAAATTGTGAAATTTGTATTATATACAATATGCAGACAATAAAATTATAAAATAAACAATTTCATTTTCTATTTGTTGTATTTTTGTTGCTGAATTCTTTTTGTTTTGCTTGTTTGTTTCAAGACTACTAAGCAAAATATGTTGCGAAACGGTAAGTGACTACATTCTAAGTGATTTTCTTAATTTAAGTTCAACTTTTTTTATTATTTTTTAAATTAATTGCTAAGCTTATTTGTTGTTGTGGTTGTCAGTGCGATTTTATTGTTGTTGTTGTTGCAGTGGCAGTCATTATGTTAATGTTGTAGCGGCAGCGGCAGCAGTCCCGTCAACGCCACCTGTTGTCACATCATCCCAGAGTATGTCGCACGCCTTGTCGAAGGGTTCCGTCGAGAAGCTAAACAAGTTCACAGAACTGTTGCGCAAATAATGATAGAAACGCGTCGAGCGACGCTCCAGCGATGAGCGAAACTTTTCGCTGCGGCAGATGGTGCGCAGCGCAGGCTCAAAGTCGAGAGCGCGTGTGCGCTGTGTGCGCACCACCATGTGACCCAACTGATCAAGCAGGCAGTGTCTGTGAAGTAAAGATTTGTATTTTGTGGTTTAAAAGAAAGTGTAAAAAATAGAGATCGTTTTGAAGCGTTTGATAAAAAAAATAGTATAGAAATAATGTATACGGGTATACCTCAAAAATAATATAAGAGATATTAAAAAAATGAACAAAAAAAATTGTCTGAAAACGAAAAAATGGCTTTGACAGTTATCAAACTGTAAAAAAGTCAGAAAAGCAAATCAAGTCAAATTGAAACATCTGCCTAAATCCAAATACCTTGTACATTTTTCTATTATAATTTGACAAATTTTAAAAGAAAATTTGCGTTTAAGTTATTTTTATAATTATTTTTGTAAAGTTCAGAAATTTGTGTAAATATAAAAAGTGACTGGAAGACAACTGTGAAATTTCGAATTCAAATTTCTTAAAATTGGAACCGTTGAATTATATAGAAATGGTAGAATGTTCAAAGGAGTAATACATTGCTAAAGATACTCTAAAAAATAACAATAAAATTTCAAAAACAAATTTTTAACAATTTTAACATTTTGAAATATCTCTGACATTACAAAGTTCAACAAGGATTATGATCTGGAATGAAACTTACTATTTTGTTCTCCTGATTCTTGTTGCGTACTCCGAATTTGTGCACCATGCAAGAATTCGGCAAAAAATGAATTTGCAAAAAAACAAAACCGAACTTTAACTCGCAATATATCACACGATTTCGACGTGCATAAGTAAATTTTATCACAAAATAAAGTATGAACTTTGCCCTCCGATATGCCAAAAAATTCTTAGTCCCGATATTAGGTTTTGCATAAAATCAAAAAGAAATTTGTGTTTGCAATGTTTTTGCAGTCAAGTTTCCTAAACAAATAGTTTAAGCTTTATTTAACAGTATTTTTTTGTGAATTATTTTTTAAAAATGTTCGTCCGTGTTCCGTCTTTCGATCGAATTCCGATCAAATTTCATATCGAATTTGAATTCGATGTCACAATAGAAAAATGTGTTTTTTAAACAAATTCAAAGTCCAAGCAAACGGATTGAATTCATTGAAAAAACAAATTTTTGTATTGAGACAGAGAGTCATGAAGAAATGATTTTTTGCAAATTGCTACGTCTAAAAATTTATTTGCGATTTTTTCCCAAAAAAAAGTTATTCTATGAATTATTCATTAATGATAAATCTATCAATCTGCATACTAAGACTTTTATTTACTTTGATGCCTGCCATAGAATAGGTTACTCAAAGCATATGTCAACTTTAAACAAGTGAATTTTTGATATATTTTGTCATTTTATCCTGGAGTTTTGTACTTTTTTGCACAATCTTTGTATTAATTCATATTTTAGTTAATCAATTAACATTATCCTTAATAATTTTGAACAATTTTTAAAGTTTAATTTGTCCAGTATACAGTTTAAAGGATTTTTTTTGGTACCACTAGAACAACGTTTTGTAGATACTATATTCAATCAAATCAATACAAAATTTATCAAATATTATAGAATTTTGTTCCAATTAATTTCTCTAATACAAATACAAGTTTTAAATTCAGTAACTTTATAAAAAATATTTCGATTTTGTAACATATTCGGTAGCACTATTATTTTGCACAGCAACTATCAAGACTCGCCTACAAATGTTAAGGTAATTTTTTAAAATGTGTTAAAAATATGAAAGAATTATACGTCATTTTAATGAGAAATATCCAATATAAGTAAATAATAAAAATACTTTCTTGTTCTTAAACAATAAGGCGATCAAAGAGGCGATAACATAATTTATAGGTATCCACTACTATTTTTATGCACATGTACGTTCCACCTACATGAAATTTAAAAAATTGTTGCAATACATACTTATAATACATAAATGTCGTCAAAATCATGCCAAAAGAGCGAATGCGTATTTTTTGACAAAACCAAAAGGGCGACTTTGCAAAATTGAATTTGCCATATTTTATACCCGTACAAGATAAAGTTATGGCAAAAAAATGTAATTACTGTTTATTTTGAATGCACCTATCGTTTGGCATCATTATTTAAACATGATTTGCCAAACATTTTTTCTTGCTAATAACAAACATAATTTTCAAATAATAATGCCAATCGAAACTTACGTTAAAAACAAATAATGAATGTCTTTAAATAACTATTATGTCTTGTACCAATAAGAAGTTATTGCTTGCAAATAGCAACATTCGAAAAATTGGAAATCTTTTCAAGCCAAAAGAGCGAATCTTTCCGATTTTTTGTCATAACTTTTTATTGGTACAAGATAAAATAGTGGTGTAAAGAAATTAATTGTATGTTTTAAAGCAGCTATTGATTGGCATCATTATTTAAAAATAATTTGCCAAACATTTTTCTTGTAAATAACCAAAATAAGAAAAATGATTTTAAAATAATGATGCCAGTCGATAGTTGCATTAAAAACAAATAATTAATTGCTTTACAGCACTATTTTATCTTGTACTAATTGTACCATAAATTACAAAATTGAGATCAAATTTGTCGAAAAAACCATTAATAACATTTTTTTTAATGAAATTAAACAGAAACCTTTTGGAACGTGTTGTATTCGAAAATTAATCGGTAATTCTTTTACTCGATGGATATCGAGTTTTCTCCAGGGTCGTTCAATACGAGTTGCGATGGATGGTGTTTTCTCAGAACAACATTCCATCAATTCTGGAGTTCCGCAGGGTTCCGTCCTATCCCCGTCCCTATTTCTGGTTTTTACCAATGACCTTCTGTCATCGACCCAGAACCCAATCCATTCCTTTGCAGATGACAGTAACATTTGTCATTCATATTCTTTCAACAAGCGCCCAAACTCTTTGGAAATTGAGAGTAAAAGACGCACAATGAATGATACACTCAATAATGACCTTAAAACAATCTCCGAGTGGGGTCTTGCAAATATAGTTGATTTTAATGCAAGCAAGACCCAATGTTGTCTGTTATCTCACAAATGAATGGATTCACCCCTCCCACCCCTCAATATGTACTCTGTGGATATTGCGCAGTCAGTGACCTCCGTTGGAATGATCACATATTTGATGTGTCAAAAGAAGCGGCCAAGTGCCTAGGTTTTTTGAAACGGTGTAAGACATACTTCACTCCTGCTGACTTGCGCACTGTCTACACCACCTATATTCGGCCTAAGATGGAATACAATTCGCACATATGGGCAGGGGCTTCAAAATCTTCATTGGAGTTCCTGGATCGAATCCAACAACGTGCAATATATTTAATAGGGGATGAAAATATTTCATCCTCTATTGGTTTCCTTGAGCACCGAAGTGTGTAAGCCTGTTTTATAGGTATTACAATGGTAGGTGTTTGAGGGAAATACATGGCCTGATTCCACCAGGTCGTGTATTCTCTCGTTCTACTCGGGCACCGAACCAAGCGCACTTCTTCGTAGTCCACTCGGTTCTGAACAGAACCACGCATTACAGAGATAATTCGTTCTTCGGTCGCACGATACGTTTGTGGAACAATGTCCCTGCGTCTGTTTTTCCCGACATTTTTAATATTGGGAAATTTAAAGCAAACATCCACCGACACTACTCAATCTTTCCTCCTCCCTTTAACCTATAATACTTTCTTACGATAAACACTGTGCATTACACGAATAGGAGGCATTCCCTGGGCGTTGGTTAATTTGTAAAAAAAGAAAAAAAATTGGGAAAATTCCAAATGATATTGAGAATTTTCCAAATGAAATTGGAATTTTTTCATTTGATATTGAGAAAATTCCAATTAAATTAAGATATTGACATTTTCCTTTTGAAATTTGGAACAAATACAATTGAGAAAACAACGAAATTTAATATTTTTCATTGGAAATTAATATTTTTATTATATTACGCCGATGATTCGATTTTTGAAACCGGAATCGGAACCAAAACCTTTGTATTTTTTTAGGTTGGAACCAGTACCGGAATCGCTATTATATAAAATCTTGGAACCAGAGCCGGAACCGATATCCCAAAGGGTTTTAGTCAATGATTCCATTTATAATTTTATCAATTTCAAATGAAAAAATCTCTATTTCATTTGGAATTTTCTCAATTTAAAATGAAAAATCTCAATTTCAATTGGAATTTTCTCAATTTCAGTTGGAAATTGTGTAAATACAAAAACAGACAACATATTTATTTAGCATCTGATGACTGCATTATGTGGAACATGATTAGGAAAACTTGCACTGCGTTATCTACTAGTGTACATTTGACTCGAAAGGCTTAAAAGGGTTAAAACAAATACACATTCGTCTTTAATGAAACTCCGAAGTTAAATTACTTATACATCTACGCTGTCTGGGATTGAAAATAGACGTGATCGGTCGAATGTGACCTGTGATCCGACGACTTTCGTGTGAATTTTAATTTACATTTAATTTTCAAAATCTTTATGATCCACAGAGATAAATTTTAATAAAAAGTTGTATCTCAACGTCTTTTCTAGGGACTATGAAGTAAAATTTAAAGTATTGAGGTGATGATAAATTCATTATAGAGCAAAATGTCAAATGCTGATTTAATTTCGATATTCATACAAATAGAGATAGCAAAAACCTCGACCATTCGATTCTTTTGCTTAGTAGAACTTTGCAAGTTTAGGTTTCAATTTTTGATTCATGAAAACTAAATAACTTGAATAGTTAGCGCATTATTATAAAATTACCTTTCATTCGGTGTATCAAATAAATTATACGCGCATTCGCCGGCCTCCAGATTCAGCGCTATGGCGCCCTCCACCAGCGTATGCGCCATGTGCTCCTCCATGTGCGGCACCAGTCGATCAGCCGCCTGTAGCGTGCAGGCATCGCCAGCACGTGTGCCCAGCAGTGCAGCAACCGATGCGTTTTCGTAGAAAGCGCAAAGTGAGTCCAGCGGTGTATCTTGTGCCGCTGTAGCCGCCGCTGTGGCCGAGTTCAGCCACACTTTCTTTGGTGAGCGCGATTTACGTTTAGTAGCCGGCGTCGATGATTTGCTATTGATCGTCGCATCGCCACTGCGTGCTGGCTGCAATTTGGCCGACACCTGAAATACGTCAACCAAATTGCAGCGCAGCAACTGAAAGTCCAGCGGAAACGGAATTCGATGCTTCTCATTCTGCGACATGGTATAGAAATCGAAGAGACGCCGATGCATGTAGACTTTATCGGTAGCGGGCAACGCAACCTGCTGCTCCTTGGAAATCGCCTCCTCGTTTTCGGAGACCAGCGATGCACTGGGCTCCTCCGAGAAACGTCGCTTGCTGGGCGATGCATAGAAGCCGCCACCAGCGGCTGTTGACTGTTGCTGTTGTTTGGTTGTAGCAGCAACAATTGCGCTGCGTTTGCCATCGCCGCCGGACTGCACAAAGAACTGCAGTTCAAGCAGCGTTTTGCGCAGATCGCGTCCGTTATAAAGATAGAGTGACACCAAGTCGTCCAGATTAATGGGACAATTCTCGATTAGCGAAAGTACCGCGAGAAACTTTGAAATATTCAAGACATTCGGCGAAGCGAATTGAATTGTGTTCTGATGCATCAGACGCTGCAGATGCGCGCAATTCGGATTGGAGGCCACAACGATGACGGGACGCTTTGAGCTGGCGGCCAATGTGTAGATGGCCTCTGTGAAGCCGGCATCTGTCTGGTCGAACACAATGTCTGCGTCTTCGATGAGTATCAGACATTTGCGCGAGTTCTGTTCTGCGTCAGCGGTATCAGCGTCAAGACTTTGAGACGATGACGACGACAACTGGGCGGCGGATTGTTGTTTTGCTTTGGACTTGAGGCCGTTGAGCGACATTTTCAGAAGGGTTTTCTGGCCCTTGCCGAGTGCTTTGGAGGAGGCCTCCTTGCGAATCTGATGCGACTGGGTTGCTTCCTGTATAAATTTTGAAAATAACAAATTTTGAAAAATGAAAATATAAAGAAATATTCTCTTTCAATTAACACCTTTCTTATCCTATAGCAATATTAAACATTTCTACATAACCAATGTACTTTATATATTATGCAGCTCGAGTCTGTAAATCAACAGATTCGAATATCGATTTCTGTGACGTCAAAATTGTTCAAAAGTTAACAAAAGTATTCAATTTAATAATAAAACTACGTCAATGTGACGTCAAATCGACAATATCAGTCGAAAACCTAATAATAATAGTTTGGCGCTACAGTTCTAGGATGAGTTCTCTCACCATTTAAGCTGTGCGTGTTATATTTGTACTTAAATGGCGGGATCTACAGTTGAATGCTGAATCCGAAAAACGTGATGAGCAGGGTTGGAAATGAAACTCTCCCTTTTTATTTCTTGCTGTCGAGCGAAAGCAAGAGTATGATGACATTACAGATCGATGCTTCGTAAGGAAGCAACATTTGTAGTTATTTCGGAGGAAAACTTCAAAAGAAAGCAAAGCTATTTATTTTTGCTTCAAGATTTTTTAATACTTTCATTTATTGCTATTGAAATACTTCATTTATATCGTTCATAGCACTTTGATAAAATGTCTTCTTTACCCTTTCGGAGTTTTGTTCATGTGTCCTTTGTTCTTCTTGGTCGTTGTCTCTTGAGAGTTTTGGAATGAAGACTTTATTTAAAAATCAAAGAGCAAAAGTTTTGGAATCAAAACAGAATTTTAAAAAAGCTAAGAGTGATAGTTTCGAAATCGGGACAGCATTTAAATGCAAATAGCGGGAGTTTTGGTATCGAGACATCATTTAAAAAAAACCAAGAGCGAATATTTTGGGATCAAGACATAATTTAAAAAGTCAAGAGCGAGAGTTTTGGAATCGAGACAGAATAAAAAAAATTAAGTGAGATATGTTTGGAATCGAGATAGCATTAAAAGCAAAGAGCGAAGGTTTTGGAATCAAGACAGAATTTAAAAAGTAAAGAGCGAGAGTTTTGAAATTGAGACTACATTTAATAGCAAAGAGCAAGAGTTTTTATAAATCGAAGTAGCATTGAAATGCAAAGAGGAGAGTTTTGGAATCGAAATAGTATTTAAAAGAAAGGAGCAAAGATTTTTGCAATCAAGACAGACTTTAAAAAGCAAAGAGCGAGAGTTTTGGATTTGATACAGCCTTTGAAAAGCAAAAAGGAAAAGTTTGGGAATCGTGACATTACTTAAAAAGCAAAGAGCGAAAGTTTTGGAATAGTTATAGAAGATATAGATATGATTTAAAAATCAAAGTGCGAGAGTTTTAAAATCGAGACATTATTTAAAAAACCAAAGGCGTAAGTTTAGGAATCGATACAGTATAATAAATAAAAATAAGAACGATACTTTTGTAATCGAGACAGCATTTAAATGCAAAGAATGAAAATATTGAAATCGAAGCAGCATTTAAAAAGCAAAGAGCAAGAGTTTTGGAATTGATCCAACAATTTTAACACTAGTTGTGAGAGTATTTTCGTGGGCGGTGTTTTAATCACGGAGGTTGGCCATTGCCTGTCGAGTGGTAACGCGGTATGGAACAACATTTTTCATTTCGCTGCTGTTCGAACCAACGCACTGTAAACTCGTTTACCAACGCACTAACCATCTGAGCCACGGACGCACAACTTTAATCGACAAAATTAGAGAAAATATGCATTAAATTATTTATATATTTGTTAAAACTTTGATTGGCATTTTATATTTGATATATTTGCTTTTGTGACTGCAATCAAACATTTACCAATCAAACATTTACGGGTAACAAAATAACTAACAACGTCATAATAAACCCAAAAAGCACTCACTTGTAATTCCTGTATCAATTTCTTTCCCGTGCGCCGCATGCCCGCGTTTATTTCCAGCACATTAAAGTTCATCTCGTTGGCCAGCGCAAAGACCGCATTCGTCTTACCGCTGGACCCAGGTCCCAGCAACACCACTGTGTTGCAGGCAGCACCCGCAAACTGGCTCGAATTCGAATCATTTGCCAAATCGAACGTCTCGTCGACGACGGCCGCTGACTGTGAGTTGCGGGAACTGGCACCCGCTGTCCAGTTGGCGAGAAAATCGCGCAGCTGTGTCACCGGATTCAGATTAACAAGCACCTGCTCGAACAGCAACGGTTTGTACTTCTCGCTGAACAGCAGCTCGCCGTTGGGCGCCGTCGGGGGTGGCTTCGCCTCCTCAGCATCCGGATCGAATTTCTTTTGGGCCTCCAGCGAGCGACGTGTACGACGCGTCACTACAAACGACTCGGTCACTTGCTCGGTGGCCTGCGCCGAGTCGATGGCGCTAAAGTAGCGATACTTCTCGCGCAGCTGATTGTAACACTTGTAGGTGGGAAAACGCGAAAAGTCGGTCTTCCACAGCTTGATGATGGCGCGCTTATTCTCGAGCGACGGTAGCATCGGCGCCTGCAGCGCGAATGCAAGCGATTTGATGTGCGTAGGACGTGCGAGTGCGCGAAAGTCTTTCACACTGCATGCAGTCAAGTTGCCGCGTGTTTTGCTACCCTTGGAGCGACGACTAGGCGGCGGTGACTTAAACTCAAGCGCAGCCAGCGGCTTTAGCGCAACACTGAGCTGCATGTTGTGCAGTGTCGAAAGCAACTGCAGCTCTGCGTCGTCCCGTTGCAGCACATGACTCACCTTGGGAAACAACTCAAAGGCCTCCTCGTGCTGCTGCTCGTATTGTTTTTGCTTGGCCTGTTCCAGACGCAGTTTCTCCGGCACGCCGGACATAAGAAACGCTTGACGCGCACGCAGCGCTGCTGGATCTGGACTGGGCTTGGGCATGGAGCGCATAAAGAGCGGCGCCAACTTCCGGTTAGGAGTTTGCGGTGTCTGCGACGTCGTGCTGCTGTCATCAAGATCGATTATGATTTCAACATCGTCTTCTACTGCGGCGGCGGCGATGCTCAGTTTGGGTGGCAGCTTAGTTGCTTTGCCGGCTGGTGTTGCTTTGACGTTGCTCTTTACCGGACTCTCTTCGCACTCGTAGCGCGTTTTGCCGGCGCACGAGCGTCTGGGGCGACCGCTCGGCGTGTTGCTGATGTCGGTTGCTGATTCTGGTGCCGGACTGTTTAGCGCGGCATCGACTAAATTTTTGCGTCGCACGCGCTTTGGTGTTTCTGGTGTTGCTACTGCTGCAACTGCAACGAATGCTGTGACTGCTATAGGCAACACAGTTTCATCGACTTTCTGCGCGGCTGCCTCCTGTGGTGAAGGCATCTTCGCAAAGTAACCCAACAGACTGTCGCGCTTCTTGGTGGGCGACGAGAGTTTTGCCAAGAACTCGACCGTGTCCGAATCCTGCGAGGCAGTGGGAGCGATCATATTGTTATTGTCGAGCGACTCCACCGAATCGACGGATGTCAGGCGTAGAGCGCGAGCACGACCTCGCGATGCTTTGGCTGGTTTTTCAGCTTTAACGCACGTGACGGACTTTTTAGAGGATTTACGGCGTGAGTTCTCGTTTGTTTTAGCGGTTTCGGCGTCTTGCGGGCTGCTGGTCAGCATTTTTTTCAAACTGAATAAAAAAAATACAAACAAATTAAATGTTAAAATTAGATTTAAAAAAAAAATAAAAACATTAAAAACTAATAAATTATTCAATTAAAATTTAAATATTTGATTAAAGCTTTGATTTTGTGATATATTTTAAATTTTCAAACACTTTAAATAGAAAAAATACCAAAAACAAAAAATATTAAAAAAAAAACATTAAAAATTAATAAATTATTCAATTCAAATTTAAATATTTTATAAAATCTTTGAATTTGTGAAATATTCTGCATTTGCAATTAGAAAATATATAAAATAAAAAATGTTAAAAAATCTGTTTAACCGTTTCGCTCTGTTTTCCAGCTGCTGCTCCACGTAGGCCGCGCGATTGTCCTCGTCGCGCTTGCGCTTCGCACCGCCCTTCTTCTCCGCCCACTCCTGCAGCACCAACTTGCGCTTGACGCTAGCTGCGGCGACGCCGCTCACCTGCTCTGGTTGCTCTTCCTCGGGCGCATCCTTGCCCGGCGTATTTGAACCAATGGACTTGTTTCGTGCATTCATAAGCAGCTCAAAAGCATTTGTAGTTTTGGCCAATTTGGTGGCCGCCGTCGCTGTAGCTTCCTTTGACGCTGATAATTCCACCGCCGACGCCTCGCCACCACCTTCTTCGTCCTTCTTGGGCGTCCGTTGAAAGTGATTTAAAATACTTGAATTGGTGGACGCGGCCTTCAGCGGACTCTTTTTTGCATGACCATTGAGCGTTGTCTGCTCTGTTTGTTCGCGCAGCGGATGTTTTTTGATTTTGCCGGCAGTTCGTTGCTCTTTGTGCGTTGACTTCGCTGTAGCCATTGCCGCCGCCTGCTGCTCCTCTGCTTCCATGACTTTTAACGCCACTGCCACAGCTTCCTCCTCTAGCTGTGCCATTCTTTTTTGCTCTCTTTTGCGTCGATGCTTTTGTCGATGTTTCTTCTTCACCGAGTTAAGCACATCCTCCATGTTCTGCAGAATGACTTTAGAGTCGGGTCGCCTATTCTTCACCACGCAGACGTGCGCCGCAGGCTCTTCCGACTGCGGCGGCGCCTGGCCGTTCTCTAGAGCACCGTCTAAAGTCACAGTGACCGCTGGCAGTTGACTGGCAGAATGTTGTTGCGTCGTGTTTGCCGCCGCTTCTTCCGTCACTGCGTGGTGTTCAGCGGCGCGTTTCTTCTCGGGGCTTGCGACGAAATAAGTTTTCAAATTATTCATGTTTCAGCATAGAAATTAATGCCATTGAACAAGCAACATAAGAGGCAACAAAACAGCAATTTGTACAAAAAACAATACTTTTTTATTTTATTTTTAAGAAAAGCAAACTAAAAAAACCACCAATAAGTGACCTAAAATGAAAATTTCAACAGAATTAAATCAAGCACACACGTTAAACACAAGGAAAGCTGACATAAAAAAGCACGCACTTGAAACATTTTCTCACCTCTGCTTTTTTTTGTTTAAATTACAATTAAAATAATTTTGCTGACACGCCAACTGGCGTTGTTGAAATGAGGCGTCGCTGGAAAACAAACTTTTCGCCGTTTTTATGCTGGCATTTTGACAATTTTTTTGCACTTCACTATTACACGTGGTTTTCTCTACGTAATGCTTATCTTTTTCGCTATTTTTATTAAGTATTTTATTATAAATTCCACATTTAATTACATGAACTTTTTGCGTGCGACCACCGTCGTTGTTTTCTTCTTGCGAAGTGTCAAAATAATAGAAATGGCGCGAAGTTAACAGGGATGTTCGTGACAGGTACGTACAGGGATGTCATGTCTTTATATTATATTTTTATATTTTTAGAAGTAACATTTGTGCGTTAATTGGAGTATTCATTTCTGCATTAACCCATATCATAGTTGCCAGTTTTGCTTGAAAAATACAGCTTTTGAGAATTTTCTGTCACTGTGGGATGTGAGTATTCTCACACTAAAATTTCCCGTGTGAGAATTATTTTCCCACCGTGGGAAAAAATTCTCACACGAAGGAAATTTTCCTCTTGTGGGAAAAAATTCTCAGACGAGGGAAATTTCCCACAAACGATATCTGTGTACAATTTAAAGTGAAAATTTAGCTTCAATAAAAATTACATGTCTTCTTCTTGTAGAAAATCGTATGTTAAACATATTTATCGTGTGTTATGCAATAATATTTAAATGGAACTAACAGTCCTATAAACACAGTTAATAAACAATAAACACAGTAAATACATTTTAAAAAATTTTGAAGTTTCGACTGAATTTAAAGAATTTGCTGCAAATATGTATAAAAAAACAACAAAACATTCAATATAGACAATTTTTAATATCATCGTTTTCACAATTTATCCTGTACAAAATCTGTCAAAAAGTCGAATTTATTTTTAGAGATAACTTTAAATTGTCTCTGATTATCCGTCATTATATTATATAATTATTAAAATAAAATGAATTTACTACATTTGTAAATATTTCATTATTTTATACTGAGACATTTCGCGGAAAATTGTATTAATTTGTGGTACGGTGGGATTTGGTGGGAAATTGTGAGAATTTGTGGTACGGTGGTATTTTGAGGGATTTAGTGGGAAATGGTGGGAAATGTGAGAATTTGAGGTACGGTGGGATATTGTGAGAATTGCATGAGGGAAAAAGTATTTCGTGTGAGAATTTTATCTGGCAACCGTGACATATATATCAAATTAGAAAAATTTACTCATATGAAATAATCTAAGACAAATTATTTTCAATTGTTTTTCAAAGACAATGACAACAATAACATTTACTCTTTTTTCGCAAAGTTGAATATTGAATATTTATATTTATTTATGAATAGTTTTGTTTAGTCTCAAATTTTTGTTTTTCGAAGAAAAAGACAACAATAACATTTACTCTTTTTTTGCAAAGTTTGCCTGCTTTATTTATGAATAGTTTTGTTTAGTCTCAAAATAAACGTTTTCAATCACGTGAAGCAAAATTGTGGCACAAAAATAATGTGACGATATAACTGTCGATGAAACATGATTCTGTAAGCAACCTTTAAAATTTCCTTTTCGGTCTGAGAGAAATCTTTATTTATGAGAAATGTTGGTTACGGTTGAACAAAGAGAGATATAAACGTTAACCAAATATATCTCTCATTAGTAATTTTCAGACATGGGCATTCACAATTACAAAAATTTTCAATTTCAATTACATGTAATTGTAATTAATAAAATTCCAATTACAATTACATGTAATTGTAATTGAAAATTTTGCAATTACAATTACATTTAATTGCATATTAGACTAATTTTTTCCAATTACAAAAAAATTGAAAAATGTAATTGAAAAAAATGTAATTGAAGCTAAAAACGGAACCATTAATTTTTTTTCAATTAATTACATGAAAAATTAATGTATTACAGCTGAAGACGGTAATTACGAACACTCAATGGAACTTTTCTTGGATGAAACTGTTCCAATGGGCATAGATTCACATCCAGATGCATCATTGGAACTTTTCTTGGATGAAACTATTCCAATGGGCATAGATTCACATCCATGTGCGTCATTGGAACTTTTTTGGATGCATCTGTTCCAATGGGCATAGATTCACATCCAGGTGCATCATTGGAACTTTTTTGGATGAAACTGTTCCAATGGGCATAGATTCACATCCAGGTGCGTCATTGGAACTTTTTTGGATGCATCTGTTCCAATGGGCATAGATTCACATCCAGGTGCGTCATTGGAACTTTTTTGGACGAAACTGTTCCAATGGGCATAGATTCACATCCAGGTGCGTCATTGGAACAGTTTCGTCCAAAAAAAGTTCCAATGACGCACCTGGATGTGAATCTATGCCCATTGGAACAGATGCATCCAAAAAAGTTCCAATGACGCACCTGGATGTGAATCTATGCCCATTGGAACAGTTTCATCCAAAAAAGTTCCAATGACGCATCTGGATGTGAATCTATGCCCATTGGAACAGATGCATCCAAAAAAGTTCCAATGACGCACCTGGGTGTGAATCTAATTGATAATATCTTGTTAATGGATTACTTTTCATGTAATTAAATTTAAAAAAATGTAATTATTACTGTTTATTCCTCAATTACTTTTAATGTCTATTACATATTTCAAATTACATTTTTCAAAATGCAATTATAATTGAAAAAAATTCAATTACAATTACAAGTAATTGCAATTGACAAAAGTTCAATTACAATTACATATAATTGTAATTGCTCGTGTAATTAATTACAAAATGTAATTGATAATGCCCAACTCTGGTAATTTTTGAGAAGCTGAGATGCGTTTTTTTACAATTCTATTATTAGATGATTCCCAATATTTCTGGATCACACACTGATGGTAACTTTTGATTCAAAATTTGAGTATATGTGTAAATAAAATACTTAAAGCTAAATTCCACATTTTAATCGAAATAATTGTAAAAAATGTTTGATCGACAAAACAATAATGTTTAAAAAACTTCGAAATAAAGTTGCTAAAAACATTTTGGACGACAAAAAACGCTATCACAATTTCTAAAAAAAATTCGACAAAAACAACAATATTCAAACAATTTCCAAAATCAACATTTTTGGAGGACAAAAAAAAAAACGTAATGGTCGTTTGAAATCACAATTTATTCAATTAAACAAAAATATTCAAAATGTTCTATAAATTTCAATTTTTTGTTAATTGGACGACAATAACAATGCAATGTTCAAAATCAATATTCTCCAACAACATTTTTTTATGTTTCTCCAATCAATTTCTCCAACAACAAACATTTTTTTATAAATGAGACCAATTGAATTTTCTGTATACTAACAACCATTAACCAAAGACCTTTAAAATAAAGGTTTTAATATATAGTAACGTCTGCACAACGATGGGGGACGGATGTGTCGTGTCGTCCTCTTATCTTTTTTTCTAATTCGTTAAATTTTTGTCCGTCGAGTTTGTCTTAATATTTGTCGAGTGCCGTGCAAAATTTTGCTTAAGTGTCGTCCACCGTAACAACCTAATAACAATAAAAACGATTTAAATAAATAAAATAATAACACTCAATAAACAATAACATACAAAAACCAAAGACTATAAAAATACAGAACCAAAAATTATAAACAACAACACAAAACCGGTTTCGCTGCACCACCAGCACTGCCTGCTGCCGCCGTCGCTGCTTACAATTGCCAACGCAACGGGCTTTTCTATGCCCTCTGTTGCAATTGCTCATTTGTTTATCGTTTTCAGTCCCTTCCCCATCCTACTCCTCGCTATCTGCGTGAGTGGTTGAGACTGCAAGAGTGCGTAACGAAGACAGTGGTCAAGGCATAACACTGACCACTGTTTAGCTTACGCTCTCACTTGTTTGTCTCCACTGCCGCCCGCTAATAGTATGTTTGTTTGTTTTAAATTTGCCCAGTAGCGAAAATGTCGCAAATCTTTCGTATAGATTTTTGCAACATTCGTGGCCTGAGAACGAATTTTTTCGCTGTTTATGCGCATGTGTCTCATTATAGGCCACATATAATGGCATTAGGTGAGACCCAGGTTGGCGAGGGTGCAGATCCACTGGATTTTCAAATACCGGGGTACCACCTACTGCCATTATTCTCTGCCCATAGGGGTCTCGCCCTTTTTATTCGAAGTGACGTTGCGTACCAGCACCAGCAGCAACATAGTGTTTCGGATAATGAATTTAATTCTATGTGGATTAAATTCAAAATCTTGCAACACATCATGCACTTGTGTTTTATTTATAGGAGTCCGAATCTAGATAGGGTTTCTACCTGTAACAAGTTAGATGCCCTATCTGATTCGATCTCAAATATACTGGAACAATTTCCAGGCAGTGAAATTGTTGTTGCTGGTGACTTTAATGTACACAACGCCACTTGGTTGAGCCACTCGGGTCTATCAACACAGGAGGGTTGTTATGTTGAGCTGTTTGCAGAGTGCAATCAACTCACTCAATTGGTGAAGGAACCGACGTACCTCCCACGCGTCGGTGGGCATAGCCAAAAAGTCTTAGACCTTTTTCTGACTTCGCATCATGAAAAATATGATGTAAAAGTCCTTGCACCTCTTGGAAATTCCGACCACTGTATTATTTCCGCTGCGTTTTCGTATTCTAGTTTACGCGCCTCTTCGATTAAAGCCCCGAAGAGGACTGTATGGCTTTACGAAAAAGCAAATTGGGATGCGTTAAATGATTTTTTTCGCAACTTTAATTGGAAATTGTGTTTCGCAGATAGAAACATAAATGCCGCGGCCTTAATGGTACAAAACATTATTTTATTGGGTATGCGGTCCTTCATACCTTCTAAAAAGATTAGCATTAAACCCAAGGACCACTCTTGGTTTAATGAGACTTGCAGGATTGCAGTCAGGTCGAAAGAGGAAGCCTTTCAGAATTGGCGTTCTAATAAGAATGCTGATACTGAAAGACTTCGCATACAGGCTAGGAATCGCTGTAATGCCGTGATCGCGCGTGAAAAGTTTCTACACGAACAAAACGCGCGCAAAAAGGTCCTTCTCTACCATAGAGGTAGTAAAAATTTCTGGTCATTTGTTAAAAGGGTGAAGAATCAGACGACATCGTCTACTCCAACCCTTGTTATGAATGGCCAGACCTTCACAGACCCGGTTGATAAAGCTAATCTCTTGGCAGAACTATTTGCAAATAATTCAACGCTCCCAGTTAGCAATCAACCACTGCCCGTCGTTGAATTTGTCTCTTCTGCAATGCCGGAGATACATTTTCGAACTCGGGCAGTTAAAAAGGTTTTAGCAAATCTCAATATTAACAAAGCCTCCGGGCCAGATGGCATATCTGCCCATGTGTTGAAGAAGTGTGCGTCAACGCTGGCTTGTCCATTGCGTAACCTTTTCAACATCTCCTACACGACAGGAGTTTTTCCATCTTGTTGGAAGGTTGCCAATGTCCAGCCAGTTCCGAAAAAGGGTGAGGCTACGAACCCTGCTAATTACCGACCCATTGCAATATGCTCTGCGCTATCCAAGGTAATGGAAAGCGTAATAAACTTCCACCTTGTGAACTATCTGGAGCGAAACGAATTACTTAGTGACCGGCAATATGGTTTCCGTAGGACCAGATCCACCGGTGACTTGATGGCGGTCCTCTCCGAAAAGTGGAATAATTGTATTCACCTTTTCGGAGAGAGTAAGGTGGTTGCTCTTGATATTTCCAAGGCTTTTGATCGAGTGTGGCATGAAGCCCTGGTATCAAAACTTATTGCATATGGTGTCGGTAATTCTTTTGCTCGATGGATATCGAGTTTTCTCCAGGGTCGTTCAATACGAGTTGCGATGGATGGTGTTTTCTCAGAACAACATTCCATCAATTCTGGAGTGCCGCAGGGTTCCGTCCTATCCCCGTCCCTATTTCTGGTGTTTATCAATGACCTTCTGTCATCGACCCAGAACCCAATCCATTCCTTTGCAGATGACAGCAACATCTGTCATTCATTTTCGTTCAACAAGCGCCCAAACTCTTTGGAGATTGAGAGTAAAAGGCGCACAATGAATGATACACTCAATAATGACCTTAAAACAATCTCCGAGTGGGGTCTTGCAAATAGAGTTGATTTTAATGCTAGCAAGACCCAATGTTGTCTGTTATCTCACAAAAGAATGGATTCACTCCTCCCTCCCCTCAATATGGACTCTGTGGATATTGCGCAGTCAGCTGCTCTTGACGTTCTGGGTATATCAATTCAATGTGACCTCCGTTGGAATGATCACATATTTGATGTGTCGAAAGAAGCGGCCAAGTGCCTCGGTTTTCTGAAACGGTGTAAGACATACTTCACTCCTGCTGACTTGCGCACTGTCTACACCACCTATATTCGGCCTAAGATGGAATACAATTCGCACATATGGGCAGGGGCTTCAAAATCTTCTTTGGAGTTCCTGGATCGAATCCAACAACGTGCAATATATTTAATAGGGGATGAAAATATTTCATCCTCTATTGGTTCTCTTGAGCACCGAAGGACCGTAGGGTGTGTAAGCCTGTTTTATAGGTATTACAATGGTAAGTGTTCGAGGGAAATACATGGCCTGATTCCACCAGGTCGTGTGTTTCCTCGTACTACTAGGGCATCGAACCAAGCCCACCCCTTCGTAGTCCACACGGTTCCCAACAGAACCACGCATTACAGAGAGAATTCGTTCTTCAGTCGCACGATTCGTTTGTGGAACAATCTCCCTGCGTCTGTTTTTCCCGACATTTTTAATATTGGGAAATTTAAAGCAAACATCCACCGACACTACTCCATCTTTCCTCCTCCTTTGAACCTATAATCCTTCCTTGCGATCAACACTGTGCATTGCACGAATAGGGGGCATCCCCTGAGCGTTGGTTAATTTGTAAAAAAAAAAAAAAAAAAAAAAAAAGACCTTTATTTTTTAAAAAAGAAGTATCTGTCAACCAGAGAACTCTACTTTTAAAAAAAAAACAGTAGGGAAGGTTAGATCACATGGGAAATTTTAAAGTAGGGACATTTTATAGTATGCGTTATTATGATAGTTAGGATTATCAAAATTATAGTCGGTCTAAGCCGACTATAAATACCCTACACATGTGTGGTTACCATTTAAAGTTACCATATGTCACCAGGGTATACGAATCCTAAAAATAACTACAAACTTTCCATCCCTGAAGAATTTTCTTTCACTTGATACCCATATTTACAAATGGGTAGGTGTTCCGAATTTCGACAAGTCGTTTCGTGGGAAAACATTATTTTCATGTATTTGAGCATAATGTCAATATATATTTGACCAAAAAAGTTTACCTAAGCACGTATACAGTAAAATTGATTTGTAGATGTAATTTTTATATGAGGTATTTGAACATAAGTAGTCGGTTCTCAGGTCACAATAGACCGATCATAAGCTTGTTCAGACAGCTTAGATATATAACCCAGGCAGAAATTGCCAGACTGGAACAAATGGCCCAGTACTGCCACACTACTGGTTGCCGATGCTAGGCATACAGTCCTGGCGCAGTACTGGCACAACGCTGGTTTACAACTGGCATACTACTGGACCCGTGTTCAACCAGTATCGGGCCGTATTTACTACCAGGGCTTCACCAGTGCTCCTTAAGTATAGGTTGCCAATCATACACTAAGAACACATAATATTTATGGGAGTGAAACCTACGCAGGTCCTCATTTCATGCCCACATTGTCACAGTTATTGGCTGAACGCCGATTGCAAGTAATGAATTCAATAATACACTAATTATGGAAAGATGGAAAATAAAATATAATCCACATTAAAAAAACATTTTAAAAATATAATTTTTCTGTTTTATTTTTATTATAATTTAACAATAAATAATACAATAATATATAACAATACAATATATTAACAAACATTTATAGATTTAATTCATAATTAAAATGTGAAACTATTGTTGCAGAGTAAAATACTTTTTTTTTTAGATATTTTTTCTTTTATAACTATGATATTTACAGTACTGGCATTAGAGTTTGGTAGAGTTGCGCCAGTACTGGTAGAACAATTTGGCCCAGCTCCCGCCGACGTTATCATTCCGATCTGGCACAGTACTGGCGAATAACGGGGCCAGCATTGGTATTCGTGTTTGCCGGCGTTGTGCCAGTACTGGTAGTACAATTGGGCCCAGCTCCTGCCGACGTTATCATTTCGACGCTGGCACAGTACTGGCGAACAACCGGGCCAGTATTGGATGCCAGCATTGGCAATACTGGCGCCAGTACTGCGCCAACGCTGGCCCAGTGGTTAATTTCTACCTGGGAAGTAATCTAAATTTAAAGTTTCATTGCTCTAGCTCTTCAACTTTTTCTGTAATCGTGATTTCAACAGACAGACAGAGGGACAGACGGAAAGACAGACAGACAGACTGACATCGCTAAATCGACTCAGGAGGTCATGCTGATCAAGAATATATATACTTTTCCATACCGGAGATGCTTTATTCAGGGTGTTACAAACGGCGTACCAAATTGAATATACATTTTCAGTCTTAGTGTAGGGTATAATTATCTCTCAAAGAAAGTCCTTAATTTTTTGAAAAATAATATCTCTCAGTAAAAAAACCAAATGAAAATAAATGTTAATAGTTATTTCTGATCTCTGAATAAAAAGCTAAAGGTAATAAATACTTAAATACTTATACACCACCAGCGTTAACAATAATCAAAAAAAAAAATGTACAGCTTTAACAAATAGTCGGTTTTTTGACAAATCTTCCATATAAATTTATGTCAAAAGTCGACTACTATCTTAAGTTGTACATTATTTTTGGATTATTGGTAACGCTGAATTTTATACATGTGGCTAATAAAACATATTCCCTTTCATTTCACTTTTCATTTGAGTACACATATATAGGCAAAGACTTTATTAAAGACTTATATTTAAGTCTTTGTATATAGGTGCACATGTTTTTGATTTTTCACCATGATCCTTTTTTCTTATTTTTTTCGAAAATTGCCTGGTTTTCACTATGTCATTTTGTGTCATATTTGATTTTTTTACATTGTGATTGCGAAGCAGAAACTGTTCAAAATTAAAATATTCATTAACCATGTCAGTCGATATAAAAATGCCAACAAGTTGGCATTTTTTTAGAACTTTGCCATAACGATAAACAACAAATTTGAAAATTTCGAACATGAAACTGACACAAAATGACATAGTAAAAATCAGGCATATCACATAATATTTTCAAGAAATTATCAATCGAATTTGTATGATATTTCAGAATAGAAAAATTTCAGCATTTATGAAAGTAGTTTTTCAAAAAAAAAAACTGAACTATTCTTTACCCGCCGAAGCGAAATAAAAAATATTGTCAGACTTTTCACCTCTCTAAAAAAAAAAAACATTGATGCGGATCTCCCATCTTCCGGTGGACTTAAAACTTCTAATCAAGATCTTAATTTTTTGATATAGCCCAAAGTTTTCGAGTTATTACGTGAAATTTGACTTCTCAGCAAGAAAGTCTGATTTCCTTTGTTCCTTTGAAAATACTTCAGTTTATATTTGGAAATAGGAACAATAACCACCCCTACAGCACAAACTGTTGCTTCAATCTTGCAGTAATATTGCTACATTACATGTATTTTTTATTGCACATACAATATTTCTGGAATATTGTAGCAATATATAAAACGCAATACTGTACAAAAAATCTCTCTGCAATGTTCCAGCAAGACAAAAAGTATTTATTTGAAAAATTATTCAGAAATATTTTACAAATAAATTAAAAATATATAAAAAATATCAAATATACATTTTTATTAAAAATAATAGATTTAATACTGTTTTCAACAATATGGGACGTGCATGCAACAACATTACCTTTTATAAAAGTTATAAAAAATCATGATAAAAAATAAGCAAATAAAAAAATAAAAATAAAATTATATACATGGTGCACTAAGAAAACAAAGATGGTTACCAGAAATATCACAGCCCTAAATATCAAGTTATTTACCTATTATTTGTATCATCTTTGGGACAACCATCTCTCAAATATCCGTCAAATACGATAAATATTGCTAGCAACCATCTTTCAAATTTACGATTATTTATAGCAATCATCAATTAAACATCTTTTAAATAGGAAGATAGTTGTTTAATATTTGGAAAAGGTATTCCATTAGAATTCGCGGAGTAATTTTTATTGAATTATAATAAAATGAATCAATTTTATTTTATTTATTCGCCATCGCCATCGTCTTTATAAATACTTCGAAGGTAAAATGTACATTGACTTGAGACTTCTTCGCGGAAGAACCGAGTTGGCCCGGCGCTGCTGTCATCAAAGTATACTCTGAAAAAAAATATTTTCCATCACGTGTTGATTATTTCAATCCCGAAAATTTATTTTCACTTTTACCATTAAAATGTATTATTTCATGAGCTGACACTTTTTTAAATCATTGGATTTACTTAATTGTTGCAGACAAATCGAGCGTAAGAAAAAAGCACGCGTCATTTTCCTTTTTTACAGTAGTCAAATGTCAATATAACTCAAGAGTTTTGTTGCAAATGTCCAAGAACTCAGGATGTTTGCTATCAGTCAACTGTAAATATCTGTTTTCATTGCTATTGTGGCAAATATCTTGTAAAAATGTTCCACTTTAAATTGTTTTTATAAAATATTTTAGTAGGAGGACTTTGGGCATAGTGGGACTAATGTGGGAAATCGCAACTCTTCATGTGTTTATATGTGATATTTTTCAAATATTCTTTATGGAATTATCTTTTTATAATTTAAATAACTTGAATAACATAAATTAAAGCTCGCAATTTTTTGGTATTTGATACAATTTTCCAAATTTCCCAAAAAAAATATATTCGAAAAATCAGCCATAATGCAATGCAAAGAAAAAGTAATCATCTACAGCTCAAAATACGATATTGTATTATAATGCCACAATAAACAAATCTATCGAACAGAAAAAAAGTGTAATAAAGGTGTAAATTAATTTACTAAATTTAATTCAAAATTGCTTCAGAAAAACATTAAGTTTTGATTTCAATCCAATAAAAAGAAATGTTGGTTGGGCAAGGGTTGATTGACCAAACAAAATTGTTTTCTGCGCCCCACTAACGTGGAACCAAAGTGTATTTTTTTGTCATTGCTAATACATTGCAAATACGTTGCTGACTCATTCCTTACCATATTGCTGGAATATTGCTATATATTCCTGCAATATTCCAGAAGGCGGACATAGATAGATTGCTGGAACATTGCAGCGATATTTCTGTCAATATTTCAATCTTGCAGTACAATGTTTCAGCAACGTTCTTGCAATATTTTCGTGCTGTAGGGGCAGTCAAAAATAAAAATATAAATATTATTAATAGCATAACATATGTGATAAAAGCATTATATAAAAGCATATATTACATATGAAACTAGATCTATAATTCTATGCTTCCTCTTACAATTGTTATTGCAAATCACTCTTTAGATTCTGAGAGTAAAATCAAATTCGATAAAATGATTCAATTTTTATTTTGTTAAAATTTTTAAAAAATATTGATTATCATTATTTTTGCAAACCAATAATTGAAATTTGACCATGTAGTTGGTGAATTTTACTTCTATAAGAACCTTAAATATTAAAAGATGTCTTTCTCAAAATAATTAACCGTCACTCATTTACAACACTTCTTATGAAGTGTAAATTGTTTGTTTATTAGATTTAAAATATTCTCGATAAGCATTTGAATAACAAACATTAAAGCGATTTAATTACAGCGCAGATCATTAACATCATATATCATATCAATATCATAAACAATGCTCAAGCGGGTTTTTAATTACTTACAAAATTATTACGAACAAATGAAGTCATTAACATTCAAAACACCGAATGTTTGCTGAGGTCAGAAACTGACATGAGCAGATAACGATCATATACAGATGGGAGAGAGAGAGATTAGGAAATTATTACCGAATATTTTGGGAATAAGAGCAACGGGCGAGAAAAGAAGATGCTGATTTGACGTAGGCACTGAAGTGATAACTGCATAAATAAGGGACGATAGTACCATTTTGAGTATGAAATCAGAATCAGTTGATCGGCGCTGATGATACTGAAAGCATGTTTTTTGAATCAAGTATTAAACTATTACTGTTATTGCTGCTGCTGAATATCGACCGCAAAATAAGCGCTGGCGCGTTACCAGCCGAGGAGGAGCAACTAGTAGTCGAGTTGCCAAATGGCAAAATCCGAGGCCAATATCACGGTCACTATTACAGCTACGAATCGATACCGTATGCGCAGGCGCCTCTGGGACCACTACGCTTCGAGGCGCCTCAGCCCTACACAACGCAATGGACGGATATCCGCGATGCCACACAGCCACCGTTGCCATGCATGCAGTGGGATCAATTCCTGGACGGCGATAATAAGTTGCATGGTGTCGAGGACTGTCTGACACTGAACGTATATAAACCACGCGTTTCGATACCGCTGCCAGTGCTGGTGCTGATTCATGGCGGCGCCTTCATGTTTGGCTCCACGGGTGGCAACAATCATGAGCGTCTCATGCAGCGGCAACATTTCATAGTGGTCAAGATGAATTACCGTCTCGGACCGCTGGGTTTCCTCAGCACTGAAGACAACGTCATGCCGGGTAACTATGGTCTCAAGGATCAGCGACTGGCGCTGCAATGGATCAAACAGAATATTGCGCGATTCGGCGGCGATGCATCGCGCATGATCGTCTTGGGATTCTCGTCGGGCGGTGCTTCAGTGCATCTGCATATGCTGCAGCCAAATTTCGGCGAATATGCGCAGGCGGCCGCATCCTTCAGTGGAACCGCGTTGAATCCTTGGGTGGTACAACGCAAACCTCGTGTACGAGCTCTTGAATTAGCCAGAAATATTGGCTGCACCGACATCTCAAACACGACGGCTGTGAAGCACTGTCTGCAATCGAAGACGGCGGAAGAAATAGTGCGTTCGGTGCGCACTTTTCTCGTTTTCGGCTACAATCCGTTTGCCACTTTCGGTCCGGTAGTGGAAACGGCTGATGTGCAGGATGCATTTCTAACGCAGATGCCGGAGGAGCTGATACGCGCCGGTCGCATGGCCCATGTGCCTTGGTTGGTATCGTATGCGGCGCAGGATGGCGGTTACAATGCCGCCGAACTGCTGCAATTGCGTCCCGGACATGGCGAATTGATTGAGGAGCTGAATGAGCGCTGGTTTGACTTGGCACCTTATACGCTGTTTTATAAGGACAGCATGCAAAACATTGAACAGATGGACGATTATTCGTCGGCACTGAAGCGATACTATTTAGGCGACAAGGAGTTCAACATCGAATCGTATCATGATGTGCAGCGAATGTACACGGACGTTCTTTTCCGCAATGGCGTGGAGCAGACTGTTCGTCTGCATCGGGAGCACTCACAAAGTCCAGTCTATGCGTATGTCTATGATAATCCGGCGGATCAGGGCATCGGTAACGCATTGTCCAAGCGCACGGACATCAAATTCGGTACGTATGTATTTTCACACGAATCGTCCTTGTGTGACCATAGGGTCACAGTTGAGATGATGCTACAAACCCACGTCTAATTTTAAAATGGTTTCGTCTCCAAGTGAAGAAAAATTTAGAAACGTGAAAAAAGGCAAACGTTTATAAAGTAAAGAACAAGAAAACCATTTTTTAATCATTGGAAAAATTGAAGCGTTTGGTTCAAAAAAGGGTCAAGTCCACATTTTTTCTCAGTTTTTACGTAATTGTACACATTGTCCTCACTTCCAATAAAAAAAAAAAAATGACATATTCGGGATCCTTGCGTCTTAATTAGTATGTTAAAGAAGTTTCAACTCAAAATTAAAAAAAAAACTAGAATTCGGGTTAAATATAAAATATGGTTTATATTTATAACTGCAATAATAGCAAAAGAACCGGTATAATTTAGTATTAAAAAATCTGTTTTTATGTTCAACCACGTTTTTTTCTGACTCCTAAATTGGAACAAATAGTTCAAAAAAGAATTTACCAATTCCAGGCACAGTACATGGTGATGACTTCTTTTTGATATTTAATCGTTCTCCCACTTTGCGCCCAGATGAGAAAATCATATCCAACAACTTTTTAAAAATGCTCGAGGATTTTGTGCAAAAAAGGTAAAACACCCAATTCTTTTAGTCATTTAATTCTTTAATCCATTTTTAGCGACGAGTTGTCATTTGGATCCTGTCAGTTTGTGGACAACAACAAGAACAAAAACAGCAACCAGCATGATTTAAACATAATGAAGATTACGCAGAACGCTTGCGAGAATCTTAACGTGCAGAGTTTTCCGTAGAATTAAATAGAATCTTAAATTATTTAGCTTTTTTTTAATTTGTTAGCTATCGATATTAATTTACCTTATACTAAACTGAGTTTTTGTTATATAAAAAATGTTCACTATCATTTGGTTTTGAAGATTATTTAATTTAGCCATAAAGTCGTTGGAGCTGTAAACGGGTTAATAAATATTTAGATTAACTTTGAAATAATGACAAGATCATCAATGATGTATCATCTTTATATTTTTAAGATTATTTTGTAATTATATTATAAAATACATTTTTTTAGTAATAATTATTTCGTCATTGATGATCATGTCCTACAGAGGTTATACATTTTATGTCATCATTGATGTGTCGATTATGATGAAATGTCATAGCAACATTAAAGTTTATCGAAGAATGCCCTGATATCATCAATATACTTTGCAGAACAAAAATTCTATGAGTCATCTATGTTACTGACCTGGTAAAGTGGATCTATTGGAGAATGTTAATGACAATTCCCACTGGAAATATATCATTGTTGTATAAGAGAAACTTAACAAAATATACAATTTTTAATTATTGGAAAACATTTTATAAATACAAAATTTATTAGATGTAATATATAAAATTAATTTGCACATTTATATTACTATTAATCATATATGGAAAATGAAATGAAAAGTGAAGCACGCAATTATTGTATTGTAGCTCAAGGTTTTCTGTGTCTAATTCCAAATAGATAATTTCATTCTTGTCTTTTGTTGGAATGCTAAAAATGTACCAAAGAGCAAAATTGTGTGAAGTGAAAAACTAGATCAAATTGCGCAAAACTGGTTCCATTTTCGGAATCAGTGCCACAAATATTATCTAATTTTTGCTGACACTTTTACTGCACCAAATCAAAATTAAATAGTGGCGGGCAGTGTTACAATAAGAATTTCAAATTATAAAATTCACCAACAACATAAAATAACAAATAAAAACGGGTTTTAAAATTTGAAAACAATCATAATTCTTTAAGTTTTATTCCAATTTTTTAAGTGTTCTTTAATATTTAAAACTTAAAATCCACGATTTATATAGTTAATAAAGATTACCGACCCTTTCATGCATAAAGTTTGCAAAGTTTGCCTGTTTTTTTTTTATGAAAAGTTTTGTTTAGCCTCAAAATTAAACGTTTTCTATCACGTGAAGCAAAAGTGTGTCACAAAAATAATGTAACGATATAAGTTATCGATGAAACATGATTCTGCGAGCAACCTTTAAAATTTCATTTCGGTCTGACAGAAATCTTTATTTATGAGAAATGTCGGTTACGGTTGAACAACGAGATATATAAAGGTTATCCAAATATATCTCTCATTAGTAATTTTTGAGAAGCTGAGATGCGTTGATTTACAATTCTATTATTAGATGACTCCCAATATTTCTGGATCGCAGACTGATGGTAACTTATGACTCAAAATTTGAGTATATGTGTAAATAAAATACGAAAAGCAAAATTCAACATTTTAATCGAAATAATTGTAAAAAATGTTTGATCGACAAAAACAATTAATGTTTAAAAACTTTCGAAATAAAATTTTTAAAAACATTTTGGACGACTAAAAAATACAATGGTCGAAATCTCCATTTTCCAAAAAAAAACAATATTCAAAAAACTTCGAAAATCAAAATATTTGGAGGAAAAAAAAACGCAATGCAATCAATGGTCGGTCGAAATCACACTTTTTCCAATTAAAAAAAAAATCGACAAAATGTTCTCAAAATTACGAAAAAAAAATTGGACGACAATAACAACGTAATGTTCGAAATCAACATTTTCCCACATGTTTATGTTTCTCCAATCAATTTCTACAACAACAGAAATGTATCTATAAATGAGACCAATTGATTTTTCTGTCTACTAACAACCATTAACCAAAGATCTTTAAATTAAAGGTTTTCATATAACTCTCACTAAACACCTTTTTTTTTTTTTTAAATAAAAGTATCTGTCGACCAAAGACAGTTTTTAAAAATTATCTCTCAACCAAAAAAAGACCTTTATATTTTTTGAAAAGTAATATCTCTCAGTGAAAACCAAATTAAAATAAAAGTAAATAGTTATTTCTGATCTCTGAATAAAATTGTAAAGGTAATAAATACTTATACACTACATGAATTATATATATGTGGCTAATAAACCATTATCACCATTCATTTCACTTTTCATTTGAGTACAAATATGTACGTAAAGACTTAATATTTAAGTCTTTGTATATAGGTGCACATGTTTTTGATTTTTCACCATGATCCTTTTTTCTTATTTTTCGAAAATAAAGCGCGTGACATTTTTTTTTTTAATTTAATTAATTTGTTGCGGCAACCAACTAAATTGCCCTACCGAATCATTCGGTTGCGGCAACAACTGATAAAGTGGTTCCAAGTCGGTGAGAATTAGGTTGTGGCAACCTCCAAATCGGTGATCATGAGGTTGTGACAACCTCCTAATCGGTGAACATGAGGTTGCGACAACCTCCAAATTGGTGAGCATGAGGTTGTCGCAACCTCCTAGTCGGTAAGCATGAGAAAAATTATACTTAAAAGAATCTCATTTAAGACTGTTTTCGGAGCTCTCAAAAATATTACTCTTAAAAGATTCATATTTAGGAGTTATTTAGGAGAACTCATAAATTAGACTCCTAAAAGCGGCTCAAATGCGATACAACTCCACATTTGAGCCGCTGCAAGTCGCCGCCACAGCATTCCGAAGAATCGGAATTTCAAGAATCATTCTATCAAGTATACTGCAGATTGCGAGCAGCAGCTCCTTGCTTATATGTTTCACCTTCGACCAGACTCGCGGAAATTGCTCATGCCGCTTCCCACAGACGATGTTTCTGCTTCACGTAGGCGCTCTTTGTTTTGGCGAAGACACCAATCTGCAGAAAATTATAAATCCAAATTTTGTAGTGCCACATCGTGTTGAGCTTTTCCTCCCTCACTATTTCAATTGCTAGCCTTAAAAAATTAAATAAATTTAATTAATGTTAAAATGCTCATCAATCATATATATGTTGACGGCTATAGCCATAGTAAACTTACATTTTAGCTGCACATCACGAACTGAACTAAAAATTCTAAACGAATAAACACCGGAAAGAAAACGGCATATGCTGTCCGTATTAAACGGAGTGCAAACGATACAAAAACGGTGTACTCCGTCGTAAACGGATTATAAACGTATACGTCACTACGGAGTGAAAACGGGATGAAAACGGAATATTCGAAATACGGACAACAAACGGCATATGAACGGAGTGAAATATTTCCACATGCCGTAAATTTTCCGTTTTCATTCAAGTATCGACGGATCCGTCTTGTAAATACCGTAAATGTACCGTTACAAACGGAATTGTGATTCCGTTTATTTACGGAGCTACGTTAAAATGTTTCTTGGGTATGATCTTAAAAAATCATAGTTATGGTGTTGTTTATTAATAAATATTTATGTTTTTGTACAACAATTTGAAGAGTTGCTTTAGTTTTTGCCATCTAAAATTTGAGATATTTTAATCAAGGCTTTATAAGAAATTTTATACGAATGAATTGCATTGTATTATGTGTTATTTTTGTGAATGAATAATTTACTTTATTAAAGAAAATAAAATGTTTATTTTATCAATAATTTTTAAAGTTTTATTAATGGTAATGCAACGTAATGAGTTTGGTTGCTTTAGTTTTGACCACCAGTGTATATGAGGGTAACACTCATAAATATGACACATTTCGGAGTCTTAAAAGACTCATAATGTTTGCTGGGTATACTTAATTTTTGGATATTGCCTAAAGTTTTCGAGTTATTACACCCAGAAAAAAATACCCTCAAATCCCATTAAAATTAGTCAATAGGACAATTATTGATTTAATAGTATACAAAAAATAAATCTTTCATATAAACTCAATGGCAATGTCATGGTATTTTCTAGTATTTAATGGTATTTTCCGATTAAAATAATAATTTATCCTATTGATTATTTTTAATAGTAATAAACTATTATTTATATAGTATTTTTTTTTTGGTGTACGTGAACTTTGACTTCTCAGTAAGCAAGTCTCATTGCCTTTGTTCCTTTGAAAATACTTCAGATTATATTTGGAAATAGATAAACCCAATAAAATTCGGTTGAATCGGAACAAAGTTATATTAAGTCAAACATAAAAAATGTAAATATTAAAGTGTACCCAGAGAGTATACATTTTTAATAGTGATTCCTTCCGAGTTTGCTGGCGTCGCTGCCGAAAACATTGGTTATATGGAAATGGAATATTACAGATTGAAGTTAACAGAGGAAAACAGTGCACAAAACTGGATCAGTCCGAGGATAATTAACAACCAAACTTATCAAGACATATTGCAGTCCAACGCCTTATAAATTTTAATTATTTTTCTGGCCAAAAATGTAGCAGAAAACATCAGAATATTGATTTGAAAATGTGTCTGTTGACAACATTTTCGTTTCAATTTCCACATACATTTTAAAAATGGCAAATATCCATTAATAAAAATCTTTATATATCTGTCAATTTTTAATCGATGATCTCGATACCACATATACCACATGATAAGAAAATTTAAATCTATCAATTAATATTTTAACTTTTAAAATGCATGAATTACTTTTTAAAATATTAATCAACAAACTCGAAATTTAACTTTTTCATAAAAATGTATTTGGTGACTTTTCGTTCAACAACGACGATATATTTTCTGGTGCACCTGTTATTAATAGTATGTGCTTTTCATAATGAAATAAAAGCATATATTACATATGAAACTAGATCTATAATTCTACGCTTCCTCTTATTTTCCTCGTTGGTGAATTTTACTTCTATAAGAACCAATTTAATAAAAAATCAAGATTTCATTGGGCGCAGTAAAGATTAAAAGATGTCTTTCTCAAAATAATTACCCGTCACTGATTTACAACACTACTTATGAAGTGTAAATTGATTTGTTTATTAGATTAAAAATATTCTCGATGAGCATTTGTCTCCCCGAATGAATGTTAAAATCTACTTAAAAGAATAACAAACATTATAGCGATTTAATAATGCCATATCAATATCATAAACAAAGATCAAGTGTTTTTTTTTAATGATTTACAAAATTATTACGAGCAAATGCAGTCATTAATATTCAAAACACCGAATGTTTGCGGAGGTCAGAAGCTGACATGAACAGATAACGGCCAGATGTAGATGGGAGGGAGAGAGATTAGGAAAGAATTACCGAATATTGTGGGAATAAGAGCCACGGGCGAGGGAAGATGCTGATTTGACGTAGGCACTGAAGTGATAACGGCATACATGAGGGACGATAGTACGATTCTGAGTATGAAATCAGAATCAGTTGATCGGCGCTGATGCTACTGAAAGCATGTTTTTTGAATCAAGTGTTAAATTATTGCTGTTATTGCTGCTGCTGAATGTCATCCGCAAAATAAGCGCTGGCGCGTTGCCAGCCGAAGAGCAGCAACTAGTAATTGAGTTGCCAAATGGCAAAATCCGAGGCCAATATCACGGTCACTATTACAGCTACGAATCGATACCGTATGCGCAGGCGCCTCTGGGACCACTACGCTTCGAGGCGCCTCAGCCCTACACAACGCAATGGACGGATATCCGCGATGCCACACAGCCGCCTTTGCCATGCATGCAGTGGGATCAATTCGTGGACGGCGATAATAAGCTGCATGGTGTCGAGGACTGTCTGACACTGAACGTATATAAACCACGCATTTCGACACCGCTGCCTGTGATGGTGCTGATTCATGGCGGCGCCTTCATGTTTGGCTCCACGCGTGACAACAATCATGAGCGTCTCATGCAGCGGCAACATTTCATAGTGGTCAAGATGAACTACCGTCTCGGACCGCTGGGTTTCCTCAGCACTGAAGACATCGTCATGCCGGGTAACTACGGCCTCAAGGATCAGCGACTGGCGTTGCAATGGATCAAACAGAATATTGCGCGTTTTGGCGGCGATGCATCGCGCATGATTGTCTTGGGATTCTCGGCGGGCGGTGCTTCAGTGCATCTGCAGATGCTGCAGCCAAATTTCGGCGAATATGCGCAGGCGGCCGCATCCTTCAGTGGAACCGCACTGAATCCTTGGGTGGTGCAACGCAATCCTCGTGTACGCGCACTTGAATTAGCCAGAAATGTTGGCTGCACCGACATCTCAAACACGACGGCTGTGAAGCACTGTCTGCAATCGAAGAAGGCGGAAGAAATAGTGCGTTCGGTGCGCACTTTTCTCGTTTTCGGCTACAATCCTTTTGCCACTTTCGGTCCGGTAGTGGAACCGGCTGATGTGCAGGATGCATTTCTAACGCAGATGCCGGAGGAGCTGATACGCACCGGTGGCATTGCCCATGTGCCTTGGTTGGCATCGTATGCGGCGCAGGATGGCGGTTACAATGCCGCCGAATTGCTGCAATTGCGTCCCAGACACGGCGAATTGATTGAGGAGCTGAATGATCGGTGGTTTGACTTGGCACCTTATACGCTGTTTTACAAGGACAGCATGCAAAGCATCGAACAGTTGGATGATCATTCGTCGGCACTGAAGCGAAACTATTTAGGCGACAAGGAGTTCAACATCGAATCGTATCACGATGTGCAGCGAATGTACACGGATGTTCTTTTCCGCAATGGCGTAGAGCAGGCTGTTCGTCTTTATCAGGAGCACTCACAAAGTCCAGTCTATGCGTATGTCTATGATAATCCGGCGGATCAGGGCATTGGCAATGTATTGTCCAAGCGCACGGACATCAAATTCGGTACGTATGTATTTTCAAACGAATCGTCTTTGTGTGACCATAGGGTCACAGTTGAGATGATGCTACAAAGACACGTCTCATTTTAAAAGGGTAGCGTCTCCAAATGAAGAAAAATTTAGAAACGTGAAAAAGAGGCAAAAATTTATAAAGTAAAGAACAAGAAAAACCATGTGGAAATGTGGAAAAATTGAAGCGTTTGAAGGGGTCAAGTCCACATTTTTTTCTCGGTTTTTACGTATTTGTACACATCGTTCTTACATCCAATATAAAAATAAACGATATATTCGGGATTCTTGCGTTTTAATTAGTAAGTCAAAGAAGTTTCATCTGAAAATCGACAATAGGTTTTATATTTATAACTGCAATAATAGCCAAAGAACCGGTATAATTTAGTATTAAAAAAAATGTTTTTAATTTCAACCACCTGATTTCTAAATTAGAATAAATAATTTAAAAAAGAATTTACCAATTCCAGGCACAGTACATGGTGATGACTTCTTTTTGATATTTGATAATGTTGTGCGTTCTACCACTTTGCGCGCAGATGAGAAAATCATATCCAACAACTTTTTAAAAATGCTCGAGGATTTTGTGCAAAAAAGGTAAAAAACCCAATTCTTTGAAAGTCAATTAATTCTTTAATCCATTTTTAGCGACGAGTTGTCATTTGGATCCTGTCAGTTTGTGGACAACAACAAGAACAAAAACAGCAACCAGCATGATTTAAACATAATGAAGATTACGCAGAACGCATGCGAGAATTTAAATGTGCAGAGTTTTCCATAGAATTAAATAGAAACATAAAAATGTAGCCTTTTTTTTAATTTGTTAACTATCAATATTAATGTACCTTATACTAAACAGAGTTTTTGTTAAATACAAAATTTTTACTATTGTTTGATTTTGAAGATTATTTAATTTAGCCATAAAGTTATTAGAGCTTTAAACGGATTAATAAATTTTTAGCCTAACTATGATGAGGTTTGTATCATGGATACTATTTTATATCTTCAAGATTATGTTGTAAAATACATTTTTTAATAATAAATTTTTTTCATTGATGATCAAGTCCTACAGAGGTTATACATTTTATGTCATCATTGTCATCATTGTGGATTACGGATAAATGTCATAACCACATTCAAGTTTATCGAAGAATGCCCTGAAATATGGTTAGTTTACGCCTTTATTATTTTTAAATTACCGGGAACCCGGGATTCACATTTTTTAGTCCCGAAATTTCTGGATTGAAAAATAGTCCAGGATTGACTTCCCTAATAAGGGCCTATATGCTTATACTATAAATTGCCAAAGTGTTACAATTAGAATTTCAAATTATAAAATTCACCAAAAACATTAAGTAATATACATTAATAAAACCCGTTTTATTCAAAATTTTTAGGTAATCTACAATTTTTAAAACTTAAAATCCACGATTTATATAGTTAAATAAATTTTTTTATTCTTATCTTTCGTAGACATAAATTTTAATATTAATAAAAAAAAACATGTTATTTTAAGATACTTAAAAGCTGCATTAAATCGCAAATTCATTTGCAAGCAATTAAGACTATTCATTTCATTCAGAGTTTTATCTAAAAATAAAAATACAAAAAAATCTCACTCCGTGTTGCCGTACAAACTGATGTTACTGTCCAAAAACCGAAAATCGTTCAGTATATGCAACTTGTTGCTGTAGCCAGCAATGGACATGAACTTACTGGGCCGCTGCTGCCACACAATCGAATAGGCTGCCGTGTGCTCGAGCGGTATGTTTGCCAGCGTCTCACCGCTCATGGTGTATAGCTGCGCAGTGTTGTGTTCGCCGGCCACAACAATGGAATCATCGATAAAATCGCAGCAGTGCACTTTGCCGGGAAACGGCAGTTCGCGCGTGCACTCCAACGAACGCAGATGCCAGATGGATAATTTGGGTCCACCGCCGCACACAAGCCAGTCGCAGTTGACGGCTACACTGCCCAACCAGTTGCCAAACTCAGGACGCACCAATTGTGTCTGTGCACAGGGCTCTATGGTGGCCGTGGGTTGCTTCTGTTTGGGCGACCAAACACGCACTGTGCCGTCCTCTGAGGCGGAGTACAGTTGACCCTCTGCACCAGTCACGCAGTGTATGTAGTCAGTATGCGCACAAAATTGACGCACTATGCGTCCTTCTTCCAAACTAATCTGGTAGATGTTGTTGTCGCCACAACCTGCGTACAGTTCGTCTGTGTCGGCTCGCAACCACAGCGTATTAACGTCAGGCACTTCCATCGCATCTGGCGTCAGCGGTATTTTCACTTCCCACGCACGTGTCGCACTCAACATGCAAAGTTCATCGTTCCATTTGAGGCCGTAGATGACGCCAATGGAGCCAACAATCAAAAATTCGCGATGAAAGGCCAAGCTGTTTATGTCATTTCCCGTGTCGCCCTGCGCATATATTTTTACCTTGGAACGCGGTTGCTCTGCGTTGTCCAGTTCCTCAATGCTAGACAAAACGTTTAAATAAATGTTTGTTCATCTCTTTTTATAATTTACTCACTTTTGCACAAATATATCGCCAAATCGGTTGCCAGCAAAGAGATATTTGCCAGACTCCGAAAGCGCCTGTGAGAAAACATTGTTGTACATGATTTTTATCATTTCACTCTGATTCATTTTGTTTGATTTTAGTAGTTATGTTACTCCGTAGAAATAAATAAAATCTGTTTACAATTCACGCTTGCCGGCTGTTTTGGTTGTAGTGGCCAGACTTAACAATTTCCGATTTTGACAGTTGTTGGAAAAATTCACAAAACTAAAGTAGCCCACAGACATCATATGTACACTTTCAGTTCGTTCAAATGAAAACTTAAAATACGCAATTGGCTGCATTCAGCAATCTCAACAGTTGCAAGATTACTCCCCAGCAAGACATGTCTTACCGAAACTCCAACACAAAGACAATATTATATTTTCTCACTCATACATAAATAATTTGAAATACATCCCTGCAGGATCAATGATAGATATATAGGACCCGTAATTTTACTAGTAATGAAAAATAATATTTTTTGTGCGTCGGTTTGCCACCATTTTTTATTTGTAGGTTATTTATTACGTTTGCAACAGTAGCCGCTACAGCAGGAGTTGAAAAAAGATGTTACTTAAATTATAAACAATTGATAAACACTAAATGAAAGTATATAGAAAAGAGTATTTGTATATACTGCTTATTTATCTATTTATATTATAGATATCATCAAAGTGGAAGGGTCATCTGCATTAAACAAATGCATGGAAGGTAGCAAAACAACGGCAAACAAAAGTCGATTTAATAGACGATTTTGTAATGCAAACATGTTGAATGTAATGCGCATTATATTCAACGCAATAAAAATGAAAACTATAGAATTTTGAGTTTTTTTTGTTTTATTTGGTCTAATTTTGGTTAGTTTACTATTAATTTAACTGTCCCTAACCTCAAAATTAAAACAGTTTATGTTACGTAAAGTATTTCGTTAATTTACAAGTAATTTAATCGTCACTTATTACACACAAAAAAATATTAGCTTGGCGTTCAGTTGTTTAATCGAATATTCATTTGCATGTACCAAATGTAGTCAGCCTCAACTGAAATTCATTTATGGTAAACAATAGTATGAAGCGTAACCAACTATTAGTTGAAGCAACTGCAACATTGATTGGGGAAACAAACTTGTTATCCATTTTCATTTTTTTTATTTCCATTGCTACGGCAACTAAATTCAAAATGAGACATAACCAATATTTAGTTGACTTAACAGATAGTCAGTTATATTAGGTTGTAGCAACCAATATTTATTTGATTCAACTGCGAAATCAGTTCTCTTGTATAAAAGCAATGCCAAAGCAGTACAACATCAGTCGCACAAGCTTCAGATTTTTTCACTCGTTTTTTTGTGTGCTACGGACAGCGCGTGCCACGTGTAATACAAAATGTGGAATTGTTTTATGACTTGTTCGTTTTTACTGTTGAGTTTTTCATGCCCAAATACACTTTCTTCAACCAGAGACATACTATTCCACATAGTACTTGCTATTGTGTTTCTATATGTTGTTTTTATATATGCAGCCCTAGCGCTCCAACGTGTTGCAAAAACGAAGTCAGCAGCACAACAAGTCATCGACCATTTCCGATTTCGGGAACGCTGTTGTGATGCTGACTTCGTGTTCGCAGCACGTTGGAGCGCTAGGTAAATTGCCGATTTCTTATAATTAAATTGGCTACCACAACTAAACAAATTGGTTGTGTCAATTGTATTCATTAGTTGTGTGAACTGATACGCGGTGTTGCAACAACTGAATCAGTCAAATGTTGACAGAACTAATTAAATCGGTTGGCAAAAAAAGACGGTTGCCCTAACTGATTCGTTCTTTGGGTATACCAAAAGAACAGTGATAAACATATATTCAATTATATCTCATTTCAGATGAGTGAGAAAGGGATAAAAATTCACACGCACACAAAAGTTTCGGTCAATTTTATTCCGACGTTCTTAACAATGTTATAGAAACTTTTAATCGCTCACTTTTATTGAATATACCTTTACCTCAACTGTCACTTTGCAAAAAAAAAAATAATTGTATTTTATTAAAGTTAAATTGATTGAAAACATACTTTTTCAATCTGAAGTCCATATTTGAGTTAAAATGTAATTGAATGTCATCGATAACTTAGGTAGTGCAAATGTAGCGTAAAATTTTGATCAATGAAAACAATTGCTACCGATTACTCAACATGTTGCGAGTAGCATACCATTCATTTACAAATTCTCACCAGTTGCACAACTGATCAGGTCGCTGAATGCAGACATTGTTGGTTGAATATACTCAGAAAAATGTTTACTGTTAACCAGGGTGTTTGGTTCATCGAAGTCTATAATTCGTTAGGTCATTCTATGGCTGCATTCAGCGACCTCAGCAGTTGTGGAGCTGTTGAGCAAATTGAGCTTGAATGGCATGCAATCATCAACATGTTTAGTGAGCGGTCGCCATTTCTTCCAGCATAAAATTTTTGCGCTACATTTGCGCTGCATTTGTTATCGATGACATTCGATGACATTTTAACTCAAATATTTATAAACAAGAATGGAATTTAGATTGGAAATATGTTTTTAATCAATTAAAGAGTTGTATGTAACTTTAATAAAATATTAATAACAAATAAATTTGTAAATTGACAGCTGAGATAGAGGTGCATTCAGTAACAGTGAGCGATTAGTTACTGAGAAGTTTCGCCACTGCTGAGATCGCTGAATGCAGCCATTAATAATAAATTATTTTGTAAGTTGACAGCTGAGATAGCGGTGTATTCAATATAAGTGAGCGATTAATTAGTGAGCAGTTCGCAGCTGTTGAGGTCGCTGAATGCAGCCTATGATTGAAAATGAATATCAATTTATCACTCTTGTTTTAGATAATTAATAATTTTTAATTAATAATTTCATACTATTTTTAAAATGTAAGTAAATATGAAATTTTTAAAAATAAAAATACAAATACAAATTTTTACTTTCTTATTGATTTTCTCAAATTTCGTTACGGATCACCCCATTTAACTAATTTTTAATGATACCCTAGTTCATTCCTATTTTTTTTTTATAAATCACAGAGATTTTAACCTGGTAAGAAACGCTGCAGAAATAATTAAGTAGCAGGTCTTGTGAAATGATGGTTGAATTTAAAAAATCTTAATAATCGAGAAATAATTTTAAACATTTATTAAAAGTATGACTATCATATTACTTCACATAGCATATTATCTGATCATATTTCCTAACATATTGGGTTTTTTTATTTCCACAACCAAATCACAAGACCCGTCACTTATTAATTATTTGTTCAGCATTTATTACCAGGATAAAATCACTATGATTGGTAGGAAAATACTGGCTATCATTATAAATTTAAAAATAAGTGGTGATCAGTAACGATATTTTGAGAAATTCAATGAAAAAATCAAATACATATTTATTTTTTTGTAAATTTCAAATTTACGTACATTTTAAAAAAGGATGAAATCATGCAGTTCGAAAATATAATACACCATTGGAATGGTAATTTAACTGTCTAAAACATGAGTTAAAAATTGTCATACAAATGTTTGCAATCATACATTTTTTGAATTTAATATGCTGTTACTTTTATATCAACATTTTTACAATTATTTTCGTATTCATAATAATAATAGTTTGGCGCTACAGTCCTGTACAGAACTTCGGCCGAGCTCTCTAACCATTTTGAGCTGTGTGTGTTATATTTGTACTGAAAGTGGTGGGACCTACAGTTTATTGCCGAATCCGAACGGCGGGTGAGAGCTTTTCATAGGCAATGGTATTACTCTCGTAGGTTTGCCATTTACTGACGAGAGGTAGCGCGGTATAGAAAAATGTTTCTATGAAAAGATGTTGTTAGCCCCAGTCCAGGCTTGAACCGGGGACCTTTCGACTCGCAGTCCAACGCACTAACCACTGATCTACCGCGGCAACATTAAAGAGTTCATCTTACAAAAAAATCGTTGCAAACAATAATAATATACTGACTGCATAACAGATTATACCCTGTGTGTACCTATTTTGTCTTTGAAAAAATAATATATTTTGATTTTAAAAATTCTGCCAATGTTGTCATATTAAAATTTTTAAATTATGATAATTAAGAACATAGTGTCGTTGTAGAACTAAAAGTCACCAAATACATTTTTTTTTGAAAATCATAAATTTCGAATTTTCTGGTTATTATTACAAAAAGTAATTAATATATTTTTAAAGTTTAAATACCAATTATTAGATCGACATTTTCTTATCATTTGGTACAATTATTGAGGTCATCGATCAGAAATTGACAGATCTAGAATGATTTTTGTAAATGAATAATTGGCATTGAAAAAATGTAGTTGGTTACTACTACTTTTATAACAACGATATATTTTAAAGTTTATTCGATATATTTTAGCGTCTAAAATAATGACGTAAAAATTAAAAGTAAAATTTCATATTCCTAGTTCTAAAGGTTTGGGCTGGGCATTGATCGATCAGTCAGTCAATCGGGACTTGTGCTTTTATATATATAACTAGATATAGAGATCGGTCAACGGAAACGAAATACATTTGCTATAATATATATCAAAATAAATTCAATTAAATTGAATTATCATTTAAATCGTCAAGATTTTATCGCTTTTAAATGCTAATTTATTTTCAAATTAGATCATATTCTGTTGAAATGTATTGCTTGGCGCGTATTAAGAATAACATAATTTAAATAAATTTTATTTTATTTGAAAGATTTAACAATTTTTTTATTATAAACAAAAGGTTGAAATTAATTTGAATTTTGCGCAATAAATAAATAAATTCCAAAACAATGCAAATAAAAGAATGTGTGTTTAACGTATTTAATTAATGTTCTTTAATGTGCGACTAATTTCAATTATTCGTAAAATTAAATTGAATTATTTGTTTCGTAAAAGCGTACGTTTTACCAACGGCGTTTGCCAAATTTAATTAAATTAAGTTACGACTTCATTAAAATCAATGAAATTTATTGGTTTCTGTTTAGTGAACTTTTAATTCCTTTATACTTACTGTTCAGTGACATAAACTTTTGTTTCAAAAGTAATTTAATTTTTAAGTTCAACTTAAGTGCATTCCGTAAAAGTCAGTAACCGACGGTAACTGGTTACGTTATCTGAAGCTGCTAATTAGAATTTAATAATGTTATTAAATGCTTAATTGTTTTTTTATTTTTTCCATTGCTGTAGTAAATGGATTTTAATATATTGATAAATTGTCTAATGTTTTTATTTCGAAAGTTATATTAATCATCACGAAATTATAGCATCATATTTTATATAAACTAGAGATCGTGTTTAAATCATTAAAATATTCATTAAATTAAGGTATTACCATTTTTGTAATTAATTTATTACACAATTTTTAATTATTACGTTTGTTTTTTTTTTAATTTCAGTTAACTGATAATTTATATATACACATAATATAATAGTTGCTCTAACCAACCTATTACACAATTAACTTATTCGATTATCTCAAAATCTTTTATCATAGCCAATATTTAATGGTTGTAGTTTGCATTACAACCGATTAAATACAATTTTAGAACCATTTGAATATAGAAATTCCATAAATCAATTTGTAGAAATTTTGTATTAACCGTGTGAATTTGGTTGTTACAACCGAAAAAGTTCGTTCATAATTAGTTGGTTGGTACAAATAATGCATCTAAATTTCAAATTTTCACTCAAGCAGTTATTTTTGATTTATTTAGTTCCAGACATCATTTGAAAGAGTTAGAAAAGGCAAATTCTGTAACGCTTTTGTTATTCACGAAGCTAAATTCAAAATAATTCAAAATTAGAATGTGTTATCTTTTTTTTAATTTTATGACTAAAGTTACAATTTCTAATTTGTGTAAATTTCCATTAAACTTCCGCATAACCTCCGTATAACTTCCGTATAACGAAAATTTAACTAAAATATTACCAAACGATTTACGAGTTTTTTTCTGTTGATGTGAATAGCCTTTTATTTCAATATTTATCAATTTTTGTATAGTTTCATGTAAAAAACTTGAAATGTTTGTTTCAAATCAACTTCAAACTACGTTTTTCAGTTCGTACTAAAATATTCTTACGTCTAAACGTTCAAAATGTGTAAATTATGCCACAATAAAATATATTATGTCCATACATAAAAAACATTTTGGCGTGCGCACATATGTTAATTATTTGTAAACTTGTTACAACTAGAACTAGATGTGGTTTTGGATTCAAATTCAAAAACTTGTAACATTGAGTTTAACTAAAAACCAACTGACACCTTTGATAAGAAGTTATACATGTTTCCAATCAAGCACGTACATTATAAATACTTATACAAGAGTGTAAAATTTACGTCCTACCGTCACTAATTTAAATTCAGGCAGCCACTTAATTGCAAATAAATAATTTTGGTGTTTTAAGTTGGCGCCTAAGAGACGCGCTATGTTTTGACATTTTCACTTAGAAGAATTAGAGTTTGTAGCAAATACAAAATTAAATAAATTCATATCATATTCATTTGCATACAATAAATTACTTAATCCAAGTTTTGGGCATTTTTTGACAAATTAGTTTACTGTTCGAAATTAATTAAAAGGCAACGTTTTTCGGATGACATACTTTCTTATGTTATTAGATTTTGCTATATTTTAATAAAGCCCATTCGCAATCATTATACTATAATCTATACATGCTGCAAAAAAAAGGGCTCTCCCAAATATCATTTATCAGACAAATCATACATGTTTGGAGTTTTATGTAAACAATATTATAATTTAAATTTAAATATTAGGTACTCTAATGACATATAACGACAGTTAAACATGTGTTTTGCTTTATAATGTTTCTATAAGATCATCATTCATTCAAAAACGGCACATTATAAAAAGTTTCATTAAAACAAGCATAAGTTTATTTTATTCACGAAAAGAAATCATTTTAATCACGAAAAGAATTGAATTCTCTTTTTCTTCACGAAGCATAACTTTATCTTTCCCACGAATAGAAACACATTTATATTTTATCTACGAAGAAAAGCGAATTTTTAATTTCACCACGAATAAGAGCATATATGACTTTTTGAGACAGATATCCCAATATACATTTTTGTGGTTAAGAAATCACAAAATATTGATGATGGAGGTTATATTATTTTATGACCAAAATTGTTGATTTTCCATTGATGACGTGGTTACCTGGTGTGTCATTGGACATTTTTTAATGAAACTGTTCCAATGAATAATAGATTCACATCCAGGTGCGTCATTGGAATTTTTTATTTTGATTAAACTGTTCCAATGAGCATAGATACACATGCATGTGCGATTTGTCCAGAACCTACTTGCGTCACTGGACATTTTTTTGGAAATATTTGTTCCTTTGGGATTTGGCCAGAACCCACTTGTGTCATTGGAATTTTTTTTTTTTTTGGAAAATTTGTTCCTTTAGGATTTTACCAGAACCCACTTGCATCATTGGATATTTTGTTGGAAAAGTTTGTTCCTTTCAAATTTTTCTGAACTTAACTGTGACATTGAAAAATTTGTTCTTTTCGGATTCGGAGGAATGTCCAATGAAGTAAGTGGGATCTGGCCAAATCCCAAAGGCCTAAGTTTGCGTTTGTGCACAAACAGTCTACTGGGATAATTTTCTTGAAGAAATATATATATGCTTTTATTATTGGCGAAATGATAGATGAGCTTTTTTTCGTAGCTAAATGTAAAAGTGTTTCTTTTCGTGGCCAAAATAGAGTTATACTGCGTTTCGTGGGTTTAAAATGTATATGCTTTTTTTCTTGGGTATAATAAAAATGTGATTGTCCGAACTTGTGCTTCTTTTCGTAGTTACGAAAAACGAGCTGTTTTTCGTAAGCAAATTGAAACGTGTAGGTCTTCGTAAGAGGCGTCGATTTATAGTCAACTTAGACCGACATTAACTTTCACAATTCTTCCTAACAACTAAGGATTGAAACCTAAACGATTAACGGATTCGATTTCGGTTTCGATTTTCTTCCTCGTTTCGGTTTCGGTTTTGAGTTTTTATAACGAAACGGTTTCGGTATACCGGTTCCAAGTTACGGTTTCGGTTTTGATTTCGGTTTTTGTATTATTTTGTTTTTTGTATTCAATGTCTTGAACTAAAAAATAAATTTTACTAACACAAGAATCAATAACATAACAATTTCAATCCTGTTTGAAAAAACAGTAAGGAAGGTTAAGGAAGGTCACATGAGAAATTTTGAAGTAGGGATATTGTGATAGTTGGTGTAACGAAGTTAGTAAGAATTATGAAAGTTATAGTCGATCTAAGCCGACTATAAATACTCTACACATATGTAATAATATGTGCGGTTATCATTTTAAGTGATGCATAGATCACCAGGGTTTACGAATCATGAAAATAACAACCAACTTGCAATCGCTTAAGAATTTCCATTCATTTGATACATTTGATATTTACAAATGGGTAGGTGTACCGAATTTCGATTTTTTTTTTAAACCACAAGCGGGAAACATTATTTTCATATATTTGAGCATAAACTCAATATTTATTGACTAAAAAAGTCCACTTAGGCCCGCATAAAGTAGAATTCATCTGTAAATGTAAATTTTATAAGAGGTATTTGAAAATAAGTGGTCGGTTCACAGGTCACATTTGACCGCTCATGCTAATTTTTTTGTTAAGACAGCGTAAGTATATAAGTAATCTACATAAGGAGTTTTATTGATCTAGATCTTCTAGTTCGTGATTTCAACAGACGGACATCGCTAAATCGAGTCTGGAGGTCATGCTGATCATGAATATATATATATTTCCGGATATGCTTCCTTCTGGAAATATTTGTTCGAAAAAAATAACTAGAAGTTTTTATTTTGGGAACCTCAGATCTTATTAAATAATATTCAAACTCGCCTTGTATTTTAGAGCTTCTATATAAAATAATTGGTCTGTTTTTATCCTTTTTTAAAACCGTTTGAAACCGGTATAAAACCGAAACCGTTTATATCGGTTTTGGATATCGGTTTATTTCTGATTTTCGTATAACGGTTTGGGTTTCGGTTACGGTTTCGGTTTTAAAAATGAATCGGTTTTAAACGGATATCGGTTTCGGTTACGGTTTCAATCCTTGCTAACAACTATCAAAATTTTCCTTTGGACCTAACCTTCCTGGTTTTTAATTTAACTCGGTTTTCAAAATTTTATTTTTGTATAACGGACGTATAAACTCTTGTAAATTATTAAATTTTTTAAAATAATTCTTCGCCGTTCATTCACGATAAAACATACCGTGCAGTGTTGGGGAACAACTGTTTTTTTAGTTAATTGTTGTTTCTTTTTGGTTAAATAATGTGAATATATTGGTTTTTGTTTTGACCAGAACCATTTATCATGTTTATTTCTTTACTGTTTAAAATTGAATTAATTTGAAAATTAATTTAACTGGCGCCATAAATATGTAGCGAAAGTACAAACATACAAACATTCGAAATAAATGGCTATGTCTGTCATATTAGGAGCGCTATTGGCATGAGATCTAAATATATAGTTTACAAACCCAACTGACAGAAATGGCAAAATAGACGAAAAGCAAATCAATAAAAACTAAGAGATGCTCAAGAAGAGGTATGGATAGTAAAATGTAAAAAAAATAAAGAAACATTATCTAGGTTTGGGAATTCCCAAAACACATAAAAAAAAGTTTTATAACATTTCTTTTTATTGTTATAAAATTTTTGCACTGCCTCTGGCAAAAGTCATTCAATGAACCGGATGTTTTATGTGTTTGGTTTTTCTTTCTTTGATAGTATAATATTGGAAATATTATAAATTTTGATACTGAATATCGTGTATTGTGTGAAAGAAAGACATTGAAATACTTTCGTGAGAGAGACATTTAATATTTGCTACTGGTTTTACGTTTCAGACACAATTAAAAATTTAGCATTTTGTTTATTAATAAAAATAATTAATTAATATCGATAGATAGAAACCTTGACGTCAGCTGTTTGTTTTTGTGATAAAGTTTATTAATCCCGATTAAGATTACTGCGCACTAAATCTGTTTATATTTGGCATATATGTCAAATATAAACAGAATTTATACACACAAAATAGAAATTTGTTGCGCCAACCAACTCTTTGCCCAACCGACTTATTCGGTTCTCTCAACCGCTTAGTAGTTTGTTATAGTCAAAACTAAAAGAGTAGTAGTTTGGATGAATAGTTTTAGAACAATTTCAAACAGTTTTAAAACCATTATGGCATATGGATTTCACAATCAGTTCTTATATCTGTTTGTCATTTAAATTTTCTTTAACCGGCAGATACTTTAACCTATAGAACATGTTTCCGTTATATTCATAACCGACAGATTTTGACAGTCCATTGAAAAAATTATGCTGCAATTTGAGCATAAAATTGTTCCCGAAATACCAAAATGCAATGTCGCAAAATATCATAAGATAAATAGCAATAGAAATATTAGCAAAACGGTATATTGCCATTGCAAATCTGTAGTCGCAATATCCAAATATTACGAGAAACAAATTCACAAATTCATGAAATTTTAAATTTGAAAAATAAAATTTGATTTAATTTATTTATTTCAATTAGTTGCCAGATATCTATTACAATATCGTTCTAACCGGAAGTTAAATAATATGTGTTTGTGAAAACGAAAATATTTAATGGAAACTTTATTCTGAATGTTAGGCTATCTGCCAGTTAACAAACGTACAAATAAATTTGAACGTAACCGAACATTGTGAAAACGGCCCTTAGCGTGTGTCAAGGGGTAATACTTCAAGTGCCAACCGAATATGACAGTTACGCAAACAAAAACACGAAAATTCGTTTTAAAATGAATCAGTTATATAAATATAGCAATTTTTCAGAATTTGTATTGAAGTTAATTTTAACCTTTTATATAATAATATAAATCACTTTTTATGTTTATTGATTAAAATATATTGGTTATTGGTCTTATATACCTGTTCATTTATTTTGGATCACATTTATGTATGTTTTATGTACAGCTTTTCAGTATAATTTTAAAACAAAACTTGGTTTAAACTAGATGTCATTTCATCTATATAGTAAACACATCAGGTATATTTAAAAAGTCAAATCACTGAGTACTAATTGTTGTTCGATCTGTAAAATTTCACGATATTCGACGATTTTTATTAGGAACTATACATTTTTCAAAAATTTAAACTAAGTTCAAACTTAAACTAATCATAAGGTTCGGATTACACTCAATATGATTTTTTTCGGTAGGTTTAATATACATAATTTATATATAATTCACGTGTGCTGATTTCTCACTGCTCAGAATAAACATATTTTGTACTTTACAAATTCATTATTCGAAAATACTCTAAACGCAATGTTTCCTTAAATTGTCAAGACTTATTATAATATATAAATTATTTTTTTTTTACAAATTGCAATGCATAGTGTTAATCGTAAGAAGGGAAGATAGGTTAAATGGAGGGGGGAAAGATGGAGTAGTGTCGGTGAATGTTTGTTTTGAACTTGCCAATATCAAAAATGTCGGGAAAAACGGACGCACGGAGATTGTACCACAAACGTGTCGTGCGACTGAAGAACGAATTCTCTCTATAATGCGTGGTTCTATTGAGAGTCGAGTGTACTACGAAGGGGTGGGGTTGGTTTGATGCCCGAGTAGAACGAGAAAACACACGACCTGGTGGAATCAGGCCATGTATTTCTCTCGAACACTTACCGTTGTATTACCTTTAAAACAGGCTTACACACCCAACGGTCCTTCGGTGCTCAAGATGTGCGAATTGAATTCCATTTTAGGTTACGCCGCCCGACAAAATTCAAATTTTGACATGGTGCAGTAAAAGTTACAGCAAATATTGAATACTAGCTGGACCCGTGCACGACTCGTGCCATGATTTTGTGAATGCATGGATATAGAGTGATTTTATTAAGATAAAGAATGGATATATATAATGGATATATATAACGCTGACCAAAATTTCATTAAATTTGCTATCCTAATTGCTGATATAATGGGTTTTTAATTTTTAGGTTATATGGGAGGTGCCACGCCCAGTCCATCAACCTCACCGAGATATAGCGTATACTCTGCCCATACCAAACATACGTATTGTGTCAACATTTTATGCAATTCGGTGCAGCCGTTTGGACGCCTATTCGGAACATACAGACATACTTACATTCACAAATATATAGTAGATACTTGTGGCACAGAATCCGAAAATTGTCTTTTGAGATTTGAGATATAGCCGATATTTCAATTTACACTTTTTATACCCTACACTAAGAGTGAAAGGGTATATTCAGTTTGGTACGCCGTTTGTAACACCCTGAAAAAAGCATCTCCGGTATGGAAAAGTATATATATTCTTGATCAGCATGACCTCCTGAGTCGATTTAGCGATGTCCGTCTGTCCGTCTGTCTGTCTGTCTGTCTGTCTGTCTGTCTGTCCTTCTGTCTGTCTGTTGAAATCACGATTACGGAAAAAGTAGAAGAGCTAGAGCAATGAAACTTTAGATTTAGATTACTTATATATCTAAGCTGTCTGAGAACCGACCACTTATGTTCAAATACCTCATATAAAATTTACATCTACAGATCAATTTTACTGTATACGTGCTTAGGTAAACTTTTTTGGTCAAATATATATTGACATTATGCGCAAATACATGAAAATAATGTTTTCCCACGAAACGACTTGTGGTTCCCAAAAAAAAAAAAAATCGATATTCGGTACACCTACCCATTTGTAAATATGGGTATCAATTGAATGGAAATTCTTCTGCGATGGAAAGTTTGTAGTTATTTTCAGGATTCATATACCCTGGTGACCTATATACCAATTTGAATGGTAACCACACATACGTGTAGAGTATTTATAGTCGGCTTAGACCGACTATAATTTTGATAATCCTAACTATCATGAAACACATACTTTAAAATTTCCCATGTTATCCATGGTTTTAATTTTTGTTGTAGTACCTTTATTTTTTAAATTCTAACAAAAGAAAAGATAAATTATAATTTCGATATTAAAAGAATTATTGACTAATTGACATATAGACATATAGATATATTAATTAATTAATGTATTCATTTATTTTTGATTTATTGATCTATTGATTTATTGATTGATTTATTTGTTTAATTGTTTTCATATACATTTTTAAATTATTATAATCAACAAAATCTATATAAACCACATCACTGTAGTAAAAGTAATCATTCTAAATAAATTGTAGAAATATTTCTATACTACAAATTATCAAAAATGCATGAATAAACCTTGATTGTGAATAATAAATGTGTCACAAAAGTATAAAATTATTCAGAGATATTTAAGTTTTGGTTTGTAATAAACAGTTAATATATGCAATAAATGTCGATATATAGCAACTTTCCTTAGAGTTTGAACCGGTTTTAGGAAATGTTTTCGTTCATTTCGAATACGTCAAAATGCTGGGATTTTTGTGCGACCTTGAGTGTGTCAACAAACTCTCAATAATCTCATTAAGTAATTGAAATAATTTAGTATATTAACACCAAACATTGTTTATACGTTTGCTAATTAAAACAATTAACATACAATCAATTGGCGCCACATTTTATTTAGACAAATAAAACAAAATGTTTTTGAAACAAATATGTTTTGAAAAACAAAATATTTGCATAAATATGTTTATTATTTTTTTATTTTTTTTTTTGTACTTTGACCAGTTTAATTACGCAGTCGCTCTGCAACCGGAAAAAGAACGGATCGCGGTTTCACGGATTTTCCCCAAACAAATTGATTGACAATCGCCGCCAGTTAATTAGCACCTAACAGCAAAAATTCCAAATTCCTTCATGTTATTTAAGCTCAAAAATAAAATAATAAAATTTTATATAAAATGATATAGAAACAAACTAAATGTTTTTGCAACAATCAAAAATGTTTATTTAGAACGTATTAGTCTAAAAAATAAACGAATAAAATATGAATACATTTAAACCACTCCATGGGGATTCCGTTAACATAAATTTTAAAAGTATTAGTACCATAAAAAAAAATAAACAAAATGCGCCGCAACTCGACTCCGGACGCAGCTCCATTTTAAATGAATATCGTCATTCGCAACTTGCTTGATCTGTAAAATTTTTAAACAACTAACAAATGAATAATTTAAAAAATATACAAATTTTGCAAAAATAGATTTGACGCTCCAATCGATAACAACGACAACATCACTTATTGATTGCTCATCCATCTTCATTAGAAATTTTTATCGAATTTTATAGGAATGCAGAGTCGTATTTCATGTTGTATCTATATCAGGGTTCTAAACCCGAAATCCCAATTTCGATAAATCAGCTTTATAACACAGTGTTAAGAAGTCAAACAAATTTAAATCCTTTTAAAGTTATCTGGTTTATTTTTTGGAACTGGTAAAGTTAAGAATAAGTGTGAACCGATGATTTTTCCCATGGTCGAAATTTAATTATTAGTTTCAAGGTTTCATTGGACTTATAACATTAGATCTAGGGAAAATCGGTGTTCCAAATTGTATAAATAGGTTTTTAACTTTTGAATATTTTGTTTTTATAAATTAACCAACGCTCAGGAGAAGTCCCCTATTTATGCAATGCACAATGTTGATAATATAGAAGGATGATAGGTTAAAATGGAGGAGGAAAAATGGAGTAGTGTCGGTGAACGTTTTTAAATTTTCCAATATAGAAAATATCGGGGAAAACAGACGCAGGGAGATTGTTCCACAAACGTATCGTGCGACTGGAAAACGAATTAGTTTTTCAGTGGTTCGGTTGAGAACAGAGTGAACAACGAAGAAGTAGGCTTTGGTTCGGTGTCCGAGTAGAACGAGATAACACACAAACTGGTGAAATTAAAGAATTTTGCCCTCATCATAATTATATTTATATTAATTAATACTATAAACATTTTTTGTAAACTGCAATTTAAAACTTAAATCTAATGAAATTTTACCGATTAGAAAAGTAAATATCTGGTCTGGTTCGATAAGTCAAAAAAAATTTGCCGAAATCAAAAATTTCGAAATAGCAATCATTTCAGATTTTCGAAATTTAAGATTTTAATTTCTTTCGATTTTGTGTTTTGGCCAAAAATTATTTTGCCTCTCTAGGCTTTTAAAAATTCGATAGGTATTTCAACATTTTTTCGACTATTCAATAGCAGTTTCATCTCGATTATGTAATCGTTTGGAAATTATATATTTTTATACCCTACACTAACAGCCTAACCAATAAACGAAATAAAGTCGACTTTAAAGAAAGTATCAGCTTTTTGACAAACAAATATATGAGAAAATTGTCGAAAAAGCTGAAACTTTCTTTAGAGTCGACTTTATTTCTTTTATTGGTTAGGCTGTAAGAGTGAAAGGGTATATTCAGTTTGGTACGCCGTTTGTAACACCCAGAAGGAAGCATCTCCGGTATGGAAAAGTATATATATTCTTGATCAGCATGATCTCCTGAGTCGATTTAGCGATGTCCGTCTGTCTGTCCGTCTGTCTGTATGTCTGTTGAAATCCCTACTACTTAAAAAATTGAAGAGTTAGATGAATGAAACTGATAACTTAGATTACTTATATACCTACGCTGTATGTGCTAGATCGGTTCATTGTGAACTGTGATCTGACCATTTATATTCAAATACCTCATATAAAATTTACATCTACAGCTCAATTTTACTGTTTACGTGCTTAGGTAAACTTTTTTGGTCTAATATAAATTCAAATCATGCTCAAATACATGAAAATAATGTTTTCCGGCGATACGATTTGTGGTTCCAAAAAAAAAATTCGAAATTCGGTACACCTACCCATTTGTAAATATGGGTATCAAATTAATGGAAATTCTTCAGCTATATAAAGTTTGTAGTTATTTTCAGGATTCGTATTCCCTGGTGATCTATATACCACTTTGAATGGTAACCACACATATGTGTAGGGTATGTATAGTCGGCTTAGACCAACTATAATTTTTATAATCCTAACTATCACAATAACACCTACTTTAAAATTTCCCATGTGATCTAACCTTCCCAACTGGTTCGTATTTTCCTTAAAATAACAATTGTTCATTTGCGACGCCTAAAATTAATTTTGAAATTGTAACCCCCCAAACCAAACAAAATTGTTTATGAGCACAAATCAAGATTTTCGATAGCCGAATATGATATGGTACGACACGATAGGACACGAAAATGTCCATTTATTTGTATGCAAAATATATATTTCGGCAAAAACCTGAGTTTGAGGCCGTGATTAGAATCTTAATATTCATCGGAAAATCATCTTAAAGTCTCGAATATTTTCGTTGTTGTGCTGTGTTGTGAATTCGATAAAATATGATAAATTATCGATATGAAACTCTACAGATTTTGCAATTTAATTGTGTGTTCTTTAGATTTGTTTGTCGAAAAAGCAAAATTATCTTAACATATTCAATTTATTTATCGAAAATTTAAATCATGAGCCCACATCAATTGCTACTAGTTCCCTAGTTTGATTTTATTAAAAACTCCAACATTTTCGCATAATTATAGATTATGACAAATGACAATTTGGGTTTCCTATCGGTATTGGCACGAAACCGTTAAGATATCGTTTGCTATGAATATACAATATTTGAATTAATCTATAAATCTGTACCCTGGCACTCATTGTATTTAAAAGAACCATTACTTGACTTATCACAGAAATGTAAAAATGTAGGGATTCGAACCCTGTAGCAGTTAAATTTAAAATATAGATTGTTTTTTCACATGCACCCCCAAAATCAGTCAGCATTGCTTTGTATGCGAGTTCGAGTTCTAAGCTTGAATGACGTTACGCAGATTTAAACTAGTAGCTAATAAAAATGAATTTGCTCAGAGTTCCATTTAAAAATCAATTTGTCATCTGACTATAGTATTTTAGTGTGCGAAATCGCAATTAAATAAAAAAGCAATAACAGAATCAGATTCAGTAAAATACACAGATCATCATTTTGATCGTTTGTTTTTGACTATGTTGTAGAAAAAATTAATAATTAAATCATAAAAAATAAAAAAAATTAAAACAATTTCTTTAAAACTAATTGCATTCCTTTTATATTGAAATTTGACCTGCCCAACATAAATAATATTATGTTTGAAGTTTTTTGAAGTAATATAATGTTTGAGTATTTTCGTAAAATACTCTAAAAAAATTGTTTTATAAAATGTGTTTGGAAAGTGCCTGAAAATCCATTGCAATTTCACTAAAAATGTTACATGATTGGATGAAACTTAGTATGCAGTCAAAATCAGCATACTTAAATTATATAGCAATGATTAATAGCATTCGTTTTAATAAATCTGTATTTAAAATCTATTTAGTTCAATTATATTTTAATTTAAATGATATGCGTACAATTTAACACGTTAACAAACACTTGATTTGACAGGTTTTACGACCAAATCTATATTTTAATTTCCAAAGAATTTATTGATTTACGTCAAAATCACTACCAAAAACAAACTTATAAAAAAAACAAACAAAATATATCAATTTTTGAGCGTCGCCATGTACAGGTTCTTGTTTTGAATTCTTTGTGGGGAATTTTGTGGTTTGATCTTAAAATGAGGAGGATCTTCTATTTAGTATTTAGTATTTGTTTTTTTTTTTTTTTTTTTTTGCTGTCTAGACTTTAACCCCTCTAATATGTCGCCAGTATTTTTAGGTCGGCGCCAACGCATTTTGAACGAATTTCGCATTACAGGAATCCATGCTGATTTAACAGCTGAGTCAGATACACAATAAACTGACCAGCTGTAAACAAAAAGTTGATTTGATATTTAATGTGCTTAAAGAGAAAATAACGTAAACATTAAATGAAATTTCAAATTCATAACAGTTTTGTAATTTTTTTAACCTTTACAAAACAAAAACCAAAATGTACAGTTGTTTTGTGCGGGTTTTAAATGATATGCGGGTTTAAACATATGTATGTTTAAACTGTTCACATTTTTAAAACATTTTTTATAAACTATAACTTTATATATAAATTTATAACAAAGTCTTAAATTTTACAGACAGACTGTAAAATTTAAGTAAATATGGCATTTCTAATATTTTAACTTGGTTAACATTTCATTAAATTGTTTAATATCTTCATTTGCGACTATCGTTTTATCGTCATGAGTAGAAATGTTCCGAATTAGGTACTACATGATCATGATACATGAATTATAAAATGATAAATATAACAACACTTATAAATAAATTGATAAAATTTCATCAATTTCCCTATCGCAAACCCGATTTTAAAGAAGTTCATAATATTGATGAATAAATCTTCAGTATAATGAATGTGTGCATTAATATTAAGATGTCTTCATTAGACTGATAAATGATTTTCATGACTTTAAATCGAGAATATGTCAACTCCTACATTTTCTCTATTGGATGAGAAGATCGATGTGGAGCATTTTCAGTGAACTCCGAGTATGGGAAATGATCCCGCCTGTAGCTAAATGTTCGCGTTTTGGCATTCAAATCGACAATTTCAAAATTGAAATGAAATGGCGTCTCATCTATTAGAAAATTTTATTACTGTTTAAACAAACTATCGGCGGCAAAATCGGATGTAAAATAGCAGTGATCATATTAAACAACACAATGATTCACGACACAAAATATTCAACAATAGAATCACTTCAATTCGATTTTGAACACGTCGATTTCGGTACAAAAAAGCTAACTATGAGGTCCCGCCGGGTCCATTTCCTGTATTTGGGTTTCGATCGATATCCTCATCCAATAGAGAATTTTTAGGAGTTGATGAAATTTAGACTTTTAATTTCATAAAACTTAATGATATAAAAATCAGCATTTGTTAAATGCTAAGGAGATGCTAATACTAAGAAAATTTGTTAAATGCTATGAAATGAATAGTCCATATTAATCAAAAACAAGTATTTACTTTTAAGCCAGCCTACATTTTCTGAGCAAATCTTAGATTATATTTAAAAATTTATAAATAATTGGTCATTCCAAAGTTTTTTTTAATACCTACCAATTTAAAATTTAATATTTTCGTATATAAGAAAATGGTTTTTAACATCGAAATTTTGGCAATTCAAAGCATTTGCTTCAATTTTTGTACAAAGTAGAATTCTATTAATATCATCCATTATCGTATGATGATAATAATATATTGTCTATATAGCTTCCGTTCATTTCTCGGTACATAATGGCAATAAATACGTCAATCTATTATCTACTATGGCCTAATTCAACTATTGGTGCTCTGAAAAATATACGAAAAATTATAATTTTGTTTTGACCCTGCGGTCACTCTAAATTCCTCAAAAATATTGATAACAGCGACGTTAATATAAGCGCGCCAAGACAAAATACACAAAAAAAAATGCAAAAAACAGGCTTTTTTTTTGGCGATTTTTTAGGTCCAACTTGTTGGATGCCGCGGCCACTACGACGTACAGCGCAGCTACCAGCTACCGTCGACGGCAGAAGTTGCAAACGCGAGCGGTCAGCCGCGCAAGACGAGCTTCGAAATAAAATTTCACGTCTCAGTTAGAATGAGTTTAGATTTAAGCGAGAGTTCGCAGAGTGAAGACCTTGTGAAGAAAGAGACTTAAAGAAATATAATAAAAAAGTTCAATTAATTGAAAACAAATTTTAAAAGAAAGATTTCAAGCAAGAAAAATAGAAAGAAAGAAAACAAATTAAAAATAATTTAAATAAATATTTAATAAAGACAATAGTGAAAAGCAACAAAAACTTTTTAAATAATAAAATACAAATATCAAAGAAAAGCTATAAAGTGCAAGAGTTTGAAAAATAGTGAAAAAACTAAAAAAAAAAAATAAAAATGATTTTATTAAGAACTTTACTGGCAACGTGCCTACTGCTGGTCACCCTGTTGCCCACGGCAACCGATGCCTACGCCATCGGCCAATCAAAATACGGCAAAATCGAAAAGTTCCCTTACCAAGTGATGCTCATCGGCAAACAGATGTGGCGCAAACGCATCCTGTGCGGCGGTACACTGCTCGACAAGCGCTGGATCCTGACGGCGGGCCACTGTACACTCGGCGTCACACACTTTGACGTTTATCTAGGAGCCAAGAGCGTTGACGACACCACGCAGTCCGGCAGTCTGGTGTTGCGTTCCAACAAGTTCATCGTACACGAGCACTTCAGCGCCCAGACGGCAGCCAATGACATTGCGCTGGTGAAGCTGCCCGAGGACGTAACATTCACATCGCGCATACAGCCGGCCACGTTGCCGCATGCACGCAAACACGAGCACTTTACGGGCGCCAAGGTTGTGGCCACCGGCTGGGGCGCAGCCGGCGAGACCACCAACTCGGACCCCATGCAGTACACAGAGCTGCGCGTCATCGCAAACGACGAGTGCTCCTCTGACTATGATGTGGTGACGCAGGGCGTCATCTGTGCGAAGGGCCTGCAGGACGAGACTGTCTGCTCTGGCGACTCGGGTGGCCCACTGGTGCTCAAGGGCACAACAACAGTGGTGGGCATTACGAGCTTCGGACCCGCCGATGGCTGTGAGACGAATATTCCTGGCGGATTTACGCGAGTCACGCACTATCTGCAGTGGATCGATGGCAAGATAGGAGCGGCGGCACGTGGGCCCAGCAAAAGGCGCACAAATGCTAGCGGCGCTTATCACGTGAACAGCGTGTAAGGCACTACATTGGCTAGGTGGGAGGGGGAAATGTTTCCAGTAAACAAATGACTGACTGAATTCGTAGCTTTATTTAGTGTTGTTAATAAATTAAGTTAAATGATTTACTCTAAAATTCTAATTTATTATAAAATATTAAATTATTACAAAAAAATTAGAAAAGGTCTCAAAATTTAGTTAAAATTAAAATTGAAAAAAAAAAAACATTTTATTTAAAGTGCAATTAAAATGAAAATTTGTGATATTTGTGATTAATCAAAAATTTGATTTATATAATTAGTTAATTTATTTACATAGATTAAGGCATTAAATATATTATTTATTCGAATGAATTTGCAAAATTAAAAAAAAACCTATTTATACAATGAAGACGAAGATGATAATGATGTTGAAGAAGAAAAAAACCCAAAATATTGAATTATAAAAACAAGCTTCTTCAAACACAGCAAATTATACTATAAAAAATAAAAATTTAAAAATTTAATGAAATAAAATTGAAACAAGTTGGTTTTTATTTCGTCACTTCAGCTCAATCACCATAAGCTTGTTGAACATGTGATTTTGGAGAATTTCAAATGTACTTTGAGTTATAAGTTATTAAAAGGTACTCTTTTCTGTTGAATTTTGATACGTAGAGCATCGTCAATAGTCGTGACGTGATTTCAAAAAATGCTCTAACTTCAATCGCCAGTCATGCCTCCAAATCTGAGGAATTCCTTTACGATTGCCTAATTTACATAAATTAATAGAATACAAACTGAAAACAGCATCGACAATTTAGTGCCGGTAGCCTAGAATTTGAATATGGAGATTAGTAGTAAAGAAAACGGAAAACAGACTCATTCGTTGCCATGTAGTTCCGTGTTATTTGGGTTTTTATTCTAGTTTCAAAATCAATTAAAAAAAATGTATTTAATTGTACACTGTCCAACAAAAGCATGCTGTCAATACTGAATTTCGATTATTTAAAACAGATATTGAAATTGAAATTAACAATGTTTTCGATTTATATTGTGGTTTATGGTTTACACCCAAATCGGTATGAATTGCTTTTTAAAATTTATGACGAAAATTAATTTTATTCGAATGATTTTAAGCAAAGACAAAATTGCTTTGAAATTCTGCCTAGTATCTACTCGTTCCCAAAAATACGCTGATAATCTGACTTAAAATGATATAAAATTTGATAATCTGCTACTCGCATCCCACAAACTTCCATAAATCTATGTGTTTGCAGGAAATATGCCTGTTAAATAATCCATAAAATTTCCAATAATCAATATGAAATGGTATTGGTACGACATTGTACGAATACGACAGTACGGCAATTGAACTGTGTGCACAACTTTTCTGCTTGTTAAAATATTTCGTCAAATAAATTATCATTAATATTCCTCTTCAATTTCACAATTTTCTTCATTTCACAAAAAACGACACAAAAACATGCCTCAGGGCTACTCTCAAATACAACACTTGTGGTTGACGTTTCTGTGTTATATTGTATACTAAACTAAGAAAACAAGATGTTTATGAAAGTCTTGCCGCAACTATCCTTTTAAATTTACGCCTTGTAGCAAATATCTAAACATCTCATAAGTTTCAATAAAGTTGCAGCAAAACTATTAATATTTTTTGAATATGACATATATGCAGATAGTTACGAGATGTTTGCCACAACAGCAATGAAAAATGAGATATTTACAGTCTACTGATAGAAAACATCCTGAGTTCTTGGACATTTGCATCAATACTTTTGTGGTATTTTGACATTTGACTACTATAAAATAGGAAAATGGCGTGCATTTTCCTTACGCTCGATAAATTTCTCGACAAATTTCTTGATATTTAGGGCTGTGATATTTCTGGTAATCATCTTTGTTTTCTTAGTGTACATGCTAGTAATACCATACTAAAATACGATGAACTGTGATACGCTAATTGATTTACACTGACAAAAAAACCAAACAATGAATGAGGAATTTGATTTTATGGTGCAAAACTTGTAAAATTTTCAGATTTTTAAAGTTTTTTAATATAGTTTCGTGAACTTAAAAAAAGGTTCTAATTTTGTTCTTAAAACCCATTTTTATTATTTATATCAGGGGCCCTTGCTTCGCTAGTAACCAAATCTTCGTGGTAGTATTCTTCATAGTAATCTCTTCGTAGCCGCGGTAGCTCAGTGGTTAATGCGTTGGACTGCGAGCCGAAAGGTACCCGGTTCAAGCCTCGACTGGGGCTAACAACTTCTTTTCATAGAAACATTTTTCTATACCGCGCTACCTCTCGTCAGTAAATGGCAAACCTACGAGAGTAAAACATTGCCTATGAAAATGCTTTCACCCGCTGTTCGGATTCGGCAATAAACTGTAGGTCCCACCACTTTGAGTACAAATATAACACGCACAGCTCAAAATGGTGAGAGAGCTCGGTCTAAGTCCTTATAGGACTGTAGTGCCAAACTATTATTATTATTATTCTCTTCGTAGCATTCTGCGCCAAAACAACTTTTCTCAAAGGGAATTGTTTTCCTCAGACTGTGCTCCCCCGTAGAACGCTTTCCCGTATAATTCTTTCCCGTAAAATTCTTCTCCGTAGAGTTTTTCCCAGTAGAACTTTTAGTGTGGTGAGTTTTAGTTTGGTGAGTTTATGTGTGGTAAGTTTCATAGTGGTGAGTTTTAGTGTGGTGAGTTTTAGTTTGGTGAGTTTAGGTGTGGTGAGTTTCATAGTGGTGAGTTTTAGAGTGGTGAATTGAGTGTGGTGAGTTTTAGTGTTGTGATTTTTGGTATTGATTTTCGGTGTGGTGAGTTTCGGTGTGGTGCATTTTGGTGTGGTGAATTTTGGTGTGTTGAGTTTAAAGACATTTTATTCCTAAAATTAACAATTTTTTCATAAATAAATAAAAAATCATAAATAAATCACAGAACCATTCCGGACGGGACAAAAAGTAACGTGTGGAAATTCCCACTTAGTTTTTTATTAAATAATTTTTTAACAGATAATATTAATAAAAATATATTAAAAATAGGTTAAAGATTTATAGTTTCTGTTGAAACTCTGCTATACAAACAGCATACTCAATTTATAATTTTCAGATTAATTTGATAATAAATGTATCTTTAAGATTCTGTAATGTCAAATATTTGAGCATTTTGAATTTTTCGGACGAGGTTGAAATTTTTCAGGAAAAGCCCACTAACTTGATAAAGTTTGTCGCGTTTAAAGCATTTTGTTCCAGTACAAGATTTTAAATCAAATATTCGATAGGTTAAGCGTTCTGCAATTAATGACGATTTTTAATTAAGGAAATTGATTAATTAAAATTGTTAATAATTGATTAATCATAAATTTAATTAAATAGATTTTCCATGTAACAAGGAAATTTTACTTATTTTAAGGAAATATTTTCAATTTCGTGTAATATACGTGTAATTAATAACATTAGTCAACAAATGGAGGCCTTTTTTACTTATCCACGATCTAAGTATGACTTTCCGTTCGATTTATAGATTCTAATCACGACCTAATACTCAGTTTTTTCAAATTTTTTCAAATTTTGAGTTATTACGTAATACATATATATGGCCATTTTCGTGTTTTCTATATATTTTGGACTTTAACATTTTACATGGGTTATCGATTCAATTTATTTTATATTCCATTGAGAATACTTCAACTAATATTTTGAAAAAATTACATGAAATTTGCATTAATCTGACCGATATTATGACCAAAATATTGATTTTAAGGTGTACCAATTATTTATTGCATTACATATTAAGTTTTCATAATTCAATAAAACTATATATTATATGTAAAACTAGATTCATAATTCTATGATTCCTCTTACTTTGTTTTTGCAATCGAATAATAAATAATCGAAAAATAAAATACTCATTTGTCGAATAAGTTTGAATTATAATGTATCCTTTATGTATTCTTTAATATTAATGTTAATACAAAAATGACCCTCTTCAACATCGAAATATCGAATTATTTTAGTTAATCAAACCAACGTCAAGAATTGAATCAGAATTTTTGTTTATCTGTGTTATTGTTCCTCATGGCTTTTATGCTAAAACATAATAATTTAAATCAGAACCAGTGCATTCCAGTTAAGATTTTCGATATTCAGCATTTGTTTTTTACTGCTGATTAATTTGATCGCATTTTTTGTTTGATTTTTATTAGAATATTGAAACGTGTTAACATAAATTCTTAAAACTGGTAGTTAAAAGCTTCAGACTGGCGTCACGTCACGTCACATCACATCACGTCCAATGTTTTAGTTCATTAAAATTAATTAGTAAATTTATAATTAATTGATTTTTGATTGTTATGATTTTGTGGCTGTTTTCTTAATAGGAAAATTTTATTTTGATTCTGAAAGCTACCTGTTTAAAACAAGACTATTCCATTAAGATATTTTGTTTTACTTAATTAATGAGTTTAATTCTTCTTTAGATATGCTTGAATATAAATTACTTTTTAAATTCTTATGTATATTTTTATTTAAATATTTATATCTATTTTGTAATTTTAACACATTTGTCTTATGACCGGTAAATGTTTAATTTATTCTGTTTCGTCCAAATAGAAATTTTTATTATTCGATTTTAATCGTCATGTTGGTTGAATTAAGATTCACAATTGAAATGCACGCAGATAACAAAAAAAAATAATAGTACGACTATTGATCTAAATGACACGAAACAATAGGTTTTCCTGTTAAACAAATAGTTTTTATGGTACTTTATACTATTGTATAACTAATAATATGATCAACATTAATTCAATATAATAATAATAGTTTGGCGCTACAGTCCTGTATAGAACTTCGGCCGAGCTCTCTCACCATTTTGAGCTGTGAGTGTTATATTTGTACTCAAAGTGGTGGGACCTACAGTTTATTGACGAATCCGGATGAGAGCTTTTCATAGACAATGTTTTACTCTCGTAGGTTTGCCTTTTACTGACGAGAGGTAGCGCGGTATAGAAAAATGTTTTCTATGAAAAGATGTTGTTAGCCCCAGTCCAGGCTTGAACCGGGGACCTTTCGGCTCGCAGTCCAACGCACTAACCACTAAGCTACCGCGGCTACAATTTCAATAGGACACGTTATTGTTGAAATAGTTTTTATACCCTACACCTATGAGGTACAGGGTATTAACTTTGTGCATATATTGTAACGCCCCTTAGGAGGCGTGTCCGGTATGGAAAAGTATATATATTCTTGATCAGCATCACTACCCGAGTCCGTTTAGCCATGTCCGTCTGTGTGTCTGTCTGTCAGTCTTGCTGTCTTGCTGAATTGCTGTCCGAATACAGAATAACTTGAGAAATACTGATCAGAATGCGATGAAATTTCGACTCAATATATTTTAGCCAGTAGGAACTGAGTTTGAAAATGAGCCAAATCGGTTAACGGACACGCCCACCTCCCATACAAGTCACTTTTATATAACTCTTTCGGAACTAATAACTCGAAAAGTATTCAAGGTATAGTTATAAAATTTAAAAGGTATTGTTATAATTCACCTATAAATATGTGGTCCAAAAATGGGCGTGATCCGCCCACTTTTTTTTTTCATTATTTCCCGGGTTTTCATATGAAATATTAGCCTTTCAAAATTTTAAATATAGGCGTGGTCCGCCCAATTTTATTATTCTTTTTTTTTTTTAGTTGTTTATACTTTTATATAAATTTTTTAATTTATGGGGATATAAGACGTAAATTTCTAATATATGAATAATATTCTGAGGGGGGGAGGTTCAGCATAATTAAAAACTTTAAAATTAAGGTATGCAATTAAATATCCCACATTAATATCCCCATCAAAGGTGTAGGGTATTCCATAGTCGGGCCCGACCGACTATAAAAATCCGCCCCATGTGACCGCACTTACCCATGTGACCTAACTTTCCCAACTCGTTTTTACTATTGTTTTAATAGTTCATTTCATATTGCAATACTAAATCAATAATTGTCCTATTGACCAATTTTAATGGGATTTGAGAGATTTTTTTTCTGGGTGTATACATTAAATTAAAAAAAAGTTTTATATTTCAGTTATCTAAATATGAATCAATAATAAATAACCATCTTGAAAAGTGACGATTTTTTATGACAATGAACTATGAAATAATCAGCTCTAATTTTATGAATTATTTATATTTCAAATATATCTTCACATCAAAAATTGGAACATTAATTTATGCCTTCCCTCAAACCTAATATAATGTGCGAAATTCAACACATATCTTGAAAATCCCAGATTTAACAAATTTAACGCTCATTAATTTTGATAAATTAAGCACGTTTAAATAATTTTCTTAAGCTCGCGGTATACGTAATATTTAGGTTTTAAAGTGTAAACTATAGTAGGTACTATGTGTGAAATATTTATTATACAAATTTGCATATTTATCGTTAATTTAAATGAAACTCTATGTGAAAAATATCATTATAGCACATTGTACCGATTATTTTCATAAATATATCATTTTTATTACTTATTTACTTCTGCTGACGAGGATGGTGTTATAAGAACCGGATTAACTTAATATATATATATTTTTTATAGAATACCGGGTGAATAAAGGTATTAATAAATTTTAAATATTATTTTTGTGTATTGTGGAAGTTTTTGAGACAGACGGATATGGCTAAACCGACTCGGGTAGTGATGCTGATCAATACCGGCACGCCTTTTAATGGGAGTTACAATATATGCACAAATTTAATATACCCTGTTCCTCATAGGTGTAGGGTATAAAAATAATTTTATATTTTATAGAATAGAAAGACATTCAAATGAATATTACAATGACTGCTACAGTTAAACTATATATTTTAGTATTATAATTTATATTTTTTATTATATCATTAGTAGAAATATCGATAGGGCAATGCTCATGAACAGATCATCATGGTTCAAACGTAGTTAATTTATCGGGTTATTTACAACAACCATGATTAGATTCCGTTGTCTTGTCATTTGAAAATTTATTTCCTAATCAAATCTTTTTCCTTATCAAAATTCGGAATAATTACCTAAAAATGAAATCAGTATTTAGAAGAAAGTGTAATTAAAATGAAATGTTATTACACGTAAATGTCATACTACATTTAGTAATACATCATAAATGGCTTTGAAGAACAATCAAAATGAATATTTTTGTTTTGATAAATTAAAATTCATTTAAATTTATCCAAATATTAATATGTATGAATTAATCATCGAAATCCTGAAATATGAATTCAATTTGTGTCAATTTTTGATAATGGTCCTTCTTATAGTTGCTGAGATACACGCAACAGGCATATCACATTTTTATTAAATGAAGACATCAGTGGAAGATTACCCTCTTCTTCAACTGGTTTTTGAAATATAGAGTTTGCTCATTAGACTGATTCAAAATACTAAAATGTTAAAATATTGAAACTACACAGAGAAAAATATCAAAGAGATGAATCAATCATATTTGGCGCCAAAGTTCTTTGTAATGTTATTAATTATGTACATAATTAAAATGTTTAATAATGCAAATCAATTAATCAACATTACAAATATTACGAACGTAATTCAAATATTCAATTACAAAAGTAAAAAAAAATAATTATGTTCATAATATGTATTTATTATGCTGCCAATAAAATTGTATATTAGATATTTGGTCATTAGACATTTTTTAAATTTATTCCTCAGCTCATTCGATGAGTTCCTGGAGAATAGTATTGTTCTGTATGCTTTACTAATGTGGAATATACAATTTGAATGGACGAAATGGTCTTTGTAGATGTTGGGGACGGGAACAAGTTAACGTATTTGCCCTAAAGTTTTCAGGATGGACAGGATTCGTGGAACTCATTGGTCTTTATTGGGATGGCGCATATCTGCATTCTTTAATTGCGACTATCTGCAATGAAATAATACAATATATTTAACTGAAAGAAATACATAAAACAATGACAACTTACTCGGTGAAATTGAAAATTTCTGTTTTGCTTTATAAAAACAGAAAATAATAAAATTGACAAATTGTAAAGGTTTACAAAGTTTATCATTAATTTTGGATAGTTTATCTTTCACATTTTTTATAACATACATTGTATACATTGATGCCCGATTTACATTGTATCTTCTGTGAGTCTCACTGTATCTCCTAGGGTTGCATTTTTTGAAATTTTCATATAAAAAGTTTTTTTTTGAAAAAATGCACCCCTAGGAGATACAGTGAGACTCACAGAATATACAATGTAAATCGGGCATTACAGTGTTTATAATTGAAATATTCGTTGTTCAGTTTTCTCTGTGTAGGACCTCTAAAACTAACAAGTCAAAAAAGATGATCCTATGATGTTGCGTAAAGCGCTTAAAGGACATTTTCGAACTTGTAACTACCATTTTAAATTAAATTGTTATTGCTTCAAGTATAACAAATATCACTAGATTTTCTATTAGATTTTCTTTTTTAATAAACTTTAAATCATTTACTAAAATTATGGTTTTTAAAATTATTAATTTTTATTTAACCGTTACAATTTCATGTCTTGCCAAACACACAAACTTTTTCTTACTATAGTAAATTTACTTGTCAAAATTTTTCTAATTTTATTCTAACGAGTATCGAATAACATTTTTCTATTATTGCACATACAATTATCTTTGAAATGATATGAAACACTTATCTTTTTAGAAATCGTATTATTAGTAAATGGTAAAAGTATGCACATCTAGTATAAAAAATAATATATTTGGATTGAAATAAAAAAATAAAATTATATAAAGGGTTAATTTCTGAATACGATATCTTTGCAAATATTCACGACAGAAGATCGCTTTTTATTCAAGAATGTAGCTAATAAAGTCTTCTTTTGGAAAATGTGGTTCAATATCAATATTGATATATTTAAACTTCATAATTTATGGTTTACTAAAATCTTAAAATATTTTAGACTAAATTTTCACGAAAATTTGATTTTGAATTGTAATATCTCCTTTTTTTATTGGATAAATATTTCTATGCACGATACTACACTTAAAGATATAATGCTAATAAAAGGACTATTTTAAAAAAAATATTCTTTTCGCAATTGTTACCACTTGTTATGAACCATAATGGTGGACAAATTATGTAAAACTTTTATAAGTTTTTTTTAGTGGAAAAACTTAATAGCAAAAGCAAAAAAATATACATTCAACTTACTATTAAAAAATCAAAAAACCGAGAAAAATTATTAAACCGTGATATTTTAAAAAATCTGCCAAGGATTTTTTATTTATTTTGATCTTAAAATACTCGGCAGGGATATCCGAAAAATTTTCTTTAAAACTTTTCGACTTTTGGGTTGAGAGTGTTTAGGCTAGGTGTGCATAGTTTTACTTTCTACTAATTAGGCGATATCTGTGATGATAAGTTTGACTTATCATTTTAAAGATAATTGTATGAGCAATAATACAAATATTTTATTTAAAACTCTGTAATAAAAAATAGTCAACATTATATGTGTTATACTAAAAATTAATAATTTTAAAAACATAATTTTAGAAAATGAATTAAATTTGATGATCAAATTTACAATGGTTTACTAAAATTTTAATGTTTTTTTGACCAAATTTTCAAGAAAATCTGATTTTGATTTGTAATATCTTCTCAACTATTAAAAATAACGGAATGGGGTTTTATTTGTTTGGTACATACATCCTCCACGTTAAGCCTTGTATTGACCATTTAATGATATTTAAGGATATAATGCTCATAAAAGGACTATTTTTGAAAAAAATATTTTTTCGCATTTCTTACTACTAATTATGATCCAAAACGGTGGATAAATTACATGAAATTTTTTCGGATGGTTTTAGTGGCTAAACTTAGTAGTTTAAGCAAAAAAAAAAAATAACTTCCAAAAAACTTAAAAAAAAAATTAAAAATCATTTTGGTCTTTAAATACTTGGGAGGAATGTCCGAAACATATTCATAAAGAATTTAAGTTCTCCCATGACTTTTGGGTTGGAGGAGTTCCAGGCTAGGCGTGTGTTTTTGTTAACACAAATTTCTTTTTAATTTTTTGCAAAAACTAATATCTGGACACAGATTTTTTTTGCCAATTATCCGTAGGGCAAGGTTCATATTTTATTTTGTGATAAAATGTGCAACTGAAACATGTCGAAATCGTGGGATAACTTGCGATATAAAGTACCAAAAACGGCCTTTTTTGCAACTTTGACTCGATTTTGTGCAAAATCTCGACGTATAGGGAAAATTCTGAATCAGGAGACCGAAATCAACCACAATTGATAGGTTTCATTCCAGATTAGTCTAACAACCCTCAATTTGTAGAACAGTGTTATTAGTAGTTTCGGTAGCTCTATGGTTAGTGCGTTGGACGATCGAGCCGATAAGTCCCGTAGCACAGGTTCAAACTGTGCTGGGACTAACAACATCATTTCAAAGAAAACATTTTTATACCGCTTTACCTTTAGGCAACCTACGAGAGTAAAACATTGCCTAATCTCTCACCCGACGTTCGCACAAAATATAACACGCACAGCTCAAGGCCAAGTTTCTGCAGAGATGTAGCGCCAAACTATTATTATTATTAAATTATGGAAAGTGTCTACAGAGTAAGATTTTATTACGTTAGCAATCGCTGAATCTTCCAACACATTTGAAATTTTAAAATTTCATAATGTAATCAATTATTTTGAAAACAGTTTGAAAATTACCAAGCACCAAATTTAAGTCCATCCAAAACAGCGTTTCGCGTGCTTCAACAATCCTGTCATCATGGCTCTTCGCTGCGCTAGAATGCTTTTCGGCAAGGGAGCTAGCGTCAGATTCCCCCAGCAACTGGAAATGCGCAGCGTGCGACACTCCCACATCCTCAGGTACTCGCCCAACAAATACCTCAGCAAGGACATTTTAAAGCGCTACCAGAAACTCAAGACACCTAAGAATCTGCTTCAGGCCACATACCTCTGGATCGACGGCACCGGCGAAAATATCCGTTTAAAGGATCGCATACTGAACGAGGTGCCCAAGTGCCCCGCGGCGTTGCCCAAGTGGCAGTACGACGGCAGCTCCACGTATCAGGCGGCGGGGGAGAACTCGGACACAACGCTGGTACCACGCGCTATGTATCGCGATCCCTTCAAACCGGGCAAAAATGATATCATCGTCATGTGTGATACGTACTCACACGATGGCAAACCGACGCCTACTAATCACCGCGCCGCATGTCAAGAAGCCATTGATGCCACATCCGACGAGGAAGTTTGGTTCGGCATCGAGCAGGAGTACGTCTTAGTCGATATGGATGGACGCCCCTTCGGATGGCCGGCCAACGGGTACCCGAAACCGCAAGGCCCCTATTACTGTGCAGTTGGCGCCGATCGCGTCTTTGCGCGCGACTTACCGGAGGCGCACGCAATCGCCTGTCTCTATGCGGGAATTGACTTTGCCGGCACCAATGCGGAAGTTATGCCTGCTCAGTGGGAGTACCAGGTGGGGCCCAGTCCAGGCATGAAGTGCATTGACGATATGTGGGTGTCGCGCTACATTCTGTACCGCATTGCCGAAGAGTTTGGTTTCTCAGTTACGCTCGATCCTAAACCTGTGTCGGGCCAATGGAATGGCTCCGGCGCCCACACCAATATGTCCACCAAGGGAATGCGCGAAGATGGCGGCATGGAAGTCATCGAGGAGGCCATCAAAAAGCTGAGCAAACAGCATAAGCGCCATATCAAGGTCTATGATCCCAAGGGGGGCAAGGATAACGAGCGACGTCTGGTCGGACGTCTCGAAACATCGAGCATTGATAAGTTCTCATGGGGAATTGCCAATCGAGGGGTGAGTGTGCGTGTGCCGCGCGGTGTGGCCGCTGAAGGTAAAGGCTACTTAGAGGATCGTCGGCCAAGCTCAAATTGTGACCCGTACGCAGTGTGCAATGCAATGTTACGCACCTGTCTGATGGACGAAGGCGATGATAAATGCGAGAAGAAATGCTAATGCTGCAAAGGAGAATAAACCAATGCGGCGGGTTGGACATGATGACAGGAGGATACGAATATTCAAATTAACTAAATTAGCCAAATGTCTATAGTAAGCTCATCAAAAGTAATTAATAAACATTTCTGAATTTATAAAAAGACGTCGTTTTTATGAAAGATGTTAAATATGGTAGTTTAAAAAGCAAAATTTAAGAAAAGTTTTTAAAAATTTTTAAATGCATTTTAATATTTTAATAATATCACTCATACGACATGTATTCCATATGATGAACTAATTTAACGTACTTTTAGAATATATAGAATAGAGATGGGCATGTGAGTGAGTTTTGACTCACGCTCACTCACAGTGACGAAAGAATTTTTCTAATCACGCACACTCATTCACGTTCTACTCACACTCACTCACAATCACGTGAGTGAATTAAGAATCAATCACAATCAGGCGTTATCACATGAGTTACATACAATTAAACGATGGTTTAATTATATTAAATATTTTTATTGAATAATTTTAATTGTAATGCTCGTAAGCTACCAGCCACATCTTCACGGACGTGAAGGAACCCGCTGAAGTTGCTCGAGGCTGAATATGACTTATGATCGAGCTTAATTTAAATGTGCATATCAGCACTTTTGGTTGGAGTGTTATGTCGAAGGCAAAATTGAACTAATCTACAGTGTACTTTGAGACTATTGCTTATCGCAGCGTGAGAATTACTTTGTAGAGTGAGAACCACCTTGCCTGGGACGTAAATCGCGTGAATCACGCTATAATCTGCACACACACATAGAAAATTATTGTCGAATCCGACAATAATTTGAAAATATTTTATGTTAAAATGGATCCACAAATATTATTATCAAATTATTGTCGGATATAACAATAAAATTATCAAACAAGTATTGAAAATAAAATTTTTGATTTTAATAATTTTATTGTTAGTTTCATTTTCCGCTTTGAATGACATTTTATATTCTAAATTAATAACATAAAAAAAACACACACTGGTTTAACATTTTAATGCATTTTTATTTGAAAAATCTATAGAAATCGACATCATTGTTGTGATACATGCTAACATGTCGGCGAACCATGTTAGCATGTATCACTGCTGGTAGCTTTGTTGCAAGTCTTTTCCACAGCACGTCGTCGCTGCCTCATGGCGTCAGTCATCGGAATCGTGGACGGTCCTGAGATTGGCTATTGCTCGGCATTCTGCTAATTTTATTCGCAGAAGTGTGACGTCTTATGTGCAGAAAATCGATCTCATATGCAGGAAATCTCGTGTCGGCTTGAGGATCATTATATCATATAGTTCCGATGCGACCGATTCGACACCGCGTCAATTGTGCAACTCGACATACTCGATCTAGTGGCCGAGAACGGCGGCCTAATTAGGGTCAGCTTCGATTCGGAGGATGTCGCGTGTCACCTTCAGCTGCGTTTCCTGATGTAGCCTTTCAAGAAATTGATAATATTTATTTTCAAAATTTAACAATTATTTTCTATGTGTGTAGTTACAACCCAGTCGGCACACACACATTTTTTATGATTATCGTAAATTACGATCATTTGACGATTCAAAATTGTCATAAATTTCGATCATTTTGCACGTAAAAAACGATGATAAATGTCAATGAAAAAAACAATCATATTTTGCTCGTTAATAACGATGACTCGTATTTTTCGAGTGTTTAAATCGTAAAAAAAGATTGTCAAAATTTATTATTGTTTTTCTAATCAAAAGTCCATTTAATAAAATGCATAATATGTTCAATATTTTTAACAAGATTAAATAAATTGTTTTGCTGAAAACTTTAAATTACTTATTACTTAATTTTTTTTTGTATCGTTAAAAAAGTAGGAAAAGCTCGTAAAAGATTTAAAAATTTAATCGTAAAAAATATTAGAAACGAGTTCGTTTACGAACGAAAAACATCGTTTATAACGAGTATATAATCGTATTTTACGATCATAAACAATCGAAAATTTATCATATATGAGTGTTTTTAGTTCGTTTATGATACCTCGTTACGATGGACAAATTAAGAACGAAACTGTATGCGTTTTCGAATCATTTACTATTCTCGTATACGAATGTTTTATTCATTATTTACGAATATTTGCTATCATTTACGATGTCGTTTATGATAGTTTGGCCGGCTGGGAAGATGTTTGCCATAACAGCAATGAAAATTGTGATATTTACAATAGATTCACAGCAAACATCCTGAACTGCGGGACATTTGCAGCAAATTTATTGGCCTTTTTTGACATTCGGCCGCACTTAGGATATGTTTGTCAATAGTTGATAAATTAAATTTAAAAATTTGTCTAAATATGAAAAAGGCAATGGTCGTAATTATTCTGTACTTTCAAATTATCCACAACAATTATTAAATAAATCCAAAGGTGTCTAAAAGGCTTTAACTCAAAAATCTCATTTTAATGGTAAAAGTGAAAATAAAAGTAATTGAAATTTCAACACGTGATGAAAAATGATTTCTTTACAGAGTACACCTTGCTGACAACAATGCCACCATATCTGGTTCCTGTGTTGCCAACACCAAACGGCTAAAATTTCTCAAAAAAGGCTAAAAATGGATACATTTTATTTCGATCAATATAAAACATCAGATTAGGTTAAGTACCTCATTTTTGGATAATTTTGCGTACTTAAATAATCCCGTTTAAGTTTCTTGCAGTACTTTAATATTCATTTGTTAACCACTTTAATGCAAATATCATCTATTCGGGATCCAATTTCTTAAGAAAAAGGACACAGTTTATTCTATTGAATATATTCAGTCAGTGTTTTTTTGGCATCGCTATCAACGTTTAAAAATATTGTTCCAAAAAAACGCTATCGGCGCTTAATATGGCTTTTTGACAAATTTTTAAATTTAATTCGTCAACTATTGACAAACATTTCCTAAGTGCGGCCAAATATTTTCAAAAATTCAGCATTTTTTTTGGTATGGTAATAGTTTTTCTATCAACCTTTATGAGCTCAGTGTCGATAGCTATGCCCGCTCAGCTAAGCGTATATAAGTTATTTTTTGTATGAAACATATTTTTAAGCGTTGATAGCGATACCAAAAAAAAACACGACTAATATAACCCAAGAAATATTTTAACGTAGCTCCGTAAACAAACGGAATCACAATTCCGTTTGTAACGGTACGTTTACGGTATGTACAAGACGGATCCGTCAATACTTAAATGAAAACGGAAGATTTACGGCATGTGAAAATATTTCACTCCGTTTATATGCCGTTTGTGGTCCATATTTTGAATATTCCGTTTGTATTCCGTTTTCACTCCGTAGCGACGTATATTATATTAATTAATTAATATCCCAGCAAACGCCAGGGCTCAAGTTACGCTCAGGCTCATGTTCCTTGAATCTATTTTGAATCTATATCTTGAATGTTGTGATTTTATTTGACAAATATTTTAGTACAATTGTTTGAAGTTTTTTTTTATATAAAGAACACAATTTTTTCAATATTAAATTATAATTGCCACAAAAGTGGCTCGATTTGTTCCCACGGTGCGCGCGTCTCATCTATTAAGCAGACGTAAATCTGCTTGTGCAGGACACTTTGTCCTCGCAGCATAACAAAATGTGAGTAAAATTGATCAATTATTTCTCAAGGAACTTAAAATATTCCCCAACACGCATCTTTTACAGCACACCAAAAATCAAGTTCAAGAAAAATGACTCTCATTAGCAGTACAGCCATATACTGAAACGATATTTTCGCTGTTTCAATGGCAGTTGGGGCTGTGAGTCGGCGGCATTTCGGGTTGCATCGAAATAAGGCCATGTCGGAGCATAGAAAGACGCCTCCAATGAGTTCTTCAAAGTTAATTATTTTTATATTTAGTTTTTATATTAATTATCCCATAGTTCTGTATTTAATATATTTAAAAAAGTAATATATTTGTTGGCCCATTTAAAATGTTATTAATATTCATTAATGAATCGTTTTAAATACTTTTTTGAGGCAGTTTATGATCATGATCTTCCAAGATCCTCTATCGAGATGCTTTTGAGATTGCATTTAGGCTCCTGTTGAAGATGTTTTTTAGACTCAAATTTGAGATTGTAAATAGATTCTATTCAAATGATCTCACTTGAATGACGCATTTCTGAATGAAAGCTTGAGCGCTCAGGCTCAGGAAAAAGATTGAAATACGCTCATATATGAGCTTCAGTGTTTGCTGGGATAATATAACTAATATAATTAATTTGATATACAAAATTAATAAAAATTTAATGGCAAAAAAATCCAAAAATTGCTAAATATATACATAAAATGGCTGCTCTGGCAACACTGCCTGGTTCATCTGCAAACATTTTTCAAGTCGTTGTACAGTTTTACCTTCGAAGGCTTTATAAAGGCAGACCGATGTATAACAATGATACTACATTTATTCTAAAATAAATAAAAATCCATTTGATTTCTTTTATTTCAATAAAAAATACTCCGCGAATTCTTATGGAGTAACTTTTCCAAATATTCCGCAACTATCTTCATCTTTGTAAAATGTTTAATTGATGTTTGCTATAAATAATCGTAAATTTGAAAGATATATTGGCAAATATTTATCGTATTTGTCGTATATTTGAGAGACGGTTGAGATTTTTTTGCTCTATTTTGCTCTATCTTTAGCTATTTTCTCTATCGTGTAAACTCGTCCTTAGTGTGTATCAAATACTCTATACTTATGAATAATTAATCATAATAATTGATTTTAACTATAATCATATATTATGGATAAAAACGAAATCCTTATGATTATTTATTCTTGGCTGGATATCATGATTAATTTTTTCAAAATTTTTGCGTATAATACATGATTTATTAACATTTCTCTCCGTGTATAATTAAATGAATAGATCAACATGTACCCAATTCTCCGTTCGTTCAATAATTTTGCAACCGAATTTTTAGCCTCGGAAAAATATCATAATTCATACAAAATAAATGTTTGAGGTAAATATCGAATCGATTCTAATAAGAGCAGTATACTTTGTTTTAAATGAAGTCATCATCTAAAAATTTAATTGTGTATCTAATCTTTTTCAAGATGCAATCGACATTGAATTTTCCCAAAATTCCACATGTCGAAAATGATTCCAATAAGTAAATAAAAATCTATTTGATTATTTGCGGTGTTTGTAAGGTGCTAAAATGCGAAAGTATCTCGCAACGCACCGAAGCTTCTTAAAATAATAAACATGCACGATATTTGGATTAAATCTTTAAAAATAGATCCCAAGTGTTTCTCGTGCCAGCAACACCCACGAAAACAAAAATAATAACACCCACCCGCCAATTACTCAATAAATTGATGTGATTAGAAAACAAATTTATTTATTTATTGCAAATTCATTGTAAATTGCTTACTTAGGAATAAAACAAAATAATAATAAAATAAATTAAAATTCATTTAAACAATAAAGCAAAATTAATGTACACGACAAGACTGCAAGAATCGGTATTAGACTCTGAATAATTTCATAGAATTTATTATTTTAGATTTTTTTTATTTTCATTAATTATTGTACTAATTTTATTGTGCTTTTACATTTATAAGTTAGTTGCTTTGGTTAACATTTTTCATTAGATTTAATTTAACTTTGGTACCGTGTTACATTTTGTTTTCTGGTCTTCACAAAGACCGCTATATACTCAAAAAATGTGTATTTTTTTTACTATTACTGTGATTTTGATTTTCTTCTTCTAAATTAAGCAAAAGAGATTTTTTTTTGTATGAAAATTGCTAAAATTTACGCACAGGCCACAGCCGCCGCCTTCTTCTGAATGAGGCAGTCCAGGGCCCTCGTGACGTCACAGAAGATTTCGTCCACACCGCGTTCGGCATTGAGCTGTTTTAGCAGATTTTAGAGATTTATTTAGGGGATCAGTTGGTCATTTTTGGTTCTGGCTCTACTTACCGTTATTGTCTTTTCGGTGTATTGCGCCAGAATGGCGTTGGTATTGCTTCTGAATGTGGCAATGCGATTCTTGATGGTCGTCTCATTGTCGTCGGCACGTTTCTCTGTGGAGGCGGCAGCACGCGCCATAACACGCGAGACCAAAGTCTCCTATAATAGGTATTTTTAAAAATTTAAATATATATCGAAATTTGTAGTTCGAAACTTACATCGGCACAATCGAAAAAGAGGATCAAGTCCGCGGGCGCAATTTTGCGTTCGAAGGCGACGCCTTGGTCCTTCTCACGTGGATAACTGTGGAAAGCATGATTTATCAGAGCATGTAAATATTTGGAATGGTATTTCAACTTTTGATTAAATTTAAAAAACTAGTTTTTATACAATTTATCAATAAACAAAATGTATTTTAGTATTTTTACTTCTAAAATTTTAGTATTTTTACTTCTAATACGACCGTAATAAAAGATATATAATCTAGCAAATTGGACGAAATTTCGTCCAGCTGCCGTTTTATTCTGGTTTTGCTACAAATTCCACCTATGTCTGCCAGAAACATGCTGATAGGCTGTTGATTACCAGCTTGTAAGCTGCTGTGTTTACAACAATCGAATCGGAAATATTTCTGTATATACCAGAGAAAATATTTGATACACAAGACAAAATTTTTGGAAGACTCATGGCAATTTTAAGGTGTAGTTTTTATCAAAAGATGCGCATTTTCCTCCCGTACCCAAAATTGGGAGTCTGCCTTTAAACATCCACAGAATTTGATAACTTACCATTTTTTTCAGGACTCAGTTTGTAATTTGTTTTTTTTTTTCTTAAATACATCCATTTCTACAGAATGTTTCACGCAGAAAATAGGCATGTACAAATGTGTGCGTTTCACGGAAGTTTTTAGGAATGTTTATGGAACGTTTCTAGCTGCTTTGCTGCAGAATATTAGATGCTATTTGATCACTGGAAGAGACGTGATTAATCACCAGAATTGCTCGTACAAATGACCCTAAACATTCGTTAATTCGTGTATTTATTTATATGCCAATACATGTTATCCATTGTCATTTTCAAATGAATTAACACCCACATTCTGTATTTCGGAACGAATGACGAAATGAAAATTTTCCGAACAAATTTTGTCACAAGCTATTTTTTTATTTCATTGTTACTTGGAATTTATTTAAAATTACGTCACTTTCGTCTAATAGTATTTTGTTTAGAAATACAGAATGAGGCACTAAATAAATGTTAAAAATTCAAATTCTACACACGATTCTTTTATTTTTAAACATATAGTCGTTATAGAACTAAAGTCACATTTTTATAAAAATCTGAAATTTCGAGTTTGTTGGTTTTTATTTTAAAAACTTATAGATATATTCTTAACAATGATATACCAATTTGAGCTCATCGTTCTGAAATTGACAGAAATATAAAGATGTTTGTAAATTGGCATTTTGAAAATATAGTTGGCGACTTTTAGTTCTACAACGACGATATGTTTTAGACAAGAAATCTATGTAAAATTAAATTATATTCCTAAAGGAATCTCATTGTCAGGCTGGCAGTCAAAATATTTTGCTGTAATGATCTGGTTTCAAATTCCATATGTCTGCCTCTACATTTCAGCACCTTCGAATAAATGGTGTTGGATGCTGTTTTGTTCTATGGCATACAATAGTCAAATTTTGATACAAACTCTGCCTTTGTCTGCCGAAAACCAACCGAAACTTTGTTGATTTTCTGCGTGAAAGCTGTTGTGTTTGCCCGCTTGTTACTCGCTTGTTACCCGCCTGTTACCCGCTTGTTACTCGCTTGTTACTCGCTTGTTACTCGCTTGTTACTCGCTTGTTACCCGCCTGTTACCCGCCTGTTACCCGCCTGTTACCCGCCTGTTACCCGCCTGTTACCCGCCTGTTACCCGCCTGTTACCCGCCTGTTACCCGCCTGTTACCCGCCTGTTACCCGCCTGTTACCCGCCTGTTACCCGCCTGTTACCCGCCTGTTACCCGCCTGTTACCAGCCTGTTACCCGCCTGTTACCCGCCTGTTACCCGCCTGTTACCCGCCTGTTACCCGCCTGTTACCCGCCTGTTACCCGCCTGTTACCCGCCTGTTACCCGCCTGTTACCCGCCTGTTACCCGCCTGTTACCCGCCTGTTACCCGCCTGTTACCCGCCTGTTACCCGCCTGTTACCCGCCTGTTACCCGCCTGTTACCCGCCTGTTACCCGTTTGTTACCCGTTTGTTACCCGTTTGTTACCCGTTTGTTACCCGCATGTTACCCGCCTGTTACCCGCCTGTTACCCGCCTGTTACCCGCCTGTTACCCGCCTGTTACCCGCCTGTTACCCGCCTGTTACCCGCCTGTTACCCGCCTGTTACCCGCCTGTTACCCGCCTGTGACCCGCCTGTGACCCGCCTGTTACCCGCCTGTTACCCGCCTGTTACCCGCCTGTTACCCGCCTGTTACCCGCCTGTGACCCGCCTGTGACCCGCCTGTTACCCGCCTGTTACCCGCCTGTTACCCGCCTGTTACCCGCCTGTTACCCGCCTGTTACCCGCCTGTTACCCGCCTGTTACCCGCCTGTTACCCGCCTGTTACCCGTCTGTTACCCGCCTGTTACCCGCATGTTACCCGCCTGTCACCCGCCTGTTACGCGCCTATTACCCGCCTGTTAGCCGCCTGTTAACTGCCTGTTAACTGCCTGATACCCGCCTGTTAACCGTCTGTTACCCGTTATCTGACCTATATTTTGTTTGGGGTTGATTTTGTCTGGGTTGATTATGTCTGGGGTTGATTTTTCATACAGGTTTCACAGGTTCGAAGGCATGATTCCACCAGATCGATGTTTTGTCGTTCTACTGGGGCATCGAACTAAATACACTCCTTCCTAATTTACTCAGCTCTCAACAGATCTACGCATTTATAGTAGCACGATACGTTTGTGAAACAATCTGCCTACATCTGTTTCACCCGACATTTTTGATATTGGCAAATTTAAAACAAACATCCAACGACACTTCTCCATCCCTCCCTTTAAGCTATCAAAATTTCCTACAATCAACACTATACATTGCAGTAATAGGGGACATACCCCCTTTAAAAAAAACAACTCGATTTCAGTAAGGGCTCTCCAGAAAAATTGTACATTAAAACAACACACAAATACTAACCCGTCAATCAAAAAGCCCTTTGAATCGCCCATCTTCATGCGAATGGCTTGTTCCAAAAGGCACAACACAGCTTCGTTCGACACCAAATCGCCCTTCTTCATAATGGCTTCCAGTTCACGTCCCTTATTAGAGCCCGACGCAACCTAAAGCAATATAGAGGCACACATGGTTTCAAAGAGGGTCTTATTACGCATATTACCCATAAAAAATTACCTCGTCTCTCAACAGATCGCCACTGCTCAAATGTGTGAAGCCGTATTTCTCCACAATTTTGGCGCATTGTGTGCCCTTGCCGCAGCCGGGTCCTCCCAAGATCCAGACAATTGGAACGCCAACCTGTAAAGCAGCATAAAATAAAACCAATTCCGGCGTCTAGTGAAAAATTTCGATATTTTTTGATGCAATAAAAAAATAAATTAAACGTTTAGACATCGAGGCCTCTCTAAAGTTTTATTCGAAAGCATTAAAAGATTAGTTTAGCTAAATGCAGCCATTCGGTTTAGTATAAACAGCGTCTAATGAAGTTAATCGTTTTAATTGCATATATAAGGCGATCTCAATAGTTTTTCTCAATTTTCAATTTATAAATACTGCGCCAAATTTACTTGAGGCTTCACAACAAGCTGCATACACATGGGGGATAGGTTTTTTTTATATTTTAATAGGATTTTCCACACAGTAAAGAGCTCTTGTTGTTGTTGTTTTGTACTTACGCCAATTTGTGCTTTTCGCAATTCCTCAGCCTTTAGCTTATCGCTGGCTTCCCTCTTCATGACCTTTTGGTGACACATAAACAACTACACGAAACGGAATTGAATGAGGGTAACGTGTAAAAGTCTCTATGAATTATTGTTCTTTCAAAAGCGTTTTTTATGATTTTAGTAATAGAAAAAAATAGGTTTTTATTGGAGTCATTAGTAGTTGAAGGCTTAAATATGAAGCTTTTAAACTCGAAACTGTGGTTAGTAAAAAAACGTTTTAAAAATATATAACATGTTTATAATTTTAGAGTTGTTTGTAGATAAAACAAGTATAACAAAAATGGGTATAAAAAGTACAAATAGGGTTATATTCATCATCATTTCTAGTTTAAAAATCCGTTTGAACCAAAATCCTACCATTTCCTTTTCTCAAGATATCGTCATTTACGTTCAATTTCAAAAATCCTTTTCAATTTTTCCTATTTCTTATTAAAAATATAATTCACAGTGCGGAAAAATGGCAAATTTTTTAATTGACTCCGATTTTTTTTAATTTGTGCTTCTATATGGCCCACTGATAAATAGTGTTGTATATTCTCATAACCCTACACGTCTCGGTTAGGCGAAAGTTAACCTATATAGTTCGTCATTTTGTAGCGAAATAGTTCATATCACGTTCCTATTGTCTAAGGAGCGATTATAGGGAACATGCTAAGGATGATTTACACTGAACACTTAAAGTTTGAATCTTACCGATTAACCACTATTTTTAATGGTTTTCTTATAACAATTCCTTTAAGGAGTTATAACCAGAAGAAGAAGTCAGAAAACTATCATAATATCTTTGGAGAAAATGTTTGTCTGTGGTCTCTAAACAACTAAATTCTCCAACACATACTATTTCTGAAATACTTATAAGCCTTCTAATAACGAAAAATAGTTCTAACGTCAATAATATGTAATAATTTTTGGAATATTTCTTGCAAATACACAGATAAATGGTAGTTTGTGGAAAGCATATGGAAGATTTTCAAATGTTATGAAATTTTAAGGGCGCACTCCCGGAATACTTTGGGTATGGAAACCAAATATTCAGCTTTTGATACAAACTTTTCCTTTGTCGGCTTAAAATCTTTCGATAATATAGAAAAATAGCATTTCATTCAGTTACTTAATTTTTTACGGAACATTTCAAACTTTTAAACTGTAACAGTTTCAAAACATCGAGAAATATTTATTGAGTTTTTGTTCGTCATCATATTTTGATAACCGAATAGAAATTTTCCCTATTAGAGTAAGCATATTCATGGGAAAATCACGTTCGTCGTGTAACTGGTCGGGTTTGAAAACTCTGCAAATCATTTGACGATAAATTTTAAATTTGATATAATAATGATAAAATTTCGATATGAAACTTATAGTATTTAAACAGTGTTTTTTAGTTTTTTTGTCAAAAAATTAAATTTTATGAACAAATAAAATGTGTTTATCGAAAATAAAAGCATTTATAGATTATCGAAAACGACCATTTGAGCCTATAAACGATATCGTTTCGAAATCGTTAAAATATCGTTTGCTGGGTACCCTACAAATCATTTGGCGAACATTTTGAATTCTATGAAATAAAGATAAATTTTTGAGGTGATGTGCTTTTTAGATTTTACGTCAAAAACTAAATTTTCTGAACAAATAAAATGTATTAATCGAAATTCAATATAAACTCGACATATATAACGACAATAAATAAAGATATCATTCTATGTAGATAGGTTCATTTTTATCGAGAACTCTATCGTTTTCGTATCATTATTGATTATTGAAAACGACCTATAAACGATATCGATTAGATATCAATAAGATATTGTCTTGTTTACTGGAAAATAACAAATTGAATGATCAGTCCCTATCATGACCCTAATTATAGTAAGTAGTATATATCGTCACTATCATGCCAAAGGGCGAATGTGTAATTTTTGACATTTGCGTTTTTTACATTTTTGAATGTAGTTTTTCCTCAAGTATACTGTGCCAAAATCCTATGTTGTATTGTTGGATATTTCTAGCCACAAAAGTCAAAACCAAAAGGGCGAATTTAAAAAATTAAAAATGTTGTCATGCCAAAAGGGCTAATCTTTCCATTCTTTTGCCATAACTCTTTATTGGTGCAAGATAAAATAGTGATGTAAATGTATTAATTGTTTGTTTTTAAAGCACCTATCGTTTGGCATCATTATTTAAAAATATTTTGCAAACATTTTTCCTGCGAATTAATGTTTGACAACATATTTTTAAATAATGATGCCAATTTATAGGTGCTTTAAAATCAAACAACTAATACCTTTACACCTTTATCCTGCGCCAATAAAGAGTTATAGAAAAAAAACGAAAAGATTCGTCCTTTTGGCATGACAAGATTTTTAAATTTCTCCAATTTCTTCGTTTTTTTGCGATAACTCTTTATTGGTGCAATATAAAATAAGGTATCAATTGTTTTTAAATCAACCATCGATTTAAAAATATCATTATTTAAAAATATGTTGCCAAACATATTTCTGGCAAATAACAAATGGCAATTAATATTTGAAAAATTATTTTTATTAATGATGCCAATTGTTAGGTGCTTTGAAAACACAAAATAAATGCCTTTGCATCAATATTTTTTCTTGCTCAAATAAAGAGTTATAGCTAAAAAACGAAAAGATTCGCCCTTTTGGCATAACAATATTTTCAATTTATCCAATTTCTTCGTTTGCTATAACTCTTTATTGGTGCAAGATAAAAAAGTGGTGTACATGTAATAATTGTTTGTTTTTAAAGCACCTATCACTTGGCATCATTATTTAAAAATATTCTGCAAACAATTTTCCTGCGAATTAATGTTTGGCAAAATATTTTTAAATAATGATGCCAATCGAATGGTGCTTTAAAAAAAACAATTAATGCCTTTGCATTACTATTTTATATTGCGCATAAAGCATAAAAAACCTAAAATATTTGTGTTTTAGCCAGAATATAGCCTCACAAAATCCGTATACGAATTTCATTAAAAATTGTGATTTAAAAGGCCCATTCGTTCTTTCGATTATTAAAATATATATTCAGCTAAAAATAGCTATATTTGGTTTTTGTATTATTTGCAGTTATTCTTAGCTTAAGTAGCTCTTTAATAAAAATTGAGTATCGTTAAAGTTCACTTAATTTTATTTTGTGAATTTGTGTTATGGATCAATATATACCAGTCACTTCAATAATATTATGCTAACGTTCAGCATACAAATTCTCCTACAAATATATAAAAAATGCTTTTAAAAATGATTTACTTAATACGAAAAAAAATTCCAGCAAATCCGCTAATACCATATACGATTTATGGTAAGTATCGTTATGGTTCCCTGAACAAACAAATCAATATTTAACAAAAAAAAAAAAAAACACTTGAGGCACTTTGCCAAGTGTCTCGGCCAAGTAGTATGTATTATGCCAACCATATTTTTGCCAATATAATATATATTATTTTCAAATAAAATATAGCAGTGTTGCCAATTCAAACTACAATTGAGCTGGCAAACATTGAATGTGCAAAATTATATGATGAAATTACAAATTAGAATAAAATTAAAACAAAATATGCATTAATTAATAGTAAATGCGAAATACGTTCACTTCAATTATTAAATGCAATAAATTTATAATTAAATTGGTTTGTATACGTTAAATATTTGACGGTCAGCTACCTTTCACTCTGGCGCTTGAATTATTTTTGCAACGCATTAAAACAATGCCAATAAATTCCAAATCGACCAGTAGCAATTAAAACGTGATTTTATTAGCTACAGCTAATTTTTATGATTATTAACACAAATTAAAGGTGCCTGCAAAATCAGACTTTTTAACAAATCTTTTAACAAATTAGTGCCAACACTAAGAATCGAGATAAAATCTATCGGACCAACCGCAAAAAACCACACCACAAACACCGGTAGCCGTTAAAATTTAAATTTTGCAAATTCTTTGATGGAATAATTGATGAGTTTGAATAATTTATGGATTCATTAAGAGAAACAGTAGCGTCTGACAGCAAAGAACAATAACAACCACCACAAAACGCATTAATTTCAGTGTTTTACTAAAAATTAACCAATTCAAAATTAATTAATAATTAAGTATTATTAATTAAGATCAGTTATTAATATCAGTTACGTGCATACAATTCCAAACTAAATTTATTATTTTGTAATATTTGAAACTACATTTTGGGCCTTTAAGTTAAAACTGTGGAAAACAATAAGAAAATAGAAACATGAAAATCTTGCTGCAACTATAACACTCCGGGAATTTCGACAGATAATTTGTTAAACTGACTCATGTTCATTGTACATGACATTTTTAACGATGGATTACAGCAACAATGTTATAAATTAAACAGATATTTGTAAATTTTACATTTTCAACTATTAAAACTTAAGTATCACAAAAATCACTTAACATGTTCAATCTATTTGAAAAAAATATGAAATCTGTTTAGTTTCTGTTTGAATTTACATGATTTTTCCCTAAGTCAAGGATTGAAATCAAGGATTGAAATCAAGGATTGAAAACTAAGCGAATAACGGTTTCGATTTCGGTTACAGTTTCGGTTTTGAATTTTTATAATGAAACGGTTTCAGTTTCAATTTTCACGTCAGAATATCCATTTCGGCACGATGTCTTCCGATTATTATGAAATTTTGTGGATAGACAGTGGTCGAGAAATAAAAAATAACTTTGTTCTTAGTTTTTTTTTTGATATCTCAACTCCAACAAAGTTATGAGCATTGAAACATTAAAGTACTATGTTATATAATTATTTGTAACCAATTAACATATTTTAATGAAGATAATGGTTTATATAATGGTTTATATCAAATAACAATTTAAAAAAATAAAATATATAACTTAAATCAAATTATATATAACTTTCAAATCACTGTTACGTATACTCCCCACTATTTTAAAAATCATAAATATTTTTTTTTTGAAACCCTGGGGAAAACTCCGTCGATTAAAAAAATAATTTTGATGAATATTTCTGACGTGGAATGATCCATATATATATTTTACTAACAAAATAACTAAAAAAACAACAATTTAAAAATTACCAATATATTTTAATAAAAAAAAAAACATATGTATATAACACTGTTAATCAGCCCTATCGTGAAATCAAATTTCAACGAATATGATTATCCATGCCCAATTCTCCTATCATGAATGCAAACTCCCACGAATTTATTCTCATAAAAAATACTCCTCTATCGGCAATTGTTTCGAAACTTTGAAAATTAATTTAGGGGAAAAATTTTGCGATCAGCAATATGAAAAAATAGGGAATTTTATTCCACATTCCCTCAAAAATATTCCATTGAATTTAGTCGGAGAATTGAAAAACTCACATATGAAAGCATGAGTTTGTTCATTTATTGACCATTATATATTACTGGAAATACTTTTTTTTACACTTACATAAGGTCAAAAATAACCACTAATTACAAATTATACATAATAGTTCATTCAATGGAATTACTACCTGATACTGCTCGATGATTTCAAACCAAAACCAATAAATATAGTTAGGTAACATCGGACATTTTATCACTAAACTCATTTCAATAGTTGATTTAATGACATTATTACGAATTTTTGCAGTATTTTTCTATCTAAACTCTATCTCTACAAATACAAATATGTAATTGCGGTCAACATTTAAAGAGGTAATTTGGTTTACAATTAAAGAATATAATTGCATATTTTCTTTCATTTTATGTACGTTATACTTTCATTTTATGTTATACGTAGCCGCGGTAGCTCAGAGGTTAGTGCGTTGGACTGCGACCTGAAAGGTGCCCGGTTCAAGTCTGGACTGGGGCTAAAAACATCTTTTCATAGCAACATTTTTCAATACCGCGCTACCTCTCGGCAGTACATGGCAAACCTACGAGAGTAAAACATTGCCTATGAAAAGCTCTCACCCGCCGTTCGGATTCGGCAATAAACTGTAGGTCCACGTATAGTGTGCCGGATTTATTAGTGTACCATATGCTGGTTTAATATTTTAAAACAAAGGGGTGGTTTAAAAATATGTACTCATCGGCAACAACAACACCAATTATAAGAAAAAACAGAATCGCCTGCAATCCATCTTAGTTAGTTAGTAAATTCGGGGAAATTGAATATTCTTCCGAGCTTCACGATAAGGCTGAATATGTTTATATATTAAAAATAATATTTTTTGTCTTATAAATTAAATGAAACAAATCACATAGAACTCAACTTAAGAAAACTTCATGATTTTGCAATTAACAAAAAAATTATGTACAAAATAATACAAAAATATAATATTGTTAAATTTCAGAGCATGTGCTTAACAAACGAATAGGGTAGCGAAAAAACAGATACTAGTTGCGTGTGTTTTTGTAGCTACACAAGTGATCGAAGAAAACAATAACAGAACAAAGTTCGCTCCCTTCTTAACCCATATTCTTAAGAAAGAAAAAATGTATATAGAGAAAAATGAAATAAAATGTAATGAGATCTAAAATGGAATATATAGAATTAAATATTAAGTATTTACTTTATTTATATATATACAATAAAACAGAGGAAACACAATGGACCTATAATGGTATCAGTGGGTTGGCAAGTGTCAAATATCTTTTTTTTTATACATATATGTCTTGCCAACATCCTCACTACCTAACCTCACCTAAGTTCGCGTCGTTCTGGGATGGTTTTTATACAACAAGAAGTTTTTATTATGGGGACTTTAAACACTTCTTGTACTTTAAAGTATGCAAAATAAAATACATTTTTTGTTTGTTTTTCAAAGTTTTTTTAAAAACCGGTAGAAAACCGAAAACGTTTATATCGGTTTTGGATATACGTTTATTTCTGATTTTCATAAAACGGTATCACTTTTTAAAATGAAACGGTTTTAAAAGGTTATTGGATTTGGTTTTGGTTACGGTTTCAATCGTTGGTTTAAATGTCTTGTAGCAAATATACAAACATTCCATAAATATAAATAAACTTGCAGCATAAGGTAATTTAAAGAGCTAAGCCTATGTTTTCCAGAACTGTACCTCCAAACTGTTTAATCATTAGAAAATAAAATGGTGGTTTTATAAAAACCGTCAACTCAAGTATTATAGTTTAGTTGTATAAATTTAATTGAAATCTGAGCAAAGTTTCCTTTAAAAAATTCATCATTAAACAAATTCACACAATTGAATAAAATCGTTTCCCTCAATAATTCACTCAAAACGAATTTTTATTTTGTTATTTTTTCAAAAACGACAATCGTAAATGAACAAGTCATTGAATATCATGAAATATATATAAAAAAAACATGTGACAAAATTATACATATTTTATAATAAATTTAAATATCTTAATATAAAAATTTAAATTTATGCGATTTTAAACTTGTGATCAAGTTATTTTTTCTCCTTTTTATTTGATGTTATAAAATTTTAAGTTTTGAAAATAAAATAAAAATAGAATTAAGTCGTTCGCACTTTCCCACCCAAAAACAAACAAATAATTAAAAAAAACTAAATTTTGTTGTGAAAATTCTTAATGAAAACAGGCGCTAAGTCGAAACGAACATCGAGTGAAAGGGGGTACAAAATGTAAATTTATTATTTTTGCTTTCCATTCGTACGTTTGAAGGTGAAAATTGAAAATACGTCGAAAATGTGTTTTTTTTTTTCAAAAGATATTAGCGATCGCAGTGTTCGCCTCATGCCGGGCGTGCACAAAGGTGCTGAATCAACAAATCATTTAGACGGTCGAATGATGTGAACATTTTCAAACATATTTACAATAGCAGGATCAGTCGACTGAGTACTATTAGATGGATCTGATCCGAAACAGGTCATCTGTGCAGACGCAACTGAACTCGCTGGGGGGTGGGGTGGTGCTGCGTCAAAAGTGTGGGCTACACAAAGATTTATTGATGTGAAAATTGTTGAATCGCAGTGCGGTTTTGTTTACAAATGCTCAAATATTCTAATTCAAAATCGAAATTTAATTTTGAACGTGATGGCATGCCAAGTGACTGGTAAATCGGCCGAAACAACAATGGTGATGGCAGCTATGAGAATGGAAATGGAAGTGAAAATGGAAATGAGCAGGAAATGGTGTTTGTGAAAATGAATTATCTGCCAAATAAATATGAGTTTCTACGTAGCAAGCAAATTGCAAAATAGAAGTGTTTTTTTTTTACAAAAAAATACCATTGTTTATTATAACCTCACTTGACCCTACTACGTATTTTACGATTATTTGTCATGGCCCTAATCAAGAAAAAATCTTTTGTTTTATTTTTGTAGCATATTTTTAATATTTTGAACAAAAATTCGAATTAGACAAAAACTAAAAAAAAAACTTTATAATTTGATATATAATTTTAATAAAAAACTCGAAAATTTTGTTTCTGTTTTTCATTCTTTTATAAAAACTGTATTATAACCGGTATAAAACCGAAACCACAACAGTTTTGAATATAGCTTTTTCTGAAATTTGTATAAAAGGTTTAAAAATGAAATGATTTGAAGTGGTTGTCGGTTTAATTACCTGATTAAGAGTACTTTTGATGAAATGTTAAATTGATGATTTTATGTTATGTGAATACACTCGTTTAACAAAAAAAAAAAAATTAGATGCATTCAAAAACTTTTATAATCGGGAATAAATATTGACTGAACGAAAATTTTGTACTGAAAAATATTAATTACATTAGTAGCCATATTCTGCATGAGTCACAAACTCGATTCGGTCACAATAATAGGCTGAGTCACAATTGGCACAATTCCGAAATCTGTCAATTTTATTTTATGTGTTTTTTGAAGCAAAAGTTTGAAAAATTGTCATTGGTAACAATTGTCATTGGTAAAATTGTCGTTGGTAACAATTATCATTGATAACAATTGTCAGTCCCTTGAATATGCCTTTTTGAATATATACATTTTAGCTGTATTAAGAATTACGATTTCCATGAATAATAAATTCAAATTTTGTAAGTACTTAAACAAAATTAATTTTAAAAAATCGTTTTTAATGTTCTCATCATTAAAAAATGATTTTTCTCAAAAAAATTAAAAAACGAGTTGGGAAAGTTCAATCACATGGGGTGGATTTTTATAGTCGGTCGGGCCCGATTATGGAATACCCTACACCTTTGGTGGGGATATTTAATTGCATACCTTAATTTTAAAGTTTTTAATTATGCTGAACCTCCCCACCCTCAGAATATTATTCATATATCAGAAATTTACGTCTTATATCCCCATTAATTAAAAAAATTATATAAAAAAATAAAAAACTAAAAAAAAAATTTGAAAAATATAATTGGGCGGACACGCCCATATTTAAAATTTTGAAAGGCTAATTTTTCATAGATTTGATTTTAATAATTTACGGATCAAATTTTCACTATGAAAACCCGGGAAATAATGAAAAAAAAGTGGGCGGATCACGCCCATTTTTGGACCACATATTTTTAGGTGAATTTTAACAATATCTTTTAAATTTTATAACTATACCTTGAACACTTTTCGAGTTATTAGTTCCGAAAGAGTTATAAAAAAAGTGACTTGTATGGGAGGTGGGCGTGTCCGTTGACCGATTTGACTCATTTTCAAACTCAGTTCCTACTTTTGGAAAAAATATATTGAGTTGAATTTCATCGCATTCTGATCAGTATTTCTCAAGTTATTCTGTATTCGAACAGCAAGACAGCAAGACGGACAGACAGACAGACAGACAGACAGACAGACAGACAGACAGACAGACAGACGGACATGGCTAAACGGACTCGGGTAGTGATGCTGATCAAGAATATATATACTTTTCCATACCGGACACTCCTCCTAAGGGGCGTTACAATATATGCACAAAGTTAATATACCCTGTACCTCATAGGTGTAGGGTATAAAAAGCAGTGACGGAAGAGCATTCAGCGAACTGAGACCATAGGCGAGAAAGTTATGGAAGATCAGTACATTAAAAACATGAGTGTGATTGAGATGCAAATAGCATGTAGCATACACGAAAATTGTAGAAGGTTCTCGGAGCATGTCGAGCCGTGTCGAACTGATGCATGCAATATATAAGGGCACCGCATCTGAGGTACTTCGGAAGGTCTCGATCTCGGAAGATTCTTTGAAGTAAATTATTAAAATAGTTCTTGCACATAGATGTAATATGATTGATTCATTAATGTAGTATATAAACTATGATTGTAGAAATGTTATGATTAGGGAGAGGATTTATATGCAAATGCATATTTTAACGAAGTCTTAAATTTAAGTCGGACGAAAACCGAATTAATTATCGTTAAAAACTAATTTGAATTTACATATTGCATATTTGGCATATATTTTGCTTTTTTCTCATATAGTTTGCATATTTGTGGCATAATTTTTGCATAAATCATCCAAATATTTCGAATAGACGTTTTTATGATTTATGTAGATTACTAGAGTAATTTAAAGTAAATAAATAATATACCGACTTTTCTTGATTTTTTGATTTGTAGTTCCTTAAAAATATTACAGACCAAGTCCTTCGATAAATTTTAGTTGAAGTTACTAATTTTAATATTGATAAGAATATACCTACATTTTTATTAGACGATATAAGGGGAAAAAATAAAAATGTTTAAGCGACTCGAAGCCTCCAGCTGCCTCCATTTATTCTCAAAGTGGCTTCGATCCTCATAATACGGATTTTACTGCAAATTCTTGACATTTTCAATCAAATTCTATGAAACTTGTTTGATACAAGTCTAATGTACATATATTGATTCTAATTTTTAAAGAATTTCGATATGAAACTAATGCACATTTCAAACTGGCAATATCGGAGTGAGAACTGAGAATATCAGTGTAAGAACTGGCATAAATATATATCGAATAAATTCATCGGCATCTCGTAATATTTTCGTTCTGATATCAAAACGAATGCCATACCTGCTTCCTTAAATCCATCATTTCGTGCATACACGGAAAAAATTATCGACGTAAATATAGCAACCGATATTAATTGCATACATTAATCAATCCAGCAATTAAATTCACTAATTTAATGAAAACATTAGCTATTCTTCGTTAAATCAGCAAATCCGTTTTCTAATATGAATATTACTTAATTTGCTGCATTGACGTACAAATATTCATATTAGCAAATATTTTCATTAAATTAGTGAATGTAATTGCTGGATTGGTTAATTAATGCAATTAATATCGGTTGCTATTTTTTCAGTGTATAATGTCTTCTGATGTAGACCGATCGTTTTTTGCATTGATTATGACTGTAAAAATAAATATTTTTTATTGTATTGGAACAATGTTCTTTTTCATTCATAATTTGTGTTAAACGTTAATGAAAAACGTGTTTTATTTTTAAATTATGAGGTTCAAATATATTTTTTTCCATTTTTTTTACTTTTATTTTAATATAAAAAAAAACCTGCATATTTTGCATATAATTTGAATATATTTTGTACATCATTTTGCATATAAATCCGCCCTCTATTATGATCATTCTTGATTATCTCATTGAATCATTAAATGAATTATATAATCATATTATTATTAAATTTAAGTATGTTTGATTGCTAGAATAATAGTAATTTTTAATAATCATGCCATGATTCCAGTAATCATTTTAAAGTAATAATGATTGCGGCAAAAATGTAATTCAAACACAAATGGTTGCCAGAATCATGCTATAATTCCCGAAAGCGTCGAAAAAGAATTGATTTAATAATATTAAAGACACATTTATTAAAATTGTTCAAAAACAATTTAAAATTGGATATATAAAATCCGACTACTATTAATTAAGTCTTTACACAAATAAATACCATGTTTTAAACCAGGTTTAAATTTTCATATGATTCTAGTATAATTTATTGAGTGAAATTTAAATTTTTCATCATTTCCATTACTTTATGTGAGAATTAACTTAAACGCATGACATTCGCTTGACCTCAATAACTACTCACTTCCCACAAACGGCTAATATTTTTAAATATTTAATGATCACTTAAATTAACAGAACTTTAATATATGGCACGATTTAGTAGTTTACAACCAGAATACTTGAGCACGAAACCATGTGAAACACAATGTGTAGATTTTCACAAATAACACAGTATTAAACAAAATATTTACATTCATCAAATAGGTAGATTTTAAAATTTTCAGTAATGATTTAAATGTACTTGATTTACAAAAAAGTGTGTGCGGATATTGTAACGCGCTTCACAAGGCGTGAATGGTACGATCAACATTACTTCTCGATGTCCGGCTGTCCGTATACACGTTAACTTCAAAAATAATAGTATGAATGCAATGAAATTTAGTTTTAATATATCTTAGCCAAACAGTAGTTATGGGATTGCATATGAGCAAAATCGGGCCACGGACAGGCCCACCTCTCATACAGGTTACTCATATATAACACGTTAGGTACTCATAACTACTCGTCAAGTCTTCAAGATATAGTTATGAAATTTATAAAATCAAAAAGGTAATATAAATATGATCACCTACCGATTATGACACTATTATTATTTTCACATAGTTTTTTCGTTATTTTACTACATTTGGACGTTTTATTTTTTTTCTAATTCCAAATTTTATTTTTATTTTTAATTCACAAAGTTTAAAATTGTTGCACTGTGTACAAAGCATCAGATATAAAACACTTGACTCTGTATATTTAAATTATATTTAGTTTCATTGATTTTCTGTTGCAATAATGCAACAAGGTCGTCGCGTCATTGATAAGATTAATTAGGCGATTATAAAGCAATAAAAAATAAATATATATTTTTTATATAATATGAATTTCCACTTGTTTAATTTGCCGTTATATTTACTTCGCACACACAACAAAATATTTTCGCGCTGTATCTCGTTAACTGTTCTCAACGAAGTGAACCTTTTTTCACACAATCCGAGATACGCTCAAATGAAACAATCAACATCTTTACGGTTCGAATGCAAATTTCACTTTGCATAGTTTAAAAAATCGAAAATTCCATTTGGCGCCATATGTGACAGTTTTACGCGTCTAAAGTCTACGATTTTTTTGTTGTGTGATTTGTCTCTATCTCTATCTGTTAATTGATCGTTATTCGGTTTGTTTTTGTTTTGCAATGCGAAACGGATCTCGCCGGTTTGGCAACAAAGTTGCCGAAAAAACCGGCAAATCGATCGATCGAATTGTTGTGAATTTTGTTATTTTGGAAATTCCCTCGCATAAAGTTTGATGACTGTTAACTTGGCTAATGAATGTAAATGCAAATCCAATCGAATCGTTTGACGTCAGAAAGTCGCGGAATGTTAAATTTCTACTTTTGATTTGTTTTTGTTTGGCTCTTGTCTCGCCCTATTAGAAGCTCTTTCTGGCATTTAATTTGACATTAAACTCATTTTAAATGCTAATCCAAACAAATGTTTTTGTTAATAACAAAGTTCAGAATTTATGTGTTCTTCGATAAAAAAAAAAACAAATAATAATATGTTGTTCTGAATTCTGATTTAATTCTGTTTATTATCAAGTCGTACATTCGCAGAAGTTGGAAAACAATTTGATTTTATTTGATTTGCTGTTTTATATAACTCCACACCACATCGACCAAAAAAAAGAGTCAAATTTGAGAATTTTCCTTTTCGATTTCAATGAAATTTGGGTAACTGTTAAAGAGTATCGAGATATGTATTATTCAAGTTTTTTTTTTATTTTTTCCGACCGCTACTTTCAGAGATGCAGTGGTTCAAATTTCAAAATATTGGAAAAAAATCACTTTTTTAATTACAATGCAAGTTATCAGTTTTATAAAATCTATTTTTTCATAGAATGTTTTTATTTAAGAGTTTAATACTTAATCCTGTTAAGAATAATACATCATCCCCCTCATTTTTGTATTCAAAAATTGTATTGATATTCCATAAAAAGACGAGGAAAAAAATTCGGGAAAATTATTCATGATACAAGTCTCAAAAAAGCAGTTAACAAAATTATATTAACTGATTACACTACACAATACGATTTTTGCCATGGGCATCCCATAGAAATATAATTCGCGGTTGCTGAGTTTCACTGCATACTCAGTTTTTATACCCTACACTAAGAGTGAAAGGGTATATTCAGTTTGGTACGCCGTTTGTAACACCCAGAAGAAAGCATCTCCGGTAAGGAAAAGTATATATATTCTTGATCGGCATGACCTCCTGAGTCGATTTAGCGATGTCCGTCTGTACGTCTGTCTGTTCGTCTGTCCTTCTGTCTGTCTGTTGAAATCACGATTACAGAAAAAGTAGAAGAGATAGAGTAATGAATTAGATTATATATCTAAACTGTCTGAACAAGAAAATTGGCTTGATCGATTTATTGTGACCTGAGAACCGACCACTTATGTTCAAATACCTCATATAAAATTTACATCTACAGATCAATTTTACTGTATACGTGCTTAGGTAAACTTTTTTGGTCAAATATATATTGACATCATGCTTAAATACATGAAAATAATGTTTTCCGGCGAAACGACTTGTGGTTCCAAAAAAAGAATCGAAATTCGGTACACCTACCCATTTGGAAATCAAATGAATGGAAATTCTTCAGCGATGGAAAGTTTGTATTGTCGGCTTAGACCGACTATAAGATATTTGGATCTAAATTGGGGAATTTGTTATTTTTGTTATATCATTTATGATTTAATAGTTAACAAAAAAATTATTTATGGTTATCTCTAGTCCAAACTAACTATCAATATTACTATTTTTTTTATAATTGATTCACTTTTAAAAAAAATCTTTGAAAACCTAATTTTGGTACTCATTTAATTAATTAATTTAAAAAAAAACGACTAATGCCCCTTATCTGCAAATATCATTACTTCATATTTAAAGTACGCTTATTCTTATTGTATACTCAGTTTTTTTTTTATTACGTAGCGTTTTTGAGAAAATTTTGGGTAAGAAAGCAATTTTCAGTAATTTGAATGTAAAATATACAAGCATTTTAAATTTAAACAGTTGACAGGGTGTTGACAGGGCATATTTTAGATATGAAAACCTATAAAAAAAAGTTAGTAATTTTCATCGTGAACTTGAACTATGTATTACATAACCATAAATCATTTTCCTCTTTATCATTAGGTTCAAAATGCTAAAATATAGTCTAAAAAAATCAATATTTTCTAGTTTATATTCAAATATCGTAAAAACCTATCGGAATAATAGTATTTGTCGGCATATTATAATTAGTCTTGATTTGAACGAATAATGGGGTTTACAGTTTTTTGGAAACCTAATTGTGTAAGGTACTGTAGTTTTTTTTTAATTCTAAAAAGTGGCTGAAAAGTGTTTATAGTATCGAGAGCAATTTTCTTAAATGTTAATCTTAAAAGAAAAAACTCAGTATGCAGTCATTATCAACAACCGCGAATTATATAGAATTGATATATGGGATGTCCATGGTAAATTCTTTTTCGTTTTGTTGAGTAGTGTTATCACTCTAAAATGGTATAACGATATTCTTTTATTTTTGGTAAGCAGTATATTGAAATATTTAAATTGTAGTTAGTTTACTTTATCTCTACAACGACTAAATATATTTTTAAAAATGAAAGGTATCTTAAAATATCTTAATATGCTAAAATGTCTGTCAATTTGTTGCATCATATTTATGCGTGAATAAATTCAATTCATTATTTTTGTGAATTTTTGCTACCATGGGAATAGCAGTACGCAAAAAACAGACGCCACAGTGAAGGCGAAAAAAAGTTTGTCAAAATATTTAAGTTTTATGTGTTTTTTTTTGTCATTGCGTGATAAATACTAATTAAATACATGGAAGACTACATAGTCGTGCACTATCGTACAATTCTTTCGAATATTCAGCCCAATCGAGGTTCCCGATGAACGGAAGGTCGTCGGATTGTTCTCCTTTCGACGGCAAATAACATTTAATCAAGTTTTCCGAGGAACGGGAAACATTTATAAAACAACGCAACATTGTTTTCCTCTCTATTTCGATATTAAATGCCAAAATTCGAAGTCAAAATTAAATTTGTTTTCAATTTTATTGATTGAACGTACTCTATTTGACATTTTAAAATGACTGCAAATACAAAACGAATGTAAATTTATTTTTTAATCTATTTTTTAAATGCTAACGACAGTAGGTACTTAAATAGTTAAATTTTCATAGCAATTTTAGCAAATATCCAACATCCAAGCCGTCGAAATAACTAATTTTTTAACTATTTGCACAATTTAAACTACTTTATTTCAGCAATAAATTACTAAAAATCTAAAATTTCATGTTTTCACATAAAAATAAAATGTGAGCAAATTTGACAGTAAATGTTCACACGACGGGAAACTCGATTGAAATGTTTCCGATGAAAATTTTCGAATATACGTCTGATAACTGTGAGTTGTCAATTTCGCCGGAAATGTCTCCCGACGCGTTTCTCGATTGGGCTGATTAATCAAAAAAATTCTTTAAACTAAATAAATTAAGATATCAACAAAATATAATGAAACTAATTTAGAGCCTTAATCGTGAACTGATAATAGTAAGTTTACCCTGTCATAACTCGACCAGATAATATTTGACATCATTGAATATTTATAATTAAATATGCATCAAATATCAATAAATATTGTATTCAATATACATATAATTTTTGGTTACATATCAGACTAATCAATTAATGAATTAAGTCGACTTTTCGACAAACCAACCGGTTTCCTCCCAAGTTTATATTTCGGTTCTAAAAAAATATTATTGAATAAAAAACCGAATTATTTTATTTCTGATTTATGTATGTTTATGGTTCGGATTTTAAAATAAAATGGTTTTAAACGGATATCAGGTTCGGTACAAGTTGAATCCTTGGCTTATTGGTAAAGCTAAATATTGTCTCAGGTCCTTCTTTCATGGGTTAATTTCGACGTTTTTGAAAGTTTTCTCATGAATAGAATAGTCAAAAAATGTAGTAGCAGAAATTAACTCTATTAAAGAAGACTTGATCTGTAAATCATGGAACTGATCGGTAAATAAACGATATGTATAAAGTTTCAATAAAAATATTTTTAAAAAAATTAAAAATTTAGAAATAAAAACATGACCGTTCCTATTATTTTGGGCATCATAGTATGTTGTAAATTCACGGTAACTATACACACACAGAAAAAAATATTCTTCATATTAATGAATTTCATTCTTTAAACAATGTTTCATTGTATTGAACAATAAATCATAATATTGATCACTACACAACATCAATATTATGAATTCATTACACTGCGCGGCAAAATTATAATTTTGACGTGGTGCAGCAAAAGTTGGTTCAAATATTGGATACATTTGTGGCGCTGATTCTGAAAATGGGATCAGTTTTGTCAACTTGGCTCTAGTTTTTGAGATATAGCCTCTTATTCAAATTCTCATTTTTTTCACTTATTTTAGTTTTAAAATTCCAACAAAAAATAATGTTATTTCAATGTTTTTGAATTTTTATTCGTACAATTTTTTTTTCGAAAATAATGTGTTTTTTTATTATTATTATTTATTTTTTTAAATTGATTTTTTTTTTTTGAAAAATTCGAAAAAAGATATATCAATGAATTCATTTTTAAATTTTAAAAATATGTATTAGTTTTCTCAAATTAAACGATTATAAAACAAAATATAAATCAAGCAAGCATTATTTAAAAATTTAATAACATAATACATAAATTTATTTACACAAATTTTTGTTGGTATATTTTATGTTTGAGTATACCGTATTGAACATTATTTACAATAAATTTTGAGTAAATGAACAAAATTTTCCATACGATGAATCTGGTAGTTGGTGAAAAATCATAATATTTATGATTAAAATAATCATATTTAACTTTTTGTTTCTGTGCATACACCATAATAATAATAGTAATAGTTTGGCGCTACAGTCATATAAGAACTCACCATTTTGAGCTGTGCGTGTTATATTTGTACACCCAGAAAAAACTTCGCTCAAATCCCATTAAAATTGGTCAATGGGTCAATTATTGATTTAATAGGATACAAAAAATAAATCTTTTCATATAAACTCAATGGCAATGTCATAGTATTTTCTAGTACTTAATGGTATTTTCCGATTCAAATAATAATTTATCCTATTGACTATTTTTAATAGTGAAAAACTATTATTTATATAGTATTTTTTTCTGGGTGTACTGAAAGTGGTGGGACCTACAGTTAAATGCCGAATCCGAATGGCGGGTGAGAGAGAGCCTTTCATAGGCAATGTTTTTACTCTCGTAGGTTTGCCATTTACTGCCGAGAGGTAGCACGGTATAGAAAAATGTTTCTATGGAAAGATGTGGCTCCAGTCCAGGCTTGAACCTGGGACCTTTCGGCTCGCAGTAGAACGCAGTAACGCTGAGCTACCGACCATAGATATTAATGACATTTATGATTAAGATAGATATTAATGATTAAGATATTATTTAAGACTATTATTAATTTCTAAATATCACATTATGTTTTGAAATATTAAAAGACTGTTATATACATTCGATATAAAATTTTTGAAAATTAGTAAATAAAAATAAGCTACAATATTATTTAATTTTTGTTTTGATAAATTAAACAGATTAATGAAATGCACAATTTTAATCTGAATACTAAAATGCTTTTTCATCTCAAAAAAAAAATATATATATATATAAATAGTTATTTATATATATATTTAACCAAAATTTCTAAGAATTAAAGATCAGTAGTGTATAGATCATTTTATTCAGTAAATATTCGTCGAATACCTTAAAATGTTAATAGTGTTTTTATATATCGTCGTTGTAGAGTGCAGACACATAAATTACACCCGATAAAAATATCCTCAAATCCCATATATTGGTCAATAGGACAATTATTGTTTTAATAGTATACAAAAAATAAATATTTCATATAAACTAAATGGCAATGTCATGGTATTTTCTAGTATTTAATGGTATTTTCCGAGTAAAATAATAATTTATCCTATTGACTAATTTTAATATTAAAAAACTATTATTTATATAGTATTTTTTTCTGGGTGTACATTTCAAAATAAGGCAAATCATTTGGTAAAATGTATTACCAAATGAGAATCTATCGAATGGCATTCTAATTTCTAAAAAACTTCAAATATTTTTTTATTTATAATATTAATCAATAACTTAAGACAAAAATATTTAAATTCGTTCGCTTTTCAATTTTTTATTTGAAATATGATCAGATGTTTTCTAGTAAAAATAGGTATAGAATATAAACAAAAATTTTTGTATATATTGGTTCTTTGTTTTTAAGTAGTTGAAAAGCAAAGAAATTCGCATCAAATTTTCCTCTCACATAAGACAAAAGAAAAACTAACAAATTGTGAAACTAAAAATAGCCTAAACATCTTGGCAAAGGCCTCCCTCATAATAGGTGCTCAACAAGAAGATCGTTGGAGTGGTGATGGCGAAGGCGGGCGAGATGATACAACGTGTTTCAATGTCACTGTCACGCTACAATGTGACTGAACGACACATAGTTGGGAAGAAGGCAGTAAAAGATAAAATTAGGGAAACTCTTCAAAATACCTAAATTGAATTTGCTAAAAAATGATGTTCTATTTACGCTAATGCACCCTATTAAAACATGATGGAGTTGATGCTGTTGGAGATAAGGAGAAGGGGTATAAGAGCGGGTCAAGGTCGTTGTGAATGAAAGCGATAACCTCACGCACACGCGCTTCTTTTTTTTAGTGCAACCCTCTTGAGATATATTTGTATCGACAAGTGGCGCTACTATGCAATTTCAAATGTGAACATCTAAAATTTTAAACAATTTTAAATTTTTTGTTAAATTAAATAAATAATTAATTAATGAAATTTAACTCCAGAACTATAATTTGTTGGCAGCGCGCCGCAGCAACTCAAACGTCCATGCGTAACCTGTATCTCACAGATACTCACCATAATGATCAAATGTAATTTATTGGATTTGTGGTGCGAAATCAGCCAAATAGTTTATTAATTTTTATAGTTGATTTTCGTGAAATTCAGATTTGAGTTTCGTCTCTGGAAAATGCACTACGCGATTTGTTTGACCGTGGTTGGTTGAACTTGAACGACGACTAGATTTGATTTTCACCGTCGTCGTGCCGTTTGCCGTTTCGTTCACTCAATGAATCGAACGTCGTACGTATCTCTGTATCTGTGGGATGTCTGCAAAGCTTTCACGCTTTAGTTTTTCTCACCCAACTGCAGCTTTACCTACGGCCCACAAGTCTGCGCAGAAATTTTGAAAATTTGTTTTTTGTTTTTTCGGATTTTGAACTTTTCACTGGTGTTTGTTTTTGTGTTGGAAAAAAGTAAAATTTTCTAAAATTGAATTTTTTATTCAAAACATCAGAGATTCGTGTGTTGCTGCGTTTGTATCCGATGGAGCGAAAGCTTTTCTGTCAAGTAGTAACGGCGGATAATATGTTGTGCTTGCCTAAAGCTTTTATCACTTATCGTGCTCTTTCTCTCTATGGTGGAAGTTTTCAAAGACCGCCACTCAGTTATTTGTGGGAAATTTATCGTCGGCTGCAATTTGTTTGTTATTTTTTAATTATATTGACGAATTTATGATTAGATTAATATTTAGCAAATGATTAAATTCTATGTTGTTATTGATTTTTTTATACAAGGTCAAAATTTCATATTTTTATCGTACCTCTTTGTTATGCGATCAGTACAACTATTTGCAAAAGAACTGGCTTCTGTAAAATATTTCCATAATTTTGTAGATTTATTTCGATTTTCGTATCTGAAAAATATGTACATTTTGACTTTCTTGGTTGAACTGTAGTTTACCGGCCACCTCACCAAATCTAAAAAAAACGATTTAAATAAAAAGAAAAATATTATTTTTAAAAATCGTTCGCAGAATTTTAAAATATACAAGTGTACATAAAATATTTGTTGATAATTTTTGAAATAAAACTAAATTTTCTTATTTATCCTCACTAGTTATGTCCCATAACAGTGGACAAATTATGCGAAACATTAATGATTTTTTTAAGTGGCCAAACTTAATTGGTTAAGCAAAAAAAAAAAAATTAAATTCAACTTATTATCAAAAAAAATGTTTAAAAAACCTACAAAAAAAAAATTACAAATATAGTCGAAGGGATGTCCAAACAAAATTCGACTTTTGGGTTGAAAGTGTTTCAGGAAATTAAAAGAAATTATATTATGAGGTATATTTGATAAAAATCGAGACTGGCCTAATAATTACGCTATACTGATATTAAAATGTCCATTACCATATAATTATTATTAGGATCGTAGGACATATCCTGTTTTAGTATTTTCGATGTCATTTGTTATGGTCTCCTAAGAATTCTTGACTGTTACAATAATTTTAGTTTTATAGCCGTATTCTGGCATTTTCATGACAAAGTCTAGTCATTGAAATGTTGTCATTCACCGTGTCATGTCTTTGTTATAAATAATTGTTACTGTATTCTACTTTAAACGTGACAAATTGTAACTCAACTCATTGGTGAAAAGCTTTTTTCAATATTAACTGTCAATAAATTAAAATTCCAATTGTTTACATTTTTTAAATTAAATATTGGAACATATTTCACGTGATATTTCCGCACTATTTTTAACAAAAGTGATTTACGCGACGTGCATTATGTTAATAGTGAGGTTCGGTCATTTCTGCAAGTCGAAAATATAATTACAATTGGGTAAAACATATTTCAATTCCAAATTCATAAGACTGAGTTTTCCATTTGAAAGTCGCAGAAAATCGAACCGCGAAAAAATCCGTTGATATATTTGCATCTCAAAGTGATAATATAGTACTAAAAACTACTAAAAACACATATTTTTAAGAATGAACCATGATACAAATATATACAGGTACGATCACTCTCTCATTTTTGTAAATGTTAACTTTAGGTGACACTAGGCAAGTTTTTTGAAGTTTAGTTTTAAAATCAAAACAAAATCGACAATTAAAAAAAATCTCATATAAAATTCTATAGAAATGAAAAATAAATATCAAGGTATGCTTTGAGATAACTTAAAAATGTTTACAAAAATTTTTATAATCAAAACAAAATATGAAAATTATTTTTCATATTTTCTTTGAACATAAATTTCAATTTTTGAAAATTTGAATTTGAATCAAAACAAAATATTTCAATATTTGTCAAAAAAAAACTTGCCTAGTGTCAGAGTGATCGTACCTGTAAATATTTGTATCATGAAATGAATTCCTTGTCATCTCCTCTGTGGTGACAAATTGTCATTGTTTTTATTGTCACTTTGATGCTAGAATACCATTTCGTGACAATTGTCACTCACCTCATTTTTATCATTACTTTGTCATTGTCATTGCTCGTTAGAATAGGGCTATTAATTTCAGGACTGATTTAATTTTACCGATTGCATTTGATTTAATTTTTATTAAACGATTGCATTTATTTATTACAATGATCTAATACAGTGGTTCCCAACCTTTTGTGTGTCGCGACCCCCTATTTATCTTCATATGTCTCCTGCGGCCTTTTTGAAATTATAAAATAGAGATCTGTTGATTACACTTTTCTACAAATTGAGGCTTTTTGGATTTGACCGAAATGTAACTTATAATTTCTAGTAGATTTCGGGCTCCTGATTCTTGTTGCATACTCAGAATTTTCCCCCGTCGACATTTTGCAAAAAATTGAGTCAAAATTGCAACTTGGTACTTTATATCGAAATTTACGCACGATTTCGATATGCTGCAGATGCAAACTTTATCACAAAAAAATATATAAACCTTTCCCAACGGATAATTGTCAAAAAAAATCTGTGTCCAGATTTAGTTTCAGAATGAAAATTTCAAATAATATTGAGATTTTTCTTGGAATGGAATTTGTAACAAATACAATGGAAATAGAAAAGAAATTTAATATTTTTTGCTCACGCTGACGATACATAACGAGAAACATAAATGGGAACCGGTTTCAATTGTATATCCGCTATCGGAACACTTTTAAAATGTATATGTGGGACTGAAATAAGAATCCTAAAATTTTTTTTTTAGGTTGAAACCGAAACCGCTTATATATAAATTTTTGAAACCAGAATTGGAATCGTTGCCCCAAAAGGTTGTTGTCACTGAATTCATTTGTAATTTTCTCAAATTCAATTGTGATAAATGACTCTCTCGACACAATTTTTAGGTAACACAAATTTCGAAGTAACCGAATCAGGAGACCGAAATCTTAATCATTTTCAACAAAAGATTCCAATCTTCGTCGCAAAGTTTGAATCATTTACACAGATATACATGATAGAATTCGTCGCAAAACCATAAAACATATTATTTTTCTCGTTAAAAAAAATTTCTTATATTCTGAAACTTAAAAAATAATATATGTATTTTCGTAAGTGAAAAAGTATATAATAGTTTTCTTAAAGGGGCGTCGATATGTTTAACTTTCATATTTAATTTTGTTTATAAAAATATAAAATTTTTGTTAAAAAAATGAATTTTATTTTTAAGTTTTTGAAAACTTTGGGACTATTGTATTAGATTAGTAAAAAAGAGGTACTCTGTGATGCAAATCGGTGAACGGACAGGACGATCTCTTTCCCATACCAACTACCCTCTTTGTTCTATTATTCCAGAATGAATTTAGAAATACGACCAATAAATAAATTATTTCTTAATCGAACTCACCGTAGTTTCTTAGCGTCGAAATGACATGTTTTTCTTTAGTGAAAATGCGGTGTGCCAAAAAATGACATATCAAACGTCATGCAAAGTAGAGAAAGAGAGGACTGCAAGTGTGATGCAGTCTACTACAATTCCTGCAAGCATTTTGCAACAAACATAATGGATAGAATTTGAACGATTTTGTTTGAAAATATTTATTGAAAACAATTTTAAATAAATTTTTCAAAATTAATTTATTTAATGAATTTAAACAGCTTATTTTGATCTCATTGATTTAAATTATTTTTTAAATCATTTGTTAAAATTATTTGAATATTACTATCATTCAAATTCCATTAAAAATCGTGGAATTTTTTAAATTTTACTTATTTTTTTGTACTTATTAAATATGATCAATTATCCAAATTGATTTTCTATGGTCATCGTTGTCGTTCTCCAGAGGACATGTCGTGACTTTGATCGAGACCTTTGCTTATCCAAATACACCATTTAATCCAGTAGTAAGTGGATGATTCAAATTCCTAATTAATCATAATCTTTTTGTCTAATCATAATATTTTTTAACAAATTTCTGTCAAACATTTTTTTATCTTCTTTTTTTTCATCTTTAAATGATGAAAATTCGCAACGGTCTGTTCGAATGCGAATGAAGATAAAATTATTTTCATCATCGTTGAGTACATTTACAGATAAGAATTATTACCATCCTTGCATCGAGATATTTATTATCATAAATAATATCACATCTTTAGTGAACGATGAGAACAAAAAAACAAATTATTTCAAACCTTGGTGCTCGCATATACTTTTTTTTATTTTACATTAATAATTCAGAAATTTTTCATTCATTTCTTTACTTAAATTACAACAGATTTATGTAGCGAATAAAAAAAATCAATGGTCTTTATATAAAAAAGACTTTTCGTTTAGCAGCTGATCAAATAAACAACTTAATTTAAAAAATAATATATGCGTTCGCAAATAAACAAAAGGCGCAGAATTTGTTTAAGAAAAAGAAGGAAAAAACCACAACAGCGAATGCGCAGCGTGAACCATTAATAAACTTAACAAATTAATTGCCGCACAGAAGCCAACCAGAACTCAACACAAGGCATAACTGAGCATTTAACAAATTGAAAATGAAAGAAATTTTGCAAATCGCTGCTTGTTCACGTGAAGAAATAGAGAAATGCCTGAATTTGCTTGGACGCACTGATGGACACCACCAGCAGCGGCAGCTTTCGCAGCTGTTGCGCATAGCACTTGGCGATCTCGTCGTGCGTAGGAAACGGCTGTTCGCACGGCAGCAAAACCACGCGATAGATTGGCGTCCGCGGTGCACTCTTCTTAAAGCCAGTATTGTGTAGATGCAGATCGAAGGAGATTTTGAAATCGCGACAGTGCGCGTGGTGCGCATATGCATTCGAGGGCGACAATTGAATTACATCGAGTTTTTCAAAGATCGCCTTAAATTTGAAATACTCTGGTTCGTTTTTGAGAAAATCCAAATAACTTTGCGCTGGTTCGATGGCATTGCACAAATTTTGCCAAAGCTTGTGGCGTTTGTTAGGTGTAGCAGACGTAGCCGCATCCAAAGGACGCTTCTGTGGCAACTGAATTTTGCGACTGAAGTCGACCAATGATGCTGCAGTTGTTGAGGTAGGCGGCTCTGGGGAAACGTTTTCTGTCGGTGCACGCAGGCGCTGTGTTATGGCCGTCATCGACTGTTGCACCTGGTTGTAGTCGGCACAGTTCGTAATGGCTGCAGGCGGCGCTTCTTGGTTCAGTGCCTGTTGCAGCGCTGCCCAAACGCAGTCGCTGGCGGTGGGCACCAACTCTTGTGCAATCGGCGCCGCGTTTTCATATTTTGCCAGTATGTAGCCGACGCGCATGAACCCTGAGTACAGCAGATATTCGTTGAATTTGGGTGAGGAAGCTTCTCCGAACAGCAGCAAATAGGCCTGCTCGACGGACAGCGACTGCTCATAGAGCTGCAGCTGCAGGCGTCCCTGAGTAAAAGAGTTGGCAGTATTAAAATATGATTTTTTTAAAGAGCCTCTATAATGCAAATACCAACTCCAGCAGAAATAGCGCCTCATAGTACGCCAAATACTCCTTGCCGCCGCGACTATATCCAAAGTGCTGGAATTTGCCCTCTTTGCGTAAAATTCGTACAGCTTCTTCAAGCGGATCCCACTCACCCAGAGAGTAGGCACCCAGGCGATCAATGCGTGGCCTGGAAATTTGCTGTTTCAGCTTTGCTGCAATTGTAGGAAATATTGCTTAAAAGGTTGGCATAAATTGTGTACTCAATACCATGGCAATGTCGCAGTTCCTGCGCCTCCGCAGCACTATCTGTGACCAATGTGCGCTTAAGACCTACACGTAACGGCTCAGTGTCCACATTGCGATATTTGATCAATTCTTCGGCGCTGTTGAATTAAAGAGCAATTAATGTATATTGATCATAAATCAGTTGTTTACCTTAATATCTTTGTGTTGGGTTTAATTTCAATTGTTTCATCAGTTTTTATAAATTCCATAGTTGTTTTTTTTAATGCTAAAATCTGCAGTAAACAAACATGAACAGCTGCTTTTGACAGTTATGATCTACGGCGAACCAAAGGTTTATACTATATCCAGGGTTGTCACATCTCATAAGTTTAAAAACTGAACTGCGGGCGAGTTCAAATTCTTGGTTCTTGTCATGGTTGGTTCTTGTCTTGTTCTTGTGTTTTTGGTTCTAGTCTCTGCTGTAAGTTCCAATTCTATTAATACCCACTTCACTCTTTCTGTATTTCGTCATGGGCTGTACGATTAATCGATTACTAAAATTATTAATCAATTTCCTGATTAGTTGATTAATCAAGATTTTCGATTCATCAGAAAATTGATTAATCAATTAATCAGAACATTGATTAATAAATTAATCAGGATTTTGATTAATTAAAATTGTGATTAAAAGATTAATCAGCATTTTGATTAATCAGAATTTCCGTTTTTTTGTGCCTTTTTTCCAATTTTTTCTAAAATGCGCCCCAAACATTTATTTTGTGCCCTTTATATATTTTCTCATCAAATACAGTGAATATGAATTATACACAACTTTACTTTTCTAAACCAACTTTTTTTTCCTTCAACCACCAGTTTTATATGGTTAAAATAGAAAAAATAGGGTGCGATCGGATCTATGGTGCCCAGAAAAATCGAAAACCGGTGCACCTACCTATTTGGTCATATAGTTACTCAAATGAAAGGTAATAATGTCAAATTTGTAATTATGTGGTTATTTTTTTGATCTAATAACATAGCGATTAGGATTTGTAATTATGTAAAAAAAAAAAATTTTAATTAAATGCTGACCGGGGATGCTTCCTTCTGGGTGTTACAAACGGGTACCAAACTGAATATACTCTTAGTGTAGGGTATAAAAATCGAAACTCGGTACACCTACCCATTTGTAAATATGGGTACGAAATGAATGGGAATTCTTCCGCGATTAAAATTTTGTAGTAATTTTCAGGATTCGTATACCCTAGTGACATATACACCACTTTGAATGGTTACTACACATATGTGTAGGGTATTTATAGTCGGCTTAGACCGACTATAATTTTGATAATCCTAACTATCATAATAACACCTACTATAAAATGTCCCTACTTTATCCCATGTGATCGAACATTCCCAACTGGTTTTATAGTGCCATCATTTTTTACAATTACTTTTTACATATAAATTTGAAAATGATAATTATTTTTGGTCTCTGATTTTAGGAAGGTATACATATCTCAGTACCCTTTGGAACCAAAATTCAATTTGTCTATCATATTAAAGGTGATAAATACCGACATCTCGTTTGTAAACTACTTCAGATATACACAATGAATATTTTCAGTTTTCAAGTCCGCATATTTCGGAAACCATAAATCCAAAATATTTTAATTTGTTTTTTTTTTTTTTTTAAGTACAACATTTATACCGTGTTTTGTACCATTAATTATTAAATAATTAATAAATTAATTTACAACAGTTTTTTTTTAATTTCAAAAAGACTGAAAACGTAAAAATCAAATTATAAATCGTCGTTATAGAACTAAAAGTCATCAAATAAATTTTGTTTCAAGATCGATTTTATGGCATTTTCAGCCATATACATTTGTTACCTTTCTAATCGAATAATCGTGGTTTTTCTTAGTTAACTAGTTTTAAAGAAAAACAATTATTAAAAATCACTATATACATTTTGAGATAAAATTATATAAGCAAATATCCATAAACATCAATCCCTATGTAGATATTTTACATTTAGTTTTCAGGTGAAAAAAAGTAAAATTTTCAGAGTTTTCCAATCTTGAAGGGGTATCTAAAACAGTAAGGAAAACCAAGGATTTCTGGTTAAGAGTTAATTTTGTTCATGCAAAAACTTTTTTTTTTGCTAATAACTTCTTCAATAATAGTTTGAAACAATCATAACCTTATAGCTCAGTGCCGATTGGACATACATTAAATCTATATTTTGTGAATATTTTATTTTTAATTATGAAAAATACACCAACACATCTAAAAATTTGAATTGTCGAACTTTTGTCGAATTTTCAAAAATTCTATTTGAACTTATAGTTTTACAACGAAGATATTAATGTGAGATATTTAATTATATACCATAATTTTAAAGTTCTTAATTATGCCCCCACCCTCAGAATATTATTTACATATCACAAATTTACGTCTTATATCCCCATAAATAAAAAAATGTATATAAAAATATAAAAAACTAATAAATAAAAATTAGAAGAGTGCACTAAGAAAACAAGATGTTTATGAAAGTTATGAAAGTCAACTATCCTTTTAAATTTGCGCCTTGTAGCAAATATTCAAACATCCCATAATTTTCTATAAAGTTGCAGCAAAACTATTCATATTTTTTAAATATGACATATATACAGATATATACGAGATGTTTGCCACAACAGCAATAAAAATTAAGATATTTACAGTTGACTGATAGCAAACATCCTGAGTTCTTGGACATTTGCAGCAAAACTGTATAGGTATTTTGACATTTGACTACATTAAAAAAGGAAAATGGCGTACTTTTTTCTTACGCTCGATTTATCCACAACAATTAAGTAAATAAAATGGTGTAAAAAAGTGCCAACTCAAATATAACATTTTATTTGGTAAAAGTAAAAATAAAATATCCAGGGATTTAAATTACCAACACGTAATGGAAAATATTTCTTTTCAGAATTTACTTTTATGACAGCATCGCCGGTCGGACTTGGTTCTTCAGCGAAGAAATCTCAAGTCGTTGTACAATTTTAACTTCCAGGGATTTATAAAGACGATGGCGATGTATAACCAGGATACTGTTTTAATTCTAGAATAAATAAAATTACATTTGATTCATTTTCTTTCAATTCAATAAAAAATACTCCGCGAATTCTAATGGAGTACCTTTTCCAAATATTCCTCAACTATCTTCCTATTTGTAAGAGGTTTAATTGGTGGTTGCTATAAATAATCGTAAATTTGAAAGATGGTTGCTAGCAATATTTATCGTATTTGACGGATATTTGAGAGATGGTTGTCTCAAAGACGATCTAAATAATTTGAAAATAACTTGATATTTAGGGCTGTGATATTTCTAGCAATCATCTTTGTTTTCTTAGTGTAAAAATGGTTGGATCACGCCTATATTTAAAATTTTCTAAGGCTAATATTTCATAGATTTGATTTTATTAATTAACGGCTAAAATGTCCAATATGAAAACCCGGGAAATAATGTAAAAAAATGTGGGCGGATCACTCCCATTTTTGGACCACATATTTTTAGGTGAATTTTTATAATACGTTTTAAATTTTATAGCTATACCTTGAATACTTTTCAAGTTATTAATTCTTAAAGAGTTATATAAAAGGGACTTGTATGGGAGGTGGGCGTGCCCGTCGACCGATTTGGCTCATTTTCAAACTCAGTTCCTACTTTTGGACCACATATTTTTAGGTGAATTTTTATAATACGTTTTAAATTTTATAGCTATACCTTGAATACTTTTCAAGTTATTAATTCTTAAAGAGTTATATAAAAGGGACTTGTATGGGAGGTGGGCGTGCCCGTCGACCGATTTGGCTCATTTTCAAACTCAGTTCCTACTTTTGGCTAAAATATAATAATACGAAATTTTATCGCATTCTGATAAGTATTTCTCAAGTTATTCTGTATTCGGACAGCAAGACGGGCAGACAGACAGACAAACAGACAGACAGACGGACATGGCTAAACGGACTCGGGTAGTGATGCTGATCAAGAATATATATATACTTTTCCATTTTAAACCGATTTTAATATATTAATAAGTTTTGCTAAGCTAAATGTGTTGGATCTTCAAAAAGTTACACAGTCTGGAAATATCTTGTGTAAATGTTGAGTTTTAATTACATAAGTAACTCAAGGTACGAAAATCCGAATTTGCACACAGAAGTGGATTAAAAAAAAAACTTTAAATGGTATAGAAATTCTGTAAATGAGGATATTATTTGTTATTCCATGCCCATCCAAAAATATAGGTCGGAATTTTTAACATCAGACCAAAACAGTATAAAACCTAAAAACCGGGAGCCAATATAGTTTAATTTCAACAGATGTGGCGTTCTTATATGGATTCTAGAAGTTTCCACAATTTTATTACACAAACCATCCATCTCTCGATCGCATCCATCTCTGTCTTAAACATTTCCACAGTACACGAACAATCTTGCGTCTCCTTTACTATTATTTATTGATTTCATTGAGATATTGAGATCAGCGCATTAAAACACATGAGTTCAAATGAGATGCCAATAGCATGCGTCATTCACGAAACGAGTAGAAGGTTCTCGAAACAAGTCGAAGCTTGTCGAAACGTGTCGAACTGATGCATGCAGTATATAAGGCCGCGCATCTGAGGCACTGTACTTCAGTTGTGATTTAATAGTGAACTAGTGCGTCTCGTGAGTGAACATTGTAAAGATAAATTGTAGTAATTCAGCAGTTGATGTAAGTGATTATTCTTTAAGTTGTTATTTAAATTAATAAAGTTAATTAATACTAGTTGAAATAATACTAGTTAAAACCAAATATAAGTGCGTTTTTATTTTGTACACAATTCAGCGATACGAACTCGTAGAACAGTTTTCCGTAGACTGAATAACAATATTTTCGTAATAATATATGTGATATAGCAATAAAAGACAATATTCAAAGAAAAGATTTATTTTATTTCGATTTCATTATTCGTTGTTTTACATTTAAGCGTTTTTATTCTCTCGTTACAGCAAATTACATCGACAAAAATTATGTTTTAATAGTAAAAAAAATAAATTTAGTATTAAGTTTCTTATAACTTATATATTTTTTACTAATTGGACTACTTGTGACAATTCTTTTGGATACTGTGGCCAAAAAAATGCAAGCTACCAGAAAATAATTTTGCCAGACGAGGGCGTGGTCACTTTGGATAGAATTAATCCAGGCATTTCGGGATCATCAATTTCGTTACTAAATGCAAATTAATAGATATTGAAACCATTAATAATAAATATATGAAATTAAACATATATAATAAAAATGAACAAAATAAAATAAATTAAAGTAAATGTTATGTGCGATTAAGTGGGACACGAAATGTGTGCATTTGGCAATATTAGGCCATTCATAAATGTTCGTAAAATGTTTAAAATGAGTAGATTTATGCTAGGTTTAATACTAAATTATATAAATTACATTCAGGGACAGAGACAAACTCAATATCAAACGATTTATGTGTGGAGGGCAACAATCAATAACGGTGCAAATATTTTTAATATTTTTTCAAAAAATACAATAAACTTAGAAATTAAAAAGAAATCAATTGAAATAAGTTACAGTTTAGCAATAAAAAAATAATAAATATTAATTGTGTAAAATAGAGCATATTTAAATAGTAGATGCCGATGGAAGGCTGTAAATTGTACAGGGTTTATTTTAATTAAAATATAAAAGTATTTAATTGCTAGATCTGGCATCCGCGCATGAAACCCCAGAATGCATTTGCAGTGTACACGGTGGTGGTGGTGATTTGATGATGGGATGCGTGGACGCACACGATTTCAGGCATAACGCACAACATGTAGTGGTAGTAGAAGTGGTAGAAGAAGAGGCTCGCTTATGGTCTACGAGAAGAAATGAAGAAAACAATAAAAATAAGAAAAAAACAAAACAAGTGAAAGTAAAATAAGGAAATTAGAAAAATATAAAATTTAATTTTAAATTAGTGTAAAGTATTGTAGGCGAAATGTGTGTAAATATGTGCAAAAATAAATATGCATCAATATGATGAAAAACTGATGAAAAATTGATGATTACATTAAAATACAATTTATTTCAATGTATATATAAAACATTAATTATTATTATGAATTTGTTCATTATTATGTTGAATTCTAGCAATAAACGGTTGTTCATCATATTGATGATTTTTGTTTATGTGTTAAATGGTTAATACACCCTATTACTCTATTTAAATGTTCCATATATAAATGAATAAAAAAGACAATATGAATATAAAAAAGTGTTTGAAAGAACCATTAAAATATAATCCATTCTTATCGATTTTCACTCATTCATCACATTGATATTTTGTAGTTACCAATATTACGAATTGTTCTTCAATACAATGAATCATGATTTGAAGAAGGAAATTTAATGTGAAGAATGCGTTTCATCATATTAATGAACAAGAACATAAAATACAACATATTTTACTTCAAATTGAAAAAAGATATTCATCAAACCAAATTTCAATCAAAATATTTATTTTTCGTTAATTTTTTACCGTACTTTTCAGTTCTCAAGTAGTTCTTGTATGTTATTTCTTATATAATGCTTGCTCGACATGCATAAATGTGTAATATGTTTATATATATTTATAATTCCAACATTATATTAATAAAAAGTTATATTTATAAAAAAATATAAAAAAAAAAAAATTAAAAAAAAAATTGTTTTGAAAAAAAAAATGTGTGTTATTTTATAAATTCAAATTAAAAAAACAAAAAAAAAAAATTCTTTTTTTTTAAATTCATAAAAAAATATTATATTCATAAATATTATGAACAAATTCATCAATATGCCGTTTCAAATTCATTGTATTGAATCTTTCGTTTTTCACTATGGTGTTCGATATTACGAATAATTTCATCTATATAATGAATGTATTCATCAATATCTCATTTAATGAACGCCATTATCAATATGATGAATCTAGTAGTTGGTGAAAAAATACATAATATTTATGACTAATTCATTATATTGATGATTTTTTTCTGTGTAGGTACCCTGCAAAACCATTTTGGCGATAATTTTTAAATTCGATAAAATAATGATAAATTTGCGATATAAGTTTTCAAAATTGAATTGTGTGTTCCTTATAATTTTTGTTAAAAAATAAAACTTTATGAACATATAAAATTTGTTTATCGAAAAGAAAACCATTTATGATATGATATCGATATCTATAAATATATGTATAAGAAATGACGATATCATACTAGACGCTATCGTTTTCGTGTCATTATAGATAATCGCAAACGACCACTTTGGCCTATAAACGATATATGCCAGAGTTTTTACGATACGAGTAATTTTTCGAAATCGGAACGTTTCAAATTTTTACAAAAATAAAATTGTATTTTCCATTAAAAAATAAACAATCAGTGAGACGATAATTTTTATATTCGATCGAACATTAATAACTTTCTAATAGAAAACTCAATACATTTTATAAGTGAACTATGTATTCTTCAGAATTTTGTAAAAAAAAAAAAATATATTTACTGAACATATAAATTTTGTTTATCTAAAAAAAAAACATGTTCGAAATTAATTCGATATCTATATCGAATAAAAAAACGATATCTATCTAGATAGCTTCGAAATTATCGTAAACTCTATCATTTTTGTATTATTACACAGTCTGCCATGTCGCGGAGACCTTCGATACCTTGAAGCTTTCTCGAATAACTTCAATAAAATGATTCGATCTCGTTGCTTTCTCGATTTTAATTTTTAAACATTTTCGTACATTCAAATTCTTTGAGAACATACGATATTTAAACATTTATCAAATCGATATCGTAATATACTTTAATCATTTTTGTTCTTCGATATCGTTCCGATTTCGAAAAACTTCTCGTATCGAGAAAACTCCGACAGAACGTTCCGGTATCTACCCAGTCTGCCATTCGTTTCGATATTGATGCGAGAACGATACGATATGTCGAAGAATTCGTACGATATCGAATCAGATTTCGGTCTATTATCGCATGCCAAAACGTACTAAATTGCACGCATAGATCGTTGCGACATATCGCAGTATTTTCGTAACGAGAATAATAACAATTCTGGTTCGATATCGCATTAAATAGTGCAATGATATCGAGATTTTCTCATTGACATTATTGACATAAATAAGTGCGTCATCAATATATGACATTCGCAATGACAAAATAAAACAAAAAAATAAAATACTAAATCTATTTTACCAAGCATCTTTAACTAACTATTTTATCTCTCCCTCACTTATCATGCCCTCATCAGTCCATCTTCTGAATCGATTGCATCGACAAAACTCCTAACAACCTCCTTTTCAGTGTTAGAATCAGCTGTCATTTGCTTATACTGTTAACTGTGCTTTTTCTGTATATTGAAATGTTTAAATTTTATATAAACGAAAACATGTTCGAAATACAGTCAACGAACTCAGTCATTGTTTTCATTTTAAAATTTTTGAATACAAATTTTTTGACATCAAAAATAAAAATAAATAAAAACAAACAAACGGAAAGCACACTACGTTTTGAAATTTATTTTAAATAAAATAAAGTGAAATAAAACCAAATATATTTTCAAATCAATTGCATACATGCAGATCAAATTATAACAATATTTTCTATACGCCATAGCTATTTTTTAAGTTAATAATAACGTTAAATAAAATATGTTTCTAAGTTATTGTAATAATTTCATGTCCTCATGTCCTGTAAGTAGGTGCACAGAATATTTGAGCAAACAATATATTATGCAAAATTTGAGAGGCAGTTTTGGTTTATGCAGATAAAATGCACCATAAACCCAATATATCGTCTTTTTTATAACTGTTGGTCCAAAGGAAAATTTCTACAGTCCATATTGAAGACATTTGCAATATTCTGCAATTGTTATTGAAATTATTGTTCGAAAAAATATTGCTATATCGATATTTAAAATGTAAAAATATCGAATCTTGTCATACAATTTTTTTGTACGAGAAATTTTAAACTTAGTTGCGATAAAGCAACGAGATTGAACGTTTTTATCGAAGTTAGTACGAGAAAGCCTCGAGGTATCGAAGTGCTCCGAGACGTGGCAGACTGGGTACCAACCATCTAGGTCCGATATCGTGGGATTTCTCCATCTACTCGCAATGATCTCGTAACGATATCGATACGAATGGCATACTGGGTATAAATGATCGATAAATATAATTTTCTTATCTTTTGGTTTGCTGGGTAATAATTGAATTATTCACTAAAATCCTCTAACCTTTTTCTTTTCACTCAAATGTTAATTTTGACTAAAAATTCAATTCTTTAAATAATATCAAATTATTAAATAAATTAATTATTTTAACTAAAAATTTTATATACCCAGTTTGCCATATCTCGGCGTTCTTCGATGATCGAAGTTTGTTCGAACTACACAAAAAAAAATATCACAAAAATTTCCACCAACTACCAGTATTCATCATATTGATGATTTCATTCATTGAACTAAAGTCGTATTTTTGCAATGTTTTTCACTTTTAATATTTTATATAACATCAAATTTCAAAAAAACAATTGTCTCCATTTACACATTTAAGTATTTATAATATTTATAAGATTTATGATATTTAAATTAATTTGGTTTGATGAGCAAAATTCATCAATATGATGTACATTATTCATAAATATGATGAAATGGAGTCTTCGCATAATTAGCAATTAAATATTATAACTCGTATAAGAATTATAAATACATAAATGTGTAAATGGAGACAAATTTGAGTTTAGGATTTGATGTTAAAAAAAATATTGAAAATGTAAAACATTTAAAAAATACGATTTTAGTTCAATGAATGAAATCATCAATGTGATGAATACTGGTAGTTGGTGAAATTTTTGGTGATATTTGTTTGTGTGTAACTGCGATAAAAAAATTCCATCTCGTTGCTTTATCACTACTATTTTTATACCCTACACCTATGAGGTACAGGGTATATTAACTTTGTGCATATATTGTAACGCCCCTTAGGAGGCGTGTCCGGTATGGAAAAGTATATATATTCTTGATCAGCATCACTACCCGAGTCCGTTTAGCCATGTCCGTCTGTCTGTCTGTCTGTCCGTCTTGCTGTCTTGCTGTCTTGCTGTCCGAATACAGAATAACTTGAGAAATACTGATCAGAATGCGATGAAATTTCGACTCAATATATTTTAGCCAAAAGTAGGAATTGAGTTTGAAAATGAGCCAAATCGGTCAACGGACACGCCCACCTCCCATACAAGTCACTTTTATATAACTCTTTCGGAACTAATAACTCGAAAAGTATTCAAGGTATAGTTATAAATTTAAAACATATTGTTATAATTCACCTATAAATATGTGGTACAAAAATGGGCGTGATCCGCCCACTTTTTTTTTTCATTATTTCCCGGGTTTTCATAGTGAAATTTTGACCCGTAAATTATTAAAATCAAATCTATGAAATATTAGACTTTCAAATTTTAAATATAGGCGTGGTCCGCCCAATTATATTTTAAATTTTTTTTTTTTTAGTTTATTTATACTTTTTATATAAATTTTTTAATTTATGGGGATATAAGACGTAAATTTCTGATTTATGAATAATATTCTGAGGGTGGGGAAGTTCAGCATAATTAAAAACTTTAAAATTAAGGTATGCAATTATATATCCAACATTGATATCCCCACCAAAGGTGTAGGGTATTCCATAGTCGGGCCCGACCGACTATAAAAATCCGCCCCATGTGACCGAACTCACCCATGTGACCTAACTTTCCCAACTCGTTTTTTTATTTTGTCGTTCAATAAAATTTGAGACAAAGATACGACATTTAAATATTTATCACATCGATATCGCAATGTTTTTCGAATCAATCTCGATATTCAATGCGATATATGTAGATCTAGAATCGTTTTTTTTCTAGTTTCAAATACACTTCATTATCTCGTTACGATATCTGCGTACATCATAGAACGAATTGTAAAATATTATAGATACGAAATCATAATCGATATTAGATGAGATACAGTCTCGCAGCATGAGAGACAGTCTCGAGACAGTTTCGCAGCGATATCAAATCGAATGGTAGACTGATCGAAATGGATCTGTAGCGCGATTTCGTAACTCCATAACTCGCTTGCGAAAGCGATCGTTATGAAAAAAGTGATTCCCGAACTTTCAATGCATTGTGTGAAGACAAATTAATTCGGCAAGATTTTTAACAATAAAAATCGTTCAAATCGTTGAAAAGTAAGCTGACTAACAACCAAAAAATTGTCAACGCTATCGTATCGACAATTTTCTGTAAATTCTTAACGATGACGATAATTATTATAGCGAACTGTGTACCTCCTAAACATACTTGTCGTTAATTTTAGTTAACGATATCGATTTTTGTTAGGGAATCGCGATACTGAATACATCTTAGAACGAATTGCAATATGATATAGATACGAGAATCGTAATCGAGATGGAACGAATTCTCCGACATTTCTAAGCGATGTCGAATCGAATGACGTACTGGAATATGATTGGCATATATCGTAACGAGATTTCTTCGAAAAATAATGCGATATTGTTGTGATAAACATTTATATATCGTATCCAGTCATAAAATTTGAATGTTCGAGACATTTTAAACAATTAAAAGCGAGCATTACGAGATCGAACTTTTTTTTATCAAGGATAACTTCGAGGAGTCAAACACTTGGATTGGTTGCTACAAATAATACTTTTCTATGTTTTACAATTCAGTTTTAAAGTCTTATGCTAATTTTTCGAATAATACTAAAACTTGTACAATAGGTTAGAAAACTAAAAAGTTTGCTGTAAGAATTAAATTCATTTGACTAAAGCGAAAGTGCTACAAATTGGTTAATGGGACTGTCATATTTAATTGGCACAGATCAAAGTGTTTTAAATTTCGTCTAAATTGGTTGTATGCCGAACTACAAGCTATATTTTGACTTTTAGAAATGATTTAACATTTGAGAGTACCGAATAAGTTGGTTGGAGAAAGGTGTTGATTGCCACAACAACATTTTTTACATAGAAAACTATGGACCATAACTATAGCCAAATTAAGTTGGACCTACACCCAGAAAAAAATTCCCTCAAATCCCATTAAAATTGGTCAATAGGACAATTATTGATTTAATAGTATACAAAAAATAAAAATGTTCATATAAACTCAATGGCAATGTCATGGTATTTTCTTGTATTTAATGGTATTTTCCGATTAAAATAATAATTTATCCTATTGAATATTTTTAATAGTAAAAAACTATTATTTATATAGTATTTTTTTCTGGGTGTACAATTTATAAAAGACATTTTTGAAAGTTTTCCTATGAAAATAACTGTCAAAAAGCTGTATATAAAAATAAATTCCAGTTTAAAATTGAACTATAATCAATTTTAAACTTGACTTTAGAATTACAATAAGCGAGATGACTCCAATCAGTAACATCATTTGAAAATACTTAACGTAAATTCTTAAACGTTTGCGGCAAATATATTATTCATAACTTTATAGTTTCAAAATGAATTTGATATTTAATTTATAATTTTAATTATATAATGATAATAAAATGCATTTTAAAAATTATAAAATTCATTAATGTTGTTTGCAATAATAACAATAATATGTTTGCCGCAAAATAATCGAATGTATATTCTCCTCGGTTAGTTAAATTGTTTGAACATGATTTTGAAATTATATTAACTATGCGACAAATTCAAATTTGCATATGAAAGAACAGAATAATGCATGCAATATATATAAAAAAAAGCGTCAAAATAATTGGACACACAAATAATACAATAGAGGACGAAACATATACAAAAAAAAAAGGTCGTCAAATTTCAAAACGTTTCACAGAACAACCACATTAAACGTAGTCGAAATCAGGTTCCAATTTTCGACACGTTCCATTTAAACTATTCACAAATACATGAAGAAATTAAAAAAGTTTTTTTTTTTATTTTATTCCAATAAACTCTTGTTTTTATTTAAAGCCAATATTTATTGAAGTTATCATTTTATTTTTAATAATTAAGTTAAACATTATAAATATGTTCTGCATTAAAATAATATAGTACAGCAATTTTAAGTGGTTAATTAAATATTAATAAAAAATATCACTATTACAAAATAATTTTCAAAGTAATATTTGCAAACATTTCTTAACAATTTTTCTTTCACAAAATTTGGACGGTACAAATTACAAAAAAAAAGAATAGTCAATTTCTGCGAATATATTTCACATACACATTTTTTGAATAAAAATTTTACAAAGCAGTCAAATAATATTAAAATGTAAAATATATTTTTGATTAATAGATTTACTTTTATTTATTTTTGATTTTTTTTTGGCTAATCACAAGGCAAATAGATCTGGCAACGCGTTGAAATTTCGACTCAAAGTTGTGACGCTTTTACAACGGGTACCGGTTACATGGTTACTTGGAAAATGGTAGTAGAAAAGCGTAGTTTTTGCAATAAAGAAAAGCAATGAGCAGCCGCCATATAGTAGGTAGTTAGTAGTAATTGATTTTTAAGGCACAGCAACAGTTACTGAAATTGCAGCAAAGCTTTACCAGAAACGTATACCATATTTTGTGAGTGTAGGGTGTGGTAGTAATGCTTAAAATTTGTATATAGATTATGAAAAAGTAGAGATAGTACATTTATGCTTGGAATGATTTGTTTGGACACTTCGAACTACTCAGAGGACAATGATGTTGAAAATGTTTCAAATGCATGAGATTCAATGGTATTGAATAAAAAACTACTGTCGTTTAAGTGATGTGCAAAATAATTGTTCACTTATATCTTAAATATATACTATGTATATTAGTAATAGCTATATTTATAAAAAAAATATATGTTTTAAAAAGCTTTGAGGCACTTTTGTGTTTTTTTTTAATATTGTAAAGTTTTGAGGCACATTTATGTATTTTATTATTTGTACTTTCATATTTGAATGTGCGTGTCAGGCGAACGATTTACAGACGGACTAAATGAAGCGTGTGAAGTTTATTTAATGTAAACGTATTAATTAAATTCATTGATGAATATAATAAAAAAGAGTTATCAGATCTGTATCCAAAATATGTAAATAAATATTCTCATTAATGAATGTATTCAAACTAAGATCATTTATAAATTATGCATATCTTCTAATAATTTTATCGTTTTAATAGTTTCAGACATCCAAGCACTATTCTTAGTAGAACTTAAATAAAACATTATATTAAAACTGGCCTAATTTTAAATAACTTAATACTTATTTCATTTGATAGGTTTTTCTACTGCAATAATTCACAAACTCTTCTAAGCTTCCGCCTCTGCAAATGTCGCTTTTTTACCTGGTCTTCCTATAGTTTATTTTTAACTAATCGTTTCTTCTACTTCACTAGGCAACTAAATTTAAAATAAATTCTTCGGATTTTGCACAACACTAACAGCTGCTCATCAGTGAGAGAGTGGACGAAGGAGACAGAGATGTGAGAGATTAAATGGTAAAGACAGTGAGAGAGAGAGAGCAAACTTTTAAACACGATATTGTATGAAATGTTAAACAATGGCGACATAGTACAGCGAGAAAGGAATTCAATTGGTTTGTTGTGTGTTGTTCTAGTATTTGATGTTTGTTGTTGTGATGCTTACTTTTTGATGAGCGAGCGAACTTTTTTCAAAGTTCGATTGAATAATGTTTTATTGTTTGGATTTGTGTTGTTTGTTCCCAGTGAGGACGATGACGTTGTGTTGTGATTATGTTGCGGCTGGAGGTGTTGGTGGCTGTTGCTCTTCGTGCTGTTGCTACTGGCTCTGCAAGAATGCCCGCGCGTCGGCGCTACAGACACTGATGCCGCCCGCTCCTTCGCGATGCTGCTGCTCAACAACGACTGCACATCCTCGTGGTCGTCCTCCGCAGAGCTGACGCCTTCCGGACTTTGACGCGTCGTCGCATTGTTGCGCAATGCCGTCACACGCTCTGGAGTGTTTGACTTGGATTCGCGTTGGGAAGAGCACCGCTGCGCAAACGGCTGCGTGCGCACTCCACGCTTTAGATCGGGTGTCAGTGGCGTTGCAAGATTCTGCATGCTTTGCGTGCCGTCTGTGGGCTCAATGGGCGCCACAATCTCCTGTAGCGTCTGGTCGTCGAGAAAGTAATCGAGACTGCGCGACTTGCGATGGTGCTGTGTCGTGGGCGGCGGCATAAGCGTTTTATCGCGATGCGTTACCACAACGTTAATGTTAGTGGCATCATCTTCGCTGTCGTTGGCGAGCAGCGTGCGCGTCGATTCGCTGCATTCGCTGGCGTTTGTTAGCGCTGTGCTGCCGGCAGCAACGAGCGCCGCTACTTCTGCGATGCGTTTGTTTTCGCTCTGATCGTCATTATCTAGAAAACCGTCGACGCTGTGACTACGAAAGCTCGACGCCGCCGCAGACAAGGGCGACGTTGATGTCGCGTGTGCTTTACTGCTGTCGTTGCAGATACCGACCGCGGAACTGCGACGCGGCGGTCGATACGCGAGCGGCGACACGTTCTGCATGGATCCACCCACGGGCAGTGCCTTGTGTGGCAGCGGCTGCGTGCGGTACGGCGGTAGCATATTACGCTTCGAACCTCGTCCGAAGGCGCTCAGTTGGTTCCCGCTGACAGCCGATCCCAACACTCCACCTCCTCCAACTCCTCCGCCGATGCGTTGCCGTGCCGGTGACGAGGACTGACGGTATCTATTTGCCTGGTGATTAGCTGCTAGTTTGTGATTAGTGTTAATTAAATTATTATAATTATCATTATTATCTTTATAAATAGTTATTATGTCTGATTTTGAGTTGGGGTGATTAAAATCGCTATGTTTACAATTAGAATTACGAGTAGATTTAATTAATTTAGAATTTAAATGATTAGAACGAGAAAAAGAAGAAGAGCTACAAGAAGGTTTATTCGAAGGATTCGCATTCGAATTCGAACTGATCGAACAAGAAATACAATTAGCATAGATCTGGGGGCAATCCAGTCAATCAACACTGGACCGCCCCGTTGTCGTCTGTATTGTAGTTGTTGTGTTTTGAGGCCCACCTTGTCCGCCACCATTTGAAGATCCACCGCCGCACGCGCTGCCCGCACTGCTTGCGCCACCGACAACACTACTTCCGCCGCCGCCCACACTGTTCTGATAGTCCGAGTCGTTGCTGTGCATTCTTTGGTATGTCACAGACGCCGATCCGGGTGTGCTCGGGGTCATGGTAATGAGGCGATCGACATTCTTCTCTCCGCGCATGAATCTGGAAGTTTAAAGAGACATAGTTAATATCGAAACTGAGTGAATAAACCGAGAAATGTTCTTTCTTTAGAATTCTCACCTTTCTAGTTTATCGATGCACGCATCCTGATAATCATGTATCCACGTGACACCATTAAAATGACAAACACTACGCATATCGTCCGGTAGCCTCTCGGTTTCTGGCCAGTGGAACTGCTGATCAATTATCGGAATAATATTGCAACCTGAATTGAGAGCAGCCACAATTTCCTGCCAAATAGAAGCAAACAGAATATTAAATCTATTGTATTCATTAAAAATACACGGTTATAACTTACGCGATGAACCCAATCTTTGCCATCATAGTCATCCACACAACGTTGGAGAGCATTTGGAGTTAATACTAGAACGAAATTCTTTGCCTGACGAATACTGTTTAGCAGTCCATTGTCGAATTTGCCTGCTTCCAAGCGCTCAACATCAATGAACACGGAGAAACCACGCAGTTGCAAATGTACCTAAAACAAGGGCAGAAGATGTTAAGCAAAATATCCATGGTGGTCATTCGTAAATGCAAACTCACCTTTAGCAAACTCGCCAATTGCGATCCGTTGGATCTTCTGTAGCTGACAAAGACATCCAGCGTCTTTGCCATGTTTTCCTCCGAGGAGCTAGGCAGCGAGTTCTCCAGATTTTTAACGGCATTCAGGATTCGTAACCTGTGTATTGAGTTCTTGATGCCACACTCTGCAATGAGCATATCCTCATTCAGCTGTGGCAGCGACATCTTATCAATGCCTGCATGCAACATTGAATATGTGTAGGTACAATATTCGGGCCCGATCTCGGACAAGAATTGATGCATTCTCGCGGAGTCTTTCGAAGAATAGTCGGCCATTTTTTTGAGATTAAGTAGTTCGCGTTCGAAACGTTTTAACAGGATGCCGTTTGAGATACCGATGTCGTCGCGCAGATTTTCCTCGTTGAGCTTCAGCAGCAAATCGCCATCGACTTGTGACTCTTGGAACATGTTTTCAAATTGTCCAAATCCGATTTGCTTCACCCACTCTTGCACGTCTTCTACAGACCAGAGTGGTACTTGCTGTGACAGTTTGTGCGGCACGGTTTCGCCGATCAGACGCAATGCTTGCGCTGCAAATTTGGAGGCAATGGCATTCGGACAACTCGCAACAGTCTTCAGTGCTTCTATGGCACCGATTTCGCGGAATATCTCTGTGTTACCCTGTTCTCGCTTAATACCCGCTTCCATGCAAAAGTGGAAGGCTGCCAAGTTGCGTGCCTCCTCGCGATTTGAGCTGAGCACTGGCACGAGACGTTGCAGCCAGTGTTTGCTTTGGCCATGCGCATGCGCCAGATTCGACTTGGCAAATTGTGACGGATCGTGTGATGTTACAAAGGGCTCGACCAGATCCAAGGTTCCAGACTTGAGCACCTCTGCTTCGATTTCCTTGTTGGCGACCAGTACTGCAATAGCTAAGCAAGCGTAGTATTTGATGTTATCATCGTCATGGAAGGCCAGCGGAAACAGCCACATGGGCACCTTGCGATAGATCATTGCTTCCTGGTTCTCGGCACCGCCGTACAATGATAGATTGGCAAGTGCGCTAGCACAATGCCGCAACGTCTCTACATCACTAGTACGGCATTCGAATAGTACGGCATCGAGACCACCCAACTTTATGACATCCGAACAAGTGCCCTCTGAGTGTTTGAAAAGATGCTCCAGTATACCCGTGCCCACGCGGGAGTGTTTTGTGTTGGTGTTCTTCGTGCATACACATGCAACATTCACGACCTTGTCCAGGCCATTGTCCACGACATGCGTGCGATTCTCTGTGGTCAGACACTGTTCGAGCAACTGCGCCGACGAGAACTGTATGGCCATATCGCTCTGAACGCAATTCTTCATCAACAGGTCCAAACCACCGCTTTGCCGCAATGAATTACACAAGCTGTAGCCTAACTCGTGACCATGTGTCGGCACTGCCCAGGCACGCTGTATAACCTCGTTGATTTTATCCAGGTACAGCCGAGACAATTTTAAACCCTCTGGAGCAGCTTTTGTATCCTGCAGTGTACTCACGAACGTAGTCAACACGTTGGAGTACTTGTTGATGGCCTGTTCTATCTCACGCGGACAACTCGTCGAAGTCAGTGCCTTTAGGTCGTCCAAACGCATTTCGGACAATTTCGGCAAGTGTCCATTGGTAGCAGACATCTGGGAGGAGGAAGAGATCATGCTGCTGCCCGAGCTGGAGACGCCCTTGTGTGTCATGGTATAGTTGGACTGTGAGGCGGAGGAAACATGCTTCTCTTGACTAATGATGCCATTGGAAGTCATCGTTTGGGATTGCTGTGACTGTGAGATGGCTTTCTTGTCGGCTGAGAAGGTGTCGCTTTGGACTTTAATACTTGCGGCGGCAACATTGTTGCTAGCTTGTTGGGTGACATCGCCAGCGCGCAAAGAGAGAGCTTCCTGCAAAGAGAAGAGAAAACGAATGTGCATATAAAAAACTGATACTTGGAGGAGTGAAATCAGGGAAACAAGAAACGGTTATAGTAAAATCTCTGTCTAATATGTAATAGGTCTTGAAACAAATCTAATTATGTTAAATGATATTGGTATTTCTAGGAAAGAAAACTTAAAAGTCAAGCCTTGACCAAATCGAATCTAGCTTTTGCCGAAACGAGCCACGTATTAATTAGATGCTTTCTGATAAGTGATAACGGTAGGATTCTTTATTTTAAATTATATTAAAAGGTCATAGTTCTGACGTTTTTAAATGTGACCAACCGGCAATGGGAATATGAAAGGAGGGAAGTCCAGAAAGAATTGTTAAAAAAGGGAAAGCTTAACAATGTATAAATCTCTTGTTAAGGAGTACCTTATTTTGCTCAACTTCGATGGGTATTTCGCGTATATTTGTGTTATTGGTGTGATTATTGGTGTGATTGTGACCGGAGATGGAAGTAGTGTTTGTGGTGGTGGGAGTAGTGTTGATGGCTGCGGCATTGGTGAAGTGCTGTAATGGTGGAGAGGAATGTTTACGCGAAGAACGCGACGCAGAGGCGGACGACGACGATGATGAAGAAGAAGCGGCGGTGGCGGACATTCTGGCACCTCCTGCGGCGGAGGCTTGGGCGGCGGACGTAGAACATGAGGATTTAGAAGATGAACCGGATGCGGAGGAAGATGTCGACGATGACATTGATGACGACGCTGTTGTCGTTGCGGCGGCAGACATCATAGTGGGACCCGGTGTGCCAGCAATAACATGTATGGGTTGAGGTGGCGGCGATAACGGACAATTCGGACCGAAACGACTGAGCGGTGTGGCACCACTGCACGCGCTGCCATTGGGTGGCGGTGAGAGCGGCATTTCGACGATAGGACTCGGCGAACGCGTGTGTACGAAATCGGACTGACCGCTTGAACGAAAGATGCCCTTGCGTATGTTCCACGGTGCTTTGCCAGACATACTGTTGCACGATAAAATGTTCACCTTCTAGATGCTTTATTGTTGGATAATTTAGTGAATTTCACGTTTATTTTCAGATGCAAATTTTTCAATGTCAACCGTAACGTTTAAAACGATATTCCGCCCGCGCAATAATTCTTTTTTGTTTTTAAAGAAACACTTTCAGCATATTTTAAAACAAAAAACACAAAATATTAAAACACTTATTCAACGTAGACAAAACAGCGTGTGTGCGAGACTTTGTTGGAAAAGTTTTTCTTTATAGGATTTTTATTTCATTCAGCAGCAGATTAACTACAGATTTGCTTTATATAGGGGGTTTGTTCGCATACACGTCGGAATTGTTTACACAAACTTATGAAACGAGTGAACTCGGGGCCGTATGAGGCGCTAAATGAACTTGACGAAATTTGACGAAACTCGACGAAAGTTCAAGACGTTGAAAATAATTAACACCAAATGGATTTGCACTTGTGAATATTGACATAAACAATTTTTTAGCACAGAATTAACGAAACTTAACGAAGAAACTACACGGAGACAAATATTATGCAGTTTTGCTCACATATGTGCGAAACTGGTAGCTCATTGTGGCGTTTGATAATTCAAATTTGATGTTTGTTAGGTTTTAAATTCGGTTAAGCGCAGTAATAATAGTTTCGTTCAGTTTTTGAATACTTTAAAAATGTTGCTATAAATCTTTAAAACTTTTCAAAATTCATTTAAGCAATGTTTTCATTTTCTTTTAAAATTCTTTGTTTTTATAAATATTTCAAATTCAAAACATTAACGACGCGACGTTGTCGAAGGTCGAACGAGGTAGTTTATTTTAATGCCTGTTGTTTTAATTCCGCAACATTGAATTTGGTTTATAAATAATAAATTATTTAGAAACATCTATATATTCTATTAAAATATGCGTTGTTGTTTTATTTTTTATTTTTATTTATTTTTTTGATTTATTTTACGAAACCGTGGCAAGCGTTCGTCCATCCGTGTGTGGACGGCCAGCGTTTGTCTAGCGATCGTTGAGAACTGAATCGAAAATGATTTGCAAAATAATTTCAGCACGATTTTTCAAAATTTTATTGTAAACTACTACAAGGAGAGAGTGCCGGAGAGAGTTACTTAAAGAGACTGCATTGATTAAATCGTGCTGTAGTCGGAGAAGAACTCAATCACTAACTCTCTCTCTTGATCTCGTGCTCTTTCTCTATGATTATTTAACGATATTTACAGCACTTGAACTTTCTGATCGATGTTTGTATTTGAATACTAAAAATTGTTGTCACTTGTTGTGAGTGTTGCCAACAGTTCCGGCAAATGTTTGTGTATTGGGGGTGAGGATCAAGGAGAGATTTAATTTAACGCATTATACAAAAGTTGCGCGATAATGAACTTGACGAAAGAAGCGCTATTTATATAGATATATTTTTATTTTAAGTGATTAAATGAAAAGTGTTTTGTATCAAGTAACGTTAAATTTAAATTACGATTTTAGTATTTTACACCGAAGAAAATACAAATCAGTTTTGTACCTAAAACTATCGATCAAATTTAGACACTTGATATATTTTAAACGGAAGTTTGTAACTCTTTCAAGTCTTAACTGAGATCAAAAAAAAAAAATGTCACTACGATTTTATTACTGCATAATATATGTTATTTATAACATTATGAATCTGATGAGTTTTTGTATTTCCCGGGAAATATTGCGCTGTAATAATGTATTATGTAAAACTATAGAAACTGGGGCTTTGATAACCACATTTATTGATATCAATTTACATTAGTTATGCCTTTTTTAAAATATGATTTATATGAAATTTGCAAGTCGAACCACACAATATGATTAATATTTAATTTACAATTATAAAATGACGTCGTTTTTATAGTTTTATATGTCGACTTTTCACGTTTTTACATTTCTTTTTTATTAAATATTTTTGCATTTTTTTTGTTTCACCCGCACAACTACTACATATGTATTTGACGAACAACATCGAGATCGAGAAAAACTGCGCGCTATAAAAAACAAATGATGTCAGATGACGAGAGCCAGTACAACTGAGAGTAGAATTCGGCGAGTTTGTTTAATTTTAATAATGTCATGTATATTATTATTTTGGTTTTTGAAAATTAATTTGGCGCAATGCCAATACATGTCGACTGCCTGTTGCGTCAACACGATGTCATGATATTAAGAAAAGTCCAGCAAACGTCATTATAAACAAAACATTTTGAATGAATTACTTAATACAATCTAATAAAACTTGAAATGATTTCACTCAAAAAATTGCATGCCTAAAATAAATGAACAAATTTGTATATTTTACGAAAATATTCTTGTAAATGATTTAAAATATAAATAGTACAAATGAACGTACGTATTTTAGTGGTTAGTGCATTGGACTGTGAGCAGAAACGTTGCGGGTTCGAACCCCCGCGACTGTTAGATCAAATATAGAAACATTTTTACTACGCTACCATTTGACAGACAATGGCATTCCTTCGAGTGTACAAAAACACAACCCACCACTTGGCGTCGAAACAAAACTTTAGTTCTCATCATTTACAGAAAAATATAACACGCACCAATTAAATGCTGAAGGAGGATCGACCTATGTTATTCAGATTATTATTAATTATGAGATTTGTCAAATATTTCGTAATTTTTCGAATTATATCGATAATATTTTGTTTATAATTAAAATATTATAGAACATTTTATACAATGAAGCTAAATATATATTTTCTCAAATGGTTATGGTAATCCAAGGGGATATGTCTTGGAGATTTCCGAAACTTCGAAAATTTCTCAAACTAACTTTGATAATAAGTTCGAATTCTTAGGTTTATCGCATCAAATTATAGAAATTTCCCGTATATTCAAATATTATGACAATACGCGGTATTTAAACATTTATAACATTGATTGGGTAATGCTTTTCGAAGCAATCTCGAACTTTGATTATTTTTCTTTTCGATATTGATTTGATTTCGAAAAATTTTGTACCGAGAAAACTCCTATCATGTATGTAGGTCTATTGTGACTCTCAACTACGCTATGAAAAAGTATCTTATATCGTGTGAATTCTTCTTCATCATTGATCTCGCAACGATATCAAAACGAAAAGCATACTGGGGAATTATATGATTATTTAAAAATTAGGAAATGTTAATATTTATTTGTTGTAATCATACATATATAACTTCGCAGTGTGATTTGACATGACAAATATGTCGCCTCTGATAAGAACTGTGTACTGATTTGATTTGATGTAAGTACGATGTGTTTTACATCAGCCAAAGTAACTACCAACCAGAAATCTATTTGATTTTATGCGAAAAATGTTAATTAATTATAGAGCGTGTTAAGAACAGACATACTGACTGTCAACATAAAAGAAATTAGATTAGATATGGTTTTTCATATTAATTGCATCATTTGAACATCATTTCGGAAAAATACAAACAGATCATTAATCACATTAAATTGCGCTTTTTTCGCAATGTATTTATTACATTGTTAAGGGGTATCAAACAAGTTTATTAAAATCAGTAGGTGATTTGCAACATGATATTATCACAGACAAATAACTACTACAAAGTGCAACAAATATGCAACTTTTTTTCCCATCTACCCATTAAGTACAATACGGGGTCGCTGATTGCGAATCTGAAGTTTGTTTTGCTCTATCACCTTTGGGTCACTCACAATTTGCTGTAAAATATGAAAAATTAGAAATATTTGAATTTCAAAAGATACCGCATTTTTGCAGAGCTTTTCATAACCCAATTTTAGAGAATAAAGATAGGGGCACCGAAATGGAAGGACTACCGAATTGAAATCATGCAATGTTTAAACAATATTTCGCGGAATCTTTTGTTTTATGCGGTATACTTATATGAACAATATGGATGTATTAAATGCATTTATTCGTCAGTGCCATTTACAATACTACATAATTTCAGAAATAAATCAAATCAAAATCTCGTTTTCATGATTGTGTGAATCATTTTACATAAATGGAACATAACAACATTTATGAAATCATGAAATTATGAAATCAGAGACATATAACAATCCAATATAACGTGGGTCGGCAAGTAATTTAAGTGAGGGTCAGATACTGTTGAAAAATTTTATCGACAGTCAAAAAAACAGAATCATAATGCTTATTAGTTTTTCTTTTGCCTCATATAAGTTATTATATAGGGTGTTTGGTTCATCATTTCAATAATTCGGAAGGTCATTCTATGATTCATTAAAATAAGAAAATGTAAAATAAAAAAATGTCTAATTTTTCACCCATTTTAAGATACAGGGTTTTAAAGGAATTTTACTGACATAACCTAGTCAAGAAAATTTGTTATAAAGTATAATCTGTTGACAAATGAATATTCATTTTTCAATCACATTACCCTTCCAATGGTATACTACACCCAGAAAAAAATACGCTCAAATCCCATTAAAATTAGTCAATAGTACAATTATTGATTTAATAGTATACAAAAAATAAATCTTTCATATAAACTCTATGGCAATGTCATGGTATTTTCTAGTATTTAATGGTATTTTCCGATTAAAATAATAATGTATACTATTGACTATTTTTAATAGTAAAAAACTATTATTTATACAGTATTTTTTTCTGGGTGTACATCTTCGAACCCCATGATTTCCTCCTTTCTTAAAATGTACGTAAAGTTGAAATTTTCAAAATAAAAATAAAAATGTTGACTTCCGAGAACTGAGAAGTTTGGCAAAAATGAACGAAAACTAAATATGTTGATTGAAATTTGGTTTGATGAACAGCATTCTTCAATATGAAGTAAAAGATGTTGTATTTTATGTTCTTGATCATTAATATAATGAAACGTATTCTTCATATACAGTTCATCATATTGAAGAACACTTTTTCGCTTTTATATTTATTTATATTTTTTATTTTTTATTTATATTTATGATCGCATTCTTAACATTGATGTCGTTATTCATTAATATTATGAATGTTTCTTCAATACAACAAATCATGGTTCGAAGAACGAAATTCATCAATATGATGTACATTATTTTCTGTGTAGAACGACCTCTGAATTATTAACATCGATGAACACTCTGTATAAAAAAGATATAGGGGCCATTCCACACCAAACTCACCTTCTTCAATTTCAAAGAATTTTAAAAAAGGTCCTTTTTAACGACCACAATTTTGAAGTGCAAAGATAATGACTTGTTAACGTTTTAAAGTTAATTTTTCTAAAAGCTTGTTCTATTAGCTTTAAAACGAGCTATCAATGAAATTTCTAGCATTTCTAGTTCAAGAGATATTTAAATATGAAAATATGAAAATATTTTCGAAAATTTAAAATCTCAATTTTGACTTTTTTGGTCGATTTGGTGTGGAATGGCCCATAGATAAAATTATTGCGGGAAATTGCAACGACGGTCTTGAGCCAGGTTTTTAATAGACCAAGATTTGATCTTCGGCGGAACGCCTGTTGCCGGTTCCTGAACTATAATCTTGTATCTAGATTATGACCAAAATTATAATATGTAAACGTAAAATATTAAAGTATCACATAATCCAACTTTTGAAATGCTGATTTTTAATCTGTTTACTGTATATTTAATAGTTTTTCTGCGATAATAACACTTTTCACACTAAATATAATTATGATATGAGATTGCATAAATTCTATGTTATTTTTTTAAATACCTTGAGTTTTTTATAAAGCGATTTTGGTTTCTTTTCACTACGACTGTAGTGTCGCAATGACGACTGCCAGCAACTGTTTTGCATTAAAAACCTTGGCAGCAACATATTTCCGAAATGGTACTTTTAGTTCTAATGCACATTATTGAAGTGCCTTTCAAAATAATATACGTCTGGATATTAAGTAACAACCACGCATAACGAAACAAAAATGAATAATAGTTTTCACAACATTTCCAGTTCACCAAAAATAAAATAGTGTCCCGAAAAGATAGTAACAACATCAAAAGAACGAAATGAAAAAGAAATCAATAGTGCTGCGCACGAGATACACTGGAAAACACCCGCCTCGGGAATCGCGTGTCCAACGTTTATTGTTGCGAATATTTAACACTTTCTAGGTCAACAATTTTCACACATTTCGACACTGTATCCGTCGAGGGCCGGCTGGGCTTTCGTTTCACAAATTTAATTAAACTAAATTCTGTAAAAATTAACTCTTTACACTATATGTCGTCCTTTGCGTTTGATTTGAGGATCTCAACTGAGCAGCCAACACGAACCATGTTGGAGTTGCGTGGTTTTTTTTTTTGAGCACGATTTATTAACGAACGAATAAACGAATGAATGTTGGGGCATACGCACGCACACACGGAACACACCCTCTGTGTGTTCGCGGTCGTTGTGATTGCGAAAATGTGAGTGTATTAGTCATTAACCCAGTAGAAAAATTAAAAACAAAAGATTAATTAGAAATTAAAAAAAAATTGTTTGTTTTTTTTTAATTAAAGATTTGATAGATTTTATTTCAAAATTAAAAATATGTATATTTTGCCTTTGATAGATTTTAACAGAAAGCCCTAATTTAAATTCTTGGGTAGAATTCAAAGATTCTACATTGCGTTGAAAATTCATGAAAATGCTTAACAATATCTATACTTTTATCATGTAATAATTTTATACGTTAACAAACTTTTCTATTTTTTGTTTAGTTTTTAATTTTTTCTGATTACATTTTGCAAACAATTTTTTTTTTGTGTATTATACATTGTTTGCATTTAAGATAAATGGTTTCAGTGTGAAATGCTGAAGAGATAAGTTCATACTTATTTCTTGTTTGAATTTTAGAAATATGAAGAGAACAAAATTATGACAAATTGAAAATTGGAATATTTTTCAAAAATTAGAAACAAAGGTTTCAACAATTTATTACTTAATATATTTTTAAAGATTTAATTTTTAAAGATATTTGAAGATAACTGGGCATACTACAACTTTTCATCGAATTCTGATCGAATTTCATATACAATTTTATAAATAAAATATGTCTCAATACAAAAAATTGTTTTACAACCGAATTCAAATCGTTAAAGTCAAAGCAAGTGGATTGAATTCACTTGAATGGAAAAAAGCTCTACTTAGAAATTGAATTTAAAAACGTTTGTTTACAAAATTCGATCGGAATTCGATAGAAAGTTTGAACATGCCCAAATATTTTAAGAGATCTATTAAAAAGAATAAAGAAATATTATTTATTTCATAGTGGTGATTTTATTTTTTAGTATTTTTGTAGAACGTTACGCGAATATGATTTAAAGAAAATACTCTAGAAGTTTGAGGTCCTTTTTAATCACTGTTAAGATTACAAAAATTGAATTACTTTCAAAAGTAATGTCGATATTTTTAAAGCGTCAAAGGTAGCAAATGATAAAAACTTTGAAAATTAGAATAGAGCATATCGTCGTCGTTCAGTGAAAAGTCGTTAAGTCCATTTTTCGATGCCACTATAATAAAAACGATCTCATCTTTACGTTGGAGAAGTCCTCGGAGTTCTATATCTTACCAAACCGAAGGTATTAAAAATGAAAAATCACTAACTCCAAATATTTAAAAATTTAGTTCAGTGAAAAGTGTAGCCGCGGTAGCTCAGTGGTTAGTGCGTTGGACTGCGAGCCGAAAAGTCCCCGGTTCAAGCCTAGACTGGGGCTAACAACATCTTTTCATAGAAACATTTTTCTATACCGCGCTACCTCTCGTCAGTAAATGGCAAACCTACGAGAGTAAAACCATTGCCTATGAAAAAGCTCTCACCCGCCGTTCGGATTCGGCAATAAACTGTAGGTCCCACCACTTTGAGTACAAATATAACACGTGAGAGATGGTGAGAGAGCTCGGCCGAAGTTCTAGACAGGACAAACTATTATATTATTATTATAAAAGTACTTAAGTCCACAATCAAAGTCCACGATCAAATCTATTTTGGACATTCCTTATCAAAAATACTATATTTACTATACTATAATATATAATTACTATACTAAGATGTAATTTATAAGTCAAATTTATAAAGGTCTTAGTTATTTTCACTGAAAGGCAACTTCGAAATCTGAATAAAACCGTGCTGAGTCCACAAAAATGGTCGGATTTCAACGATTTTTAGATTAAATGATAGATATTATGCAGTTCTTTTATCTCATATTCAAACTAAAAGCCGATACAATTATTTGGATAAACTGGAGCACTGTTACTGTTTATATGGGACTCAGTGACTTTTCATTGAACGGCAATCGTCGAAATATGATTAAAACGGTGCCGAGTCCAACGATTTTTGGATTAAATGATAGGTATTATGCAGTTCTTTCATCTGCAATTCAAACTAAACACCATTGGTGGGATATTTAATTGTATATCTTAATTTTAAAGTTTTTAATTATACTGAACCTCCCCACTCTCAGAATATTATTCACATATCAGAAATTTACATCTTATATCCCCATAATTTAAAAAATTGATATAAAAGTATAAAAAACTAATACAAAAAATTAGAGAAATGTAAATAGGCGGACCACGCCTATATTCAAAAATTTTGTAAGGATAATATTTCATAGATTTGATTTTAATAATTTACGGTTCAAATTTCCACTATGAAAACCCGGGAAATAATGAAAAAAAAGGTTGGCGGATCACGTCCATTTTTGGACCACATATTTTTGTATGAATTAAAACAATATGTTTTAAATTTTATAACAATATCTTGAATACTTTTCGAGTTATTAGTTCCTAAAGAGTTATATAAAAGTGACTTGTATGGGAGGTGGGCGTGTCCGTTGACCGATTTGGCTCATTTTCAAACTCAGTTCCTATTTTTGGCTAAAATATATTGAGACGAAATTTCATCGCATTCTGATCAGTATTTCTCAAGTTTTACTGTATTCGGACAGCAAGACAGCAAGACGGACAGACAGACAGACAGACGGACATGGCTAAACGGACTCGGGTAGTGATGCTGATCAAGAATATATATACTTTTCCATACCGCACACGCCTCCTAAGGGGCGGTACAATATATGCACAAAGTTAGTATACCCTGTACCTCATAGGTGTAGGGTATAATTAAAATGAACCGTTTTGCGAATTATATAAGACAACGCTGTAAATGTGCTATATTCAGATTACACCTATTGAAATTCTTAACTTTCTATTTGAAATTCAGAAATTATCAAATGGAAAGTTATGAATTTCAATTGGTATTGTTTGAATTCCAAATGAAATGTTATGAATATCAATTGAAGTATTCTGAATTTCAAATGTAATGTATTTATTAAAATAGATGTGTTTTAAATTTCAAATAGAATTTCTTAATTTGAATTAATCTTTTTGAATATAAATTATGTTTTTCAAAATTACACTTAGAAATGGTGTAGATATTTGAATATAAAAAAATAATGTAGTGTTCTCTATATATTCAGAAAATAGATTTTCAGAAAATGCATTTGATTAATTTTATTTTAACAACGACTGTTCCTTGAATTTGAATTTATAATTGAGAGCCTGATTTTCAAATCAATTCCATTAAATGATTTTTTGAATATTTTGCATATCACATTGTTTTCTACTGGGTCAATGAACCACGACATTAATGGAAGTCGCTACTGACTTCAATTCTGTGCTGCAGTGTTTTTGTTTTCGTGTTTTGTTGGTTTGCAACGTTGCTATGGTAAACAATCTGCCAACAACCTTTTTAAGTTTATTGCTCGAGTTTTTTTTTATCGAATTTCGTTAACAATGGATTTTTGCATGTAGTACGTAGCTTTTTTTTGCGTTTTCCAAAGCTTTCTCCAAAAACGAGTCGCATGCGAGAAAATAGTGCATACAAAAATGTCATGATAGTTTGATATTAAAAATAGCGCATGGATTGTGCGTTGTACGTTATCTTTTACATTTTTGATTATTTTGGGGAATATTTTGACACATTTATATGATTAATATTGATTACCGTTTATGGACAGACGTTGTATATTTTTGGTGTTTTATATATATAGACGGTGTTGACATTAATGTGTAGCTAATTGTAGCACTTGAACAGGTGACAAAGTCCTGGTGTTTGATGTCATCATCATTAGTATCATCATCAATATAAATAGCAAAGCTTTTTAGGGTGTTATGGGGGTATGAACATGCTACTTTTTACACCAGTTGAAAGCATTTTGTTGGCACTTTTAACTTGCAAGTTTGTCATTGGGAAAAAGCACGTTTATTGGAATTTTGATTTGCTTACAAAAAAAAAGCTCTTTTCAGGGAACGGTAAATTTGTAGATATTCAACCTAATCTTAATAAATTCTCCCACAAATACTTCCGAGATATTGTTGGGAGAAAAAAAGCTTTGTATTGAATTTACATACGAAGCTTTTTTTCCCCGATCAATTTTTTCAAAATAATTGTGGGTGTATTTATTTAGAATTGGGCTGATTAAATGAAACATTATTTTATTAAAGCTCTCTTCAAAACTTTTACCCATATTCCTGGTTTAGCTAAGTCAAAATTTTCTCAATAAAACATTTTTCAGTCAATTTAGCATGCATTGGTGTTAAAAATTAGTTTAAAACTTCTATTTCTGTCTCTAACAAAAGCTGTTACCAAGTTCTTGACTTGCACCACTCACCTGTACCACTGCCGCATTCTCCTCGGTCTTGACGCCATCCACCTCCAGTCTATTTCTCATGGCAGACGCGGCTTTAGCCTCCTTGTAATCGATATCGCCCGCCTGCAGACGCTTCGTTTCGGCCAGATTACTGGTGGCCTGCTCCGAACTATAGCCGTCCGTGACCACCTTCGTCTTGGACTCGGTTTTTGTGCGTTTCTCCTCGAATTTGACGGTGTCAATGGTTGTATTGGAGCCGTTCAGACCATTTGCCGCCAGCTGATGATTCTTTGAGGAGTTGACCAGGTCCAGGCAGCCGCTGAGATCGTGATCATCATCCCCCTCGGGAAATGTGACCAGTGGCTCATCGCCGCCATCGACGAGATTTTCAATGGACGAACGTATTCTGTGAGATGAAGAAAAAACAAGAGGGGGTTTAATTAATGTAACCTCCTTAACAAGAGAACTCTTCAAATGCCACCTACTTCTTTTTCAGCTGATTGATGGCCTCTGAGCTGCTGAACGCATTCAACGTGCTGAGATCTTTGATGGATGGTTGATGCGATGACGTTAAAGATCCGGAACCGGATCCCGCCGATGTTGTTGTGTTGTTTGTTGTGCGCCCCAGCGCCAGATCATTTATTTCCGACATGGAATTTTTGATTTCGCTCAGATCGCGCTTTAGTGCGGCGGTCTTCATTTCTGATGAGGATGTGGATGAGGACGAGGAGGAAGATGAGGATGTCACGTGATGCAAACGCTGTGATTTTTTTTCAACGCGCGTCGTTGTACTACTGCTGTTGACAACCTGTGTGGTATTGGAAAAAATAGGTTTTAGAATATTGAGGGAAAAAAAATATAAATTCTTATTACTAAATAAACTGTATTTCTTATGATAGAGCTTATAAGGTTCTGCATCGCTTTATGTACCATAAAATGTGTATATTGATATATAGAATTTTTAAAATATTTTTCAAGACATTTATTTCTTACAGTTTTCTAACAGTAATTCATGCCGTTTCCGGTTTTAAATTAAACCCAGTTACGGTAATACTTTCAAATCTTACGTTAACCTTACACTCAGAAAAAAACTCATAAAATCTCATTAAATTTTGTCAATAGGACTGTTATTGATTTAATAGTATACAAATAATAAATATTTTCATACAAACTCAAATGAATTTTATAGTATTTTGTAGTATTTAATAGGATTCACCGATTGAGTTAATAGTTTATCGGATAAATATCCTATCCCTAGTAGAAATTTGACCGATGCGCCATCGGGAAATGATCGGGTTTTCGTTGAGTAAGCCCTATTAGAGAAAATATGATCATTGCCTTTGCATGCCCTTATCATGCTTACCATAGCAGGGTTTACATTATCTAAACAGTCAATGTTCCCGATCATAGCTACATTATTTGTTCCTCATAACGAAATTAGTATCAGGTAATGATCGAGATTAATGAGGGAAACCCTATTATGCTCGGGCTCAGACAAGGCAATTGTCGGGTAAATATTAAAATGGGGAATTGCCCGATCAGTACATGGTTATGGCCTGAGGTCAATACATGATCAGGACACTGCGTTACAAGGACATTATGGGCCTCGTCATATCCCGATCACCTCAAATAATGACATGATCACTGCATGACCATTGCCCTACCAAAATTTCTACTAGGTAAATAGTAAAAACTATTAATTTTATGGTATGTTTTTTCTGAGTATATTAAATCATAAATAAACCGATCAGAACGCAAAACTGATCACAATCGGTTTTGATCAGTTTCATGTAATACCTAAATTAAAGTAGGGAGCCTGGGGTAAAGTAGGATACGTTTTGATTTTCCTCCAAAAACGGTACATTCCTTAGACTGATTCATGATCTAACTTTCTGCATTAATAGAATACTATTTGTATGATTTTTAATTAATTTTTGAGTGATTTTCAAACCAGCTAAATTTCGAACTTGTTGAAAAATGTTGGGGTAACATACCAAAACGTTATTTTAGTCTTTCTTTTTTATATTTTTCATAATAAAGTCAAATATTTAAAGGAAAAAATAATTATAAAAAGCTAATAAAAAATGTTGGTAATTCAAGAAAAAATAAGAAGAAAAAAATTTGCGCATTTACTCATATTCCGAATATTCTGAGTGATAATGGACACAGCTGTAGTTTCTGGTCGTCAAGTTCAAGTATACTGAATTGTTGAAAAATCAATTTCTTCGGCATTTAATTAATGCAAATTGTACAAAATTCTTCTTCTGATGAAGTTGAAGACGTATAAAGTATAGGTACCGATCTATTCTTGTTGCTCCTGTTAAAGGTTTTGGCTTTCTTTTGCAATTCAAATCATATCTTAGGTCCAGTCAAAATGTTTCTTTGCATTGGTTTGTGGCTACGTTTGAAGTTCTTTCTTGGCTAAACCAATTAAGTCATATAACACAATATATTCATTCAAATTGCTTAAATTTCGTTTCCCACTTTACCCCAGAAAGTGTTTCCCACTTAACACAATATCGCAATTTGTTCATAACTTGGCACCATTTAAGCAATGTTAAATTATTTGTAAAACCCGTTTGTATTTCAAATCATATACAACATCCGATCATTTTAAACATACTTTCCAAATTAAAAACGACAAAAATTCACACTTTTTGATTGCAAACAACAGCACTCCAAAAAACTTACAAAAACATTTTTTTTTCTAATTTTAGAAATGCAATAGTAAGGTATTAATTTGATTATAACCCTGGATGATAAAGTGGATGCCATATTAAGAAACACTTGACAATTGTTTTTATTTTTTTAATTGCAAAATCATGTCCAAAAATTGCAATTTCCCATATTACCACATGACCCACTTTACAGGTTTCACTACTTTTAAACTGTAATTATGAATGAAAATTTGCATTAAAAGAGATCAAACTTTTAAAGCAAAATCAATCTTAATTTGCTGAGTATTTATTATTTTCAAAAGATCCTCTACTTTAGAAGTCATATTTATAAATATTGTATTTTCCTTAATTTTCTATAGAATTTATTCATATAAATAAATTAATTGTAATCGTTTATAAGTAAAAAAAAAACACCAAACAATACAAAGAATTGTATTACGTATATTAAGTGTTATCAGTTGTCCGAGAACAGCAAAGAGCACTGAACATTACAAGGGATAAGTTTAATGAGAAATTTGTATTACTTACAAAATATCAAGCAACTTAAAAAAAGTTCAATTTTATAAATGAGTCAGATAAATGTTGACTTCACAAAAGGAAGTTTTTATTAGTAAAACAACATATTAAAAAATTGGTTTCTATTTGGCATTTGACGGATTATTGTTTTTTTTTTTTAATTTTTGGCAATTTTGAATAATGCAAAAACTTAAATTTTTATTATTTAAATTTAAAGCAGTTTCTTATTTAGAAAATAATATACAAAACCACTTATATTTTTCTCTAGAAATGCACAAATCTAAAACTGCCCACATCATTCAGGAAATAAATTTTGTTAATTTGGTCTCATTGGGTTTTGCCAGATTTAGCAACGCTTACTAATGTCAAGTACCACAGAAAAAGTCTTTAACGAAAATATTATTCGTAAATGAAATATTTTGTGTCGCACTAATCTACAAAAACGTACTAAGCATTAAATTGTCAAATATTTTTTTTGAAAACATTTTCTATTTTCTGCATAATTCTGTGAAAAAAAATGTAAAATGAAAATTAATTATAATTGATGTCGTGCAAATAAAACTAATAGACATGGAGACCAGTGATGCATTTTGCAAAAATTAAGTTGGGTAAAAAAAATAAATTGGGTAAAAGTGGGTAATTTTTTATTTTGTTAATTGGGTAATTCGAGTAATTCATTTAAAATCGATTTCAAATGTAATATTTCAATTATCATCATCTTGTGACAGAAACACCCCTTTTTAAATCTTGCAGAAAAAGATAAAAAGCCAGATTTTTAAACGTGAATTAGAAAAATAATCTATATTATAATTTAAGGGACAAAAAGCGATCGTAATTTTGTGTGGGTTTTTTCTACATCGCAAGCAAACAGTTTGGCTGGGAATTATGGGAATCTTTCCAGAAAATGTAAGAGTTAATTCCAGGTTCTCAAATACAAATTTATTGTTAAAATCAACCTAATTTGTTTGCAAAAATGTTTGTTTAAACCAAGGATTGAAACCTAAACGAATAACGGTTTCGATTTCGGTTTCGGTTTTTTCCGCGTTTCGGTTTCGGTTACGGTTTCGGTTTTAAGTTTTTCTACCGAAACGGTTTCGGTGTACCGGTTCCATGTTACGGTTTCGGTTTTAATTTCGGTTTTTGTATAAATTTTCTTTATTTCCATATTTTTCAAATAATTTTATATTTTTTATATGGTGCTAAATTATGTTCAAATTATGATACTGGGGTAAAGTGGGAAACGTAATTTAAACAATGTTTGTTGTTATTTTAGTAAAAATATTGTGTTATATGAATTTTTTAATTGATTACGCCAAGTAAAAAATTTAATTTAAAATTTCGTGACCACAAACCAATGAAAAGCAACATTTTGACTTCACATGAGATATGATCTGAATTGCAAAGAAGAAGAATTTTGTACAATTTTCATCCATAAAAGCCAAAGAAATTAAATTTCAACAATTCTGTGAACTGCAATATATGTAAACTAGTGATGATCATTTGCAAGAGCAAGACAAGAAATGGTAATCTTAATCTTTTTAAATAAAAGATCGAAGACAAGTATCTTAAACTGCATATTAATTATGAAAACGAATAGAATTTGAACAATAATTGTAATAATTGTACTTATTTTCAATTTCTTCAACATTTTACTAACAAAAAAAAAAAATACCAATAACATAAAAATTTGAATTATATTTTAAAAAGAATTAACTAATAATAAAAGCTTGTAAAAAATAATTGTATAAATCAAGTGATGTTGACGAGACAATTCAAAATCTCAAGGCCATAATAAAATGAACGATAAGTCACCAAATACATTTTCAAAATGCTAAATATTTTTTACAAACTTCTTTATGAATCTGTCAATTGATAAGAAAATGTAAATCTATTAGTTGATATTTCACCTTTAAAAATGCATCAATTTATAATATTAATCAACAAACTCGAAAATTAAGTTTTTCATAAAAATGTATTTGGTGACTTTTCGTTCTACAACGACGATATACATTATACGATATACATATACAATAAATATAAGGATTATTTCGTATAGGCATATTTCTGTTTTCGTCACAGATTAAAAAATCCGTATGTAAATAGAACTCAAATAATATCTTGCATAGTAACATTTTTCTTTGCGAACACCATACGAAGACAAACTCAAACGCTACAAAGCGAATACTAGCAGAAAGAAGAGAATATAACGATTCTTATACACACACTTTCACAACGACAACTCTTCGTTGCTATCCTGTATCATCGCATGGCAACAAACAGACGCATGACAAACAGACAGACGCATGACAACGGAGAGACGCATGACACAGACAGACGCATGGCAACGGACAGACACATGGCACCACACTACATGTATGTATCTAGTACAGCTCTATAGTTGGCAACAACAACGAGTTCTCTTTGTGGTACAAAGAATTTCCCGCCAAAAATTCTATCAAAAGCTTGGATGCTGCTTTAAACGCATTTTTGTTGTTGTTGCACTTTCAAACGAATCAGCGGATTTGTGAAAAAAGAAAAACACAAAAAGCAATATATCAGCTAAATATATCGCACTGTTAAATGTTCATATATTATTTTTTATTACTTCATGATTTTACAATTAACAAAAAAACTATATATAAAAGTAAAACAAAAATAATAATAATGTGCATAACACAGTGCATATGCACAATCGATGTACAAACTAGCGTAGCGAAGAAAAGAGAAAAACATTGTTTTGTCTGTTTTATCTTTTTGAAGCTACTTTTGAAGCACTTTTAAAGCTATTTACCGCTTCAAAAGTGTTTCACAGGCCTTATTTTTAAGATGCTTATATTCTTTAGAATTGACAAAAACAAAAAAAAACACACATCTTCATTAATGTTCACGTTCATAAATATTTTGCACTCTTTCCATTGTTACTTGTTGTTCAATATTTAGTAATATCATGAATTATTTTGTATATCATTATTACCTTAAAAACAGAATAAATACATTAAAATCATAAAAAAACGCAAGTCAATTTTTCTTGCAGTCTTTGTCTTGCACTTGCTCGATCTTGTTCTCGTTCAAAAAAAATGCAAGAACAAGAAATTTTTAATCATCACTAATGTAAACAAATATCTGCCTTATACTTGAAATGTTTAAACTTGTCGAACTTGCACTTCATTTTTCGTATTTCCTTAAATAGTTACTGAGATGTTAATAATTTGAAACTTTTTTTACATTTTTTCTGCATTACCATTGTTTTGTTTATGTCCGAAATTGAGCTGTTTTGAAACATCAGTCAAAAATTCAATAAAAGACTTATAAATAGGATTCTATTGAATAGATCCTTAAAAGAATATAAAAAATATTCAAATGAACTTTCAAAACTTGTCCCACTTACCCCAAGCTCCCCTATATATTTTACTAATAAAATAAAGAAAAAACCAATATTATAAAAATTTGAATCATTTTTTAACGTAAAAATTTTGCTTGGAGTTGCTGGTGTTTTGTTGTTAATTCGATTAATGAAACAAAAGAACAAATTTTAGACCAAATACCGTTGTTTTTGGAAATATCGTTTCTCAAAAAACAACATGTGAATTTTTGTACAACAAAACATTTTTATTCTGGGAACTCCAAATTTTTTTAAATGACATTTAAACATGAAACATTAAGATCTTCTATATAAAATAAAATATGTTTTTCTGTTTCTTTTTATACTTTTTTAAAAACCGATTTAAACCGGTATAACCGAAACCGTTTATATCGGTTTTGGATATCGGTTTATTTCTGATTTTCGTATAACGGTTTCGGTTACGGTTTCGGTTTTAAAAATGGAACGGTTTTAAATGGATATCGGTTTCGGTTTCGGTTACGGTTTCAATCCTTGGTTTAAACAATAATATTTGAAATATAATCAAGTGAGTTTAATGACAGAAGTTATATTTGAACTTCTGCGCGAAAACTGTATTGCTGAAATATTATTAATGGGAAAACAGGGGGTAATAGAATTCAATTGGGTAAAAAAGCGTTAATTTCATAAGTGTAGGTACTTAAATGCGGGTAGCTCAGCAGTAGCTCAGTGGTTAGTGCGTTGGACTGCGAGCTGAAAGGTCCCCAGTTCAAGCCTGCACTGGGGCTAACAACATCTTTTAATAGAAACATTTTTCTATACCGCGCAACCTCTCGTCAGTAAATGGCAAACCTACGAGAGTAAAACCATTGACTATGAAAAGCTCTCACCCGCCGTTCGGATTCGGCAATAAACTGTAGGTCCCAAAACTTTGAGTACAAATATAACACGCACAGCTCAAAATGGTGAGAGAGCTCGGCCGAAGTTCCATACAGGACTGTAGCGCCAAACTATTATTATTATAGGTAAATGTGGGTTTGGAGGCATCCAATGCCTATTAATCTACCCTATATACCCGCTAAATGCAACACTGATCGAGACATATAGACAGGCAGACTCAGCGCTTTTTGCGGGTATTTTATAAATGGCTACATTAGCGAGTATCTATGAAAGCAAAATTTCTATTAAAATTCAAAAATATACATAATAAATTCCTTAGTAATTTTATTGAGTTTTACAGGCTAGTTAAATCAACGAACCAAGTGTCAACAGTGACTACAGTGTCGGAATTTACAATATATGTTTTATAATATTTATATATAATTCAGTTTATTGCTTTAAATTAATAAATCTAAATACTTAGACTATTAAAAAGTATAACAAAAGAAAAACATATTTATATATAAGATATCATAGATATAAATATCTATTATGACATGTCAAAATTAAATAAAATATACCGTGTAATAATGCATTATATTATTTCAGAGAAAAAGTACATTTCAAAATTAAAAGTTCTATATTTTTCATTTAAATACATCGAGAAATAAAATGTAACATTTTAAATTGAAATTTATCATATTAAAGTTCACTGGGAATATCGGAAGTTTCCAGAAGTACAAGAGATGATTAAACGTAGAGCAAGGAAGCTGAAGCAATGGTAATTCTTATTCTTAATGATGATGAATTTTTAAACAAAATAAATTTCTAAATAAATTTGACTCTTTTAACACAAATTTCAGACTTTTTTGTGAAAAATATTTTTATTTGGAAGAAATCTTAGCAGTAGTTTACTTTATTTTATAGGGCTTTATTTTAATTGGGGAGATATCATAAAATTGTTTTTTTTTCGGTACCCCATAAAAAATCGTCATTTCCTGGAATATGGGAGTGGCAAAATGAAATTTGAAAATAACTTAAAATCCCTTTCATGTTTATACTCAACCAAATTACACAGCACAAAAAAAAAATTGTCCGAGATCTTAGTATGATTTTCCGATGGACTTCAAGATTCTAATCACAACCTCATACTCAGTTTTTTCAGATTACCTCCAGATTTTGAGTTATTACGTAATACATATTGGCAATTTTCGTGTTTTTCTACATATTTTGGTCTTTAACTTTTTACAGATTCGAGTTATCGATTCAATATCTTTTATATTCCATTCAGAATACTTCAGCTAATATTTTGAAATGAAATTTACGTGAAATTTGTATAAATTTGACGATGTTATGACCAGTCAACACACAAAAATAATGATTTTAAGGTGTACGAATTATTTATTGCATAACATATTAAGTTTTCATTATTCAATAAAATTATATATAATATGTGAAACTAGATCCATACAAATCACTCTTTAGGTCCTGAGATTAAAGTCCAATTCATAAATTCGATTATGAAATTACTTTTTATTTGATTCATATGAACATACGAAGGAAATTATATAATTTAATATGAAAAATTCCAAGGTGAACTTCATTTGACTCTATTGTAGGATCCTGAGGCATACCCATTGATGGTAAAACATTTCTGAAAAGTTGAATTTTACTGGTTTCAGAATTTGTTGGAATTTCTATGAATAATTGATGGACAAAAAATTATATTGATTAAAAAGAGTTTCATAAAATAAAACTTAAATAAAAATCGTAAAAGTTCATTGGTATTTATCTGAAGACTTAAAGAGTGATTTGCAAAATCAAAGTAAGAGAAATCATAGAATCATGGATCTAGTTTTACATATTATAATCTTATTGAATTATTAAAACTTAATATGTTGTGCAATAAATAATAGGTACACCTTAAAATCAATATTTTTTGTGTTTGCCTGGTTATAACTTCGGTCAGATTTATCCAAATTTCTTGTAGTTTATTTCAAAATATTACCTGAAGTATTCTCAATGGACTATAAAAGTTTTGGATCGATAACTTAAATCTGTAAAATATTAAAGTCCAAAATATGTAGAAAAACACGAAAATAGTAATTATATGTATTACGTACTAATTCAAAAACTTGAGGAAATCTGAAAATACTGAGTATGAGGTCGTGATTAGAATCTTGGAATCCATCGGAAAATCATACTTAGATCGTATATAATTAAAAAAGCCCTCCATTTGTGGTCTAGTGTTATCAAAAGCTGTTCTCAATATCATATCGTAGTCACATGGGTGAAATGGTCGGATAATGTTTATTTTTTTAAATAATCGGTAATCAAATTTAAAATTTTAAAGTGCTGTAGAAATTTTGTAAAACTTAGTTTCAAATAATTTTTTTATTTGCTGTAATTAATCAATTTAAATGCAAAAAACATTTTTAGTTTAGACTGTATTATAAATACAGGCTTTGTATGAATTTTTCTTTTATTGAATATGATTGAAAAGGTCAGCCCCTAATAATGCTCTATTGGATGAGAAAATCGATGTGGATAAATTTTCAGCGTAATCCGAATATAAGAGATTGAGTCGTCGGGACCCTAAATCGATAATTTCTTATTAGAATTGAAAGGACGTTTCCAAAAAGCAATAAACTAAAAATTAGATATGTTATCTGTTAGGAAAATTAATTACCTAATATTTTTACAAACAATTAACCAGCAAAATCGGATATAAAATAGGTAGTGTTTATTTTAAAAAACACTCTTTGCATGTTTAATTTTATTTTTTATTTAAAAAGTCGACAACAGAGACATGCTAGGTATATCAAAGTAAGTATATTACTGATCAGGACCTCAAAGGTAGAATTCAGTACCATTAGAAGTGGTAAACATGTTGATAATTTTGATTCTTCATCAATACTAAAAATATACATATGTATTCAACGTGTATAATGATTATCTATTTATAGACTACAGTTCTTTAGAAATTTTAATTTATTTTTATTTTTCTGCACAATTTGGCGCATGTTCTGGCCAAAGGCTTTAAACGGCGACAACAAATGTCACAATTATTGTGTATTTGTAATTATTATATATTATTTCTACTTCTTCATTTTCTATATAGTATTTGTTTTTGTAAATACATTTGACAATATCACTACTAAATAAGATAAGCGAACATATTTCAGTCCGTACCTCGCTGCGATGTAGGCAGATAAGATATTTTATTGTGCAAACAACAACATCGCAATTAGATTATTTTTCTTTAATAGTTTGTGTATTTTGTTGAATTTTGTGCAAAAACCATTTGCACTAAAATATTTAAAATATTCGCAAAACAAATAATTCAAACAACAAAGTTTAAAAGAAATTTGAATTATTTTCTCATTGTGTATATCCGAAAAGGAATTAAATATAAACAGCCAAATACTATATACAACGTAATTTGTAATCAATTGATTTGTAATCAAAAATTTTATTTGATTTTTATATGAATGACATTGAAATAGTTATGTGTTGTGGTCATTCTTGGTCGGGCACGAGCATTCTTGGAATGTTTGCAATAAATATTTTTTATTTCGGTGCTTTCTTTTTCTTTTTTTTTCAGAGTGTAACTTGTAACATTACAGTTCAGTGCAGCACTTCAAGTGACTGACGGACGTTTGACGTTTCTGATAAGCAAAAGAATTTATTGCAAACATTGATGAATTGACAAATTGCTTAGCCTAACCTAAACAATCATTTTCGCATATCTCACTAACCAAATATTTATTTGAAAAAAATGAAAAAATAAAAAAAGTGAAAACCATGACGTCAATTAGTTGGCACATGTTAAGTACGTCAATAACTCAAATTCGTTGTCTTCAATATCTTTTTTTTTATAGGGAATACAAACAAAATATTACTCAAAAATTAAATTTTATTGTACAGTTATCGAATAGTATTCGAAAATACTCTAAAAACAGATTCCAGTATGTCAAATAATCAAATTCAGTAAAATCTTCTAAAATAATATTTCAGCGTACTACAAAAAAAAAATTAAAAAAAAATTAAAAATCTTTAAAATTTACTGTTTCAAATTCGAACATTATCAATTTATGTATAAAACATTTGAAAGTCACTATATCTGCATTAACTAATTTAACGGTTGAAGCACAGTTCAAAATTTTCATTTTTCAATTGATTACCAAGAGAGCAGAGCAATGACATTGTTATTCAAACACTTGATTGATTAAATTAACTACACCGAGCAAATAACACTTTAAAGCTCTTGTAAAAAACACCTAGATCCTAAATGAGTGCGCTTGAGTCGTTAAACTGTCAAACTCGGCACATTTTCAATGATTTTGCATAGAACCTAACGAAATATGGAGCAAATCTATTGGAATTTTCATTTTTACAGTGCGTTTCGAAGTGAAGTTGGCTGCAGAAGCGGTGGTGGTATGAGCTAAATTATCAAAAAACGCAAGACGCATTCATTTAGGGTGTAGGGTTATACTTCGAAGTCGCATAAATAAAAAACTACAACATATGAAAAATTTAAATTAAAAGGTTTTGTTTTAATTATTTGCTCGATGTGCGATTTTACTTTTGATTTTTAATAAACTCAAATTAATGTTTATGTAAAAAGACAATTGGAAATAGTTTTATTATTAGGTCATAGTTTTTGCTTTTAAAATTAGTTATTAAATTATTCGTTTAATACGTAAATACCATTGAATACTACAAAATGCTGTTTAAAAAAACATACTTTTACATTATTTTTGGGTATCCCTAGTAGATATTTTGGTAGGGCCATGGTCATGAAGTGATCATGTCATTATTTGAGGTGATCGGGATATGAAGAGGCCCATAATGTCCTTGTAACGCAGTGTCATGATCATGTATTGACCGCAGGCCATGATCATGTACTGATTGGGCAATTCCCCATTTTAATATTTACCCGACAATTGCCTTGTCTGAGCCCGAGCATAATAGGGTTTCTCTCATTAATCTCGATCATTGCCTGATACTAATTTCGTTATGAGGAACAAATAATGTAGCTATGATCGGGAACATTGACTGTTTAGATAATGTAAACCCTGCTATGGTAAGCATGATAAGGGCATGCAAAGGCAATGATCATATTTTCTCTAATAGGGCTTACCCAAAGAAAACCCGATCATTTCCCGATGGCGCATCGGGCAAATTTCTACTAGGGATATAGGAAAATAAATATTTTTCTGAAAACTATTAAATCGATAAGTTTTCATAATAGGCCTCCATTTGTTGTCTAGTGTTATCAAAAGTTGTTCTCAATATCATATCGTAGTCACATGGGTGGAATGATCGGAGAATGTTAATTTTTTAAAATTTTCGGTGATCAAATTGAATATCCGAATATATATGAATAGTGAAATCCGAATATAGAAAATGGACTCGGCGGAACCCTAAAAATTGCGTATTTGTACCGAAATCGAGAATTGAAATGACGTTTCCAAAAAGCAATAAACTAAAAATTAGATATTAATCTTTCACCTAATTCTTCTTCATATATATGCATGCAACTAATCAAAATAGTTGCTATGCCATAAAATAAAATTAATTAAATAAAGAACTTTTAATTGTTATGTGTGCAATTTTAAATTTAAATGCTACACCTTCTATTCTTCAATGATTTAAGTCAATCATGCTATTTTATATGATGCACAAATTTCTTTAGTCCGTTTAAAACTGATGCGCCTAAACGAATTCTAGAAGATTCCACAAACTTCTACACTCAACAAGAATACGTGATGCTCCCAGACTATTTGCAGACTCAGACTCAGACTATTAATCTATTAATCTGCCTCAGTGCTAAATTTATTCAATTTGATTTATAAACAGAAGACCTAAATATTTATTTATACTAACACTATTCTTTGATATTTCATATTATTAATGAGTAAAAAATGAGTTAAATTATTTATAAATGTTTTGGTTTTTATTTTATTAAAAAATGTAATATAAATTAATTAATTGAATAGGTTCGACCTCACTAAATCTCAAATTTATGAAAATAAAAACAACTAGTGCGAACTGAAATTAGGTGCGCACGAATTTGTAATATAAATCACTATGAAACTAATTAATTTAAGGTCGAACGTACTCCATATGGAAAACTTTAGAACGTGTGAATTTCGAATTTAGAATTTGCCGCATTTATCAATAAACACAGTTTGTGATGAAATTAGTAAAAGTATTATTTAACATACATATAACTATTTGACAAGTACTCAAGATTAGAAATAATCGGACATGTTCCGGCTTTCGATCGAATTTCATATACAATATGAATTCGATGTCTCCGTACAAAAATGAATTCAATGAATTCAATATGTCTGCTTTAACTTCAACGATTTGAATTTGTTTTAAAAACACATTTTTTGTATTGTGACGTAGAATTCAAAACCGTTTCTTTACAAAATTAATATGACATTCGATCGAAAGCCGAAACATGGCCGAATGTCTATATTTTTCGATAAGAAAATTTATTTGAATATTATTAAATTTATGCAAATATTGCATTTTATCCGGTGTATTTTTACTATTTATAATTTTGTGTCATTCGGAAGAGTTTGTAAAAATAGAAAAAAAAATTTAATAATACACGTTTTAATAATACGTTTGAATAATACAATTTTTTATATATAAAGAGATCGGAATAATAAGCACCATTATTTCGGATGTCTTCTATTTATTAAGAACAAAATTTTAAGTTACAAATGATGTGAAAAAAGTACTTCTTTTAACTTTCGTGCCTGTTTGTGGGACAATTCTAACTTTCTAACTTAAAATGTCTTTTAAAATTAACTTTTTGTGGTATTTTTAAATTCTTCCGAGTTCTTCATATTTATTAATATCAAGTTTCTTAATATAAAAAATTATAAATATTTCAAGAATTTACAAACCTTAGCAGCTGCTTTTTAGCTTTGGTAGAAATAGTAGTTTTTTTATTTTGGTTTTTATTACAGTTTTTTGATTTTTTAGCAATTTTTTATTAATACTTGCACAAATTCAAAGCAATATTAGCTTTTTGCAATAATTATTATCTTAAAAAGTAGTAATTTTGAAAACTTTTACTATTTATTCAGCAACAATTTGGAATTAAAATCATTTTTTGCATACTTTTCGCACATACTTTTTTTGCTTTAAATATTTTTAAAAACTATTTAAAATTTTAGGTAATTTCCTAAAAACTTTCAACACTTTTTTAAAAATTTTAACAATTTAAAAGATTTTTTTTTAATTATTAGATTTCTGTTATCAGCTGCAAAGCTCTAGAATATTTTGGTTACGCCAACTAACTTGTTGTGTTTTTGTTGTTGCTGTTATGTATAGATACCGCGTTATTAACGTTTTTTGTTTTTTATTTTTATATTTTGCTACCTATGCTGTTTGGCTGCCTAATCAATCGGCTTAAATTATACGACGTTTGAATAGCAAATTTTGTTAACTTTTTTAAGTTTTATTTTTTATTTTTCTTCGATGTATTTATCGAATTTTTAGTGCACAGCCCGTACAACACACTGAAGCTGCCAACGTAGACTGACGCTGAAAATCGTGCTGTGGTCGCAACTGAATGTGCGCTGTGCCGCTGTTGTATTTGCTGTCGCGGCGACTACTTTTGTCACTGATAACAGCAGAACTTTTGTTATATTTGTGATTTTGCAATTTTGTTTTGCTTTTTATTTTTTATTAGTTAATTATTGACTTTTCGTTTTGAATGCGATGGCTTGTGTTAATTCGTTTTCAGCTTTTTTTGAGAATTCAGTAATTTTTAAAATTAGTATTTAAGACAGTTCGTTCGTTGTATTCGTTGAAAATGTATTATAAACTATTTTTTAACTTTACGTGTTCGTTACTTAAATTTTAAATTTATTTTTAAAAAATTACGTTTATAATTTTTTCAATTTTTTCTTTTAATTTTTATTTCTATATTTATTTTGTTTTATATTATTTAATTTTTTAATTAAAAATATATTTTGTGTTAAATTATTTTCTATTAAATTTCTATTTATTAAAATTTTTTTGTATAATTCAAAATTTTCACGTTTTTGTGACACTTTGTTGTGATAACCGAACTCAGCTGCGATTTGTGATTTTGCGATTTTCTTTTTTTTTACGAACAGACAATGAAAAACTATTTTTATTTGTAAATCTTCTGGCTCGTTTTTAGTGCCTTCTCCTTTGTTTTATTTAGATTTTTATTATAAGAAAAAATTTTATTTTATTATTATGCGGCGTTGCGACTCTCGTGCGCGACGTTCGTTCGTTTCGTTTCGAATGAGCTGCTGTTCGTTGTGTTCTGTGCGAAGAAGCATTAGAAAACTTTTGCCAGTCTCTCGAAAGCTTTTTGCTTTGACTCGTGCCGCTCGTTTAGCTCATGTCTGAGATGGGCGCGTGCGAGTGGGATGTCGATCGTCATACGATCGACACACACAGAGAGCCGCTTTAAGTCAAGCGAGCGCAGCTTTTTCCTAGAAATTTAAATTTCTGTTTATTTTGTTTTGCAAATAGTTTGTTGTAGATTTTTTGCATATTTAATTATTTGTCATTCGTATTTTTCATTATTTATTTTATGAATTTAACAATTTTGTTCAGCTGTTGAAGGCAAAATTGTGTGCAGATGAAACGCAAGCTATTGGGATGCTTGGCTTGCATTTGAATTTGTATTTTGAAATAAGTCGCACTCTTGAGTTTTTTTTTATAATTTTTTAGCTACCATGCAAAAATGCCACAATGTTGCTAATATTTAATGCATACATTTTGCTCATTAATAGTTTTATAATTTGTCTAATTTTTATTTGTTATATGTCGTAGAACCACTGTTCACACATAGATTATTTATATTTATTATTATTTCCTACTTGTTGCCATCATTCGGCATGTGAAACACGTCTGCTTTTATTTTATTTTTTCCAAATGAATGGGTTTTGTTGCTGTTGATGATGCTGCGTGCATATTTTAAATTATTTAAAAAAAAAAAAACATATAATATATCAACGTTAAGTGTTTTTAATTGAGGTTTAATATTTATGCATCTATTATGTTAATAGGAACACAATAAAAAAATCACAGAATTGTACACTGTGCGTAAAGTGGCAAAATATAATAGAAATGTTGATAAAAATAATCGAACTTCGTGAAAAATTAAATTTTATAATGTGAAATTTAAATATCTGTTGTAATTTTAAAATGTACATAGAATGTTTAAAACATATTTCATTTATGTGTGAATAGAATTTATATTTACTATCAGGAAGAAAACTAATTTGAACTAACGACGCACAATGGTGCAGGGAGTACCCGAAGTTGACGAAAACCTCAAAGACCGCATTGACCTTAGACACTATTTGTGACTTTCATTGTGTAGTAAATTTAATTACCTACAATGTGGCATCTCTCAATTTTTGCGCAGAATAATATACTATTAAATCAATAGTTTATTGCTATTAAAAGTAGTAAATATGATAAATTATTATTTTACTGTGTAAATACCATTAAATACTACACGTACTACAAATACTATTAAATTGTTTTTGTGTTTATATGAAAATATTTATTTTTTGTATACTATTGAATCAATAACTGTCCTATTGACCAACTTCAATAGGATTTTTTTCTGAGTGTATGGATTCAACTTTTCCCCACACACTCTCAAACACTGAAAACAATTGCACCAAATAATATTGTCAAATTTCTGATTTATTAATTTTCAGTATTTTTTCACTTTTACATAAATAAAAGAGCCACTCGGAATAATCTGCAACCATTTTTCCAATAACATCAATAGTTTAAAAGAAATGTGTCTTCAAAGATGGGACAAAAGTTGAATTACATGCAGATATATACGAAAATATATATTGAAACATAACTAAAACAATATCCTTGCATATCCTCTCAAATACCTAAAATAGTATGTAGTATTTTACATAATACAGCTTCTAATAAAATAGCTTTGTTTCGGTTTATAAGAAAATCGTAGTTATAAGAAAATCGTAATCGTAGAAAATCAAAATTCATTTGAGGAATATTATGTCATATTTTTGGCATATCAATTAAACCTGGCGATATATTTCTAACATATTTCTGATCATTATCAATGTGGTCAAAAACAATAAAAATTCATTCCAATATGGATACAGATATGGATGGCAAACATTTAAATATTTGTACACATTTTTAATAAACATGATATGATATTTTCTTATAATAATAATTTAACTTTAAAGCCCTGTATAGAACTTCGGCCGAGCTCTCTCACCATTTGAGCTGTGCGTGTTATATTTCTACTCAAATTGGTGGGACCTACAGTGTATTGCCGAATTCGAACGGCGGGTGAGAGCTTTTTATAGGCAATGTTTTACTCTCGTAGGTTTGCCATTTACTGACGAGAGGTAGCGTCGCATAGAAAAATGTTTTCTATGAAAAAGATGTTGGCAGTCGCTGGAGATCGAACCGGGGACCTTTCGGATCGTAGTCGAACTTTTCGCTCGTAGTCCAACGCACTAACCAGACGAGGTTTTAGAGAGGACGACCTGTGTACGTGGTGCGGTGACATAGAGGCCGAGGAAAACAGCTATCACTTCCTCTGCCAATGTCCTGCACTATCGATCAAACGTAACATAGATCTAGGCACTTTTTTTTCAGGAAATAGACAACATCAAGAACAAACATCCGCTAAAATTAATGAAATTCATCCGCGCATCTGAATGGACGAAAATGGAAACACGTCCATAGGACACCATATAGAGGGAACACAATGGATCAACTCTGGTCTAAGTGGTCGAGAACACAACGACTGCCGACACCTCAAAAACTAACCTAACCAGACGTGTTTTCCGATTAGTTTTGAAGTTATATAATACCTTTTTGTTCTCCATGCGACTCCATTTTTAATTCTAGATGAGTTAGAGTCGCATTTTACTAATCAACGGCGCATTTTAGTATACAAAATTATAAATTAATCGAAAAAAAGAATATAACATAAAATTGTATGACAAACTTAAAACCAAACCGAAAAGAAAAAAAGTCAATTCAAGATTTTGACTAAACTCAGTTAAATGTTTTAGTTCTAATAGACATTTTTTATGGCCATGATCAAAAAATGATCATTGAATATATTCATTTTTATAGCAGGACAAATTACTTAGGTACTACAATTTTGTTCTATACAAAACAAATAAAAAATAATATTTATTCCTTAAAAAGGATGCCATCAAAATATCATTCTAAAAATTTGACAACAAATTTTTATTGATTTTATCAGATTTTTAAAGTGTATTTTTAGTAAGAAAACACATTTTATTTTAATGAACAGCGAACATCTTAAAATTTTATAAAATCATGTCTTAATAGCTCCAAAAAATTACCTCGTTTGTCAGTTATGATATATTTTAGTATCTAGCATACCAATACATTTAGATGACTAGAACAATTTTAAAAGTAGTTTCAATATAAAAAAAATCTTCAGAATCACGCATAAAAAAGTGACTTTTGATCATCACACACAACAATATATCGTTTCCCGTGAACACTATATCAAATAAACACTAAAATGTTTGAAAATACGTTTACCGCAAACAATTCAAAGTACAAAAGTGTTTGCCGTTAATAATATTAATGTTTTGTAAAAGAAATTAATTTCTTTAGTGTTTCCCACAAATAATTGTAATGTTTTTGGGAAATATTACAAATTTTGTAGCGTTTGTAGTGATTCTTACAAAAATTGATAATGTTTCTCACAAATGTTTGTAGTGTTTCCCCCCAATGCATGTTTGTGGTGTTTCGAAATTTTTGAAGTGTTTCCTACAAATATGTGTAGTGTTTCCTACAAATATGTGTAGTGTTTCCTACAAATATTTGTAGTTCTTGCCACAATATTTAATATAATATTTCATATAAATTAAGGGTTTTTTAACAGAGACGCTACGAATTCGAATTTCGGTAGTAAATATTAATAATTTTGACTCGTTGTTGGCTCGTATATCTTTCCATCATGAAATGGCAAACCTTACTGAAGAGAAATGTCAAAAGAGCGGCAAGAAATATGGCGTCGTGTGCTGTCCCTGTCGCTCAACTTTTGTAGAGTCCCTGTTGAAAAACTCTTGAAAAAAACTTTTGTAGCGCTCTTTTTGAAAAACCCTTTATTCATATAATATTTGACCACAATATATGAAGATCTAAAATTCAAGTTTCAGAATTTCTGACATTAAGGACAGTTTTCATAATATCTAGTTAAGTGTTTCAATTCCATATATTCTATGGGTAATTGTTAGTAAAAGTGCCCGTTAGTACATAACCGGTGAAAGTGAAAAACCCTAAAGAAAATTATAGAGTTCGCCGCTTTTGTAATGTTGGGTTTAACAAGTTTTGTTCGAATAGTGCTAATATTGTTTTTAAATTTTTTATAAGAGTCCCATACTATTTTATGTCAAAAGTTAAATCTGTTTAATTGTTTCAATATTTGAAATATTTTGTTTGTTTTCAAATTCAATATTTTTATAACAGTCCTATAATATTTTATGTCATTAGTTAAATCGGTTTAATGTAATCAGTATATAAAATATTTTATGCTTTTCAAATTCAAGATATTTATAAGAGTTAATTTTATCAATTTTTGAAATAATTTATATATCTTGTGTTTTTAAAATACAATACATTAAAATTAATAATTTTATTTTTAAATATTATATATCTCACAGTGTATATTTTGAATAATTATTTTGTATTACAAATGTTTATTTAATTGCTCTCTTCCTCTATGATTTTTTTTATTTTTCATTTAGCAACAGCTGTGGGTGGTCATTATGTCTATAAGAGGTGATTGATAAAACCAAACCAAACCTCTTCAACCTCAACGTATGTAGCTGACTTCATAACCTGCCTGCCATGATTAAATTCAACGAAATACTCTACAACTATTGTTAATCATTAAATTCAGAGAATAGAATTCATTTGAAAGTGTCAACGTTTGCACTGGAAAATTTCTAATGAAATTTCATGCTAAATATGTATTATATAAAGGTAAAAATAATAAAATTGAAAATTATAAAATATATTATTAGAATACTTAAGCCAAGTTGTCACCAAAAACAATAACAACTGCCGACGACTGCGTGCGACGATGAATCAATGGCGCGAAATAAATGACAGCAACAACAAACGAGGTGCTACAACAAAAGCAAAATACAAAGGCGCACAGACAAAATGAATGTTGTCGAGAGACATGTGCTCAAACACCGAACAACAACTACAACAAGTACCTACATAGTATATGAGACGCAAATTTATTCAGATGTCTCGCAAAGTAGATACCTTAAAAGGTTTTTGAAACAAATCTTTGATATTATTTCAACTATTCTTCTTTTAATAGGTTAATACTACTGAGTACAACAAAATACTATTGAATACTACACAAGACAAAATGTCTGGTATTTTTCAGTAATATTTCTGTCATATTTCCGGCAAACATACGATAAATGGAATATTTTGGAATATTTCTGCCATATTTCCGGAAAACATACAGATAAATGGAATATTTTGGAAAGTGTACAACAGGTTTTGAAATTTTGCGGAATATTTATGGTAGATTCACGGCATATTTTGGGAACGGGAAGAAAACAGACAGCTTATATCGAAAAATGATTCAAAACTGCCTCGACTCTGTCAAAAATTTTGCTGGAGTCCCTACACAAATGTTTGGCATTTTCAGGAATATTTGGGAATATTTCCGGCAAACGCACAGCTAAATAGAATATCTTGGGAAGAATATCTTGAGTTGTAAAATTTGATGGCATTTTAATGGCAAATTTACGCCATATTTTTGGAATGGGCAGAAAAAATACAGCTTTTGATACAAACTTCGTCTTTGTCTGTTTGAAATATGTCGAGAAAATGTTTCTGAACTGCGTCGACACTGCCAAAAATTTTATCTGGGCGCCTTCCAGAGACAACATTTTTGACATTTTTCTGGAATATTTCAGGCATATTTCCGGAAAACGCACAGATATATAGGATATTTCGGGAAGTGTATAGCAGGTTGTAAATGTTTGTGGAATTTTATGGATGACTCACGCCATATTTGGGGATTGGGCAGAAAACAGACAGCTTTTGATACAAACTCCGCCTTTGTCTGTTTGAAATGTGTCGAGGAAGTGTTTCTGAACAGCCTCGACCCTGCCAAAAATTTTGTCTGAGGTTTCTAATAATTTTAATAAACTTCACTTTAAATATAGATTTTGTTTCTTTTTTTTGCCATTTTATCATTTATTTATTTGTTAAAAACCTGATACTATTTTTAAAGTTGATTATATTTCGTTTACTGATTAAAGTAATATTTAGTTTATATGAAAATATATAATAATATAATAGTTTGACGCTACAGTCCTGTCTAGAACTTCGGCCGAGCTCTCTCACTATTTTGAGCTGTGCGTGTTATATTTGTACTCAAAGTGGTGGGACCTACAGTTTATTGCCGAATCCGAACGGCGGGTGAGAGCTTTTCATAGGCAATGTTTTACTCTCGTAGGTTTGCCATTTACTGACGAGAGGTAGCGCGGTATAGAAAAATGTTTCTATGAAAAGATGTTTTTAGCCCCAGTTCAGGCTTGAACCGGGGAGCTTTCGGCTCGCAGTCCAACGCACTAACCACTGATCTACCACGGCTTCAAAATGAAAATATATATTGCTTAATATTATTATATTAATATTATTACATATTAAATTTATAGTATGTTTTTTCCAAGTGTATCGCCGTAAAAGCCGCGGCCTGTGACATGAGTCACGCGTCTACATTTGGCATCATTTTACTGCTATACATTTCTGTCTGTTTTTTCTTATATTATTTTATTAATAAAATTTATTATCAGATAGAAGATACTTCTATCTGACAGATACAAGTTGACTTTTTTTGCTGCTCGTCATGTGTAGGATGTTAGTTTTAACAGCAACAAAAAAGATTTATCTTTGTCGTATCATATCCGTATCATATCCGGAAAAATGTTTTAAAATAATAAACTGCAGGGCAATCCCCTAGGAAACGTTTATTATTTTATTTTAGACAATCGTGCATCTTTTTTTTTTTTTTTTTTGATACACCTTAGTGATAACAAATATTCCTATTCCTATTATTTAAATATTGTCATCCCCATTATTATATGATGTGCTTTAAAGCACAAGTAATTCGACGGAAAGCACAACGCACATAGGCTGCTTTTGAGTTTTTCCCATGTGTCAACGGTTATATTTAAAATATTTTCTATTTTTATAATTTACGTATGTCATTAAATAAAAGCCAGACGCGTCTGTTGATATTTTGTATAACTTGTGTTTGTTTTAAAGTGGATGGTAATTCGTTTTTTATTTGAGACAAGTGTTATTAGTTCATATCATCTTTACGAATGTACATCATTTAAATTTTATAATTTCATATGTAATTTTGTACGTTCTATAGAATTATTATTTGTCATATTCTTTTTTACTTCTAATTCAAAATATACATTTTTTGTTCTTCTAATTATTGTTCTTTTTCCTACACGTTTTATTGATCATATTCTTTTAATAATTACAATTTTCTAATTACAATCAATTATTGCCTCTTTTCCAAACCGACATTATTTTACAATATTTCGGTAAACTTCTAGATTCTAATTAATTCTTATACTTAGTATTTGAAAATTGCATAATGTTTTTTTTAGGTTTAAGTAAACCAATAAATAAGAATTCTCATTTTTTTATAAGTATATCTTACTTCTTTTGTATTACAGTGAAAATACCTCAGTTAATATTTTGAAATAAACTCAATAATATTCAGTTGATTGTGCCGAAAATTATGACCAGCCCTACGTAAAAAATATAAATTTTAAGGGTTACCTACACAAAAAAAAATAATTGCTTGGCGTGCAGTTGTTTCAACGAGTATTTATTTGCATCTCTCAAATATAGTTTACGTTCACTGAAAATCATTTGTGGCAAACCATAGCATGAAGCGTAACCAACTATTGGTTAAAGCAACTGCAATATTGATTGGGGAAACACATTTTTACATTTTTTTATTTCCATTGCTGCGACAACTAAATTTAAAATGAGACTTAACCAATATTTAGTTGGCTGCACGGATAGTTGGTTATATTGACTACATAATATAACATTAGGTTGTTGCAACCAATATTGGTTTGGTTATACTGCGAAATCAGCTGTTTTGTAGAAAAACAATGCCAAAGCAGGACAACATCAGTCGTATAAGCATCAGATTTTTCACTCGTTTTTTTGTGATGCGGAGAGCGTGCCGCTTGTGTAATACAAGACCTTGTATTTCTTTTTATAAATGACAGGCTTACTTTTTAATTGATAATTGTGAAAAAAAAAATCATATAAATCTAAAGTTTCCGGTTATTTTATTCAGTTTTTACAAAATATTTTTAAAAAATCGTCGAAACTAAAATTTCATCAACCACATGAACCATGCTGTTCAGTTTGTTCATGCCCTAATCTGCTTTCTATAAAAATGCTTCAATTCTTCAGATGTTCTTGTTCTTGGGGTTTCTTCTGTTACTTTTCATATGCAGCCATAGCGCTTAACACGGTGCCAACACAAGGTCAGGGTAACATCGATTTGTTGGCGATTTCCGATGAAGTATATACAAGTCGAAAAATGTCGACGAATCGTTGTGCAGCTGACTTCGTACTTAAATTGGTTACCACAACTAAACAATCGCCGACTATTTGGCTGTGTTAAATGTCAATTAGTTGTGTCAATTGCACACATTAGTTGAGTGAACTGATACGTGGAGTTGCAACAACTGAATTAGCCGAATGCTGACAGAACCAAATAAATCGGTTGGCAAAAACTGTTTCGTTCTTTGGGTGTATTATTTATTGCAGAACGTATATGGTTTTCATAATTAAATAAAAAGATTTCATTATATGTCAAGCTAGATTTTTGAATTTAAGATTTTGCATACTTTATTTTTGCAAATCAACTTCAGGCTCTGACAAATTCATTATAATTCCCATTATTTTTCATTTAGAATTATAATTGATCAATTGATTTGATTCGTCTAGCTCTTTTTTAATCTTCTTATAGAATGCTTATTGATTAAATTCATGATCTTCTAATATTTAATAATAATTGTTCTTATTCTTCATATAGTTATATAAGTCATTTTATATTCCCTGCTTTTATAACATCTTGCGACACTATCTTGCACACATGAAAAAATCGACCAGTACGTGAAACTAAGATAATTCTAAGAATTTGTGTGTACCCAGTTTTTTTTAGATCAATTCGTTTACGGTTTTTGTTTGCATTTGCATTTGAATTGCAAATGCATATCATATTTTCATAATATTTTTTTTATATTTTTTTGCTGCATTTATTTTGTCACTCTGAGTATGGATATGAAAACGGTTTTTCAATATGAATTCATTTAAAAGTTTTATTCTCATTTGAAATCCATACCATGAGATATTTTAAAAATTAATTCAAATTTGTTAAATGCAAATAAAAGCTGTGTACGAATTGATATTGGACAAACATTTTCATATTCATACTTAAGGATGGCTCAGTTATAAAGTACACCCAGAAAAAAATTCCCTCAAATCCCATTAAAATTGGTCAATAGGACAATTATTGATTTAATAGTATACAAAAAATAAAAATTTTCACATAAACTCAATGGCAATGTCATGGTACTTTCTAGTATTTAATGGTATTTTCCGATTAAAATAATAATTTATCCTATTGAATATTTTTAATAGTAAAAAACTATTATTTATATAGTATTTTTTTCTGGGTGTACATTCAACATTTTTCAAATGCAAATAAAACACTTTAACGAAGTGATCCAGAAAAAGTAGGATACACGTGTATTTTATTTTTTTAGCGTACTTTGAGAATAAATAGTATTTTCTCATGTGTGCAGCCAAAAGTTGAATTTTGTCGTACGGTGTAATACTACTAATTCTCATTAATGACTTTCAGAAACTAGTATTTTTTCTAATTCAGTTTATTCTTTCATATTCATCATATTCTTTTAATATTTAAAATTCTTCTTATACATTTTTTATTTTTAATAATTTTTGTTTTTCTTATAGAATTGATTCATCTCATAAAATTCTAATTAATGTTATTGATTCTTTTTTTTAATAATGATGCCAATCGATAGGTGCTTTAAAATCAAACAATTAATACCTGCACATCACTATTTTATCTTCCACCAATAAAAAATTATAGCCAAAAAACGAAGAAATTGGAAAAATTGAAAATCTTGTCATGCCAAAAGGGAGAATCTTTTCGTTTTTTTGCTATAACTCTTGAATAGTACAAGTTAAAATAGTGCTGTTAAGGTATTAATTGTTTGTCTTTAAAGCACCTATCGATCTGCATCATTAATTATAAATATTTTGCCAAAATTGATTTCCTGCAAACAACAAATCGCAAATTAATGTTTGGCAAACTATTTTAATTAATGATGCAGATCGATAGGTGCTTTGAAAACAAACAAAAAATGCCTCTACACCACTAGTTTGGCTTATACCAATAAAAAGTTATGGCGAAAAAACGAATATTTTCGCCCTTTTGGAATGACAAGATTTACAATTTTTCAAATTCGCTCTTTTGGTTTTGTCTTTTGTGGCTAGAAATATCCATCTAAATGACACGCGATTTTGGCACAGCATACTTGAGGATAAACTACATTAAAAAATGTAAAAAAAACGTAAATGTCAAAAATTTCACATTTTGGCATGATAGTGATTCGTTTTTTTTTAATTTTTCCTTTCTTATAAAATAATTTTACATTTTATATAAATTTATTGTTTTTTGTTTTTAGTTGACCTTAAAAAAGAGTAATGTAAAAATTAATTTGTCGGATTCTATGTCTACCGAATGTAATATGTATTTTGCACTGGTTAAAAAACGACAGTAATTGAAAAAATAAACAAACAAAATTTTTTGAAATCGATTTTTAGACTTCGATGAAATTCAGATTCTTGTTTAACATTTGCAGTTTTAAACATTAAACGGTTCAAAAGTTATATTCGGTTACTTTTTTTAATAGAACTTAAATGTTAGAAGCTTGTGAAAAGACTTTTGAAAAAATACAAAACAAAAAATCGATACAAGGAAGATGATCAAGATACACAGAAAAATCCTGTATTTAAGTATGAAGAAGACTTGAAATAGCATCATACGAAATTGTACAAATATTAAGTCCGCACAGACTTATATTAAGTTCGTACGTACTTCATATAAGTCTACGGCATGAGGAAGAATGTAAAAATCAGTTGTAACAACCAACTTCATTCAAACAAAACAATATTTGTATAAATTATCATATGAAACTGCCATAATTCGCTTGCACATAATATATTAGAATAAAGACACACCAACTATTTATAAAAAAGTTCAAAATTGGTTGTAGTCCAAACAACAGTACTTTTAGTTATAGCTATCAGAACCGACTTAACCGACTTGAGTTGGTTGGCGTAACAAATACTTCGTGTACTCTAATACTTCATGTACTTAAAATATAATCTGTATACTTATTTTTCCTAGTTTTACTCAATCTTCGAATTCTTTTTCATTGCAATTTTTTTGTACAATTATTATAATTCTTATTCATCCTATTCTTCTAATATATTCTTATAATTTTTCTATACTTAATATATTCTTCTAGAATTTCTAATTAGTTTTTTATCTTTTTATTTTTCATATTGTTTTATTTTGAGTTTTTGTATTTTTCTTCTTTTGTTTATTTATTTATTTATTTATTTATTTATTTATTTATTTATTTATTTATTTCTTCTTATAAAGAGTGCTGTAAAGTGCCAACTCAGAAAAAAATGTTATACAATTGCTAGTTTTTTGTTACAATTATCAATTGTTTTTTAATATTATTTTTTTAATTATTAGTCAATAGATGGATTAGTCAATAGAACATAGGTCATTAAATTAATAACAACATAATTTTAATAATTTGAAGTTAAATGTAATAGCAACTTATAATAATTAATATTATGTTTGCTGTAAACAAATTTTTTAATAATATATGTTTGTATAAACTTAAAATTAAATACATAGTATTTTGCAATATTTAATTCTGTTTTATAATTGGAAAATTTCATCAAATATTGCAAAATACTATGTATTTTTTTAAGTTTATACAAACATTTATTATTAAAAAATTTAGTTGCAGCAAACATAACATTAATAATTATAATTGGCTTTTACATTTATCTTCCAATTATTAAAACATTTTTGGTATTCATTTAATGGTCTATGTTATTTGTGTTTTATAAATATTTATTTTAATAATTTAGAAATGCATATAAATAAAATGTAACATAATATGTTTACTGCAAAACATATATTTTATTCCTGTGTGTCGGACATTTTTTCTGTGTGTTTTTTTTTCGCTCTGCATTATCATTAATCTACACATTGCCCTCGAAAGAAATTCCAGCTAAAATCGGTTGCTCAAGACATGCAATAATTCGGTTATTTTTAAACCCTTACATAAGCCTCACAGGCAACTACCAAAGTGCCTGACTACTTCGCGCGCTTATCACCGAAGTAGCAGATTTTTTTATCAGCCGTGATGAACTAACGCAATTGTAAAACTGATAAAAAAAAGTGCCCACTAATGTTTTGTGGAATTTTTTACACATTGGCCGAACAAAGAAATACTGGCTGAAAGATTAAAAATGGACAAAGATATTTTTAGATATAATACAACAAATTGCAAATAAAAAAGAACAAAAAGACCAACATTTATTACTAATCATTGAGAAATGCAGCAAAATGGCAAAGTCAAATCTTTTTTTTATCATTTGCGATAAGATTAATCGAGCAGATTTTTCTGCATTTTTCTAGATTTTTTCTTTTTTAATTTAAACTTTGCAGTTGGCTGCTATTGCAACCGAGACAGCTGTTCGCAACGGCGTCACTTTGTCTGTCGTCGGCGCGTCTGGTCGTACGTGGCGTATGCGCAACTTAATTATTTTCCATGCGAATCTCTTCGTCTTTCCAGCTAATTGATTAATTTAATTGAAATTTTGTTTATTTTTTTGATTTTGCTCTATACACGAGTTTTTATTATGACTCGCGATTAGATAAAAATGTTTTATATTTTTTTTTAATTTTATATTTGCAAAGTTGCGGGGAATCACATTGTATTGAGTGTGCCACTTGTAAATATTTATTAAAAATAAAACTTAATTATTTTACAATAATTCTTTTTTACGTACAAAATATTAAAATACTCTATAAAATAGATTAATATTAAAAATTGTATATTTTAAGCATTTTAAAATATATATTCATTTCAATTCTAAATAAACATTCCCACAAATTAGTTTTGGGTGAAAAATGTTTTGTAGCAGCCCAATTCTAAATAAATACTCCCGAAATATTTGAAAAAAAATATTTGGGAGAAAAAGCTTTGTATGTAAATTCAATACAAAGCTTTTTTTTATCAACAATTTTTCCCAAATATTTATGGGAGTATTTATTTAGAATGGGGCTGTATGTAAATTCGAAAGAAAGCTTTGTGAATTTGTGGGAATATTTGATATTTCTAATTGGCCAGTTTAAGTAAGTCATTCAAACAAAGCTTTTTTTAATTTATAGGAATATTTATTTCGAATTAGCCTGATTAAGTAAATCATTAAATTTTTTTAAAAGCTTTAGCAATGCGTTGACAATGCATTAGTTTAATTTAGAAAGCTTTGTAATATAAAAGTTTAACATTGCACTAACAACTTTTACAATGCTTTCAATTTAAATATATTTATTTGCAATATGAAAAGCTTTCATAATGCTATTTCCCAAATTATATAACACAATTTGTAATCTACATAAACAATTCAATTCAAAATAAATATTCACAAGTATTAGAAGAAATTGTTGGGAGAAAAAAGCTAGTTATAAAATTTACATAAAAAGATTTTTCCTTTAAAAAAAATAATTTGTGGGCGTATTTATATAGAAATTTGCTGAAAATGTTTTTAAAGTATTTGTTATACTTTTTTAAGTAAAGCTTTTAAAAAAGCTTTTTTTTGTATATGTTCCAAATAGCACTAAAAAAACTTTAACAATACATTTATTCATTCAAAAAGCTCATTAAATCTTAAGCTTTATAAAAATATACAAAGCAATTTGTTTTCAATTAAATAAATGTTTAATTATTGCACTAACAATATGCAATTTGAAAAGCTTATATAAAGCTATTCCTCGATTCCATAAGCTAATTTTAAGAAAATTCAAAATTTTTGTTTTAAAAATAAAATTTATAAATATTAGAAAACTCAAATAATACAAAGCTTTATAAAAATATATAAAACATAAAGTTTGAACTTTTTCAAAGCGTTTACTACACATTTTAAATAAAGCTCAATAAAATTTGTTTATTCAAGTTTTAAGTCGCACAAAAGAAACAATCGTTTTTTCAGTCAAAAAAATTGAAAACAAAGCTTTTTTACAAATTAAGTTAAAAAAAGCTTTTTTAGAAATGTTTCAAATAAACTTTAGCAATGCTTTTATGAACATAAAAACCTTTTATTAGCATTCCTATCCAACAGAAGAGCTTTTTAAAGCTTTCATTAGAATTATTTTTATTAAGTCAAATTTTTTTAGGTTAAAAAAGGTTTTTTTAAGTTTTAAATTCAGCACAAAACAAACTTTAACAATACTTTTATGAATTTAAAAAGCTTTTATAAGTATTCCTATCCAACAAAAGAGATTTTTAAAGGTTTTTGTAATACTTTTTATTTACTAAAGTTTTTTTAAGATTAATAAAAACGCTTTTTTCAAATGTTTCAAATTCAGCACAAAACAAACTTTAACTATGCTTTTATGAATTTTAAAACTTTTATAAGAATTCCAACAGAAGAACTTTTATAAAACCTTAACAAAATGGAATTAAGCGTTTTTTATGCCCATAATAAAGAATGTCTATAAAGCTTTTCTATCGTTTTTTTATGTAGACTATTCGAAAATTAAAAATTATTAAGTAAAACCTAGCAACATTTTTTGGATAAATATTTCAGGCCGCTTAAAACAAACTTAACAATGCTTTTGTTAATTCCAAAAGGTTTCTAAAGATTTCTCTGTAAAATTAAATGCTATTCAGAAGTTTTTAACAAAACTTTAAAAAAAAATACAAAAAGAAAGCTTATGTTATACCTTTGTAAAACTTGTAAACAATTTGTTCAATTTGTAATATTTAAATAGCATCGGAAAAAGCATGAAATGTTTTTTTACTTTGAAAAAATAAAAATAAAACCAATAAACAGAAACTAATTAAAAAGCATTAACATCGAAGAGAAATATATAAAAATAAAATCTGACTAAAATTCTATCTAATGCTTAATATGTGTGAGAAAAACTGTGAAATATAAGAGAAGTAAATTTCGAAAAACCTTCATTTTAATATCAACTATTTGTACTCTCTTCGCAGACAGCAAACATAAACATGCTACTCTTGGACATATCAGCACAAATTGAAATATCGTCGCTCATATTAAAGTTTTCTTAAATCAAAACCCATTGCCTACATTTAGGCTTGTGCCGAAAAAAGCTCTTCAGAAAGTAGAAATGCACTGGAACTCACCTGCTGTGATGTGGACGAGGTTTCCTTAAGACTACTGCTGGAACTAGAACTAGTATTAATCATATTTTGGCGCCCCAATTGTGAGGCGCTGAGTGTGGAGCTGCCGCCGCCGGCCACCAGCCCATTGCAACTGCCCAGCACGCTGCCGCCATTGCTCAGCGTTGTTGTGGGTGTGTTTGCGATGCTGCTACTGCCACCACCGCCGACGACACCGCTGGACAAGATGCTGCCGCTGCTGCCAGTTTTTTTGTGGAAATTTTCAATCAGTGATGTTGCCGGACTGACAACGCCGCTGTGAGAGCTATCCGAGAAGTCTGACATCTGCAAGAAGAGAACAACAAATTGTTCAATTATAACACTTTTTATATTCTTAATTTAAACAATATTTAAATAGCTACTTAATAAGCGTAAACTAATCAAACTAGTGATTCATGACCCTATGGCGCGTGAGTCAGTCGGCATGACGCCTACTAAAGTTTTTTTTTTCTGTTTATTTTCTAAGGTTTTAATTAGCATTCATTAAGGCTCATGCAAATTTATAGCACAGCAGTGCAAACACGTTGATAACGCGACTCACGTGTGAGCTGGAGGCTGTTTTTGTTTGCGCAGCGCGTACGACAAGAGAACACGTTAAATGAACCAGGTGTGAATTGTGTTCTTTTTGGGTCAAACATTTGCAGTGAGTTCAGCAGTGCGTATGCGTAACATTTGATATTTGGATGTGTCACTCATACCACGCGGTGATATATTTTCTTTTCATCAAATAAAATAATGATAAAAAAATAAAATAAAATCTTTTATTTACATTAAAACCAATTAGACCAAAAAAACCCACAAAATTATATCAGCAATATGATAAAAAATCATTTAATATCAATATATGAGCCGTTTTCAATTGAAAAAAATAATTATTTTGTGTTCATTGATGAACTTTCCAAAGGATGACGACATTCAGTACATCAACATAAAATATTACTTAAATTTAAAGAATAAAAACAAACTGAAATGTCGGAATAAGATTCATTTATTTGAAGGTTTTTCGATGTACTCTTTTGGAAGAGAGCCGACATCTAATTGACTAATGCCCAGGTCATGGCTAAGTTCTATTGAAAGTTTTTGAAGAAACAACAACAAATTGGAAACACAACACAGGCAATGATCATACGGACCGTTTCGGATCCAGCCAAGTATCCTCATCAGTGATCTTTGTGTGATGACGTTGTGATAACATCAAGTGTTTCGTATGCTATGTTATATATAAATTATGTTATATATAAATTTGAACCAGGGTTCAGATGGAACTGGAACCGTATTTGAACCTGAACCAAAACTGAAATCGAAATTATTAAGATATGGTAAGAGGAAATGGAATAACAAGTGCAGAACCTGAACTGGAATTATAACTAAATAACTAAAAACATTTTTATTCTAAAAATAAACCGAATAACGGCACTCTGAAGAAATACCATAAAATTAATAGTTTTTACTATAAAAATTAGTCAATGGCATAAACTATGATTTCAATCTATTTACCGATTGAAATAATAGTTTATGCCATTGACTATTTTTTTATAGTAAAACTATTAATTTTATGGTATTTTTTCAGAGTGCCGTTATTCGGTTTATTTTTAGAATAAAAATGTTTTTAGGTTTATTTTTAGATTCAAAATGTTTTTACTTTCAATACTACAAAATACTATAAAATTATTCTATATGAAAATATTTATTTTTTGTGTACTATGTATTAAATCAATAATTATCCTAGTAACAAATTTTAATTGGATTTTATGAGCTTTTTTTCTGAATGTGATAATTATTCTATTACTATATTTAGTCCAGCTTCCAATACGAAAACTCTGCTCGAATACAAAATTTGAAAAAGTAGTCGAATGATTCGTAGATTGCGTCACAGTTGCTTTTTTTTTTGTTTTTTTTTTACATTGAAGACCTTAACAATTTTAATGATGGATCTGAAGTAACATTGTTCTCTAACTTTTCGCGGAACTTTGAAGAGAAAATACTTATTGCATATATCTCATCCAGACAAATACCAAAATATCAAAAGTAGTATTTTTTTAGATAAAAGGCTTTGTAAACTAAAAATTATTCGTATTCAATAAAAATTAATTAAAACAAATTTTATTAATTTAAAAAACTTAATTACTGAATTAATTTCAATAAAAAGCGCGCCATATTAATTGCAAAATATTGCTGAAATCTAATAAATTTTGTAAACTGCTATGAGTAACAAATGAAAGTCAATTAAAATTACAGAATACTTCTAGCAGTGAATGTAATAAATTATAAAAAAAGGGAAACAACAAAAAAAGTAAATAATACTGTCTAATTAGAATATGTATTCCATAGAAAATGCAAACCACGTCGACAACGTAAATCCCACGCGATTTCATTTTTATATCAGGTCATTTCTGTCTTGTCTATCACTAAATAGGCGATCATTTTTGCATAATTATATATATTATATTAGATTTATTCAAATATTACTAATACAGTATTGTATAATTGATTGATGAACGCTTTTAATATTTTTTAGAGCTATTAATAAAATAGACGTATTTAATATTTTAAAGTATTTTAATGATTGGATATTTTGGATTTGGTAATTTTTTGTTAAATGCAATATTTCGAACATTGTTTACTATAATCACGACAAAATCCCTCGATTTCGGTTTTCTACCTTATTTCGATTTCGGTTTTTGTATTTATTTAACAATTTTGTCGATACTTTGAATATCTTGAATAATCAAAAAAAAAAAAGATGTTATTGAGAACAGAACTTAAAGATAATTACTTAAATATTTAATTATAATTTTCAGGAACTGCAAAGAACCGAAATCGGTACCGGAACCGTTTCGATTTTTGGAACTAGAATCGAAACTGTATTCGAAAATGTGTAGAATCAGTATCTGATCCCATATATATTTTTTGGTTGAAACCGAATCAAAACCGCTATTTTAAAATGTTTGAACCCGAACCGGACCTAAAATTTCAAAGGGTTTTAGTCCCTTTCAGGCACCGGAAAGAACCGGAATCAGAACCGTTTTGACTTTTTGGAACCGGAACCATAATCAGAACCGTTATTAAAAAATATGTGAAACCGGAATCGGAACCGATATAGTTTTTGGTTGGATACTAGATATATCTGTATATAGAAAACTTATTTTCCGTTTGTTTGTTGGCGCGCTATGCAAACGTACATCTGTGTACGAATTTTCTTAAAATTTAGCATATATATCCTACAGACCCAGGAGAAGGTCACTACATAGTTTTCGTTGACCACGCACACTTTTACGCCCCTTTTTTTTTGGTGTATAATTCAGATTCATAGCAAAACCACTGAATTTATTTTTCTGACAATTTGCATTACTATACTATAAAGTCCATGGAGTATCCTATACCATATATAAACTAGATTGGGCAAAGTAGAGTGACACCTCCCATAGAACCCAAAATTCCCAAAATTCAGTACGCTCAGCCCTAATGATATCGATTTCAACTAAACTTTAAAATTGGACTCATCTTACTTAATCTCACCACATAAAAATTCACCACACATAAACTCACCACACCTAAATTCATCACACCGAAACTCACCACACTAAAACTCACCACACTGAAACTCACCATATTAAAACTCACCACACTAAAACTCACCACACTAAATTCATTACACTAAGTCTCACGACACTAAAAATTCTACTGGAAAAACACTACGGGGAAGAATTCTACCGGGAAAAATTCTACGGGAAAGCGATCTACGGGGAATAATTTGACGGGGATTTATTTTTATTTTAGTTACTACATTTAGATAGACATAGATTTTACCTCTTGGATTTTGACTAAATTTGGTCTACTGATTTAGGGTATCGAAATATGTTTTGTCCGACCACTATTCCCAGAGATAAAGTCGTCCAAAGTTAGATAAAAAATGGAAGTTTATATGGAAATATCTTAGGATCGAGAAATGCTTAATTTAATAATACAAGCTTTTATTAAAATGTGAGTCGAGACTAATAAACGTGAATGTGGTCCAAAGGTATTCAAAGTTAAAATTATATAAAATTATATAAAATAAAATTTTTATGGTATGGTTGATTATAAAATATATCTCTTGATCCAGATATGCTACAAACTCCATTGAGGTGTCATTTTAAAGCTAATAAAACAGAAATTTGAAATCGGGACTTCTAAACTTAAAGACGTGGTCAGTACTCATTGAAATCTATGAGTGTGAGTTCCGACCTATTTCTGTGGAATGGCTTATTATAAATAAGATAAAACAATCTGTAGAGTACTCAAAGATAATATAAAATATTTTTAAATTAATATAGATTCATTTTAATTTAAATTTGTAGTTTTTAACTGAGAAGAAGTTTTTAAGTAATACAAAACAATAAATATATACATATATACGAAACATTTGATGTTATCACAACGTCATCACACAAAGATTACTGATGAGGGTACTTGGCTGTGTCCGAAACGGTCCATATGACCATTGCCTGTGTTATGTTTTCAATTTTTTGTTGTTCTTTTCAAGTCATTCAAATTAAATAGCCTTTAAGATTGGCAAAAAGTCTTAAAAATGTCGGTTTTCTTTCAAAAGAGTATATCGAAATCTCACAATAAATAATTTAATTAAATAAATATAATTTATATATATTTTGGCGTCTCAAGAATCCGGATGCCATTAAAAAACCCTGAAAAATATTTAAAATGTTGCTCTTATCGGTTTCATATTTAAACTGAAATTAAATCAGTTTTAATAACAGCTATAATTGCTGCAAGCTGCTGCGCCAAACACTCTTAAAGCGTCGTAACTCCACACAGAGCTTTGCAGAGCTTTAGATACGCGCGCAATTTAAATGAATTGACGCCGCCGCGGCTGTCAGCGTCTGTCTGCGCTGCTGTCTGTTTGCCTTAGTTGCTGTTCGTCTGTCCGTCTGTCTGTCTGCCGACATGTTTTTGTTGGCATTTGCAACAACAATCAATTATAAAGTTTATGCAAAATGCTTTAGATAGCGCTGACAACATTAAATAAAATAAAGCTACACGAATTACTTATCGCAACTATTTTCGTTACTGATTGCGTTTCGATTTGTTTATATGTTTCGCTGATTTAACAGCAATAAATAAATTCATACATTTATCTATTATAACCGTAAAAGTATCTGTATCTGTAGCCGCAACACTAACCGTAGCTGTATCTATCGCTGAAATGTATCTATTGTGGGGCTGTTTTATCTGTGGTGGGCGTCGAGTCGCGTCGCCTCGGTCGTCTGAGTTTTATTATTGACTTTGTGCTTTGTTTTTTATCTTTTTTTTTTCGTTATTTGCTGCACTACTTTGTTTTGTATTTAGATTTGTAATTAATTGTGTTGCAGATCTACTTGATTTGAAATTAATTACATTTCGATGAGATGTGGGCGCGCTTGAACTTGTTGTCGCTGGAACAACGTGTTTCGCGTGTAGGCGCCATATTCACCTCTATTTTTTACATTTATTTTTTTCACTTAAACCTGTTTCTAATAATTATTTTTATTGTTGAAGTTTTGAGTGGCTTTTGTGTGAATTTCATCATAAGTTGTAAATTAAACACGAATGTGGTATTTACAATGAGCTATTAGAACGGCGTTAAATTTTGACACGCTTTTGGAAAAATTGAATAAATTAATAAAAGTTGAATAAAAGTTCTGATAATTAATTTTAATTAAATATTTTAAATAAACTACATATTTGTTAATTAATTAAAAAAAAAGGCCAAAAAGACAAACTTTCTTCAGAAATGCCCAGTTTTTCTAAGAATATTTTTTCGAAATTTTCAATATCTAAATACACAACATATATTCTAATTTGTGAAAATAAATTAGCTGAATTTGGAACAATTCAAAACATAAAGCATCATAAAAAAAACTGTATTAAAAAGAACAAACATATTTTTTATTTAAATAAATCCAAAAGTATTTGACGTCCAAAAGTAAAATATTTGTTTTAATTATATATATTGATTTGGTTGTTTTAGTATAGATAACAACTACACTCAAAATAAAAAGTCTGCAACAGTAGCAGCAAAGGTTGCCAACATAGCAAAAATGTTTGCTGAAAAGAGGAAAGCGCCGGATTCTGCTGTCATTTGCTGTTTCAGTGAACTTTTTTTATGCTATTAGAGCAGACAATTTTCGCTGTTTTAACATATTTTTTAGCTATTAACTCCAATTCATCAAAATAGAAAATAAAAAAAATATTTTGTTTTGTTTTTTTTTGTGTTTTTTTTTTATTTCTGATATACTTTTTAACTTTTTTATTTTTACATTATTATATTTATTTTATTTATTTTTATTTAATTTTATTTTATTTATTTTTGTATTTTACCTTTATTTCACTATTTAACTCTTGCATGCGTGCATTATTACTACGTAGAAGAAATATCTCTTTTAAATAAACATGTTGTCGAATAAGAGTTTACGAATTATAGACACATTTAGCTGCAGCGTCTCGTGACTGTGGCGCCATCTAGTGCAGGTTAGCTACACTAGCAATATGCACACCAGTGACACTAGCACGATCTTGATCACTAGCAGAACTAAGTTTCCCAGCAAACAGTTCGCTATTGCAGATAAAAGTATGCTGTAAATGCAATTTAAAGTTTGCTAAAATTTAGCAGTCAGAGTTTGCTATTAATAGCAAACTTTTTATTTTAGTGTACATACAATTTCTGTACTTCTGTTTAAAATTTTATTACATTTCGTAAATATATGTATATAAATATATATACTTTTTAAAATATGCTCTATTAACGTCTAACTATTTAATATACTCAATTTTCAATAAAAAAAAACCTTATGCCCGTAATCTGAAAATATCATTACTATATAATTAAAGTATAATAATAATATAATAGTTTGGCGCTACAGTCCTATAAGAACTTAGGCCGAGCTCTCTCACCATTTTGAGCTGTGCGTGTTATTTTTGTACTGAAAGTGGTGGGACCTACAGTTTATTGCCGAATCCGAACGGCGGGTGAGAGCTTTTCATAGGCAATGTTTTACTCTCGTAGGTTTGCTATTTACTGACGAGAGGTAGCGCGGTATAGAAAAATGTTTCTATGAAAAGATGTTGTTAGCCTCAGTCCAGGCTTGAACCGGGGACCTTTCGGCTCGCAGTCCAACGCACTAACCACTGACTTACCGCGGCTACTATGTAGAAATATGTAGAATTTTGTATATATACAGGGTGTTTGGTTCATCGATGTCAATAATTCAGGGGATCATTCTATGACTCAAAACAATAAGAAAATGTAAAATAAAATTATGTCATATTTTGCACCCTGTTTAAGATACAGTGTGTTTAGTAAATGCATATTACTTACATAACCTAGTAAAGAAAATTGGTTTTAAATTATAATGTGATCATAAATGAATAACAAATTTTAACTCATATTTTAGAAAATTAAATTACCTTTCCAATGGTATATGACATATTCGAACACCATGATTTCTTCCTTTTTTAAAACGTACGTAAATTTGAAATTTACAAAACAAAAATTAAATATTTTACTTAACCATTGGATTTCTCAAAATTTCGTTATCGATCACCCAATTTTTTCTAATTTATAATTATAGACCTGTTCTTTCTCAATACTTTGTAATCAATTACAGTGATTTTAAGTTGGTAAGTTATTCTGCAGAAATAATTATACAGTAGCGGTTCTTGTAATTTGGAGGTTGACATTTAAAAAAAATATATTATTGGTTAGAAAGTACTGGGAATGAACTGGTCTATAATTATAAATTAGAAAAAAATGGGGTCAAAGAATAACGAAAATTTGAGAAATTTAACGACAAAGTAAAAATTTGAATTTTTGTAAATTTCAAATTAACGTACCTTTTAAAACAGGAAGAAATCATGGGGATTCAAATATGTGATAAACCATTGAAAAGGTAATTTAATTTTCTAAAATATGAATTAAAAATTTGTATTCATTTAGCCGCGGTAGCTCAGTGGTTAGTGCGTTGGACTGCGAGCCGAAAGGTCCCCGGTTCAAGCCTGGACTGGGGCTAACAACATCTTTTCATAGAAACATTTTTCTATACCGCGCTACCTCTCGTCAGTAAATGGCAAACCTACGAGAGTAAAACCATTGCCTATGAAAAGCTCTCACCCACCGTTCGGATTCGGCAATAAACTGTAGGTCCCACCACTTTGAGTACAAATATAACACGCACAGCTCAAAATGGTGAGAGAGCTCGGCCTAAGTTCTTATAGGACTGTAGCGCCAAACTATTATTATTATTATTATTATTATTATTATTATTATTATTATTCATTTATCACTACATTATACTTTATAAACAATTTTCTTGACTAAGTTATGTAAGTAATACGCATATACTAAACACCCTGTATCTAAAAACAGGGTGAAAAATATGACATAATTTTATTTTTATTTTATTATTTTTTTGAGTTATAGAATGATCACCTGAATTATTGACATCGATGAACCAAACACTCTGTATAAATTCATAAACATGTTTACAACATATACTTTTATTTGTACTACATTCTATATTTTCTAATTTCATAAATATGTAGAATATATACTACATTTGCAATTGTTTTTACTGCATTCTGTACTTGTTTAAAAGCCTAGACAAATTATATATTATCTGAAAAAGGATTGTTATAAATATTTGTATAACAAAAACACACTTTATGCATAACATAGATAAAATTATTTTTTGCATTATGTCTTTGTTTCTGCCTTTAGCGCGTATCTTTAATTTTTGTTGAGTATTCGTGTGAACTTAAAAAAAATACGGAAACTACTGCAATTACTGCAATATGTAATACATAGTGTAGTAAAATAAAGTACAATAAATACAAATGTTTTCAAAAAGTATGATAAAGTAATGATAGAAAAAAAAAACTAGTATGTAGTCAGCAATCAACAATAACGTATTATATATATATATTGTATGTGATGATCATTTTATCGTTTTATTGAGTAGTGAAATAAAAACTTGGAATTGCTATGAAAAATATTACAATATTGATGTGTCATACATTTATATTGTTCGAGATATTTTAAAAACTAAAAAGGTAAAAATATAAAAGTGAAAAAATGAAAGTATTTCTTATTAAATTTCGAGAAAGCATCGATGGTCTTCGGGACATGGCATACTGTGAAAACTTAAAAATTGTTAATAAAAAATAAAAAAAAACAAAACATGGAAATAAAATGTTGCATTACACAGAAAAAATAATTGACGTAAATATAGCAACCGATATTAATTGCATTAATTAATCAATCCAGCAATAAAATTCACTAATTTAATGAAAACATTTGCTATTCATCATTATATAAGCAATTGCCTTCGCTAATATAAATATTTGTACGTCAATGCAGCAAATTATTTAGTCGGCGCAGTTTTAGCAAATATAATTGTTGAAACTGCAACGACTAATTATTTTGCTGCATTGATGGTCAAATATTCATATTAACAAACGGAATTGCTGATTTAACGAAGCATAGCTAATGTTTTTTATTAAATTAGTAAATATTGTTGCTGGATTTATTAATGAATGCACTTAAGATCGTTGCTATATTTATGTCGATTATTTTTTTCTGGGAATGTAGTAAGAAATATTACAAAAACTTAATTGAAATTTGTATTAGCGGATTTTGTACAGCTGGATTTCACAACATTTTATACAAATGAATTTTCGACTGGTAGATCCCTAGATCGACTGGAACTCCTTAATTATTGTTTATTTTAAACTAAATTATAGAATTCTGATTTTGGAAATATTAAATCTTACAAACTTTAATTAAAATTTGTTTTTTTAATGGTTTTTATTGATACCACTTGGACATAGTTCATAGCGATCATTTCATTATTGAAAATTGATTACTAAAGTGTTGGGCAATATTATAGCTATAGAAAAAACGAGTTTAAATATATTTTATAATATTTATTATGGGTAAATTAAATAATAAATATGAAATTTTAAAAAAAAAGCATAGCGTAAGTTATTTTATATTATCTAAAAATGTTTTAAACATATTTATTTAAATAAAAACACAATAAAAAGCATTAAATGATATTTTTAAAATTCCATTGACCTTGCGTAAGTATTGAAATTCAATTTACTAAAAGACATCTCAATTTAGGTATCGGTCAAATTGTAAGATAATTTTTCGATTTAATTTATGCAAGTATTTATTAATTAGCATTTTTTAAGAAAAGACACTTTGTCTGGTCTTTAGCCCAGAGATATTAATACCAGTAGCTGCCAACAATGTGAGCTTTGATTAGCTTAGTAATTAGTCATGCGACTGCCTTTAAAACGATGCTCAAAAAACAGAAGAAACGGTGTAAAAGAGAAGATGAAAATTATAAAATCAAAATATAAAAGAAAAATGGAAGACCCCAAGAAAAAAAAAAAGACGGATTTAAGAAATTCCGCAACTTTTCGTCTGCAATAACTCAAACAAAAGCTCAAGATCAAATTGAAGAACACGAACATTAACGTGTATCGAAGTCATTAAAAAACCATAATGCTTTTTTTATTATTATTGTTTTTTTTTAACAATTTGTTCTTGGAAATTTGCGCAAAATGCTAAGTGTTTCAGATTTATATTTATCTTCAGATGTATATTTTTATAATTTTGTGATTTTTAATTGATTTTAAATGTGTTCCACTTCAACAAACAACAATTGCGTGATTTGGCAGCTTTCGGTGCGCAGCGAGCTTTTGAAGCATGTGCGCTTTTGTTTTAAGTATTTCAACGGGATATATTTAACTGTTAAATAATCTGAAACCACCCTTCCCGCTAAAATGCATAGTAATTATGCGCCTTAAAACAAATATGTCAGAAAAAAGGCGACACAGTGGCGCTTATTAATGACGGTCGCACACGCAAAGCTACGACCGAGCTTCTCGCATGTCCGAGGTCTCTGAACTTTGCATGTCTCGCGCGATATATCTGAAATTCAACTACCACCCAACGCCCACCAACCTACTACAATTGTTTTCATTTTCAATTTAAATTCAACGCAAAATTCACAAAAACGAGTTTAGTTTTGAGGTTAGTTCTCGTAGTTTTATTTCTGCGTTATATATGGGGTTTTTGTACCTCGTCGCCTGCAACATTTCCAAGGCTTGGCCTTCGGTGTTGCGTGTTGCGTGTCTGCAATTAATCCGCAACATGCTGTGCGTGTTGTGTGTCACATGGCGCCCTCTGATTGTCGCCTTAAACTAAACGAATGGCACACCCAGCCTCAGAAAGAACATCATTAACAAAAGCGACTCGAAAAAGTCCAAAAGAAGCAAAAACAACAAATTCCAACCAAATAAAAAATGTGTTTTTCGAAAACTTCTAGAAATTTGATTTGTGTTTATTTCAGGTTTTCATTGCCAATGATTCATTGGCCGTTTGCTCTGAGTTCAAAGTTGACCATTTTTGGTAAAAACGCAAATATTTGACTCATCTGCTAAAATTTCTGCTTTTTAACTTCAATAAATTGGCAGTCATCAAGAAGTTGTCTTTTGAATTGACTAGAAATGATTTGTGTTGCCAAGAGGAAATCTGTCATAATTGATTTTGGTGCTTTTTGTCGGCTTTCAATGAGCTGTGGGCGTTTCCTATGTTCCAAATTGTGCCACACGCAGCTTTATATGATTATTTGTGGTTTTAATAATCAATTTGTTGGCTATAAATATTGGTATTTATATAGTTTTTTTTTCAAAAAAAAATTCATAATTAAAAATTCAAATTTTATTCACTTAGTAAAGTTTTGAATGTTTTGTTTTTGTGGCGCCATCTGGAATCTGGCCAAAACTGCCACACTGACCATGCCAAAACTATAACCTGACCCACGAAATTCCAAAGCTAATTGCTGCAATGCTTGAAAGCTCAGCGTCTAAAGGCGCCGCGCAACCATTTATCAGCCTTTTAATGGATAAATTTTCATTAAAAACCACTTTGAAATGATGAACACAAAACTCAAAAAAAAAAAAAACTTCAACCAACAAAACAAAAAATGTTAAGAGGAAAGCAAATGTTGACGAAATTTATATAAATTAACATAATATTTTAAAATTAAAAGTTTGTTTTATTAAAAAAAAGCCGGCATGTTCATAATTTTTTTTTTCATAGTATTTATGTATCTATGTTTTTTTATTATTAAATAATAATTAAAAATGTTTTATAAAAATTATTATAATGTTTGTTTAAAAAAAGCCAGAAAGTCTTAAGAAAATTCTCAGGAATATGGTAGGCAATACACATTGCGTAGCCGGCATATTGAATATATGGAAAAACGTATAGTAGTTTTTACGCAGGAAACTGGTATGTTCGACCTACCTCTAGCAGACAAAAGTCTTTTTTTGTAAAATGTATTTTGAACAATTTGAAGTGCAGTTTTATAGCTGCCAAATGGAATGGAAATGCAAGGAAAAGCAAAAGCATTTCATAGGAATTTCAGTTATGATGTTCTTAAAGGCAGCAAGAAAATGGTGGGGAATCCAAAAATTACAGATATCTACCTCTCGGCCTTTAAGGAAGTGTTTATTCTAAATTAAATATTACTTCATAATTTCTCTGTATTGAAATTTATTGGCTGTATTTGATACGCTGACTTTACTTTACCAGTACATTATTAACATCGAATCTTATTTCGTACGCCTCATCAGCAGTCCAGAGGTAGCGCGCTGGACTTGCATTCTGAAGGTCTCGGGTTCGAATCCCAGCTTGGGCATGGGCGCTCGTGGTGATATTAACCACAAAATTGTAGGGAATAGATTTCACAGTACAATGGATATAGTCTGTCTGAGTGCTGTGGATCTTAGTAGATATTCCAAAAAAAAAATAATATTTCGTACGGATTGCTACTCCAATTATTGATAGTAAAATATGAAAAATTTTCTTATCCGTGAAGATTTTTATCAATATCAAAATACCGTATTATATCAAAATACCGTACATTTTCGAGATAAAATGTTTGTAGGTTTTCAGGAATATTTCCGCAGATTTTGATATTCCCAGGTAGATTCCCGCAATATTTTGATGTACATTTCATCTTTGTCTGCTTGATATCTTTCAAAAATATGTTTTTAAATTAACCGATAACTGAAACCTGGATTTCAATCTTTATACACAAAAAATTCCTCTTTTGGAATTAGATTGGAAGAACGATTAAGTTAGTTGGTTAAATCGAATTGTCTACAAATTTCCTGGTTTTTGTTGGCGCTTGAAATATAGGTCTACACAGAAAAAAAATGTACATCATATTGTTGAATTCCGTTCTTCAAACCATGATTCATTGTATTGAAGAACCATTCATAATATTAATGACTAACGCCATCAATGTTATGAATGCTATCATAAATATGAAGAACGCTTGGTAACTGTCGAAAAAGTGTTCTTCAATATGATGATTGTATGTGAAGAATACGTTTCATCATATTAATGAACCAAAATATAAAATACAACATATATGTTCTTCATATTGAAGAACGCTATTCATTAAACCAAATTTCTACCAAAATATTTTTTTTTCGTTCATTTTTTGCCGTACTTCTTAGTTCTCACGTAGTTCTTGTATGTTATTTCTTATATAATGCTTGCTCGACATGCATAAATTAGTAAAATGTTTTATAATATATTTATTATAATTACTACTTTTTATTAATAAAAAGTTATATTTATAAAAAATATTTTTTTGAAAAAAATATTTTTTCGAACAATTTTATTTTTTCGAACCAATTTTTTTTCGAATAAATTTATTTGGAACTAATTTTTTTTCGAACAAATTTTTTTTTTCGAACAATTTATTTTTTCGAAAAAAAAATTTTTTCGAACCAATTTTTTTTTCGAACAATTTTTTTTTCGAACAAAAAATTTTTTTTTTTGGAAAAATGTTTTTTCGGAACTATTTTTCTTCCCTAAAAATTTTTTTTCTGATAATTTTAATAAAAATTTTTTCTGTTATTTTTTAAATAAAATTTTTACAAAATTTTTTTGATTTATTTTATAAAAAAAAAAAATTTTGAAAAAATATTATGAACGAATTCATCAATATGACAATTCAAATTCATTGTATTGAATATTTTGTTCATATATATAATGAATTCATTCATTAATATGTCATTTAATGAACGGTGGTATCAATATGATGAAACTGGTAGTTGGTGAAAAAATTCATAATATTTATGAATACATTCATCATATTGAAGAATTTTTTTTCTGTGTATACACAATCCAAATGGCTCTAAATTTTGTACTAAATTCTTTTAAAACAGTTCGAAAGTGGTTGCAGTACAAACTACTACAACTCTTTTAGTTTTGACAATAACAACCGACGAAGCGATTGAAATAACCGAATAGTTGGTAGACGCAACAAATCTTTACTCTGTGTATATAATCTATTAACTGAAATATATAGTCAGGGCTATTGGGCAAAAATAGTGCCACGAACTTAATAACTGGAATTCGCATATTTTTATGCAAATATATTTTATTTCAGTAAAACAAGTAGTTGGAATAGTCGAGAAAATACTAATACTAATAGAAAGCTTTCAATAATAATAAAAAAATGCAAATTATTAAAAGACATAAGAATTTGTATTCCTTACAGTGTTGATTAAGAAATAGTTTTTAACGATAAATAATTCTAAGTGCACTGTGTGCTACGAGAAAAGATATTTAAAATTCATTACTTATAGCAATTGAGCTTTTTATGAATTACATGCTTTCAAAAATAATTTAAAATGGTTAAAAAAAGCTTCCTAGGATAGGATGTAAAATTTTTTACGACTATACCATTTTATGTAAATCAAGTTTATAATTGAGCTTATATCTGTAAACTTGTATGAATAAAAAGCTTTATTTTAAAACTTTTTAATATATTAAGTGTTGATTAATAGAATACTTGAAAAGTAAATGTAGCCAATGAAAGCTTGATTTATTCTATAAGTAAAGCTTAAGATTATTATTTAATATTCAAAGTTTCTAGGTGGAAAATAAGGCCTCAATATGGGTATTCAGTACTTAACGCAATAGAGCTTTTTATGAATTACAAGCTTTCAAATATAATTTGTAAGCTTTCAACCATTACTATAACAAATTCTTTAACAATAAAACAAGTAACAACTTTCATTGGAATTTTTAGATAAAATCAAGTTTAAAATTGAGTTTATAAAACAATTTAAATGTCTACTTAATGAAGAGCTTTATTTTAAAATTGACTTTTTCAATTAACTAAATGTATGCAAATCTTTTAATCTTCTTAATTTAACTATTTAAAAACTTTAATTAATATATTTATAATGGAAAATAAATGTTGTTTTTTATACTCGTTAAATTAGCTAATTGCAAATTTTTACATAATTAGTATTAATATGCATTTTTAATTTTTGTTGTATCACAGTTAACGTACGTTCTTGATCCCATTCTAAAATAACAAATGAGCTGCAATCAGCAATCAAACGGTTCTGCCAGCGCAGCTTAATTACTGTCAATATTTATTAAAAATAATATAAACAAAACAGCCAAACAAACTGAACCATTCAGCTAAATGTGTGTGAATGAAAAATCGAGATGAAACATTTTTATATTTTTCCTCAGAAGTGAAGCCGCCACTACTGCGTGCTTTCGTATCTCATATAACACTTTGTGGTTTAAATACAGAACGACAGGCATTGGCAAACGGACAAATAAAATGACAGACAGACAGATAGATGATGTATTGATTGAATGGCAGACTGGCGAACGGAGGAACGTACTGACAAATGACAGACAAACTGACTGAGTGTCTGATTAGTAGACCAAGAGATCTGCAATTTGCTGACGAACTAACTGATTAGTTGCAGACGCATTTTTATGAATTAGAAACATTCATTCATTTTCATATAATTCTAATTCAGTATTTGCGAAAATTCGCATTCCGACACTATCATGAATCACATTCTCAGAAATTCTTGAACTGAAAACATTTTGTTTTTCATTAAAGAGAAAACTAAATTTATTTTATAAACTTTTTTAATAAATAAAAATTTAAAAATATTCAATAATTCAAATGACTTTAGGTTTTAAAAAAAGTTGTGATTAAATTACAATTTGTTTACCTTCCCTAGTAGAAATTTTGGTAGGGCCATGGTCATGAAGTGACTATGTCATTATTTGAGGTGATCGGGATATGACGAGGCCCATAATGTCCTTGTAACGCAGTGTCCTGATCATGTATTGACCTCAGGCCATGATCATGTACTGATCGGGCAATTCCCCATTTTAATATTTACCCGACAATTGCCTTGTCTGAGCCCGAGCATAATAGGGTTTCTCTCATTAATCTCGATCATTGCCTGATACTAATTTCGTTATGAGGAACAAATAATGTAGCTAGGATCGGGAACATTGACTGTTTAGATAATGTAAACCCTGCTATGGTAAGCATGATAAGGGCATGCAAAGGAAATGGTCATATTTTCTCTAATAGGGCTTACCCAACGAAAACCCGATCATTTCCCGATGGCGCATCGGGCAAATTTTTACTAGGGTTTGTAATAAAAAGTAATAAAGGTATTTACTTCAAATGTATATGAAAAATATTTAATTTAAGTAAAAAAGTCTACGGGTAAGAAACGTGCTGAAAAGTATTTAAATTTTTTGCTTTTTTATTTAATTATTTAATTCCTTGGGTGTACTCATATTCAAAAATTAATAGTTTTTTTGCTATTACTACAATAGTTTCATTTAACATTCTATACCATTCAACAATTATGCTTACACAGTAAAAAAATAATCGACGTAAATATAGCAACAGATATTAATTGCATGCATTAATCAATCCAGCAATTAAATTCAGTAATTTAGTGAAAACATTTGCTATTCTTCAACAATTTCAATTTCAACAATTAAATTTGCTATAACTGCGCCGACTAAATAATTTGCTGCATTGACGTACAAATATTCATATTAGCAAACGTAATTGCTGATTTAACTACGAATAGCAAATGTTTTTACTAAATTACTAAATTTCATTGCTGAACTGATTAATGCATGCAATTAATATCGGTTGCTATATTTACGTCGATTACCTACAATTAAAATAATTTTGGATTTTATTTGAACAATTTTTTTTTTTTTAAATGTCAACTTGTGGCAACTTTTTTATGAGTGTGCTATAATATATTAAGCATCTACAACAAAAACACAGAAAAAACGTGATCAACTGCCAACATTGTGCATTTTGAACGGTCAACTTCTTCGCACTTGATTGATTTTTATTGTTAATTTTATTTTTAAATTATTTGTTTGTTATTTCCGCCATATTGATACACGTTTATTTTTCTACTGGTTTCGATTTTGAATTTACAAAACAACTAGACATGTGTCGCATAACCTGTGCCGTCGTCGCTGTGCGCGGTTCAAACAGACCAACTGAACAACTGCCGCCGGCTGTCAACAGATTACAAAAAAATAAGTGCTGCCGAACAATGTCGGTCTTTATTACGGTTTGTGTTATTTATGATGCTTAAATAATGCATTTTAGCTGTACTTTGAGCGCTGTAAAACAATTACGTTACTTGTTCAGGTATTTCCTCTACGGTGGAGAGGTATTTTTCCAAAGTTATGACCTTGATTTAGTGACTGATATATAGTTATCGTTAAAATAACAAATTAAAATATTGAAGAATATACAAAAAAAGTAACAGATATGTGTGAGAAGTTAGGAAAATGCTCACGACAGTAAAGATAACTAGTTAATTCATGGAAAAAAGGTTCGTTTAAAGTAGGAAATATTATGAAAATTATATTTACGACACAATGTATTAGTTACATACTTAATAAATTAATTTAAGTATTTGCTAAACTAGCGAAATCGTTTTGCAAATTGAATTATTTAATAGTTTAGTGTAGAAATTTCTTGAAACTTTCAGAATCCAGCTATGCGCTGCACATGAGTATAAAAGCGATGGGAAGATATCTTACGAGTTATACGGCTGCTCATGAAGTGTAGAAGTTTGTGGAAATTTCTAGATTTCTAGTATGCAGTATATTAGAGCGCCGCATCACTTTATTCCGATAATAATTCGCTGAAGTCTGATATTGCATTATTAATATGAGAATATCGAAAAATAAAATTATGTCTATTATTTGAATTATGCAGTATCATTCAGTGATAATCAAACAACTAAAAGGTCCAGAAATGAACGGATTGTAAATGGCAAAACTAAAGGGAAGAATAGTGCATGAACAGCATTAGTTATGGATTCTCCTCCAAAAAGAATTTGATATCAGTGCTACTATTATATGAGCCATATATACAAATATTGGTGGCCCACAGGTCTCCGCCGACCGATCACGCATAATTCAAACCCAAATAGAGTAGGTACATAGTTATCATTTTATGGATTTTAAATTATTTAAATTTTGTAATTTTCCTGTAATCGTGGTATCAACAGCAGGACGGGCAGAAGGATTATCACGCAACATTTAAAAAGAAATTTTAATTATTTTTTTAAATTAGACATTATTTTCTATTACTCAATCATAATATTCTTACGAAAAGGGGCAATTTTCTCCACTGTGCAAGAGTAAATGAAACGCAAGACAATTCAGCGCACTAAGCAATGTATTAGAAAGAGACGGAAGATCATTCAGCGCACTGGGGCAATGTGCGAGAAAGAGATAGAAGATCAGCGCATTAACAACACATAAGTGCGAATGAGATGCTAATAGCATGCGTCATTCACGAAACGAGTAGAAGGTTCTCGAAACTTGTCGAAGCTTGTCGAAACGTGTCGAACAGATATAAGTATATAAGGGCGCCGCATCTGAGTCACCGCACTTCAGTAGTAATTGTAAAGTGGTCGAGTGAGAATAATGTCAAGCTAAATAGTGGACATGCAGCAGTTGTTAGAATTTGTTATTAGTAAAGTTGTTTATTAAAGTGAATTAATAAAGTTAATTGTTATAATTTAAACCAAACATAAGAGCGTTTTTATTTTGTACACAATCCAGAGATACGAACACGTAGAACAGTTTTCCGTAGACTGAATTTTCGTAACAATTTATACAATTCTTTTTAATTTCGTATGAATTTTCGTAACAATTTATACAATTCTTTTTAGGTTAATGTTTTAATAACTCCCGTAGTCAGTTGACTTTGAAAATATGAAATGAGTTTAAATGGTTTTTGTCTATGTATGAACGGAAGACTACAATTAACATAGCCTTGATTTATAGATAGAGTGGATTTTAATTTATATATAGTAGATTCAAAATGTTTTTTTTGTTTTTTCTGTAGTTATCACAATATAATTACTTGAAAAAGAGTCAAAAACCAAAAACTTAAATGGTTCAGTTCACATTAAACCAAGCTACCTATTGAAATTGTTCGATTAATAAGACTTAAACTCGATTTATACAAAAATAACAACCGAAAGCAATTAAAATGTCAAACGTTAAAAATGGCCGCCACGATTTGTGTTGTACGGAAAAAATTAACAAAATTCAACAGCAAAGCAAAAACATGAAATTGTTGTATATCGATTAAATGCAGCTATAAAAATTTAATAACTTTATTTATAGTGGTATTTTTTAAAAATATAAAATTAAAAACTAAGTAGGCAAACTCGGTGTAGTTAATTTGCTTAGGTGATTTGCAGTGTGCCACAAAAGCTTTGATTGTTTTTTGAAGCTTTAATGAGCAATTATTATGGTTTTTAGTGTAGAAAATAATCAAAATTATAATCGAAGGTTTAACAGAGCGAATTCATTATAATCGGGTGGTTTAAAATAACGAAAAATATAGATTTGTAGTTAAAAAGTATAATTTAAAAGCTTTTATATATTAGTTTGGGTATATAATATATTAACATAGACAAAAATAGTCCTTCTTATGGTAAGACTATTCAAAAACATGGTATTTTTAACAAGCATTTACGAAATTAAGTATTAAATATTATACAAAATATTTAAAGACATTTTAAATCAGAATTAACATTCGAAAGCTTTTAATTTATATCGTATTTAGTCTAATATAGTCTAACATTATAACCTAATATATCATTTTTGAGAAGCACTTATATATTTTCTTTTTACTGAGTCAGAATAGAATGAAGTATTGTAATTGTACCTAATTCCGTCACCCTACTAAAACTTCAACTTTGAACTCAGCGAAAAAAGAAAATAAATGTTTATTCTTATTTTTGTCAATTATTTTTTCAATTATTAATTGAAATTTGATGATTTTTATCACTTGTTCCACTCAGAAAAAAATGCTATATAAATAATAGTTTTTTACTATTAAAAATAGTCAATAGGACAAATTATTATTTTAATCGGAAAATACCATTAAATACTACAAAATACCATGACATTTCCATTGAGTTTATATGAAAATATTTATTTTTTGTATACTATTAAATCAATAATTGTCCTATTGATCAATTTTAATGGGATTTGAGGGAATTTTTTTCTGGGTGTGTGTAAAAATCATTAAATACGGCATTAGGTTCAGTTGAAAGAGCTGATACATTTACATTAAAAAACTGTTTAAAACCTTTATATTTTAAATAAATTTACTATATTATCATAAGAAATAACTATTTTTAAATAGCCAATTCTCGTGAATTTTATTTTCAAACATAACTCAGTGCATGCTAATGATTTCTTTTTTCAATTGAGTTGCCAAATTGCAACGAGCCACAAACTGATGGCTCACTGCACAGACTACAACAAGCACCAACGAATAATAATAAAAATACCTACATCATGATCATGAACATCATTATCACTATCGTCGACGGAATTTAATTGCCAAGTTCTAATCAAATAAATCTACCTGTGATTAATGCAACAACAAGAATAGCAATAGCAATAGTATTTATAGCTAAAACTGCCAGATTTTAAAAGAATTGACTTTGAAATGAGCAGCAGCAGTTTAGCGAAGCTTTTTTCTGTATTTCCTACTAAGTGAGACAACATATAGAGCTTAAAATAGCCACCATTTCTTATTATGGTCTGGGAGGGGGGGAGGTGGGTGCATAATGTGCCGAACCAATTGCATGTCAGTCACGCAGCCAACCATTTGCTGTGCTCGATTGTGCAATCTTCGATGCCCTTGTACTTGAACTCGGACAGATGTTAGTGAGGCGGTGCATGGCGATGCCCGTGCATAGTGAGGTGGTGCATGATGAGCTGCACGTAGCATGTTTTGTCATGTGCAGTGGACAGAGGTTTATACAGTGTGATGAAATGTTAGAAATGTTTAGAAACAGGTTTTAAAAAAGAACTTGAAATGTTTTTAATGTAGGTGCTTTTTCATGGGGAAATATAACACTAAAAAGGGTTATATTTCAATTAATTTTAAAACCACATAGTTTAAAAAACATTTAAATTTGCTGTTTTAATTTGGATATATAGGTATTATTAAAAATTGCAAGAATAAAAGAATTTTTTTAAATATTGCATTCAAGTGCATCGCTTATATGAATATTTGTAGGTCAATGATCGAGAAGTCATCATTGTATTATTTACCTTTTCATAATCAACATGATTTAGCCATAATCGGATAGGAAATGGTGTAAATTCCTACTAGGTTTTAGCAAAAAATGTTTCTATAAATACTTTGGTCCCAGGGCATAGCATAACTCGACGTATGCTGTTATGACATGTTCTCGGTATTTACTTGAATACTCTGGAGTACCCGTTCACTATTTCCGAAGAACCAATCCCATACCGGTTCGTTTTCTCGTAGTGCATTGTGTTAAATTTGAATGCCAATATCTTCATTTATTCAAAAGTTTTAATGCCAAAATATAATATTCAAATTTCTTATTAACACATGGAATATTAACTCAAATAGACACTTTTAAACTACTGAATCATTTTTTAATGTCGTGGGATTACGAAGTTGTATTTAGATACGTTTTAGTTTACATTTTAGTACTTTTAATATCAACCGATATTTTACTGACCAAAAATAATTACATTTTATATTCAATCGTTCGCACAAAAATGGTAATTTTATCTAACTGTGGGTGGGTTATGTGGGTTTGTCTAATTTTTCAGACTAATCAAAACTGTTGGAATTTGTCGGTATTCTATCGGTATTCAGTCGATTGCTAATCGAATAACTTAATAATCAGTCGATTAATCATCTGTTTTTTTTTTCTGTCAATCTAGATAAACTCATACGTGATTTTCACTATGTCATTTCAAAATTTCTTAAATTTGTTGTTTTTCGACATGGCAAAGTTTCAAAATAATGTCAAGATGTTGGCTTAGTGATTACGTTTGACATGGTTAATAGAAATTTTAGTTTTGAACAGAGTCCGCAATCGAAATATAAGGGGAACAAATATGACAATTATGAAAACTAGGCAATACAATTTTCAATATAATCAACCATTTAAATATTAGGACAAGAATAAGTACCATTTTACGGATTTATATTTGGCCGAGCCTGGACTGGATTTTTATAATTTATATAATTTATAGAATTTTTAGAATTTATGGAATTTATAGAATTTATAGAATTTATAGAATTTATAGAATTTATAGAATTTATAGAATTTATAGAATTTATAGAATTTATAGAATTTATAGAATTTATAGAATTTATAGAATTTATAGAATTTATAGAATTTATAGAATTTATAGAATTTATAGAATTTATAGAATTTATAGAATTTATAGAATTTCTGGAAGAGGTAGTATAATATTGCATATAGATAATATATCTTCCGGCAGAGCACAACTCGGAGCCTCAATTGTCTCGGACAAATCTCAAAGTTGCTTCGATATATGATTCGATTTAATTTTTATATCGTATCTAATTTATTAAAGACTTTTCGTATTTAGTATTTTCGCAGTGTCTATCAGAACAAAATTCGATCTCGTTATTATATCCATTATAATTTTGAAATAACTACGATTTAGAACTTGTTTTTAAAAAGAGTTCCACCAAAACTTATTTCAAACTAGTTTTAATGTGGCTGTACAATATTAGCCGCTCTTTTAATAGATCTTTCATAATTACAAAGTGCTTATTTCGATATGGTATACATTTTTCGGCATCTCACAGCACTTGTCGATGCGATATCGAAACAAATGGTTATACCTAAATAGAAATATAATCTGTCCTGTCTTCGTTTTACTATTAAGAACTCAATTATTATCGTATTTACTAATCTCAGATACACTAAAACTTTTTAAAAATAAATATTTTGTTCAAGATTCTGTTGGAAATTATGTGTATTTCTGATTATATAGCGAGAAGGTAACTCGCAAACTTTTCTTTTCGTGAAATTCTATTAAAGGTTGCAGCTTTTAGTAATAACGACATTTTTATTCAAATTTTGAGAAATATCGCGTCACAAGTGCTTTTTTAATGCGGTAGAAGACTCGCAAGTTTAAATCAAAGTTACAAAAATATCCAATATTTCCATATTTCCAATTCATGTACAACACACAGAGTAGAGATTTATTGCGCCAACCAACTCTTTGGCCAACCAACTTATTCGGTTCTCTCAACCGCTTAGTCGTTTGTTATTTTCAAATTATATTTTGTACTGCAACCAATTTCGAATGGTTTTAGAACAATTGAGTACCATTGGGAGTGTGTATAAACTAATATTTCAAGTGTATAGACAGTTTCGCCAACAAATTTGTAGACAATTCGATTTAACCGAATGAAGTTTGTTGATATAACTACTTTTTCGTTCTTCCAACTACTTTTTCGTTCGATTTAACCGAATAGTGTACAAAAGCTTATCCCTCAAAATATCCTAAATGAATTGACACGTGTAAACAACCCTCGAAAATCTATTGTGCTAAATGTGCTGCGCAAATTCGAAGGCCAAGCGAATGCCTTGACATACTTTTCGCAGGATGTTCGCATTAAGCGTCATAATACTGGATGACGTCACGTTAACTTTTTTTCATAGATGAGCATTGCTAATCAAAATAATGATTACTTAGAAATGGAAAATAAATAATTCATGGTTAGAGGAGTCATGAAATCAATAAAATCTGACTGAGAGAAAACAACTTTAAATGAGAGTAACATCTTTATAAATGAAGTAGAAGTGATCAAATTTTACATATTTCAAGGGACATTAATGAAATTTTATTTGGTCTTTAAATTCTACAGACCGATGTACGGAACCCGTATAAATTACAATTCACAAAATATTCACAACCTACCTTGTCCGCTGTGGTTGCCATTGTTGGTGTCGGTTGCTACATAAGTAGCAACACAAAATGACCAATATTTTTTCAGCAGATTAATTTAATATTTTTAAAATTTAATACTTAAGTTAAAAAAAATTGCAAAAAAAAAATATTTTTTTTTCAAGTTATCAATTAAAACGTGGTTTTATTAAAACATTGCAAACAATCACTTTGGTTTTAGCCAATACAAAAAAATGTTTTTTTTTCGGCTGTACTTATTAAATAAATTTATTTCGTTCACCAAATTTTATTTCGTTCCTTTTTTATTTTAGTTATTTTACCCATTAAATGTTGGCCCAAAGCCAACAAGGTAATAACAAGGGAAATATTTTCAATTAAAAACCAAACGAAGATCGCGATATTGATGAGGGAAAAACCAACAACAGCAACTGCGATAAATATTTAAAAAAGTAGCGCGCACTAGAGCAAAAAAAAAGTATCTGAATTGATGAAATTGATTTGGTCGATACTAAATTATTTGCGTTGTGATTTTCGGCACTGAACAGATGAAAATTGTGTAAATAATTTCGATATTTTGTATTGTTTATTATTCTTTTTTTTTTTTGTTTTGCTTTAGAGCATAAAACACATTTGCGTTCGCGTAGAAACAAATTTCGAGTATTTTCGAGTATTTTTTAATATTTTTTTAAATTTTCTTTAATGCTCGTTCTTTTTTTAACTGCTTTTAGCACTTTAAAACATATTTCAATTTTTTCTCATATATTTTTCTCTTTTATATTTTAATTAATTTAATTAAAAAGACTAAAAATCTTTGCCCACTCTTAAAAAATAAATAATGCTACGCCGCGCCACACAGCCGCTCCGCGTGTTGTAAGACCGGAACTGACTGAATTCAACGCAACTCAATTGTATCGCGAAAGCACCAACCAGTGTTGCTGTCGCTCAATGTTATAAATACGGGAAGTTTTCTGGTGGCCAAAAAAAGGGAGTTTTAAAGTTTTAATATATCTCATAAAACAATAATAAATAATGGTAAATTTAAATTAACCCTGGCAAGATAGAAATAGGATATGTTTCTTATTATGAATATTTTGGTTTTAGGGTGATTTTGGTATGAGGAACCCGAATCCGAAGTCCATTGGTCGATTTTTTGTTTTGTTTAACCGGTGCATCAATGTCTACAGAAGGTCTCCACTAAACCCTATATTTTTCACTAATTTTTATTTCCCACATAAGATTATAATAAATTACACTGTTCTACAAATTGAGGGTAGTTAGCCTACTCTATGAAACCTATCATTTCTGGTTGATTTCGTTCTCCTGATTCTGGCGGTGTACTCAGAATATTCCTTATACGTCGAGATTTTGCACAAAATGAAGTCAAAGTTGCAAAAAAGGTCGTTTTTGGTACTTTATATCGCAAGTTATCGCACGGTTTTGACATGTTGCAGATGCAAACTTTATCACAAAATAAAATATGAACCTTGCTCTATGGATAAAAAAATCTGTGTCCAGATATTAGTGTTTGCAAAAAATCAAAAAGAAATTTGTGTTCCCAAAAAAATGTGTCGAGAGTGTAATTTATCACAATTCTCCAAGCTCTATTAAAAAAACATTTTAATATTAGTTCGCAATGTTTTTGTTGTCAAAATTTTGAAAAAAAATGTTTTAAACTTTATCTTACTGAAATTTTTCGGAATATTTTTTAAAATTAGTTTATGAAATATTTGATTAAAATAGAGGGAATTGCACGCAGAGATATACAATTTCATACTGATATAATGTAGTGGTGCTAGATGCAAAATCGAACAAATTTCTAAGCATCTGATGTCCGCATTATGGAAAAACATGATGGGGAAAATTGCTCTGCGTAATCTTCTGGTGTGTATTTGATTTAATGGGTTAAAAAGAAATCTATTATACATCCGTCGTCAACGAATGCTTCTGAGCGACTGATCTTTTTAATTTTTTATAAAAAAATTGTTATAAAAAAAACGTATTTAATTAAAATTAAATAAAATGTATTTAATTTTATTACCAAAGAAATAACAATTATTAAATGGAATCAATATAAAAAAATGTATATTTAATTTTATAACCTCCATAATTAAGTTGAAATTATTTTTATTCCATTTCATTGAAAAGTATTACAAAATATAAATAAAACTAGTACGGATGAAAAACATGTCGAACTTATTGCGTTTTCCTCAGTGTTCTTGTAAATAATGACAATTCGCAAAACATAAAAAAATAATATTTTGGGAGAATATTTTATGGTCGGATTATATAACAACTGCCCTTTTGCATTTTTGTAAGAATTGAAACAGTAGGGAGCAACACTGGCGTCAATAAACTTCAACGTCAACCACTACTACAACAATCACAACATCTACATTGGCAACATATTCATTCATCAAACAAAAGCAAAAACAAAACAAACTACACAAAAAAAATTACCCAGATTATAAGAAAAATTTCCCTTTGCATACAAATTTCCCAAAAGCTATCAATCCGTTCATTTATTTGTGTTGCTGTTGTTGCCGCGGTATTGTTGGCTCTCTGCAAACAAATCACGCCAGTGTTTACAGTCTGCACATTTCGTAAGGTTTTATGGTATCTGCTACTATTTATATTAATACCCAATCTTGACATAATAAACAAACGAATTATAACGTAAAATAATTAGACTAACGTAAATGTATCAAATTCTGTCATCCGTCACAGAAATTTATTGAAATTTGATGAGTTTTGTCTTTAATTGTCTTTTTTTAATAAGGACAAAACTAAGTAATAATTAACGCTTTAAATCATGAAATGCACATAAACAGAATACAATTTTTATGCATTTTAATTAAACTTTGAGCGATTTATCAAAACAGCACAATTTCGAACTTGCTAAAAAATGTTGGGATATAGTGGGAAACTTCAAAATGTTTACCAAAATGGTCTTTGTTTTTCATGCTTTTTTTTTTTTTTTTTCATAACAAAGTTAAATATATAATGCAAGAAAAATAAGAAGACAAAAGTTTAAATTTATAAAAATCTCTGTAGTTAAGTTAGGAAAATACGCCACAATAAAAATTTTTGCTAGGCTAAACATTTAAATTATTAATATAACACAAAATTTTCACTAAAATAACATAAAAAATTGCTTAAATTACGTTTCCCACTTTATCCCAGAAAATGTTTCCTAGCAATGTTAAATTATTTGGAAAAACCGTTTATATTTCAAAAGATATACAATATATGATAATTTTTAACTCATTAGACTCATTAGCACTCTAAAAATCTTTCAAAAACATTTTTTCACTGGTTCTTGATATACAATAGAAAGATATTAATTTGAATTTAACCATGGATAGAAAATTTATATAAGAAAGCACTTGACATTTGTTTTTATTTTTTAAGTGCAAAAACATGGCCAATTTCTCACATTACGCCATGGCCTGCTTTACCCCAGGTTCCCCTAATATATACAAATATTCAAACATTCCATAACCGTCGTAAGACTTAGCAAAACCACTCAATATCTTAGCAACTTTGAATGAATTTTCAATTTTCATTTATTAAATTAAAAAAATAATAACTCATGAGGTTTTATATAGTATTTTTTTCTTGGTGTATGGTCAGGAGACGGATGTAACCAAACTCGAATTGCCATTAAACGAGAATCGACATTCAAAAACACTTGTAAAAATTTGGTTTATATACCCTTGTAGTTCGAACTAACCTAATAGTACTAACTACCCGAGAACTATTAATATCCCGATATTGCAGAAATTTGAACTACCCGGATATATCCTGACTTTCGAAAGTCCTGGTACCTCCGAACTAGCCTAGAATACACGTAGTTCGAGAGCTCTGTTATCAACGAGAAATTTGTCAAAAATGCATCAGATAGATCTAACGAATTGTAGATTCTAGTCAGAAATTATTTAATCTACTACAGAACCGAACCCAGTACGGACATGGATGCTTGTGGAAAAATTAAATGAAAATATATATCCACAATAAAATGAATACAATTGTCAGTGTTGTTTATCTCTAAACAGTTTCCACAGAACAAGATTTGGATGCTTTTCCAAAATCTACTCGACACTACATTATACACTTTTTATGTAGCAAACTACTACTATTTCAAAAATGTGTCAACTCTGTAAACAACTCATATAAATTCTCTTTGTTTTTAATTAAAGTAATTGAAAAGAGCGAAAATTAGCAGGGTATTTGTGTGATGCATTTGTAGTTTTACTACAATTTTTTTTTACAGAAAATCAGATCAGATAATGATCTGTATTCATATTATCGTCTAATTTTGTAATAATAAATAATAATAACACTTTAAATTTGAATTTAATTCAATAAAAGTTTCAACAATTATTGGACGTATTTCTGACTCTGTTTCTGATCTTTAAATGAATTGGTTCTAGTTTTTGAGATATTGCCCAATTTTCAAATTTTAAAAATTTTTGACTTTTGATATGTTCAAGATATCAACAAAATTTAAGAATGATTTATTAGCTTAGATGGTAGTATAAATACGCTTGATTAAACTATAAAACAATCCTTTTAACATTTTTAAAATTTTTTGTAAAGATTTCAATTTTCTTTGTTTATATCTCGCAAACTAAATTTTTATATCGTATTATCAAATTTTTGTATTATCTTAAATTGGATTATTAAAATTTATGAGAAAACGAAAAAAACCTTGGGAAGTGGTTGAAGTGTTATAAAAATCATCAGAAACATAATAAAAATATGAAAATAGTTATCTTTTGATTTCCTATGTGATCATTAAGGTCATTTTAAAAGTTTCATTATTAAGTAGTTTCTTCTGCAAAACATAAAGATCAGAAATCAACTGAATTTGCATGAAAAACCACGCGGCAGGCAACTGGAAACTATATCAGACCCCCTAACATATATCAGTACAATTGAGAATGGGTTTTATTCGTGCTGACCTCCGTGACCACATTTAATTATGTCTGTGGTGTTTTGTTGGCTGCAGCGTACAAATTAAAAAGAAAAACAAAAAAATAAAATGCGGCGATTATATGTACGGCGTAATAATCATGGGATGTGCTTGAATTGACCCATTATTCGAAGGGTGTTTTTGTTATTGTTCTGGTTGCTGCAACAGAAGAAGAAGAATTCAATTGGTAACACTTTGGATATATTCTGGACCATTGTCGGACTGTGCTACTAATTTGATTAGTACTCTGTCATGTAACGAGTTATAAACTTCGAGCGCATCAGCAGATTTTGCCACACAAACCATGGAATTTAATTGCAATAAATTTTAAAAGTCATCTGGTTGACCTTGTTAAAAACTCCGCATACTTAAGAAGAAATAAGACGACAGAATATTTATTAATTGTTCGATATAAGCGATGTGCAGAGTTTTCGTTGAATGGTTTCATAACATTTATGAAAGCCATTCATTCTCTGTTATTTTCGAATTCGAAATCGAAAATTGTGTTGTGTATGGCCAGAGTCTGCAGCAAAGAAATTCAACTTTTTGTTTAGTCTATAAATAAATAAAAATGCTGTTTTTTTATAGAAGTTTGTGGAGCCATACATCTTCTGAATATGTGCGGTAGTCTTGTTAGTGTAATTCTCGTAAATCTATTTTTGCGTGCGATTTACTTCTTTTTTAGAATGTTCTATTTTTGCTCTAGTTGAGAAACGCAAATTAGAAACACTAGTGAGTATTTGAAAAATTACCCAAAATAAAAAATATAATTTCAATTCAGTTATCATATCGTCGTTGTAGAACAAAAAGTCACCAAATACATTTTCAAAATGTCAAATATTCATTCACAAAAATCTTTATATATCTGTTAACTTTTAATCGATCATCCCAATGACAGGAAAATGTAAATCTAACAGTTGATATTTCAACTTTAAAAATGCATCAATTACTTTTTATAATATTAATCAACAAACTCGAAATTTAGGTTCTTCATAAAAATGTATTCGGTGACTTTTCGTGCTACAGCGAGGTTTTGTATAATACATATAAATTGTTGAAGTGTTTGCTGGGTTCTTGTTATGATATTCCACTTGACATTATCAACAAATTTATGAAACTACTGCACAAATTTAAATAATATTCTGCGCACTGAATATATTTTTTATTCATAGTGGGATAATACTACATTTTAGCATTTATGTATATACTATTTTTCTAACTATCCGTATGACCGTTTAAATCTAAACACTACCTCTGATTTGTAACGTAAGCGTATCACTGAACGTAATTCCGTCATTACAGTGTTTTTTTCTTTTAGATTACGGATGATTGAAAAAAATGCCCTCGAAAATAAAATTAAACGCGAATTTTGATTTTTGTTTCCTTCATTTTTATACCCTACACTAAGAGTGAAAAGACATATTGAGTTTGGTCACCCAAAAAGAGGTGTGTTCGCTATGGAATGTTTCCTACTGAGTCGATTTCTGGCTTTCCATCTTTCTGTCCCTCTGTCTGTTGAAATCACGATTACAGAAAAACAAGAAGAGCTGAATCAATGAAAGTTAGATTACTTATATATCTCTACACTATATAATATTGAAAATGAGCATGATCGGTGACCTGAAACCTGACCACTTTTGTTTGAATACCTAAAAAAAAACACTAACAGCTAAGGGGGAATATTACTTCATACCGTCTGAAGGTTTGTAGGTTCTGATGTCTCTATAGAGTCAAATACGAAATACTGCAACACAACAACAGCAATTGACAAAAATTTAAGTTGGTGCAGTTTACATTCGCGTTGCTTTGTGCAGAACAAAATTCACATTTAGTTCGTTGTGCAAAACGATTTTATAGGCATAGCTAAGCATAAACAGCATATACAGAAAAAAAAATTTTTCTACGTAAATATAGCAACCGATATTAATTGCATTCATTAATCAATCCGGCAATGAAATTCACTAATTTAATGAAAACTTTTGCTATTCTTCGTTAAATCAGCAACTACGTTTGTTAATATGACTATTTGTACGTCGATGCAGCAAATTAATTAGTTGACTAATTAATTTGCTGCATTGACGTACAAATATTCATAATAGCGAACGCAATTACTGATATAACGAAGAATAGTAAATGTTTTCATTAAATTAGTGAATTGCATTGCTCGGATGATTAATTAATGCTATCCCCTAGTAGAAATTTACCCGATGCGCCATCGAGAAATGATCGGGTTTACGTTGGGTAAGCCCTCAGACAAGGCAATTGTCGGGTAAATATTAAAATGGGGATCAGTACATAATCATGGCCTGAGGTCAATACATGTTCAGGACACTGCGTTACAAGGACATTATGGGCCTCGTCATATCCCGATAATCTCAAATAATGACATGATCACTTCATGACCATGGCCCTACCAAAATTTCTACTATGGTCGGTTGCTATATTTAATTATTTTTTTATATGTACGACAGACTAAGTTAAATGCAAATTCATTTAAAACAAAAATATTCGATATAGCTATTTGTCCAAGTATCCAATATAAAGTATTGGGTACCCAAAAAAAAGCCATCACTTCAGTTGTACGGTCGGTAGGTCGGCCGGCAAGTTTTTGTTTTTTTTTATGAATTAGTGTTGTTGTTTTTTGAATCAGTTTTAGACACCGACAAATAAGTATTTGCAATTTGACAGATTAGAAATTGACTAAATAAAATTTCTAAATAGAGCAAAACAAAATATTAGAGTAAAAATGATATGAAATCTTATAGTATTTTTGCTATATAATAAATACATAAATACAAAGTAGTAAATGCAGTAAAATAAATTTTCAACATATTCTAGTCATTTTAATATTTATAAAAAGTTATTATTTTTAATACAAATGCAACTACATCAATGTAGTAAATGCAAATGCATTTGTATTTGAACGTAAATCAAATTCAAATGTATTTATTTTAAATATATTTTCATCTCTATTTAACACAGTATTTTTTGGGTGTAGAGTATAACTCGAAATGGGGTTAATATTTCCGCAGACACATTTTGCCAAAAACTAAAAAAAAGTATCGAATTAAATATAAACAAAAAAATATACAGGAGCAAGTAACACGCGCAGCATTTATGCAAACTCACGTTGTATACAAAGCAGTCGAAAACAACAAAAAAAATATTCGCATCGAACATAAATCACTCGTATAATGTTTGAATAGAATAAAATAAATAAAAAACAATAAAAAAAAATAAATAAAAAAATAAACAAAAAAAAGAGATACAATAAATGGCAAACAACTGACCCACGGGTGGCTGGTGGGCGTGTTGTTGTGTACGCTTGTTGTGCTGAATAAATAAAAATTACACCGCACATTTGCAATTAACATCGCCTATTTGAAATCAACAACAGCAGAAGCCGCCAACATAACAGCGCAACTATAATTGAAACCTACGACGGCGACGACGCATTGCGATGTTTTCCACTTTGCAATGTTCTGAACTTTGCATTAACAAAGTGCTCGATTGTAGTCGGTTGGTCGGTCGGTCGGTCGGGCACATTGCGTCGTGTGCTAATGGCGCAGAATAATTAAAACGTCATAAACTGACAGCCGCCTGCCATTGACAACATTAACAGAAGCAGCAGCAGCGGCAGTAACAGCACCCAGATCGTGTACAGACGATAGACAGGCAGCCATACAGACGGTCGCGCAGGCAGGTCGGCAGGCAGTAGTCATACCGTCCGACAATCAGAGTCATTAACCTTTTTAGCTCTTGAGTTAATTGATTTTCGATATTATTTTATTATCTTCAGCAGTATTTACCAACATTTTGTCTCTTCTTCAAGTTTTATTGTACTTGAAAGATTTTTATAACAGATTAAAGTGTTTTTATAATTACAAAAATGTTTTTGCTAAGGCTTCATAATTGTCGCTTTATTTTACTTGAGCCAATTATAATTAACGATTGTATATTAAAGAGAGATTCATTTGATATAGAGACATCGATTTATTTGCTGCAAATATAAAATGCTTGCAAGCATTCAATTTATTAGCATATATGACTGTCACAATGATATCCTAGTTTTGCTTTACTGCATTATATATATGTTTTTCTCAGCTATTTGCAATTATTCATCTTTTGATATATTTTTAATTTATTTAATTTATATTTTATTCATTTTTATTTTTTTATTTTTTATTTAATTTTTAAATGTACTAAAATTTTTAAAATATTCATCATTATTAAAAATGTCCGTTATATTTTCAGCATCATTTTCAAATAACCAAAAATCGAATTGAATTGGAATAGTTTTTATATAAACAATTTTGAATATGACTTTTTAATTTGACTACACCATGTACACCAAAATGAGGCATATTGATTCTCTGGTTCTACTCGCGCATCAAACCAAGTTCTGGAACTGATTATTGCATTTCCATAAGCTATTCGTAAGCCTTATCATAACCAGTTACCTAATCGATATGATATGGCCATGAGTCATGACCATATCTTCCTTAATAGAATACATTTCTACTCCCACGCTGCAAAAAAGAGCTCTCCCACACATAATTTTGCAGGCATTACAAATATCTTTGAAGCTTTATGCAAACAAAAGTATTATTGCATTGCAAAACATTATTATAATAACACCAAACATATTTATGTTCAGTATGAATAATTTTCGGCGTTCTTGCAAACATAAATACGTTTGAATGTGAAAAACATTTTATTTACATGCAAACATATTGATGTTTACATTTTATTTTAATGTAAAAAAGTAAATTTAATGCTAATAATTTCATTACACAATATTAATTTTTTTAAGAGCATTAATGTGAGTGTACGAAATGCTTGCGTTGTTCTTTAATTGTGACTTCATGATGTCAAACATAAATATAATCAAACTAATGCTTTTATTTTTAAATTCGTTGTCACCCAGTACCAATTACGAATAGCATAATTCATATAATTCAAAGTACCTTTTTTGACATTGGATATGTTAAATAGCATAAATATCAAACATACAGATATTAATATCTGAAGAAAATATATATTTCTACAAAAACATTAATATAGTAAATTCATTTAAATCCGCGATTGAAGCAATTTATGTTTAAATAACCTATTATAGTATTTCAAACTAAACAAAATAATTATACAATTCAATTATAATGTAATTAGATTTTACTCTAAATAATTATATGGTGATTTCGAATTACGTTATAATTACATTTAAACTTAATCAAAGAAATCTTGTCTATCCGTAGAGAGAAATATCAAAAAAATTATACGAAATATATGAATAAAATGCTGGAGATTTTCTAAATGTACCAAAATAATACATGATATTGCTATAACAATTAAAGAATAATTATCCTTAAAACATAAGGCTAAAATATATTTTAAAATCATGAATATATTAAACACGATTTCAATACATTACTTCATGTTAATATCATAATATCACTTTTTTATGATTTTTCATATTGACAGATGGATTTTACAAATCCACACAGACAAATATAATTAACATAAATATAGCAACCGATATTAATTGCTTTCTTAAACCAATCCAACAATCAAATTCATTAATTTAATAAAAACATTTCATATTTTCGTTAATTCAGCAATTTGTACGTCAATGCAGCAAATTATTTAGTCGGCGAAGTTTCAGCAATTATATTTGCTAAAACTGCGCCGACTATAATTTTTGCTGCATTGACGTACAAATTGCTGAATTAACGAAAATATGAAATGTTTTTATTAAATTAATGAATTTGATTGTTGGATTGGTTTATGAATGCAATTAATATCGGTTGCTATATTTACGTTGATTATTTTTTATCTGTGCAGTAGAAGTTTCCTTTTAAACTGAGTAAAAATACATTTTAAATTTTTGTCAAAAATCAAAAATTTTACTTTTACTGTTTGATTTGGGTGTAGAATTTGGTATATTTTTGTAAAAAAATACTGCATATTAATCCTGCATGATACATTAAGCTATGTGCCCTATAATTCGTCTGAGTTTAGGAGACAAATAAATGCTTTGTCCTCTATATTTAGCCTGGGCGTAACCCAAAGTAAAGCTTTGTCCTCTATATTTAGTCTGGGATTGGACCAAAATAAAATTATACCGATGTTTTAATACTTTTTTTTCAAATACTAAGGGTTGTATTGTTCAAATTATTATTGTTGTTTATTTTATTCGAATCGTGGAACGAATTCAATTTGATTTTTGCTGTCAATTGTTAAAACCTCTACTTTCGCCGAAATGCAAATATTTCATAACAAAAATCCCAATTCAATCGAATTGAAAATTTTCAACTATTTCGATTCGATGTCGAAATATTTCAGATTGTATTATTGTAATGGAATCTTTTAAAAATTAAGATTGAATTTTCCTTCTTTTTAGTTTTTAAAAACTCAGTGCAATATTTACCTGACTATGATGCGAATGATGATGATGGCTGCGTGGAAAGATCAGACGTGACCTTGTGGTGGTGGTTGACGCCGTTGGCGTTATCAGCGGATTGCGTGTTGACGTTACAACCATTCTTGTTGTTTTTGTTGTTTTTTTTTTTGTAATTGATAACACTCGATACGATAACGATCGAAATCTGAGATTTATATTTTCGAGTTTTTTTTTAAATTTGGTTTTTAAATTTTTACACTTCTTCTTTCTTGCACTTGGTTTATATTAATATTTTACATTTTTTATTTGTATTTTCTGGAAGGTAGTAATTTTAATTTCATTCAGATTTCTCAAGTTAATGCAGCACAAACCCACAGACTGCCACAACAATAAAATTCAATCGAACACAGAGCAGTCTAAAGAAAACCGCAGCCAAGAAAACCGCTTTGGAAATAAATCACCGACTGGCACCGTGACGCCAGTCGCTTTGCTGATTACAGCAACAAACAACAACCTCAATATGAAATAAATAATAATACAAAAAAAAATATCAGCTATAATGCGTAGGTTTTTCCAACCAGTTCAGATTTCTAAAGGCGGTCTAAACACATAACATACGAAACACAATAAAAATATAAATAAAATACAAAAATTTCTGATAATTTGCATTTCTAAGACCAAAGTTTTATTATAAAAAAAAAGCGCGGTAAACATGGCAACGTGCCATATCGGGGAACGTCATGGAAACGGAACGGAAATGCAATTAACGAATGCATAAATTTAAATGCGACACCAATGTAACGCGTCGACCATACCGGGCTTCGACAATGTAACAAAAGCACATACGACATACGACTTAATCAGTCATGGAGTCAATAAAAAGCAAAAAAAAATAAACCACTCAACAGTTTATTTGGCAAACAAAAACAATAAAATTAAAAAGAAACAACAACAAAAAATAACCCAACTGTCACGGTTGCATCTTGAATGCAGAGGAAGTGGACACGTTCGCACGTAGGTGCGCCTAATTATGTGGAATTCAGGGACGGATTTGTGCTAAAACAAGTGTTTTTGAATAGAAAATAATTGGGGCGTTCATTTTCAAAACCATTTTTGTCAAATACTCGAAATTGTTTTAGGTTAACCCTTTTTTCTCATCCGTCCCTGATCAGAATACGATAAGGAATACGATAAGGCATCCCTGAAATGATGCTGATCAGCGTCGACTAGGGTAATCGTAATTTCAAATCCTCGTAAGGCTACATAATCCATCCTTTACAAAGAATCCTGATCTAAAGTCTACTTAATGGACCTGCTTTGACACTTATGATCAAATCTGACGTAAATCGTATTTTTATATGATTGAGATGTTTGAAATATATTTTCACTTTATCAATATAAAATTTAGAAACTAAATTGTTAAAAATATTTATTTTGTGAATTTAGAATTGCTGACTAAACTAAATTTTGTCGGTAATGCAGTATCCAAGTAACCACTTTGTGGCAACTTAAGTGGTAGCCACACAATTGCCATTAAAGTGTTTGTTCTATATCATGCAAAAAATACTTATTTGCCACCTAATAAATACTTATTTGCTTAGTTGCCACAAATTTTGATCCATTAAAGTGTCGGTTCACCTATTTGGAACTTGAAAATAAAAATAATAAAGATCCTACGCAGTGCCATTAACGTGAATGTTTGTAATAAAACTGCACATAATGTCAAAAATATGATATGGCATAATAATATAAGTCTTTACTAACAGATTTTTCGGCAAACTACAATTCTGATTTAACAAACGGTTGAAGTTTTCGGGTTAAAGCTTATATTATACCCTCTCTAATTTTAACGCGCACATAAAAAAATTAAATTTATGAACATTTTTTAAAAAAGTGATTTTTGTTATTTCTTTAATTATACTATTCCGAATCTCCTTTTTTACAACCCAATGTTCGATGGAGTGGATATAATAAATATTTTGTGTATAATAATATACATTTATACCATTTGATAAACAAGTTCCTATTAGGTTCTACATTATATACATGCAACATATATGGAACATAATACATTTTATAATTTGCCACTATTTTGCCACGACATAACAACAAAGTTAGCTCCGCCCATTATCGTATATGTTCCATTATCGGAATGTATGACTTATATATCACAGCATTGTGACATATTATTGTATTGTCCCACACATGTTCTTAGACACCACTTTGGAACTAAATTTATGTTCCATTATCAGAATGTAGGACTTATATATCACAGCGTTGTGACATATTATTGCATATGTTCCATACATGTTCTTAGTCACCGCTTTGCAATTAAAAATTACTAGTTTGCAACACTGGTGTTAGAGGAAACTTAAATGCTACACATTTTCCACAAAAGTTTGTGGCAATTGTCGAGCCATGGTAACTTGGGTATTTACTTTTCAATTTAGCAAATTTTCGAACAAACTAAATTGAACTAAATTGGATGACAGCAAACATACATATGATAATCGATTTATTAATAACTTTAACAATTACCGGATACCGAATGGCGATCAAATGAAATACAGTATAATTTAGTTTAGTCAGCAATTTAGTCGAATTCGCACACACCCTTAGTATGCGTTTTTAAATTATTTTCATTAAAAAAAAAAAGTTTTCTGATTTCTTTTTGCATACAAAGAATAAAAATCTGTTTAGAGCAAACATATTATTATAAATTTAACATATGATTATTAACGACTATCACAACCTATTAACCTTATTTAATAATACTACTGAACACGATTTTTCCTATGACCATCCAATACAATAATTCGACTTAGTTCGCGTATGCTGATTACAACAGAAAAGAGTTGAACTAATAGAAAATGTTAATATGTTTGATCATCAGTTTCGTCTATACTTTTGAAATAATTAATTTTGAAATAAATTTGAGCCAAATCAAAAAGCTGTTTTTACCGAAATTCAATTTCAAAATTTTATAATAAACCAAATTACAAAAAAAATAAGGTAAACCAGAATCAAATACTATGTTCTATTCTTTGTATTGGTCAGTAAGCATATTCCGATAAATCTTTTGATTTTTGGGACATTTCTGTTTAAAATTTGAACCAAATTATTCAATTTAAAATATAAATTACGTCACTTTGACATTAAATAGACAATGTTTGTTTAGCAACTTCAATCGAAAAAATAACAGAAATCAGATACAAAAATAACTTTAACAAATGTTTAAATATTTTTATAAATTTGTTTTAAATTCGATAAATGAAAATACTTCTTATAAACCTGCAAACCAAAAATATTTTTAAATTCGTGATTCATGATGAAGTTCCGATAAAAAAAACCACTCCACATATTTTATATTTGAATTCTGTGTCCTTACGAATTTTTGAAAAAAAACCAATATTTCCAGAACAAAAAATATTTGTTTATCGAAAATGAAAACTTTGTGGACATCAACATGATATCTAATACAACAAAAACAATTATATCATTCTACACTGTTACCTTTTATAGGAACCCATATCGTTTTCGTCTCATAATAGATTATCGAAAAGCATAATTTGGGTTAGTAAACGATATAATTTGGTTTACTGGGAAGTAATGAAAATTCATATATCGAATCTAATGGCAGATTCGATATCGCTTCGAGACTGTTTCGAAATGTCGGGGATTTCATTCGATCTCGATTACAATTATCGACTCTATATCATACTACAATTTGTTCTAAGATGAACGCAGATATTGTAACGAGATAATGAAGTTTTAGGAGAATTATTTCTACGATTAATCACGCTATATCGTTTAGATATTTGCGAAAATTTGAGGACACATTTTTGTTTACGAGATAAGGCAAAGAAAATTGAAAACATTACAACAATAAAAAAAAGTCTAATTTTTTTTAAAATTCAAAATTAAAATTTTCTGATTATAAAAATTAAAAAATATTTATATTTAACTTGAAAAACAGTTGCCTTTATTTGATATAAATTCGAAATAGCAACGAGATCTATTCGATTTTCGTGTTTTCATAATAAAAACAGAAATTCAAGAAACAAAAAAAAACTTGAACCGGGACATGACAGACTTAATTAACTCACTATATAAAAAGGCATTAAATTATTAAAAAGTTACAGTTTCTTATGTATTTTCGGGCCCCATTTCCATTGCACCCGCAATCCGCAACTTTATATTTAACAATAACCACATTCAACAGTAACAACTAGTTACACAATTTTGAAATGTGGGTTTTTCATGCGTGTTGACTTCAGAGCCAAATATTATGCTGTATTGCACTGCACTGTGAGCCAAGTAGCTTTCATACGAAAACCCCTATCTAGTGTTTTGTTATAATGATCTTTTAGAAACAGAAATCGAAATCGAGTTTAGTTCGAGTAGTTGTTAAGGTGGGTTTAGAGTCAAGGTTCTTCATTTGTATCCAACTGTTTGAGAGATGGTTGAAGGTTTTTCTACTAAATGTTTTGTTGGGTTCAAAAACATTTTCAATTGGAACTTTATTAATTTCACAATTTTGAACAATAAAACATTTAATCTTTTAATTCTATAATGCTTTCTATAAACATATGTTAATTGCTAAAACCAGTTATTGACATTTAAGCCTTTTTTGTAAATGAAAGATTGCATTTATTTTTGTATGTTCATTTTATATAGTAGTGGCCACGGGTTCATATTACGCGGTTACTCATGTTTTTTACGCTGAAATAACAAGTCGGACTTTTGAGATTATGGAAAATTTATGCAACATGTTTAGGAATTTGTGGTATTTACAAATACAAAAGTTTAATGCATAGATGCTGTTTAATTATAACTCTTTTTTTAAATTAAAAATTTAAGTAGTATTTTTTTGTATTTGCTTAAAACTCTTTTTATTTGTGATTTTATATTTACATGTATTATTCACTGCGATCTTAATTAATGACGTCTATTTGCTCTGCATATTATTCGCATATAGTATATTTTCGCCGCAAATTGATTAACTCTTGTTTTGGCACGTTTCTTAAGAATCGGAATTTTTTTTTATTTTAAATAACATTTCATGAATTATTTATGGCTACTTCATTTGCTGTTCTCCATTCGTATACTAGATGTAATTATTTGATTTTTACACTAAAAAAAATAACTTATTAGGGAAGAAATGGTCATAGTCAGCTCATGTTATTGATTTGGCGGATCGAATTCTGTTATAATAATCAGTTCTTGAACATGATTATAGGACAATTTCTACAAATATATTTTTTATTATATTATTGCTATAGTTAATATTTTTATTTGTTATTATTTATATTTTTTATTATATTTTTTCTATAATTTTTACTATTAATAATTGTAATTATTATATACACAAAGAAAACATGATTGCGTCAATCATTTTCTGAGAGCATCATTGATTATTGCAACCACAATAACAATTAAAATGCTGGAATAATGATTAGTGTCGAATTGAATTGAGACAATCATGTTTCATTGGTTTTGTATATTGTACAGTACCAAATACTATTCAAAAATACTAAATACTATTGAAGTATTTTTTAATTTATTTCATTGTGTAGTTACTTTTAAATCAATAATAATTATTTTTTCTGCGTGTAATGTCTGTCTTTTAGTTGAGTGCCCAGTCTGTACATTGTTTACGTTTTCAACGTTTGAAGTTTTGATTTTATTTCATTTCAGTTCTGCAGCAAACAATCGAATTTAAGCATTTTTATAGATGTGGATAATTAAAACAGCTGTAAGAAATGTGCGCAAAATTGCAAATATTTTTTTTTTTAATTGAGAAAACACATAGAATTTATTATTTATTCGTAGAAATCAACATTTTTTTAATCAAAAAAAAAATAAACGATATCAAAAATGTATATATTATTTTATAGTTTAAGTTTTTAGGATTTTAAAAACCATTACACTCAAAAAATATTTCTCTAACACTTTATTAAATTTATTTCAATTTTCAACTTGTAAAGGCCAAATGTACATTTCCAATTTAAAACTAGATTATTATTATTTTATATTATTTTACAGTCAAATTTTCAAATTAAACTTGTTTAAACTAGATGTAATTTAGTTTATACTTAAAATTATATATTAAATAATAATAATAGTTTGACGCCTATAAGAACTTAGGCCGAGCTCTCTCACCATTTGATCTGTGCGTGTTATATTTGTACTCAAAGTGGGGGTCCTACAGTTTATTGCCAAATCCGAACGGCGGATGAGAGCTTTTCATAGGCATTGTTTTACTCTCGTAGGTTTGCCATTTACTTCCGAGAGGTAGCGCAGTATAGCAAAATGTTTTATGAAAAGATGTTGTTAGCTCAGCACGGGCTTGAACCGGGAACCTTTCGGCTCGCAGTCCAACGCACTAACCTTGAGCTACCGACGCTATAACTGATTACTAATTGACTTTTTGTCTGCAAAATGTAACGACTATCTGCCATTTTGATTAAGAACTATAGACGTTTCAAAAATGTGGAATAGTTTAAACTTGTACTGATAAACAAGACTTAAACGTCTCTTAAATTTAAACATTAATGTTAAACATTGTCGACTTTTTCAGTGAAAGTTTACAGTGAACTCCCCAGACAACATTTTTGGCAGGGTCAAAGCAGAAATATTTTTTGACATCCCAAGAGAATATATTTGGCAACATATTTTCGAAAGATATTCAACTGTCTGTATCAGAAGCTATTTGTTTTTTTGGCGTTCCCAAAATATGCCGACAATCTGCTTTTCAAACTCTATACAATTTGATAATCTGCCATATGCTTCCCACAAACTTCTATGTGTATGCAGAAAAAATGTCAGGAATATTGTCTAGGGATATTTCACAGTCGAAGTTTGTATCAAAAGCTGTCCGTTTCCTGCCCGTTTCATTCCAATATATATCGGGAATCTACCTTTAAAATATGCTGGAAATATTCAACAATAATTGTCTCGGTCTGAACCATCAACGAATTATCGATAATTAAGGAAACCATTTTGTAAATCCGGAAATTAAAAACATAATATTTGTATAATAAAAATCGAGCAATTTTAGAAAATTTTTGATTTAAACAGTCCAATAATATAATCAAAAGAATAGTCCAACGGACAATGAAGTGACGAGAAACATATGGCAGTATGAACAGTTCGACATAAATATTATATGTCAGAAATATTGAGATTTTAAACAAAGTTTCCACCAACAACATGTGACATTTAAACGTATTAAAAACAATGATAAGTTTACGTGAAAACTGAATACTTAGTTTAAACTACGGTAAACACATAAATCGTGTAAAACAGCCATTGTACAACCGAACTTAAGTGATACTTCTTATTTTTAAATGTCACATTTAGCGTATTCACAGTTCATCGTATTTTAGTATGGTATTCGTACCACGTAGCCGCGGTGGTTAGTGCCTCAGTGGTTAGTGCGTTGGACTGCGAGCCGAAAGGTCCCCGGTTCAAGCCTGGACTGGACTATAACACGCACAGCTCAAAATGGTGAGAGAGCTCGGCCATTAGTTCTTAGAGGACTGTAGTGCCAAACTATTATTATTATTATTATTCGTACCACGTAGTATATATACGATATAATAACACAGAAACGTCAATTTGTTGTTGCATCCCTTATAAAAGTGAAATACCACAAGTGTTGTATTTCAGAGTAGCCCTGAGGCATGTTTTTTGGTGTCGTATTTTGTGAATTGAAGAAAAATTGTGAAATTGAAAACAAATAGTGCACATAAAATGTTATTTTATTTGTTTTTCTTTTCAAATAAGGAATGTTAAAGATAATTTCAAAAAATCCAAATTTCATAAGTATCAGCTGGCATTTATTTGACGAAATATTTTAACAAGGAGAAACATGGAGCTCACAGTTCAATTGCCTTACTGTCGTATTCGTACAATGTCGTACCAATACCATAGTACAGTGAATACGCTAATTTTATTTCAATGGATGGCTCTATAATACATTTTCATTAATTTCATGGCGCAGTTGCTTGAATTTTCATTCTCTACTTCTCGTCATTGTTTTTTTCGTGAGATTTTCAACACATTCGATAGGATTTATATGAATGAAAGTAACCAAATTCATCGCTATGAACTATTTAGCGACACCTCCAATTTTTGTATGAAAATTTTCATATAAAAATTTGAAACGTGCAAGTTTTCATAAGGGGTTCGATATGATCGAGTCACATTAATAAACATTGTCTAAAATAAAATTCTCCATTTAAATTAGTGATAACTTTTAAATATTAATTATACATTTTTCTTTATTATTAACCCTAATTCTCAGACTTTGAAAAGCTATTAATTTACCGAAATGGGTTTGAGTCTCCCAAGAACGTAATATCTATGAATGTTTTTGTGGTAGAAATATTTTAAAAATCACATTTTGTAGATAAAATTCCAATGCTTTTTTAATATTTTAGCATTATATTATAATCTGGTGTCACTGGTGCTCATTTATTAGGATATGTTATAATTTTCATTAGAGACTAATATCTTTAAAATTTTATCTAAAAATAGGTCACGTAATAACATAGTCTGTTATGTCCTGGAGAGTTTTAATGTCTCGAAGTTTCTCGCACAAACTTCGATAAAAAATTTGATTTTGTACCTTTATCGGTTCTAATTTAAAAATTCCTCGTATATTCAAATTTAATGACAAGATACAAATCATTTATCACATCGATATTGCAATATTTTACTAAAAATATCGAATATTGAATATTTTTCATTGCGATATCAATACGATTTTATAAAATTACTAACACAGAGAAAACTCCGGCAGTTAGCATAGATATATACCTACTAGAAAGTGTCCGGAATCATGTAATTTATTCTGCATCTCGTAACAATATTGAAACGAATGTCATACAGGAAAGTATTTGGAAAAATACAAAAAAAAACCCTCTTTATTTTAAAATTCGTCGCTAAAATTTATAGACACACAAAGATGACGCTCACTTTAGAATTAAATATTTCTGTGATTGATTTAAAGTTTTTGTAAAGGCAGTTATCATTTGTATATAATTCGAAGGTGCTGTTTTCGGCTACATACTCTGTTTTTCCCTATATTTCAAAACAGAAATCGAAACCAACACACGCAAATAATATAGAAATAATTGTGGGAAGTCCCTTGAAATATTTTGCAGTAATTCTTGGATGCATTTGTGGCACTCATTCCGAAAATGTCATGAGTTTAATTAAAATATTTTGAAATAGTTCTAGTCATTGAGATATAATCCAATTTTAATTATCTCATAAATTTTATCTTTTGTTATTTTCAATATTCAAACAAGAAATAAGAATGACTTTATTTTATTCAACATTAGACACTGAAATACTTGCGCTATAATACATAAATTGTGTTTTAAGCGAAATAAATTTAATTTTCGATATATTGGGAACAACATTTCAAAACATTACAAAAATTGTTTAATAATTTAAATGTTTTGGCGCAATGTTTGAATCAAAATATTAGTTTATATAGTACCATCTGATGTCAACGAACTATCTCTAGTATCTAAAAACACTTGACCTCCGCAAAATGTAATTTCTGAGAAATCAAAATTACGCCAATATTATTAAACAAAATTCTCACATTGAGCACAAATTTCAAATATTATTTATTTTTGATGAAGCAACCAATAAACGCACGTTTTTCATATATTCAAAAATATAGTCTAGGGGACGCAAATTTAGAACGTCATGCGAACGAACAAAATATTTTAAGATTTCGTACTATTTTTAAAACAAGGCAGTCGCGACACAGTTTTTGAAAATTTTTCAATCTTTTTTATTATTTAAATTTGAAATTGATAATATTTATCACCTCACGCATAAATTCCTTTTGAATTTATTAATATTTTTATTTTTTGGTAATTTTAACTTTTCTTTTGACAAACAAATAAAACTTGAAATTCACATTTTTTTTTAAACGCTTTTATCGCATACACACACAAACACAGATACAGTATCTTCTAGATACAAAATTAAATTTATAGCCGCGTTGCGCTACGCTTGCGCCTCTGGAATCCGCTTTAGAATTATAGCTGTTGTTTTATTATTTTGTATTATTTTTTCTTTTAATTCTTTTTGCAGCAATATCTTCTTTTGTATCTAAACAAACTTGAGCGATTGTAAAAAAAAGATATATCTATCGTTCGCCGAATGCGCCGCGCATTGTATCTCCGAGCGGTTGCGTGTTCGAAACAAGACTGATTCGCATTCGAATGCTGAGCAAATCAAATACGAATGCGTTTCGTTTCAGTTGAGAGAGCGACGAAGCAGAAGCAGAAGAAGTAGATGATGAAAATATTAAGCAGCGCGAAGATGTTGGAAAAAACTAGTTTTTCCTTCGATGTTTTTATTTTATTTTTTCGAAATCGTACGTCGAATTTCAGTTCAGTCAGATGAAAAGAATAAATAAAAGAATAAACTAATAATTTTAAAAATATACGATTTTTTCAGTTTTCGAATAGTGCACTGTAAAATATTTTAACCAACTATATAATCAGAAATCAAAATATATATGCGAACATTTTTGGAACTCATTTTCAATGGAATGTATTTTTAAATGTCTAAATTTAATAATATATAATTTTGTATACAAATATAAAATACATTCAAAAGCCCGTTTTTAATTTTTACATTTTCATATTGTACCCGATACAGAATTTCTGACAGTTTTCCGAAATTATACCGACAAAAACACAGATAAATGGAATTTTGTGAGAAGTGCATGGCAGCACAATTTTTGGCAGGCTCAGAGAATTTTGGAATAACATTTTATCGAAAGATTTCAAGCAAACAATGGCGGAGTTTGTATCAACTATAGAAAGTATACTTTCTTCACATACCCAAAATATGGCGTGAATCGGTCTTTAAAATTCTAGAAAATTTGATTAAGTCCCAAAACAGAATTCATGGCATTTCTCAGGAATATTTCCGGCATATTTTCAGCAATGGAAGTTAGCAGATAAATGGAAGTTAGTGGGTAGCGTATGGAAGGTTATCAAATTTTATGGAATTTTAGAGTCAAATTGCCAGAATATTTTGAAAACGGGCTTTTGATACTGCGTTTAATCCACCTCTGCGTTTGTCTGATAAAATATTTTCAAAATACGTTTTTTAACTGCCTTGAGTCTGCCAAATATTTTGCTGCCATACGTTTCCAAAAGCATAACGAAAATATACCCCAAAAAAACTCCAGAAAAAAGACAAAAATTTTAAATTAGTGATAACTTTTAAATATCAATTATACATTTTATCAATGTGTTATTAACCCTTATTCTCAGACTTTGAAAAGCAACTAATTTACAAAAATGGGATTGAGTCTCGTAAGCGAGTCCCCCAAAGAACGTAATATCTATGAATGTTTTTGTCGTAGAAATATTTTAAATATCACATTTTGTAGATAAAATTCCAACGCTTTTTTAATATTTTTAGTATTAGTTGATATTATATTATAATGAGTCGCTTGCGCTCATTTCTTAGAAGATGTTACAATTTTCATTAGAGACTAATTCGCACAGACTTCCAAAAACCTATCGGAATATGCCCCAAAAAATTCCAGAAAAAATCCAAAGATTTAAAATTTTATCGAACTAAATTTTTGGCTATCTTCATTCAGTTTAGAAACATTTTTTCGAAACATTTCAAGCAGACAAAGTCGAAGTTTGTATAAAAAGTTGTCTATTTTCTGCCATTTTCGAAAATATGCCAGAAATCTGCTTTCAAAATTTCATAAAATTTGATATTCTGCCATACGCATACGATAAGTTTCCATTTGTCTGTCTATTTGCCGAAAATATGCCGGGAATATTCCTGAAAAATGGCAGAAATTTGGTCTGCGGAATTTTAAAAGCAGATTCTCTGCATATTTTGGGAGCGGGCAGAATACAAGCAGCTTTTGAAACAAACTTTGCAAACTTTATCTGTTTAAAATATGTAGAAAAATAATTTTAACTACTTTCGGACTGGTCAGATCGATTAGAAACCAACGAATATAGAAGTGTTTTTGTAAAACTGTCATTGACATTTTTAAATTGTAGTTGGTGATTTTTACTTCTACAGTATGATGTTGGATATCGCAATTTTAGAACTGGTTTTTTAAAGCAAGGATTTGAATCGAAAGAAATACTGTTTAGATTTTGGTTTTTTACTCGTTTCGATTGTTGTTTCTGTTTTAAAATTCACGGATTTGGCATACCGGTTTTTGTATTAATGTTACTTCGGTTATAATTTCAATGAAACTGTTTCAAACGAATATCGGTTACGGTATCTGTTTCATTTCATGGTTTTAAGTTTTCTGAGTAGCATCTACTATATTTAATTAAACTTTCTATTATTATTTATATTAATTCTTTTAATACCTAATTTTATTACCATTCATAAAATTAGTTTTTCAGGGACATATAACTATTTTGTAACTCTACTATTAATAAATATTATATACTGGATTTAAAGACAAATTATTTTTTCTTATTTTATATATTATGTTAATTTATTATATGCATAAACATATTGTCGATGATACTGCAAAACCACCTATCTACATTTTCGAATACTTCTTACAAAATGAATTTTAGAGAAGAAATAAAACTATTTTCAGTCTTAATTCTGCATTTACTTCATACAAAATTAAGTATGCCATAACTTATAAATGCATTTTCCTAATTTATTCGATCAACATATCATTAAAAACCCGATTATAACACAAAATGAGGCGTAATTTTCACAAGCAGTTAAGCGGTTTTCCATCACCGACGATATATGTTTTCCAGTGTAAATAGTATATTATATTATATGCATATATTATTCTATAAGTCCCGAAGTGGGAAGTTTTGTAAAACCAATAGTCAATTATATATCAATTTTAATTCTTTAGAATAAAAGTATAATGTTTATAAATTGTATGGTCCCGGACAACAAGGAGCTAAATCAATTTTTTTTTTTCGAAATGTGCGATTCAACGATTAATCATCTGTTTGATTAATCAAACACTGATTATTTAATGTATTGATCGAGATTTTCGATTAATCAAAACATTTATTTAAAAACTAATTGATTAAAAAAAACTTTATTTGATTGAGCAAATTTTAATTATACTGAATTTTTGATTAATCAATTTTTTTAATACAACTTTATATTTTTAATAAATTTTGTCATACATTTTCTCGATTAAAAAAAATAGTTACATCTTTTTCAATCAATATTCTGACTATTTACATTACTCAGAAATTTGATTGATCGATCAATCAATCAATCAACAATGATTCTGATTAATCAAAATTTTAATTAATTAGTTTACCGCACAGGCCTTCGAAAAACCCATTAATTGTATAATATTTTTTTCTGAGTGTAGACACTGCAAACAAACTATAAATCGATCACTTGTTTTTGTTTACTTTGGTCTGCTGTTGAACACATTGCAGCCAAATAATTTTTAGTGTGAAAAATTCGCGCACCGAACGATTTATTCTTCCAAGAATAAAAAAAAGAAAAAACAAATATAAAATCCCCTCAATAACCACAATAATTTTTTTTATTTTTATTTATTTTTAATTTTTTTTTTATTTATTTTTTTCTTCAGTATTGTGATATTTACGCATTTGATAAGTTTTCTATTTACTGTGACGCCCACCTTCATTATCGTCACAGATTTATACAGTGTTGCTGAAAATAATGAAACGCCGATGAACTTTACGATTCGTGTTCTTCACCGCTGTGCGGCCTCTTGCGTCCCTTTCGACTTTCGTACATTAAAAAGCGCGCAGTTGTTGCCAGTGCAAAAGCCAAATAGACCGGCACCGTATGTTGATCAATTTCACGGCCACCCATTTCGCAAAAACCCAAATTTTCCGAAATGATCTCAAAGTCTTTAAAATTCCGTTGTGCAACGAGCATTTCCGCCGAAGCATAACTATGATACGTGGCTCGTCGTTTCCGGGACCTCTCTCTCTTCGTTGGCGTCTTTTTCCACTCACGCACAATTTGAGTCGTATCTCCCTCGCCGTAGTGCATCAATTTCTCCCAAATTGCATCGGCCATGTATCCCAGAAACGCCTTTTCGAATTCATTGTTTTCTGGTTTGTTTCGCAGTCGTTGCGCGTAGGGCTTTAGCCATGGCGACTGCTCGAAACTGAGCACACGATGTACGTGACGCAGCTGTAGGCCACGACGTAATGCTTGCTGCAGCTCTCGCCAATGCAGCACGAGTTTCTCATTATTACTGTCAGTATTATACAGAATGTTATATTGAGCAATATTGTCGGTAATTAGATCTTCATTGACAGTATTATTGTCAATGTTGCTGTTCATAATATTGTCAGTATTATTATCATTATTACTGTCAATATTATCGTCAGTATGGACGGATCTATTATTATCTATAATAGCATTACTAATGTCATTATTAGAGTTACTACTGTCAGTATTATTGCCAGTATTAAACACACTATTATTAACAGTATAATTTTCAGTTATATTGTCAGCCAAATTATTAGAATTCTCATTCATAATATTTTTCTCAGTTTTATATTCAGTTTTATTATCAGTATTATTAACAGTATTATTATCAGTACAATTGTGAGCATTATCGCCATCAGTATTGTCATCAGTATTGTCAGCAGTACTGTCATCAGTATTGTCATAAGTATTGTCATCAGTTTTGTCAACACTACTGTCTTCAGTATTGTCACCAGTATTGTCAACCGAACTGACATCACTATTGTCATCAGTATTGTCATCAGTACTCTCATCAGTATTGTTAGTATTACATATGAGATCAGAACTTTCATTACTGATATCATCAGTATTGACTTCAATACTTACTAAATTGTCAGCAGTACTGTCATCAGTATTGTCATAAGTATTGTCATCAGTTTTGTCAACACTACTGCCTTCAGTATTGTCACCAGTATTGTCAACCGAACTGACATCAGTATTGTCATCAGTATTGTCATCAGTATTATCATCAGTATTGTCATCAGTACTCTCATCAGTATTGTTAGTATTACATATGAGATCAGAACTTTCATTACTGCTATCATCAGTATTGACTTCAATACTTACTAAATTATTGGCCAGATGACTAACAGTCTTAATGCTAACCTTACTAGCAATATTACTTACATTAGAAATGCCAGAATTATGACTTAGGTTATCGACAGTATTACTGTCACTACAAATACAATAACTGTTACTGTTAGTAATGACAGCATTACTAACAGACATTTTCATAACATTACTTACAACTTTACTGGCAGCATTATTGACAACATTACTGACGTCATTATTGGCAACTTTACTGACTGCATTATTGACAACATTAGTAAAAGAATTCTTGACAACACTACTGTCATTTTTACTAACCACACAACTAGCATTATTGCCAACAAAACTGGCATTATTACTGACAACATTACTGACAACATTACTGACAGCATTATTACTGACAACATTATTAACAAGATTCATAGTTTTATTATTGTCAGCACCTTCGCCCTCTGTATCGTCATTATTAAGCTCAATACTGTGGACAGAATTACTGCGATTATCGCTCAATTCCACTTCAAGCAAATAACCTAATGCGTCTTGTTCGCTGAATCCTCTAATGCGTATCTCGTCAAAAGTGTCGTCCGGTTGAGTCCAGCTAAAGCCTCCATGAGGCAGCGTCAGTGACATTGCCTCCAAGTATATTTCTCGATACTCGTTCTGGTTATTCGAGGCACAACAATTTTTCAGACGCGAGAAAGCGCCACATTTTGCCTGCTGCACAAACTCCAACATAGCAACATCACGCAACAGTGACAAATGAGACGGCAACAATTGCTGCGACAAGTGTTGTCGCATGACCGCCCAAGACAATTCGCGTTCGTCGAGATAGCGACATGGATCTAGTTCGTAACGTGTTTGACACAGACTTCGTTGACATTCGTAGATATTCGCCAAGCGATTAGCATTGCCGAGTAGTTGATGGATGCGAATATCTGATATATAGTTCAGCCGTTCCAGAGTAATGGCGTCAGCTGGTAACATTTTCTCCAACTCACCAAATTCTAAGTTCGGCAGCAATGCAGCAGCTGGCAGAAAACGTAATTCGATGAGTCGAAAGTTGCCTCGTTGCACAGACAGCTGCATGGAGACAGCATAGAAATCCGGTGGTCCCGCAAGATGCATTATTTGTATCGCACTAATTTCGGATCGTGGTTGTACCTGTGTGATTTGCTCAAGCAATTTCTCACAATCCAAATTATAAATGATAACCGGCACCATTTGCACGTGGTCTCGACATTTTTTATGGGTGGTGTGTGGTCTGCCTTTAGGGTTATAGAATTCTCCGCATAGGTGGCATTTATTTGAAGATTTCTTCGTGTGTGCGTAGACATCGTATTTTCCATAAATTGTCCGTACATCGGCAAACAGTTTTTTAAAGAAACACTCATCTGTAATGAGATTTTGCATCTGACTGAATGAAAATGAATTTTCTTCAATATTGCATAGGTCTAAAAAAAAAACTAAAAAATCGAAACGAAAAGTTTTCTGGCATAATCAAGATCTATATTCCTTTAATTTTTTCATTAGTTGACTACAAATTGCGAGTAACCCAGATGTGGTGGAGCAAAACAGACGTCAGATTCGAGTTCAGCGACATCGTTTTACCATAAAAATCATAGTGATTAAAGCAATAAGAATAGTAATATCTATCCAAATTCCAAATTCGCATTACCATAAAACGTCAGATTAAATTCTGAGGGAAACCAGATTTACAGCCAGATATTGTATCTCGATACGACTGAGTCCTCTCACAGGTGAGTACTCTCACATTGTCTGAAAAGTTGTATTTCATATATTGACGCATTCCGCCCGTTGGTTCTTACGTTGACTTGTTGTGAAACCTTGACTTGTTGTGAAATTACCAAATTTTTGATTCTGGCTGTACTAAAATCCAATTTATTTTAGAAAATACACAAACCATTCATCATTTTGCGTTGATTTGGTTCGGAAAATAGAAAAACAATGATGGGATATAGATTTTCGGTAAACAAAAAGCAGCTGTACTGAGAAAGATGTCAAATATTTGTTTGTGTGAATTTCATCATTTTTGCAATTTTTTCTAAATTTTAGTGAACGGAGCCAAATAAGTCAGTGTACGGGCGAGCGTTACTTAATTATCAATTATACAGATACAATGCCTGTATAATCAATTATCGAGATACAATATCTGGCTGTTAATGATAAAAATGCACAGTGTACACAAACAGAGGGAGAAATAGCTTTGACAGAACCGTGATTCACTCAATCATGTTCTCAATACACATGATTCGAATTTCCAATCATTGAATAATGCCGCCATAGCATAAAAATCTTAATTCAGCATTCGGGGGTCTGTATGCAAATGAGGGCATACTGAACCCGATCCATAATTAAAACAGTCTGTTTATTAATGTTCCTTTTTATAGAGCAGATATATATCCCATCTATGCTCTCCAAGATCAAGGTCCAATGCAGACCAAACGCAGAATATTCGATCGCCATCAAGAATCATTCATAAATAACTACGATATTGATACGTAGTATTGAACTCACACAGTTCCTAACCGGGCACACATTGGCTTCGTTTATGTCGTATGAGTTTAGCCCATGTTAACAAGGAGTTGCCAGCCTGAAATTTCTACTGTTCTCAGATTGACACGATTCGTTCTGCCAACTGAATAGTGTTAAGTTTGTCTAATATGAATATGACGCATTTTTACCCAGGCTAAGCTTGAACTAGACACCTATGGCATGCCGCGGCATAGTCATTGACGTTAATAGTGAAAAACAGTTCACCAAACTGGGGCTGTGCAGATAATTTACAACAAAACTTACCAAGGAATATAGAGCTTAATAAATTTGGTATGTATTACAATGGTATGTGTTTGAGGGAAATACGTGGCCTGATTCCTCCAGGTCGTGTGTTCTACTCGAGCATCGAACCAAGCCCACCTCTTCGTAGTACACTCAGCTCTCAACAGAACCACGCATTACTGGGAGAATTCGTTCTTCAGTCGTTTATAGAACAATCTCCCTGCGTCTTTTTTTCCCAACATTTTTGATATTGACAACTTGAAAACAACCATTCACCGCCACTACTCTATCTTTCCTCCCAATTTATATATATATAAATGAAATGTCCTGTGTGTGACAGAGCATGACGGGAGAACGAACCAACGGATTTTCCAGAAGAGCCGGAAAATCGAAAAAATCTGAAACTGAATCTATGGGGGCGATTATCACAAGACTACGTGTCTGATCGCTTCAACATGGCGAAGTTAGAGCAATCCTTGTAGGTGTCGTCTCAAGTCAACTTGCGCCCAACATGCGCCCAATGAAAACACAAAGGAAGCCTCGGATAACGACCGATTACCACGATGACAACCCACGTAAACGTTTTAGGACCATGATTTACGGATATGCACCTGGAATGTCCGGACCCTTTATAGGGAAGGTGCCTCGACAATTCGCATTAAGGCAAAATATTTCAACAAATTTGTGCACACGCTCCAACGAACGAGAAAGATGACGAGACAAAAGAGCGCTTCTACGAGCGCCTAGACAACGCATACGAGCGCTGCCCCCGCCACGATATCAAAATCGTGCTAGGCGATTTTAACGCCAAGGTGGGCAGAGAAGCCATCTATTGTCCCACAATCGGAAAATTTAGCCTCCATGCCAACACTACCGATAACGGAACGAGGCTAATCGACTTCGCCGCAGCACGAAACATGGTAGTTAGTAGCACTATATTCGAACATTTCGATATCCACAAGGCCACATGGTTGTCGCCCGATCAAAAAACGCGAAACCAAATTGATGACGTTGTGATTGACGGAAGGCACGCTTCGAGCGTGATGGACGTACGCACTATCCGAGGTGCCATTATGGTTCGGACCATTACCTTCTAGCAGCCAAGGTCCGCACGCTGCGAAGAACATACGGAACCAAACGCAGAGGAAGCTAGACGTCGGAAAGCTGCAATCACAACAGACAACGCAAGCCTTTTCCACTCGACTCTCACACCTGCTTAGATAAATCACTCCACCTCTCGATTATATAAGCGCGCAGTGGAACTATGTCTCCTGCTCTATGCGTACGGCTGCCGAAGAGGTGCTTGGATTCCAACGCCCCCTGAGAAATCAGTCTTTCTCAGAAAGACCCTGCAGTCAGTAGCTACGCGAGCTGCGAAAGACGATGCAAAGAGAAGAGAAGGGAAGAGAGACGTCTTTTCAGGCGTAAAAAAGTGAGACAGAAAGACGTGAGTGTGAGGAGATTGAGATGCATGGGGACAGGAATGAGGCTCGAAAATTCTTCAAGAAAATAAGACGCCTAGCCGGAGGTTCAAAATCCGGAACCTCTTCTTGTAAAGATGAGAACGGATATCTAGTCACAGATATCCAGAGCACACTGAAGATATGGAGGGATCACTTCTCTAAACTACTGACCGGTGATGATGACCGCAACTCCACCGATAGAGAAGTAAACCCGACTCCAGATTGGAGAAAGAGTCGCGTCAAATGGGTCTAGTGGTGAACGAGGACAATACGAAGTTCCTTGTGTCAACAAGCAGAAAGGAGTCAGCTTTTTGTCAAAGACGCACGCGTGGACAAAATGCTGATTTGACACCCACAAGTTCTACATTGTGAAGGACTTCGTTTATTTGGGATCCAGCATCAACACCAACAACGACGTCAGCCTGGAGATTAAAAGGAGAATAACTCTTGCCAACAGGTGCTACTTTGGGCTCAGTAGGCAATTGAAAAGTATAGCCCTCTCTCGCCGGGCAAAAATAACGCTCTATAAGTCACTCATTATGCCCGTCCTACTTTATGATGCAGAAACATGGACGCTGGCCTCCACCGATGAGAGAGTACTGGGAGCGTTCGAGAGAAAGATTCTCCGTAAAATCTTTGGCCCTATCTGCTTTGCTAACGAGTATCGAATCAGGATGAACAATGAGCTGTATGAGTTATTCGATGACAATGATATAGTCAAGCGCATTAAGATCCAGCGGCTTCGCTGGTTAGGTCATATCGAACGAATGGATGAAAACACTCCAGCTAAGAAGGTGATTGAATATATATATTTCTATAAAATGCTTCTACTTTAGGACGCTCCGTTTACGAGTTATAGGCATTTAAAGAAATTTTGTAAAAATCGAAATGCAAAACCCGATTTCTGAGGAACCGCTCAATCGAATTATATGAAATTTGCATATATTTCTGCTGAAATATATTTCTATAAAATGCGCCTACTTTCAAGTTACGAGTTATAGGCATTTAAAGAAATTTTGTAAAAATCGAAATTCAAAACCCGATTTCTGAGGAACCGCTCAATCGAATTATATGAAATTTGCAGTGATTTCTGCTGAAATATATTTCTATAAAATGCTTCTACTTTCGACCCTCTAGGACGCTCCGTTTACGTTATAGGCATTTAAAGAAATTTTTTAAAAATCGAAATGCAAAACCCGATTTCTGAGGAACCGCTCAATCGAATTATATGAAATTTGCAGTGATTTCTGCTGAAATATATTTCTATAAAATGCGCCTACCTTCGACCCTCTAGGACGCTCCGTTTAGGAGTTATAGCCATTTAAAGAAATTTTGTAAAAATCGAAATTCAAAACCCGATTTCTGAGGAACAGCTCAATCGAATTATATGAAATTTGCAGTGATTTCTGCTGAAATATATTTCTATAAAATGCGCCTACTTTCGACCCTCTAGGACGCTCCGTTTAGGAGTTAATATATTTCTATAAAATGCGCCTACTTTCGACCCTCTAGGACGCTCCGTTTACGAGTTATAGGCATTTAAAGAAATTTTGTAAAAATCGAAATTCAAAACCCGATTTCTGAGGAACCGCTCAATCGAATTATATGAAATTTGCAGTGATTTCTGCTGAAATATATTTCTATAAAATGCGCCTACTTTCGACCCTCTAGGACGCTCCGTTTACGAGTTATAGGCATTTAAAGAAATTTTTTAAAAATCGAAATGCAAAACCCGATTTCTGAGGAACCGCTCAATCGAATTATATGAAATTTGCAGTGATTTCTGCTGAAATATATTTCTATAAAATGCGCCTACTTTCGACCCTCTAGGACGCTCCGTTTAGGAGTTATAGCCATTTAAAGAAATTTTGTAAAAATCGAAATTCAAAACCCGATTTCTGAGGAACAGCTCAATCGAATTATATGAAATTTGCAGTGATTTCTGCTGAAATATATTTCTATAAAATGCGCCTACTTTCGACCCTCTAGGACGCTCCGTTTAGGAGTTAATATATTTCTATAAAATGCGCCTACTTTCGACCCTCTAGGACGCTCCGTTTACGAGTTATAGGCATTTAAAGAAATTTTGTAAAAATCGAAATTCAAAACCCGATTTCTGAGGAACCGCTCAATCGAATTATATGAAATTTGCAGTGATTTCTGCTGAAATATATTTCTATAAAATGCGCCTACTTTCGACCCTCTAGGACGCTCCGTTTACGAGTTATAACCATTCAAAGAAATTTTTTAAAAATCGAAATGCAAAACCCGATTTCTGAGGAAGAGCTCAATCGAATTATATGAAATTTGCAGTGATTTCTGCTGAAATATATTTCTATAAAATGCGCCTACTTTCGACCCTTTAGGACGCTCCGTTTACGAGTTATAGGCATTTAAAGACATTTTTTAAAAATCGAAATGCAAAACCCGATTTCTGAGGAACCGCTCAATCGAATTATATGAAATTTGCAGTGATTTCTGCTGAAATATATTTCTATAAAATGCGCCTACTTTCGACCCTCTAGGACGCTCCGTTTAGGAGTTATAGCCATTTAAAGAAATTTTGTAAAAATCGAAATTCAAAACCCGATTTCTGAGGAACCGCTCAATCGAATTATATGAAATTTGCAGTGATTTCTGCTGAAATATATTTCTATAAAATGCTTCTACTTTCGACCCTCTAGGACGCTCCGTTTACGAGTTATAGGCATTTAAAGAAATTTTTTAAAAATCGAAATGCAAAACCCGATTTCTGAGGAACCGCTCAATCGAATTATATGAAATTTGCAGTGATTTCTGCTGAAATATATTTCTATAAAATGCGCCTACTTTCGACCCTCTAGGACGCTCCGTTTACGAGTTATAACCATTCAAAGAAATTTTTTAAAAATCGAAATGCAAAACCCGATTTCTGAGGAAGAGCTCAATCGAATTATATGAAATTTGCAGTGATTTCTGCTGAAATATATTTCTATAAAATGCGCCTACTTTCGACCCTCTAGGACGCTCCGTTTACGAGTTATAGGCATTTAAAGACATTTTTTAAAAATCGAAATGCAAAACCCGATTTCTGAGGAACCGCTCAATCGAATTATATGAAATTTGCAGTGATTTCTGCTGAAATATATTTCTATAAAATGCGCCTACTTTCGACCCACTAGGACGCTCCGTTTACGAGTTATAGGCATTTAAAGAAATTTTTTAAAAATCGAAATGCAAAACCCGATTTCTGAGGAACCGCTCAATCGAATTATATGAAATTTGCAGTGATTTTTGCTGAAATATATTTCTATAAAATGCGCCTACTTTCGACCCTCTAGGACGCTCCGTTTACGAGTTATAGGCATTTAAAGAAATTTTTTAAAAATCGAAATGCAAAACCCGATTTCTGAGGAACCGCTCAATCGAATTATATGAAATTTGCAGTGATTTCTGCTGAAATATATTTCTATAAAATGCGCCTACTTTCGACCCTCTAGGACGCTCCGTTTACGAGTTATAGGCATTTAAAGAAATTTTTTAAAAATCGAAATGCAAAACCCGATTTCTGAGGAACCGCTCAATCGAATTATATGAAATTTGCAGTGATTTCTGCTGAAATATATTTCTATAAAATGCGCCTACTTTCGACCCTCTAGGACGCTGCAGTGATTTCTGCTGAAATATATTTCTATAAAATGCGCCTACTTTCGACCTTCTAGGACGCTCCGTTTACGAGTTATAGGCATTTAAAGAAATTTTGTATAAATCGAAATGCAAAACCCGATTTCTGAGGAACCGCTCAATCGAATTATATGAAATTTGCAGTGATTTCTGCTGAAATATATTTCTATAAAATGCGCCTACTTTCGACCCTCTAGGACGCTCCGTTTACGAGTTATAGGCATTTAAAGAAATTTTTTAAAAATCGAAATGCAAAACCCGATTTCTGAGGAACCGCTCAATCGAATTATATGAAATTTGCAGTGATTTCTGCTGAAATATATTTCTATAAAATGCTTCTACTTTCGACCCTCTAGGACGCTCCGTTTACGAGTTATAGGCATTTAAAGAAATTTTTTAAAAATCGAAATGCAAAACCCGATTTCTGAGGAACCGCTCAATCGAATTATATGAAATTTGCAGTGATTTCTGCTGAAATATATTTCTATAAAATGCGCCTACTTTCGACCTTCTAGGACGCTCCGTTTACGAGTTATAGGCATTTAAAGAAATTTTGTATAAATCGAAATGCAAAACCCGATTTCTGAGGAACCGCTCAATCGAATTATATGAAATTTGCAGTGATTTCTGCTGAAATATATTTCTATAAAATGCGCCTACTTTCGACCCTCTAGGACGCTCCGTTTACGAGTTATAGGCATTTAAAGAAATTTTTTAAAAATCGAAATGCAAAACCCGATTTCTGAGGAACCGCTCAATCGAATTATATGAAATTTGCAGTGATTTCTGCTGAAATATATTTCTATAAAATGCTTCTACTTTCGACCCTCTAGGACGCTCCGTTTACGAGTTATAGGCATTTAAAGAAATTTTTTAAAAATCGAAATGCAAAACCCGATTTCTGAGGAACCGCTCAATCGAATTATATGAAATTTGCAGTGATTTCTGCTGAAATATATTTCTATAAAATGCGCCTACTTTCGACCCTCTAGGACGCTCCGTTTAGGAGTTATAGCCATTTAAAGAAATTTTGTAAAAATCGAAATTCAAAACCCGATTTCTGAGGAACCGCTCAATCGAATTATATGAAATTTGCAGTGATTTCTGCTGAAATATATTTCTATAAAATGCGCCTACTTTCGACCCACTAGGACGCTCCGTTTACGAGTTATAGGCATTTAAAGAAATTTTTTAAAAATCGAAATGCAAAACCCGATTTCTGAGGAACCGCTCAATCGAATTATATGAAATTTGCAGTGATTTTTGCTGAAATATATTTCTATAAAATGCGACTACTTTCGACCCTCTAGGACGCTCCGTTTACGAGTTATAGGCATTTAAAGAAATTTTTTAAAAATCGAAATGCAAAACCCGATTTCTGAGGAACCGCTCAATCGAATTATATGAAATTTGCAGTGATTTCTGCTGAAATATATTTCTATAAAATGCGCCTACTTTCGACCCTCTAGGACGCTCCGTTTACGAGTTATAGGCATTTAAAGAAATTTTGTATAAATCGAAATGCAAAACCCGATTTCTGAGGAACCGCTCAATCGAATTATATGAAATTTGCAGTGATTTCTGCTGAAATATATTTCTATAAAATGCGCCTACTTTCGACCCTCTAGGACGCTCCGTTTACGAGTTATAGGCATTTAAAGAAATTTTTTAAAAATCGAAATGCAAAACCCGATTTCTGAGGAACCGCTCAATCGAATTATATGAAATTTGCAGTGATTTCTGCTGAAATATATTTCTATAAAATGCGCCTACTTTCGACCCTCTAGGACGCTCCGTTTACGAGTTATAACCATTCAAAGAAATTTTTTAAAAATCGAAATGCAAAACCCGATTTCTGAGGAAGAGCTCAATCGAATTATATGAAATTTGCAGTGATTTCTGCTGAAATATATTTCTATAAAATGCGCCTACTTTCGACCCTCTAGGACGCTGCAGTGATTTCTGCTGAAATATATTTCTATAAAATGCGCCTACTTTCGACCTTCTAGGACGCTCCGTTTACGAGTTATAGGCATTTAAAGAAATTTTTTAAAAATCGAAATGCAAAACCCGATTTCTGAGGAACCGCTCAATCGAATTATATGAAATTTGCAGTGATTTCTGCTGAAATATATTTCTATAAAATGCGCCTACTTTCGACCCTCTAGGACGCTCCGTTTAGGAGTTATAGCCATTTAAAGAAATTTTGTAAAAATCGAAATTCAAAACCCGATTTCTGAGGAACCGCTCAATCGAATTATATGAAATTTGCAGTGATTTCTGCTGAAATATATTTCTATAAAATGCGCCTACTTTCGACCCTCTAGGACGCTCCGTTTACGAGTTATAGGCATTTAAAGAAATTTTTTAAAAATCGAAATGCAAAACCCGATTTCTGAGGAACCGCTCAATCGAATTATATGAAATTTGCAGTGATTTCTGCTGAAATATATTTCTATAAAATGCGCCTACTTTCGACCTTCTAGGACGCTCCGTTTACGAGTTATAGGCATTTAAAGAAATTTTTTAAAAATCGAAATGCAAAACCCGATTTCTGAGGAACCGCTCAGTCGAATTATATGAAATTTGCAGTGATTTCTGCTGAAATATATTTCTATAAAATGCGCCTACTTTCGACCCTCTAGGACGCTCCGTTTACGAGTTATAGGCATTTAAAGAAATTTTTTAAAAATCGAAATGCAAAACCCGATTTCTGAGGAACCGCTCAATCGAATTATATGAAATTTGCAGTGATTTCTGCTGAAATATATTTCTATAAAATGCGCCTACTTTCGACCTTCTAGGACGCTCCGTTTACGAGTTATAGGCATTTAAAGAAATTTTTTAAAAATCGAAATGCAAAACCCGATTTCTGAGGAACCGCTCAGTCGAATTATATGAAATTTGCAGTGATTTCTGCTGAAATATATTTCTATAAAATGCGCCTACTTTCGACCCTCTAGGACGCTCCGTTTACGAGTTATAGGCATTTAAAGAAATTTTTTAAAAATCGAAATGCAAAACCCGATTTCTGAGGAACCGCTCAATCGAATTATATGAAATTTGCAGTGATTTTTGCTGAAATATATTTCTATAAAATGCGCCTACTTTCGACCCTCTAGGACGCTTCGTTTACGAGTTATAACCATTCAAAGAAATTTTTTAAAAATCGAAATTCAAAACCCGATTTCTGAGGAACCGCTCAATCGAATTATATGAAATTTGCAGTGATTTCTGCTGAAATATATTTCTATAAAATGCGCCTACTTTCGACCCTCTAGGACGCTCCGTTTACGAGTTATAGGCATTTAAAGAAATTTTTTAAAAATCGAAATGCAAAACCCGATTTCTGAGGAACCGCTCAGTCGAATTATATGAAATTTGCAGTGATTTCTGCTGAAATATATTTCTATAAAATGCGCCTACTTTCGACCCTCTAGGACGCTCCGTTTACGAGTTATAACCATTCAAAGAAATTTTTTAAAAATCGAAATGCAAAACCCGATTTCTGAGGAAGAGCTCAATCGAATTATATGAAATTTGCAGTGATTTCTGCTGAAATATATTTCTATAAAATGCTTCTACTTTCGACCCTCTAGGACGCTCCGTTTACGAGTTATAGGCATTTAAAGACATTTTTTAAAAATCGAAATGCAAAACCCGATTTCTGAGGAACCGCTCAATCGAATTATATGAAATTTGCAGTGATTTCTGCTGAAATATATTTCTATAAAATGCGCCTACTTTCGACCCTCTAGGACGCTCCGTTTACGAGTTATAGGCATTTAAAGAAATTTTTTAAAAATCGAAATGCAAAACCCGATTTCTGAGGAACCGCTCAATCGAATTATATGAAATTTGCAGTGATTTTTGCTGAAATATATTTCTATAAAATGCGCCTACTTTCGACCCTCTAGGACGCTTCGTTTACGAGTTATAACCATTCAAAGAAATTTTTTAAAAATCGAAATGCAAAACCCGATTTCTGAGGAAGAGCTCAATCGAATTATATGAAATTTGCAGTGATTTCTGCTGAAATATATTTCTATAAAATGCGCCTACTTTCGACCCTCTAGGACGCTCCGTTTACGAGTTATAGGCATTTAAAGAAATTTTTTAAAAATCGAAATGCAAAACCCGATTTCTGAGGAACCGCTCAATCGAATTATATGAAATTTGCAGTGATTTCTGCTGAAATATATTTCTATAAAATGCGCCTACTTTCGACCCTCTAGGACGCTCCGTTTACGAGTTATAGGCATTTAAAGAACTTTTGTAAACATCGAAATGCAAAACCCGATTTCTGAGGAACCGCTCAATCGAATTATATGAAATTTGCAGTGATTTTTGCTGAAATATATTTCTATAAAATGCGCCTACTTTCGACCCTCTAGGACGCTCCGTTTAGGAGTTATAGCCATTTAAAGAAATTTTGTAAAAATCGAAATTCAAAACCCGATTTCTGAGGAACCGCTCAATCGAATTATATGAAATTTGCAGTGATTTCTGCTGAAATATATTTCTATAAAATGCGCCTACTTTCGACCCTCTAGGACGCTCCGTTTACGAGTTATAACCATTCAAAGAAATTTTTTAAAAATCGAAATGCAAAACCCGATTTCTGAGGAAGAGCTCAATCGAATTATATGAAATTTGCAGTGATTTCTGCTGAAATATATTTCTATAAAATGCGCCTACTTTCGACCCTCTAGGACGCTCCGTTTACGAGTTATAACCATTCAAAGAAATTTTTTAAAAATCGAAATGCAAAACCCGATTTCTGAGGAAGAGCTCAATCGAATTATATGAAATTTGCAGTGATTTCTGCTGAAATATATTTCTATAAAATGCTTCTACTTTCGACCCTCTAGGACGCTCCGTTTACGAGTTATAGGCATTTAAAGACATTTTTTAAAAATCGAAATGCAAAACCCGATTTCTGAGGAACCGCTCAATCGAATTATATGAAATTTGCAGTGATTTCTGCTGAAATATATTTCTATAAAATGCGCCTACTTTCGACCCTCTAGGACGCTCCGTTTACGAGTTATAGGCATTTAAAGAAATTTTTTAAAAATCGAAATGCAAAACCCGATTTCTGAGGAACCGCTCAATCGAATTATATGAAATTTGCAGTGATTTTTGCTGAAATATATTTCTATAAAATGCGCCTACTTTCGACCCTCTAGGACGCTTCGTTTACGAGTTATAACCATTCAAAGAAATTTTTTAAAAATCGAAATGCAAAACCCGATTTCTGAGGAAGAGCTCAATCGAATTATATGAAATTTGCAGTGATTTCTGCTGAAATATATTTCTATAAAATGCGCCTACTTTCGACCCTCTAGGACGCTCCGTTTACGAGTTATAGGCATTTAAAGAAATTTTTTAAAAATCGAAATGCAAAACCCGATTTCTGAGGAACCGCTCAATCGAATTATATGAAATTTGCAGTGATTTCTGCTGAAATATATTTCTATAAAATGCGCCTACTTTCGACCCTCTAGGACGCTCCGTTTACGAGTTATAGGCATTTAAAGAACTTTTGTAAAAATCGAAATGCAAAACCCGATTTCTGAGGAACCGCTCAATCGAATTATATGAAATTTGCAGTGATTTCTGCTGAAATATATTTCTATAAAATGCGCCTACTTTCGACCCTCTAGGACGCTCCGTTTAGGAGTTATAGCCATTTAAAGAAATTTTGTAAAAATCGAAATTCAAAACCCGATTTCTGAGGAACCGCTCAATCGAATTATATGAAATTTGCAGTGATTTCTGCTGAAATATATTTCTATAAAATGCGCCTACTTTCGACCCTCTAGGACGCTCCGTTTACGAGTTATAACCATTCAAAGAAATTTTTTAAAAATCGAAATGCAAAACCCGATTTCTGAGGAAGAGCTCAATCGAATTATATGAAATTTGCAGTGATTTCTGCTGAAATATATTTCTATAAAATGCGCCTACTTTCGACCCTCTAGGACGCTCCGTTTACGAGTTATAGGCATTTAAAGAAATTTTTTAAAAATCGAATTATATGAAATTTGCAGTGATTTCTGCTGAAATATATTTCTATAAAATGCGCCTACTTTCGACCCTCTAGGACGCTCCGTTTACGAGTTATAGGCATTTAAAGAAATTTTGTAAAAATCGAAATGCGCTCAATCGAATTATATGAAATTTGCAGTGATTTCTGCTGAAATATATTTCTATAAAATGCTTCTACTTTCGACCCTCTAGGACGCTCCGTTTAGGAGTTATAGCCATTTAAAGAAATTTTGTAAAAATCGAAATTCAAAACCCGATTTCTGAGGAACCGCTCAATCGAATTATATGAAATTTGCAGTGATTTCTGCTGAAATATATTTCTATAAAATGCGCCTACTTTCGACCCTCTGGAAGCTCCGTTTACGAGTTATAGGCATTTAAAGAAATTTTTTAAAAATCGAAATGCAAAACCCGATTTCTGAGGAACCGCTCAATCGAATTATATGAAATTTGCAGTGATTTCTGCTGAAATATATTTCTATAAAATGCGCCTACTTTCGACCCTCTAGGACGCTCCGTTTACGAGTTATAACCATTCAAAGAAATTTTTTAAAAATCGAAATGCAAAACCCGATTTCTGAGGAAGAGCTCAATCGAATTATATGAAATTTGCAGTGATTTCTGCTGAAATATATTTCTACAAAATGCGCCTACTTTCGACCCTCTAGGACGCTCCGTTTACGAGTTATAGGCATTTAAAGAAATTTTTTAAAAATCGAATTATATGAAATTTGCAGTGATTTCTGCTGAAATATATTTCTATAAAATGCGCCTACTTTCGACCCTCTAGGACGCTCCGTTTACGAGTTATAGGCATTTAAAGATATTTTGTAAAAATCGAAATGCAAAACCCGAATTCTGAGGAACCGGTCAATCGAATTATATGAAATTTGCAGTGATTTCTGCTGAAATATATTTCTATAAAATGCGCCTACTTTCGACCCTCTAGGACGCTCCGTTTACGAGTTATAGGCATTTAAAGATATTTTGTAAAAATCGAAATGCAAAACCCGAATTCTGAGGAACCGGTCAATCGAATTATATGAAATTTGCAGTGATTTCTGCTGAAATATATTTCTATAAAATGCGCCTACTTTCGACCCTCTGGAAGCTCCGTTTAGGAGTTATAGGCATTTAAAGAAATTTTGTAAAAATCGAAATTAAAAACCCGATTTCTGAGGAACCGCTCAATCGAATTATATGAAATTTGCAGTGATTTCTGCTGAAATATATTTCTATAAAATGCGCCTACTTTCGACCCTCTAGGACGCTCCGTTTACGAGTTATAGGCATTTAAAGAAATTTTTTAAAAATCGAAATGCAAAACCCGATTTCTGAGGAACCGCTCAATCGAATTATATGAAATTTGCAGTGATTTCTGCTGAAATATATTTCTATAAAATGCGCCTACTTTCGACCCTCTAGGACGCTCCGTTTAGGAGTTATAGCCATTTAAAGAAATTTTGTAAAAATTATATGAAATTTGCAGTGATTTCTGCTGAAATATATTTCTATAAAATGCTTCTACTTTCGACCCTCTAGGACGCTCCGTTTAGGAGTTATAGCCATTTAAAGAAATTTTGTAAAAATCGAAATTCAAAACCCGATTTCTGAGGAACCGCTCAATCGAATTATATGAAATTTGCAGTGATTTCTGCTGAAATATATTTCTATAAAATGCGCCTACTTTCGACCCTCTGGAAGCTCCGTTTACGAGTTATAGGCATTTAAAGAAATTTTTTAAAAATCGAAATGCAAAACCCGATTTCTGAGGAACCGCTCAATCGAATTATATGAAATTTGCAGTGATTTCTGCTGAAATATATTTCTATAAAATGCGCCTACTTTCGACCCTCTAGGACGCTCCGTTTACGAGTTATAACCATTCAAAGAAATTTTTTAAAAATCGAAATGCAAAACCCGATTTCTGAGGAAGAGCTCAATCGAATTATATGAAATTTGCAGTGATTTCTGCTGAAATATATTTCTATAAAATGCGCCTACTTTCGACCCTCTAGGACGCTCCGTTTACGAGTTATAGGCATTTAAAGAAATTTTTTAAAAATCGAATTATATGAAATTTGCAGTGATTTCTGCTGAAATATATTTCTATAAAATGCGCCTACTTTCGACCCTCTAGGACGCTCCGTTTACGAGTTATAGGCATTTAAAGATATTTTGTAAAAATCGAAATGCAAAACCCGAATTCTGAGGAACCGGTCAATCGAATTATATGAAATTTGCAGTGATTTCTGCTGAAATATATTTCTATAAAATGCGCCTACTTTCGACCCTCTGGAAGCTCCGTTTAGGAGTTATAGGCATTTAAAGAAATTTTGTAAAAATCGAAATTAAAAACCCGATTTCTGAGGAACCGCTCAATCGAATTATATGAAATTTGCAGTGATTTCTGCTGAAATATATTTCTATAAAATGCGCCTACTTTCGACCCTCTAGGACGCTCCGTTTACGAGTTATAGGCATTTAAAGAAATTTTTTAAAAATCGAAATGCAAAACCCGATTTCTGAGGAACCGCTCAATCGAATTATATGAATTTTGCAGTGATTTCTGCTGAAATATATTTCTATAAAATGCGCCTACTTTCGACCCTCTAGGACGCTCCGTTTACGAGTTATAGCCATTTAAAGAAATTTTGTAAAAATCGAAATTCAAAACCCGATTTCTGAGGAACCGCTCAGTCGAATTATATGAAATTTGCAGTGATTTCTGCTGAAATATATTTCTATAAAATGCGCCTACTTTCGACCCTCTAGGACGCTCCGTTTACGAGTTATAGGCATTTAAAGAAATTTTTTAAAAATCGAAATGCAAAACCCGATTTCTAAGGAACCGCTCAATCGAATTATATGAATTTTGCAGTGATTTCTGCTGAAATACACCGCTCAATCGAATTATATGAAATTTGCAGTGATTTCTGCTGAAATATATTTCTATAAAATGCGCCTACTTTCGACCCTCTAGGACGCTCCGTTTAGGAGTTATAGCCATTTAAAGAAATTTTGTAAAAATCGAAATTCAAACCCGGTTTCTGAGGAACCGCTCAGTCGAATTATATGAAATTTGCAGTGATTTCTGCTGAAATATATTTCTATAAAATGCGCCTACTTTCGACCCTCTAGGACGCTCCGTTTACGAGTTATAGGCATTTAAAGAAATTTTTTAAAAATCGAAATGCAAAACCCGATTTCTGAGGAACCGCTCAATCGAATTATATGAATTTTGCAGTGATTTCTGCTGAAATATATTTCTATAAAATGCGCCTACTTTCGACCCTCTAGGACGCTCCGTTTACGAGTTATAGGCATTTAAAGAAATTTTTTAAAAATCGAATTATATGAAATTTGCAGTGATTTCTGCTGAAATATATTTCTATAAAATGCGCCTACTTTCGACCCTCTAGGACGCTCCGTTTACGAGTTATAACCATTCAAAGAAATTTTTTAAAAATCGAAATGCAAAACCCGATTTCTGAGGAACCGCTCAATCGAATTATATGAATTTTGCAGTGATTTCTGCTGAAATATATTTCTATAAAATGCGCCTACTTTCGACCCTCTAGGACGCTCCGTTTACGAGTTATAGGCATTTAAAGAAATTTTTTAAAAATCGAATTATATGAAATTTGCAGTGATTTCTGCTGAAATATATTTCTATAAAATGCGCCTACTTTCGACCCTCTAGGACGCTCCGTTTACGAGTTATAGGCATTTAAAGAAATTTTTTAAAAATCGAAATGCAAAACCCGATTTCTGAGGAACCGCTCAATCGAATTATATGAAATTTGCAGCAGAGTTCGGATTTGCACGCACGCCCGCGCCCGCGCCCTTAAGTAAATGAGAAGCAAATTTGTTTACGCATACTCTGCACTCGGGCACCACATTTTTTTTACAACACATCCCGTCGCAACGAGTGATGCTTTGCACTATTCTCGGTACCTGCCCTCGTGCGGGCTACGAAACTAAAAACTGCAGCCCGCGCAGACAGAAATGAGAAAATAGAGAAACATATCGCACAAGTGCTATGGTATTTATTTCGCGGGGCGCATGAGTACGGCACTGTTATAATATACTGCGCAATGTTTTAATAATTTTTAAATAAAACTATCGTTAATACAGAAAAGTTTGGCAATTCTCAAATACACTTTTAATCGAAGTTTTAATTTGGTTTATAAAAATTGTATAATTTAGTACAAGTTTTTCAGTGCAAGTTTAAACTTAGTGTACATTTTTACAAATGAGGATATACATTATTTTTCGAAGCCTATCATGTAGCTTTCTTATTAAAATAGATTTTTGCACATAATAATTTTTGTATTTGAATAAAAATGTTGATTAAGATTTCATGTTAAATTTATTTTTCTGTTCAACGAACAATTAAAAGATACAATTTTTATAAACCAAAATAAAACTGCGATTTAAAGTGTATTTGAGTATTGCCAAACTTGTCTGTATTATCAATAGTTTTATATAAAAATTATTAAAACATTGCGCAGTCTAGTAAAACAGTGCCAATAAAATTTACTGGCTGTGAAAAATGCGCGTGCTGCCAGGGGCAGTCTGTTTTCGCAGTTGCACGGAGTTGCCCCGCGAAATAAATACCATAGCACTTGCGCGATATGCTTCTCTATTTTCTCATTCCACGTCTGCGCGGGCTGCAGTTTTTAGTTTCGTAGCACGCACGAGGGCAGGTACCGAGAATAATGCAAAGCATCACTCGTTGCGACGGGCTGTGTTGTAAAAAAAATTTGATGCCCGAGTGCAGTGTCTGCGTAAAACAAATTTGCTCGTCAGTGTATGAAGAAAGGGGCATGTGCGGGCGCACGCACACGGGCATTTCCGATCTCTGATTTGCAGTGATTTCTGCTGAAATATATTTCTATAAAATGCGCCTACTTTCGACCTTCTAGGACGCTCCGTTTACGAGTTATAGGCATTTAAAGAAATTTTGTAAAAATCGAAATGCAAAACCCGATTTCTGAGGAACCGCTCAATCGAATTATATGAAATTTGCAGTGATTTCTGCTGAAATATATTTCTATAAAATGCGCCTACTTTCGACCCTCTAGGACGCTCCGTTTAGGAGTTATAGCCATTTAAAGAAATTTTTTAAAAATCGAAATGCAAAACCCGATTTCTGAGGAACCGCTCAATCGAATTATATGAAATTTGCAGTGATTTCTGCTGAAATATATTTCTATAAAATGCGCCTACTTTCGACCTTCTAGGACGCTCCGTTTACGAGTTATAGGCATTTAAAGAAATTTTGTAAAAATCGAAATGCAAAACCCGATTTCTGAGGAACCGCTCAATCGAATTATATGAAATTTGCAGTGATTTCTGCTGAAATATATTTCTATAAAATGCGCCTACTTTCGACCCTCTAGGACGCTCCGTTTACGAGTTATAGGCATTTAAAGAAATTTTTTAAAAATCGAATTATATGAAATTTGCAGTGATTTCTGCTGAAATATATTTCTATAAAATGCGCCTACTTTCGACCCTCTAGGACGCTCCGTTTACGAGTTATAGGCATTTAAAGAAATTTTGTAAAAATCGAAATGCGCTCAATCGAATTATATGAAATTTGCAGTGATTTCTGCTGAAATATATTTCTATAAAATGCGCCTACTTTCGACCCTCTAGGACGCTCCGTTTAGGAGTTATAGCCATTTAAAGAAATTTTGTAAAAATCGAAATTCAAACCCGGTTTCTGAGGAACCGCTCAGTCGAATTATATGAAATTTGCAGTGATTTCTGCTGAAATATATTTCTATAAAATGCGCCTACTTTCGACCCTCTAGGACGCTCCGTTGTGATTTCTGCTGAAATATATTTCTATAAAATGCGCCTACTTTCGACCCTCTAGGACGCTCCGTTTACGAGTTATAGGCATTTAAAGAAATTTTTTAAAAATCGAAATGCAAAACCCGATTTCTGAGGAACCGCTCAATCGAATTATATGAATTTTGCAGTGATTTCTGCTGAAATATATTTCTATAAAATGCGCCTACTTTCGACCCTCTAGGACGCTCCGTTTACGAGTTATAGGCATTTAAAGAAATTTTTTAAAAATCGAATTATATGAAATTTGCAGTGATTTCTGCTGAAATATATTTCTATAAAATGCGCCTACTTTCGACCCTCTAGGACGCTCCGTTTACGAGTTATAGGCATTTAAAGACATTTTTTAAAAATCGAAATGCAAAACCCGATTTCTGAGGAACCGCTCAATCGAATTATATGAAATTTGCAGTGATTTCTGCTGAAATATATTTCTATAAAATGCGCCTACTTTCGACCTTCTAGGACGCTCCGTTTACGAGTTATAGGCATTTAAAGAAATTTTGTAAAAATCGAAATGCAAAACCCGATTTCTGAGGAACCGCTCAATCGAATTATATGAAATTTGCAGTGATTTCTGCTGAAATATATTTCTATAAAATGCGCCTACTTTCGACCCTCTAGGACGCTCCGTTTAGGAGTTATAGCCATTTAAAGAAATTTTTTAAAAATCGAAATGCAAAACCCGATTTCTGAGGAACCGCTCAATCGAATTATATGAAATTTGCAGTGATTTCTGCTGAAATATATTTCTATAAAATGCGCCTACTTTCGACCTTCTAGGACGCTCCGTTTACGAGTTATAGGCATTTAAAGAAATTTTGTAAAAATCGAAATGCAAAACCCGATTTCTGAGGAACCGCTCAATCGAATTATATGAAATTTGCAGTGATTTCTGCTGAAATATATTTCTATAAAATGCGCCTACTTTCGACCCTCTAGGACGCTCCGTTTAGGAGTTATAGCCATTTAAAGAAATTTTGTAAAAATCGAAATTCAAAACCCGATTTCTGAGGAACCGCTCAATCGAATTATATGAAATTTGCAGTGATTTCTGCTGAAATATATTTCTATAAAATGCGCCTACTTTCGACCCTCTAGGACGCTCCGTTTACGAGTTATAACCATTCAAAGAAATTTTTTAAAAATCGAAATGCAAAACCCGATTTCTGAGGAACCGCTCAATCGAATTATATGAAATTTGCAGTGATTTCTGCTGAAATATATTTCTATAAAATGCGCCTACTTTCGACCCTCTAGGACGCTCCGTTTACGAGTTATAGGCATTTAAAGAAATTTTTTAAAAATCGAATTATATGAAATTTGCAGTGATTTCTGCTGAAATATATTTCTATAAAATGCGCCTACTTTCGACCCTCTAGGACGCTCCGTTTACGAGTTATAGGCATTTAAAGAAATTTTGTAAAAATCGAAATGCGCTCAATCGAATTATATGAAATTTGCAGTGATTTCTGCTGAAATATATTTCTATAAAATGCGCCTACTTTCGACCCTCTAGGACGCTCCGTTTACGAGTTATAGGCATTTAAAGAAATTTTGTAAAAATCGAAATGCAAAACCCGATTTCTGAGGAACCGCTCAATCGAATTATATGAAATTTGCAGTGATTTCTGCTGAAATATATTTCTATAAAATGCGCCTACTTTCGACCCTCTAGGACGCTCCGTTTAGGAGTTATAGCCATTTAAAGAAATTTTGTAAAAATCGAAATGCAAAACCCGATTTCTGAGGAACCGCTCAATCGAATTATATGAAATTTGCAGTGATTTCTGCTGAAATATATTTCTATAAAATGCGCCTACTTTCGACCCTCTAGGACGCTCCGTTTACGAGTTTTTTAAAGAAATTTTTTAAAAATCGAAATGCAAAACCCGATTTCTGAGAAACCGCTCAATCGAATTATATGAAATTTGCAGTGATTTCTGCTGAAATATATTTCTATAAAATGCGCCTACTTTCGACCCTCTAGGACGCTCCGTTTACGAGTTATAGGCATTTAAAGAAATTTTTTAAAAATCGAATTATATGAAATTTGCAGTGATTTCTGCTGAAATATATTTCTATAAAATGCGCCTACTTTCGACCCTCTAGGACGCTCCGTTTACGAGTTATAGGCATTTAAAGAAATTTTTTAAAAATCGAAATGCGCTCAATCGAATTATATGAAATTTGCAGTGATTTCTGCTGAAATATATTTCTATAAAATGCGCCTACTTTCGACCCTCTAGGACGCTCCGTTTACGAGTTATAGGCATTTAAAGAAATTTTGTAAAAATCGAAATGCAAAACCCGATTTCTGAGGAACCGCTCAATCGAATTATATGAAATTTGCAGTGATTTCTGCTGAAATATATTTCTATAAAATGCGCCTACTTTCGACCCTCTAGGACGCTCCGTTTAGGAGTTATAGCCATTTAAAGAAATTTTGTAAAAATCGAAATGCAAAACCCGATTTCTGAGGAACCGCTCAATCGAATTATATGAAATTTGCAGTGATTTCTGCTGAAATATATTTCTATAAAATGCGCCTACTTTCGACCCTCTAGGACGCTCCGTTTACGAGTTTTTTAAAGAAATTTTTTAAAAATCGAAATGCAAAACCCGATTTCTGAGAAACCGCTCAATCGAATTATATGAAATTTGCAGTGATTTCTGCTGAAATATATTTCTATAAAATGCGCCTACTTTCGACCCTCTAGGACGCTCCGTTTACGAGTTATAGGCATTTAAAGAAATTTTTTAAAAATCGAATTATATGAAATTTGCAGTGATTTCTGCTGAAATATATTTCTATAAAATGCGCCTACTTTCGACCCTCTAGGACGCTCCGTTTACGAGTTATAGGCATTTAAAGAAATTTTTTAAAAATCGAATTATATGAAATTTGCAGTGATTTCTGCTGAAATATATTTCTATAAAATGCTTCTACTTTCGACCCTCTAGGACGCTCCGTTTAGGAGTTATAGCCATTTAAAGAAATTTTGTAAAAATCGAAATTCAAAACCCGATTTCTGAGGAACCGCTCAATCGAATTATATGAATTTTGCAGTGATTTCTGCTGAAATATATTTCTATAAAATGCTTCTACTTTCGACCCTCTAGGACGCTCCGTTTACGAGTTATAGGCATTTAAAGAAATTTTTTAAAAATCGAAATGCAAAACCCGAATTCTGAGGAACCGGTCAATCGAATTATATGAAATTTGCAGTGATTTCTGCTGAAATATATTTCTATAAAATGCGCCTACTTTCGACCCTCTGGACGCTCCGTTTACGAGTTATAGGCATTTAAAGAAATTTTTTAAAAATCGAAATGCGCTCAATCGAATTATATGAAATTTGCAGTGATTTCTGCTGAAATATATTTCTATAAAATGCGCCTACTTTCGACCCTCTAGGACGCTCCGTTTACGAGTTATAGGCATTTAAAGAAATTTTGTAAAAATCGAAATGCGCTCAATCGAATTATATGAAATTTGCAGTGATTTCTGCTGAAATATATTTCTATAAAATGCGCCTACTTTCGACCCTCTAGGACGCTCCGTTTACGAGTTATAGGCATTTAAAGAAATTTTGTAAAAATCGAAATGCAAAACCCGATTTCTGAGGAACCGCTCAATCGAATTATATGAAATTTGCAGTGATTTCTGCTGAAATATATTTCTATAAAATGCGCCTACTTTCGACCCTCTAGGACGCTCCGTTTAGGAGTTATAGCCATTTAAAGAAATTTTGTAAAAATCGAAATGCAAAACCCGATTTCTGAGGAACCGCTCAATCGAATTATATGAAATTTGCAGTGATTTCTGCTGAAATATATTTCTATAAAATGCGCCTACTTTCGACCCTCTAGGACGCTCCGTTTACGAGTTTTTTAAAGAAATTTTTTAAAAATCGAAATGCAAAACCCGATTTCTGAGAAACCGCTCAATCGAATTATATGAAATTTGCAGTGATTTCTGCTGAAATATATTTCTATAAAATGCGCCTACTTTCGACCCTCTAGGACGCTCCGTTTACGAGTTATAGGCATTTAAAGAAATTTTTTAAAAATCGAATTATATGAAATTTGCAGTGATTTCTGCTGAAATATATTTCTATAAAATGCGCCTACTTTCGACCCTCTAGGACGCTCCGTTTACGAGTTATAGGCATTTAAAGAAATTTTTTAAAAATCGAATTATATGAAATTTGCAGTGATTTCTGCTGAAATATATTTCTATAAAATGCTTCTACTTTCGACCCTCTAGGACGCTCCGTTTAGGAGTTATAGCCATTTAAAGAAATTTTGTAAAAATCGAAATTCAAAACCCGATTTCTGAGGAACCGCTCAATCGAATTATATGAATTTTGCAGTGATTTCTGCTGAAATATATTTCTATAAAATGCTTCTACTTTCGACCCTCTAGGACGCTCCGTTTACGAGTTATAGGCATTTAAAGAAATTTTTTAAAAATCGAAATGCAAAACCCGAATTCTGAGGAACCGGTCAATCGAATTATATGAAATTTGCAGTGATTTCTGCTGAAATATATTTCTATAAAATGCGCCTACTTTCGACCCTCTGGACGCTCCGTTTAGGAGTTATAGGCATTTAAAGAAATTTTGTAAAAATCGAAATTAAAAACCCGATTTCTGAGGAACCGCTCAATCGAATTATATGAATTTTGCAGTGATTTCTGCTGAAATATATTTCTATAAAATGCGCCTACTTTCGACCCTCTAGGACGCTCCGTTTACGAGATATAACCACTCAAAGACATTTTTTAAAAATCGAAATGCAAAACCCGATTTCTGAGGAAGAGCTCAATCGAATTATATGAAATTTGCAGTGATTTCTGCTGAAATATATTTCTATAAAATGCGCCTACTTTCGACCCTCTAGGACGCTCCGTTTACGAGTTATAGGCATTTAAAGAAATTTTTTAAAAATCGAAATGCAAAACCCGATTTCTGAGGAACCGCTCAATCGAATTATATGAATTTTGCAGTGATTTCTGCTGAAATATATTTCTATAAAATGCGCCTACTTTCGACCCTCTAGGACGCTCCGTTTACGAGATATAACCATTCAAAGACATTTTTTAAAAATCGAAATGCAAAACCCGATTTCTGAGGAAGAGCTCAATCGAATTATATGAAATTTGCAGTGATTTCTGCTGAAATATATTTCTATAAAATGCGCCTACTTTCGACCCTTTAGGACGCTCCGTTTACGAGTTATAGGCATTTAAAGAAATTTTGTAAAAATCGAAATGCAAAACCCGATTTCTGAGGAACCGCTCAATCGAATTATATGAAATTTGCAGTGATTTCTGCTGAAATATATTTCTATAAAATGCGCCTACTTTCGACCCTCTAGGACGCTCCGTTTACGAGTTTTTTAAAGAAATTTTTTAAAAATCGAAATGCAAAACCCGATTTCTGAGAAACCGCTCAATCGAATTATATGAAATTTGCAGTGATTTCTGCTGAAATATATTTCTATAAAATGCGCCTACTTTCGACCCTCTAGGACGCTCCGTTTACGAGTTATAGGCATTTAAAGAAATTTTTTAAAAATCGAATTATATGAAATTTGCAGTGATTTCTGCTGAAATATATTTCTATAAAATGCGCCTACTTTCGACCCTCTAGGACGCTCCGTTTACGAGTTATAGGCATTTAAAGAAATTTTTTAAAAATCGAATTATATGAAATTTGCAGTGATTTCTGCTGAAATATATTTCTATAAAATGCTTCTACTTTCGACCCTCTAGGACGCTCCGTTTAGGAGTTATAGCCATTTAAAGAAATTTTGTAAAAATCGAAATTCAAAACCCGATTTCTGAGGAACCGCTCAATCGAATTATATGAATTTTGCAGTGATTTCTGCTGAAATATATTTCTATAAAATGCTTCTACTTTCGACCCTCTAGGACGCTCCGTTTACGAGTTATAGGCATTTAAAGAAATTTTTTAAAAATCGAAATGCAAAACCCGAATTCTGAGGAACCGGTCAATCGAATTATATGAAATTTGCAGTGATTTCTGCTGAAATATATTTCTATAAAATGCGCCTACTTTCGACCCTCTGGACGCTCCGTTTAGGAGTTATAGGCATTTAAAGAAATTTTGTAAAAATCGAAATTAAAAACCCGATTTCTGAGGAACCGCTCAATCGAATTATATGAATTTTGCAGTGATTTCTGCTGAAATATATTTCTATAAAATGCGCCTACTTTCGACCCTCTAGGACGCTCCGTTTACGAGATATAACCATTCAAAGACATTTTTTAAAAATCGAAATGCAAAACCCGATTTCTGAGGAAGAGCTCAATCGAATTATATGAAATTTGCAGTGATTTCTGCTGAAATATATTTCTATAAAATGCGCCTACTTTCGACCCTTTAGGACGCTCCGTTTACGAGTTATAGGCATTTAAAGAAATTTTGTAAAAATCGAAATGCAAAACCCGATTTCTGAGGAACCGCTCAATCGAATTATATGAAATTTGCAGTGATTTCTGCTGAAATATATTTCTATAAAATGCGCCTACTTTCGACCCTCTAGGACGCTCCGTTTACGAGTTATAGGCATTTAAAGAAATTTTTTAAAAATCGAAATGCAAAACCCGATTTCTGAGGAACCGCTCAATCGAATTATATGAATTTTGCAGTGATTTCTGCTGAAATATATTTCTATAAAATGCGCCTACTTTCGACCCTCTAGGACGCTCCGTTTACGAGTTATAGGCATTTAAAGAAATTTTTTAAAAATCGAAATGCAAAACCCGATTTCTGAGGAACCGCTCAATCGAATTATATGAATTTTGCAGTGATTTCTGCTGAAATATATTTCTATAAAATGCGCCTACTTTCGACCCTCTAGGACGCTCCGTTTACGAGATATAACCATTCAAAGACATTTTTTAAAAATCGAAATGCAAAACCCGATTTCTGAGGAAGAGCTCAATCGAATTATATGAAATTTGCAGTGATTTCTGCTGAAATATATTTCTATAAAATGCGCCTACTTTCGACCCTTTAGGACGCTCCGTTTACGAGTTATAGGCATTTAAAGAAATTTTGTAAAAATCGAAATGCAAAACCCGATTTCTGAGGAACCGCTCAATCGAATTATATGAAATTTGCAGTGATTTCTGCTGAAATATATTTCTATAAAATGCGCCTACTTTCGACCCTCTAGGACGCTCCGTTTACGAGTTATAGGCATTTAAAGAAATTTTGTAAAAATCGAAATGCAAAACCCGATTTCTGAGGAACCGCTCAATCGAATTATATGAAATTTGCAGTGATTTCTGCTGAAATATATTTCTATAAAATGCGCCTACTTTCGACCCTCTAGGACGCTCCGTTTACGAGTTATAGGCATTTAAAGAAATTTTGTAAAAATCGAAATGCAAAACCCGATTTCTGAGGAACCGCTCAATCGAATTATATGAAATTTGCAGTGATTTCTGCTGAAATATATTTCTATAAAATGCGCCTACTTTCGACCCTCTAGGACGCTCCGTTTACGAGTTATAGCCATTTAAAGAAATTTTGTAAAAATCGAAATGCAAAACCCGATTTCTGAGGAACCGCTCAATCGAATTATATGAAATTTGCAGTGATTTCTGCTGAAATATATTTCTATAAAATGCTTCTACTTTCAAAACCCGATTTCTGAGGAACCGCTCAATCGAATTATATGAAATTTGCAGTGATTTCTGCTGAAATACATTTCTATAAAATGCGCCTACTTTCGACCCTCTGGACGCTCCGTTTAGGAGTTATAGGCATTTAAAGAAATTTTGTAAAAATCGAAATGCAAAACCCGATTTCTGAGGAACCGCTCAATCGAATTATATGAAATTTGCAGTGATTTCTGCTGAAATATATTTCTATAAAATGCTTCTACTTTCGACCCTCTAGGACGCTCCGTTTACGAGTTATAGGCATTTAAAGATATTTTGTAAAAATCGAAATGCAAAACCCGATTTCTGAGGAACCGCTCAATCGAATTATATGAAATTTGCAGTGATTTCTGCTGAAATATATTTCTATAAAATGCGCCTACTTTCGACCCTCTAGGACGCTCCGTTTACGAGTTATAGGCATTTAAAGAAATTTTTTAAAAATCGAAATGCAAAACCCGATTTCTGAGGAACCGCTCAATCGAATTATATGAATTTTGCAGTGATTTCTGCTGAAATATATTTCTATAAAATGCGCCTACTTTCGACCCTCTAGGACGCTCCGTTTACGAGTTATAGGCATTTAAAGAAATTTTTTAAAAATCGAAATGCAAAACCCGATTTCTGAGGAACCGCTCAATCGAATTATATGAATTTTGCAGTGATTTCTGCTGAAATATATTTCTATAAAATGCGCCTACTTTCGACCCTCTAGGACGCTCCGTTTACGAGATATAACCATTCAAAGACATTTTTTAAAAATCGAAATGCAAAACCCGATTTCTGAGGAAGAGCTCAATCGAATTATATGAAATTTGCAGTGATTTCTGCTGAAATATATTTCTATAAAATGCGCCTACTTTCGACCCTTTAGGACGCTCCGTTTACGAGTTATAGGCATTTAAAGAAATTTTGTAAAAATCGAAATGCAAAACCCGATTTCTGAGGAACCGCTCAATCGAATTATATGAAATTTGCAGTGATTTCTGCTGAAATATATTTCTATAAAATGCGCCTACTTTCGACCCTCTAGGACGCTCCGTTTACGAGTTATAGGCATTTAAAGAAATTTTGTAAAAATCGAAATGCAAAACCCGATTTCTGAGGAACCGCTCAATCGAATTATATGAAATTTGCAGTGATTTCTGCTGAAATATATTTCTATAAAATGCGCCTACTTTCGACCCTCTAGGACGCTCCGTTTACGAGTTATAGGCATTTAAAGAAATTTTGTAAAAATCGAAATGCAAAACCCGATTTCTGAGGAACCGCTCAATCGAATTATATGAAATTTGCAGTGATTTCTGCTGAAATATATTTCTATAAAATGCGCCTACTTTCGACCCTCTAGGACGCTCCGTTTACGAGTTATAGCCATTTAAAGAAATTTTGTAAAAATCGAAATGCAAAACCCGATTTCTGAGGAACCGCTCAATCGAATTATATGAAATTTGCAGTGATTTCTGCTGAAATATATTTCTATAAAATGCTTCTACTTTCAAAACCCGATTTCTGAGGAACCGCTCAATCGAATTATATGAAATTTGCAGTGATTTCTGCTGAAATACATTTCTATAAAATGCGCCTACTTTCGACCCTCTGGACGCTCCGTTTAGGAGTTATAGGCATTTAAAGAAATTTTGTAAAAATCGAAATGCAAAACCCGATTTCTGAGGAACCGCTCAATCGAATTATATGAAATTTGCAGTGATTTCTGCTGAAATATATTTCTATAAAATGCTTCTACTTTCGACCCTCTAGGACGCTCCGTTTACGAGTTATAGGCATTTAAAGATATTTTGTAAAAATCGAAATGCAAAACCCGATTTCTGAGGAACCGCTCAATCGAATTATATGAAATTTGCAGTGATTTCTGCTGAAATATATTTCTATAAAATGCGCCTACTTTCGACCCTCTAGGACGCTCCGTTTACGAGTTATAGCCATTTAAAGAAATTTTGTAAAAATCGAAATTCAAAACCCGATTTCTGAGGAACCGCTCAATCGAATTATATGAAATTTGCAGTGATTTCTGCTGAAATATATTTCTGTAAAATGCGCCTACTTTCGACCCTCTAGGACGCTCCGTTTACGAGTTATAGGCATTTAAAGAAATTTTGTAAAAATCGAAATGCAAAACCCGATTTCTGAGGAACCGCTCAATCGAATTATATGAAATTTGCAGTGATTTCTGCTGAAATATATTTCTATAAAATGCTTCTACTTTCGACCCTCTAGGACGCTCCGTTTACGAGTTATAGGCATTTAAAGAAATTTTGTAAAAATCGAAATGCAAAACCCGATTTCTGAGGAACCGCTCAATCGAATTATATGAAATTTGCAGTGATTTCTGCTGAAATATATTTCTATAAAATGCGCCTACTTTCGACCCTCTAGGACGCTCCGTTTAGGAGTTATAGGCATTTAAAGAAATTTTGTAAAAATCGAAAATCAAAACCCGATTTCAGAGGAACCGCTCAATCGAATTATATGAAATTTGCAGTGATTTCTGCTGAAATATATTTCTATAAAATGCGCCTACTTTCGACCCTCTAGGACGCTCCGTTTACGAGTTATAGGCATTTAAAGAAATTTTTTAAAAATCGAAATGCAAAACCCGATTTCTGAGGAATCGAATTATATGAATTTTGCAGTGATTTCTGCTGAAATATATTTCTATAAAATGCGCCAACTTTCGACCCTCTAGGACGCTCCGTTTAGGAGTTATAGCCATTTAAAGAAATTTTGTAAAAATCGAAATTCAAAACCCGATTTCTGAGGAACCGCTCAATCGAATTATATGAAATTTGCAGTGATTTCTGCTGAAATATATTTCTATAAAACGAGTTATAGGCATTTAAAGAAATTTTTTAAAAATCGAAATGCAAAACCCGATTTCTGAGGAACCGCTCAATCGAATTATATGAATTTTGCAGTGATTTCTGCTGAAATATATTTCTATAAAATGCGCCTACTTTCGACCCTCTAGGACGCTCCGTTTACGAGTTATAACCATTCAAAGAAATTTTTTAAAAATCGAAATGCAAAACCCGATTTCTGAGGAAGAGCTCAATCGAATTATATGAAATTTGCAGTGATTTCTGCTGAAATATATTTCTATAAAATGCTTCTACTTTCGACCCTCTAGGACGCTCCGTTTACGAGTTATAGGCATTTAAAGACATTTTTTAAAAATCGAAATGCAAAACCCGATTTCTGAGGAACCGCTCAATCGAATTATATGAAATTTGCAGTGATTTCTGCTGAAATATATTTCTATAAAATGCGCCTACTTTCGACCCTCTAGGACGCTCCGTTTACGAGTTATAGGCATTTAAAGAAATTTTTTAAAAATCGAAATGCAAAACCCGATTTCTGAGGAACCGCTCAATCGAATTATATGAAATTTGCAGTGATTTTTGCTGAAATATATTTCTATAAAATGCGCCTACTTTCGACCCTCTAGGACGCTTCGTTTACGAGTTATAACCATTCAAAGAAATTTTTTAAAAATCGAAATGCAAAACCCGATTTCTGAGGAAGAGCTCAATCGAATTATATGAAATTTGCAGTGATTTCTGCTGAAATATATTTCTATAAAATGCGCCTACTTTCGACCCTCTAGGACGCTCCGTTTACGAGTTATAGGCATTTAAAGAAATTTTTTAAAAATCGAAATGCAAAACCTGATTTCTGAGGAACCGCTCAATCGAATTATATGAAATTTGCAGTGATTTCTGCTGAAATATATTTCTATAAAATGCGCCTACTTTCGACCCTCTAGGACGCTCCGTTTACGAGTTATAGGCATTTAAAGAACTTTTGTAAAAATCGAAATGCAAAACCCGATTTCTGAGGAACCGCTCAATCGAATTATATGAAATTTGCAGTGATTTCTGCTGAAATATATTTCTATAAAATGCGCCTACTTTCGACCCTCTAGGACGCTCCGTTTAGGAGTTATAGCCATTTAAAGAAATTTTGTAAAAATCGAAATTCAAAACCCGATTTCTGAGGAACCGCTCAATCGAATTATATGAAATTTGCAGTGATTTCTGCTGAAATATATTTCTATAAAATGCGCCTACTTTCGACCCTCTAGGACGCTCCGTTTACGAGTTATAACCATTCAAAGAAATTTTTTAAAAATCGAAATGCAAAACCCGATTTCTGAGGAAGAGCTCAATCGAATTATATGAAATTTGCAGTGATTTCTGCTGAAATATATTTCTATAAAATGCGCCTACTTTCGACCCTCTAGGACGCTCCGTTTACGAGTTATAGGCATTTAAAGAAATTTTTTAAAAATCGAATTATATGAAATTTGCAGTGATTTCTGCTGAAATATATTTCTATAAAATGCGCCTACTTTCGACCCTCTAGGACGCTCCGTTTACGAGTTATAGGCATTTAAAGAAATTTTGTAAAAATCGAAATGCGCTCAATCGAATTATATGAAATTTGCAGTGATTTCTGCTGAAATATATTTCTATAAAATGCTTCTACTTTCGACCCTCTAGGACGCTCCGTTTAGGAGTTATAGCCATTTAAAGAAATTTTGTAAAAATCGAAATTCAAAACCCGATTTCTGAGGAACCGCTCAATCGAATTATATGAAATTTGCAGTGATTTCTGCTGAAATATATTTCTATAAAATGCGCCTACTTTCGACCCTCTGGAAGCTCCGTTTACGAGTTATAGGCATTTAAAGAAATTTTTTAAAAATCGAAATGCAAAACCCGATTTCTGAGGAACCGCTCAATCGAATTATATGAAATTTGCAGTGATTTCTGCTGAAATATATTTCTATAAAATGCGCCTACTTTCGACCCTCTAGGACGCTCCGTTTACGAGTTATAACCATTCAAAGAAATTTTTTAAAAATCGAAATGCAAAACCCGATTTCTGAGGAAGAGCTCAATCGAATTATATGAAATTTGCAGTGATTTCTGCTGAAATATATTTCTATAAAATGCGCCTACTTTCGACCCTCTAGGACGCTCCGTTTACGAGTTATAGGCATTTAAAGAAATTTTTTAAAAATCGAATTATATGAAATTTGCAGTGATTTCTGCTGAAATATATTTCTATAAAATGCGCCTACTTTCGACCCTCTAGGACGCTCCGTTTACGAGTTATAGGCATTTAAAGATATTTTGTAAAAATCGAAATGCAAAACCCGAATTCTGAGGAACCGGTCAATCGAATTATATGAAATTTGCAGTGATTTCTGCTGAAATATATTTCTATAAAATGCGCCTACTTTCGACCCTCTAGGACGCTCCGTTTACGAGTTATAGGCATTTAAAGATATTTTGTAAAAATCGAAATGCAAAACCCGAATTCTGAGGAACCGGTCAATCGAATTATATGAAATTTGCAGTGATTTCTGCTGAAATATATTTCTATAAAATGCGCCTACTTTCGACCCTCTGGAAGCTCCGTTTAGGAGTTATAGGCATTTAAAGAAATTTTGTAAAAATCGAAATTAAAAACCCGATTTCTGAGGAACCGCTCAATCGAATTATATGAAATTTGCAGTGATTTCTGCTGAAATATATTTCTATAAAATGCGCCTACTTTCGACCCTCTAGGACGCTCCGTTTACGAGTTATAGGCATTTAAAGAAATTTTTTAAAAATCGAAATGCAAAACCCGATTTCTGAGGAACCGCTCAATCGAATTATATGAATTTTGCAGTGATTTCTGCTGAAATATATTTCTATAAAATGCGCCTACTTTCGACCCTCTAGGACGCTCCGTTTAGGAGTTATAGCCATTTAAAGAAATTTTGTAAAAATTATATGAAATTTGCAGTGATTTCTGCTGAAATATATTTCTATAAAATGCTTCTACTTTCGACCCTCTAGGACGCTCCGTTTAGGAGTTATAGCCATTTAAAGAAATTTTGTAAAAATCGAAATTCAAAACCCGATTTCTGAGGAACCGCTCAATCGAATTATATGAAATTTGCAGTGATTTCTGCTGAAATATATTTCTATAAAATGCGCCTACTTTCGACCCTCTGGAAGCTCCGTTTACGAGTTATAGGCATTTAAAGAAATTTTTTAAAAATCGAAATGCAAAACCCGATTTCTGAGGAACCGCTCAATCGAATTATATGAAATTTGCAGTGATTTCTGCTGAAATATATTTCTATAAAATGCGCCTACTTTCGACCCTCTAGGACGCTCCGTTTACGAGTTATAACCATTCAAAGAAATTTTTTAAAAATCGAAATGCAAAACCCGATTTCTGAGGAAGAGCTCAATCGAATTATATGAAATTTGCAGTGATTTCTGCTGAAATATATTTCTATAAAATGCGCCTACTTTCGACCCTCTAGGACGCTCCGTTTACGAGTTATAGGCATTTAAAGAAATTTTTTAAAAATCGAATTATATGAAATTTGCAGTGATTTCTGCTGAAATATATTTCTATAAAATGCGCCTACTTTCGACCCTCTAGGACGCTCCGTTTACGAGTTATAGGCATTTAAAGATATTTTGTAAAAATCGAAATGCAAAACCCGAATTCTGAGGAACCGGTCAATCGAATTATATGAAATTTGCAGTGATTTCTGCTGAAATATATTTCTATAAAATGCGCCTACTTTCGACCCTCTAGGACGCTCCGTTTACGAGTTATAGGCATTTAAAGATATTTTGTAAAAATCGAAATGCAAAACCCGAATTCTGAGGAACCGGTCAATCGAATTATATGAAATTTGCAGTGATTTCTGCTGAAATATATTTCTATAAAATGCGCCTACTTTCGACCCTCTGGAAGCTCCGTTTAGGAGTTATAGGCATTTAAAGAAATTTTGTAAAAATCGAAATTAAAAACCCGATTTCTGAGGAACCGCTCAATCGAATTATATGAAATTTGCAGTGATTTCTGCTGAAATATATTTCTATAAAATGCGCCTACTTTCGACCCTCTAGGACGCTCCGTTTACGAGTTATAGGCATTTAAAGAAATTTTTTAAAAATCGAAATGCAAAACCCGATTTCTGAGGAACCGCTCAATCGAATTATATGAATTTTGCAGTGATTTCTGCTGAAATATATTTCTATAAAATGCGCCTACTTTCGACCCTCTAGGACGCTCCGTTTACGAGTTATAGCCATTTAAAGAAATTTTGTAAAAATCGAAATTCAAAACCCGATTTCTGAGGAACCGCTCAGTCGAATTATATGAAATTTGCAGTGATTTCTGCTGAAATATATTTCTATAAAATGCGCCTACTTTCGACCCTCTAGGACGCTCCGTTTACGAGTTATAGGCATTTAAAGAAATTTTTTAAAAATCGAAATGCAAAACCCGATTTCTAAGGAACCGCTCAATCGAATTATATGAATTTTGCAGTGATTTCTGCTGAAATACACCGCTCAATCGAATTATATGAAATTTGCAGTGATTTCTGCTGAAATATATTTCTATAAAATGCGCCTACTTTCGACCCTCTAGGACGCTCCGTTTAGGAGTTATAGCCATTTAAAGAAATTTTGTAAAAATCGAAATTCAAACCCGGTTTCTGAGGAACCGCTCAGTCGAATTATATGAAATTTGCAGTGATTTCTGCTGAAATATATTTCTATAAAATGCGCCTACTTTCGACCCTCTAGGACGCTCCGTTTACGAGTTATAGGCATTTAAAGAAATTTTTTAAAAATCGAAATGCAAAACCCGATTTCTGAGGAACCGCTCAATCGAATTATATGAATTTTGCAGTGATTTCTGCTGAAATATATTTCTATAAAATGCGCCTACTTTCGACCCTCTAGGACGCTCCGTTTACGAGTTATAGGCATTTAAAGAAATTTTTTAAAAATCGAATTATATGAAATTTGCAGTGATTTCTGCTGAAATATATTTCTATAAAATGCGCCTACTTTCGACCCTCTAGGACGCTCCGTTTACGAGTTATAACCATTCAAAGAAATTTTTTAAAAATCGAAATGCAAAACCCGATTTCTGAGGAAGAGCTCAATCGAATTATATGAAATTTGCAGTGATTTCTGCTGAAATATATTTCTATAAAATGCGCCTACTTTCGACCCTCTGGAAGCTCCGTTTAGGAGTTATAGGCATTTAAAGAAATTTTGTAAAAATCGAAATTAAAAACCCGATTTCTGAGGAACCGCTCAATCGAATTATATGAAATTTGCAGTGATTTCTGCTGAAATATATTTCTATAAAATGCGCCTACTTTCGACCCTCTAGGACGCTCCGTTTACGAGTTATAGGCATTTAAAGAAATTTTTTAAAAATCGAAATGCAAAACCCGATTTCTGAGGAACCGCTCAATCGAATTATATGAATTTTGCAGTGATTTCTGCTGAAATATATTTCTATAAAATGCGCCTACTTTCGACCCTCTAGGACGCTCCGTTTACGAGTTATAGGCATTTAAAGAAATTTTTTAAAAATCGAATTATATGAAATTTGCAGTGATTTCTGCTGAAATATATTTCTATAAAATGCGCCTACTTTCGACCCTCTAGGACGCTCCGTTTACGAGTTATAGGCATTTAAAGAAATTTTTTAAAAATCGAAATGCAAAACCCGATTTCTGAGGAACCGCTCAATCGAATTATATGAAATTTGCAGCAGAGTTCGGATTTGCACGCACGCCCGCGCCCGCGCCCTTAAGTAAATGAGAAGCAAATTTGTTTACGCATACTCTGCACTCGGGCACCACATTTTTTTTACAACACATCCCGTCGCAACGAGTGATGCTTTGCACTATTCTCGGTACCTGCCCTCGTGCGGGCTACGAAACTAAAAACTGCAGCCCGCGCAGACAGAAATGAGAAAATAGAGAAACATATCGCACAAGTGCTATGGTATTTATTTCGCGGGGCAACTCCGTGCAACAGCGAAAACCGACTGCCCCGGGCAGCACGCGAGGCAGGTTTTCACAGCCAGTTAATTTTTTCTTGTATGACATTCTTTTGTGGCGCATGAGTACGGCACTGTTATAATATACTGCGCAATGTTTTAATAATTTTTAAATAAAACTATCGTTAATACAGAAAAGTTTGGCAATTCTCAAATACACTTTTAATCGAAGTTTTAATTTGGTTTATAAAAATTGTATAATTTAGTACAAGTTTTTCAGTGCAAGTTTAAACTTAGTGTACATTTTTACAAATGAGGATATACATTATTTTTCGAAGCCTATCATGTAGCTTTCTTATTAAAATAGATTTTTGCACATAATAATTTTTGTATTTGAATAAAAATGTTGATTAAGATTTCATGTTAAATTTATTTTTCTGTTCAACGAACAATTAAAAGATACAATTTTTATAAACCAAAATAAAACTGCGATTTAAAGTGTATTTGAGTATTGCCAAACTTGTCTGTATTATCAATAGTTTTATATAAAAATTATTAAAACATTGCGCAGTCTAGTAAAACAGTGCCAATAAAATTTACTGGCTGTGAAAAATGCGCGTGCTGCCAGGGGCAGTCTGTTTTCGCAGTTGCACGGAGTTGCCCCGCGAAATAAATACCATAGCACTTGCGCGATATGCTTCTCTATTTTCTCATTCCACGTCTGCGCGGGCTGCAGTTTTTAGTTTCGTAGCACGCACGAGGGCAGGTACCGAGAATAATGCAAAGCATCACTCGTTGCGACGGGCTGTGTTGTAAAAAAAATTTGATGCCCGAGTGCAGTGTCTGCGTAAAACAAATTTGCTCGTCAGTGTATGAAGAAAGGGGCATGTGCGGGCGCACGCACACGGGCATTTCCGATCTCTGATTTGCAGTGATTTCTGCTGAAATATATTTCTATAAAATGCGCCTACTTTCGACCTTCTAGGACGCTCCGTTTACGAGTTATAGGCATTTAAAGAAATTTTGTAAAAATCGAAATGCAAAACCCGATTTCTGAGGAACCGCTCAATCGAATTATATGAAATTTGCAGTGATTTCTGCTGAAATATATTTCTATAAAATGCGCCTACTTTCGACCCTCTAGGACGCTCCGTTTAGGAGTTATAGCCATTTAAAGAAATTTTTTAAAAATCGAAATGCAAAACCCGATTTCTGAGGAACCGCTCAATCGAATTATATGAAATTTGCAGTGATTTCTGCTGAAATATATTTCTATAAAATGCGCCTACTTTCGACCTTCTAGGACGCTCCGTTTACGAGTTATAGGCATTTAAAGAAATTTTGTAAAAATCGAAATGCAAAACCCGATTTCTGAGGAACCGCTCAATCGAATTATATGAAATTTGCAGTGATTTCTGCTGAAATATATTTCTATAAAATGCGCCTACTTTCGACCCTCTAGGACGCTCCGTTTAGGAGTTATAGCCATTTAAAGAAATTTTGTAAAAATCGAAATTCAAAACCCGATTTCTGAGGAACCGCTCAATCGAATTATATGAAATTTGCAGTGATTTCTGCTGAAATATATTTCTATAAAATGCGCCTACTTTCGACCCTCTAGGACGCTCCGTTTACGAGTTATAACCATTCAAAGAAATTTTTTAAAAATCGAAATGCAAAACCCGATTTCTGAGGAACCGCTCAATCGAATTATATGAAATTTGCAGTGATTTCTGCTGAAATATATTTCTATAAAATGCGCCTACTTTCGACCCTCTAGGACGCTCCGTTTACGAGTTATAGGCATTTAAAGAAATTTTTTAAAAATCGAATTATATGAAATTTGCAGTGATTTCTGCTGAAATATATTTCTATAAAATGCGCCTACTTTCGACCCTCTAGGACGCTCCGTTTACGAGTTATAGGCATTTAAAGAAATTTTGTAAAAATCGAAATGCGCTCAATCGAATTATATGAAATTTGCAGTGATTTCTGCTGAAATATATTTCTATAAAATGCGCCTACTTTCGACCCTCTAGGACGCTCCGTTTACGAGTTATAGGCATTTAAAGAAATTTTGTAAAAATCGAAATGCAAAACCCGATTTCTGAGGAACCGCTCAATCGAATTATATGAAATTTGCAGTGATTTCTGCTGAAATATATTTCTATAAAATGCGCCTACTTTCGACCCTCTAGGACGCTCCGTTTAGGAGTTATAGCCATTTAAAGAAATTTTGTAAAAATCGAAATGCAAAACCCGATTTCTGAGGAACCGCTCAATCGAATTATATGAAATTTGCAGTGATTTCTGCTGAAATATATTTCTATAAAATGCGCCTACTTTCGACCCTCTAGGACGCTCCGTTTACGAGTTTTTTAAAGAAATTTTTTAAAAATCGAAATGCAAAACCCGATTTCTGAGAAACCGCTCAATCGAATTATATGAAATTTGCAGTGATTTCTGCTGAAATATATTTCTATAAAATGCGCCTACTTTCGACCCTCTAGGACGCTCCGTTTACGAGTTATAGGCATTTAAAGAAATTTTTTAAAAATCGAATTATATGAAATTTGCAGTGATTTCTGCTGAAATATATTTCTATAAAATGCGCCTACTTTCGACCCTCTAGGACGCTCCGTTTACGAGTTATAGGCATTTAAAGAAATTTTTTAAAAATCGAATTATATGAAATTTGCAGTGATTTCTGCTGAAATATATTTCTATAAAATGCTTCTACTTTCGACCCTCTAGGACGCTCCGTTTAGGAGTTATAGCCATTTAAAGAAATTTTGTAAAAATCGAAATTCAAAACCCGATTTCTGAGGAACCGCTCAATCGAATTATATGAATTTTGCAGTGATTTCTGCTGAAATATATTTCTATAAAATGCTTCTACTTTCGACCCTCTAGGACGCTCCGTTTACGAGTTATAGGCATTTAAAGAAATTTTTTAAAAATCGAAATGCAAAACCCGAATTCTGAGGAACCGGTCAATCGAATTATATGAAATTTGCAGTGATTTCTGCTGAAATATATTTCTATAAAATGCGCCTACTTTCGACCCTCTGGACGCTCCGTTTAGGAGTTATAGGCATTTAAAGAAATTTTGTAAAAATCGAAATTAAAAACCCGATTTCTGAGGAACCGCTCAATCGAATTATATGAATTTTGCAGTGATTTCTGCTGAAATATATTTCTATAAAATGCGCCTACTTTCGACCCTCTAGGACGCTCCGTTTACGAGATATAACCATTCAAAGACATTTTTTAAAAATCGAAATGCAAAACCCGATTTCTGAGGAAGAGCTCAATCGAATTATATGAAATTTGCAGTGATTTCTGCTGAAATATATTTCTATAAAATGCGCCTACTTTCGACCCTCTAGGACGCTCCGTTTACGAGTTATAGGCATTTAAAGAAATTTTTTAAAAATCGAATTATATGAAATTTGCAGTGATTTCTGCTGAAATATATTTCTATAAAATGCTTCTACTTTCGACCCTCTAGGACGCTCCGTTTAGGAGTTATAGCCATTTAAAGAAATTTTGTAAAAATCGAAATTCAAAACCCGATTTCTGAGGAACCGCTCAATCGAATTATATGAAATTTGCAGTGATTTCTGCTGAAATATATTTCTATAAAATGCGCCTACTTTCGACCCTCTAGGACGCTCCGTTTACGAGTTATAGGCATTTAAAGAAATTTTTTAAAAATCGAAATGCAAAACCCGATTTCTGAGGAACCGCTCAATCGAATTATATGAATTTTGCAGTGATTTCTGCTGAAATATATTTCTATAAAATGCGCCTACTTTCGACCCTCTAGGACGCTCCGTTTACGAGTTATAGGCATTTAAAGAAATTTTTTAAAAATCGAAATGCAAAACCCGATTTCTGAGGAACCGCTCAATCGAATTATATGAATTTTGCAGTGATTTCTGCTGAAATATATTTCTATAAAATGCGCCTACTTTCGACCCTCTAGGACGCTCCGTTTACGAGATATAACCATTCAAAGACATTTTTTAAAAATCGAAATGCAAAACCCGATTTCTGAGGAAGAGCTCAATCGAATTATATGAAATTTGCAGTGATTTCTGCTGAAATATATTTCTATAAAATGCGCCTACTTTCGACCCTCTAGGACGCTCCGTTTACGAGTTATAGGCATTTAAAGAAATTTTGTAAAAATCGAAATGCAAAACCCGATTTCTGAGGAACCGCTCAATCGAATTATATGAAATTTGCAGTGATTTCTGCTGAAATATATTTCTATAAAATGCGCCTACTTTCGACCCTCTAGGACGCTCCGTTTACGAGTTATAGGCATTTAAAGAAATTTTGTAAAAATCGAAATGCAAAACCCGATTTCTGAGGAACCGCTCAATCGAATTATATGAAATTTGCAGTGATTTCTGCTGAAATATATTTCTATAAAATGCGCCTACTTTCGACCCTCTAGGACGCTCCGTTTACGAGTTATAGCCATTTAAAGAAATTTTGTAAAAATCGAAATGCAAAACCCGATTTCTGAGGAACCGCTCAATCGAATTATATGAAATTTGCAGTGATTTCTGCTGAAATATATTTCTATAAAATGCTTCTACTTTCAAAACCCGATTTCTGAGGAACCGCTCAATCGAATTATATGAAATTTGCAGTGATTTCTGCTGAAATACATTTCTATAAAATGCGCCTACTTTCGACCCTCTGGACGCTCCGTTTAGGAGTTATAGGCATTTAAAGAAATTTTGTAAAAATCGAAATGCAAAACCCGATTTCTGAGGAACCGCTCAATCGAATTATATGAAATTTGCAGTGATTTCTGCTGAAATATATTTCTATAAAATGCTTCTACTTTCGACCCTCTAGGACGCTCCGTTTACGAGTTATAGGCATTTAAAGATATTTTGTAAAAATCGAAATGCAAAACCCGATTTCTGAGGAACCGCTCAATCGAATTATATGAAATTTGCAGTGATTTCTGCTGAAATATATTTCTATAAAATGCGCCTACTTTCGACCCTCTAGGACGCTCCGTTTACGAGTTATAGGCATTTAAAGAAATTTTGTAAAAATCGAAATGCAAAACCCGATTTCTGAGGAACCGCTCAATCGAATTATATGAAATTTGCAGTGATTTCTGCTGAAATATATTTCTATAAAATGCGCCTACTTTCGACCCTCTAGGACGCTCCGTTTAGGAGTTATAGCCATTTAAAGAAATTTTGTAAAAATCGAAATTCAAAACCCGATTTCTGAGGAACCGCTCAATCGAATTATATGAAATTTGCAGTGATTTCTGCTGAAATATATTTCTGTAAAATGCGCCTACTTTCGACCCTCTAGGACGCTCCGTTTACGAGTTATAGGCATTTAAAGATATTTTGTAAAAATCGAAATGCAAAACCCGATTTCTGAGGAACCGCTCAATCGAATTATATGAAATTTGCAGTGATTTCTGCTGAAATATATTTCTATAAAATGCGCCTACTTTCGACCCTCTAGGATGCTCCGTTTACGAGTTATAGGCATTTAAAGAAATTTTGTAAAAATCGAAATGCAAAACCCGATTTCTGAGGAACCGCTCAATCGAATTATATGAAATTTGCAGTGATTTCTGCTGAAATATATTTCTATAAAATGCGCCTACTTTCGACCCTCTAGGACGCTCCGTTTAGGAGTTATAGCCATTTAAAGAAATTTTGTAAAAATCGAAATTCAAAACCCGATTTCTGAGGAACCGCTCAATCGAATTATATGAAATTTGCAGTGATTTCTGCTGAAATATATTTCTATAAAATGCGCCTACTTTCGACCCTCTAGGACGCTCCGTTTAGGAGTTATAGGCATTTAAAGAAATTTTGTAAAAATCGAAAATCAAAACCCGATTTCAGAGGAACCGCTCAATCGAATTATATGAAATTTGCAGTGATTTCTGCTGAAATATATTTCTATAAAATGCGCCTACTTTCGACCCTCTAGGACGCTCCGTTTACGAGTTATAGGCATTTAAAGAAATTTTTTAAAAATCGAAATGCAAAACCCGATTTCTGAGGAATCGAATTATATGAATTTTGCAGTGATTTCTGCTGAAATATATTTCTATAAAATGCGCCAACTTTCGACCCTCTAGGACGCTCCGTTTAGGAGTTATAGCCATTTAAAGAAATTTTGTAAAAATCGAAATTCAAAACCCGATTTCTGAGGAACCGCTCAATCGAATTATATGAAATTTGCAGTGATTTCTGCTGAAATATATTTCTATAAAACGAGTTATAGGCATTTAAAGAAATTTTTTAAAAATCGAAATGCAAAACCCGATTTCTGAGGAACCGCTCAATCGAATTATATGAATTTTGCAGTGATTTCTGCTGAAATATATTTCTATAAAATGCGCCTACTTTCGACCCTCTAGGACGCTCCGTTTAGGAGTTATAGCCATTTAAAGAAATTTTGTAAAAATCGAAATTCAAAACCCGATTTCTGAGGAACCGCTCAATCGAATTATATGAAATTTGCAGTGATTTCTGCTGAAATATATTTCTATAAAATGCGCCTACTTTCGACCCTCTAGGACGCTCCGTTTACGAGTTATAGGCATTTAAAGATATTTTGTAAAAATCGAAATTCAAACCCGGTTTCTGAGGAACCGCTCAGTCGAATTATATGAAATTTGCAGTGATTTCTGCTGAAATATATTTCTATAAAATGCGCCTACTTTCGACCCTCAAGGACGCTCCGTTTACGAGTTATAGGCATTTAAAGAAATTTTTTAAAAATCGAAATGCAAAACCCGATTTCTGAGGAACCGCTCAATCGAATTATATGAAATTTGCAGTGATTTCTGCAGAAATATATTTCTATAAAATGCGCCTACTTTCGACCCTCTAGGACGCTCCGTTTAGGAGTTATAGCCATTTAAAGAAATTTTGTAAAAATCTAAATTCAAAACCCGGTTTCTGAGGAACCGCTCAGTCGAATTATATGAAATTTGCAGTGATTTCTGCTGAAATATATTTCTATAAAATGCGCCTACTTTCGACCCTCCAGGACGCTCCGTTTACGAGTTATAGGCATTTAAAGAAATTTTTTTAAAATCGAAATGCAAAACCCGATTTCTGAGGAACCGCTCAATCGAATTATATGAAATTTGCAGTCATTTCTGCTGAAATATATTTCTATAAAATGCGCCTACTTTCGACCCTCTAGGACGCTCCGTTTAGGAGTTATAGCCATTTAAAGAAATTTTGTAAAAATCGAAATTCAAAACCCGATTTCTGAGGAACCGCTCAATCGAATTATATGAAATTTGCAGTGATTTCTGCTGAAATACACCGCTCAATCGAATTATATGAAATTTGCAGTGATTTCTGCAGAAATATATTTCTATAAAATGCGCCTACTTTCGACCCTCTAGGACGCTCCGTTTAGGAGTTATAGCCATTTAAAGAAATTTTGTAAAAATCGAAATTCAAAACCCGATTTCTGAGGAACCGCTCAATCGAATTATATGAAATTTGCAGTGATTTCTGCTGAAATATATTTCTATAAAATGCTTCTACATTCGACCCTCTAGGACGCTCCGTTTAGGAGTTATAGCCATTTAAAGAAATTTTGTAAAAATCGAAATTCAAAACCCGATTTCTGAGGAACCGCTCAATCGAATTATATGAAATTTGCAGTGATTTCTGCTGAAATATATTTCTATAAAATGCGCCTACTTTCGACCCTCTATGACGCTCCGTTTACGAGTTATAGGCATTTAAAGAAATTTTGTAAAAATCGAAAATCAAAACCCGATTTCAGAGGAACCGCTCAATCGAATTATATGAAATTTGCAGTGATTTCTGCTGAAATATATTTCTATAAAATGCGCCTATTTTCGACCCTCTAGGACGCTCCGTTTACGAGTTATAGGCATTTAAAGAAATTTTTTAAAAATCGAAATGCAAAACCCGATTTCTGAGGAACCGCTCAATCGAATTATATGAAATTTGCAGTGATTTCTGCTGAAATATATTTCTATAAAATGCGCCTACTTTCGACCCTCTAGGACGCTCCGTTTACGAGTTATAGGCATTTAAAGAAATTTTTTAAAAATCGAAATGCAAAACCCGATTTCTGAGGAACCGCTCAATCGAATTATATGAATTTTGCAGTGATTTCTGCTGAAATATATTTCTATAAAATGCGCCTACTTTCGACCCTCTAGGACGCTCCGTTTACGAGTTATAGGCATTTAAAGAAATTTTTTAAAAATCGAAATGCAAAACCCGATTTCTGAGGAACCGCTCAATCGAATTATATGAATTTTGCAGTGATTTCTGCTGAAATACACCGCTCAATCGAATTATATGAAATTTGCAGTGATTTCTGCTGAAATATATTTCTATAAAATGCGCCTACTTTCGACCCTCCAGGACGCTCCGTTTACGAGTTATAGGCATTTAAAGAAATTTTTTAAAAATCGAAATGCAAAACCCGATTTCTGAGGAACCGCTCAATCGAATTATATGAAATTTGCAGTGATTTCTGCTGAAATATATTTCTATAAAATGCGCCTACTTTCGACCCTCTAGGACGCTCCGTTTACGAGTTATAACCATTCAAAGAAATTTTTTAAAAATCGAAATGCAAAACCCGATTTCTGAGGAACCGCTCAATCGAATTATATGAAATTTGCAGTGATTTCTGCTGAAATATATTTCTATAAAATGCGCCTACTTTCGACCCTCTAGGACGCTCCGTTTACGAGTTATAGGCATTTAAAGAAATTTTTTAAAAATCGAATTATATGAAATTTGCAGTGATTTCTGCTGAAATATATTTCTATAAAATGCGCCTACTTTCGACCCTCTAGGACGCTCCGTTTACGAGTTATAGGCATTTAAAGAAATTTTGTAAAAATCGAAATGCGCTCAATCGAATTATATGAAATTTGCAGTGATTTCTGCTGAAATATATTTCTATAAAATGCGCCTACTTTCGACCCTCTAGGACGCTCCGTTTACGAGTTATAGGCATTTAAAGAAATTTTGTAAAAATCGAAATGCAAAACCCGATTTCTGAGGAACCGCTCAATCGAATTATATGAAATTTGCAGTGATTTCTGCTGAAATATATTTCTATAAAATGCGCCTACTTTCGACCCTCTAGGACGCTCCGTTTAGGAGTTATAGCCATTTAAAGAAATTTTGTAAAAATCGAAATTCAAAACCCGATTTCTGAGGAACCGCTCAATCGAATTATATGAAATTTGCAGTGATTTCTGCTGAAATATATTTCTATAAAATGCGCCTACTTTCGACCCTCTAGGACGCTCCGTTTAGGAGTTATAGCCATTTAAAGAAATTTTGTAAAAATCGAAATTCAAAACCCGATTTCTGAGGAACCGCTCAATCGAATTATATGAAATTTCGCTCTAGGACGCTCCGTTTAGGAGTTATAGCCATTTAAAGAAATTTTTTAAAAATCGAAATGCAAAACCCGATTTCTGAGGAACCGCTCAATCGAATTATATGAAATTTGCAGTGATTTCTGCTGAAATATATTTCTATAAAATGCGCCTACTTTCGACCCTCTAGGACGCTCCGTTTAGGAGTTATAGCCATTTAAAGAAATTTTGTAAAAATCGAAATTCAAAACCCGATTTCTGAGGAACCGCTCAATCGAATTATATGAAATTTGCAGTGATTTCTGCTGAAATATATTTCTATAAAATGCGCCTACTTTCGACCCTCTAGGACGCTCCGTTTAGGAGTTATAGCCATTTAAAGAAATTTTGTAAAAATCGAAATTCAAAACCCGATTTCTGAGGAACCGCTCAATCGAATTATATGAAATTTGCAGTGATTTCTGCTGAAATACACCGCTCAATCGAATTATATGAAATTTGCAGTGATTTCTGCAGAAATATATTTCTATAAAATGCGCCTACTTTCGACCCTCTAGGACGCTCCGTTTAGGAGTTATAGCCATTTAAAGAAATTTTGTAAAAATCTAAATTCAAAACCCGGTTTCTGAGGAACCGCTCAGTCGAATTATATGAAATTTGCAGTGATTTCTGCTGAAATATATTTCTATAAAATGCGCCTACTTTCGACCCTCCAGGACGCTCCGTTTACGAGTTATAGGCATTTAAAGAAATTTTTTAAAAATCGAAATGCAAAACCCGATTTCTGAGGAACCGCTCAATCGAATTATATGAAATTTGCAGTGATTTCTGCTGAAATATATTTCTATAAAATGCGCCTACTTTCGACCCTCTAGGACGCTCCGTTTACGAGTTATAGGCATTTAAAGATATTTTGTAAAAATCGAAATGCAAAACCCGATTTCTGAGGAACCGCTCAATCGAATTATATGAAATTTGCAGTGATTTCTGCTGAAATATATTTCTATAAAATGCGCCTACTTTCGACCCTCTAGGACGCTCCGTTTAGGAGTTATAGCCATTTAAAGAAATTTTGTAAAAATCGAAATTCAAAACCCGATTTCTGAGGAACCGCTCAATCGAATTATATGAAATTTGCAGTGATTTCTGCTGAAATATATTTCTATAAAATGCGCCTACTTTCGACCCTCTAGGACGCTCCGTTTAGGAGTTATAGCCATTTAAAGAAATTTTTTAAAAATCGAAATGCAAAACCCGATTTCTGAGGAACCGCTCAATCGAATTATATGAAATTTGCAGTGATTTCTGCTGAAATACACCGCTCAATCGAATTATATGAAATTTGCAGTGATTTCTGCTGAAATATATTTCTATAAAATGCGCCTACTTTCGACCCTCTAGGACGCTCCGTTTAGGAGTTATAGCCATTTAAAGAAATTTTGTAAAAATCGAAATTCAAAACCCGATTTCTGAGGAACCGCTCAATCGAATTATATGAAATTTGCAGTGATTTCTGCTGAAATATCTATATATATAAAACTCTTGGTCCGTCTGTCAGTCTGTCGGTCTGTCTGTCTGTCTGTTTGTTCCAGCATCACGTCTAAACCGCTGAACCGATTTAACTGAAATTTTGCACCAGGATACTATGGAGTCCGGAGGGTGTCATAGGCTATATATGGGCGGGATTGTACATAGGGGCGTGGCACCTCCCATACAACCTAAACTTTCAAAACGACATAACTCGGCACATAACCAGCTAAAAAGATGAAACAAAAAACTCAAATACAAAAAAAAAAATATACAAAAGCAACCACACCACATTAAAACTCACCATAATGAAACTCACCACACTAAAATTCACCACACTAAAACTCCCCACAATAAAATTCACTACACTGAAACTCACCACAATAAAATTCACCACACTAAAACTCACCACACTAAAACTCACCACACTAAAACTTACCACACTAAAACTCACCACACCAAAAATCACCTCACCTAAACTCACCACACCGAAACTCACCACATTAACTCAACGGGGAAGAATTTTACAGGAAAGAATTCTACCGGGAACAATTCTACCGGGATGAGTTCTACGGGAAGAATTCTACCGGGAAGAATTCTACGGGAAAGCGTTCTATGGGGAAGAATTTTACGGGGCAGTCTGAGAAAAAATTGTCTTTAAGAAAAGTTGTTTTGGCGGAGAATAAAAATGTTTTTTATATTAATAAAGTCGCTCCATATCTTTTAATTCACAAAATCTTGGCACGAGTCGTGCACGGGTCCAGCTAGTCAGATATATATTTAGAATACCTTCACATAAAAGAAAATGTTGGACTGCAACCTTGTTCGTCTCAGCCACCGATATCCACATAGAGAATACTGGACTGGGACATATCGTCACTATCATGCCTAAGAGGCGAATGTGTAATATTTGACATTTGCGTTTTTTAACATTTTTTAATGTAGTTTTTTCTAAAGTATACTGTGCCAAGCCGTGTGTGGTTTTGTTTGATATTTCTAGCCCCAAAAGACAAAACGAAAAGGGCGAATTCGAAAAATTGATGCCAAAATGACGAATCTTTTCATTATTGGTATAAGATAAATCAGTGGTGTAAAGGCATTAATTGTTTGTTTTTAAAGCACCTATCGATCATCATCATTATTTTAAAATATTTCTTTTAATTTATATCATTTGTAATAATGACAATCGATAGGTGCTTTAAAATCAAACAATTAATGCCTTTACATCACTATTTTATCTTGTGCAAATAAAAAGTTATAGTATAAAAACAAAAATATTTGCATTATGGTATAGATATAGTCTCACAAAATCCGTATTTTATTTCAGTAAATTGTCCAAATCCAAAGATATTATATATCCGTTATAATAATTGATGAATAAACCTAAATAACAAAAAAATTAAAAAAAAATTTTTTTTTGCTCATTTTTAAAGCACTTCAAACTTTAAAATTTGATTTCCCAAAATTTTTAAAAATGCACATTTGCCCCCTTTAGCATGACAGTTACACTATCTCGTCTGAGCATTTCCCATGAAAAAAATATATAATGAGAAAGTCTTTACTGGTGGAAGAATTCTGGACGCAGACGATATATGCTGAAGATACCTGCACTGGTTTTAAATGCTGTACTGCGGCCTTAGCCGTATCAGTCACAATTTCCCAAACAGATGACAAACACTGGGAATTCTTGAAATGGTAGAAAAATATTGGACTGGGACCTCAGCCATCAAAATCACCTCAGAAGACACTCACGGATAATATGTTTTCACAGAAGAATAATGGACAAGGACTTCGCCCGCTATGATTACAGAAAAAAACAGATACATCACCGGGATGTTATAGCTTACAATGGTCCCGCAGAGTTAGGGATGAAGAAGGAGATGGTTTTAGTCGAAATAAATCCGAAATACTCATTCGTATCGTATAGTCACTCGTCACATATTTTGGTTCGTGTGTAGTTTTTAAATTTTCGCAATTTTTTAAGACCTATGCAAACATAAAAAAACTGTAAGGTTATGATTAATGGAATTATTATGGGAATGAATAATGGACATGACTTTTGAATATAGTTTTTATTGTACTTATGCCATGCTGCCAGCTGCTTTTTGTGTCATCAAATTCGCATTTCATATAATAGGCAAAAGCACATGATGATGGACTGTATGTAGTCGGGCAATTTGAGGGTCCCGGATACTGCTCCCAATCTACATTCGCATAGACTACCAAGGGCAACTTTTGGTGCAGTGCTTCACCTCCTAAACGCAGCAATAGCTCGTGTTTTACAGGCACTTCGCCGAAGTTAAAGTTGATCAAAGCGTAATGATTGTTGCAGGCATCTTCGCTGCGTGCCAACAGCTGCACCTGATGCTGCGCCGCAGGTTCACCTATTTGGCAGACGGGTCCTTGCAACTTTTGCTTGACGTCACGCTCGTGCTTGGCGTACAGCCAGATGTTGAACGCAAATGAGCTGTTGTTGCGCGTAAAGACGACGATGTCCTCCGGTGAGACAGGAAATCGCATATCCTCAAAGTTCAGCTGCACACCTGGCGCCAACGTGATGACTGGCTCTGCATAATCCGGATCGGCAGCTGGGTCCAACGACAAGCGGTGGCGCATAAACTGAACGACGCAGCGCTTGAAGCAGAAGACGTCGAAATGCATCCAGTTGCTGAAGCTTTCAATGGTGACGCAGTCATCTCGGACGGGCAAAACGCGTGGAAGCTCAAAGTGACAGACGTGCGAAGACGAGCCGCACTCGGCAACTTTCAGGGTTATGCGCTGCACAGTTTGATCACCTGTCAAAGCGCCGAGTGCTGCGTCGAGTTGATCGAAATGTTTGGTCAACATCGTCTTTGAATTCCCGCATAACGTCATTTGGCTGCGTAGACGGCGCTGCGACTGCATTGTTATCTGTAGGCAGCATTTGAAAGAACGTGACGGCAGCAACATCAAGATGCAGTGAAGCAACCAACGCAGTGACGTTTCGCAAAAGCTTCGAAAGTTTGCAGAATACAGCATGACAACGTCACGACTCAAACAAAAGCTTTGCAGTTTGCCCTCAAAAGCTGTGGCCCGCTGTATATTTTTACGTCTACAAAAGTCTGAGAGCATTCTAAGTTTTACTGCGGCAGCTTGAACTTTTACGAATTGAGTTTGTAGAACAGGTTGCATATTTTTGACGCCAAGCTTTTATTATTTATATAACACAATAAATTTTAATTTGCAAATCAAAATTTGGCGCAAAGTTTGTATTATTCACACAGCAAATATTTTATAATCAACACTACAAAATGTATTACAGTTTTTATATAATATATATTTTATATCAGCACAGAATAATATTGATCAGTGCAGTTGTTTCGGGTACAAAAGCAAAATTCTTACTGTTCACTTGCGTCGAATGCAAAAAAATTAAAGTGATTGCAAGCGTGTTTTTGTTTATAATTTTATTGGAGCTTTATCAATTGTTTGGCACTTTAAAAACGCTGCAAAAACACTCAGAGAAAAGCACTTTTAAAATAGTTTAAGCTCGGGTATAAAAAGAAATAAAAATAACTTTAAAAGAACACATATGTATTTGATTTACGCCCAAAAATAAATAAATTTGTTTTTCTACTGTTCGGGGAATTTTTTATTTTTATTATATTTAATATGTTTATAATACAAGAAGGCCTAGATCAATGTAACTCCTAATTTAGGTTACTTATATATCTACACTGTCTCAACAAGAAAATTGGCATGATCGTTCCATTGTGACCTACGAACCGACCACTTATGTTCAAATTTTCAATTTTTTCGCACATACAGCGTAGGTATATTAGTAATCTAAGTTATAAGTTTCATTTATCTAGCTCTTCAATTTTAAAAGTAGTAGGGATTTCAACAGACAGACGGACAGACAGACGGACATCGCTAAATCGACTCAGGAGGTCATGCTGATCAAGAATATATATACTTTTCCATACCGGAGATGCTTCCTTCTGGGTGTTACAAACGGCGTACCAAACTGAATATACCCTTTCACTCTTAGTGTAGGGTATAAAAAAAAATCGATCGTACACCTACCCATTTGTACATGGGCCATTCCACACCAACTGTTGGAACTCATCTTCTTCGATTTCAATAAAATTTGGACAAACCATAAAGGGTATCGAGATATGCATTGATCAATTTTTTTTTTATTTTTTCGCCCACTACTTCCAGAGATACAGTAGTTCAAATTAGCAAAAAATGGGCCCAAAATCACTTTTATATGGTTGTTCATATTTCAATATCTCTTAAAGTAGAAATACTAGAAACTAGAAAATATGTGATTTTTTTCAGAATTTTAAAAAGGGCCCTTTTTATTGACATCCATTTTGAAGTGCATAGATAATTACCACGGGCCACATGTTCAAGTATAGAAGTTACAACTTAATTGGTATAAAAGCTTGTTCTATAAGCTTTAAAACGAGCCTTCAACGGAGTTTCTAGCATTTCTAGTTAAAGAGATATTTTAATATATACAACTATACAAAAGTGAATTTTCTCCCATTTTGTGTAACTTTGAGCCACTGTATCTCTGGAAGTAGTGGTCAGTACATATCTGGACACCCTTTATCAGTTGCCCAAATTTTATTGAAATCGAAAAGATAAAATCTCAAATTTGAATTTTTTTCGTCGATTTGGTGTGGAATGGCCCACATATGGGTATCAAATGAAAGGAAATTCTTCAGTGACTGCTAGTTTGTAGTTATTTTCAGGATTCGTACTACCTGGTAACCTATGCATCACTTTAAATGGTAACCGCACACATAGTCACATATGGGCATTTCCTGGGATTCCGGACGGGACATTCGTACTTTTAAAACTTTAATATCTCGAAGGGAAATTAATGAATTTACTTGATTTGTATTTGCTCAAGTAGTATTTAAATAGGACTAAACAATTCAAAAAGAATTTTAAAAGGTAGATCAAAAGATTTAAATTAAATAGTGGTCGTTTTAAACGAGACAAAAACGGAAATGCATGTCGAGGTTCATATGAAAATGCCAAAAAAGTCAGAAAATTTTACGTTCAAATTATTTTTTTTAATTATAGCTGAAATCATGTGCTTTCTTTGTACATTAACACTTTGTTCCTAAAATGTATAGATTTTTCGTAATAAATCACAGAAAAATTCCACACGGGACAAAAAAATTCCGTAACATATCTGAGACAATTCCTTTTATTTTTATATATGCACTCTTTGTTTCTTAAGTTTACAGTTATTTCATAATAAATCGCAGAATAATTCCGGACGTTCCGTATGGAAATTTGCACAACGATTTTTGCTAAAAATAATTGTGTATAGGTATGACAATATTAATAATCATTATTACAAAATGATATACTATTCAAATTTTCAGAAGTTTTTTAAGTGTTTTAATTTTTTTTTTTTTTTTACTTTTATTTAAATTTTTTTTTTTTTATACCCTACACCTATGAGGTCCAGGGTATATTAACTTTGTGCATATATTGTAACGCCCCTTAGGAGGCGTGTCCGGTATGGAAAAGTATATATATTCTTGATCAGCATCACTACCCGAGTCCGTTTAGCCATGTCCGTCTGTCTGTCTGTCTGTCTGTCTGTCTGTCCGTCTTGCTGTCTTGCTGTCCGAATACAGAATAACTTGAGAAATACTGATCAGAATGCGATAAAATTTCGTCTCAATATATTTTAGCCAAAAGTAGGAACTGAGTTTGAAAATGAGCCAAATTTTGTCATTATTTCCCGGGTTTTAATAGTGGAAATTTGATCCGTAAATTATTAAAATCAAATATATGAAATATTAGCCTTTCAAAATTTTAAATATAGACGTGGTCCGCCCAATTACATTTTTATATGAATAATATTCTGAGGGTTAATATCCCCACCAAAGGTGTAGGGTATTCCATAGTCGGGCCCGACCGACTATAAAAATCTGCCCCATGTGACCGAACTTACCCATGTGACCTAACTTTCCCAACTCGTTTATACTGTAGTTTTACACTTTTGGTACTCAAAATTCCGGACGGGACAGATTTCAATTAGCTGTCAAAAATTTTCTATAATTACTAGGAAAATTGTTTTTACATTTTTGGAAATGCTTGGAAATACTGCCTTTAAAACAGTGGATTAAACTCTTTAAAACAAATTTACAGTTTACTATGGTAATAAATGTATCTTTTCGGTTCCCGACGGTACATCGAAAGCCCTTATACAAAAATCGAAAATGTTCGGTTATTTTAATTTGGATCGTTATTTTTAAGCCTTAGAAATAATTATTAATGTCACCTGAAAAAAACAGAAAATAATATTTTGTATCTGCATGTCTTTAAGGTTAATTAATTTGGTTACACAAAATACCTGAAAATGGGTATATTTACATATTGCATAGTAACGTAACTTTATGAGAATTTTTTTATACGTTACGATTAACGGAATAGAAATTTCTTTTTAGACATTTAGTTTCAGATATTTAAGATTCCAAATCAGTCGTTATTTCAAAGATTTGATCATTTTGATTTTTTCGGTCGTGGTTGACGTTTTTCTGGAAATGCCCATATGTGTATTGTGCTTATAGACCGACTATAACTTTTATAATTCCTACTAACTCCAATACACCATTTATCACAATTTGCATACTTAAAAATTACCCATATCACCTAAGTTTCCTTACTGTTTTTTTTTTTACAAAATAACCAACAATCTGGTGATGCCGCCGATCAGCCATTCCACCTCAATCCGGGCGCTTATCGACAAAAAATTACATTATGGGCTCCGATGTTTTTAAAAACTCAAGTCATGTTCTGTGCCGAAAAATAGTTAATACGTATTTTTTATTTTATTAAAATATTTATATTTTTTGGCAGTTCTAACCCTTAATAACTTCAGTGTTGTTTATGTAGTTTTGTGATGGTGGACAAAAACAATTAAAAAATTATGTGCTGACCACCAAAATCGGTTATAAAACTTTTGGACTACAATTTCTTTATATTTTCGTATAAGAAGTTTTAAAAACGAGTAAACCATGGGAAAGAGCAATGTATTAACTTTCAAATGACACCAAAATTTTAATATTAAATTTATAATTCACGTGTTACAATAGTTTGCTAACAGAGTGCAAAATGTTGAATTTCGACGAATTTATTTTTTTTATTATTATCTTTTAAATGGGCCCAAATTTTTTAATATTAAACTTATAGTTCACGTGCTACAGTAGTTTAACTGAATGGAACATATGGAATTTTAGTGAAATTTTATAATTTATTAAACAAAAAAAGTTTCTTATAAAACAAGAAACAGATGTTAAATATTTTTAGACTTCAAAGTTTCAACGAAATCAAAAATAGTACGGACGTGGAATGGCCGCTATGCAGGTGTCAATCAAAGAAATTCCTTGTGACCTATGACCTGAGAAGTTTCAAAGAATGTTACGCACTTTCAAAGAAAAAACTGAGAATTATAAAAGAACTTCTTATATTACTGGCATCACCGTCATCTGGGTTAACATCTGAGAAGGATGAGTATACAAACGGATAGTATATGTAGATTTTGTCTAAAAGACAAACAAAGATCCAGAACATAATTTAGAAATATATATGTCCAGCGCAACAATAATGAAAATATTTGAAAAAACACAACCAAGTCCGATCTATATTAAAAGGATGAACTCTAATCTTTTTTGTGAGTTTTTTTTTCTTAAAACATTTAATTGTATTTAAGAAAATCTTTCTTTTTTCCAAATCAACATTCTTTCAACTTTCTTTTCGAATCAATCCATCCCTGGCGTCCCTTAAACTTTCAATATTATCAGAAATTATGTGGTGTTTTTTGTAGGCTCAAGTTCAGGATTAAATTAAAAACACTCTTTTTTGTATTTTTAAATCTTTTATTTATTATATATACAATACTATCTCTAAGGGCGAGTTTACACGATAGAGAAAATAGCTAGAGATAGAGAAAAATAGAGCAAAAAATCTCATAGAGCTGTGTAAACACGTAGGGAGCTCTACTGTAGATTTGTTTTCTCTATCTCTAGCTAATTTCTAGACCGTGTATTCGAGCCTTAAGTCCTGCTTCGGTTATATATAACAGACATCGTGTATGATGTCTTTTATCATGACGCATTCCAATCAAAATATTTTCTGGGTGAGCGAAATAAGCATTTCTTTATATTAATAATAATAGTAATAATAGCACTACAGTTTTATAAGAACTTAGGCCGAGCTCTCTCACCATTTTGAGCTGTGCGTGTTTAATTTGTACTTAAAGTGGTGGAACCTACAGTTTATTGCCGAATCCGAACGACGGGTGAGAGCTTTTCATAGGCAATGTTTTACTCTCGTAGGTTTGCCATTTGCTGCCGAGAGATAGCGCGGTATAGAAAAATGTTTCTATGAAACATTGAACCGGGAACCTTTCGGCTCGCAGTCCAACGCACTAACCACTGAGCTACCGCGTCTATTTTACTTTATCTATAATTGTCATATATTTGTTTGGTAAATAACTAGAAGAATAAATTAAATGAAATAAATGTTGAGATCCATACATACAAGCTGACCTGTACTTGATAAGATATAGTGACGTTCAATCTCATTAATCTATTCGCTGAAAATAACCATCTTGTAAGGGTTTTTCAATAAGAGCGCTACAAAAGAAATTCTTTATTCCTGTAAAAGTACGTTCGATGCCATTATGTATGGAACTCGATTTCTTTTGCATGGCCACCACGGGCACGCTTGCAGAAGTCCAGACGCTGAACCCAATTTTCGACGGTTTCCAAGCATAAATCGGCCGATACTGCTGCAATTTCACGTTCGATATTCGTACGAAGTTCATCAATCGTCGCTGGCTTGTTGGCATAGACCATAGACTTGACGTAGCCCCACAGGAAACAGTCTGACGGCGTCAAATCGACTGGACCATTTCGTGAGATAACACGTTCTCCAAACTTGGTTACCAATAAATTGATTGTGGCATTCGCTGTGTGGCTTGTGGCGCCATCCTGTTGGAACCACATGTCCTCCAAGTCCATATCATCCAATTGGTGCCAAAAATATTCGGTTATCATTGAACGGTAGCGATTCCCATTCACAGTAACGTGCCGGTCTTGATCATCACGGAAGAAGTACGGCCCATAAAACGACACCAAACCGTTATTTTTTCGGGATGCAATGATGACTCATGGAGTACGTATAGATTGCTGTCTGAACAATAACGCATATTTTGTTTATTGACGAATCCATTCAGCCATCTCTGAAGATGATTTTTCGATGAAAATCCGAATCATTTTCAAGTTGTTGCTCAGCTTCTGGTGGTCAAGCAGCTTTATTTCTTGCGTCAATTTGATTTTGTAAGGATGTAGGCCAAGATCTTTTTGCAAAATTCGCCACAAGGACGTCACAGAGATGCCCAACGCTTGAGAACGACGTGTGAGAGGCACATTTGGGCTTTCTTCAACTGAAGCCTTAGCGGTAGCAATATTCTCGACACTACGGGCACTTCTTTGTCTCACTGGCACGGTAACATTTTGTACTGTGCCTGTGGATTCAAATTTTTCCACTAGACGCTCAATTGTTGATCTGCTAGGACGATTATGACGATATAAATTGGACGTAGCGCTCGTAACGTTGAGGCCACTGACTCCAAATTTCGGTAGTAAATTTTAATAATTTCGACTCGTTGTTGGCTCGTATATCTTTTTATCATGAAATGGCAAACCTTACTGAAGAGAAATGTCAAAAGAGTGGCAAGAAATATGGCGTCGTTTGCTGTCCCTGTCGCTCTATTTTTGTGGTGTCCCTATTGAAAAACCATTTATTTTCACTTTTTCAATATAAAATTTAGAAACTAAATTGTTAAAAATATTTATTTTGTGAATTTTGAATGTGAATGTGTCGATTTCGACTAAATTGCTGACTAAACTAAATTTTGTCGGTAATGCAGTATCCAAGTAACCACTTTGTGGCAACTTAAGTGGTAGCCACACAATTGCCATTAAAGTGTTTTTTCTATATCATGCAAACCCTTTATGTGAAATTTTTCCAGGTTTTTTTAGATAATTTTCCTATTGCCATACTTTTCCTATACTTTTCCTATTGAAAAACAAATTTCGTACAACTACTTTTGAGCGCTACTCAAAACGTTGACATTTATTGGAGGAAACTCAACATTACCTATTATATTTTGAAATGGCACAACATGTATTTTCTCAAAATTATTAAGTTGTTTTCCTATAGAACCATTTGGCTCATTGGTTTCCATCTATCACTTGTATTAAGTGTCGAATAAGATTTTCATTGCTATGCAACAAAGATATAAAGGAATGAACCGAGTTCTCCAAGAATACTTCGAGCTGTTTTATAATTCTATTCTTGTAACCTGTGTTAACCACTGTTCCGTCACAGCCTACAACATCAATTTTGTTAAAATTTCCTGCCAGAGAATTTTGCAGGAAGTTAAAAAGACGAATCTTAATCTCATTCACGTATCCGGATACACAAAAACTACTAGATAAATTTACTGCCCTTTTGGGCAAAATTTTACTATATTTGTATTAAAAATAAATACTTTTTCACTTTTTTTTAATATTCCTCATTTTGTATTTATTTAACTTCGTGAAAACTGTGTTGATATAAATTTCAAAATATGTAGAAAATAGTATTACATATACATTTACTTTTACTTTTATTCCCTAATTTTACTCATCTGTTTGTATTTTAAAAAATATATATTTTATTTAGATAAATGAAACTCTGATATTAAAAATAACGAAAATAAGTCGAAATTTAAAATATCGAAACTAAAAATACCGAAGACAAAAATGTAGAAAATAAAAATGCCGAAACCTGAAAATGTCGAAAACAAAAATGTCGAAAACCAAAATGTCGAAAAAAAAATGTTGGAAACTAAAATGTTGAAAAACAAAATGTCGAAAACTAAAAATGTCGAAATTTAATATGACGAAATTATTTTTTGCCGAAAAAATGATGGAAAATGCCGAAAAAATGATGGAAAATGCCGAAAAAATGATGGAAAATGTCAAAAAACTCGAAGATAAAGACATTAAAAAAAACGAATTCTGATTTTTAGCTACTCTAGGATTCATGCGGAGATTTTTAAATATGCTGCCTTCAAAATACCATCTTGGAATTTAGCTTCAACACTTATAAAAAATCAACAAAAATTTCTATTTTTTTTTTTTAATACTTTATTTAAGGACATGCAATTCGAAGTTCAAGGATAACGACTATTGGACATTTGACCATGTTAAGAAGAATTTTCCAAAATATTGTTTTATTAGTTTTAAAACGAAGCCTTATCAAAGTTACTAGCATCAAGGGATATTTCAATAGGAATCACCATACAAAAGTTATAATTGACAATTATTTAAGTTTGGACTGTATCTCTGGAAAAAGTGATATCTTTGCCAAAATATCATTGAAATCGAAGAGAGTGAGTTGCAAATCCTACGAGATTTGGTGTGGACTTGCTCATATAGGATTTGAAATTTGTATTTCAACATTTTGATATTTCGGCATTTTAATTTTCGACATTTTTTGATCCTATAAAAAAAATGTTTTTGTATTTATAGTTTAAAAAATTTGTCGACATTTTCTAGCTTTAAAATATTTTTCGACATTTTGTGATTCGGCCAAATATTGTTTCGGCGTTCAAAGGCTTTTATAATTTCGACATTTTTTTTTTTCGATATTTCGTACGGATCCCGAAAATCACCTAGACTTTTGACGTAGGTTCCGTTCCGTCACTTTTGTACATATTAAAGTAACTAACTACTATGGGAGACTTTTAATTAACGAAGTGAACTTTTTTAATAAACCCCATACCATAGCATAAGGTAAGATAAGTACAACTAATTGTGACCCATAAAAAAAATCAAAATTCGGTACCCCTAAATCTGGTAATGTTTTTTTGCACTCTTTCTATCCTAACACAGTAAGAGGTAGTGTACGGATTGCAAATGATTGAATCGTATTCCAAGTGAGATGCAAAGATTTTTAAGTCAATAAGGATCATTAAAATCCCCTGACAGTCATTTATTTTTACAATTATAGTCTATTTTTAAAGAAGGATTACATCCAGTTTAAGATATTGGAATGAAAACCTAATTTAGATAGTTTAAGTATCAAAGTATTAGTCAAAATCTGATTGATGCAATCTTTTTACAATTAGTATTGCATTAATATAAAAGCCAACGTAATGGCCATGTATTAAAGGAATCTATTGTGTAGTTTGTATTATCATGCTTAAGTTATGCTTAAAGCTACATCAGGTTAGTAATTTTACCTGAATAAAATATGCAGAATAAAATAAAAAATAAAGAAAATCGCTACAAGAAGAATTTCGAAGTCATGACTCACATAGGAACGCGATCGCACTAATTCACTCGCGTGTCGTTTGAGCTCGTCGCACCATTTGATGATCGCCGGGAGAGAGAAATTAGCCTGAGAATTTTATTATTACTTTATACGGTTTAAGTCGCGTTGTAATGCGTCCGGACAATGATGAGTCACTTGGAATTTTTAATTTTGCAAGTTGACAGTGCTAAACTGAATTAAATTTGGCCTCTGAACGATCTGAACAATTTGATTAACATTTTTAAAATAATAAAATTACATTGATTATAATAAACTGACGATGAACAATAATTAACTGGTACTGCTGGATAATTATCCAAACATTTTTTAATTGGATTGAAATAAATTTATGCTTGTCAAAAAAATCAGTTTGTTTCGACGTCTCTTTTAGTCTTGGGGTTTTTTTTAAACATAATGTTAATCAGTTTTGCCAACTAACAGAAAGCAATTCGTTGAATTCAGAATATAAGATAAATTATTTTCATTAAGCTCATATTATTTCCACATATTATTATGTGGTACATTACATGTATGTTATGCCTTTGAGGTAGAATGATAGGATGATAAAATTTGCATATTTCATGATTTCGATTAAAACGAACCTAACTAGAACGATATCATTTTGTTTTGTCTTCATAGATATCAAAATGATATTCAATGATAGGACAAAAATTGCATTCCATACATAAAGGGATTTATTTTCGAAATATTTCGACAAATAAAATATTTGTTCAGACAAATTTATTTTATGACATAAATTCGAAAGAACTAACTATTAAATTTTCAAATACTTCGAGTTTTATATCGAAAATTTATCATTATTATTTCTGGAATCTTCTTTTAGAGAATAAAAAGTGTTTCTTGATTTGAAATAAATACAAAATTTTTATTTATATTTAATTTAAGTTAATTTAATTTAAATCGATATATGTTTATATGCAAATAAAATTTATACTAAAAAGAAAACCACAATATATGTTTCATTGAAAGCATATTTATATTTATATTATTTTGCAACATGTTAGTTTTTGAATATATTAATGTTTCAGTTCAAATATTATTAATTTAGATATAATAATAATTATGTTTGATGTTAAATGGAGAATTTTCATCTCCATTTAACATCAACATTTTTCCAATGTGTTCGTATACAAACGTAATGTAATTCGGAGCCCATTTAATGTGTTAAGTTCTCACTGGTCATAAAGGATTTATTAGACAATTATAATTATGTTTACATACAGCTTTAAATATATATGTTATGCCTACGCAAAAGTGTTTGAGAGAACCAAATTTTTTGCTGCGTGTCCTTTTGTATTTGAAATTTAAAGAAGTGGACGGTAAAAGCCACTTTTCCCCAAATTAGTAGAAAATGGATGCACAAATCCATCTACCGAAAATACAAAATATGATTTTTCATAAAATTTCAATTAAAATTTTTACCTACAAATTCAATTATTCAATAGTATACGAGATGTGAGTATTCAATGATAGGACAAAAATTGTATTCCATACATAAATATATGAAAATGCCTCTTAGAACATAACAAATTATCCTTGCATATCCATCCATGTATTTAGTCAAAAAACATAAAACATTTTATTCACAATTTGGAAAATCTCAGTTCGACATTAATTTCGATATTGATGCGAGAACGATACGATATATCGGACGAAATGTACGACATCAAATCAGATCCAAAACGTACTAAATAAACTGCACGTATAGATCGAAGCGACACATCGCAGTTTTTAACGAAACGCGATTGAATTGATATCTTCAAATAGTTCAAATATATCGAGATTGATTCGAAACACATTGCGATATCGATGTGAAAAAGTTTAAATATCATAAAATTTTATTGTACGAAAAATTATAAAAATTATGAGCGATAATACGCCGAGATAGAACCTTTTTATCGAAGTAAGTTTGAGAAAACTGCGATCATCGAAGAGCTCCGAGACAAGGCAGACTGGGTAAAGACTAATATTAGTTTTATCGTTTTTTCTGAAATATCATTATTTCTTCACACAGAAAAATGCTCTTTAGGATTGAAACAACGTTTCAGTGTTGCAACCGAAATACATTGGTTGTAAACTCATGTCATGTCACCGTATTTTACTACTACCGAAATGTTAGTACACACAACTGCACATTCCGTTGCCGTAACCTCATGATTGCATATTTTATCCGCCAAAATTGTCCTTCGTGCATATGTTATGGCAACTGAGTATGTAATTGTATCAACAAAATACGTGACAAACGGCAAACCAGATTCTTGTAAACTATTATGGATACATACCCCAACAACCTCATGCTTGCTGACTTGGAGGTTAAAACATCCTCATGCTTATTGATTCGATTGCCACAGCCGAATCAATAGGTTGTTGCAAAAATTTTATCAGTTGTTGCCGCAACCGAATAATTCGATAAGGCAATTTAGTTGCGTCCTTGTTGGAACGCATTTTATAATTCACTTTTTTTTATTATATCAGTATATACAAAAAAATTAAAAAGGACTATTTAGGTTGGTGAAACTTATTATAATCCTCCCAGTATGCCATTCGTTTCGATATCGGACCCGTTCTCGTATTAAGCGTCAAATTGGACTACATGGTAGGTAGATATCGATGCGTTCTGTCGAAGTTTTCACGGTACGAGGGATTTTTCGAAATCGAAAAACATCGAGAAGAAATATTCAAAGTTCGAGAGTTCTTCGAAAATAATGCGATATCGATATTAGAAGCGATAAAGCTAAGAGATCGAACTTTTTTTAATCGTAGTTTTGTTCGAGAAAGCTTGGTGGCATCGAAGATCTTCGAGACATGTCAGACTGAGCTGCCAAAATTTTCTCTTTAAAAAAATTTTTTTTTTGAGAACCTTATTAAGCATAACTATTTTTGATATTTTCGATATTTGTATAAAAAAAACTCAACGAAATCTATCTATTCGTTTAGACCAAGGATTGAAACCTTAACCGAAACCGATATCCGTTTAAAACCGATTTATTTTTAAAACCGAAATCGTAACCGAAACCGTTATACGAAAATTAGAAATAAATCGATATCCAAAACAATAAAAACGGTTTCGGTTTTATACCGGTTTTAAAAAAGGATAAAAACAGACCAATTATTTTATATAGAAGCTCAAAAGTACAAGGCGGGTTTGAATATTATTTAATAAGATTTGAAGTTCCCAAAATAAAAACTTGTTGTTCTACACTACGAAAAAAGTGACATATTAAAATTAAATAAAATCTATTTAAATTTGATTTAAATACTTTTGTAATAATTTGCGTATTTAATTTCAAATTAAATAAAAATTATTTAATTTTATTACGTACGCAATAAAATTCATTATTTCAAAATATTATTTTAAAAATATTTTTAACATTATTAAAGTTTGTTTTTTGAAAGTAACCACGATCAAATTATGTAATACGTGGTAATGTGTCCAACCTGTATAAAAATTTTGAAAAAAGTAAAAAAAATATAATTTTATCTTTTCCTAAATGGTCTTAAATGGACTTTTTTGTCAAATAAATATTGACTTTATGCTCAAATATATAAAAATAATGTTTCCCGCTTGTGGTTTTAAAAAAATTGAAATTCGGTACACCCAGCCATTTGTAAATACGGTTATCAAATGAATAAAAATTCTTAAGCGATTGCAAGTTTGTAGTTTCATGATTCGTAAACCCTGGTGATCTATGAAATCTATGATCACTTCAAATTATAACCGCACACCAACTATAACTTTCACAATTCTTACACCCAGAAAAAAGTTCCCTCAAATACCATTAAAATTGGTCAATGGGACAATTATTGATTTAATAGTATACAAAACATAAATCTTTTCATATAAATTCAATGGCAATGTCATGGTATTTTCAGGTATATAATGGTATTTTCCGATTAAAATAATAATTTATCCTATACTTTTAATAGTAAAAAACTATTATTTATATAGTATTTTTTTCTGGGTGTACTAACTTCGTTACACCAATATCACAATTTCCCATGTGACCTAACCTGCCTTACTGCATTTTGGACAGGTTTTCTTACAGATGATTTTGTATGGTGATTTTTGTATGATGATTCAATACCCAACTAGTTTAAAACTTTATTAAACTAAAACAAACTGTCTAAATATATCTGAGGACTCATATGGAAGAAGATTCTAAAATTCATAGTTAATTCTAATTTAGTTCTTATTTTATACAAAGTTCTAATTGTAAAAAGTTTATTATGTTCTGAGATGGTGCTGCCAAATTTAAAATGGAATTACTCAATTGTTTAAAATTATCATAATTAAAATGATTTTAATTAGAATCCATTAACTTTAGTTCCGCTATTTCTCGCAAAATGCTATCTATTGGAATTCTTAAAATAAACTTTTAAATCTGTATAACAAAATTCTTACCTTGACTTTTTGTAAATCAACGTCAAGTTTCATTTGGTTGATTTTGGTTTTAGCAAATGTTATTGCTGTTGCTGGGGTTGTTGTTGTTGGTGTTGCTGATAATTTTGTTTGTTTATCTTTTTGAACAAGTTTTTCAAATTCTTGTTCAATAAGTGATATTATCGGTGTGGTTGGCGGTGCTGCTGCTGGTGATGTCGTTGTCGTTAAGGTTGCTGCTGTTGGCAATGCTGTTGCTATTGCAGTTGTTGTTGTTTTTGTTGAGTTATTTTCTGTCAACAACTTTTTATCTTTAAGTTTGTAGTTGCTCATAGCACGTAGACTGCGTCTGAATTTGTTTTGACTCTTGTTGAGATTTGACTGATTTTGCGATGGCTCCCGTTTGTTACGATTGTTGCTGTTGCTGCTGCTGTCGTTATTGTTGTTGCTGCAATTGCTGTTGTTGCTGTTACAACTCTGTCCATCGGCAATTTGCAGGGTTGTCTTTGTGCACCACAGACCACTCAAACGGTTGCCCATGCTACCAGAGGTGGTGGCCAAATAAGTCGGAGGGAGTTTGAAGTAACTTTAAAAGAATATTGTGCGATTGATGAATCAAGTGAAACAATTTACGCACTAAGTTAATTTTTTTAGAGTTTTAAACATAGTTTTTAAATATTTTTTTTTATTATTTTTTATTTAGAGATTTCTTATTTTAATTTCACACTTTATAAAACACATTGCATAATCACTTCAGGTAGCGCTATTAAATGAAGAACGACGCACTATCTTCAAATAATTACAAAACAAAATACAAAAAAACGTGTTATCGAAAGTCACGTCACGTCCCGTCACGAACGAAACGAAATGAAATAAAATAAAAACCACAGCACAAAACGCAACCAGCCGGTATCTCCAGTCAACAAAAACTGAAATCGCGTTGCGTCTGAAACTTAAATCAACTCATTTCAGTTTGGTTAGCACGATGGCACCAGCGCCCAACACCCTGCAACGCCCTCTACAATTACAACAACAGTAGCAGTAGCAGTAGCAGCAGCAGCAACGGCAGGCGCAGAGGCAACAACAGCAGCAACAAAACGAGCAACTGCTTGAATAATAACATCATCAACAGCAACAGCAGCAATAACAGCTACATTTTGTTGGTATGCCAATCGATTTTTTTCTAAACATTAAATATACTAAATCAACAAAATATAATTTTTAATAAGAATAACGCAAAGTTAAAACTACGCTGCTGCTATCCGTCTGTTCGTCGTTCGATTCTTCTTTAACCAGACTTCTATCATTTCAGCAGCCAGCTGTATGTACGCAAAACACCAACAACAACGAAAATACAAAACACCACAAAAGATGGAAAAACAAAAATAATAAAAAAAAAAATAACAATACAACGTGCTGCCGACATTAGTTGCTGTTGTTATTTATTAATTAAGTTGGCAGACATGCTTTACGCCATTTTTGGTGCTACACTGAGCTTTTCAAAATGCTGTGGAATTTGTGAAATTACGAATCTTATTTTAAATTTGAGCAAACCATTGAATTCTCTAATTTGAACCAAGTATTGAAATCATAACGAATAATGGTTTGTTCTCGGGTTGCTCACTCGTTTTGAAGTCCATTACGCATTCGGTTTTAAGTTTTTTAACTGAACGGTGCTTCGTATACCCAAGTCTGCCATGTCTGGGAAACCTTCGATGCCTCTCGGCTTTCCCAAACTAACTTTTTTAATCTCGTACCGATATCGAAACTAATCGCATGCTGGACCGGTATTAACCCAGTCTGCCAGGTCACGAAACTCTTCGATGATCGAAGTTTATCACTGCGATAAAAAAAGTTCTATCTCTTTGCTTTATCACTCTTATTTTTAAAGTTTTTCGTACAATAAAATTTAAGGAAAAAAACGATATTTAAATATGAATCAACACTTCGATATCGCAATGTTTTTCGATTATATCTCGATATTCGATGCGATATCGATTCAGAATCGTTTTTTTATTCGTTTCGAATAAACTTTATTATTGCGTACATCTTAGAATGAATTGCTGTATAATATGGATATAAAATCGTAATCGATCGAATGAATTGCTCGACATTTCGAAAGAGTCTCTATAAACGATATGGAATCGAATGGCAGACTTCTCGAAGGCAGTTTTCTCGAAGTATCTTCGATATCTCATCGTACTTTAAAATTTTATTAGAAGCTACATTATTTTAACATTTTTCACATAGATATCGCAATAGTTTTGGAATCATTTTCGAGATCATTCTACTATTTGATGTAATATTAATCCAGAATCGATTTATTCTCGATTCGAAAAAAACTGCGTTCTGCGTTATCGATCTATATGTGCAATTTAGTATGTTTTGCCATCCGAATTATGATTCGATATCGTACGAATTCTCCGACATATTGTATTGATCTCGCATTAATATCGAAACGAATTGCAGACTGGAATATCGTGTGAATTCTACTGCAACTCACATTGATCTCGTACCGATATCGAAACAAATCGCATTCTGGACCGGTATTAACCCAGTCTACCATGTCTCGGAGCTTTTCGATGATCGAAGTTTTCACGAACTAACTGCGATAAAAAAGTTTCGTAAAACAAAATTAAAGGAAAAGATATGATATTTAAATATTTGTTTTTCGAATCAATCACGATATTCGATGCGATATCGATCCAGGATCGTTATTTTTCTCGTTTCGAAAAAACATCTTCGTTACGATGTTCCCTAGTAGAAACTTACCCTATTAAGGTAGACATGATCATTTTCGTCATGTAATTGATCGGGTTATTCAATGATCAGTTCCCTATCATGACCCCAGTACAGTTTCTACTAGGGTCTACATCTTAAAACAAATTATAGTACAATTTAGAAACGAAATCGAGATCGATTGAATTCCTCGATATCTAGAAACAGTCTCGAAGCGATACCGAATCAAATGGCAGACTGGGAAGTTACGGTTTCGATTTCGGTTTTTTTTAATTCATGTTACTTTTTGTCCATATTTTCAATATTTTGAACCAAACATCGAATTATTTTACTTGCACAAGAACTAAAAAAACATTTAGGAACCAACAAATTTTATTTTTAATATTAAATGAGAAATTAATAAATATATCGGGGGCTTATATACAATACTGCCAATCTACAATTTTGACGAAAATGAATTTTTGATCCAGAAATCTTCACTGATCACCCCTGCATCTATGACACTAATTTAGAACCAAAAAAAATATTTCTATTATATTTCTATTATTATTATGTTATATTTTCATTTTAATAATTTGTCTATCTACATGAATGATTTTTTATGAATGCAATAGTGTCTATCTACACACAATTTTTGCTTAAAGGTTTATAATGACTATAAATAAGCGTTCCAAGTATGGATTAGTATATATATTCTTCATTAGCGTAATTTTATGAGTCAATTTCGTCCTGTCCATCCGTGGGTCTAGTCCATCCTAACTCACAAAGAATCGACTCAATTTGTATGAAAAAATATATAAAATCTATGTAAAAACTATGAAATCGGTTAACGAAGGATGACGTCACATTTTCTCAATGGATATACAATATCATAGAAACCATAGGAGCTACTGAAAAGAATTTTTTGTATACGGAAAACTAACTTTTCAAACATTTTTCCTATTCTAATATAAAGCCTGAAAGGACGAAATTTGAATTTAGTCTGTACTGAGGAAATATAGCTTGTACCATTACCTTTATGGTATTTCCAGACAAGATGTTTAGTGTTATTTTTAAAGAAAGTTTTCAGATATGTTAAGGATTCGTATGATATTTTCGATGTCAATACACCAATATCCTAAGAAATATGATATTATTTTAAATATTTAGGATAACATTCATGATTTTAAAATAGCGATACAGAGTTAACTAGTTTTTATACCCTACACTAAGAGTGAAAGGGTATATTCAGTTTCGTACGCCGTTTGGAACACCCTGAAAAAAGCATCTCCGGTATGGAAAAGTATATATATATTCTTGATCAGCATGATCTCTTGAGTCGATTTAGCGATATCTGTTTGTACGTCTGTCTGTTCGTCTGTCCTTCTGTCTGTCAGTTGAAATCACGATTACAGAAAAAGTAGAAGAGCTAGAGCAATGAAACTTTAGTTTTAGATTACTTATATATATAAGATGTCTGAACAAGAAAATTAGCATGATCGGTCTATTGTGACCTGAGAACCGACCACTTATGTTCAAATACCGCATGTAAAACTTACAGTACAGTTTCTACTAGGGTCTACATCTTAGAACAAATTGTAGTTCAATATAGAAACGAAATCGAGATCATTGAATTCCTCGATATCTAAATTTGAATTTAGTCTGTACTGAGGAAATATAGCTTGTACCATTACCTTTATGGTATTTCCAGACAAGATGTTTAGTGCTATTTTTAAAGAAAGTTTTCAGATATGTTATGGATTCGTATGATATTTTCGATGTCAATACACCAATATCCTCCGAAATATGATATTAGTTTAAATATTTAGGATAACTTTCATGATTTTAAAATAGCGATACAGAGTTAACTAGTTTTTTTTATTTTAATCTTTAAAAAATGTCGGGTTAGATTACGGAATATTAACCCCTTTAACCATCATATACCTCGTGAACCGAAAATAGTAGAACAAAAATTAGTCGGTGAATTTTGTTTAGGTTACACCAGGATATATAAAAATTAACAAATCGCTGATTCCAAGAATATTTTTTGATCCATCTACACTACAATATTGTGCAATATGCACTATCTGTTTGTTTTTTCATTGACATTGATCACATTTGAATAGCAATAATTCTTTATTTAGGGGCCTATTATGACTGGCGAAGCGAATGAACTTGGCGAAGCGAACGAACGAATAAAGCATCACAGCATCCATTCGCCAGACGAATGAAGTTCAGGCGAATGATTTCTACGTTCTCCTGATTTTTACGTTCGCTTTAGTTTCCTTTTTTCTGGCGAATGAAGTCTGGCGAATGGATGCTGTGATAGCTATTTTACGTTCGCTTCGCCAACTACATTCGCTTCGCCAGTCATAATAGGGCCCTTAATATTGTATGAGAAAAATTGATCGCCACTTTCATGGTTTTCGATTTAATTAGTTTTTTCGCTCTCCTGAAAAACTGTGTTTTTGTAGATAGTATTGAATATAAGCCCGTGATAAACAATTTTTTGACTAAAAAATATTTCATTTTTAGATTTTTATACTTTTTTAAGACGCAAACAAAAAAATGAAACCGTTTATTTCGGTTTATTTCTGAATTTTGTATAACGGTTAGTGTTACAGTTGAAGGGTTCGAGTCAAATTGAACTGTTAATGTCATGATAGTTTTTGATTTTCGTTTCATACTAAAATCATACCAATCATTATATACACCGGAACAACACGATTTTAATGGTAAAATACGCAATATATCAAAATTAGACCATCAAATTAGACCATTTAAAAAAATGTTCATTGTCAAACAAGAAAAATAAAGACGAAACTGTTTTACCATTGAAAATGAAATACATTTAAGTAAAATTGTCTATTTCCGTTGCAAATCTATCGCCGCAATATTAAAATATGCCGAGAAAACTTTAAAAATATTCGGCGCAAATTCAAAATTGGCGACCTTCAATTTAATGGAGTTGGGTAATGAATTGGTTCAGACAATAAATTTCTATTCTGTATTTAAGAATTATGATCGTCTTACCACGGACACGTTAAGCCCGACGATATAAAATAAATATAAATATTTGTCTTGAGTCGAAGAAGTTATTTTATAGCTTCTAATTATATTATATATCGGCAAGTTGTTTTTTTCTTAATATTAAGAGGGTTTTTTTCCATATACTTCTTGATTTCATCTGGATAAAAGTAGTTTGAGCCATCGTATATTAAACATCATTTATAATGTTTATAAAACTATCAAGTATATATTATAACAGCTAATTTTCAAAATATTTAAAAAATACCAAAAATAGTTTATTATTTTTTGAACTTATCAAGCGCTTTTGCAATTTCTTTTAAAGTGTAGCAATATTTTTGTCTCGTCGTCCATCTTTGTTTTAATTTTGAGACTATTTAGAAATGAACTAGCCGCCGACAAGAGTTGGTTGGCAAACCAGTTCGTTAGTTATTTAGTTAGTTAGTTCGTTAGTTAGTTAGTTATCATGCGATATATATATATTTAGGAGTGGCAACTGCGCTATCGTCATAAAACTGGAACGTGTTATGCCGCACGTTCTAAGGTGTTAATAGAATAGAATTTTGTTGCGAATTCCTTTTGTTCGACTTAGTTGGCTAACTGTTTAGTTTGAGGGTTAATGACGTTATATACATTCATTTTATTAATTCAAATTAAAACAAATTTATTCAAAGTCATGACCTTTGAATTGTTAAGACTAATGTACCATACAATGAAAATAAATATATGAGAATGTAGCATTTGAAAAAGAGTTGCGGCTCTTGTAATTTCACATCGAAAGTTATTTTTATGAATGGTTCTCTGTTTATTGTTTATACCATCTATAGTCTTTTTCAGGTTTTACGTTTAAAATCAGCTACTGGCTGCTATATTGAGTGAAATCCAACCCGGATACCTTGAGGTATTTGTTTTTGTAATCACAATGTATTTGCCCAAGGCATTAGCACACATTTAGTAATAAATCAATTTATTTTATTAAGTACGCTTTCCACGAAGTGTTGATCTTCTAACTGACTCATTTTTCGCATTCGACTTTATTTTATACAAACTCTAATAATATAGATAGAAAGTCATCAAATCTCACATAGATTTGAATCATTGTACATGAATAATTGGGAAGAATTAGAATATCGATGCGCTATATTATTGTTTTTGAAGAAGTAGATCAGCAGTTAGTTTCTGTAAATTAAGTGATCAAATTGTCGATTTCTGTGACGTCAAAATCGTGCAAATGTCACCAATATTATTCAATACGAAATGAAAATTGCGTCATTATGACGTCAAATCGACAATATGGGTCGACAACTTTGATCGACAAAATTACAGAAATCACCTACAGACCTCATAAATTGTTTTCCAAAAATGAATTTCTACCCTAGAAAGGAATTTGTAATACATTGTGTAGTAAAATCAAGTTAAATTAATACAAATGTGTTTTTTAAAACAAAAACATTCCATTTAAAATGTTACTGTATTCCATTGTAGCCGCGGTAGCTCAGTGGTTAGTGTGTTGGACTGCGAGCCGAAAGGTCCCCGGTTCAAGTCTGGACTGGGGCTAACAACATCTTTTCATAAAAACATTTTTCTATACCGCGCTACCTCTCGGCAATAAATGGCAACCCGAGAGTGAAACATTGCCTATGAAAAGCTCTCACCCACAGTTCGGATTCGGCAATAAACTGTAGGGCCCACCTCTTTGAGTACAAATATAACACGCACAGCTCAAAATGATGAGAGAGAGCTCGGCCTAAGTTCTTATAGGACTGTAGTGCCAAACTATTATTATTCCATTTCTCAACGTATGGATATGTACTGGAGATATCGCCCGTTGACTTTTAAGTATTTTTTTTAATAGATGACATTATTATAAAATCTTTCGTTAGTGTTCATTACAGTTTTCCATTAGTTCTACACATATAAATATGTAATTGTTATCATATGACTATTTTCATGCGATTCCCAGATGCTGGAAGTAAATTGGAGTAGAAACGAGCAGGATTTCAGAAGCACGGGATCGGACGGGCACGTCAAAAACTAGCACGCACGAACTACAATTTCCGGGCTCAAACGATGAGAATAACTACAGGCGAGGATCTCTCGCGGTTAAGCGCCATATTATTATTATCATTTTGAAAAAATACACCAACGAGTGGTATATCCAAAACCTATTCAAATGAGATATTTTGTTTCATATTTATTTTTGAGATCAGCCGAACTAACAATTCCTAGCAGTATCCAGCTAGTTTTACTAGTCACTTGTGGAGTAAGTCGTAAGCGACCATTTTCCTACCAGTAACCGACATTTTCCTACCAGTAACCGACCAGTTCTTGTCCTGTTTCACTGGCAGGGATCTACTCTTTAAATCCCTACCAGTAACCGATCAGTTTTTGCCTAGTTTTACTGTGGACAGACCAGTTTTTGACTAGTTTTACTAGACCTACCTACTCTTAAAATCTCCACTAGTAACCTAACAGTTTTTAATTAGTATTACTGGCGGGAATATACTCTTCAAATCTATACCAGTAACCGACAAGGTTTCGACTAGTTTTCACTGGCGAGTATATACTCCTCAAATTCTTACGATAAACTTAGAAGAATTTTATACTGATGGCTATCTCACGAAATGAGTTACAAGTGTAATTATTTCCCTGATATTGTTTTCCGATCAAAACATGTACATCATTTCTTAGACAATATCCAGTCCACCCATGTCTCGGAGACCTGCGATTACTCGAAGTTTTCTCAAAGTAATTTTCAAAAAAAAAGTGGAACTCATAACTTTGTAACTACTATGTTTAAAATATCGATACCTTACAGACAAAAGATCGTAACCAACAAAAAACAAATTTCACAGGAGTCGAAAAATACGTGTAAAAATCGAGTAGTTCAATATTTTAAAGATTTTTTTCGTAAAGTATACTTTAAATGAACTGACAATAATAATAGTGTGGCGGTATTACCAAAATATTCATTAAATGCAGAAGTATTTGAAGAAAAATGTAGTTACGATGTTTTGCCTGTCCCTATTTATTTCAAAAAATTTGTCAATAATACTATTTACGATGCTAATGTATGAAGGTCTTAGACACAAACGGTTTTGTATTTCGATTTTCAGTATACGACAACAGGGAAATAACACGTATAGGAGAATTTTATCACATGTTTAAATAAAAATATTTTATTTTGATTGAAAAATGCATTGGAAGTACATAATAAAATAAAATTTTATATATTTACTTAAAATGTGGATATATTCTCAAGAAATACTCATATTTTTAATTTATCTACCACTACTATAAAAGGAGTTAAAAATACTGGAAGTAGTTACTAAAAGAAATTTTAAAAGTATGTGGCCGTATATATCTACAAACATATGATGTGTCTTAAATATTGAGTTTATAGTTCGAATGTCTTTGCTAACCCTTATAACAGCGCACAGAATTGTATTGAAAATAATTAAATATTGTATCGTAACCAATTTTCAAAAATGTAGTTACGATAATAAGTTTTATCTGGCTTTATTTCAAATTTGGACCGCTAAATTTAAAAATATGACTTAGCAGGGACATTCGACTCATGAAGAAGTTTCCAAATCTGCAATAAAACAAAAATGTCCAAAATGTTGGTTATGATGTTCTGCCTGTAAGGTATCGATATATCTTATATTCAGTTTATGGCATGATACGATATTTAAACACAATGTCACATTTATTTTCTTAACGAAATCGAGTCGAATTTGTAAAATCATAAATGTGTTGTATATAACTGAAAATAACCGATTCATGTCACCGTAATTATACAGTTCAGGAAACTGTTCCACTTTTCACCAATACAAATGGAGTAAATTAAGAAATAGTAAAAGGGAGTAGAATTGAAAATATTGCAAAATGGAATAGATTTGATGTAAATGGAGTAGAAATATGCATTAGTGTATTTGATTTTAAATAAATTAATAGATACGTCAATTTTTAACATTTTTATTCATTCCTGATTTTATGGATTTTCAATAATGCGAATACAGGGTGGTCTGATCCAGAGTTGGGGTGTATCTGGAAATAACAATGAAATACATTGTTTTTCCAAATTTAATTTTAAAAAGTTGATTCAAACAAATATTTAATTATAACATCTACAATTTAAAGACCATGGCAAACAGATTACATTTATTTTACAGATAATTGATCAGAGTTATTATAAAAATTATAATATTGACAATTTATTTGGGGCGCAAGAAATTATTCTCATTAAATTAAAAAAAATGTAAGCTATTTTTGCAAAGAGAGTAGACAATTATGAGAAAGGAGTCAAAAATGCTACTTTCTAAAATACAAATGAAATGGAAACTGGTTCTGTTTAAGGTAATTGAAGGTAATGTCGGCTCTGCCAGAATCAAAACTCAAAAAGACCAAAAACGATATGGATTTGATTTCTGAATTTTGTTAATACTATAAGAATTCAAATGATTGTACCTCATAATCTAATGATAGTTATATATTTCACTAAATTCTAATTTCTACTTACATTATTGTAGCCACGTAATGCCGACGGACTCATGGCGAAGAGGCGTGACAGATGATGAGTCGGCGAATCGGAACTGGTGGTCGGCGATATGGACGAGGCGATTTCGGCGAAAATGGGTGAATGATCTGAAACGGAGAAAATTTGAAAAAAAAAAACATTAAGAAATACTAAAAACAAAAGATATAATGTAAACTCACCACTCATATCCATGGCAACCGGTGACATATCCTGGGCGAAGGCAAATAAATCGTTGTTGTTGTTGCGAACATCAGCGGAACTCAACGTGATGTTCGGCTTGCGAAGACCTAGAAATTTGCTACTTGCCGACGCGGTAGATGGCGTGGCAGTGCAGCTACCATTTAAATGCAAGGACCCAGAGGAGGCGGGCGTTGTCACCGTGGGCAACAAGTGGGACTCCAAGGGCGACGCGGACTTGGGTGGCGGCGCGACACCAAAGCAGTGTGACGTTGTAGGTGTCTGGGTGGTGCGCTTGAGAATGGGCGCTGGCGGTAACTGCGATGGCGAGTGTTTGTAGAGCGCATGTGCGTGGTGATTGCCATGATCATTGCAGGCATTTTGCAGCGCATATGAATCACCCTGTTGTTTCGGTATAGCCAGACGTAGTGTTTGTCGTGCCGCTAGCCTACGTGCAGGCGCAAATTTATTGTTGGTCGATGTTGTTGTGGCTGCGGCTGCTGCTGGTGTAGATGTATTTGTTGTTGTTGCCGTGAGACGCGTTCTATAGTGTGGCAGCTCGTTGTTGTTGTGATGTTGGTGTGCGCTCGGCGGTGTTGCCAGATGTGGCGAATGCATGATGAGGCAAAGAGCGCTTTGCAAAAGCTATACAAAAAGTTTATTGAAAAAAAAATGCTCTTTAGTTAGATTGTGCTCTTTAATGTTTTCTGTGTTCTCTTCTTTTTATTATTACTATTCATTTATTAAATTATCGCGTTGGCGGTGCTGCCATTGATCTTCAAACAAGTCACTGTTTTTTGTTTATCTGACGTCACGTACAACGTGATTTCTGACACGCTGCGCTAATTTGTATTAGGCGTATTTTGTTTTTAGCATTTAGCCATTTGAGTCATTTGAGTCTTCAAAAAATACAATAATTTGCACTTAACTTTTCACTTGTTCTTTAGTTATTTTCTACTCTTTATTTTTTTAGTAATCATCTAACGCCATCTATCGGCAGTGACCTACTTCGGCTGCGTCTGGCAGCACTGTTCGCGTAGTTTTTATATGATTTCGTGTTTTTGTTTTTAATACTTTTCACTTTTTTCTTCAATGAATTTAGCAAATTATTATGGATTGCAGCCAAACCGATTTACGTGCTTCGCAGAGCTTTGTAAGCTGCGTGGGAACTTTTATAGATTTGCGTGCGTTTTTTTTTTCTCTTGTTTTCTTTATGATTCTATGAATCAATTGAAATTTTACGTGGTTTGCGTGCTGCGAACAGCTGTCTGTTGTGCTGCAAATAAAATGAAATCATTGAAAACGTGTTAATTATTTAAATGCTGTAAGGAATACGTAGTATTTTTAGCCTCGATTTGAGTTGGTCAGTTTTGTTTGCACTGCGCACAAAAAGCTCTACAAGTAACAGAAAAGTCACGCTGTATATCACATCCCGTATTGTCTAGTGGTTAGGATACCCGGCTCTCACCCGGGAGGCCCGGGTTCAATTCCCGGTACGGGAAATTCTTTTTTTATTTTTTTTTTTTGTTAATTATTTGAAAATTTATTAGTTTTTAATTTTTTATATAAAAGATTTGTTTTTCTGTCTATTCGGTACAATCATTAACTAAAATATTTCAATTACAGATATCTATTAGAAATATTCGAACGTCAATACAATTTTCAATTCAAATCAATTTTGAATACATTTTTTTTTTGTATAAAATTTTATCATTAATAAAAAATGTATAAAAAAATAAATTCAAAACTATTTATCTCTTATATGAAGGAAGACTTCTCCAAAATATTATGTATTAATAAAACATTGTGCTAAAAAATGTAATTTAAAATTAACAGAACAATATTTTAAGTAAAATTATTAGAAATGTATTTAAATTAAAAAATTTCGACCAATTATTGCATTTAAAATCTATTCAAATGAGAATTGATTTAAATTTAATCAAATTGAGTTTAAAAATCGAGAACACTTGAAACGCATAAACGTTGCATACATCTAGGGACAGCATTTACGCGTTAAACTGTAATTCGTCATATAATTCATAGTGTCTATTTGAGCAAAAAAATTCTATTTAAGAAATATATAACACCGTACGACAAAATTAAACTTTTGGCTGCACACACGAGCTGAGACATCACTAAGTATGAATATGAAAATGGTTTTCCGATATCAATTCGTTTACAGCTTTTATTTGAATTTAATAAATTTAAATTGATTTTTCAAATATCAAATAGTACCTTTTCAAATGGGAAAAAAACGTTTAAATGAATTAATAGCTGCGTTCCCGTGTTTTTTGATTCTGATCCGTAGATCATTTTCATATACAAAACAAAATCAAACAATTAGAACCAGGTTCGTTTCTGGATGTGGTGATGTTATGCTATTGTGAATAACACTTAATAAGAAGAAAAATTTGTATGTAAAAAGAAAATGCCAAATTTATTAAAATAGAACCGATGGCGTTCCCGTGGAACAGATCTGGTTCAAGTACCACGGGAACGCAGCCGTTTTTATATCCATACTCAGAGAAATCTCAGCTACAAAATATGTGCTGTAAAAATATGATAAGTATTGCTTTTGGAATGTGAATAAGAACCGTGAACGAATTGATCTAAAAAAAAACTGGGAACACACAAATTCTATGAATGATTCCTAGATTCGCGTACAGGTCGACTTTTTCATGGGTTCAAAATAGTGTCGGATGGTGTAATAAGAGGATAACAATTTATTGATAAAAAAATATATTATTGGCTTTTAAACTGAGTCATTCCTAACGAGAACAAGAAGAATATAGGAGGAAATTGCATGAACAAATATAAAAAAAGAATGAATTAATAATATAAAATATTTTTTTTTTCTTTTACTTAAAATTGAAATAAAATATATTAAAAAATTTAAAATATTTCATTCAAAATTTATTTATTGAAATTTTTTTAAATCACTAAATTAGAACACTTTATTTTTCTCAGTGTAGCAAATCAAAATGGGTGTTTTTTTTTTAATTTTGTTCAAATTATGAGTTTTATTGAAAGCAAAATTAAAATTCTGTGGACGAAACAAAATTTTGTTCAGACCAAATTGAATGTGGATTTAATTCAACTTAATTCGATTTTCATCAGATCAGAGTAGATTTTGTACAGGTACATCAAAAATATCGGAAGTAAATAATTTCAACAAAGATCAATGATGAGATGTGCCACTATAAAATTAAAAAAGAGACTTTAAAATTAAAATTGAAAATAAATTAAAAACTAAAAGAAAAAAACTGTAAATTTTAAAGTTTTTAAAAGTAGGTTAACTTTTATACATCGTCACCTGAGAATCTATTTAGCTCGAACGATATTCTCTTTCTAATTCCGTTATCCGTTTTTTGATATGTCATATCAAATCTGAGATATTCAGCAACGAATTTGCTCAAAATCGTAAATTTGCTCCTATTTCAACACAAATGAAAATCTACTTCATCGTTTTTCTCGAAAACGACTCAATGGCGTATGAGCCAAATAAATTCTCAGGTGAAGACATGCTACTTGAATATTTTTCTAAAACTTCTTACATACGTAATAACATTAAATAGAAAGTATCTAGAAAGTATAGAAAGTAATCTAAATAAAACGATTACGAATGAAAAACTTGTCGTAAAATAATATTTTTTTTTACTTTTTTATTTAATTTTAATACTTTTCCCCTCGATTATTGATAACGTAAACAAATGAAATAATACCAGATATATTTTAAAACAGCCTAGTCGATAATGCACTGAATGATTTGTTTGTAAATTGTCGAATTAAATTAAGATTCTCTCCGACTGGAAATTTCGTCCAGGATTAAATTATTGTCTGATCAGGCATGTCGGACTTCAAATATGTTAATGATCAGGCTGCCACATTCGTGATCAGTAGGTGATTTCTGTAATTTTGTCGATCAAAGTTCATATTGTCGATTTGACGTCATAATGACGCAATAATGACGCAATTTTCATTTCGTATTGAATAATTTTGGTGACATTTGAACGATTTTGACGTCAGAGAAATCGACAATTTTCTCCCTTGATTTACAGAATCTAGCTGCAGTGTGCTTGATTTAAAACGTGGCGCTATTTTAAGTTGTTATTCGACCATTCCATGTCAAACCGGGCACGTTTGAGATTTACTATTTTTGATTTCGTCGAAACTTTGCAGTCATGTTCTGTCCAAAAATATTTTACACATGTTTCTTGTTTTATTATAAAAATCTGCGGTGTTTGTAGGGGTTCTGACAGCCTCCATTTGTTATTACATTTTTGTATTCTGTATATCCTGTCAAATGTTGGTGTGGATCGGTCGATCCTATTCCAAATTATAACCAAACATGTTTTTAGCGTAAATGAACAATTTTCCATATTGGACTTAGTATACATAATTGGAATTTTATAATTTCCTAAGTAGACTTATCAATTTTGTTTTTTTTTTAATATGGGAGGATAAATATCACTCATATACTTGAAGAAAAAACTTCTTCTTTTCATTTTAGTTTTTCGTGAAAATATTGAAAGTCATTTTTTCGGCCGGGAATATTCAAAAAAATATTTATGACATAATCCGAATGAATAAAAATGAAAAAGAATTAATTTGTAAGCGCGATTGAATTTTCTGGAATAAATCTTAATTAAATCTTAATATATTTTTTCAAAACCCCCGACTAATATTAACAAATGTCTACTCGGATATAAGAATTTTGAATTTATTGCTAAAATCCCAAAAATGACGGGATATATCGATGATTCTGCGGTCTTTACATTCGTACCATGAACTTTTTACGGCCAAACATATTTAACAATATTTACAATTTTTTTATTTAACTATACTCTGATAATCTAAATAAGTTGCACATTTTAAAAATAAAAATTTTTGAACATCTGCTCAAAACAATGTCAAAAAAACCGCGGTGCTGGGTTACTTATTTTCCACAACCATCATAAAATTGAATTATGCAAAGTAATAAAAGTGAAATCAAGCGATTGCTGCAATTTAAATGCATTTGTTTTTATTTAAAATAAGTTGCTGTTGATATTGTCAACTGACACTGAGTAGGAAGTCGTCGCGTAATGTTCGCTTTGCCAACAACAACGCCCTGGGAGCTGAACCCAAGCCCTAAATGCTTGCATCACGTGTCACTGTTTGGTGTTCGAATTCCATGGAATACGATGTAGGTTTCGTTGTTGTTGTTTTTATAGACCATATTTAGGGCACTGGCTCAATGCCACTCAACGGTGCGATTTGTGCTGGTTTCAGTCTTATTGTCAAGTTGTTGTTATTGTCAGAGACCTATTTAAGACGTTGCAATTTCTGGGAAACGGAAAACAAATAATTAATTGCAAATTTTACAACTTTATTAATGTAATAAAGTACAAGTTGTATGTAGTACAAGCAACAATAAGTCGAATAAAATTAAAAACGCCAGCAAATTGCAATGATAATTATTAATTTTAATTAAAATATTAGCCATATCGTTTAATCATTTAATACATTTAAAAAGCTGTTTAAATTCAATGACGCTCGAAAATGTGACTGGGAATAAAATGTTAACTTGACCCACGAACTGGCCTCTAGGAGGGTTGAACCCATATTACCTCTGCGACATAAGCCACCGCAACACAGTGCTACAGACAGACAGAAATTCAGTTGGATAGACGGACGTACAGCCATTCATAGAGATGGACAGACATCAAGACTTGAGCAGTGAGACATTGAAGCTTGCAGTACTGCATGATTTTTCATTCTAATGATAAATGAACTCAAATAATTGTATAGAATTTAATTATATTTTTTTTGAAATTTATATTATTTATTTGCTTAGAATTTACATAAATATTTGCTGAGATTTAATTTGATTTTTGTAGGCAAAGGCAAGCCTCTATTTTTGCCACATCGACAAATAAGGAAATTTGCACCATGTTGCCATTGTTTGTCGTACCACTTGAACAGAGGGGCCTGGCCGGGCCGCAGGTACCTGAGGCGTTTTGAGCTCTTTGTCTTGACCTACGTTGTTTTCCTTGAGTGCGTGTTTTATGTCAATATAAACAATTTTATTGAATTGTTTTGCCATAAACAATTTTCCAATTCGTAGTAAATCTGTCTGTTAATCATTGAAATTATTCAACGCAAGTTGCCACCTTGTCTTGGTCGTTCATTTGGTTTCGATTTCTGTCAATTTGCCAATTATATCGCATTTAATTTTAAACAATTGGCCGAAACCGGGTCAGTTGCGTTGTCACGTTTTTCTCTGGATCCTGTTCGTTGTCGGTCGTTTGTCATTTGCTAATCTTTGATATGTTATTTGCCAAAGTTTTGTCGATGTTTTGACAGTAAATAATGACATTTGATTCATCTGCCGCAATATGCCTGGCAGCTAATTATCCAACTGTCAGTCGCATGCTCTTTGATCATGATAATACTCAAGTTCTTCGCGGTATATGTCACACATGCGTGGATTTTAAAAATTTCTCAATTAGTCAGTGGTTTTATAATTTTGTGGGTTAATTCAAAAATAAAAAACGCATTATGCAAATAGTTTTTGATATTTATCGGAATGTCAATCCTGTGGGATTTGAGACTAGTTACACTAGACAACAAATTGAAGCCTTTTGTATTTACCCACGATCTTAGTATAATTTTCCGATGGACTTCAAGATTTTAATCACGATTCATACTCAGTTTTTTCAGATTGCCCTAAGTTTTTGAGTTATTACGTAACACAAATATGTGGCAATTCTCGTATATTTGGATCACATGTTTTCTGTATTTCATTGAGAATACTTTAGTTTCTATTTTTAAAATCTATATATGTTATGAAATATATAATAGGTACACCTTATAATTAATATTTTTTGTGTTTGACTGGTCATAACTTTGGTCAGATCAATATGAATTGCATATAGTTTATTTCAAAATATTAGAGTAATCCCAATGAAATACAGAAGAAATGTGATCGATAACTGAAATCTGTAAAAAGTTAAAGACCAAAATATGTAGAAAAACACGAGAACTTGTATTACGTAATAACTCAAAAACTCAATCTGAAACCAGTTGGGAAGGTTAGATCACATGGGAAATTTTAAGGTACAAGCCCACCCCTTCGTAGTTCACTCGGCTCTCAATAGAACCACGCATTACCGCGAGAATTTGTTCTTCAGTTGCACGATACGTTTTTGGAACAATCTCCCTGCGTCTGTTTTTCCCGACATTTTTGATGTTGGCAAGTTCAAAACAAACATTCACCGACACTACTCCATCTTTCCCCCCTCCATTTAACCTATAATCCGTTCTTACGATCAACACTGTGCATTGTATGAATAGGGGGCATCCCCTGAGCGTTGGTTAATTTGTAAAAAAAAAAAATCCGATTATAAATACCCTACACATATGTGTGGTTACCATTAAAAGTGGTATACAGGTCACCAATGTATACGAATCCTGAAAATAACTACAAACTTTCAATCGTTGAAGATTTTCCATTCATTTGATACCCATATTTAAAAATGGGTAGGTGTACCGAATTTCACTTTTTTTTTTTTGGAACCACAAGTCATTTCGCCGGAAACCATTATTTTCATGTATTTGAGCATGAGTTAATGTATATTTGACCAAAAAAAGTTTTCCTAAGCACGTATACAGTAAAATTGATCTGTAGATATAAATTTTATACGAGGTATTTGAACATAAGTGGTCGGTTCTCAGGTCACAATAGACCGATCATGCCAATTTTCTTGTTCAGACAGTTTAGATATATAATCTAAATCTTAAGTTTCATTGCTCTAGCTCTTCTATTTTTCTGTAATCGTGATTTCAACAGACAGACAGACGGACAGGCATACTGACAGACAGACAGACGCTAAATCGACTCAGGAGGTCATGCTGATCAAGAATATATATACTTTTCCATACCGGAGATGCTTCCTTATGGGTTGTACAAACGGCGTACCAAACTGAATATACCTTTCACTTTTAGTGTAGGGTATAAAAACTGAGTATGAGGTAGTGATTAAAATCTTAAGGTCCATCGTAAAACCATACTTAGATCGTGGATAATTGTTTTTGTTATGCTGTGTTATTATAGAAAAATGTATCAAAAATTTAGGGACTTTTGCAGCTCCTTTTTAAATAAAAAAAGTTTTCCAAAAAAACTGTATACGCAATCTTTCTTTTAATTGTCAAAACTAATTACAATATACCAACAAATACTTATATTCAGATATGTTTTTAAGATCTTTGAATCTAAACTCGAATTTTTGATTTTTTGGCCTATTTTTGTGTGATTTTTTAACATTTTTCGAATCTTGATAAATACGAAAATGGTTTATAATTATGCAGAGCATAGTTCAAAGTAACGATCAAAATTACTATCATTTTTTCATCAGTTATAATTTTTAAAATATGCCCTATCAACACCGTTTCCTTCAAAAATGGTTTAAATTATAATGCTTCTATATTTTACATATAAAATACCGAAAAATAGCAGTTTTTCCCGATATTTTTTTCAAAAACGATGCATAATAGCTGTGTTTTTTCCGGATCAAAGCAATTGTGAAAAAAAAACGATGTGACCAAATTGAAATAATACACAAACCTTACTTCTTAATATATGAAGGGTTTGTGTCTTTGGAATGACATTTAAAAATTTAAATATTTTAAATAAATTTAAAAAAAAGCGGCGATTGTCAAGGTTGAAAATGCCACGGTCATTTTACCAAGAGGTGGGAGTGATGGCTGGATGCACTGTTTCATTAAAAATGGTTCTTGCAGCACCACAAATGGTAGTTACGACTGCCAGACTAACACTAACACAAAAAATAAAAAACAGGCGCACATTTTTTTCTTGTGGACGCTGAGGATACCGCTGGTGCACCGTCAGCAGTGCTCCCAAGGTCCAATATAATTTAATATAATTTGTTTGAGCGGTTGGAGTTGTGGTTGTCGTCACCAAAGGAAATTCCAGCTAATATTTTTTGTTTATCAAAAATGTTGAAGTTTATTTTCTGTCAATTTTTGTCAGCAACATTCAGCAATCTTCGCCGTATACGTTTTAGTCAGTACACATTTTCAATCATTTTAGCCGGATAGCCAAACCAGAAAATTTATCTGCTTCAAATGTTGTTTTTGTTTTGCATATGAAATTTGTTCCAGCTCAAAATTAAATTATGAAAAAAACGAAGCTAATAAGAAAAAGCATACTTTAAATATGAAGTAATGATATTTTTAGAATACTTGCTATTCAAAACTCGAATTCAATACTTGAATATTTCTGCAACGAATTTGTATGAAAATTTATTTTGGTACATTTCATTAAATTTAGTAATTATTTTGTTTTATTAAAAACCACTTTTATATTCTAAAGAAATTTTTCGTTATGAGAAAATTTATAAATATCCAAAAACTGGTGAATATAAATATGGAGTAATCTCGAAAATCAATTATCTTAGATATAACATATAATATATATTTTTAATAAATCCATATAATTGTAATATTCTGTCATGATCCACTTTAAATTTTAAATACATTTATCATAGTCATCATCGGAATTGAACCCAAGTTTGAGGTCAACACTTGAGTTACAGATGCATTGTAATTGCAGCAAATATGTAAAACTGGTACATGCACTGATTTCGTTGTCATTCGTTTTTTCTACTCTTTGTACTTTTTACATGATTTGAAATTAATTTGATTTTGATGAGGAAAAATTGCTGCTAGTAAATTGCTCTAGAATTTGACCCATTTAATTCTTTTCGCATTTATTTACAAAATAAAAATTTTAATATTTCTCTGTTTAATTCTTGAATAATATTAAACATTTTTATTATACACGGTCAAAAATGTAGGTTAATTTTTTCAGCTTTGTAAGTTTGCATATTTATCCTAACCAAAACGAGTTGAATTTTTTAAATTTTAAAGTTGATTTTAAGTATATAAGAGTTTACATAAAAATTTTCAACTAAAAAGTTTAATAATTATAGGTGCATGTTGAACATAATAAACCTTTGAGTTACATTTATAAACTATTATGTTGAAAAATTGTACGTGAGTCCAAAACTAAACCGTATGGTTAGGATATTCAACCACATAGATTATTTTTCAACTGCATTAGTAAAAAATATCAACTATGAAGTTGAAAACTTATTCTTCAATTTTTAATAAAAAAAAAATGTATACTATTTTATAAATTCATACACGCTGCAAAAAAAGGGCTCTCCCAAACATAATTTTGCTGGCATTACATATATCTTTGGAGCTCTATGCAAACAAAAGTATTATTTCATTGTCAAACATTATTATCAGGGCTGACAATTATATGGATGAAAAACTAGGAAAATATGTATGGATTATGGACTAAAAAATGAGACAAATATGGATCAAAAAACTCAAAATATCGATCAAAAAATCTAAAAATATGTATCAAAAAGTTAATATATGGATATAAATTTTGTTTTAAATTTTCTCTCATGAAATTTTTCCTTGAACAAAATAAATAATACAGAAAACAAAAATATTTTTCAAACAAAATTGTTTTTCAAATGCTCGATTACAATTGTATCATATGTAAAAAATGTAATGTACCTAGGATTAAATTTTTGAAAAATTAATATAAAAACAGCAATTTTTGGAAAAATGCAACCCGATATGGTGTTTCTCACAGAGGATACAATGTAAATCGGGAATAAGGCTATAATCTGATGTTGATTGAATACTATTTTTCGTATGTAAACAAATGTCTTATACTGCACCATTTTGTTTCTGAGTTAATTATAAAAAAAAAACAAATGAACTCTTTTGTATATTGGGAATGAACTTTCTAAATCAAACAGGTCACTGTGACCTTGCTTTTGCATTACACCCAATCAAATTTGTTGCAAAACACAATCTATTGTCTCCTGTAGTGATATCCAGATATAGTTTCCTGCAGTAAGATTGTTTGATTTTATTCATTCCACTCCAAATTTGTTTGAAAAGTCAAAATTTTAGTGAAAATTTGTCGAAATTGAGTCATACGAGTCAGTTTTATCAAAAATATGGATTTATATAGAATAATTCAAATATATGTAATATTACCTAAAAATTCTTAAAATATGTATTTAAATATTGAATATGTAAATCCATATAAAAGCGAGCCCTGATTATTATAATAACTGCAAAACATATTTTTGTTTTCGTTCAAACATACTTATGTTCAGAATGAATAATTTTCGGCGTTCTTACAAACATATATGAGTTTGAATGTGAAAAACATTTTATTTACATGTAAACATATTTATGTTTACATTTAGATATAATTTAAAAAATGTAAATTTAGTGCTAATAACTTCTTTACTCAATATTTATTTTTCCCTTTTTTAAATTACATTTTTTTTATTTATATTATATAGTTATAAACTTAGACATTTATTTTTTTTTATTACACATCTTTTATATATACTCCATCTATTGTTCCTATTTTGAGTACAGTGAATAACGGATGAATTGGATATTTCACAAACAGCCACTATCTGGTATTAACAGTAATTGGCGGTACTTAAACAAATTCTTCCACCAAAAAGAACTTTTGAACTATATGAAAAGTATAAATGTGAGTGTTACTGAGTGCAAATAGTAGGCAGCGTTGTTATTTAATTCTGATATCGTAATGCCAAACATATATATAATCAAAATAATGCTATTATTTATATATTCGTTGTCACCCAGTAACAATCACGAATAACCAAATACATATAATTCAAAGAACCTATTATTGACGTTGGGTGTGTTAAATAGCGGAAATATCAAACATACATATATTAATATCTGATGAATAATTTATGTTTCTACAGAAACATTAATATAGTAAATTCATGTAAATCTGCGATCAAAGCAATTTATGTTTAAATATCGTATAATAATATTTCACTCTGAACAAAATAATTATAAAATTTAACTATAATATAATTAGATTTTACATCTATATAAAGGATTTTTATGCAGATCTATACAAGTTGTACCATGTCAGTTGTACCATGTAATTGGAAAACAAAAATATGACATCACAAAAGAATTACTGAAAATAAAACCTGCATGAAATTATCAGTTGGAATTTAAAATTTCAACTGATTTTATAATATTCAAAAATAATCTTTAAAAAATGTTTTAGGAATCGGACCCTTCTACAAAACACAGAAGGTAGTTAAAAAATACTTAGTTAAGAAGCTCTGGCGAATCTATTCTACCCGTTATCAATTGATGTATGTAAATTATATCGGAAATCTTTCTACGTTCTCCAAGTGACTTTAAATTTAGTAGTTTCAGACGATCTTCGTTTGAAAGAAAATGTAAGTTATCTACCAAATGTAAACCCTTGAGAGCGAAGCGTAAGAATTTTTTCTGTATTCCATGCGTCAATATGTGGTACATTGTAGAAAGGAGATTTCAAGTATTTTTATATTTAAATTAACCAATGTTTAAATAATTTACTTTATTCAATGGTAACGAAGAATATTTTCAAGTTTTACTTTGAATTTCAAATAAATACAGTATGTAGTAAAAATTATATCATATATAGTAATATTTTAATAATTAGTTTGAATTAAATAAATAAAAACAATGTTTTTTGAGAGACTAATATTTTCGAATTTTAACTAAAGGGGTTTTCAACAGGGACGCTACAAAAGTAGAGCGACAGGGACAGCAAACGACGCCATATTTCTTGCCGCTCTTTTGACATTTCTCTTCAGTAAGGTTTGCCATTTCATCATGGAAAGATATACGAATTCGAATTTCGGTAATAAATTTTAATAATTTCGACTCGTTGTAGGCTCGTATATCTTTTCATCATGAAATGGCAAACCTTACTGAAGAGAAATGTCAAAAGAGCGGCAAGAAATATGGCGTCGTTTCCTGTCCCTGTCGCTCTACTTTTGTAGCGTCCCTGTTGAAAAACCCTTGAAAAAAACTTTTGTAGCGCTCTTATTGAAAAACCCTTTAAATGCAAAATTTAGTAAAATTTAATGAGTATGCAGTTTTATTTTAACTTTTGCTTGATGTAAAATAAATATGTAGTAAAATTGAAAACAGGTGTAGTAATTTATCTACATATTTGATGACGTATAAATGAAGACAAAATATAGTTTTTTTATTACAAATTTATTTAAAATGTGCAGTAATGCAGTAAAATTATGTAGTTATTTTCCTTACAAAAATGTTTTCAAAACAGTTTTTTTTTTTAATTTCAGATTAATCGAATGTATTCAAATAAGAGCTATTTATAAATTTTTTCAATACCATATTTTTGGTTTCAATAATAAAGACAAAAATAGTAATATAAAAATAGACCAAAGATGCAAAATGTTTGTTTCAAATCTACTTCAGGATTGCTAAATATCAAGAAAAATCTACGAAATTCTACAAATAGCGAACTAAAATTTAAAATACTTAAAAAAATTACCTAACGATAATAAATGGCAAATGCATTAAAAATTGACATGTCATCAAAATCTGAGCCACATTTAATGTTCGCTTCTGTTTCTGTAATATATAAAAATGGTAAAATATAATGAATTTACATTAAATACATTGAGTCCTTGCTAATGTCGTGGGTCCTTGCCAAAATATGGACTATTACAAAAAATGCATGTGAACATTTTGTGCAAACTCGCTGATTTTGTGATTTTGCCACGTTTATTATTATAGGACGTAAACATTAAAACATAGTAATTATACTTTTAAAATTAATAATACTTAAATATATAAAGTAATGGTACTGAATTTTTCGAATACTATCAGAATAATTAGAAAACTTTTGAATTAATATGAAAAAAACTATTAATACATGAACCATAAAATCAATGGTCGTACCATTAAGTATTAATGGGTCATTTTCTTCTAAGTGTCGCGAAATGCCAGACTGTAGATTCATACTGACCTCATCAAATAATAATCAGCATATCGTCGTAGTAGAACGAAAAGTCACCAAATACATTTTCAAAATGCCAAATATTCATTTACAAAAATCTTTATATATCTGTCAATTTGTAATCTATGATCTCAATAATAATATATAATAAGAAAATGTAATTCTTAAAAATGCATCAATTAGTTTTTATAATATTAATCATTAAACTCGAAATTTAAGTTTTCTATTAAAATGTATTTCGTGACTTTTCGTTCTACAACTATGATATTCGATATATTTGCAAATAAATTTTTAAATTTATAAAAATATTAAATGATTTTTGAAAAGTTTTAAAACAAAAATTTTAATATATTAGGTATATATAACATTCAAATTTGAAACCTAGTAATAAATAGAATAAAATAAAAAAAAAGTTTGTCAGAAGTGGGATTTGAACCCACGCCTACAGAGTAGACTGCGACCTGAACGCAGCGCCTTAGACCACTCGGCCATCCTGACTCTTATGCGTTTACGTGCAAATATTGTTGAGCTTATGCTTTAGTGCTATTGGTTTAACATAGATAATGCGTTTATTCTTATCAACAATTAAAATGTTATCAATTAGGAAATTTCGCATGTTTACCATATTAATTTAACAAAAACAAACGGCTCAGGATGTAAACAAAAATACAACATTGAGCTACTCTGAGCGAAAAAAAGGAGTATTTTTTCAATCTTCAAAATAATATTTATATAACACAGATAAATAATATTTATGTATATAACACAGATTTTAAACTTCTATTAAAGCCAGCTAAATTTAAATTTTTAATTATTTTTATGCGCACAAAACCTAATAAATCTTGTTTTCGTTGGACCCTAATAAAAAGTTCTCGACTTTTACGCGAGTTGCTTTTAAGCCGCTTAAATCTATGGCTTTAAAGTTCTAACTTTATAGTGTTTGCTTTTTATGGCCCCACATTAAAAATAAAATAAAATAAAATAAAATAAAACAAAATCGTCGCGCAATTCAAGTAGCAGTCAGTCGGACTGTCTGCCTGTCAAACTGATAATAAATTTCAACCTCGGCTTTTGCAAACATTCTAATCGCCAACAGAGCCAACATTCGAGCATTATATAAACACTAAAAACTGTTTGAAACAATAAATAAAACGTACGTGAAGACACGTCTTCCAGATATTTTGACACCTCCTTAAAGTTGGCAAAAATGCAGAGTCAAACAAAACTGAATTTTTAAAAAGTTTTGCTTGAAGAATCGAAAAATTTCAAAATTTTTACTATATAAACATTTATAGTAGCACATTTTCAACTCAATAATTATGGAAAAACACAACAATTACCTCTTTAAATTACGTTGGAATATTACGAAATTGTTTTCCGCTTCAATTTTATTTTCATAATGAAATATAAATTTAAACACATAAAATCAAGTGACTGCATTTTCAGTTATTTCCACAGATGTTTTTCGTTCGAATTAGTGAAGAAAATTGCTCACCGCATTCTTCATATTTCCCACACTATTGGGGGGGTACCACGAAAAACCGCATAATGTTTATTGTTGTTGTAAAAATAAAATTAAAAACTATATTTTTGTAAAATTCCTCATATTTCAAATCATTGTTGATAAATATTGTTAAAATTTATTCCAAAGCTAAAATGATTTTCGTACCAGGTGAGAACGAGTGGGCCGGTCAAAAATTATATAATTTTTCAAAAACTAAATAATCTTATAAATTTTTGTTTACTAAAATTTCTAACGCCTAAAGGTATACTAATTTAATTCATTTACATCTCTATGTCCTATGACAATATAAAAATGTTCGATGTAACTGTATCAAGGGCCTGCTCCGACAAAAGAAATGTTAATTTTGTGAAACAGTTGTAAAAAACTGCACATTATAAGTTAAGGCCGATTCTGGTTAAAATTCCCAATAGATGAATCTAGTTAAATGAATTTAAAGCACCGTTAAAAGTGACAAAAAGTATTCCCTCATAACCAAAAAATAAATATACACCGAGGGAAATAATAATACACACTGCAAAAAAAAGTGCTCTCCCAAATATAATTTTCAGGCATTACATATATCTTTGGAGCTTTATGCAAACAAAAGTACTATTGCATTGCCAAACATTATTATAATAAGAGCCAACATATTTTTGCTTTCGTTCAAACATATTTATGTTCAGAATGAAAAATTTTCGGCGTTTTTGCAAACATATTGTTACGAAAATTCAGTCTACGGAAAACTGTTCTATAAGTTCGTATCTCTGGATTGAGTACAAAATAGAAACACTCTTATGTTTGGTTTAAATTATAACAATTAACATTATTAATTCACTTTAATAAGCAATTTATTAATACCAAATTCTAACAACTGCTGTATGTCCACTATTTAACATGACATTGATCACACACGAGATGCACTCGACCACTTTCCAATCACTACTGAAGTGCTGTGCCTCAGATGCGGCGTCCTTATATACTGCATGCTTCAGTTCGACATGTTTCGACAAGCTTCGACATGTTGCGAGAACCTTCTACTCGTTTCGTAATGACGCATTAGAGTGGTTAAAAAAACGACTTTTTCGAAGTTTAAGCATGTTAAAAAAGTAATTCACAAAAAATTTTGGCCAAATCGAAAAGCGTTGAGAGGTCGCGCATCGCGATTTTTTGTTTTTAGCCCATTTAAATCGTTAGTAGGTAGGTCTGATAAAAGTTGAATAACTTTTTGGTTGAATTTTGATCAAATTTTGGAATCTTGAACATAATTCACTACAGATTACAATGGAATTATCAAAATTTCGATCCGACCATAAATAATTTAACGCCGATTTTTACATATATTTTTCTTAGATAGTTCACACCCATTTTCGCCATATTGCTACATATTTAAAATTTGTCGATAACTTCTCTTAAATATCCAATAAACATAATTAACATAAAAAGAAATTGAACACGTGGCATACTTAATTGTAATTCAATTTTTATGCCATGAAATGTACGTTTTGGTAGTTATTTGCGTACTATAAAAATATATTTTGGTATTATATGATACATTAAGTCGAATACATGTAAAAATAATTAAAATATAAATTTATTATACCCTACACTAAGAGTGAAAGGGTATATTCAGTTTGGTACGCCGTTTGTAACACCCTGAAAAAAGCATCTCCGGTACGGAATATTATATATTCTTGATCAGCATGACCTCCTGAGTCGATTTAGCGATGTCCGTCTGTCCGTCTGTCTGTCCGTCTGTCTGTCCGTCTGTCTGTCCGTCTGTCTGTCCGTCTGTATGTCCGTCTGTATGTCCGTCTGTATGTCCGTCTGTCTGTCCGTCTGTCTGTCCGTCTGTCTGTCTGTTGAAATCCCTACTACTTTTAAAATTGAAGAGCTAGATAAATGAAACTTATAACTGAGATTACTAATATACCTACGCTGTATGTGCGAAAAAATGGGCGAGATCGGTCGATTGTGACCTATGATCCGACTTATGTTCAAATACCTCATATAAAATGTACATATAAATATCAATTTTTATGTATACGTGCTTAGGTAAACTTTTTTGGTCAAATATATATTGACATCATGCTCAAATACATGATAATAATGTTTTCCGGCGAAAAGTCTTGTGGTTCACAAAAAAAAAATCGAAATTCGGTACACCTACCCATTTGTAAATATGGGTATCAAATGAATGCAAATTCTTCAGCGATTGAATGTTTGTAGTTATTTTCAGGATTCCTATACCCTGGTGACCTATATATCACTTTGAATGGTAACCACAAATATGTGTAGGGTATTTATAGTCGGCTTAGACCGACTATAATTTTGATAATCCTAACTATCATAATTACACCTACTTTAAAATTTCCCATGTGAACTAACCTTCCCAACTGGTTTTTTTTTATTAACGATTTTACTGCTAAGTATTTCGATAAGCATGGGAAGATTATAAGTAATAAATAGTTTTATATTTACAGGGTGGTGCGCTTCAGGATGCAAATATTTTGTGCACTGATTCCTTGGTTCTTTTCATGAAAAAAAATGTTACAAAGATGGTGTGTATCTGGAACAGGGTGTTTTCAAAACTGATTGTATAAAAGTAGATTTCAACTACTATTTAATTTTTTTTATTTATGTTTACATTTAATTTTAATGTAAAAATAGTAATTTTTGTGCTAATATCTTCTTTCCACAATATTCGTTTTTTTATTTCCATCTATTGTTCCTATTTTGAGTTCAGTGAATTACGGATGAATTGGATATTTCACAAACAGCCACTTTCTGTTATTAACAGTAATTGACGGTACTTAAAGAAATTCTTCCACCAAAAAGAACTTTTGAACTATATGAAAAGTATTAATGTGAGTGTTACTGTGTGCAGCGTTGTTATTTAATTGTGATATCATAATGCCAAGCATATATCGTCAGTATCATGCCGAAGGGGCGAATGAGCAATTTTTGACATTTGCGTTTTTTTACATTTTTGAATGTAGTTTTTCCTCAAGTATACTGTGCTAAAATCGCGTGTCGTTTTGTTGGATATATCTAGCCACAAAAGTCAAAACCCAAAGGGCGAATTTGAAAAATTGAAAATCTTGTCATGCCAAAAGGGCGAATCTTTCCTTTTTCGCCATAACTATTTATTGGTACGAGTTAAAATAGCAGTGTGAAGGCATTTACTGTTTGTTTTCAAAGCACCTATCGATCTGCATCATTAATTAAAAATATTTTGTCAAACATTAATTTGCCATTTGTTATTTGCAGGAAAAAATGTTTGGCAAAATATTTTTAAATAATGATGCAGTTCGATAGATGCTTTAAAAACAAACAATAAATGCCTTCACACTACTATTTTTTCTCGTACAAATGGCAAATTAATGTTTGGCAAAATATTTTTAAATAATGATGCCAATAGATAGGTGCTTTAAAAACAAACAATTAATTCCTGTACATCACTATTTTATTTTGAGCTAATAAAAAGTTATAGCATAAAAAACAAAAATATTTGCGTTTTGGTCAGGTATAGCCTCACAAAATTCGTATTTATAATTCAGTAAATTGTCCGAATCCAAAGATATTTTATATACGTTATAATAATTCATGAATAAACCAAATTGAAAAAAAACTAAATTTTTCTAATTTTTAAAGCACTTCAAACTTTAAAATTTGATTTCCCAACATTTTTAAAAATGCACATTCGCCCCTTTGGTATGACAGTGATGATATATAATCAAAATAATGCTTTTATTTTTAAATTCGTTGTCACTCAGTAACAATCACGAATAACCAAATACATATAATTCAAACAAACTATTATTGACGTTGGGTGTGTTAAATAGTTCTCTTAACTAAATCGAGTGTCGAATTGGACCTACATGGTAGGTAGATATCGAAACGTTTTGTCGGAGTTTTCTCGGTACGATAAATTTTTCGAAATCGGATCGATATCGAAGCAATAATTAATCAAAGTTCGAGATTGCTCGAAAAACATTGCGATATCTCCGAGACATGTCATACCGGATAGCGAAAAACCATAAGTAATTCACATTTATAATTTATATTTGATTTGTATTATTAAAATTGGTTTAGGCAATTTGTCAGGTGAGCTGTAAAATCAATTCAAACAAAATCATTTAATTCCATTTAAACTGATTTATTAAATGAATGAGAAAAATTAAATTCCTACACAATTTGTATATGGAGAATGCCAACGTTAACAACGAAAAATCGATTTGAATGTTCGATAATTGATGACCAAAATGATTGATTGATTTAATATTGTGGTGGGGGTTCATTGACTGTCTCGAAATTCTATTTAAAAATTTAAGCATAAAACTGTCACGTTCACTTTTTTGCATATGGTTGGCTTATTTCTTGTGATATCTTCAAGATCTTTAGGATTTTTAGATTAAGACATGTTATATGTTTTTAACAATTGTCCGATTTTTGCCTGAAACGAAATTCGTTTATTCTAATTAATATGGAAGATTTGAAAATAAAATTTAATGATTTCTTTGTTTTGGTGAAAACGGGTTTTAACGTTTTACTATTCAAAACAAAAACTTGAAATTATTGTTCGGCATTTTTGTTGCTGCTGTTGTTGTTGTTGTGTCTTGCCAAACTGTAAGTTAATGGTTTAAAGGAAATACCAAAAAAAAAAAAAACAAATTTAAAATACAAATAAATTTCACAAAGAATAAATAATTTATGTAGCGTTCATACGAGTTTCTTTTCAATTACGCGAAACAGCGCATAATAAAAACGTCATTAAATTGAACGTGACGAGTAAAAAATGGCGTCGCTTCTTCCTCTTCTTCTTCTTCTTATTCCGCGGCTAATTCGATTAATTGACTGACATGATTACAATAAAAATGTTTTAATTCGTTTAATGATTGGTTTTAAGTGTTTTTTCGACAATAAATTTGCAATTAATTTTATTTTCAAGTCGAAAATTTTAAATGCGTTTTATTTTCTATTTTTGTAAATCAATTTGGCGATTTTTGTTGTTTTAATCAATACCATTAAATACATTTGTTGCTGACACCTCCGCCTTTGTGGGGGCGTTGTTGCGCATCACAAATCATACAACAACTTTGCATGGAAAAACAGCTTTGGGTTCTGTTGTGGTTCCTGTTGTGTTCTAGATAGTACGATATCTATATCAGTGGGTGATTTTCAAAACCACTACAACCAACAGTATTTTCTCCATGTATCTGCGTTCATTGAACAGCGATCAAAGTCGGAAATTTGTTTGTTTTGATTTTAGTTTTATTTTCAATTTTGCAAAAAATACACCTGCCGATCGATGGCCATTGAATGGTCAGTAGAAATATTATTTGCTTGGTTATTTAAAACAATTAAATTTGCTAGTGTTGCGAAATGCTTAGACTTATTGCGGTAATCACATTATGGTTTCAAATACCCAATTCTCAAGTGAGTACTTTTTATTTTAATAGATAAAAATTGCTTCTTTTAGATATATTTAATTATTAATTTTCAATTGAAACCTTTTTTAATTCGAGTTTAATATTGCTATATTACATATCGATACCTTGCAGGCAGAACATCGTAACCAACATTTTGGGAATTTTTGTTTTATTGCAGTTTTGGAAACCTCTTTATGAGTAGAATGTGCGTGCATAATCATATTTTTCAATTTCGCGGTCCAAAATTAAAATAAAACCAAATAACACATTTCATCGTATAAATAATTTTAATATTTCTTTTAGTGTACTTTAAGTATTTTTAACTCCTTTTGTGGTAATGGTAGAAAATCGAAAAATATGATTATTTGTAGATAATATGTCCACCTTTAAAGCAAAAATATAAAATTTAAATTTATAATGTACTTCCAATGCATTTTCCATCAAAGTAAAATACTGACCACTGGCTAGTCTGAATTTTTATTAAACATGTGCCAAAATGTACCTATACGTGTTATTTCTCTGTTGCCGTTTACCGAAATTCGGAATACCAAGACGTTTTACCTAAGCATCGTAAGTAGAATAATTGAAACCAGTTGGGAAGGTTAGATCACATGGGAAATTTTAAAGTAGGTGTTATTATGATAGTTAGGATTATCAAAATTATAGTCGGTCTAAGCCGACTATAAATACCCTACACATATGTGGTTTAAAAGTGGTATATAGGTCACCAGGATAAACGAATCTCGAAAATAACTACAAACTTTCAATCGCTGAAGCATTTCCATTCATTTAATACCCATATTTACAAATGGGTAGATGTACCGAATATCGATTTTTTTTGTTGAACGCCGGAAACCATTATTTTCATGTATTTGAGCATGAGTCAAGATATATTTTACCAAAAAAAGTTGACCTAAGTACGTATACAGTAAAATTGATCTGTTGATATACATTTTATATGAGGTATTTGAACATAAGTGGTCGGTTCTCAGGTCACAATAGACCGATCATGCCAGCTCTTCTACTTTTTCTGTAATCGTGATTTCAACAGACACACAGAGGGACAAACAGACGGACAGACAGACAGACGGACAGACAAACGGACATCGCTAAATCGACTCAGGAGGTCATCCTGATCAAGAATATATATACTTTTCCATACCGGAGATGCTTCCTTCTGGGTGTTACAAACGGCGTACCAAACTGAATATACCCTTTCACTCTTAGTGTAGGGTATACAAATTTTCGAAATAAATTGGGACAGGAAAAACATCGTAACTAAATTTTTCTTCAAATATTTCTCAATGTAATGGAAAATTTGGAAATTGGACCACACTATTATTATTGTCAGCTCATTTAAAGGCTAATTTACCATAACGTTTTTCGCCTCTTATGAAATTTGCTTTTTGTTGATTACGATCTTTTGCCTATCGATATTATACGAAACACATTTAAAATCTTATAATTGTTCGAATATTCTTATTTTTTTTCTATGGAAACAATTACATAATTTCAATTTCTAAACAAAATTTAATACATTTGTATTAAAATCAGTACATTTTGTATTCATTTATGGTTCCTAAAATATATAGATATATTACTGCATCCGCATTTTTTTTTACTACATTGTGTATTTATTGGGTCAGAATTAGCGGTAACAAAAGGGTAAAATAGATTTTTTAAAAATGATTTTATACACCTATTAACGTGCATCAAATATATACCATAACAAAAAAAAAAACAAACCGATATCTTTAGTAGTTGAGAAGATATTACAAATCAAAATTAATTTTTCGTTAAAATTTGACCTAAAAAACTTTTAGTAAACCATAAATAAGTTTAATTCATCAATTACAACTTTAAGCTTTGAAAAAAGTAGATTTCTTTGGCTACACCGAGAAAATAAAACTTTAAAACACTTTAAACTCCGGAGCAAAACACTTTATAATTAAAAGTGTACATTAGACTGAAAATGACTTTGTATGAAAAAAAAATCATCGAGTTTGATTTTGAAGGTCACCCCTTAGAAATGCTCTATTGAATGAGAAAATCGATATGGAGAGTTTTCAGCGAAATCCGAATATGGGAAATGAACCCGCCGGGACCTCAAAGTAGGCGATTTCCTACCTAAATCAACAATTTAAAAATTGAATTTCAATGATGTCTCTTCAACGCTATAAACTAAAAAAGTGTGTATGTTATCTGTTGGAAAATTTTATTAGCTTTTCAAGAATCTATAAATTTTCGTTTAACTACTTTCGGTTCTAAAAATGATAACAACATATAATATAACCACAGTAATATTAGTGAACTGCATTAAATATTTTTGAAGACTACATAATTTTAGAGTATATAATTTTTACAAAAATTTATATATATGAGACAAGTTTTGACCTACCGCGTAAAATTAAAACGGGTAAGAAATTGGCTTTAAATAATGGAAATTTATAAAAATATCAGTATTAAATATATAAAATATGGTACCCGAAATAATACCAACACTAACATCAAAATAATGTGGGATGACTTGTTTAGATTAAGTTGTACTAATTTAAAAAATGAATATGTATAAAAAATTGCTTGCTTTTTATCAAAAAAAAAAAAACATTAATCTACAAATTGCGTAGTAAATAAAAAAATAATTTTCAAAATTGCAACATAAAATTAATTTTGTGCTAACTTTGAAAGGAAACAATTTTCATAATTTCCACATAGAGCAATTGTGGTAATTTTAAAGGTTTATTAAAAAATTTGATACACATACGGATGTACTAAACATTGAACAAAACCATGACAAACCAAATAAAACAGATGTTCATGTTATTAACAAAAATATCAAAATTAAAATAATTAAATTTGAAGTAAAAAAACCAATATTTTGTATACATTTTATAAATATTTCTTGGCAAATACTATGGGGCGTTCACAGCAACAAATCAAAATCAAAATTAATTGCAGAAAAAAATTTGAAATCAAAAAGACCGAAACTCACAACAAAAGTAGTGAAAAACATTTCAACAAAGACAACGAAAAAAACCTAATGACTGAGTATAATAGATATATTAATAATAATAAAAAAATGAATTTAGTTAAAAAAAAAAACACAAAACAAAAATGCATACGAAATGAGGGCAGCCACATTTTACGCATAGCGCACAACAAAGCAACAAAAAAACACGTGACGACAACTTTGCCATAAGGTTACCTGGCGTTAGAAGGTGACAACAGTACAGGCAAAAATACACTCAAAATAAAACGTGAATAAAAACAACACAAACCTAATTTATATTAATAGCAAAGTTTAATGAACGCACCAAGCAGTGTGAACAGAAACAGCAACAAAAACATAATAAATAAGAAATAGGCAAAAGAGGAGATATTTTAAAAAATAATTTCAATGGTCATGACGTAAAATATTGGGCGCATACGGCGCTCTGCGGAAAAGGTTCAAAGATTTGAAAATAGGACTGGTATAAAATTCAAAAACAAATAATGAATAATGTTGTAATAAATTATAGGATCTAAAAAATATATCTTATTAGATAATATGTAGATATATCTAGACAACTGTGGAGAAGGTATTGTAGTTTGCATCATAAACAAAAAGTAATTAATGTGTAGTATTTATTATAAGAGACATTTTTTCAAGTAGTTCTTCCCTAGTAGAAATGTTGGTAGGGCCATGGTCATGAAGTGATTATGTCATTATTTGAGATGATCGGGATATGACGAGGCCCATAATGTCCTTGTAACGCAGTGTCCTGACCATGCATTGACCTCAGGCCATGATCATGTACTGATCGGGCAGTTCCCCCTTTTAATATTTACCCGACAACTGCGTTGTCTGAGCCCGAGCATAATAGGGTTTCTCTCATTAATCTCGATCATTGATTGATGCTAATTTCGTTATGAGGAACAAATAATGTAGCTATGATCGGGAACATTGACTGTTTAGATAATGTAAACCCTGCTATGGTAAGCATGATAAGGGCATGCAAAGGCAATGATCATATTTTCTCTATTAGGGCTTACCCATCGAAAACTCGATCATTTCCCGATGGCGCATTGGGTAAATTTCTACTAGGGTTATTTATTAAATAAAAAAGCAATATATTTAATTTATTTTTATGTTATTTGCATTTCTAAATATATACACGTTCATAACTTTTTTGTTATAAAGTTTTATATATTTCATTGACAACATATTTTAATTTGTATAAAAAAAAATAGATGTGACCAATGTTAAGATTTTTATTGATTATTTTTGAACTATTTTAATTACGCAAAAAGAAAAAAGTTAATGTGACAGAGAACGATATAAATAAAATGTCAGATTTGAATAGAATAGAAATATAGACCTCGCCTTTTTTCCAATCCCGCCCACATTGAACTTGGTGCTTAGAATTAAGGTTAATTTTTAACCTATACAATTTGTTTTGGTTTAAAAACGATTTTGGTTGATTTTTATTTATCTTGTATAGTTGAAAAATTTATGTATTTCAACTTTCAACTTTAAATTAAATTTCTTAACTTTAATATATATTTTCTATACTTAACTGGTCCATTTGCATTTAAATGTTCAACCTTTGGGTTTAACTCTTAAATGCCCACAGGTTCCGCCAGGAACAAACGGATGAAAATTAAAACTTTGTTAAACGAATTTTATTTAATGTTCCCGCTTCGACTTTTAAAATGTTTATTGATCCAAGCGCTACCGTTTGCGCCGATTCCCGTTTGAAACAAACTTCATTTGCCGGATGTATGTCGAGTAAGGGCAACCAACCTCAAGAAAATTAACTTTTGTAAAATCGCGTACATTCAAAAAATATTATAGTAGTATCTAGAGTTTTGTGAGTTTTTGAAATAAATGTAATTTTTTATTTCAGTGGATTTTTTCGAATTTTTAGTTAGTTCTTTGCGGAACCATCAGGCACCGGGAGTTCAAAATTGAGCATATGTGAAATTCTACAGAAACTTTTTTTATGTTTTTTTTAAGTCTGTTTTTTACAAACAACAGAATTCTCGATTTTCGAATACAGTGCTTGGAAATTAATGGTGTGAATATCAATAATGGCCGGAGTGAATCCATAAAAAAAAGAACTGTTTCATCAAAACAAACCATAAATAGTCATAATTTTAAATTTTTTTTGCATTTTCCACGATTTTTATACCCTACACCTATGAGGTACAGGGTATATTAACTTTGTGCATATATTGTAACGCCCCTTAGGAGGCGTGTCCGGTATGGAAAAGTATATATATTCTTGATCCGCATCACTACCCGAGTCCGTTTAGCCATACTGATCAGAATGCGATGAAATTTCGTCTCAATATATTTTAGCCAAAAGTAGGCACTGAGTTTGAAAATGAGCCAAATCAGTCAACGGACACGCCCACCTCCCATACAAGTCACTTTTATATAACTCTTTCGGAACTAATAACTCGAAAGTTATTCAAGGTATAGTTATAAAATTTAAAACGTATTGTTAGAATTCACCTTAAAATATGTGGTCCAAAAATGGGGGTGATCCGCCCATTTTTTTTTCATTCTTTCCCGGATTTTCATAGTGGAAATTTGATCCGTAAATTATTAAAATCAAATCTATGAAATATTAGCCTTTCAAAATTTTATATATAGACGTGGTCCGCCCAATTATATTTTTCAAATTTTTTTTTTAGTTTTTTTAAACTTTTACATACATTTTTTAATTTATGGGGATATAAGACGTAAATTTCTGATTTATGAATAATATTCTGAGGGTGGGGAGGTTCAGCATAATTAAAAACTTTAAAATTAAGGTATGGAATTAAATATCCCACATTAATATCCCCACCAAAGGTGTAGGGTATTCCATAGTCGGGCCCGACCGACTATAAAAATCCGCCCCATGTGACCGAACTTACCCATGTGACCTAACTTTCCCAACTCGTTGATACTAAAATACACTTTTTCAATTTCGAAGTCCGGATGCCCAGTGGTTCCGCAAGGAGCCAACGAGGTATTTTTGATCTTGTTAAAGTCAGTAGCACCTATGAGAAAAGTCGTAGAACAAACGTTGTTCAGAATCGCGGGTTCTATAACATACATTTTTTTCAGCCCAAATAAAAAGTCAGACTTTTAAGGGTTATATTATGTACTTTCCAAGTTGAAAACTATAAATTAACCATCTTGGTTGATTTTTATTTACCTGAATGGTTGAAAAATTTATGAATTTTTAATATTCAACCTTTTGGTCAAAATTATGGTACATTAAATTTGAAAACTTAAAATTTTTAAAGATCTTGTTGATTTTTATTTACCTGGATGGTTGAAAAATGTATGCATTGCTAAATTTCAACTTTCAAGATGAATTTCTTAACTTTTATAAATATATTTTATACTTTACAGGACTATAAATTTAATCTTTGAAGTTAAAAATCCATTTATATTTAAATGTTCAACCTTTTGGTTTAAATTATTATTTAAGTTGTAATTTATAAACAATCTTCCATCGAAAAGGACGTTTCGAATTATAAAGCGAGCATTCTAGTTGAACATTTTTATGTAAATCCTTATATACTTAAAATCCACTTTAAAAGTTTAAAAATTCAACTCGTTTTGGAAATAATAAATATGCAAACGTACAAAGTTAATAAAATAAACCTACATTTTTGACCGTGTAAGCACAAATTCGTGGTTTTGACCTCATATGTAATTTACGCTTCGGTGTAACCCTCTTATGAATGCTACTCATATGTTTTAGTACCCGATTAAACCTCATATGCATCATAGACAAATATTTATTTTTCAAAGATAAGACATTTTCAAGTTTATTTATTGATTAGCAACGGGAATTTTATTAAATTCAACATTGATAATAACATTTTGTAATATTTATAGTGTTTCTTCAGTTATTAGTTTTTACATATTGCATATTTTATTCCTTTAAGTCGTGTTTTTTCTGTGTACATGTTTCAAATATTTTTGATGTTGACTCCAAACGAAGCGTTACAGTCACTGCTACTGACTGTTGGTGATACTTCTGAATATCCGTTAAAAATACTTGTTTTTTTTTACAAGTTAACCAACGCTCAGGGGATGCACCTATTCATGCAATGCATAGTGTCGTAATTAAGGATTATATGTAAGAGGAGGGAGGAAAGATAGAGTAGTGTCGGTGAATGTTTGTTTTGAACTTGCCAATATCAAAAATGTCGGGAAAAACAGACGCAGGGAGATTGTTCCACAAACGTATCGTGCGACTGAAGAACGAATTCTCTCGGTAATGCGTGGTTCTATTGAGAGCAGAGTGAACTACGAAGGGGTGGGTTGGTTCGATGCCCGAGTAGAACGAGAGGACACACGACCTGGTGGAATCAGGCCATGTATTTCCCTCGAACACTTACCATTGTAATACCTATAAAACAGGCTTACACATCCTACGGTCCTTCGGTGCTCAAGAGAACCAATAAAGGATGAAATATTTTCATCCCCAATTAAATATATTGCACGTTGTTGGATTCGATCCAGGAACTCCAAAGAAGATTTTGAAGCCCCTGCCCATATGTGCGAATTGTATTCCATCTTAGGCAGACTATAGGTGGTGTAGACAGTGCGCAAGTCAGCAGGAGTGAAGTATGTATGTCTTACACCGTTTTAAAAAATCGAGGCACTTGGCCGCCTCTTTCGACACGTCAAATATATGATCATTCCAACGGAGATCACATTGAATTGATATTCCCAGAACGTCAAGAGCTGCTGACTCTGCAATATCCACAGCACCCATATTAAGGGGAGATAGGGTTGAATCCATTCTTTTGTGAGATAATAGACAACTTTGGGTCTTGCGTGCATTAAAATCAACTCTATTTGCAAGACCGCACTCGGAGATTGTTTTAATGTCATTATTGAGTGTGTCATTCATAGTGCGTCTTTTACTCTCAATCTCGGAAGAGGTTGGGCGCTTTTTGAACGAGTATGAATGACAAATGTTGCTATCATCTGCAAAGGAATGGATTGGGTTCTGGGTCAATGACAGAAGGTCATTGATAAATACCAGAAATAGGGACGGGGATAGGACGGAACCCTGCGGAACTCCAGAATTGATGAAATGTTGTTCCGAAAGAACACCATCCATCACAACTGGTATTGAACGACCCTGGAGAAAACTCCATATCCATCGAGTAAAAGATTCACCGACACCATATGCAATTAGTTTTGAAACGAGGGCTTTATGCCACACTCGATCAAAAGCCTTGGAAATATCAAGAGCAACAGCCTTGCTCTCCCCGAAAAGGTGAACACAATTATTCCACTTTTCGGAGAGGACCGCCATCAAGTCACCTGTGGATCTGGTCCAACGGAAACCGTATTGTCGGTTAATTACGCTCTCCATTACCTTGGAGAGTGCAGAGCATATTGCAATGGGTCGGTAATTGGCAGGGTTCGTGGCCTCGCCCTTTTTCGGAACTGGCTGGACATTGGCAACCTTCCAACAAGATGGAAAAACTCCTGTCGTGTAGGAGATGTTTAAAAGGTTACGCAACGGACAAACCAGCGTTGACGCGCACTTCTTCAACACATGGGCAGATATGCCATCTGGCCCAGAGGCTTTGTTAATGTTGAGGTTTGCTAAAACCTTTTTAACTGCCCGTGTTCGAAAATGTATCTCCGGCATTGCAGAAGAAACAAAATCGACGAAAGGCAGTGGTTGATTACTATCTGGGAGCGTTGAATTATTTGCAAATAATTCTGCCAAGAGATTAGCTTTATCAACCGGGTCAGTGAAGGTCTGGCCATTCATACTAAGAGTTGGAGTTGACGATGTCGAAAAGAACAGTCTGTTATTTAAAAGTAATAGTCTGTACTCAAACCTCAGTATCAATCACGTTTAAGTATTTCAATAACAGGGTGTTATTTCTAGTCTTGAAAAAAGGCTGTTCTTTTCATTCGAATAATAACTACAGTGATGGGTACTTGCCTGAAATTGCGAATATTCACAACAAAGACATCAAAGTATCAATCACTGCTACTGGAGTATTTTGGTAACAGGCTGTTACCGTTACTATTGAGTAATGGTAAAAAAAATAGCTGTTACCAAAATAACGACACAAGCCTACCCATTACCATCGGTGTTATAATGAACAAATAAATTGAGTTTTATCATAATCTATCATATCTAGATTTGTTTTATAATATTGTGTCGTTATGGATAACGAAAAAACATTTTGTGTTTGGAATTAAAAAAAAATAGAAATTGTTTTATTTCGTAACAAGGTAACGTGCCGATTGTATAAAGGGGGGGGGGGGGGCTTTCCCTTGGTCATTACTTCTACGCCTTTTCACACTTGATTCATTGTCATTATTTTGAGTTTTTTCATTGTTAATAACAATGCATTTGTTTCATATTCAGTTACACACTTAATATAACCAAAAACAGCTAACTGTAAAAAAAATACTTGTTGTCAGATAAAAAATAAAAGTAATAATAACCGATTGCATTTAAACAAAAACAATTATAAAAACAAATATAAAACATGTCGATAAAAATGATTGTTTGTTTACACTTGCTGCTGCTGCTGTGCCTCCGTACGTATGTCTGTCCGTCCGTCCGTCCGTCCATTCAGCTGTTTGTCTGTCTACCACTCAGTATAGCCATCGGCGACCCGTCTTTCCGTCTGTCTATCGCTCTATCTATCAGTCCAACGTTGCTATCCACTAATTCCAAGTACTCGCGGGAATGCAGCGTCGTAATTAGCTGCACATGCACTGAACACACAACGCAAAAGCTTAGTAAAGCTGTCTAATTTAAAGAGTTTTGTTGTTGTGACCGTCTTTTTAATTCGCGAGATGGAATTTCGGTGTGTGTGTTTATTTTTCAGTGGGAAAATGCAATTTAATTAAAATAATTAACTAAAAACATGTGGGATTGGCTGCTGTTTTAAACGAATTACTGTGTGTTAAAAGAGATAATTTCTAATATTTAAATTAATTTTAATATTTGTAAACAATACGCTGGTAAATACGATGAAAGCACCGATATTGAAAATAAGAAAATAATATTTTGAAAATAAATAGAAAATGTATAGGATATTTCCAAATAGGTTTGTGTCGATATTTTGGTATCAGTTATTTTTTCAGCGTTACTCAAAAGTAACGGTAACAGACTGTTACAAAAATACTCTAGTAGCAGTGATTGCTACTTTGATATCTTTGTAGTGAATATTCGCAATAACAGACAAATCCAATCACAGTAGTTATTATTCGAATGAAAAAGAACAGTCTGTTATTGAAATACTTAAATAACAGGCAAACCTGTGATTGCTCCTGAGGTTTGAGTACAGGCTATTATTTTACTTTTGAATACTTTGATGACATATTATGAAAACTTGACATTTCCAAAAATTACAATTTCCACATTACCCCATGTCCCACATTACCCCAGGCTCTCCCTACATAAAGTTATATTATTATTCCTTTCAATGTACATTTTTTATTATCGTATGCCTTCGTTTTCATTCCTCTTCGTCAATAATTGGTAACACATATTTCAAAACATTCGTTTCGTTCGATGATTGAATCGAACATTTATTTAATATGTATAGGATTTCTGTTTTAACAACTATTTATACAAATATTTCATTTTTATTTTACATTTGCAATATGATTTAGAATGCTGTCAACATACAAAACTCTCAAAACGAGCGTACTGAACGTTTTTGTAGTGGCACAGTGTTCAACTGATTTGGAAGTTAGTTGAAGATGATATCGTTTTCACCAGAAAATACATGACCTAGAGAATTTGAAAAATTTCCTCCGTATATGTTGAAAATAAGGACCCTCCGTACGTGTTGGTACCTTATGGATCGAGAATTCCATTTTTGTATTAACTTTTTGCATTTTTGGAAAGAATATTATTTGGCAAAACTTTTCTAAAATTAAACTCCAATTGGACGTTAGAAATAATGAAAAAAATTGGTTATTTTCATCACTGCGGGAGGTTTCATTGGGTTCGAAACTAACTTATATACTCCCAAAATGCATCTATGGTCTCTACCAAAATGTCACCTGACAACGTGCTTATTAGGGTCCTCTAGGGTAAATCTACTATCAAAGCTACTTGATCCTCTACGAAGAAACCTGATCGAAAGCCTATTTTAAATAATCTAATCTGAGTCGCGGTAGCTCAGTAGTTAGTGCGTTGGACTGCGAGCCGAAAGGTCCCCGGTTCAAGCCTGGACTGGGGCTACCAACATCTTTTCATAGAAACATTTTTTTCTATACCGCGCTACCTCTCGGCAGTAAATGTCAATCCTACGAAAGTAAAACATTGCGTATGAAAAGCTCTCGCCCGCCGTTCGGATTCGGCAATAAACTGTAGGTCCCACCACTTTGAGTACAAATATAACACGCACAGCTCAAAATGGTGAGAGAGCTCGGCCTAAGTCCTTATAGGACTGTAGTGCCAAACTATTATTATTATAATTTGAGTCTTATGAAAAATCTGATTGGAACTTGTGTTATTGTAAATCTAATCTAGATTCTATTGAAATCTGTTAAAGAACTTAATTATACTTTTTGTAAATAATAAAAATAGGTTAACATATTTCTTCTAATAAGACAAGAACTTCTAATATGCAAAAAGAAGTTCAATTAATAAAAATTTTAAACATTTTTGATATTTTGAAATATCTCTGACATTACAAAATATTTGAGATAATACTGAAACAGAATGTAGTGTTTAGAAATTTATTATGATGTTTGAAAGTGCTCGAAATAAACTCCGTAAAGTAGTTTCAGAAAATATTCCTCGAATGATATGGATAGGAACAGAAAGCCTGTTCATTACGTATGACTGGCCATGTAACTGGTCGGGTTATCATAATAAAATATGGGTACGTTAAGGGTAAGAACCCTGATTAGGCAACCTGATCGAGATGGCAACTATTCGTGAAGAAATTTAGTTCAGAATGCGATCATTGACTGATTTCAAATAAGGTAATGATCAGGTTTACACATCAGTGCTGGATTCCAAACGTGACGTTCGAAATTGCTATCCTGGCCAGGTTACATCATCTAGTTTCCTAATCTTACCCTTATCCTAATTTTGTATCATTTGATGTATATTTAAATTCTATTAAATGTGTTTATATCAAATTAGAACTTTTTTAAACAAAAAATACTTTTGTGAACACACAAAATTGTCTCAATGACAAAAGTTAAAGTTTTTAAGTCTAAATGATAAATTTCATATCTTTTAAAATAAATATTAATTTATTTAATTATTATTAATTAAAATACTTTATTATATATTTGTTACTCAATTTTATTATAAAAGGTTTTTAATAACATCTCGATCATATTATAATAATACGATTTACAATCAATTTTTATTTTTTATTTATATCAGGATTCTTTGTAAACAATGGAAATGATACGTTGATTTAAAATTAGGATTACGCTAGTCGACACAGATCAGGATAATTTAAGGTGATCTTCGGCACCAGAATCGGGACAGTTATTATAGGCCGTGTCAGGAACGCAAAGAACCGGAATCGGAACCGTTATTAAAAAATGTATGGAACCGGAATCGGAACCACATTTTTAACACCGATATTCCAAAGGTTTTAGTCCCTGTACTAAATAATTCAAAAATTAAGTTTGATACTGTTTTATTCTCTTAAATCCATATGTAAAACTAAAACAACAGATTTTTAAGAAAAAGTTAAAATACCACGAAATTTTTATTAAAGGTTTTTGTTAAATTGGGGTAGAAACTATAAAAAAAAATTTTTAATGGGCGCGTGCCCGATTTTGGAGGAACGCACGGGCACGATAGTAACTAACACGCACGGATATTTGCAAGCACGAGCTCAGATTTTCGGGCGTGACACAAAAAGCACGACACGCGCACATCTCCAATTCCAACCTTCTGATGTAAAATATGGTTATTACGAACAAATTTCCACACGGGTAGGTATTTCTTGAAGTAGTTCATACATCAAAAGACTGACAAAATTCCAGAGTTAAGTGCAGATGTTTATTTTGAACTGATTCACTATTATGTCTATGCCATATCATAATTATATCTGTATTTCAAATGATTTTACGTGGTATTAACTGTCATTTGAAATGCAAATGGTATCCGATAAACATTTATATAATTTATAAACTCTATGGTTACTGAAATGTAATGGGAAAATAAGAAAACATAATTGATTTTTTGTATTCATACGTTATTCTTCACAATATTAACGCACATGTTAAAACTAAATTTAAATCTACACGCTGCAAAAAAAAGGGCTCTCCCAAACATAATTTTGCAGGCATTACATATATCTTTGGAGCTTTTTGCAAACAAAAGTATTATTTCATTTTCAAACATTACTATAATAACAGCCAAACATATTTTTTTTTTCGTTCAAACATATTTATGTTCAGAATGAATAATTTTCGGAAATCTTGCAAACATATATATGTTTGAATGTGAAAAATTTATGTTTAAATGACGTATAATAATATATCAATCTGAAAAAAATAACAATACAATTCAATTATAATGTAATTAGGTATTTCTCCCAATATTTATATGGTGATTTCGAATTACGTTATAATTACATTCGAGCATATTCAAACAATTCTTTTCTATCCGTGTATTGAAAAACAAAAATAATAATAACTATCAGTTAATTGTATTTATTGCTCATTATTTTAATATTTGTTAATTACAAACAATTGTTCTGCCTATTCTACACTAAAAATTGTTATTCTCAAAATGTATTTTGTAAAAAAAAAACATTTAAAGCTTCACAAAATTTATGTGAATGCTAAATTGTAGAAACTAAAAATCGTAAATATAACTTTGTAAAGAATCTTTTGAATATAATATTTTCAATAGCCCTGAATTAACCATTATTTATGCAAATTCTAAAATATTCCGGAAGAGCGTTGCCGCAAATTGTGTGTCTGTTTAGCTTAAAATTTAAATTTATAAAAACCAAGAACCAACAAAATAATAACAAAACGTCAAAACTCATTTGCAACTTACCGCAAAACGCAACGCAGAGCAGAGAAGAGAAGAACGGCAGACAGATCAAAAACCGAAATCGTATCGGAAACCACAAATATTCAAATCAAAAGAGCGGGCAACGGGCAGGCGGCGGCAGACATGGACGGACACACAGTGTGGCCATATGTTTTCATTATTTTAACGCGCACAACAAATAAATATTAAAATAGAAATTTTCACAATTACGATATAGAAACAACCGAAACAAAAACACATTTAAATAAAATACATTAAAAAGTTTTTTAATTTTGTAGACAACAAAATAAAACGAAAAACAATTACGTCGACTGATTTTTAAACACTTTTCTATTTTTTATTATTTAAAAAACCATGAAATACATGAAATTTCACACAAAACAATCGAGTAACACAGCGATATCTATCGCACGTAAACCTTACGGGTACGGAACCGTTTTATACTCCACACACTTCACACTTGATGTAACAACGCATCGAACTGAACCGCTGCGAATGCAAACGCGCACTGAAGCCGATTGCAGTGCGGCACCACAGCATATGGGCAAACGGCAGGCGAAACAAACCAAAAACGAAACAAAACAAAAATTTTAAAATTATAAAAATAACAACAAATAAAAGCTGCTCACAAAATAATTTGTTTATAAAAATTTCATAAGAGCGCGAGCTATCACAATACGAACGTTGAAGAGCGACAATGAACTATGGCGAGAGAGAAACAAAAGGTAGTTGGTATGACGATGTGATGTGCTTTGATCATTATTTAATTATTCAATTATTTCATTATTATTATTTTAGTTTTATTTTGTTGGCGGAAAATTGCTCATATTTTGTGGCTCAAAAGTTTAGCAAAAAGCGAAAGTGCGGAAGTAAAGCGTGAAGGTTCTTAGGCGTTAATTACAGACCTTGGCCTATTTTAATTTGTAAGTTTAAGCTTGTTTATAACATTTTGTTTTAAAGAGAATCGGTGTAACATATTTTCAAGAAAGTCTATTCACACGAAAAATCACTAAATCATACACAAAATCACACGTCATAAATAAGTGACATAAGGAGAAAATCATGCAAAAATCTCATATCGTCATAAATCACAAGAAAATCACACATGTTTTAATTCTGGTAGATATTAAAAGAAGAAATAAAAAATTCATTACAATATTCAGAAAACGTTGTAATTTTATTATTTACAAACAGTTTTCTTCTTTTTTTTTGCAATTTAGTAATAAACTAACTTCCAGAGAATTGGTTTGCTCCATTCCATCAATATTTATATATATAAATCATATAAATTCGATTGCCAACTCCATTTACACAAAAATGAAGCAAACCAAAGAGTGAAAAATTACACCAAAATCACAAAATATCACACGGTGTGAAAAATTTCGCACAAATCGCGAATTCCCGCAAATATCCTATGAGAGTCTCAAAATCACGCGAGACTCATATATCGTCGTTGTAGAACGAAAAGTCACCAAATCCATTTTCAAAATGCTAAAAATTCATTTACAAAAATCTTTCTATATCAGTCAATTTTTAATCGATGATCTCAATTTTTTTACCACATGGTAAGAAAATGTAAATCTATCAATTGATATTTAAACTTAAAAAATGCATGAATTACTTTTTATAATATTAATCAACAAACTCGAAAGTTAAGTTTTTCATAAAAATGTATTTGGCGACTTCTCGTTCTACAACGACGATATATAAATCATATAAATTCGATTTCCAACTCTATTTATACAAAAATGAAGCAAACCAAAGTGTGTAAAAAATCTCACATAAATCGCGAATTCCCGCAAATATCTTACGAGAGTCAGAAAATCACTCGAGACTCACATATCTCACATCAAAATGGTTTCAAACAAGTACGAAAAACTATCATTTATTTTGAATTTTTCTTAATTAAAATTCTATTCTATAGTTAATATCGGATAATATCATTGTTGAGGGAAGACCTTATAGATACTATTAGACCGGTCTAAAGTGACGATATCGAAATCGAATTAATCGAGATATCATTTTGTACATTTATCATAATTACAATCATTATCATACTACTTCACAAATCATATAATCTGATCATATTTCTTCAAATATCGGTTATATTTAAGTTAAATCCCCAAATAACAAGTCACAACCATTTTTTTCTTATCAGGTTTAAATCACAGGCAATGGTACTAAGAATTAACTGGTCTATCTTTATAAATTATAAACCAGTAAGGATGGTTAGGTCACATGGAATATTGTGAAGTAGGTAAATTGTTATAGTTAGTGTGATGGAGTTAGTAAGAATTATGAAAGTTATAGTCGGTTGTGAGTTGCGATGGATGGTGTTCTTTCTGAACAATTCCATCAATTCTGGAGTTATTGGTTACGTCCTATTCCCGTCCCTATTTCGGTTTTTTATCAATGACCTTCTGTCATTGACCCAGAACTTAATCCATTAATTTGCAGATGACAGTAACATTTGTTATGCATATTCGTTCAACAAACGTCCAAACTCTTTGGAGATTGAGAGTAAAAGACTATGAATGAGACATTCAATTATGACCTTAAAACAATTTCAGAGTGGGGTCTTGCAAATAGAGTTGATTTTAATGCAAGCTAGACCCAATGTTGTCTGCTACCTCACAAATGAATGGATTTACCCCTCCCACCCCTCAATATGGGTGCTGTGGAAATTGCGGAGTCAGCTGCTCCTGACGTTCTGGGCATAACAATTCAATATGACTTCCGTTGGAATGATCATAAATTTTATGTGTCGAAAAAAGCGGACAAGTGTCTTGGTTTTCTAAAACGTACTTCACTACGGCTAACTTACGCACTGTCTACACCACCTATATTCGGTCTAAGATGAAATACAACTCGCACATTTGGGAAGCGGTTTCTTTGGAGTTCCTGGACCGAATACAACAACGTGCGATATATTTAATAGGGGATGAAAATATCTCATCGTCTATTGGTTCTCTTGTGCACCAAAGGATTGTCGGGTGTATAAGCCCGTTTTATTTGTATTACAATGGTAAGTGTTCGAGGGAATTACGTACACAGAAAAAACAAAATACTGTATTTAAGTATGAAAAAGACTTAGAATAGCACCATCCCAAAATCGACTAACATTAAGTCCGCACAGACTTATATTAAGTACGTACGGACTTAATATAAGTCTGTGCGGACTTAATATAAGTCTGTGCGGACTTAACTTAAGTCTGTGCGGACTTAATATTAGTAGAATTTGAGATGGTGCTATTCTAAGTCTTTTTCATACTTAAATACAGTATTTTTTTTCTCTGTGTAGCTTGATTCCACCAGATCGTGTTTTCTCTCGTTCTACAGTTCAAAACAATCATCCACCGACACTACTTCATCTTTCCTCCATCCCAATAACCTATAATCATTTCCTCGATCAACACTGTACATTGAATGAATAGAAACCATCGCCTAAGACAACTCGCACATTTGGAAATTGGCTTCTTTGGACTTCCTGGACCGAATACAACAACGTAATATATTTAATAGGGGATGAAAATATTTCATCTTCTATTGGTTCTGTAGATGTAAATTTTGTATAAGGTATTTGAACATAAGTGGTCGGTTCACATTGGTCGGTTCACACCATGCCAATTTTTTTAAATTAGAAGTTTCATTTATCTAGTTGTACTAGTTTTTCAGTAATCATGATTTCCACAGACAGTTGGACAAAGCTAAATCGACTCAGGTATAAAAAAATGATCCGTTACCAAAATTTTGATAAAATGTCTGACAAAGTCAAAATTTGCATATTTATGAACAGTAATGGAAAATAGCGTCGGTAGCTCATAGGTTAGTGCCTTGGATTGCGTATCCAAAATTAAGAAAACCAAACTATTGAAAAAAGTCAGTTGCCTTTAAAATTAAAAATCGAACAATAGAGCATATTTGTTTTCCGAAAATTCTCAAAGATATAATTTTCGATTACCTTCCTTGATTCGGTCACAAGTTTTAATGCGAAAGGTTACTGATTTCATTTCAGTTTTTGTATTAAAGTTATTTTTGTCCCACATTTTCAATATCTTAAACAAAAACCATACTTATTTCACTTTTTTAACCAAGTTTTTAATTTTTTTTTTGTTTTTCATTTTAATTAAACAAAAAGAATACTTAGTTTTTCAAAACCATTTTAAAACTCCCATAAAACAGATACAGATCTGTATTGGTTATCGGCTTATTTCAGAAATTTGTAGAACGGTTTCGGTTTTTAAAATTTAAAACGGATATAGTTTTTGATTATTGAGTCTTGACATGATTTCAATGGAAAATAAATTCTAACGTACACAATTTTGTAATAAGTTGTTTTAGAAGAAAGCCCAAATGTAAGGTATTTTTTAGGTATTTTATATAAATGTCTGACAATGTTTCAAATGATACAAAATTATTTCGGAAACTAGTTTTTAAAACAAAAAACATTCTGTTAAACATTAATTTAGGTTTTTTTTGTTGTGGTTGTTCCAAATGTTTCACAAAAAGAGTTCTACAATAAAACACAATCGACCAAATTTGGCGACAACAAAACAATAAAAGCTAAATAAATCATTGATTTTGACGTGAGTTTAAAACTGCTTTAAAGCTACGGCTTAGAGTGGGCGTCACGCCAAGACGTTGCCAAAACAATGCTGAAGCCTCATCGTCATCATCATTAACGTCAACTGAAGACCAATGATGCCAACTAACGGGGAATTCTCCAATTAGCGGGCAATTTTGGTCTAAGCAGATAATCGGGGAATGGTCTACATTTGGAGGGGAATTTCAAATGGGATATGTTACATTTCTTACTGCTTGTTTTGCAGATATGATTTTCGGTTTAAGCACTCAAAATAATTTCTAGGACATTTTAGGAAATATTTTTTCGTAATTTTTAATTTCGTAAAGTACACGAATAATTCGTAGAATAACCGAAACATTTGTAATTTCTATTGTTTTTCTCAAATTATTTTTACGAACGATTCATATAAATTACGTATCAATATTCATAAAATTAAAACAACAACAAAATTACGAATATTTTTTTTAAATTACGAAACTTTCGTTATATTATTTTCTATTACAAATTTTTTACGAAAGAATAACGTATTTTATGAATTAGCTTTACATTTTACGAATGAATTAATAAACTTTCGTAAATATTGAGACTATATGTAGAATTTTACGAAACATTCCTGTTTTTTACGAATCTTTAGTAAAAACTGAAATCAGTTGCGTCAAATAGCAACTTGGAGCTATTTGGTATGACGATCGCAAGAACTTTTTGTGAGTTCTGTTTATGCTACAAGTGCAAAAGTATCAAATCAGTTCATAATGTTTTATATTTATGAATGATTCGTCATTTTCATCAAGAGTTTTTTAAACAAAATATTTTATTTAATTGGTATCGCGCACGCAAATAGATATAGTTATTTCTATAGTTCTGTGTGTGTCAAAAGTTCAAAAGTATCATATTTATATTTTTCATATTTTTATGAATCGTCATTTTCATCATCAGTTTATTTTTAACAAAGTATTCGTATATTTTACGAAAGATTCGTAAAATGTTTCATAAATATACGAATGCTATCGAAAACTTTCGTAAAATGTGCACCCAGTTAAAAATACTATATAAATAATAGTTTTTTACTATTAAAAATATTCAATAGGATAAATTATTATTTTAATCGGAAAATACCATTAAATACTAGAAAATACCATGACATTGCCATTGAGTTTATATGAAAATTTTTATTTTTTTGTATACTATTAAATCAATAATTGTCCTATTGACCAATTTTAATGGGATTTGAGAGAATTTTTGTCTGGGTGTAGGAATATATCCGTAAAAAAGTACACAAATATTCAATAAATTACGAATCTTTCGTATTATGTACGAATGGCTTTCGTAGATAATATCTACGAATAGTTTTGTAAAATTAAAAATTAATATTCGTAATTTTATCACATAATTACGAAAGTTCTTTCGTGTATTTTACGAAATATTTCATGGAAACATTTCACGAATTTTTGCGTAAAATTCACGGACGATTTCGTGTGTTTTAAGCAGATTTTATTTTGAGCGAGGATACATTTACACTTAATGTAAGATATACAAATTTACCAACACTAGCTAATAACAAAAAATGTATCAAAGTGTGACAAAATCATCAAAAATTAAAAAAATTAAGAAATTACAAAAAAAACATATTTTATAAAAGCAATATTAGCAACATTAATATTATCAGTGTGTTTAATTTGCATTCGGGCTGGGAATTTTATAGTAAATTGGGGAATTTTGTTAAGAATATCGGGAAGAAAGAAAATTTGAATTGGCATCACTGATGTAGACATAAAAAGAAAAAGCTCCTAAGCACAAAGAAGACACAACAAAAAATCATTTATTGACTGTGACCTTGCATTAAAGTTCAACAACATGGCAAAAATTTGAGCTTAGTTCAAATTTTGGCGACCGAACCTAAAAGTGTGGCACTCACTGAGTGGCGGCTCGAACTGAAAATGAAAGCCTCAAAAAGTATTTTTTTTGTCATTTTTAATTAAATTAAATCGAATTAAATTTTTGCCAGCAGTAATTAATACAAGCGGCTGCTAGTGATTATGATTAATGAAGCGGCGTTAATTTAAGCCGCCGATTCCCATGAGCTTTTGTGGCACACTCGCCAGACTCGTTTGCGCGCGACTTAAGAGCAGCTTAAAAGGCGTCGAACATGAGTTTCAATTAAATGCGTTTTTTTTTTGTCTTATTTTCGTTGCTAAGGCGCAGAATAGAGCTGCATGTTTGACCCAAATTCTCGGCAGCAACAGCAACATCAGAATAGGCTACATTACAACGGGCACCCCCTACAACAACAGATGAATAACATACATTATTTTGTTTAAATGCAGCCTAATTATTTTGTGTATCAACAGCAAACAGTAAAGTAATCATCAATCATTATTTAAATACTGCCAGTAATTGTTCGACAGCAGCAGCAGCACCCGCAGCAACAATAACCGCAGCATCAATAACCACAGCAACAATAGCATCGCCGACAGCACCGTATAATGGTGCTAAAATAATAGATATTTTCAAATAAAAAATTACATTTATAGTAATTGTTGCCCGGAGGTCCGCAGGCCGGCGCTAAAAACATTTAAATGTTTGAAATTTAATGCGTTTTCATGACTGGTGTGTGGCAGTGTGGGCCGCACTGGTCACACTCACGAACAGTAATAGCAATAATTACAATGACATTTGACAGCAGTTGTCAAACTTTATTTTCTAGCAGGCAGGTACATAGAAAACAATTTTTTTAATTCTTCCAAAAATTGTATAAAATAAATTTTGAATGTGAAATAATACTTTAAATTTCATAAATAATAATAAAAATAAAAAAAAATCATGCGATCCTGCCAGGAGTCGAACCTGGAATCTTCTGATCCGTAGTCAGACGCGTTATCCATTGCGCCACAGGACCGGTTGATATGCATGACGAAAAAGCTGTATTTAAGAAATAAAAGCTTTTTGTGCTTGATAGAATGAGAATTGGTCAGAACTTTACATCATTCTAATATTATGTTGCCACCTTGTTGATTTTTTTTACTTTTAGCATAGACTTATATCGTACGAATTTTTACAAACATTTATTTTTGTGTTTATTACATATTATTCTATTCGATTCTTTCTCATCATTTAGTGTGTATATTAACTTCACACGGTAAAATATAAATGGCTCGACCCAAACATATTTTTTTCAGGCATCATATGTAAGTGATTTTTGCATTATAAACATTATTATAATGACATTCAAACATATTTGTGTTCTCGTTCATCTAATTTATATTTGAATGAATAATTTAAATATTATTGTGAACATATTAGGGCTTCCAATCCCGGGGATTCCGGAGACTATTAGTACCGAAAATCACGAAATGAAAACCCGGGATCGCCAATCAAAATAACGTGTAGAAAAAATTAAAACTATTAAATTCTAAATTTGCAGTCGTTAGCACATTTTCATTATTTTTCAATAGACTTTGATGATAAATGTTTGATTTCATGTAAGGATAACGCTGCTAGTATTTTTCACAAAACTGTATGTTTAATAGGGCGGATCGAAACCAAACTTATATTTTAATATCATATTGTAATTCGGCCTAAAATTTAAATAATGCTGTGAGAGAATACAACGAAAATTTGATCGAAAAAAAATAAAATATAAAGATTATGATGTAATCAGTAAAAAATTTAACTATGCACCAGACTTTAGGATTTTTTTTTACTATACGGCACAGAAATTGACCGTTAACATATTTGGACTCAGCACAACTAAGAATGTATATTTGTGACAAGTTTAACTTGAGAAAATGTAGATTTTTTGTACTTTTTAAACTTCAAGGGCGATGAGCAAGCCTACTCGATCGAAAACAACTTTATTTATATGATAAAAATATTGATTTAAAGGTTTTTTTTAACTTCATCTACACAGGACGTTATTTTCCGACTCAAATTTTTTGTGATAAACTCTAGCAGCACTATGTAAATCTAAGACCTTTTAAAAATTTACTTATTTATTACATGTAATGCAAATTTCAATAATTCAGGACATATCCCGGGATTTTTTTTCTAATCTCGAAAGTCCCGGAATTGCCAAAATGCTTTTGAAGCCCCTAGAACATATACAGTTACGGACAAATTGAAAGGGTCAATAACATGTTCCACCTATTTTGAAATTTTTTGACCATTTTTAGTTTTCGAATGTGGCTATCACTTGTAATAAATTATTTTCCATAAGCCCTATTTCAAAAAATATAAATAGCAAACACCTCAAAAATAAACTGAGTTTGGTACTACTACTTGAAATTTGGACTCCGAACCTTGTTTGAATTGCTGCAGCTGACTTAAAAAAATTCCGACTGGATAGTAACATTATGTGATTATCTACCTACATGTCAGTTTTCTATGGTCTACCTTAAAAAATGGTTATGGAAAATGGTTTTGGAACCAGAAATGAATTGTGTGCAATATAATGTAATGACCTTCCAATGGATTTGGTTGATTTCCGATTGATTTAATCCGCATTTTTTAACATTTCAATGAGGGAACTTTTGACATTTGAGCAAAGCTTGGCCCGACCCATATTTCTAAAGTAATGAATTTTATTTTTAAAACTGAATTTTAATAAAAGATTATAAATTATTACTTTCAAATTATTTTTCTTTGAAAATATATAAATTTTTAATTACTTTTACTGTGACCCTATTTTTTTGTCCGCTTTCAATAGACTTATTATGTTTCAGGTGTGGTACCACTGTTTTATCCAAAAATATCTATCATCGCAATCAATAAACGAATTAAATCAACATTCTATTCAACATTCTATTTTTCTCTCATTAGAATTGGTTTGCTTCATACACCATTTATTACATTTCTTCTCACCAAATTCACTTTTTGCTTTCAAAGTTAAAGTAAATTATGTAAAACTTTTTCTTTCAACGATTTTTGAAATTAAAAATTTTAATAAATTAATCGCAGGCATCATGTTTGGAGATAGATTTAGTATGGTGTATTCCATACCCAGAATGTTCTTAAAAAATTTTCCCGTTTGGCTAACGCTGTTGCTGTGATTAATCTAACTTTTAAACATAGCTACACATTTGATCACTGTAGCAGACAGATTGACAGACAAACATATAGACGGACTGTTGTTTGAGTGACAGCTGGACAACGCGTTGATATTACTCTAGGGCTACCTCTCAGAGGCGTTCCAACATGTCCATTTTTCATATTATTTTGCTTTATTTGGTACTTTTAGTTAAACTTCTTGAGAAACCAGGTCAGCATCATTCATCATATTCGGTTGACAGCGGCAACAACATTAAATTATTGACTGCATCTATTAGATAAAATATTTAAAATCTATTCAAATATGGGTTTATATGCAATTTATAATTTATTAACTAAAAAAAAAAAAAACAAAAAACAGCGATCGCAATTTCCTTGAGCAAGCAAAGCGCCCAAGAACCACGAACAATGATTGAATACTTACAACTGATCGCTTGTCATTGCTGTCCGTCCATCTATAATATGTCTGTCCATATGTCCGTCTATGTGACTGCTTATTTGTTCATTTATCTATATATCTATCGAGCAATCTGTCTGCAATCTCAAAACCGCCCAAGTTTCGCAGGCACTGCGCATGAGTGCGTGATCACTCGATGTTGCTGATTGATCTGCGCGACCGCAGTCAGCAACAGCACTTGTTGCTGCTCCACTTTGTAATCGAGCAGCATTTAAGTGCGTAAATTTGCACTCAATTCGCGGACTGATCGTAGACAAGATAATCACAATGCCCATTGGTTCTATGTGTCGCACAGTGGGGCAGGGAGTACTCAAATAGTGGTATTTTTAGAAACACTTGGTGGGTTTACCGCTAAATCTGATGGGTTTGAAAACAAAATTGTACCGTGGATTTTTATTAAATCTAATTAAAATAAAATACTATTTATATTATATAATTTTACTTTGAACATCACCACAGCGTCGACTGTACGTTTTTGGACCAAAGATGCTAACGGTTCGCTTGTATAAAGACATATTCGGGCCTAATCCATTTCAGCATTTAGTCCATTTCTAGGTCTGGGGTCTGTAAAGTCTGAATAATTTTTGTGACCTTAATTTTTTAATTGTTAAACGAAGTTCTTAGATAAATGCAAATTGACCCTCTCATTGCCATAAAATAAAATTCAATTTAACCTATGTTTTTTATTAAATTAATTCTTTCCAATTATTTAAAAGAAAAATAAATATATAAAATAACAAAAAAGTACATATTTTATACATTCAATAAAAACATTTTTAATTATCTTAAATCGTTATTTTCCAGAAAAATGGGACATCGTTGTTTTTCAGAAAAATGGGTCATTTTGACCCAATTTGTGCAGAAGAGTTAAGATGTATTCCTTAATTAATGGACCGGATAATGTTTGTCAAGTATAATAAAATACATTATTATATTTTCATATCATATATTAAATCATAAATACAAATTTTAAAAATTTATAAAAACTTTGAGCTTTGTTTAAAAACGCGATTTGGTGCGTTTTGAAAAGTTTGCAACAATTATTTTAGGAAATTTAGTTTACTACAAATGGCATTTTCGTTTATTAGTTCTGAGCTGAGCTCGATCTGCATTGGTTTTTTAACTCTGAACATTCAGAGTCAGAAATTTCTTCAGATAATCGAAGTCGGTTGTTCAGAGCACACTCGACGTGCTCAATTTCAATTTGTCGAGTAGGCTGAGTAAGCCACATTTGACGCAAATATAGAACACAATTTTATATTTGTAATTTGAAAGTAATTTTTATTTATATTCACATTTGAAAGTTGAAGATCCAGTTGTTTGTAAATCAAATCTGAGTTATATCAGGTTGAACGCAGAGTGTTTGTAACTCTGATAATACTCGGGATTCTCAGGTTTTGTTCAGAGCACTACTCTGAATTGATTTACGAAAACGGACAAAAGGAAAAAAAATCTGTCTGAGGTCAATTTGATTTTTGAAGTTTTCGTCAACTTTAGGTAGTCGCTGTCCCACTGTGCGTCGCACTATATGACGAAACATATAAACAAGAACACATATTTTAGAAGATATTTTGTATTTCAACAATTTGTTTGGAGAATTTGGAGAATGGTTACCAAAGAGTATGTTTTCTATAGTTTTTGAAATACAGAGTGTCAAAATTTAAAGGAACAATCTTTAATATATTGTTTAAATAGAAAATCGACCGATTTTATGAATTTTTTATTTAAAATAAAAATACATTTGAATCAAGCATTTTAAGCAAAAAGAATAAGGTTTCGATTTCGATTATTGACTTCGTATGAGTTTCATAACGAAACGGTTTCGTTTTAAATTTCAGTTGTTGTATTAAGATTACTTTTTTTTATATTATCAATGTCTTTAACAAAAAACCGAATTTTATTAGACACACAGGAACTAAATATTTGAATTATAATTTCAATAAAAAAATTATTGAAATAAAGCAGTTGGATCACATCACATTAATCATTTTTAGCTTTTTTTCTATCAAGTAATAATGTTTTAAAATCAAATTATTTTTAATTTTTTGTTAAGTTTTGAATTTCCTTTGTCAACGAAATTTTGTACATATTTAATCTAAGTCTATTTAATCTAGTCTAATGCAGTGAATAAAATTTAATTTTTTTCTTTTGTAGGAATACTTGAAATAACAAAAGATCAATATAATGGGAAATTGAAAAATGGGATATATCTCAAAAACTAGAGCCAATTTAACAAAAGTGGCGTATGTATGTTCCGAATAGACGTCAAAACGGCTGAACCGAATTGAATAACATTTTGACATATTGAAAATTTATGTTGGATCTGGGCAGAATATAGGCTGGGTGGACTAGGCGTGGCACCTTCCATATAACCAAAACTGAAGAGCACAATTTTACTTATCAGCAATTAGGATAGCAAATTTAATAAAATTTTGTTCAGCGTTATATTTAACCATTCGAAACGCGGAATGTGGGCGTTATTGGACCACAAGGCGTGGCACCATATAAGGTACATTTTCAAGATGGTGTATGCTAACAGTTATTATAGTGACATCAAGATATTTCACACCAGAGTTATACAAACCAAATACAAATTCTTTAAACTCAACACACCGAAATTCAACACACCAAATTACACCACACCGAAACAAAATCAACATATTAAAAATCACCACACTAAAACTCACCACACCAAAATTCACCAAACCAAAACACACCTCTACTGGGGAAAAAAACATTACGGGGAAAACTCTAGGGGAAGAATTCTACCGTAACTAATTCTACGGGAAAGCATTCTACGGGGAAGAATTTCACAGGGAAGAATTCTATTGGGAAGAATTCTATTGGGAAGAATTCTACAGGGAAATATTCTACAGGAAATAATTCTACGGCTAAGAACAGTCCGAGGAAGAATTGTCTTTGAGAAAAGTTGTTTTGGCGGACAATTATTTTTGTTTTGGTTACTACATTTATAGCACCAATAAAAAAAAAGTCCACAGCGAAACACGGGTCCCTGCTTGATCAATATAAATTCGAAAAAACCACACGATCAATTTAAATTTTAGTGTTTCTAAAACCATGTATTAGAGAAACAAAGAAAAACTAGAACCGATATAACAACGATATAGTAAATTGTTCGAGACATGGCAGACTGGAAAAGTTTTATGTAATATTAGAATAGTGTGAATAAGCAAGAGTACACTCAAAATAAAAAGATGTAATAGTAGCAAAAAAAGGTTGCTGAAAATAGCATGAATGTTTGTTGAAAAGAGGAAAGCGCCGGCTTTTGCTGAAACAGCATATGAAAATTTGTTGTTTAAGCAAGCTTTTTTATGCTATTAGAGCATAAAATAAGAATATACGAATTATAGACGTATTAGCTTCAGCGTCTCGTGACTATGGCGCCATCTAGTGCATGTTAGCTACACTAGTGACACTAGCACAATCTTTATCAGTAGCAGAACAGCAAACAGTTTGCTATTGCAAATAAAAATATGCTGTAAATGCAATTTAAAGTTTGCTAAAATTTGGCATACTAGCGGACTTTTTATTTTGATTGTTGTCAAAATATTTCGGTATAAACGAAGATCGAAATCGGATGAATTCAATCAAATTTAATCTATCTAATCTAATGAAATTTAATTTATTAAACATTTTTCACATAAAATTTGCATTTTGTATCTCAAAAAGATTCTATCTAAACAATTTAAAATCAATTTTGTCTGTTCATCACACCGACAATGTTTTGTATTCGTTATAATATAAATATTGTTCACATTTTAGAGCAATATTTAACAATGTGCATCGATCAGTTTCGTATTCAAATAGTTATTAATTGGTTATTTATTGGGCACAGTATTGGAATTTACAATTTGTTCATATTACTTACAATAATTGTCTAAAATATTAACAAAACTGAATAAAAAAAAATAAAAACTAAAAAAAAAAAACTTCGATCTTGCCAGGAGTCGAACCTGGAATCTTCTGATCCGTAGTCAGACGCGTTATCCATTGCGCCACAAGACCATGTGTCTGACGCTATTTTAATGCCCTACAACAACCTCAGGCACTTTAGGGCACATAACCACATTGTTACAGCAGTTACAACCGACAATTGACTGGGTTAACTATCAAAACTAACGATCGTTAGTCGCATAACAACGCGTCTCTCTTATTAAGCAACATTTTTCTTTTATTTGTTAATGACATAAAATATTAATTGACGCCACATCACATTTTAATGACCATTTTATGCTTCACTCATTTTTTGTCATCCAACTAACTAAGTAACTAATAATTGCTAAAATGTCTATGACAAGAAAAAAAAAACAATTGCAGCAACTGTCATAAAATTAAAAGAAATAAAAATTTGTTATTAAATGGAATTTATGATCTTTTAATAACGCGCTGCTGGCTTTTCTAATAATTCATTAATTGTAAAATTTACTATTGAAAAACTTTGCGTATAAATTTTCATAATTTTAACAAATGTCAACAAAAAAAAAGAAGACAATACATGTTTGACAGACTTGAAACTTGACAGCGCAGCGCGCCCAAGATACAAAAAATGGCGCTGAGTGTCATAAAAATGACACTGAGTGCTTTTTAAAACATCTTCACAATTGCTGCATGCAGCTGATGGCAAATGTTTTAAGTGTCGGACACGAGTTTTTGCTGTGGGCGATGCAGTTTTTTTTTGTTATTCAATTTTTGCACAAATAAATTATTTATGATTTGAGCGCACAAGTCAAATAATAGTTAAAATACTAATCGTACTGGTCAATAAAAGTGGCGACATCATTCTGTGATCATTTCGCGATAAATATTTGATAAAATGATAGGGTTGCTGACAAACTGAAGTAAAATTAATAAATCTATGTTCTCGGACATGCAATCAGCATTGTTCATTTATGAAACATTTGCAGTCATTTTTGAGCAATATAATTTATAAATCATTTAATTACATTACTCAACTCGTGTATCGAGGACGCTAATTTAGACATTTAGACAAGAAATCCGTGGCTAGTATGGTTTTCTTAAAAAATAATAATATTAGGGTATCTTTAAAATCTTTGAGGTAACACTAAGGAAAAAATTTTTAACTACAATTTTTATTGGGCATTTCGTAGCCAACAACTCTCCGCATAATTCTAATAACTCATTAATTGTTGTCGAATAAAAGTCTACGAATTATAGAAGTATAAGCTGCTGCATCTTGTGACTATGGCGCCATCTAGTGCATGCTAGCGACACCAGCAATATGCACACCACTAAGATTCCTAGTTTGTTATTGCTACTAATGTAAATGCTAAATTTTTAGTTTGCTAAAATTTAGCATTTAGAGCATTTTTTAGAGCATTTAGCATTTATTAATAGCAGACCTTTAATTTTGAGTGTAGCGTATCAAAGTCTAAAATGTATAAAGTGAATAATAAGAAAATATTACCTTTTATAATGTAATCATCGAAAAATCAAAATTTTTTTTAATTGAATTCGGTTTTCAAAATTTAATTTGTCATATTTAGTGTTTCCTCGGTTTTTACCACCATCCACCCAATATAAATGTCATATTTGGGATCCTTGCGTCATAATTAGAAAGACAAAGAAGTTTTATCTCAAACTTTAAAACAAAATCAGAACGTTCGAGTTAAATTGAATACCTATAATGGCTGTGAATCCCAGATCATTTTTCAATTCTAAAATTTTAATTATGGAATTAAAAAATATAATTTCTATATTTAAGTTAAAATAATAAGACAACGGAATTTTATTTTTCCACATCATTTGTAATTCGCGGATACTGATTGGATTGCTTACACGGAGGGAAAAAAGTTCTAAAATACAGAAGGAATCAATAAGTATACGGAGTGATATACAGCTAAACCGAAAATTTCTTAATTTCAAGAAATGGATTTTCTTAGTTGTCAAAAAAGTAACTAAGTAGAATTATTCTTGGATTCAGTTATTAATTTCTTAGGTATCAAAAAAGTAACTAAGTAGAATTATTCTTGAATTCAGTTATTAATTTCTTAGGTATCAAAAATGTTGTTGTTGTTTTCGTGCCAAAATTTAATGAACACGTGTTCGTATAGTTGTTGTTTTTTCGATCTTGTTTTGTCGCTATTATGTTTTGTTTTACTTTGTCCGTCTGTCAGCCCCATCTGTTTGTTCGTGTGTCTGTCTGTCGATATGTTGAAAGTAACTAAAAGCAATTATTTCGAAGCTAACATAAAATAAAAAAAAATATAGTCGAGTGTTAATTTGTTTATTTAGAACTCTTTTAAAACCTATATGCAATTTTTGTATAGTAAATGACTTCTTTGATTGAATTATTATTTAATTTAATCTCTGTTATATATATTATTCTAAAACCGTTTACTTACCTTATACACTTCCCTCCTCTTCTGTTGGTTCTGTATAAACCCTCCGCACGTTACCCATAAGCATTGCATATTGTATTTAGATAACAATGGAATGAAATCAACTTGGTATTTAAGCAAAATTGAACCCAAATTTATGTTTACGAACTGAAACCATACCAATATTCGTAGGAAAAATCGTAAAATCGTTTTTTCTATTTATATCTTTAACATTCATACATACACAGACGCTTGCTTGGCTGGCTGTGCTTTGTTGTTCTATACGTGAAAACACACACATGCAAACAGTGTATATCATGCCGGTTTTTTTTTACCTAAGAAGAAAAAATTTGCAATCCAGACAAATTGTACTAAGTTACTTTTTTGATACCTAAGAACTTAATGTCTGAATATCGAGAAAAATTTGGCTTAGTTACTTTCAACAGACAGATGGCGACCTCGCAAAACAAAGCATACAGACAGAGCAATATCCATGAAAACAACAACAATACATGAACACGTGTTCTTTTTGCAATAAATACAGCAACAATTTTGCGTGTTCTTTTTGGTTTTTAATAATCAATAAATTAACTTCTGAAAATCCAGTTGAATATAGTTTGTTTACTTCTTTGACAACTAAGTAATTTGCTTTCTTGATATCCAGATGACAAATTCTTGAATTTTAGTAGTATTTTATTGATATAAGTCAAATTCTACTATTTTTCTTTCTAACCGAATTATTCTCGAGTTTTAGAATTTTATTTCCGTCCGTGTACTGCTTTTTTTTACTATTTCATAAAATTAAAAAAATATATTTTCAGAAACTTGATGGCATAATGTACTTTACACGGTAAATAATTTACCAAAAAATTTAAACAATAATTTTTTACAGTCACGACTAATGTTATTGTATGTTTTTAAGATATTTGGATCTATATTTTTATTATTTTATTATATACTTTTTTTTAGATCAAAGCATACAAGCTGATTGTTTTTAAAATTACTATCTTTTTCCCGTCTGTTTTTTTTTTTTTAAATATGGTTTTATTAATCAAAATTATAAGGCTTATGACTTGAAAACATTACTTAACGTAGGCGTCTTTATATTGCTTATTCAGTATTTTCTATTACACAAAAAAAAAATATATATGTAAATATATCAAAAAAAAGTATCAATACCTACAATTAATTTTTAATTGTTTTATCGTCGATACGACATTTAATTGTATTCATTAAATGTTCATTTATTTTAATTAAAATTTATATGATATACATTTTTTCAATATGAATTTAATTAATATAAATTTTATTTATTTATTTATTTATTTATTTATTTATTTATCTATTTATTTATTTACTAGCTGGACCCGTGCACGACTCGTGCCAAGATTTTCTGAATTCAAAGATATGGAGCGATTTTATTAATATAAAAAAAACATTTTATTATTTATATGAGGGGCCCGTGCTTAACTCTTGAAGTTTTTTTTATTGGTTTTATATATGTGGTAACCAAATAATTCTCCGCCAAACAACTTTTCTCAAAGACAATTCTTTCTCAGACTGCGCTTCTCCGCAGAATTATTCCCAATAGAAATCTCCCCGTAAAATCCACATAGAACGCTTTTCCGTAGAATTCTCCACGTAGAATTCATCCCGGTAGAATTGTCCCACACCAAAACTAATTGTGGTTAGTTTTGGTCTGGTGAGTTTTAGTGTGGTGAGTTTTAGTGTGGTGAATTTTAGTGTGGTGAGTTTAAGTGTGGTGATTTTTAGTGTGGTGAGTTTTAGTGTGGTGAATTATAGTGTGGTGGGTTTTAGTGTGGTGAATTTTAATGTGGCGTGTTTTAGTGTGGCGTGTTTTAGTGTAGCGAGTTTTAGTGTTGTGAATTTTAGGGTGAATTTTATTGTGGTGAGTTTTAGTGTGATGAATTTTAATTTGATGAATATTATTGTGGTGAGTTTTAGTGTAGTGAATTTTAGTGTGGTGAGTTTTAGTGTGGTTAATTATAGTGTGATGGGTTTTAGTGTGGAGAATTTTAGTGCGGTGAGTTTTAGTGTGGTGAGTTTTAGTGTGGCGAAATTTGAGTGTAGTGAGTTTTAATGTGGTGAGTTTTAGTGTGGTGAATTTTAATGTGGTGAAATTTTAGTGTAGTGAGTTTTAATGTGGTGAGTTTTAGTAAGGTGAAATTTTAGTGTGGTGAGTTTAAGTGTGGTGAATTTTAGTGAGTTGAATTTTTGTGTGGTGAATTTTAGTGTGGTGAGTTTTAGTGTGGTTAATTATAGTGTGGTGAGTTTTAGTTTGTTTAGTTTTAGTGTGGTGATTTTGTTATTCTTTTTCTTTCTTTTTTTTGTTTTTCATTTAGTTTGGATTGTGGTTTTATGTGATTGGTTCTGTTTTTGTATTTTTGATTTTGTTTTGTGTTGTGCTTTTGCTTTTTTGTTTTTAAAATTTTTTTTTGTATTTGAGTTTTTTGTTTCATGTTCGTAGCTGGTGAAAGTGCCGAGTTATATCGTATTGAAAGTTTAGGTTGTATAGGAGGTGCCACGCCTCTTTGTCCAATCCCGCCCATATATAGCCTATCATTCCTTCCACATCATACCGCATCTGTGGTAAAAATTTCAAGGAAATCGGATCAGCCGTTTAGACGGAGAAACGGAACAAACGTGATTGCTTTTGTTTTTGTATTTTTGCTTTTGTTTTGTGCTTTTGCTTTTTTGTTTTTAATTATTTTTTTTGTATTTGAGTTTTTTGTTTCATGTTCGTAGCTGGTGAAAGTGCCGAGTTATATCGTATTGAAAGTTTAGGTTGTATGGGAGGTGCCACGCCTCTTTGTCCAATCCCGCCCATATATAGCCTATCATTCCTTCCACATCATACCGCTTAGACGGATCAGCCGTTTAGACGGAGAAGCGGAACAAACGTACAAACGTATAAACGAACAAACAGATTTATTATATTAATAGGATAGGATTTATATATTTATTTACTTTTTTGTTTTACTACTTTATTACTTTACTAACTGTTGTTTGAACCACGCTCACATCACTAATAGAGGAAAAACGCCCCGACGAACTGAATTGGCAAGTAGAGATGGGCACGTGAGTGAGTTTTGACTCACACTCACTCACGCTCACGAGAGAATTTTTCAAATCACGCACACTCACTCACGGCCTTTTTTGCTCTACTCACCTTCGATGTGCGTAAAAATTGCCTCGAAAAATAATTCTCCGGTGAAGAATTCGTGTAAAATCTTTGAGAATTGTCTATCGAAAAGAATTATCAATAAAAGAACAGTTCAGGATACCAGGGATGAATTGACTTTGGAAAAAACTATATTTGAAGCGATTTTTTGGTTACTTTATTTATAACTCAAATAAAAACGGGACCCCACACGAACCCCTAGAACAAATTAAACTTAATAAACAAAAGGAAGTTAATACAGAGTTATAATGTATATTTGAACTTGAAAATTCAAATTTTTACATAAATGGATATATCCAAAAAAAAAAAAAGGCGTTCTATGCACATTTCCATGAACGGTCGTATGAAACCAAGCAAACAATATTGACATGACCATACAAAAATTGAGTAGCCCATTCTAAGTACGGCCGGTTTGCAGGGGTTAGATCAATTGTTGACCTTGCAACTTATTCTGAGTTGAAGAAGGGGTGGGTATATGACGGTCGGTTAGCAAGGGTTTGATTTATTATAGTTCTGAAAAGTGGGCAGACGCCTTCCCAAAGCCTTGTGAGTTCAAGTTATAGAAAAATAGCAAAAAAATTAAAAGTAATATTTTTTATTTTATGAAATTTTCGACTCACTCACATTCAATCACGAAAAAATTGTACTCACGCACACTCACTCACGGTATTTTTTGGTCTACTAACATCACTCACAATCACGTGAGGAAAATTAGGATTGAATCACAATCACGCGTGATTCACGTCAATCACGCTGAATCACGCTCACATGCCCATCTCGACTGGCAAGTTCTCTTTGCGTAATCAAATGTCAAAAAGGATCGGTAGAACAGTACCTGTAATACTTTATAGTGAATATATAATTGTGTATGGCTCTAAAACTGTGTAGAGCCTTGAAAACTGTCGGCATATATTTTAGCATATATACACTCAAAATAAAAAGTCTGCTATTAATATCAAACCCTGAATGCTAAATTTGACCAAACTTCAAATTGCATTTACAGCGCATACTTTTCTTTGCAATAGCAAACTATTTGCTGTGAATCTTAGTTCTGCTAGTGATCAAGATCGTGATAGTGTCACTGGTGTCGTTTACTCATACTCGACAGCATGTTTTTTAAAAGAGATATTTCTTCTACGTAATAAAGGTAAAATAAAAAAAATAGATAAATAAAATAAATATAATAAAAAAATAATATAAAAATAAGAAAAGTAAAAATATCAAAAATAAAAAAAAATTAAAATACAAAAAAAATATATTTTTATTTTCTTTTTATGAATTGGAGTTAACAGCAAAAAAAATTAGTTAAAACAGCTAAAATTGTCTGCTCTAATAGCATAAAAAAAGTTTACTAAAACAGGAAAATGTCATTTGCTGTTTCAGCAAAATCCGGCGCTTTCCTCTTTTCAGCAAACATTTTTGCTATATTGACAACCTTTTTTGCTACTGTTACAGACTTTTTATTTTGAGTGTACCAACCCATAAAGAATTTGTTTTATACAATTAAATAATTTTTTAATTCGTTCATTGTATAAATATAATTAATTATTTTGTACCAATTAATCTCAATATATTTACGTTCAAAATTTTTTGGATACTCAATTTTTTTGAAATTTATTTGTAGATATAAAATATATATTTATAATAAAATTATTATTATTATATTTCAGATTTTTTATAACAATTTGGGTTACGGTTTTAAAAATGAAATGGTTCTAAACAGATATCGGTTTCGGTTACTGTTTCAATATTTGGCCAAAATCTTTTAATATTCTTTAAGCAGGCATTTTCTACAAGTTCTCAAAATATTTTCAATAAATGGATTTAGAATCATTCTCAAAAGTTTCTATGATTGACATGATTTCTAATACTTAAACTTTCTCTAATTACCTAAAACACTTCTCATGTATAGCGACTATAAATCAGAAATCATGTTTCTACTACTCTCAATATTTAGTTAATATATGCCATTGACTAAAAATCAACAAACTTTATTATTCTACATTTAATTAGTTGCGATCAATTGCAATTCAATAAATTACTATCAACGTAAACGCACGTTTTTATTAATTAAAATTTAATTTATTGATACTGCTCTATAATGTTAACCCAGATCAATAAATCACACAAACTGTGAATGGAATTTACGCAAAATCAATTAAAAATCGCTTAAAATAAAAGCTGCACCTGCATCTATTTATTAATGACAGCATTCATTAATCTCTCGGATGCAATAAATGTGACTAGAGCTTCAAATGCATTTAAATATTATCATTCAGGAAAAATATAATATAATGAATATGACAAAAAATTATGCCCCGGGTGAGGCTCGAACTCACGACCTTAAGATTATGAGACTTACGCGCTGCCTACTGCGCCACCGAGGCTATGCGTTGCGAAATGTTCTGTGGCTAAATAAGCTGCAGAGTTGTAAACTAGAATTGTTCTATTCACATTTTTGTGTGGCAAATTATTCAAAATGGTTGCAGAATTTTATCAAAAAGTAATCAAATAAAAAAATATGTAAAATTAATTAAAACATATATATAAGATACAACATTTTCACAAACCAATTATTAAAAATCGCAACATGAAGTTTGTAACCCTAGTAGAAAATTACATTACACACTGAAGAAAAAAAAATGTGTCGGCGCAGAGATTGTCCCCATTATAATATAAATGATGTGAGATGGACGATAAAAAAAATTGCAACTCATGGTATTCTTCATCAATGTCTTCTTTATCATCTTCTCCTTCATCTGCTTTATATTCTTTCTTTAATATTACCCCTATTAAACGAATTTCTTATAAATCGTATGTACATACTTGACTAAATAAAAAATATTTTGAACTTTTTCTAAACAAAAATATTGTCAGACCATTGCAATTTTTATACCGAATCACGCAAATTTGAATCACACTTTGAACGTTTACTTGTCTTTAATCGAAATTGACGATTTTGAGAATTTTGGTCAGCTTTTTTCAATTTTGGACCACTATGCGACGTACCAAACTGAATATAGCCTTTCACTCTTAGTGTAGGGTATAAAAAATATGAATACTGAATCAAAAATTACAAACCAACAATCCATTTAATATGCAATACGGTTAACGTTACTGTTTCCAAAATGATGGCATTTTACTAATAATTTTCCTTTGCCGATTTAACTGTTTCCGGTAAAATGCCGTTACGAAACGGTATTATACCGGTAAAAATATTTCATACCTTTTGGAAACTTACATTTTGTTAAATTTTGATTTAGGTATAAAAAAACATACACTCAAAATAAAAAGTATCCTATTAATAGCAAACTCTGAATGCTAAATTTTAGCATACTTTAATTTGTATATACAGCATACTTTTATTTGTAATAACGAACTGTTTGCTAGGAATCTTAGTTCAACTTGTTTGCACAAGATGCAGCTAATATGCACTAGATGGCGCCATAGTCATGAGACGCTGCAGCTAATGCGTCTATAATTCGTAGACTTTTTTTCGTCCACATGTTTATATAAAACATATATTTCTTTCAGGTAATAATAATTCTCGCATGCAAAAGTGAAATAGTTAGTGAAATTTAAATGCACGGAGGGGGAAGGTAAAATAAATAATTGTATAAGATAAATAAAATTTATAATATCGATACCCCTTACAGGCCGAACATCGTTACCAACATTTTGGGAATTTTTGTTTTAATGCAGTTTTATGCATTGTCATATTTTTGAATTACGCGGGCTAAATTTGAAATAAAGCCAAATAACACTTATTATCGTATGTATATAAATAAATTTAATATTTCTGTTAGTGACTACTTTAAGTATTTTTAACTCCTTTTGTGGTAATGATAGAAAATCTAAAAATATGTGTATTTGTAGATAATATCGTCACTGTCATGCCAAAGGGGTGAATGTGCAATTTTTGACATTTGCGTTTTTTAACATTTTGGAATATAGTTTTTCCTCAAGAATGCTGTGCCAAAATCGCGTGTCGTTTTGTTGGATATTTCTAGCCACAAAAGGCAAAACCCGAAGGCCGAATTTGGAAAATTGAAAATTTTGTCATGCCAAAAGGGCGAATCTTTTCTTTTTCGCCATAACTTTTTATTGATACGAGATAAAATAGTGGTGCAAAGGCATTTATTGTTTGTTTTTAAAGCACATATCGATCACTATTTTATCTTGTACCATTAAAGAGTTATAGCAAAAAATGAAAAGATTCGCCCTTTTGGCAGACAAGATTTTTAATTTTTACAATTTCTTCGTTTTGTTTGCTATAATTTTTTATTTGTGCAAGATATATAGTGTTGTTGAGGTATTAATTGTTTGTTTTTAAAGCACCTATCGAACTGCATCATTATTTAAAAAATATTTTGCCAAACACTTTTTCCTGCAATTAACAAATGGCAAATTAATGTTTGACAAAATATTTTTAATTAATGATGCATATCGATAGGTGCTTTAAAAACAAACAATAAATGCCTTTACATCACTATTTTATCTAGAGCTAAAAAAGTTATAGCATAAAAAACAAAAATATTTGCGTTTTGATCAGGATATAGCCTCACAAAATCCGTATTTATAATTCAGTAGGTTTTCCAAATCTAAAGATATTTTATATACGATATAATAATTGACAAATAAACTAAAATAACAGAAAAATTAAAGAAAATATAAATTTTTCTAATTTTTAAAGAACTTCAAACTTTAAAATTTGATTTCCCAACATTTTTAAAAATGCACATTCGCCCCTTTGGCATGATAGAGACGATATGTCCACCTTTATAGCACAAAATATAAAATATAAATTTATAATGTACTTCCAATGCATTTTTCCATCAAAGGTGTACCGAATTTCGATTTTATTTGGGAACCACAATTCCTTTCGCGGGAAAACATTTTTTCATGTATTTGAGCATGATGTTAATATATATTTGACCAAAAAAGTTTACATTAGCACGTATACAGTAAAATTGATCAGAAGATGTAAATTTTATATGAGGTATTTGAATATAAGTGGTCAGATCACTATGGACCGATCTCACACATACAGCGTAGGTATATAAGTAATTTAAATAATGAGTTTCATTATTCTAACTCTTCAATTTTTTAAGTAGTAGAGATTTCAACAGACAGACGGTCAGACAGACAGACAGACGGACTTTGCTAAATCGACTCAGGAGGTCATGCTGATCAAGAATACACTCAAAATAATAAGTCAGCTATTAATAATAAATATAATAAAAATTATTAATATAAAAATAAAAAAGTATATCAGAAATAAAAAAAAAATATTAATACACAAAAAAAATATATTTTTTTTTTATTTTATTTTTTTATGAATTGGAGTTAACAGCAAAAAAATTTGTTAAAACAGCTAAAATTGTCTGCTCGTCGTTGTAGAACGAAAAGACACTAAATACATTTTTATGAAAAACTTAAATTTTGAGTTTTATTTTAAAAAGTAATTGATGCATTTTTAGAGTTGAAATATTAATTGATAGATTTATATTTTCTTATCATGTGATAAATAAAATTGACATCATCGACTAAAAAATGACAGATATATAAAGATTTTTGTATATGAATATTTGGCATTTTGAAAATGTATTTGGTGACTTTTCGTTCTTCAACGACGATACAAAAAACAAAAAGTAAATTGTTAAAAGTTGAAAAAGTTAAAATGTTCCGCATTGTTCCCCTAAACTTTTAATGCAGTTTTGTTTCCATTTAGCATTTAAAATCAGTTTTTAAATTTAGCAAATAATTGCTTTTCTCAAAAAAAAACATAATTTATATTTAAAAAATGGTATTTTTAATATAAAATATAGATGATGTGAGATGGACGATAAAAAAGATTGTAACTCTTGGTATTCTTCATCAATGTCTTCTTTATCATCTTCTCCTTCATATGCTTTATATTCTTTCTTTTTACCCCTATTAAACGAATTTCTTATAAATTGTATGTTCACATTTGACTAAATAAAAAATATTTTGAACTTTTTCTAAACAAAAATATTGTCAGACCATTGCAATTTTTATACCGAATCACGCGAATTTGAATCACACTTTGAACGTTTACTTGTCTTTAATCGAAATAGACGATTTTGAGAATTTTGGTCAGCTATTTTCATGTTTGGACCACTATGCGGCGTACCAAACTGAATATAGCCTTTCACTCTTAGTGTAGGGTATAAAAAATATGAATACTGAACCAAAAATTACATACCAACAATGAATAAATTCATTGATTGAATGAATTTTTCATTGAAATTGGTCCAGTGTATGCGTTCATTGACACAATGAACACTGTTCTTTGATTACTCCACGAGTGCATTTCTTTAATAATGATTCATTAAACCAAAAACATACTTTGTCATAATGTACATTCGATTTATTTACACAAATACATTGTCTCAACTACATTAAATTAATGAACGAAATCATTAACCTAACGAATTAATTCATTGATTTATATAATCAAATGCATTAGCTCAATGAACTTATACATTGATCAAATGCATGTGTTCATTGATTTGTATGAATAAATACATTGGTCCAATGAACGTATACATTTAATTTATAAACGAATTCAATGACCAAATATCAATGGAATTTGTAGTTTTCCCTTTTTGTCGCGTGCATATTATTCACATTTGGTTTATGCCAAAAGATACAATTATAGAGCTTGATCATATCCAATTTGTTTTTTTATTTCTTGATTTCTCTAATTTTCGAATGACATTTATCAGCCATTATAAATTAAGAAAATTTGTGTTTGTTAGAATTCATATTATGAACTCTCACATGATTGGAATATAGAGGTATGTTCCAGTTTTTGATCGAATCTGATTATACCGAAATCTGAAAGTAAAAACGTTTGTTTTAAAATTTGATCATATGATATTCGATTAGTGGTTTTTTTAGGTGTACAGAATTTTTATTCGTTTATTTTAAGAATATTATTTAACAGCTACAATTTGCTAAAACACATTATTCAATTTATTTATTATACCCTACACTAAGAGTGAAAGGGTATATTCAGTTTGGTACGCCGTTTGTAACACCCAGAAGGAAGCATCTCCGGTATGGAAAAGTATATATATTCTTGATCAGCATGACCTCCTGAGTCGATTTAGCGATGTCCGTCTGTCCGTATGTCTGTCCGTCTGTCTGTCCGTCTGTCTGTCTGTCTGTCTGTCTGTCTGTCTGTCTGTCTGTCTGTCTGTCTGTCTGTCTGTCTGTCTGTCTGTGGAAATCCCTACTATTTTTAGAATTGAAGAGCTAGATAAATGAAACTTATAACTTAGATTACTAATATACCTACGCTGTATGTGCGTCGGTCCATTGTGACCTATGATCCGACCACTTATGTTCAAATACCTCATATAAAATGTACATATAAAGATCAATTTTTGTGTATACGTGCTTAGGTAAACTTTTTTGGTCAAATATATATTGACATCATGCTCAAATACATGATAATAATGTTTTCCGGCGAAAAAACTTGTGGTTCACAAAAAAAAAAATCGAAATTCGGTACACCTACCCATTTGTAAATATGGGTTTCAAATGAATGGAAATTCTTCAGCGATTGAATGTTTGTAGTTATTTTCAGGATTCGTACACCCTGGTGACCTATATATCACTTTGAATGGTAACCACACATATGTGTAGGGTATTAATAGTCGGCTTAGACCGACTATAATTTTGATAATCCTAACTATCATAATTACACCTACTTTAAAATTTCCCATGTGATCTAACATTCCCAACTGGTTTTTTTTATTATTATACTAAAAATAAATAAATAACCGACAAAATATTTTGTACTGAAAAGCGGCAACTCTTACAAAGATGATAAAAGAGCGGATTAATAACCGACAAAAAATGCTAAAAATAGCGCAGTTATGAAAGCTTAAATTAAATTAAGTCGTAAAAAAGAGGTATCTCAGAAAGCTATACGAAAGTTTTTGTTTATAATTAAGACATATTAATAAAAAAAAAAGATACTACTGAAAGCTTTTCCCTGCGCTCAAGAATTTCAAGACCATTCTTGCTTGGCGCGCCATAAAGCTACACAGCAAAGCTGCTCACGCAAAGCTCAACTTGAAGGTGAGCTTTCGTCGCTGCTGCTGGTGCCGTAATTTTACTTCCGAGCGAGTAATTATTTGCGTATTCGATGGTACGACGCTGTTTGTCGGCGACGGTCTTCTTGTTGATTCGATGACGCGCGCCATCGAGGAAGTGGAAACAATGAACGCTGTTTGCGGTTACAAAGTGGTTAAAGTACAAAAGCTAAAACGGTTGCAGACACTGTGAAGCATAGTAAAAATCTAATTCATAATAATAAATAATTAAATTTTAATTTATTAAGTGAAATTATTGCAATTTTTGCCCAAAATGTTGCCCCAAGTGATAACGTGAGAACAATTAGAATGACAGCAACAACAACAACAACAGCGGAAGAGGTTATTCAACTCGCACTATATATGTTTGAGACGTCACTTGTCTGGTTTGACGCTTTTACGCACACTGCCAAACAGAAATGTGTTGCCTGCAATAATTATTTTGTTTATAGAAAAAGTGAATGTTTCTTTGGTGCATTGCAAAGTACACATTCAGCGTTATAATTACAAAAATATATATATAGAATAACTATAATGAATTTCAGACAGTCACCCAAACAAGTGCCGGCATTTTGCTGCGGACGCGCCCCTCTTCCGTAAATGCACTTTGCAACGTATTTTTGCTTAAATTGCAAAAACAAAAAATTCTTTACAATAACAAAAACAACAAAAAATGTAAAATATTTGAAAAGCTTTCACACTGACGCACACTTTCAAACAAAGCTTTGCACTTCCCTTCTTTGAAAAGCAACGTGAAATGCACAAAAAGCTTTCGCTCACACTCGCCTTTAAAGCAGCTGCATTCTTTTTTGCATTAACTGAACAAAAAAAAGAAGTAAAAATATCAAAATAGAAGAACAGAACAATTATAAAAGCTCGCTCACAATTAATCGTTTTTTGGAAAGCTCTCTCTCGTTCTCTCTTGCTTTTTGCACAAAACAAAAAATAAATAAAATAAAAACTTTACAAAATGCAACAAAACACAATGCAAAAAACTCCTCTGCCAAGTCTGTTGCTAAAGAAATCAGCGGCCAATGCAGCGACAGCAGCTGTGTTAGCAGCGGCAACAATCAGAACCACAGCAACAACGAATCCATCACCAATAAATGTTGGCGCGCCATCCCATGCCAGGCGCTGCATCTACGGTTGTGATGACAACTCGGTCGTTTTGTGTCGCTTTCCCGTACATGATCGTCAAAGGTAAGACTATAGTCTTTAGTACATAATTTGAACTAAGTGGAAAAGTCAAAAATGTTTCAACTATTGCTTTAAAATTGGAGAAAAGTCTGTCCCATCCAGTGGCGGACTGGTATGACAAATCTTATAGAATTCTTCGTTTTTAGTCAACCCAAAATTAAACAAATTTCGTGATAATATGTGCTGTTACTTTATGCTAACTTTTAAAAGTTGTCGATAACCGAATATTGTTAGAAAAGTTATCCAAAAGGTATTTAAAGGCGTACGAATATTCGAATTTTGGTTGACGTTTGGCTCTTGAAAAGATAATGTTTAAGACAAAGATATGTTTAAGTCAACCAATAAAAATATATATTTGGAAAATTAAAGTTTAGACAACCGATTAGATAAATTAAAAAATACACCTTTTGGACAGCCCTACTAATTACCTACAATCATGTAAAAATTACAAAAATTTATTTTCAATGTATTATTTTGTAATTCGATTATTTCCTCTTAAAAAAAGTATGTGAAATAATCGAAATAATATATCGAAATGATAACTAATATATACCAAAGAAATGACAACAATTAAAACCATATTATTTTTATAAGGAACCACACTATATTAAGTTTATTGTTACATTAAAATACATAAATAATCTGCACGTTGCTCCCAAAATATGTTGCCTGTAGTCTTAGCCCATGCACAAACTGCTTAACATTTCAACAGTAAAAGAGAAGCGATAAATACGGAACACGAAAAACGCTTACAGCAAACAGTACGTTGCACCAACTTGGAAATATGAAGTTTAGGAGTACCACTATGAGAGGACTATCCAAAATTGTTTACTATGAAAAGTCGTCTTTCTGTGGTATACAAAAGATGCTTAGTAGTTCACTTTTCACATGGTCTTTGCGTGCCCTGTAAAACGATGGTTGTAATGATAACCTTTCGAATTTTGTTATTGTTGGGCAGACAGAGACGTACATCGCTAAAACAGAAGATCACGTTGATCAAGACTATATTCTTTTCCATACCGTACACGCCTCCTTCTGGGTGTTACAAACGGATGGCCAAAGTGAATACACCCTGGCTCCGAATGAATTTGGGACTAGGAACTAAAACTCTTTTGAATATCTGTTTCGGTTTCAAGATTTTATAAACTAGCAGTTCCTGTACCAGTTCCAACTAAAAATTCTATAGGTAAGGATTTCGTATCGAACCCAAAAATGTGCTCCTGAACCGGTACCAGAACTGTTAATTTGTGGTCCCTGGTCACAACTAACATTTTCTTTCTTTCTCATGCGAAAAGTGGATTTTTCTAAGTGTAATATTTTTTCCGAGTGTTCAACAATATTCTTAGTTTGATTGCAATAAGTCAACAAGTTTTTCTTTTGTTGTGATTTATTTGTTATGACACTCCCCACAAACCCCCAACTGCATTTACGCCCCATATTCCAGACACATTTAAGCATTTGAACTCACTCCCCATTTTGTTATATTTGTGCTCTCATAAACTCTATTTAAACGTGTTCTTCTCTCTGTCTGATGAGCTTTTTGCGCATCATTTAAGGTTGTTTGTTGTTGTTTAATATGTTTTTATTATTTGTTTACATCACATCCAGCATGGTCTTTGGAACTAGAAACTTTGTACGGAACGCACTCGTTGACTTGACGTTGCACCTTGTCACACGAGTCTCTTCGCATTGCATCGCATCTTAACGTCATCCTCGGTCCTCGACTAAGAACTACGATGACGGCAAACGATGCTACGCAGCGCTCAAAGTCAAAGGTCGTTGAACTGGCGAGAGTAGCAGCGCAAAATTCAATGCCATGTGATGGGGGGCAAACAAAAAAAAAAGAGCACATGAACACATAGAGCGCCAAAGCTCTCTAACTAACTAACTCCAATAACTCTCTGTCTGCTCCACACTCAATGCAGACACTGTATAGCACGTTTTAGGTGCACGCTGAGCCAAATGAAGGTGATCAGATGTTGAAAAAATAAATATGATTTGAATCTTAAGCTCGATTGAATACTTTAAGCGCGTTTTCTGTAAAATCGCATTTTTGAGTTATGAGACTCTTGTAGTAACTGTGCGAATTGTTATTAATGGTCATAAACAAAAATTAAAAAATAAGTTTATTAACCAATTATATTAAAAAATGTTTTTAATAACATCTCAATCATATATTAATACGATATCCAACAGTTTTTTTCATAAGTATCAGACCTGGTTCTATTAAGTAGGCTTTAAATAAGGTTGCCTTACGTAGATTTCAAATTAGGATTACGCTAGTCAATTCTGATCAAGATCATTTTAGCTGGACTTTGGTTGGGATGCCTTATCGTATTCTGATCAGTGACTGATGCGAAATAAGGCTAATCTTAACCAATTTCTACTCGAGTAAGTGTGCAAGATCAAGAGCAATCACTTCTAGCATTGCTCTTGCAATATATATATATATATATATATATATATATATATATATATATATATATATATATATATATATATATATATATATATATTAGGGATGTCAATCCCGGGATCCCGGGATTTGAGTCAAAAGAGTCCCGAAAAACTCATCCCGGGATCATCGTTAAATCCCGGGATTTTCGGGATTACAAAAAACGCTAGTAGATCAATTTTTAATAGTTTATTCAAAAGTCTTTCAATGTTTGTGTACACATTTTGTGAAAAAGTAAATCTAACATTTAATCAAGGTTTGAAACCTAAACGAATAACGGTTTCGATTTCGGTTTTTTCCGCGTTTTGGTTTCGGTTTTAGGTTTTTATTACGAAACGGTTTCAGTATTTACGGTTTCGGTTTTGATTTCGGTTTTTGTATAAAATTTCTTTTAATTCCATATTTTTCAAATAACTTAACATTGCACTATGGGACATAAGCTTAGTCTAGCTCGCCGAAAATTGTACAAGAAAAAAATTTTATTTTGGAAATTCAAAATTTTGTTAAATGACATTAAACATGCCTTGTACTTAAGATCTTCTATATAAAATAAAATATGTTTTCCTGTTCTTTTTATGCTTTTTTAAAAACCGTTTTAAACTGGTATAAAACCGAAACGGTTTATTTCTGACTTTCGTATAACGGTTTCGATTACGGTTTCGGTTTTAAATGGATATCGGTTTTAAACGGATATCGGTTTCGGTTTCGGCTACGGTTTCAATCCTTGGATTTAATGGACTAAAATCTTAAAACACTGACGTAAATAACAATGAATTACATGCTTTTTGACTTTGAACAAATTCACACATTTTTAAAAATTACGTCACTTTCGACTAATAACACTGTTCGGCAATCATTTTCTCATATCATGCCTATATTATTTTAATGTACTGATTCGAACTGCGTTTTTCCGTATACGTAATGTTTTGGAGAAAAATGCAATTTATTATTTTTGCATTTTTCACTGCATTTAAAAACAAACTTTTTTTTATAAAAAGACTAAACAGCCATTGAATAAAAATTAAAATAGTTATTGCCCATGAACAAGTCAACTTCGTCGTTTGAGATTTGGTTGCAATAACCGGTTAAATCACATACAACTTAAATAATTTTGAAATTAAAAGTTCAAATATTTCAAAATTTTTAAAACTATTTATTTTTTTAAAATTATATTTTTTTTTATAAAATATTGTTTTCCACAAAAAACCAATATCCCAATAACAAATTTTGTTGTTCATTCAAAATTTTAATTTTCTTATATTTGTACTAAAAAATAAATTTTAAATAAAAAGTATTAAAAAAATGTTTGATGATCAACTGGAGTTTATATATCGCGGATTTAGTATACCATATTTGAATACCCAACCTGAAAACAGATGCATTTGAATATATGACTTTTGTTTGACTTAAGCATTATAATTGTTTATTATTTAAACACAGATATGGTTATTTTATGTCTTTGCTATTATATTTTTAAATCCCGGGACTAATCCCGGGATCCCGGGATTCAAATTTTTTAGTCCCGAAATTTCGGGATTGAAAAATAGTCCGGGATTGACATCCCTAATATATATATATATATATATATATATATATATATATATATATTATATATATATATATATATATATATATATATATATATATATATATATATATATATAATATATATATATATATATTCTCGATCAGCATGACCTCCTGAGTTTTTGTCCGTCTGTCTGTATATCTGTTGAAATCACGGTTACATATATAGATCAATGAAACAAGATATACAAACGCTGTATCAAAAATTGTCTGATAGAGAGTTTTTCCATAACGCTATTTCAAATTATTTTTTAATGCTATTTCTTATTGCTGTGAACCAATTACACACTTTTGGTCACCTTAAAGCTGATTTGAACATAAATAACGTAAGCAAAACACAAGACACAGATGTGCACTTCCGCTGGCTGAACCCCCCCCACACGCCTTCACCAAAGTATCCAGTAATCACAACGAAAAAGCTTTCTTCATTATGTTATTTCTGTTGTGAAAGCTTAGGCGGCGCTCTGATGTCGACGTTGTTTGTGGAAAATGCAGGCAGGAGCTTCCGAGCATAACAAATAAAATAAAACAAAAAAAGAAAAAAAAGTGTAATTTAAAAACAGGAACGTAGAATGAAGAGTTCGGGATCTAAGCAAAAATAAAACTGGGAGCGAAGCAGTAAACGAAGAATGCTAAACGCGATCGGTTGGTTTGTGAGCGCTTAGAAAATTTTTTGTTTTTTTTTTTTGATGAGAGTTGAGAATTAGTTTAATTTAATTTTCTCTTTTTGTTTCTGGGTTTCATATAAAACTTGGCCTTAAATGTAATAGGTAAGAATATTTTTTGATAAAACACATTTTATATATTGACCTTCAATTTTAAATTAAAAAAAAAAAAAAACAAAATAAATTTTTGGTATTCTGCATTTTTTGCCGACTTGACCTTAAACTTGTTCTGCAACTTCTTGTTCTGCTGGCCACATTTTTGCGCGACGCTTCGTCGTTGGCTGCATTCAATTTTTCCCGTTCGTTTATTTTGCCAACAGCTGCAGAAAAATGCGTTCGTATTAACCGAAAGCTCTGTCTGTGCTGTATAAGCGCTGCTCGTGGCTGCTGGCGCAAGCTGCATTTCAAAAGCTCTCTAGCACAATGGCAAACAAAACAAACAAAAAATTTCATTGTTTTAATTTTTTGCTTTCTTTTTAATAATTTGTTCCCCGTATTCATGTTTTATAGATGCGATAACTGGCTCAAGTTCTTTCAAGTCAGCGAAGACATCATCAAATTGCACGGTTTGGCGAATCTACGCGTTTGCCTAAAACATTTCCACCAGCAAAATCAAAGTCAAATGGCCAAGACACGCATGAAAACTACGCCGACGCGATCAGCGGCCCTGACGGCAGAGGACATTAAGGTAAGTGATCGCTTTAAGGTTGCCAGATGTACGGGAAAGCTCTCTGTATTACAACTAGAGATGGGCGCGTGCCAAAATCACACACGCGCCAATTAAACAATTTTTTTATAGTTTCTACCCCAATTTAAAAAAACCCTTAAAATAAAAATTTCGTGGTATTTAAACCTTTTCTTAAAAATCTCTTGTTTTAGTATTACTTATGGATTTAAGAGAATAAAACTACAATATTTTTGAATTATTTAAACCCATTGAAATATCGGTTTCGGTTCGGGTTCCAAGATTATTAAAATTGTGGTTCCGGTTCCGATTCCGATTCCAACCAAAGAATTAAATGGGTTTCGATGCCGGTTCCATACATTTTTAATAACGGTTCCGATTCCGGTTCTTTGCGTTCCATGACAGGGACTATATTGCTGATCCGGTTCTGGTTCCTAGATTTTTAAAATAGCAGTTCCGATTCCAACCAGAAAAATACATGTGTTCCGATTCCAATTCCGGTTCCACACATATTTAATAACAATTCCGGTGCTTTTTTCGTGTTTTGTCGTATTTTTCCGTTTTTTGTCGTGTTTTTTCGTGTTTCTTCGTGTCTTTTTAAATCCCGTGCTTTATCGTGTTTCTCGTGCGTGCGTGTCGGCGTGCACGTGCGTGTCCGTGCTATCAAAAACAGGCACGCGCCCATTTCTAATTACAACAATACATAATAATAACCAGTTGGGAAGGTTAGATCACATGGGAAATTTTAAAGTAGGTGTAATTATGTTAGTTAGAATTATCAAAATTATAGTCGGTCTAAGCCGACTATAAATACCCTACACATATGTGTGGTTACCATTCAAAATGATATATAGGTCACCAGGGTATACGAATCCTGAAAATAACTACAAACATTCAATCGCTGAAGAATTTCCATTCATTTGATACCCATATTTACAAATGGGTAGGTGTACCGAATTTCGATTTTTTTTTTGTGAGCCACAAGTCTTTTCGCCGGAAAACATTATTATCATGTATTTGAGCATGATATCAATATATATTTGACCAAAAAAGTTTACCTAAGCACGTATACATAAAAATTGATCTTTATATGTACATTTTACATGAGGTATTTGAACATAAGTGGTCGGATCATAGGTCACAATGGACCGATCTCGCCAATTTTTTCGCACATACAGCGTAGGTATATTAGTAATCTAAGTTATAAGTTTCATTTATCTAGCTCTTCAATTTTAAAAGTAGTAGGGATTTCAACAGACAGACGGACAGACAGACAGACAGACAGACAGACGGACAGACAGACGGACAGACGGACATCGCTAAATCGACTCAGGAGGTCATGCTGATCAAGAATATATATACTTTTCCATACCGGAGATGCTTCCTTCTGGGTGTTACAAACGGCGTACCAAACTGAATATACCCTTTCACTCTTAGTGTAGGGTATAAAAAAAATAAAAAATTAAATAAGAGCCCAAGCGGAAAAGCGGGATGCAATCATTGTCTGATCAGGCTTGCCAGATTTCAAATATGGAAATAATCAGGTTTCCACATCACTAAGTTCAGGCTATCAACGTAACTCACATCACGTAACTTAAAAACGATCGTTCTTGAAACGATAGTCATAAAACGTTATCGTTTTTGCCTGAATAAGACTATCGTCTAAACGAAATCGTTCAACGTGATTAGAGCCCTGCTTCCTATTCATACACTTTCTATTCTCACACTTATCCTACCCGTATATTACACAGAAAAGTGATTTGATGCAGCAACCTCCACGTCGGTTGTCGCAACCTCCAATTGACATTTTTATACCCTACACTAAGAGTGAAAGGGTATATTCATTATACCCTACACTAAGAGTGAAAGGGTATATTCAGTTTGGTACGCCGTTTGTAACACCCATAAGGAAGCATCTCCGGTATGGAAAAGTATATATATTCTTGATCAGCATGACCTCCTGAGTCGATTTAGCGATGTCCGTCTGTCCGTCTGTCTGTCCGTCTGTCTGTCCGTCTGTCTGTCTGTCCGTCTGTCTGTCTGTTGAAATCCCTAAGACTTTTAAAATTGAAGAGCTTGAAAAATGAAACTTATAACTTAGATTACTAATATACCTACGCTGTATGTGCGAAAAAATTGGCGAGATCGGTCCATTGTGACCTATGATCCGACCACTTATGTTCAAATAGCTCATATAAAATGTACATATAAAGATCAATTTTTATGTATACGTGCTTAGGTAAACTTTTTTGGACAAATATATATTGACATCATGCTCAAATACATGATAATAATGTTTTCCGGCGAAAAGACTTGTGGTTCACAAAAAAAAAAAAAATCGAAATTCGGTACACCTACCCATTTGTAAATATGGGTATCAAATGAATGGAAATTCTTCAGCGATTGAATGTTTGTAGTTATTTTCAGGATTCGTATACCTTGGTGATCTATATATCACTTTGAGTGGTAACCACACATATGTGTAGGGTATTTATAGTCGGCTTAGACCGACTATAATTTTGATAATCCTAACTATCATAATTACACCTACTTTAAAATTTCCCATGTGATCTAACCTTCCCAACTGGTTTAGTATTACTTATGGATTTAAGAGAATAAAACTACTTAATTTTTGAATTATTTATTACAGGGACTAAAACCCTTTGAAATGTTTCGGTTCGGGTTCCAAGATTGTTAAAATTGTGGTTCCGGTTCCGATTCCGATTCCAACCAAAAAATTTAATGGGTTTCGATGCCGGTTCCATACATTTTTAATAACGATTCCGATTCCGGTTCTTTGCGTTCCATGACAGGGACTATAATTGCTGCTGTATAACTTGCTGTCCGGATCAGGTTGCCTGATCAGGCTTCCTGATCTTACCCTTATCCTAACCTTATATAATTCGATGTATAAATAAATTCTTCTGAAAAAGCTTTTACCAAATTTGAGACCTTTCAAACAAAAATAGTTTTGTGATCTGAATTTGAGTTTAACATTTATTTTTCAGAATATTTTATTAGAATAATTTTGATATCAAATTTTATTATAAAGGGTTTTTAATAACATATCGATCATATTATATTAATACGATATCCAATCAGAATTTTTTATGAAGGTTGGATCAGGTTGCCTTTGGTGGATTTGAAATGAGTATTACCCTAGTCGACCCTGATCAGGATCATTTCAGTGTTATCGTATTCTGATCAGAAACGGATTCGAATTAAGGCTAACATTAATCAATTTCCTGGGTATGAATATGAAAATGGTTGTCCAATAACAATTTATTTACAAAAAATTTCGTTTTTTCTTTCATTATGAAAATATGATATGTATTGCATTTCGAATGCAAATAAAAACCGTAAACGTATTGATCTAAAAACCAGTAAGGAATGTTAGGTCACCTGGGAAATTTTGATGTAGTCCTACCACCCTATGGAGAACATGTAGTTGGTGTGATGAAGTTAGTAAGAATTATGAAAGTTATATTTAGTCGGTCTAAGCCGACTATAAATATCCTGCACATATGAGAAAATGTGTGCGGTTACCATTTAAAGTAGAGCATAGGTCACCAAGGTATACGAATCCTGAAACTATCAACAAACTTGCAATCTCTGAAAAACTACCTTTCATTTGATATCTATATGTACAATTGGGTAGGTGTACCGAATTTCGATTTTTGTTTGGAACTACAAGTCGGTTCGCGGGAAAACATTATTTTGAGATATTTGAGTATGAGCCCTTATGAAGTAATATTCATTTATAGATGTAAATTTTATTTGAGGTATTTGAATATATTTGGTTGTTCCACAGGTCACAATTGACTGATCATGCTAATTTTCTGGTTGAGACAGCGTAATCTAAATTCATTGATTTCATTGATCTAACTCTTCAATTTTTTTAGTAGTAGGGATTTCAACAGGCGGATAGACAGACTGACAGACGGGCATCGCTAAATCGACTGAGGAGGTCATGTTGATCATGAAGATATGTATACTTTTCCATACTGGATATGCTTCCTTCTGGGTGTTACAAACGGCGTACCAAATGTAATATACCTTTTTACTCTTAGTGTAGGGTATAATAATGGGTACACCCAAAGTCTTAGAATGATCCCTAGTTTCACGTAAAAGTCGATTTTTTCGTGTGTTCAAAATAGTGTTCAGGTGTTTGATGGATTTCTATTAAGTTGACTTTATTATTATTTAAGTAGACTTTATATCAGGATCCCTTGTAAAGAATCTCCGGTATGGAAAAGTATATATATTCTTGATCAGCATGACCTCCTGAGTCGATTTAGCGATGTACGTCTGTCTGTCCGTCTGTCTGTTGAAATCCCTACTACTTTTAACATTGAAGAGCTAGATAAATGAAACGTATAACTTAGATTACTAATATACCTACGCTGTATGTGCGAAGATTGGCGAGATCGGTCCATTGTGACCTATGATCCGACCACTTATGTTCAAATACCTCATATAAAATGTACATATAAAGATCAATTTTTATCTATACGTGCTTAGGTAAACTTTTTTGGTCAAATATATATTGATATCATGCTCAAATACATGATAATAATGTTTTCCGGCGAAAAGACTTGTGGTTCACAAAAAAAAAAAATCGAAATTCGGTACACCTACCCATTTGTAAATATGGGTATCAAATGAATGCAAATTCTTCAGCGATTGAATGTTTGTAGTTATTTTCAGGATTCGTATACCCTGGTGACCTATATATCACTTTGAATGGTAACCACACATATGTGTAGGGTATTTATAGTCTGCTTAGACCGACTATAATTTTGATAATCCTAACTATCATAATTACACCTACTTTAAAATTTCCCATGTGATCTAACCTTCCCAACTGGTTTAAGGTTGCGTTTGGTAGGGATGCGAAATAAGAGTAACCTTAACCAAATTCAACTCGGGAACAGTGTTATTTAGCAAGCACTTTAGGCATTTTGCTGTCCTATCCTATTCCCTGTTCCGCTAGTTGGCCCCTGTTTTTTCAATACCCGATTTGGTGTCCATTTTTAATTTAATGCACATTTTTATTATAAAATGAATTTTCTTTATTTTGAGTTTTTTTTATGTTAGAACCAACATTTCCACTGTCCATAATAATGCATATGTTATGTTTTTTTACGAATACTGCATAAGCATAGAAACCAAAATACAAAATTTGAGAACCATACGATCAGTAATTTCCAACGGGTTTAAATTTGGTATAAGGCTTAATAAAATATTTTTATAGAAAACAGGTTTCTTTACCGCGCTACCTCCCGGAAGTCTGTGGCAAACCTACGAGAGTGAATATTGCCTATGAAAAGCTCTCACCTCCCAGTTCGGACTCGGCATTAAACTGTAAGTCCACCCTATGTAAAAATAAACCGGTACGTGACTGAGCACGTGACTGGCGAAATGCTGACAGTAACAGGTTCTAGTTTTAACCCAATCATATCAAACGTACCGGTAACTATTATATGGCTTTGTCATATGAGTTGACAAATTGACAACTCATAGATACCATAGAACCATTCTTCATACTGTCATTAGGGGAGTATTCTAAATGGAATACAAAAGAAATCAGGCAGAAAAATTCTAATTACTACTAGAAGTCAAAGTCGAAAATATGAAAAATGTGAATATCATTTTTTTTTTGTTTTACATACAAACTCATAAACTTAAGGCAATATTCAAAAACTGACTGAGTTCTTGATTAGAATATTGAAGTTCATCGGAATGACAAACTAAAATTGCAGATCATTCTTTTTGTTTTGCTGTGTAATTTCACTATAAATAAAAATTATTTAATTATATTTTAAAAGACAACCCATTCATAGTTTATCGTTAAAACATATTTGAGGAAATCCCTAGATTGGAAATGTTGCTGTAGTGAACTCCGTAACACATTCAATTAATACTAATCAAAGGTTTTTTTGATACCGATATTTTCCTGAAACTTCGAGATATAGGGATTGGATGTCTTATATCAAAACCACATAGATTGTCAATATTATTTAAATCAGTATTTTATAATTTTAAAATGTATTTGATAATTTGATTTAAAACTCAGTTATTTCTTTCTGCTTAGAAACGCCTGCGGCTGGTTAATGCGGGCACCGCACCCGGTAAGGAAACAATACACGTCACCTCGAACATTATGGTGCCGGCACCGAAGCGAACCAATAGCATCTCATCGGCCACCTCATCGGTTTCGTTGGCCAGCGATACGCCATCGCTGCACTCAGAGGCCGATTTCATGGTCATACCGCAAAATACAACAATAACAACTACAACGCAGCAAAGTGCAACAACAAAAGCATCAACTACATCTAATGACGAAGAGAAACCCCCACAACAATCAACCCCAAAGACGCTCAACCTGCAGCTGGGCAGACAAAATATGGCAACTCTTAAGAATCGCAAAGTCTTCATGATCACAGAGCGCTGCGATGATGTGCAGCTGGAAAATAACGGCGGCGACAGTAATCATCAGACGGCGTCTGCGCAAAAGCGCAAAATGTATTTAGTCATGGAAGAGACGCCCGCAAAAAATGGCAGCAATTACAGCGTTGCCACAAAATCCTGCAAGAACAACGTAGCTGGTGTTGGCAACCCTACCAAAAAGCTAACGCTCTACACGGACAAATGCGATACGGCGCTGTTGACGCATAAGTTCGAACAAATTTTGCCAGAGATTTTGAATCGTATCAACAACAATAACCACAACAACAGCAATAGCAACAAGCGTCCATCAACAATATCAACAGTTATCGCCCAGCAACCGCTCGCAAAGAAAATCAAAGAAAATGGACCAGCCCCAATCACTGACCAAACCAAACAGTCGCCGCCGACGCAGCAGCAGCAGTTGCCGCCACTGAATTTGACGGCAGACACCGCACGACCACCCATCACACTGCCCCCCAAAAAGAATCGCATGAAAATTATCAACACTGCCAATGCTGCCGCCGGGCACAACTTTTGCGCTGCCACTCCAGTCATCATGTCGACCATGAACTTGGAGTTGTCCACAGTGGAAGCGACACCTCCATTGGAAACGACGTCGCCGTCACCGCCACCACCAGTACTGATGTCACAGTCGCAGAAAAACATAAATTTGTCCGCTGACTTTTTGTTTCTCATGAAGATGCTGCCGCAACTGGAGGCAATACCGGAGCCGCACAAGAGCTACGTGAAGAGCTGCATCGAGAAGATTGTGTCGCAGCAGAGTTCGGAGCTGTGCGACGAGCCGTAAACAAGGTTCATTTATTTTTGCATCATTCAAAAATAATTTGAAACTGTAAAACACATGAATTGTTGTAAATTAAAAGTATTTTTACGTTTCTAAAACCCTCTTAAATGATAGACTGGCGGTTGAATGCCGCACAATGATGTATTCTAAAAATTAAAACTTCAAAAGTTGAACAATAAATATTTTGTAATATTTTATTAAAGTATTTAAGCAAATAAAAGTAATTTTTATTAATGAAATTTCAAATTATTTAAATTCTAATTTTTTTACCTATTAAATTTACACAGTTTTTGTATTTTTCTCCGTTTTATTTTGAGGTAAATTGAATTGTAATAAAATTTGATTCTGGTCGAAAATACATTTCTAGAGTCACTGAAATGAATATTGACATCGACACCTAGCAGTATGCAATTATTTTAGATGACATAATTGAGATTAAAAAGCACTGGCATTAATTTTGTCATAGGTATGCCTAGAAGTATGCAATAGTTTCAAGTTAAAATTTTTACATTATAATTTTTTTTTTTAATAATTTCATAACTTGAGTTTATTTATAATTTATTATTACACGATTTAAAATAATAAGGGGAATCAAGTCAAAAGTATAAATCTCGTAAATACACAAATAACGCGTAATGTGACACAACCATACAATGTTCAGATTCGTGTAATCTTAAAAAATATCGGGATGTACATTAATTTTTAACAATAATATTTAATATACAACAATTTAATAAGCAAATATTTTTCGCAGATATTTGTTTTATTGGCAACTACCGAAAAGATAGCCAAAAATGTTTATGAAAATATATTTATTTGAATATGTAAATCGACAAATTAATGTATGAGTTATGCGTTAAATATGCACATACAAAGTTTTCGTAAATTTCTACGAATTACGAGTTGTACGCGATCGACATATAATTACCTTAATGTTTTTTTTCTCATAAAAATACATCAATATCCAAATTTCTATTAGCGTATTCAAAGTTTAATAGTAGTTGTACAATATTTAGCGTATTCACAGTTCCATTATATTGGTACGACATTGCATGAATATGACTTTACGACAATTAAACTGTGAGCACCAATTTTCTGCTTCATCAAATGTTTCATCAAATAAATGCAGCTGATTTTTATAAATTTAAGATTTTTTCAAATTATCATAAATATGCCTCGATTTGAAAATAAAAACACGTAAATTAACATTTTTCCCACACTAATTATATCCAATTTCTTTTCATTTTACAAAATACGACATCAAAAAACTTGCCTCAGGATTACTCTCAAATGCAACAGTTGTGGTATTTCACTATTATAAGGGATGCAACAACAAATTGATGTTTCTGTTTAAAAGTAGCATGAATACCACATGGAACGAATACCAGACTAAACTGCGACGAACTGTGAATACGATAAATTCAAATTTTAATTAATTTAAATTTTTTGTTAAAAAATAAATTTGAATTTTCACTAATTTCTTATATTTCAACCACGACCGAAGGATTCCAAATGCTAAAATCTTTGAAGTAATGGTGGATTTAGAAACTTAAATATGTGGAGCCTAAAATTTGAAAAGAAAATTATATTCCTTTATAGGCAACGTATAAAAAAATACTCATAAAGTTACGTTACTGTACAACATGTAAATATACCAATTTCCATGCACTTTGAGTAACAACTAACTAACTTTAAAGACATACATGTATGTTACAGAATTCGCGATTCTGGACAACGTTTGTTCTACGACTTTGCTCATAGGTGTTACTTATTTTAAACAGATCAAAAATACATCGTTGGTAAAGGGTTGAAAAAGTGAATTTTGTACTTAAGAATTTTTAAAGCGAAATTCAAGGAATTTTATTATGAAAAATCGTGAAAAATATAAAAAAAAGCATAAAGTAATAATATTTGTGGTTTGTTTTGATGAAACAATTCTTTTTTATGGATTCACTCCGGACATTGTTGATGTCATATTCACACCATTAATTTCCAAGCACTTATTCTATTCGAAAACCAGGAATTCTGTTGTTTGTAAACAACAAAATTTGAAAAAAAAACATTTAAAAAACGTTTCTATAGAATTTCAAATATGCTCAATTTTGAAATCCGGTGCCTGATGGTTCCGCAAAGAACTAACCAAAAATTCGAAAAAATCCACTAAAATAAAAAATTACATTTATTTCAAACACTCACCATAGCTACAGCGATTACGACAATATTTTTTTTAGCTTAGATTTCGACAAATTCACCACCATATTATTTTTTTGGAAGTACGCAATTTTACAAAAGTTAATTTTCTTGGGGTTGGATGTCCTTACTGGACATACAGCCGGCAAATGAAGTTTGTTTCAAACGGGAATGGGCGCAAACGGTGGCGCTTGGATCAATAAACATTTTAAAAGTTGAAGCGGAAAAGATTAAATGAAATTCGTTGAACAAAAATCATGTTGATAATTTCTATACGGAACTTTTTGTCCCATCCAGAATTTTTCTGTGATTTAATATGCAAAAACTATACAGTTCAGAAACAAAGTGTAAATACAAAAATAAATCGCATAATTTATATAATTTAATAAATAAATAATTCGCTGACTTTTTGGAATTTCCATATGAACGTTTTTTGTCCCGTCCGGATCAACTAAGGCATGTAGACGAAAGTATTTTTGACTTTTTCTTTTATTCATAAATTAACTTAACATGGTAAAAAGAAAAATTATATCATAAATGAAGAAAAATATTCCATACTTTTTAAAAATAATTAAAGATTTATATTTCTGCATGAGATAAGACGAATTTCCGAATTTTATTCTTCTTTTAGTCTTTTAAATATTTTTGATAAAGCTAATCCAACTAGCGGTTATTTTATTTAAGATTTACGATATTTCAATATTTTTCGAAAAATTGATTTTATTTAAGCCAACAATTTTAAATCTGAACCTAGCTCAGGGCAATTTGGAGGGTTACATCTAGATGTGTAGTTTTTGATGGCACGGACACGCACGAGCACGAGCCCGACGACTAAATTTACAGACACGCACGATAAAGCACGGCATTTTAAAAGACACGAAGAAACACGGAAAAACACGAATAAACACGAAAAAAGCACGGAAAAACATTTAAAGCAGGCGAAATGTGAAAAATAATCGCGTAACCGTTTAGATTTTTGGAACCGAAATCGTTATTAAAATTTGTGGAACCGGAACTGGAATTGGAACCCATACATTTTTTCCGGTTGGAATCGAAACCGCTATTTTAAAAATCTCGGAGCCAGAACACGGAATGCAAAGAACCGGAATCGGAACCGTTATTAAAAAATTTATCGAACCGGAATTTGTGGTTGGAGCCACAATTTTAAAAATTTTGGAACCCGAACCGGAACAGATATTCCAAAGGGTTTTAGTCTCTGTTATAAATAATTCAAAAATTAAGTTTGATACTGTTTTATTCTCTTTAATCCATAAGTAAAACTAAAGCAACAGATTTTCAAGAAAAGGTTAAAATACCAGGATTTTTTAAATTGGGGTAGAAACTATAAAAAATGTTAAATGGGCGCGTGTCTGATTTTGAAGGCACGACAGCAACTAGCACGCACGGAGATTTGCACGCACAAACTCAGATTCTCGGGCGTGACACGAAAAAAGCATGGCACGCGCCCATTTCTAGTTGCATCCTTTTGAACAAATTGTATCATATGGTTCTATACAAATTTCAACATCCCCTTCTCGTTTATTTGGATCTTTAACCCATATAATTGATTTTATTTGGAACTTTAAATGATCTCAATTTATGTAAATCTCATTTTTATCTTTTGAAAATGTGAAATATATTAATTTTGTTGACACATTTCTTCAACTTAGCCATCACCACCGATATGGTGGGGAAGGCAATTCATAGCTTCCAGCCATATAAAGCCCCAGGGCAAGATGGAGTTTTCTCAGCCCTACTACAACCGGCAGTGGATCTCCTGAAAGTCCGTCTATCCAGGCTTTATGAGGCATGCCTTAATCAAAGCTATACCCCCCTCACATGGCAAGAATCAAGAGTAGTTTTCATACCTAAGCCGGGTAAAGAAACCTACTCAACCCCTAAGGTATATAGACCCATAAGTCTAATGTCCTTCCTATTGAAAACAATGGAACGCATATGCGATTCTAGATTCTAACACATTACTTTCATCGCAAATTTACGATTCAAAAATCCTGATTTTCGACCTGATCCACGTTTACTATCAATGAAGATGGTCTCTCGAAACCGAATTGTCCTATTTCAAGCAGTTTTCCAGAATACTATGTGTATCTCAGAAAACTGCTAGTTGCAATAATTGCTTACAATGTAGAATGTCCATAATTTGATTTCCCACTTTTGAATTATTTTGTTGACGCTATCATCGTTCAGTTTATTTTATTTATATCTTTTGATCTAACGTATTTTGATCTAATGTTTTGCAAATGTTCAGCTCGATTTAAATACTACATGTTCGAAAAATTCAAGTAAATTCATAAATTATCCTTCGAGATATTAAAGTTGTAAGCATATGAAAGTCCCGTCTGGTACTTCTGGAAATGCCCATATGAGAAATACTATATTATCATAACGTTAGGCTCAAGATATTAATTAACAATTTTACCGTTCTTAAGATGTCAAGAATTAATTAGATATCGAATTCTTCGTTACAATATAGATCGAACCTATTTAAAATATCATAACCTTACCCGAAACTAATAAAAATTTCAAACCTATTTAAAAAAAGCCTCTTTTTAAATCGAGGAATTTCAAAAAATTGTTAATTTGTAAGATTTTTTTTTATTTGTACTACTAAAACCAAAATCAGATCCTACCGTAATCTTATATAACTGGTAGGGTAGAAGCGGGACTCAAATTCCACCACCAATTTTTCAAGAATTTAAAACGCTTTTCAACCGAAACCAATATCATTTCATACACTATGAATTCCCTGTGAAACAATAGAAAACTAGAATAACAACATTATAGGAAATAATGAAAAATTTCTCAAAACTTAGAGATTTGACAAAATTGAAGCTATTTTCGCAATCAGTGCCACAATTCCATTCTTGATTCATTTGAATATCACACGATTCATTCAAGTTTCAAACCTTAAAAATTATATTTAAAACATCCAATATTAGTTGCTGTATATTCTCGTTTTATTAATTCATACAATTTTAGAAATAACTTAAAACTATATAACAAACATTTGGATTTAAACTAGATTCTCACAATACTTAAGCTAATCTATATATAATTCTTAAATTATTAATTATTTAATATAATATTTTGGGTAATTCCGACAATATGCTCAGCACTGCTCCTTCCCAGATCACAATTACAATAATACCAGTACATATGCTATGGCCTAATAAGGCATTTAATATGCCAAAATGGCAGAAATACTAAAGCTGTTGCGTTTGGTGGGTGCGCGAGTTGGTGGTTGCGGTTGCGGTGCAGCTGGAGGTGGTACCAACATCTGCGGCGGTGTAATTGGCGCTGGTGCTGGCAGCGCGTTATGTGGCGCCATTGTATAAAGTGCATCCATGAACGACGGATGCATTATGGGCGCTGGTGCATAATAAGGCGCACTCAATTCCAATGGTAGCGGATGTAAATTTCCTGCATGTTGCGAATGCTGTAGCGCATGTGATGTGTGTGCTACCGGAGGCAACCAGCTCTGTGGCGAACTGCTGCCGCTCGAGCAATAACTGCTGTCTTCATCGTCGTAGGAGCCGCGAGAACGCAAACGTTTCGCTTGCGGCTGCTGTGGTGAATCGTAGCTGCTGATGCTGGAGCGATCATCGTCGGACTGTGATTTGGTGGGACTTGTTGCGCAGACGCCGCTGCCATTCGAGGAGCTTTCGTTGTGCTCATCGTCGGAGAGCGAGGAGGAAAGCTTGCGTTTGCAACGCGATTGACCGGACTCGCGGAAGCCTTTGGCGAACGGATTGTTATCGATCTTCAGTTTGGTAATACGATCATTCTGGAAGGAGCAGAGCAAAAGAGAGAGGAGGAAAATTAGTAAATGTTTTTGTAAATAGTCAACGACTAGTAGTAGTCCTAAGAAATAAGAGCTGCCGTGGCGTCTGTGCACTTGAAACTTGTCACACACAGTTGACGTGACGCGACGCGACGCGATCGGCGATGATCAATTAGTGAGCGCGCAGACAGGCGTCAGCCGCGTCGCGACACTCTGACCGTGCTCAAGTGGAAAAACACAGCGAGCGGTCAGCCAGATCCTTTGACGAGGCTGTCTGTATTCGATCGACCACGATGAGGATACTGTGCAGTGCGTAAACAGTGCGAGGTTTAAACACGCAGAGGCGTGAAAAACACATTTTAAATGTTGTCAGATCACGACGATCGCGAGGACCGAACATCGCTCAAGTGTTTATGCAGACGAACGAGTGGCGACAATTTTAATGAAATAATTACAAAAGACGACAACGCCATCGGCGTCATACTGTGACAGTATCGCGCTGGCGAGAACACTTCGACCACGAGAACTTGAAATAGTTGCAAATAAAAAGAAGCTATGACTACTAACCTGATAGGCTGTGACGGCAACGAATTCAGTCTCGGGAAAGACAAAGGCCTGCTGTGGTGCCCAGGGTATTTGTGCCAGGTCCGAGGTGCGGATGACATGAATGCGTGGCTGGTACTTGTGCATGCTGGCCAAAACGATCTGCAAATAAGATAGAAAAAGAGAGAGAATTAGTAAAAAGCTCGAATGAGATAAAAGCTTTAAAAAGATATAGACTGTATTCATTAAAAGCTGGATTAATACTATAAACGCAAAGAAACAAAAGAGTTTTAAACATTTTCATTTAACAAAATTGTGAAAAGCTCAAATATTTTGATAAAACGTTCGAATAAATTGAAAAGCTCAAAGAACTTTAAGTAAAAAGGGCTTTATAATATACTGAATGAGTTAAACAAGTAAAAGCTTAAACAGGTTTAGTAGAACAACCGAGAAAAAACAAAAGAGCCAAAAAGCTTTAATACTTAAAACTCTTTTAAATGATTTGAAAAGCTCATATAAACTAGCACTAGAAAACAAAGCTTTAAATTGCAAAACTGAGTTATAAAAAAAGCTTAGTAAAGTTAACAATTGAGTGCAAAATACAGTGCAAACTTAAAAAGCTCCTTAAGCACACTTACATGTCCATTGCTGTCCAGCGTATTATTGGTCAGTTTGACCTTGTTGAACAGAATCGGCTGTGCCTGCCAGTGTGCACCGTTCGCAGGACTGTCCGGATGCAAGAACATACGCTGTGGGCTCTGTGGCTCAGCGCCACCCGCGGGCACCCACTGCGATCCGGAGAACTTATAGCGACAATCACCGATCGGGACCATTTCGAGCAGCACACAATAGCTGGAGTCCGCCTCAAGGCCGGAGAGTGAAAGTCGTTGCGATGGAAACATGCGTCTGTAAAAAAAGAAGAAAGAAAAAGGCTATGAGTTTTAATCACACAATCAAATAAATCACACACAAAAACACACGCTCGTGGGGCGTTGCTGCCTTGATTTGTGGTTTTAGCTTCTAACAAGTGTGTAATAATTATTGAGCTGACCAGAGGGTTGTTGCCCAAAAAACGGACGCACACAGCAGGGGCGCAACGATTTGGCGCCGTGACGATCGTTTAAATTGGTGCAGCACTGCTGAGCACTCAGCAAATAGACGAAGGAAGCCAACGCAACAGTCAAGCGACCGTTCAATGTTTCCAAAACAAATAAGACCATTTAAATTATTGATTAATGACCCAACAGACATTATAAAATTAATGATGATTCGCAGTGAGCCAGTGGTAAGCTTGACTCGCACTCAAAGTGGCGCCAATGTATTAGACAAAATTTAAATTTCTCAAACACTTCTTGGAAAATGTTTTGGGTAATAAATACGCTACGCGATGTGCCCCCAAAATGGTAGTTGCACCGCGGGTGCGATCGTCTAACTGCATTTAAATTAATAATTTAACGTTTCCAGTGAATTTGTAATGAGCAACTAATGATCAGTGAAACATAATTATGTAGATCGCTGTGGACTACCTACGCTGTGCGCCGGATCGATTTAGACGGAGGAAGGGAACGGCGTAATTGCAAAGATCGCTTGTACGAACGATCGATTGTTCGAAAGTGTGAAGTCTCAGGTATACAAATGTCGCGGTTACATTCATATTTGTCATAACCTTGTGTCGATCGTCGGACGTTCGTTTGGTCTCTGTCTCTGTGTCTGTCTTTCTTTCTGTTTGTATGTCTGTCTGTCGGGCATGGGCCTGGGAATATTGTCAACACTTGATGCAAGTCTTTTGTTGCTGCTGCTGTTTTATGGGTTATTTACGATCGCGCTGGCGCCACTGCGATCTTTACAAAACGGTCTCGAGTGGTACATCGAACAGTCCGTCGGTCCATCGGTCGGTCATTCGAGTGATGTTGTGACCAAAGCTGTAAAAACGCTGCCAGTTACACAGCGCAGCAACGTAAAATGTGCGTGAGTTTGTCGGTGATTGTCGATCGTTTTGAAGATCACCAATCTTGATTCTTTTTTTGTGTTTTATCACTTCGTACATGATTGGTAACAGCTTCAAGGCAACGCGTTTCCTGCTGCGTTTAGGCCATAAATATCGATGACGCCACATTCAGCACAAAGCAGGCAACTCAAAGGCTGCAGCGAAACGCTAAACTTTTGAAGAATTGGAATTTGCGTCTACACTGGTAGAGGGGTTATGGTCGAAAAGTAATCACTGTATTTCAAACTAGTCAGAACCCGTGCAGTTATATGACAAAAATTAACTGGCTTTGATCAGGTCTTCCCTACAGGTTAAACTTTTAAGACATATTCGCTAAGAAATGCTAGGTGTTTGCATATTTATATTTTTGCCTTGTTTGTTGACCTACCTGCCACTCTTGGTGATGATCATCTCGGTGCCGATTTTGTGAAACTGTTGCCACAAATCGTTGTTCTCCAATTTGGCTTGCACGCCGGGCAGTGTGGGGCGCGGTGGCATGATCACGTGGTGCGGCATATGCATGGGCATCATCGTGGGAAACGGATCTGCAAGTTGAAAATAAATCATGCATTAGTTAAAGCTCTCATAAGTCTGGCACAAGTGCTCTTAAGTCGTCTTCAACAGCGACGTCTGTCTTACCAGGTATGCGTTGCATAATTTGTTGCCGATAAATCTCCTGCGCAATATGTTGCTGCATTCTCAGGTCTACTAATTCATTCATGCTTAACATTTTGTAGAGCTTTTTTGTAATTTATTTTTTAACACTTTTGGCTTTTTTTTTCAATTAACACTTGTCGCACTATCTACGCTCAGTTCAAGTCACTTTAAAATGCTCTCTTCTACTCTGAGAGTCTCTTTGGAATTGCGCACTATATTTTCTTTCTTGAAGTCCGTTCTACGATGTGTAACGCTCAACGTTCGTGTTTCAACTGACTTTAATGCGGCTGCGATCTTGCTTAGGTTGCTGTCAGTTGAAGCCGGTTTCAAGATCGGCCACTCTCTCGAACCTGTCGACTACCTGCTCTCGCCGCCTCTGCTTTTTGCGTTCACACTCACTCACTCTCTCACTCCATATTTCTTGCTCACTCTACCCCGTCTGATGTTTTGGTTGTGCCGTAGTAATTATTCCCATTTTTCCATCTCCATTTTGAAAATTGTTTTGGGTGCTGAACTTGACGCTTGGCTCTGTTGATTTTCAACACCAATTGTTGCGCGCTGTCTCTCTTTCTCTGTCTCTCTGTCATAGGCTCCTCCTTCGCTGTGCTCTGTCGTTCGGTTTTTATCGTGTTGCCTTTTCCGGTGGCTGTTAGTATAAATAATTTAGAAGTGAGATTTTCCACAGGCCGTTCTGGTCTCGACGGTTCGGTTCTTGTTGCATTTGTGTTAATTTCAAATCTACTCGTTGTTGTTGTTGTTGTATTTCCCTATGGAATCGCAGCAAAAAGCTGTTTTGTTGTTGTTCTTTTGTAATGTTTTCTTTTTTTTTATTTTTATTAATGGATAAAAATGTTTGTAATCGCACTCCGTTGGAATTTTATCAGCCGCATGTTGTTATTTGTAGGCACAGCATTCAAGTTGTTGTAATTTAACATTGTTATAATTATTTTCGTCGTTGTTGTTGTTGCATCGTAGTTGTCTAGTATGATGGTGGTCTCAAGATGTTCTTTTGGGCTGCGGCTGCGCCCTGCGCCTGCTGCTTCCTGCGCGTTTCCTCCAGTTATATGATGACAGGTGAAACATAAATTCAGCTTGATTCTCGAGGAGGGTTCTGTGTGTTTTTCGAATTGATTTCTCATTTCTGTTAAATCGTTAATTGGCGCCTGGCACCTTGCTTGCTGCATGCTTCCTCTTCTATAAAATTCATATGGCGGTTAATAACGGCAAAATGATGGAAAATTTTAGAATTGATTATTCTTGAATAAATACGTTGGCATTTGATAATGCTTTTAGTGTTCAAGAGAAATATATAGCCAGATTTCACCAGGCACTAGGTCTTGCTTTTTCTCGTTCCACTCGGCCATCGAATCAAGCTCACCTCTTCATAGATCAGAAGTCTCTTTATAGATCAGAAGGCTCTCAGAATAACCAAGCTCAAACCTTTATAGATCAGTAGGTTCTTCATAGAACAGAATGCTCTCAGAAGAACCATGCTTTACGGAGAAAATGCGTACCTCAGTCGCACGATAGTCTTACAAAATTCACGGGCTGTTTTACTTCAGGCTGATTTTACTGCGCGTTTTTCTTTCTTTTAGCTTTTATTGTGATCTACTAGTAGTACATTTACTAAAAGTATTCATGAAATAGTATTGACGAAAGCATACATGAAACACATATTTTGAACAATAATACCGACGGGCCATCCAAATCTATCACAAGCATTTCGTACTCAGATGGTAAGACAATGTTTCCGAGGAATTTTTATGCCTGGATTTAGGACTACCCGATCTAGGACTCCTTACCCCTTAATCTGTACAACGCACTACTATAAATTTTAAAATTAATGTCAGCTATTGATATAAGTAAGACGTACTTTATATTTTGTGGAAAGTTTTCTAAATTTGGGACTCCCAAATCTGTGAACACATAAACCCAGAAAAAAATTCGCTCAAATACCATTAAAATTGGTCAATGGGATAAATATTAATTCAATAGTATACAAAAAATAAAAATTCGCTCAAATACCATTAAAATTGGTCAATGGGATAAATATTAATTCAATAGTATACAAAAAATAAATCTTTTCATATAAACTCAATGGCAATGTCATGGTATTTTCTAGTATTTAATGGTATTTTCCGATTAAAATAATAATTTATCCTATTGACTATTTTTAATAGTAAAAAACTATTATTTATATAGTATTTTTTTCTGGGTGTATCCCATTTAACAGCACACTATTACTGTTCAAAAGAAATCTTTATTTTTAAAGAAAGTTAATTTTTTATATAGCAGTAACAGTAAGAGAGATTACCTACATTAATTTGAAATTATGGAAAAATATACATAAAATTTGGAGATTCGAATAGTATATCCCACCTCACTATTTTACTCGAAACCTTTCAAATATTAAAATATATTTGTACTTCTTGACATTGTGATTTAACAGATCATTTTACACATCACGTAAAATAAGTTATATATAACGTAACCATGAACATGTGCCAAACCAAATTAATCTAAATCTATGATTTTTAGTTATATGGCAATCTTTTCTTGCTATTGATTTAGAACTGGAATAGAACTAAACAAAAATGAAAAATAAATGCTTAACAAACTTTACAAATACCTTAATTATTAGGTTGTACAGGAAAATGAATTGATCATAATAACAAAAGTATATAACCTTTACTCTAATCTATAAAATGTCAAAAGTTGAATTCAAAATATTGACGGTTCTATGAATTGACGGGACGATTAAAATTAGACTAGACTAGACAACAAAATTAAACTTTAACTTTTTACAGATATGAGTTTTCGAAATAATATCTTTTGTAAGCCATTGAGAATACTTTAGATAATATTTTGAATATATAAAATATATAATATCGTTACACCTAGAAAAAAACATGGTATTTCAATAGTATTTCAATAGAAATACAATAATTTATATCATTAAAATTGGTCAATAGGATGCGTCTCATTTGTTCAGTAATATTGAAACTGTTAATACAATGTGTGGTTGTACCATAAAATTTATATTGTGATATTTTAATTACAATAAGAAAGACCTATACAAATTTATTGATACGTATTATTCATTTTATGGTATAGTCGAATTACATTTTCCTAATAATTTATTAAATCAAAAATGTATTTTAGTTAATTTATTTTATTATTATTTTTTTTATTTAAATGTCGAAATTGATATTCACTTCTACAACACGTACATAAAAAAACACTTCTCGTTGCAAAAGGTTATAAAACATTTCATGCTCGCTTCAGTTTCCAATAATTGATTGTAACACTTGAGTCTGCATTTATTTTTGAGTCCGTTGACATAATAGAAGTTCGATGTATTATTGTTTTTCTGTAATAAATAAAAAAGGTTATACTTATATAATGCATTTACATTAAAAACATTGAGTCCTTACCAATGTCGCATTTAATAATGTGGATTATTACAAAAAAATACATGCGACCATTTTGAGCAAACAGGCCGAATGACGTACAAAACGAACATGTTTGTTTTCGTGTTTATGTTTTTTTACACCACGTTTATTATTATAGGAGGAAACCATTAAAACAACAGTATTTATTTTATTAAAAATAATAATATAGAAATATTTAAATTTATAGTACTGAAACTGAAAAGAATGATCGAAATCATACTGTATGTCATTTGTTCCGATACGAAAGTGTAAATTTTCACAAATAATTGGAAATTAACACATAAAGTGACAGAAACATTTTGTAAATGAGGATATTCATTGTTTTTATATGCCTATCCAAAAATATAGGTCAAAGTTCTTGTATATTTGTTTGTGTCTATAAATATCATATCTTCTCACATACTTATTTAAAATGTACGAGATTTTCCAGAAATCCAGTCTGCCATATCTCGGAGATCTTCGATGCCTCGAAGTTTTCTCGAATAACTTCGATAAAAAAAAAGTTCGATCTCGTTGCTTTCTCGATTCTAATTTTTAAAAATGTTTGTACATTCAAATACTTAAACACAGATACAATAATTAAACATTTATCAAATCGATATCGCAATATTTTTCGCAGCAATCTCGAACTTTGATCATTTTTGTCTTCGATATCTATCCGATTTCGAAACATTTCTCCGACAGAACCTTTCGATATCTACCTACCATATAGGTTCAATTTGAAGCTCGATATCGTTATGTGAACGGATCCGATATCGTGTGATTTCTCCATCTACTCGCATTAATCTCGTAACCATATCGAAACGAATGGCATACTGGAAAATTATAAAAGTTAAAGATACGATATCGAACTTTTTCTTATCGAAGTTAGTTCGAGAAATTCTATGGCAACGAAGAACTGGAATTCTATAAAATCGAAAATCAACTCAATTACAAGTAGTACATCTTCTAGGCATTTTTTGACTCAGATAAATAAAAAAAAAATATAATCTGGTACTTTTCAGTCTGGGAAATTTGTCTAAACTCACAATTAGTTTTTTACTTCTTAATTCGATTTAATGCTTCTACTCTATTTAATCTTCTAACCAAATAAATGTTATACAAGTGTGCATCTTCTTTGGTTGACCCGGTTTCTGCATCCTTTCTTGGGCATTCATGCAGTTGTCGCAAACGGAAGCCACTATCGAAATTACTTAACATAACTTTTAAACGTTACGCTTATCGTCTTGCAACACATGTTCTAATGCTTGGAGCAGGATCGCAACGCATTGTACTGACGCAAGATCCGATAAGAAAATTAGTGCAGCCGCAACAAGGACGAGAACGCACCACAGCGCAGCGCCTCAACAAAGCAGATGACACGACATCCAGCGGTGAATCCTTTTGCGCAAGTGCGGCGCCAATTAGCAGTTATCGTCGCACTTGAAACTGCAGACTTGCTGCAATACAAAGGACATTTAAAGTAGCGCACTAAAGGATGCAGTCAGTCCGTCAGACGGACATGCACACAACCAAGTAGCACTTGTCGGATGCTCTGATCTCTTTTGTTTCTAATTTTATTATCATGACACAGGCCCAGAACAATGCAGAATTATTACTTAAATTGGCGACACTCTCAGAGCAACTCGTGCACAGCAAGGTCCTTCAGTCCCAGTCCCAGTCACAGTCCGTCAGTGCTTGGCAGGTATATGCGAGTCCGTTGCCTAAGTAGATTTTAAATGAAACCCGCCTCCTGGCGGTGGTTCACACTGCATAACATAACCTCAAGAGGGACACAATGTAATGTTTGTCGCCTGTCTGGATGTTTTCGAGGGTTGCATCCGCACCAGCCCATGTCTCCTCGCATTAGAGTCCAATTGTTCGTTGTTCTGCTTGTTCTTATTGTTGTTGTTGTTGCACTTGTCAACGAGCACAGCAAGTCTATTAGGAGGATCGATCGTGAATCGACCGAGGTTCGAAAATCCTTGTCGTCGTTGCACCTGATTTTCCGATAGTCAACAAGATGACGTAAGTGTTGCGCAACAAACCATAAAAGTGTTACGCCGGCCGCATCAGGTGCCTTTCCGTTCGGTACTTGGCTCAAAGGTGCCTCACCGTTCGGCACTTGGCTGAAATGGCTGAAATGGCTCAAGCAGCGCAACCTCGTAAACTATTGCGTTATCTACGTCACATTCGCTATGCCGAAAATGTGTCGCTTTTGCCGATTCTCAACGCAGGCGTAGAGCGTGAAATTCATTGGCAGACGAACGTGTCGTAAACGCGACTGGGATACGTCTGGCAACGTTTACGATCGGCTGACGCCAAATACTTGTGTGTCGAAAGTACGCTTGGCAGCTGCGAATTTTGGACACTCTATAATTTTGCAGAATTTCAACAGAATAAAATAAGCAACCGGAAGTTGAGCGTCATATCGCGCCAGCCAATTCGCGACAGCGAGACTCCGGCATAATGCTTCGTTGCCATTCTGCATGAGGCTTGAAATTAAATTTCAGAAATGGGTCTCCTTGAACTTGAGGTTTTTTTTTCATTTAGAGTTACTTTTTTTAGAGTTTTATTTAGAGTTACTTTTATTAAAGTGTAAAGCAAACACATGCATATGGTAGATTTATGAAATCATTTAAATTTTAATATATCTTTGAATGTCATAGATATATGAAGTAAAAAGATTTTATTTTGATTTTATTATTGTATCGCAGTAGCAATTTGATATTTGACATCGATTGTAAATGTAACTTTAATGGTTTCCCCGATTAGAGTCAAAAGGATTTTATTTTAAGCTAAAATGTACATTTATTATTTCTCGAGAGCAGTACGAGGATGAGTCAATAGTCCCTGATAATTAACAAAGTTGAGGTTTTCACCTCAATTCAAACGTTTTTCTTTAACAAGGCGAGTTTACACGATAGAGAAAATAGCTAGAGATAGAGGAAAATAGAGCAAAATATCTCATAGACCCAATAGGAAATAGCATCATTACGTAGGCGATTACTGCCTAATTATTATCGAAACATAATGCGTCGGAATCTCAATACCTACTGAATTATGTTTACTTTTACACAGACATGGCCTAGGGCAAATATTCATTCACTGTAGAAGTAATGCTATGAAGGAGTCACCACCCATTACACACCGCATCCAAAGTAAAAAGGAATCGAATATTACCTCATGTGTATATAGATTACTATTTAGAAGTATCGTAATAAGGAGTGAACCATACATCATTACTTCGTTACCAAACAGTCTCAAGGGGTACTTCCATATCAGCATTACTTTTCACGCAATCGTAATGAAGATTGGTCGCTTTACACATTACTTTGTGGGCAGTAGTAATGAGGGGTGGTTTCATTTGTACATTACGTTGTACGCAGTGGTAATTAGGGGTGCTTCCATATGTCATTACTTTGTACGCAGTAGTAATGAGGGATGGTTCAATTTGTACATTACTTTGTACACAGAAAATGTAGCCAAAAAGGTACTTCGACACAATCAAATTATTGCTAAAACTGCACTGACTAAATTATTAATTGTATTACCGTACACATTCATCATATTAGCAATCGCATTTGCTGGGAACAGTTATGTGTATTCGCATACCGCGTTGATGTTATAGCAGTTCGTGGACGCTATAACAGTGCGTGGTGTGTGTTCGTGTACTCGCTTACATTCGCTTAGATTTTAAATTTTTAGTTGGCGGTTGGCGCGCATATCAGTTCGCATTTGGTTCATGTCAAAAGAAACGCTTTTAGAGTTTGATCATACTCTATTGGTGTCGTTGAAAATAATGATGATGGCAATAGTTGCAGATTTAATTATGCTTCATCATCAGAAAAGTATATTTGTTATATACTTTCACAGGAATTTATATTATTCTTTTTTAATAAACTAAAAAAGAATTATAAGAATACTGTGAAAATACAAAAATGCTTTTGAAACGTCGACCATACCAATTAAATAATTTGGTACTTAAGCAAAATCATTTATTGGTATATTTTTGGACGCAAATAACAGTTTTAGCGAATGTGTTTGCTCAATACATGAAAATGGCAAAAATGTCATTGCTAGACCAATGAATGGTGTACAATTAATTTTGAATGCTGTATTTACGTCGATTATTTTTTTCTGTGTACGCAGTTGTAATAAGGGGTGGTACAATTTTTGCATTACTTTGTACGCAGTAGTAATGAGGGGTGCTTTCATTTCTAAAGTACTTCTTGCGAAGTAATAATGGGTATTTAGTAACTATTACGCATTTAATGCAAAGACGAGACATCAGCATGTTTTCACTTTTCGATAATGAAGAACTATTGCAATTGCCACAGAATCTAAATTAAAAAACAGCAATATGCAAGACAAATTCAACAATAACCAACATAATACCCACTAAAAATGTATTTTGAATGACTCCTTTCTATTTTTATCATTAATAAATGAAATCCAACATTTTCGTAAAAATGGAAAAGTGAATTTCGTGTGCTTATTAAACAATATTTTTTGTGCGAAAATCATCACACAAACCAATAAAAGCTCCATACTACAGGGACTCTTCTCCATCGACTGGAATAACCCACCACTGGTTGACTTAATTTCGGTGCAGTCCTACGTGCAAATGTTACGCCCAATTGAGGTTATACTACTCCAGAAATGGTCAACAAAATCCACGGTATTATTGCACTTTCAACGAGGGAGGGTACACGAACTAGAAGCGGTTACAGACTAAATAGATGATTTCAGTTTCGCTTAATTGTATATAAAAAAATATATCCGCAATATGGGTACCATTAACGCAACGGTTTTCAGCTTCAAAGGATTGTTTGGCGATGTTCAATCACAATCCGAACGAGTTTTTGCACCGTTTTGTAACCGTGGACGAAACCTGGATTCATCACAATAAAGCAGATACCAAGGAACTGTCAAAGCAGTAGACTTATTCACGCGAATCGAAACTGAAGAAGGGCATGTTGGGTCTGTCGGCCAACAGTTTTTTGGAATACGCGCTTTGTCATCCACCTTCAAAATGGTAAGACGATCACCGGTACATATAATGCCAAGACGCTGGATTGATTTCACACCGATTTGAAGTAAAAAAGACCGTATTTGGTGTAGAAATGCACCAGCACTCAAATCCGCAGTGCAAATGGGAATATTCCCTGAATTAGGTTACGAATTGCCCCTCAGCCAGTATATTCTCTAGATTTAGCCCCGTGCGACTAATTCCTGTTTCCAAGCATGAAGAAATGGCTCGACGGTAAGAGATTGGGGTCGACTGAAGAGAATATCGATGAAAAAAACGTCTATTTTGAGGAATCGAGAAATAGTATTAATTTGAGGGCATCAATAAATTGGAGAAATGTTGAATGAAGTGTATCGAGCTAAAGGGATACTATGTATGTACAAAGCACTTATTGTGTAGACAAATGAAACTATTATAACTATCTCAGACAACCAAGCTGCTATTAGAGCAATATCCATGGACGAGATGAATTCCCAGTTGGTTCTATAATCTAGTACTTGCCGATCTCTTACTTGCCAACACCGATGATTTCATCTTTGTTCCTGGACACTGCAACACAGAGGAACTGCCGCCAATTGGCAATAAATAGGTCAGACATGGACACAAATTCAGTCATAACCCCGACCTTTCTAATTTCTGACTAAATGGGCCAAGCCACAAAATGGCTCCGGGCCATCCCAACTGACTTAAGAAAAACTGTTGCTACGACATACTGAATAGGGTCACATCGGACCTACTTTACGGCCTAGGTGTACTCTGTGCTATGCGCAGAGTTGTTCTCTCTCTCTTTTCAATCAATCAATCCATTTGGGAGAGACTATGTTTTTATTTTGGTTAAAAAAAGTGTTCTTTAGGCCGTTCCTGGAAGCCGAAAATGTATTTTGGCGTGCCCCAAAAACATTTTTTTTGTTTCTGTCACTTTTACGAGGTGAACTTTCATTTTAGGGACGGACTTTAAAAAAAAAAATACTTGTATAGAGACCGACCCGGCCTACACTAGGCCGGGGGAGAATTCTGCACAAAATTAGAAAAAATATATGGGGGAGAATTCTGATCAAAATTAGAATTATATATATGAACAATTTTTTTTCCATTTTTTAGGACTTTATACAGAAAATGTAATGATGCCATTCGATTCACTGAATATCAAGGATTCATAGGTGAATCTGTGTCCCTGAAAATTCTGTAGCTCCTAAACCGAGCGTTTTTTCAAGGTCACATGAACACTTCCTTATTTGGGACTTAAAAAATATATATATTATTATGAAATATTGAAAGTGTTCGGTATATGATTTGAGGAGACCTAGTGCCAATCTATAATTGTTTTCGGATTAATTAATACTGCAATATTATAAATATTTTCCGTAGTTGGCATATAAAACGTTTCCCATGCACTTGATATGTACGGAAACTGTAAAACCTAAAAATCTGTAATTCAAAAATGCTGGTGACGTCGAAAACCCTTCGGTGCTTGGAGGCATGATTGATAAGAACGATTTTATAAGTAGCCATATAACCTCTTGAGGCCAACATAAGCTGTCACCAGCTATGCATAAATCAATTGATCAAAACAAAAAAAGAACCTGTAACAATCTACGGCATCTGTAAATCGATAAACTATAAAAATTATTTATAACCCGCGTGGAACGTCTATCATTAAAATTTACTACAACAATAAATCAGTGTTAAGATGACAGTCAACCTTTGATGCCAAAAACCAAAAAAAAAAAACAACAAAAACAACAGCAACAGCAACACTAAATAGACCAGCACCAAATTAAAACTTTCTTGTCACCTGTTTAGGGCCAACACCAAAGACAACAGAAATTAATTAAAAACGGTCCAGAGATGTTGCTGGATTCCACCAACAACTGAAGTAAAACGTTAAAACAATAAAATGCTGTTACCTGCGGTATCCTGGGAAACGCAACCGGGTACGCGTTATAAACGTGGTTCATAAATTCATGCATAAAGATCGTCGAGATCGTTGAGCGGATAAACGCAGATATCGGCGCCTGCGACTAACTGCTAAACGAGTTAACAAATCCAGATACAGATCGGTCTCTATTCTAAGGTTGAAGGTGCGTTGAGCATCATTAGGAACCTCAAGAGTGGCCGAGTTGCAGGTCCCAAATGTGTGCTTCAAACCGAACTCGACTCGGATGATTTAATTTTGTTACACGATTTTTTTTTGCTGTGCTGTCGAATGCATGATCGATGATGGTTGCTGGATGAGATAATGACGATGATCGTCATCTTCTTCATCTTCATCATCTTCAGCTTAGCATTGCGTGCGTCTCGGGTCAGATACTCGACTGCTGTATTTAGGGCTGCCTCCAGTTATTTGTTTGTCTAGCTTTTGAGAGTGTTGATTTTTCGATTAGTTTATAATTTTTCTGTTTTTTTTTATTTGATGGGGTTTAAAAGCTGCATAAATTAACGAAATTACTTTTGTCTTGTGATTATGACAATTTTATCTTATTGAAGTTCTCACGAGACCGTTTCAAGCATTATTAGTGTTTTTCCCCAACAAGCTACTCTACGGCGACATTAAAGCGTCCCGGAGGCTTTCGCTGCTCAAGTCGCACATAAACCCATCATCAACTGGTAGCTGCCTACTAATCAGCGTTTATCACCCGTCAGTGATCATGTTTTAGCCCTTGTGAACAAAGCCGTCTCCTAAGGGAAAAGCAGCAGAAGAAGAAGCAGAGGAACATGAAAAAACGCAACCCTGATTTATGCAAAACAACTGCGTGCTTTGGCAAAAGCCTCGGGTAGTGATGCGCACGAGCGAGAGTTTCTCTTCAAGATATTGGCGATCTTGATATCATTATCGACTTTAAAAACTTAACTCTGATATTGCAACATTTAAACATATTTTGAGTATGGTCATTGTAGTTTTAAACTCGAGTATATACGATTTTAATGTCGCAATCTTAGTCTTGTAGCATTTTCTATACAGGAGAGACTTGAGCAATGTGGACACATTTTGTGAAATGCCTATGTTTAATACCACAGATCTGTCAGATATCGAAACTACCATTACAGTTGGAAACAAGGATTAAATTCCCTAATTACTTATAGATCTGTATTAAATATTTTTGAAGAAACTAATTCAAATGTCCTATTTCTGTATCTAAATATAAAACCATACGTACTCATTCAAGGGAACAATATTAATTTAAGAAACTCTTTGGTCAGTTTTTCAGTGACAGTTTAAACTTAGTTTTAACTTTTCCGCACTTTTAATTCCTTTTGAAAATCTCAATACTAAATTTTACATTATACATATTAGAGAATATATTAATAATTTCAACTTCTTAGATAAACATTTTGAATAAATCATTATCGTAAAACTTAAATCTCGTGAAGCGTGTGTTTTAAATTCCAAACCCCTTTTCGACTTAAACAGATCTAAGTTTTAATTAAAACAGTTTTTAAATGCGTTTTAATCGTCTGAAAATTTTTATCGCAATAACACACTATTTAAGAAGCACGACGAAAAATTTAAACCTGGATTTTGAAAAATTTAAAATACGTTAAATTCGATCTCGAATCTTCTATCGCATTAACAAACTACGTATTGAAAATCTCAAAGCACGAGAAATTTTAAAACAGAAAAATCTATAAAATTCAGCGTTATTTTAAATATCTAGCAGATTAAATAACTCTTGTTCCTGATCGAGATTACAATGCCTATTGAAATTTGAGACATTATTGGAGAAGATATTTTCACGTTCCATGCGCATCACTAACCTCTAGAATCTGACTAGTTCTTTGCATTCATGGCGCCCACCAGAGTGCCTTTGGCCGCGATTTTTTTGCGTTTGGGACACTGCCACTCTATCGCACGATCGGCATCTGCACAGCCTTAAACTGTGTACTTAAGATACTCTGCGATCGTTCGGATCGATTACACGATTGCAGCCAATGCAATTGACCTGCGCTGCATTGGCTTTGCACAGAAGTCGCATTGAAATCGATACCGATACGACGATCATCGATCGAAATGCGTCCGCCGCCATCGATCGTCGTCGCTCAGTAGTTGCCGCTTACTTCCTTTCTTACCAAAAAAAAAAAACGTCTTCAGTTATAAAGCACTTTCTCTCCCTCTATGTCGCCTTCTCTTTCTGGCTCTCTTTTTCGGATGGTGAGGATCGGTGTCGATATCTTATCGCGACTCTCTTCGGCTGCAACGTCGGTTGCGCTTGTGATCTTGAGCAGGATGATGACAAGCGGATACTACAAGCCGCTTTGTCAGATTAACAACTGCCAATTGGCCATAAGTTAGTCGTTGGCATTGACAAGATCGTATACGATCTCTCAAATCTTGGTTATGTTATAGATTAGTTGTTCGTTGTTTAATCGAGCGTCGTTTTGCCGTCGGTACAGATCGGTTTCAGCAGATTGCTATGAATATTCATGCACTGAGATTTTAGAGGACCTTGGAATTGAGGTCACTTGATTTAAGTGGGTTGTCCAAATGGCATCTTGATCGCAGATTGAGTTGAACATCCTGTGAAGTATGTATGGATTACGTCTTTCAAAAGGTTCTTTTTTAATTGTGGGTTCTGGGTGGTACCTAAGAGGTGGGACACATAAATCTTATCGGAACTCTTAATAACTTGAAATATATTCTACCTATTTAGAGTCAACTGATCTAAAGCTATTAGAAAAATTTTTAAGAGATTAAAGCAAACTTCTATCGAATATCAATAAATCTGAAATGTTTCAGCTTCCTCTTGAAATAGAATTCAATTTCAATTTCATCGAATTTATTTAATTTTGTAACAGTTTTTGATTTTGTAGTATAGAATTTGATTTTTTCTCATTTAACGCCCAGTATGCCATTTCTTTCGATATCGATACTAGATCAAAGCGAGAAGAAGGATAAATCGATGCGGTCTGAGCAAAAAAATTTCGATATTATGAACGAATTTAATTCGATTTCTGATAACCCCTCTATCAGACACAAATGCAGAAAAGGTGGTCCGAATGGGTCTTTTCAAATTTTGTACCAATGGTCAAAATTTGTAATAGAAATTTGTCAAAATAGTGACATATACTAGTCTGCCATTCGATTCGATATCGCTTCGAGACTGTTTTGAGATGTCGAAGAATTCAGTATCAATATCTATATAATACTATAATTCGTTCTAAGATGTACGAAGATATCATAACGAAATAATGAAGTTTTCTCGACCCGCGAATTATTTCTAAATCGATCCAATAGAGCACCGTAATACGTATTAAACTGCACGGACAAATCCAATCTATATAACGAGAATGGTATGATAAGCACCCTATGTCGTTTAGAAATCTCCGAACGTTTGGGAATAACATTTCTTTTGCGAAATATAGACAAAGGAAATTCAAAACTTTACAACAACTTTAAAATATCTTTAGAACGCGAAATAAGAAAATTAATTTAAAAAATGTTGGTTAATTTCAAATGTATTCTTCTATTTCTAAAACAAATTTTGAGAATTTAAAATTAACTTGTAAAAAAATGATATACATTTTTTTTTATTTCATATCAATTCGAAATAGCAACGAAATCAATTTAGATTCTCGTGTTTTCATAATAAAAACATGAATTCGTAAACAAAAAACTAGAACTGATATAACAAATTTACTATAATTTATCACGGAGTGAATTGGAGAACTATTCGAGGCATCGAATAGCTTCGAGACATGGCAGACTGAGGTGAGAAAATTTGGTAAAAAAACTGGATTTAAATAGATTAAATAGAATAGCGTCTTTGTCAATTACACTGTTCGGCAAAATGAGCACTTTTGTTCCTCCCCGCCTACACCCAGAAAAAAATTACCTCAAATCCCATTAAAATTGGTCAATAGGACAATTATTGATTTAATAGTATACAAAAAATAAATCTTCTCATAAAAACTCAATGGCAATGTCATGGTATTTTCTAGTATTTAATGGTATTTTCCGATTAAAATAATAATTTATACTATTGGCTATTTTTAATAGTAAACCAGTTGGGAAGGTTAGATCACATGGGAAATTTTAAAGTAGGTGTTCTTATGATAGTTAGGATTATCAAAATTATAGTCGGTCTAAGCCGACTATAAATACCCTACACATATGTGTGGTTACCATTCAAAGTGATATATAGGTCACCAGGGTATACGAATCCTGAAAATAACTACAAACATTCAATCGCTGAAGAATTTCCATTCATTTGATACCCATATTTACAAATGGGTAGGAGTACCGAATTTCGATTTTTTTTTTGTGGACCACAAGTCTTTTCGCCGGAAAACATTATTATCATGTATTTGAGCATGACATCAATATATATTTGACCAAAAAAGTTTACCTAAGCACGTATACGTAAGAATTGATCATTTTATGTACATTTTATATGAGGTATTTGAACATAAGTGGTCGGATCATAGGTCACAATGGACCGATCTTCGCACATACAGCGTAGGTATATTAGTAATCTAAGTTATAAGTTTCATTTATCTAGCTCTTCAATTTTAAAAGTAGTAGGGATTTCAACAGACAGACAGACAGACGGACAGACAGACGGACAGACGGACATCGCTAAATCGACTCAGGAGGTCATGCTGATCAAGAATATATATACTTTTCCATACCGGAGATGCTTCCTTCTGGGTGTTACAAACGGCGTACCAAACTGAATATACCCTTTCACTCTTAGTGTAGGGTATAAAAACTATTATTTATATAGTATTTTTTTCTGGGTGTACTCTCAGAAGAAAATTTCCCATTAAGTACTTAATAGTACGACCAATGATCTTATAGTGCATGTATTAATAGTTTTTTCTTTTTAAATCAAAAGTTTTGACAGTATTCGAAAAATTCAGCCCATCAATTTAAATGTTTCAATATTATTATTTTAAATAGAATAAATACTGTTGTTTTAATGGTTTCCTCCTATAATAATAAACGTGGTGTAAAAAAACATGAAACTACTACAAACATGTTCGTTTTGTACGTCATTCTGCGTGTTTACTCAAAATATTCGCATGTATTTTTTTGTAATAATCCACATTATTAAACGCGACATTGGTAAGGACTCAATGTATTTAATGTAAATAAATTATATTTATATATTTATTTATATTTTTATTTATTACAGAATATAAATAATACATCGAACTTCTATTATGGCAACGGACTCAAAAATAACTGCAGACTCAAGTACTACAATCAATTATTGGAAACCAAAGCAAACATTAAATGTTTTATAACCTTTTGCTGCAAGAAGTGTCATTTTATGTGTGTGTTGTAAAAGTGAATATCAATATCGACATTTAAATAAAATAATATATACTATAAATTAACTAAAATCCATTTTCGTTTTAATAAAATACTTGGAAAATGTAATTCGACTATACCATAAAATTAATAATACGTATCATTAAATTGTAATATGTTTTGCTTATTGTAATTAAAAGATTACATTATAAAATGTATGGTACACCAACATGTTGTATTAACAGTTTCAATATTACTGAACTCTTATCCTATTGACCAATTTAAATGGTATAAATTATTGTTTTTCTATTGAAATACTATTAATTTACCATGTTTTTTTCTGGGTGTATCATTTCTACATAATTTAAATGTGCTGATTCCAACTGCGTTTTTAGTTTTTTCCCTATATCGTCGTTGTAGAACAAAAAGTCACAATTTTCGCGTTTGTTGATTAATATTATAAAAAGTAATTGATGCATTTTTAAAGTTGAAAAATCAAGTAATCTTTTCGACAATGGTACCTTTTTGTGCCTTTTTGTTTTTTTGAGATAAATTAATTTTTTGTTGTATTTCAACTGTATAAAATAATTCACTTTTTATTAAAAATATAGTAATTATTTCTGTATTTTACTGTTATTTTTAAATATATGATGACAATTAATAAGTACTAGTATTAGTGAACATACTATTTTAAGGACAGAGAAAAAGCAATACCATATGTATTCTCTCTAATATTACCACACTCAGAAAAAAAAACAATAAAATCAATAGTTTTTTGCTATTAAAAATAGTCAATATGATAAATTATTATTTTAATGGGTAAATACCATTAAATACTACAAAATACTATTAAATACTATTTAATTGTTTATATGAAAATATATTTTTTTTGTATACTATTGAATCAATAACTGTCCTATTGAACAATTTTAATAGGATTTTTTTCAGAGTGCAGTTAGTTAAAATATAAAATTTATTTTTTACTAAATATGCTTTCCGATGATTTCATAAACTGTCCTTATGTGCAAAATTTTTCAACTTTAACAGCATATTTTAACCAAACCATAAACGATATTCAAGTTGACTTAATTTTAAATCAATAGCTGTCTAATCTTTTAATAAAAATGTGTTTTGTAAAATGCAAAAAAAAATAAAATGCATTTTTCTCAAAAACGTTACGTATAGGGAAAAATTTCAAACTTGGTTGGATTCAGTGCTTTAAAATTATATAGAAATGATATGAATGAATAGAACTTAGCCATGACCTGGACGTTAGTCAGTTAGACGTCGGCTCTCTTTCCAAAGAAAACCAGTTGGGAAGGTTAGATCACATGGGAAATTTTAAAGTAGGTGTAATTATGATAGTTAGGATTATCTAAATTATAGTCGGTCTAAGCCGACACAAGGTTACACGAATCCTGAAAATAACTACAAACTTTCAATCGCTGAAGAATTTCCATTCATTTGATACCCATATTTACAAATGGGTAGGTGTACCGAATTTCGATTTTTTTTTTGTGAACCACAAGTCTTTTCGCGGGAGAACATTATTATCATGTATTTGAGCATGATGTCAACATACATCGCACATACAGCGAAGGTATATTAGTAATCTAATTTATAAGTTTCATTTATCTAGCTCTTCAATTTTAAAAGTAGTAGGGATTTCAACAGACGGACAGACAGACAGACAGACAGACAGACAGACAGACAGACGGACAGACGGACATACAGACAGACAGACAGACAGACAGACAGACAGACAGACGGACAGACGAACAGACAGACGGACAGACGGACATCGCTAAATCGACTCAGGAGGTCATGCTGATCAAGTATATATACTTTTCCATACCGGAGATGCTTCCTTCTGAGTGTTACAAACGGCGTACCAAACTGAATATACCCTTTCACTCTTAGTGTAGGGTATAAAAAAAACTTTTTGAAAACAGGGAGAATTCTCTGCCGCACATTGTTATGATTCTCATTCGTAAAATATATGGGCCATTCCACACCAAATCGACCAAATAAAGTCAAATTTGAGATTTTACCTTTTCGATTTTAATGAAATGTTGGGAACTGATAAAAGGTATTGAGACATGCTCTAAACATTTTTTTTTTACTTTTTCCGACCACTACTTCCAGAGATACAGTGGCTCAAAGTTGGAAAAAAGGGCCAAAAATCACTTTTGTATGGTTTTTCATATTTAAATATCTCTTGAACTAGAAGTGCTAGAAACTCCGTTAATAACTCGTTTTAAAGCTAATAGAAGAAGCTTTTAGAAAAATTGTTGTAACTTTTAAACGTGAACATGTGGCCCGTGGTCATTATCCTTGCACTTCAAAATTGATGTCCTTAAACAGGACACTTTTTAAAATTCTGGAAAAAAGCATAAATGTTCGTCAATTTATTGTAAATATTCATGCAAAATTTCAAGATGGTATTTTGATGGTATCATATTTTAAAAAATAATTTTCTAAATTTTTATTTATTTTTAGTATAGAAAAAAAAAATTATTTTCTACAGTAAAAGTTGTAATTATTCCTGAATATATATGTAACTTTGATTTCTAAAATGGCGTCAGTTTTATCATATTGAATCTAGTTTTTGAGATACTGATTTTGGGATATAGTTTTAACGATTTTCGAAAAAGTGTGTATATCTCAAAAACTAAAGACAATTTGATGAAACTGACGCCATTTTCGAAATTAGAGTTACAAGTACATTGAAAAATTATTGCAAATTTTACTTTTGAAAAAAATATTTTTTTTTTTTCAATACAAAAAATATTGCAAAAAAATTTAGAAATTTATTTTTTAAAATATGATGCCATCAAAATACCATCTTGAAATTTTGCATGAACATTTAAAATAAATTGACGAAAATTTAGGATTTTTTTCAAAATTTTAAAAAAGGTCCTTTTTAAGGACCACAATTTTGAAATGCAAGGATAATGACCACGGGCCACATGTTCACGTTTAAAAATTACAACTTTAATATTCAAGGTACATTTTTAACTGGTTGTTTTTGTGAATTTCTTATTTTGGTTTCAGCTGTTCATAGCTGTTCATATCAATTCTATGAATTATCACTCATAAACAATATAAACAAATCTCAAACTCATAGGAAAAACTGACTAAATGAGGGTTTATGTTCGGGAAATGATCAGAACGTTTTTCCTTGCCATAACTCGACAACTTACCGCCTTAATAGCGTAAATTTCTATTGAGATATTGGTAAATAAAACTAAAGAACTAAGTATCATGTAGTTATTTTTATAGCTGTTAAATGAAAAATTTAACTATATTTTTACACAGCCATTAAGAAACAATTAACTCCGTTTAAGTTTAAACAAAATCCAGCATCTCCCGCAAAGCTCCATACATGTCCTGTAGACTATCGGAACTCAACATGGGACCACCAAGGTCTACGAAATCATATAGAAAATGAAAAAAAACTGTAAACATTAAAAAAAACTCTATATGTCTGTCACTGGAGACAAACTTCAGATATGCAGTGCATTCCTAATGATATCTGATGCGCACATCTGAAAACTGTCAGACAGGCGCGCGGACAGACGGACATATTATTAACATAATTTAAAATGAGTTAATTATATTAAAAAAAAAGGGTTCTCGCGTACCATGAGCCATCGTAAAACAAATGAATTTCTAATGCTAATGGCTTGAAAGACTCATTAAATGAGAATAAGAAGCCATAAAGCAACAAGCACCAAAATCCACTTGTCTTCTTCTCAACCTAACCTCGCGAGGTCTCGCAGGCATACCAGAGGCACCCATAAAAACAACAAAATTTGATTGATGTCCTTTCGACTAATGCAGACACCTTGCACTGGATATGGATACCAGGCAGCCGAATTTTGTATTTCTTTTTTTTATGATGAGCAACATGATGAGTGACCATGTGAATTCGGGACGCATTGCTCGGTGCAGTTGTAAACATCAGCAGGAGGTGCGATGGCGCCAATGATATTTTTCACCCTTTTCAATATTTATAACGTTTAAAATTTGACAAGATCGCTGAGCAACTGATGAGGTGATGTTGAAGATTACAATAGAAGATACAAAAAAATGTCAGAGCAACTGAAATAATTTCTTTTATTAGAAAAAAATGCATACATTTTATAATTTTGGAGTTGCGCCAAATACAATGCATATTTCTGTGCATTTATATTGGATACTGATATCTGCGATATATAACGATTTTAGAAAATATCAAAAACTTAAGGCATGTTGGAATTTGTCAAACTCTTCGTTGGTTCACGAGACGAAGCAGCAATTATAACCGGCCGGCACATTTTTAAATGCCACACACGATCTGGTCCAGACTTGAGTTCAGCCAGACCTCTGCGTAATGTCGTGAATCATGGCTTATTATGAATTCTATAAATATTAATGGCTTTTTAAATGAAATTATAACAGCTAATTAATAATGTGCATTTTTAATTGTGCACCCAGTTGGGTTTTTCTGGTAGGTCCCATTTTAACTTGGAGGTTTTCATTTCTTTTCTTTTGTTTTGGTAACACATCATTGGGTTTTTGTGTCATTGAGACGATCGTCGTCTCATTTTTGGCATTGCCAAAAAGGTGAGCCAAGGAATGAAGTTAAATCGAATTCCAACAGGCTGCATTTATTTTAATTAGTATCAAACGATGTGATCAAACTTTTAATCGAATCGGTAATGCATATAGGTTTTTCTTTATTTTTGGGTTGTAACTGCGATCGATCGATGTTGTGTGGTAATATTTAAACGCCTTAATATGGCGAAAACTTTCATGCATAAAGTACCAACGAAATTTCAAAATTTTCAAGCTCATATCAATTTTAAAGGAATTTGTCGCATATAGGGATAATGGTGCTTACTTATTCAGATATAAAGCACCTTATTAAGACTGAAAAATATTACAAATTTAAATTAATTAAATTTGTTATTTATATGAATTTGAAATCATTGTAAATTTTTTATTGTTAAAAAATATAACATTTTTCATTTTAATGCGAAATGTATGCCTTAAAATAGTAATTCTCTGCCTATTTTTTCCAAATCGAAATGTATGAATGATGGTAAATTTAACAGACAGAATGAGACAAGCATTCGAAAGTTTTTAGTATCGATACATTAAACTAATCTTTAAATAGATTTTTTAACATTATTAATACTTAAGAATTTTATTAAATATTTACAAGTATTTACAAAATTTAAAAAATCCTGTTTCAATATTTTATATATAAACACGATTTTGAAATGTTAAGCTTAGAAATGGACTTTTTGAAAAAAATAGGTAATGTATTTGATATGTTTTAGTTCTACAAAAATAAACGCTTTTCAATTCGATTAATATCGAATTTAATTCAATTTACTTGTCTCTCTTTACCTTCGATAGAAATTCGAATATCATAATATTTGAATTTCTATCAAAGGTAAATTTCAAAAATGCTCATGAAATATTTATAAATGATGGACTAGTTGATATCAAATATAAAATATTTCTAACGGAAAATGTAATTAACAATATGTCCTTAACCCTTAAGTGAATATTTCGAATTGCAATATAAATTTTACAACTTGCACTACACTTCTCAATATATTCCATTTATCTGTGTGCTTGCAGGAAATATACCCGAAATATTCATATAAAATGACTTACATTTTGATTCGTGTGGTTCCATGTTACAATTTCGGTTTTCGTATAAATCCCCATGGATACTGCTCAAGACAAAATTTTTGGCAGGGTCAGAGGGCAGTTCAGAAATATTTTTGAAAAATTCCAAGCAGACAAAGGCAGTGTTATATTCAAATCTTTATGTTTCCCACTTTGCCCCAGAATATGTTTCCCACTTTACCCTAATATCGTAATTTGATCATAATTTAGCTCCATTTAAGCAATGTTAATTTTTTGAAAAAACTCGTTTGTATTTCAAAAGATATATAACATCCGATCATTTTAAACATACACCCAGAAAAAAATACTATATAAATAATTTTTTACTATTAAATATAGTCAATAGGATAAATTATTATTTTAATCGGAAAATACCATTAAATACTAGAAAATACCATGACATTGCCATTGAGTTTATATGAAAAGATTTATTTTTTTGTGTACTATTAAATAAATAATTGTCCTATTGACCAATATTAATGGGATTTGAGGGATTTTTTTCTGGGTGTACTTTCCTAATTAAAAACGACAAAAATTCACACTTTTTACCAAACAACAGCACTCTATTAACTTTCAAAAACGTTTTTTTTTCACTTGTTCTCGAAATTCAATAAAAAAGTATGATTATAATCATGGATGAAAAAGTTGATGCAATATTAAGAAGCATTTGACAATTGTTTATATTTTTCTATGTGCAAAAAGATGTCCAGAAATTGCAATTTCCCACATTACCCCATGTCCTACTTTACCCCAGACTCCCATATATATCAAAATCATTTGAAAAACTGTGCTAATTTTTAAGAATTAAATATAAAAAATGCACTACACCATTTCCGACAGAAATTGAGAAAATTCCAATTAAATTGGGATTTTAAAATAGAAATTGAGAACATTTCACATGAAATAAAAATATTTCCATTTGAAGTTGACAAATTTCTCAATTGTAAATCTCAAATTCAAAAAACCAAATATAAATTTAACATAAATTGGAATTTTCTCAATTTCTATTTAAATTTCATTTGGATTTTTCCAATTTATTCCAGAAAACTCAATTTATTTAAAAATGTTCCATTTTAAAATGAAAAATCTTTATATTTTTGTAATTTTTTTAATTTGAAATTAAAAATCTCAATTTCTTTTGAAATGTTCATTAAATTTTAAGTGTGTACGATTTATTTTATTCAGTAACAAAATATTTTTAGGATTTTGATATTTTTTTTTTAAGTTTTCAACTGATAAAGGGTATCGAGACATGCACTAAACAATTTTTTTTATTTTTTCCGACCACTACTTCCAGAGATACAGTGGCTCAAAGTTGGAAAAAAGTGCCAAAAATCCCTTTTGTACTGTTGTTCATATTTAAATATCTCTTGAACTAGAAAAGCTAGAAACTCCGTTAATGGCTCGTTTTAAAGCTAATAGAACAAGCTTTTCGTTTTTTTTAATATATAATTTCTTAAGTAGACTAACCAATTTTTGGTTTTTTAATATTGGAGTATCGAAATCATTCATATCTTTGAATAAAAAACGGGAATACTCCAAAATAAATTTATGATTTGAAAATACATTATCCGAATGAATAAAAATGAAAAAAAACTATAATTTGTATGCGCGGATGTATTTTCTGGAACTCTCTCTCTCTCTCTTAAAAATTAATATATTTATTCAAATTGAAATTTATCTTCAATATATTCTAGTAGAAAAGTAATTTTAAGTTCAAAAATGGTCAAATTAGTCAACCAACTCAACTACATCCCATACAAGAAATGGGTTTACTATTTAGGATCCCATATCTCGTAAGGTATTAAAGATAAAGTTATAAAATTTAAAATTAGTTACAAGCAATCATCTATCAACATGTGCTCAAAAAATTGGTGTGATTGGCCCAATTTTTTTCTTTTTTTTATGCCTATTTATATAGCAAACAATTATAATGCTTTTATTTTATACGAAAATGTTACCCATTGATAGCTCAATTTCTTCGAAAGAGTGTGGACGAATTTTAAAATATTACAAACTGTGTATCCTACTTTCTAAGTTTTTTTTTCAATTTTTTAAATGCAATTTTTAATTAAAATTTTTGTTAAAAAAATACTTTTTTCAAGTTCTTCTATCGAGTTCTCCTAAACTAGTAAATGAATTTAAAAATGTTGTGAGAAATCTTCATTGTATGTTTAAATACCTTTTATTTGATATAACTATTGATCATGTGAGTAATTTGTAACTCAAGATATTTACAAATATATGTACCCCCCTTTTTGAAAACTCGGTTCAAAAGTTATTTTCCAATACTTTGTAAACCTAAAGAAACATTTTTAAACTTTTTTTGGCAATCAAGGAGTCATTTTACATTATACAAAAATAGATTTGAATACTGCGCAGAATGGCTGTTGTGTAGTGTAATTAATGCTTATTTTAAATACTTTAAAATGAGCTCCAAAATATTCGGTGATTTTCATAAGGAAGGTAATATGTTTTTTTAATAATTAGAATACGCTGAAATATTTACCAGGAAACCAAACCAATGGCGTATTACGATCGCCTACTTGCAGCAGTAGCAGCAGCACAGTGCATTGACTTTGAAGATCTTGCAATTATTGGAAAAGCACTGAAGAAATCAACATAATATTGTCTGTCGATTGTCGATTGTCGACATCGTGACTGCACGCTATTTGCGTATTTAATTTAAGGCCTACAAGTACATTGTGATCTCCAACAGACAACACGATGATCACCGATCAGTTAAATATAATTATGCAAATGCGTTTTAACACCTGCTGTTGTTGCGACTACTTACACCGTTGTTAATATGACAAATGCAATTGGTGGCAAGTGATAGACTGGACTGGACTGAGCTGAGCTGACAAACAGATGTGACTGACAGACGCGGCGAGAGACCAGACCCGGACCAAGACTGGAGGCAGAGCTCAGTCGAAGCGCCCCTGTGCGTGTGTGCGAGTGGAACAATTCGTGAGGCGTGAATTAATTCAATTGTGAAGAAATTCCAAGAAAGGCCACTGACAAATTGTCAAGGAAAAAGTCAGAATAAAAGAAATGAAAATAAAATAAAAATGAGCTGCAAAGAAGGGTTTTGTGCGATCGCGTTGAGCTGTGAAATGCTGTGTTTGAGCGGAGTTAGAAACCGTGGACGCGATCGGCAAATAAACTGCATAGGCAGCCAGGCATGGCATGGTATGGTATGTCATGGTATGGAATGTGTTAATATTTTGTGATGCGAACAAATAGTAAATTCCAGTAGTTGAAATTGGAAAATAGCTGAATTTATAAATTATTTACGAGCAAATGTTCTCCAAAGCGTCCGAACGAATGGCATTAATGTTTTATTAATGAACACTTAGGCTGAAAGATAAGGCACAAATTACAATGAATGGAAAATAATTCATGAGTTATGCGTTATGCGTTAAACGAACGAACGAACGAACGACGATACAAATGCAATTGTGTGGCCTACAGAGCGCATATAGTATACGGATCATTAATATACTTCTGACTTGAGGTAATAACTGGGAAAAACAAACAAACGTCAGGGACGTTGCTGCTGCGGCTGCTGCTGCTGATGAACGGTATGTTGCTACATTTACTAATTTGTTTCAGCAACATCGAAGAATGAATCAACCTGTCAAAAGTCTCGTTAACGCCAACAGCATTTTTACGGTTGCATCCCTCAAATCGCATCGAAACTACAACAAATTGCCCCAAATCAACAGCAACATGAGATGATGGTGATGATGATGATGAGGATGACGATGATCGTATTAAATGGTTGAAATAAGTTTGGCCAAAAGGCATATAACCCAGTCGAAATTTCATTATGCGCCAACGAGTGACCTGGCGCCAGTGACCAGCGCGCATCCACCACCGGATTCATGTTAACAATTGTTGGAATGTCAGTGTGCCAGGCAACAACGATCGTCATAACGCCATGCCACACACCACACCACACACCACACCACACACCACACCACACACCACACTCCACAGTCAGACTGCACACCAAACACGAGACTGTGAATGTCTGTGAATGTTTTTCTCACATGGCCAAATTAAAAACAACAACAAACAAATACTAAAAATCCCAAACGCCAGTCCGGCTGAGTGGCGCATAACTTAAATATGGGATACCCAAAAGCAATATAGTGAACTGACAAAATGAAAAACAAAAATCGAAACCAAACCAAAAAAACAGCAGCCGCATTCGAAGCCCGAGTCCAAGTCGGCCAAAACCATGCCACACCGAATACAGAGGTGCAAATACGTTCAGACCAGTCTCCAATTTGTGCTCGAAAGTGATCTTTCAAAATGTTGAAACGATGATTTTTATTTAATTTTTTCCTTCATGTTATTGTTGTTTCTGTTTCCTCGATTTATCTACCTTGTATATTACACTCGAAATATTTTATTGAAATTGTTTATATACTCACAAAAAGTGTAATTTGGGTTTTATAATACAAAAACTGAAATCGAAATTGTAACTTTGATCCGGTATACCGAAACTGATTTGTAATAAAACTTAAAAACGTAACCGATACCAAGGAAGAAAACCGAAATCGAAACCGTTATTGGAAATTCTCTGTTTTCGAAATCAGTTTATTTTTGATTTTTGCGATCTTTCGCTTTATTCTTCCTTCTCCTACTCACCTGGGCATAGGACAACCTGACCTCTGTATTCAGAGATCCGGGTCCGGTCTCCAATGGAAGTTTAGCTTCCAGTTGGGCGTCGGTCTCTCTAGGATTAGATGCTGGTAAGACACCACTTTCCTTCGATCGACCCATGTTTCCAAATACGTGACAGAAAGGAGCCCTGAGAGGAAACAGCACTGTCGAGCAGCCATACAGTGGAGGATTAGCCGTAGGCATAGCCGAGCCGACACTTTCCTCTATTTGTATGGGAACCGCTGCGTTGTCGTTATCCTCCTCTAGATTCCTAGCTGTCTCATAAATTTGGGAGATGGAGGGGCACGATGAACCCCCTGCTACAGGAGCAGAGAGGTTCATTGTACCAGGGTTGGTTGCGTGGATTGAGGCCTCCAGAATCCTTGCCGCCGAAGCGGGTGGATTGACACTTTTGTGGGTACCACCTGGAGTAGTTAAATCGTTATGTTGACCCATCGCGGTGGTGTAGGGGTTTCTTTAGAGTCTGCCACCCCACCAATAAAAAAGACTATGGTAGTATTTAGTTCATTACTCATCACAAACCTGTCTGACAAGGGTGACCCTACCAGAAACTTTAAAAAAGTTTCCGTCAGCTTAGTCTTATTGAGTTATTGTAACTTAAGCCCCCACACCACGTCAAGGTAATCACCACGGGGGGGGGGGGTTATACATTTTGTATTACTATACATTATACATTTTGTATTAGTGTATAGTCGGAAACTGTAGTGTCGGTAGCTCAATGGTCAATGTCCTATGAAAACCTCTCACCACGTCATTTGGGTCGGCATTACACTTTAGGTCCCACCACTTTGAGTACAAATATAAAACGCACCCCGGATGAAAATTTCATATATGTTAAAAAATATATGTTAAAATATATGAACATCAACCAAAATCAACATATGTTGTCATATATGATAAAATATGTATATTAAATTTTTATAATTTTTTATATATGTTAAAATATATATGATAGAAAAGTATATTTTATTTTATATGTTATTTTACATATTTATTATATATTTACATATATATTTTTTAAACATATAATTTTGAACATATATATTGGTCAATATTAATTATATATGTTTACAACATATATGCTATTGATCTAAAAATATATATGGAAAACATATGTGGTAACATATATAAAAATATATGTGAATATATAAAAATATATGGGAATATTTGTAACATATACTGTTTTTGGTGACATTATTTTCATACGGGACTGCTCAAATATCATGAGAGAGCGTGACCAAGGTTTTTCAAAGCAGTTGGGCCAAGCAATTTTTATTAGAGTCGGAATCTAGTTCGGTGCCAGGCTTATTATGCCATCCAGATTGTCTAAACTTACGAACAAAATAATGGATTTATATAATCCGATTATTACTTAGAACCATTATTCCAGGTCCTTAGGTTATAATAATAGGGGGTGTTCCTGATATTATATCAGCAACACTCGCGGAGGCCTATTGGTTCCCAGTGTGTTCCCTTTTTTATATTGTGGTAACCTGCATGTGTTAAACAACCGTCGGTTAGTTTTTATGAAACCAACCTGAAATCCTTAAAAACCCTAGTAGGTTTTCAATTGGAATATCTATTATGTTCTCCAAACAACCTGTTCCCTATGATTTGGAGTTGACGTGTTTGGTGGTTTGGACATTCGCATAGTAGTTGTCCAATTGACACTAAAAAATCTGTCACACCCGAAAAACTGATTTCGTGCCTTGAAATCTCCGTGCGTGCTAGTTGTTGTCGTGTCCGTGCCTCTAAAATCAGACAAGCGCCCTTTAAAGCTTTTTTTTTTATTTTCTACTCCAATTTAAAATCTCCTTTACTTTCAGCCTCAGAAAATAAAAATATCGTGGTATTTAAACCAGGGAACAAACATTGGAAAATCGGTGTCGGTTCCACACCTTTTTAATAACGGTTTCGATTTTGGTTACAAAAATCTAAACGGTTTCGGTTCCGGTTCATTGCGATTCAGAGAATAAAACAATACCAAAGTTCAATTTTGAATAATTTATAATAAGGAAGCATAAGGACCATAAAGAAGCGATACCAGAACCGACTTATAAATGTGTGTAAATGGAATCGGAACCACTATTTTTAAAAATCTTGAAATGAGAACTGGCACCGATATTCCAAGGTCTTTAGTCCCACTCTGGGACCGCAAAGTACCGGAATTATAATCGGAACCGTTTCGATTTTTGAAACCGAAACCGGAATCGAAACCTGTTATATTATTATTTTTCAATTTTGCTTAGTTTTTCAGTGATTCCGTGCTTTTTTCGTGTTTTGTCCTGCTTCTTCGTGTCTTTCTATAATCTGTGCTTCTCGTACGTGCTTCTCGCCTTTAATTTTAGTCGTCGGGCTTGTGCTCGTACGTGTCACATATCGGCGTGTTCGTGCCATCAAAAACAGGCACGCGCCCATTGACACTACTTCCTCAACATCCTTGCAGCTCATACAGTAATCGGGTGCGGGAAGACCCAATCTGTGAGACAATGTGCCAATTGCATAATGTCCTGTCAGGACACCGATGAGGATGCGGGTATTATTTTTATTATTATCTATCAAACTTTTTGTTCGTTTCTTATTGGTTTATAGCCAGAGACCAATTCGCGTCTATTATTTCTTTTGTTTTCAGGTGGATGTGTCTTCTTAGGACTCCTAATGGAATGTTTATAGAAGAACTTGCTTCGTCTAAGTTTCGTACCGATCCCTGTCGCGGTAATTCATCGGCCTTTTGCAGGTTCTTATTCGACATTTATATCACCATGTCAGCTAAAAAAAGGTAAATTTCACTACCAAAAAAAATCAGCAACTGTTTTTCAATGCACATCTCATTCAATTAAATACGGGGGTGTTGATTTTAAATTCGTTCTCAGATTTACTTGTTCGCAAAAATAAATTGTGGTTGTGGTGATCATATTATATATATGTTTGTAGCCAATCATTGACAAAAACAAGAAATAATAGTTTTTCAGTCACAATAGTATCATCCCCGCACTACTGTAATTTGAATCACAGTGAACATTTTTTATGATTTTTAAGCATTTTATTGGCAAGATAGATAGAAGGTTTTTTTATTATGAGAAATTTGGTACGAGAGATACAAATCCGAAGTTCATTTGTCGATTTTTGTTTGTTTGTTTAGCCGTAATAGGTGAAGGACCGTCTGTAGACATTGTAAGGTGAAATGTAAGATTTTAAAAGATTGGTAATAGTGAATCAATTCTTCCATCTCATCGTAAATAATACTCTCCACCGGATAAACTGTTCTTCTACTAATATTAGTATCGTTAGTAGGTGAGAAATGTTATATATTGAAGGTCCAACACGTCGTTAGACTCTTTTTGGTATACGTTTATATTCAGAAACATCATAAAAACACATACGAACAACGCTTTTGGTACTAATTGAACAAACAAAAATTAAATTTGTAAAATTATTAGAATTTTACATAAAAGAAAAACGATATTTCCATAGTCCCTACCTAATATGCCATTCGATTCTATATCGTTACGAGATCAATGCGAGTAGATGGAGAAATCACACGATATCGAATCCGTTTTCGTAATGATATCTACACTAAGAGAACAAAGATGATTACCAGAAATATCACAGCCCTAAATATTAAGTTATTTACAAATTATTTAGATCGTATTTGAGAGAACCATCTCTCAAACATCCGTCAAATACGATAAATATTGGTAGCAACCATCTTTCAAATTTACGATTATGTATAGCAACCATCAATTAAACATCTTACAAATAGGATGATAGTTGAGGAATATTTGTGAAACGGTACTCCATTAGAATTCGCGAATTTTTATTGAATTGAAAGAAAATGAATCAAATGTATTTTTATTTATTCTAGAATTAAAACAGTATCCTGTTAATACATCGCCATCGTCTTTATAAATCCTTTGAAGGTAAAAATGTACAACTTCTTCACAGAAGAACCAAGTCCGACCGGCGATGCTGGCATCAAAGTAAACTCTGAAAAGAAATATTTTCCAATAACGTGATGATAATTTCAATACCAGGAAGTTTTATTTTCACTTTTACTATTTAAATGTAGTATTTGAGTTCACTTTTTTACAACATTAGATTTGATTTACTTACCTGTTGTGGATAAATCGAGCGTAAGGAAAAAATACGCCATTTTCCCTTTATTATAGTTGTCAAAATAAGTCAAAAGTTTTGTTGCAAATGTCCAAGAACTCAGGATGTTTGCTATCAGTCAACTGTAAATATCTCAATTTGTATTGCTGTTGTGGCAAACATCTCTTAACTATCTGCATATATGTCATATTTAAAAAATATTCATAGTTTTGCTGCAACTTTATTGAAACTTATGGGATGTTTGAATATTTGTTAAACAGATAGTTGCATCAATACTTTCATAAACATCTTGTTTTCTTAGTGTAGCATCAAATTGGACCTACATGATAAGTAGATATCGAAAAGTTTTATCGGAGTTTTCTCGACGCGAGAACTTTTTCGAAATAGTACCGATATCGAAGAAAAAAATGATCAAAGTTTGAGATTACTGCGAGAAATATTGCGATTTCGATTTGATAAATGTTTAATTATCGTATCTTGTCAAAGTATTTGAATGTACGATCATTTTTAAAAATTAGATCGAACTTTTTTATCGAAGTTATTCGATGAAGCTTCGAGGCCTCGAAGGTCTTCGAACATGGCAGCCAAGGTAGTTAATGTTTTCGATAATCTGATACGAAAATGATAAGGTTTTTAATAAAATACAACTTTTCTAAAACAGGGATCGCAAAGAATCGGAATCGTTTCGATTTTTGGAACAGGATCCGGAACTGTTATTAGAAATATGTGTGTAATCGGAATCGGAGCCCATATAATTTTTTTTGTTTGGAATCGGAACCGGAACCGCAAAAGTGTTAATCTTCGATAAACAAATTTTATGCACCTATAAAATATTTTCAATTTCATATCAAAGACTTAGCATTATTTGATCAATTTTAAAAATTAACATCTATATCACAAAATTTTACAGTGTATATCGTCGCATGCGATCTTTAATGAATTATTTGTCTGCAGCACAAAGTTATCATTTTATTAAAAAGTAGGCAATCAACGCATTCACAAATCGTATTCGTAACCATATGATGGTCATGTGGTTGTTGTTGTTAATAAAACAAAAGAATCAGTTGAAGCGCACCACGAATCTCGAATCTCGGCGAGTCTTCGCAACGATTGCGCTCATCGGCGCTCATCGTCTACGTTGATGAAGTGCGATTCACTGGAGACAGAGGCGTGTTTGAAGATTTAACAACGTCGCGCCAAGCGTCTGTCTGCGCCTTGTGCTGCTTCTGCTGCTGATGCATCAGGTCAAATATTATTAAAATACATATGTAGTGAGATTTACCCCGGTGTTGAAGTTTGTTGTTGTTGTTTTTGTTATTTTAGGTGCATTTTATGCTGTTATTTCGGTGCATGTTACTGGGTTGCAACGTATTTAATCAAAAATTAAATAGCTAATTTTAGATGTGCGTGTGTTGTTGTTGTTGCTGTTTTTCTTTTTATGGAACTTCATTAGCCATTAAATTTGAGAAATAATATTAAAACCCTTTGCGGAGGGGCATAATTAGACATTTTTCCCAGGAACTCCTCTGTCAAATTTTTAGCGTTTTTGTAGGCGTTGAAATGATTGTTTATATCGAGTTTTCATGGTTTTTATAGTAACCACTTAGTAGATGAAATGTTCTAGTTGATAGAATGATAATGCACATTAGATAAATGATGTTAGCCAAAAAGAAAAAAGAAAAACTACAGAACTCTTCAATCGCATAAACCAATTTAAAAAAAAAAAATAAAGTGCTAATTCCTCTATCACATAAAGATTACAATTGAAATTTCCCTATTAGAAAGTTGCTCTATTTGAATATACCAAATAGAGCAAAAGACTATAGGCATTATCAGGGCTCGATTTTATATGGATTACATATTCAATATTTAAAAACATATTTTAGAATAAAAACCGCACTGATAATTTCTATTCGGAATTTTTTGTCCCGTCCGGAATTTGTCTGTGATTTATTTTGAAAAAACTATTAATTTTAGGAACAGAGTGTAAATATACAAAGAAAGCACATGATTTCAACTATTTTTTGAAATATTTTAAAAAATCATTTGTACGCAACATTTGCTGACTTTTTGCATTTCCATATGAACCTCGACATGCACTTCTGTTTTTGTCCCGTCCGGAACGCCCACTATTTCATTTATATCTTTTGATCTACCATATAAAATTATCTAATTTTTTGCAGATGTTTAGTCATATTTAAATACTATATTAAAAAGAAAAAATCAAGTAAATTCAATCCTTCGAGATATTAAAGTTTTAAGCGCACGAATGTCCCGTCCGAAACCACAGGAAATGCCCATATGTCTCAATTTCGACAAATGTCCACTATATTTTTGACACTTTTGGAGTGCATATTTGGAGTGCAATCGATAAAATCAAACTATCTTACTGCAGAAACTATATTTGAATAATCACTACAGGACACAATAGATTGTGACTTGTAGCATATTTGATTAGGTATAAAGCAAAATCAGTCACCTTATTGATATCGAACGTTTACATACGAAAAATATGAATCAATCAACCCCAACATGTATAATTTTTCCACCTGTATTTCAACCTTGGAAGAAAAACTAAATTTGAAAAATTATTTTATTTCAGTACATTTTTTTTGGAAGGGAAAAATTTCATAAGAGGGCTGAATAATAAAATAAAAAAAAAATTTAAGCATATTTTAAGTTTTTGATCTATACTTTAAGGTTTTTGATCCATATTTTATGTTTTTTTTTCATCCATATTTATCTGTCTATTCCATAATCCATACATATTTTTCTTGTTTTTCGTACTCGTCATTATAATGTTGGTCATGTCACAGGTCGAAATATGGCAAAAAAAAATTACTATGTTCTGATCATGGCTGTAAATGTATAAATTCATACATATCAGATTTTTTAAAGAAAATATTATAAAAGGTAAAGCAAGTGTTGTCATTTGTATCATTAATTTGAACCCTGTAGAAATTCTTTTAGGGTGATGATCTGATATTGATCATTTTTCTTGTCTTAACCTAACCAATTACATGAATAACATGATCTGATCCTGTCTAACGTAATAAGAGATCCAGCTTTATTTTAACTTCACCTGTTTGTGGCTTTTCTCAATCAATTTGAATAATAAAGTCACATTGTTGGGACTTATAGTCAACTACGCCTTACCAAGTAACAATTTCTACCAGTATCCAGCAATTTTTACTACTCACTTGTCGAGTAACTTGCAAGCGATGTCACGCACTTTCCGACCAGAAACTATCCAGTAAACTCTTCGGTTTAGGGTGTTTCCCTACCAGTAATTTTTTACTCGTTTTACCAGCAGTGATATACCTCTACCAGGAACATATCTCTACCAGTAACCTACCTGTTTTTGATTACTTTTACTGGGGACAGACTAGTTTTTGAACAGTTTTTATACCCTACACCTATGAGGTACAGGGTATATTAACTTTGTGCATATATTGTAACGCCCCTTAGGAGGCGTGTCCGGTATGGAAAAGTATATATATTCTTGATCAGCATCACTACCCGAGTCCGTTTAGCCATGTCCGTCTGTCTGTCTGTATGTCTGTCCGTCTTGCTGTCTTGCTGTCCGAATACAGAATAACTTGAGAAATACTGATCAGAATGCGATGAAATTTTGTCTCAATATATTTTATCCAAAAGTAGGAATTGAGTTTGAAAATGAGCCAAATCGGTCAACGGACACGCCCACCTCACATACAAGTCACTTTTATATAACTCTTTCGGAACTAATAACTCGAAAAGTATTCAAGGTATAGTTCTAAAATTTAAAACGTATTGTTAGAATTCACCTAAAAATATGTGGTCCAAAAATGAGCGTGATCCGCCCTCTTTTTTTTTCATTATTTCCCGGGTTTTCATAGTGGAAATTTGATCCGTAAATTATTAAAATCAAATCTATGAAATATTAGCCTTTCAAAATTTTAAATATAGGCGTGGTCCGCCCAATTACACTTTTCAATTTATTTTTTTAGTTTTTTATACTTTATATAATTTTTTTAATTTATGGGGATATAAGACGTAAATTTCTGATATATGAATAATATTCTGAGGGTTAATATCCCCACCAAAGGTGTAGGGTATTCCATAGTCGGGCTCGACCGACTATAAAAATCCGCCCCATGTGACCGAACTTACCCATGTGACCTAACTTTCCCAACTCGTTTTTACTAGTTTTACTGGTAGTGATCTATTCTTCAAATCCCTACCAGTAACCTACCTGTTTATGACTGGTTTTACAGGCGGGGATATACTCCACAAATGCTTACCAATAACCAACAAGGTTTGGACTAGTTTCCAATTTTACTAAAATGTAATTTTTGTGACTATTTGCAAATGAATACTGCTAAGTTTCTCATAGGAATTTGAAGAGTATATACTACTCTTCAAATTCCTATGAGAAACTTAGCAGTATTCATTTGAAAATAGTCACAAAAATTACATTTTAGTAAAATTGGGAGGATCATGCTCATTTTTGAAACAATTGTGTATGCCTGTAAGATAAATCGATTTGTTTTTCTTAATTTTTACTAACCCCCTTATTTTCCAGTGACAGAATTTTTTAAAAAAAATATTGGCATTGAGTTTCGTTTTACGTTATTATGGTGTATTATTTCAACAATTTTTAAAATAAAAATCTATCTAGTTTTTGAGCTATCGTGTATACAGATAGGCCTCGAATCAGAAAATGAGGAGTTCGCATGTCGAAACCTCAAAATGACGAAATTTTTAAAGCCTTAAATCTCTGAAACAATTTTTGACTAAACAAAAAGTGTTAAGAAACGAAGAAAACCGAAACCGTAACCTTAATACGAAAATCAGAAATAAACCATTATCCAAAATCGACAAACATGGTTTCGGTTTTTTTGAAACCGGTTCATAAAATAATGGAAAACCGACATAACGAATTTATTTCTTTCAATAGAACTTAGCCATTAAAATTAGATGTCGGTTCTCTTCCAAAAGAGTACATCGAAAAAACCTTCTGGAATTTTTTTTTTTATATATTTTTATTTTTGTTATTAAAACTGCAAACCAATAACACTAGGTAACAAATGGAGGCCTTTTTATATATCCACGATCTTAGCATAATTTTCCGATGGACCTCCACATTCTAATGACGACCTTATACTCAGTTTTTTCAGACTGCCTAAAGTTTATACTTTGTTATTCTCGTGTTTTTCTAAATATTTTGCATTTTAACTTTTTACAGATTTGAGTTTTTGATTTAATTTATTTTGTAATTCATTAAGAATACTTCAGCTAATATTTTGAAATAAACCACATGAAATTTGAATTGATCTGACCGACGTTATGACCAGTGAAATGCAAGAAATATTGATTTTAAGGTGTACCCATTATTTATTGCGTAACATATTTAGTTTTCATAATACAACAAAATTATATACGAAACTAGATACATAATTCTAGTATTCCTCTTACTTTGTTTTTGCAAATCATTTTTAAATCTTTTGATTATATAGAAATGAACTTATACGATGTTTGATTTAAATTTTCTTTTGTGATGCCTTCAAGTATACATAGAAATTCCAACAAATTCTTAAACCAGTAGAGTTCAGCTTTGCATACTTTTAATGGGTTTGCCTCCGGATCCTGTAAATTTTGCCTCAAGACCATTGTTAATTTTCATACTTTAAAAATTAAATAAAACAATTTTATCGTATGTTCATATGAAACAAAAAAAGTGTTTTCGAAATTATGAATATGACTTTAATCTCGAGACTTAAAGAGTGATTTGTAAAATCAAAGTAAGAGGAAACATGGAACCATAGATTAAGTTTGTGATCAAATATATACTCTTATATTATGTTAATTATAGATGTTATGCAATAAATAATAGGTACACCCTATATTTTTTGGGTTTGACTGGTCATAACTTTAGTTAGATCCATTTGAAATGCATTGTGTTGCATTAAAAATATTAGTTAAAGTATTCTTAATAAAATACATGAGAAATCAGATCGTAAACTCAAATCTATTACTAGTTAAAGTTCAAAATATGTAGAAAAACACGAGTAATTGCATATATTTGTTTTACGTAATAACTCAAAAACTTGGAGGCTATCTGAAAAAACTTAGTATGGGGTCGTGATTAGAATCTCAAAGTCCATCGGAAAATCATACTAAGATCGTGGATATTATTTTTTGTTGTGCCGTTTTGTTGGTTTTAATTCTTGTGTGTGTAAAATTATTCGGGTTTTGATTCAAGATATTGAAATTATGAACCCGAAACATGGGACGGGCTTACCTTAAGCGTTTCGTTGGAAAACTTAAATCTAACACCATAATAGAAACCGAAACTAGAGGGAAACGTAAATCAAAACTGTTATTCGTTTGGATTTCAATCCCATATTTTTAAATTAAATTTTAGAAAACGTTCCCATCAAATTCCGGAATAGTTATATAAAATATTAAAATTTTATAATATAATGACAGTCTATCTTAATAATAACTAGGACCAGACAACTTTCGTCTCAGAACTTCTAGTTCTTTTTACATACTTCAAAAACGTATTTGTTCAACATTTAGTTGAACTTTTTGTCTTTGGCTATAGATTACATTATGGTATACAAAACCTAACATTGTATACAACACAATTTCTTTTTGTTACAGTCAAAAAAGTCCCCAAAGAACGCACATCGTCCACATGCGGCAAGATCAGAGTAAAAACTTATTACGCGGCAGTAGCAAAAGCCATCACCTACTCGTATAGCTTATTTTCCAAAATATTACACTACTCAAGACTACAAAAAAATATAAATTAAAGACAAAGATGATACCATTTCACACTAATCTCTGCCTCTCATAGTTGCCGCGTGGTCCATTGTCTTTCTACACAGTCGATCAGTACTCAGGATGAATATCAATTTGGCTTAAAAATTCGCTTCATCGATCAAACAGAGTGCCGATGATGCGTCGAGTTGAGTCGAGTCGAGTGTTGAATGTTGTCTATTTTGATGCTGATGTTGATGGAATTTTGGAGACTCTGACAGAAGAGAGCTAATCCGGCTATTGATCTCACCTAGAAATGTGGTACCTGTGACCCATTTGAGTCAAACAAAGATATTCACAGGCTCGGTGTGAGCTGTCGGTCTCTGTCTCGCTGTCTGTTACTCCCGTGTGCGATCTTATCTACTCTGTCAATTGGGCGGACATCGGATATTGTTATGCTTATTACGAGGAGTACAACTACCGACTACCGAATTTCGGCATAGTGCCCGCAGCGCCTTTGACGTATGTTTGCCGCTGCATGGATTATCTCTTTATCAGGCCTAATCTCAAGTATTTAATAAAGTGCAGTGCTTTGTACTTTGACCGCTGTCATTGTTTTGGCCGGTTCTTTGCGAGTTAACCGATGCATATGATCGGTTGCGGTATGTGAAATATGTTTGGGAATTGATTTGAAATATTTCTCCTCCACGGCTGGAGTCATTGGTCAGTGAAATATTCAAATGTTTCTAGGCACATTTCGTTGGAATTGATTTTGACTTATCGACTATGGTTATCGAAAGAGCTGCGTTGATATTTCTTAAAACCGATTTCATATGTTGACGCTACAAATAAAGTTAACTATGGCGGTATAACCGACATTCCATCTAAATAGAACTATAAACATTTCAGAGAATCTTTTTTGATTTTGTAATTTATCTCGACTTGGTTTTCAAAAATGTTTTAGCGTTAATACATTTTAAAATAGTTATTGATATTCAACAAGATATTTTCAGTCGCACTCTTTGGAATTATCTTGATTTATCAAAGGAAAGATCTTTGGCAATAGTTACAATGTTAACTCTAGTATTTCTACATATTGAAGATTAGGTTAGGGTGGCGGCATAAGCCGCACATTGGCCAACTAGGTCCATAGCGAACCACAAACTCTCCTTTTTTTATAGAAAGATTGAAGACCGTTCTTCGTGGTTCTTGTTCATTATGAATGTTATAGTCTTTGTCGCGAATTTACGCATTATTCCCAGATCCTTCTTTGAAACCTCTAGTATGGAGTTAAAGAAGGCATGTCCAAGAATTTTGAGTCTGCTTTTAGCCAGTTCCGCACAGAGACATAGAAGATGTTCAAGTTTTTCTTTCTCTTCTGGTTCATTGCAGTTTCTGCACCAGTTATTTCATATTAGGCCGAGTATGTATGCGGGTTGTCCTATTCTACATACAGAAACATACCGACATTTCAGATTTCGATATCATTTTTTAGACACTTAGGATCGTTAGACAACGATTTTAACTCAATGAACCAACCATCAAAAATATATTACAATATATCTTTGACTCTTCGCAATTTCTAAATTTAAGTTATCACCCAGTCTGCCATGTCTCGGAGACCTTGGATGCCTCGAAGCTTTCTCGAATAACTTCGATAAAAAAAAGTTCAATCTCGTTGTTTTCTCGATTATAATTTTTAAAAATCTTCGAACATTCAAATACTTTGACAAGATACGATAATTAAACCTTTAACAAATCGATATCGCAACAATCTCGAACTTTGAACATTTTTGTCTTCGATATCGATCCGATTTCGAAACATTTCTATTATCGAAAAAAACTCCAACAGAACGTTTCGATTTCTACCTATCATGTAGGTCCAATTTGACGCTCTATATCGTCACGAAAACGAATCCGATATCGTGTGATTTATCCATTTACTCGCACTGATCTCGTAACGATATCGAAATGAATGGCATACTTGGCAGCTATATTTTATCGTTATATTCTATCCGGCCATCATCTACAGAAACATACATAGAATCCATTCCTCAATCGACTTTAAAAGATCGATTGATTTTAAAAGATCTTTGCGTTATTAAAAAAAAGTTAGATTTTCTGCATTGCGATATATAGAGAAGCTAATGAAGTCAAATTAGACATAAGTAGCTCATAAAGTATAATGAAGGCATCATGTCTTTAGTCTTGTTCATCGTTCCTGCAGCGGTAGATCGATCTTGTTCTTGTTCTTCCGCTTATCCTGTAAGTTTAGTCTTGCTATTTTTTATTGCAGAATAGGTCTTGTTCGCGCGTCAGAAGGTCGATCTTGTTATTGCACAAACTAAAAGAACAATATCGAAAATCGAGAAATAACGGAGTCATATTAAAAAAAATCCAATTTCGAAAATTTTCGAAAAATGGGCTATACAGAAAAATTAGATCAAATTTGATGAAATTGACGCCATTTTCGGAATCAGCGTTACAGATGAATTCAAAACTTGTTACATATTTTATTTTCCCTAAATTAGAGGACGAATAATATTTCCATACACATAAATACATACAAATGGAAAATATATTATTAATTTTACTCCGTCAAAATACCATCATGAAATTAGGCACTAATATTCATAATAAATCAATAAAAATTTAGGATTTTTTCAGAATTTTCAAAAGAGTCCTTTTTAAAGACGTACAATTTCAAGTAGAAGGATAATTACCACATGTCCAGGCAAAGGAGATATAACTTAACAATTTTCAAAAGCATATTTTATTAGCTTTAAAATGGCACATCGATGGGGTTTATAGCATATCTCGATCAGTAGATATTTTAATATGAACAACATACAAATGTGTTTTTCTATCTATTTTTTGTAACTTCAGATCACTGTATCTCAGGATAAAGTTGTCCGAAAAAATTGAAAAATAATTGACCAAAACATTGCAATTGACCCTTGCATAACAAAATTTAATCAAAATCCAAGAGCTTTAAATCTCATAGTTGACTCAATTTGGTAAATATAGAGTGGGAATGTCTCGGTTAAAACATTTTATTATTTAAAGGACAACGATTTAATCAATCATTACTTTGTTGTTTCTTGTTAAATTTTGATAAATCCAAAAGTTCTGATAAGGTAATTAAATTTACTTTTAACAACTGTAAAAATGTGTGGATTATCTTGCAATATGTTTTTTTAACGATTTTTCAAAATTGAAAAATGTATTCAAAATTGAATTGTTTTGTCTTTGATGACCTATAACTCAGGTGTTTTGAAACCTATTTTAATAAATTAAAAAGTTTTGGTAAGCTAAATATGTTGGTTTTTTTAAAAACTTACGTAGATGCTGAATTTTAATTACATAAGTAAATCAAGGTAGGAAAATACAAATTTGCACACAGAAGTGCAAATTGTAAAAAAACTCGAAGTGAAATAGACATTCTGTAAATGAGGATATTCGTTGATTTTTGATACCTATCAAAAAATATAGGTCGGAGTTCTTGAATATTTTTGGTGTTGCATCGTGTAATCAATTAGCTAATTTTTATAATAAAAATCAATAAACTTAAAAAAGGTGTTTTTGGAAAAAGTGTATTTGCTCAGTCTGCCATTCGATTCGACATCGCTTCGAGACTGTTTCGAGATGTCGAAGAATTTATTCGATCTCAATTACGCTTTCGTATCTATATTGTACTACAATTCGTTCTAAGATGTACGTAGATATCGTAACGAGATAATGAAGTTTATTCGAAACGAGAAAAAAACTAATGTGGATCGATATTGCATCGAATATCGAGATAAACATTGAAATATCATATTTTTTCCTTAAATTTTATTGTACGAAAAAATTAAAAAAAATAGTAGGAATAAAGCAACGAGATTGAACTTTTTTATCGCAGTTAGTTCGAGAAAACTTCGGTCCGAGACATGGCAGACTGGGTGGTGAGTGTCGCATCTACAACGACCACATTTATTTTTTATTATTGTTAAAATTATAAAAAAAACCTAATACCTTAATTAGTCCCTTCCCTACTGTTGATGCTTGTATATAATAGTTTGTTGTTCCAGACTCATTATGCTTATTTCTATGCACGTCCTTCAGTTGAGTTGGCAACAAAAGGATCTAATTTTAACACAGTTTGTCACACAAAAGCATAAACAATGTATGATTGTAATCCACAAAGCACCGAACCCACTGCGGTTAACCAAAATCCCATTTGGCTAAACATTATGTGGGAATTCTTAAAGATAACAACCCGACCGACCGACGATCTACAGTCGACAGCATGCAAACGTTTGGTGCAATCCACAACAATGTTGGACGCACATGTTGCAAATACTACTGCCAGACAGACAGACAAACAGACCCATGTGTGGCAATAATGCCAAAGAAAATAAGCAAATCAGAGCAAGTAGTATGTAGTATGGAAGAATAAGGTTATCAAGATGACACGATCACAAAACAAGATGATGATCGATCATCGATGCAAAGAAAAACAAACGCCGAGTCCTTGTTATCGCATCGGATTTAATTGGTATTATAGATGTTTTTGCGATTTTCAAGTGGTTTCTGTTGTGCATAGATTCTGCATATTGTCACTGATCTGGTCATGCCTACGATTAAGTTTTTCTTTTACTCTGCCAACCATAGTCTGGAGTCTATTGTTAAATATAGTCTTTTCAGAAAAACGACCGATTTCCATTTAGCTTAATTGTTTGGTCATAATACCTAATTGTCTGAGTACTTTTGTGCGGGATTCTGTAAAGATTCATGTTGATCGCTGCTCTAGTTTAGAACTGCCAGTGCTTTGTAGATGCAAAAGTCTTGGTTTTATGACCATTCTTTGGCATTCTTTGCCGAGATACGACTATAAACTATATGACATTGTATCGCTGGCACCACTAATACACACACAGGCCTCTAAAGCCTTGTGGTTCGATTTTTAACGCCATGCGGACATGTTTAATCCTTGCACACCGCCGCAGGTAGTGCTGCCAAATACAACGCTCTAATTGATCGCGCATTATGGAAATTCCTAGACTTCAAATGAATGAACTAAATCAGGGATTTCCACTAAACTCGCGGCTCTGTTCTGCTCTGCGCTGATCACCAAGTGTGTGGGACGAGTGTGAGCTTAACACTCGCCGTCGTGGGTATGGAACGCGCTAAGTTCGGCACATGTGCCATAAATAAATGACAAGTAATAAAATCATTAGACGCACCTAAATAAGCGCGTAATTAGTGCGCCGTTACCGGGAACTCTCACCTGCTTAGGCAGCACCAACCATATGTACGAAACGTCGGTTCTAGGTAGGCGATACTTTGTATATCTTTTGATTTTGGCGATGAATTGATTTTCCGCAAGGATTTCCCCACACTTTTCAGTTACTCACTGAAATTTCCCACTGAAGATGAAGCAATTTAAAATGACCATCAATTCCGTGACCAACCACGCTTGACAATTAAGTTTCTCTTCATTGCCACTTATACAGATCAAAGTCGCTAAAAGCAGTTACTATAAATGGGCTGCCATTAGATAAAACCAAAATGAAACGTCTACCGTCTCGAAATCGTTCGGAATTCTTCTTTAAAGTTCACGTCTGAAGCAGTACAAGAAAGGAAAAATAATAAGAAATAAGAAAGACAGTAGTCGAAAGAGCAATTTTCAAGATAAGTCATCCATTATGGTCAACAGTTTGACGGGTTTTCCAACTCTTTTAACGAAGTGTTTGATGAGTGCCGCAATCAGTAGCCGTGGGTAATTTTGTCGCTTCATAAAATGTTCGACCCAGACCCAGGTTACAACGTCTCGCGTCTTGCGTCTCGCATTTGGTGTTTCTTGGATGACAGCGCATATTTTGTGTTGATTGGCTTTGACTGGCTGGCTGGCTTTTACTTAAGATTTACATTGGTGTGTATTTTGAAAGCTATAATTAGCTTCGAACTTGCTTCGAAGAGGCTTTAATTGATCACAACCTCTGAGGCTACCGTGTGGAGGATGCCAAACTTTTTGCATACCAATTGATCGGCTTGCGAAGAACTTCTTTTGCAGTGGATAGAACAAGTATTTCTTTATAAAGTAAGACTACTTTCAAGGCTGTAATATTTGTATTCAAATATTGCTAATTAACAAAAGAAGAAAAATGCATTCCCTACCCCAATTCCATATAACTCGTGGGTGCTAATTTTAACTTCATACTCAGTTTTTTTCTATTATGTAACGTTTATAGAAAATTTCTATCGAAATTTGATGCGCTTCTCAGCCGTTTTTAATAAAAGTTTTTTTTAGAAAAGTACAGTTGCTTATACAACAAGTTCTCCAAAAAACTGTAAACGTAATTTTTGTTTTAATTGTTAGAACTAATTATAAAATATAAACAAATGCTAAGATTTCGATATATTTTGAAAATACTTGAATCTATACACGGACATTTTTGTTTTTTTAGACTATTTTTTGATGATTTTTTTAACATTTCGGATCTAATGCTAAATAAGAAAATCATTTCTGATCATCCTGAGCATAGTTCAAACTAACGATCGAAATTACTTATTTATTTTCAAAACTTCTATTTTTGAAAAGATTTTTACAATTTATAAAAGTGTTTGTATATTTTACATACACTCAAAAAAATTTCTGGGACATTTTACGAAATATTTTTTGTAACTTTAAATTTCGTAAAATACAGGAATAATTCCTAGAAAACACGAAATATTTGTAATTTCTTTTTTTTTCCCAAATTATTTTATACGAACGATTCGTTTAAATTACGAATCAATATTCGTATAATTAAAACAACAAAATTACGAATATATCATTTAAATTTAGAAATTTTCCTTATGTTATTTTCTATTACAATTTTTTTACGAATGAATAACATATTTTACGAATAAGCTTTACATTTTACGAATAAATTACTAAACTTTGAGGCTATATGTAGAATTTTACGAAACATTCGTATTTTTTACGAATTATTAGTAAAAAGAGAGTTGCGTCAAATAGCAACTTGGAGCTGCATTTTATTTTAATTGGTATCACGATCGCAGGCAGAAAAATACAAAATACAAACATTTTTAAAATGTGTTCTGTCTTAGTTCTGTTTGTGTCAAAAGTTCAAAAGTATCATGTATCATATTCCACATTTTTGAAATGTTTATGAATCGTCATTTTCATCGTCAGATTTTTTTAACAAAGTATTCGTGTATTTTATGAAAGATTCGTAATATGTTTCATGTTTTTCGTAATATGTACGAACATATTCGTCAAAAGGTACACAAATATTTAATAATATTTAATAATTCGTATTATGTACGAATGGCTTTCCTAGATAAAACGTACGAATTAATATTCGTGATTTTATTATAAATTTACGAAAATTCTTTCGTGTACTTTACGAAATATTTCGTGGATGAATTTCACAAATTTTTTCGCAAAATACACGAAAGATTTCGTGTATAAATTTTCGTTTCTAAATGTTTCATATTTTGGTCTGAATATACTCGATATGGATGTCCAAATATATTTATAAACTATTTGGGATGAGCATCGACTTGTGGATTGAGAGCAGAGCTGGGTTTTTCTCCACTTCAAAAAAATCCATCCGGATATTTTTGGATTTTATCCATGATTTTTGGACTTTTTTCCACTTCAAAAAAATCCATACAGATATTTTTTGAATTTTATTCACTTAAAAATCCTTAATTTTGCAACTTTTTTTTGGATTTTTTTGGATTTTATTAATTTTTCTACATTTTTCGAATTATAACTTGAAATGTGGTTTTCAGAGTATGATTTATTTTTTAAAATTTTGGAATTGGATATAAATCACCAAATCGAAAACAATTATTTGGACCACTGCTGGATGAAATCTCTACACCCAGAAAAAAAAACATGGAAATTAATAGTATTTCAATAAAAAAACAATAATTCATATCATTAAAATTGGTCAATAGGATGCGTCCCATTAGTTCAGTTATATTGAAACTGTTAACACAACATGTTGGTGTACCATACATTTTATAATGTAGTCTTTAAATTACAATAATCAAAAACCTATCAAAATTTAATTATACGTATTATTAATTTTATGGTATAGTCGAATAACATTTTACTATAGGAAAATGTAACACTATAATGTTTTATTGAAACGAACATAGATTTTAGTTATTTCATTGTATTTTTTATTTTATTTAATTGTCAAAAATTGAAATTCACTTTTAAAAAATCAGACAAATAAAAAGAAACTTCTCCTTGCAAAAGATTATAATACATTTAAAGTTGGTTTCAATTTCCAATAATTGATTGTATACTTGAGTCTGAATTTATTTTTGAGTCCGTTGCCATAATAGAAGTGCGATATATTATTTATTTTCTGTAATAAATAAAAAAAGGTTAAATATAATGTATTTATATTAAGTACATTGAGACCTTACCAATGTCGCGTTTAATAATGTCGGTTATTGCATGCGCACAAACACGCAGTACAAACTTGTTTGTTACAAAACGAACTTGTTTATATTCGTGTTTATTATTATAGGAGGAAACCCATTAAAACAATAGTATTTCATCTATTAATAATAATAATATTGAAATATTTAAATTTGTGGTACGGAATTTTTTGAATACTATCAAATTAGTTAGAAAACTTTTGATTTAAAAAGAAACCAGTTGGGAAGGTTAGATCACATGGGAAATTTTAAAGTAGGTGTAATTATGATAGTTCGGATTATCAAAATTATAGTCGGTCTAAGCCGACTATAAATACCCTACACATATGTGTGGTTACCATTCAAAGTGATATATAGGTCACCAGGGTATACGAATCCTGAAAATAACTACAAACATTCAATCGCTGAAGAATTTCCATTCATTTGATACCCATATTTACATATGGGTAGGTGTACCGAATATCGATTTATTTTTTGGTGAACCACAAGTCTTTTCGCCGGAAAACATTATTATCATGTATTTGAGCATGATGTCAATACATATTTGACCAAAAAAGTTTACCTAAGCACGTATACAGTAAAATTGATCTGTATATGTAAATTTTATAAGAGGTATTTGAACATAAGTGGTCGGATCATAGGTCACAATGGACCGATCTCGCCAATTTTTTCGCACATACAGCGTAGGTATATTAGTAATCTAAGTTATAAGTTTCATTTATCTAGCTCTTCAATTTTAAAAGTCTTAGGGATTTCAACAGACAGACAGACAGACAGACGGACAGACAGACAGACGGACAGACAGACGGACAGACGGACATCGCTAAATCGATTCAGGAGGTCATGCTGATCAAGAATATATATACTTTTCCATACCGGAGATGCTTCCTTCTGGGTGTTACAAACGGCGTACCAAACTGAATATACCCTATCACTTTTAGTGTAGGGTATAAAAACTATTAATACATGAACTATGACATCAAAGGTTGTACCATTAAGTACTTAATGGGACATTTTCTTCCGAGTGTGGAGAAGTTAATAATGAAATGATTCATATATTATATTAGCCAACATAATCCTTTGTGTAGATCAAAATAATTTAATGATATAAATAGCTGGATATAGTCTCCGAAAATATGGATTTAATTCAAGCCAATTTTTAAAGCGGTACCCATTGATTGAATCTATTAGGTTCTGAAGAGTACTCCTGTTATAAAGAAGACATTCAAAATGGATTTGACCATGCAGTTAGGCAGTTGCATTATCTCGCCCATTAAAAATCCAAAGAAAAATAAAAAAATAATAAAAAAATCCAATACAACCCATAAAAAATGTAATAAAAACCCAAAAAATTTGTGGAATTGATTTTTTTTGAAATCCAGATTTTTTTCCTGGTTGAAATTGTATTAGAAAATTATAAGAAAATATTTTTTACGTTTAGATCTGAATGCCTGGATATAGATATATTTTACGGTATCTTTGATTAAAAGCAAGACTGGACTGTGATCAGTGTCCAAATGAATATAATTTAAATTAAAGAGATATTACGCATTCTTTTTCAAATCGGACAGAGATCGTCAGTTGCAATTTAGATTTGCTTAAAAAAAAGATATGGATTGCTTATTGAAAATAAGCCCATAATTTTTGTCAATAGGTTTGAAAATACAGGGTGTTTAAAAAAATATATGACGCATAGACCTTTGTTCAATAATTATATAACTTTGCATGTGTGCATCAAATTTGATCTCATTTTGAAGGTAATAGAATATTCTTTATTTTCTTAAACAAATTTAAAATATTTTTCTATTAGCATCTAACAATGTATTATATTTTATATACCTCTCATTTTGAAAATTGAAAAATGTTCTTAAACATTTTAATTGCTTATAATAGTTACATGCTAATAAAAAATATATTAAATTTGTATATAAAATAAATTCTATTACCTTCAAAATGATATCAAACTTGACGCTATACGATGCAATGTTATATAATTTTTAAAACAGGTCTGCGTCATATTATTTATCATTTTTTAAACACCCTGAATTTTAAAAACTATTGACAAAAAGTAAAAAAAAATATGGGTGGGCTTATTTTCATAAACAATCCACAAACAAATTGAAGTAAATCCAGAGTGTCAAAAATATTATGCGTTCGATTTGAAAAAGAATGCCCCATATGAAGTTAATATTTCACAATATTTTTTTGGAAGTTCGTCAAATTCTCTATAAAATCTCATTTAACGTTTAGTCCCACTGTTACTATGTAATTTATAAAAAATCGATGAATATGTGATTACCTTGAAATAGTCAGATTGAATTCAATATTGGTACTTGGTAACCAGATTATCAAGTGGTCTAATGTTTTGCACAAATTACACAGTGCAGCAAAAGCCCACTTTTTTTTGTGCCAGAAATTTGACAATTTTTTTACAGTCCTTGAGAAACCTGAAGAAATTTCACCTAAGAAACTCATGTCCAATCACGTCAGGTTTACGAGATATATGACCATAAATGTCCTAAAGTGACCGCAATATTACCGTTGGTTTACTGAGAAAACTGTAGTAGTTATGGATTTGTTGTCTGAGAACTAAATGTAGATACTATCCAAGGCTTCATATGTGTAGTACATATTAAATTTCTATCTCGTCCTTTTAATATCAATATTAATGATTTTCAAAGGATCAATCTACATAATCGACGAATTTCATATTAAGGAGTTGCAAATGTATCATATTGTCCATGGATAAAATATTCAGCATAAAAAAACATGAAAAGTAGCCAAATATGTCAAAGCCGTACGACCTTTAGTTTATCTAATACTGAGCACTGTAAAGTATTTTTATATTTTATATGAAACTGCAAAATACTAAAGTTTTTCGTAGCTGAAAATCGAATGATCCTTTATCGGTGCCAAGGATTTGGCTTTATTTTTAATATCCTGAATGTATGAAAAATTTTATCATACCATAAAATTATGTTTTATCACGTCAGGATTTCGAGTTATTGACCCCCAAATATCTGGTAAATCCTTAATTCCCTTAGTAACATTTCTAGGCATTCACCTAAGGATCTTTTCTGTAGTACATTTTAATTTTTCCTTAAACCATCAATATTAAGGATTTTCAAAAAATCTCTGCAGTTAATTGGCCAAATTATTATGAAGAATTTATAAATGTATCAATATGTCTTTGGGAAAAATATTAAGCACATCAAAACAGTAGAATTTGTCATAGAAGTCAAAGCCATGTGAGTTATGTTTATATTACTTATATTAAGCACTGAATGTATATTTTTCAAATTTTCATAAGTACAAAAACTAAAACAATTTGTTGTATTAGTATGATAAAATTTTTCACACATTCAGGATATTAAAAATAAAGCCAAATCCTTGGCACCGATAAAGGATCATTCGATTTTCAGCTACGAAAAACTTTAGTATTTTTCAGTTTCATATAAAATAAAAAAAATACATATCAGTACTTAGTATTAGACAAAATACAGCTCGTACGGCTTTGACCTATTTGGCCATTTTTATGTTTTTTTATGCTGAATATTTTTTCCATATACAACATGATACATTTGCAACTCCTTAATATGAAATTAGTCGATTATGTAAATTAATCCTATGAAAATCATTAATATTGGTATTAAAAGGACAAGATAGAAATTTAATATGTACTACACATATGAAGCCTTGGATAGTGTCTACATTTGGTTCTCAGACAACAAATCCATAACTACACCCAGAAAAAAAATTCCCTCAAATCCCATTAAAATTTGTGAACAGAACAATTGTTGATTTAATGGTATACAAAAAAAAAAAATGTTCATATAAAATCAATGGCAATGTCATGGTATTTTCTAGTATTTAATGGTATTTTCCGATTAAAATAATAATTTATCCTATTGAATATTTTTAATAGTAAAAAACTATTATTTATATAGTATTTTTTTCTGGGTGTACTACTGTTTTTTCAATAAACCAACAGTAATATTACGGTCACTATAGGGTCATAAAGGGTCATATATCTCGTAAAACTGACGTGATGGGACATAAGTTTGTTTGGTGAAATTTCGTCAGGTTACTTAAGGATTCTAAAAAAATTGTCAAATCTCCGTCACTAAATTTAGTGTCGCACATGAGTCTTATAAGTTATAAGACTCATGGGTACTAGTTATAAATAATGTTTGAACCAGAGCTACGATTACTAAAGAATCATAATCAAAAATTTTCATTACAATTCTTTAATAATCGTAATCCAACCTTTACAGTTCTGGTTTGAACCAAATCCGCAACACTTAAGAAATTGGGTGGCCAATCTGACATGGAATGACACGTATGTGAGGTAGCAGGCCCGCACTAATTTTAGTATTTATAAGTTTAAACAAAAAAAAATGCATTACAACCATTTAGTGCCAAACACAGCATTAAACATAAGATTTCATGACTATGGAAAAATTGTTTCCAAAACAGATATCGTAATTTGTTCAACATTTTTTACTGTATCTCAGACTAAGTATTTGACAACCATGACTCACGATCGCTAAAGTGGATTAGTTAACTGTCGGCCCTGTACAAGTTAATCTTCTGCAATGCTGTGTACTTTTAAGCAAATAAATATCAACCGTCATCAAAATAGCTCCTCCTCATCATTCTACTCCTCATCCAGCCAAACTCCATCTTCTGACGTTTACAATTCTATCGGACAAAGATCATTTTCCTCAGATAACACAACACAATCTTCATGTCATATTTGTCTTGGGCCAAGTTTAAAGATCTTGACGTTTATAAATTTTAAATTTATTTGCTCAGTGTTGATGCGAGCCTCCCTCCCAGCAGCAACATATGATGGCGTCAAGACTTTCGCTCTCAGCCACACATGGGGCCCAAAACAATGTCGCAAAGTCTCAACAAAATTGTACAAACATTGGCAAATAACTCGTTTTTACCGCATTAGAATCATAAAATAAGGCGTCAAAAGCTTGCGGAGCTCGTGCAAATATTGACACAACTTTATTTTAAAATACATAAATGATGCGTAGTATCTGGAAATAACTTTGAAAATAACATTAACAAAATTATCAAAAAGCAAAAACAAAGTGAAGATAAAAATCCCAAGTTATTAACAATTAAGCTTTTTCACATCTTCTGTTGCTACTGCTACAAAACGCCTCGTTGTGCCTCTGGGGTGTCTGCGCAAACGGGTTAAATGAAGTAATTTATACTATTTTGCCGAGGGATGTCGAGACAAAATAAATATTTATGTAAAACTGTCGATTAAATATTTGCTAAATTATTAACAAATGTAGTAGGTTTTGTACAACGTATTTAATAATACAGCTTCGGGGTAAATACCTAACGAGTTATGAACCTTTTTAAAGGAATTGCAAACTATGCTCAATTAAAAACAACAATCATTAAATGTAGATTATAAACTGTTGTTTATGAATAAGTGAATGACTTACAAATGGTTCAAAACCATTGCAGGAGGCTTTGTGACAAGGAGAAAGTTCTATGAAATTTTGGTTCGGTTACATTAAAATCAAAAACTTATTTTTTTGCACTTTGGGAATAACAGATTTTTTGAAAAACTCGTATAAAATACATTTAAATTAAATAATCCAATATAGAATTGTAACAAATTATTTGTTTAATTACCAGAAATCGAAAATATCCCGTAGATATTATATATCTTATAGTTATAATCAGAAACTGTTCATTGCATTTTTACCATATTATAACCAGACCACTTACATCCCAGTGTAACATGTCTCGGAGATATTCGATGCCTCAAGGCTTTCTCAAACTAACTTCGATATACAGGGTGTTTGATTCATCGATGTCAATACACAGAAAAATATGCGTCAATGTGATGAATTTATTCATTTATATTATGAATTTTTCTACCAACTACCAGATTCATCATACCGTTCAATAAATGACATATTCATTTTCTACTTTATATTTGTGAAATTTTATAAACTCACCATACGGAAATTCACCACACCAAAATTCACCACAACGAAACTCACCACAACAAAACTCACCGCACCAAAACTCACCACACTAAAATTCACCACACTAAAACTAACCACACTAAAATTCACCACACCAAAATTCACCACACTAAAACTTCTACTGGGATAAACTCTACGGGGAAGAATTCTACGGGAAGAATTCTACGGGAAAGAATTTTACGGGAAGATATAAATAATAAAAAATTTCTTTATTTTAGTAAAATCGCTCCATATCCTTGCATTCACAAAATTTTGGCACGAGTCGTGCACGTGTCCAGTTAGTTATAAATTTATAGTTAGTTATAATTATATATAAATTTATTCATACTATTGAAAATCATACACCCAGAAAAAAATTCCCTCAAATCCCATTAAAATTGGTCAATAGGACAATTATTAATTTAATAGTATACAAAAAATAAAAATTTTCATATAAACTCAATGGCAATGTTATTGTATTTTCTAGTATTTAATGGTATTTTCCGATTAAAATAATACTTTATCCTATTGAATATTTTTAATAGTAAAAAACTATTATTTATATAGTATTTTTTCTGGGTGTAGTGAAGAACGAAATATTCATTACAATGAATTTGAATCATCATATTGATGAATTTGATCATAATATTTATGAATGTAATATTTAATATGATGAATATTGTTAAACTAATATTTTTTTTTTCAAAATAAATTAAATGATGGAATTTTTTTCGAAAAAATTTAAAAATTTTATTTAAAAAATAATAGAAAAAATGTTTTTCAAAAAAAAAAATTATTGGACAAAATAATAATTCGACAAAAAAAATTTGTCCGAAAAAAAAGTATCCAAAAAAAAAAATTTGTTTCCAAAATTTGTTTTTTTTTTTCAAAAAATAAATATACAAATTTTTACTTTGTCATTGATTTTCTCAAAATTTCATTACGGATCACCTCATGTTTGTTCTAATTTATAACACCGTGCTACAAAAATCGAAAAATATTGGACACACTGAAAAAATTCAACATGCGCGTGAAACTAGGGATCATTCCGAGAATATGTGCGAAAACGGTTTTTTTTAGATTAATTTGTTTACGGTTTTTATTTGCATTTGAAATGCAAGTGCATATCATATTTTCATATTATAAAAATATATAAATTTTTGGTCGAACATTTGAAAAAAGTCTGATATACTACATAGTTGATACATTTCTGAGAATGAATGTAAAAACGGTTTACCGATATCAATTTGTTTACGTCTTTTATCTTCATTTTAAATGTGCTAGTATCATTAAATTTTAATTTTATAAATTTGAATTGATTTTTAAAATCTCTCATAGTAGCATTTCAAATAGGAATAAAACCTCTAAATAAATTGATATTGAAAAACCGTTTTCAGATTCATACTTAGAGAGATCTCAGCTAGAAAATCCACCAACTTTTATTCAAATGTGCCACGAAAAATAATATATTTTTTAATTATGAAATTTATGATATGCACTTGCATTTCAAATAAAAATCACATACGAATTGATCTAAAAAAACTGTTTTCGCACAAATTATCAGAATAATCCCTAGTTTCACACACATGACGATTTTTCCAAGGTTCCAAAATACTGTCGCACGGTGTAATCAGTTCATTCCCAGTACTTTCTAACCAACTACAGTGATTTTAAACTAGTAAGATATCCTGCAGAAATAATGAAACAGTGGCGGGTCTTGTGATTTGGTGCTTGAAATGTTAAAAAAATCGAAATAATCGATAAATAATCGATAAATAATCGATAAATAATTTTAAACATTTATTTAAATTTTAATCAGTATCATATTACTTCATAGATCATATTTTCTGATCATATTTCGAAATACAATAATTTTTTATTTTATTTCAACCTCGAAATCAAAAGACCCGCCACTGTTTAATTATTTCTGCAGCATTTTTCACCCAGGTAAAATCCCTCTGATTGGTAAGAAAATTCTGGGAATGAACCAGTTATAAATTTTAAAAAATGGGGTAACACATAACGAAATTTTGAGAAAATCAATGACAAAGTCAAAATTTTAATTCTTTTTTGTAAATTTCTACTTTACGTACATTTTAGAAAAGGAAGCAATCAAGGGTGTTCAAAGATATGATATACCATTGGAAAGGTAATTTAATTTTCTAATGCACTACTGAACATTTGGTATTAATATATCCACAGATTATACTTCATAACAAATCTCCTTGACTAGGTTACGTCAGTAAAATGCATTTCTTAAACAACCTGTATTTTAAACTGGGTGCAAAATTAGACATTTTTTAATTAACATTATCTTATTTTTTGAGTCATAGAATGACTCCATGAATTTTTGACATCGATGAAGCAAACACCCTGTATAAGTTCGATACCGTAGCATAATCGTTTCTAATTTTCAAAAATCGATCGAGATTTTCCAGTATCGATCTTGAAAATGGTCGAATTCCAGTATCTAATTTAAAGTAATATGTATAAGGTCTCGAATTTTGAGTTTTATTCGATCAAGTTTCTCATTTCGTGCGCTGTAATACAATTTTCATTTTAAATCAAAAGACGACATTATCTCGGTTTCAAAAATATATTTATTTTTAAAATCATATCAACAATTTGGGGTTTATTTCATATTATTTTTAAATTATTTCATAAGGCATTTTTTTTACAAATTAATGCCTTTAAATTGTGGCATTTGATTTGTCGTTTCCCTTGAAGACACAGAAACTTTCGTCATATTATGCTTCTGTAACTAAAAAATTTGTATATACTATTAAAAATTATCCTACCAGAGTGCTTCAATAAATGCCGCCCGCTGGATTAACAACTCTGATCGTCCTTAATCCTCAATGGTTAAATATGCGCGCGATCCTTTGTACTTTGTCTGATGCAACCCGACAATGCCGGCAACAAGGCGTGTTGTGACCAAGCGGATTAGCTACTGGCTGTGCAGCACAAAATATTGCACTATACAATTTGAGCTAATTATTTTTAATTAAAAACAACTCAAAAAGTAAAGAGAAAATAATATATTTTTCAAAAAAAGAAATTGAAATTTTCTGTTGAACCACCCAGAATTGAAAACTCCCATTTTTTGACAACTTTGACCTACGATTTCTTGTGTCTGCCCCGTGATGTTGCTGCTGCTGCTGTGGCATTGCTGGCTTCTACTGCTTCTTCGAGAGTCGCTTCGCTGCAACATTTGGCGCCATCGAAGTAATTTTATGTTTTGGGCGATGCTGCGTCATAAAATGAAATGTCTTCACTCGATCATTTTACTGTGGGCTGCATTTGACAGCTATAATCATATTTAATTTCAACTTGCATTTGGCTTTAATGACGCTGTGTTACGTTAACAACCTTTCTGACAGATTTATTAATGTATTTCATTACGAACAAATTCGGGTTTTTATGAATTGATTTTTGGTTGAGAAGTAAAAACTGAAGCAATAAATATCAAATGCAGTTACGAATAAAACGAGTACATTGTAAAGCTATATTTGTAAAAGAAAAAGTAGTATAATGTTACCCTAAAAGTAACCTAAAAATATATATATATATAAAATGACTTTATAAAGGTCTCGCCTTTCCATATAATCTAAATTGTTAGTTTCATACCCCCCTGGGAAATGGGCAACACGGAAACTACGACCTACAGACTGGGTCTGATATCAATTGACTAGTCCAGAAACTGCAATGAACCGGAAGAAAAAGAAACATACGAGGTGGCTGTCCTGCATTGGCCAGAAACTAGGAATGTCCAAAATACATCGATGTTTTAAAAACACTCGATATATTGCTTCGATACATCGATGTTTTCCGGTGCAACCCAATATGCCATTGCACTTAATATTAACTTGCGAATGCTTTGAAATCAATCATTACTTTCAAATCGTAGAGTTGAAGTTAACGTTTGAAACACCTTTAACCTAAATTTAAGAATCATAGCTTGGTAGCTTAACCTTAACTTGAAAATTCCCTTATTTTCAAATCAATATTAACACTAATTCTTACTTCAAATCAAGATTTAGCCTTATTTTCAACTCGATATCAAATTAACCTACATTTAGTTTTTTCTGTTAAAAATTGACTTAATCCTGCAAAATAAGTAAAAAAGGGAATCCTCATATAGGACAACAAAAATGGCATTTTTCAATTAATTATCCCGTTATATGTCATCCAACCAATATCGTAGACTTCGAGCCCGAGCGTCAAGACAAGCAGGAAATCGATGCCAGCATCCTTCTATGTCTCAAGCGCTAGAATACCATGCTGGAGCCTATTCAAGGTTTGCGGGGGCGGTCGGTATATTGTTTTAAATATTCACAGAAGTCCAAACACTAATAGATTTCGGTAAGCTATTAGATTTGGACGCGCGTTGTTATATTATATTTTTTGTCAGGGTTTCAATTGCAATCATAAAAAACATACTGTTTTTAGCGTCACTACAGTTTTGCTCCTAATTTTCACTGCCCTTTTTGGTAATGTTATTATCAAATCATTTTCAAATTCAGAGTAAGCGCTAAAAATAGCACTTATTTTATATTTGAAACTGATTTGAAAAACACACTAGACCTTAAAGGCAATTATGATTAGTTTTTCAAACGTTTACCCTGTGGCATATTTGGAATATAAGCATCAGAGTCTATTAGATACATCGATGTATTTTTTTTGATATATCAAATCACTGTTAAATTCATATTTGCTTATCGAAACTAGCTGAATTTAATTATTTATTTGTGTTTTTTCAAAATGACATAACATGTTCTTCGATATTTTTGATTCCCAACGCCTTAATTATTTTGTATAATAAGATCATGTTTCTAGTCAAACCAGAGAGTATATATTTGATATAGAGTTTCCGTACAGGTGGTTTCACTGCCACTTTTGTCAAATAAATTTAAACATTGGTTATGTGGAAATTGAAACGAAAATGTTGTCAACAGACACATTTTCAAATCAATATTCTGATGTTTTCTGCCACATTATTGGCCAGAAAAATAATTGAAATTTATAAGGAGTTGTATTGCAATATATCTAGGTAAGTTTGGTTGCAAATTATCGGCGGACAGATCCAGTTTTGTGCACTGTTTTCCTCTGTTAACTTCAATCTGTAAAATTCCAATTCCACATAACCAATGTTTTCGGCAGCGACGCCAGCAAACTCGGAAGGAAACTCTATATCAAATCTATACTCTCTGGTCAAACACTTATTTATTTAAAACTTTTTGTTTTGGTTATTTGACATATAAAATTAAAATTTAAATTATTTACCTAATAATTTTTCATTCGAAACATTGAAAACATCGATGTTTTTATTCGATACAACAGAAAACATCGATGTAACGAGTCGATGTATTATATCGACTAAAACATCGATATTTTTTTCAGATGAACATCCCTACCAGAAACAGACTCAACATTTTTGACCAAGCCTTCTTTAACTCAATAAAAAGTGGTTTCAAAGCAGAATACTGGTGAAATACGAAAAATCACAACAAAATTTACGGATTGTTACATTTTTTCGGTTAAGAAGAATATCTATCTATGAAATTGTTTAAAGACAAAAATATTGAAATTTCAATATAGGTACACTCAGAAGAAAATGTACCATTAGGTACTTTATGGTACGACCATTGATTTTATGGTTCATGTATTAATAGTTTTCTCTTTTTAAATCAAAAGTTTTCTAATTATTTCAATAGTATTTGAAAAATTCACTACCATCAATTTAAATATTTCAATATTATTATTTTAAATAGAATAAATACTGTTGTTTTAATGGTTTCCTCCTATAATAATAAACATGGTGTAAAATAACATAAAACGAATACAAACATGTTCGTTTTGTACGTCATTCTGCGTGTTTACTCAAAATGGTCGCATGGTTTTTTTTCTAATTATCCACATTATTAAACGCGACATTGGTAAGGACTCAATGTATTTAATGTAAATTTATTTATATTTATTACAGAAAATAAATAATACATCGAACTTCTATTATGGCAACGGACTCAAAAATAACTGCAGACTCAAGTACTACAATCAATTATTGGAAACCAAAGCAAACATTAAATGTTTTATTATCTTTTGCAGCAAGAAGTGTCTTTTTATGTGTGTGTTGTAAAAATGAATATCAATTTCGACATTTAAATAAAATAAATTATACAATAAATAAACTAAAATACATTTTTGTTTTAATAAATTATTAGGAAAATGTAATTCGACTTTACAATATAATTAATAACACGTATCATTAAATTTGTATAGGTCTTTCTTATTGTAATTAAAATATCACATTATAAAATTTATGGTACAACATTGTATTAACAGTTGCAAAATTCCTGAACAAATGGGACGCATCCTATTGACCAATTTTAATGGTATAAATTATTGTTTTTCTATTGAAATACTATTTACCATGATTTTTTTCTGGGTGTATAGAGTTTGGCTGTCTTCATCAAAGTTGTGAGGCGTTTTGTTTTTTCTTTCATACCAGCCTTCCAAAGCTTTTCTATAAAATCCTCATTTTGAAACCTACTAATTACTATTTTTTAAATACGGTGTTGAGAAAACTGTCATACTCTTTTTGGACAAAATGTTTCCCACAAAAAATAAGGTGCGGTTCTCAAAAAATAAATTCGTCTCAGATCCTATCGCTTTCGTATAACCCTCATTTTTACGAAATTCAACCCTACTAATTACAAATTTTGACATACGCTGTCATACTCTGACATACAACTAAATCGCCCATTAAACAGAATAATAAAATGAAACAATAAATTTTCAATTTGTCTGCAAATTGTGACCCTGAGGTGATATAGCAAAACAGACTTCAGATTCGAAATCAGCGACCTCGTCTCAGAAAATGGGGAAGATAGGGAAACAAACTTGTACAAACGTGCACTGTGTTATAGTTTGTTCTCAAACCACGTTTAGCACATACACTCACCATGCACATGCGCAAGGTTAGCATACACCAATGTATAGGAACATGGGGTAAAGTGGGACATGGGGTAAAGTGGGACATGGGGGTAATGTGGGTCATGGGGTAATGTGGGAAAAATACATCTGTAAATATTTTTCAACATTAATAGAGAAAGACAAAAAAGCAGATTTTTGCACAATTTACATGAATAACATGCCGAAGAAATTAAATTTCAACAATTCTTTGAACTGCAATATCTGAAATCAGACTGAGTACGTGAAATGTACGAATTGACATGCATTACCAATCATTTTTTATTACCTTATTATATTTTTCATCCTTAATACATTTGATTTTGTTGTGAAAAAAACCAAATCTGAAAGAGAAAGACTAAAATAGCATTTTGGTAACATTTTTCCACATTACCCCAACATTTTTCAACTAGTTCGAAGCTGCTTTGAAAAATCGCTCAAAATTCTATTAAAAGACATATAAATGATATTCTGTAAATGCCAAAAGTTAGATTATGAACCAGTCTATGGAATAGATCCATTGAAAGTATTAAAAAAAAATTCAAAGGTACTTTTTGAGGAAAATCAAAACTTGTCCCATTTTACCCCTGGCTCCCCTATGTATGTATATATATCATACATAGGTGATATATATCATATATTTATATATATATCATACATTTGGTAAAAATATTTAGTTTCGTAAATACAATGAATAATTCTTTAATATTTGATTTTTTCTTAATAGTTTGAACAGTATTTCTGTGTTAAAGATACACTTTGTATTAAAAATAAATATTGAACAAAGAGTAGGACTTTGTACCCTTAAATTAACCCAAAAGAAAAATTCTTTGAAGAACATATATTTTATTTGTGATAGAATCAAATCACCCACAACTCATGCTAATCACTGATCATTACTATACAAACAAAATGTGTTTCTTTTTCGCTTCAAAGTGTGAAAATGCATTTGCATAAGCAATAATCTTCATATTCAATTCGTTTTTGTCGAATGTTAAACAACAAAATTTACATAAACTTCAAAAAAAAAAATACAAAAAATTGGTAGTCACGAAACCATGTCGACGATCGATGAGACATTCGTCCAAATTGAAAGTGCCAACAAATCAACATCGACACCACATTCACAGAATGTTCATCATCTGTGTATACTAAAAGCAACAACATTCATCCATCGCAGCGACCCGTTTCGAGTTCCAGAGTTGCAGCTCCAATTGCGTAGTTAACCATTTGGCCTGACCGCGAGTCTAGACTATAATTTGATTGAATATATTATATTGTTAGACACCTGCAACTCAATGTAGTAGTTATTTTTTCATTCTTTTTGTTTCTTGCTGTTTTTGTTTACCAGAAACTTTTAGGAATATTTTTAGGAGTTGAGAAAAATTCCATGTTTACGTGTTTGTCGAGTATTCGGAAATTTTTCGCGGGAGTGGAAAATTTTGGCATTATTTTAATTTTGCTTACAATTAAAATTAATACATTGCAGGGTTGTAATAAATTATACGAAGCACGAATACCGACTTCGTATTTTTGGGTTTTAACATAACCTATTCGCATAACCTACATATTCAATGGTTTGTCTGGGCTTAACAAAAAATATATATATATATATATTGTTCTGCTTGCAATTTATTCATATTTACGAAGTGAACAAAATAGATAAAGTGAAGAGGAAGAATAATCTTGTTATTGCAGCTTTTGACCTATTTAATTTTTAATTTTACTCGTTTTATTAAAATTTTTATTTGTTATATATGTACATTTTTTATTTGTTTTCTCGGTTTTTAAAGCATTTACACTGGCATATCCTTACACATAATAAAAAATAAATAAATAATTCAGGAGGATTCGGGTTAATTATCAAATTGTACGAAAGCTAAACATATGCCATATGGGCATTTCCAGAAAAACGTCAACCACGAACAAAATATTCAAAATGCTCAAATCTTTGAAATGGTTTTGGAATCTTTAATATATGAATCTAAAAATCTGAAAAGAAAATTTTACTCCGTTAACGGTAACGTATACAAAAATACTCATAAAGTTGCGTTAACTTGTACACAACTTGTAAACAAGGATTGAAACCTAAACGAATAACGGTTTCGGTTTCGGTGTTTTCCGCGTTTCGGTTTCGGTTACGGTTTCGGTTTTAAGTTTTTATAACGAAACGGTTTCGGTATACCGGTTGCATGTTACGGTTTCGGTTTTATTTCGGTTTTTGTATAAATTATTTTCAATTATTTTCAAAATTAAATTTCAACAATTCAGTGAACTGCAATATATCTAAAATAGTGTTGATCATTTGCAAGAGAAAGGTAATCTTGTTCTTGGTCTTGTTCTTAAACGCTGAGTCTAGCTCTTGCATAGGTACATTTGATCTTGTTCTTGCAATACCTTTCTTGCTCTTGCTTGCAAGAATCTTGCAAAATTTTACTTTTTAAATTTTAAATAACAGATCGAAGACAAATATCTTAAACTGCATATTAATTATGAAATAGATTTTGAACACTTATGCCCGTAACTTCAACGAATAGATATCTACTGGTGCTTAGTTATCTATCGTGTAAGCAAAATTTCGTAACTTCAACGCATAGTTAAGGAGTAAAAACACCGGATAGGTAAGAGATATCTGTTCGGTACGAACACCAATAGATATCTACTCGTTGAAGTTACGGGCATTATTGTATTTAAGTTACTCATTTTCCATATTTTCAATTTCTTCAACAAAAAATAAATTATTAAACTAACAAAAAAAAAACTGAATTATATTTTAACAAGAATTAACTAATATAATATAATTGTATAAATCAAGTGATGTTGACAAGACAATTCAAAATCTCAAGGACATAATAAAATGAACATAATATGTTCAATGTATATTATACATTCATAATATATATAAGGAATATTTCGTATAGGCATATTTCTGTTTTCGTCAGAGATTAAAAAAATCCGTATGCTACACGCGCTGTATGTATGCATGGTAACATTTTTTTTTGCGAACACAAACTCAAACGCAAACGCAACAAAGCGAACACTAACAGAAAGAAGAGAATACAACAATAACGAATTACGATTCGTATATACACACTTTCACAACGAAACTCTTTGTTGCTATCCGGTATCATCGCATGGCAACAAACAGACGCATGACAACAGACAGACACATGTCAACGGACAGACGCATGACAGCAGACAGTCGCATGACACCACACTTCATCTAGTACAGCTATCTAGTTGGCAACAACAACGAGCTTTCGTTGTGGTACAAAAAATTTCCCGCCAAAAATTCTATCAAAAGCTTGGATGCTGCTTTATTGCCATGCTGCTTTATTTGCATTTCTGATGTTTTTGCACTTTCAAATGAATCAGCGAAAAGCAATATATAAGCTAAATGAGGTACACTGTGAAAATGTTCATATATTATTATTATTTTTTTTGTTTGTTTTATAAGTTGAATGAAATAATGCACATAGAACTTGACTTAAGTAAACTTCATGATTTTACAATTAACAAAAAAACTATGTATAAAAGTAAATCAAAAATAATAATGTGCATAGCTCAGTGCATATGCACAATCGATGTAGGAACTAGCGTAGCGAAGAAAAGCGAAAAAAAACATTGTTTTGTATATTTTATCTTATTGAAGAGGCTTTGAAGCTATTTACTTATATATTTTAGCTTATATTCTTTAGCCTTAAAAAAATTTTGGTAACTCAAAATTTTATTAAATGACATTTTACTTAAGATCTTCTATTATAAAATAAAATATGTTTTTCTGTTTCTATTTATAGGTACTTTTTTAAAAACCGTTTTAAACCGGTATGAAACCGAAACCGTTTATATCGGTTTTGGATATCGGTTTATTTCTGATTTTCGTATAACGGTTTCGGTTTTGAAAATGAAACGGTTATAAACGGATATCGGTTTCGGTTACGGTTTCAATCCTTGCTTGTAAATATACCAATTTTTCACGTACTTTGAGTAACGAAATTAAATCACTTTCAAGACATACAGATACAAATATTACTTTCCGTTCTTTCTGGTAACATTAATAATTATTTCTAAAGCTTAAAAATAATGATCCAAATTAAAGTAATGGAAAAATGTCGATTTTTTTTATAAGGCTTTTCGATGTCCTGTCCAGAACCAAAAATATACACTTATTACCATAGTAGTACCATACTGTCTCTAAAGCAGAATTTTCTTGGCAATTTCAAAAATCGATTTCCTAGTTATTCTAGATTTTTCTCATTTTGACAGCTAATTGAAATCTGTCCCGTCCGGAACTTTGAGTACCAAAAGTGTAAAACTACAGTATAAAAATATCAATATCAATCGTAGTGCAAATTTCCATACGGAACGTCCGGAATTATTCTCCGATTTATTACGACATAACTGTAACCTCTAGGAACAAAGTGATTGTATATAAAAATAAAGCAAATTGTCTCAGCTATGATTTGAGATAATTCAAAAAAATATATTGCAAGCAATAATTTTTAGAATGAAAACCGTACTGATAATTTCTATTTGAAATTTTTCGTCCGAATGTCCCGTCCGGAATTTATCTGTGATTTCTGTTTATTATGAAAAAAACTATAAACTTTAGGAAAAAAATGTGAACATACAAAGAAAGCACATGATTTCAACTATTTTTTTAAATATTTCAAAAAATCATTTCATATGAACTTCGACAAGCTGTTCCGTTGTTGTCCCGTCCGGAACGCCCACTATTTCATTTATATCTTTTGAGATATTAAGTTCTATAATACATGCACAAATTCATTAATTTTCCTTCGAGATATCAAAGTTTTAAGCTTACGAATGTCCCGAACCCCAGGAAATGCCCATATGACATGACATATTTCTTATAGTATGTATGTACTATGAATTACTCCCATTAGTAAAACAAATTGTACACCTTGAATTAAGAAACACATACATTTATCCTAACTAATTATATAAAACATCTCCCAAGTTTTTCAATATTTAAATTCTAAGCTCTGTATTCCATTGATAAAACTTCAGATAATATTTTTAAATAAACCCAATAAAAATCGATTGGATTTGACAAAAGTTATGACCAGTCAAACGCAAAAAATATAAATTTAAGGTGTACCAATTATTTAATACACAACATTTATGATTTTCATAATTAAATAAAAATAGGATATATTTATATCAAATTACATTTAAAATTCTATGCTTCTTCTTACTTTGTTTTTGGTAATTACTCTTTAAGGCCTTCACAGAAATTAAAGACTCGATGAAAAAAATGTTTTTTTTTTTTCGATATGAACATAAGAAGGAAAATGTTTTATTTAATTTGAAAAGTATGAACATTTAGTTAATCTATACACTCAGAAAAAAACACAGAAAATCCCATTAAAATTGGTCAATAGGACAGTTATTGATTTAATAGTATACAAATAATAAATATTTTCATACAAACTCAAATAAATTTTATAGTATTTAGTAGGATTCACCGATTGAGTTAATAGTTTATCGGACAAATATCTTATTAACTAATTTTAATAGTAAAAACTATTTATTATATGGTATGTTTTTTTTTAGTGTATTGGAATTTATTGTAGGATACTAAGGTAATACAATTATACAAAGCTGCATTCTACTGGTAAAAAATTGTATTTATTAAAAGGAGCATCACAAAATAAAACTTAAATCAAAAATCATATACGTGAATTTGTTTTTAATCTGAGTAGCGATATGCAAAACCAAAGTAAGAGGAATCATATTATGAATCTAGTTTGACATATTTTTATTGAATTATGAAAACTATATTTATGCAATAAATATTAGGTGCACCTTAAAATTAATATTGCGTTTGATTGGTCATAACTTTGGTCAGATCAATCAGAATTTCATTTAGTTTAATTAAATTTCTAAATTTTTTTCTGTAATTTTCTCAATTTAAAATGAAAAATCTAAATTTCATTTGGAATTTTGTCAATTTCAATTTGAATTGGTGTAGTGCATGCTAAACAAAATAATGCGTCACGAAATATATTTCCATATCAGCCATACCCTCAAAAATGCAGTATATATTTGCCAAACAATATAGTAAATTTAAATTTAAAAATGATCAGCTGCTGGGTTTCGTTTTTTTATTTTAATGTAAAATTTTCAATATTTTCAGTTCTGTCGCGCATTGTTTTAACCCTTTTAAGCCTGTCGAGTCGAATACTTTAAGCTCCTTGCGCAACATCAAAGGATCATTTTTTGCTATTAAATACTTGTTCTTAGTTTTAGATGTTCTAGTTTCAGAATGTCGACACGGAACAACAAATTTTAACATTTTTGGATTTTCAATAAGTCTAGTGAACATAGTAAGATAGTATTGAGCCGGCCTCAGCAGTCCAGAGGTAGCGCGCTGGATTTGCATTCTGAAGGTCTCGGGTTCGAATCCCGGCTTGGGCATGGGCGCTCGTGGTGATATTAACCACAAAATTGTAGGGAATAGATTTCACAGTACAATGGATATAGTCTGTCTGAGTGCTGTGGATCTTAGTAGTTATTCAAAAAAAAAAAGTAGTATTGATATAATAGCATTTACCCGCTGAAATAATGCATCTGAAAAATTTATTCTACATTTTCATTAATCAGTTGACAACAATTTTTGATAACAATTTTTTTATCACTCAATTCTACAATAAAGATACACACAGAATAGAGATTTGTGACGCCAACCAACGCTTTGCCCAACTTATTCGGTTCCCTCAACCGCTTAGTCGGTTCTTATAGTCAAAATTAATAGAGTTGTAGTTTGGACTAGAGATGGGCGCGTGTCGTGCTTTTATCGTGTCACGCCCGAAAAATCTGAGGTCGTGCGTGCAAATCTCCGCGCGTTCTAGTTGTTGTCGTGCCCGTGCGTGTACGTGCCTCTAAAATCAGGTACGCGCCCATTAAAGATTGTTTTTTTTTAGATTCTACTCCAATTTAAAAAAACCCTTTACTTCCAACATATAATATAATAATAGTTTGGCGCTACAATCCTGTATAGAACTTGGGCCGAGCTCTCTCACCATTTTGAGCTGTGCGTGTTATATTTGTACTCAAAGTGGTGGAACCTACAGTTTATTGCCGAATCCGAACGGCGGGTGAGAGCTTTTCATAGGCAATGGTTTTACTCTCGCAGGTTTGTCATTTACTGACGAGAGGTAGCGCCGTATAGAATAATGTTTCTACGAAAAGATATTGTTAGCCCCAGTACAGGCTTGAACCAGGGACCTTTCGGCTCGCAGTCCAACGCACTAACCACTGAGCTACCGCGGCTACACTTCCAACATCAGAAAATAAAAAAATCGTGGTATTTTAACAAGGGACAAACACACTTTGAAATATCAGTGTTGGTACCATACATTATTTAATAATGGTTCCGATTCCTGTTCTTTGCGGCCCCCCAAGTTCCGATTCCGGAGAGGTTTCTTTTCAGAGAATAAAAAAGTAGCAAAATTAATTTTTGAATTATTTATAATAAGTGACCGTAAAAAACCGCTACCGGAACCGATTTAAAACGAGTTGGGAAAGTTAGGTCACATGGGTAAGTTCGGTCACATGGGGTGGATTTTTATAGTCGGTCGGGCCCGACTATGGAATACCCTACACCTTTGGTGGGGATATTAATGTGGGATATTTAATTGCATACCTTAATTTTAAAGTTTTTAATTATGCTGAACCTCCCCACCTTCAGAATATTATTCACATATCAGAAATTTACGTCTTATATCCCCATAAATTAAAAAATTTATATAAAAGTATAAAAAAAAAATATTAGAAAAATATAATTGGGCGGACCACGCCTATATTTAAAATTTTGAAAGTCTAATATTTTGTAAATTTGATTTTAATAATTTACGGATCAAATTTCCTCTAAAAAACCCGGGAAATAATGAAAAAAAGTGGGCGTATCACGCCCATTTTTGGATCACATATTTTTAGGTGAATTGTAACAATACATTTTAATTTTTATAACTATATTTTGAATACTTTTCGAGTTATTAGTTCCGAAAGAGTTACATAAAAGTGACTTGTATGGGAGGTGGGCGTGTCCGTTGACCGATTTGGCTCATTTTCAAACTCAGTTTCTACTTTTGGCTAAAATATATTGCGACAAAATTTCATCGCAGTCTGATCAGTATTTCTCAAGTTATTCTGTATTCGGACAGCAAGACAGCAAGACAGCAAGACGGACATGGCTAAACGGACTCGGGTAGTGATGCTGATCAAGAATATATATACTTTTCCATACCAGGCACGCCTCCTAAGGGGCGTTACAATATATGCACAAAGTTAATATACCCTGTACCTCATAGGTGTAGGGTATAAAAAAGTGTGGGACCGGAATCGGAACACATATATTTTTTTTAAAGTTGGAACCGGAATCAGAACGGGAACTGCTATTTTTTAAATCTTGAAACGAGAACCGGTACCGATATTACAAAGGTTTTATTCTCACTTTGGGCAAAGATCCGGAATAGTAACCGGAACCGTTTCGATTTTTGGAACCGGAATCAGAATCGTCATTAAAAATGTGTGCAACAGGAATCAAAACCCATATATTATTTTGGCTGAAACCGGAATCGGAACCGCCATTTAATTTTTCACGTTTTTCGTAGTTTTTTATGTGATTCCGTGCTTTTTTGGATCTTAATATATCCCGTGTTTTATCGCGATCTCGTGCGTGTCTTTAAATTGAGTCGTCGGGTTCGTGATCGTGCTTGTCACCTATCTGCTTGCCCGTGCGTGTCAGTGCCATCAAAAACAGGCACGCGTCCATCTCTAGTTTGGACTACAAATAATTTGGATCAGTATGAGAACAATTTGAAATGTGTATAGTTTAATATTTCAAGCGCCAACCGAATACAGCAGTTTCGTTAAAAAGATTGTAGAAAATTATTTTTAACCGAATAAAGTAGGTTGTTATAACTAACCTTAACGTTCTTCCAACCTCATGCCAAATAAGGATTTTGCTGTATGCATAATGTGCAGTTAAAAATGTTCTATTTTTAGAAAAGCTATGTATATTTAGTAATGATACGTAAATAAGTCGCATGCTAAAATCGCGCTTGAAATCCATTACATACAAAAATAACTAAAAGAAAAAACCCCATGTGTGTCTCCCCTCAAACAATTAGTTTTCCAGCGGCTATCACCAGGCGCAAGATGCATCTGTTGGCACTAATTTGTAATTTGTTCAGATAACATAATCGCGTGCATTTGTTTATGGATGAACAAAATAAGTAAAAAACACACGCGCTCATATATGAGCGCAACGCGTGCGCTGCATTCGTGCGCTAAACAAAGAAAATAATAAAACATAAAAAATAAGAAATAAAAACAACTAAAATTAAACATTTACTCAGTTCTCGCTTATCTAATGCGTTAATGCAATGCCATAAAAACAATTATGAACGATATGCTAAACTACGACAAACTCACTCACTCACTTGCTCCCTCACTCAGTCAGTCACTTGCTCCAGCCCAATACCTATCGCCGCAATGATCGCGGAGTTAATGAAAACGTTGCCACTCCACGTCAAGTGCTTCCAACTGCAACGAAGTGCAGCGATGCAGTGCGGTGCGACAGCGTCGACGACTACGACTACGACGACGACGCGGCGCCAGGCGCCAACACTTCACGGGGGCCCTCCGCAAGAAATTAAATTTTTATTTTGATTTTTATTTTAATGCCTCATTCAGCAGCACTGCAGACAGACAGACAGACACAGTGCCACTTCCACGTCTGTCGCTTTGTTTCCATCGCGGTCCAGCCATATTAAATAAACACAAAATTAACAATTATTTGGTCGTTGAGAACCTTTTGAGACACATAAAAAACTAAAAAAACAATCGACAATTAGATAAACGTTTAAAATAAAAACAAATAATATTTGTTGTGGAGCACATGCCGCGTCGCTATAAAATTATATGACTTTATCGGTTCTCACAACCGAGATGAAATGTTTTTAATAGATTTAGACATTTAGACGAGAACTGGTATGAGATAAAATGTCTGAATCAATGTCCAGTTTAAAAAGAGATTTGGTTGGGATTCGTATTTAATTGTTTCGGGATAATATGTTAATAATTTATTGGTTGAGAAAAATTATAATCAATTGACTCAATACAACAATTCGTCAATTGAAACTAAAAAAAAAATGGTTCTATATGGGCCATTCCACACCAACGGTTGTAACTCACCTTCTTCGACTATGCAACTGATAAAGGGTACCCAGATATGTTCTGACCAATTTTTTTTTTATTTTTTCGTCAATTACTTCCAGAGATACAGTGGCTCAAACTTACAAAAAAATAGGCCAAAAATCACTTTTTATTGGAATCGAATAGGTAAAATCTCAAATTTGACTTTTTTTGGTCGATTTGGTGTGAAATGGCCCATATACAATACTGTTTTCGATACCGTAGTTGAAACAAAATATGACAAAATTACGATTGAACTTAATAATCTTGGAATTTAACAATTTAATTACAATCTATTTTCAATTCGAAACATCTCGGTCAGGACCGTATAAAGACTGTATAATTAAAAAAATAGGAAAATTAAACAAACAGTGAAAACATCAAATAATATATCGGAGTATAGAAATATATATATAGGAATATAAAATGACCATGTAATAAGACAATTTTTTGAAGGAGAGCATTTTTAAACTGATACTGAAAAAAAGTTTTAAAACATTTTTCAATAAATTTTTACAAACTAATGAAAAAAAAAACAAATGTCTACAAAAAGTTAAAAAATATCATACCCAGTCTGTCATTCAATTCGATGTCGCTTCGAGACTGTTCCGAGATGTCGAGGAATTCATTCGATCTCGATTACGATTTCGTATCTAAAGGGTTTTTCAAGAGGGACGCTATAAAAGTAGAGCGACAGGGACAGCAAACGACGCCATATTTCGTGCCGCTCTTTTGACATTTCTCTTCAGTAAGATTTGCCATTTCATGATGGAAAGATATACGAATTCGAATTTCCGTAGTAAATTTTAATAATTTCAACTCGTTGTTGGTTCGTATATCTTTGCATCATGAAATGGCAAACCTTACTGAAGAGAAATCTCAAAAGAGCGGCAAGAAATATTGCGTCGTTTGCTGTCCCTGTCACAAACCCTTGAAAAAAACTTTTGTAGCGCTCTTATTGAAAAACCCTTTATATTATACGTAACGATATAATGAAGTTTATTCGAAACCAGAAAATAAACAATTTTGAATAAATTATGGCATCGAATATCGAGATTGATTCAAAAACATTGCAATAACGATGTGATAAATATTTAACTATCGTAACGTTTTCTTAAATTTCATTGTACGAAAAAAAAATAGTGATAAAGCAACGAGATCGAACTATTTTATCTCTGTTAATTCGAGAAAACTTCGATCGTCGAAGAGCTCCGATACATTGCAAACTGGGATGTACGTAGAAGAAACGACCAGTAAGGAAAGTTAGGTCACATGGGAAATTTTGATGTAGGGAAATTGTGATAGTTGGTGTGATGATGTTAGTAAGAATTATGACAGTTATAGTAAGTCTAAGCCGACTATAAATACCCTACATGTGATATGTGATAATGTGTGCGGTTCCCAATTAAAGTGGTGCTTATATCACCAGGGTACACAAATCCTGAAAGTAACTATAAACTTGCAATCGCTAAAGAATTTCCTTTCATTTGATACCCATATGTACAAATGGGTAGGTGTACCGAATTTCGATTTTTTTTTTGACATTATTTTGACATTATATTTGAGCATAAAATCTATTTATATTTGACAAAAAAAGTTCACTTAAAGTAACCTTCAACTGTAGATGTAAATTTCATATGAGGTATTTGTACATAAGTGGTCAGTTCACAGGTCACAATTGACCGATCATACCAATTTCCTTGTTCAGACAGCGTAGACATAATCTAAATTAGGATCATTGCGAGTAGATGGAGAAATCACACGATATCGGACCCGTTCTCGTAACGATATCGAGCATCAAATTGGACCTAGATGGTACGTAGATATCGGAACATTTGTCGGAGTTTTTTCGATACGAGAAATTTTTCGAAATCGGAACGATATCGAAGAAAAAAATGATCAAAGTTCGAGATTGCTGCGAAAAATATTGCTTTATCGATTTGATAAATGTTTAAATATCGTATTTTTTCAAAGAATTTCAATGTACGAACAATTTTAAAAATTAGAATCGAGAAAGCAACGAGATCGAACTTTTTATCGAAGTTATTCGAGAAAGCTTCGAGGTATCGAAGGTCTCCGAGACATGGCAGACTGGGGAGTTTCATTAATCTAGTTTTTTTTTGTTGTTTTTTCTGTATCGTGGTCTCAGCAGACGTTTGGTTAGTGCGTTGGATTACGAGTCAAAAAGTCGCTGATGCGTTGGACTATGAGCCGAAAGGTCCTGGGTTTAATTCCTACAAGAGTAGCAAACCTACCCCGCCGTTCGGACTCGGATTAAACTTTAGGTCCTAACTAAAAAATATAAATTTTTATAAAAATGAATTTCCGAATATGATTTTAAATGAACTTTAGTAAATGGTTCGGAGGTAAATGCACAAAATACTACCGAATGGTACCAGTATCATATCTGGGATGACAACCTCATAAAAAAAAAAGTTTTTCTATACGAAAATAATCTCTCACCTTGCTGATTGGATTCAGCATTTAACTATAGGTCCCACCATTTGAATACAAATAAAATGCACTCAACTCAAATGGTGCGAAAGAGCTCGGTAATGTTTCTCCGATTCAATTCAACAATTCTTTCTGACAATTGTTCCCAAGACAATTCTTTCCTGACAATTCCTCCACGAGACATTTCTTCCCTGGCCTTTTTTTCCACAGACAATTCTTCTTCAAGACAATTCATCCTCAATAATATTTCAGTTATCCACCGGAATTTTTTCTCGATAAATTTTTTTACTAAAATGAAATTATTTTCAATACACAATTTATATCTAGCGAAAAATTCCGAGTATTCTTTATATATAGGACTGAATATAAATTTAATTTTTCAACAAAAATTTAATTTTTCGTAAAAATTGAATTGTTCAAATAACAGAAATTGTTTAAATGGTTGGCTGATCAGACAGGTTTGATGAACAAAATTCTTCAATATGATGTAAACTTGTTCATTAATATAATGAAATGGAGTCTTCGCACAATTAGCAATTAAATATAATAAATCTTATAAGAATTTTAAATACATGGCGACTAATTTTGATTTAAATTAGATGTTAAAAAAATATTGAAAATGAAAAACATTAAAAAATACGATTTTCATTCAATGAATGATATCATCATATGATGAATTTAGGTAGTTAGTGACATTTTTTTTTTGTGTGTATTTTTCTGAATATTGCCAAACGCATGTCTGAGTCATATATGACTATAGATGCATTCATGAATATGAATTCGTTTCACTATTTAATGAGTGTATAATGCATATAGATAGGTACTACCAAATAACAAAAAAATCATTTATATCAGATATTTAAATAATACAGCGCTGAAAATTGATGTTCACTTTGGGCTTTAAATATTCCATATTCAACTATGATGGTGCATACCTGAGAGCACCTAGACCAATTAGGACCACTGACAAATTGCTTTCGAATGAGTGTGCAAGAAAAGCAACGATATTCTAATCGCCGTCCAAAGCTATCGACCGGAAATTGACCGGAAAGGACTTAAATTCTTGAGCACGATCAGTTTCCTTCTGTGTTCTAAGTATGTATGGCCTATAAATAGTCTGTGTGTTGAGACTTATGGGTGTTACCTGCTGAAAACGAGCAATCGACGATCGGTAAATTAATTCTTATCGCCATAATTGCTACAGCGACTGTGTGTAATATGCTCAAAGACTGTTTGTTTTTGGATTTGAACATTTCAGCAACTAGATAAACAAGAGGGTAATTAATATCCGAAATAGTTTCCGCAAATTAGATGTGCTTCCGTATGTGAATCACTGCGGAAGAGAATAGTACCGAAAAAAATTAAAGAAATACAAAAAAGAAAGAGGCACAATACTTAATCTTAAAATAAAAACCCAAATAAAAGGTATTGGCACAAAATGTTAAACCAAACAAAGATATATTTTGATCACGAAAAGAAATGCAAATTTGTATTTTGTGGAGCGGGTCGATCACCTCTTGTTCTTAGTCACATGCATTGTATTAACTTATTGGATTTGTTTTCCAATTCTTCAAAAGTTGCATCTTTTACTCACTCACTCACTCAGTCACAAACCCCTGACAAATGTGACACCCTGACAACCAACCGCACAGCGCAACACAACACAGCTCCAATGATCGTGTACAAAAATAAATTTTAAGTGCTTAAATCGTAAAATAAATAAATTTAAAATTTATTCGCTGCCAGAGCAAAAGCAAAAGACCAGCAGCAGCACCGAGCGCCAGTAGCAAGCAGTCAGTGTATAGATCAATATGGTAATGCGATGGTCTCGAGTTGACGACTCAACAAGAGTTGAGGCTCCGCACAAAAACACCCAGCGGCACTCGATGATCATGCACTGCATTCAGCTTCACTTCGTCCGCCTCCGACTCTGCCTCGATCTCGAACTGTATAGGTTCCAATGCCTATATAAATCTGCTCCGGTCATCGAAGACTTTCGCTGGCTGATCAGACAGACATGCGAACAGAAGACAGACAGACAGACTTACATATGAATCGCTTGTCTACACACTTAACAGCTTTTGGGGCCCATTCAGCTGAAGTATCGAATCGTGAAGCCAAATAATTGAGAGGTGTTTAATCGCGTTTTCATACAATTCAATATTTGCTCAGTTGAGTCGTCGATCTTTTGTTGAGTCGTAGTTGACAAGATGCACAGTGAGTATATTTCATATATTATTGAGAAAAAAACTTTTTTTTTGCATTTTTACTGCATCAAAATTTAAGTATAGTTGGAGAGTTTAAATTTTAAATAAAAAGCATTTTTAAAGGTTTTTTTTTATTAAAAGTTTATATTTTTCCCTCTCACACAGACTATTAACAAATATATATCACATCGTCACTCTAAAAAATAAGCAAATTATCATATGAAGCACCAAAAGAAATTCCTTCTTATTTTTGAATTTGGTCAATTTTTAAGCAGATCAATAGGCGTATTAAATACTAAAATATTAATACCTATACACTACTATTTTGTGTTGTAACCACGATTTTATCGTAAAATGGAATTTTCGACTTTTCACTGAACGACGACTAAATCATGTATGATTCTTATATTTGAAGAAAAAACATTGTCTTTTCATTTTATTTGTTCGTGAACATATTGAAAGTCTTTCTTTCTTAGCTGGAAATATTCCTAATTTAATTTATGATTTGAAAATATATAATTTGAATAAATGAAAATTAAAAGAATTCTCTATTTATAATTCGCGAATGTATTTTTACGAACACTGCCTTAAAAATTTACATTTTTCTTTTTTTTTAACAACATACAGAATAATAAAATTGAGAATAAAGAAAATTTTACTAGCACTTCAAACTTATAAATGGCGTTTCACAATAATTTTAAAAGGCACATTGCTATTTTAGCATAGGATATGGTAGAAATTGTTATAAGTTCATATTCGGGAAGTAACCATAGATTTTTTCCTTGTTATAATTATGACCATGATTATGGATTATCCTAATATGGTATATTTCTAATAGGGTCGTTAACAAAATTATAAATTAATGGTATTATAATAGTAAAATTGTAAAAAAAAGTATAGTTTTTGTCATAATGTTTACTATTAAAATTGGTCAATAGGATGCATACCATTAGCACAATAAGATTTAGAGAATTAAAAGTACCCAGCATACCAAACGATATCGAAACGAATACGAAACGTTATCGTTTGAACGAACATTGTTATCGTTTTCGAATATCGATTCGAGAATGATAGCGTTCTCGAAAAATTGGCTCTATCGTTAACGATATTATATGAATTCTCGATATCGAAACGAATTTGAAAATTGTTTCAATTTCAATATATAGACGAATTCGAAAAATTTTTCAATTTCGATATCGAAACGAATTTGAAAAGCTTATTCAATTTCGATACTATTTAAATTAATTTGCCTTGAAATTATCTTTCATAGAGCTGTGCACCAAGCATTCTAAGCATCCACAACATTAAAATTGTTTACCTAGTTTGGGAATAAAAATTAGTTTATTGATCCAGCAACAAAATATTGCATACTTAATAAATTTTAAAGTTTCTAACAGTTGCGCAGTTTCTTCCAATTTTAATATTTATTAAAATTTTTTCATTGAACAGCTTTTTTTTGACAAATAATTCAATACTGATTCTATAGAAATTTAACGATATCGTTACGAATTCGAAACATCGAAATTTTATACAATCGAAACTATGTTTATTGGGTAGGAATAGTTTGAGCCATTAGTTTTTATTAAATAATTATAATAATAGTTTGGCGCTAAAGTCTTGAAGAACGTAGGCCGAGCTCCCTCACCATTTTCAGTTTTGCGTGTTATATTGGTTTTCAAAGAGGTGGGACCTACAGTTAAATGACGTACACTCTCAAGGTAACATGTTTGCATTCTTTTCTCATAAAATTTTATTAATTAAATAACTTTTCTTGTATTTTAAATATTAATTTTAACAAAAACATATTCCTACGTATTTTTAATTGTACTATTAGTTTTATAAGAATATCTTATTGCTTCTATAGGATACAATTATTAAAAACAAAGTTCATAGGATAAAAGTATTGTCGGTATAATTATGTCATTTTTTTAATAGGATAAACTATAGCATCATTATGTTATATGATGCAAACTATTGATTTTGTATGTATTTCATTTTTATTCAATAGGATGACAATGTTAAATATATACTTCATAGGATAAAAATAATTATCTTTACAGTTTTGTCATGTTGTTATTATAGGATAAACTATAGCACCAATATGTTATATGAAGCAAACTATTGTTTTTTTATGGATTTTTATTTAAATAGAATGAATAGAGTTACGATTTAAATCGTTGAACATAATTTTATTAGGTACTAATTAATATTTTTAAATTTATTTTTTCCAGATTCACTACGTTGTATCCATATCATAAATTAGCGAAGGAAGACAGCTGAAAAATTCAAGTCATAAATGTTTGCAAGTGCACACTTGGGATAATTTTAGATTCACCCAGAAAAAAATTCCCTCAAATCCCATTAAAATTGGTCAATAGGACAATTATTGATTTAATAGTATACAAAAAATAAAAATTTTCATATAAACTCAATGGCAATGTCATGGTATTTTCTAGTATATAATGGTATTTTCCGATTAAAATAATAATTTATCCTATTGAATATTTTTAATAGTAAAAAACTATTATTTATATAGTATTTTTTCTGAGTGTTTCGATGGTGCACCACTAATTTCAATTTGGCATAGAATTTTATGTAATATGTATTTAATGAAATTTACATACAATATTATTGTTTCAGTTGCATTTATTTATTTTTCCAATAACACTAATAGCATATAGGATTAATAGAATTAATCCTATTGAATGAATATAAGAAACTATAATTTGAATAACATGTTCCCATATAAATATTATGGTTATATCCTTTAAAGAGAATATGATGTCCTATTACTTTTAAATGAGTTATACTATTGATTTTATGTTGCAATATATTTAAAACAATAGTCTGAACAATTCAATTAATAATTTTATCATATTGATATAATAGTATAAGTCGGTTTATTTTAATGTGCTAAACTATTCTTTCAATGGGACATTCCTGTATCAATAGAACATCACATTAATATTTAATAGTAAAAACTATTGAAATAAATAGTAAGACGCCACTATAACATTAATAGTTCCTACACTATAATATTAAAAGGAAAAATCGCACTGACTAATTTTAATAGTAATAAATCGTTGAATCAATAGGAATTCTTATGAATTTTATTGTTTTTTTCTGATTGTAGAATCATGTTGCCTCAATGAATGGTTGATATGACCATACCATGATTAAAATATTGAGAAAAGTTCTCAACTGTGCATTTCGACTTCGTTTAAAAAATATTTAAAATTTGAAATTTTTTTAATATATTTGACAAAAAAAGTATACTGTACCTCGTGCTGTGGATCGTGTTGTAACTGAGGATATTATTTGTATTGTCGTAGTTCTTGTTGTTGCTGCTGTTGTTAGTGCTGTTGTTGCTGATGTTTACTCTCAAATTATCATAAGCAAATAAAAAATGATGAATACGCTACAGTAACTCTTAACTCTTAGACACAATCAGTCAGGCAGACGGACAGACAGACATTTGCTCGATCGCACCAACACTCGCCACAGTGGGTGCCAAAGTTGGAGAGAGGTTCGTTTCAAGTGCTGCTGAGCAGTCACTCGAGATTATTTCAAGTGCTACTGGCGTTTGCTGGCTTCCACCAGGAGGAGCCCGAACCACAAATGCACCATCAACCACCAACTACACCACTCGAGGCAACGATCGTTGAAAACGTAGATATTGTTTTGTTTTTTTTTGGCTTACTTACCACATAATTTCACTATGCAATATGATCATTTGTAACAGTTGATGATGATGATGACGATGATCATGATTATTATTTATTGTAGATTTAACAATATACTTAGTGCGCTTTAGGGTGAACATAAAAAGATTATTTACACATCGATGTGTAATAGTTTTAGTATTTTTTTAAACGTTAATTATTTTGCATAAATTTGAATGTTTTTATTTTATTTTATTTTATTTTTTGGTGCCTCTGGTCAGACATTTTATTTATCTGTGGATGGAAAGTATAAAGTTGTCTGTCTTTTCATTAAGCATTACGATCATCGATCACGTTTATATGAATCGATAATAATTCAAGTATAGGCTCTAAGTGCTCTTTAGTGCAGATTCATTAATTAATTTGAAAAATGATTGGATTGATTTCAATATTTTTACAAATTTCTTTAAATTTTTAGCTTATTTTTTTTTAGCAAAAATGAAAATTTTGGAGCTTTTTTTGTTTATTGCAAAACTTCAAATATACCACTTTATTAAATTTGAAACAGAAAACCAATTGATTATTTAACAAATTTATTATTTTTAAAATATTAAATTAGTTCTATTAAAAAAAATATAAAAAATTTATATATAAAAATCTCAGTAATATATATTGATTAATTGCTTTTAGCTCTTAATGCATTTCTTAAACATGTTCAACTTTAGAATTTTATATTTCAACAATTTAATTAATTTCCACATGGCACCTGCATCCGTCTGAAATTAGTCTTCGATCTAAAATGCCGCTGACAATTTTGTCATTTATTAATTAATTTTATTAAATGCTGGTATTTGATGTTAACATCATTATTAATTGACTTATAAGATAAACTATTTAATTCACAATAAAATAAAGTTAATGATCTTGATTAAATTTTTAAAATTAATGATCTTGATGTTCGTTTTAATTCTTTTTATGGCATGGATACCAATTTATTTTAAGATTTCTCGATTGTTTCCCAAAAAAGATAATTAAAAGCAGGTCTTCTATTAGTAATGTCGAGAGTTTATTTTAGTTTATTTTTATATCAGCACTAAGTTAAAACAATTTAATTTTCTAAATACAAATAATAAATTTTGTTATAATTATGGACATCGGAGCATCGTAGGAAATCTCGAAAGAAATCTCTTATCAGTTGGCATTTATCTGGTTAATTCAATTTTTTATTTCATTCTGAACTTATATTAGATTAATTGAATTAATGGAGCATTTGATATTGTTTCTCAAATGGTATGGTGTAGAATCGTCAATCGTGCAATATTTAAATATACGCTCCGCCATTGTTTTTAGAGATTCGTAAACTGTGCTTTTGTAATTTTGGTCTCTATAATACACGCAGTGAAAAAACATGGTTGTGCTGATCATATTTAAAGGGCATCATACTATGATTGGGGGTTATGGTTGTAGTATGATTGCCTACAACCATTGTTTTTAGAGATTCGTAAACTGTGCTTTTGTAATTTTGGTCTCTATAATACACGCGGCGAAAAAACATGGTTGTGTTGATCATATTTAAAGGGCATCATACTATGATTGGGGGTTATGGTTGTAGGCAATCATATACTATGTCTAATATGAGCCTCAATGACAATTATCAATCTTAATATGATTATTATTGACAATATTACAATTTCACACAGCTATACTGTGGTCCTCAGTGACCGTGTCATACCACTATAATATTGTTAACCGTTACAATATTAGGATTTCGCTCAACAAAACTATGGTCCTCAGTGGCCGTATGCGAATACACACAACCATAATATGGTCGACAGTGACCATATTTTAATTTAACACTATCATACTATGGTTATCTCTGACCATATCCAGATTTCACACAACCATACGATGGTTGTTAGTGATCATATCCAGATTTCACACAACCTAATATGTTGTGTAAAATATAAGGTTATATTAAAGTAAATATTAAAAAAAACTGAAATCAACCGCTAAATTTCGAAGACTTTATTCATTTGGGTATCAAACATTGATTTAAGATTATATTTTTTTACGATTTTGGCATTTGAGTAACTGAATCAATCTAGAAAGAATCTAGAAAGATCTAGAAAAAAACATGATTGAATCATTCATATCAGTCTGTCGAATATCTCTTTCTATATAATCATGCCAGACACATGTTGGTAATCAATCACATGGAATGATTGCACAAATGAAATCATATTTTTATTTGATTGACACAGTCATTAACTATTGTAATCACTAAATTAATACATAAAATGGTATAAGAATTATTCAATACATGGCAAATACATTTCAGAAATCATAAATTTTTTTATTTCTTACTTTTCTTCGACGTCGATTTAGCCCCGGTCTCCCCGACTAAAATTGCTAATGGCAAAGTTTCGTCTTTACGTAAAGAAGAAAGAATCATGAATTACCATTCAGATATCTAATAGTAAAAGGTATGCAAAAACCTATTCTGACCAAAAAAAAACAAAAAAGCGATAGCTCCAATGAGGAGCTTTCATTTTATGGATCTGAAAGTGTTGGATCTGAAAAAAGGGTTGCTGGTTGCATGTGAACCACGAATTAAGCTAGAGATATCGCCAATTCTCTAGCAGAGGAAAGTATATTTTAGTACCGTTGGAAATATAAAGTATAAAAGTCTAAATAAAGTCGTTTAAACAAAAGTTTAAAATAAATCGTCTTAAATTTAAAACAAATTGGTGGATGGACTGATTAAAAACTAAAAGCTCGGTAAGATATTTGTATCGTAGTCTGCCCCTAAATAGTACTACTGTAGACAAATCCTCTTTTGGTATTAAGTACAAAGAACGAAGAAATAAGAACAAAATTCATTCGGTTAAAATGAATTTTCTACAAAAATATGCTGGGGGAATTGCCATATTCAGTGTCGCTTGAAATTTAGTTTTGACATTTAGATTTGACTATAAGAACCGATAGCTCGATGGGTTAGTGCGTTGGACTGCGAGCCGAAAGATTCCGGGTTCGATCCCAACGCCTTCAACATCTTTTCATTGAAAAACATTTTTCTCTCCGACGCTACCTCTTGGCAGACAATGGCTAACCTCCGAGAATAAATATGGCCCCCATCAAAGTGAAAGCTTATCGCCGTTCGGATTCGGCATTAAACTGTAGGTCCCACGACTTTGAATACAAATATGACACGCACAGTTTAAATTAGTGAGTTCTTCGGATAATCGAACTCTAACGAGGTCCAAACAGGGCATCAAATCGGACCATGATTAGTTGGGCAGTTTCTCATTACCTTGTCAGTACCCAAGAAAATAAATATTTTTATAATCAAACACCGAAAAATATCCTACCAAATAAAAACACTATTTAAAAAAGATATATAACATTTTTGACATATTCAACATTAATATTTTTTGGAATACAGTTAAATTTATCCAAACATAGGTATGATTAATAGGATAATTGTACTATTTGGATTAAAAAAAAAATGTATAATAGAAACAATTACATATTTACGCCATATGTAATTGTTTCTATGCTCCTTAAATTGTCCCATTAAAAAAATATATATATGAAGGTATTTCCAATTACATCTCATTTAATAAAAACAACATTAGGTATTAGATTCATGTCACTACCCGATTGAAACTATCGTTCAAGGATGAAATAAGGCAGCTCTGATAGGGTTCATTTATCATTTATGCTCAAAGAGGTCTTATCCGATAAAACCCACCATTTACCGATGGTTTATCGGACAAAATTTTATTACGGTAAGAATTAAAAACCCATACGTTTTGGTTTCGATATAACTGTTCTAATTGGCGGTTCGATTTTAATGCAAGCAAGAACCAATGTTGTCTGTTGTCTCACAAAAAAAACTGGATATATTTCGAACATTTGGGCAGCGGCTTCAAAAATATCTTTGGAGTTCCTGAACTGAATCCAGAAGCGTTCAGTATATTTAATAGGGGGCGAAAAAATGTTATCCCCTATTTGTTCTCTTGAGCATCGAAGAATCGTAGGCCCGTTTTATATCTCTGTTTCCACCAGGTTGTATCTCTTGTTCTACTCGGGCACCAATTCCACCACTTCGTAGTACACTCGGATCTCAATAGAAGCACGCATTACAGAGACAATACGTTCTTCAGTCACACGATACGTTTATGGAACAATCTCCCTGCCTATTGGCATGTTCTGATTTTTGTAGCGTCGGTGGTTCAGTGGTTAGTGCGCTGAACTGCGAGCCGATGCGTCCCGTAGTTCAAATCCAGGCAATGACACTTAACATCTTTAAATAAAAATGTAGTTCTTCCGGAAGACAATGACAAACATCCGAGAGTAAAAACCGCCCATGAAAAAACTCTAACCATGCGATTCGGATTAGGCATTAAAGTGTAGGTCCCGACATTTGAGTAAAAATTTCAAATCGTGAGAGAACTCGGCGTATGTTTTTCAGAGCAATAGCGCCAAACTATTATTAATTCTGAATTAATCTGATCTTCGGATATAAGTTTCCCTGTTAACCAATACCTGTTAATTGTCAAAATATTCATTAATTAATGAACAACTAAAACAATGAACACTTTTTCAATATTACGAATGTTTTCTTATCATATATGAATGATCCTTCCAAATATTGTTGAAATTTTTTCAGAGCTACACATGTATTTTGTGTCGAAATCTTCAAATGTTCGCGTATTAGAAAAACGACGCCGTGAATCGTTAGAATAACAGAGGATCATTAGTGCATGAAAATTCCACCTGTCTGCGGGCGGACGGATACCGACGCTGGACCGACGGACCACCCTCGCGCGCCAAGACCTTCGTGCCGTGGCATGTTTATGGAACCTGACGCATCATGGCAGCAACAACTGTCAGCATGGCCGAGAACAACAAGTACAAAGCATTAAACAACAAAACAACAAAACATTTTGTTGCTGCTGTTGAGCTTCGCACTTTGAAATTATTTTCGATTGAATGCAACGAGGAATAATAAACCCGACGAAAGAAGGGACGCCAAAAAAATAACAAAAATAAAAATAGACGGACAGGACTGACGAAAGAGCCAACGCCATCGCGGCAGCAAACAAACGGGCAACAACTGCGCAACAAGAGAGTTCCGACGGACAGACAGACAGACAGCTAGTTAAACACATGAAAGGAGGAGCTAAACGGCTGCGTGTCGAACGTCAACAGCCGCAAGCGTCAAGATCGGCACCACTGCCGATGAACGCTTTCAAAATGGAGACCAACAACAAGTTGTGGCGTTAAACAAGGAGAGCAGCAGCAGCAGCAAAGAGCGCACCGACGCCTCGGCCAATCAGGCGACGGGCATAAATCAGAGCCTCGTGGTTGCTAATGGTGCGCAGAGCGGTCGGAACATCGATCGATCGATGCAGCAGGTAGCGCGGCGGCAAGATCAGCAGACGAGCAGCGGCAGCAACTGCAGATGAGCTGAAATTATTTGAGCAGCAAAAAATAATGACAAAAAATATGAACTGAAAAATGATAATAAACCGAAAAAGAGATAAAAACAACAATAAGAAACAGCAGCAGCCAAAAATCGAAGATTTTATTTCGAGTCGCACTCGTTGCCAAGTTTGACTGCGGCCCATGTTGCGAGCTTCCAGTTTAGTTTGAACACGATCACCAAAACGTTAAGACGGCCGTCGTCGATCGTCGAAAACATTGCACGGCAAATACGCGAATTAACAAAGTGTCAACGGGTTAATTGAATTAACACCCAACCCACGCCACATCGACTGCTTGAATAACTCACACATTTTGGCTAATAATTTGAATTAGCAAAACGAGTTTATAATAAAAATGCGCTAAATATATAAAATATAAATAATAATAATAATAATAAAAAATAAAACGTTACAGTGTTTATTAAAAGTTGCCGCAGTTGAAACAGCAAAGTGTTAAAATTAAGTTAAGTGCAACTATTCAATATTGAATCATTTCGTTAATTTCCAAGATATTTCCGAATTCTACAAAATGATCACAATGAACGAATTGGTGGATCTGCGCATGCAGCAACATATCGCGCACGAAATCTACCGGCAGCAAATAATGCAGCGCATTCCAGGTGAGAAAATTTGTATAACTTGTTCGTTTGCCGACGGAAATCGAAAACATTTCTATTTATGAAAACAATTTAAAGAATCTCGTTGTATTCCACATTGGTTCCATTAACTCAGGGGCGACATGTAATGAAAAACTATAAGGCGCTCTTCATGTTCCATGTTGAACCGGCCCCCAAAATTGTACTTCGATTTTGGAAGATTTCTTTTAAAGATATTTAAATTGGTTTACAAAGAGTGAATAGATATTGTTCGCTTCATGTGATAATGGAATTAGATTCACTGTTATATTCTCTTTCTAATTTCGTTAACCGATTTACGATATCTCGTATCAAATTTAGGATACTCACCATTTTATTAGCAAAATAACGAAAATTGGATTAAAATTATGAAGTTTTCTTGATATAATTTGCTTTCAAATGTAAATGAGAGCGGGAGCCAGGGGGAGGGGTTGTAGGCGTAAATTTTTCAATTTTAATTTCATAGAATGAGACTTTTTAAATGTTCCCAGAACCCAACTACGTCATTGGACTTTTTTTGTAGTTGGGTATTCGAAAAGTCTCAAAAGGATTCAATTTGACAAAAATTATCCAATGATGCATATCCTAGTTGAACTTTAAAGTGGTCAATATGCTCAATGATTTGCTTTTCCGTCTATAAAAGTTATATGTATATAAAAAATATATATATATAGTAATATTTTCTAAATTTTAAATGCATGAGAGTACCTTACCATTCCAATCCATAACATGCTAATTCGACTAAGACTGTTTTTAATGTTATTCCATTTTTAGAATCTTTATATCCTGTCAAATATTGGTGCAAATCAGTCGACCTTATCCTAAATTATAACCAAAACTGTTCTTAGCATAAATGAACAATTTTAAAAGCTTACAATCCATAACGGACTTGGTATACTTACATGGAAGTTTTCGAATGTTATAAATTCCTAAGTATACTAACCAATTTTTGGTTCTTTTGGTTCTTTGAAAATACATAATCCAATGAATAAAAATGAAAAAGAATTTATTTGCATTCGCGGATATATTTTCGTGATATCCAAAGACACCCATTTTAGCTTTACGTAAAAGAAAACGTGAAATACCCTAGTAGAAATCCCGTTAGGGTCATGTTCTGAGTATTGATCATTGTATCTCTACCTTATTATAACCCGAAGAGTTATTAACTCTTGATCTATTCTATGAAACTATATACAAGTGTATATGGCTGCTGCTCAATCGGAACTTTTCCTTAAATTTCCATTTTTTTACTGTCAGAACATGCAATCACGTCTATATGGAACTATTAGATATGTAAATGACGTCTAGACGGATATCGAAATTGGATTATTTTTCTTTTCGATACCGATTCGATTTTGTAAAGTATCTCTCACCAAGAAAAATACGAAATACCGCATTCATTTCGATATCGCTACGAGAAACTGGCCGTAATCAAGTGAATTCTCCTGCATCTCTCATTGATCTTCTTACGAAATTAATGGTATACTGCTAACAATATCGAAACGAATGGTTTTTAGCGACCCATTGACAGAAGTTGCGAGTGAATCTTGGAGTCGACCTCTGCATTCACGGTTTCAGAATGAGAAATAATGTTACCAGAATTGATTTTAGTTCCACTTGCGGCCATTTCTGAATCTGCAACACAATCTTATGTTGAAAATCATACTAAATCATACTAAATCAAAAAAAAAAAAACATCGAAATCGTGTAATATGTTTTATGCAAGATTTTGGAGAGAGGCACATGATTACCTTATTTCTCAAACTATACTCTCAAATCTCTCGCTTTCTGCATTTCTGAGAATTTTGATTCCAAGCTTATCTCAAATTAAACCAGTTGGGAAGGTTAGATCACATGGGAAATTTTAAAGTAGGTGTAATTATGATAGTTCGGATTATCAAAATTATAGTCGATCTAAGCCGACTATAAATACCCTACACATATGTGTGGTTACCATTCAAAGTGATATATAGGTCACCAGGGTATACGAATCCTGAAAATAACTACAAGCATTCAATCGCTGAAGAATTTCCATTCATTTGATACCCATATTTACGAATGGGTAGGTGTACCGAATTTCGATTTCTTTTGTGAACCACAAGTCTTTTCGCCGGAAAACATTATTATCATGTATTTGAGCATGATGTCAATACATATTTGACCAAAAAAGTTTACCTAAGCACGTATACAGTAAAATTGATCTGTATATGTAAATTTTATATGAGGTATTTGAACATAAGTGGTCGGATCATAGGTCACAATGGACCGATCTCGCACATACAGCGTAGGTATATTAGTAATCTAAGTTATAAGTTTCATTTATCTAGCTCTTCAATTTTAAAAGTCTTAGGGATTTCAACAGACAGACAGACAGACGGACAGACAGACAGACGGACAGACAGACGGACAGACGGACATCGCTAAATCGACTCAGGAGGTCATGCTGATCAAGAATATATATACTTTTCCATACCGGAGATGCTTCCTTCTGGGTGTTACAAACGGCGTACCAAACTGAATATACCCTTTCACTCTTAGTGTAGGGTATAAAAATGTTTCTAATCGTGTTAAGATCGTTTCAATGTGTAACATTTTCCTAGCCGGAATAACTATTAAAAATCTTAGGAAATCATATTAAATTGTTAACCATATTTATCAAATTTATTAATATAGTACATTTTACTGTTTTCTTCCAATCGTATCACTAATAATATTATGAAAGCTTTGAAATATTGTAGTGTGTATACTTGGATAGCAAAATAGATGTAAAGAAGAACTGAAAATTCAGTTCTGGTTTAAGTACATTATCTAGATTTTTCTCAAACAGTAAAACACATGTCTATACTATGTTGTGTCGCTTATCTCAATGTATTGACTTAACAATATTATTTCAATCTCTATTATCCAGTTAATTTTTATTAATTTCCTAGCAGACAACCAGAATTCCTAAGAAAATCAGTTTCAATAAGACTTAGCATATAAATTCCGCAACTGGTTCGGATTCTAGTTTGCATTCGTGTTTTTTTTATTCCTTGTAGATGATAACCCGAAAGCTGACCAGTTACGTGACCAAAATGATCTTGTCTATCGTAATAAGGCAAATCTTTACTAGGAAAGTTAGAATTTCAAATGTTATAAAGTTTTCATGAGCGATTCGAATAAAGGTGCAAATACAGCGCAGCCAAAGTTTTATTTTAAAAAGAACCCCATAATGAAATATTTTGAGAAGTGTATGGCAGGTTGTTAAAATTTGTGGAATTTGAATGGCATATTCATGGCATATTATGGCATATTATACTTCGATACAATGTTTCTAAACTGACTCGACCCCGCCAAACATTCTAGGGATGCTATATGCACTTCCCGAAATATTCCACTTGTTTGCCGAAATATGCCAAAAATATTCCTGAAAAAATGCCGGACATATTGTCTCTGGATGTCATTAAATTTTAGGGAATTTTAAGACTGATTCACGGCATATTTTGGGATCGGGTAGAAAACAAAAAACTTGTGATACAAATTCAGCCTTTGTCTGTTTGAAATATGTATAAAAAATGTAATGTACACATATTTTTTGTTCAAAATCTTTTTTTCCGTCGGTAAAACACACAGTGAAAAATAGCATCAAGTCAAGCTAAAAAAAATAAAACTTTGAAATGGACCATATTTTATGGTTCGCATTATTTAATTTATAAAATTGTCTCTTATTTACAGATCCATTTCCGCCCATGATGCCCATACCGATGCCACGCCATGTCATAATGCCGCCACGTGTAACGCTGCCTGGTGTAGAGGCAACCCTACAGAACGATGATCTCTGGAAGCAATTTCATCAAATTGGTACCGAAATGATTATTACCAAGAGCGGAAGGTAAGATATGCACGAGGAACTTAAACACGAATTTCTAACTGAAAAAGTATCAAAAATTCTAAGAAATATTGTTACATTTTCTATGAGATATCAAGGGTAAATCTGAATATTGGTTCTTTCTTATAAGACGTATATTTTTGTTGGATATATTCGTCTTTCGACCGTAGTAATCTCAATTTGAGTCATTTGCCCTGCTATGTTTGATATATACACCATATTTTGTTTTATATAACTTGATATTTGTATTTATCAAATACGAAAAACACCGCCCAAATGCCGACGGCCGCCATAGACATTTTCACAACTAGATCATGTCGTAATATCTCGAGTGCCATTAGACGCCAGAGTTCTTTGTTCGCACTGACCGAAAACTCGCGCCTAGATTACTTTGTTTTTCATAATAACAAATCGGAGAAAAACGACGTTTTACGATAGGCACATTAGCACATTTTACAAACGGCGATCAGTCGGTGCCCATTAGTTAATCGGCGATCTCGATGGCGGCGCTATTTAGTCAGGATATTTGTAGAGGAAGAATAAGCGAAAAACGCAATGTATATGATGCTCATTAGACGCAGGCGCCTGCAAATTGTTTACTGCGCTGTCGCGACATGAAAATTTCACACAAACATATAACCGAAATGCCAAATATCTACATACCTAACAGGTAGATCGTTCGTCCGATCGTTCGTTAGCTGAGGAACGGAACGTTACATTACTCAAAGATCGCTCGCCACTCATGGCGCAAGACCATAAAATGTGCGAAGAAACACTTGTTGCAGCCAACGAGGAACACGTTCCAAATACCAGAATTCACAATGAGCTACAGACTCGCGATCTCGACGATCTCTCTGTGGCAATCTGTGATATCGATGTCTTCAAAGAGAACGTCGTCGATCAGCGCACGATCAGCTATGCAAGAGATTTATGGTCGAGAGCGCTGTTGGATGTCGATACGTATTGGAAATCTTGTTAAAGATTCCACATTTAGTTGAGTCTAAACTCATAAATCTTACGAACAAGACAAACACTGAACTGATCACGATCTTTGTCGCATCTACTGACCCGAGTCACTGGCGCCAGTGATTTTCATGCAAGCCATCAACATAAACTACTTTTTAGGCGGCGCTCTCGAGAGTTCCCAGTTCGTAGTTCCCAGCGTACGGTTGCATCGCCTCGATATCAGCGACTTGTCATCGCGATACGAGCGATTTCACACTTTGAACAAAACATTCCGATGGCCGACAAGATAAGTTATACATTGGGGTCCGGTCAAAAGCTGCTCAAGTAGCGCCCAAAACTGAATTTTCTTAATTGTAACTAATCTTTAACGAAATATGATACAAAATATTTAACACAAACGCACAATAGACCGGTGAAAATCTAATGAATTATTAATCGAAACGCTACCAAAATCGATTTCGAAGTCCATGTGTGGTAAACAGCCATAAGACGGGCGTGTTAGCACTAAGAATAACCGAAGAATAGCCTCTTTAACCATTTGAAACGAATTTGAATTTTTAATTGTGGCGCGCCAGCCACTGTTTCACACACGATCCAAGATCCAACAAAATCTTAGTGATCGCTTAAGATGAGTTAAATATTGAGGTTCTAGAAAACGAGACAAGACGATTCATTAGATCTCTTAAATAATTTTGATGCAGTTTTATGGGTTGGCTTTAAACTGAATTTATTTAGCTGACGTTCTAAAAAATTGTCTATATTTTATTTGACTCTATATTAGAGATTAATAAATATTCAGTAGCCGATTTTTGCTTCATATTGGATTCAACTTTAAGGGCCGTTTTCACAATATACAGTTAAATGTTTCAATCCCATATATGCTATGGGTAACTATCAGTTAAAGTGGCAGTTAGTGCTTAACCAAATAGGAATTAAGTGTTTCTCCATTAATCAAGATAATATTAATAAATGGTTTAATTAACTTTCCGAAAACTATGCGATTCATTCGGGAGACCAATGTGAGATGCATAAGAAGTTACACAATATCGGACACTTTCTCAAAGCGATATCGAACGTCAAGTTGAACCTATATCATAGGTAGATATCGATGCCTTCTGTCGGTTTTTTTTGGAACGAGACATTTTACGATATCAAAATGTTATCGAAAAGAAAAATAATCAAAGTTCAAGATTGTTTTGGCAAATATTATGTGATAAATGTTTAAAATAATCGTATATTTTCATAAATTTCAAAAATTAGAAGCGATTAGTTACGAGATCAAACTTTCTTATCAAAGTTAGTTTGAGAATGCCTGTCGGACTGGGAGGTATTTATAACACTTTTATGTGTTATTGTGTCGAACTCAATATCAGATTTAAAAAATTGTTATGTTTTAAAAAAGATTTCAGATGATGTCGAATCATTTTGGGTCTGTCAAGGTCGAGCGATTTCTGGAAATTTCAAATTTGATCTCCATAGTTTTAAAAATATTTCACGCTCTCGTACATAGTCTCGTATTAACTACCGTAAACACCCATTAAGCAATTTAGGAGCGCTCTGAAATTGGAGTCATTTAGAAGACAAATTTATGAATGGTTTATGAGCCCTCAGAAAAATGACTCATAAAAGTATCTCATATAAGACTGTTTTCGGTGCTCTCAAAAATATTACTCATAAAAGATTCATATTTAGGAGTTCTCATAAATTAGACTCCTAAAAGCATCAAAAATAAAATTGTTTCTGAGCGCACAGAAAACAGACTCATAAAAGATCTATATTTCAAATGTTATAGGAACGTTCCAAAATTTGATTCATAAAAGAGTCTCATTCATGAGCGCTTTAGGAGCCCCTCAAATGAAACTCATAAAATTATAAAATTTAACAGTATAAAATTTAACAGTATTTAATAACACAAAAAAAAGGGAGTCATAAAAGTATCTTATTTATGCTGGCTTTAGGAGTCATCTGTTTAAATAAATTGATATACTAATATTCATTTTGAATTTGAAATCAAATGAAAATTCAATTTATTGGTGTAAATTCAACAGACAAACCTACATAATTAATGGATTTTTTCGAAACGAATGCATTTTCTCACGGATGTCTGGACTAAGAAAAATATGAGCATGTACTATGTTGGATTCATTCAATATGTCTGATGAAAGAAAAACTCCAAAAACTAAGTAATTGTGGTGTCTGAAATTCTCAACAATGTGAATGAATGTTTTAGGAATATTTTAAAATTATATAAAAAAATACGCGGATTTTTGCGATCTTTAAAGCGTGTCCACTACCCAAGTTTATGTAGCCTTTTAGTACTCAAATATGACTGTTTTGGGTTTATACAATTGTGTCCTCTACCCAGCAGTCGGGAGTCTTTTTGGGCTCTTTTAAGTGCTCATACATTAGTGTTTAAGAGGCAATTAAAGTCCTAGAAATATGAGTGTTTTTGGGCTCATAAAATTGTGCCAGCTACCCAAGGGTTGGGAGTCTTTTTGGGCTCTTTTAAGTGCTCATATATGAGTGTTTTAGAGGCAATAAAAAGTCTCATAAATATGAGGTATTTTGGGCTCATAAAATGGGGTCCTCTATCCAGGGGTCGGAAGCCTTTTTGGGCACTTTTTGGTGCTCAAATATGAATGTTTTAGGAGTATTTTTAATACTCCTAAAACATTCATATTTAAGCATGAAGACCCCAAAAAAGCTCCCTATCCCTGGATAAAAGACCTCATTTTATGAGCCCAGTAGTCGGAATACTTTTTGGACTCTTTTAAGTGCTCATATATGAGAGTAAAACTCATAAATATGATACATTTAGAAGTCTTAAAAGACTCAAAATGTTTGCTGGGTAGTATCTATCTTGATTCTGCCTCAAATTACAAGACCTGTTCGATTCAAACACCTATATTTTGCAAACGAATTTTTGAATTACTCATATAGTAAGCATCGATATTCATTTGATTTTGAAAACGCGATTACGAATTAGAGAAATTTCGATTTTAAAATTGTCTAGACAAATAATATTATATATTATTTATGTTTTCAAATAAGCAAATCACGTTAATTCTGAAAATCTCAAATCGCCTCATTACAAAATATCAAAACACCATTTGGAATCGCAAAATAAAATAATTCTATATAGTAGTGTAGTAGAAATATAACATTCCTTAGCGATAAAGCACTGCTTTCAATTATATATTTAATTAATCATTTGTTATGTGGTTTTGAGACGGCTGGCGCCAGTCCTTTGGACCGCATGCTGTGCCTTGCTCACTGAATTCTGTTTGTTTTTCTAATTGTTGGTCCTTTTTTGTTGTTGTTGTTTTTTGGTTATAACTCAGTATGCCTCAGATCTCAAATTTAGAAGATCACCAACCAAACAACATCACAAAAACAACAAAACCGCCTACGAAATGGCAACATTCAAATATTTGTAGCGCCCTTCAGACAGTATCTACTACGTAATTATTTATTTCACTGCGGACTCGAATTCACTCTCAAGGTTTCATGCCTGCCTGCTGCCTGCCTAACTGGCTGCCTTGCGCAATATTTTTCTTCCTTCTTTCTTCTTATCTAACTGCTGCAATGCAATGCCAAATATTTGATCTTGTTCATTATTTAATTTTTTGTTTGTTACTTATTTATTTAACCATGTTTTTTATGTTTATTATTTTTGTCCTTTGCAGACGCATGTTTCCATCCATGCGCGTTTCGCTGGGCGGCCTCGAGGACGAGTCCAACTATTGTGTGCTGCTGGAAATGGTGCCGATCGGCGATTGTCGCTATAAGTTCTCCGGCTCACAGTGGGTGCCAGCTGGCGGTGCGGAGCCGCAGAGCCCGCAACGCATGTATTTGCACCCCGATAGTCCGGCAACGGGTGCGCACTGGCAGACGCAACCGATTCTCTTCAACAAGGTTAAACTGACAAATAATACGCTGGATAACAATGGCCATGTAAGTAATGCAGAGTTCGATAGAATATTCTACGAAGAATAGAGTTTAGAAATTGCTCTATTGGAGCGTGCCAATTGGCAAACAATGGGCTTTAGTCAATGTTAGTTGCAGCCGTCTAGATACCGAGCGCGTTCACAAAGTTAGATGATCTTGGATTTATTTATCAAATAAATGAAGACCTCTTGAAAATTATCTAAATCAATGGGGTTTCTTCGAACTACCTTTGTTACTGCCTGTTATCATTTTGTAGTTTAATAATCAGGTCGTTTGATAAATATTTTGGCGTTACCAAAAAAAAAAGAACATTTACCAAAAAAAAATACCATACCTAGCAAAGTATCAGATTTACCAATTTAAATGGGAGAAAATTCAATAATCCCTTCCCTATCATGGCTCTATGTGACTATTATATAAATTAACGTATTCACAGTTTAATGACATTGTTACGACAGTATATCTTCGGTGATACTGCAAAACTGCCTATCTGTATTTCCGCTTACAAAATGAATAAGTAATTTTCGCATGTAGTTAGATCGTTTTGCAATATCGTCGGTGATATATTCGAAAGTATTGCAATTAAACTGTGAGCACAATTTTTTCATGTTTGTCCAAATGTTTCCTCAAATTAATAGAGCTGATTCTTACAAATTTAGTTTTTTAATTTCAAATTAGGAAAAATATGCACACCTATTCATAATCAATTTCACAATTTATCTTAATTTCACCAAATACGACAAAAACATGTCTCAGTGCTACTCTCAAATACAACAGTTGTGGTATTTCATTTTTATAAGAGATGCAATAACCAATTGACGTTCCTGTGTTATTGTGTCGTATATATACCACATGGTACGAATACCAAACTAAAATACGACGAGCTGTGAATAAGCTAAATCTATTTTCACCTTTATATTTTGTGGAATTACAGTATGATGGATTCATACTTATTGGAAATGCTATACTGAAACCGAGTAAAATCTACGAACAATTTGTTTACACTATTCTAAAAGAATTTGGTACTTTCATTTCTATAGTCCCGAACATATTTCGTATGATTACGAACAGCCGTATTATTTTTTTATATACGCAATATTCGTGAATTATTTTCAGAAAATACTTATTTAAAATACTCGAATATTATTCGTAACATATTTCGTAACTTTACGAAAGTTACTACGTAACTATTATCTTATTCAGAGATTGTATTGAAACTGTTTATAACAGTTTTCTTTTTAAAATATAAATGATATGTAAAAAGTTCGTAATATTCTCGAGTTGAACTTTCAAAAACTCTATTATTGTAAGTGCACCAGCATTACCAGACTTAATTCCGTCATTTAAGTATATTTTATTTAATTACGGATGATTAAAATAAAACACGTGTCAAATGAAATTTTTACATGAATTCTTTTTGTGGTTTTAATCAAAAACCAGTTGGGAAGGTTAGATCACATGGGAGATTTTAAAGAAGGTGTAATTATGATAGTTAGGATTATCAAAATTATAGTCGGTCTAAGCCGACTATAAATACCCTACACATATGTGTGGTTACCATTCAAAGTGATATATAGGTCACCAGGGTATACGAATCCTGAAAATAACTACAAGCATTCAATCGCTGAAGAATTTCCATTCATTTGATACCCATATTTACGAATGGGTAGGTGTACCGAATTTCGATTTCTTTTGTGAACCACAAGTCTTTTCGCCGGAAAACATTATTATCATGTATTTGAGCATGATGTCAATATATATTTGACCAAAAAAGTTTACCTAAGCACGTATACATAAAAATTGATCTTTATATGTACATTTTATATGAGGTATTTGAACATAAGTGGTCGGATCATAGGTCACAATGGACCGATCTCGCCAATTTTTTCGCACATACAGCGTAGGTATATTAGTAATCTAAGTTATAAGTTTCATTCTAAAAGTAGTAGGGATTTCAACAGACAGACGGACAGACAGACAGACAGACAGACAGACAGACGGACAGACAGACGGACGGACATCGCTAAATCGACTCAGGAGGTCATGCTGATCAAGAATATATATACTTTTCCATACCGGAGATGCTTCCTTCTGGGTGTTACAAACGGCGTACCAAACTGAATATACCCTTTCACTCTTAGTGTAGGGTATAAAAAAGCTACTATGAATTCAGAATTCATTCAAAGTTCCTAAGGTAGTACAGCACAAAGTACCATATAAATTATAGTTTTTTTACTATTAAAATTAGTCAATATGATAAAGTATTATTTTAATCAGCAAATACTACTAAATACTATTACATTATTTTCAGGTTTACTTACATATTTTTGTATACTATTAAATCAATAACTGTCCTATTGTCCAATTTTAATGAGATACAGATTTTTGATCGTTTGGTTACATAAATCAATTTCTTATAATTCGTTAGATCTTAAATACTAAAAAACAGTTTAAAATAATCATAAACGTTCAAGTTTAGATCCCCTTATCATTAAAAACATATTAGAATATTGGAATATTGAACTAATCTTTATAATATGCAGAAAACTACACTGAGAAAAAAAGTGACGTAATAAAATTAAATAAAATTTATTTAAATTTGATTTAAATATTTTTGTAATAAAAAACGTAATACTCCATACAAAAAATATTACGAGCGTATTTATGTTCAAAATAAATAAAAAAGTATTTAGTTTTATTAAAAATTTCGAAAAATGTAAAATAAAATAATAATTTTATCTGTTCCTAATATTCTTTATATGAAATAAATTGTTTTTAAAATACCATTTTACGTATTTATGATGTTGTGTTAAACTAAAATGTTATAACCTTAATAAAAAGTGATAAAAAGTATTTACTTCAAATTTTATTAGATACGTAATAAATTTAAATAAAAAGTATTTACGTCAAGTTTAAATAAAAAATATTTAATTTAAATACAAAAGACTACGAGTGAAAAACGTGTCGAAAAGTATTTAAATTTATTACTTTTTTTATTTAATTTTATTACTTTTTTCCCTCAGTTCAGAATAATGTATTGACCAATAATGGGTTAAAAATTGAAGTTTCCTTAGGTTGACAGAACAGACTGGTTAAATTAACTTATTTTTCAGAGAAAACATTTTAAGAGATTTGAATAAAGGTTACCCAAGACAACATTTTTCAGTAATATTTTCGGTAAACATTTTGGGACCTGCTATATGTAAAATGTTGTATAATGTTAATGGCAAATTCACCGCATATTTTGGAAACGAGCAGTAAACAGAGTGACAAACTCCGCCTTTATTTTACATTTTTTAATTCAACATTTTTAATTTTAATATTTTTTTTATTTAAAATTTTTATTATATCATAACTAAATTAACAAAATATTCTTTGTTACAATTTCAGATTGTTTTGGCCAGCATGCACAAGTACCAGCCACGTCTGCATATCATCCGCACCTCAGATCTCACGCAAATTCCATGGGCACCTCAACAGGCGTTTGTTTTTCCCGAGACCGAATTCGTCGCCGTCACAGCCTATCAGGTTAGTAACATTAACAAAAACCCTACAAGACAAATGCATATATGAGAAAAATCAACAGTCGAATAAATTAATGATGTGCACTTCATTCATGATTTAGCCAAAATCTCAAATTCAATCCTTGCCCGACCTGTCCATATATATAGTATATATTTTTTTTGGCAACCGCAGACATCCTCGTCACAGTTGTTGTCTTCGTCGAGGATGCTGTGTCAGCGACCGATTATTCCGTACCCATACCGTACCATTCCGTCCCCGACTCGTTTGGTTCCGTTTTCTTTGGTTCGACCACTTGAGTTCTTTAATTATTCAATTTGTGCGCCGCAGACGTTCTGCCTAATTTGATGCCAACTTGCGCACAGACTGATCGTGCACTAAGACAAAGGCTCAGCGGAGGGTCCGCTCAAATTAGCCATTGACGCCCTCAGAAAATGCAATTTCAGCAGTGTCCTGCACAGCCCAACGACTCTACTCTACCCAACGATCGACATGTTAATTTGAATGCTTGCTGTGTTTTTGTCTGTTTCTGCTGAGTTTTTGTCTGTGTTTTTTTACGCTGACTGAACTGCCTGACTAACTGACGAGGACGGACGGACGGACGGACGGACGGACTCACTGGGTAACTGACTGCCTTACCGATCCAGTGACTGACTAAAACTCATCAAAGTCGCCAGTCTGATGGCATCTAATTAGTGAGATCTACGCTGTCTGCGCGACACAAAGTTGTCATGTCATCATGTGGTGCTCTTGCGCATCCGCGTCGTGTCCTGCTGTCATGTCAGTCTCAAGTAGTTTTCAAGTTGTTAACTTTGACAATTTTTCTTACGCTTCGACGGCACTTCTGGCGCCACACACTGGGATGGAAACCGAATTGAAGTGGACAGAACTCACAAAAAATGCAGTACTTTGATTTTAGTTTTTTGAATGGAAAAAATCTTTAAAATTCTACCGATCAAAGTAAAGGTTTAAAATATTTTTAAACCCAATATCGACTAGACTCTCAATACAAAAGAAAATAGCTAAACCAAAAAAACCAACAAAACACTGTATTAAAAAGAAAGAAAAATGTCTCTAAAATAAATACTTATGCAAAATACAAAATTTTTGTATTGTTGTATTGAAAATAACTACATTTTGTATTTAGTTATACGTCCAGAGATATGTAGACAAATTAGTAATTCCGCAAAGACATCTTTTCCCTCATCCAAGTAAGAAAATGAGGGAAGGGAGTTTGTTGTCCTCATTTTGAAATATACTACTCGAAAAATCATTTTCGTTCTAGGATGTTCGTCTCTACTACACACAAACTAACTCATAGCCATTCTCTAAATGCATTACGTTCAAAATTAGTACACTATATTTCACACTTCCTCCCACTGTGCACCATTAAAATCATATTTTATACGAATGCCCATTTTTATTAAAATTTAATTTCGTTTAATTCGCTTATTGCTTCCAGAATGATCGCATCACCAAATTAAAGATCGACAACAATCCATTCGCGAAGGGTTTCCGCGAAACGGGTCAGTCGCGCTGCAAGCGTAAAATGTCTTCATCACCTTCGCACGAAGATCAAGATCAGTCGTTGCAGTCATCACCAACGAAATCCAACGTCATGTCGTTGGTCGACTCCGCGTCCATGTCATCAATTTGCTCCGATAAACATTCGCGACTCAACGACTCGGATGATGGTCCACGTATTAAACGCATGAGATCAAATGGTTCCGCCTGCTCTCTGTCGTCGTCGTCGTGCGACGATGTTGAAGTGGTTGAAGGCGCTGCCGCCCCCACTGCCGCCATTGACTACTGTTCGGGCAGCTCTACAAGCGGCACCAATTCGCCTAGTGCACAGACGTCCGCCGGCGCCGCTTTTTTGCCGCCTGCTCTTGACGCACCGACATCTGAGACGAACATGAGTCTGCCAAATGCTTCGTCTGCTTTTATGCATCATTTCCAACAAAATATGCAACAATTGCTGCGACCATCACTGGTGGATTTGGCCTGCTCCTACTTTGGTCGCCCGCAGCCCGTTTATCCGCAGCATGCGTACGCTGCCTTTATGGGTAATACTCAGTACTCAGCAATTGGCCCCGAGCAATTGGCACTTCCCGCAGTGGAAACGCACAACTCTGCTTGCCGTGCATCCGATCTGCCCATAATGTCGCCTCCCATAAGTGGTGGACCAGCCACTCTGACGCAGACACAGCTGTCACCCAAACTGGAGCAGACGCTGAACAAGTCACCGCCACAGAAGAAAAAGGGCTTCAGCATTTCGGCCATTTTAGATGGCTGTAGTTAATGCGACTTTAATCCATGCTGATTACAAAAATATGTTTATGCTGAATATAATATGATTGCTATGAATACAGTAAGTATTAACAATATAGATCATATTTATCTATATCATAAAATAGTTTTACCAATCATTGTGTGTTTAGCGCAAATACTACAATAATCTAAGTATAATAGTACAATAAATTATATGTTTGCTGTAAACGTATATTTCTTTGTATCAAATATTTATTTTATTAAGTTTAATAGGAATTTTGGTTTATAATTTATTTTACTCATAAATATATTAAGTGTTGAACTCATTAGACAAAATAAGTTAAAAATTAAGTTTTTCTTGTTATATTTAGAATAATATAAGTTATTTACAAAAATAAATGTTCGTCTTAAGTAACTGAAATATTTATACTCATTATATGTATATTTAATATTTATATTAAGCTCAATAAATTTATGAAATATAAATGAAAAAAATACATTTTTATTTTGTCCTCGAAATATATAAAACAATTCAAACCAGTAATTAAGGTTAGGTCTCATGGCATTTTTTTTATTATTATTTTAGGTTCGCGCGAAAAATTTTATTTTGTATATATTTTGTAATAAAGTAATGGAGTTTTCACAACAACAAAAAAAAGTTCTCTTAACCCGTAAATGTTTGTGTTATAAAGGGTTTTTCAACAGGGACGCTACAAAAGTAGAGCGACAGGGACAGCAAACGACGCCATATTTCTTGCCGCTCTTTTGACATTTCTCTTTAGTAAGGTTTGCCATTTTATGATAGAAAGATATACGAATTCGATTTTCGGTAGTAAATTTTAATAATTTCGACTCGTTGTTGGCTGGTATATCTTTCCATCATGAAATGGCAAACCTTACTGAAGAGAAATGTCAAAAGAGCGGCAAGAAATATGGCATCGTTTGCTGTCCCTGTCTCCTTTGTAGCGACCCTGTTGAAAAACCCTTAAAAAAACTTTTGTAGCGCTCTTATTGAAAAACCCTTTATGAGGTATTTGAACATAAGTGATCGGGTCACAGATCACAATCGCAAATCATCTTCCCATTTTTAATACCAGACAGCGTAGATGTATAAGTAATCAATTTCTGAGTTGCATTGGCCTAACTATTCCAGTTTTCCTGTAATCACAATTTCAACAGACAGACAAAGATACAACCGCACATCTTTAAATCAATTCAGGAGTTAACGCAGCTAAAGGATATGTATACTTTTCCACACCGAATACGCCTCTTTATGGATGTTAAAAAACGTACGACAAAACTGAATATATCAGTTCACTCTTAGTGTAGGGTATAAAAAAGAAAATAGTAAAAAAGCGAGTGTTCGATTTTTGAAATTTCATATTTCAATATGTACAAATTTTATATTTCTCATTGTAGTGGTCATTGCTGACAATATTACGAATATTTCGTTTAAATTACGAAACACTGGTTATATCATTTTTGAATGCAATTTATTTTTACGAAAGAATAACATATTTTACGAATGTGATGTACATTTTACGAATAAGTTACTAACCTTTCGTTAATTGTGACGCTATATCTAGAACTTTACGAAAATTCGTGTTTTTACGAACAAATTATTTTTATTGATATCGCGGTCACAAGCAGATATGTAGTTATAAAATACAAACAGCTTTAAAATGTGTTCTGTGTTAGTTCTGTTTGTGTCATAGGTGCATAATATTTCATATTTTATGAATGAATCGTCATTTTCATCGTCAGTTTTTTTTAAACACAGCATTCGTGTATTTTACGAACTATTCATAAAAAAATTTTCAATAAATTACGAATAAAAATAACAATTTTTCGTATTATTACGAATGACTTTCGATAAATTCTACGAATAGGTTCGTAAAATACACAAATAATGTTTGTAATTTTATTATAAATTTGCGACAGTTTTTTTGTGAATTTTACGAAAATGTTCGTAGATGCATTAATTTTACACGAATTTTTCGTAAAATAGACAAACGACTTCGTGTATTTTAAGCAGATTTATGGCAAATTATGTCCATGTGAGCCTGATTCACGTGAATCACGCGTGATTGTGATTGAATCCAAATTTTGCTCACGTGATTGTGAGTGAGTGTGCGTAGGCCAAAAAGTACCGTGAGTGAGTGAGTGTGCGTGAGTACAATTTTTCGTGAGTGAGTGTGAATCGAATATTTCATAAAATAAAAAAAAATCACGTTTAATTTTTTGCTATTTTTTGATATTTTTGTTGAACTACAGAACAAGTAGGACCACCCCTCGAACTCAGAAGGCTTCAGGAAAGCCCTTTCTAACGACGGTCATATACCCACTCAACTCAGAATAAGTTGCAAGGTTCCCATCAACAATTGATCTAACCCCTGCAAACCAGCCGTACTTAGTATGGGCTAGTCAATTTTTGTGGGGTCATGTCAATAGTTTATGCTTGGTTTCATATGAACGTTCATGGCAATGGATATAGAACTCGATTTTTTTTACTCATTTTTGTGAAAAGTTGAATTTTCAATTTCAACTATACATGATAGCTCTGTATTGGCTTCCTTTTGTTTATAATAATAATAGTTTGGCGCTACAGTCCTGTATAGGACTTCGGCCGAGCTCTCTCACCATTTGAGCTGTGCGTGTTATATTTGTACTCAAAGTGGTGGGACCTATAGTTTATTGCCGAATCCGAACGGCGTGTGAGAGCTTTTCATAGGCAATGTTTTACTCTCGTAGGTTTGCCATTTACTGCCGAGAGGTAGCGCGGTATAGAAACATGTTTCTATGGAAAGATGTTGTTAGCCCCAGTCCAGGCTTGAACCGGGGACCTTTCGGCTCGCAGTCCAACGCACTAACCACTGAGCTACCGCGGCTACTACTTGCTTTGTTTATTAAGTTTAATTTGTTCCAGGGGTTCATGTAGAGTCCCGTTTTTATTCGACTTATAAATGTAGTAACCAAATAAATCGCTTCCAAAATAGTTTTTCCCAAAGTCAATTCATCCCTGGTAAATTCTACCCTGGACTTTTCTATTATTGATAATTCTTTTCTAGAGATAATTTTTACCAGAGACAATTCTCAAAGATTTTACACGAATTCTTCACCGGAGAATTATTCTTCGAGGCAATTTTTACGTTTTTATATGAACAGGTCTTTCACATTTTCATCTACGTTAAAAATTGAGATATATTTTATCAAAATCCCTAACATCAATATTGCGTTTTAAAGATGTAGGTTGTATTAGAGGTGTCACGCTCACGACCAATCTCAACAACTTATACAAATTAAATATGTATTTTTATGCATTCTGAAAACAAAAAAACAGGTGATTTACTTGAATCACGCGTGATTGTGATTGAATCTTAATTTTACTCACGTGATTGTGAGTGAGTATGAGTAGAGCAAAAAAAGGCCGTGAATGAGTGTGCGTGATTAGTGTGAGTCAATACTCACTTACGTGCCCATCTCTACTACAAACATATGATTGTTTACGGTAAACAATCCTTTTTTTTGTGTGTATGCAATATTTTCGTTATAAGTTTTAGGGAACTTTTTCTTATGCCCGTAACTACAACAAGTTAAAGAGCATTTAATTTGTAATATCTTCTCAACTAAATAGTTTAAGCCATAAAAATTAACATTCAACTAATTATCGAAAAAATATTTTAAAAAATCCGCAAAAAATTGAAACCGTTGAAACTGCAAGAACAAGACTACCAGGTATTGTTCTTGTTATTGCATTTACTCATCACTACAATATATATTAACTTATTAAAAATATAAATTAGGAAACTCACTGTACATTGGAAACTTTTCAAGAAGATGGAAAAACTCCAACATATTGTATTTTATTGATTGTATTCAGTAAGTCATTAGGCACACTTTTGGTATATCCTAAATTGGCTAGAGCCGTCAATGTCTACCTAAATAGGGCAAATTTCTACTAGGGAATCTTGCAATATCCAGACACTCAATTCTATGAATTGTATCTTATTTTAATTAGTTACCTTTAGGATCAATAAAACCCTCTGTGACATTCGGTTTGATTTGTATACCCTACACTAACAGTGATAGGGCATATTCACTTTTGTCATACGTTTGTTACACCCATTAGTATGAAGGTACCGATTACACTGTTCGACAAAATTCAAGTTTTGACATGGTGCAGTAAAATTTACAGCTAATATTGGATACATTTCTAGCGCTGATTCCGAAAATGGCATCAGTTTTGTCAAATTTATTGGGTATTTGGGTATTATTTTATTTTTAAAATTCAAATTCAAGAAAAGTATGAGATTGTGTTATCGATGTCCGTCTATCTGTTAAAATCACGATTATTGAAAAACGAAGCTAGCTATTTAAAGGAAATACAAAATTTGGACTGCTTGTAAACCTACACTATTTGGTATTAAAAACAAGTATCATATGTCAACTACACACAAAATTACGATTATTTTTCTATCCGATATCATATATTCAATGATATTCTAATGTAAACGTAATTTTTTGGATATTGCCTTAAGTTTTAGAGTTAGAGGTCTGAGTATGAGTCTTGATTAGAATCTTCAAGTCGATCTGAATTTCATACTAAGATCCCCGATAATTTCATTGTTATATGTTTATAGATATTTAACAAATATATATGGTATCATTATCTTAAATTTCGAAATACATTTCAACTCTTATATTAATAAAGTTAACAATTTATTGAAATTGATTTTTTGTAATCATCTCAATGGGTTTTTAAGTATATTTTATGTAAACACATTCATATATTTTACACATGTTGACGTGACACTATTAAAAAATACCTAACATAACAATTTATGTAAATTGTAAAATGTATTTTTGAAAACAAAGCGCACACACAACAGTATCCCAAGGGCGTGTTTTTTTTAATAATTTAAACGTTTTAGCTAAAAAAAGAGAAGAAAACACAAAATAGTCAAAAAGGCAGCAAAACAGCATAAGTACCGTAGGGTGCTGCACACCAACGAAACATATTCTGCTGTCAAATAACAACAACATGTTGCTCCATTAGAGCAACATAACGCAAGGCAATGCGCACACGTCCAAATTTAACCCATTAACACTTCCTTCTTGTGTTCCCCCCTCATTACAGACAGCAGTTAATTGTCTGATCCGTTGTTGGTTGCATTGTACAATGTACAATGTACAAAAATGTAACTAATTTCACTTGGGCACACAAATGTGAAAGGCGCGACCGATCCAAACAACAAATGAAATGCACCCCATATGTGATCGTGCGCCATAACGAACGTGCAACACACCCGACGACGTCAACGGCGACAACAACGGCAACTGTCAGTCAATTGGCTGCCTTAAATATAACGCATTAACAACGTTTTCGTCAACAACCACAACATCTGTCAGGTTGTACAGAAAAGTAGCAAAAATGTGTAGTAAATACTGGGCGATCGCAGCCATGTCAACCGCATGTAAGCAATAAAATTAGAAGAAGAAAAACCGAAAAGTTTTACAAATTAAAATATGAAAAAAAAAACATTTTCCTTTACATCAAATAATTGCCTTATTTGTTTTTCCTTCTCCTTTTGCTATATCTGTTACTCTTGTTTGTTTTGCGCTACGCGTTGTATCCGTAGGTTTTACAAAGAACCTCCTTGATGGAATCCGAACCCATTGCTCAGATCGAGCTCGTTTTCATTAGTGCTATGATCTGCTGAGACGGAGGTGGTAACGCATGTCATCGTAAACTCGCTTTGCGGCTACACGTCTTCGTCTGCATTTTCCTCCAATCCAGAGGTTGCCATAAATTGTCTGCTAGGTTTTGTCGATCCTTTGGCGCGGCTGCTGCTGTTGCTGCTCGATGCCCAGACTTGTTAGAATAGTCAATAAATTTAGTTGCTTCCTTGGCAGTGCCATTGCAATGAACCGGGCAGATCGAATGCCATGTTTTGCCAGTAGTAGTCATGCTCGTTTAGCGTAGGATGACGGCCTTGTCGGCAGGGTTACCAGATGTATAGCGGAAAGACGAGAACTAATTGATTAATTAATTATACATAAAAGTACGTAAACAGTGGGGCGGAGTAATTTGGAATGTGAAAACAACAAACCGTTTTCAAATTTTCATATTTCATATTCTTTTGTGAGATTTTATATACCATAATATCACAATAGGTATATTTCCAAATTTTTGATATAGATCTTATTAAATATTTTTAAAAAATTTGATAAAACGTCCACCATTATCAAAATCAGCTTTACAAATGTATCGAAGCTATGAACATACTATATTGTGCAAGGTGCAGGAACAATACATAAAAAAGGCTTGTTTTAACGAGATCACAGAAACCCCGCTTCTAGCATGTGTCGATCAAAAGATATTTCAATATGATCTGTCATAGAAAAGCGACTTTTGTACCATTTTTTAAACTTTGGACCACTGTAGCTCTGGAAATAGCCGTCCGGAAAACAAAATAATAATGACTAATGCATATCTCGTTGCCTCTTAATGAAAATACAAGAATTTATTTATTTTTTTGGTCGAGTTAATTTTAATATTTAATATTGATATTTAATATTTTTTTTAGGTTTGTAATCGTCTCTGCTATTAAAGTTGATCATGTATGTATTTATTAAAAATTAATATTTGTTCATCAAAAATCTCGCACTATATCTCGTGTACACCCATAGAATGAATCTGTTGAGACAACCGTTTTGAGCCAACCGATTTACTAAAGAAATTTTCGCCTTCTTTTCAACTTGTATCTAATGTATCTTTTTGTATCAAATTTTTAATAGAGGAGGTAAAAAAAAAGATTGTATTCCCTATATGACTTGTGAATAGGGAATACAATTTGCACCTGTTTTCGTAATCCCGCGATTTCGGGATTAGTTCAAAATACAAGTAATTTTAAAAAATATTTATTTTACTCCATACTTAAACCAGAATTTGACTTTTTTAGTTATTTTTAAAGCATTTAAGATATAATAGCTGGAACGCCACTGGAACGCCAACGGTTCTATTTTGAGAAAACTTGACAGCATTCGATTGAACTGGATAGAACTAGCTTTTGATCTGGATCTAGTTGTTTCTTGGTGTTTTTTTTATAGAAAATAGAGCTTTGGCTCTACACCCAGAAAAAAATTTCCTCAAATCCCATTAAAATTGGTCAATAGGACAATTATTGATTTAATAGTATACAAAAAATAAATCTTCTCATATAAACTCAATGGCAATGTCATGGTATTTTCTAGTATTTAATGGTATTTTCCGATTAAAATAATAATTTATCCTATTGACTATTTTTAATAGTAAAAAACTATTATTTATATAGTATTTTTTTCTGGGTGTAGATCACACGCCATGGGAACACAGTTAATGATTAACAGGAACTTAGTTTAAAGATAATAGATATTGTCTAAACTAACGATAAAAATAACTAAACTTCTGGTAGTTGTCTATATTTTGAAATTAGCTATTTTTACCATTTTTCGTCAAAAAACAAAATAAATTACATATTGTGAGTTTCATACACAAAGTAGTCTTTATCAGATTTATTCTCAAAAAGTTACGAAAAAAACAATTAGTATGCAATAATAGTTAATAATAATATTGTCGCATTATGTTTATAAAAAAAAAAAATAGAACACAAATTAGGTAAAGGGACCGAATATTTAAAAGTACAACCGATAAAAAAGTTTATAATTTCAGTTGTGAGTTTGACTATGTTCAAACCCCCATAAACTATTTATATTACTAGGATATCCTAAATACAAGCAAAATGTTTCAAAAATGGTCTAAAAATGTTCGAATTTATTTCCAAATATGTATGTAAAAACTTATTAGAATTTTAGCATTTCTGTATATATTAAAATTTGTCTACACAGTATAACAATTGGGTTAAAAGTTTTTATTTTTAAAAAAATTATAATAAATCGAATCAAACGTATATTAATGCAATGTCAAAATTTCTCTAAGTAATCAATGAGATTAAAAAATTAGGTACTAGAATTTTTTAATCTCATTGATTTATCTCGTATATAACACTTTGGTTTTAGCATTTCAAAATTGGGATAAATTAAATTCATTGATTTTATACTAAATTTTCTATAATGTTTTGTATTGAGAGCTCTGGAATGAATTTTATATCGTGTCGTTTCCAGTACTATTACAAAATAGTGATTTTTTGCCAATCCCGGTATTAGTACTTTTTAATCCCGAGATTTTCGGGACTAGAAAATGATCGGGAACCCGGGATTGTTTTCCCAACTTGTGAATGTGACCCCAACACCAACAAAAAACGACACGCTGGAACTTACTAAAAAAAAAGCACTTTTTTCTAAAGCACATTCCATCTAAATTTGGATGGACATAGGTGTGATCGGAAATTTATGCCACGAGTTTATTTAAAAATGCAATACCACTTCAGTATTGCTGATCAATCATTTTTATTGAGAAAACCAAATTTCAACATATGGTAGAATCATGTTTTCTGATATATTACACAGTGCAACAAATGTCCAACTTTTTCCTTCATCTTCCGATTTGATACCGATTTTAGAGTAACTTGCTGATCTCGAATCTGAAGTACGTTTTGCTCTATCTGCTCTGGGTTCCTCACAATTTGGGGTCAAATATAAACAATTAGGCTGTTTAAAGACAGTACTTAAAATATTTTCATTTAAAAAGATACAGATTTGGTCTTCTGCAATGATGTTTATCATGAAAAGGCGCATTTGTTTTACTTTGCCACCATCGTCCCAACGCTTTTCTATAACCCCCGTTTTTTTTAATTTTAACCCTACTAATAACGAAATTGCCTCTGATCCACTCATTAAACAGAATAATAAACCAGTTGGGAAGGTTAGATCACATGGGAAATTTAAAGGAGGTGTTATTATGATAGTTAGGATAGTTAGTCGGTCTAAGCCGACAATAAATACCCTACACATATGTGTTGTTACCATTCAAATTGGTATATAGGTCACCAGCGTATACGAATCCTGAAAATAACTACAAACTTTCCATTGCTGATACCATTTGATTCCCATATTTACAAATGGGTAGATGTACCGAATTTCGCATTTTTTTGGGAACCACAACTCGTTTCGCATGAAAACATTATTTTCATGTATTTCAGCATGATGTCAATATATATTTGACCAAAAAAGTTTACCTAAGCACGTATGCAGTAGAATTGATCTGTAGATGTAAATTTTATATGAGGTATTTGAACATAAGTGGTCGGTTCTCAGGTCACAATTGATCGATTGTTCAGACAGCTTAGATATATAAATAATCTAAATCTAAAGTTTCATTGCTCTAGCTCTTCTAATTTTTCCGTAATCGTGATTTCAACAGACAGACAGAAGGACAGACGGACAGACAGATAGACAGACGGACAGACGGACATCGTTAAATCGACTCAAGAGGTCATGCTGATCAAGAATATATATACTTTTCCATACCGGAGATACTTCCTTTTGGGCGTTACAAACGGCGTACCAAACTGAATATACCCTTTCACTCTTAGTGTAGAGTATAATGAAATCCAGAAGAAAAAACAGTGTTGCAATTTAAGAAAATGGATAAATCAAAAGTAACAAATAAAAGTAGTTAATACTATTAAAGATTTAGTTGTATTGAAATTATATTAAATTATTTCCTATTTATATTTTAATTAAAAAATGTGTAAATACAATTAATTAATTAGTAAATACATTCATATTTTTAATTGGAATACGATTTAGTTTGCTATTAATATCAATTGTTATATATACGTACAATATTTCAATATTTCTGTGTGATATTTTATGCTGCACTGTGTTATCGACTGTATCAAACGCGGCTTTCAAGAAATCACTAATTTGAATTTTTTTATGAATTGATAATAGAAGCACAACATTTTTAAAGTTTTAGGCTTAATTGTACAAAAAAATCACAATTTCACAAAATAACTTTTAAGATATCATATTAATTTGATCGGATTAAACAGTATTTGATACATTATGTTTTATTTTATCATTAGAAAATAATTCCTCATCATAATTTATAATATAACAGAATCTATTCCACGGTATATGCGCTGAAAATCCAGAAATTACAATTTTGTACCTATGTGAGGAGCGACTTTTGAGGAATTGTTGGTTTGATTTTTTTATTGTAACGTTTTGTAATAACAAAGAATTTAAGGCATGTCACTTAAATTTGCCCCTAGTATAAAAAATACAGGAGCACTTTAAAATTCAAAATTCGCCTCAAATGTTCAAAAAATCACAATTTCTACAAAATATTTTTTTTGTTATATACTTAATTATATTATATTAAATATATTGAAATATTATGTCATAAAAAAATAATTTCACTTCACTAAATCATCAATAAATATTTTAGAAATAAACAATTCTTTAAAATTTTAAACCAATAATGTGCCCGCAAATTTTTTGTGAAATATTGTCAACCCCAAAAGTTAAAGGTTTTCTGGGTTTGCTCATATGTATGAATTCTATTACCACACTGAAAAAAATATTTACCTAATTGAAGTGAAATGGCTCCATAGAAAATTATTCTTTCATATTAACACAAATTTCTTTTATTTAAAGAAAACAATCGTTGATTTAAAGAAAATGTTCATTTATTAGAAGAAGACTGGGATTGATTAACTGAAATATATTCTCATATTTACTTGAAAAATTGTTTAGCCCTGAAGAATTCACTATTAAATTCAGTTCTTCAGTATTCAGACATGACTTCTCAGTACTACATATCGTCACTGACATGCCAAAGGCGTGAATGTGTTTTTTAAATGTTGGAAAATCAAATTAAAAAGTTTGAAGTGATTTAAAAATTCGTAAAAATTATTTTTTTTTATTTTGGTTTATTCATCATTTAGCATAGCATATATAAAATCATTTGATATGGACTTACTGGACTTTTGTGTGGCTATATCCTGACCAAAACTCAATATTTTTGTTTTTTTTTTGCCATAACTTTTCATGGGTATAAGATCATATGGAGGTGTAAAGGCATTCACTGTTTGGTATCATTAGTAATTTTTTTGCATTTACATTTTTCTTTCAAATATATGATGCCAATCGATAGGTGCTTTAAAAACAAACAATTTATCCATTTACACCACTATTTTATTTTGTACCCGTAACAAGTTATGTCAAAAAAACGAAAATATTCGCCCTTTAGGCATTTTTCAATTTTTGAATTCGCTCTTTTGGTTTTGTCTTTTGTGTCTAAAAATGTCCAATAAAACCACACACGATGTTGGCAGTATACTTGAGAAAAAACTTCATTCTAAAATGTAAAAAACGCAAATGTCCAAAATTGCTTGGAAATCCCGTGAATACCATCAGTGAAATTCGCTCAAAAATCACACAAAAACTTTTTGAAATTTAAAGATAGTATATAAGGTCAAATTAAAAAACTGAGATTTTTGCTAAGCGAATATTTCTAAAGAAAGAATTCAAGAGTATTTCAGACATGTAATCAGACATGTGTGGCGTCGATAGTTCGATTGTTTAGTGTGTAGCAATACGAACAAAAAGTCGCTGGTGCATAGTACTACGAGTCGAGAAGTCCCGGGTTCAACCCCTGCGACTGTGAACATCTTTTCATAGAAAATATTTTTCTATACGACGCTACCTCTTGGCAATCAATGGCAAGCCTATGAGAGTAAAACAGGCCTAAAATGAGGTTTATGGATACGTTTACAAGTTATCGACCAAATAATAACGCTTTACAAAGCTTTCAATAGGTGATCTCACTATTCGATCATATATTCCCGATATTATCGAGAGTTGTAGCTACTAAATGGTAGTTAAATATTCATCATTTTAAAATTGGCTGACTCTTTTTGAAACCTTTTTCCAATTACATTTGAAGACATGTGATGATTTTACATGACACAAAATTAGTCTTGTCTGTTGGGCAAACTATTTTCGCATTTTATTGTGTAGTGAAGTTGTGATAAACGCAAAAGTTGTGATAGTCACAACTGTGCTTCAACTGTCCAAAGAATTTAACTGCGCGACAATCGAATTTTGAAAAATATAATATCGAACTTTCATTCGCAACTCAGTTTGGATTTTCCGCTATAGTATTGATTGATGCTGCTCGCGTACGTACTTAAAATTGGCATTTTATGATCTTGCGTTCCTGATCCCCTACGCTCAATAATTCAATAAGCATGTGTGCGTAAAACCCTGCCTATGGCAGCGGATTAAAACACCCGACCATTCCGTTAAAGTAAGTGCCTGCTATGTGGGAGTTTGTGTCTAATGCAATTTGTTGCCATCGATGCTAATGGTGCGGCGGACCGAGAGCCGCACGTGCGCCGAAATGTAGATTTTTCCAAAATATACTCGAAGCAAACTTAGCTAGTACGATACTTAATGTGTAAATCAGCGATTGGCTTCATTCATCCATTAACGAGGAATTTCCCTAAGACGCGATCAATTGCAAAATGTGCCGGACTGCGAAAGGGAAGAGAAGAACGCGACAAGTACCTGCTCTATGTGCGCGAACGAAGGATTTATAAATTTCAGCCAAGGAAGCATAAATATTTGGTACTGGCGTCAAGACACAATTTGTAGTATGTACTTTGCATATAGCAAAGAGATACGAGATGAAAAGGCACAGCCGCAGAAAGCAATAAAACAGAACAAAACATCGGTACTTGAGGTTTTATTATTTCGCATACAAATAAATTTGACGATGGAAGAATAGCGTCTGCGCCGGTGCCATTGCCGTTGCCGTTGTCGGAGCCACGAACAACAGCATAAACCTCCAGTCGTACCGGGCTTACAATTTTAATCTGAAGAGGCATTAGTGAGGAAACTCAAGTAGCTATTGTTGGCGGGGTTTTGTGCTCGTGCAAGATCAAGTAGGCCAGTTGCAGTGCCAGAAGAGCCTAAGCCAAAAGGTTCTAAATTAGAGCAGAAAGAAGCCTACAAAAACATAGTGGGCGCAAATTACAATTACCGATCGTGTAATTTTTCAGACGAATTGTGTGAACAAAAGCCAACAATTAGATGATAATGGAAATCACCCATTTTTCCAAAACTAATAATTCGCTCAAGCCTCACTAAGCACTCGAGCACCCACTTGAAACACACACAACGGATACAAAAATTTCAAAGGATGTGTTTAGTTTGTGCATACAATATACACAAATATAATAAGAAGGCTCTATGCAAATATCCTTTTTGTGGCCAGATAGTGCCAAACAATGCAATTGAAGGAAGGAGAAACAATTGAAACGAGAGCAAACTTTTATTGTGCACATGGACTATGCGATGGTTGGAAGACTATCGGATGGTACTTAAGCTGCCTCTAACTTCCTACTTGTTCTATTCGCTATTGTTCCAGTATGCATTCTTTTAAGTAGAATGGTTGCAATTATATAGCATTTTGCATATATGGGATTTGGCGTTAAGATAATTTCTCAAGAGGTCTCATATGTGGTTCACATGGTAGTTTTTTTTTTGGCAGGTTCATATTTGCAGTTCGGTAGGCAGTTCTGTAGGTGGTACCTGTTATCAAGTAATTTGCTAAACATTTTATTAGCAAAAACAATATAATTATGTGTGGGTCTGTAATACATATATGGTTTGACACAGTTGGATATGTACAGATTGGACTAATGCCAAAATAAGAAAAAATATATCTCAAGAATAAATTTTTGAGCAGACAAATACGGAGTTAGTATCAAAAAACTACGTATACCCGTACCCAAAATATGCTGGCACTCTGGCTTCCAATTCCACAACATTTGATCTAAAATTTAAATAAATGTCCACACATCATGTTTAATGTCGATTTTAATACTTTATTCTAATCATACATAAACGAAAAATTATGATCTTGGTTTTCGAGATATAAGAAATAATTGCGAATATTGAGCTAAACATTTTCCATTGTTTGGGATTTATCTCTCGGAATACAGCATTTATTTGGAAATTATATCAGTTTTAAAACTAATTTAACAAATTAATTCGTGACGGGTTTAATATTTTAGAAGAACAGGACAGCTGATAAATAAGTTAAAAATGCCATTGTTTTTAAAATGTCAAAATCCTGAAGAATATAAAACTTATATTTCTGCAGTAGAAAATATTTGATTAATAAAAATTAAAAATAATTGTTTTGTTTTTTTTTATTATTCTTTTAAATAGAATCTATAGAAAAGTTTTTATAAATTATATTAAATCAAAAAAAAAGCGTCGGTTCTTGATAAAAAAAAACTTTACTTAAGACAACACATGTGATTCTTTCGTAATCAAAATAAATGTTGTTTTCTTTTCAAACACTCTACATTTTCAAATTTAACTAAAAATTGCGTCGTAGAGAAAAACGGATTCGAGATCAGCGACCCCATTCATCACATGCCAACACAGAAAATATCATCAATTTGATGAATTTATTCATAAATATTATCAATTTTTTCACCAACTACCATACTCATCATATTGTAACCACCGTCCATTAAATGACATATTGATGAATACATTCTTTCGTACTATCGAACATCATTGTAAAGAACGAAATATTCAATGCAATGAATTTGAATCGTCATATTGATGAATTTGTTCATAATATTTATGAATATAATATTTTTTACGAATTTTAAAAAAAAAAAATTTTTTTTTTAGAAAATAATTCAAAAAAAAAGTTTTTGTAAAAATTTTATTTGAAAAATTTTATAAAAAAAAATATTTTCGAGAAAAAAATCGTATTCAAATTGAACGGAATTATTATATATGATGTACATTTTTTTCTGTGAAAAGGGTGAACGTGCATTTTTAAATACATTGAGAAAAGAAATTATAATGTTTGAATTGCTTTAAAAATGAGTTAAATAATTTCCCAAAAAAATATTCTTCCAAATATAAAAAAATGTATTCTAAAGTAATGATGCCAATCGATAGGTGCTTTAAAAACAAACAATTAATGCCTCTACAATCTTGTACCAATAAGAAATTATTGCTTGCATATAGCAAAATTCGAAAAATTTTAAGTCTTGTCATACCAAAAGGGCGAATCTTTTCGTTTTTTTGCCACAACTTTTTATTGGTAAAAGATAAAATAGTGATGTAAAGGCATGAATTGTTTGTTTTAATGCGCCTATTGATTGTCATCATTATTTTTAAATAATGATGCCAAATGATAGATGATTTAAAAACAAACAATTAATGCCTTCAAACCACAATTTTATCTTATACCAATAAAAAGATATGACAAGATTTTCAATTTTTTAAATTCGGCCTTTTGGTTTTGACTTTTTTGGCTGAAAATATCAAACAAAACCATACACGATTTTGGCACAGTATACTTAAAGAAAAACTACATTCAAAAATATAAAAAAACGCTAATTTCAAAAATAACACAATCGTCCCTTTGCCATGATAGTGACGATATTATCCCAAGTAACAATTCCTTAATACCGAATGAGGTTTCAAACAGGGTGATTCCCTTGACAGAAAGAGCCTTTACATTTTTTTCTTAATTCAGAATGAATATCAATTTTTCTTACATAAGTGACTAAATTCGTTTCGTTTAAAGTTTAAACGAATATAGCTTCCAAAATTGGCAAAAAAATACAAGACTCCTTCGGCAAGAACCAGAACAGAGCAGAACTGACACTATAGTCTTTGCTCATCACTACAAAGAATAGTCCTAACGCAGCCAGTTCCAAAATTAAAGATCAGCGGCTAAATAATATAAATGGTATAAAAATGCGACGGTATCTGTCGGCCAACGCATACAGCATACAGACTGAGGCTAATATTAAATAAATGGTGTAGTAACTGCAATGAACCAGAATAGGAAGATACACTTGAACAGCTTCAACGTCTCTGTCTGGCACAGGCCAAAAGCATACTCAATATTCTGGGACAGCCTTCTTTAACTCCATTCAAGAGGTGTCAAAGAAGGATCTGCGAAATATACTGCGAAAAAAAGACTGTAATATTCGAAACGGACAAGATCGGTCTTCAATAATCTTTTTATGAAAAGGAAAGCTTGTGGTTTAGCTATGGACCTAGTTGGTCTATGCGAGGCCGCCACTGTAACCTATCAGAGTTGCAATTTGTGAGAGTTAGTTGATCTAGGTAATTGTTTTATTTTTAAAATCTCTCAGAATTATGCAAAGCTTCATTAGAACTATTTTCAGGAAAAATTTAGTTCAACAGACCCAAATTCTAAAGAGTAAGAGGTTAGACTTAATATTAAGGAGATTTACTAAACTAAAATAAAATTAACCAAAGTTCTGGCCATAATTTATTTAATATCTAATTCAGAAAACTGGAACTGCGACCATACGGGAAAAATCGAGAAACTAAACGGAAAACATCACCGTGCATTTAAATCTACTCGAATAGAAAAAAGCTTATCCGACACTGAACCAGGCTTTTTTTGTGCGATGTCTGTGGATCCCACAAAATAAAATCCGTTTTCATAACTACTACTTTGAATCAGTGGTAGTCGCTGTAAAAGAGTGGGCAAAATTCATAAAAAAACAGATATTGCTAAAATATGTAAATTCTAATTTTATTTCAAAAACATGTTCACGGATAAATTAAAAAACTCCTTAATTCCTTTTTCGTGGCTTCTTCTTATGGGTTCTTGAAAAGAACTTTGCCAAAGCTAAATTTCAATACCATTAAAATAATTTAAGCTCATTGATTCATCAGAAAGTGGAGGGATCCTCATGAGGAGGGAGGAATCCTCATTGAGAAGAGTCGAATCTTATAACTGTTCCCGCACATAGCAATATACAAAGGAACGAAAAGGACGCTAGCTATCGCGACAGGGTTCCGCACGAAACTTTGATGAAGTATATTCTTCAATAAACATTCCATTAGGAGTCCTAAGAAGACACATAGACCTCACAACGAAACAAATATACCCGAATTGGTCATCCAGAAACAACTGAGTCTTCTCACGCGTCTCTGGCCACATACCAATGAGAAACGTATACAAATCGGGAAGACAATGGACCACAAGACCCCCTTGAGTATTGCTGATATAATCTACATTTTTATACAGCTTTAGTAACCCAGTCAAATGTCACATATAGAGTGGACCCTATATATGACCTACGTGAACTAAGCAGTTCTGTGAACTTCAGAAACTTTTTATTATTTTTAATTAAATGTTTACTTTGGACATAATGATTATCTTTCGATTCACAATACGTAGGGAATTTCCTCAAAAAACATTTTCACATATAGAATATTATAGTTTTTAAATGATTTGCTACCTACTTGGGTGGGATTACTTTACCCAAGACCATAAATAGTAAAATACTAAATGTTTAAAGCGCAACCCAACATATTTTTAATAGCTCAGGGTTTTTAATATTAATTAGTCTGAAAGTTTACAGCTTTCTCGCCTATTAATGTCAATGTTTTCTGTGCCATAAAAATAAAACAATACAAAAACTAGGCGTCAACTATTGCCAACATTTATTCCAATAATTCATTTTTTTATGACCGTAACCCTCTGAAGCAACCGTACGACTTGAACAATGTTTTTTTTATACTACTAAAAGATCATCAATAAAATGAAAATACTTACTTACTTACTTACTTACTTACTTACTAAACAACCAACCAACGAACCAGACCAAATCGTATAGTAAGTCCTTAAACTCCGACTTGACTCAGCATTAAAGATAAACATATTCATGTGTCAAGATCAAAGACAAACATATCGCCAACGAAGCTCTGATGAAGCCGCAGTAGAAGTCGAGCTTCCCGAATGATGCCCCAAAATGCTCCGTAGGCTGCCGATAAAATTGTCGCCAGCCAAAGATCGCGGCCACCTTTGATCGAAGCCGCCAATGCATTAATTTCCAATGAAATTAAAAGCCAAAAAATTTGTTATCTCAGCATGTAGATCGCAGCGCCACACACACTCACAACATGTATAGTAGGTTTCAACCGATTTCCAAATGAGAATTCAATAAATTTTAGCGCAAAACGACCTGTTGTCCCACAATATCGGCAGCATAGAGCCACAGGAGGAGAGACGGTGAAGATCGGCGACATGCATATTCCGTACCTTGTTAATATTGTATGTGGGGCCCCATAAACACTTTGCACAGCGCCAGCAGGTTAGGTTAATGATGTGAACCCGTGGGATGCGCCGATAACTGATCTTGTCTGCAACTTTGGCCAATATGGACAATTGTATTTTCACGCGATTGAATGCCACCTAGTTTGCTGCCAACCGTCGCAGCCAACTGAAACCTGACAGGTCTCCGACATGGCTAAATTGTGTGGGGACACTTTTCGTAAAACAAGTGCCGATCGTACAGAGCAAAAAATACACGATCACGGCAGATCGCTTTGTAGTTCAGAATACGTTGTCATTTTGCTCATGTTTACAATTTGATTTGGAACATGTTTTTCCAGCTATCAACGCAGATAAGCATGGCGTTACTTTGACAATTTTCCGGGCCGTTTTTCTAACCAAACAGTAGGCCATAAAACGCCGATTAACAAATGTTCTTTGTACGTGATCTTCGTTGGTCTCCTACTGTCAACATGCTGCACAAGAACGTTCTCACTCTCTCGCTGTCTCTCGATGTCGGTGTTCGATCGGTCGGTCTTTCGTTCTCCCTTAACTGGTCTTCTTCGCATGGAGCGAAAACATTGCACTCAGTGCTCAATCTCACCGTTTGACATGGCGCCATCGTTTAAGATGCGGTCCTCTCTGATGTCCTGATAAGAGATCATTGTTGCTGGCAGCATGTTTTTCCTTTTTCTGGTGCGCTTTGTGGCTGCCTCTCGTTCATTACTCCTGGTTTCAGAGTTGAACCTGACTTGAAGCAAGCCGCTCGTCTATAAGCCAGACCTTTGCGATCAATAAAATGCATAGTTGTTACTTTGATTTATGTGTTCTCGTATTGTCGTATTTTCTCTTTTAATACAACTATCTATTTCTCACATTCCTGGCTCAAATACCACTTTGTGTGTATAACTAAATATAAAACAGTACGATTAAAAAATACATAGATATAAATGTATTACCTTAAATGAAAAATCCCTAACGTTTCCTGTCTATATTCAATGCCTTAAAATGCGTAGTTTAACTTCACATAATAAATTTCATCAGTAGTATTGCTAAAAAACTATTTTTTAAATAGATCATCCCATTATTTTGATGAATGTTCAATCCAGGGACCGTAAAGAACCGAAATCGGTACCGGAATCGTTTCGATTTATGGAACCGGAACCGTTATTAAAAGAAGAACTAAAGCCGAGCCCTCTCACCATTTTGAGCTGTGCGTGTTATATTTGTACTCAAATTGGGGGACCTTTTATTGCCGAATCCGAACGGTGGGTGAGAGCTTTTCATAGGCAATGTTTTACTCTCGTAGGTTTGCCATTTACTGCCGAAAATGCCGAAAATGTTTCTATGAAAAGATGTTGTTAGCCCCAGTTCAGGCTTGAACCGGGGACCTTTCGGCTCGCAGTCCAACGCACTAACCACTGAGCTACCGCGGCTAAAAAATACCTTTGCAATTAAATAATACGACGAAATATATCTCACTATTTAAAAAATACCATTAAAATACCTCAGTTAAAATAACGAAAAATCCCACAGAATATAAAAATTATAAAAATGGACTAATTAAAGGTGTGTGCAAGTTTGTATATGTAAATTTATAGACAAAACTACACAGAACCAAAAAGTGACTTAAATTCAACGAACTTGTAATTTTTTTTTAAGATATACTAAATTCCACAGCACTCAGACAGACTATATCCATTGTACTGTGAAATCTATTCCCTCCGATTTTGTGGTTAACATCACCAAGAGCGCCCATGCCAAAGCCGGGATTCAAACCCGAGACTTTCAAAATGCAAGTCCAGGGCGCTGCCTCTGGAGTACTGAGACAAACAATTTGATCAAATGTCAACCGATGATGGCCAATATTACGAATTGTGCTAATCAATCGAGATGTACTAACACATTGAAAGATTATGTGTACGTCAATATTACGAATGAGTTTAATCAATTGATGTAAAACGTACGTAGTATTGACAACTTATTTAATTAACTTTAATTAATAAAATTTAAATAAATAGTAATGTATAGCAAAATTAATTAATGAAATCAATTTGACTACGATTTTGGGAGAAAGGATTGAACCTGTTATTTCATTATAATGCTCATCAAAATATCGTATTGAAGCAGTCGGTTTTAATATGATTTTCTGATAAAATTTGCGCATTCTATATTAATATTAAGATTTATGGAAAACAAATAGATTCTGTGACATGTTCGCGGCACGGCATCTTATTTGTTTTCTGGCATTACACAATTCCGGTATAAGTTAGTGAATATTCTGTGTATACGTGAGACCTTGAGATAGAAGATCTAGATACGTAATAAACTGTACATTAACACATGTATGATTGTACGTTATATTGATTAACTTGTTCGTCAATATTACGAAAACAGACGAAAACGTCTTTTTTCAATATGACGAACGATACTTTTTTCTGTGTAGATAGTTGGGTTTTCATTCGATTACTATTTGATAACCAGACTTCTATAAAATAGGTAATCAATAGATAATCATATATACCATTTCTAGTTCTACACACTCGCATATAATTTTTTATTATATAAATTAAATATTTTATAAATTACTTAAATTACATCAATTAAAATTTTGAATTCGATGTCATAATACATTTGTTTCCAAATGAATTTAAAATGTTCAAATCTAGGTAAAGTGATTGAATTCTTTTGGAAAATAAATTTTTATAAATACTAAGACATCGAATTTCAATGCTGTCATAACTCAAAAAAACGATTTTACGTAAAACGTATATAAAGTTCTGAATTGACTCCTACCTTCTATATGAAATATATGGGACATACACTCAAAATAAAGCATGCAAAAAATGACGAAAAAAATAGTGAAAATGATCCACGAAAAATTTGTACAAAGTACGAATGAACTTACGTAAAGTTACGAAATATATTTATGTTTAAATTCGTATATTTTACGAAAATAATTTGTAAAAATAATCAACGAATTAATTCGTACATTTGACGATTAATGACTAATGAATACACATACTCTGTCTCTCTCTCTCTCTCTCTCTTATATTCTCACATATATTTGTCCTCTTGTAATAAATGGAAATGTTTCGACATCCTGATGGTCGATTTCAACTTTGGTACACATACAAAATAGTCAAATTTGTATTTAATAATAATTATTAATAATTTCACACACATTTATTACACACGCGATTGATTTACGAATTAAATTCAATACATTTACACAAATGCCGATGCTGAAAAGTAAATTTGATCTGTTCTGTCTTGTTTTCTGTTGTCTTCTTTGTTTTTATACCCTACACTAAAAGTGAAAGGGTATATTCAGTTTGGTACGCCGTTTGTAACACCCAGAAGGAAGCATCTCCGGTATGGAAAAGTATATATATTCTTGATCAGCATGACCTCCTGAGTCGATTTAGCGATGTCCGTCTGTCCGTCTGTCCGTCTGTCTGTCCGTCTGTCCGTCTGTCTGTCTGTCTGTCTGTCTGTCCGTCTGTCTGTTGAAATCCCTAAGACTTTTAAAATTGAAGAGCTAGATAAATGAAACTTATAACTTAGATTACTAATATAACTACGCTGTATGTGCGAAAAAATTGGCGAGATCGGTCCATTGTGACCTATGATCCGACCACTTATGTTCAAATACCTCATATAAAATCTACATATAAAGATCAATTTTTATGTATACGTGCTTAGGTAAACTTTTTTGGTCAAATATATATTGACATCATGCTCAAATACATGATAATAATGTTTTCCGGCGAAAAGACTTGTGGTTCACAAAAAAAAAAATCGAAATTCGGTACACCTACCCATTTGTAAATATGGGTATCAAATGAATGGAAATTCTTCAGCGATTAAATGTTTGTAGTTATTTTCAGGATTCGTATACCCTGGTGACCTTTATATCACTTTGAATGGTAACCACACATATGTGTAGGGTATTTATAGTCGGCTTAGACCGACTATAATTTTGATAATCCTAACTATCATAATTACACCTACTTTAAAATTTCCCATGTGATCTAACCTTCCCAACTGGTTTTATATGTTTTCTGCTTCTTTTAATTTTTAACTCCTTTACGATTTTATACATTACGACACATTCGTATATTTTACAATTTGATATTCGTAAAGCAAGCGAATATCAAATTGTAAAATATACGAATGTATCGTAAAATATAAAATCGAACAGAAGTTAAAAATTACGAATGCTGAGTTGTATTTACAATAAATCGTATGATTTACGAAATTTATTTTTACGGCAAAGTATTTAGTTAATTGTCGCATTGATTATTTTGAGTGTATAAAATGAGATAACGGCATATTCTCTACTCAAGCGGTGAGTTTTTCAAAGACTACAACCGATAATCTGATTATTGGAAACGTTTTTAAAATTTCAAAATTTGGTTGTCGCAACAAATTATTTTATTTGATAAAAGTTTAAATTGAGGTTATTTGGAATTAATTTAAAATTAAATCCAAAAATATATTTTTCTCTCCGTTTAAGTATTTGGTTTTATCATCCCTGATGAAAACTAATTTGTATTACACTGGTATGCGTCCGAGTAATATTCACATGTTAAACTTTGACGCTAGCAAAATATTCTTCAAATTTTAAGATAAGAGATTAGAAATGAATGTGCGCCAGACTTGCAATGTTCTGGTCTAAAACTAACTACGTATTTAAATTAGTTAATGAAAATATTCTGTTGCCATGGATGACGTAGTAAAAGGTAACATACGGTCTCTTCGTTCCAACTAATAATAATAAGATTTATTAGATGTAATGCTTGTTATATAGACTTGCGAATTAACAGCTACCTTATCAGCATTCTTTACACCCACATGGTGTGAAATCAGAGATACGTCGAAGCAAAATAAAAAAAAAAATACTTGCAAATTATTTTTCTTTAACACTTTATTCATCATTTATTTATTTGGTCATATTTAAATAGTATAGATAATGTATCGTAATTAATGACGAAAAGTAATTTCTATATAGTATTGTACAGATTAATCATAAGGTAAATTATCACAATTATTATCAAATGTCCCGCATTTAACCGATAGCATATAGATATATACAATCTGAGTATAGGACACTATACTGAGACGACATTTCTGTTACCCAAAATGGCGGATATGCTGAAGCTGTTGCGTTTTACCGGCACTACCACCACTGGTGTATCTGGATCGGAAATCGGTGCGACATCGGCAACTTTTTGCTCGTCCGTTGCAGTGGACTCAACATCGACAAAAGTATCGACGCACTCATAGTCGACGGACGAGGCCGGGCTGCTGCTTGGATACTCGGCATATTCCACATCAGGGCGCTCCAACAGGAATTGCTGCTGCTGCTGTTGCAGTGATTGTGCAACAAAGTTGCCCGGATAAATGGGCTGTGGACGCGCGAAATAAGTGTAGGCGAGATCGGCAAATGTCGGACGCAGCGCCGGATTTGTCTCGATCGGTTGCATGTACAAATGCGCAGGCGGCTGTTGCGGATCGTACAGCATTTTGGGTGAACCGTTCTCATAGGGACGCATCGGCGTCGTAGTCGTCGTGTTACCCTCGTCAAAGGATGACAACGAACAGACAGAGCCATTGGAGCGCATGCGTTTAATTTGTGGTGAATCGTAGCTGCTGATGCTGGTGCGATCATCATCGGATAGAGTCTGCAATGTGGAGTCGTTTTGTTGGTGGCTCTGGCGCTGATCTTGTGCGTCGTCCAGGGTAGGTGAGGTGGACATTTTGCGTTTGCAACGAGACTGGCCGCTCTCGCGAAAGCCCTTTGCAAACGGATTGTTGTCGATCTTCAACTTGGTAATGCGATCATTCTGAAAAGATGAGAGGAAAAAAGAGATTTATTAGAGAGTTAAAATTGGGAGGTTTTAAAGAAGGATCGTTCAAAATTTTAATCGGAAGATTATTACATGAGGTGATGAGGCTTATTAGATGATTCGAAATTGTTGAAATAATTTTTAGGACAGTTTTCGCAATAACCAGTGATGTATACCAATTCTATATAGTTTATTGGTAACTATCAGATAAAGTGGCAGTTAGTGCTTAAACGGAAGCCTTTAAAATACAATTTTTCAGATAAAAAGTACTAACCTGATATGCAGTAACAGCGACAAATTCGGTCTCGGGAAATACAAAGGCCTGTTGTGGAGCCCATGGTATCTGTGTGAGATCGGAGGTGCGAATAACATGCAGACGTGGCTGGTACTTGTGCATGCTAGCCAAAACAATCTGTAATGAAGGAAGGAAGTTTCTATTTAGTATAATTCAAAACATATTTCGATGCTTTCAAAAATTATAATATATAATTATTTATAATTTATAATTAACTATTTTAAAATATATATTTTTCAATGCATTCTTTGAATTCTTTTACTTACTTGGCCACTGTTGTCGAGCGTATTGTTGGTAAGCTTCACCTTGTTAAAAAGTATCGCCTGTGTCTGCCAATGAGCACCGGTGGCCGGACTGTCCGGATGCAAAAACATGCGCTGTGGGCTCTGTGGCTCTGCGCCGCCCGCGGGCACCCACTGTGAGCCGGAGAACTTATAGCGACAATCACCGATCGGCACCATTTCCAGCAGCACACAATAGTTGGACTCGTCCTCGAGGCCGGAAAGTGAAACGCGCATGGATGGAAACATGCGTCTGCAAAGAACCGAACAAATAAAGACATATTAAAGTAAATGTTTGTCTGTGGATCGTATGTAGAACAAAAATAAAAATAAACGAACAAAAAAGACGCAAGCACAAACAAAAACTTCAAGTGGAAACAAATATTGTACCGGGGACGGGATTGCGAGTTCTTCTATATAAATCAAAAAAACAAACAAGGGGCCTGAATAGTTGGAGGGCGTAACAAATATTTAATTGTGTGTTTTCAAAGGCTCTTCTGTGTAATTATCAAATCAAATACGTTGAGAGAACAGAACAGAACAGGGCAATGCAAACAAAAATCGTTGTGCGTCTGTTGAATGTGTTTGCCCGGTTCGTAATATTCACGTTGAGGGCATTTGTGGAGTTTTGTTTTCAACGTCCTCGGTTTTTTTTTACTTTTTGGCTAACAGCAGGTGGCGTTTGGGATTGGCGCCAGGCATGCGAAGAACGATCGCGAAAGGAAACGGTGCTTGATTAATTAAGTGATCGTGCAGGAAAATTTTAAAAGTATTTTAAATAAATTTGAATTTTTTAGTATATCGATTATCTAGTAGAAATTATTCTAGCTCAATGATCCGGACATTATAATGTCTACCCTAATAGGCTAAATTTCTACTACAGCTGTTAGTACCGTCGGTATGACTATCACTCTTGTAATTCTTGGAATTTTTTGTTCGTTTTTAAGAAAAACCAAAAAGTTATTTGTACTTTGTAGCATTTATATAACTTGTAATATTTAAGATGTCTGGCTTAAGCTTTATCTTTGTTTGCTGTGCCGGTGATAAGCACCATCGTTACAGCAGTGAGTCATAAAGCAACACCTTATCTAGTCTAATTTTTATTTCCTAGACACGTACCTTCCAGTTTTGGTGATAATCATCTCAGTGCCGATCTGATGAAACTTTTTCCACAAATCGTTGTTTTCCAATTTGGCATCGACATCGGGTAATGTGGGACGTGGCGGCATAACGACATGATGTGGCATCATTGACATCGGCAGCATTGGATGAAAAGGATCTGCAATTAAAATTATTATTTTAATAAAATATTTCAATTTTTTCAACTATTTTTTATAATTTGCGTCGGCAAGTTGTTTTTTTCTCACCTGGTATACGCTGCATTATTTGTTGACGATATATTTCCTGAGCAATATGTTGCTGCATTCTTAAATCCACTAATTCACTCATAGTAATCATTTTGTATTGAGTATATTTATTTTATTTTGTTGAAAATATTAAATTGTTTTAAGCTTTGTGCTTTGAATAAATTATTCGTGTGTCGTAATTGTTACTTTTTTAATAAATATGTTTTTTTATTAAACGAATTCTTTCAAATTTGAATTCTCCCGTTAACGTCTTTGTTCCACAAGACTCGTTCACTGACTGATTTTGTCTCCGATCTTGCTGCGCTTACTTGGCTCTGTTGTGAATCCGGTTTGTCTCCCAAAATACTTACTGGAGATCTACTCTTCTTCCACTACCTGCACAGTCGTCGGCCTCTTGCATTGTACTATATTCGGTTTCTCAGCAGTATCTCTCACACACGTGATTGGTTTAGTACAAGTAATAATGCCGTACTGCTCTAGCAGCTCTTAACATGTTCGGTTTTGCCTTTTTCTGTTTTGTTTTCTTATCTCCATGGCAGTGTATTATCTCCATTTTGCTTTGAAAGCATGGTGTTGATCTTGGCACTTGTAGGTTTTAAGTATTTTCAATGGATTTGGCTCCTCCCAGACCAGATGTAAAATATTAATTAACTTGAAGTTACGTGTACGTCAAACGTACGCAATTTTTATGTAATAATAGTATTTCAATCATACCTATTTTTTTAAAAATACGCATTTTAATAAAATTGTATACTTACATTTATTTATTTTATATAGTCACATTATCCAGTATTACTCTAAAGATCATGCTGTGATTCCTTCAAACACGGACGCTTTTAAAAAACGTGATTGCAGCAATTAAGCAATGATTTCGACAACAGACTAACTTACGTAGAAAACATGATTAAAATAATATTATTTGTAATTTTGTTTTAGAAATCAAAAATTAATTAAAAGCCGATATGTTTCTCGAACAAATATTTTTTTGAAAATCAAGAATGCAGTATTTTTAAAATTGATATGTAGTTCAAAAATCTGTGGAACATATTCAGTCAAAAAAGGAGACCTAGTTCCAGCACAAGTTCAAATAAACAAATAAATTTACTAGTTCTATAACTGGTCCAGAATTTGATTAGAGTACCTAATGCAGTCGGGAGACAATTGACAATGATGTCATAGTAATCCGTTCCCCGCATGGAAAACAATATGGCCGATTTTTAAGAAGTATTTCGAACATGTCTTCAGAACTTGTTGCATTTTCTACACCCAGAGAACTAATCAGTTAGTTCAACAGCTCTATTTTTTTCAACCGATTAATTTAGTTCTGTCGACGACTAATTCAGTTGCTACAACACCGCATATCAGTTCATACAATTGACACAACCAAATAATTGGGATTGGCAACTATTTTTTGAACCAACTAAATGCACTACTTAACAAAATGAGAAAAATGTTTGTGATACGAATGCGAATACATCATTTTTATGTAATTCACGGTTGCTGATTTTGACTGTGTACTCAGTATTTTAAGAAAATTGCTATGCTTAAGAAAATTGCTATCGAAATTTAAAGCCCTTTAAAACCACTTTTTAGAATTTAAAAAATGCAGTCCCTTACAAAACTAGTTGCCCCAAAAACCGTAAACGCAAATTTTTCTTTGAATTGTCAAGACAAATCACAATATATTAACAACTACAATTAGATAGGTTTTTAAGATATTTGAATCTAATCTCGAAAAATATTATTTTTTTAGACTATTTTTGGATGATTTTTTATCATTTTGGATTTAATGATATATAAGAAATTGATTTATGGCTTTGCAGATCATAGTTCAAACTAACTATGAAAATTACTAACTTTTCTTTAATGGTTCTCATTTTCAAAAACTGTAAAAATTTAAAATTGAAAAAAAGTAAGTATAAGCATACTTTGAATATTAAGTAATCATATTTTCAGATTACAGTCATTACTATTTTTTTTTATTAAAGATTGATTATATAAAAGAGTACCAATATTATGTTCACAGGGTATATTTTTAAAAGTGAATCAATTAGAAAAAGTAAGTAATTTTAATAGTTAGTTTGGACTATGCTCTAGATAACCATATACCATTTTTTTGTTTATCATTAAATCCTAAACGATAAAAAAATTATCTAAAAAAAATTAAAACTTTCCGAATTTAGGTCCAATTATCTTAAAAGCGTATTGGAATATTAATATTCATCAGTATACTAAAATTAGTCTACACAATTAAAAGAAAAATTACATTTAAACTATTTTTCCACAGAACTAAAATACTTAAAAATACTAAAAAATAAACTGAGCACCAAATTCAAACTCAGCACCAGTGAATTATATAGAATAAATTTTTGGGATGTGTTGTTATCAAGTGATTTAACGAAATTTTTATAGGTACTCATTATACTTACGGTGATCATTATAGTTCAAAATCAAAAAGAAGGACATGTATAAAAATAATATATGGGCCTTATATTTTATTAAGAACAACACAAAAACATATTAAAAAATCGAAAGCCAAGTCTTTCTTCATAAATGGATTGAGGAAGCTATACAAAAAATCTTCGGTATTCACAAAAAAACAAAACAAAAATCTAAAAAGAAAACAAGCGGGAGTTCACCGAGACCTACTTTAACTCAAAAGTTGTCGCAAGACCTACACCCAGAAAAAAATTCCCTCAAATCCCATTAAAATTGGTCAATAGGACAATTATTGATTTAATAGTATACAAAAAATAAATTTTCTCATATAAACTCAATGGCAATGTCATGGTATTTTCTAGTATTTAATGGTATTTTCCGATTAAAATAGTAATTTATCCTATTGACTATTTTTAATAGTAAAAAACTATTAATTATGTAGTATTTTTTTCTGGGTGTACAATTTATCGACCCCCTGCGAAGCGGTCGTAACCTCTACCAGCCCATAATTGTACTCAGTCTATACATATACCGGTAGATTTTTATGGGGTCATGGTAGTACCGAAAGACTTATATGACTCTATTCGCCCCATCGTGGAGAGGACGTTGCATGACACTTTTTAATTTTCTTACAAAGACTTTTTTTGTAAAACATAATTTTCTAAAAAGATTTTTTTTCATTTTTTACTAGCGTATTGAGCTTTCTTTTCTTACTAAAGTTGTCAATTTCATTTTTGGTTTAATTCACCTATTATTTGTTAGTTTTATGTTTAATTACGGATTTTAAGCAAGCATTAAAATCCTAACGTATAAAGGTTTCGATTTCGGTTTCGATTTCTTCCTCGTTTCGGTTACGGTTCGGCTTAAATTTTTATAATTAAACGGTTTCGGTATACCGGTTCCAAGTTACGGTTTCGGTGTTGATATAAATTTTTGTATTAAGGGTGTGTGTGAGTTCGACTTAATTGATGACAAAACTAAATTGTACTGATTTTAATTCGATCTCCATTCGGTAGTCGGTAATTCTTAAATGTATGATCATATGTATGTTTGCTGTCATCCAATTTAGTTCCAGTTAGTTTGCTTGAAAATTTGCTAAATTGAAAATTAAACACTAAATTACTGACAAAATTTAGGTTAGGCAGCAATTTAGTCGAACTCGCAAACACCCTAAATTTATTGTTTGGGAGAAAAAAGCGTTATAAATATTACGTTATAAAAAAACGTTGTAAATTCAATACAATGCATTTTTCTCCCAAATATTTATGGGAGTATTTATTTAGAATTGGGCTGATTGTAAAGGTACATATATCAGCTATCCTGTATACATCGCCTGACAACAAACAGACCCATGACACATTACATGTGTGAATTCTAGTACAGCCTTCCAACTGACAACAAAAACTGACACTCACGAATTCTGTTTGTTGTACAAAAAAAGTCCGCGAAAAAATCAATTTCAAGCTTGGATGCTGTGTTCCCATATTTTGTTGTTCCGAAGCAGAAGATAAAATACTAGCGTAACAACAGAAACAACACAACTCTGTCGTTTTTGCTTTGGAGTGTCTTTTTTGTAGTTCGATTTACCACTAAACAAGCGATGGAAGAAAACAATAACAAAACACATGCATAGTCGGACGACGAACGACACTAGCGTAGTGATGGTTGGAATTACCCGTGTTTAATTCGAATTACCGCTAATCAAATGAAGAATAACCAATTTTAGATAAATTTCTGGGAAATATTTTGTCTGAAAAAACAACCTGTAAATATTTTTCTACAACATAATAATAATAGTTTGGCACTACAGTTCTATAAGCTCTCTCACCATTTTGAGCTGTGCGTGTTATATTTTTACTCAAAGTGGTGGGACCTACAGTTTATTGCCGAATCCGAACGGCGGGTGAGAGCTTTTCATAGGCAATGTTTTACTCTCGTAGGTTTGCTATTTACTGCCGAGAGGTAGCGCGGTATAGAAAAATGTTTCTATGAAAAGATGTTGTTAGCCCCAGTCCAGGCTTGAACCGGGGACCTTTCGGCTCGCAGTCCAACGCACTAACCACTGAGCGCTAACCACCGCGGCTACAACAAGAAGTTTTTATTTTGGGAACCTCAAAAGAAGACATTTAAACATGTCTTGTACTTTATAGCTTCTATATAAAATATAATAATTGTTTTCTGTCTGACTTTATACGGTTTAAAAACCGTTTTAAAACCAGTGTACAACCGAAACCGTTAAATCGGTTTATTTCTGATTTTCAAATAACTGTTTCGGTTATGGTTTCGGTTTTCATAATGAATCGGTTTAAACGGATATCGGTTTCGGTTACGGCTCCAATCCTTGATTTTAAGTTAATATGATTTTGTATTTTAATTATAAAAATTGTTCGCATAAATACACGACAAAGTCTTTCTTGTCTTGTTTACTCTTATTTAGAATATGATCAAGAGTATTTTAAATGAATATAGATAATTATTTCATAGTAACTAAATAAAAGTGGGGTAATAAATCCAACAGTACAAATATTAATAAAAAATCTGTGAAATTGGTTCATAACTTTAAGAGGTAGAATCATGAATTCATAAAATTAGGATTAGATTTTAATTACTGAAGTAAAATATTTAAAGATATAGCTCAGAAAATAATTTTGTAATATATTTATGTACCACAATAATTACCTAAATTTATCCAAGTACAAAATAAAAGTGACATTTTTTTTATTCAATAATTCTGGTGGCGGGTGCTTTTTACCAGCAGGTCACATTACTAGAAGTGAGGGACCGACCCTTATGGAAATTTATTACAAATTACATACAATAACAGCGTTCAAAAAAGTCGCAGTCTATTGTATATGAGAAAAAGGAAGTAGTCATCTACAAATGTCTTCTACTAATAGCAAAACAAAATATTATTAATTAAAGTCTACAAAACACATGTCACAGATTCACTTCACTTCAGATAGGTACCAATTGATTTAGATCCGCTCTCCGATAAGGCCAACTTGTTCTAAGTGTATCCGAGATGTGACACTTAAAACATGGTTAATAAAAATGACGGTAAAAGGACAACAAATTTTCCAACTGGCGCCGATCAACGGATCTAGTACTGACACCGTCGGCCGTCGGCATGAACACTCGAAATGCGTTTGTCATAAAAATCATCACACTTGTGCTTTGAGAACAAATATTATTTTATTACTATTATTGCTGTGATGATGCGTCTTGCAAACAAAAGAGCCGAACGAACGAACGAGCTCGAACTGGCGACAATTGCGGCTCAAGTGTTGTCGACGGTGGTGATGTCGTCGTCGTCACCGAAGTAAAAACAGACAAGAAGGATCAATCGTTTCCGCCTCATGTTGATTCACACTGTGAACAAAACCACAGTTCAACATGAAGAGAGTGTGCAAGAGCGCCAGATAGCGAATGAGAGAGAGTGATAGACGTTAAAGGATCTTTTATAGTCCGTGATTTAACAACAACTGATAACCTGCGAACCACCATTAAGTTACTTCTCAAAAACATCATCATTATCAGGATCATACTAATGGCGGATATTCGAAATCGAACACGCGGTTTTCAACTCTTTCAACTTTCTCGAGATCCTTGTGATTTCTTAACGTAATATCGTTAAACGACTGCATTTCCTGGATTTGTTTCCGTTCGAAAGACTACCGGCTCTTGCTAATTGCTTCTTTGACCATTAGCTAATCCAACGAACGCATATCGAATTTCGTTTCCGAGTTTGTTTATTCTAATACGCAACGTCGTCGTCGTCTTGGTCATCAATAGTGTTGAGTCATGCGAAGTGGCGATCGTTCGAGGTGCCTCTCCAGACACAGACGACGGCCGGTATGCGTCCGTCTCAAGTGTTTGTGTTCGTCACTCGTCTGCCAGACAGATTTGTCACGCCTTCAGCCAATGCAATTATGAAACTGAAATTTCGCAGCGACTGTTTTTCATTGACGAAACACATAAATCGCCTGGAAAAGCCCAAAAACAACACAAAACCACTTTAGGTGATTTTTGGTAATTTGAGTTGTAGCCGGATTTGGCTGATGGCTACTGACGGTCGTGTATTTCAGCGGTATGTTGTTTCTGCTCGTTATCCTAATCGAATTTGAGTGGCTGTCGCGTCTGAGCCTAGATTTCTGGACGTTAATAGATTAGTGTTGCTTTTCTTGTACAAACATTTGAGATTTGTCAAAGTATGTAATGCTATTTTGTAAATTTGATAAAATCTTAAATTGAAATAATAAATATGCGACATATACACCGAAAAAATAAAACTTTAAAAACACTTTTAGTCCTGGTACACTTAAAGTCCTGGTTATTAAAAGTACACTAATTGAAAAAAGTAATAACATTAAATACTGTTCGACATGTTCGTCATCCGTAGACTTTTTTATTTAAATTATAGACTTTTTATTTAAACTTAAATGAAATACTTTTTACTTAATTTTATTACGTTAATTGTGGACTCTATATAATTCGTGGCTACTAATTTTGACTGGTTGTAGGACAATTATTATAGAGACATATAATTTCATTCTGTTTTTGTTGGAATTTTAAAAATAAAAGCAAAAAATAAAAAGCAAAAAATGAGAAACTGAAAAAGGTGCTATATATCGAAAACTAGAGCCAATTTGACAAAACTGATGCCATTTTCGGAATCAGCGCCACATATGTATCTAATATTTGCTGCACAATGTCAAAATTTGATTTTTTTCGGGCAGTGTAATAGGCGCTACAGATCTGAAGAACTTAGACAGAGCTCTCTCACCATTTGAGCTATTCGTGTTATATTTGTACTCAAAGCGGTGGGACCTAAAGTTTAATGCCGAATCCAAACGACGGGGTAAGAACTTTTCTTAGACAATGTTTTACTCTCGTAGGTTTGCATTGACTTTTGCTAAGATGTTGACTGTTGCTAAGATCAACACCGAGACCTTTCGACTCACAGTCCAACACAACAGCGACTTTTGACTCGTAATTCAACGCTCTAACCAATTTATACAGCGACTTTTTCATAGTGCAATTATAATATTCCAAAAAATATTTAAATCTAAACTCGATTATTTTTGAATTATTTTTTTTAGAATTTCGGAGCTTTGCTTTACAGTGTGACAAATTTGTACCTATTCATACAAAAACAAAGTGACTTCTTTTATTAAAGGAGTATTCTAAATGTCTAAAATATTACAGTGTATATAATGTTTCAACATTTGTTCCATGGCATAATTATTCGATTACTATCCCTTTCTCAATGACGAAACAGTAATGAAGCTAATGATAATATCGGAATTTTTACTTTCTTGGTACGCTGGTGACGAAATTATATTTTCCGACGAAAAACTGTTTGTACACCCAGAAAAAAACATGGTAAATTAATAGTATTTCAATAGAAAAACAATAATTTATACTATTAAAATTAATCAATAGGATGCGTACCATTAATTCAGTAATATTGCAACTGTTGATATAATATTTTGTTGCAACATAAATTTTATAATGTGCTCCTTTAATTACAATAAGCAAATCATATAAATATTAAATGATACGTATTATTAATTATACCCTACACCTATGAGGTACAGGGTATATTAACTTTGTGCATATATTGTAACGCCCCTTAGGAGGCGTGTCCGGTATGGAAAAGTATATATATTCTTGATCAGCATCACTACCCGAGTCCGTTTAGCCATGTTCGTCTGTCTGTCTGTCCGTCTTGCTGTCTTGCTGTCCGAATACAGAATAACTTGAGAAATACTGATCAGAATGCGATGAAATTTTGTCTCAATATTTTGTAGTCAAAAGTAGGAACTGAGTTTGAAAATGAGCCAAATCGGTCAACGGACACGCCCACCTCCTATACAAGTCACTTTTATATAACTCTTTCGGAACTAATAACTCGAAAAGTATTCAAGATATAGTTATAAAATTTAAAACTTATTGTTAGAACTCACCTAAAAATATGTGGTCTAAAAATGGGCGTGATCCGCCCACATTTTTTTTTTCATTATTTCCCGGGTTTTTATAGTGGAAATTTGATCCGTAAATTATTAAAATCAAATCTATGAAATTATAGCCTTTCAAAATTTTAAATATAGGCGTGGTCCGCCCAATTATATTTTTCAAATTTTTTTTTAGTTTTTTATACTTTATATAATTTTTTAAATTATGGGGATATAAGACGTAAATTTCTGATATATGAATAATATTCTGAGGGTTAATATCCCCACCAAAGGTGTAGGGTATTCCATAGTCGGGCCCGACCGACTATAAAAATCCGCTCCATGTGACCGAACTTACCCATGTGATCTAATTTTCCCAACTCGTTTTATAGTATAGTCGAAGCACATTTCCTAATAATTTATTACAACAAAAGTGGATTTTAGTTAATTTACTATATAATTTATTTTAATTAAATGTCGAAACTTAAATTCACTTTTAAAAAATCACACATAAATGGATACTTCTCGTTGCAAAAGGTTATAGCACATTCAATGTTCGCTTCAGTTTCCAATACTTGAGTCTGCATTTAGAGTCCGTCGCCATAATAGAAGTTCGATTTATTATTTATTATCTGAAATAAATAGAAAAAGATTAAATGTAATGCATTTGCATTAAATACATTAAGTCCTTACCAATGTCGCTTTTAATTATGTGGATTATTACAAAAAATGCATGCGACCAGTTTGAGCAAACACAAACACGCAGAATGACGTACAAAACGAACAAGTTTATATTCGTGTTTATGTTTTTTAAGCCACGTTTATTATTATAGGAGGAAACCATTAAAACAATAGTTTTTATTCTATTGAAAATAATAATATTGAAATATTTAGATTTATGGTACAGAATTTTTCGAATACTATCAAATTAATTAGAAAACTTTTGATTCAAATAGAAACCAGTTGGGAAGGTTAGATCACATGGGAAATTTTAAAGTAGGTGTTATTATGATAGTTAGGATTATCAAAATTATAGTCGGTCTAAGCCGACTATAAATACCCTACACATATGTGTGGTTACCATTCAAAGTGGTATATAGGTCACTAGGGTATTCGAATCCTGAAAATAACTACAAACTTTCCATCCCTGAAGAATTTTCTTTCATTTGATACCCATATTTACAAATGGGTAGATGTACCGAATTTTGTTTTTTTTTTTTGGGAACCACAAGTCGTTTCATTATTTTCATGCATTTGAGCATAATGTCAATATATATTTGACCAAAAAAAGTTTACCTAAGCACGTATAAAGTAATATTGATTTGTAGATGTAAATTTTATATGAGGTTCTCAGGTCACAATAGACCGATCATGCCAATTTTCTTGTTCAGACTGCTTAGATATATAAGTAATCTAAATCTAAAGTTTCATTGCTCTAGCTCTTCAACTTTTTCTGTAAACGTGATTTCAACAGACAGACAGAAGGACAGACGGACAGACAGACAGACGGACATCGCTAAATCGACTCAGGAGGTCATGCTGATCAAGAATATATATACTTTTCCATACCGGAGATGCTTTTTTCAGGGTGTTACAAACGGCGTAGCAAACTGAATATACCCTTTCACTCTTAGTGAGGGGAAAAAAACTATTATTTCATGAACCATAAGATTAATGGTCGGATCATTAAGTACTTAATGGCACATTTTCTTCCGAGTGTATTAGAGGCTCCACACCACAAAGGAAATGCCCAATTGTAGGCAGTAGCTTGCAAGAACAAGATGCATTTACCCAGAAATCGAAATTCGTCTTAAGTTATGGTGTAGGGCGCCATAACTATGACGCAAAAGTTACCACTGGTTTACTTTGACAAAGACGTAAAATCATTGCAAAATATATGCAAAATAAGAAGTTTCTAAGTATCTGAAGCCCAATGTCAGAAACAATGTACGCAAGATTATTATTGCTTCTATCAAGATTCCACCCGCTCATATCGCCAAACTTGTTCCAAACTGGTCTGAGGTAAATTTAATTGATTTTATACCAAAGGACAATTGGCCTCCTAGCTCCCCGGACATTAATCCCTTTGACTATTGCATATGGGCATATTTGATGCAGAAGTACGAAGGACTCAAATACAATAATTAGAATGATTTCAAAACTATTCTTTCTTATGTATGGGATAATATACCAGATAAGGTAGTAATGGCACGAGTAAAAAATTTTTGATAGACTTAAGCAAGTGGTGGCCAAAATTTTTTAACATTTTAAATTGAGTAATTTTATTAAAATTTTAATTTTAATTTTTAAAAATTGTATATAACAGTGAAAAACAACTTGTGTCAGTAGTTATTTGAAAATATCTTTGGCTTAGACTCCGAGGACTCTTAAGACCTAAAGAATTTTATGTTTCGGTTATCGTACACCCAGAAAAAAATCATGGTAAATTGATAGTATTTCAATAGAAAAACAATAATTTATACCATTAAAATTGGTCAATAGGATGCGTCCCATTAGTTCAGTAATATTGAAACTGTTAATACAATGTGTGGTTGTACCATACATTTTATAATGTGATATTTTAATTGCAATAAGAAAGACCTATACAAATTTAATGATACGTATTATTAATTTTATGGTAAAGTCGAATTACATTTTCCTAATAATTTATTAAAACAAAAATGTATTTTAGTTAATTTATTGTATATATTATTTTATTTAAATGTCGAAATTGATATTCACTTTTACAAAACACACATAAGAAGACACTTATTGCTGCAAAGGGTTATAACACATTTAATGTTTGCTTTGGTTTTCAATAATTGATTGTAGTAAGTACTTAAGTCTGCAGTTATTTTTGAGTCCGTTGCCATAATAGAAGTTCGATGTATTATTTATTTTCTGTAATAAATAAATATAATTTATTTACATTAAATACATTGAGTCCTTACCAATGTCGCGTTTAATAAGGTGGATTATTACAAAAAAATAAATGCGACCATTTTGAGTAAACACGCAGAATGACGTACAAAACGAACTTGTTTGTATTCGTTTTTATGTTTTTTACACCACGTTTATTATTATAGGAGGAAACCATTAAAACAACAGTATTTATTCTATTTAAAATAATAATATTGAAATATTTAAATTTATGGTAGTGAATTTTTCAAATACTATTGAATTAATTAGAAAACTTTTGATTTGAAAAGAAAAAACTATTAATACATGAATCATAAGATCAATGGTCGTATCATAAAGTACTTAATGGTACATTTTCTTCTGAGTGTAGCTACTTATTTCAATTTGACTTCACTAAACAACGTCAATGTATTAAATCGACTCCTTTTAGAGATCAACCTAGCAGAATTCGAGAAATCAGATCTTTAACTTCAACTAGCTGTAGCATCTAAACGGAGCGTCGTAGAGTCCTCAAACTTTGCACTTTTTATCCTAACTTCAAAAGGCTGTGGCATCTAAACGGAGCGTCTTGGAGGGGTGAAACTTTTCTATTTTTATCCCATATTAATTTTGATTATTTGGTATAAAAATCATAAGGATCGACTTAGCAGGAGTCGAGAAATCACATCTTGAACTTCAACTGGCTGTAGAGGGATCAAACTTTGCTTTTTATCCTATATTAATTCTGATTATTTGGTATTAAAATCATAGGAATCGCCTTAGAAGGAGTCGAGAAATCACATATTTAACTTCAACTTGTGGAAGAATCTAAACTTAGCGTCGTACTTTCACTTTTTATCCTAACTTCAAATGGCTGTAGAATCTAAATGAGGCGTCGTAGAGGGGTCAAACTTTGCACTTTTTATCCTAACTTCAAATGGCTGTAGAATCTAAACGAAGCGTCTTAGAGGATTCATGGAGGCCTCAAACTTTGCACTTTTTATCCTAACATAAAATGGATGTAGAATCTAAACGGAGCGTCATAGAGGGGTCATATTAATTCTGATTATTTGGTATAAAAGTCATTGGGATCCACTTAGAAGGAGTCGAGATATCACATCTTGAACTTCATATGGCTGTAGAATCTAGAGGGGTCAAACTTTGAACTTTTTATCCCATATTAATTCTGATTATTTGGTATAAAAGTCATTGGGATCCACTTAGAAGGAGTCGAGATATCACATCTTGAACTTCATATGGCTGTAGAATCTAAACGGAGCGTCGTAGGGGCCTCAAACTTTGCACTTTTTATACCATATAAATTCTGATTATTTAGTTTAAAAGTCATAGGGATCGACTGAGCAGCAGTCGAGAAATCACATCTTTAACTTAAACCGGCTGTAGAATCTAAACGGAGCGTCGTAGAGGGGTCAAACTTTGCACTTTTTTCCTAACTTCAAATGGCTGTAGAATCTAAACGGAGCCTCTTGGAGGGAGAAACTTTGCACTTTTTATCCCATATTCATTTTGATTATTTGGTATAGAAATCATAGGGATCGCCTCAGAAGGAGTCCAGAAATCACATCTTTAACTTCAACTTGCTGTAGAATCTAAACGGAGCGTCGTAGAGTCCTCAAACTTTGCACTTTTATCCTACCTTCAAATGGCTGTAGAATCTAAACGGAGCGTCTTGGAGGGGTGAAATTTTGCACTTTTTATCCCATATTAATTTTGATAATTTGTTATAAAAATCATAGGGATAGCCTTAGAAGGAGTCGAGAAATTACATCTTTAAGTTCAACAGGTTGTAAAATCTAAACGGAGCGTCGTAGAGGCCTCAAACTTTTCACTTTTTATCCTAACTTTGAATGGCTGTAGAATGTAAACGGAGCGTCGTAGAGGGTTCAAAACATTCCTAAAATATTGAAAAATTTCCAAAACAACAAATATGTTGATGGCAGCTTTAAGAAATGGTTTTAAAAGAAACTTTTCAACAAAATTGATCAGAAATTGTGTGAACATTTTTCTGTGTTTGAGAGAGTATTGGATGAAGTTGGATACATATGACATACATTGAGTGATGCGACATTTTTAGTCATTTAAGTTACTACGCAATGAACAAAAATATTGTCTAACGGCAATTTGACTTTGAAGATTTTGCCAATTTTAGGTACTCGCTGCCCGTGTTATATGTGCTTTAATGATTTTCATCATGGTTAATTGATTTTATATCAGTACATACATTTCCACTGTTATAGACCTTTGACCATTTTTAATCAAATCATTTAACAAAATATATTAAAATCTAGCAAATCCTGTTCTTTGGTGAAGTTAAAAGTTAATTTGTTTACACAAATTAAATCAATTTAATTAAAAAACAAAAAGAAAACAAAGCACTGAAAGTATTATTAAGATATATCGTCGTTTATTTAACAATACGATTATGTATGTATATTTAGGTGAGTGTAATGGTTTCATATTATGTTATGTATTGATTTCTATCACAGTTGTACAATTCCCATATATTTACAGATCTAATACAATATATATTATTGATAAAGTAAAATGTAGACACGTCTGCTTAAACATTAATAAAAACTAATTTACATATTTTAGTTTTACTTAAAACATTAAGGATTTAATTATGATATATAATATATATAAATTGTATAAAGAGGATATACTAACTGCTTCCTAGGTGAGAGTTCGTTTTAACTAAACTAAGAGTTAGTTTATAATAAAAATTTAAATACGCAGGTGACACATCGCGGAGTAACGATTGTACAATTTTATAGATTGCTTTGATTTCGGAAAACAAGTCTCACAGTAGCCGCGCTGCTTAAGAGAGCTCAAATCCTGTATTGCTGCACACTGCGTAGCGTAGTTTGTCACGCAGCGTCGACTTCTTCTGATAGTTTGGCAACTTTAGCAAATTGAAACAGGTGGATGAGGTGGGCAGTCGATTCAGCGGATCCTTCTTGCGTATGGTAAAGAAGCCGCGTATGACGCTGCCGATGGTGTCGCCAGTGTCCTCGTCGTCGCCGACCTCAACGCAACGTATCGAAAACGGTGGTTCCAAGTGGGCAAAACCCAGCAGTGGTGGTTTGGAGCAGCTGGTGACAAACTGGAAAAATAGAAAATTATTTCAAGTGCCCCAATTAAAGTAGTTTTTAGACTTGCCTTCAGAAACAGCTTGCGCTCCTCCTCCGAGAAATCCTTGCACAGAATGTCCCAGAGCCAGCCGACCACGCGATGCGAGTCGTGAAAGCCGCCATAATACTGTGTATGTTTGCGCAGATCGCGCAGATCCAACGGCGCTGTGTCGCCCGATATCAGACGCTGTAGTTCGGGCGGCGAAAACAACGACAACCACTCGGGGTTCACAATGCTGCGAAAGCCACGATTGAAGGCCTGCGTCTGCTCACGTATCTGCGTGTTCATGTGGAAGTAGGCCATGTAATGGATGTAGACGAGCTTGTTGTGATCGCTGACAGTGCGCGCGCGTCCACCCGGGTGCAACTCATGCGTCACAATCTTGCCCATTACATCCTGATCCACCGAGAAAGTCAAATTTAAATCGGACACATCCTGTTTGTAGTGCTTGATGAACGTAAGACTGCGATAGAGTTCAGGGTCCAGCGACGGCAACTCGTCCATGCACGAGTACAGCGCCTGCTGCGTCTGACCCAGCAGCTGCGACAGAAAGAACGAGGCGAACGGCACGTCAACCACGATGCCCTCGTAGACGGCTTTGCCAAGCATGCGTCCAACAAACTCGAACAGCTGTAAATGATTGTCCTGCACGTAGGAGATGGGAGATGGATAGAGGCGCTGATCGGAGGTGGTCTTGAAGAGATTTAGCGAGGGGTCGAACACTTTCTGTATGGTCTCCTCGAGAAACTCCTTAAACACGCCATCCTGATCGATGCCGGCCTCATGCAGTCCCTGTTGATTGATAAAACGCACGCGTATCACGCCCTAGGTGAGCAGAAAGTTAGAGTAAAACATTTTAGGCAAATTATTTAGTTGTGTTGCACCTTCAACGCATGTGCGCGCAATGCGGCCAACTGCCGATAACCGTCCTCGACAATGCGTCCGCGATGTATGACAATGAGTGCGGAACGCGGCGAGGCGCAAGCGCTCTCCGTCAGTCCCATAACGGCCTTCTCGTTCTGCACGAACTTGCGAAACAATTTGACGCGATCGTCGTGCGGTATGATGTGCGGCGTCTTCTGCAGCAGTATCACTGCATGGCGCTTGGCCTTCTCCAGGTCGTTGATGAATGTGGCGGGCTTCACCTCAGGTATCAGCCAGTGATTGGGCGGCGTAAAGTTGCGGCGACAATCGCGCCGATAGAGACACAGCAGCAGCGTGTGCAGCGACACAAATAACGGACTCTGGGTGACATTTTTATTGCCTGTGTAAAAATAGGAAGATTAGAGTAACGTTTGAGTGTTTGAAATTAATTGAAAAACGCACCCAGTAAATTTTCGCTTATAATTTTGTACAGGAAATTGTTTAGAAAATATGTGAGCAGCACATAATCGTTGAGCAGAAAATGCTTTTGCTCGGTGTACATCTCAAACTCATCGAGGATGCTGTGATTGGTAAAAGATTGAGTTAAGTTATTGCTTTATTTAAGAAAAAACCTACGTCACATAGTGCGTCATGCAGTCGCAGAAAAGCATCAGCATGGCCAGTTGCGGCAGCTGTACCGCGCCTTCGAGTTTCAGCAGCTCCAGCAGTTCCTTGGTACCGCATTGTGGTCCCAACGAAGTGATTAACAGCCAAAGATCGTACAGCACGTTGTCGTTGTAGCAAATACCTAGTGAAAAAGTGAGTTTTTAGGGGATACATAACCCAAACGAAATATAGAACAGCGTTCAATGAATTTCTCATGAACCGTAAAAAATATTTAATAAGGAAACCTGTCTAATTTTTGAGTATACACTATATCGAATAGTTTGTTAGGTTAGGTTGAAATGGCTGCTACATGCACACTTAGACCAACAGAGGTCCATTGTGATAACAGAAATCTATTTCTTATTTAACCTCCTTGAACCAATTTGCGCTTTTGACAAAGCTACGGATAACGTATCCTACATTTTTCAAGTTGCCTAACAAGTGATAGCCAAGATTGTTGTTCCTTCTGTGCAAAATGGATGGCATGCACATAGAAGATGTAGAGTAGTTTCCTCTTCTTCCTCGTCCATACAGCTTTTACAAAAGTCTGCCTATTATGACTTAAAGTTAAAAATGATGACTTAATAACCAAAGTTTAACTTTATTATACAGCGGAATCTAATCGGTCGATTTATATTTTTAGTATCTTAAAATTATATTTTTTTCAATTTCAAATATTCATCAACAGATGCAGAGTTTTGGCCGATGAAAAACCTTTCGAAAGTGCGTTAGACTTCGAGCCGACTGGTTCATATAAAACATTTTCTATACCGCGCCAATTCTGGGCAGTCAATGGCAAACATACGAGAGTAAACCATTGACAACGTTCCGATTCGGCATTGAACTGTAGATCCCACCACTTTGAGTACAAATATAACACATACAGCTCAAATGGTGAGAGAGCTCAGCCTAAGTTATACAGGACGCCAAACTATTATTTTATTTATTGCCCAAATATTCTTCCTGTTTATCATAATAACTTGATTAGATCTCTTCGAGTCTAGTTTCGGTCATACTTGTTTGGTGGTGGAACAATTCGAATCGCGTGTTTATCTATTATGTCCATGCCAGTCGCTTCTGCGTTGATACCAGTTTTGCACTCCAAGCGCTGTCAGGTTGTATTGAACTTGGTCGCTTCACCGAAGTTTCGGAGCTCTATCCTACGTTGACCACCAACACAACTTCGAAGTTGTGGTTGTCTATAGTGACGTACTGTCCAAGACGGCGGGAATCTTTGTTTGTTGACACTAGGTACTTCGTCTTGTCCTCGTTCACCGTAGGACCCATTCGACGCGATTCCCTCTCGAAACTGGAGAATGCTTCACTGACTGCTCTGCCCAATGATGTCGATATCATCAGCGTACCCGAGCAGCATGGAACTCTTGTTGAAGATAGTGCCATTGTGGTGGAGTCCAGCTGCTCTTACAATCGTCTCCATTATTAGGTTGAGGAAGACACACGATAGGGAATCGCCTTGTCTGAAACATCGTTCGGTATTAAACGTATCGGAAATATTTTCGCAGGTATATCGAACTCAGACATGGTGGACTCCTTATCGGACTGTCGATAGCCGCTTTGTAATCTACGAGAAGGTAGTGTATGTCGATCTGCCTCTCTCGGTCTTTTCCAGGATTTGGCTTAGTGTGAAATTTGATCTATGGTGGATTTGCCACTTCTGAAGCTGCACTGATAAGGTCCAATCAGTCTGTTGACGATGGGCTTCAGTCTTTTACGTAATACACTCGACAGAACATTATACGCGATATTAAGGAAACTTATCCCACGGTAGTTCTCGTGTATTGTGGGATCCCCCTTCTTAAATATCCCAAGTAACCACCTTGTAGTAACTTAAGCGGTAGCCACACAATTGCCATTAAAGTGTTTGTTCTAAATCATGCAAAGTATACCTTTTTGTCACCCAATTGCCAGAAAAATATGCATGGCATAATAATAGAACTCTTTACGAACAAAGTTTTGGAAAAATTACAAATTGAACTTACCAAACGATTCAAGTTTGCGAGTTAGCCTTATATCCTACCCTGTCTAATGTTTACGCGCATCCAAAAAAAAATGCAATTCGTGAAAATTTATTAAAATTGTGATTTTTTATATTTCAAGTTAAGCTATTCCTGATATCTATTTTTGCAACACAACTTTCCATAAACATATCGTTGTTGTAGAACGAAAAGTCACCAAATACATTTTGCCAAATATTTATTTACAAAAATCTTTTTAAATCTGTCAATTTTTAATCGATGATGACCATTTACCACATGATAAGAAAATGTAAATCTATTAATTAATTTTTCAACTTTAAGAATGCATCATTTACTTTTTGTAATATTAATCAACAAACTCGAAAATTAAGTTTTTCATAAAAATGTATTTGGTGACTTTTCGTACTACAACGACAATATGTATTCGATGTAATAAATATTGTATATGTAATACAATACATTTATTAAATTTTAAAATTAATTAGCTACATTACTTATGAACGTGTTCTTCATTCTATACTTGCCACATATATGGAACATAATACATTTAATAATTTGTCACTTTTTGCCACTCCGCCCTTTATTATAAATGTTCCATTATCAGAATGAAAAACTTATATATCACAGCATTGCGAAATAATATTGCGTATGTTCCATACATGTTATTAGTGACTGCATTGGAACTAAACATTATAAGTTTGCAACACTGGTGTCAGAGATAACTTAAAAGGCACACATATGCCACAATAGTTTGTGGCAATTGTCGAGCCGTGTTCGCTTGGGTATTGGGCAGAGTACAGTGTTATTCCATTCATTGGACACGCTTTTTTCTGACCATATTCTGATGATGATCTGGTGCATGATCCTTGCGGTGCAATGGCGGATGCATGATCGCGGCCGATTTAAACAACTCTGTCATTTCTAGTTTATTGATTTTTACCTAGCCACTCACATGCTAGTTCAAAAGTAATTTTATAGGATTCTAATGTCATAATGGCTGCCTGACTGTGTGATATATAGTTATGACGCACAGTGTGCCCAAACGCTCTTAAATCGGGTGAAATTCAGAGAGAACTTGAGAGAACTTAAGTTTTAAAATTGGAGTTTGTATCTTTAATGGTTATGGAGATAAAAATCATTTAAGTTGAGATTTTTTCATGAAAAAATGTTCAAAAATTGTAAAAAATCCAAAAGTTATCCGATTTTAGTTTTATCATTTAAAAGATTCTCAGTAATGTTATCTATCAAAAAATATAACAAATGTACATGTTACTGAAGAAAAAAATACTTACGGAGATTTCCGTAAAAGTCAAATTTTCCAAAAAAAAAAATGAAAAAATGGAAAATAAAAATTTTATATTTACTAAACCACTTGAGATATTTTAAAATGGTTTTCAGTTTATGATTTATGTGTTAATTGTTTTATTAATTGTTATTTTGATTTCATGATAAAATGTACAATCTATGTAAAAATATGGAAAGTAAAGTCTTCAAAAATTAAAAAAAAATTATGTTCAAGTCTATATCTTTAAAACTAAACAAGATATTTTCTCACGTAAGCACATTTTTTTTAGATGTCAATGTAAGCATTCCATAAACAAAAGAATTTTAAAAATAGGATAACTTTTGGATTTTTTATAATTTTTGAAAGATTTTTCATGAAAAAATGTTCAACTTTACTGATTTTTATCTCCATAACTATTAAAGATACAAACTCCAATTTCAAAACTCAAGTTCTCTCAAGTTCTTTCTGTACAACACATTTTAAATTTTTAAAATCGATTGAGTGGTTCCGACACTACTGAATTTCACCCAATTTAAGAGCGTTTGGGCACACTGTGTGACATTATAGCGCAATAGCGTATATTTCCGCTTGAAGTGTGCTGATAAATTCTCCCATTCTTCTCATAAATTCGAAGGGGTTTGTTCGTGGGTTTTGTACTCCTGCTCCAGCCTATCTGTAAACCACGTGCCTTTTAAGATCACATGTTTCAGATATATTCGCCGATTGCTTTTTGTTATTTTTTTTTAATTTTGTGGTATTTTAAGATTATGTTCATTTTTTAGTTTTGTTTTTATACCCTATACTAAAAATGAAACGGTTTTTTTACCTTGGTCATCACTCCGAAGGTGTCTCTGATATGGAAAAGTATATACATTGTTTCTAAGAGATGTAATTTGCCCCATAGGGCAAGCAATCAACAAGAATAAATGAGACGCAAGACAATTCAGCGTACTAAGCAATGTGTTAGAAAGAAACGGAAGATCATTCAGCGCACTGAAGCAATGTGCGAGAAAGAAATGGAAGATCAGTGCATTAAAACAGTATATAAGGGCACCTCATTTGAAGCCCAGCACTACTTGTATCCAGAGATACAAACTTGTAGAACAGTTTTCCGTAGACTGAATTTTCGTAACAATATATTCTTGATCAGCGAGACCTCCTGAGTCGATTTAGCGATGTCCTTTGGTCTATCAGTTTGTAAACTGTCCGCCTCTATATCTGTCGATCACGAAAACATGAAAACTAGAAGAGCTAGATCGATTTAACTTCGACGTTAGATTCATTGTACACTTACGCTGTCTGGTATTTAAAATGGGCATGATCAGTCGATTGTGACCTGTGAACGACTTATGTTCTATAACCTCATATAACACTAACATTTACCAGTGAATTTCACTTTATACCGGGCGAAAATTGCTTTAAAATTCGGGAGACTTTAACAGAGTGTTCTCATAGGAAGGAGTAAATTTGACACATCATACATAAAATACGCTACTGCTTACATACCACTCAAAATGTCCAGCTTCATTTGCGACAATGTATTCAACGCCGCATACAGCATGGCGCAGACGCGCGACAACTGCATCACCTCTGGCGCGTCCAGTCGTCGCCATGCACGACTGCCACTCTTATGCAGTTGACCGCGTGTCGAACTGCGTTCGAGTGCTCGTCGCAACAAATTGCTACCAGATGCCTGTTGCGGCGGCTGAAACTCAATGCGTTCGTAGCTGGCATTCACCTCCTTCAAGAGATCGCCGAGCAGGATCTTGATGCAACGATGACCCCACAGCATGTGAAACTGTTTTTTGATGAGTGGCACATTCTGGTTCTGTGCCGGATCGCTAGAGGGCGTATACCAGCCCAGCAGATCGTGCCACTGCGTGAAGACGCCCTTGGTGGCGACAGTGTTCGGTATCGTCTCCAGCAGAACGGTCGTGGTTTGCTGAGCCAAATAACAACAATTTTTAGTTAAAATTCACAATTCAAAATCAGATACTTGCAGTCAACAAAGGATACGAGAGCAGCTTAGCCTCGGTAGTCGTCTCGTTGTGAAACAGATTGACGATGTTGCCCAGAAAAGCCAAGGCCTTGGTGCCCTGCAAAGCAATCAATTTAGTCATTTGTATGCACACTAATAAAAAGACAACACACTGGCATCTTGTCGCCGAAATCCCTGAACCAGTTGGCGTCCTCGGAGATGTTGAGCGCGCGCTTCAGTATCCACATTGACTGCAGCTGCGCAATGCACTGCGGCGCATTCGTCTCCAGATGATAGATCAAGGCTGGCACCGAAAGTATCTCGAAGAGGAAAAGTGCCAGAATGTTGCGACTGAAGTCGCCGTCCAACAGCGGACGCGTGCACAATGTGATGATGGCCTGCAGGCTGATTGGCTTGAGCGTCAGTTCCTCGCGCGTGGTGCCACGCAGCAGCAGTGTCTGCGAATTTGAACAAATATTTAACACTTCAATTAAGTAATACGTCAAAAACATACGCGCATCGTCTGAAAGAAGTTGTGCTGAACGAGGTAGCCTTGTATGTTGCAGCAGATTTTCTGCAGTGCTGGCTGCAATTTCTCCACGTTTTTGCTGCTCATGATGCCCCATGATTTGGGCGACGTGCAAATGATCAATGTGTGCAAATACAAAGCCAACGAAATGCTGTCGGCATGACTTTCTAAAGTGAATAATATATGTGGAGGGATTAATTTACGCGAGACAAATTATATTATTTGTTTCATACCTGGCTTAACCTCGGCCAGCAGACTGCAGCAACAACGTAGCAACGTCTTTATGTGCGCAATCCAAGCCAAACTATTGTCTTTTTGCAAACTCAAACTGGCATATGATAGTCGGGTCGTTTCCGTTTCCATGGCTTTGTTGATGTAGCGGCAGAGGCAGGCGAAGCGTTCGCGCTGCAAATCCGCCGTCCCGGCATCGTTGACTTTGAACTGCGTTAAAAAGCGCTTCACCACTGGGTAAACATCGGCGGCTGGCTGCAATTCCACATCCTTGTCATCGGCATTATTGAAAATGAGGGCATCAAAGTCGTTACTAAAAAAATTATGAACATATCAAACGTTAACCAAGTATTTGAACATAAAAAGAACCTTTTTTATTTCGTATCGTTTTCAAATAGTGCAAGAAAAAACAATTGCGGTATGCAGGTTCTATGTTAGGGTGCGCATTAAGGTTACTTTTTGCTCATATTTTTAATATCTTGAACAAAACCCCAATTGCATAAAAATTATAATTTTATTATTTTAATCAAGGACTAAAACCCTTTGGAATATCGGTTCCGATTCTGGTTCCAAGTTTTTAAAAATAGTGGTTCTGGTTCCTATTCCGGTACCAACCGAAAAAAATTATATGAGTTCCGATTCCGGTTCCGAACATTTCATTTAAATAACGGTTCAGATTCTGATTTCAAAAATCGAAACGGTTTCGATTTCGGTACTTCTTCTGAAAATTGTCAGAAAAATCCCTGATCGACCAAATAAATCTATTTGTTGTTGGTAAGTATGAAATAATCAAAGTAACTTTAAACGACAAAAAATAAACAAAATTTAAGATTTTATGATAAACCGACCTGGGTGATTTTTTTCTACCACGACGATATATAGTTTAGATTTGGGTAGTATTTACCAATTAGGGCCATTATTTCGCACTATTCGTATGAAGAAAATCGTTTATCGAGTCCATTCATTCTTTGACAAGTCCAAATACTTTTTTACACGAATTTTTTGTTTTACTTAAATTCTTATTTTATCAGCATCCAACAAAAAATAACAACAATTTGCACTCACATAATCCTCAATTCGTATTTTCGACGCTCCAACCATCCTTTGACCCTGGCCTGTATACAAATTGCCGCCCCGTCACGTCTCTTCTCCTGTGCCCTCTCCTCGCGTGCAGCCTTGGTCTGCTCCAGAAATGAGTCCTTCTGCGAATCGGCGTGACCAAACATTGTCGCAACAATTGTTTATTTATTTGTTTTTGTCTGTATATCTTGGCCAGCATACAAATTATCTATGCAGCTACTGTGAATTTTAAGGCATCTCTTTTGCAGACCGAATTCCTATAGAAATCTGTAGCTTACCTACTGAATTTTAGTATTATTGAATGTTGCACTTCTTATTGCTGCTTTGAGGCAAAGTTTTGAATTCAAAAACTCACTTTTTATTGGCAAAAATGTATATTTTGCTTGTCGAAAATATTTTCGGAAAATTTTCTACTTGAAACATTCGCTGCGCAGCTGTCGTATATGTCAAAATCAGATGTCGTCAATATACCAGTGTTGCATTTGTATTTTCATTAAAATGGTCAAAATAAAAAATAAATGTGGGTATTTTCACTTCAAATTTCAATATATTAAAATGGGCATTTGTCCGGACAGCGGGCCGAAAACTGTTTATTATATAAATTTGTAAGTATTCACATAGCAAACCATTTGAATGTATTTATATTAAATTTAACTACTTTTGATATGTTACCAAATTTCAAAAAAAGTTTTGACATATTTATAATAAGAGAAACAACAGATTTTTCAAATTTATATAAACATTTTATCGAGGTAAATATATAGACTATCTGGCACATGATTAATTTTAATATATAAAAAAGTTTTTAAGATATGTTAATTCTGTAAAAAATTATAATTTATATACTCATTGAAATATATTATTAGAACCGACAATAATTCTACAATCTCATGTTCAAAATAAATACCATAATATTATTGTCATTCTATTGACGGATATGAAAATTTGATTGTTACTTTCCAAAAATGATTCGATTTGTTGTTTTCAACAACAGACATTTTCAAATCAAATGCATTCAAAATGGCAGTTCTATTGTTAATTCTTATAAAAAAAAATATTCATGTAAGCCTTTGCATATTTTAATATAATTTATTTAACATCATTTTTAAATTAAGCAATCATTCGTGATTCAATATCATTTTTACAACATACTTCACGATATCTTCACTGCATGAAACAGCATTAACAACTGATTTTTCTAACTTCTTATCGTGGTAGGCCAAGCTATATGGGCTCTTGCCATTCATGCTCGCAGTAAATGTAATTATTACTGGTCTAGTTCTAGACAGGGCACGACGACATTACAACTCTGTACAGAACTATTAGAAGTATGCAGCTCGTTGAGTGCGCTTCACAAAACATAAATATTTAACATAATTATTGTACATATTAATTTCCTAAAATCAAAAAACTTACAACATTTAAAGAAAATAGCTGCACGTCCACTTAAAAAATATAAAAAATAATTTGAAAATAATTATTTGATAGTATGTTTTGAGCATGATATAGAGGCCACATAATATTTTCTATTTTTTTCAAATGACAACTGCAAATTGTAAAAAGTAACAATAGATTTCTATGTGTGTAACTCGAAATGAAATATAGCGTCGACTTACTGATTTCAATTTTAATAGAAATAAAGGATTCCGTTTTTTTTTTATTGTTGTTCTACTCCGTTATATTTACTCATTTCTTTAGAAATTGTTGGCAATTATCATGATTGCATTTTATGCGTGAAATTGGGCGTTTACGTTTATTAGTTTTGAACTGAGCTCGAACTGTCAAAAAGAGATCTGCATTTGTTTTTTAATTCTGAACATTCAGAGTGAGTAAATTGCGTTTGTTTATTCGTTCAGATTATCGAAGTAGGTTGTTCAGAGCACACTCGACGGGCTCGATTTCAATTTATCGAACTGGCTGAACAGAACTGATTTTGGCGTTAATTTTACTTGACAAACACAAGTCTTCATACAAATTTGACAACTGCAGCTCAAATTGTTTGTAATTTAAATCAGAGTCTTCAGGTTAGTTCACTCTGTATTTAGATCATGTTCAGAACTCTGCTCTGAAATGATTTACGAAAACGCTCATTATATTAGAAAAGTGCACTTTTTAGTCAGTGCTGCCACAATTTAGTTACAGGCACATATATATCGCACAATAATGTGGGCATTTTCTATTAAAAACTGGGCAGTAAAATACAAACGGGCAATTCATAGGGCAATTAGCGGGCCAAAGGATTGGACAGCTAAATGCCCAAAATAGCCGCTAAATGCAACACTGGCCAAGATGCCATCTTAATTTGTCCAACAGAAATGTCGGCTGATGCCTTTCTGACCATATCTGACATTAGTCACCTTACACATCTCTAAAAAACCTTCTGACATGTTAATGTTTGGATACGCATGTATACTTTTGACATTTTATTAGTGAAAACATGTCGAAACAGAAACACAACACATCTCTTAAGGTATGATTTTTATATAAATTTTTCAAAATTTAAATAATTAAACAAGTTATATGCGAAGTGTAGCTGGATTGGCCACGTCGTGCGGTGCTGGAATTAATTGCAGAATGGGCGACACACGAGTGCATATACAATATGAAGCACCCGCTTTACAACAACAAACACGCGCGCTTCGATGCACTGAACAAAATCGCAGAGAGACTACAAGATTCTATGCCTGGTGTCGAGGCTGATGCTGTTAAACTGAAATTGAATTATTTGCGAGGTCAATACAGTCGGGAAATTGCCAAGAACACTGAGAACTGCGGCGATGCGAAATACGAACCTTCGACATATTGGTTTGCTAAAATGAAATTTCTGAGACCACATATTAATTCGCGAAAGGTTAATGCCAAGTTTGAGGTGGTATGTAACTGTAGGGTTTTTAACTACCAAATATAATTAACTGTTTTAATTGAACTCATACAGTTCAACAATGATTCCCATGGTGAGTTCGAGAACAACAATAGCACTCAGTTTGAGGCGGACTTAATGAGCTCTGAGGAGGAAACCTTGTTGTCGCCGCATCACATGCAACCAGCTAAAAAGATAAAGCACGAGGAAGAGAAGCCGAAAAAAACGCAAGCCTATCAAATGGAAGATGAAGTTCTAGAGCGTGCCTCGGAAGCATTGGAGGCAATTGCCGCATCTGAGGCAATAACTGCTGCGGATGTGGCCACAAATAATGTCAATGCTTTTGTTAATTATTTGAAATACGAAGTTATGAAAATCACAGACGAAGAACTACAAGACGAGTTGCAGCACGAAATAGAAAATGTGCTGTACAAATTCAAGAAAAAACAAAGACAACTAAATATTCTTAAAAGTAATTATAAGTAATTTAAGTTATGTAGCGGTTGTTTATGTTAACTCATCTCATTTTATAAAGTGATATTATGAGCATCTAAAATAATGCATTTATGTTTAAGGAATATTATATTAAATACAATAGTTTGATTTACAAAAATCATAAATGTAAATTAAATCCAATAAAATTTATTCAGTCTTTTGTTCTTTAATCACTAAATAATTGAACAGCTTCGCTTTGACCTGGCAGAACGTCAACCTCATTAAAGTATTGTGCAAAGTATTTTCGTACTTTTGATCCTCGGTCCTTCACACTATTCGCCTCCCGTTTCTGCAGACGCGTAACAAATACGTCTTTTCGCCATGATCCGTCCGTAAAAGTCATTTCGGCAGTGTTATCCTGATCTACTAATTCGGCCGTAAGTCCTTCTTCTGTTATGATAAAGTTGTGAAGAGCACATGCAGCTAATATAACTATTTCAACCTTTTCCGGTGTGAGTTCAATTTCTTTTTGGAGTAATTGGAAAGTATGAGCCAAAATTCCAAATGCATTCTCAGCAACGCCTCGAACTCTACTTAGACGATAGTTGAAAATTTGTTCTACTTCGTTGCGTACCTGTCCGTATGGTCTTAAAACAGTTGTCGAAAGTCTAAAAGTGTCATCAGCTACGAAAACATATGGCAAATCAAGAGCGTCAGCCTCTGGAAAATCGAACAAATTATTGTTAATGCCGTCACACAACGCAGACTCGTCAATGGCATTGGAATCGTTTAGACGGCCTTTTGTGCCTACGTCTATGTACACAAAACGATAGTCTGCATCGACTATGGCGAGTAATATGATGCTGTTGAAACCCAAGTAGTTCATATAATTCGAACCGAATTCTTTGCGTGTGCTAATTGCTACGTGTTTTCCGTCTGCAAGTTGAGTTTGTATCAAATAAATACATATACATTGATGTCAATTCCACAAACCTATCGCTCCTAAACATTGCGGAATGTTCCACTTTGATTCAAAGTCAATGGCGATCTGCTTCCATTCGTCCTTACATTGTGGTGTCTAAATGAACCATTTATCACACGTTTTCGTAGGCATAATTGCTCTATCTTACCTTTAAATAATCCTCTTTTAAAACGGAATAGATCGCATTCAATGTTTCTGGAACGATGAGACTTATGGCAGACACAGAAACTCGTAGTGAGTGGGACAACTCACTGTACTTTGCTCCAGTTGCTAGGAATCGCAATGTTACCTGAAGTCTGCAGGAAAATTGATATTAATCTAAATAACATATTAAGCAAATCACAAACCGTAGAGTGGGAGAGATAGCTTCACGCATCGTAGTAGTTTGCTTTTCTATTAGCGGGTTTATTTTTTCCAACAGTATTTGAAATGTTTTTGAGGACATCCTTGCAAAATCAGAGAAGCCTTTCATATCTTCTGTTTTCAATTCATCCGTACTTAAGCTGGAATAATCCAAACCAGATTTTCTTTTCAGCAGCCTTTCTTTGCACCACACTCGTTTTTTTTTCTTTTGCTGTTGTTGTTTTCTTTTTTTTATTTTAATAGCCATTATCATTGCAGTAATAGCGACATGCTTTATTTTTGAAATATTTGATTTGCTTGGAGTCATTTTTACAATATAAACTCAGCTGTTTTTCAAAATTGTATACAAAAATATTTGACAAATAAATGAATTAGGCTACGCGATTCGTACCATAGTTGCCAATACAAATTGTATTTAAAGAGCCAGAGTGTTGCCCACCAAAATTCCCACAAAAAAATGTCTGGTCCCGACGTGAAATATCGTTAATTCCCGTCATTTTATGTCATTTTATTTTTGTCTTATTATTTTCTTTACATTTAGCGTATTCATAGTTCATCGTATTTTAGTATGGTATTCGTACCATGTTGTATGTATACGATACAATAACTAAGAAACGTCAATATGTTGTTGCATCCCTTATAATAGTGAAATACCACAAGTGCCCAACCAGTCAAACGATGCCCAAAACCTAACTTTATGCTAACTTTAAAAAGTTACCGATATCGGAATGTTGTCGTAAAAGTGATCAAAAAGGTATATGAAAGACCTAGGAATGTCCGTGAACTATTAAAAGGCATCATCAGAAAGTTGTCCTCTAGACAGCCGATAAGATAGCTTAAATGCAGCTTTTAGTTAACCTTTTTAACTACCAATACACGTGTAAAATATGACAACAAATTATTATCAATGTATTAGGTTGTCAATCGATTATTTACTTTTCCAAAAATTAATGGAAATAATCAAATGACAAACTAATACATATCAAATAAATATAAAAATAGACAATAATAATGAAAAACCAAAAGCTATGTTTTAAATTTAAATGTATTTTTATTTGAAATTATTTTAGCTGCACTGTTTTTCACTGCCACAGTCACGTCCTGAGACACCTCACACGATAGAATAACGCCTGCAGTAAATAACTGCCCACGAACAATTTCATAGACCCGATTTAGCAGCGATTCATAAACGTAATTTTCTCGTCGCGGTAAATATTTTTACTATCAGGGCACAAAAAATGCTAACAGCAAACGGTATGATGCATCAAAAAAACTAATGCCAACTTAGAAGCAAGAAGTTCAGAGGTGCCACTGTACCATATTATCCCGATTTGTTTACTTTAAAATGTTACATTTATTTCTTGTTCACAGCCTTGATCAAATTCTAAGGCCCGGTTGAGTTGAGGAAAATTTTAGATTTTTTGTCTACTTAAGTTTTTTTGCGTTTCACAGTCTCCACATAAATGCGTACTAATATATATAAAAAAAAATATGGCAGCACGACATATATGACAAATGTTTTTGTTTACAAAACAAAATTATATTAAATTAGCCCTTACACGACTTGTGCAAATATTACACAGAAAAAAATATTGTACGTATATATAACAATTGCTATTAAAAGCAAACAAAATCGTATTCCAATTAAAAATATGATTGTATTTACTAATTAATTAATTGTATTTACACATTTTTTAATTAAAATATTAATAGGAATAATTTTAATATAATTTCAGTACAACTTTTTTTTAATAGTATTAACTACTTTTGTTTGTTTTGTTTGTGCGTCTCGTGCGTCTTCTAACATTTTTTTCTTCTACGTTTCTATTTCAAAACAGGATATTGCATTATTTAGTGTATTTTATGTTATTAAAGCATTAAATGACACAATTTATTTTTGCTGTCAAGAATTTGATCAAACAGCCTGTGATGCTTATTTTGTTGCATATTGAATCATTAAAAAGCGAATATCAAATTTTATAATTTACTCAATTAATTGGCCCACCTGTAGAAGTTGTGAAAACTGACTTCGGTAAAACATTCGTTAGGTTGAAAGAATTTTACAAAGCATATCAAAAAGTATAAATACTTATTTAATATTTATTTTCTGTAACATATTGAATTAAATTATTTTTATTTTCATATGTTTCTATTCGACAAATATTTTATTTAATTTAACAAAATATTTAATTGATCCAATTTTTATCGAATGAAGTTTTTAATTGATGTTACTAATTAATTAATTAATGATTTAAAAATTCCCAATAAAAAATATAATATATAACAACTTTAATATCAATATGACAAAAAAATTAATTAAAGTTTCTCCAATTAACATATTCTCATTATTACGAATATAGAATTCAATGCTACTAAAAGTTACATCGGCTGAGTTTGAATTAAAAATTAATTGGATTGATTAACATTTTAGTTATATTTACACACTTTTTTTTCTGTGTGTATGTGAATGCTAGGTTATTGAGCAATTTTATTAATATAAATAACATTTTTATTATTTATGTCAGGGACCCGTGCTTCGCAATGGTCGTTTTTTTATTTGTTTTATAAATGTAGGAATTATCCGATAAAACAACTTTTCTCATAGACAATTCTTTCTCAGACTGTACTTCCCCGTAGAATTCTTCCCAGAAGAATTCTTTCCCGTAGAATTCTTTCCCGCAAAGTTTTTCCCAGTAGAAGTTTTAGTGTGGTTAGTTTTAGTGTGGTGAGTTTAAGTGTGATGAATTTAAGTGTGGTGAGTTTAAGTGTAGTGTATTTTATTGTTGTGTGTTTTAGTGTGTTGAATTTAAGTGTGGTGAATTTTAGTATGGTCAGTTTAAGTGGGTCAATTTGAATGTGGTGAATTTTAGTGCGGTGAGTTTTAGTGTGGTGAAATTTAGTGTGGTGAGTTTCTGTGTTGAATTTTAGTGTGGTGAGTTTTAGTGTGGTGAATGTTAGTGTAGTGAGTTTTAGTGTGGTAAAATTTAGTTTGGTGAGTTTTAGTGTAGTGAATTTTAGTGTGGTGAATTTTAGTGTGGTGAGTTTTAATGTGGTGTGGTTGCTTTTGTATAATTTTTGTATTTGAGTTTTTTGTTTTATCTTCTTAGCTTGTGTATGTACCGAGTTATGTTGTTTTGAAAGTTTAGGTTGTATGGGAGGTGCCACGCCCCTTTGTCCAATCTCGCCCATATATAGCCTATGACATCCTCCGGACTCCATAGTATCCTGGTGCAAAATTTGAGTAAAATCGGTTCAGCGGTTTAGAACAAACAGACAGACAGACCGACAGACGGACCAAGAGTTTTATATATATAGATAGATTTTTCTGTCGTAAAAATTACGTTTTTTTGTACAAATTTCCTTTAAGCGATTTTAACTTGTGTAAGAGTAATGGTAAAATAACGGACATTAAAATAAACCAGGGTATAAAACCCAGCAAGACATGCCTTACCAAAACTCCAACACAAAGACAATATTATATTTTCTCACTCATACATAAATAATTTGAAATACATCCCTGCAGGATCAATGATAGATATATGACCCGTAATTTTACTAGTAATGAAAACTTATATTTTTTGCGCGTCGGTTTGCAACCATTTTTTATTTGTAGGTTATTTATTACGTTTGCAACAGTAGCCGCTACAGCAGGAGTTGAAAAAAGATGTTACTTAAATTATAAACAATCGATAAACACTAAAAGAAAGTATATTGAAAAGAGTATTTGTATATATTGCTTATTTATCTGTTCATATTATAGATATCATCAAAGTGGAAGGGTCATCTGTATTAAACAAATGCATGGAAGGAAGCAAAACAACGGGAAACAAAAGTCGTTTAAATAGACAATTTTGTAATGCAAACATATTGAATGTAATGCGCATTCTATTGAACGCAATAAAAATGAAAATTATAGAATTTTGAGTTTTTTGGTTTTATTTGGTCTAATTTTGGTTAGTTTACTATTAATTTAACCGTCCCTAACCTCAAAATTAAAACAGTTTATGTTACGTAATATATTTCGTAAATTTACAAGTAATTTAATCGTCACTTATTACCAAAAGAACAGTGATAAAGATATATTCAATTGTATCTCATTTCAGATGAGTGAGAAAGAGATAAAAATTCACACGCACACAAAAGTTTCAGTCAATTTTATCCCGACGCTCTTAACAATGTTATAGAAACTTTTACTGAAACTTTCAGTTTTGATACTTGTAATATTACTGCTCATATGACTGGTAGTGTTCTTGCTGGGAACTGTACCGCATTCATATCCACATCAGTTAAAAATGACCTCAAATGATAAATTTCGAACTGGCAACCTCGAACTGTTGACAATGCTGCCAAAATTCTGCAAGCTTGGCAGTACTATTCACCATTCAGCTGTCGTTTTTTTTGACGAAAGAGAAAAAATCCCAAATTCAGCGGTCTTTTTTTGACGAAAGAGCAAAATAATTTCCCAAATTCACACAAAACAGGAGAAATTTTTACGAGACGAGAACAAAAATTTTATCCAGTCAGTCAGCGAGAAAATAAAAAAATATTAAAGGTCTTATTTAAAATTGTATTTAATACAATTCGAAGCAAACATTAAACGCTAAAAGTGCATTAATTGTGAAACTAACAACAAAATGAGCCACCTGACGCGTATGAATAAAAATTTTCGTTTTGTGCAACGTTTGTGAAAAAATCGAAGCTGCTAGGGAAAAGTTTTTGCGAGACTTCCGAGACAAGCGGACGGACAGACAAACGTTCGGTTGGTCGCAACGGTGACTCGCGTTTGCTGCTTGTGTTGGAACCCCCCAAGCGGAGGGAGGTGTGTTTCGACTAAAAAGAATTTAAATTGAAAACATTTCAACTTTTCACATGCAATAAATTGATAATTTCCGGGGAAACAGGCGAAGAATTGGAGCAGAAAATTGTGTCGAAATTTCAAGGTTGTGCAGTGCTTGAGGTGGTGCAGACGCAGGAGCCAAACATATGAAAAATAGCACAATTGGGGAAAAAAGAGAAATTATTGCAACAAAACAATTGGAATATAGTAAAACTAACGACAACAACAGCGACAATTGTTTGTTAAAAGCAAAAACAACTAGAGCCAGGTCGCTATAAAAGAGAAATCCAATTAAAGCCCCACCAAGAGGCCGAATTGAGTCTACATTCAGGCAGGCGCCACAATTGCTGAGACTCTTTCGTTGCTCTGACTCTTCACTGACGCGACGCAACGCAACGCACACACAGACGGTCGTATCTTTGTTGTTGCCATTATCGTCGTCGTTTAGCTGGCTGCCTCCTGTGCTCGCCTCACTGTCGTCCACTCAATTCGTCATTTTGAGTGGTAGCTGGCGCGCTCGCAAAACTGCAGCTCCAACAAACGGGATCTGAAAAAATAAACAGTTGAACTTTATCTGCACTTTGCTGCCTGCTGGTCGTGCCTGAGCCGAGTGTTCGGTCATCGAAAAAGGCGCCCAAACTTTGGCGCTTATTGCTGAATACTTTGTATCCTCCATTTTAGACACTTGCTGCACGCTGCCCCGATCGTTGTTGGCTGCCTGCTGTTGTAATTAATTTCGTTGAACTCGAAATTTCAAAATCTCTTAAATTATTCCATAATAATTTAATTTTGTGTGTTGTTGCAATCGAAAAATGTGTTTGTAAACAAGCTGTGCGACAATTAAGTTTTTGTTTTCGTTTTTAAGAAATATCAAAACCCTCAAAATATAGTTGCCGAAACTATGCTGCTGACAACTATTGTTTAAATATATACGTAGAAAATTGATTGCAAATTTTCTGGCGACCTCTACTGAACTCTGCTGTTGCAAATTTCCTGGTGAAATTGTTCAAAAAGTTACATATTAACAAAAGTAAGTAAAAAAACCAAATTAAACAATTTAATTTTACAGCAATGGAGTCATTTGAAATTTATTTTGTGTTGAGTTCTACAAAAAAAACAGATTTATAAAAACCTATTCGTTCTACCGTTATAGGTCTCATGCAATAAAACGGTACTAGTTCCGATTCGTCTTATTGCAAAAAAAAAACCTTAACAGAATCGATTACTTCCAAATTATACGTTGAACTCAAGTACTAAATACTTGAACCGCCAGCGTGAACCTTATACCTTATGTGCTTCGTTATTACAAAAGTTGCCATATTTGTTTTCAAAATCAAACAGTCATCTTACTAACCTTGTCGACTGAAAACGAAACGAAAGACACTTAGTCATTAGCATACTAACCAGTTTTAATGAGCATGTCTTCGTACGTTGACCGCACTTGTCTATAGCGTAATAAAGCTTTCCTTACAATATGAAATACTCTGTAAATTGGGTCAGTTTTTGCTTAAAATGCTTTAGATTTCTTCATTGCATATAAAAGCGACTCTTTTGCACGTTCGTTAGCATCTTAAACTCTTTTTGTCCTCTATCTCTCTCTCGCGCTCGCTCGCTCATGCTCTAAAATACATACTTTGCTTTAGATAATTTTTGAACTTTGAACCTGTATCGCTGTGACAAGTGTGACGCCATTTCATGTATGATCATGCAGCGCATATTATAATCGTCCTCAAACATCAAGATGCTCGCCTTGCAGTATCGTGCTTTGTTATATTTATGTCTCAACGTTGAAGATGATCCGTATAGTCCGTTAGCAATATCGTCTGACATCAAATTTGTTTCCTGCATAAAATATAACGTTATGTTGCCAGTAACTTAATCATACGAAAAGCTTAACAAAATTTAAAAATAGTTGGTAATAATAAAAACAAAACAAACAAAACCTTGGAAATAAGTTTTACTAATTTTAGACGAACATAACTGGGACCTTAATGCAATCGTGAGTGTCAAGGCTAGACATCATTTTCGTTTTGCATTAGCTTTTCTTAAAATCATCACAAAAATTATGATTAATATTGAGATGAACTATAATCATCTGTTTAATTTGTACTCTTCACTATGTCATTCTGTGACAGATGCAGTTTTCATTCAATATGATGCCCTCGAAGAAATGATTCCGAATCAATTTATTCTTGAAATGAGAGATATAAAATATTTGGAATTTTCAAAAATTAATATGACTCATCATTTTTATCTTTAATATTATAATCGTGTCTGATTTATCATAGTAATCAATAAAAATCGATAAAAGTTCGATCAACAATTTGACTTCAGTACAACAACATTTCATGCACCTAATTAGTCATATCATTAAGATAAAAATTCATTGAAAAAGTCAAATTTTCAAAAATGATGTTCATGTTCTAGCATTTGATCAAATTGGAATTCCAATTATAATCGAATGTGTTTTATTTTTTTCAGAACAAATAAAATATTTTAATTCGTTAATATAAATTAAATTTTTAAGTCAATTAGTTAAATTTTGATCGAAATTAAATTAAGGAACATGCCCTATTATAATCGTTTTGTATATGGAATGCCTTTAAACATGATTGTATCTCTTACTTTTTGATCAAATTATCAGCGAGTTTAATAATATTAATCCTTTGATAAACAATTATCACACAGCCAAATATTAATATGTTTATAAAGGTCCACCTCTAAGTCTATAACATTTTAATAACGCATGTCTCTCTTACAGTATTCATTGATGAATTAACATATATACTATGAATGAATTGGTATATTTATATAAATTATAATAGAGGGGTGGTACGTAACGCAATTTGGAAAACTCTTTGATAAAGGCAAATTTTGTATTTTTTATTTTACGAAAATTTTTAATAAAGAATGACTTATGTGTTTGAATGTTATAATGTAAAGGTAATTTAAGGAAGTTAATTTAATGATCTTACATATGTATATCGGCGTTGTAGAACGAAAAGTCATCAAATACATTTTCAAAATGACAAATATTCATTTACAAAAATCTTTATATATCTGTCAATTTTTAATCGATCTCAATTTGGTTTAACACATGATAAGAAAATGTAAATCTATCGTTTGATATTTCATCTTTAAAAATGCATCAATTACTTCTTATAATATTAATCAACAAACTCGAAATTTAAGTTTTTCAAAAAAATGTATTTGGTGACTTTTCGTTCTACAACGACGATATGATCTAAAATATGAGTTTATCAACAGATAGTAATAACCGATTTTTTTTACTAGGTTATGATAGTAATACTGAGTACAATATTTTTTGATATTTTTTTTTATTATTCCCTGAACAAAATATACGGCAGGTAACAAGCGGGCAAAAGGCATGCATAAAAAAAGCTTTCCGGCAATCAAAGTCAAACGGCATGTTATAGGAAGGTCAAGCAATCTAGAGGCAGATATATAGAATGTGAATGCTACATATTTTGATTACCAGCCTTCCAAAAAGCTTTCGTTAGTAAACTAATTTTGCATAAATTGCTTGTCCAAAACATATGTTTAAGAAGGAAAGAATCGTGTATAAAGTTTGTATTTTAAACATTTATTGAATTCACTTGAAAATGACAATGAATAGTAAATATTATTCTATCGTGAAATGAATTAACGAACGTTCTGATCTTTTGTACTACCTATTCTGACGCTCAAGCACGTCTCTTGGAGTGTCCACCATTCACTTGCGTAAAACAAAAAAGTCGCCTTCGTTTTTCTAGGGTCTTTTCCTGGATTAGGCGCAATGTGAAAATCTGGTCTATGGTGGACTTTCCAGGTCTGAAGCCGCACTGATAAGGTCCGGTCCAATCAGTCTGTTGACGATGGGCTTCAGTCTTTGACATAATACGCTCAATAGAACCTTGTATGCGATGTTGAGTAGGCTGGTCCCACGGTAGTTGGCGCAGATAGTGGGATCCCCTTTCTTAAGGATTGGGCAGAGTACACTGAGGTTCCAGTAACTTGGTATGCTTTCATCCGACCATATTCTGCTTACGAGCTCGTGCATGCTCTCTATTAGCTCTTCGCCTCCGGTCTTAAACAATTCAGCAGGCAGGCCATCAGCACCTGCGGCTTTGTTGTTCTGTACTGGGGTTGCCGGGTTTGCTTCTCTATCGGTGGAATTGCGGTCATCATCACCGGTCAGCAATTTAGAGAAGTGTGCTCTGGATATCTGTCACTAGATTTCCGTTCTCATTTTTACAGGAAAAGGTTCCGGATTTTGAACTTCCGGCTAGGCGTCTTATTTTCTCGAAGAATTTTCGAGCCTCATTCCTGTCCCCATGCATCTCAATCTCCTCACACTCACGTCTTTCTGCCTCGCTTTTTTACGCCTGAAAAGACTTCTCTCTTCCCTCCTCTTCTCTTTGTATCGCTCCTTCGGAGCTCGCGTAGCTACTGACTGCAGGGTGGATTTGTTCGCAGCGTCTTTCTCTGCAGTGGCCGCGCGACACTCTTGGTCATACCACTGATTCCTCAGGGGGCGTTGGAATCTAAGCACCTCTTCGGCAGCCGTACGCATAGAGCAGGAGATATGATTCCACTGCGCGCTTATATCATCGAGAGGAGGAGTGCTTTGTCTAAGCAGGTGTGAGAGTCGAGTGGAAAAGGCTTGCGTTGTCTGTTGTGATTGCAGCTTTCCGACGTCTAGCTTTTTCTGCGTTTGGTTCCGTACGTTCTTCGCAGCGCTTAAGCGTGTGCGGACCTTGGCTGCTACAAGGTAATGATCCGAGTCCATATTGGCACCTCGGATAGTGCGTACGTCCATCACGCTCGAAGCGTGCCTTCCGTCAATCACAACGTGATCAATTTGATTTCGAGTTTTTTGATCGGGCGACAACCATGTGGCCTTGTGGATATCGAAATGTTCGAATCTAGTGCTACTAACTACCATGTTTCGTGCAGCGGCGAAGTCGATTAGCCTCGTTCCGTTATCGGAAGTGTTAAATTTTCCGATTGTGGGACAATAGATGGCTTCTCTGCCCACCTTGGCGTTAAAATCTCCTAGCACGATTTTGATATCGTGGCGGGGGCAGCGCTCGTATGCGTTGTCTAGGCGCTCGTAGAAGCGCTCTTTTGTCTTCTTTCTCGTTCGTCGGAGCGTGTGCACAAATTAGGCTGATATGGAAATATTTAGCCTTGATGCGGATTGTTGCCAGCCTTTCGTCCACGGACGTGAACCTAAAGACAAGGTGGCGGAGTCTCTTGCCGACCACAAATCCACATCCAAATTCGTGTCTCTCCGCATGGCAGCTGTAGTAGATATCACAGGACGCTTGTTTCCAACAGCCCTGTCCCGTCCATCGCATCTCCTGGATAGCGGTGATGTCAGCCTTATATTTTTCGAGGACATCTGCCAGCTGGATAGAGGCACCTTCCCTATAAAGGGTCCGGACATTCCAGGTGCATATCCGTTAATCATGGTCCTTAAAACGTTTGCGTGGGTCGTCATCGTTGTAATCGGTCGTTATCCGAGGCTTCTTTTTTGTTTTCATTGGGCGCACAGGTTTTTTTCCGTGGTGGGACCCAAACCCAACGCACGAACCCTCACTCTGAGGTAGATGCTCGCCACCGATTTCTACACCGGGTGGTGTAGAGCGCCGTTTCCAGGGACTTCCACGAGGAGGACTTTCACCGAAGTGGAGGTGTCACCATTTGACAATTTGCCAATTCTGGTGACCAGTGAGTTGACTTGAGACGACACCGGCAAGGATTGCGCTGGCTTCGCCATGTTGAAGCACTCAGACACGTTGCCTTGTGATAATCGCCCCCATAGTGATTATACCATTAAATTAATGTATCCTTTTGTCCAATTTATAGTACGTAAAGTAATCAAATATCTGTTTTTAAAAACTAATTTTTATTATTATATTGGTAACCTGTATGCGGTAGTTGATGAATTAAATAAATTGGATTGTCATTCGTAAGATTATCATTAATTATGTTATCATTATCATGTTATCATTAATTGATACCTCACCGATTGTAAATTTGATTTTTACAAACCAATAATTGAACATTTTAAAATGTTTTTTTTTTTTTAATTTATTCCAAGAAGGTCTATATATAAAAGCTTTATTTTATCTATATAATTAAAAAAAAAATAGAAAAAAAACAATGATTACAAAAAGTAAAATAACAAAAAGCCACCAAAACTTGAAACAGTATCTGTAATAAACCTGCATTATAAATTCAACAAGTAGTATAAATATCGAGCTATGTGTAACAATTCACATTCTATACAAATGTTTGCAAAATATGCTTCGAAGGTAAATTTCGAAGTGACAAACGTTTGAAAGTTATTTTCTATTGTTATAAATGTGAATTGGAGAAAACGTTTAAAAAAAAGTAAATAATAAACGAATTCAAATGATTGAAGTCCAAACAAACGAATTGAATTAACTTGATAACGGAATTTTGTACTGAGAATTTGAATTTAAAAAAGTTCGTTTACAAATTTGATTTCAAATTCGATCAGAATTCGACCAGGAGTTGAAACATCTCGTATATTAAATAAAAAAATGTTATAAATATTTCAAAACCTTATATATTTTTTAATTAATTTATATAAAATGCAAATTTGAACGAATTACAAATACTTTAAAACTCAATTGAGCTGTATTCGTTTTACAGAATTCGATTAAACTTCATTAAAAATCGAGTTCTGAAACTGAAATTAAAATTTTATTTATTTTTTCGAATTCACTTGGCCGAAAACTATTGGCATTGGCACTAAATATTGTGATGAGACAATTGTCACAGGACATGATCATCGATAAAGGACGTTCTTTATATGGAAATGAGATAAAATTCCTGGTAATTGATTGTATAGAAAAAATCATATCTACTTCTAGCAATCAACTAGCCTTTTACACCTAATAGAAAATACAATTCCCGGAAATAACCCCTCATTTAAGGAAATAACCTTCATAACTATACAATGATCATCATCACCATACTTCTTTCAAGCACAAAATTCATTTCTTCGGCAGCATGATCAATGCTATGACCTGTATTACACCGTCACAAAAACAAAAGAGTCACTCACTCACACACATACCAACAAAACACAATCGTTAGATAGATAAAAGAACTCGTACAACAAAATGCGCTAAATTACAATGATCACAAAACAAAATAGCAGAGAAAATATTTAATAAAGAAAAACGGAACCACAAATAACACGAAATGTTGGCCAAAGTCACAGTGACATCAACGCTGAGCTGTGTTCACAAACAACCATTTGATTGCTCCAAATATAAACGTTTATTTTTTATTCGCCTCTAAATAAAATATCGAAAAAAAAAAAACAAAATATTTGCAAAATTTATAATCAACAACTAAATCGAATGTGTAAATAGGCGAGCGACCAACAACGTGTTGCTGCTGGCTGCCGTTGCTGTCAGACACCAGCGTCAGAAACTCTGTGAGACACAAACACAGAATGTGTTAATAAATTTATTTGTGTTTTAGATAAGAGCCAACCACAGGCAGGAACAACAACAACAACAGCAGTTAGCACCAAATGCGTAGATTTCTAAGCCATTTTTGCACATTAATACAAAGTGATAAATTTTTGACAATAACTCACTCACTGTGTGGTTGGTGTTTACTTAAAATACAAATGTATTTCTTATTTTATTTCTTTTTACATCATATACATACGTTGGGTATTAAAATGTCTTACAAGACTTTGCACGTAGTTATTGATTATGTGTTTTTGAACTCAATATATTTAATATGTGCTCTTGAAGCATTAATAAAAAATTAAATGTTCGGTACTATGTTTTTCATGATTAAGGACTGCGTCGAATAAAATGAATGAAAAAATCTAGAAATCTAGTAATCGAATTTTTATAGAATAAAATATTTTATTTTGCAAATTATTTTTGGATTTAAAAAAAAATATATAAAAAAACAGAAATTAATATTTTTTAATAAAAAGTTTTAATTTTTCCGGATCCCCTTCCATTAATGTTGTAATGGTAGTGTCCGACACTCTCACAGCTGCTGAAGTCCACTTTCTTTTAAAGTCTTGAAGGTCTTTGGCCACTTTTTTTGTTGTCTTCATCTGCCTTTTTACTAAAGCCCAGTATCTCTCAATCGGCCTGAGTTCTGGACAGTTTGGTGGATTGGCTTCTCTAGGCACCAAAATCACTGCATTTTGTTGGATCCACTCTAAGGCCGTTTTGCTGTAGTGACATGAAGCGAGGTTAGGCCAAAAATATGTGGACACTTCATGTTGGCGTAAAAATGGAAGCAATCTCTTTTGCAAGCATTCCTTCACATATATTTCGCTATTAATTGTACCCGATGTCACGAATGAGCTGCTCCTTTTTCCACAACTGCAAATTGCCTGCCAAACAAGGAATTTCTTTGGGAATTTTGTCATTTTTTTTTATTTGAATTTTTCAGCGACATTTCCTCGAGAATCGGCTGTATAAAATTCCTGCCCAGGTAGCTGAGAAAAGTCCGCTAAAACATAAGTTTCGTCGTCCATTATGCAGTAATCGAATTTTTTAAAAAAATCTTGGTTCAGCTTTTTAATTCGTTGTTTTGCGGTTTCATTCTTGACGGCATTTCTATCCGGAACTTTTTGGACCTTGTACGTCTTCAGCCCAGCTTCTTTCTTAGTCCTGCGCACGAAAGATTCTGAGCAATCCGCCTTTCTCGCCAATTTCCTTCAGGATATGCTTGGATCTTTCTTTAAAATATTCACAACCTTCTTCGACTTTTTCACGATCATGTGGGCCTTTTTTTTACCAGAACCTTTCTTCCGATCAATACTCAGGTCTTCCTTAAAGCGGTTGATAACGCGAGAAATTGTCTTATGGTTAGCCCCTACCTCCTTGGCAATTTTTTTAAAAGACCAACTAGGTTGTTTTTGAAAAATTTTAATTATATTTTCTCGCACTTCCACTTCGTTTGCCAACTTCGCGTTAAATACATTTTGTATTGACTATAACTGACACAAATTATTTTCTGCCATTTAATTCAGAGCTACTATGATCAAATTTTTTTAATTTGAATCTTGCAATAGCACATTATGCGAAGATATGTAACGGACAATTTTATTCGACGCAGTCCTTATGTTTTCACAAATATATCATTAACCCAGCGGTAATTAATGGGCCTGATTGTTGATTCCGCTCAGGATAGCAATTTCGATCGAACTTTTCTGTTCGATTGTCATCAATTATTGAATCCACCGGAACGTAAACCACTTTATTGACGTTTCAAAGTTTAATACGGATGCGCTGTGGAAATTAATTTATTTGAAGTGTGTCAAAACATTTAATAAACAAAAATTTTAAATTAAATTTTTTAAAATTTGTCTGCTAACGGAGACAATTCCCTTCTATTAAAGCGAAAATAGTTATGATACTTATGTGGACTTCGGCCAACCACCGCCGCCAAGAGGCAATTGTGGAGCGCGAGATTGCTTCGACCAAGTCGTACAAATTCGATTTGTAACTGGCACTCGAGAGTTTTCACGTCTCGGTGGTACTTACGAGTATGCCCTGTCGCTAGACCGAACTCAGCTACATCTACACATTGATCAATAGTACAATACAGGATCAGTGCGGCATTAGCATGTACGGAACCGGCAATGATCACGGGCCTCATACGCTATAGAACCGCGAATGGCGCTTGGATGTTATCGAAAACTATAAAATGCGACCGACCGGGAGCGGCTGGTGTATGAGAATATCTACAGCAGCTGACTGGCAAAACGCTCTCGTGGGAGTATGCACTACTGGGAATCAGCATCAGTATGTGGTCTACAATTTTCTCGATTGACCTGGTTTTCGGCTGGTTTTCGATTTATAGCCGATTCCAAGGGAGTGGACAATTTTTTTTGTATTTAACACTTTGGATCTTCCGGAACACCTGTTCATAGGTAAAGTCATCTCAAGTTTGGGTCTTACACGCCTGACCTTCCAAGAGTACACGCATAATGCAGGAGGTTGTGACGTCGTGCAACCGACTCGACGGCGTTCACAAGTGCAGTGCAGCACACAGATGGCAACTGTGTCGGGTGTTGCGTGTCGTTCATTCGTCGAGCCTCTTGCGATGTCAGAAAAATATTCTTTGTCCTGTAAAATGAACACTTACTAAAACTTTAATAAATTATTAAAAACACTTATATATTTAAGTTCTTTTCACAAAAATGTTCTATAACCGTAATAAAATTTCAACTGAACAAATCCAACAGAAAAGTTCGATGTCACGGAATAAATGATTCAAATTTTTATTCGAGTCGATAATGTTGTTTTTTTTCTTTCGTGACACAACACAAACATTTTCGATAGCGGATAGAATATTTCAAATTTATGAGTTTACAGCGGATCGAACGCGGAAACGGAATCAATAATCAAGCCCAATATATCGTAGGTAGAAGTAGAACACATAAATATATTTTTATATATGTTGGACTATCCCACAACCAGTTTATTCTTAAATGTCCCACAAATCAGTACAAATCATTATACAGTATTTTCCGTTGGTTTCCAAAAACATTTGCAATTCCCATTTTTTTAACTAGATTGAGGACATTAAATATATTTATTACATAGCAAAGTTAATTTTGTAAATAATGTGGTCTAGCTTCATATAGTCCCGAACCCTTCATTTCAACAATTGATTTAATTTGGTTTTAATTAAATTATTAATATTTTTTCAAAAAACACATTCCTTGAGGTAAATATTTATAACAATTGAATTATGCTTTCGGACTATTATATCCTACCAAACAGTAAGCGTTTCCGTGCCATCAAAAACAGGCACGCGCCCATCTCACTGCTATAATTGTCGCTTTTCTGAAGTTTTGATTGTTAACGAATTTATTTAATTGAAAAGGGACTAGAATATCAATTTGTGAATACATAGGTTATATGCTAACCAAATAATTTTCATAATTAAACCACAAAAAACCTCCCACTATATTAAAAATAACTATTCGATTAAATAAAAATGTTACAAACGATACAAAACATATTTTTAAATTTACGCCAGCCTGTATAACATCGATATATTTCATTCTTTGTTATATCAACTTCACTTCTGTTCCGGATTCATAAAAAATAACATTGCCCATTACAAATCAATATTGGTTCTTCAATTTTTATAGGTGTCTTTGATATATCATTTCGGTCGACCATAAATTTATTTAAAGTGCCCGTGGTATAGCTATCTTTAAATCTATTTTTATTTTTACTTTCAGTTTCCTCGACCAGTTATCACGTTACTTGCGAACTTTTTAAAACTCAACCAGCCAACATGAAGTACACTACTAGCAACAACATCAACACAACAACAAATGCAGTCAATGCCACCAACAACAACAACAATAATAATAATAACAACAACACGGCTGCCGCTGCAGTATCGTCCGCACTCTTTTGCGAACAAGTCAACACAGTCACAAATCTATTTGAGAAATGGAACGACTGCGAACGCACCGTCGTCATGTATGCGCTGCTGAAGCGTCTACGCTATCCGAGCCTTAAATTTCTACAGTATTCAATTGACAGCAACTTGACACAGAATTTAGGCTCGCAATCGAACCTCAGCGCCGTGGTGATCGACATAAATGCGAACAATCCTTCGTATTTGCAGAACCTCATTAATGCGTACAAAACGCATCATCACCAACAAGCGCTGGCCGATGCGGCGGATGCACTGTCATCCTCGTCGTCGGACAAGGACTCCATGCCGTGCTATGGTTCCGACTTTCAGATCACTCATTGCGACGAACGCAAATTGTACAGCAAAAAGGAGGATATTTTGCACGAGGTGCTGGGCATGTTGCCGCTGTTAAAGCCTGGTAACGAGGAGGCTAAACTGATCTATTTGTCGCTGATACCGATCGCCGTCAAGGACACAATGAGGCAGCTGGTGCCCACCGAATTGGTGCAGCAGATCTTCTCCTATCTGCTAATACATCCGGCAATTAGCAGCGATGACAGAAAGTAATTTTTAATATTTAACGCATTTTTTTTTTGTACAGATTTTCATTAACTGTTGTGTTATATTGCTTGCAGATCGCTCAATGTTTGGCTGCGACATCTGGAGGAACATATACAGTCCTCCGCGTACAACACAATCGGACAGCAGCAACAGCAACCGCAGAGTTTCTTTGTGCAGCAACAGCCGACCAACATAAATGCGGACAACACTGCGATGATGATCTCCTCGGGATCGTCGAGCTCTTCGTCGTCATCGTCGAACTCTTCTGCTTCATCTGCCTCGACGGCATCGGTTTCATCTTCGATTGGCAGCATTGCATCGTCGCGCAACGCCGACTGGCAGACAATAGCGCCGCCCACAAAGCATCAACAGCAACAATTGCAGCTGCAACAACAGCAGTTGCAATTGCAGCAACAACAGCAGCATCAGCAACTGCTGCCACAGACATTGCATGATTGGTCTGCAGTGGTTGCTGGTCCGGGCATCGTTGCCGTTGGTGCTGGTGGCGTCGCTGACAAACTCTGTGATAATTTGAGTGGTATTACATTGAACGAACTAGCGTCTAGTCAAAATAGCTTAGGACTAACCATTGGTGGCGGTCATGCAACAATGTTTGGTGCGTCGCACGTGGAGGCAGCCTCCGCGTCGTCGTCATCGCTGGTGAATGGCGTTGTGGCTGCCGCTGCGGTTTCGGCGGCGCCCAGCATATTTGGACCGAATACAAATCCCATCATAAATATTATAAACAACAATAATAATAGCTGTACCAGCAATTTGAATGCCGATGATCATGATACGTCGTTCTCGAAGAACGGCACCGAGATTTTGGACTTTGAGCCGAACGCCAATATGAATGGTTGCGATAGTTGCATCAGCAGCAATGCTGCCGGTCAACAACAGCAGGAGGTAAGTTTGACCTCAACATATTTCATTATTATATTATATTCCGAAGAATCAACATCTAGGATGGGCAACTTGGTCTCATAAAATCTATTATTACTTTGATGTTTTAAGATATTTTTTCCACGCCAAACACCAAAGTTTAAATTTCTTAATTTCTATAAACTAAGAATTCTGAGTCGAATGAAGCTATTTTCGGGCATATTCGAAAAATTGGCAGTGAAAGAAACCTTTATTCAAAGTTCAAAACTGCTAAACTTACCTACTTAGTCTGGCTTGATGGACAACAAAAATGTTTAACTGTCCAATTACAAAGTAAAAGCATGTGAACATTGTTTTCCCCGTAATAATTTGTATCCCTGTAATAATTCCCAGTGAGAAATGTCATCAATGATTACTCTATGTTTCACCAAGGTCAGGTATGGACCATCGATGATCGAGAGAATTTTTACCCTGCAAAAAGTATTAATGACAACATTTCATGCATGACGTGTCATTAACGATGTCATGCACGTCATTCATAGATGCAGCATCGTAGAAATTTCATCAGGTGATTGTCATGTATATAAAAAGCCTTTGACAATTTGATGGGTTATTTTTGGCTTATCTTAGAAAGCTACATTAATGCTATCTTTATTGACAAAATGTTCGTAATGCCCTTGACATATCTATAATGACAATGGTGTATGATATCTTTAATGCAATATCATTTATGAAATAGTTGTAGACATTTTCATCAATGACAAAATTTCCAATGTCATCGATTCATCATTAATGCTCTTGTTGTCAATGATGTCATTTAGCGCTGGGTTATACAACTTTTTTTGTGCTTGAGCTAAAAGAATACACAAAAAAATTACAAAAGCGATCAATATCGACTCTACGATGTTCAAATTGGGTATAAGTTAGACCAAATTTGACTTTAATGTCGAATATCCTTTTCCTACGATTATTCTGAGTATAATAAAACCCATTTCGGGAATATGGGGTTAAGTTGTTAGAGGAAAACTATCGTTCAAAGTTTGTAATCTCCTAAACTTACTTACCTACTTGGTGTTTAACTGTCCGGATACAAAGTAAAAACATGTCAGAAATTGTTCCCGAAAATATTTCGAAGCTTATCTAATAAAATAAAGAATCTATTAAAGGACACAACTCACCCTGTTAGTCTGACCAGACCAAGTAGGTTAACTCAGTGTCTCCAAAGTATTGCCCATCCCGGGGTTAAAAAATTGCCGTAAACCTTTGGCTTTATTAAATCGAAAAAAACTGACTATCTCCGCCTATTATTTTGGAGACAATTTTTCCACGAGAAAATTCTTGCCAGGGACATTTTATACCTTCCACAGCTTGTCCCAGACAATTCTTTCGAACAATTCTTCCCAAACAGTTTTAGCCCAAAGCATTCTTCAACTTATTCAGAACTATCGGGATTAGTTTTCTCCAGCATAAAAACATTGTACTAAATTTTTTTTTATTAATTTTCTGAATTTTGTAAAAAAAAACTAAAAAGTTCACTTTTAAATTCATTCGCAAAACATACTTTACGTGCTCCACAATTATTGCAACTCCATATTTTTAACCTCACAGCAGCAGCTGGGCTATGCTTCGATACTGATGCACAATTGCGACCAGCTGGACATTAATCGCTGGAGTCTGGACAGCAAGTTGGCCGCCTTGAAAACGCGTCGCTCCAACAGTCTGACCACACAGACAATGTCCTCGTCATCGTCCTCCTCCAATTCGTCGGTAATCACTGTCAACGACAATTGCTCCAACTCAACGGAGAATCTCTCGCAATACGCCAACAAACCACGCAGTTTCTCGCTATCCATCGAACACTCACGCGGCGCAGCGCTCACATCCAGCGGCTCAGACACGCGTCTCGACGAGTTTAAGCCAAACTATATCAAGTTTCAAACACGTAACATGGGCATGTCGAGCATTGGCCTGTGGCTGAAATCACTGCGTCTGCACAAATACATCGAACTCTTTAAGAACATGACGTACGAACAGATGCTGCAGATTAACGAGGAGTTTCTGCAAAGTCTGGGTGTTACGAAGGGCGCATCGCACAAGCTGGCGCTGTGCATTGAGAAGCTCAAGGAGCGCTACCATCAGCTGAACAAAATGGAGCAGGAATTGTTGACGGGTCAACTGAAGCTGCAGCTGGCGGTCGAAGAGTTGACCAACATTGTGTTGACCCCGATGAAACCCATCGAGGCGGTGAACGATGCAGCGGGCGAAGAGAATGTGGCACTAAAGTTTTTGAAGATCATTGATTTGGGTGCGTTTTTGTTAATTTTTATATTTCATTTTTATTTCTTCTATATTTATTGTATTGGTTTAATTGTTTGGTTTGCTTTCAGTCTGTTCTATATTTCAAAAGGATGCCTATGCGGCGCAAGACGAGGAAAGCTCCAGCGTGCTGTTGTGGATACTCGATCGCACTATGCACAATGAGGCGTTTGTCAATCATGTCAATCAGTTGAAGGAGCTCAAGTTCAAGATGTCCAAGTTGAAGATGTCAATTGCGCCTAAGATGCATCATGTCAAGAATGGTGCTAGCGCGGGTAACTTGAATAAACCAAGGTAAGCGGAACATTTGAATTATAATACATAATAGGGCCATCGTTCGGATCATTACGAAAGATATATGGTTTAGGTTCAACAAAGTAATATTCATAACTGCAGAATGTTCTTCAATTTTACAGACAGAAAGATAATCTGTTAATCTGACATTTTAAAGAGAGAGAAGATAAATTGAAATTGAGAAATTACATTTGAAATTCAAAAGACCAATTGAATTACAAAAACCAATTGATATTCATTTGACATCAATTATAATTCATACATTCCATTTGAAATTCAAAAGACATCAATTGTAATTTAGAAATTCTATTTGAAATTGAAACCATGTCAATTGTAATTCAGAAATTACATTGTACTTCCAGAATACATATTGATATTCATAACTATCCATTTGAATTCAGAAAAAATTAACTGAAAATACTCTGAATTCCAAATGGAGAATTATGAATTTTATTTGATATTTTCTGAATTCGAAATGGAAATTTATGGATTATAATTCGTTACTGTCATGAATGTGCATTTTTAAAAATGTTGGGAAATCAAATTCTAAAGTTTGAAGTGCTTTAAAAATTAGCAAATTTTATATTTTTTAAATTTTTCTGTTATTTTGGTTTAATGGTCAATTATTATAACGAATATAAAATATCTATAGATTTGGACAACCTACTGAATTATAAATACGGATTTTGTGAGGCTATCCTGATCAAAACGAACATATTTTTGTTTTTTATGCTATAATTTTTTATTAGTGCAAGATAAAGTAGTAATGTAAAGGCATTAATTGTTTGCTTTTAAAGCACCTATCTATTGGCATCATTAATTAAAAATATTTTGTGAAACATTAATTTGCCATTTCTTATTTGCAGAAAGAAATGTTTGGCAAAATATTAAAAAAAAACAAACAATTAATACCTTTACACCACTATTTTATCTTGCACCAATAACCAAAAAATATATCAAAAAAGAAAAACGAAGAAATTGGAATAATTTAAAATCTTGTCATGCCAAAAGGGCGAATCTTTTCGTTTTTTTGCTGTAACTCTTTAATGGTACAAGATAAAAGAGTGATGTAAAGGCAATTATTGTTTGTTTTCAAAGCACCTATCGATCTGCTTCATTAATCATAAATATTTTGCCAAAACACTTTTCTGCAAATAACAAATGGCAAATTTATGTTTGGCAAAATATTTTTAATTAAGCATGCAGATCGATAGGTGCTTGGAAAACAAACAATAAATGCCTTTACACCACTATTTGATCTTATATCAATAAAAAGTTGTGGCGAAAAAAACGAAAATATTCGCCTTTTTGGCTTAACAAGATTTTCAATTTTTCAAATTCGCCCTTTTCGTTTTGTCTTTTGTGGCTGAAAATATCCAAGAAAATGACACGCGATTTTGGCACAGCATACCTGAGGATAAACTACATTCAAAAATGTAAAAAAACGCAAATGTCTAAAATTGCACATTCACCCCTTTGCCATGATAGTGATGAATTGATGTACTCCGAAATTTTTTGAATTACAATTGAATTGTTTTGAATTTCAAATGAAATTTCTGATTTACAATTGATGTCTATTGAATTTCAATCGATCTTTTTTGTATCACATTTGTACATGATGTAGTTTAAACTAAGTTTTTATTTTTAAAAAATACATGAACCATTTTGTCACCGCAGATGGACCGGCAAGACGCGCAAATGCGATGCCAAAAACGGCAGCAACGATCGTATCAATCATCGCAAGAATTCCAACGACATGCTGAACTTTTCGTTGAGTTGTCTGCAGCAGCAACATCATCATCACAGCAGCCAACCGACTGCAGAGTACGACAAGTATCATCACATGGTTAGTGGTAACAACATTAATAACAACAACAGCGGCAGCAGCAATCAACATCAGTACAAAAGTTCATCATATCCAAATTTCATAAACAATCAACAGCAGCAGCAGCAACAACATCAGCAGCTAAAACATCATCATCAGCAACAACAGCAGCAACAACAGCAGCAGCAGCAACAACAACAGATGCAACAGCAACTATTGCAGCAACATGCGCACTTTCCAGCGCTGCCACAACAACAACCGCAGCCACAAGTGTCTCAGCAGCAGCATCGTCGTTCGCTCAACAACTTAATTGTTGTTGCCGGTGGAGCGCAGCAGCCGCAAAAAATGCTCTACAAACAGGGTCAAGCTATACTAACAACAACCACAACAACAGCAGCAACGTCTGCTGAGCAGTTGCAATTGGAAAATGCGCTAAAAAATCAACAGCGCAAAGCAAGTCTAACGTCAAGCGTCAGCAATAATATGGCAACCACATTTACGTCTGTGCCAGCAACAGCAGCAACTACTACGACAACGAATAACGACACGGCCGTACAGCAGCAACAACAACAACAGCAGCAGCAACCAAAGAAAACAATGGCAGCCGTTGTAATGGTTAGTAGTGAAGAGCTTGCTGTTGCGCCGCAAATATTAATTAATAACAACAACAATAGCAACATTTTGAATAACAATTTAATCTGCCAACAACAGCAGCAGCAGCAACACCAGCAACAACAACTTTTAATGCAGCAACAGCAGCAACAATTGCAATTGTTGGCTGCCGCCGCTGCTGCTGTTGGCAGCTGTAGTTTTAACAGTAGCTGTAGCAATGTAAGTTGTAGCAACAACAATAACCACTGTAACAACAGCAGCAGCAATTGCAACGACTGCAGCAGCATTGCAGCTGTAGCCGCTGCTGCCGCCACTGTGTCGAGCAATAATACGCTCTGCACGCCGCTTATTGCGAATTTGAAATTGCCGTCGCAGGACGTTTATCAGCAGCAGGCGAGCGCCGCTGTTGCCGCCAATGCGGCAGCCATGAACGACATTAAGAGTCTGGAACAACTGGAGACGCTTTGCTTGCAAATGACGGAGCAGGCAATAAATTAATGAAATTTTATTAGGAAACGCATGCACTCAGTTTGTATAACCTATTTCCATTGGGGGGTGTGGGCGGCATATTTGGGGAGTGGTAACTGTGCGACACTTGAAAAAATTCAGAAAAATTCATTTGTTTTTCATTGCGTATATATTTTTCAATACTTTGGAATATTTAAACCTATGAAGAGAGCTAATTTGGGTTTCATGTCCATTACCTACTGTTTTAGGTGCTTACTAATTTCTGTGACGTTGAATTTCCAAACTTCCAACAAAAACTAGACCTAGTGATATATTTCCTTTCGAATTTTTCACAAACATTCTTAGATTTATAAATTATTTTAATTTTCTATTTGAAAAATCCAATGAAAGGTTCCCACGATATCAAGTTTAAACCAGAGATTAAAATAGTAACCAAAACCTACATCGGTTTAAAATCATTTAATTTTTTAATACCGAATCGCAACAGCGCTTAAAAGAATCGGAAAGAAACCTATATCCAAAAACCGATATAAACGGTGTCGATTTTAAGACGCGTTTTAAAATAGCATGAAAAACTATTTGAAAAATTTAATTTTATAGTCCTATTTTAGCGAGCAGTGAACATACCCTACAGTGTAGTCAACTAGTTAAAATCTAATAAAATAAGTACCCGTTTTGGTAGGAAAATGGAAAGAATAGTTTCAGGCAAAGAAGCATTTTTTTGATATGAAAATCACATTTTTTAAGTAGCTTTTAGGTAGGAATTGAGACAAAACCTGCTATTGCCTGCCTGCAGGCATGTTGTATGAAAGCAAAACTGGCAGGATAATAGCACGCAAAAGTGGGGAGTAAGTGAGGAGCAAAATGGTAGGGACAGGAAGGTCATGGTAGGCAATTGGGTTAAATCAAAAAGGGCAAGCAAAGGTGGGGAATGGAAGGGCAGGGAGCATAAATACTTTTTATATTGGTGACCAGCAATACCGACCACAACTAAACTTCTTGTTGCGCAGAAACAATGACGAATTTTGTTTGTTGTAAACGATCACGAATTTCGATTTTGAGTTGTTGGATTTGCACATGTTTGTTCTTGCACTTAAGCACAACAACATTTAAACTGGCACAAACTAAAAAAACGCGCGGCGTGGCACATTGCTTGGCACAGCGTAGCAAATATAAGCCAAAAATTTTCAATATTAAAAATTTTGAAGTAAAATTTTATATTTGTCAAAAAAAAATTCTGTCAAAAATTTTCTAAAAGCTGCCTTGATAGCAGCTAAAAAAAACGATACCTTTCCATTTCATTATCCTGCTATAAAACTACGTTTAAAATTTGAAAACAGAAATTCATATACGAACATTTTGCCTGATACAGGCCTGTCCGTGTCACTTTCCTGCTATAAAAAACTTCAAAACAGAAATTTATAAAAAATGTTTTTGCCTGCTTAGGCAAAGGCTGCTATAAAGATGCTATTCAAATTTAAAAAAAAAAACAAAACTTACAAAATAACGCCTTTGCCTGCTAGGTGTTGGCTTGAACATACTAGTTTCCTGAGTAAACGCTGCTGTAGGAAGCCTGCCTTTATTTAAAAATTCAAAATGCCTGCTATGCGATGTGTATTTCCTATCATATTCCTGTGAGTTTTCCTTAAAACTGCTACTATAATACCAGTTTCCTAGCATATTTTTTGTCTCGGGTAGTTGATAAAATACCACTACTAGTTAAAAACGATCCTATTTTCATAAAACTACGTTTTTACGTTTAAACTAGTGACATACCAATAGAATTATAGTTTCCTTGGCCGTAAACATTTTTTTTTGGGTACTCGGTCAATTTTACATTTTTGGGTGGTTCCAGCTGTATTTTGTTTCGTCAATGCCAATTTTGAGGAGTATGTTTTTATTTTAATTTGGAACGACTCGGTAAAGTAAAACTCTCCCCAGAGAACAAAATATACATATATCTACATATTTTTACATGCTTTCTACATGGTTTTAAAATAATCTCAAAACTTGTATATTGTGTCAAAATATGAACTACTTGGATTTCAACTAGTAAATATTGTAGTACAATTTCATTGTCAAATGAGTTGACATTTGACAATGAAATTGTACTATCGACAGAATGCGAAATTGGGTTAAAATAGAGAGTTTAGTCACAATTATCATGTTGAGTTTGTGTCTCATGACAGACTAGTGCGGTAGTAAAAGATATTTTAGAATAATTTTCTTTTTGTAGGTAATAGAAATATAAATCAAATATTTAGAGACCGTTGCTAAGCCAACATTTTGTGGAAAATGCTTATTTTGACCACCATAACATGGACCTAGGTCGAAAATACTAACTCAGTTCCAAAGATTGATTCATTAGCTTTAGTTCCATAGGCAGTAAAGATCTACATTATTTAGTTGCCACGAGACAAATGTAAATGCGATACAACTCAAACTTGCTTTTTGAAAATAGACAGAGGTAAAGTCGACACTACCCAAATTTTCGCGTATGTTTCTTTTTACTGATTTCTTTCAATCTTATTGAATTATATATCCTAAGATAAAACTATTCGTACTGTTTTATTCCGGTCACGCAAAATTATTTTACTACTACTCTAATTATTCACATTTTAACTATTTGTTAAAATAAATTCTATATCATGATCAAATGATTGACAAGTCTCCCTATATTATAAGAACAGACAAATTTGTAAAAGTCATAGCACAACAAAATTTCATGAATGGCGCTTTCGCGGAATCCTTACCGCCGCGAGACTTTGTCATATATTATTGGCATAAAAATGCGAATTTAAGGGAAAAGTAAAATAAAACCTACAGGATATGCTAGGTGAACCCCTTACTAACTACATTAAACTCACAACGAAATTTTTAAATAATCAAAACTTTAACGACAAATACAAGTTTTCTGCGTTTTCCATATCTAATTTTTGGAGGAAAAAAAAACACATTTTATTACATAACGTGTTGGGAAAGTTATGTCACATGGGATGGACTTTATAGTCGGTAGGGCCCGACTATGGAATACCCTATACTATTGGTGGACTGGTATAATTTTGTAGGATAATTGGCTGTAGACATGATTTTGAAAATCATAGTAATAATAAAAACAGAAAAAATCGAAAAATATATATTTTTTAAAGTAGGCGTACCACGTCCAATTTTGGAACACGTGTATTTAAGTGAATTCTGCCAATACGTTTTAAATTGCATAACTATGTCTTGAATACTTTTCGAGTTGTTGGTACTTAAAAAGTTATATAAAGGCCACTAGTATGGAAGGTGGGCGTGTCTGTTGACCGATTGAGCTCATTTTCATACTTAAATCTTACTTTTAAATATTGTGACCAAATTTCATCGCATTCTGACCAGTATTTCTCCAGATTCCGTATATACGGACAGACAGACGGACATAGCTAAACGGACTCGGGTAGTGATGCTGATCAAGAATATATATACTTTTCCATACCGGACATGTCTTCTAAGGGGCGTTACAATATCTGCACAAACTTAATATACCCTGTACCTCATAGGTGTAGGGTATACCAACTGAAGATTAAGCATAAAGTAGACTTCTTTGGTAACAGTGGCACCTTATGTTATGACTACAGTATCAATTTCGAGTAGATCTGACATGGCATTTGCGTTTTAAAGCAAAAGTTTGCCTCGGTGTCGGCTTAATTTCATCCAATTTAAAAATTATTGTCATGAATCCGTGTGAAATATTCGCGAATGATAATCAGCCTTATCGTGAACACTTGGGGAATATTCTATTCCCTCGGAATTTTTTGTTCCCAGTTAAAATTTTGTGGTATCGTCAATCTGCCAGGAACAGCAACTCCTCCGGAATTTTGTTCTAAATTCGAATGCAGTTTTACAATATGGCCAGAATTTTTTTAATGCGTTTTTTTTCGTTATCATTATCATTTCAGATAATAAAGTTGTAAAATAATAGTTTAGATATAAAATATGTGTACAGACCTTTATTATTTGCAGTTAACTATACTTTTATGCACAAATTTCACATTTTTTTAACTCAATAAAAGTTTAATTTGCAATTAGAACTGAACATCAGGCAACGCTAAATCAGCTGTTTTGCCAAATGTCAAACAATGTCAATATTGAAGTTAAAAATTATGTTAAACTGCAATTAAAAGTATATAAAATCACTCTCAATTGTAGTTTTTCATTTAAGAAAATGTTGTGATTAGATTGCGTTCATTTTTCAAGAGTTAAAAGAAAAATAAGATATTCCCCAGCCGGTGAAGTTTTTGCAGTGGTTGAATATATCTGTAATTTATTTGTGCAGAAATATGTAAATAACTTTTATTTAAATAATGTTGGTGCTATCCATAAATATTTGTTACTTAATTAAAGTGTGTTTTGTTTTTAATTAATTCTTTTCTCCGATGAAAAAGTGGCGGAATTTTTTCGGCAAAATTGGGGTAATTTTTCCTCCAAAATGTTGTTCATGATACGTAGTTTTTTTAGGGAAACATTTGTTCCCTTTTCGAATATTGTTCACGATACTTATTTTCCATCAAGGGTAAAAATTCCCTGAGGAATTTTATTCACGATAAGGCTGAATGCCGAATTTAGGGTCTTACGGTGTAGAATTTATAAGCACTAAGGGTGTGTGCGAGTTCGACTAAAATGCTGACTAAACTAAATTGTACAGGTTTTCATTCGATCGTCATTCGGTACCCGGTAATTGTTCAAGTCCCTAATAAATTGATTATCATATGAATGTTTGCTGTCTTCCAATTTAGTTCAATTTAGTTTGCTCAAAAATTTGCTAATTTGAAAAGGGAACTGGTGATTTATTTTACCTTGTCACAACCCGACCAGTTGCATGGACAACATGAACTGGTCACGATCATGTCTGCCCTGTATATTTCTAAATTATGTTTCATATTAAAATTGCAACTCGTGCATCGAATTAAAATGTGCTACTGTTCGTGACAGAAAACAAACTTTTGCGCTGGGACCGCCCCTGGATGTAGGGTATTCCATAGACGGCTTTGACCATATTTAACTTCCTCAAACGTTTAGCATTATTCTAACGTAGTTATTATATGTTTGTTTGTCTTTTGTTTGTCATGTTTGGTTGCAATGCGTAGTCGTAGTAAAGATTAAAAAAAAAACATAGAAATCGTAGAATTTTTGAAACATGCTAAAAAAACATAACTGCATTATTTTGTTTATTAATTAAATTTTTTGTTTAACTCCACACCCACTACTCACTCACTCATGCTGCTCTTCTGCTCCTTAGGAAAATTTGGCCAAGTTTGATCAACATTTTACTTTGTTTTAAGCCAAATACTGTAACTATTACAAGCGATCAACACACAAAACAAAAATCGAAATTGTTAGTGTAATTTATGGAAGGCATTGGCGGGCGGCGCAGCAGCTGCTGCATATGAAACAAACGAAACGCCAGAGAAATGAGGCCGCCGCTGCTGCACTACTACCGACGTAGACATTTTTTTCTTCTTTTAAGCTGAACCTGAAAAACGAAAAACAAAAAAATTAAATTTCAAAGTGTTTCTGTTTCTCTGAATCAAATACTGCATCGTGACAATGAGACTGACTAAGATTACTTTCCGCAACAAAAAATGAAAAATATTAAGAAGAAAAACGATTTCAAATCATTCGCTTGCTGAACTATTAGAAACGTCTAATTAAAAAAAAAAAACAACACACTTGTAACGGAATGTAATTGCTGAATTAAATTTAAAATTTAACACACAAAACAAATGCTATGCAAAAATTGTTTATTTGAGAAGAAAAAGAAACAAAACAAAAAACAAATTATGTAATTTTTTAAAATCATATATTATATACCTTTATATATATTTAATGAGATATTTATTGAAAACTATGCAACAAACATTACATTTTATTAACTCTAGTGAAACACAAAACAAGAATCTTGTATATTTTAACACTTTGTCGCGTCGCACGCGCGCTTTCTGCGCTAACAGACAAAATTGATGATGAAGAGTTTTAAAAATTAAAAAACATTTTTCAAATACTTGTTCTGTTTCGTTCTTCACTGCTCTGCGCGTCGTAGAACTCGAGAACAAGAACCGAAAAGGAATAGTTTAAATATACAAGCAACAAATTTATGTTCATGTTTTATCTTATTAAACGTTGTGTATTTTGTATTGTGTAATTTTTAAGTAATTGTAAAACTAGAAAAACTAGCAAACAAGTAAAACAAACACACAGAGCCCCTTTTGAATTTTGTGGAAAGCATGTTGTACGTATATTTCCGAAATTTAAACAAGCAAAAAATGTTTTCAATTTTTGTAATTTATGTATGTAACAAATTTAGACAATTCTGTTTAAGCGAAATCCTGCTAATGAAATATTTAACTAAACAAATATATATATTATTTATAGTTTGTATATATATAGTACATGCATATTTCAGCATTAAAATTATATTTATATAAAAACAAGCAACAAAAAAAAAAACTAAAACTAGAAAAATATTTAAATACTAGCATTAAATTGAATACTTGACGCTGCAGCAAATAGTTTTGCAAATTTTAAAATTTTTATTACATTTATTATATGCATAATAATCATCTAAGTTAGTTGGCAACGCTTGCGTTAAACTGTTTTTATTGAAATTGTACTGCGCATGCGTAACACAAAACACAACAAACACAATTTGTAGATCACAATTTATCACCTCTATATTATATTATATATCTATATTTTTTATTTTATAACAAAGCAGACATTGTAATGCGTTTAATATATATATGTATTGTATTTTGTAATGCTTTTGAAAAGAAATATTAACATTGCAACTGACAAAACTTGTATTTATTTTTGTAAAATTCTCAAAATTGTCTAAGCAAAGAAATTATTGTATTGTATATGTTAATAAAAGAAAATTAAGGAAAAACTCGTAACATCCGGTATGCGCCTCAAAACCCCCTCCCTCACTCCATCACTCCCTCACATCATTCAAGCAAGTTCTTCAAATTGTTAAAATTTAAATAATAATACTAAGCTAATTTTAATGCTGTTTTGCAGCCACATAATAACGTTTTTATTTTATATACATTTTATGCATATGCGCTATAAAACAAATGCTACGTATAAATTAAAAGAATGTTTATTTTATTTTTTTGTATTTTAAGTATTGCAAATTTTGTTTTCTATTTTAAGCGAATTTGCTGCTAAAATTGTATTTTAGCCTAAATGCTATAAGCTAATAAACAACAATAATAAAAAAAAGAGAAAAATAAAAACCATTAAACGCTGACGTAGTAAACAATTTAATAAAAATGAAGAACCATCACTAAAAAGATAAAGTAGTAATTCTAATTGTAATCGTATTGATGCAGCATCGACTGTTTGTGTTGGTCATCATTTGTACATTGGAAATTTGCAAAAGATACGCAAGAGTTTTAATAATTATTACGTGTTTATATCGTGTGTTCTAATGTAACTCGTTATTATTGCCTCTGGTCACCACATAGTGAAACGAGCTGCATAATTAGCAGAAGCGAGCGTAGTAGTAAATTATGATTATGCTACGCGAAATGCAAAAGTTTACCGAAAACAATTTATATACATTAAATTTAAAATATAAACCTTATAGAAATTCGCATGTTAATGAAATAGTTGAATTATTCAATAGTTATAACGACAATTAACAATTGAGCTAAGAAATAAAACAAATTAAGTAACTACATTATTTTATTTAAATAATAATAATTCAGAACAAATTATACAGTGTTTTTATTAATTATTGGTTGGAAACAGTTTTTTTTTTTTGGGATAATGTATATCGTGTTTTTAATTTCCATGAAGTAGAAAAATAAGGAGGCGCAAAATGTTTTCAAACGAATATAAATGCTTAAACACAATGGTATAAGTCATATTTAGAATTGTATTCAATTTTTTTAATTGAAAAGATGTATGTACAAATTCTGAAATGATAATGTTAATACAGAGGATGCGATTATGTTCGATACGAATGAAATCTTTTTTTTTTTCTTCACGGACAGGCACCAGTTAATGTTCCCTGTATTTCGACACGTAAGACTATTGGACGAAAGTAACGTAATTTTATACTATTGCGAGTCAAAAAATAAACATGAAATTCAAATAATATTGACGTCATTTTTACGTCGTTCGTTCTTTCCGTTCATTCAGAATACCGAAATAGGCCCTGAAATTATGCTACGCCCAGAAAAAAAAACACTCAAATCCCATTAAAATTGGTCAATAGGACAATTATTGATTTAATAGTATACAAAAAATAAATCTTCTCATATAAACTCAATGGCAATGTCATGGTATTTTCTAGTGTTTTCCGATTTTTAACCGTGTACCGTCAAATCGGACGACTCCGTTAGAATTCCGTTTTGCTCCGTATTTTTTAATAACTCCGTAAGATTGCCGTTTTGTTGTAGTCGTTTCCGGAGTACTCCATAAATTTTCCGTTTATACTCCAACGGCACTGATTTTCTTCCGTTATTGGTGTACATTTCAATTCATTTGATTATGTGAACATGAACAATAAGCTCGGAGGATCGCAGTTGGTGAATGCATCTCCTGAAGACCAAACAAGATAAGTGAATAAAATATAAATGAAATACGCTTTTATTCCAAACATCTTTCACGGTTAAAAATATTGGGTTATTTTTTAAACTTTTATGTATTGTATATATGTCTCGACCAAAAAATGATTAAATTGTAATAATCCTAAAAGATTAAAAAATGTTTGTAATACCCCTCTACATTACATTGTAATACATGTTGTATTACTTTGCATGTAATCCTACGGGATTAAAATTAATGCTGAAAAAGATTGAAAATACGGATTTGTTTTTGTAAAAAAAGTTTAAAAATATATATATTTTATATTATAAATAATATATTTTTATTATGTTCATTATTATTTTATTTTTATAATTAATAACTCTTTGTACACTCTTTAATTATTTTTCATCTCTTTCGAAATTATTTTCATGTCATCAGCGCACACCTTGTCCCCTACAGATCTTCTAACATACCACCAAATAGCTTTACTGTCATTTACTATTAGAGCTATTTAAACATATTGTCGTCGAAAAAGGCATTTTGAATTATAAAGCGAGCACTGGTGTGAATGTTACTAACATGGCGACATTAGGATAAATCGATAAATCTATTCAGCTCAAATTTGTTTTTGTTTTGCGTATTAAAATTTGTTCCGGCTCAAATTTAAATTATGAAAAAAACGCAGCTATTATCACAGGTTCGAATCTCGGCCGTGGTCCTAATTTTTTTTTAAATTTTATTTTATTTTTTTTTTAAATTAAAAAAAAAAAAATTTTAATTCTTTTTTCTTCACTTTTTTTATTTTCTTTTTTTTTGTTATTAATTTCATGTATTTTTAATGTGACACTAAGTTAGTTGCTTTATTATTTATTTATCTTTGAATAAATTTTTTCATAATTCGTAAGTAATAATTGCAAAAAAAAAATCAGAAAGAATAAAAAAAAAAATTAGGAAAAAAAAATTGCCCTGGCCGAGATTCGAACCTGCGATTCTGAACTAAATTTAGTAAGTATGGTTTACAATTTGATTTTTTATGGTTTAAAATTATTAAATAAACTGAGATTAAACTATTTGAGTTTAAATTTAAAACCATCTTGGTTTAAAATTATTATATAAACAGACAAATAAACTATTTGAGTTTAGTTTTGAAACCTCTTTGGTTTAAAATTATTAAATAAAAAGACAATTAAACTATTCGAGTTTAAATTTTAATACTATCGGATTAAATTTAAATTTTTAAACCATTTGGATTATTTTATAAACTAAAAAAATTACATTTTCATGTTTAATAAGAAATATATTAAATTTCAATCTGAAAATGTTTAAAAATGGATGTAAACTATTGGTAAGTTTAAAAATTAGACATAAAAGTATTGAAATCATCTGTAATCCAAAAAAGGGTTTAAAAAATATTCCAACATTTTTTACCGTGTATCGAATTCTCTGAAACCACACCCAGAAAAAATCATGGTAAATTGATATTATTTCAATAGAAAAACAATAATTTATACCATTAAAATTGGTCAATAGGATGCACCCCATAAGTTCAGTAATATTGAAACTGTTAATACAATGTGTAGGTTATACCATAAATTTTATAATGTGATATTTTAATTACAATAAGAAAGACCTATACAAATTATTAATTTTATGGTATAGTCGAACTACATTTTCCTAATAATTTATTAAAACAAAAATGTATTTTAGTTAATTTATTGTACAACACACACATTTTACAACACACACATGAAAAAACACTTCTTGCTGCAAAAGGTTATAACACATTTAATGTTTGCTTAGGTTTCCAATAATTGATTGTAGTACTTGAGGCTGCAATTATTTTTGAGTCCGTTGCCATATTAGAAGTTCGATGTATTATTTATTTTCTGTAATAAATAAAATATAAATATATAAATATGATTTATTTACATTAAATACATTGAGTCCTTACCAATGTCGCGTTTAATAATGTGGAATATTACCAAAAAATACATGCGACCATTTTGAGTAAACACGCAGAATGACGTACAAAACGAACATGTTTGTATTCGTTTTATGTTTTTTAACACCACGTTTATTATTATAGGAGGAAACCATTAAAACAACAGTATTTATTCTATTTAAAATAATAATATTGAAATATTTAAATTTATGGTACTGAATTTTTCAAATACTATTGAATTAATTAGAAAACTTTTGATTTAAAAAGAAAAAACTATTAATACATGAACCATAAGATCAATGGTCGTACCATAAAGTACTTAATGGTACATTTTCTTCTGAGTGCACGTATATGTATTTGCGAGTAGTTCGCGTTTTAAATAACTGATATGATCAAGTATTAGACTAAATAAAAGGAAATTCAACATCCAACAATTATTTCTCAAAACATTTTGCAATTGGTTTACTGGTTTCAGAGAATTCGATAGGAGAACTAGAAAAAATTTAATTTTTTTTTTCGACATAATTATAATTTAAATATACCATTTAAAAAATTGGGAAAAATCGAAATAGCAAGACGATGCACAGTTTGTAATATTCCTATATTAGTCCACACTTTTTATTAGAATTTGAGATCTCGATGACAAAAATATATGGGTAATATTTGAGGATAGAAAAAAATGATATGAAAGCATTATAATTGAGTGCAAATAATGTAGGCGGATCACGCCCATTTCTTGAGCATGCATTTACAGATGATTGTTTATAACTAATTTTAAATTTTATAAGTTGTCGTGTATAGATATCTAAATCGACTCTGAAAGTAATATATACTTTTTCATAACAGTCACGCCTCCTAAGTGGGGTTAAAATATCCTCACTATTACAAATGTGGAAGTTTTACAGGAACCAACCGTTCAGTTTAAAGTTTATTTGCAATGTAATTTAATTGTTAATTGGAACGTCTATTTACCGCTGGTTTATTGCTGCTAATTTCGTTGTTTTTCGAAGCGCTGTTGAAAGTGAAATACTGTTTGTTTGAGAAATGTCTGATTAAAATTTACCATCACGAAGCTGAATCGCGAAAATTATGAGCTTTGGAAGTATATGATGCAGCTTATCATGAAGAAAGACAAGGTGTGGGACGTAATCGAAATGGAGATTCCAGCGACACCCAACGACGCTTGGCTGCAACGTGATACAGATGCGTCGATACTCATCGGACTGGCCGTTGAAGATTCCGAATTATTTCGAATTCGTAAGTGCAAAACTGCTCAAGAATCTTGGAATGTGCTGAGAGCGTACCATGAGAAGGCAACATTAAGCAACAAAGTAAAGCTCCTGTGGACAATATGTGGTCTGAAACTCCAACCCAGTGGCGACATGGATAAACATATCACCCAGATGAAGATTCATTTTTCGAAGTTACAATCTCTGGTAGAAACTGTGTACGAATCTTGAATAATTGCAATGCTGGTCGAAAATAAGCTGTTGGAGGAATGTGAAAAACAAGATCGCCGTGGAATTGAAGAAGATACCGTTTTGAGAACTACGAACTACGATAGCACGAAGAAGCAAGTCATTTGTTACCACTGTCAGGGAGTCGGTCACATCCGTAAAAACTGCTGGATATTAAAGAGCAAACCAAAAGTACAGCAGAGGGCTCAAAAGGTGGTGGACAATGCAGATAATAACAATTTCTGTTTTGTCGTGAATGATACGATCTCTTCTTGAATCGTGAACTCTGGAGCTACGTGCCACATTTGTAGCAATAAGGAGGAGTTCGAAACGCTTGATTTATCACATCGTGATAAGGTAACCATTGCAAATGGTCAGGAGGTGAACTGTTCCGGAAGAGGTTCCTGCATTTTACGTCTTCTTAATCGAAAAGGAACTGAAGTAGAAGTTCGTGCCGAAGTTCGTGCTTTCCGTCAAGTTATTATCTGCAAATGGTTTCAACGTTGTTTTTGCTGGAGAAGAGTGCAGTATACTGAAAGGAAACCAGGAAATCGGAGTGGCGGATCAAGTGAAAGGTCTTTACCAACTGCGTCTTAAAGAAGAACATCGAGCGCTCAATGTTTCCTGCAAGTCTCTGAACTGCCAGCATTACTGGCATAAGTTATTCGGTCACAGGGATATCAACGCCGTGAGATCAATGCAAACAGGAAAATTGGTAAGCGATTTTAAAATTGTCGATTGTGGGGTCCGTCAAGAATGCGATATTGTCTTGAAGTGCAAATTCACCAAAAAAAAAAACCCTTTAATAAAAAGTCTGAGAGCAAATCACTTGAAGCTCTAGAATTAAACATTTGGACATTTGCGGTCTCATGCAAACTGCCACCCCAACCGGCAAAAAATATGTTGTCACCTTCATTGACGATTATAGTCGTTATACTGTCGTATACTTCCTTAGTGCGAAGTCTGAGCTATACGAAAAAACTTAGAGCATACATCGAAATGGTAAAGAATAAGTTCGGAAGGGTTCCCAAGTTCATACGATCCGATAATGGTTGCGAATACAAATCGCAGAATGTAGTACAGTATCTGGAAAGAAATGGGATAAGGAATCAGTTTACCGTACCTTACTGCCCGTAACTAAATGGCGTGGCTGAGAGGAAGAATCCTTATCTCGTTGAAATGGCTCGATGTTTGCTTGCAGATGCTAATTTGCCCTACATGTACTGGGCTGAAGCTGTCAATACAGCTAATTACATTCAAAACCGACTTGTAACTTCTTCAACTCTCTGTACTCTGCATGAAAGGTGGTACGGGCGAAAACCTGATGTTGGTCTTTTTCAAATAAACTTTAAACTGAACGGTTGGTTCCTGTAAATCTTCCACATTTGTAATACTCACATACATAGTATAACCTGTAATCCATGGGTGCTATGCACATAAAAAAAATAAAAAAATGATGTTTTAGTTTGCACAAATTCTGATGCTTCCACATAATTATTTCAGTTCTCAAAATGTATCCATAGATTTCTATTATTTGTACGTAGTTATCTTTGAAAAGGTGTAGGCTAATTTTGGAATATGTAAAACTGTGCGCCTTTTCGGAGTTTCCCAATTTTTTAAATACATTTTCGATTTAAATTTTTGTTGAAAAAAAAAACGTCTTTCGAGTTCCCCCATCGAATTATCTTAAACCAGTTAACTAATTTCAAAATATTGTGAGAAATCATTTGCTGGATGTAGAATTATTTGATATAACACTTGCTGACATCAGTTATTTAAAACGCGAGATATTTACAAATAGTTTGAAATTTAAAAAAAAGTACTTGACAGTTTTAAGAAATCAAAATAATCCATTCAATGAAATTTAGCAAAATGCAAGTTTAAATAAGTTTGTAATGAGCCGGTGAATATAAAAAATATAGGCCTTCTTTTAAAGTCTGGAGAAATCTTGGTAAAGCTATTTTGGAATTTCAAAATTATGCCCTTAAAAATTTAATGGAATTTATCAAATCGTGTATTGAAATAAGGCGGTAATGAAATGGTAGAATTAAGGCGTTTCGCCTATAGGCTAATTAATTAGCTAATTCCTTTTAATGACTTTTTGTAGGATTTTTGAAAAATATGCCCTAGTTCTATTGGTTTCAAATTAAGTATACGATGTCATAGACAATAATTGCCAGATTATTCGAATGGCCCACCGTTTACAAATTCCCTTTCAACCAAACCGTCAGTTGTAACACCGACACCCTGACTACGACACGCACATGTAACTTGTTTAGGTGTCCACGAGTTACCATGACTTTGTCGATCATGTTGCCATGTAATTAATAAACATATAACTTTCATCAATCAAAAACAAAAAATTGAAACGTGTTTTTTCACAATAAATTCAGACCAAAAAAATAAATTTAAAACGCAACAAATAAAACACACAACTATGGCCACAATGTCCAAAGCAGCAGCCGCCGTCAGCGAGGCAGCAAACGAAGTAACGTGCAAAGCCATCGAAGCGCCCAAGAAGCAGCAGCAAGAAGCCACCTTATGGCCAAGCGAGCGCATACCACATGGAGGACTCTTTCACACGCCAAAAGTGGAGTACAGCAAGGAGACCGCCGATTTGCTCAAATGTAAGTTGTTCCTCAGATCGGCTATATTATCGATGAGGTACTCAAAAACCTCTTTGCACAGTGCTTATGGAGGAGTCCAAAATGTCCATGATGATGCGCAAAAAAATCGACTATCATTTGCGCAACGGCGAGCCGCTGCCCTTGCCGGAACCGCCGCGCATCAACACCAATAACGATCCGAATGCTAATGCACTCGACATCATCAGACGAGCGGCTAACTCCAAGCGCAAGAGTCTGAACAAGATCATGGCCAGTGGTGTCTACGATATGCCAAAGTATAGCAGCCTTCATATGTTGAGTTTTTAAACTTGTGTTAATTCTTTTTCAAAATAGATATCGACCGCGTCCGGATGATCGCACGCCGTCGGACAAGGCAAAACTGCAGCTTCAGGAGAGAATGGCCGGCATACGGCTCTCGGAGACCACGCTGAAGGCGAAGCGTCGAAACAAGCCGCAGGAGGAGCACAAGTCAACGCCCGAAGAGAACATTACAGAGCGTAAGTCGCGTCTTTAAAGCAATTTGAAGACATTTTAAGGTTTATGTTTCAATTAAATTTTAGTACTGGATCAAATTAACGAACGCGCCGAATGGCTGGCCGAAATGGAAGAGCTCGGCGAGGGCAAAAAGTATCGCGACGAAATACGCGAGCAGATTGCGCAGCGCCTGCGTCAAATCAAGACGCTGGAGAACCAAATCGCATTGCAAAAACAGGATTTTCGCTTTGTGGACTGAGTCGTAATTAAACTAAACAGCAAAATAAAACAGCACAAGAAACAGTTTTACTTTAATATATATATTTTTTTCATATGATTACATAATTTTTTGAATACATGCAGCTCCGGTCTGTCTCTGTCAGCATCCCCAAAAAGTTGGTTTTATTTTCAAAAATTAAATATATAAATTTACATTTTTGCAGTATAATTAATATTTTAAAAAGGTTTCTCTAAAAAAATTTGGCTGCGTTTAAAGTTGTTTTCAGTGTTTTGGTTTCGTTTATTAAAAGTGTGCGAGAAATGTGCATGTTTGAGTTTTTTTTTTTGTTTGTTTTTAATTAAATAAATATATATTTTTTATATAAATAGTTACAGTATTTATTATTTTATAGCATATAGTTTATATAGAGTTAAAAATGATTTTTGTTAAAATATCAAAACCCTTGAAAGCGCCTAATATGAAAAATTAGTTTTTGTTCTGTGTCGCAAAACGCTACGAAAACAATTTAATTTTGTTGTACAAACGTAATTTTTGCGCTGCGAGATGTGACTCTTAACAGGCGGGCATGTGAGATCGGAACTCGCCGGCCGCCTCGGCGAAGCGATTGCGTATCAAGTAGGAGCTAATCACCTCAGCCACCTCGTGCGGACGGTCCTCGTGCACGGCATGGCCGCAGCGTGCAAGCACTTGCATTTGAAATTTGCCTGCGAAAAAATACAAATTCAATTAAAGGAAGAACGACGGGAAATTATACTATTCTACACCATTTCCAGAAGATTAAAAAAAATCCAAATGAATGAAATTTTCCATTTGAAATTGAGAAAATTCAGAATATAATTGATATTTTTCATATAATTCAGAAATATTCGATTGAAATTTAGATTTTTCAGGTGAAATTGGGATTTTAAAATTGAATATAAGAAAATTTTATATAAAAATAATTTTATTTTCATTTGATATTGAGAAAATTCCAAATGAAAATAAAATTTGAAATAAAACCTGAATTACAGGCTTTTTTTTTTCAATTTTCCCAATTTCAAATTTAAAACATTTTAATTTGAAATTTTCTCAATTTTAAATATAAAATCTCAATTTCATATGAAATTTTCTAAATTTTATTTGGACTTTAAATGAAAAATTAAATGAAAAACCTCAATTTCATCTCGAATTTCCCAATTTCAAATCGCAAAAGTGAATTTCTTTTAAAATTTTGTCAATTTAAAATGGATATTCTCAATTTCATTTGTAATTTTCCCAATTTCATATAGAAAATCTGAATTTCTTGTGAGATTTTCTCAATATCAAATGGAAATTATCAAATTTACTTCGAATTTTCTCAATTTTATTTCGAAATTTCTCAATTTCAAATGGCAAGCTCTCAATTTCAATTAGAAATGGTCTTGAGTCGATTTCCTGCTAATTTTACAATGCCTACCTTGCATTTGTCCGACCGTCAGCGTCTTGTCCAACCCATCGATGCTGGCCAAAAGCAGCTGCTTCGGCACGCGCAGTTGCAAGAACTTCTCGCTCAGGCCGGAAAACCAACCGACCCAATACTTTTCTGATTTGGACAGATCAATGCGCCAAGTGTATCTGCAAAGCAGAAAAAGCCATAAAAATCACACGCAACACATTCGACATTCGAGCAACACAAACTTTTTGGCCGCTTCCTCGATTGTCTGCGCATTGGCGGCAGCAGCAGCAGGCTTTTTGAATTCAGCCGCATCTGTGCTCGCCTCGTCGCACTCATTGCTATCGGCAGCCTCTTCGTCCTCCGAAATACTGAATGGATGTGTGTACTTTGATGCCGAGCTGCCGTCCTCAGTCTCTTCGTCGGCGGCGGCCAGCGGTAGTTCGTTGGTGGCGAGTTTTTTCGTTGTGCAGCTGCAAGTGGACACAAATCAGTGATGCTGGTACTGGTTGCATTCAACTGCAAAACTTACTTGATTATCTGACCCGGCATAGAGACCTTGGCACTGTCGACGTTGCGTATCTGGCCGCTGCGTATACACCACTCGATGGCATTCGGAATACTTTTAAAGTAATTGGGACGCGAACGCAAAAAGCTCTGCATGCTGGCCAACGCCTCCATGGCGGTACCCTCGACGACATCAATAACGGTTACACCCACCAGTGCGGGTATCAGGTCCATGTATGCAATGTGTACGGCTATGGCGCCGCCCATGGAGTGGCCTACCAGATGTATGGGCGGACAGTTCTCCGGATACAGTTTGGCAATCAGTTGGCCAACATCGCTGTTTTTCATGGAAGACAACGAATTAAAAATGGTAAAAACCAAAAAGTTCTTTTGAGATAAAATAAGGTTTCAGAAATATTCGGGTACTTTTTTATGGATGAACTTCTTTAAACAAAAATTTGGTAAAGATTTTAATTATTTTTAAAAAAGTATGAAAAATATATAGTTTAATAATTACATAAATAGTGTAGTACCCAAAAAGACATTCAGGATTTTCATAAAACGATTATCTTATGATAAATATGGTTGTGTACCGGACACCTCACCGAACCAAATACAATTTGGCGACGGCCCCTTAAAAAAAAAATTCAACTTTTTTCATATTTTGACGCTCACCTCCTGGAACTCCAAAAAAATCCAAAACAAAACGTGGGTTTAAAATGGTTTTTGAGGTTTATTTCAATGCCCTAATGGGCACGATAAAATATATAACAAATAAAAATTAAATGAATGAGAACTTCATATGACACCAAAAATTCACCCCATAACAATCACTCTCCACCCGTAATAAAATTGAAATTTTCCAGAACAAAAATTTAAAAGAAACATGACACGTTTTCTACATGAATGGGTGGATACTACCTGACATGAATTTTGCAACATCAATGGTTCTAAAAATATTATTACGTAAATAAAACAATGGCCGGTTCAAAGACATTAATTAATCAACTGATTTGTTTAATTTTATAGGAATAGCGATTTTTTCTAATTGAAATATACCTTTATTTAGGTGGCCTTAATTCGAATTATACTCACGTTGCAAGAGTCTCCGCCGACAAATCATCCTCATCATCCGTCTGCGTGTCGCCATGTCCACGCAGATCGATGGACAAACACTGACAATGTATCATGCTGGTGATTTCAACCTGTGCGACAAGAGTTTCAATGATTTTTGCGAAATATAACAATTATACTATTCGCCTACACAGAAATGTGCCCATGTGAGCGCCGAGTAGCCGCCACCATGCAACAGCAGTAGCACTGGACCCACTTTCTCTGGCTGCTTAGTGCGGTAGATGCGAAAGATACGCTTGTCATCAACAGCAATGTCCTCCTTCTCTACGAAGAATTCGCTCCACAGTGTCGGCTTAAAATCGCGTGTGCGTGACTTTTTGAAAGAGTCCCTGACATGGGATAGAAATGCATTACAACCTTGAACCTGAGTTGAATTTATTGCAATTTGCGTGAATAAACTTACGATCTTCCGATGCGTCCGCTGGGAATTGTGGGTGGTAGGCGGCCCTTCAAAATCGTACGTTGTAAGTTGGACATTTTGTTTTAAATGTGAGATGGAGATGATCGTAAAGAAAACGAAAACAGCTGAAAGCACAAAAGATTTGTTGGTTCTTCGCTTAAAATCCTTGAATTTTCACTTCGTCTTGCTGGTTTTTCTTTTAGCGTCTTTTTCGGTTTTCTCTCCGTTGCAGCCAGGGTTACCCACACACTAAAAATTTTCTGGACTAATTTTTTTTGACCGAAAAATCACCATATTAATATTATGAAAAATTTAATGCATTTAGAATAATTTCCATGTCGAACAAACTTCAAAATTTTATTGAAAACATTCGGTGGGTATTGAATTTTAGATCCTTTACCAAACTTTGTGCACCAACAAAAAAAACGTCAAGAATTTGTTAATAATTGTGAACTGGCAACTCTGGTTGCACCGCTTTCAAGGCGCAGCTGATTTTTGCAAACAAAAATTGTTTTATTTCGTTCAGGGATGCCATTCAAGTTAAGTTAAGTTATTTTTTATTGAGTCAATACAAATTAGATCTAATGAACATTATTTTCTTAAGTTAATTAATTCAGTACTGTGAGTATTATACTGAAGAGAGGTACATGTTTACGCTACAAGCTAAGTTAAATTTATGAGTTGTGATATATTTAATCAGTCTTATAATTGTGGGTGTGATTGCTCCCGTCACATAATGTTTGCGTGAGATGTTCTATCTCGTAGGATGGAATATCTTAAAACTATTCTTAAACTATACAATATACACATATATACAAAATACAAACATGAAAGTGTTGCCACATAACAAAAAATTTTACAGATGGGAAAATGATTGTAGTTACAAAACACATTTAGTATTATTATTATACAATATAAAATAATAAGAGTCAAATATTAGTTTAAAATTAATTTAAAGAATATTGCCTTATCATTCATATTGAAATCGTCATATTATTGTTAATTTATTTATTGATATTAGCCTCTATGAGTGCCTTGTCTAGAGTGTAGGTAAAATTCAGGTAACAAAGGGACGGAAAAATCCATCTCTGTAGAGATGTTCTCATTTATAATACCTATTGGAGATAAATAAATTTGATCAGACCAATTAAATACTTTTTGATTTTCAAATATATCTGAAATTAAATGATTTTCATGGAAGGCTAGACGGTTTACAAATTTCTTTTGTAAAGATAACGCGTACAAACAGAAAGGAATAACAAATACCTTACCATATATATAAGAATTTGAAAATTTTTTAGTATAAGATTGAAAATGACGATCCACACCCACAGACTTTCCTTTCTATTATTTCTAAATCTTTAGCTACTGTAGGTGACATAGAAAACCAAATTGGAAAAGCGTAAACCATTACAGAACGAATACTAACCTTGTAAATTAAAAGTTTTGTTTTTGAACTCAAATATTTATTGTTAAAAAGTTTGGCGAAAGTCGCCTTAAATCTGCAGGCTTTATTTTTTACTGCCCGAGCATGTTCATTAAATTTACAAAGTTTATTAAAAACAACAATTTGAACAATATTTCAGTACCGTCCAAAAATAGTGAAAGTTCTTTACTTTCAGGAACGACAAATCGATCACATTTCCCAGAAGCGTTTCTTAAACAAATGGCTTCTGATTTTGAAGAATTAATATTAATGCCCCAATTTTTATAAAAACTATTAATGCGATTTAAATGATTAGAAACTAAGTTCAATGCCACAAACGGTGATTCATCATACGATGCCATTCAACTTAGCAGCGAAACAAAAATCTTAATTTATCAATTTTCAATTTCAATTTAATTTTATTGAGTCTTAAAAATTACACTTATTTTCAAAGAAACAAAGATTTGTATCTTAAAGCTTAACTATATAAAACTTAGAACTATTATTGTATTATTCTAAAATGTTTATATTAAAAAACGCTACTTGCTATTTGACAGTTGTAAATTAATGTTTTGTTATTCTTTTTTGATAAATACTGTATGTTTGCTCCCGACATATAATTTTATTTAGAGACGAAGTTATCTCGGTAAAACTTAAAACTAATACATACAAGAATATTTACAAGACAAAAAATTAATTTAAAAACTAAAATATTCAAAAACACAAATAAATAAAAAACATAAATAAAAAAAAAAAACAATAAATAAAAACACAAAGTTATAATTTACATTAAAATAGTTTTATCCTCGGTTTAGCCCGGTGTTACACAAATCAAATTCAAATTCAAGTGTGATTTTAATTTTTGGCAATATTTTAATATATAATAATATCTTCACGCAAAATACACACTTTTATAATTTATTATTCCAAAAATTAAGCAGTATTATTTTTAATTATGTAAATTTATTTTAAAATTCACATACATTTTAATTTCAATGACGTTTTATTTCGGTATTTTTTACACGTCTTCCAGGGGTGGAGAGTGTCGAAAAACAACCATTGAACCTTCTATAAATAGAAAACTGACCGAGGTCATAAGTGGTTTTTTATTTATTAGGAAGGGGGCCAAGCAAAAAAAAAAACAAATTGTCAAACGATACGAAAACTAGGTCTTAAATGAGAAAAACTCACGGTCACATGGTACCCCTTAAAAATCTAAAATCATTTTTCACTTAATTTCTTGGAAAAGGGGAGTGGCGAAATTAAAAATAAAGTAAAAATTCTTTACATACACAGGATGACCTTAAAATTTTAATACACTGAAAAAAATAATACTTAATTTAATTAATTTAAATTTGTATATATTTTTATTGTATTATCATTATACGAGTTGATCGTGGAGATTAAAAAAATCGTGCGATTTTTTCTCAAAAAAATGTATAATAGTGAAAGGAAATAGAGGGAACGAAAAGGTCCTCAGTTAAATTTTTTGTTTGAAAAAAATTGAGTTATTTTGTTAAATGTATAATAGTATTGTAGAAAACGAAAAGTTCCGAAGGAACATTCCGGAACACTGAAAATAAAATATTTTTAGTCTATTGTTTTTTTTTGCAGTGTTTTAAAATTTTTTTGGTCAAAAACATTTTCGTGAACTTGTTTACGTTATGTATGTGTTTTTTTTTTTTAATTTTATTTTGCTACTTCTCTATTTCAGGAAATAAAGTTTGAAAATAAAAACGGCGGACAGATCCAGTTTTGTGCACTGTTTTCCTCTGTTAACTTTAATCTGTAAAATTCCACTTCCACTTAACCAAATGTTTTCTGCAGCGACGCCAGCAAACTCGGAAGGAATCTCTATTAAAAATCTAGACTCTCGGGTTGGCTCATCAACACAATATTTTGTTTCTATATGTTGTTATTGGCAACTCTGTCTATCGAGTTTCGAAGTTTCGTTGAGTATGATGTTCGAAAAATAAACATCGAAACAGAGATGCAGTTGACGAAAATAAATACTACACAAAATAAAAAAGTAATGTATACAATAAATGGTGCTCTTAAAAATATAATTTCAAGAGTACAAAAAATAAATTCAATAAAAATTAAAGACTCAAAATAGGACTAAAAAATAAATGTATGCCAAATATACAATCTCACAGATCATTGTACAATTATAATATTGTTTAGAGACTCATTATAGATAATTAAACCAATAATTTTTTGTTCTATTATATTCTATAAACGAATGTACTTATAACAGTTTGGAAAATATATCAACTTTTTGATATTCTGACTATGTATTTAATAGATTAAGTTTGTAAGCATTTAAATAAAATTCGCATAATTATATCTTTCTGCATTATACAAGAAATCCGGAAATATCCTATTGAAGGTCTGTTCTTATAAATATAAAAAAAGGTTCTAGTTATACGCTAAATCAATCAAAGTAAAATACAAAAATGGAAAAAGTTGATTTAATTCTCCCTAGATTCAAATGCACAGAGTAAAATAGTGTGTCATTAATAATATTTTTGTTAATACTAAATTAAGTTAAAAAGTACTTATAACCAAAATAAAAAAGTACTCCAAATAGTAGTACGAAATTTAATACTGTTGCAACACTGGACTGCAACTTCGTTAACTTGATTTCGGTTCAATTTGTGTTTGTCTGCGTTTCGTGATGCGTGTTTTTTTTCTGTCTCGCGGTTTCTTGTGATGGGAATAAATAAAACGTAAAATGAATCAAATTTTGTCAAATATTTAATACAATTCCATTGAGGTTTGTGATGTGGCTTAAATTTAGCAAAATAATATAAAATAAAACCGAAAAAGTGCAAGAGAAACGCAAGAATATTTCGCTGCCAGCACAACTGCACAAAAATTGAAGTTGCTTGGTGCGTTTTTTTTTGTAGTGTGTGAGAAAACGAGTAATAAAGTGCAGAAGAAGCAGACAAAGTGAAAAAGAAGCAAATGAAGTGCTAAAGAAAATAAAAATTCATTTTTTAACATTTGTGAAAATTGCGGATATGTGGATTTCAGTGAATTAAATACAAATTTTAAAACACACTGCAAGTAAAACCTAATAACTACACAGTGCTTCAAGTTCTTTAAACAAGAAACTAAAAATGCTAAATTGTGCAACAAAGCAAAGCTAAAATTACTGAAATTTGTTTGCAAATGAACAAAGTGCATTTTTAGTGCTAAATTCGCTAAATTGCAAACGCGTCATAAACACGCAGTCGCGAAGTTACACAAGAGCGCAGCCATCGACGCCACTGTCGCAGCCACCACCACCGCCGTCGCCCATCATTCAACGTCGCGAGTTCAAATTCCAAAGTGTGCGCAGCTGCGCAGTTAGGGCATAAATTTGAAAATTGTAAAATACAATTGTGATAAAATTCTAATCATTTTGTATCGTACAATTTATGCAAAGTGAAGAACAAAATCGCTTTTCTTTTAAATATCTTTCTGCTTAGTCTTTGGTTTATTTTGTTCTAATTCCTTGCGTTACAACGTTCGTCTGTTTCTTGTTTGCGGCGTCGCTGTCTTCCGACTCCAACGTCAGTGTGCCGTGCCAACTGCTGTTTTGTTCCAACTCGATTTACTGCAGCAATTGTAGTTGCTGCTGCGCCACCTGACTGCTCCGTGTTGATTTGTTGTATTTTTTACGTTTTAATCGTCTTCTGCTTCTTATTGTTCTCATCTTCACGTCCAACACCACACACCATCCGCGAGTGCAGCGAATTCAACACAGCGCGTCATCGTTAGCAGCACCGCCGTCTGTTCTGCAGCAACAGCAGCGGTTGTCACTGAGTTTGCGCAATTCTAAAATATTTTACGGGGAATAGTTCATCCTATTGCACTAAAATAAGGTAAATAAAAATAATTATATGGTTGACTCATTTGGTTCATATTTTGCTTAATTTGTTGTTCATATAAATAATTACACTACACAACAAAATAAAAAAAAAGTGAGCTGTTGATGCCAATAATTTTATATTATTTAAAATGACCCGAAAATAGGATTTAAAATATTTTCTTTGCATAAGTTTACGAGATATCGGCCAATAAATTTTAAATATTAAAAAATAACTCCTTTTGTATATAACCGATATTTATATCAAATGAAAGGCAATTAAACACCAAACAAATATATCTCAGAATATTTTTAAAACTAATGTACCAGTTTAAGAGAACTCGTTAGATGAACTCGAAAAACGTATTTTTTTTTCTAAAAAACTTTGAATGAACAGTGCTTTTAAGAAATTGGCATAGATCGAAAAATCAAAAAATGGCACAGTTTGTAATATTCCAAAATTAGTCTTCACGTCTCGCAGTCGCGGAAATAACGAGGTACCAATAAAAAATATATCGATATATTTCGGGGAAAGAAAAAGTCATGTTAAATTATTTCGCTGAATTATTTTTATTTTCTTACAGTTCAACGTGTGCAGTGTTCTCATTGTACTCCGACCGGAGTAGATCTACTCCATTTCATTTGTATTTTTAAAATCTACTCCTCTACTCCGGTGGCAGCATTTCTACTCTTTTATCATAATTTTCTACTCCCTTCTACTCTACTCTACTCTCTTATACTACTTATACTATTTCCTTCGCAGCAATTGCTTTTTTTTAATTTTATGAGAAAAATTTCTTAGCGCCCCAAAATGACAATATTATGGCAAGACCTTGAGCCCGCAAAAACAATATTTTTGCAATAACTCTATATTATGTCGAAAAACAAACAACATTATAATTTTTCTAATAACTATGATCGATAATCTGTAAAATTAATGTAATAATTTTGCTCAGGTCATTAAATTGTTGAAGTTATAATATAGGGTGTGTGCGAGTTCGACTAAAGTGGTGACTAAACTAAATTGTACGGGTTTTTATTCGATCGTTATTCGGTACCCGGTAATTGTTAAAGTCCCTAATAAATCGATTATCATATGCCTGTTTGCTGTCTTCCAATTTAGTTCAATTTAGTTTGCTCGAAAATTTGATAAATTGAAAAGTAGTCGCTACATTATCGACAAAATTTAGTTTAGTCAGCAATTTAGTCGAAACCGCACACACCCTTAATATAGATTTTTATCAACTTTAACAAGATGAACTTTGAAAACAAGATGTATTTCATGGGGTGTTCCACATACACCCCAACTCTAGACCGAACCATCCTGTAAACATCAGTATTACAGAAAATCCATAAAATCAGGAATTAATAAAAATGCTAAATATTGACAAATCATAATTCATATATCTTCAATTTTCTACTTCTTTTACACTAAATCAACTCCATTTTGCTATATTTTCAATTCTACTCCTTTTTACTCCATTTGCTTTGGCGAAAAGTGTGACAACTGAACCTGTATTATTGTAAAAAATCTCTCGTGAGTCTTTTTCTGAAATAAAATCTCAGGAATAATAAAATCGCACAAAATCTCCTCAAACATTCAAAATCCCTCAATAAATCCCATTCTAAAAATGGATTTTTTCTTCATACTTTTAAGCTAAATATCGATCATAAAGTATTCGATTTAAACAATTTTCAGCGTCACTACTATTCTTATTGGATAATTTTAAAGTGTAAGTATGGTGAAAAGCTGGAACTATTTAATTCTGTATGGATTCTATAGCAAGATCTCGCTGAACATCGGATATAATATAATCGAAATTAAATTATTGCCCGGATTATTGTTATTGTGCACAATGAAAATAGCGTGTAGTTAGTAATAAATAGTTTCAGTGGTGAATAACATATTGTTGGGTAATCGCTTTTATGTAAAACTAAATAATTTAATGATTTAGCTGGCAACTTTCGATTTAATTCAAGTCGATTCTATGCCAAATTCCAGTGGTAGACATTAATATTGAATTATATTATGAAGAGTTGTAGAGGCATAAATATAAATACGAATAACAGACAGATGCAATTCTTTGTTATGAATTCGAAACCCAGAATATCATCGATATCTGACCCGCTTCCAGATCCACGGAGTATATTTTAACAAAAGATTATTTAGCAGTACTTAGCAGCAAAAGGATTGGAAATAATTGCTTTAAAACCGATAAATGCTATTGCAATTATGTTATTTATAAAAAAAAAATCCAATAAAACCAAAAATATCAGGTGAATTGTTTTTTTAAGTTCGGATTTTATTTAGCACTGGTACATTTTGACCTATATTCTATCAAAACGGGACTGGCCTGTCGGGTCAGTATTAAACATTATTTCATTGTAAAGAAAAGTACATTGGAAAATGTTTTTGGATTTATATTCTGTTTTCTATATTAACTACAAAATAGACAAAAATCATTAAAAACTCATTTCCTTGAAATTTTAAGATTATTTGATAAAATACTAGAATATAGTAATTTGAATTTAAAAAATCTATAATTTTGTTAGTTTATCTTATGCAATATTGTATTGGCCACTTGTGGTACTTTCAAAAGACACAAAAATAGGTTGTTGTTGGGGTAACTAGGCAGAGCACCAACGGTGTCAATCTCTCCGCCGGAGCCACACAGCCAGCCTCTTTACTGAACTCAACCAATACTCAACGTGTCAACAGCAATTACACTTGACTTATTTATGAAGCCGTGAGTGAGCCAAGCAAGTGGCCACCACTTGAGCGATTGACTAAAATGAAGCTGTGCTGAATGCCTATTTAACCACTACAACAACAACAACAGGAACAATGGCAAAATAAGAGACTGCAAGAAATACTAATCGATTTAAGTGGCTCTACGAAAAGTGAATGTTTACATAATGCAGCATTTCGTTGACATTTTCCACAATTTTTTGCGTCTGCCGATAGCATTTATTACAGCAGCAGCATCTCCTTTAATATCTTGTGATTTTTTTGTTGCCACTTGCAACAAAGCAATGTCTTCCGCCTTATGTTGTTGCTGTTTTTGCTTCCTTGTGCAGGATGCGACATCCAGCGGTGTTTAATATTTTACTTCATGAACTGTGCATGCGCCTAAACTTGGCATTATTTAAGTGCAAAATACAAGTATTATTTTTATATTTTTAAATGTTTCTTTTTTGTAGTTTTCATTTATTTTTCTACATGTTGACCTGCTGACCCGCCACACGTAAGACAACTTTTGTGCCGCTTAATGCTTCAAACTTCTTTTAGCCGGTGGGGTCTTTGTGGCAAACTCATGGCTGGCAACGCTATGTCGATGGTTGAGCTCACCTCGGAGTCAATGGTGGCTGTTGCCTTTGCCGAACTCATCTGATAAGAAGTCTGCCTAGGCATTTCAGAACGAAGGTTCTTTTTTTTTTTGCTATTGCGATTTGGAACTTCATTCACTTTCCAAACTAATCAAACGTCGATCTCTTTAACGGCGTAAATTCAAGAATAATTTTTTCAACAACTAAAACTATTTTTTTCTTTTTCAAATTTCTTAAAAGAGCCGGACATTCATTGCATCTGGTTGATGACTATGATGATGACGACGACAATACTGATGATGCTGCAATTTGCGGGTCACTCAACGGCGCTCGATGCCCCCGCAGATTAAACGCCGCAGTGCGTGGCTAATTTCCCGCGGTGCGTCTTGCTGTGCAGCAACGTATAATTGCCACAAATGTAAAAAGTGTTTAACAAAATGCAAAGAGGCGTCAGTCAGCCAAGCGCATTGAGGAAGTTGTTAAAACTTCAAAAAATATGTACAAAAAATTACACATGTAACAACGTAGCATTTACTTCACACAACAAAAATTAGAATCAATTTCTTGTGGCTCTTAACAATTTGTATAGTAGAAAAGTTGATTTATATTTAGCTGCATCTAGCTCAAAAATAGGCTACCATTTAAATATTTGTGCATCAAGTGTATGAAACGATTTTAGTGCTTCCTCTGATATAATCCCAAATCTGGAACACATGATAAATACGTTGGTTGTAATTATTTTTATTCATTTGTTGTATCGTGTATTGTATATCAAATTAGGTTAATAAAATATGGTATTTCAGTTATCTCTATGAAATTTTTTAACACACATGACATAGTTCGTTTTTTTCTTTCGATTTTCAATCAGTACCAAACCCCTTTTACGCCCATTTTGCCGCGCCATTTTATGGGACATAAAAAAAAACAACAGTTCGTTCAGTCACTGCCTTCATTACCTATTAACTATATACATGGTGCCAAACTGTAAAATGTAATGTTTCTTTATCGTGTTTTTGATGTAGTTTTTTTTTTACAATCATAGCCGCCTATGTAACTAATTTGAGGTTGCCAATTAATTGTGTTGTATAAATGGAGCAGCCATTTTCTAAGAAAAACAGCCAACATTCGGAACAAAAGAAAAAGAATGATTCTTTTGGCAGGAATAAAGTTTATACGGCATGGGTTTAAACTGTACAAATTAAGTATATTCGTTAAGAAAAAATAATTGTTGGAGTTAAGTTTTTGCCATTGAGCTTTTAATATTCATTAACAAAATGTTATTTATCTGAAAATAATTTAACAACTCGATTTTCGGTATTAGAATCAACTTTACAAATTTAAAATATTTAACAGTTTATAATATACAATAAAATAAACATAAGCATAACAGCATTAAAAATTAATTTGAGACAAACACCTTTGAAATATCAGACAAATATGGTATCATTCAAAATTATTAAAAATGTATGGTTTTTCAATAAGAGCGCTACAAAAGTTTTTTTCAAGGGTTTTTCAACAGGGACGCTACAAAAGTAGAGCGACAGAGGCAGCAAACAACGGCATATTTCTTGCCGCTCTTTTGACATATCTCTTCAGTAAGGTTTGCCATATCATATACGAGCCAACAACGAGTCGAAATTAATAAAATTTACTACCGAATTCGAATTCGTATATCTTTCCATCATGAAATGGCAAACCTTACTGAAGAGAAAAGGCGTCGTTTGCTGTCCCTGTCACTATACTTTTGTAGCGTCCCTGTTGAAAAACCCTCTACGATTACCTATGGAAACAACACCTAAATCAGGGATTGAAACTGCAGTCGAAACTGATAACCGTATGCGGCATGAAATTGCAACAAAGTATGCAACATTCTGTAAAAAAAAAATGTACAATTATTTTTCGATTACCACAGATTTTGTGATATTGCTTTAAATGTTTTCTTAAGATTGGTCATTTAAGTATTTTGCAATGTCTACAAAACATGAAGAACGCCGAAAAAACATTTGTAATTTTGTCGTCAACCATTCTCATTGGAAGATTTTCGGTGATCGTGTCTCATTTTGTTGAGCAATGAGAAAATCGTTGTGTGAGGCAGAAAGAAAACGTGGCTCTGGAAAAAACGTGTAGCTTGATCGACCCATCAATGAGATCTCGACTTTATTTACCGATGGTAAAATCGCTAAATCATATAGGGAGCTTGGAAAAAATGTTTCCTTGCGATGGAAAAACTATAATAAAATAATTGAATGACATGGTAATTCTGAAAAAAACTATAGATGGAAAAAAAACAACTTTTTCGGAAGCTCAAGAATTCACACAAATAACTCGATTGAAAAATTTGGTAAAAAATACATTCTCCGTCAAGAATGATATTATTTGCATCATGGACGACGAGTCATATTTCACATTGGATGGAACTGAATGACGGGGACAATATTTGTTTTAGAAGGAAAAACCCTATAAATGATAAAATTCAGTATGTAACGCACACCGAGTTCTCTTTTAAAGTATTATTGTGAATTTGCAATCAGTCATCTTGGAATGCCAGATTCTGGTTTGGACGTCAATTGTGAACGATATATAGAATACTATTTGCTAAAAGTGGAAGCTTTTATAAAAACAAACCTTAAATGATAATTTCTGGCCTTACTTAGCTTCTACGCCAAAAAGATATTGGATGCAATGGACTCACTATAAATCATGAGTATATTCAAATAATTTTAGATCCAAAACAACCAAAAATCTGATTGACAAAATTAAAAGATTTCTGAACTCGAAATTGTTTTCAACAATAAGAGAAATTTGAATTTTGAAATTTGGGTAAGGTTAGTCTTATTTCGCATACCTCCCTGATCAGAATACGATCAGGCATCCCTATCAAAGGCCACCTGAAATGATAATGATCAGGGTATACTAGGGAAATCCTAATTGCAAATCCACGTAAGGCAACCTGATCCAAGCTTCATAAAAAAATACTGATCTAAAGTCTACTTAATGAAACCTGATGTGACAGTTATGAAAAAAAAAACCTTATAGTATATCTTATTAACATAATATGATCAAGATGTTATTAAAAACCATTTATAATAATAAAAATTATTCTAAGCCTTCGAATAGCGTCACGTTTTGAATCAGGTACTGATGAAAACCCCTGATCATTGCCTGATTTGAAATCAGGCTGCCTGATCAGACAATGATCGCATCCTGAAATAAATTTCCACTGGGTGACTGAGAAGGTACACTGACGTTCAGAGTACTCTTATTACAAGTTCCATTATAATTATGGGAAACAATTTATTTTGTTTTAGTGAACGTATTGACAATCCTTACGAGAATTTAAAAATTGAAATATTTTGACGAAGGCTATCTCAACTAATATAAATGAATATTGATTTTGAGAATTACTTTTTGTTTAATAGAGGTTAAGTAAATTATGTTCTACATAAACAAACTAAGAAAATATCAAAAGAAACATAGAAAAATGAATGAAACACCTTCCCACTATACACAAAACGGAGTGATTAATTTTTTAATTAAAGTTTCGACTCTAAACATTAAGAATCAATTTGTATAAACAAACAAAGTCGGGCAAGCTAAATCTTTTAGGCGACAATTTAAAGCATACCGAAAACTCTGAAATTCAATACTTTTTTTCTTCATGATTTCTAAAGATTTCTGTAATACACGCCCACCTAAAGTATTTGCTTAACTTTGACTTTGTGGATAAAACGGCAGTGATTTCGTTGTTTTATTTTTTTGCTTTTTTTTAAATAAATATATTTAATTACAGTCAACGCTCTACACGTTTTTTTTCCTGTTGGCAGTAAAAAAAAACTTCTGCGCGCATTATTGTCTGTAACTCATTAATTTCTACCTTTTTATCTGAATTTCCTTATCTTCAGGCAGTTGTTGTCACGCATGCGCTAAAGTTTATATTTAGTCAGTCGAATGCTGTTGATGGATGAAGGTAGATATATGGATATTGGTGGTAGTTCCTACATTGTTTGCTTTGATGCAGTTACTACTTTCCCTAATATTTCTCTGCCTCGATCCGGACATTGCGTGCATCACATCCACGCAACAACAACAACAATAACAAAACAATAATGCGCAGGAGTGTTAAAGACTGCGCATGTGCGCCGCAACAAATTATGTCGAATTTGAAAACATTTTCTCCACACTACTTTTTCCCTTTTTTCTTTCATTGTTTCACTGTTCCGGTTGCTGATGCTGCGCTGGGCTTTGCGATTTTCTGAGGCACTATGTCAGAATATTTGACATTTGACCCGTTGCGAATGCGCGCAACCATTTGCTGCAGTATGATTCCTAGCTCAAGTTTCTAACTTTAGGATGCATGGATGATGCTGGGGGTGTAATTTAGCTAAATGTGAGAATGCTCAAGTGAAAATGCATTGTAATCAATATTAAAGAACTTGGGCTGTGCAACTACTTGAGTTTTGAGCGAAAGTAAGGCGTGGGATCGGTGCCCAAAGGTTTTCAATAAATATTTATAAAACTTGAAGTTTATATTGCGCTTAAAACATGTAACTAATTTTACTGAAATACCATAGAATATAATGGGTGACATAGGCTGTACATGGGTCGAATTGTACAACTGGATGTTGCACCTTCAGATAACCTTTGCTTTTAAATCGTTTTCGACACTTCAAGAAAAAATAATAAAATCGATAACCACAAAAATTAAAACTTAAATAAAATAAAGAAAATATTAAAATAAAAAAACAAAAAATATATATTAAATTAAAAAAGGAACAACATAAAATTATATTTAAATAAAAAAATAGAGAAGTGAATTAATTTAAAATATTTAATCAAGGTAAAAAAAAAATTGAAATATGAATAAGAAAAAAAAAAGAAAAAAAAAAGAAAAAAAATGAACAAAAAAAAAACAAACTTAACAAAAACAAATAAAAAAATTACCAAAAACAAATAAAAAAATTACATAAAAACAAATAAAAAAAATTGATCAAAAACAACTAAAAAATTAACAAAAACAAATACAAAAAATTTAACAAAAACAAATAACAAAACAAATAAAAAAAATTAACAAAAGAAATAAAAAATTACCGAAAACAAATAAAAAAAAGAAAACTAATAAAAAGAAAGCTAATATAACGAAAAATAAAAAAAAACAAAAAATATCAAAAATAACAAAAACAAATAAAAAACAATAACAAAACAAATAAAAAAAGTAATAAAAAAATGAACAAAAGAAATAAAAAAATAACGAAAACAAATATAAAAAAGAAAACTAATAAAAAGAAAAATAAAAAAGGAAACTAATAAAAAGAAAAATAAAAAAATGAAAACTAATAAAAAGAAAAATAAAAAAACAAAAATAAAAAAATATATAAAAATAAAAAAATAAAAATAAAAAAAGTAAAAAAAATAAAAATAAAAAAAATAAAAATAAAAAAAGATTAATAAAAAAAGTTAAATAAAAAAAAAGAATTGAAAAAAAAACAAACAAAAAATAAATAAAAAAAAAGGAAAATAAAAAGAGAAAAAAAGAATATATAATGTTCCTACAAATAAAAAAAATAAAAAATTTAAATAATCGAAGAAAATCAAAATATTTAAAAAAATTAATTGTTTTTGTTTATTTTGTTTTTAAAAAAATATTAAGAATTCAAATAAAAAATACATAAAGTTAAAAAAAAATATAAAGACAATTAAAAATAATTGTAAATTGAGATAAGAAACAAAAACAAATCTATTCATCAGTTGTTTGTTTAAATTTAAATACTAAACAAATAAAAATTTCATGAAATAAAAATTATCATATATATATAAAGAAAAATATATAAAAAAAAAATAAAAAAAATAAGAAATTAAAAAAAAAACAAATTAAAAAAAAAATGGTAAATAGAAAAATAATAAAAAAGTTGTATGTTTAAACAAATAAACACTAAACAAATAAAAAAAATAAAACTTTCCTGAAAAAAGACAAAATGTTAAATAAAAAAAATATATATATTCTAAAATAAAATCTAAAAATAAAAACAAACATATTCTGGACTCAATTTTAAACAATTAACTCAACTGAAAAATTCCTGTGCCTTAAAAATTAGTACTTCTGCTATTCCCTATTGGTTCTTCATTTTCTTCATCTTAAATTTGTGAAACGTTTTCTATTTGCTTTTAATGTTACACCCTATTTTCTTATTCAGTACTTTCTGAAGTGTGCCATTAATAAAATTCTACCAATGCATTTTCCATGCAAGTAGAAAATACGATGCACCTTTGTTTATAATAAAAATCGTGTTGTTACGCGTAAACATATCATATTTTATACTGTTCAATAAAATTGAGTCTAAACACACAACCACTTCTTTTTTTTCTTCGTCGACTATTACTCAATAATACAACAAAATGCAGCACGTTTTGTAAACAAGCTACTAAATAAATGAGCAATTAAAAAAATTGCACGTTTTATTTTTTTTTCTTAAGAATTTAAAATGTATACAAAAATACAAAAAAGCAAAAAACAAAACAAAAATAATAAAGAAAAACAAGCAGCAATACGTAAAAAGTCAAAACATTTTGTTAAACTTTGATCTGTGGCTAAAAGCAAAAGTTAACGCGGCGCAAAGTGGCCTAAAATTGTTTATTGTATTAGGCGAGATACGTTGTTGGTACTACTAATGGATACGGCATTAAGTAAGCTGTTGATTTGAGGCATTCTGTTGGTTAACTGCCTTCCATTTTGTTTTGTTTTAATAATGTGGCTCATTGACTAATTAACAATGAATCGTTTCTGTACATAAATTTACAATTACTTGGCAGTTTAGTGTAGAAGTTAATGCAAATTAATATCAATTTATTATTTCTGAAAAAAAAAAAACACAGCACTGTTTGCAGTTCAAAGTGTAGAAGGCCAACATAGAGACTTTGAAATGAAATATTGTTTTATTATATTTTGCATAGTTGACGTTTTAAGTTTAACAATTTAGAAATCAAAGATACACAATCGTTGTTGAAACGATATTCTTTTGTAGCAAAAATTAAATGTTTTTGATTACACTACAAAATGAGAAAAATGGTTCCTACACAATAGCAAAAACTATTGAAATATATCTAAAGGAAGAAAAACATAAAGTTATAATTGTTAATATTACTTAATATTGATAATTCTATAGCAATTCTTGAATATTTCAAATTAATAAACATGTGCGTCATTTAAAATATATTTGCAAAACACAAACTTGAACTTGAATAATTTCTAACACAGTTTATACTGCTTTAAATTATGCAAAACAACAAATTCCGATATTTAGTTCATTCATCCATTTCAACCATTAATATTTTTTTTTCTGTCATCTGTTTATTTTTGGGTTTTTGTTTGATTTTCAAATAACTACTCCTTAATTCGCAGAACTGGTTATTTTCTTGTCATTTTTATCGATAAAAATTTCAAGGTTAGTTTTGTTTTTTTTTGTTTTTAGCACTATTGCGGTTCATATTCCCAAGACAGACAACAACTGCAATAATGTGAGGCGCTCGAAAATGTAGACAATACATTTTTACAGTCATTGTTTGTTGAAGCGTGACTTTAGCTGAATTTAAGGTGTTTTATAGCAAGCGCCTTTTTTAAAACTAAAACTAAAATTTAAATATTTAGCTGGTTTTTTTTTGAAATTCATTGCGAATTTTGCAAGCGAACAACGATGTTATTGATCATTTTAATTTTATACATTTATAAATTTTACGACTTAAGTATTTGCATTAATTATACTAATTTTGTTAATTTATTATAGTCCATATTATAACTTATACATGTAATATATACGCACATATAATATACCCGTGCTTCGCTGTGGATTTTTTTAATAGTGTTATAAATGTAGTAACCAAAACAAAAATGATTCTCCGACAAAACAAAATTTCCCGGTAGAATTCTTCCCCGTATAGTTTTTCCCAGTAGAAGTTTTAATGTGGTGAGTTTTTGTGTGGTGAATTTTAGTTTGGTGAGTTTTTAGTGTGGTGAATTTTAGTGTGGTGAGTTTTAGTGTGGTGTGTTTCGGTGTGGTGAATTTCGGTGTGGTGAATTTCGGTGTGGCGAGTTTAAATAACTTGGGGTGGTAGGTATCGCATGTTGTGAAATATATAGATTGTAAAAACTATCGACATACACGATCTTGAAAATGCACCTTCTATGGGGAGTACCACGCCCAGAATATTTATAATAATAGTTTGGCGCTACAGTCCTGTATAGAACTTCGGCCGAGCTCTCTCACCATTTTGTGCTGTGCGTATTATATTTGTACTCAAAGTGGTGGGACCTACAGTTTATTGCCGAATCCGAACGTTGGGTGAGAGCTTTTTCATAGGCAATGGTTTTACTCTCGTAGGTTTGCCATTTACTGCCGAGAGGTAGCGCGGTATAGAAAAATGTTTCTATGAGAAGATGTTGTTAGCCCCAGTCCAGGCTTGAACCGGGGACCTTTCGGCTCGCAGTCCAACGCACTAACCACTGAGCTACCGCGGCTACTATTTAGAATGGATAAATATCACGCTGACCAAAATTTTATTAAATTTGCTATTCCAATTGCTGACATGACGTGTTTTTAAATCTTGGGTTATTTAGGAGGTGCCACACCCAGTCTCTCTCAATCTCTCAAAGATATAGGCTTTTTTCTGCCCAGATCCAACATACATATTGTGTCAAAATTTTATTTGATTAGGTTCAGTCGTTTTGACGCCTATTCGGAACATAAATACATACAGACACACATACAAACATTCACAAATATATAGTAGATCCATATAAATTATGCACAGATAAAAATAATAGATATCAAAATGCGTTAAAGATATTAATGACAATTCAGACTGTTGATGAGTATTAGTTAGATTTAAATATCTGAAAGTGTTTCCCTTATCGTTAAATTTATGAAAGAAATACTTCTAAAATAATATGATTGATACAATCATTTCTTCTATGTTTTATACACAAACCATACGATGTCAATCATTAATTACCTAGGGATTTCAGATAATAAAAATGTCGGCTCTAAACTTTGTTCTATAAAGTAACAAAAAAGTGTTTTTTTTAGATGGGCCACTGTGTCCAAGATTCGTGGGTGCACGAACCAAATATTGTTAATTGAATATCTTCTTTCATTGCCTATCCTAGGCATTTCAGATTATACGATTTTTGACTCTAAAGTTTGTACAATAAAGTAGCAAAAAAGTGTTTTTTTTTTTGTCTCCACGGTGATCAAGATTCGGGAGGTGCACGAACCAAATATAGTTCGTTGTAAAGTTCCTTTCATTACCTCCCCAACGATGTCAATCAGTAATTACGCAGTGATTTCAGATTGTACAAATTTTGACTATAAAGTTATGTCCTATAAAGTACAAAAATACCTATTTTTTAGATGACCAGGATTCGGGGGTACACGAACCAAACATATTTCGTTGATTCGGGAGGTGCACGAACCAAATATAGTTCTTTGTAAAGTTCCTTTCATTACCTCTCCAACGATGTCTATCAGTAATTACGCAGTGATTACAGATTGTACAAATTTTGACTCTAAAGTTATGTCCTATAAAGTACAAAAAAAACTATTTTTTAGATGACCAGGATTCGGGGGTACACGAACCAAACATATTTCGTTGAAAATTTCCTTTCATTGCCTTTCAAACGATATCAATCAGTAATTACCCAGGCATTTCGGATTATACGAATTTTGACTTTTAAGTTTGGCCTATAATGTACCACGGAAGTGGAATGACCGCTGTGACCTAGATTCGGAGAGTGCTCAAACAAAACATAATTCGTTGAAAAGTACTTTTCATTGCCTATTCAACGATGTCAATTTATATATACACAGGGATTTCAGATTATCCGGAACTGTCGAATATAAATCGCTATTCGATTTTTGGATTTTCGCATATTTCATCTCTCGTATTTATACCATTTCCAAAATTATAGTAATGAAAAAAAAAAGAAATATTTTCAATCAAATTATAACTGTTTTCATTTATGATTTCTTAGAATTGTAGTTAAACAGCAACACATCCAATTACGCTGAATTCTAAACATTTAGCTAGCAATTAAAATTTTCTCTATCGCAATACTAAAATGTTGCTCCACTTTTAAGACAAAAACAAAAAAAATATCAAGGTTCACTTTAACTGTTTTTGCTTAAAGAAAAGAATTAAAAAAATAAAAATTTGCAACAATAAAAAATTATTGCAAATAAAATAGCATTTAAGAAAATAACACTTTTGGCTGCACAATCGTAATTTGTAGTTAACTCATTTTTTGTAGACACAAATACAACTGTTTTTACAGTCAACTAATAATCTTGGCTTAATAGTTATAAAAAAAGAAGAAAAAATAAAAAAATAAAGTCAAATAATAAACATGACTTTGGTGCAAAATAAATGAATGTTTTTCTGCAACGACAACTCGAATTGTCTGACTGTCGACCACGTCTATGGCTCGATCTTTGTCTCTCTCTTCTCTGCCTCTTCCTCTTTTCTGTCTCTCCCTCTTCTCTGTCTCTCCCTCTCTGAGTCAGTCTGCAGTTCCCAGCAGGGAAAGGTAATCATTAGTAATCTATATAGTAGTCGAAACCTTGTATGGGCTATGCATTACAGAATAGATTATTTTTTTTTCACGGCAATGTATTTTCTGGTAATGTATTTTCTGGTAATGTATTTTAGCAATATTAATCTTGATACCTTATTCGGTTCCATTACTAGATAATCTATTTATTTGACATTATATGTGATACCTTACTAGGATAGATTACTAAGTAATGTATTAAAAAAGTTTACACTCAATGCATTACCCAGGTAGATTACTGGGTAATGTATTTATGCAAATTTCGATGATACATTACTCTTTCCATTTACACAGTAGTCAATATTTACTTGGGTTAACATTTCATCAAAGAATTCATAGATTACAAAAGTAATGCACGGCCCATTTTCCTGCTGGGTTGAGTCGCTTAATCTCTCGCGCACGATTCATGTTGCCGACTTTGTTTGTTAACATTACCAACTATTTTTTCATCAGTAAACAAACCCGCACTTTTTAAAGATTTTGGTTTGTTAACATTGCAAACTCTTTTTTTTTGCTGTTTTCTGCATAACAAATATTTGACGGGTAACACAGTACCACAAAAAAAAAATGCAATGAATCTGCTGTAATTTAAAAAGTGATTGAAAAAGAGATTCTTTTTAGATCAGAGAGTAATATTGAAATTTGATGATATTATTTCATATTTTAACCTTTTGCAACAGTCCCCTGCAACCTCATTTCTGATCTATAATATCTGTATTTTCGAATAATTTTGAGGGTCAATACGTCGTAAAAACCTCTTATTTAGGGTATATTTTTTAAAAGTCTAATAAACTAGTATCCATTGACAGTTTTTTAAAATTCAATATTGAACTGTAATCTTTTTAAAACAAAACTATTTGGATTTAGTTAAATTTAAAAATGTTTAATTGTTATATTTATGCGTTTTAGTATTTCCTTGTCATACATAATTCAAGCAACAACACGAATTGTTGCAACTAGTTTCAAGTTGTTGATGCTTTATGTTGCAGTTGCATTACAGCCTTTGTTAGTCGCACGCTTGCGCAATAAACATTTTCTGTGATTCGTTTAAATTGAAATGTTGCTGCTGTTGCTGCACTTGCATTGCGCTGCCATGAAGTTTAATTGTTGTCATGGCTTTTTCATGCTACGCGTTGGCGGCACTATTTCATTTTTGCTCTTTAAACATGTTGCAACATTTTTCAAAATAGACAATTTATGTTTTTTTTTTGTAAAATTTGAATTTTCTCAGTTTTGGCGACAATTTGACTAACGAGACAAAATGAATGCCATTTTATTATAGTAATAAAGTAGCCAGTCCGGAAAGATATACAAACTCGTATTGCTATAACCATTAATTAAAATATTCAGTAAAATTGTTACCTTTTCAGTATTCAAAAATGGTATCAATTAATTTATTTTTTACAAGTTGATTTATTATTTAAATAATATTTATGGTTATATGGTGTATAATAATACATATTATTTATATGTTCAAAAAATCAACGGAGCTACCTCACGGCACTCAATGGCAAATCGACGAGAGAAAACATTGCATAAGAAAAGCTCTTAGCCCGTCGTTCGGATTCGGCATTAAACTGTAGGTCCCAACTTCTTGAGTAAAAATATAACATGGGCTGGAAAAATCTGAACTTAAAACCTAATCCAATCCACCGTTTTTTTTGTTGTTTTTATTGGATTTTTCTTTGGCTTTTTTTGGTTTTATAAAATTTTTTATAAATAACAAGATTTTTTATATCCAATTATTAAATTTTCAAAAAACCGTACCTCTAAAAATCACTAATATATTTCCTAAGTTATAATTTGTATTAAAAAAATAAATATTCCTGAAAAAAGTACGAAAATGAATAAAATTCAAAAAAAAGTCCAAAAACCATGTATATTTTAAGTGTCAGCTCTGAATATAACACACACAGCTCTAATGGTTAGAGAGAGATCAGTCTAGGTTCTTTAGAGCGGCTAACTATAATTATTAAGCCGACAAAATACTATAAAATGTCTTTAAAGTAAATACAGATGAGTTTTTCTTTTACGCCCAAAAGTAAATGTATTTGTTTTTACTACGTTGATGAATTTGTTTTAATATGTATTCTATATTTATATGGAGAATTTTTTATTACATTTGTATGAAAATTAATACATTTTGTATTTATTTATTTATGCATCCTGAAATATGTAGATACATTTCTATATCTGCATTTCTTTTTACTACATTTTGTATTTATGTAAAGGTCAAAAAATATTTATTTCTAAAAATAATCGGCTGCAATATATATACGTAACAAAAGTGTATAGCAAAATGTGTGCATTTCAAAGTTTTTGTAATTCTTTTAGTTCTTTGTTCTTCTAGTTATTTTGTTCCCTTGCTTTTTTAGTTCTTTTAATTCTTTTAGTTCTATTAATTCTTTTAGTTTTTTTAGTAATTTTAGTTCTTGTAATTCTTTTAGTTCTTGTAAGCCCTTTTAGTTCTTTTAATTCTTTTAGTTCTTTTAGTTCTTTTAGTTCTTTTGTTCTTTTAGTTCTTTTAGTTCTTTTAGTTCTTTTAGTTCTTTTAGTTCTTTTAGTTCTTTTAGTTCTTTTAGTTCTTTTAGTTCTTTTAGTTCTTTTAGTTCTTTTAGTTCTTTTAGTTCTTTTAGTTCTTTTAGTTCTTTTAGTTCTTTTAGTTCTTTTAGTTATTTTAGTTCTTTTAGTTCTTTTAGTTATTTTAGTTCTTTTAGTTCTTTTAGTTCTTTTAGTTCTTTTAGTTCTTTTAGTTCTTTTAGTTCTTTTAGTTCTTTTAGTTCTTTTAGTTCTTTTAGTTCTTTTAGTTCTTTTAGTTCTTTTAGTTCTTTTAGTTCTTTTAGTTCTTTTAGTTCTTTTAGTTCTTTTAGTTCTTTTAGTTCTTTAAGTTCTTTTAGTTCTTTTAGTTCTTTTAGTTCTTTTAGTTCTTTTAGTTCTTTTAGTTCTTTTAGTTCTTTTAGTTCTTTTAGTTATTTTAGTTCTTTTAGTTCTTTAAGTTCTTTTAGTTCTTTTAGTTCTTTAAGTTCTTTTAGTTCTTTTAGTTCTTTTAGTTCTTTTAGTTCTTTTAGTTCTTTTAGTTCTTTTAGTTCTTTTAGTTCTTTTAGTTCTTTTAGTTCTTTTAGTTATTTTATTTTCTTTTAGTTCTTTTAGTTCTTTTAGTTCTTTTAGTTCTTTTAGTTCTTTTAGTTATTTTAGTTCTTTTAGTTCTTTTAGTTCTTTTAGTTATTTTAGTTCTTTTAGTTCTTTTAGTTCTTTTAGTTATTTTAGTTCTTTTAGTTCTTTTAGTTCTTTTAGTTCTTTTAGTTCTTTTAGTTCTTTTAGTTCTTTTAGTTCTTTTAGTTCTTTAAGTTCTTTTAGTTCTTTTAGTTCTTTTAGTTCTTTTAGTTCTTTTAGTTCTTTTAGTTCTTTTAGTTCTTTTAGTTCTTTAAGTTCTTTTAGTTCTTTTAGTTCTTTTAGTTCTTTTAGTTCTTTTAGTTCTTTTAGTTCTTTTAGTTCTTTTAGTTCTTTTAGTTCTTTTAGTTCTTTTAGTTCTTTTAGTTCTTTTAGTTCTTTTAGTTCTTTTAGTTCTTTTAGTTCTTTTAGTTCTTTTAGTTCTTTTAGTTCTTTTAGTTCTTTTAGTTCTTTTTTGTGTACTTTTATTGCAAACTGTTTGTTATGTTTTTATTATGTCTTCATTGTATAAGTAAAAATTACTAATATAAAAAAAAAAATGAATGAATATGTTTATTTATTTTGACTCATTGTTTTTAACATATCACATACTCATGTCAATATAAAACTACAGTGATAACAAAAAAGTTATTTACATTAATTTAACCGTTAAATGATGATATAATTTTTCTAATTTTATAATACTATCCAAGTGTTAAATTGTCAATATACTTGACAAATTGGCCCATGTTCACCACATATTTGTTTTTAATTTTTTACGACATCAGATCAAAAACTATAAAAATTCTAAAGCATTAACACAATCTTTAAGCATTAAACAAATCGCATAAAATGCCATAAAAATATCATTAATATTATTTAAAAATGTCATCAAGCATATTTAAATTAATGTCCTAAACACAATATAAACGTAATTATCGGATCTTAAAATTCCAATGTGGATTTTGTTCGTTGCAAACATACATGTCACATGTTAATAGCTACACTCCAATAATGCCCCCTTTACACCTTCACTTCAGTCACAACTCTATGGAAACATCGGCCATTACGCGGTGCTAAGCGACTCGAATATGCGGATTAAAACCAAAACATGTCGTTCGGAATTGCTGCTTGCTGCACCCTGTTTGCTGCTTGCTGTTGGGTTGACTATATTTAGACAACTATTTCCACAGTTTTTGTAGTTATTGTCAACATACTGCAACTGTGTGTGTTGATTGTATAAAATGTGCGTATATTTTTCCCTTTTTTTGTCTGCATTCCTTACTAATACAAAAAAATATCGTAAGAACTGAAAAATGCGAATTTGAAATAATTAAATAAAAAAATTAGACGACAAACATAAATTTATTAAAAATTGGTTTTAATTCAGGGTGGCCATATTTCATAGTTATTTATGATAATAAATGCATTTTTAAACTCTTAACACATTATGAACAAACATGATTATTGTCATGTCTAAGCGAAACATATTTATTATTCTGACAATCATTTAGCATGTTGAAAGAGGAACATAACATGGTGAGCTTAATCATATTCCTCTCACGAAAAATCTGACTTTGGGTTTATAAATTCTTTATATGATTAGCATAAGTTAATAATCATGAACATTGCAATTGGGTGAAAGCAGAAATCATGATATAATTACTATCATTTATAATACTGTTTTGCAAATGGTCCAGTATTCAATATCTTTTTGCCACAAACCTTATCTGTTATAAACATTACATTGTAATCTACTCCACTGTGAAATCAGTTATACTAAGCCAATATGAAAAATGAGACTCAAGATAATTTAGCGTACTGGGGCAATGACTCCGAAAGAGATGGAAGATCACTCGGCACACGAGGAAGAAGAGATAGAAGATCAGTGCATTATCAGGCATGTGAAAGCATCACGGATTCTCGTTAAGTGCAGAAGTTTTTGGAAACTTCTAGAATCCGACTTTGTGTATATAAGGACGTTGCATCTAAGGCCCAATAACGATGCCAATATTAGTATAAAATTTGTGAAACTGAAATAGGGTTATGTGCTGCTTATGAATGTAAAAGGGTTGTACATATCATACGAGCAATACAAATTCTCGTGAAGTCTAGAAGTTTGTGGAAACTTCAAAAATGCGGTTCTACATTGAAATCAGGGCTGGCATATACATCCATCTGGATTTTTTTTATCGAATTATAGTAACACAGAGAACATTTCTGTTTATAGCAAACATATTATGGTAAAATAGCAGATTTTTTCACTAATTTGTCTAATAAAATTCCTTGATAAACAAGCTTAAATAAAATATGTTTGTAATAAAAATATCCGGACATTTAAATATGTTTATTTCGATTTTTTTATCGAAGAAAATATTTATTGAGGAGAAAAATGCTATGTTGCAATATTTTTTGAAATATTTCAAAGAATTTCGTAATAATTGTGCCAGCACTTGTAAATTTAAAAAAATAAAATAAAAGTAATCAGCAACAGAAAAGTCTACATATTATTCGTGTCCAACTGTCAGTGAGCGGCAAATTAAAACTTAAAATACTGTCAAACCTTTTTGTGAACAATTATTAAGTAGGACTGTGGTGTCTGGTGCTACACGGGTGCAACACCTGAAAATGTTTTTGTTTTTGTTGTCATTGTTGTTGTTATTTGGTGTGTTGCCGTTGACCAAAGTTATGTTGTTGAAATCATTGTTGTGTCTGGTCTACGAATGTCTGTCTGCGTCTTTTATAATTTATCACATTTCTTAATACTTGTAACACTTGCTACCACTGCAGCAAACCACACATTTTCTTGGTTGGTTTTTGAGTTATTAACCGTCGTAGAGTGGACGTCAATATGTTATTTAAATGTTGCGCCGACATGTGCTATTTACTCCATAAATACTATGCTATGGTTGGTAAAATAAAAGGGGGAATACGTAGGGGTGGTGAGATCGCAGAGACCATAATCGTGACTTTCAAACTTTACATATTATTGATATATTTAAATACTACTGATGTCGATTACACTGTGTGACCGCTAAATTATATAGTCATAAAGCTTAATTTTGAAATACTTCAAAATTTTTTTGTACTTATACTTCTTATACTTCTTCTTTTTCCTATTTTTTATAAATCAATTACTAATATTTTAATTAAAGAAATTTTTTTTTTTATATGTTTTTCAATTTTATTTTCCTATATCTCATAATTAATTTTTTTCCGAAAGTAATCAAATTTTTTTATTGTAGCGCAAGGTGGTCTGTGTATAAGTCGAAAATATAATTTCATTAATGTCCTTTGTTCGAATATTAACTATAAAATAATCCAAAAAAGGGAGAATGAAAATTGGTTATTTGACAAAACAAATTTGATCAAAAAAGCTACAACTGGCCTTTTTTCATATTTTTTTTTTACTGGCCCTATATCATATACATTTTGTCGCGCAGTGTAATAAATCTTTTGGACTTTTCCATGACTATTATTCCCGAATATGAATTCTAAAACATTTTTAAATTGTATTTTGAGTGTTTTTTTTAATGTTTGGTAACCACTTAACTAGCTCGATGATAAAAAGATATTCTTGTTTGTCATACTGTGTAAAAATTTCCAACAATTTAGACACTCAACACAAGGACTTAATTTGTATTATCTTTTTAAGTGTTCTAAAAATAGAAAATTGTTTAAATATGTTATTAAAAATGCTGTTTTTTCTTTAGCTTGACATTGCAGTGATATCGGCTCCATTTTTATGATTTCGAAAAACATGTTTTTTGCATTGAAGAATTCTTTAAATAGATAGAATAATATTTGAGGCTCGAGGGAGACTGTAAGAGCATCGTGTTTTTTTTCAATTCCCCAAGCGATGCACTTAAACTTAAGTTACATCCTGCCAACAAATGAAGGCAGTGCATTTCAGTGAAGTGGTAGCATGTTTGTCACAGTGTTGCATGTAACGCTGAAAATTCCCCATTAACTATGCACGTCATAAAAAAAACACAACTCGAATTACACAAAATTTTCCTGCCCATTCACAGACAGAATTTAGTTTTTTTTTTCAAATGATTTTTAATGCAATTTTCTATGTTGCTTGCTGCATGCACTGACAAAATTAAATCGTATTTTTCACCGCTTCTTCTTTATTATTTTTCAATTTGTTGCTTCATTTTAGCTTATTTTTTTTCCTTTGGACCTTGAAGTTGTCAGCGAGGTAGCTACATGTGTCGTGGCGCTATTTTTAGCGCCCTCCATTTAAAACTATGACGGTCTGAGTGAGAGTCAGCGACATGTTGAGTTTAGCTAATGAGTTAGGGCGCATGTTAAGCATTATTGTGAGGAGCTCAACTTATATTGTTAATTAAAAAATATATATATATATATATTTCAAACTTTGATTTGTTTTCGTAAATAGTGTTTTCAAGTTTTTTTTTTTCAAGCATGTTAGAGAGTATCATGTTAGAGTGTATCATGTTGGAGAGTATTATGTTAGAGGGTATCATGTTAGAGAGTGTCATGTTAGAGAGTATCGTGTTAGATAGTATCATGTAAGAGAGTATCATGTTAGATTGTAACATGTTAGAGAGTATCATGTTAGAGAGTATCATGTTAGAGAGTATCGTGTTAGACAGTATCATGTTGGAGAGTATCATGTTAGAGAGATTATCATGTTAGAGACTATCATGTTGGAGAGTATCATATTAGAGAGATTATCATGTTAGAGAGTATCATGTTAGAGAGTATTATGTTAGAGAGTATCGTGTAAGAGAAAATCATGCTAGAGAGTATCATGCTTTAGAGTATCATGTTTGAGAGTATCATGTTTGGGAGTATCATGTTACAGAGTAACATGTTACAGAGTATTATGTTAGTGAGTATCATGTTGGAGTGTATCATGTTAGATAGTATCATGTTTGGGAGTATCATGTTTGAGAGTATCATGTTTGGGAGTATCATGTTTGGGAGTATCATGTTACAGAGTATTATGTTAGTGAGTATCATGTTGGAGTGTATCATGTTAGAGAGTATCATGCTATAGAGTATCATGTTTGGGAGTATCATGTTTGGGAGTATCATGTTTGGGAGTATCATGTTACAGAGTATTATGTTTGAGAGTATCATGTTTGGGAGTATCATGTAAGAGTATTATGTTAGTGAGTATCATGTTGAAGTGTATCATGTATATATGATTGTGGAAATAGCAAAAAATGATTGAATTATTCATGTTGAGAAAGATTACCAACATATGCCACTCTCGCATCTCTATTTTTGATTTTTCGATGCAATTAACAATCATGCAGATCAATAATAATATTTTTCTAAAAATCATATAATATCTGTTTTACCGAATAGATTTGGCTGTTATAACTAACGTTTTTCTTATTGTCTCTCTTCATTGTTTTATATATTTAGCTCGATCTCTAGTAGAAATTGTTCTACACTGTGAAAAATCTCATAAAATCCTATTAAAATTTATCAGTAGGACAGTTATTGATTTAATAGTACTCGAAAAATAAAGATTTTCGTACAAACTCAAAAATAATTTTATAGTATTTAGTAGTATATAATGGGATTTACCGATTGAATTAGAGTTTCTCTTATTGGCTAATTTCAATAGTAAAAACTATTAATTTTATGGTATATTTTTTCTGAGTGTAGGGTCATGATCGGTAATTGATTATTGTCCTAACTCGATGAACAAAATGATCTGGCCGTGATCAGTCTAACCCAATAGAATAAACTTCTACTAGGAATCAAGAAAGTAATTTTTCGATTCTGTAATTTTTAGTTTTTGATTTTATTTAAATAAAATACATTTTTTAATAATGAATTATATGTTCTTTTATTTACAGATAAATTATTCACATTTACAAGGTAATTAAGAAACATTAAGAAATAATAATAACAATATAAAAACTTTAAAATATTTGTAACAAAAAAGTAAAAGTTGTCCAATGAGTTCACCGAGTTCAGTTGGCACAACTAAATAGTAGTATTGACACTTTGGCGTCTATTTGCCTGTGAAATACAAAGAATTTGCATTGTTCGACTTGCATCATAATTGCACAGCAAATTGCGCATTTTTAATGAATTGCAATTCAGCCTTTAACTATTAAAAATTTTAATTATGTTTTGTGAACAGACCCTCCTTCCAACTGCCTGCCACAGTTGCCATTTAAAAATAGCAACATTAGCCGGTGCATTCTTGAGCTACACAGCGCCGCTCTAATCAGTCATCTGCATTATTTAAGATCAGTTTTATGATGCACTGCAATTAATTGCTGCTCTCCACGAACATATGTAGTTAGGTGGTACCTGCTCCTGTCGGTCGAATCTCCCCGCCTTCTATGTCAGCGGTCCCTCTCATAATAAGCTAGACGCTCTACAACAAACGGCCAACGTCGATCGCATTAATAACGCGAGACTAAGTCGCGATCATGCAGCAGCACCGATAATGTATATATTAAGTACTCTCCGACGAGATCTAGCGATGTTTGATCCTCCGCATACTCTTTGTCTTCGTCTGTCTTGCCGCATAATTGCTTCGCGCAATTTATCGAACGTACGATCTTGAGGAGCACGATCGCGATCCTACTTGCGATACACTTAGAAAACAAAGTTCGATATATATACTACAATAATATGATTCTATAAGACTCGAAATATGTAATAGTTTTCTATAAAAACTCGAAATATAAAATAGTTTTCTTTAAAAAACCGGGTTTCGTACTCCCAATTATGTATTTATCCAATTTTTGTAGCAGTGTCCGTAGTTCATGAGTTAGTGCGTTGGACTACGCGCAGTAAGGTTGCGGTTTAAAACACCCGAGACTGCAATATAAAAAAATTGTATTTCCGAAATGACAATTTTTATTCTAGTATTTGCTATACTTATGGTTAGTGGACAGAACAAGATAAGAAGTGCAAGATAAAACTGAAGGAAATGCGCAAATGCAAGAACATTAAGCAAGACTCTTGCTTTATTTTCCTGAGGGTTAAAATGTAATTATTATGTGTATATTGTAGGACCAAATGATGATGGTAATAATCGAATACAAAATAATTGATAATAAAATATTGAAGGAAAGAGAATGGTTTATGAACGTAAACATTAAAGAAGATGCGTACATTTGTTTGCTTTTCTTGTTTTTCAAGGCTAAATAACATAAAAAACGAAATGTCTGGTTCGCGCTTGTGTAGCGGTAAATCGAACACAACAATGAACACACGTCTTCTTCTGAGTTCATTTCATCCCTTTTGTAAGTGGTTCGCGCTTGTGTAGCGGTAAATCGAACACAACAATAAACACACATCTTCTTCCGAGCTCAATTCATCTCTTTTGCAAGTGAGACAGAATATGTGACATAAAATATGTGAATAAACAACACCATCCAAGCTCGCGATCTAGTTATTCGTTGATATTGTACAACAAGAAGTTTTTGGTTTGTACGGCACCAGTGATGCATTTGCAAACATGAATTACCAATAATTCTTAATTCTTCTTAACTCGTCAAACATCTTTTGTGCAAAATAAAAATATAGATAGTATAATATTTGATGTATACCAATTATGTCAACAAAGTCACAGGCGAAAAAATGTGTACGACAATCATGGAAATATTTCAGCGGAGGTATTCCATAAAAAAACATAATAGGCACAATAACATGTTGCTTACAACAATCATTATTTCAACATTAACTAGTTTACCTCAATCATAATGGCAATCATTAAATGATCCTGTTAAATAGACATTGTTTCTAGTGATCATATTTTTTCTCTGCCTGTAGTCACCCTGCCGCTATACTGTGCTCTGCTCCAAATAGGCGTATCGATAACTGTCGTGATTGCCGCAGTTCAGCACCATCGCATCATTTATATAACTAACATTTAAAAAATTCAAGCCCCTCGATCTCGCGATCATGGCTGCTGCTGCCGATCTGATCGTCGTCCAGCCAAAGCGATTTCGATGATACTATTTTTCTCCTCTAAAACGCCCTCGTATCAGTCGACAACAAATTCATAAATTAAACAGTGGAATCTATTAAGTCCGTTGTGGTTGATGCTGTTGGTTGGTTGGTTGCATTTGTCAATACTCGCATCACACCAGCGACATTTTCGCACAAAGACCCCTCATTGTTGTGTTGGTTCCTTTTGAGAGCTACAGATTCCAGCTCGCAGCAAGCGTGGCTGAACTGCATGTTAAGGCTGATAAAGTATGGCCTGCTCGGCCTGTCTGTCTGTCTGTCTATTCGCGATCTTGCATTATGTCCATCAATTCATCACTTTCATTTGTAGCCGGAGAATGTTTTGTTGCTGCGCATAACGTTTAAAATATTTCATTCGGTGGGTGTTTTGGGGCACTTTTCGACGGCAGCAATGGGGGCCATTAGTTAGACGGCGCCGCGTCGCATCGCATCGTTGAGAAAGTCTGCGGAAAAAAAAGGTTATTTTTCACTTTCAAACAATTCCAGGAATTGCATGTGTAGTTTGCTTAAATTAATTTGCCTAAATTATGCCTAAAACACGACCATTAAAAAGGAATTTTTTTTTAATGGTTATACTTTGTTGAGATGTTATGTAATTGAATTTAAGATCTTTAACTCACTTTTAAAACTAAAGAAAAATTCGATTTGAAATCAAAATAGCAGAATTTCACTAATTTCAATAAATTGCTAATCAAATTCCAGAATGTATCATATATGTATATATTAAGAAGCAAATTACTTAGTTATAAAAAAAGTAAACAAGAAATATTCTTCTGGATTTTGACAAGTTTATTTATATCAAAAAACAGAAACACGTTAAATTGATTTATTCTTCTCAAAAGGAACACGTGTTGTTGCAATATTTGCTATTGTGCTTTGTTTTGCGATTCTTTTGTACCAATTCTTCAAAATTCAAATTGGTACAAAACCACAGAGGTAGTACAAACTTCTGGTCATTCGTAAAGAAAGTGAAGAATCAGACGACAACATCTACTCTAACTCTTATTATGAATGGCCAGAACTTTACTGACCCGGTTAAAAAATTCAACGCTCCCAGATAGCAATCAGCCACTCTCTGTCCTCGACATTGTATCTTCTTCAATGCCGAAAATTCATTTTCGAACTCCTGCAGTTAAAAAGGTCCTCGCAAATCTTAACATAAAGAAAGCCTCTGTGCCGAATGACATATCGGCCTATGTGTTGAAGAAGTATGTATCAACGCTGGCTTGTCCGTAACTTTTTCCACATCTCCAAGAGAGTTTTTCCATCTTGTTGGAAGACTGTCAATGCTCAGCCAGTTTCGAAAAAGGACGAGGCTACTAACCCTGCCAGTTACGGACCCATTGCAAAATGCACTACACTGTCCAAGGTAATGGAAAGCGTAATAAACTTCCACCTTCTGAACTATCTTGAGCACAACGAATTATTTAGCGACCGGTAATATTGTTACTGTAGAACCATATCCACTGGTCACTTGATGGCGGTTCTCTCCGAAAAGTGGAATAATTGTATTCACCTTTTTAGGGAGAGTAAGGTTGTTGCTTTGAATATTTCTAAGGCCTTTTATCAAGTGTGGAATAAAGCTCTCGTACTAATTGATTATGGTGTTGGTAATTCTTTTACTCGATGTATTTTGAGTTTTCTCCAGGGTCGTTCAATACGAGTAGCAATGGATGGTATTCTTTCAGAACCACACTTCATCAATTCTGGAATTCCGCATTCTGAACGTATTCTGAAATTCCGTCCTATCCCATCCCTATTTCTGGTATTTATCAATGATCTTCTGTCATTGAACCAGAATCCGACTCATTCTTTTGCAGATGTCAGTAACATTTGTCATTCATATTCATTCAACAAGCGCCCAAACACTTTGGAGAATGAGAGTAAAAGACGCGCCATGAATCACACACTCAATAATGAACTTAAAACATTCTCCGAGTGGGGTCTTGCAAATAGAGTTGATTTTAATACAAGTAAGACTCAATGTTGTCTGTTATCTTACAAAAGAATGGATTCATCCCTCCCTCCCCTTAATATAGGTGCTGTAGGTATAGCTGCTCTTGACGTTCTGGGCATATCAATTCAATATAACCTCCGTTGGAACGATCATATATTTGATGTGTCGAAAGAAGCGGCCAAGTGCCTTGGTGTTTTAAAACGGCGTAAGACATACGTCATGCCTGCTGACTTACGCACTGTCTACACTAGCTATATTCGGCCTAAGATGGATTACAACTGGACAGGGGCTTTAAAATCTTCTTTGGAGTTTCTGAACCGAATTTCGAGGGATGTACATGGCCTGTTCCATTTGGCCGTGTGTTCTCTCGTTCTACTCAGGTATCGAACTTAGTCTACCTCTTCGTAGTCAACTTTTTACAGAACCGCGCATTATTGAGAGAATTTGTTCTTCAGTCGCACGATTAGTTTGTGGAACAATCTCCCTGTGTTTGTTTTTCCTGACATGTTTCATATAGACAAATTCAAAACAATTATTCACGGACATTACCTCATCTTTCCTCTCTTCCTTTAACCATAATCTTTTCCTGCGACCAACACTGTGCTTTACATAAATAGGGGACAATCCCATAGCGTTTTTTAAGCTGTAAAAAAAACTCGAATAAGGAGTCCCTGAACATAAAAATGTTTCTTAGTGTTGATTCCACTAATAGCTCAATTAGAATCATTTATTAATTTAAATTGATATCTTAATATAGCCTTCTGTGGTCTCACCTAGCCAGTCAGTCACTCACTCACACTTTATCGTTCAATCGCAATCGACGCACCATCCACCGCAGCGAATCGCATTCGATCGTATTGCGCCTGGATCTTGAATTGATTTGAATTTTCAGCAACTTTCCCTTTTCTTTTTGTTATTATGCAGACATGTTTTGCCCAAAAATAAATAAACTGCGAAAAAAAAATAATCAAATCAAATCTTAAAAATGACGACGAACGACTCAGTCAGTCAGTCAGTCGGTCTGTCTGCAAAGCCAGGAGCAAAAGTGCAGCAGATCGTTTTAAATTTATAATAAACGGTAACCAAACACCGCGATATGATAATAAATATCAGCCGCGATGAAAATATAAAATTGTTGCTGTGAGAACAGATGCAGATTGGGTTCAAAAGACGGCCATATGTGCTGTGCTGCTGTTGTCCTTTTTCTTTTCTTCTTCTTTCGTATATATTTTACTCACAAATGCTGCTGAAGATTTGCACCAGCAACATTTTCTGATAAGACGACGATGATCATGATGTAGACGAAAACAGGCTCTTTTTGCCTTACCACGCTTCGTTGAACGATATATCGAACGACGCGCTATGGCGTCCACGACCAGGAGGCAGGCCTGCGGTTCATATTTTTTGGGTGCACTTTTTTTGTGTATTATAGATTAGATTAATGTCTTCATATTTGCGCAAATAGTTTGCTTATTGAATTAAATGAAAAATACGCCGCTAGGTGGCGCAGCGTGGCGTGTGTGCGTCGATCGCTCGCGTTTGAATTATTTACAGACATTTTTGCCATTTTACATGCATTATGCATTAAGTGGATTATTTTACCTTATTTTTTTTGTTCATACAAAAATATGCAAAATTGTAGTATTTTAATATGTGTGTGAAAGCGAAAACTATGCGCTGCACTAAAATGCAAAAATCTGAACTTTCCAATTGAGAGGGTCTTTTTTTTTTCGTATTTCTCAATTTTCGGTTTAAACATTTTTCGCATTTTATTTACAATTAAGGTTAATGCCTCTTCGCGCAGGCATGGAAAATGTACTCAAATATTAAGAACGCCACATAAACAAAATCGATATATTTCAGGGGCAACAAATTCAAGTCTTATTTCACTTCTACTTTTAGCTGCGTCTGTGAAATTTCAGTAAACCTACATGACTCATGCAAAAGAAATCAGCACACGGCATGTCTGCCTCTTCGTATCTCTGTCTGTCCGTTGGTATGTAGAAAAGTGCCTACTTCGGCTGACGCATGCATGCCGTGCAACAAATGTCGCACGTGAAGCCGCAACAATTTTCGTCGTCGCTGTCATGTGACTCTTATTCTACAAAAAAAAGGGGGCGCAAGTGACTGGTTTGTCACGATTCTCAAAAAACGCGACAAAAACTGTCATAAACGAAGTCTTAAATTAGAACCATTTAGAATCAGTCAGTCGTTTGAATTAGTCACATCTCAGAAACTGAAAAATTTAGTATAGTTCTTTTCACAATTTGTTTCAATACGTTAGTAAAAAGTAAGAAGACAATACAATTTTCAAAGATTTTAACAATTTTAACTAGGATATGAGTTATATGCTTTTCCACATTAAACTGTTACGGGACCTTTCGGCGCTCGCTCAGTCCAACGCACTATCCACTGAGCTACCGACGAAAACCATATACTATGTAATGCTATAAAAATAGGTTCACCTTAAAATCTATAACTCCTTTTGTGTTTGACTGGTCATAACTTTCATCTGGTCCACCCGAATTGCATTGGATTTCTTTCATAATATTTCTGAAGTATTCTCAATGCAATACAAAAGAAACCAGTCTGAAAATCAAAATTGATCAAGAGTTAAAGTTCAAAATATATAAACAAATACGAGAATTGCCTTAAGCCAATATCCAAAAAACTAGGTCTTAATTAGAAATCATTGGAATACGATACTAATATCATGGATATTTTTGTTTTATTGTGTTGTGCAATGTTTGTAATTTGCATCTTAATAGTCCCATGTCCCATAAAAAATAAGACATACAAAGACAGCATAACACGAAATAATGTATCACCTTTTTGACAAACAAATATATGGGAAAAATTGTCGAAAAGCTGATACTATCTTTATATTTGTTAGGCAGTTAAACTTCTTCAATTTAAGAAGAATTCGTCGCGAATTCAAAGAAATCCAAGCCACCGTTTTTTTTTTTATTCTAAATCAAAAGATTAATAAGCCGGATAAGCTTTCTCGAACAAACTTCGATAAATTAGTTCGATCTCATAACTTTGCCGCTTCTAATTTGTTTTAAGTTCTTACGAAAATAAGTCTCTTCGGCTTGATTACCACGAAAATAACTACTAAAAATCAAGAAATTCTAGTACTTTTAAAATCTATAAATTTTCCGTTCATTTCCTGAATCCTTCTAGATTTTAAATTTCATTAAAATAACCAATTACAAAGTACTTTGATTTTTATAAAATTTTTGTGGTATAAACTTTAACTATATTAAAATAAAAAGTAACTATTTGTTACCAGTAGCTTTTATTTTGCTGCAATCTAGATTTTTATACCAATCAACCGTGGTCACCATGTTAACACTTTTACATGACAGTTTTCTAAAATTGATGTTTAACTAGTTTATTGTATAGCAATTTGCATATAAACTATGCGGAAAATATGTACGATGTGGCACAAAATGGAAATTTTAACGATTAACATACAAATAATAAAATATATCTCATTTCAATAATATTAGTGCCCTAGTTAACATAACTTATTAACTACCTGTCGTACAGGATATAACGAACTTAATACATGTTTAATTTGACAATTATTAATACATTTAAATCAATTATATAAATACAAAAGATAAACATTAATGTTTTCTATACACACAGAGAAAAACTAGTGTTTTGCAGCAAACATATTATAATTGCAATAACTATCAACATATGCGATTAACACCTTAGCTGCGTAAAAACAATTGGTTTTCATATTTGAAAAAAATCATACTATAATTGGATTTATGATTGTCGGCATTCATAGTATAAATATTATTTAATAATTCTACATTATTATAATATTTTTGTCAGTGACTATATTATGATCGCCACACAATCATAATGTATTCTTTATTGACAATATTATGAGACAATGATCTTATAATTTTATAAATACTATGATTATATCGACCATATTATTGTTCAAATAAAATACAAAATGCTTTACTTTGATTGTGACAAACATATATGATTGTGAAGAACTACATGGTTGTTGTTGTGAACATAACTTATTAACTACCTGTCATACAGGATACGAACTTAACGAACTTAATACTTGTTTAATTTGACAATTATTAATAAATTTAAATCAATTATATAAATACAAATGATAAACATTCAAAGGCAAATAGAGTTTTCTGTACACACGTAGAAAGTGTTTGCAGCGATTATGATCTTCATTGACAATATTATGAGACAATCATCTAATATTATTGTTCAAATAAAATACAAAATACTTTATTTTGATTGTGACAAACATCTATGATTGTAAAGAGCTACAATGTTGTCGTGTATCATGTCGCAATTATATTTGTTCTGTGCGTGTAATATGCTAGTTTTTTAAAATTATGTTTGCAACAAAATATTTATTTATTCACTCTGCGTATAATAACAAATTTAATGCTTAATTGTTTGTTTAATTATGGTCAAAAACATAATAATTATTTATTTTAAAAGAATGTTTAATCAAATGTGAATAAAATACAATTATTATACAACAGCTTCAATAACATATTATGCAACTGTAAACTCTGCCACGCAAAATGCAAATTTGATAGTACAACAAACAGACTTTAGTGACTTTTGCGCAACGCCGTTGTTTGTTTAACGGCTGTGTACTGTTCGCGACCTGGATGGAACTCATGCTGCGTGCATAAATAAATAATTTCTGCAGCTGTACAAAATGCAAGAAAAGAAAAATGTTAAATATTAGCAATAAAATTTTCATTCCAACAAACGATAATGATTAAAATAATTTAGCAAGTTGTGTGCTGCTGCTGCTTGACATATTGACACATGTCCGCAGGATGACGGGATCCAACATATTTCGAAACAAACAATATCCGGGTTTGGCGGAGGAATTAAATTGAATAATTAAATATAATATGACATAATTTGCCACAGCTATGCGGGAAATTGTTTTGGCAATTGAACAAAGATGTTGGTTAAAATGTCAGTTGTTAAACTGTTAATAAAAACAAAGAAAAAAAATAAAAACTGGAAAATTACTGTTGAAAATTGGAAAAAGATATTTGAATTTATTGTTGCAAATAACTTGTATCATTTAATTGTTAAATTAATTGTATTGTTCAAACTTCAATACTTCAAAAAAAAGTACCACAAATCTTTGAAGTATTTTTAACGTATTTGCCAAAATTAAAGTTCACATTAAAATTAATGTTTAGAGTTTGATTTTTTCCAGAAATGTACGCCTTTATTGTGATAGCATTATCTATCTATCTATCTATCTATCTATCTATCTATCTATCTATCTATCTATCTATCTATCTATCTATATAAACTCTTGGTCCGTCAGTCTATCTGTCAATCTGTTTGTTCCAGCATCACGTCTAAACCGCTCAACCGATCAGACTGAAATTTTGCACGATACTATGGAGTCCGGAGGGTGACATAGGCTATATATGGGCGGGAGTGACAAAGGGGCGTGGCATCTCTCATACAACCTAAAGTTTCAAAACGATATAACTCTGTACTTATACCGGCTAAGAAGATGAAACAAAAAACTCAAATACAAAAGCAAAAACACAAAATCAAAAACACAAAAGTAAAAGCACAACACAAAAGCAAAATCAATCGCAAACTAACGCAAACTAACAAAAAAACAAAAGTAAAAAAAAAACGCAAATACACAAAAGCAAAATCACAAAAACAATCGCACGACATCAAAAACGCAGAAATAAAAGCAAAAGTAAAAACAAAACATAAAAATAAAACAAAAGCAAAAATACAAAATAAAAGCAAAGACCCAAAACAAGAGCAAAACACACAAAAATAAAAATCAAAACACACAAAAGCAAAAACACAAAATCAAAAAAAATCCAAACTAAAAACAAAAATACAAACACCGAAAACAAAATTTATAACACAAAAAATTAAAGCAAAAACAAAATAACAATTTCAAAAACAAAAGCAAAATCATAAGAAACCAAATAAAAACGAAAAAAACAAAATCAAAAGAATAGCAAAAACAAAAAAAAATAAAAACGAAAGAAAGTGGAAAAATAATGTCGGGTTAAATTTTTTTTCTAGCACCTATTAACCCTATTAGTACCAATATTCCAATACTAATTACTACCTCTTTTTCGCTAAAAATAGGTCACAGCAGAAAGACAGACAATCTTTATTTCGACACTATGTCTGAGACACACACAAAATGTCAGTCCTGACTGTCACTGCAATGACGTCTATTTAGTGGGTGTGTTTGTCAGACGTTTAAACACAAAGTTGCGTGGATTTTCGCGCCGGTTTTTTCGCGTTTTCAATTTGTTTTAAATTCAAAAGCGCATAATAAAAACCCTTTATAAACAAAATCTTGTTGTCGCATAATAAAACAGTCGCGACAAGAACAAACAACGCATTTTGTAAACATGCAACTGACATGAATTGATTTGAGGAATTGAATTACAAATTTAATTCACACCTTGAAAAGTGTCTAAAAACTAAAAATAAAAAAAAAATATTAGCAAATAAGTTACATAACAATAATACCAACCAACTTTGTTTTTTGTTATTGTATTTTTTGTTTTCATCAATTAATTGAACATGCGCAACAACTGTCGTTTCGAGGAAAGGATGGATTCCATTTAAGGTCTCTGAGATGAAGTAATGAACAACATGTTCAAAGTGTTGTTGGTATTGCCTTCAAATCCAGTTCAACCGGGTTCGCCACCTGAAGTAGTTGTTGTATTCCTTGCAGACTCATTTCCTGTTTTGCAATTATTCGTATTTTGTATCGATTTGCGCCCAAAGGGAAAATCGCATTTAATGTTAATTGCAGACATGGCGTGGTACAACACGTACGCGATAATGCCGGCCGACTTAGAGATGTAGGGACTAAAACCACCAGACAGTGGTCGGTGCCACCAATATTTGGTTGATATTGTTTGGCAACAAGACAAGAAGTTCGGTTGGTAGTGAATTTGAAATAAATTCACTGATTACCCAACTGATTGCATCAATGAGACGACAGAGAGTGCACGAAAAATGGGTTAATGGGGTAAGCGGTTATATGTGATGTTATCCGAGGGTTTTGTTTTCATTAATTACAACAAAAAAAAAGAAGAAAATACATAAACACCAGTTTTATTTTAACAAAAAATAAAGAAATTTTCTTACTTATAAATATTATCAAAGTTATTTGGTCCATTTGAAGGAGATGCATAAAATGAGACGGATGTTTGTGTAATAAAGGGTTTTTTAACAGGGACGCTACAAAAGTAGAGCGACAGGGACAGCAAACGACGCCATATTTCTTGCCGCTCTTTTGACATTTCTCTTCAGTAAGGTTTGCCATTTTATGATGGAAAAATATACGAATTCGAATTTCGGTTGTAATTTTAATAATTTCGACTCGTTGTTGACTAGTAATTCTAATAATTCTAATTATTTCGTAATTCTAATAATTTCGACTCGTTGTTGACTCGTATATCTTTCCATCATGAAATGGCAAACCTTACTGAAGAGAAATGTCAAAAGAGCGGCTAGAAATATGGCGTCGTTTGCTGTCCCTGTCGCTCTACTTTTGTAGCGTCCCTGTTGAAAGACCCTTGACAAAAACTTTTGTAGCGCTCTTATTGAAAAACCCTTTATATAGAAATTAGACTTCTTGAATATTGAAACATTAAGGAAGTTTCTAGAATTTATACTTAAATTTTATACAATAAAGAACCGGAAAAGTTTCGATTTGGAATCGGAATCCATATATTATTTTGGTTGGAACCGGACGCGGAACCGCTATATTAAAAAATCTTGGAACCAGAACCGGATTTCACCAATATTCTAGTCTCTGTCAGTGGCCGCAAAAAACCGGAATCGGAACCGTTTTTGAATAACCGTGTTTTGACCTGGAAACGGAATCGGAACCGTTATTTAAAAACGTTTGAAATCGGAACCTTTATTAAAAAATGTGTGGAACCTCAGTCGGAGCCTATATCATTGTTTTTTCTGTGTTGGATCCGCAATCGTAACCAGAATCGCTATTTTAAAAATCTTGGAACCAGAACCGGGACCGATAATCCAAAGGACTTTAGTCCCTGATAAAAATTGAAATATTTTACATGCTTATTTAGCATGGATAAGCATGTTAAATATTTCAATTAATTTAAGAAATTCTAGAACCAGCTCAATACAAAAATTATTAAAAAATATCAGTCATTTTTGGGTTTTATTGAGTTTTATGTTATTTTTTCTGAATAAAAAATTAATTAACAAAAAAGAAAAATAGTATATAAAATGAACACGAAAATATACCAAGAAATGAAAATTTAGTAAATATTTAAAAAGGCCGGGAAAAATCCGGATTTAAAAAAAACACTCCTCCAGATTTTTTTTTTTTGGTTTTTATTGGACTTATTGGATTTTTTTGATTCGATTTTTTATATAAATAACATAATTTCAATAGGATTTATCAGTTTTTTAAGTTATTCATATCCACCCTATCGCCCCGAGAACTGCTAAATAACCTTTAGTTAAAAAATACTTTGTGGAAAAAAATTAACCGTCTTGGATATGGATCCGTTTTTTTTTTTTCAATATACTGAATTAGTCATATGGGCGAGCAAGTGAAATGGCCTAAGTGCCTGACCAAATCTATTTTGAATATCTTCTTTATAACAGGACAACTCTTCTGAACCTAATAGATTCAATTAATGTCTATCGATTTAAAAGATGGCTTAGTATCGGCTTGAATCATTAATATCATTAAACTATTTGGACCTACACAAATGTCTATGTTGGCTTAATATAATATATGAATCTTCTTTTTTATTATCAATTTTTACCAGAGATTTCATTCAGCAGTGGTCCAAATAATTGTTTTCGATTTGGTGATTTATATACAAATCTTAAATTTTCAAAAAACAAAGCGTACTCTGAAAACCACAAATATATTTCCTAAGTTATACATAATTTGAAATATATACAAAAATCAATTAAATCCAAAAAAAGTCCAAAAATCATGGATTTTTTAAAGTGGATACAATCAAAAAAATCACAAAAAGCCCCGATTAAATCCGGATAGATATTTGTTGGACTAGTCAAAATATGCCAGCCCTGCCCTAGAACATATATATACCTATATCTGTGTGATCATAAAATTTAAAATAAACTATATCATTGTTGTAACAGTAAGATATACAAAAAAACCTCTTATATCCGACGGTTTCTGATAGATAGGACCACAAAATTTTCATAAATTAATAAGAAGAACATGTAAATCTTTTGAATGATATTTCAACTTTTTGAAATTATTGGTTGGTTTTTACTTTTACTTTTTATTGTTGCAGAACTCAATAGTATCAAATACATTTAAAATTATTTAATAAATACTTTAAAATGAATTAAGTTTAAGACAATGATTTTTTACTGATTATTTCTCTCTTTCTGAATTTTGAAAATACAATTTATAATAAAAAGGCGTTTCATGTTATCCGTTTAAATCTCGTAAATAGTAGAGAATACTTAGATTATAGAATTTAGGTACAATTTTTGATTGTTTTAGGTCCAGGTTTCAGTCACAATTAAACGTAGTTTAAACTCGATATAATTTCGTCTTTAGTCAACATATCAAAAATATATAAAATACCTATTAACTGTTTACTAATTGTCTATCTGTCTGTAAAATTTAAAGACATTCAGTCATTTTGATTAGAAACTATAGACATTTCAAAAATATGGAGTAGTTTAAACTTAGTTTAAACTTACACTGAAAAACTGAACCTTAGATCGTTTTTGATTTTATATAAAGATAAAAATGATATTGATCCATGGTTGTCCAGAACATTGTTCAAAGTAAAAACCATTAATTTTATAAAATCTGTTTTACTTTTTGATCAATTTTAATATTAAAATTTAAGATTTTTGGTCCTCCTAGAGTATTGGTCCCCCCTCTTTAGTTAATAAAGTGCCTATGCAACATAATTAAGCCAAACCACAAACAAAAAAATACAAAAAATACAAACGACAACATTGTTAAATGCCACGAAAGTAGGTGGAACGTATCGATTTATGTTGCTGCGACAGCATAACAAATGCAAAGGTAACAATTGAGCCCAGACAAACTGCAACACATCAAAGTAAAAGATTCAATATAGAAAAAATAAAAATAACATAATGTCAAAAAAACAAAGACATTGTCTACCGCAGCGAATTAAATGCATTTAAAAAAAAAACATAAAACCTAAACAGCATTTCAAACATAAATTTATTTAGATAATTTTTCAAATCAATCTTTTCGAAGAAGTTTCAAATGAAACGCATAGTGGTTGTTTTTAAAAATTCTAAAATTAATTTTGTTTCTTCTTTCTTGTCTATGTTTTTGGTATTTGTTCTGTTAATTAATTTGCTAAATTGATTTAAATTTCTCACTGTGTTGCCTATTTTTTCCATTTTTAAAGAATTTTGTACTTTATCCGTCGACACTCAATTTTCATTCATTGAGTTCAATTCCGATGTGCGGTGCCACGTAATTCATTTGATCAGCATTTTGTTCGACTAACGCGACAAAACGCACCTTCTTAACGCGATTTGTGTCGTCGTCGTCGATGCCGTTTTAATTTTACTTTTTGACATCGTCGTTGATACAATCGACAGACACGTGTTTTTGGGTCTTATGTTTTTTTGTTCTTCTTGTATTCAATCAATTGACATTTTAATTAATCGGTTTACATTTGCGATGTTTGTTAGTCACACACATAAGTGGGTCAACAATGTGTTAACATGGCAAAGACAAATCACGGCTTATATACAATAATGACAAGTGTCAAGTTAATGATTTTGTTAAAGTCTAAATAGCTGAATATCTTAATTTTCTAGGAAAACATAGTTTTCGGTCTCTATTTCTGTTACAGATTTCTATAAATAATGTAAAACATTCAAAAAAATAAGTTAAACAATGTAAACGTATAAACTATATAGACGATATAAGTGATATAAAATATAAAAATGATACAAGCGAAATATGGGAATTAAAGAATATAAAGTATGCGAAAATTCGAAGATATACGCGATATATACGATATAACAAATTCAAGCGATATAAACGATATACACGATATAAACGATATAAACGATATAAACGATATAAACGATGTAAACGATATAAACGATATAAAGATATAAACGATATAAACGATATCAACGAAATAAACGATATAAACGATATAAATGATATAAACGATATAAACGATATAAACGATATAAACGATATAAACGATATAAACGATATAAACGATATAAACGCTATAAACGCTATATACGATATAAACGATATAAACGATATAAACGATATAAACGACATAAACGATATAAACGATATAAACGATATGAACGATATAAACGATATAAACGATATAAACGATATAAACGATATAAACGATATAAACGATATAAACGATATAAACGATATAAACGATATAAACGATATAAACGATATAAACGATATAAACGATATAAACGATATAAACGACATAAACGATATAAACGATATAAACGATAAAAACGATATAAACGATATAAACGATATAAACGATATAAACGATATAAACGATATAAACGATATAAACGATATAAACGATATAAACGATATAAACGATATAAACGATATAAACGAAATAAACGATATAAACGATATAAACGATATAAACGATATAAACGATATAAACGAAATAAACGATATAAACAATATAAACGATATAAACGATATAAACGATATAAACGATATATACGATATATACGATATAAACGATATAAACGATATAAACGATACAAACGATATAAACGATATAAACTTTAATAGATTTAAGCTACATAAACGTTATAGACATTTTATCGTATGAACGATTTTAATGATAAAAGTGAATTTTAGTTTTATTTTCAACCTAAATTCATTGGTTACTCAGATATGTGAATTATTGCAAATAGGAAAAGCGCAAAATTTGAAGAATCCCTGCAGCTGAAAATAGTAACAACCACAACAACTTGAACCCAACTCACCTTCGCACAACATACCTCAATTCTTCGCGTGTGTTTGGGGCTTAATTGACAGTTGGAAAGTGGCAGCCAGCATTGATTGCAAGAAGCAGCACCAGCAACATCGTTGCGTCTGCGTCCTCCTGTCTGCAACATAAATAATGCAACTGTCAATGAATGTCAACTTGTTGTAGTTGTTGTCGTCGTCGTACTTGCTCCTGTATCCGTGGTATGTGGTGTTGGTGGAGAATTCCATTTTTCTATATAATTTGAAATATTCGTCTAGCTGTGGGACACACGCAAAAAGTCATTTTACTTTCATTGTTGTTGGTTTGGTATGTGAAGGTGATGTGGACTATAATAAAAAGTAAAACTCTTCTTTTTCAACAGATTTGTTGCAATTGCAGTTTTTTTTTTATCTTAACCACTTTTGCCCAATTCTGTAAAACTTGTCTGATGACCCACTGACTTTCTTATTTTAACATGTTTTTTCTTTTAAAAGGCCTTTTATTTTCTTATTATGTTTTACAATTTTGTTAATGATTTTGAAATTTGAACTTTTGGCGGTTTCCTTTTTGCTGATGGGCTTTAAATTTGAATCAATGATAATCAATGCAAGTTTTTTATTTATATTTTTTTACGTGGAATTTCTTGTAACCTAAAGCATTACCTTGGTACGATCCAAGAATTCAGATAAATCTGCTTTAAACGATAAATTAAAGAAAACAATGAATTATTGACCCATTTGCTGCGGCAGGGCAGGTTCTTTCGAGTTATTTATGTGTGGAGAATTTTTTCGTAAAAAGCATTTTAACATTTGACCCATTTATCGTTTTAAGTTTTAGTTTTAAGTTGTAGTTTTACACTAACATTTTATTAATAATAAATGTAATGTTTAGTTAGTTGTTAAATATTATTTTCTTAAATTCTTTTCTCGTGTTTTACCAAATTTCCAAATGATCTCTTTAATTTTATAAGCAAATTTTATCCAAGCAAAACTCATATTTCGATGTTAATTTATCTCTATGTTGCATTAATTTTAATCAGCAGCACAAACTTCCCCTCGTTGTAAAATTTCATTTAAATTTATGGCAGATTCCTTGTATTAATGACACTTTGTTGTTAAAACCGAAAAACAAAAGAACAAAAAACGAATTCCCATAAAAATGTCATCTCATAGTTGTTTTGCTGCTTTTATAACCTATGTCGAGGGTCATTCTTGCTGCATCATCTATCTATATCATACTTACTATACCCATATACCATACGACCGCTTTTGACTTTGAAGTGGGGTCTTTTTTCATTAATGAACATTTTGGTTGCGTCGAGTGCCGCGTGTGCTATGTTCCACTTTTATCAATGATACCCTCATTAAGTGCTTTTTTTTCTTACTTCATACAACCCGTATAGTTCACATGGTTTGACGATAACAAAGCAATGAAGAACTTAACACTTACACTTGGTCAGTGAACGCCATTATTATTTTTCCAGCTCAAGTGTTTCCCGTTTAATTTGAAAATGCATCGTGCTTATCATCGTTGTATTGTAAAATAATGCATGACCCATATAAGATAGTGTTTATTATTGCTATAAAATCCTGAGAAGTTCTGGAGTTTTGAAGTTGTAACGGGAAATTTTGTACTAAAGTTATCAATACATATATTGTACGATAGGACCCAGTCATGAGAGACTTAGATAACAATTAATTAGATTACAAACATTTGTGGTGACAGTTTTCGGTTAGTATTTAATATTTACAAACGGATATTACTACATCTTGATTTTTTTTTACTACAACGTAACCTACGTCTTATATTTCATAATATGTTTGCAGCAAACATGATATGTTCCATTTTACAAACATGAATTTCCAGATTTTTTAAAATTAATATGTTTATAACAATATCTAACATTAAATCATTAAATGAATGTCAAAATTGCGCCAATTATAGTCATATTATGTTTGCTGCAAACATTTTTTTTCCTTCTATGTAGTAGTATAATAGGGTATAAGAAATTGAATATGTAAAGGGTTTTTCAACAGGGACGCTACAAAAGTAGAGCGACAGGGAAAGCAAACGACGCCATATTTCTTTCCGCTCTTTTGACATTTCTCTTTAGTAAGGTTTGCCATTTCATGATGGAAAGATATACGAATTCGAATTTCGGTAGTAAATTTTAAAAATTACCCTTGAAAAAATTTTTGTAGCGCTCTTATTGAAAAACCCTGTTACTACTTATTCTAATCCACCTTTTTTTTATCTACCAATACATAATTTACTGCTACGAATGCCAATGCATCGAAAAATATAGTATGAATGTTGAGGTGATTACAATACTCAACAAAACGACATCCATACATCAAGTCTAAATAATTTGTAGGTTATAATCTCGAATCCATACTCATTTTGACTCCTAATGCGTAACGTGTTTAAGAAAATTGCTATCGAAATTTTAGTCGGGTCTTAGAGCAAAAAAAACAGCCCCGTATCAAATAGTTTCTCAAAAAACCGTAAACGCTATTTTTCTTTTAATTGTCAAGATTAATTATAATATATCAATAACTGCTAATATTTCGAAACGATTTTAAGATATCGTCGTCGCAGAATGAAAAGTCACCAAAAACTTAATTTTCGAGTTTGTTGATTAAAATTATAAAAAGTAAATGATGCATTTATTAAGTTGAAAAATCAATTAATAGATTTACATTTTCTTATCATGTAATAAAAATTAAGATCATCGATTAAAAATTGACAGATTTATAAAGATTTTTGTAAATGAATATTTGCCATTTTGAAAATGTATTTGGTGACTTTTCGTTCTACAACGACAATATTTGAATTTAAATTCGAAAAATATACATTTTTTTTACTATTTTAAAAAGATTTTTTAGTATTTCGGAATTTATGATAAATAAGAAAATGATTTACGGTTATGCGGTACATAGTGCAAACTAGAGATGGGCGCGTGCCTGTTTTTGATGGCACGGTCACACACGGCCACGCCGATAGGTGACACGCACGAGCACGAGTCCGACGAGTAAATTTACAGGCACGCATGAGAAGCACGATAAAACACAGAATTTTAAAAGACACGAAGAAACACGGAAAAAACACGACAAAACACGACAAAGCACGACGAAGCACGAAAAAAGCACGAAAATCATGAAAAAGCAAGCGAAACTTGTAAAATATCGGAACATGTATATTTTTTTCTGGTTGGAATCGGTACCGCTATTTTAAAAATATCGGAACCAGAGCCGGAATAGATATTATAGTCCCTGTTAGGGAACGCAAAGAATCGGAATCGGAACCGTTATTAAAAATGTATTGAACCGGAATCGAAACTCATTTAATTTGTTGGTTGAAACTGGAATCGGAACCACAATTTTAAAAATCTTGGAACCCGAACCTGAACCGATATTTAAATAGGTTTTAGTCCATGTAATAAATATTTCAAAAATTATGTTTGATACTGTTTTATTCTCTTAAATCCATAAGTAAAACTAAAACAACAAATTTTTAAGAAAAGGTTAAAATACCACGAAATTTTTATTTTCTGAAGCTGGAAATAAGGATATTTTTAAATTGGGATTGATACTAAAAAATCTTTAAGGGGCGCGTGCCTGTTTTTGGACGGGCACGACACAACTAGCACGCACGGAGATTTGCACGCACGAACTCAGATTTTCGGGCGTGACACGAAAAAAGCACGGCACGCGCCCATCTCTAGTTTAAACTAACGATCAAAATTACTAACTTTTTTCCACAGTTATAATTTCATTTAAATTTATACACTGTTAAAAGGCTTATTTGGTTTTATATACACCCAGAAAAAAAACATGGAAAATTAATAGTATTTTAATAGAAAAACAATAATTTATACTATTAAAATTGGTCAATAGTATGCGTCCCATTAATTCAGTAATATTGGAACTGTTAATACAATATTTTGTTGTACCATAAATTTTATAATGTGCTCCATTAAATACAATAACCAAAACCTATAAATATTTTATGATACGTTTTATTAATTTTATAGTATAGTCGTATTACATTTTTCTAATAATTTATTAAAAAAAAAAATGGATTTTAGTTAATTTACTGTATAATTTATTTTAATTAAAGATCGAAACTGAAATTCACTTTTAAAAATTCACACACATAAATGGACACTTCTCGTTGAAAAAGGTTATAGCACATTCAATGTTCGTTTCAGTTTCCAATACTTGAGTCTGTATTTAGAGTCCGTTGCCATAACAGAAGTTCGATTTATTATTTATTATCTGTAATAAATAGAAAACGGTTATATATAATGAATTTACATTAAATACATTAATTCCTTACCAATGTCGCTATTAATAATGTGGATTATTACAAAAAATGCATGCGACCATTTTGAGCAAACACAAACACGCAGAATGACGTACAAAACGAACAAGTTTATATTCGTGTTTATGTTTTTTATGCCACGTTTATTATTATAGGAGGAAACCATTAAAACAATAGTATTTATTATATTAAAAATAATAATATTGAAATATTTAGAATTATGGTACTGAATTTTTCGAATACTATCAAATTAATTAGAATACTTTTTATTGAAAAAGAAAAAACTATTAATTCCTGGACCATAAAATTGATGGCTGAGTGTATAAATTACTGAAAAATAGCAGTTTTCACCAGGATTTTTATCAAAAAGGCTACGTAGTAAGCAAAATTTAGTATGCAGCAAAATCAGCACCAACGTAAGTAGTATGGAAGTTTTGTATTTCAGGTCCATAGTAATAATAGTATTGAGTAGTGTTATAATTAATTGGTATAATTATATAATTTTCAAAATGTTTGTGCCATTGTTTTCTCAAACCATGTTATGTTTGAATACTTTGATTAGAATAGTTCATGATTGTGGCAAAGTCCAAGGTCCAAAAAATCAAATTATATATATTAAATCCTACAACTAAAGTATGTTTGATAGTAATATCAACATCATGCCAGTGCTATTACAATGTACATCATTCTGAACGTGCTTCAAATAAGTTAATAATCAAAAAATGAAGAGTAAGCGAAATTTGAGAGAGGTGTATGTTTGTGTCCATCGTGCTCTTCTTCCGTTATGATTATTTCAATAATATTAAATGGTTGCCACAATTTTAAAATCAATATTCTTTTTAAGATGATACTAAAAAACATATTTTATTTCTGCGTGTGCACATCAATTTCTACTATTAGTTACTACTATTCTAACAATATTGTACAACTATTCTACTACTATTCTACTACTATTCTACCGCTATTCTACTACTAGTCTACTACTAGTCTACTACTATTCTACTACTATTCTACTACTTTTTTATACAACATTTACAACTATTTATTTGGAATTTACTACAATTTCTCCTACTACTACATAAACTACAATTTCTTTTTAACTTACTACCATTTATTATATCGCCTTCGAATCTTATATACCAATACAAAATGTTGCTGCTGCCAGCAAATACAATCTTGTGCGCTGTTGGTTGGTTGTTGTTGTTGCACGATCATGTTGTTGTTTTCCGAGCGCATCCAGGCGTGGATCATTACAAAATAGTTGCTGATCATAGATGCGCAATTACCGCATAACAAACACTTGCTTGCCAATAACCGTTTTTTTTTTGTTGTTGCTGTGCTTATTGTTGCTGCAAAGCATTTTGCTGCTACTGCTGCCGCCAATTAAAACAACAAACAGACTAGGGCAGCAATTAAACAGCAGAATAAGTTGCTGCACTAAAACATAATGAGACCAACTACCAAATCAGTGGTGAATCCCTCAAACACTTGCTATGTTGCTCCCATGGCTAAAGGTGGGTGTGTCTGTCTGTAAACAGGCGAAATTCACGCATGCGCGCACCTTTCATGCGTACGCAAAGCAAAAATAAACTGCAAAACATAACAAAAATTCAAACGCATCAACAGGTTTTTAGTTAAAATTTGTATTTTTTTCTGAAAATACATTTTTATTATAGCCAACGGCTAAATGCGGTCTTAAAAAATCGTTGGCCTCCTAAAAAATGTATGCCAGGCTCTCGAAACTAACCAACAACGTCATCGACGCGCATGGACCTTGGACTTTCACACGCACTTTAAGGAGGTCGACGTGTTTTTGCATTTTTTTTTGTTCGCAATTTTCACTGCATTCCTTAATTCCGCGATCTTTGAACATCGATCGATCATTCATTGTGTTGATGGAAGATGGTTGAAAATAAATTAGTTGGCATTTAAATAAATTTTATTTTGTCCACAAATTCTTAATTAATCAATTTCTGATGCTGTTTCATATTGATTTAAAAAACATTTTTTTAATATAATATATAAAAACTATTATTTCATACGACATTTATACCAACATTCCTACCAACCATTTGACGATCATTTTTGATATAATGCAGAAGATACTGCATATTCTTGAACACTTTTGTCATAAAAATTTCATTTTTTGAAGAAGTAATATTTGTGGGTCAAAAATAATAACTTTTTTTCGATATCTTTAATGACAAAAATAACGATATCGAGATAGGTTGGAAATTATCGAAACTCTTAAGATTCCAGTATGCCATTCATCCGATATCGTTTCGAGATCGTTACAAGATGCAAGAGAATTTACAAGATGTCTTCATAATTCATAAAAATCTTATTAGAATTTTCTTGATAACCATATTGATTATAAATAAACGAGGATTTATTAAGACTCCTATGATCGGGTATATTGACTGCTGAGAACAGTTGAAATTTCCCTAAGTAGAAATTTTAACAGGATCATGATAGGTAACCGATAATTGAATGTTTTCCATATCATAATCCGATCAGTTACATGATGAACATGATCTGGTCTTGATAATGTCTACCCTAATAGGGAAACCCAAGTAACAATTCCTACCAGTATCCTTCCAAAATCCAGCCAGTTTAACTATTCACTTGTCGAGTAACTCGGAAGCTATGTCACGCACTTCACGTCTCTTTGGTTTCTGTGCTTTTCCCTACAAGTAACCGATCAGTTATTGAATATTTACACAGAAAAAAGAAATTGATCAATATGATGAATTATTCATAAATATTATGATTTTTCTCATCAACTATCAGATTCATCATGTTGATACCACCGTTCATTAAATGACATATTGATGAATATATTCATTATATATATGAAATTATTCGTACTATCGAACATCAAAGTGAAGAACAAAATATTCAATACCATGAATTTGAATCGTCATATTGATAATTTTTGTACATAATATTTATGAATATAATATTCAATACGATGAATATTGTTGAATATTTTTTATTAATAAAAAGTAGTAATATTAAATAAATATATTAGAACATATTTTCCCAATTTATGCATGTCGACAAGAACTACTTGAGAACTAAGAAGTATGGCAAAAAATGAACAAAACATAAATATTTTGATTGAAATTTGGTTTGATGCACAGCATTCTGCAATATGAAGTGAAATATGTTGCATTTTATGTTTTTGTTCATTAATATGATGAAACGTATTCTTCACATACAATTCATCATATTGAAGAACACTTTTTCGACAGTGCTTATCATATTTATGATCGCAATCATAACATTGATGTCGTTAGTCATTAATATTATGAATGGTTCTTTAATAGAATGAATCATGGTTTGAAGAACGAAATTCATCAATATGATGTACATTTTTTTCTGTGTAACTGGCAGGGATTTAACCTTCAAATCTCAACCAGTAATCGATTGGTTTTTGATTAGCTTTACCGGACACAGAACAGTCTTTGACTAGTTTTACTAGCTAGTTTTACTGTGACTAGTTTTACTGTCATCGGACCAGTTTTTGACTAGTTTTACTGGTGGGAATATACTCTTCAAATCCCTATCAGTAACCGAAAATGTTTTGACTTGTTTTCACTGGCGAGTATAATTCTTATGAGGAACTTAGCAGTATTTGAGCTGCCTAGTACATTGTAGCTTGGGGAATTCCTACTAGGATTAATCATACAACTGTTTACCCCACGAAATTCTGATTATTTCCGATTTACTAGAAGAAAACCGATAATTTCTCAATGGTGCAATGGACAAATTTCTACTAAAGATTAATGAAAGGATACTAACAAATTCTTTTATTTTATTTTAGTAAACTTTATATATATTATAATGTTACCGTTTATGGTTCGTTATACGTTTAATAGCTACTGTCTTATGTATCTCAACTCTTTTCACCTAAACTCACCTCATCACCGCCCCATAAACTCTTTGATCTCCGCTGCAATAATCATTATTTGCAATTGGCCCGACCGATTACCGCCACGATCGTCAAGCATACAACTAACGTTATTTTGATTGCCGTAGCCGAGAAAATAGTTAGGTGCGAAATTAGCCACCTCCTGTTGTTGGCCATTGTTATTGTTGTTGGTTGTCTGTGAGTTAATTTTTCTTTTTTGTGTTCGCAAATGTGTAACGCTTAATACAAGCCATCAAGTTTCAATTATGCGTTATTTTGTTGGCAATTAATCATTTGTAATTCTTTAGATCAAATAACAAACTATTAAAATTTCATTTTTCTCTTATTTTTTTGCAGGTAATTTTGCGATAAACGACTACTTCATTGCATGCACCGCATCGCGTAAGTGTTGCTATTTTAATTTTAAACATTTTAATATAGACAGAAAAAACTTTCGAATAAAGATTTTTTTTTAAACTGTATCATTTTAAAATTATTATAATTGTGATAAGATCAAATAGCTAGAAATTAATTTGAATATTTTAATTATGAAAAACTTTATAATTATTTTTAAACCAAAACAATACTTGGAAAACTTCATGTCTTTTTTATAGTACAATTTATAGAGATTCATAGAGATATTTATAGAGATTAATACAGAAAATGATTAAAACATAAACATTTTCGTTACATTATAAGATTATTATAGACCTACATACAAATTACCCAGACTACCCAGTCTGCCATGGCTCGGAGATGTTCGACACTTCAAAGCTTTCTAATTTCTCCTACATTAAATTTAAAGACAATATACGATATTCAAATATTTATTACATCGATATCGCCATATTTTTCGATGCAATCTCGAACTTTGATTATTTTTTCTTCGATATCGTTCCGATTTCGAAAAATTTCTCATACTAAGGATACTCTGATAGAACTCATCGATATCTTCCGACCATGTAAGTCCAATTTGACACTCGATATCGTTACGACGCCGGGGCCGATATCGTGTGCTAGCTCCATCTACTCGCATTAAACTCATAATGATATCGAAACAAATGGTTTTCTGGGTAATTACTAAAAATAATGTAGAGTTCACAGAAAAAAAAAAAAAATCATTAATATGATGAATTTATTCATAAATACTATGAATTTTTTCACCAACTACCTGATTGATGCCACTGTTCATTATGTGATATATTGATCAATGCATTCATTAGATATATGAACTTATTCATAACATCGTAACATAGGGACAAACACTATATTATTTTTCTGGTACCAATCCAAGACAGCTTTACTGTAGTGACACGAAGCAAGATCAGGCCAAAAAAAGGTAGACACTTCATGTTGTCTAAAAATGGTAGAAGTCTCTTCTGTAAGCACTCCTTCAAATATATTTCCGTGTTAATTGTCCCAGTGATCACGAAAATTTTGCTTCGTTTGCCACAACTACAAATTGCTTGCCACACGAGAAATTTTCTTGGAACTTTGCTCTTCTTTGGGTCTTAAATTTATCCGGGACATTTCCTCTAGCATCGGCAACATAAAATTCTTGGCCAGGAAGCTGAGAAAAGTCGGAAAGAACGTATGTTTCGTCATCCATAATGCAACATTCGTACTTTTTCACAAAATTGTTTTTAAGCTTTTTAGCACGCTTTTTTGCCTCAACATTTTTTGCTGCATTCCGATCTGGGACTTTTTGAACTTTATATGTCTTCAGACCAGCTTCGAGTTTCGCTCTCCGTACAAAAGACTCAGAGCATCCAACTTTGAGAGCTACATTTCGTCCTGAGAGATTCGGGTTTTTCTTAAGCACGGTAACCACCGTCTTCGCTTTGTTTCGGTCACCAGAACCTTTCTTTTTGCCTGTTCCTGGCTTCCTATCATAGCCAAGGTCCTCCTTGAACTTTTGAAGTACTTTTGATACAGTGTTCCGGTGAGCTTTTACAATTTTTGCAATCCTTTTTTATGTAAAGTGAGGATTATTTAAGACATTTTTTATAATTTCCTCACGCACTTTTTGTTCATCGCCCATATTTTCGCTGAATAACAAAAAAATTTTGCAAAAGTTACATACTACATATTCCGACATGTTTTTCAAACCTAACTTGATTAAAAAATTTTGTTTTGAATTCCAATGAAAAAAGTTACAGTAGAAAAAGCATGCACAAGTTTCTAATGACGCACTCCTTATTTATGAATATAATATTCAATATGATAAATATTGTTGAACTAATATTTTTTTCAAAAAAAAAAAAATATATATATTAGAAAATAATGCGAAAAATTTTTCGGAAAAAAATTGAGAAAAAAATATTTTCGAAAAAAAAGTTCTTCAAACAAAACTTTTTTTAAATATATTTTTTATAAATATAACTTCTTATTAATAAAAAGTTGTAATAATAAATAAATATATTATAACACATTTTACTAATTTATGCATACATTTTTTGACTGAAATTTGGTTTGATAAACTGCATTCTCCAATATGAAGTAAAACATGTTGTATTTTAGGTTCTTGTTCATTAATATGATGAAACGTATTCTTCACTTACAGTTCGTCATATTTAAGAACACTTTTTCGACAGTTACCAAGTGCTCATCATATTTATGATCGCATTCATAACATTGATGTCGTTAGTCATTAATATTATGAATGGTTCTTCAATACAATAAATCATGGTTTGAAGAATGGAATTCATCAATATGATTTACATTTTTTTCTGCTTAAACACAGTTAATAATTTGGTATATTTTAAAAAACAGAATAAATGGCACTTTGTCTCACTTTCGTGGAGTTAAAACTTTTTGGTATAAAGAATTTTGTTTATATTTAATTTTAAAATTTAGGATGTTGATTATGAACCATTTTACGTCTAGTTTAAACTAAGTGTTAACTGATAAATGCACTTTTATTGTACTAATTAATCTGTTGACTACAGAAAAAGTACAGAATCGCATAAAGGTGCTAAATTTTGAGCATTACACAGATAAAAAATTATATAAATATGATGAACGACTATTTATAACTGCTAATTCATTAATTGTATGAATATTCATCGGTAATATGATGAATTTTTCACTGATGAACGGTCGTTCATTATATTGATAATATTATGTAATTGTTTTTATTTTCACTGTACTATTATCATCTCCGTTGTAATAATAGGCTCTGAATACGTGATGTGACCTAAAAATAAACCGCATGTATTTTCTGTACACCTAATTAAACGCAAAACTAGCTGTAGTTGTTTTTTTCTACAATATTAACAAACAATATAATTAGCACCTTGTTTAGCATAATTTTCCTTGAATTCATAGGCTGTATTTTCCCAATTGATAAGTCAAAACAACGCTGTTATTAATTAAGACAAAAGTAAACTAATTCCCAGGCGCGCAAAACTCATTAAATTTAATAATTCCAAATGAATAGGTGGCGATAACGGACAGGCAATGGAGTGGAGTAGCGGTGGCCTGACAAGACTTTAATTCAACTTAATATAGACACGCATTGCAACAAATTTATTGCCAACTAAAACGCAAGAAAATGATGGAAAATGCAGACGAAAATACGAAAATGTAATGCAGAAATGTTTTTAATAAAAAAAAACAGTAGTTGTAAGAAGAAAGATGCGAGAAATAATTGTTCACAATGATACGAAATGAACTGTTATCAATGGCTTAAAATGTGGTTAAAACTGCACTTAAAAAAAGTAGGTCTTTATTTTTTTATAAAAAAATATTAACAAGAATTTAAAGGTTTTGTCTTAAGGAAATCGATACAGATACAATTAATCCCAGTCAATACGAGATGCAGGAGAATTCTCACGATTTCGTACACACAATAAAAAAGTTCACTAACAACCAGTATTCATCATATTGATGAATTCATTCATTGAATTAAAATCGTATTTTTTTAAATGTTTTTCATTTTCAATATTTTTTTTTAATATCAAATTTCAAACACAAATTTGTCTTCATTTACACATTTATGTATTTACAATTTTTATAAGATTTATGACTTTCGGGATTTTTGCGAATAATAATCTGATCGAAAATATGCGTCTTCCCAGTATGCCATATGAAATTATTTATACTATAGAACATCATAGTGAATAACGAAATATTCATAACAATGAATTTGAATCGTCATATTGATGATTTTTTTCATAATATTTATGAATATAATATTTTTTTTACGAATTTTTCAATAAAACATTTTTTTTTAGAAAATAATTTGAAAAAAAGTGTTGTAAAAATTTTATTTAAAAAATAACAGAAAAAATGTATTAAATAAAATTAAAAAAAATTGCGAAAAAAAATGTATGTTCTTGTATTCTTCTCATACAGTTCATCATATTGTAGAACACTTTTTCGACAGTTACCAAGCGTTCATCATATTTATGATCGCATTCATAACATTGATGTCGTTAGTAATTAATATTATGAATGGCTCTTCAGTACAATGAATCATGGTTTGAAGAACGGAATTAATCAATATGATGTACATTTTTTTTCTGTTTCTTTTTCCCTACTAAATTTTAATATTTTTCGTAAATTTTATACTACGATGTTTTAACATTTTTCTCATCGATATCGCAATATTTTTCGAATCAATCTCAAAATAATTGTACTATTCGATGCGATCCAGAATCGATTCTCATTTCGTAAAAAACTGCGATATGTCGTACCATCTGTACGTAAAATTTAGTACCAAATTCTGATTCGATATCGTACGAATTCTCTGACATATCGTATCTCGCATCAATAACTAAACGAAGGACAGACTGGATTAACATTTGAGTGTACGAGAGATTTTTAAAATTTGAAGCGATAAAATTACGAGATTGCATTTTTTTATTATTATTAGTTAGTTCGAGAAAGATTCGAGGCATTGAAGGTTTCCGAAACATGGTAGACTGGATATTTTCAAAAATTGAGTAATGAATCAATAAAACTAAGAAAATGTATTAATATTTATTTGTTTTATACATATAAAAAATTCAACTCGAAAAATATGTGCGGTATTCCACGTCAGAACGAAGAAAAAAAAACTGTCTTTGTCGGTAGGCTCTCATTTACAAACGGCTGCGTGTTTCACAATGCAATAAACGACAGATAATTCCTACAGCTACACCTCTTTTTCGACTTATTTATAAAATAAAACCCAATTGATTTCAAATTCTTGAAAAACTGATTTCTTACATGAAATGCCAAATACTAATAAACAACTTTATAACATTGATGTTCAATAATATAAATTGATTCATTAACCAATCATTTGTTTACAAATAAACCTGCATCATATTGATGAACCTTTTTCAATATTTATTACATTTGTGTTCATTATGTTTAGCATCTCAGTGTTATTATTTTAAAATTTATTAATAACATTCAAATTGACGTAACTGAATAATGGATCGACATAATAGGATACATAAGAAAATGGACAAAAACAAAAAAGAAATTTAGGCAACTTTAATCTTCAATATGATGAACGTCTGTTTATTATCAAATAAACCATTAAATTAATGAACATATTCATAATATTAATGAATGTGTCATATAAACAACTTACAGTTCTTCATTATTATACATTGATTCATTAAAAAACCATGAAATGTATGCATCATCAATATGATAAACGTCCATTTATTTAAGGAACTAATATTTAATGAAGGAAAAATTCATAATATTGATGAATGATAGTTCATACAAATAATGAACAGTTGTAAAATATTATGTATTTTATTGAAACGGTCATCATATTGATGGATCTCATTTTCTGTTTACATTATGCTCCATTTCTTTTGGTATTCTCAGTGTGTGCGCATGCGCAAACACATTTCCATCTTCCCACAAGCCAACATACCGCTATGTTTTTGGTTGTCTCATAAATTTTGATTTTTTATGTTGCCCTCGTCTTTGCTTCCCCTGATCTCCCTCCATCCCACCGTTTTGTGGGTAGCGTATATCTCAAGTGCGTCATGCTGATTTAACGCAGTTGCGAGACATTTATATGTGCGGCTACAATAAATTAATTTTGAAATAAATTGAAAAAGCGCACGCAATGCCCATTAAGTTTCGGCTGATTTAGTAGATGACTTTATTGCGACCGTGATTTGTAGAAATTTTCACATTTCACCTGCTGCGTCGCGGTGCTGCTGTGCGTTATTGTGAATGTTTTTGAAGAATGCAGCACTGGCGACCGAACCGCCTGACCACACAGTGTTAGAGGCGCTCGAGCGGATTTTGTTTGTATTCTTGACAATTCGCACTTGTTGCTGGTGTTCTTTGGGTTATTGTCACTGTCTTTTTTTATGCTTTTTCTTCTCGTTTAAACTGTTGCTTTTTGTGGCGCCCAGTGATGTCTTGAGACGCACGCTATTATTGGATATGTTGCTGCTCACATCTGCATGCAATCATAACGAATCGCAGCAATTTTTGTGCCGCAAGCCGACAATGTTGCTCACTCAAGCATGCAGCAATTGTTTTGTTGTTGGTAATTTTTTATAAAAAAAAATTGTTGTATGTTGCTGGTTATATGTTGTTGCTACTAATGTTGTTGGTACTAATGTTGTTGCTTCTTATGTTGTTGCAATCTTTGTGTTGTTGCTACTTAAATCTTAACACCTGCCACCATCATTAGTCGTCCGTCAGTTGCACGTTTTTAAGTAATTGATAAAAACATTGTTGTTGCTACAATTGCTGCCTAAGCGTTGCTTTATACTTCTACATTGCTGCAAATTAGCAGCATCCAGAACCGGCTATTGCTATTGTCTACTGTGAATAGTTCTACTTTTGAAATGTTCTTCACTTGCAACAGCAACAAGTAGTAATTGTTACAAGCACCAATTATTGTTGCTAATGCTATTAAGGCTGCCATTGCACATATTGTTGCTGCTGCTTTTGCATGTAAATTATTCACAATTACTTCACCGCTTCGGGCGCAATATCATTTGAAATAGTTAAGTAATGCCTTAAAAAAACATATCCCACGCATTTTTGTTATACTTCAGTGAACGACAAGCTGTGCGTTTATTGAACTACGTCCAATTAAGCAGCCAATTTGAATTTCAAACTTTACAGAAAATAAATAAAAAGTGTATTTTTTGTTTTTTATAATAGTTTTTCCATATAAATTGGATAATAGGGCTTAAAACTCTTAAATTATGCACACTTCAAGTCATTTTATGTTTTACATAAAATCAAATAATAAGGATCAAATTCCAGTGGTATTTTGTTGTTTAAATTGTTGTTTAAAATTTCGATTTTTAGTGAAAGTGATTTTTAACCAACATCCCTTGAAGTCTATCCAATTATATTGTTTATCTACCTTTCAAAAATTTTATTAATCTTAATTCAAATAACTAATATGCATCAGTTATGCCTCTTTTTGTTATTTTATCAGTTTGGAGATAATTCTATAAATAATTATCTGATAGAATTATCTGATTAACTGTTATAATTACATAAAAGTGTCACTGATGCATTTATATTATTTAATTGAATTAATTTTCATTTAAGAAAAATTTAAATTATTTTTTTTATATATTTTTCTGATTTTTATGAAATAAAAAAAATTAATGTTATGATTTGCAGAGAAACAAGAAATTTAGTATTATTTATGATTGTGACAATCGTGTAACATGAATAATGCTATAATATCGACGGTGAACATGACGGACTTAATCATATTTCTCATTCGAGTCTGTATCCAGTTGCTACATGAAAGGCAAAAAACTTCTAAAATCCAGAAGGAATCAAGAGGTATACGTGATATACACAGAAAAAAAAATGTACATCATATTGATGAATTCCGTTCTTCAAACCATGATTCATTGTATTGAAGAGCCATTCATAATATTAATGACTAACGCCATCAATGTTATGAATGCTATCATAAGTATGAAGAACGCTTGGTAACTGTCGAAAAAGTGTTCTTCAATATGATGAACTGTATGTGAAGAATACGTTTCATCATATTAATGAACCAAAATATAAAATACAACATATATGTTCTTCATTAAACCAAATTTCTATCAAAATATTTTTTGTTCCTTCATTTTTTGCCATACTTCTCAGTTCTCGAGTAATTCTTGTGTGTTATTTCTTATGTAATGCTTGCTCGACATGCATAAATTAGTAAAATGTTTTATAATATATTTATTATAATTAAAACTTTTTATTAATAAAAAGTTATATTTATAAAAAATATATTTTGAAAAAAAAAAATTTTTCGAAGAAATTTTTTTTCGAAAAAAATTTTTTTTTCGAACAAATTTATTTTTCAAAAAAAAAAATGTTTTTTTCACAATTTTTTTTGTCCGATTTTTTTTTTCAAATAATTTTTTTTGAATTTTTTTACTGTTTTTTTTTAAATAAAATTTTACAACACTTTTTTTCGAATTATTTTAAAAAAAAAAATTTTTTGAAAAAATATTATGAACAAATTCATCAATATGACAATTCAAATTCATTGTATTGAATATTTTGTTCATATATATAATGAATCCATTCATTAATATGTCATTTAATGAACGGTGGTATCAATATGATGAATCTGGTAGTTGGTGAAAAAATTCATAATATTTATGAATAAATTCATCATATTTCTTTTTTTTGTATACTTCTAAACGTAACATTCTGTATATTAAGAAACATATCTACTTAGTTATCAAAATTGTAAATAAGAGCAATTATTCTTATTAAGGCAAAGGTTAATGTTTTAAGTTTCTAAAATGTTGTTGCTGTTTTTTTTTTCCAATATATAAAGTAAACGTGTTCGTATAACTGTTGATTTTTCTATATAGCTTTGTCTGCAATATCCGCTATTGTGCTTTGTATTGCGTTGTCCGCCTGACATTATCATCTGTGTCTGTCTGTAATTATGCTGAAAGCAACTAACAACAGCTATTCTTGAATTGCAGAGATTATGTTCTTAGATATCAAAAAAGTAACTAAGACCAATATAATAATTATAATTCAATAATAATGTAACCAATAATTATAATTCTTGTATGCGAAATTAACGAAAAATAATATTTCGATTGAAATTTAGTTCTTCATTATGATGTATGTACATATTTTGTATGTGTCCAATGTATTTGTTCATTAATGTAATGAAACGTGAATTCATGATATTCATGTTTTGTAGTCATCAGTATTATAAATTGTTTTATAGTTTTATAATTCAACAATTAAATTTACTAATTTAATGAAAACATTTGTTATTCTACATTATATAAGCAACTGCGTTCGCTAATATGAATATTTGTACATCAATGCAGCAAATAATTTAGTCGGCGTAGTTTTAGTAAATATAATTGCTGAAACTGCGCTGACTAATTAATTTGCTGCATTGACGTACAAATATTCATATTGGCAAACGGAATTGCTGATTTAACGAATAATAGCAAATATTTTCATTAAATTAGTGAATTTCATTGCTGGATTAATTAATGAATGCAATTAATATCGATTGCTATATTTACGTCGATATTTTATATAACATTTATCGTTATATAAAATATGCTTATATCAAATTTGCAAAAGAAAATTTTTCGAAACATTTTGTAACATTGGTTTTAATAGCAAGAGTCATTTTTTATCACAAGTTTCAGCAACTGTTGCTCATTTAAATCAAATTGCTGGCAAACAGACATAGACATGCAGAAAAAAGCATTCATCGTTCCGTTGTGCTTTCGATGGCATTTCTTCCAAAGTGGGCGTAAATTGCAATAAACACATAAAATTCAGGGTTTAAATTTCACATTTCTCGAAAGTAGGTGGCGCACGCGGCAGCAAAAAGATAGATTGTTGCCTGTCTGTCTGCCAGGTAGGTTGGTTCGTTGGTTACTGCTTCTGCTGTATGAGGTGGTGGTGATTGAGAAGGATGTGGTGATGAGGAGAAGAAGTTGGAGGTTTGCGTGCGGCAGCATTTGCTGAAAATGCGTCGCTATATCGTGCAACAAGTGTTGGCCATGTGGGCTGCACAGGTTGGTGGTGGCGGCGCTGTGGCAGCAGCAGGCGCCTGTCAAGGCAACACCCGCAATATTTTCGCGGAGGGGTTTGTTTTCGTTTGTTGATTTTTGTGAAAGGCGAAAATACAGGAGCTCATTTGTAAGAAAAAATTTAAATTTATGGCGCATAGTCAAGGCAAAAGATTTGCACAACATGACTTTGAATTTTACATTGCTCTCTGCAATTCAAAATAGTCTCGAACGTGTGCAGTTTGGAAAGTTACTATTGACAAAGTGTTTTAAAAATAATATTTTTTAATTTATTAATACGGATATTGAAATAAATGAATGCTATGCAATTTTAAACATTTTTCAATTTGAATCTAGCTCATTTTAGAAATTGATATATGTCATAATTTTCTTGTTTTGTTCAATTACAATATTTTAAAACCGTGTTTTACAGCATGAGCCAAACAATTAAGAGCATTAAAAGCTTTGCAACTGAGCTCATGCCACAGTTATATCGATTTATGGCTTAAATAAAGCGGTTGCAGTCTGCTCAGAACAAACATTTCCATGTATACATTACACGTTACTAATTTGTGGCCACCTGCCCATTATACTGTGCTCCCTACTAAACCACTTCGTTGGCCGGCCGCTTCAGTCATTAACGAACACTGCATTTCTATTTCTTGCCATGACTAACATAATCCATGTCATGCCGCATAGTCCAAGCACTCATCTGAAGTATGCCTCTTTCTCCAACCCCACGCAAGCTAATTTACTTTAGTTTCACGCAGAGAAAAAACGAAATATGTTTATCAGATGATTGTGGCAAACAATTATAACTCGTAATTGCTGAGAATATCTTATATTTGTCAACTTTAATAATACTTAATTCTCTGTAATTATAAAATTCGTTTTGTAACTTTGTGCCAAACATATTATAATTAATTGATAGAGATATAGAGAGATTTAAGTGGGCAATATAACTGAATCCATATTGTTTCTCTATATATTATTGCTGCAATAATGTTATACAATTGTCGCAATCATAAAAAACGATGCTCTTTTAACTTAATGTGTTCCTTACAATTATATTTCTCTCTGTATACAAGCACTTATCACTCAAGCTAATCCTTTAGCTTGAGTGATCGCGAGCCATGTTTGCTAAGAATAGAGTCGGTTGTCAATATTCACTTTTTCTCAAAATGATTGTGCGATTCATAGCACAATTTCTAACATAATACTATTATTATGGAATTTTATAATTAGAATAGCTAATTCTGTGAAAACATGGCAAAATGAATACCAAAAATTTTATGATTTCCGCAATCATGAAATTCTCTTTTGTATAAATGAAAACTTGTGTCAATCATATTAAAATTAAATGATACAGAACGAAAGATATTTAATTAAGAAATATAAATGAATTCATAATTTTTCTCTCTAATTAATAATGCTGCAATTATATTATAGAATTGTCACAATCATAAAAATGATTATCACTAAAGTGTTACAATATTCTCTGAGTCTTTGTACATACTAATCTTTCTTTAATTTCACGTAAGGAAAAACATAATTTCGACCTAATTGTGACAAACAAATTTCACTGTAGAAGTTGTGATAATACGAATAGTGCTCTATAGTGTTGTTTGTCATTATAATTCACTTTATTTATAAATCATTCATAGAATGATTTATAACATTATTTAGTTACTAGCTGGACCCGTGCACGACTCGTGCAAAGATTTTGTGAATGCAATAGAATGATATGGAGCTATTTTATTAATATAAAAAATATTTTTATTATTTATATCAGGGACCCGTGCTTCTAAATCTAGTAACCAAAACAAAACTAATTCTTCGCTAAAACAACTTTTCTCATAGACAATTCTTTCTCAGACTGTGCTTCGCCGTAAAATTCTTCCCAGTAGAATACTTTCCCGTAGAGTTTTTTTCCAGTATAATTTTTAGTGTGGTGATTTTAGTGTGGTCAGTTTGGATGTAGTGAATTTTGGTCTGGTGAGTTTTAGTGTGGTGTGTTCTAGTGTGGTGAGTTATAGTGTGGTGAAATTTATTGTGGTTAGTTTAAGTGTAGTGAATTTTATTGTGGTGAGTTTTAGTGTGGTGAATTTAAGTGTGGTGAATTTTGTATGTGTTCAATGTATTTGTTCATTAATGTAATGAAACGTGTCTTCCCACACAATTCCTTAAATTGAAGAGCACATTTTCGGTCGTTCGTCAAATTGAATGATGAATTCATGATATTCATGTTTTGTAGTCATCAGTCTAGTCATAGTCATCTACGGGTGTGGTGAGTTATAGTGTGGTGAAATTTATTGTGGTTAGTTTAAGTGTAGTGAATTTTATTGTGGTGAGTTTTAGTGTGGTGAATTTAAGTGTGGTGAACTTTAGTGTGGTAAGTTTTAGTGTCGTGAATTTTAGTGTCGTGAGTTTTAGTGTGGTTAGTTCTAGTGTGGTTGATTTTGTGTTTTGCTTTTGTGTTTTTGCTTTTATTTTTGTGTTTCTGCTTTTGTTCTTTGTATTTTCTTTTAATTTTGTTTTTCCGTCCATTTCTTATTTTTCTGTTGTTTTTGAGTTATTGCTTTAGTTTTGTGCTTTTACTTTTGTTTTTGTGCTTGATTTTTGCTTCTGTTTTTGTGTTTTTGCTTTTTTTTTTGTATTTTAGTTTTTGTTTCATCATCTTAGCTGGTGTAAGTGCCGAGTTATATCGTTTTGAAAATTTAGGTTGTATGGGGAGTGCCACGCCCCTTTGTACAATATCGCCCATATATAGCCGATATCACCCTCCGGACTCCATAGTATCCTGTTACAAAATTTCAGTTAAATCGGTTCAGCGGTTTAGACATGATGCTAGAACAAACAGACAGACAGACCGACAGACGGACCAAGAGTTTTTTATATATGGGCCATTCCACACCAAATCGACCAAAAAAAAGTAATTTTTGAGATTTTACCTTTTCGATTTCAATGAAATTTGGGCAGCTGACAAAACTTATTGAGAAATGCATTGACCAATTTTTTTAAAATTTTTTCGACCACTACTTCCAGAGATACAGTGCTTCAAAACTACAAAAAATGGTCAAAAAATCACTTTTGTATGGTTGTTCATATTTCAATATCTCTTAAAGTAGATATACTAGAAATTCCATTGATGGCTCGTTTTAAAGCTAATAGAACAAGCTTTTAGAGAAATTAAGTTGTTATTTCTAAACTTGTAAATGTGGCCCGTCGTCATTATCCTAGCACTTCAAAATTGATCGCCTTAAAAAGGATCCTTTTTAAAATTCTGAAAAAAATCACAAATTTTGGTTGATTTAATACAAATGTTCATGCCAAATTTGAAGATGGTATTTTGATTGCATCATATTTTAAATAATAATTATTATTTAATTTTTGTATTGAAAAAAAAAAAATTTTTTTTCGACAGTAAAAGTTACAATAATTCTTGAATGTATTTCATCTCTGATTTCTAAAATGGCGTCAGTTTTATCATATTGACTCTAGTTTTTGAGATATTGATTTTGGGATATACTTTTTACATTTTTTCGAAAAATGGTATATATCTCAAAAACTAGGGACAATTTGATGAAACTAACGCCATTATCGAAATCAGAGTTACAAATACATATAAAGGCTATAGAAAATTTTACTTTTGAAAAAAAAAAATTTTTTTTTCAATACAAAAAAATTGTAAGAATTTAGAAAATTAATTTTTAAAATAGGATGCTATCAAAATACCATCTTGAATTTTGGTATGAACATTTATATTAAAAAGGATTTAAAAAGGGTCCTTTTTAAGGACATCAATTTTGAAGTGCAAGGATAATGATCACGGGCCACATGTTAAAGTTTAGAATTTTAAACTTAATTTTTCTAAAATCCTGTTCTATTACCTTTAAAACGAGCCATCAACGAAGTATATATCATTTCTACTTTAAGAGATATTAAAATATGAACGACCATACAGAAGGGATTTTTGGCCCATTTTTTGTAACTTTGAAGCACTGTATCTCTGGAAGTAGAGGTCGAAAAAATAAAAAAAAATGGTCAATGCTTATCTCGACACCCTTTATCAGTTGCCTGATTTTTATTGAAATCGAAGAAGGTGATATCCAAACGCTGGTCGATTTGGTGTGGAATGGCCCATATATAGATTGAATTTTATAATTAGAATAGCTAAAGATTCTGGCAACTAAAATTATTAAAGATTGCAATAATAACATGATTTCTGCAATTAGTATTTCAAAGTGTTAATGATGAAAAATTTTTAAACATTTAGTTAATAAAAGCAATATGATTGAGTTCACCATTTTTCTCGCTCAACATTATTGCTATAATCATGTTAAACGATTGCCACAATCATATAATGTTAGAGAAATGTTATTTACAATCATATTTTTCTTTGCGTGCACTCGTTTCGCACAAGAATTCTTCTACACCAACTTCACACCAAAGGCCTCCAACTTTGTCCAAGTAGTATCGTGCATTTCTCGAGTATCTCGTGCCGGTTGACACATTAATAACGAAAACCGCTTCCAAACAAATTGGACTCGAAGCACTTGAAGTTTTTTTTTTTTTTTGCAACTTTCATTCAAATAAACCGTCAGATCTTTTGCCACTAATGGAATCATTTTCTATTTAGGTTTGCCAAATAAAGCCATATTTTTCAATTTAATTTTGTTTCTCTCAATTTGTGTTATTTATTTCTGTTTTTTTTGTTGTTCGTTTTAACTTTCAAATCTAATCAGAAATTTCTATTAAAATCATAAATCTTTTGACTCGTTGTCGGCCAAAGGCGCGTAAAATAAACAAATGTGACCGAGAGGCTGTTTACGTTTTTAATAAAGTTGCCATTTAATAATAACAAAAATAGAAAAAGAGTTGAGCTGCTTCTTTTCATGGCTTCTTTGGTTTGGCTCTTTGCCTACCTGTCTGCCTGCCTGACTTTGGTATCTACAAACAACTTGTAGTTGTTGCAACCACTGATAATGAATTCTAGGCGATAAAAATGTGTCACCTGTCATTTACTAGTTCTTGGCACTCTTGGTTCTAGTTGTTGCTTTTCACTTGGCCAACATGATAAAATGTGGCACAAGTATTGCTGCCGCCATATGTTTGGTGATAAGGCTTAATTTCAGTTTGTTGTATGTGTGACAGGTTTATTTCGAGACCCTGTGCAAAAGATTCCAATTGTTAACTATAAACTAGACATTATTTGTTATGCTTTAGCAGTTTCTAAACATATTTGAAATGTGTCTTAAACTCGGGTAGACATTTTGGCAAGTGCGCGGTAGATCCTTTTTTGTGTAGTGTGCCCTTAAATGTCATGCCTAAAATTGTTTATTATGTCTAAACACGTCATAATTGCTACCCTCAGTCAGTTTGTGTCCGACACCAACCCCATTTTTAATTTTATATAACCCTAGTTCCCCTTTTCTCGATTATAATGCTCTGCTTAACTTGTAATTAGGGAATAATTAAGTTTTATTGTATTTAAATTTGTCTGAATTATGTTGCTTCGCACTATATGTTATAGCTGTATTCTGTAGTAGTTTTGTAAATTAATACCAAGTTTTTCTAGTTTTTATTACCTACCATTTTATGCTGTTATTACAAACTCAGAAAAAACATTAGAAAAACTATCAGCATGTGGCGGAAATGCTAGATAAACACGTTCGTAAATATAAATAACGTTTCGTTTAAATCAGGAGTTTTCGGTTTGTCAAGTACAACGTTTGAAAGGTACACCTTCTGACAAGTACAACGTCGTTTTTGTATTAGACGTTACTTCTATAGAGATCGATTGGCCAGTTCTTATTGAACATAATGATTGCAAATAAGATGTATTAAAATTGTCCATCCGAAACGAAGAATACTAAAATTAATTTTAAATAAATACTGTGTTTGTTCGGTACTACAAGTTTAGTTTCGAAGTGTTGCGATTTTCAGAATAATTTAGTTGCAGAATAATTTAGTTTTTGAAATATCTTACCTTCGAAATACTAAATTATTGTATGGACTAAGAAAAACATGTCCACTGCTAGGATGTGCAGCTCATTTTTGACAATTTAAATTGGAGAAACTTCCGAAAATAGTGTAATTGTGGTTAGACTCTCAAAAATATATCGTCGGTGTAGAACGAAAAGTCACTAAATACATTTCTAAGAAAAATTTAAATTTCGAGTTTGCTGATTAATATTATAAAAAGTATTTGATGCAATTATAAAATTGAAATATCAATTGATAAATTAACATTTTCTTATTATGTGATATAATCATGTAGTATCGAGATCATCGATTAAAAATTGACAGATATATTAAGTTTTTTGTAAATGAATATTTGGCATTTTAAAATGTATTTCGTGACTTTTCGTTCTACAACGACGATATGCTCTTTATGGGCTCTTATTTGAATCGTGCTCAAATGTGAATATTTTTTTTTAGGAGTATCGAAAATCTCATAAATGTAAGGGGATTTGGGCTCATAAAAGCGTGCCTTCTATCCAGTTTTCGCGAGCCATGTTTTTAGCTCTTTCAAGTGTTTATATCAGGGACTAAAACCCTTTGGAATATCGGTTTCGGTTCTGGTTCTGGATGGAAGATTTTAAAAATACGATTTCGGTTACCAACTAAAGTAATTATATGGGCTCCGATTCCGGTTTGACACATTTTTTTAATAACGGTTTCAAAAATCGAAACGATTCCGGTTCTTTTCGGTCCCAGACACTGACTAAAACCTTTGGAATAACGGTTTAGGTTCCAGTTCCAAGAAACGAAACGGTTCTGGTATCGGTTTAGTTTCCTGGTATCGGTTTAGTTTCCGGTTTCTTGCGATTCTTTGTTTAAATATGAAGCTCTTAGGAGTATCAAAAGTCTCATAAAAGCGAGGGTTTTTTGGTTTTATAAAATCGTGGTGTCTGCCCAGTTTTTAGGATCGCTTTTTGGTCACTTTAAAATGTTTGATGGGCATAGATCTTTGTATTAAACGCCAATTTTAAAATGCAAATTTGAATTTAAATTTATAGAAATTTTTTCTTTAATTATAAAAATAAAAATATTAAAAAAACCCCATAAAGTAACAAGTTCGACCATCTTCTCCGCTACATAAACAATGACGACAAACATGCCAAGCACTACTACTGTCTTTCAACAATTACCACCGGTAGTTTGTCAGTTCCCAACGTTTGAAACGAACGTAGAATGCAAGTCACGAGAATTGAAAGCGCCGTAATACGAAACGAACGCCTTTCATTACAATTCAATTACCAAATACTGTAATCAAGCTAGATATCTTCCGCTAGCATTTTGTTAAATCAATTAAAATATTATGACCGAAGTGGAAAACAATAGGTGGTCTGGTCGGTAGTTAGAATGTTATAAAATATAAACAAATTAAATATTTTCCTACTTGTGACATGCCTGTCTGTCAGTCTCTCCTACTCACTCGTGAGTCTGCACAATGTCAGGGTCAAAGTTTGTCGGTCATGCCATGTTATGTTGCGTTACATCACGTTACTGTGACTGGAAAATGCGCTGACATTTCTTCCTTTTCGCTGTTTATGGTTGGCAAAAAAAAAACCTCTTTAAATAAAAAACTCTGACATGCAATTACGAATTATAAACAGTAATGGCTAAATAAATACTTTACAAAAATATGATAAACAATCCCGTGCTACAGACTTTTAAATTGTTTTTTGTATTTTAATATATATTTATTAAGGTATTCTTAAAAATATTGTTTGGAAAATATGTCACTGATAAAATTGTTTGTGCCTCTTTCTGTATTTCGAAACGAAAGACTATTAGACGAAAGTGACGTAATTTTAAATAAATTTGAAAGTTCCAAAAGTCAAATTACATAAAACAAAATTTGTGTGACGAAATTTTGACGTCAAATTTCAAATTTTCGTTTCGTCGTTCTTTTTGAAATACAGAAAGTGGGTGTTAGTCTTGATGATAAGTTTCTTAATGAAAAAAACGAATGAAATCCTATCCTTTTCTAATTTCGCACATAAGAAAAAAAACTACCATTTTGCAAAAATGTGACAAAACTGTGAATTTTTATTGAAAAATCACTTATTCGCATTATGTGGGTAATTTCAAAATCATTTATCGTTAATTCGAATCATCTGTAAAATCATACATCATGGTAATACCAGAAAAATCATAGATTTACAAATATTTCTGTAATTCGTTCAATCAAATGTTTATAAAATTAATTTAAGCGCTATTAAAAGATAAAATCTATATTTGTTGTAATATATTGTTACGAAAGGAGGTAATTTGCCCCATAGTGCAAGCAATAAATGAGACGCAAGACAATTCAGCAATGTGTTAGAAAGAGACGGAAGATCATTCAGCGCACTGAGGAAATGTGCGAGAAAGAGATAGAAGATCAGCACATTAAATCACATGAGTGCGATTGAGATGCCAATAGCATACGTCATACACGAAACGAGTAGAATGTTCTTGAAACATGTCGAAGCTTGTCGAAACGTGTCGAACTGATGCATGCTGTATATAAGGAAGCCGTATCTGAAACACAGCACTTCAGTAGTGATTGTAAAGTGGTCTAGTGCATCTCGTGTGATAAATGTCAAGTTAAAATGTGGACTTGCAACAGTTGTTAGAATTTATAATTAGTAAAGTTGTTAGTTAATGTGAATTAATACAGTTTAATGCTGTAATTTAAACCAAACATAAGAGTGTTTTTATTTTGTACACAATCAAGTGATACGAACTTGTAGAACAGTTTTCCGTAAACTTATTTTTCGAAACAATATGATAGGATAATATAAAACGTCAGATAAAAACGGTGTATAATACCATTCACGTCGACTCGAATATGGGAAAAAGGTTGCTTGTAGTTCTGGAAGTAAGTGGAAGTGCCGATTGAAAATATCTTAAGAGTTCTTGAGAGCTGAGGTTGGTTCCAAAGACGCCAATCGATAATTTTCTGACTAACATTTAAAATACAGAACAGAACCGGTTGCGAAGAAACAAATTTAATTTCCATAGTTAACCTAACCCACATACAAATATTAAAAAAATAAATAATAAAAACGAGGTTTCTTATTTTCTTTTTTTTTTTTTGTATTTGAGGAATATCTACTTTATTAAGTCTCTACTGTATAGTTTATCTACACGGATAGAAAAGACTTGTTCAAAAATGCTTGAATGTATTTCGAAATTACCGTATCTAATATGGTAATTCGAAATTACCATATCTAATTATATTATATTTGAATTATATAATAAGACTTTATGTACTATCTATTTACACATCCAATATTAAAAAAGATGCTATGAATTATATGTATTTGTTTAATCGTCAGTGTTACTGGGTGACAACGAATTTCGAAAATAATAGAATTAGTATGACAACCATGCCTACTTCTAGGGCACTCAGTAACACTCAAATATGTTTTATTAAATTGAATTATATGTATGTTTGGCATAGCTAAATCACAACGCTGCCAACTTTCTATCATATAATTCATACAACCTTTTTATTTGTGGATGGATGTGTTCAGAATTGACAATCACTATTAGCACCAAATCTTGCCTGAAAAATCGTAGCCTCAAAAATATCCAATTAATTAAAGAAAGGACAAAAGAAAGATCAAAAGAAAGGTCATCAATGACATTGAAGACTTCGGGGAAAAGTGGTCTAAGCATCCCGAAAGGTGTCTTAGACTGCCGAAAAGTTATTAAAAGAGGGGGTGCCAGAAAAATACAAAAAATTTACTGAAAATTAATTTAAAAAATTTAAAAATTACAATTAATCTAAATAAAAAATACCTTCAAAATATGGTTTCATTATAAAAAAATCTAACACTCGTTTAGCAAATTTTTTGAATTTTGTAATAGGATTTTTTTCGTGCGCACTCCATAATATGTTATCAATAATATCTAAAATTGTACATTATAAATATAAATATGTTCGAACGACAACAAACAATAAAATATGATTGTCATTATAATAATGTTGTTTGCACCGCGAACGTTAATTTTATAATATCAACTAATGTGAACGCCGCATTAAAATGTTTGCTGTGATTCAACATGTCGAGTGGCAACCCTGCCGTCAAAGTCTCCAAAAACTGATGACAAACAGACACAGGCAAATGCTCACGAGAGAATTGGCAAACGAACGAAGTGATAATGAACAATTTCATTGGCTATTTATCATATTAATCACATCATTTCTTTCGGTGTAGATTTTAAAATTCACGGTTCAATGAATTGTTTTTGTTTGCATACCTTCGTGTTACCCAAATGTATGCAATTTAAAATTTATTATTAACAGAAAACATTTTTGAAACTGCATTTATATTGTTTTCAATTTTTATTTTATTGTAATATTGCAAACAACTCAATTGGCGCCTGCAGTGTCATGCCGATTGTAGCGGCTTCCTTAATCGCCTACCACACAGTTTCGTTTCGTTTCGTCAGTTTAATGTCTGCTTTTTGCAGCTGCAATTTAAAATGTTATTATCGTCACTTTGGCGCCAAACACATTGTGACTTGACGTCTGTCTGTCTACCGATGCAAATTAGTCACTCTCATTCCAGTTGCTATTATTAACTGTTTTAACGTTTTCAAAACGAATTCTTTCAATAAGTAATTTTTAAATTATAAAATTACAATATTTATATATTTTATAAAAATATAGTTGTTCATAAAAATCAAATTAATTAAATTTAAAATGTATTATTTATGGACAGCTCTTTGGTTTGTCTGACGATGCGTTGTGATTTTTATAAGCATAACTAAAATTTTGTGTCTGGTTATGTTTTTTTTTGTTCACTTGCTCACTTAACATGGCTTAAACGTTGTTTTCTTGAATTTATTAGATACTCGTATTATATGCGATGCACGTTTTTGTATTATTGAATGTAGCCATTTTTATTATGTTTTCCTTGTAAACATAATGCGTTGTGAGTTGAGCCTACGTAGTGAACGTGTGTGGATCGGATCGATCGTACGTTTTGGGTAGTTTCGCCCAATGGTTTGTTGGTTGGCGTAATTATAATTTTGTATTTAAATATTTTCAATAATCAAATTGTGTGCAGCGTTTGCTAAAATCAATTCGAGACCATGCGGTAATTGTGTTGAGGGCTATTTATAACAGTGGATAATATCGTATTGTTTACACTGCAAAAAAATATATAAAAATTTAAGAACATTTTCTACTATTTCTACTATTTACAAAATTACCACTATTTAGGAGTTTTAACGTAGTTGAATTGAATAATGGCCAATTTTATTCTTTATATAAGTTTGGTATTGTTTAGAGGAATTCAATCAGAATTTTCAAAATTTTCAATTAGCTCTTAAATGGTTTTTTATTTGACACAGATAAATATATTTTGCAGAAAACATGTTTTCCATATTATTAACATGAATTACCACATATTTTATATTTATGAATAAATAAATAAAAAAGTAAATAATGGAAATAAAAACCAGTTGGGAAGATTAGATCACATGGGAAATTTTAAAGTAGGGACATTTTATAGTAGGTGTTATTATAATAGTTAGGATTATCAAAATTATAGTCGGTCTAAGCCGACTATAAATACCCTACACATATGTGTGGTTACCTTTCAAAGTTGTATATAGGTCACCAAAATTTCCATTCATTGGATACCCATATTTACATATGGGTAGGTGCACCGAATTTCGATTTTTTTTTTTTGGGAACCAGTCGTTTCGCGGGAGAACATTGTTTTCATGTATTTGAGCATGAAGTCAATATATATTTGACCAAAATAAGTTTACCTGAACACGTATACAGTAAAATTCACCAGTAGATGTGTTTTATATGATAAATTTGAACATATGTGGTCGGTTCACAGGTCATAATGGACTGATCATGCCCATTTTCACTGACAGACAGCGTAGATATATAAACTATCTAAATTAGAAGTTTCATTTATTTAACTCTTCTAGTTTTTCTGTAATCGTGATTTCAACAGACAAACAGACGGACGGACTGACGGACATCGCTAAATGGACTCAGGGGGTCATGCTGATCAAGAATATATATACTTTTCCATACCGGAGATGCTTCCTTCTGGGTGTTACAAACGGCGTACCAAACTGAATATACCCTTTCACTCTTAGTGTAGGGTATAATAAAAGTCATCTAAATTTTATGATTTTAATTATATTATGTTTGCTGCAAACAACTTTTTCTTTAAGTGTAATTTAAACTTCTTGTTGCACAACAACCACCAATTTATTTTGTTGTATTTCTGCAAAAAAATCGATCGCAAACTTCGATGCTGTGTTGTTGTATTTGTATTTGTTTGTTATTGCATCTGCAAAAGACATGAATTGAACTTAGTAAAAGACGATTGTTTTTTGTAATGTTCGATTTGCCGCTACATAAATGATCGAAGAAAGCAATAACAAAATACACGCTAAGTTCGGTCCAAAGAAATGAAGGTTGACAGTATTTTAAATTATTGATTTACAGAATACAACTTTTGATGGTTTTGTACGACGAAATTTTGTCCTGCCTTCATCTTTTTGCTATTGAAATTACGCAATAGGATTATTTTTAATAGATACTTTGTTGGTAATTATTACAAAAAGTAATTGATACATTTTTAAAGTTCAAATACCAATTGATAGATTCACATTTTCTCATCATTTAGTACAAATATTGAGCTCATCGATCAAAAATTGAAAGATATATAAAGATTTTTGTAAATAAACAATTGGCATTTGGAAAATGTAGTTGATGACTTTTAGTTCTACAACGACGATATTTGAATTATCGATCGAATTTCGTGTGTATTCCATTGAAAATGCCTCTGCTAATGTTTTTAAATACAATTCGTGTGCATCTTACCAAAATTATGACAAGTCAAACGGAAATAATATAAATTTTAGATTTAAAATTGTTTTTAAAAATAAAATCTGAAACACTTTGTTCATCACGCCCACTGTGCCAATGTGACAACAACTCCTAAACGAATGCCGTGCTATGTACAACGCCTTCAACGAATGCCGCCAAATGATATAATTGAATGTTTTATCGCCGTACCGTCTCGCTGCACCGCTATAATCAGCGACTTTATCTTAATCATCTAACGATTTGGCTACAACTTATCACACAAGTGACTGCAAATTGAAAGAAAGCTGCTGGAATGGCGACGACTGAACGAACGACGACTGAATGAACGAATGCGGGAACGAATATGGCAGACAAATTAAAATCAAATTTAGCGACTGTGATCATCGTACGACTATTTGTCTCATAAATTTAAACTGCAATCGATTCAAGTGCAATCTTTAATTTTACGCCACAAACAAAAAGTAGTTGGCAATAAATGGCGACAAAACAAATAAATCGCATTGAAATGGAAAAACTCAAAGTTGAGAAAAAAACGTACTTGAAAACAATTCGAGCGCCGCCTTTAAATCAACAATGTTGGTAGTTGTTGCTGCTGGTAAAAGTCACCGATTTACTTTTTTTTTTCTTGTTGCTGCACCAAATGCAATCATTAAAGTTTTCAAGATTCCATGCGGAATTCTCGCGACCATATTTTTGTGTACCCTATCTACTTGTTTTGTGATTATGCTATTTTATGTGTGATATTTTTTGTTTTTTTTGTATCACACTTGATATTTATTAAGTTTCTTCTGCACACATGAACTACTTTAGTTATTTTTTCCCTGTACATAGTTTTGAAATGTTTCTTCTTTTGTGCGGAATTTCAAGATGTTTCACTTTCGAATATAAAACGAGGAGGAAATTCACTTTTTTTATATCTATGTGACTCACATTGCAACGCGTGTGTTGACAATGTATGCCCATTGTTGTTGCTGGTGGACAAATATGGCCACGTATCCGGTGGGAAATGTCGGCAGACTGGGTGATTGATTGATGGGTAAGATTCACTTTTTCGATGAGACAATCGAAGTGGTATAAAATTGTGATATGTTATTTGAACGTATAATTGCTACATTCATTCATACATGTTGATGATATGTTGGAGTGGTATCTAAATCGAAAATTTCCACTTTCTATTAGACCAGTTTCATTTTCTAGACTAACAATTATTCATATGTTTATTGATAAAACAAGGATTTCGTATATACTATGACAGATTTTTTTAAATTCTACAAAATATATAACCTATACTAAACCAGAAAACGTATCGAGGGCTTATATTCAATACAGTCTATCTACAAAAACACAGTTTTTCAGGAGAGCGAAAAAACTGACTAAATCGCAAACCATGAAAGTGGCGATCAATTTTTCTTCTACAATAATTAATAAAAATTGTTTTTAATTGATACAATTAAAAAAATTCAGTAATTTCGCGCTATTCGTCGTGCTATGGTAGATAGAGATTATTGCCATTGAAATGTGATCAATGTCTATGAAAAAATGAGCAGATAGAGCATATTGCACATTATTGTAGTGGAGATAGATCAGAAAATATTCTTGGAATCAGCGATTTGTTAATTTTTTTTATCCTGGTGTAACCTAAACAAAATTCACCGACTAATTTTTGTTTTACCATTTTCGGTTCACGCGGTATATGATGGTTAAAGAGGTTAATATTCCGTAATCTAACCCAACATTTTTTAAAGATTAAAGACTAGTTAACTCTGTATCGCTATTTTAAAATCATGAATGTTATACTAAATATTTAAACTAATATCCTTTTTCGGAGGATATGGGTGTATTGACCTCGTAAATATCATACGAATCCTTAACATATCGGAAAACTTTCTTTAAAAATAGCACTAAACATCTTGTCTATAAATATCATAAACGTTATGGTACAAGCTGTATTTCCTCAGTACAGACTAAATTCAAATTTCGTCCTTTAAGGCTTCATATTAGAATAGGAAAAATTTTTGAAAAGTTAGTTTTCCGTATAAGAAAAATTCTTTTAATAGCTCCTATAGCTTCTATGATATTGTATATCCATTGAGAAAATTTGACGTCATCCTGCGTTAACCGATTTCATAGTTTTTACATAGATTTCATATTCTTTTTCATACAAATTGAGTCGATTCTTTGTGAGTTAGGATGGACTAGACCCACGGATGGACAGGACGAAATTGGCTCATAAATTACGCTTAAAAAGAATATATATACTACTCAATACTTGGAATGGTTATTTATAGTCATTATAAACCTTTAAGCAAAAATTGTGCGTAGATAGACACTATTGCATTCATAAAAAATCATTCATGTAGATAGACAAATTATTAAAATGAAAATACAACAGTAATAGAAATATTTTTTGGTTCTAAATTTAATTCTGATTTCTGATTTCTGCAACAAAAACTCATTTTCATCAAAATTGTAGATAGGCAGTATTGAATATAAGCCCTCGGTATGTTGCTTGTAAGAAATTCTTCCTCAAATATACCATAATATACCGCATAAAATTTACATTTTATCGCCCAACAAATGTCAGACCAACAAATTTTCCGTAAAGGATTTTGCCACTGTGAAATGTTTTGATAAAACTAATTTTTATTTTTTTCATTGTGATTATCAATTTGTTAGTGAGTAATTTTTAATTGTATACATTAGATTCAATTGTTATTTATTACATTCAATGCATATTATATTATTTATAAATAATTTGATTTAGTTATGTTGTAACGCTTTAGTTTTGATAAAAGTTTTAACTAATTTTATAATATTAATAACAAAAAATCTATGTATGATTTTCCAATGGACGTCAAGATTCTAATCACTAACTCATACTCAGTTTTTTTAGATTGCCTCATGTTTTTGAGTTATTATGTAAAATAAATATATGTCAAGTCACGTGATTTGAGTTTTCGATCACATTTCTCTTGTATTCCATTGACAATACTTCAGCTAATATTTTGAAATAAACCACATGAAATTCGGATTGATCTGACCAAAGTTATAACCAGCCAGACGCACAAAAATATGAATCTTAAGATGTATTAATTATTTGTTGCATAACATCTATCATTTTCATAATTAAATAAAAGTACATATCTTATATCAGACTTGGAATCATAGAATTGTAGTATTATCAGAGGGATATAAAACAAATTGGTTCAATAACTCAAATCTGTAAAATGCTAAAATCCAAAATATGTAGAAAATCACGAAGTTTTTCATATATTTGTATTACGTAATAACTCAAAAACATTAGGCAATCTGAAATAACTGAGTATGTGGTCGTGCTTAGAATCTTGAAATCCATCGGAAAATCATACTAAGATCGTCGAAAATTAAAAAAGGGCTCCATTTGTTGTCTAGTGTAATTTATAATTATTTTTATATTATTATTGAACCTAATCACAGTTTCGGTTTTGATTTATCATTGTCTTGGCAAACAAAAAGTTACAAAATTCCAGTGAGGAATGTCATCAATGATTCCTACATAATTTACCTATGTCAGATCAGAAGGACCATCGATGACCGATAGCATTTTCGCTCTGCAAAGTATTGATTATATTTTCATAAAAATGACAACCATTTCATACATGTCGTGCCATAAACGATGTCACTCATAAATACAGTATCGAAGATATTTCATCAGTTGATTTTCATGTATATGAAAAAGCTTTGACAATTTGATCGGTTATTTGTGACTTTTCTTAGAAAACTACGTTAATGATATCTTAATTGACAAGAGGTTCATAATGTCCTAGATATATCTATATTGTCATTGTGATGATCCCGCTGGGCTAAAAGTATCTCAGCGGGATCACATTTTATGATTCACATGATATGATTTTTTGTTTATTCTTTTTTATAAACTGTTTAAAAATCTATATACAATTTCGAATATATCATAGATTTCGCGTACGATTTCAATTCCTGGTTAAAAGGAATATTTAATAGGATTTAATAGGATCAGGGATTGAAATCCAAACGATTAACGTTTTCGATTTAGGACTTAAATCGACCTTATTTAGAAAACTATTTTTTAAAATATGATGCAATCAAAATACCATCTTGAAATTTTGCATGAACATTAACAATAAATTGACGAAAATTTAGGATTTTTTTCAGAATTTTAAAAAGGGTCCTTTTTAAGGACCACAATTTTGAAGTGCAAGGATAATGACCACGGGCCACATGTTACCGTTTGGAAATTACAACTTTTTTCTAAAAGCTTGTTCTATTAGCTTTAAAACGAGCCATTAACGGAGTTTCTAGCATTTATAGTTCAAGAGATATTTAAATATGAACAACAGTACAAAAGTGATTTTTGGCACTTTTTTTCCAACTTTGAGCCACTGTATCTCTGGAAGTAGTGGTCGGAAAAAATAAATTGTTTAGTGCATGTCTCGATACCCTTTATCAGTTGCCAAAATTTCATTGAAATCGAAGAAGGTGAGTTCCAACCGCTGGTCGATTTGGTGTGGAATGGCCCTTATATTCTATACATTATTTTCTTTATCTTATATATATATATTTTATCTTGCCTTTCCCCTCTCCTCGTGCATTCATATTTCACTATTTCACTCTTGCATGCGTGCATTATTATTACGCAGAAGAAATATCTGTTTTATATAATGTATAAACATGTTGTCGAAAAAGAGTCTACGAATTATAACCACATTAGCTGCATCGTGCAAAAGACTTTAGTGAATATGGCGCCATCTAGTGCATGTTAGCTACACTAGCGATATGCACACTAGCACGATCTTGTGTAAACTAGCAGAATTAAGATTCAGATAGCTAACAGTTCGCTGTTACACATAAAAGTATGCTGTAAATGCAAATGAAAGTTTGCTAAAATTTACCATTCAGAGTTTGCTATTAATAGCAAAATATTTACTCATCAGAATACTTTCCATAAACAACAAAGAACAATTTGTACTTTCTGAATTTGCTGACCATGTTTTCTAGTTCCCATCTATTATTTTTTTAAATCTATTAAAAATTTTATTGCCAATTTTTAATTTCTTTAATAACATTCCACACATATATGATTTATATTCGATGCATAAAAAAAACGTAAAAAAACAATTTCGATTAATTTTTGCAGTTTACACTTGCAAATACTTCACACAGAGAATGTTCGAATGTTCACAACCTGCTGACTTACCAATCAGGGAAATAAAGTTTATAACCATCTCTCTCCACATAAAAAACATATCTTTCTCCCAGTCAAAATTGCACGTCTATCTAACTATCGGTTGCATTGACTATCTGTCTGTCTGAAAGTCTATCTTTATGACTCTTGACAGCCAAGTAAGTTAGTGGCTACCGTTGGGGGGCCAACGATATATTTTATTTATGGTTCTTTTTTTACACTTTTTCTTTTAATAATTTTTAACTTTTTATTTATTTATTTCATTTTATTTTTTTCTATTAATACTCTTTTATATATCGGAACTTTTTTTTATTTATTCATTCTTTTTTTTTATTTCATATTTATGCATTTTTATTTTCCAGTTTTTTGCACCGATTGTCTTGAATCATTCTTCAATGCGTTCGCAGTTAAGTTTTTCTCAAGCCACAATTCGGCGGTGGCCCACACAATAGTCCAACTGTCTAGCTGGCTGTCAGAGCAACTGTCATTCAAATGTCTGTTTGTCTGTCTATAGCCATAAGCGACTATCTGTCTATCTGTCTCTGTTTGGTTTTGCGTTGTCAATTTTCCGTTAATGCAGCAGAATCTTGATTTTATTTCTTCATCAGTTTCAACGAATATAAACGACGACTGGTTGGTTGGTTAGTTGGATGGATGGATGGATGGTTGATTGCTGCGTCTTCAGACCGCGTTGACTTTCATTCAATTGTTTTGGTTTTTCTTTCAATCCCGGCAATCTTGAGGCAGCTTCATATATATTCTACTGATTTGTGGTTATTGCTTTGGCAGTTGATTTGTTTTCGGTAACAAGGTCATGTGATTATTGTTCACTGTCTTTGCGCTGCTCATCTGTCAACTGATCTTGCAACGAATTGGATGCGCGCGCAGTCGCCGCAAACCTGACTGACAGACGGTCGTTCGGTCGGAAGATCAGTTGTCACTTGCGCTTCGAATCACTTTCGTTACAGAAATCGAATTCACTTTCTACTGTTTATGCATGTTTATGCATGTGTTATTATTTTCGATTCTTATTTAAAAAAAAAACTCTAAATGTTCATTCCATTTCAATACCACAATGTTAAGGAATTTGAAAAGACTTGGAATTTACATAATTTTGAAATAACTATAGTAGATTTTGATTTTAGTTTGGGACAAACAAAAAATTGCAAAATTTTAAATCTCGAATTTTTCTCTAATGAATATATTCTTATTTTACTCCTTGTCACCTTTGACCACTGTCATTGCGTATGACGAAAATGAACACCTCAATTATGTTGAAAGACTTTTGATTATTCGTGTGGGCATCTTTTCATAAAATTGTTATAACTCGGTTATCAACCAAAATAAAAAAATTGTAATATCATGACGTATGATAAATGTTGTACATTTGATACTTGTGTTCGTAAGTTTACGCCTCGTTGATGTTTTTTTCAAAACGTTTAAATTTCATTTAAATTTTATTACAATCACCGTCGGCCTAAAAAAGCGACTGTCATGCAAACGTCCAATATTTTATTACATATTTTCACATGAGAAGATGTGTGAAAACGTAATTTTTTTTCGCTACAATATGCTTGCGTATTCAGTTTCCAGTGCCTTGTTTTGTACATATGGGTCAACTTTTAATTTGAAACCGTTTAATATCAACGTTTGTACTGAGTTTACTGGTATTTTCAATTTTTCTCAAGTATGTTAATAGGTTTTTGTTTTATTTATTGCGTTTTGATATTTCTGACTGACTACTCGAGATTTTCGCTAGGAGCATCCAATACCATAAAATATATAAAATTTAATATGCATTGTTTGGAAATTATTGAAAAATGAATTTTAAATAAAATAACAAACACTGAAATAATTATTATTGTGACATTTAATACATATTTGTTGTGTAAATATTTGAATTTTAATTTTACTTGCATTTAAAGTGCATTTGTATTTATTTGACTTAATTTTACTACACAATGTATTAGAAATTTGTTTTGTATATATTAGAGTAAGCATTTGTTTTCTGTATTTCTGTAATGCTTTAAATGCAAAAACATATATTTATATTTCGTAAAGTGAAATGCAATTCTGAAATGCTAGTGATTTCTTTATGTCGTCAAAACTTTACTATCACGAAAATATATTTTTTATACAAACTTTCACTAGAATTTATAGGAAGCCATTTTGAGAGAATTTATAATTTGGTTTGTCTTTTCAATAAATACAGCATGTAGTAAACAAATGCATATCGCTCATTTACTATAAGAGTGTCATAATTCAAAAAAATCGATTTTGTAGAAAACACGTTTAAAGTTTTCAATTGATTCTCACTTTGCATATAAAATGTATGGGACATAAAAAATGAGGTAACGGCATTTTATCTTCTCAAGCGGTGAGTATGCAAGGTATGAATACGAATTTTTTACACAAGTTGAAACATAATATAACGAATAATTCTGCATCATTAACTAAAAATTCGCATTTTTTGAGTTATGACACTCTTGTAGTAAATGAGCGATATGTGTTATTTTTTTTTATATTTTTCTTAATGTTATATAAATTAAGAATGTAGTAAAAAAATGCATTGTATTAATATTTTTCACGAAATTAAATAAAAACAGGGTATGTAGTCAAAATAAATGTTTTTTTTTTACATTTTTCAAGACGTTTGAATAAATACAAAATGTAGTAATTTTAACTATACATGTAAAATATTTCTTTATGTCGTCGTTCTTATCAGGAAAATATAATTTTTATACAAACATTCACTAGAATATATAAAAGAAGCCTTTTTCAAAAGAATCTTTTCAATAAATACAGAATGCAGTAAGCAAATGCATATGTTTTAAACATTTTATATTATTCTTGATGTTAATTAAATACAGAATGTTGTAAAAAATGCATTGTAATATTTTTTTTTCACGAAGTTAAATAAAAACAGAATATATAGTCGAAAGAAATGCAGATGGCAAAATACAAAAATAACTACATTAATCTAGAAAAAACAAATATATTTGTGTTTGCTACATATTTCAATTTTAAATAAATCCAAAATGTAATTATATTTAATACAAATGTAGTAAAATTCATTATAGTTTTTCGTTCATTAAAAAAAAAAAACTACATTAATCTAGCTAAAACAAATATGTTTGTCTTTGCTACATATTTCTGCACGTTTAAATAAATCCAAAATGTAGTTATATTTAATACAAATGTAGTAAAATTCATTGTAGTTTTTCATTCATACAAAAACAACTACACCAATGGAGAAAAACAAATACATTTGCTTTTGAATGTCAAGCAAATACATGTGGGTTTATTTTATAGACATTTTTCTTTTTAATACAGTATTTTTTTTCGGTTTATAAATTTTAGTTTTTAATTTTTTTTAGCCCATTTGATTCTAATGACTCTTTAGATATCTGCTGTTGCCACCACTTTCTTCGTCAAGTACAGTAATAAAAAAAGTTCATAACATCATTTGCGATCTTTACACAGAGCTCCGCCGCCACCTTCTTACTGCAATTTGGCACATTGGAAGCTTTGAAGAGAGGACAAAAAAAAATATGAACTACGGAAGAAAACATTACAGCCAACAAGTAGGCGGCAGACCAAATAACGAGTCATGATCGATTGTTGCCAATTCATTTGGCCCGCTTCATTTAGACGATCAATTGATCCGATCGATTGCACGTCGCGTTTGTGGGGTCTCTCGATTTTTTTCATTCGTTCGTCGACTATGTTTCGTAAACATGGCAGCCATTTCTGTTTTTGTTGCAGTTTTTACAAATTGCCAATAAATGATGTTTTCACAATTGAATCTTGAATCAGTCGTCGTCAGTGAGGCCGTAGTCAGTCCGTCAACTCGTTAAACGATCTCGTTGGATGGCTGATCTTTGTTGCAACGCGAATGGATTTGTTGTCGAATCGACGATGACTCTAGTTGCAGCGATCGCGTTCGACCTGTGAGTGAGAGAGTTCAACGCCAGAGGTTAATGGTGGCAATAAATAGTTGTTGTAATTTTATGAGCAATTTTAGTACAAGATTTTTTTTTGATTTGAACACAATTTTTTTTGATGAATTGCTGAAATTTGTTAAACGGCTAAAAAGGGTTAAACGTTCAAATCGCATTTGATTTAATTTAGCAACTGCAACATTTTCTAGTTTTCTTCTGCATTTCGGCACTATTATCAAACTGTCTACGGGTTTCACACTTTAGTTTTTCTAGCAGTGAAGGAGATTGAGAAACTAGTAGAAGTAAAAATTTGGTAATATCAGTCAAGTTAAAAATAGCTATATGGACGTAAACTGAATTTGAAATACTTTAAATTGGCCTTAAATTAAGACAAATGGGAGCAATTTTAAGTGCAGAATACGATATGGTAGGAACCAGAGATGTGTGCGTGCTGTGTCTTTTTTGGGCTTCGCACGATTTTTTTTTTTTACAAATCTTAATACTAACATCTATTAAATGCACCTACACTTAAAAAAAGTATTAAAACAACAAATAAAAATGTCTTTGAAATAAATACATTTGTATTTGTTTTACGTCCAAAGACATTTACTTTTGTTTTAAATACATTCATGTATTTGTTTTTATATGAAAAATATAAAAAAATATACATTAAATACACATGTTTTAAAACCACTATATTTCACACAAAACATATAAATGAAATTGGCATATTTTTGAAAAAAAAAAAAAAAAGCCATGGACAATTTTTTAAAGCCTTTATAAAAAGCCATAATAAAAAAGAAATACAAAAACAAATACGAAAGCAAATATTACAAATTTGGTATTTTGTAGAAAAAAGAAAACAAGTACACCTTTCATTAAAAAGTAAAAAAATAAATACAAATGTAATTGATATGTATTAAAAATACATTTTTTTGAAATAAGTAATACATTTGAACTTTTCAAAAACAGACTTCTGTGAATTCGTCGTTTTAATAATAATGTGGCTCCTAAAATTTGCGGCTTCCTAAACTCTTGCAACAAGCAAAAAACGTGACTCTGCAAGCACCGATGCAAGAACAAGAACGACCGTGTAAGAAAAAGTAAAAATTCTTGCAGCAAAAAAAAAAAAAAAGTGACCCTGCATGAACAAGATCGACCTTCAAAAAAAATACTACCATGTCCTGTTTTTGTTCTTGTCCTCGCATGGTCGTTCTTGTTCTTGCATTGTTAGGTCGATCTTGTGCTCAGTCACTCTTGTTGTAGTAGTAAATTTGCATGAAATGCAATACTCTTGCAGCAAGTACAAGATTGACCCTGGAAGAACTACCTCATGCAAGAACAAGAACGACCCTGCAAGAACAAGGGAAGACTACAATGTATTGGTCTTGCATTTGCTCATTACTGTTAGTAAATATAAACGCAGATGTAGTTTATATTTATTGAAAATGTAGATTCTAAAATTTGCAAGAAGTGCAAGATTATTGCAGCTAGAACAAGACTGTCCCTGCAAGAACGAGATCGAACTACCGATGCAAGAACAAGAACGACACTGCAAGAACAAGAGCAAGAACAAGACTACAATGTGTTGTTCTTGCATTTGCTCATCACTAGTAGTAAATATAACTACGGATGTAGTGAATTTTCTATATATTTTTAAATAGAATTTGTTCCTTAAATTTGCAAGAAGTGCAAGACTCTTGCAGCTAGAACAAGTTTAATACTGCAAGAACAAGACTACAATGTCTTGTTTTTGCATTTGCTCATTACTGGTAGTAAATACAAATACGGATGTAGTAAATTTACTACATATTTCTACAAGTTCAAATAAATATAAAATGTAGTTATTTTCAAAACAAGTGCAGTAAAAAAACAGTAATGTATGAAGTTGCTTTCTAATCAAAAACAACTACATCAATGTAGTAAAAAACAAATACATTTGCTTTAAGACGTCAATCAAATACAAATGTATTCATATTAAAGACATTTTTCTTACTGTTTTAATAAAATAGTTTTTTTTTTGTACACTACGAACTTTTTCTTTTGCAGGTTTATGTATGAAAATGCGTTACCGCAATTTTCCCATTTTCTTCTTGTACAAATATTATTAATGAAAACGAAAATGAATTGCAAAAATGTATCTAATTTAGCCGCGCACAGCAATGAAAATACTTTAATGGTTAATTCGTGGCCCGTGCCCTCTGGCGGTCGGTTAGGTAATAAATATATATTTATTTTTGTCTGCTCATTTTTCTTGCTGTGCAAATCATGTCGCGCGAACGTTTTTATTGAAATTGAAATGAAATTTGCAAAATCGTTGAGTTTTTTTTTCCGCGTTGGTGGAAGTTGATTTATAACTCTTGCGTCGCGGTTGGGTCCTTATTGGTTGGTCTGGTCCACTTATGCTTTGAATCGATCAATGCTGTTGTTGTTGCTTTTTGACGGTTGCTGTAATATTTTTGGTGGCTTTGTTGCTGAGGTTTATGATGGTGATGATGATGATGACGATGCAAGCGAGTGATTGTTGCTGGTAGTTGTTGCTATTGCTGATGCAGTTGTTGTTGATAAACAAATGAGCTGCCGATGATGAATGACTATTTGCACTTTCGTTTCGTGTCTCGATTGGTGATTTGTTTGCCGTCGAAATTATAGTTGAAGGCATGAGGTGTATAATCGACAAAGGAAACTGTAAACACTTGGTTCCTTTAGCCGTTTTTTTTTAGTTTTTCTTAATTTTTTTATTGCATAATGTTTTATCTTGGTATATTTTAAGATATGATTTGCAGAATTCGACAACAAAATAAGTACTATTAATTTAAAATTTTTGTTGTTTAGCAATTTTTTTATTTAAAAATACGTTTTAGTGTTTTTTTGTTGCACACCATAAACTTGTCTTGTTTAATGCAACCAAATGCTTGAAGTGTTCGCCAAAGTAATTGCCGCAAATAACTAAAATATTTAAAGAAAATTAATACTCGTAAACATATTTATATTTGCGCTAATTTTACTTTTTATTTCGATATATTTTTTGTTTTGTGTCTAAGTACATAACTAGTTCTATTGATTTTCACAAACAATGGATGTAATAAGAACGTATATTATTTTGTCCCAAAAAATATAGTTGTGGTAAACAAATGTTTGGTTAATTTCCTCATTACAATATTCGAACACCGTTATTATTAAATAATATTCGTATTTATAGCTTTTGTTTCATTAAACAGGTAGGGTTTAACTTTTGTTTCTGAGTTACAGTTTTTCATTTACATTTTCAAATTAAACTTAGTTTAAACTAGATGCAATTTCGTCTATAGTCGAAATATCACAAAAATTTGAAATGCCTTATTAATTTTACTAATTATCTATGTGTCTGCAATTTTAAAGACATTCTTTAGTTTTAATTAGGAACTATAGACGTTCTAAAATCTTTTAAAAGTTTAAACTAAGTTTAAACTTGCACTGGAAAACTGTACCTAAATGATAATCATTAAACTATAATTAAATTATATACATTATTCTCCCTGTGTAGACAATAAAATATTAAACAACATTCATCATTTAAAATGAACGCATTTCTATCTATAAATAAATTTATTAAAATTGCAATTTTATCGCCTTGATATCAGCGACAATTTTAAATATTTTTCTCGGTTAATTTTCAAATCTTTGCCTCGCATTAATCATGCGACCAACACTCTAACTCAATTAATAACTGATTTTTTTGTATCTTTTCAGTTATCTGTCAACAGAAAGCACCACAACCAGGTGGCGTTTACCGCATAGCTATATTTTATGTTCATTATTGGAAAAACTAATAAACTAACATTTGCTCACAACCTAAGGATACTACAGAAAAAACACACAACAATCAATCGAGTTTAAAAAGCTGGTCAAAACCACAAACGTGACGTTAATGCGTCTATTTTACACACGATTTCATCTGCACCAATTTGTTCACAAGGTATGCTTTTTTATTATATTTTCTTTGTTATGTTAATTACTGTAAGTCGTTGTCAATTTGACAAATTGTTTAAATAACTATTGACAGTTTGCTATTGTAACATGCTGATTTGTTAGCCTAACAATGATAAATGATAAATCTAAATCTCGATTTAGTTTTTTAGGCTTTATAAATTATGCAAATTTGTAAGGGGTTTGTATCACAAAATAAATAAACAAAATTCGATAATTTTTAATAATTTCTCTTGTCAATACAATTGTGCAAATCTTCAATGTCGACGGTAAATAGAAGAAATTATTTAAATATTTGAAATCATTAAAAAGATGTCGAGAAACTGTTTAATTTATGTTCATATCATTGTTTGAATTGCAACCTATCTAAGTAGTTTGAAAAAATCATAATATATATGTTTGAGAACATGCGGGAACTGATATTAGTCAGGGCTTAAATTGCTCGAGCAATACCAAAACTTTCGCTCTATTCTTTTTAAATGCTGCTTCGATTTCAAAACTCTCACATTTTGCTTTTTAAATGATGTCTCGATTCCAAAACTTTCGCTCTTTGCTGTTTAAATGCTGCCAGAATTCCAAACTCTTGATCTTTGCTCTCACGCTTTCTTTTATAAATGCTCTCTCGATTGCATAACTCTCCCTCTTTGCTGTTTAAATGCTGCCTGTATTTGCAAACTCTTGCTCCTTGCTTTTCAAATGCTTTCGCTTTTTGTCACGGTTTTCTCTGTATGTTTTATTATTAGTATTTTCGGCTCATTTTTTTTCTAATTTTCTAATTTTCCTTACCTGTAACAGATACGTTGTCACTAACCAATAAGAACAAAGCATGCGAGAACAAAATGACAAATGACTCCGAAAGAGTAAAGAAAACATTTTAGCAATGCGCAAAAAGAGAAATCATTTACAAAAGCAATGAGTGAAAGTATTCAAAATCTTGAAGCATTACTCAAGAAAAACAAATTTTATTTCGTAGTATTCGTTTGAAATAAATACAAATATTGCTCCTTTTCGAAGCATCGTTCTGTAATGCATCTAAAACTCTTGCTTTGCTTCCTCTCAAAAGCAAAGCAAGACAAAGTGAGAGTTTGCTTTCAAATTAGTTAAAATCACAAACACTAAAAAAACTACAATTCAAATACTCTTTCTACAAATATCTTCAACTAACGTAAATAAAGAAATAAAATTTCAATAATTTCTTTTAAATAAACTAATTGCTTTTGCAACAAGATAAACACGAAATATAAAAATGGGTAAGGAAACATATAGCATGACAACAAAATTTGCATATACCACAGTACCAAAGTATAGATATTGTCTTCAGCGGAATTCCCCCCTTTAAACCCCCACCGCACTTAAAGAGATCTACATGCATTTTTCAGTCTCGTTGAAGTCGTCGGAATGGCGCCCTGGATATGTGACAAGCATCTTATGTGTCTCTGTTTGTCCGTCCGACCATCTTATGTCTTTCCGTTTGTGTGACATGTACGCCAACAATTAGTGATTAGCGCTTTAGTATTTGCGTTTTTTCATGTACCCTACGAACATGAGACGGTAGACCTCAAAAAAGTGGTAATTTTACGAACCTTAGGCCCGCCTAATGGTATCTATGAGGTGTCAATTGACCCCTTCTTATGACATCGATGTGTGAAAGTGAGGGTATTATAATATTGTGGCTAGACTATAGCATTCGGTCACTCGTCTGGTTAGTGCGTTGGACTACGAGTGAAAATTCACTGGTGCGTTTGACTACGAGTCGAAAGGTCCTCTGTTCAATCCCCAGCGACTGTCAACATCTTGGGTGAGAGAGCTCGGCTTAAGTTCTATACAGGATTGTAGCGCCAAACTATTATTATTATAGACTATAGCTCAATATTCACCAGGTTCGTTCAGCTCCCCTATAACCTACCCTAGTATAAATTATACTGGGATCCCGCTCATTGGATCCCGCTCAAGTGATCTGATCATTGTATTTTTACTTTGTCATAACCAGTTACATGACAAACATGATCTCGATTTGATCATGTCTACCCTAATAGAGTAAATTTTGAATAGGGTAAACAGGTTTTCAGACTGAAATCTTTGTAAATACTTTGGAAGTAGACACAACTTATGGATGGATGATGGATTCACTTCTAATGCAGTTTGACATTTATTTAAATAAAGGGTTTTTCAATAAGAGCGCTACAAAAGTTTTTTTCAATGGTTTCTCAACAGGGACGCTACAAAAGTAGAGCGACAGGGACAGCAAACGACGCCATATTTTTTGCCGCTCTTTTGACATTTCTCTTCAGTAAGGTTTGCCATTTCATGATGGAAAATTATACGAGCCAAGAACGAGTCGAAATTATTAAAATTTACTACCGAAATTCGAATTCCTATATCTTTCCTTCATGAAATGGCAAACCTTACTGAAGAGAAATATCAAAAGAGCGGCAAGAAATATGACGTCGTTTGCTGTCCCTTTCGCTCTACTTTTGTAGCGTCCCTGTTAAAAAAACCCTTTAGTTTGGAGTACTTTTCCAATTTCTTTTGACTTAGATCATCTCCAATTTTGTCGCTATTTTTATCGATTTTTATGAAATTGAAATAAATAGAAATAAATATTACAAAATTTATAAAAATATCGTTCTTGACCAACTATAAATCTCAATTTGTTGTATCTAATTTTGCAAAACTTTCGCTTTCTGCAACGTATTTATTTTGGTGACAGACCCCCACATACTGCAAAGTCAGGCATGCTCCAGTTAGAAAACTCTTTCATATTGTGCACTTTAATTTAAATAGATTTTATTTATTTTTATTTTGTTAATTTTCTTGTTCAAATATTTGGCAATTATTCGAGAAAACAAGTTGGCAGCCAGCATAGGACATCGTGTTTTTGGGTTACATTAATTGCATGCGGTTTTTTCACTTTGTTTTATAATTTTTTATTGGTTTTATGCAACATGCTGTCGTACACTTGATAATTCCGTTTTTACATATTGATTGTAGCTACACTCGAAATATAATCCTATTAAAATTGGTCAATAGGACAGTTATTGATTCAATAGTATACACAAAATAAATATTTTTATATAAACACAAAAAGAATTTAATAGTATTTAATAGTATTTTGTAGTATTTAATGATATTTACCCATTAAACTAATAAATTATCCTACTGACTAATTTTAATAGCAAAAAAACTATTGATTTTATAGTATTTTCTTCTGAGTGTAATAATTAAGAATGTTAGTAGTTATTTCAATGTTTGCTGAAATGTTTAAATATGAATTTGTATCAAATTTAAATCATATTATTTTAAAAAAGTTGTAAAAATAAAAACAGTTTTTAAGTATTTTTTAGGATTTGGTTTGATATTGATCTTGTGTTAATGTCAAAACGTCCACAGATATCTTTAAATTATGGTTAAATATTATATATAAAAAACAAACAATTTGTAAGTATTTTTTTTAGGTTTTTGTTTGATATTGACCTTGTGTTAATGTCAAAACGTCCACAAAATGCCTCTAAATTATGGTTAAAAAAAAAAAAAAAAAAAAAAAACGATCTTCCCACTGACACTTTAGAGAGTTTATACAAAATGTACCTTAATTTCATTTATAGCTTAAACACACACGAGACTATTAATAAATGTGTTGCCTCAAATTCCGCTTAATACATATTTTTTAGACACTATTTTTGACATGCATGCTGTTCTTAGGTTTTATATCCCTTTCAAAAATTTGTATATGTTCAGCATGTGACATAAATTTAAATACTCTACGTTACCCTAACAAAAATGTATTCTATTAGGTTAGATACTGTCTAACCTTTAAAATTGCTCAATAGGGGTTTTTCAGTTATTTTACCCTAATAGAATATTTTTCTTGTTTTAACCGGACCGGTTACAAGACTAACAAGATCAGTTCATGATACTGACCTGATCTTGTTAGTCTTGTAACCGGTCCGGTTAAAACAAGAAAAATATTCTATTAGGGTAAAATAACTGAAAAACCCCTATTGAGCAATTTTTCGTAATCAATAAATTATATATGTTTTGTAAATTATTTTCTTATGTGTTGTTAGATAGTATTTATCAGCTTTTATTATTTTTTTTTTGTAAATTGTATTATTATTTTTTGTACATACTCTTTTAGAGACATTTGTTTCAGTTTGTAGACTATATTTATAAATAAGAATTGATAATGATAAGAAAATGTGTTTTATTTGCTATGATACACTATCAGTTCGATTGTCAGAATTGCTAAAATAATAATATTTTTAAAAATGAGCTCAGTAAAACAGTTTAATTAAAGAACAAATATCGATGAAAACGTTTTTTTGTTTAAAAGCATTGGCAAAACTATAAAATAAGTATTTGGAGAAATAAAACTGATGAAATATAATAATTTACCATATATACTATTTGGTAATTCAATAGCATTTCATCATTTCATACAAATATTGTTCTGATACCATCGTTTAAAAATGTAACCTGAAAGAAATGTAATATGTCATATATAAATTAAAATTTTTGTAAACCTATGATTGAAATTAATATTACTCAGTTTGTTTAATTGGTGATTTTTACCTTAATGACGTCGAAATATACACAGAAAAAAATCATCAATATGATGAATTTATTCATAAATATTATGAATTTTTTCACCAACTACCAGATTCATCATATTGATACCGTTCATTAAATGACAAATTGATGAATACATTCATTAAATATATGAAATTATTCGTACTATTGAACATCATAGTGAAGAAGGAATACAATGGATTTAAATCGCAATATTGATTAATTTGTTCATAATATTTTTAAAAAGTGTTGTACAAATTTTATTTAAAAAAAAACAGAATTTTTTTTTTCACAAATATGTTTTTATAAATATAACTTTTTATTAATAAAAAGTTGTAATTATAAGTAAATATATTATAAAACGTTTTACTAATTTGTGCATTCTCGAGCAAGCATTAACATACAAGAACTACTTGAGAACTGAGAAGTACGGCAAAAAATGAACGAAAACAAAATATTTTGATTGAAATTTGGTTTGATGAACAGCATTCTTAAATATGATGTACATATATGTTGTACTTTAAGTATTTGTTCATAAATATGATGAAACGTATTCTTCACATGTAGTTCATCATATTGAAGAACACGTTTCGACAGTTACCAAGTGTTCATCATATTTATAATTGCATTCATAACATTGATGTCGTTAGTCATTAATATTATGAATGGTTCTTCAATATGAATCATGGTTTGAAGAACGGAAATCATCATTATGATGTACATTTTTTCTGTGTAGATTGGTTTAATGAATTCAATGTAATCTAATTTCGTAAGGATTGCTTGTTTTTATCAAAAGGAACGATGGAATTTAGAAAACTTTCATCTATGGCATGCTAAATATAACGATTGAAACCCAAAGAATAGCGGTTCCGTTTTCAATCCTCGATTCAGTTTTGATTACGGTTTCGGCTTTACTTTTAATAATGAAACAGTTTCAGTGTCCAATTCCAAGCTATGTTTCGATTTCGATTAAGGTTTCTATATTAATCTAACTTTAAAACTTAAATGTTTTAAATCCAGTATGAAGCCGTTTAAATCGGATTGGATATTGCTCGTCTTCCGATTTTTATATAACGGCATTGGTTACGGTTTCGATTTTTAAAAAATCAATGGTTTGAAATATATATCGGTTACAGTATTGAAAACTTGGATCCCTACTCTGATTTTTGACTTTTTAAACAATTACGTAAAATCCAATAAGACAGTTTTTTTTATGAATATCGTGTTTTCGAAATAAATCAATATTTTAAAAATCTCGGAACCAGAACCGGAACAGATATTATAGTCCCAATCAGGGAACGCAAAGAACCGAAATCGGAATCGTTATTAAAAAAATGTATGGTACTGAAACTGAAACCCATTTAATTTTTTTTGGTTGGAACCGGAATCGAAACCGGAACCACAATTTTAAAATTCTTGGAACCTGTAATAAAGTCCCTGTAATAAATAATTCAAAAATTAAGTTTCATACTATTTTATTCTCTGAAATCCATAAGTAAAACTAAAGCAACAGAGTTGTAAGAAATGGTTAAAATACCACGAAATGTTTATTTTCTGAAGCTTAAAGTAGTATGGGTTTTTTAAATTGGGATAGAACTATAAAAAAAAATTTTAATGAACGCGTGCCTGATTTTGGAGGCACGGACACGCTCAAGCACGGCAGCAACTAGCACGCAGGGAGATTTGTACGCACGGAGATTTCAACGCAAGAACTGAGAGACACGAAAAAAAGCACGGCACGTGCCCATCTCTAGTTTGAATACTTTTATTTGAAAAACAGCAAAAAATCCGATCAAATTGAAATTTTAATACGATTTTGAAATTATAATTTCGATGTTATAATTGATAATTACAAAATTCATAAATAGAGACATTTTAGAACGAAATTTGTTTATATTCATCTTTCTACATATTGATTTCAGTTATTTAATATGAATGTCCCAATCATGAAATATTCATCGTTCTACATAATGATTTCAATTATTCAATATGATTTCCACAATCATGAAAATGGGTTGCTATTTAATGTGATGCCATGTTTTTTTTCTCCTCATGCACTCAATGTCTGTTTTATCTCACTCGATCTAAAACAACACTTGTTTTGAAGCACCAGAACTCGAAACTCGACCGGATGTTTCTGAATATGAACAAAGGAAACGATTGCCTTTTTCGGAGTTTCATTTCCTAAATATTTTGTAAATTTGATAATTTTTAAAAGGCAACTTAATTATAAAATATTTAAGTGATGTTGAAAGATGAGAATACTTCCAATAAAGATAGGGGAAGTCACTTAATAGTTTGCTTTAAATATTCTACAACCACTTTATTCTTTGTGATGTATTTTATGAGACTAAGAAAAAATAATTCGATTCTTTCAATTGAAAAATAAATTTATGAGATTTTTTTAAGAAATGTTTTTTTATGTAAAACATGTGAAGATTTTGGCCTCTTTTTTAATATTAAAAATACACTTTTGTGGTAAAGTTTTTAATATTTTTATATTTCCTAATAAAACCTGAAAATATATTTTTTGTAGCCAGTTTTTAAAATCTGATTGAAATATCTCGCGCTTACGAAACCAAATGTCATTCATAGATGCAACTTTAGTCGACTAGGCAACAAATCAAATGAGCGGTAAAAATCGCATAACTAGTAACGTCGTTTGCCGATCATAATTCAAGGTACTTTACAGATTTATTAAATGCAGAAATTACCACAAGACAGACAGACATCAACATAAATAACCTGCGAGCCGTATTAATCATGATGGCAGCAATTGTTGCTGTCACCTTAGCAACTGGCAGCCTTTACACATCAGTGGCGACATCTATCAAGGGGGCCAGGTTCAAATCCACGCGCTGATAGAGGCCCCCGCGCAGCAGACACTTCAACAGTTATATTTCCGTAGAAATTCAATATTATAAATAATAACAAAAACAAAAAAAAAAACTAAAGTGGAAATGAATATAAATCAATATTGATTGTTTGACTCAGACTCAGTCGGCCGCCTTTAGTTGGCGGTAAAAATAAAAAATTATTATTAAAACTAAAACCATTGATGTATGTATCTCGCTGGGGTGACTGTCTGTTAATCTGACTAACTGTACGACTGTTTTTTTTTTAAGTCTGTCCTTTTTTTACTTCGTATGTCCGTCTGTCCTCATTTTAAGCTCACTTAAATCGTAGACAAAATACGATTTTTATTTGTTGTCTCCTTCATCTTTTCAACTTTAGCGTATTTGTCCAATGGTCGGACGGGCTTCCTTTTGCAATTTTATCTTTATTTGTTTTGTGAGCATTAGTTGCCCAACCCCGGTAAATATTGGACATACCATAGCTTATACCGCGCGCGCTCTTATGATTCGTAATTACTTCCGGATAATGCGCGATCGCGTATTTTTTTCCTTTGTTTCGACATTGGCTCCCTCACAGGTATTTATCGCTCTTGTGGCCTGTTACCGTGTATTGCCCGCCAGTCACCTTTTCGCATGTCAACGACAGTCTGTCTGTCTGCATGTCTGGCCCCTCTGTGTTACAACAACCAGGCGACGATCGTGATGGGTTTGTTCAATTGAGCGCTACGCGAATTTGTTGCTCATATTACTTAATGTTTTAATTTTATAGAATTATCATATTTACACACATCTAAATGAAGTGGGCACTTGAGGTTATTCCCGCTCTGTACACAGCAAAAAAAAAAAGTTCTTCAGATTTATAAATTTGCTGTTCATCAATATGATGAAGTCATAGCAACTGTCATATAATTATTTTCATCAAATTGAATATTTTGAATTATTCTTTAATATAATGAATCATTGTCGTTCATTGTTATGATGTACCATTTTTTCTTTGTACATACTCAAAAGTTTTTTAAAGCATTCAAATTATCATTATTCAATAGGTCTACAAACAATTATAGAAAAATTTAGTCTTATTTGTATTTCCGGTTTATTCATGTCGTCCTGTCGAAATAGAGAATATTCTAATGATTTGAAATAAAAGTAAAATGTCATTTACAGAACAGATACAATTATTTTAATAATAATATACTCCAGCCTATTCATGTTATAGAAAATTCTTCCCCAGTCAAGTTTGCCCGAGGTACCTTTTTCGGCAATACAATTATAAATAATAATAAAAATATTACGTTGAACTGACCTCAAAAATTGTGAAATAAATTAAATAATATGTTTATATGACTCAATTTTTTTTTTATTTCTTTTTTGTTTTTGAGTATCAGACACTATGAAACCAAATGTTTAAGAAATTCTTAAGAAAGTTTAAATTTATGTTAAATTCTACATAGTAAAATTTCAAACACGCTATAACTCTAAAAAAACACTTGCAGAAAAATTCTTAATATTTTTATATATAACATATATGCAAATTACTACAAGATTTTTGCTACAATTGACAAATGACAATTGTTATAATTACAATAGGCTCAGGACTATTGATAAGAATGGACTTGCGGTATATTTGTACACTCAAAATAAAAAGTATGTAACAGTAGCAAAAAAGGTTGCCAATATAGCAAAAATGTTTGCTGTAATGAGGAAAGCGCCAGATTTAGCTGAAACAGCAAATTACAGTTTGCTGTTTCAGTGAACTTTTTTTATGCTATTAGAGCTCTGTTTTAACTAATTTATTGTATTTTAATATTTTTATAACACCCTGAAGAAAGTATCTCCGGTATGGAAAAATATATATATTCTTGATCAGCATGACCTCCTGAGTCGATTTAGCGATGTGCGTCTGTCTGTCTGTTGAAATCACGATTACGGAAAAAGTAGAAGAGCTAGATCAATGAAACTTTAGATTTAGATTACTGATGTATTGTGACCTGAGAACCGACCACTTATGTTCAAATACCTCATATAAAATGTACATCTACAGATCAATTTTACTGTATACGTGCTTTGGTTAACTTTTTTGGTCATATATATATTGACATCATGCAGAAATACATGAAAATAATGTTTTCCTGCGAAACGAGTTGTGGTTCCCAATTCGAAATTCGGTACACCTACCCATTTGTAAATATGGGTATCAAATGAATGGAAATTCTTCAGCAATGAAAAGTTTGTAGTTATTTTCAGGATTCGTATACCCTGGTGACCTATATAGTCACCAGTCAAAGTTCTTTGAATGGTAACCACACATATGTGTAGGGTGTTTATAGTCGGCTTAGACCGACTATAATTTTGATAATCCTAACTATCATAATAACAACTACTTTAAAATTTCCCATGTGATCTAACCTTCCCAACTGGTTTTATTTTACCTTTATTTCACTGAGATTTGAAATTTTCAACACGAGACCGAAGTTTATTTCTTTTTAGAGATCACCTTAACGAAAGTATCGACCATTTTAACGTTTCAATATAATGAAGTTACTAATTTTCCAAGTGTTCCTCAAGTATTTTAATGCCCTAAACTAAGAGTGAAAGGGTATAGTCAGTTTTGGTACGGCATATCATATTTGATACGCCTACTTCAAAATTATCCATGAGACCTAACCTTCGTTACTGGCAAGGATTGAAACCGTAACCGAAACCGATATCCGTTTAAAACCGTTTCATTTTTAAAACCGAAACCGTAATCGAAACCGTTATACGAAAATCAGAAATAAACCGATATCCAAAACCGATATAAACGGTTTCGGTTTTATACCGGTTTAAAACGGTTTTTAAAAAAGAAACAGAAAAACATATTTTATTTTATATAGAAGATCATAAGTAAAATGTCATTTAATAAAATTTTGAGTTCCCAACATTTTTACAAGGTTAAAGAATATAAGCATCTTAAAAATGAGGTCTGTGAAGCACTTTTGTAGCGGTAAATAGCTTCAAAAGTGCTTCAAAAGTCGCTTCAATAAGATAAAATAGACAAAACAATGTTTTTTTTCGCTTTTCTTCGCTACGCTGTTCGTACATCGATTGTGCATATGCACATTATTGTTTTTGTTTTATTTTTATACATAGTTTTTTTGTTAATTGTAAAATCGTGAAGTTTACTTAAGTCAAGTTCTATGTGCATTATTTCATTCAACTTATAAAACAAACAAAAAAATAATATATGAACATTTTCACAGTGTACCTCATTTAACTTATATATTGCTTTTTGTGTTTTTCTTTTTTTCACAAATCCGCTGATTCGTATGAAAGTGCAACAACAACAAAAATGCAAATAAAGCAGCATGATAATATAGCAGCATCCAAGCTTTTGATAGAATTTTTGGCGGGAAATTTTTTGTACCACAAAGAAAACTCGTTGTTGTTGCCAACTACATAGCTGTACTAGATACATACATGAAGTGTGGTGTCATGCGACTGTCTGCTGTCTGCTGCGTCTGTCTGTTGTCATGCGTCTGTTTGTTGCCATGCGATGATACCGGATAGCAATAAAGAGTTGTCGTTGTGAAAGTGTGTATATACGAATCGTAATTCGTTATTGTTGTATTCTCTTCTTTCTGTTAGTGTTCGCTTTGTAGCGTTTGCGTTTGAGTTTGTGTTCGCAAAAAAAAAAAAATGTTACCCTGCAAGATATTATTTGTGTTCTCTTTACATACAGTGCGTGTAGCATACGGATTTTTTTAATCACTGACGAAAACAGAAATATGCCTATACGAAATATTCCTTATATTTATTATGAACAAGACCAAGAACAAGATTACCATTTCTTGCCTTGCTCTTGCAAATGATCATCACTATTTTACATATATTGCAGTTCACTGAATTGTTGAAATTTAATTTCTTTGGCTTTTATGGATGGAAAGTGTACAAAATTCTTCTTCTTTGCAATTCAGATCATATCTCAGGTTATGTCAAAAAGTTGCTTTTCATTGGTTTGTGGTCACGAAACTTTAAATTAAAAATTTTTCTTGGCGTAATCAATTAAATAATTAATATAACACAATATTTTAACTACAATAGCAACAAACATTGTTTAAGTTACGTTTTCCACTTTACCCCAATATCATAATTTGAACATAACTTAGCACCATATAAACAATGTTAAATTATTTGAAAAATATGGAAAAAGAAAATTTATACAAATACCGAAATCAAAACCGAAACCGTAACATGAAACCGGTATACCGACACCGTTTCGTTATAAAAACTTAAAACCGAAACCGAAACGCGGATAAAACCGAAATCGAAACCGATATTCGTTTAGGTTTCAATCATTGGTTACTGGTTGATGTTAAATTGATAAATCGTATTTGTCACATATATATATATATATATATTTGAAATATGTTTGTCTGAAATATAATCTAAGTAAATTGATGTTTACACTCAGAAAAAAATCCTATCAAAATTGGTCAATAGGGAAGTTATTGATTCAATAGTAAACAAGAAATAAATATGTTCATATAAACACGAAAGCAATTTATAGTATTTAATAGTATTTTGTACACTTAAAATAAAAGGTCTGCTATTAATAGCAAACTGTGACTGCTAAATTTTAGCACACTTTAATTTGCATTTACAGCATAATTTTAACTGCAATAGCGAACTGTTTGCTGGGAATCTTAGTTCTGCTAGTGATCAAGATCGTGCTAGTGTCACTGGTGTGTATATTGCTAGTGTAGCTAACCTGCACTAGATGGCGTCATAGTCACGAGACGTTGCAGCTAAATGTGTCTATAATTCGTAGACTCTTTTTCGACAACATGTTTTTTTATAAAAGATTTTTATACGTAATAATAATGCACGCATGCAAGAGTGAAATAGTGAAATAAAGGTAAAATAAAAATATGAGATAAATAAAAATAAATAAAAATAAAAAAAATATATCAGAAATAAAAAAAAAAATATTAAAATACAAAAAAAATATATTTTTTTATTTACTTTTTTTATGAATTGGAGTTAACAGAAAAAAAAATTTGTTAAAATAGCTAAAATTGTCTGCTCTAATAGCATAAAAAAAAGTTTACTGAAACAGCAAACTGTCATTTGTTGTTTCAGCAGAATCCGGCGCTTTCCTCTTTTCAGCAAACATTTTTGCTATTTTGGCAACCTTTTTTGCTACTGTTACAGACTTTTTATTTTGAGTGTAGTATTATTTTAATGATATTTACCCAATAAAATAATAATTTATCCTATAGACTAATTTTAATAGCAAAAAACTACTATTAATTTTATAGTATTCACCAGAAATAATAACTGTGTTCTGCAAACACTTTAATTTATTAGAATTTATAATCTACAGCAATTTATTTGTCGTAAACAATTTCATTATTTTGCATAAAAAAAAAACTTAATTCGTGTTATTTAATATTATTATTTATACATATTGTTACGAAAATTCAGTCTACGGAAAACTGTTCTACGAGTTCGTATCGCTGGATTGTGTACAAAATAAAAACACACTCATATTTGGTTTTAACTAGTATTATTTCAACTAGTATTAATTAACTTTATTTATTTAAATAACAACTTAAAGAATAATCACTTATATCAACTGCTGAATTACTACAATTTATCTTTACAATGTTCACTCACGAGACGCACTAGTTCACTATCAAATCACAACTGAAATGAAGTACCTCAGATGCGGCTCCCTTATATACTGCATGCATCAGTTCGACACGTTTCGACAAGCTTCGACTTGCTTCGAGAACCTTCTACTCGTTTCGTGAATGACGTATGCTATTGGCATCTTATTCGCACTCATGTGTTTTAATGCGCTGATCTTCTATCTCTTTCTCGCACACTGCCTCAGTGCGCTGAATGATCTTCCGTCTCTTTCTAACACATTGCTTAGTGCGCTGAATTGTCTTGCGTCTCATTTATTATTGTTGAATGCTTGCACAGTGGGGCAAATTACATCTTTTCGTAACAATATTTTTATTTCTTCTCGTAAATTTGTTGCATTGGTTCTAAATAGAATATATTAGTTAGTGTTTGAAACAAACACTTGGCAATTGCCACAAACAATGATTCTTTGAAATAATTGCTCTAAACACAGAACTATTTGCACCAAGTAATAACAACGACTGGAATATTGCCAAAAGTAATCGTGTCATTAATATCAAAAAAAAATGTGAACCAGGTATTATTAATGAACATTTTATTTTAGAGTTTTCTTTAGTTTTCATGTCCATTAATCTTGAAAATTTTTTCATGTGTACTCAAATAATAAAATAGGTCGTAATTAGAACAAAGAACTGAATTTTCATTAATTAAGCTGTGTTGTAAATTTTTTTAATATTCGGGAACTTTGGAACCTACTGTATTGCTTATTGATGGCGCTTGATACTAATCGATTTCAGAAGCCTTTATATGACTCACCATTTAGGCGTCGGAAAGACAACGTACGTGCTGCGTTTTTATTATGCAAAAAAACCAGCGCCAAAGTGACGAACGTACGTGAGTCCATCGGCTCGTTGCGAAGTCAATTAATATTGAATGGCGGCGTTGCCACTGTGCTGTGTGTGCAATTGTTGCCGTTGTAGTGCGTTCGTTCTATTATTTATGATTGGTTTGAGCCGACTTCTAGTTGCTGTTGCACACATTTGGCCAACTTCTAAGTCACAGAGACGCCAAACAAAGTTGGCAACTCAACTACTTGAACGTGTGGCGGCGTCTCTTAACGTTTCGGTCGGTCGTGTCTGTCTGTCTCAGCCGTGGCAATTAATACTTTTAAACAACAAGAGCAACGAGCAACTTTTAGTTTTATGTTGCTGGCAACATTAATTACAGCGTAGGCTGCGGTTATTTAATTTGGTCATTTAAGCGCATAAAACAATGGAAGGTAGTGGAGTCAACATGAAACGAGTTGCCCTCCTCTGATTACTCAAAGTGGTTGTTTTTGTTTTTTTATTTATTTGGAGTTTTGGCCAACTTTATTTTCAACTGCACTGCGTTACTTATTGCTGTTGTTGCTGCTAGGCGGCAAAGTCTGTCGAAGAGTGGCTTCTTGTTCGACAGAAGTGGTTTTGGTTTGAATTTTTTGGCGCAATCTGATTAGAATAATTGTAATTGAGTGTTGTTCGGCGCAGATTTCACAGGGGAGATAAGAGCGACCCATTTTGAGTTGAAACGTAGCATGTATGTGAATTTAATTGACGAGAACTTTAACCAAGTCGGTGGCATTTTACGTTAAACTTTGGCAGACCGAAACACACTGTGGAACTTTAATAACGATGCAACAAAGTATGAGATATTTTATTTACAAGATATTTGTAATTAAGCATGAAATGTGTGTGAAGAAAAACTAAAGAAAATTCAAAATACATCAAATTATACAATTTAATAAAAATAAGTTAAACGAAACGTAAAAAATTAATGAAAATAAAAATAATAAAAAACTAAAAAAAGAAAATTAAAAGCAAAACAGAAAATTAAAAAAAAAAAAAAAAACGAAAATTAAAAAAAAACAAAGCCGAAAATTGAAAAAACAAAACCAACAATTTAAAAAATTAAACAAAACCGAAAATAAAAAAAGAAAAAAATTACGTAAAAAACAAAAAGGAAAAAAAATGAAAAAAATAAACAAAAAGGAATAAAAATGAAAAAAAAAACAAAAGGAAAAAAATGAAAAAAAAAAACAAAAATAAAATAAATTAAAAAAAGAAAGGGAAGGGAAGTAAAGAGAAGGCAAAATAACAAAAAAAGAAAAAAAAAGAAAGAAAAATATAAAAACAAAATAAAAATAGAAAAGAAATTATGAAGAACAAATAAAAGTAAAAAATATAAAGTAGAAAAAATATTTAAAACAAGAATAAAAATATAAAATTATTAAATAACAAAAATAAAAGCAAACATAAAAAAAGAATTAAAACAAAGAAGAAAAAAAATTAAAAAAAAAAAAACAAAACCGAATATAAAAAAAAAACCAACACAACCAAAAATTTCAAAAAGTAAACAAAACTGAAAATAGAAAAACAAAAATGAAACAAACCAAAAATAATAAATTAAAAAAAGAAAGGGAAGGGAAGTAAACAGATGGAAAAATTAAAAAAGGGAAGGAAAAAAAAGAAAAGGAAAAGAAAAAATAAAAACAAAAAATTTAAAAAGGAAAATAAAAAGAGCAAAAAATAATAAAGAACAAATAAAAGTAAAAAATGGAAAACAGAAAAATATAAAACAAGAATAAAAATTGAAAAAATTATTAAATTACAAAAATAAAAAAGCAAAAAAGAAAATAAAAAATTAAAAAATAAAAAAAAAAAACATTTTAAAAAATAAAAAAAAAACAATGAAATAAAGAAGAAAAATTTAAAAAAAAGAAAAATTTAAAAAAAGAAGAAAATAAAAATAATACAATTTCAAAAGACGAACAAAATTAAATTAATAAAAAAGAAAAAATAAGAATTAAAAAATAAATAATAAGAATTAAAAAAATAAATAAATAATAAGAATTAAAAAAAAAAAAAAAAAATGAGAATTAAAAAAATAAATAAATAATAAGAATTAAAAAAATAAAGAAAATTCCAACAAAAGAAAGAATAAAAACAAACAAAAAGGGTTATAAATTTTAAAAAGCAAAAAAGAAAAATATATAAAAAAAACTAAATAACAAAAAAAAAAAAATTAACAGAAAAATAAATAATACAAATAATAATAATAATTTAAAGGAGGAAAAAAATAAAAAGTAACATAAAATAAACAGAAAGGAAATACAAATTATAAGCAAACAAAAAATATAATAAATAAAAAAAAAAAAACAATAAAAATATAAAAAAAAAAAATAAAGAAGTTAAAAATGAAGAAAAAATTATAATTTAAAGAACAACAAATATGTTGTCGTTTTTAAAATAAAAGTAAAATTTGGTCGTTCTTAAAGTTATCATTTATTTCTTTAAAGTTCATTTTATAATTTTATAAAAGATGTTATAATATTGAAAAAGTTCACAAAAGAACATTTTTATGAATTTATTATTTTGTTGAATTACGGAAAATTTCTCCCAGATTTATCGAAATAAAGAACCCATACGTTTTTAATGGAATTACAAATCCGTTCCACATTCGCATCAAATTATATTTTTTCATTATACTTTGATTTTTAAAACTAATTTCATTTTAATTTTTTTACAGATGCAACACCAACTGCTTCACCTTATTTAAAACCACACCAAATTGAGGGAAGAACGCGAAACGAAATAAACGAAAAAATAAAAATGGAACCTATGCTGATTTTCAATTAAAATAATCATTTATTAAAGATTAAAAGTCAACAACAACATAAATCGAAAATGGATTCCAATGCGATGCCAATGCCAAAAATTGCAAACGAAACAAATTTCAAAACTAATGCTCAAAACAACGAAGTAATAAATATGATGCCTGTCAGAACGGACACGGCACCCTGTAACCAAGAGACTGAAACAGCGGCCATGACGGCGCATCTTCAAGATGCAACGCCAATAAAACAAACAACAACACATACAATAAACACAACAGCAACAAATGTTGCCACTTCTGCAGCTGTTGTTGCTGCTCCTGCTGAGACGCCACAAACGACTCCCGCACCAGCAGCCGCAGCACTTTTTGTGACACCTTTAGCACCTACTTATTCTACTTCATCATCATCAACAATTGCACAGGGCGCTGGCAACACCAGTTCCATGAAGAAGAAGCGCAACAAAAATGTGGCCAAACGCATAGAGCTCGATGCGGTGGCAACGCCGTGTCGCCGTGCCACGCGCAACGAACAGTCGGCTGAAACGGGAGGCGGCCAATCGAGCATTAAGACCTCATTGTCGATGACATCGTTGCCACCCGACGACGAGAAACAGGAGAGTCGCGATGTTATTAGGGCCAAGCTAAGGGTTGAGCGGCCTTACAACAGTCTTAAGGTGAGTTCATTCAAGAAGGGCAACCAACTGCTAGAGCTGCATAGACAAAAAAAAAACTAAAAACCACCTACAAGAGGTTCCAAGTCTGCGGAAGAAGCCAATTAATTAGTGATCTTAGAGTTAAGATGCGCTTAGCCTCTGGCAGTAGAGTCTTCTAAACTTCTTAACTGGTTCGGCTTAAAATTCAACTCGCCGGCTGGAATGTCGTTTAGTCATTTTTTAGTTCTATTGAATATGGCTTGCAATAAAAAAAGCGAATAGCTTACGCATGCAAAAATTGCAAATTGCTATAACAAACAATTATTGTACATCAAGAGAAATTTTATTGATTAACGAATACAAAAAAAAAAAAGATTTCAGCAGTATTTATATATTTAGGATTTGGTATAAACAAGTACAATTGTCGAGAAATGTTTTCGAGAATATAAATTTTTCGTTTCGTTCTGGAAAATTTTTGTTGCGACAACCAATTTATTCTGTTTTATTTAATCTTAAGTCGCTTCTAATCATAGTAACCAGGTCTTTATCCCACTGAAAATGCCTTTATTCCACAACAGAAATTAATAAATACCACAGAAAAAACCAGAAATTCAATAATAAAATTTGTAATAAAAGAAAAAATATAAAAAATCCCACATACAGAGTAAAGTTTTGTTACGCGAACCAACTTATTCGGTTCTCTCAACCGCTTAGTCGGTAGTTATTGTAAAAACTAAAAGAGTTGTAGTTTGTACTGGAACCAGTTTCGAACTGCTTTAGAACAAATTAGTACAGATTTAGAACCATTGTGTGTATAGACTAATATTTCCAGTGTATAGGCTAATACGACAGTTCCGTCAACAAATTTGTAGACAATTCGATTTAACCGAATGAAGTTAGTTCGTACAACTAATACGTTCGTTCTTCCAACCTCATGCTAAAAGAAGATTTTTCTGTGTGCACATAAAACCACATGCATTAAAAAACACCACGTTGCAATAAAAAATACCACGGTATTTTTCTTATCCCACGGCAATTAAAAAATATCACAGAAGGTATTTATCCCACAAAACGGGCAACTATGCTTCTAATACCCAAAAATAAAAGGTTCCTGTTTATACTACAAACAATTCCGAATGATTCTAGAATAATTTGGTGTGTGTATATAATATTATTTGGCAGCGCAAACCAAGTATAGCAGTTTATTCAACCAATTTGTAGAAATTTTAATCTAATGAATTTGGTTACTACAACTAATTGTATCCTTTCATAAAGTGTCGAAATATTATAATCATTGAGTTCAATCATAACATGTTTTCAAAGTATAAAAATGATCAACAATATAAACTATAATTTTCATAATTGTTGCCACAATCGTGCCAAGTTTGTCTCAATAATACGCAATACTAGTGACAAAGATTATTGAAATATGATAATCAATCATAGTGTCACATTTAATTCTCAGTGTAAAAAAATAGAAAATTATTAACATATTCGCAAGAATAGCAACAGCAGCAGCAGCAACATGTTTGGCCTCCAAGCGACAACGAAGTCTACATTTATGCGGTTGCTGCTGTTGCTGAGTTGACTCTTGCATTCAGGTTACCAACAACTTGACTTGTCCATCTGTGGGTCCATTAGAGGCGCTAGCTGGTGCTACGTGTTACGTGCACTCTTTGGCAAAAATGTCGATAATGTTGACCGTGTTGCGGTATTTTAAATGATCTTTCATTAGACATCTTTTTTTTAACTATCCCAACTAGTTTTATTGTTAGTAATCATAACTGCAACAAGTTGTAGTTATTTGCATCAATTAAGCCAACAGTGCATGAAAACGTGTTATGTGTTCCTTAGAACGTCATGATGATAAATTATAATATTGCTGTAATAATAATTAAGTGTAGGTAGGAAGTCTTGAAGTACAGGTGGTCTTTTCATCTTCTCAACGTTCTAATACACGCAGAATATAAATTTGTTTACAACAAACATATTGTTTACAATCATAAATTATATGAGCATGCTGCTGTCATCATGCATTAATTTATCGAGTGATTTTAGGTAATATTTCTTTGATTAATTGTTTTTATGATTGTCACATCTATCATAAAAATTAGAAAATTCATGTAAGTTGATTGAAAATAAATTATATTTGTAGCCAAACATAATTTTGCTATAGTAAAAATACATTAAAATTCAAAAAAAAAAAAAAATGTCTGTGTGAATATTATCAGAAATAAATAGCAAAAATGATTTATTGTCATATTTCAGTTTGGCAATAAACACTTTATTATTGTTTTTTGTATTAATTATTTTTTTTATTATAAGAATTTGATGAACAGATTTTTTTTGTTTGTAGACAAATCATCTTAAGCAAAGAAATTGAAATGCACTTTATTCAAACTTTTAATTAAAACCCTACTTTGAATACATAAACATTTTATGGATGGAACTAATTGTTTTATTGATTAAAATTCTACAAATAGTTGAATAATTATTTCATTTCCTTTGTCTCAAAGTCTGTGTAGTTCTAGACATTCCCAGCGCATGACTAACAAGCAAATAATGTATTTTTCTCACTTATTTTTGCCTTTAATTGTCAGGTGTCTCGAACTCTTTATAGAGCTGTGCTGTTTATTCAATATTTTCATTATTACAAGTTTTTCAGTTTTATTTTTTTTTATATTTTATTAATTATTCTATAGATGGCAGTAATTTGTTGTAGTTGTTGAGTTAAAAAGCAGCTGTTAATTTTGGCCAAATTTGGAGGCAAAAACCACTTATGTACAAAGCAAGTGCTGTTTAATAAAATATATAATTGTTCAGTTATTATAGTTTATTGTTTTGTGATTTCATTTCTGTGATTTTAATTCTTTCTGACCGTTTATTGTGCTTTAAGCAATGCCATATATGGTATACTTGAAATTCTTTTGCTAATCTTAACTATGAAGTAAATTTTTTTTAATTGCAAAATAGATTCACAAAGTAAAGTTTTTATTTGTTGTTTTAATGAGCAAATTTATATAGCAAATGCATTATTTTATTTTTAATTTGTATTTTTTTCAAATATTTTAGTTTTATTTTATGAGTTTTTATGTATATTGTATTTTAATGTTCTATTTAATATTTTATCTAATTTGCATTTTGTCCATATATTACAATTTGTTTTTTTATTTTTATTATTTTATATTTTGAAATTTAGTTATCTAACATTAATTTGTATTTCGATTACTTTTATCAAATTTGAATTTATCTATTTTGGATTTGGCATTTTATTTTTGTTATGAATTTTGTATTTTTAATTCTGTATTTTGCATATTATATTTTGCAATTTGTATTTTGTAGTCTGAATTCTATATATTACATTTAGTATATTTTATTTTGCGTTTTGTATTATTTTGTTTCTATATTTTGTATTTTATTTTGTATTTTAAATTTGGTATTTTTTTAATTTGACTTTGTATGCTGAATTTAGTATTTTACATTTTGTGTTTTGTATTTTATATTTTTATTTTGTTTTTTAAATTTTGTATTTTTTTAATTTTACTTTGTATGTTGTATTTTGTATTTAATATTTC